>OZ038530.1:18767856-21455712 GCA_964036665.1 Gordius sp. MW1
AAAATTTAATAATGAGTTTTTTCAAAAATCAGTCGTTTATCATTTAAAATTTTTGCATTTCTATATATAAGCTAGAGTCTAACATAATCGATCTCTAATCCAAAAATTGCATAGCAATTAATATTATAAATTTTCACCCCGATTTAAAAATTAGTCAATATTGTTTTGTTTTTTTTAAAGTTTATTTGTTAAAAATCCGTTGACAGTAATATATTATAAATACATGAAATATAAAAGACAAAATGCGTCAAATAAAATGATAAACTATTCTGATATAGCATCATTGAGGGGATCTTCCAAAATTGGCCAAGAATCCGCGAACGATTTAAAATTGTATTTGGCTATAAGAATACCAAGTCATTGTTAGTAAAAAGGATGGCTTCTAGCAAAAACCTATACATGTGAGAACATTTTTTAAATGATTTCGCCAAACAAGTAGTGCTTGGAAAGCAGTTTGGTTTATTCGATTTTACAGCGCACCCGAAATCAAATTGATTTTAAAATATCAATGGGAAGGCGACCAAACTTATTATAATAAAATCTTAACCCGAATATAACTTTTAACATAAAAGTTACTAAATTTATATAAATATATATTATATTGATAAACGTAATATACTACAACCACATAATTTAATTAAATTTGGTTTTTTCAAAAATATAATTCTGCAATTTAAATTTTTGTAACCTTAAATTTAAACTACACTTTTTATTCAAACCTTTCCTAAGTTCTTTTAATTCTAAATTTGAAATTATTCCTAATTTATATTATTTGCTTTCTAATCCTGTGATTCCTGCAGGACTACAATTTCATTTAAAATTTTAAATCGAATCGGGTTTAAATAAGACGCTAATCGAATCCGAATAAAAAATCTACATAAGAAATCAGCTGAAATTTATACCTTGATTTTGAACCATAACCTTTTGCAAGTTTTTAATGTAAAATGGAGTTGAAGAGGGTAAAAAAATTTTAAACATGCTTAAAATGTGTTAGCGCCTTGAATGATTTTAAAGTTAAAGTTTTCAAGTAAATTCACACATCTAAATTACAATAGAAACGCTTCCTCTAAAAATTATAAACTCAAAGATATTAATCACAACATAGAAGAAAAACTATATAAGCTAACTCATCAAATTTTGCCTTCACCGGTCAAATTATAGTGAAATACAAATCTTTTAAAGAAATAATAAAACTCTTAAGCAACCCAACAACACCAAGTATAAAAACTTTATTAAATTCGTTGGAATAATCGCTCAATAATCTCCATAAATAATCGCTATGTACATAGGATACGAGGCATATAATCTCGGTAAAGGTATAAAAATACAAATTTTATCGTGTATAATTTCCAATAAATCACATAGTTTCGAATAGTATATGGATGAGATCAGATAAAAACGCGCGTTACGCTATTCAGCCGGGGTAGTTATAAAAAAAGTATTTAACAGCAATTTTCGATGGGTGATATTTTACTTTTCCAACGGTCAACGGGACCCGAATCAATATTTTTATGGCCTTTATACAGCGAGCCGTAGCTTTCGCACGATGAAAGAGATGAAGAATGAATAGCCGAAGGGGGTTGAGGAATACCTGAATCGTATTCACCAGTACTACAACTACCATGACTAACACCGTCTCCACCATCATCTTTACCCAAATTCGTGACTTTTTCATCAGGCCCGGGCCCGTTAAAGCTTTGTAAAGTAGGAGCCTGATTGTCGAAATCATCTCGAATTCTACTTTTACGTGAAGGAGGCGGTGGTAAAAAGGTCGAAAAAGAACGGTCGGGATAGCTAATCCTATCGGAGGGTTGGGAAACAGTTGTGGTGTGTACGTGTTGTTCTTCGCTGCATAAAATTTTAAGGCAAGTCTTGTGGTTATGTAAGGGGCAAGGGGGTTGATTCGGCTTGTGTGAGACAGTTTCGTAATTGTTCGCACACTCGTTCGAAGATGGCTGGAGTGAAAGCGAAGATCCATTGAGGCTCGGGGCTGGTGAGCTGTGCGAAGATAAATCACAACTTTTGACCGGTCCGTTTACCCTTATAGCCATGTAATCTTGTTCCAACCCTAACTCGATCTCATCTAATTCCCTCCTCCCATTTCCCTCGATACTAGGCTCCACCTGGTCATAATCAGGGCTGAATTTAGAGGGAGTAGCTGGAGCGTATTCATTTTGTCCGGGCTTCGATTTGGTCTTACTGCTCACAAAAAAATAAGTTGATGGACTGCCCCACCCCTCGTACATCACTTTGTCACTCTTTCTAAGTTTTCCACTCTTTCCCGATTCCTTACTAACCTCACCGAGCCCATCGCCATTGCTGGACGAAGGAGTTTTATTAGGTAGCAGTAACTTGCGCGATAACAGTAAAGTAGTCCCGCGACGAAAAGCATTATTGCCACCGCGAGGGCCTAGGCTACTTCTTTTACTGGTCCTATAAATCAAGGCAACCCATAGAATGGAAGTGAAAACTGCACAACCCACGACGGCTAGTATAACTATTTCCAACAGAGGACTTTCTTTCAAGTTTTCCTTCGCACCTCGCGCCATCTTATCGTTATGTGGTGGTGAGCCAGATCTAACGGGCATACTAGTTCCCACACCATTCAAAGTCGATAATTTAACAGCGTTTTTAGGCCTGGCTAATAGCGAAGGATCATCCTCTATGATAGCTGAATCGGAGGCACCGTGTACATCATCAAATTTTCTAAGGGGTTGCAGTTTGTTAATGGAATTTTCTATTTGGGTGGGCGAGAGTATTTGAGAAGCGGCTCCTGACTCCTTAAGGCTTCGCACGTTTTGCGTCATGCTAAGTAGGTAGTCAGAGACTAAATCTTTATCGCGGGCGGTCAAGCCCTTTTCGTGAATCAAAAAGGCAGCCATTTCGCGGGAGGAGATTTGTGATCGATCCTGTAGATCTATTGCAAAATGACAAGTTACGATTTAATAAGGTGATATTAAATTAAAATTGTATTAACTTAGAGTTTTTAACAGCCCTGCAGATCAATGTTAGACAAGTGTAAACGAGCTATACTCCTGTGTGAGGTCATACGTGCGAAAAGTGTTGTTCAAATATTTTTTCATCTATTATCTCCAGACACTCAAGATGAAAGATACCGTTAAGGGTTGAACATCTTCAAACAAACCAAATGTAGTATCTACGAAAGGCCTGTATCCATACATTTTCTCTTGCGCACCTTTTACAGCACCTAGTTGGCCTGGGAATTTCATAAAAGTTAGAGACATTAAAAACAGTCAAAAGGCCATACCTTTCAGTCCATAAATTAAGATCGATTAAAAAAATCTCTAAAAACTGTCTCTTTCAATATATTTTAATTTGTGCATATGTTACCGGGTGGGTAAACGGTGAGTTTTGAGACGCCTCGCACATTTCCCAGGGTGTTTTGCATGACGCATTCAAAAAGTCCGGCATCCGAAGCCCGGGCTTTGAGGATTATGAGCAATTGATTATTGGCGGCGAAAAAGTAGCGTTCGTTCAAAAATTCTAGGGGGCGATCTTGTTTGAACCAAGATATGGAAGGCTTAGGGGTACCGTCTGCCATACATTCTATCACCACGGTTTGTCCCTCGGCCACTGATTTATCCGTCATCGGTTTGGTTAAGAATGGCACTTCTGCAATAATGGAAATAAATATGATATATTTATTGGGGTTTTCAAACTTTGTAACTCCCAGACAGGCTATTCTTAGGTCCATAGGCTTAGCCAAGAGGGATGAGGGAGGGGCGACTGCCCCCCCCCCTCAAAATCCAAAAATTTGTTGAAATTTATTAAAATTATGACTAAAATATCAAAAAATGTTTATTTTGCCCGTCCCTAAATCATTATTGCCCCCTCTAATTCCCTTCTGGCTATGCCCTTAGGTCGTTTTTAAATTTGTCTTATATTTTCTATCGTTATGCGTTTTCGTTGATTTAATCAAGGATCCCATACTAACTTTAAACCCACATCTCAAGTTTTTGTAGATAGTTTAAGATAATATCTTCCCTACCAAATTCCAAGATATTTGTTTAGAGCAACGCTCCTCACTTAAAAAATCATCAAAGGTGTTGCCAGGTAGGGGCGGCTGCCCCTCTCTAAATCCAATTTAAAAAATTAACATGATTTTGGCTTAAATATCAAAAAATTGTAGAGAATTAAAAGATTCTACTTTATAACCCAAAGAAAGAAGTGATTCTACTGAATCCTTTTAGTTAAAACATCGTGTTTATATACACATGTAACGAGGTTATTAATTTGAATAATATCGGTGAATTGTAAGGTATTTAAACATCCAATGTCCCTTGTATATTCAAATTATAATGAAGGATGTGAATAGAGTAAGGAGAAGTGTGAATAGAGTGATATCCAAATCATAAAGGTAATACTATAAAATTAACATTTTGCCCCTTCCTAAGCATTAGTGCTCCCTCTAATTCCAATGCTGGCTACGCCCATAAAAATTAATATTCCCAAGCCTAATATTATGGGAGAGGCAAATCAAGCACTTTTAAAAAACCGAATATTAAACTAAATTGTTCAATAAATTAAATAAATATATACAAAATAAAAAAAACTGTCCCTACTTAGCCTATTTACCAAAAAAAAAACACTAATAAAGAGAACAAACAAATTAAGCAAATTATGTAAATATTTATTTGTTTATTCCACGTGGCACACGCACCTAAAACGGTGAGGGTAGCGTTTACGCTGGCGGTACCCGCAGAATTGCGAGCCCTACATGTGTAAACGCCCGCGTCCGCCGGTTTCGCGTCCGTGATGAAAAAGTGGGCGTCAGTCGGGTGCATGACCCTCATTCTCCTTTCGCGGGCGGCGGGAAAATCGTCTCGACCCCCGTCCTTCTGCCACGCCACTTCTGGGCGAGGTCGCCCCGACGCCCCACACTCTAAGCGAACGGTACCGCCCACCTTTACCCGTTTGTGGGTTGGGGAGGGCGTTACCGTGAAATGAGGGGCCACGGCTACGGTGACCAGGGTGCGGGGACTCGAGGCGGACGAGGGCCCGCCCACCCTGGCAGCTACGCATCGGTAGGTTCCGCAATGGGCATCGGAGATTCCCGATCCCTCACGATCACCGAGAAGAAGAACGCTAACGGTTTTAACCATGACCCCCATCAAAGTTTCGTCTGCTTTAATTTCTCGCTTCGCCGAAATGATTCTGAAAGTATTATTTATATCGTTAATTTAGATGTGTATTAATGATAATTGGCGATTGAAGGTTTAAATGAAGCATGTTCAGTAATTTTTGAGGAAACATCTTTGCATTTTGAAGCTTGATCCGCAGGTAAAATTAAAATTCATGCTAAAATTTAGTTATGTAAATGACAAGATCACATCAAAAATTCCTATTACACTCATTTCAAGCGAATGGACTTATATGTTGTTATTAGCATAAAATTATTGAAAAGTCTTAAACAACCCACGCTTTGAACTTATCTTATTAAAATTTCAACTTACGCTAAACATATAATTCAAAGGTTCTCATATAACGTTGATACAATTTTCGAAGTAGCATCAAATATTAACATACCTTTGCTGTTCCACTAAGTTTAAAGTATTATTTTCCGTGAGCCAAACCAAATCGTTGCCGCCGTTGGAAGATGAAGGCCCCTTTTTAGGTACCATTTTATCGATAATAGTATTTTGGCTCAAATAATAAATAGCTGAGCCTCCATCCTGCTCGTTAGGTTCTGGATCATTAGCCCTCCGTTCCACAGAACTACGAAGCCATTTTTCATCTAAATTATTCGAAGGCTCCACTGGTATTATGGCTTTATCATCCTTTTTCCAAACTATAGAAATCCCCGAATTCCCCTTGGAAGAATCGTAAGCCGTTATGGCTTCGCAAGTTAGCGTAGCATGAAGAGAGCCCCTCACAAATTCAACCTTGGAGGGTGCGTGTTGTGTTATAGTGGGTGTAAAAGAACCCAAAGGGTCCGTCGTTAGACAAGTCAAATTGTAAGGGGTTAGAGGCATCCGCAGTAAATCGACTCCACGCATATGAACGGGTTGAGCACAAGTTAGTGATGACTGGAATGCTCTTAGACCGCCCGACTTATTGTGAGCGGTTAGCCAAGATGGTAACCACGCTAGCCCGCAATCGCATATAAGACTTGTGGTGTTTACCGATCTAAACATAAGTAAGGGGGTTTAGGAAAGTTTCGCATGCGTTTCAAGTATAAAAATATAGACGAGGATTATTTAACAAATGGTGGAGCTAAAATTTAGCTTGTTTTACATCGTGGATTAAGAAATTATGTTATATAAAAAGCATGATGATGTATTCCGACCCTACACTTTATATCTTTAACGAGCCAATCTCTAAAATAGTTGATAATGAAAATTAATTAATCTTAGGCTATTTGAAAATTCTGCTCAAACTAAATCCTTGTGTATGCGTTACACATAGGTCCACAAGGCAATTTTACACTATGGTAAATCGTCTAAAGTTCTTCGTTTAATATTCGCTTGATGCTATCAAAATATCTATCAAAAGATTGCCACAAATGTCAACGTTGGATAAAAATATCATTTTTAAAATTTTCTACTTGAAAAACTCATTTTAGAGTAAACCACGGATTCTTTAAAATCAAAGCAAATATAAATCTAGACAATCATTCTAACTAAAAACAAAGTGCAATCCTTACATTTCTCGCAAGTTGATCAGAGGTGCGAAAGTATCATTGCGGATTGAAAGTATTTCATTTCCTCTTAAATCCAAATGCACAAGAGAGGTCAAGCCGGTAAAACATTTTGAGGCCAATGATCGGATACTGTTGTTTGAAAGTATCAAGCTTTTCAAACTTGTCAGGGGTTCGAAAAGATTGAGAGGAGCCACTTTAACACCTATCGAATAAATAATGTATATACGCATTTTATTTTGTTAAGCACAGTTTTCCCCCAATTATATCCTATTTTTCCTAATATTTTTTAGGTCTGACTTAGTGAAAACCGAAGTTCGTCTTCATATTTTTTACTCGTGTTTATTTACAGATGGAAATAATTAATTCGTAGATTTATTTACCTTCCATCAAATTTATCTAAAAACGAGCGCGAAAAAAATCCAGTAATCAGGAAAAATGCTTAAAATGTCCTAGATTTGCGAAACATAAAATCAAAAAAAAATAGTGAAAATTACAACAACAACAAAAAATAGTATTCAGCTAATACTAACCTTGTCCTGCCGAGTTAGGTGTTAGATCCTCCTGTTTTTCTTCTTCCAGCGATGCGTGCAAATTGTTATCGTTCAATTTTCTAGAAATTGATTAAACGTGAGTGCATTAATACGTGGTTTGTTTTAAGTTTGTATATTTTTAAACAAATGACGTGCCAAGATATATGTTAAAATTATTTATTTCAATTTCAAGGAGGGACTAAATGATATATTGAGAAAAATTATTTCCTTCATTTCTTAAAACCAAATAAAAAGTTTTGGGTGCCCCCATGGACACCATTGAACAATGTTATTTCCGTGGATTATTGGTCTCGCGTTGCCGCTTTTATAGTTAGGTATAAAAGTGTGAGAATTTTTTCAATAAAATGTTTTAAATTTAAGGCAATGAAAATTTCTCCATCAATGTGACACGTAAAGAATTTGATATATTAATATAAGGCTTACAGCTTAAATAACTATGATATAAATTTAAAAACCAAAAAAAAATTAAATTTCTGAAATTAACTTAACATTGAAAATTTTAATTTATTCAAATGGGTATTATTATAAACTTACAATTCTTCCAGATTCTTTATACCCACAAATGCCTCCACATCTAAGTTCTCTACGCCGTTGTAGGCTAGATTTAAACTTTTCAAATATCGCAACTCGCTAAAGGACTGGGCCGGTAGATAAGAGATTTTGTTACCACTCAAATCTCTACAAATAAATATAAATAAATAAATTAAATAAATATAATAATAAATATAAATAAATAAAATTATACATAAAGTGCTTAACAAAATATTTATTTGGCTTACAGTTCCACTAATTTTTGACAAGATTCCCAACCCTCAGGTTCGAATTCCTTGATTAAATTATAGGTAAGACTCAATTTTTCCAAGTTTGCTAGACCGTAGAGCCACTGCTTAGCCACAGTTTCTATATTGTTGAAGTCCAGTTGTCTTGAAAATGATAAAATATAAAATATTTATAAATATAAATAAAATTTGCAACTTTTAAACTTTACTTTGTAAAAAAATTTTATTATAAGATACATGGACGTAGCCAGCATTAGAATTAGAGGGGGGCAATAATGATTTAGGGAAGGGCAAAATGATACTTTTTTGAATTTTAGTCATAATTTTAATAATTTTTTGAATTTAGAGGTGGGCAGCCGCCCCTAACTGCCCCCCCCCCGGCTACGCCCATGAAAGATAGATGATTAAGAGTACAAATTGTATTGCAAGTTGCCCTTACAAATTTTGAATGCTAGTTAGTCCCCAAAAGGCTCCATCTTTCAGAGTGGTTATATCGTTGCGTCTCATCTTAAGAATTTCCAAGTTTTTTAGACCGTGAAAAGTCAAACTCCGGATTTCTTCCAGTTTGTTCCTGTTTAATTCCCTGCAAAAAAATTGAACAATTGATAAAAATTTGCAAGCGATTGTCCGTTATTGATAGATTTATAAGATATATTTAGATATTAGTGCTGATATTACAATAATTTAATATTGAAAAAGAAAACTATAAATCTTAAAATAAATCATTTGTTTTTCTGGTGTTTTTACCTTACTAGTGTTAATTATTAAGGTAAATATAACCCTATTTTTAATTAAAAACATTATTACCCTTTAAACAAATCACAGCTTTTATTCATAAAAAGTCAATATAAATGGAACTTACAAATATTTCAGTTTTGACAATTTCAAGAATATGGCATCGGGTAAGTTATAAAGGCGATTTTTGCTCAGTTTTAACCACTCCAGCGACTCCAAATTATCAAAATATCCTTGGTGCAGATGGATGATATGATTGTTGTTGAGAAATCTAAATCCGCCAAAAAAAATAAAATTAAGTAAACATCTTTTTCCACTTCTAGGATCTTTAACAACTTATATTATGTTTTTTAAACAAAATTTACACAAATATATATATATTAATTTTGTGCAAAAATTTGTTTTAAAATATAAATGCCATAAATTTCAAAACAGTCAGAAAATTAAATATAATTCAATTGCAATTGCGATAGTTTTCAAAATATTTATAATCTTTAACATTTTTAATTATTTATTACTTTCATCTTCGCAAAATATGAATTTTTTTAGAATAATAAATGTTGAATTAAGTGCAAAAATTGTTAAGAAGTGCTATATCAATTATTAATTGCTAGGCTATTTTAATTCTAACAATAATCAATATTTTAGATTTTTATGCTCCAAAAGCTAAAGTTTTAATATGTAATACGAGGATTTTTGGCTTACAATTGCCTTAGTTGGGAATTATTGATAAAGGTTCCTGGTACTAATTGCGTAAGGTTGTTGAAACTGATATCCAACGTTTGCAGCTTAGCGAGAGGTGTCACGGCCATGGGCACTAAGTCTGCTATTTTATTGTGTTGCCTGATGATAGTTGTCATAAAATAGAAATTAGTTATTTCTTAAACTAAGAATTAGTTTTTTTTTAATTTAAAAAAAAAAAGATATAATTTTAAGCATTTTTAATAAAAAAAAAACATTTTTTATTACAGGTATAGATAGGTGAGCGCGTTCCCGGGCAAAAAGAGGGGAAATTCTTTGAGATCATTGTATTGCAATTTCCTAAACACAAATAAGGCATTAAATCACAAGTTATTGTAGAACTTGGTTATATTAGTGTTGCAAAAATGGATGGGTTTTGTTTGGTCGATCTTCGGTTTTAGTCGACTTAACACAAACGCCAAAGGTTTCTTGGTCTATTTTTTAGTCGACCTCGTCGAAATTTGAAAAACAGACCAGAAGCGACTGTTAGTTTTAGTAAATGACAAGGTGAACCAAACAAAACCCAGCCGTTTTTACAACAATAGGTTATATTAATTTAAAGAAAATAATTATTAATTTCATTAAATATAAAAATTTTAATTTTTTAATATCTTTTGGCAAAATGTGAGTTGCTTACAATTCTTGGAGGGCGTTACAATACCAAAATGACTCGGGGTCCACGTGAGATATAAGATTGTAGCTGAGATCGCTGCATTAAAGTAAAATCTCGACATTAGTATATATATATACTAAACAAATTTAAAAATCCTATATTTTGATGTCTATTAAAATAGTTTAAATAATAACTCATAGTATAAAATATATTAAAATTAGAATATACATATTTTGTGGTATTTTCCATGGGCGCAGCTAGCATTGAAATCAGAGGGGGGCAATAATAATTTAGGGAGGGGCAAAATCATCATTTTTTGAAATTTTGGCCATAATTTTAAGATATTTCATCAATTTTTTAGATTTAGAGTGGAAAACCGCCACCCCCCCCCTTGGCTACCCCCATGGTATTTTAAATCAGGTTTTGAAACCCTTATTTCAATAGTGCCGAGACTACAATATTTTTAAAAGCATTGCTTAAACTTAAAAGAATTTATTTGAGTGCTTTATACCCTTGATAAACATTTCATTTGCTCTGAGTAACTATAATTAAACAATAAAAAATAGGTTCGACAAATATCGCGTATTTAAGTTTGATTAACAAAAAGAAAATTAAATACTCTCGACGCACCTGTGCTAAATTGGACAATGAAAAGGAGAGGAGAAAAAGAAAATATTTTTTCCCGCTATCGCCCCTTGTCGTATTTTATATGTTGACAAAGGACAAATTTCAAAGGGGAAAATTAAAAAAGTAAATTTTTCATTGTAATCAAATTGATTAACAGGCTTCCCATTATTAATTATTAATACCACCTCTAATTTCTAATTAATTGAAGATAAAACGATAAAGGCCTTGGGGGGGAGGGGGGTTTTACTAATATCGCCCATCTTAGCACTGAATTAATTAAGTCTTCTTAAGGGAGAGAGAGACTGAGTGTGGCCTGTGGGGTTTAAAAAAATCGATGGACCATGTAATTTGGGTAGGCATTAGCAGACGCATTGTCGTCGAGCTAGCTCTAGCTAAGCACATGAATTGAAATGTATACGTCTATTTTTTTTATCTCTTTAACACAACAATATGCGTGTCGTTGTGTAAATGTTAATGTGAAATAGACTTGCATTGGGCGTATCCAGCATTGGGATTAGAGGGGGGGGGCCATAATGATTTAGGGAAGGGCAAAATGATCTTTTTTTTGAAATATTAGCCATAATTATATTAAATTTTGGATTTAGAGGGGGGCAGCCGAGCCGCCACTCCCTGCCTCCCCCACCCGGCTAAGCCCATGATCCATGTTATAAAAGTTAATACTTTAAATTGCTAAACATATATTATTGAACGTAGAGAATATGTAGTTTAAAACTATAATTATGAACAAAAAATCTCAATTTTGTAAGTCCGTATGCTAGATGATAAGGCAAAAACAGCACTTTTCACATCTTTATATCAAAAATTGAACTTATTATAATAATCACGGGCTTAACCAGAATTGGAATTAGACGGGGGCAATAATGATTTGGGGGGGGGGGGGGGGGTAAGATAATAATTTTGTTAATTGCAATCTTAATTTAATAAAATTTCTAAGATTTTTTGGATTTAGAGAGGGAGGGCATCCGCCAGTCCCTACCACCTTCTGGCTAAGCCCATGATGATGATATAATTATATCTTTAATGCTATTATTACAAAACAAAGATATGCTAACCCTTGCATTTCTCATAGATCAAATCACTTTTTACAAAAAAAACCATTTCGTGCTACAGCTAGCGACTGAGTTATTTGCTAAAAAGTCACGCACGTACTTAAGTCTACTAAGCCAAACTCAACTCAACTATAGAGTCTGACATATACATACATAGTTGTTTTACAATGAAATGTCTAAAACTAAATACCAGCAGTATTGCTGTGCTGTTTGTTAGTAACTTAAACCTGCATTAAATATTTTTAAATATTTCCGCGTCGAGCTCAAATGTCACATCAGACATGATTATGACCCATGTCAATAAGATAAATAGTGTCTTTACGCTTGATTGCTGCTAATGCGAATATTTTTTTGACAAATTGAATACCCAAATAAACGTGGAAAAGAGGGGGGTAGGGTACATGTCTAGAGTGAACATCCCAAAAAATTACAATATTATCCACGTTCAGTTAAAACGTAAATTGATATGATACAATATTAAATGTCTCGAAAGTTGTCAAACAGCATAAAATAAATTTTAATCATCAAAAATTTTATTTTTACATTGTAGGGAAGGGTGAGGTTGATATAGATTCCCAAAAAGTCTGAATTTAATTATTCTTGAATAGAGTTAGCGTGACTTTTTTTTTTATTTTAAATTCACTAAAAGAAATCTAAAAAATATTGTAGCCATTAATTTGGAGTGAGACAAATAAATTGTTTTCCAGTATTGAGCCTTTATAAATATAATATAAATAAATTAATTAATTTTAAAAATCTTTGACTTCTTATCGAAATGAACTAGAAGGTCTAACGTTACCTAATAAAATTCACACGAAAGTGCGAAATTCTAACACTACCACATGATAAAGAAAATAGAGAAATTGATGTCACCTCAGTATTAAGGACAATTATATCAAAAGCCTCATTTTTGTCATCCAATAAAGATGACCGCAAAAACTGACCAGTCTCAAATTACATAAAAAATGGAGATAATATATTTATTTTTGCAAATACTGAGAGAGGTCAAGCGATAATAATATTGCATGGGGCGGGGGGGGGGATTTGTAATTTGCGACAATGGGTTTTAAATTATGCAAGGACACACACACACAAACAGACAGACGCACTATGTGAGATTAATATTTACAAATGATTCTAACTTTTCACGGAATAAGTGTTGTATAATAACTTTATCTTTACTTACATCACACATAAGAGTTATACAAAGTTATAGCGTTAAAAAATATGTGAGAAGAGCATGTTAAATTTGTCGCGGAACCAAAGGTGACATGTCAAAATTGATACGATGCTCGGGAGGGTGCCAAATGTGTAGTAGTTTTGTAAAAACGGCTGGGTTTTGTTTGGTCGATTTTTGATTTTAGTTTCAAATTTCGACTAAGCCTAGTGGTCGACCAAGAAAAACAGACCAAAAAATCCCTGGTCAGTTTAGGGTTTAATCGACTAAAGCCAACTAGGTCGCCCAAACAAAACCCAGTCGTTTTTACAACACTAATATATATAGGCTTGGTTGGAAATGAAAGTTGAAATTACAGTTTTAAAACGGCCTTAGGATCTGATCCAAGGGCAATTTAAATTTATGCTTAATGAAAGTCTGAAAACCTCATTGCTTTAATTAATATTAATACTTCACGAATTAAAAGTAATAATTAAATGGAGTCGTCATGGGCGGATCCGGGGGGGCAGAGAGGGGCGGCTGCCCTCCTAAATCCAAAAATTTATTAAAATTGGTCAAAAAATTATGTTCATTATTGCCCCTCCCTAAATCATTATTGCCCCCTTCTAATCCCATTCGGGCTACGCTCATGGGAGTCGTCTTCTTGGTAATAATAATAATCAAACTAGAATGAACCATTAATGAAATACTCAAATGTAGAATAAAATGTTAAATATTTTGTAATTTTAAACTTTATAAAATCTCTTTATTAGTTAGTTAACAATGGACATATTTCAACGAGAATTTGTTTTATAATAAAATAAAGCGTGGGAAATGGCAGACTCATTCTTATTTTAACATGTCAAAAATGCATTTTAGATTAATTAACTAAATAGATCATTTATTATTCCCACGATTCTCTGTCTGCCTCAATTTAAATAATATACACAGGCCTTAGATATTCATGTACTTTTTTTAATTGTTCAAAGATTAGTTTATAGTTTCTATTAATTTGGAGAAGTGTTTTAAAAACAACAAAAGGCAAAAAAAGTCAAATTATGAAAATCTGACAGCAAAAAGTGTTTATATGTCGAACTTAATGGAAACAAATCAGAGGTGAGATAAATATTGAATAAATGAAATTGATTTAAAAAAAATTAAAAATTATTTTGCACTTCTTTAATTGATATAATGGCTGCATTTTTATATATTGGACATTTAACAAACACATTTTATTAGTATTTTTACTCATTATTCCTTTATTTTTTTTTATAAACATTTTCTTGCAACAAAATAGATTATAAAGAAACTTTTATAACAAGCAACACACACAATTAAAAAATACAATTTTCTATCAAATGTGTGCAAGCAGACGTAAAGTCTATGATATATGTAGATTTTAAGTGAAACGTAAAAGTACAGACAGATGCTTTTTAAACTTAAAGTACCAGCAGCCGTTTGCTGCAATTTACTATTAAGTATAGTAAGTTTGATAAGTGGGCGTTTCCCTGCATAATTTATGGGATTGAGGGGTAAGCTAGCTGGCACGATGCTTTTTATAATATTTTTAGGAAATGCTCTTTAAGAGCAAAAGTGAAGGAGCCATGTGTTTTTTCGACAATTTTACAAGGCTTAGAATTATATGGCTGTTTTATTCATTAGTCTTAAGATCACCATTCCTAAAAAGTCTTTCAAATAGATACACAAACATAATAGTAAGAGTACTCTAGATTTTTAAGTCCTAATTTTGTAAGGAATTTAAGTATTTAAAAAACATTCATAGCAGAGACCAGAAAAGCCCGACCTGCCGAAAATTTAAAACAATATTCGGCCAATTCGGGCTAAAGAGATTTTTTATAGAAAATATAATTTTACTCTCGCATTCTATTCCATCACTTTTTTATAAGTGTATAATAGTTATAAACGTAGTTTTTACCCCCAAAAAAATGAAAATTAAACTTAATTTTTTGGAAAATATGCCAAAATTATTAGTAGAATTTAAAATTCAATGTTTTGAGCCGGGCAGTTCTAATGTTTCGGGCGTGGCCGGGCGGGCACTTAGAAGGGTTCGGGTGGGCCCGGGAGGGGCTTTTTATTTATAAAATCGGACCGGGCCGGGTTCGGGCCAAATATCTCCCCTCTGATCATTAAATCGAAAAACAAGAAGAATGCATCCAAATAAATATAAAAAACTGTACTATACAATTGAATTTGGTTTATTCCTATGGACATCGCCCCAGGATTTGGTCTAAAGAGGAGCATCAAGTTCGTTAATAGGAGGGGTTACAATGATATTGTTTTCAATTTTACAATATTCAAAAATCAGGATAAAATCTTTTGATTTAAGGGACACACACTGAATGGGCGTAGCCAGGGGGTAGCAAGGATAAATTCTTAACAGATTTCTATAATTATAGCTAAAATTTCAACAAATTATCATTTTGCCCCCCTCTAAATTATTATTGCCCCCCTATAATTCACATCCTGGCTACGCCCATGATGCACTTATTCCTACATGCAAATAAGCAATGAGTAAGGTAGAGCCCTACAAATTGGATTTTTTCTGTAAGAATCGGGCCTGATCACAAATTTCAGCCTAAACTCACGTCTTAAAACAAATATCAAATTTCAACTGAGAAATTAATTAAACATTTCGCTTTTTGAACGGTTTCTTCTCAAGAATGATAACAAATAAAAGATAAAGTCGCGCAAGGCCGTTTACCCCGAACCCCATCCCACTTTTAATTTTAACCCCAACCAGGCCTAAAATTATTTTTTAACCGGGCCAGGGCTGAAGTGTTTATTTTACAGATTTAAGGAAAACACTTCTGAGGAAAGAAAAGACTGAACTTCAAAAGGTTAACGTTTTTGGACATGGACATAACTAAGGGGAGGTTGGGGCATCTTGCCCCCCCCCTCTTTTTTAATCCAACAATTAAATAGTTTTTAAAACAATTTAGTAATGTGATTAAAATTCTTTAAATTCGTGCTCAGGATTAAAATAATTTATATAAGTTATATATTTTAGCTGGGTTATGAAGAAATATTAAAATATTAACAAAATCATTTATAGTGTGTGTAAATAACAACTTACATTTTTTTCACGTAAATCAACGATTTGAATGTAAATCTGTTTATACGACTGATACGATTCGATTGCAATTCGCTAAATTATTTATAAAAAAAAACAGAATAAAAAAATCTATATTGTTTAATATGTATAATAATAAGTATTAATTAAAATTCTAATTATGTAAATCATAATGTTAAATATATCTCAAATATAAAGTTATAGTTTTGGCAAAGCATGCGTAATATAGCTTTAAATTTTTTAATATAATTTACAGACAATTATTAAAAATCTAATAAGTTTATCAAAATTAATAAGTTGAGTCTATTAATTATAATAAGTATAACATAAAATAGAAAACGTATCAAATAATAAGGTAAAGATAAGCTAAAATCTTACAGAAATTCTGTTCCCTGATCCAATCCAGCTGGAACAAAGGTTAAATCCCGTTTACTGCAATCAATTTTTGTGTGGTGACAATGACATTTAACAGGACATTTGGGTTGATAAATTTGGCCCGTCCTTCCTATATAATTATCTTCGAATCCGCAAATTCCGATGGAATATAACGATAAGAATAACGCGAAGAGTAATAAAATTAAATCGGCTTCCATCGAATGCGATCTTATTTAAGATTTAACTTTTGCAGCAAGTTTCTTAACATTTCGCACCACATAGTAAGTAATTGTGGAAATTTCGAATATTTATATATAATAAAATTTAGGGGTCGGGGAATATGTTATTATTCAAACAACGGTGTGGATTGAGTTGTGTTTAACGCGCACATACAGGCTACGTATGTGAAAGCAATGTCCAGTGGAAGTGGCTATAATAAAATTAGCGTTATTTTATAATAAAAACGACAAGGGCGGACGGACTGTGGGGTCCTAGTCCTAGCTATGCTATGATGAAGATATCTATAGTAAGCTGCCAGCTAACCTTAAAAGTTTTGCTGAGAAAAATTATGGTCCTTTCCTCTCACACTATTCTCTCAAGCTCAACTACCCCCCCCCTTTATAAAAGGGTGAGGCAGGCACCCCACAAGCAAGGGGGAAGGGGGGGGGGCATGCTTTGCTTACAAATAACGTAAAATAACCGCACACCATTGCAAAAACACAGCGAGCGAGGGTATTATTGTATACTACATCATCACATATACAATTCATGCATTGCATGCATACACATAGGCCGCATTGTATTTCGTTTCGTAGTGTGTGTAGTATTAGTAGAATTATTTATTCATACGATCATCACGCATGATGAGATGACTACTGGCTGGGCTGGACTGGCTCTGTTGTGTTGTTGCTTTTTATTTTACAGCACAAAAACACATTTACCCTCTCTACCCCCCCCCCCCTAATGTAAGGCTTTTTTCAATTTTTTTCATTTTATGTGTTGGGTGAGATGTGTTGTTGTTAACAAATTACTCTCCCTTCCCTCCCCCCGTTCCTTAAGATGGTTCGTAGCCAACAGTCCTCCTCCTTTCACCTTTGAAAATTTTGTTTTAACGGGCTCGGTTTTGGTTTTGGGATTAAAAACGAAATATTATTTTAACCATTTACCGTTGTCACTTTAAGGTTTTAAAATAAATGGTTGTTATTAAAAAAAATTGTCTTAAAAATAGATTTTTTTATAATGTAAATAACAGGCTGGGATGGGATAAGTGAAGGGACACTGAACGGAATGAATGGCGATCGATTTAGCACATGTATACTTTCCCGATAAACCTTGTGTATAATCATGGGCGTAGTCAAGGGGGGGGGGGCGGCTGCCCCCTCTAAATCCAAAAATTTGTTGAAATTTATTAAAATAATGGCTAAAATTTCAAAAAATGATCATTTTGCCCCTCCTTAAATCATTATTGCCCCCCTCTGATCCCAATGCTGGTTCCGCCCTTGTGTATAATGTTTTAAATATGGAGACATTTTCAATTATTACTTCGTTTATCAATGTATTTTTACTAAGTTTGCACAATTTTAAATGTTGGAAAATTTGTTTAAATTAATATCTGCCAACTGAATTAATTTGTAAGTAATAATTTCACTATAAAAAATATGATTTTGTGTACATTCATAACGACAAATTACCATTTGTACTCCGCTCCAATTTTGACCCTGAGATCTCTTCATAATTTCTAACAAATTTATTAAAGCACGTTCAATTCACACATTATAGCCAAGAAGATAGTAACAGACTTTAAGGGGTGAGTGTGAGAGGCGAATTGTTATGCGCGGACATGTATCCCCCCACCTGTAAAATATTCGCCTATTTCTAGCTTAGCGCGAGCAAAGATAGGGCATTTTGTCAAATTTAATGCGTTGTTAGCCTTGGGTAATTTACACATTGTCCTACTCTCTACTACACGCCAAATAGTCCCGTCGTGCTGTGGTGGTATAAAAAGAAATTACATATTAACATATTAAATACATCAAGTTGTTGAGTTTGCTGACTAGTGTAGCTAGTGATATATATTAAAATCAGATAAATTGGTTATTTTACATTTTTTAATCTTAAAGGGGGGGGGGGGGGGGTAATTTTAAAAATTAGGTTTTTCAAAATTGTAAAAAATCTAATTCAAATTTAAGACACCATTTTCCCCTATAAGCCCTTTTGCAAACTTTTATTTTTAAGTCTTTTAGGTCCCCTCTAGTTAAGGTTTTGGACAACATAATACGTGTATTGGTTTAAGTATTAACGCAATTTAAAGAGTTCGAAAATTGTAAGTATTCATAACTTAAAATTCTTAAGGTACGACTAAATTAATGTTAAACCAGATCGTGAAATATTGCGATATTCAATCATCTGTAGTTTAGCTTAGTTTAAAAAAACTTTTTAATTCTGTACGTTTCGTATGGTTTGATAGGGTTTGATGTAATTTAAGATTTAAATTGTGCTTAGAATAAAATCTAATGTTCAAATTGATTCTATTCTTTCAATACACAACTTAAATTTCATGTTCTGAAGGAATGGCAGGGAAAGGTGGCAGCCCCTTCTAAATCCAAAAAATTCTTTAAAATTTGATATAATTCAGGCTAAAATTAGGGTAAATAACATTTGCCCATTTCTAAATCATTATTGCCCTCCCCCTATATCCAATCTGAAAAATGCAATTCAGATTTTAGGGTGAAAATATTTAAGTTAAATTATGGAGTAAAATTAGATGGAGACTTATACAAAATCAGTGTGATATAAATGTGGACTCTAGGAATGTCCTAGCGTCAAAATTTGATAAAATTGGCTTATAGGTAGTAAACTAAAGTTGGTTTACCTTTTTTATTCGTTCAAATTTGTACCTAACTCTTTTTTTACTTTTATTTCATATTGCTAATAATTTATTTTTGTCAAAAACAGGGTTTTTTTTTTAATTTTTTCGGCGAAAACCAGGAAAAGATTTAATCGGAATTATGGTAGGTTTTATACGAAACGGCTGGGTTTTGTTTAATCGACCTTTGGTTCAACTAAAATTAAGGTCGACTCCAGCCTCTTTTTTTAATTTCGACTAAGCCTAGAAGTCGACTAAATGGTTAAATTTTTAAATTCCAAATGCCTTTATTTTTGTATACAACATGTTATCTGAAATCAATAAACACTTTTTATAATGATCTAGTTACATGGTTTTTGTTACTCACTAGCACTACCAACAAATCAAAATTAATTTTCAACAAGTTTCCATTTCTAAAAAGCATCAATTTTAATTATTGATACTAGCAGCCACCATTACGCGTGTAAATGTCGCAGCAATAAATTTTAGTCATGTCATGTCGCATCAAAATAATACAATTTAATTTTTTAGGACTATTACAAAATTAATTAATTTTTAATTTATCAAAGAAAAATATAAATGTATTTTTATAAAAGTGCGTTCAACCTATTAAATTTGAATGTTTATGCTGTCGGAATAATAAATTAAAACGTTTTGATGAATTTTGGAAATTTATAAATTTTCTGTCCTGTCGTACAAATTAAGGACCATTAATTAAAATTTATATATTGCCCACATACAACTTTTGCAAATCTTGCTTTCATTTAATTTACTAGTTTGTAAAATTTAATCTCATTGAACATCAACGATCATAATGTACATTAGGGCTTATAACTATTTGATAAATTTAGGAAACGCTGGAACCAAAAAAATATGTACTTAAAATAAAATTAAGATATATTGTTTTGACTGATATTAATTGTTTTAACGTGATATTTAACTAACTTTTACCATTTCTATTTTTTTTCTTTTTTTAACCTTCTCAATTCCAGACTTCTTTGTTACAAATTAAAGATATCGCATTGTACGGAATAAAGATGACCTTCGTCACATGTTATCATTTTAGAATAGTTATATGCTATTTTAATATTTACATTTTACATGGGCGTAGCAGAATTGGAATTAGGGGGGGGGCATTAATAATTGAGGGAGGGGCAATATTATAAACTTTTGAAATTTTAGCCATAATTCCCTAAAATTATAAATAAATTTTTGATTTATAGGGGGTAACTACCCCTCCCTGCCACCCCCTAGCTACGCTCATATATATTTATATTTAGAATAAAAAGAATTTACATAGATTATGATGAAGTTCGCAATTTATTTAATCTAAAATTGAGAATATTATAAATATTAATTAATAAAAATGCGAGGAATAGCTAGGCAGAAGGAAAGCTGTGCTGCTCCGCCTTTGGTTAAATTAAAAAAAATCTCAATTTTGCTTCGGGTCGGATAAAGGTTAGAAATGTTAAATTGCTTTCGGTCGGGTCGAGTTCGGGTTAAAGTTTCATGATGCTTACGGGTCGGGTCGGAGATTATGAATTTCACAACAACTTTTACGAAATACGCAAATCATATCTTTTAATTACTATCTTTTTAAATAATGCTCTTAGACATAAAATTTGAAGTTAACAGTTTTCGAAATAAATGCTTAATTTATAGCTTCCGTGTAATTATTTTCATTTAAATTGTTTGTATAAATTTGACTAGAATGACTTAAGATAGATAAAATATATCTACAAATTAATTTTTTAATATGAAACATTGGGCCCATAGAATTCTTGACTTACCTGTTGATATTATTATTCAAGTTTTATTCGCATAAAATTTTATAAGTGAATATAAAGAGTGTGAGTGTGGAGCTGTTATAATTTTTTATTAATTCAAAATTGTAAAAGGTTTGATAGTCTTCTTATAACAGCGCTATTATCTTGAAAATTCAGGCAATCCCTGCTCTTCGTGTAGCGATAGGTTATTTTCGGCTACCGGGCAAATTTAGAAGAATGAAGGTCTCATGGGGGAGTAGCCAGGGGAAGGCAGGGACGGGCGACTACACGCTATAAAGTCTTAAATTCTATAAAATTTAATATAATTATGGCTTAAATTTCGAAAAAAATGTTTGCCCCTCCCTAAATCATAATTGCCCCCCTCTAATTTCAATCCTGGCTACGCCCACGGAATGCTGAAATTAATTATACACAGTTTAAAATAATTCGTTCAAATAAATTTGGTACTCAAAATCTGTGGCATCTACTATTTTTCAAAATGACATTTTAACTTGGTAAAAAACTTGCACGTCCCAATTTTTTAATTTTCGGGTGGGGTAGGGTTTAGGTCAAAAACTTTTAAGCGCTTTCAAGTTCGGGTTGAGAAATTTTTAACGCTCTAGGGTCGGGTCGGGTTCGGGTTTAAAAACTTAAAAAGCTTTCTGGCTTAAGTTTAAAAAAAGTGACCTTGCAGGCCCCTAATTGCAATGGTAACTATATTATTTACAATTATTTATTTTGTTAAAGTATTGAATGTATGGCTTTTAATCATGGATGATATACCAAAAAAATGTTATTTAATAATACCCCCTTAAAAACAAGCTTTCTAGTCATTCGTTACAAATTTAGATTAGATACCTTCATAGGCGTAGCCAGCATTGGAATTAGAGGGTGGCAAAATGATTTAGGGAGGGACAAAATGATTATTTTTTGAAATTTTAGCCATAATTTTAATAAAATTTAACAAATTTTTGAATTTAAAGGGGGCAGCCGCCTCCCTGCTCTCCCCCCCCGGTTACGTTTATGACCTACAAAACTAATACTACTATTACACAAATAATTTTTAGAGTGGTGGTCGAATTGGTGTTGGCATGGGCGTAGCCAAGGTGGGGGAAGGCAGGGAGGGGCGGCTGCCCCCTCAAAATTAAAAATTTGTTGAAACTTATTAAAATTTTTGCTAAAATGTCAAAAAATTATCTTGTTGCCTCTACCTACTAAATCATTATTGCCCCCCTCTAATCATAATGCTGGCTACGCCCGGCATAAATGTTTCATTGATTTGCTTTTCGGGCCGATTTCCCCAAAAAACTGTGCATTCTTATGTTAATTCTTATTTGTAAGTTAGAATAAAAAAGTTTTTTTAGATGTTACTTCCATAAAATAAGGGTGAGAGAAAATCTAAAGTTATACGAGACTGGTTATATTCTTTTAATTGCTATGCAATCTTATTTAACCAATAGCAACAATTATAAATTTTTTAATAAAATTACTTATTTTTTAAAGCCATATGCAAAATGTGAGTTTTTAAAATCCAGGAAATTAAAAACGCAAGTGCAGTTTAAGTTTATCCACCTGAACGTGCATTCTTTTGCCTTTTGTCTTCTTTTAGTAAAAAAATTTATACGGAATTTACCAAAAATCTATTAATTTCTTTTTATAAAGGCCGTGTCTTATAAATAATTGATGTACTTTTTCATCCACGAGATAATTTTTATCAATTATTATTAATATTACAATGCGGCGTGCCAATAGATCCGGCTATTAAAATGACCAAACCTTGATAGTATAACTTCTTTTTACTGTCAAGTTACGTTCTAATCTTTTGATTATTCTGGGGAAAACAAAGCAAATATTAGTTATAATAAAAATATTAACTCCTTCTTAGCAACTTCAGATACCAACCAAAAGTTTGACAAATCAAAAACAAACAATTTTTGTATATACATATATAAGACTGATTATATATTATTACAAAACTTATGATCAATTATAAGTAAACTATATAAGTAATTACTCTGTTATATACTAAAAGCATTAAAAACGGCGATAAATGAGAGGCGGAATGGCAAACAATATTATAGGAAGTCGTCGCGACAAAAGTCCTAAACAAACAGACTATAAAATATTGCTTGTGATTGTGAGGTAGAAAGTTTTTAATATTTGCATTGTAATTAAATGATAGATTATTATAACAATTCTTTT
Source organism: Gordius sp. MW1 (assembly GCA_964036665.1). Lineage (NCBI taxonomy): Eukaryota > Metazoa > Nematomorpha > Gordioida > Gordea > Gordiidae > Gordius > Gordius sp. MW1. The sequence continues at coordinate 18,791,090 of OZ038530.1, forward strand.
AGCCATAATCAATATGGGTCTAAGTGCAGCCAAGGAGAGGCCCGCAGAAGGAATTGCCTTTTGATTTAAAAAAATATAAATAAACTAAATTAAATAAATTAAATCTTATTCTTTATCAGTTATTTGGTCCCACAGTCGTGGGGTTTGTTTTGATTCCATCTTGACAGGGTGAGTGCCATATCTTGACTAATCTCTTTTGTTTTCCTTACTTTATCGACTTTCCCTTTCCAAGTGACACGGGCTCGTCCTCTTCCTCCTTGCCCGGTACCTCCATGTCCAGTACTTTTCGATTTACATCATCCGTGTCCCTTCTTAGTATATGCCCATACCACCTTTGCCGATTGTCGTTAATAATGTCCGCCATAGGTTAAATACCCATTTTTGTCATAAGCAGGTCAATCGTCATATGGTCGAGCTTAGTATATCCCAAGTGGAGATTTTTTTCAACACTTCAGGCCCGTCCGAGCCCGTCCGTAAATTTTTTAGGCCCGTCCGAGCCCGTCCGTAAATTTTTCAGGCCCGTTTGTACCCGTTTAGAAAAACGTCAGGCCCGCTCAAGCCCGTTCAAATTTGTTTAAAACTTCGCGCCCGGCCCAATTCATCAAAAAATTTCGCATAATTTTATTTTATTTTTTGACATATTGATAAAAAAAACATCAATAATTATCATGTAAAAATAATAAATCATCAATTTTTGCCGCAGTTAACACATCTAAAATTTTTTAATATAGTAACTACTACCATTAAATTACTATAAAAATTACATGAGAATGTTCCACTTTCAACACTTTACTTTTATTTGATTAATTTAAGTTAATACACCTAAGAATTTTTCATTATTACCATTAAATTTAAATACTTTAAAAAAATTACATGAGATTATTCAACTTTAAATAAGTGGTTTACATTGCTTTGATTAATTTATATCAGTTAATACACCTAAGTTTTAGATTAGAACAAAAAATATTTATTTAATTATATGACCTTAATAATAATTATACCAGTAAAATTTCTAATAAAATTAAACACAAAAATTTTGGTGCATTGTAAATAAGTAATTGAACTTACTTATAAAAGAATATATACGAAGCTATAATCTTAAATTATGTAAACATAAATCTATAACTAATAGAATAAAAAATGTTTTAAAGTCAAATTTAGCGCTTGAAAAAGGAATTTATGCTACAGGATATACAAATTAGGGGTTACAAACAGGGTTTCTTTCAGAAAAAATGCTCCGGAAGGGGGGGGGGGGGGGTGGGGTATTTTCAACTTCCGGGGGGGGGGGGTGAAATTTCTTTACTGATTTTTATTGGTGATATAAGTGATATATAAATAGATACATACACGCATATAATCATTAATTAAATACATGTAATATTTTAACGGTCAAGTGTTCTTTTAAAAAAGTATGGTAAAGAGAACAGTCAGACCATAAAGCCTCACCTAAGCTTCATCAAAAATTAGCTATTTGTATTTAGATGTCCACGAAATCATAAATTTATATGATGGTTTAACTTTTAAATTTTGCTCATGTTTTTCACTTTCAGAGACTGAGCAATTAGTAGAGCTGCCAATACACTTATCTTAATCAATATATATTATCAAAATAAAAACAACTTGCATAATTTTAATTACCAGCATTTTTATCATAAGAAAAAGAAGAGACAGTTTTCCCCACTCCAGCAGAATTACAATTTTCACCTTGACCTAAAACATGAAAATATATATAATACTTCTATATTAAAACCAAAATCTTTTTTGCCTCTTTCAGAGTTCATGTGAATTTTACAACTGGAAGCAGAATAATATCTGCCTTTAACTTATATATACTTAAAATATCTAATGCTTAAAAATAATTACCATAATTTCCCATAGTAAGGGATAAAACAAGAGTTTTTTTTAATTCAGTCCCATCTTTACCTATTACAAACAAACATATTCATGTCTTATTTTATATAAACACAAATACCCATACATAATAAAATTATTCCAAATTAAATCATATTTACCATCTTTTTTATTAGGCTTTTCCTTTTTACAAAAGTATTGTAAAAGATTACTTTTATATTTACCAGACATCTGTAATTCAAAATAAGCATATTATATCAATAAAAACAAACAAAAGAATCTATTATTAATAATAATTATTTTTAAGTTTATAAGTAAGATAGTGATTTAATAATTCTAAAAGCATTTATTCATGTTTATTTACCTATTGATATTTTTAATTAAAGACAATTTGTAACTTTCAAGATTGCAAATTAGGGTTCTTGGATGTTAAATAAAGATGTCTATGAATGATTTACACCTGATTTGTAAAAAAATTTAATTTCCCCAATTTTATATTTTTTTTATTGACAAATTAAAATAATTTATTGAATTTCAATTTTACCCTATTAATATAATTTATGACTTCATGATGGAACTTGAGTTCATGCTTCCTTCAATCAAAACTCTCCGGGGGGGGGGGGGTATTTGAAATTGCCCCCCCCCGGGCTCCCCCTGAAAGAAACCCTGGTTACAAAATTAAGCAATTAATAATCTAAATCTATATTATCAATAAAAAAATATATCTTATATAAAATGAAACTATGTGTGTGTGTGTGTATAGGTGTGTGTATGCCGCCACCAATTTTGGAAAACTACCAGACCGATTTGACTCAAAATTTCACAGTTTATTCCTGCCACTCCGGAGCATGTTTTAAGATTAGTTCGAGCCAAATCGGTCCAGAAGTTTTCGATCGAGTTTGTTTTATACGTTTTGACGTTTAATAAATTGTCAATCAAAGTCAACCTCATGACGTACTGCGTAACTATCGTTTGTAGTGTGATGAATGTAGGCATGTGCTGCGGAATGCAAAACTTTTTACGATTCGAAACATTAAATCAAAGTTATTTTTTTGCTTGTTTTTCACGTCAATTATTATTATTATTATAGGACGGTCGTGTCCCCTCCTGCGTGGCTAAATAAAATCTAATTTTGTCATCTTTTTGCGCGTTAAATAAGGAGAAAAATGACAATACTTTTAACAAAGTGCCAATGAATGTTAAATATCTCAATTCTTCGGACATTATTAAGTTCAGAATTCAAAGTTTTATTCAGAAACAAATAATTATAATTATGATATTGTTTCTTAATCACAAAAATCTAAAAAAATTGCTTGAAGGGCCAGGGGGCCAGAGATTTTTCCCTTGGAGGGGGGGCCATGGGGCCAGGTTTTCTCTCTTAGGTGGGCCTGGGCCTTGGACCCTCTTTAACTATTTGTTTAAAATTTTTTGCATAATAAATACTTACCAATTATATTTGATATATTCTTAATCTATTAAAATTTATCTATAAGATGATATATATTCTGCTATTACACCCGGGTAAATGGCAAAACAACGTCTGCCGGGTTCATCTAGTATTTAAATAATTGTCTGACTTTTAAGGACTTTTGTAATTCCATGACGTTTATATAATCGTCAGGCCCGTTCAAGCCCGTCTATAAATCGTCAGGCCCGTTCAAGTCCGTTAAAAAAATATCAGGCCCGCCCGAGCCCGTTTCATTATTTTTTAAGCCCGTCCGGGCCTGGCCCGTTAAAATTTTTATGATAAAAAGCCCGTCCGTACCCGCCCGCGGGCGGGGCTTTTAGGCTGCCCGTGAAGATCTCTAATCCCAAGCTTCACCGTATCTTTCTCATCTATGAGGGTTGGAATAGCTGTCTTTCCGTGGTGTTTAATGCCCATGTTTAACTTCCTTAGAGTAACACCGGTCTTACGATGGATTTGTAAGCTTTGCTTTTCAACCATATTGGCATTTTCTTGTCGCAGATTACACCGGATGTACTTCGCCATTTAAGCCATTTTTTTGGATCCGGGCATTGACTTCACTGGTGCAACCTCCCTCTTGATGTAGCACCGAGCCGAGGTATGTAAACCTCTCTACTTTTGGGTACTTCAGATGGTCATCCAGCGATGGGCTGCCTGTACCGTTCATTTCTATTGGCACCACCATATTAAATCGCGGGGGACCGTGTCATAAACCTTCTCCAAGTCGATAAAGACCATATGTAGGTCTTTCCTCTTTTCACCATACTTATCCATCACTTGTCTTAGTGACTGGGTCGATTGTGGATTTGCCGGCCACAAATCTTAATTAATTAGCCGATATTTCCACCTTGTTACTAGGATCCTTTCCATAAGCTTCAAGGAGTGGCAAGTTAGCTTGATACCTCTGTAAGTGCCATAGTCTTGAGGGTCTCCTTTGACTTTAAACAAGGGTATAATCGTGCTTGCTCTCCATTGATTAGGAATTCGCTCTTCTACCAATATCTTGTTAAGAAGGTTCGTCATGGTGATGACTCCTTCTTCACGACATCCGAGCAATTCTTCCATAGGTATTCCATCTGGGCCATTTGCTTTCCCTTTTTGCATCCTGTTCATTTGTGTCCTAACTTCACCCCCTGAAAGAGTTCGACCATACTTATATTTGCCTCAATTTTGGGGAGGGAACCCTTGTCATTTGCAATATTCATAAGGTTGTTAAAATATCCTTTCCACCTTTTCATCACTTCCTTCGGCTTGAGTAAGGTTTGACCCTTCTGGGTTTTGACTATTTTAAGAACTCCGACATCGCGACTTTTTTTCCCTTATCTTAGCCAATTTGTACATAAGCCTATCGCCCCCTTTATGATCCAGTTTGTTTGCCATCTCGGTGTAGGCGGCATTCTTCGCTATTGCAACGGCCTTCTTTGCGGCCTTCATTGCGTCCCTATACTCTTGATAATCCTCCGACTTTTTTGATTTATGCCACCGTCTATACAGATTTTTCTTTCTTTCGATGAAATCCCTGACCGATTGATCCCACCACCACAGTTCCCTACTTATAGCTTTGCCTCCTTTGGTCTGTCCTAGAACACGAATCGCTGTTTTCTTTATGCGTCTCCCAATCGTCGTCTACGTCCCTTAGCAACTTCCTTGCACCCAAGAGTGAGGAGACATTTTGGTGGTAATTTTCGTTCGTCGACGTATCCTTTAGCCTTTCGTATCGAATTCCAGGTTCATAGACCTTTCTTCTTTCGGAAATACTTTTCTCTCAAGATCCATTTTATGAGGACGATGTTGCCTGGCGATTTCTTCTCCCCGTATTACTTTGCAATCCTTGATACTCCATAAGTCCTTTCGCCGCATGAGCGGATAGTCAATTTGACTAAAATGCTCCCCACTTCTATAAGTCACAATATGATTTTCGCGTTTTTGAAAATAAGTGTTAACGATCGCCATGTCGTATGCTTGGGGTACTTGGAGAAGTTTTTCCTCTTCTTTCAGACCATGCCCATAGCCTCCATGATTGCGTTCATACCCGAGGCGATCTTTTCCTACGTGAGGGTTGAAATCCGCCCCAATAATTACCCTTTTTTTTGTCCGATTTTTTTTATTTCCTTTTCCAATGAAACAAAGATTATGTTTTTTTTAGTGATGCGGAAAAACCGAGAAAAATCTCGGTCTCGAGACGAGAATTTTTACCTCGAGACGAGACGAGATTTTATCAGCGAGATCTCGGGCCTTTCGTATCGAATTCCAGGTTCATAGACCTTTCTTCTTTCGGAAATACTTTTCTCTCAAGATCCATTTTATGAGGACGATGTTGCCTGGCGATTTCTTCTCCCCGTATTACTTTGCAATCCTTGATACTCCATAAGTCCTTTCGCCGCATGAGCGGATAGTCAATTTGACTAAAATGCTCCCCACTTCTATAAGTCACAATATGATTTTCGCGTTTTTGAAAATAAGTGTTAACGATCGCCATGTCGTATGCTTGGGGTACTTGGAGAAGTTTTTCCTCTTCTTTCAGACCATGCCCATAGCCTCCATGATTGCGTTCATACCCGAGGCGATCTTTTCCTACGTGAGGGTTGAAATCCGCCCCAATAATTACCCTTTTTTTTGTCCGATTTTTTTTATTTCCTTTTCCAATGAAACAAAGATTATGTTTTTTTTAGTGATGCGGAAAAACCGAGAAAAATCTCGGTCTCGAGACGAGAATTTTTACCTCGAGACGAGACGAGATTTTATCAGCGAGATCTCGGTTTTAATTTTTATTTTTAACTTCTTCTTCTTCTTCTTCTTCTTCTTCTTCTTCTTCTTCTTCTTCTTCTTCTTCTTCTTCTTCTTCTTCTTCTTCTTCTTCTTCTTCTTCTTCTTCTTCTTCTTCTTCTTCTTCTTCTTCTTCTTCTTCTTCTTCTTCTTCTTCTTCTTCTTCTTCTTCTTCTTCTTCTTCTTCTTCTTCTTCTTCTTCTTCTTCTTCTTCTTCTTCTTCTTCTTCTTCTTCTTCTTCTTCTTCTTCTTCTTCTTCTTCTTCTTCTTCTTCTTCTTCTTCTTCTTCTTCTTCTTCTTCTTCTTCTTCTTCTTCTTCTTCTTCTTCTTCTTCTTCTTCTTCTTCTTCTTCTTCTTCTTCTTCTTCTTCTTCTTTCTATGACTGTTTGTCACCTAGGCTGGTGGTCAGTCCTTTCAGCATTCGTTTCGATTTGTTTCTATGTTTACATAGATCTTTCTTTATCTTATAGACTTTCATATCGTGCCGTAATTATGAATCCAGGTAAGCTTGGGTCTTCTTCTCCTTCGTTTTCCTGCGAAATATATCATCTCTTTCCGACGTAGTCATCGTCCCTTCTTTCGACATGGCCATACCATCTTAGTCTATTTGTTAGGAGATTTGTCGTAATAGATGTAGTACCCAAATTTCTTCTAATTTCTTCGTTTCGCCTATGTTCCTTTTTGCTTACTCCTAGCACCCATCTTAACATTCTCATCTCCATGGTCGCAAGACGCTGCTCTTCTCTTTTACAAATAGCCCATGATTCCGAGCTATACAGGACTGTTGGCTGTATGATGAATTTATACAGCGCGCCTTTTAGTCTTCTCGGAATGTTTTTGTCACACAGAACGCCTGTCAAGTCCCTCCACTTAAGCCATCCGGAGTTTATCCTTGCTTGAATTTCTTTATCCATTCCACCATCTGATTGAAGTGTTGATCCTAGATATTTGAAGGAATCCACGCTTATAAGTTGCCAATCGCCTAAAGTAAGGGATGCACTTGGCTGGTTTTCATCCGATTTAAACTTTGTCTTCATGGATTCTGTTTTCTTTCGATTTACCCTGAGACCACTTTCTTCTATTGCATTTACTCGTCTATTTACAGTATTAGCCAATTCTTGTTCACTTTTAGCACAGAGGATTATATCGTCAAAGATCATTGCCCAAGGAGCTTGATCGCCCAAATCCTTGGTAATAATATCCATTATCATTATGAATAGGAAGGGACTAAGAGCTGAACCTTGATGGACTCCAGTGTTAATGGCAAAGCCCTTTGTAGTCCCCACCGTTGTTCTAACGTACGTTCTATATCCCTTGTAGATATCTTTTATTGCTCTGACGTATAATTCTGGCACATTGTTTTCTTTAAGACATTTCCACACTAAAGTACGAGGAAATTTATCGAACACCTTTTCTAGTTCGATGAAACACATGTGCAAATCCTCTCCCTTTCTTTAAACCGTTTTATTATTCTTCTAACACTGTTTAGAGCGTATGCTGTAGACCTCTCCGGCATGAATCCGAATTGGTTATCTCGAATTTGAACCAAACTCCGAAGCCGGTTTTTGATCACTTTTTCCCCCACCTTGAAAGTGTGACTCATAAGCTTTATCCTCTGTAATTGTTGCAATCCTGAATGTCCCCTTTCATCTTGTATATCGGGATCATGTAGCTATCCCTCCACTCGTTAGGCATTACACCCGTTTTCAAGATATTGTTGAAAAGATTGGCGGGGAATTGTGCATTAGTATTGCCTAACGCTTTAAAACCCTCTATTGGTATATTGTCTGATCCAAGAGCTTTTCGACTTTAGTTTACCCATAGCAACTTTGACTTCCGTTTCCGTGATCCAGTCCGCTGTGTTTACTTCTCCTATTGTGTTTTCCTGGTTAATGTCTTCGACTATAGGCCCCTTTTCAATTGATAAATCGCTATAATAGTCGTACCAACTTTGTAGTATATGGCTGTCGTGTGTTAGTATTTCTCCCTTTTGACCCTTGATTAGCCGGCATTCTAGGTAATCTTTAGAATTTGAGCCCTTGACTTTGCGATTTTGTAGATCAATTTTTCTCCTTCCTTTGAGTTTAGTTTTACATTTATATCGTCGTACACCTTGCTTTTTGCTTTTGCTACGAATTTTTTAGCCGATCTTTTAGCTACTTGGTAAGCTTGCTTATCATAACTATCCTTGCTTTTATACCAAACTTTGTACAATATCTTCTTTTCCTTGATACATTTTTGCACTTCTTTATTCCACCACTACGTCTCCTTGAGAATTTTTTTAGTGAGCTTGCTTTCACCTAATAATTGTCGTCCCGCTTTTCGCATTTTGGCAGCTATACCATTCCATTGATCACATGAAGTATTTTCCTTAAATTCAGCATGTTTAGTTACTTGTTTCTGAAAATGTTGGATATTATACTTAAGTTTCCTCCATTGTATAGTAGCCGCTACTCTTTGTACCTTTTGCCCATCAAAATTATTTTTTTCGTTTTTTTTGATTATTATGATTGTTCCTGTTACTACCAATGCTATTATCACCTTTTGGCCGTCCGTTGGGTGCTGTCCGATGGAAAAAAATGACCATTGGCCAAAATGTGAATCCAAGTTTATTTTTTCCGTTTTTTTGACTGTTATGATTGTTCCTGTTACTACCATTGATAATAAGACTTTTTGGTCGTCCGCAGGCTACTGACCGATGGAAAAAATGACCGTTGGCCAAAATGTGAATCCAAGTTTTTTTTTCGTTTTTTTTACTATTATGATTGTTCTTGTTACTACCATTGATAATAAGACTTTTTGGTCGTCCGCAGGCTACTGATCAATGAAAAAATGACCGTTGGCCAAAATGTGAATCAAAAATTTTTTTCTCCGTTTTTTTTGACTATTATGATTGTTCCTGTTACTACCATTGATAATAAGACTTTTTGGCCGTCCGCTGGCTACTGACCACTGGAAAATGACCAGGGTTCGAAAGTGTGAAGCGAAATTTTTTTCCCGTTTTTTTTGACTCTTATGATTGTTCCTGTTACTACCATTGATAATATGACTTTTTGGCCGTCCGCTGCCTGCTGACCACTGGAAAAAAATGACCATTGGCCAAAATGTGAATCGGAATTATTTTTTTCGTTTTTTTTGATTATTATGATTGTTCCTGTTACTACCATTGATAATAAGACTTTTTGGTCGTCCGTTGGGTGTTGACCAATGGAACCACTGGAAAAAAATGACCATTGGCCAAAATGTGAATCGGAATTATTTTTTTCGTTTTTTTTGCCTCTTATGATTGTTCCTGTTACTACCATTGATAATATGACTTTTTGACCGTCCTCTGGCTACTAACCACTGGAAAAAAATGACCATTGGCCAAAATGTGAATCGGAATTATTTTTTTCGTTTTTTTTTGATTATTATGATTGTTCCTGTTACTACCAATGCTATTATGACCTTTTGGCCGTCCGTTGGGTGCTGACTGATGGAAAAAATGACCATTGGCCAAAATGTGAATCGAAATTATTTTTTTCAGTTTTTTTTGATTATTATGATTGTTCCTGTTACTACCAATGCTATTATCACCTTTTGGCCGTCCGTTGGGTGCTGACCGATAAAAAAAATGACCATTGGCCAAAATGTGAATCGGAATTATTTTTTTCGTTTTTTTTTGATTATTATGATTGTTCCTGTTACTACCAATGCTATTATGACCTTTTGGCCGTCCGTTGGGTGCTGACTGATGGAAAAAATGACCATTGGCCAAAATGTGAATCAAAATTATTTTTTTCGTTTTTTTTGATTATTATGATTGTTCCTGTTACTACCAATGCTATTATCACCTTTTGGCAGTCCGTTGGGTGCTGTCCGATGGAAAAAAATGACCAATGGCCAAAATGTGAATCAAAAAGATTTTTTTCGTTTTTTTTAACTATTATAATTGTTCCTGTTACTACCAATGCTATTATGACTTTTTGGCCGTCCGTTGGGTGCTGTCTGATGGAAAAAATTGACCATTGGCCAAAATGTAAATCCAAGTTTATTTTTCCCGTTTTTTCTGACTATTATGATTGTTCCTGTTACTACCATTGCTATTATGACATTTTGGCCGTCCGTTGGCTGCTGACCAATGGAATGAAAGACCATTGGCCAAAATGTGATTTTTTGTTTAAATTTATATATTGTTCTTGTTAATTTTTTTTGACTATTATGTATTTATAGACTGTCCGCTGGCTGTTGACCAATGGAATTAAATTAAAATGAATTTTCATTTATTTTTTTGGCCAAAAAAAGTGGAGTTATGTTGTGTAACTAGCGTGGGAGTAGCCAAGGGGGAAACCCTAGCAACAGTGGCGTAGCTAGGGGGGGGGCCCAGGGGGCCCGGGCCCCCCCCAAGAGCAAAAACCGGGCCCCATGGGCCCCCCCAAGGGAAAAATCGTGGGCCCCCGGGGCCCTTCCACCATTTTTTTTTATCTTAATTAAGAAACAATATAAAGATTATTATTATTGTTTCTGAATAAAAGTTTTAATTAACGAGTTTCAAAGCCCAAATATTTGTTTAATAAATGCAATTACAACAGTTAATAGCCTAATATTAACTTTAAATGATATTAGAAATGAGGACCACTATCAAATTCTTTATAATAAGGCAAAAGATTTAGCTGCAATTTTTGATTTATTACCTTCTAAACGTATTAAAAAACCAAAAAATATGACACATTTTACTCTTTTGAATCTACTAATTTATTAATTGATTTCAAAATTGATTTATATTATCCTATCATTGATAGAATAATAGCAGAATTAAACATAAGATTTTCGGAAATTAATTGTAATTTATTTAAGTCCTTAGAAGGTTTAAACCCTTCATCCTTTTGCGATAAATCTCTTTTATCAGAAATAATTAACCATTATGAATTAAAACTGGAAGACGGCGAAATAAATATGGCAACATTTTTTGTAAAACATTATAACTCTTTATCTTCAAATATAATAAATTGCAATGATATTTTTTCACTTATTAAAATTTTGCCCTCAGTAGTGTTTCCAAATTGTAATATTTTGCTTAAAAAAATTTTAACTATCCCAATAACTTCAGGTTCATGCGAAAGATCGTTCTCACTGCTAAAATGGATTAAAATTTATCTTCGTTCCACAATTGGACAAGATAGGTTATCTTTCTTAGCTTTATTGAGCTTAGAACATGACTTTATAAATGTTATTCCCCCGGATGATAGTATAAATTCGTTTGCAACATCGAATAAAAGGCGTAATGAACTACTATTAAAAGACTAATTTTAATATTTAAAATTATCTGGGCTTTTAAACTTGTTTTAAGCTTTTTAACACTTTCAAAATATATTAATATATTATTTAATTTACGAAAATTCCATCATTGGATTCAATTTAATTGTTTATCTCACATGCTTATTGTTTAACATATCTTGCATATTTTTATGTATCACATGCACCTATAAAGCCAATAGTTTTCCAAAAAATTGTTTGTACACCATTTTTCCCCCTTTTTTAGTGATATCCCATCATAAGTTTGATAAATTAATAACCAATTCCTGAATTTTATAGACAATTGTTAACGCATCAAAACTTTCAAGGGATAAAACTCCTAAAAAAATCATTATGTTTGTCTTTGGACGCTAAGTTGTTCTGTGCATCTCACATCTCTAATTTCATCTAAAATTGTCAAATAAAATTTTGATTCATTTAATTTTGACAGAATATTTTTAGGTTCAATAAGGCCGTTAAATTTATTAGTTCTTTTTAATTTTTAGGTGGTGAAGGGGGGGGGGGGTTGTGCAAATATATCTATAATATCAAGGGGCAATAACTTCTAAATACTAATATTAATTTTTTATATCTTATGTTATAATTGCGCCTTTTGAGGATCTAACCTAAAAAAGGCTTTTAAATGTTCTCATTGTTTTCCTGATATAAATGCTGCCTGAAAATGCTGCCAATATTGCATATGTAAAATTAAAATTTGTTATATATATGGCCAAGATTCTTTGGGTTGTGGCAATAATTTTTATAAAAACTTTGTTATATAGTTTTTTAACTATTTGCATTATTTTTTAAAATGTCAACGATTTCTTGTCAATATCCCCGTTCCACTCTACAAACTTATTATACCATGTGAAATTTTCTACATTGTTTTAACTACATCACTTTGTTTTATTTATGAATAAATTTTATTAATTTTATGCCCTATAAACATGAGGGGACATATTAGTGTGATATAAATAGAAAAAATACACAAAGTAGTAGCGGAATTTTAAGTTTGTCCAACGTTTATGAAATAAAATTTTTTTAATTGCATTTGACCCATGGTCGTATTTAGGTTTTGGATTGGGGGGGGGGCAAAACATATTTTTTATTCTTAAAGGTGTGGGTAGGAAATTTTTTTTGTCCCCCCCCCCTATTTGACCAGCTCAGCCCCCCCAAGGCAAAAAGGCTAGCTACGCCACTGCCTAGCAATTAGCCTACCCCCTATAGGCATTCTCGCCCTTCACACCTTTCTCGCCCATAAATTGCATAGCAAATATGCTACATTTATACGTAGAATAGATGAGTCGTCCCCTCTTCCCTTCCCCCCCCCTTCCCTTCTCCCCCTTCTCCGGGGTCTGGGGGCTCCGCCCCCAGGAGATGGGGTTTGGGGGCAGAGCCCCCAACGGGGGACTGGGGGCGGAGGGGGTCTGGGGGCGAAGCCCCCAGTTACGCCCGAAGGGCGTATTTTATACTTAATAAACAAATTTTTTAAAGGAGGAAATTTATTAAAAAAATTATGTTTTGTCCCTCGCTTCAAAAAATTGCGACAAGATATCATCCTCCAATCCGCCTTCTATATCCTCGTCAAAAAAATGATATCCTGAGATTGACAGCTCATTCATTATCAATTCTAGGGGTTTTAATCCCTTTTTTCAATAACACTAAAAGTTATATTTTGGCCATGGCAATTTCAATTCATCTGCTGATTTTGAATATTCAGAATCTGAAGATGACGACGATATAATATTATGATTGTCCATATTAACCTATAAATTAATAATTTTAATAATATGAAATCTTTATTCTAATTCCAAAAACATATGATAAACATAATAACATCCCTCAGGTATATATAACAAAAAGATATTATAAATAACCTATATAAACACAAGTTATATAACATTACATTTCTTCTCACTTTAAAAAGCTAAAACTCTTCATGATAACGTAACGGAGGATTTCGCTTTCTGGTCGATCGCTTTAACTGAACCTCTTCGATTGTTTGCCTTCTTTACGGAACCTCTTCCATCATTTGCCGTTCCGGTTCCATATTTCGTTCGATACGAATATCGGACGTTGGTATAATTGTTGACATGTATCGCATTCTAACTGATCTCCATGTTTTCTTCGAATTCCTTTGTTGGTACGAACGCTATAAAAGTGTTCGCCATTTCGTTCCATAATCACTCCTTTATACCAACCTGGAGTTATTTCGATTTAAATCCACACTAAATCTCCTTCCCCGAATCGCCTAACTACCGACTTCCTATCATGGTAAAATTTTTGTTTTGTTAAGTTTCGATTCATTTTGTCTTTTGGGTCTGCACGAATTAAATCAAATGCTGTCCTTAACCTTTTTCCGAATAAAAGTTCCGAAGGTGCTTTACATGTCGTCGCCTGTGTAGTGTTCCTATAAGCCATAAGGATTTGCAAAAGACAAAGTTCCTTATCACTCCCACCTTTTCTTCCAGCCCAATACCTTGACTTTAACGTTCTTATTACCCTCTCTACTAAACCATTTGTTTTCGGGTAATGAGGAGTTGATGTTATGTGTTTTATTATGTTTGCCAAATAAAAATTTCTAAATTCACCGCCAACAAATTGGGGTCCATTATCGGATACTATTTTCGATGGAATCCCAAACCTGCAAAACCAACTACGTAGTTGTCTCACAATTTGCGAGCCAGTTATAGAAGATATAACTGCTACCTCCACCCATTTAGATAAAGCATCAATTAACACTAGCCAATAATATCCTATCGACCGCGGCACTATAATAATATAAAATCTTTATTCTAATTCCAAAAACATATGATAAACATAATAACATCCCCCAGGTATATATAACAAAAAGATATTATAAATAACGTATATAAACACAAGTTATATAACATTACAATAATTAATAATATCAAATTAATTAACTTAAATCTTATCTTCTTTTGAAGGTTATAATATGTTAAAACTAAAAGTATTTCGGAATTGGTAATAGGAAACAGGAAAAACAGCAGATTAAAAAATATCAGACTTTTTTGTTAAAAATTCGCATTAACGTTAATTTTCAAATAAATAAAAATAAAAAAGGGTTTTTGAAATTAAACGAACATTAAATTCGAACGCGTTCATCAAAAAAAGGAACACGTTCACGTTCACCAAAAAATAAAAGAACGCCGTTCATGAACACGTTCAAATTGAACGCGTTCATTTACAGCAATAATTAAAGTATACATAGCAATTGTATGTACCTCACGCATGAGGTTTTTGTTTGCCTACATATTCCCTCAATTTTCTTTGTCTATCGGCTGTCATCAGATTAACTCTTTGCTAGCTCGCCTTTGTTAAGAAATCTCCACATTAGATTAGTTTTAATAGTCCCCCCCCCTCCTGTAACTCCTAACCTAACATATACAAAAAAAAATATTTAAAAATATTAAAAATAATAACATTTGTCATATATGAAAATATTAATTATTTAACAGATTTAGCCATATATAAAGGAAATGCAAAAAAAAATTCTCGCACCTTTATTAAAATAATATAACACCTGGGTGAAACAAAATGTTTAAACGAAATAATAAAACACACTTTTGCCTTGTATAAATAAAAAGTGCATGTGAGGGGGCAAAACACCCAGTAAGCATTGGTTACTGGAGCGTTTGTACAACACTAGTGTTGACTGAGCCCTTAATAATTTAATTTAAGCATTATAAAGCATTGTTTTTGAAATCATTCTTATTATTATTAAATACTGAAGGGTGACTAACTTCTTCTTCTTCTATTTTATCTGTTATTTGGTCCCATAGTCGTGGGGTTTGTTTTGATTAGTTTCTTCCATCCTGACCGGGTGAGTGCCATATCTTGACTAATCTCTTTTGTTTTCATTACTTTATCGACTTGCCCTTTCCACGTGACTCGGGGTCGTCCTCTTCCTCTCTTGCCCGGTACCTCCATGTCCAGTACTTTTCGATTTAAGTCATTCATGTCCCTTCTTAGAATATGCACATACCACCTTAGCCGATTTTCGCTAATCTTGTCCGCCATAGGTTGAATACTCATTTTTGTCATGAGCAGGTCATTCGTCATATGGTCGAGCTTAGTATACCCCAAGCTCCACCGTATCATTCTCATCAAATTTATCAAAATGCCATTTATCACTGTGAATTTATCATAATTTCGCGATGGTCTCACATAACATTTAACCATTTAACTTTCGCAAAACCTTAACTGTAGAGGTTATTTGATTACTTTTGTCGTCGCGTAAACATAATAATTTAAATCACCACATAATTAACTTTTGTTAAATAAGCCATAGTTTTTTTTTCAAAATGATTTATATTTAAGATATGGAAATGAATTTGAGTCGGCGAATTCCTTAAAAAATGGTTTATTTTAATCTTGCAAATTAAAGTTTATTAGGCTAATGTTAACAATTTATTTTTGAAAATAGGATATTAAATTGTCATAACTAATAGACAAACTACTTTTAATCTATTGCAGCACAATTAAATATTCTGCGCTAACAATTTGTTTTTGAAAATAGGATATTGAATTGTCACAACTAATTAGACAAACTACTTTCAATCTTTTGCAGCACAATTTAATATTCTGTGTTAACATATAGCTTATCACATTCATGCTATATAGCAATTTTTGTTTAAATTTTGATACACTATTTTTAATATTATATAATCAGTGTGGTTGGATTAGATATAATAAACAAAATAAAAAATTGAGTGGGTGGGGAATTATCACACTTAAATGGAAGAAGCAGTAACCAAAATATAGGCCTTTTATTGAAATTTACAACCGCACTACTTTAATATTATTTTGCTCATACTATGATTAACTTTAGTCTATTATGTCATACTAGCTGACCCGGCAAACGTTGTTTTGCTATAAGTACATTCGTTAGTTATGTATTTTATAACATCTTCTAATTTCGAGTCAGGATCTTATAATTTTAAATAAAAAATGGAATGCTGGCCAGCAATTTCCAAATATAAATTTAGAATTATTATATCGATAACAACATAATTAAACATAATTAAATAATGTGTTAATATACTTAACTAAAACAAAACCCTGATCCGTTTATAACCCGCCAACCCTCCTCTCCACCCCACCGTCCTTCGATTGGAAGATCTGGATAAAAATAATTTAGGGGATTTGTTGATTTTATACATTTTTAGACACTTACATAAACGATGAAAATAAATCCGTAATGCGCCCACCATCCCTCCTCTCCACCCCACCGTCCTTCGATTGGAACATCTGGAAAAACATAATTTAGAGGATTTATTTTATCATAGGCTATAAACAGGAGAAATTTTGTCTATTTTTACATTTTTTGAAACTTACATAAACGTTGAAAATAAATTCTTTTTCGCTTTGGCATTTATATATTAACCTTAAAAATTCTTTAAACAAAAAGATAAACAAATAAACATGCAATAATATTAAGACTTCATCTTTAGAACTACAAAATACATTCAAAATATTTTGACCATTATGCAAGGTGACATGTAGAAACAATTAAACATGTAATAATATTAAGAATTCATCGTTGAAACTACAAAATATATTAGAAATCTATTAATTGCTCTGTTATTGGGATTTAAAAAAATTTCTTTTTCGCTTTGGGTATATTAACCTTAAAAATTCTTTAAACAAAAAATAAACAAATAAACATGCAATAATATTAAGACTTTATCTTTAGAACTACAAAATACATAAAAATATTTTGACCATTATGCAAGGTGACAAACATGTAATAATATTAAGAATTCATCGTTGAAACTACAAAATATATTAGAAATCTATTAATTGCTCTGTTATCAGGATTTAAAAAAATTTACCTTGATTAAAGGCCTTTATACGTTATTTTCATATTTGATAATTAAGAAATAAAATATAATAGAAATCTATTTATTGCTCTGTTATCGGGATTTAAAAAAATTTCTTATTCGCTTTGGCATTTGTATATTAACTTTAAAATTCTTTAAACAAAAAAATAAACAAATAAACATGCAATAATATTAAGACTTTATCTTTAGAACTACAAAATTCATTAAAAATATTTTGACCATTATGCAAGGTGACATGTAGAAACAATTAAACATGTAATAATATTAAGAATTCATCGATGAAACTACAAAATATATTAGAAATCTATTAATTGCTCTGTTATCAGGATTTAAAAAAATTCACCTTGATTAAAGGCCTTTATACGTTATTTTCATATTTGGAAATAAGAAATATTTTCAATTATATTAATTGGGTATTGTAAAACTTATTAATTTTAACGCTAATCAAATAAGTGTAGAGTATATATTTATTCTAGAAACTTTTAAACTTGTAGCTTTTACATTCTCGAAGCCCCTTGTTAGGTTTAGACGCGATAATGTACCAGGGAAAGCTAAGATCGATGTATCATAGTATGTAACTTTAACTGAAAATTGAAAATGAAGTTTGAACATATAAAAAACTGACGTTAGAAATCTTTTTAAAAAATATATATACAATCTCATAATTACCTTTTAAGCCATGGAAAAAAGAATTAAAATTATCCAAGAATGAAAGAAATTTTATTTATTTCAGGTTTAATTGATAAATTTTATGTTGTCACCGTTTACCGTTCTCGAAAACTAAGGACCGATTTGGCTCGAACAAATCTTAAAACATGCTCCGGAGTGTCAGGAATAAACTGTGAAATTTTGAGCCAAATCGATCTGGTAGTTTTTACAAAAGTTGAGAATCAGAAACCGTTCTCGAAAACTACTGGACCGATTTGGCTCGAACAAATCTTAAAACATGCTCCGGAGTTTGGGGAATAAACTTTGAAATTTTGAGCCAAATCGGAACCTTAAGCAATTTTTTAAAATTTTTTAATTAAGAAATAATAATTATAATTATTTTTTTCTAAATAAAACTTTTAATTCTGAATTTAATAGTTTTTCAATATTATTTAGAAAATTCCTCAAACGTTCAGAACGAGTTTCAAAGCCCAAATATTTGTATGCAATTTTAATATAAGAGATTAATAATCATATGCTAAGTAGTATTAATTTTCAAAAATAAAAAATAATATTAAATTAATTCACTCAATATTGCTAGAGGCTATAAATGGGGAGGCAGATATGGGCAGCTGCACCCCTCCAAATCCAAAAATTCCTGATGAAAATAACATTTTTTGCCCTATTTAAACTGCCTCATCCAATTTAAATTGGCTCCGCCCATGGGATCACGTGTATAAATTATCTTTAACATTAATAATGAATGTTGAGCTATTGATAAAATAATGAGCTAGGATGGAAACAAAATTTAACTTTCCTTGTTAATCTTATATATAAAAATGAAACTATGTGTGTTTGTATGTTTGTGTGTATGCCACCACCAAATTTGGAAAACTACCAGACCGATTTGGCTCAAAATTTCACAGTTTATTCCCCATACTCCGGAGCATGTTTTAAGATTTATTCGAGCCAAATCGGTCAAGTAGTTTTCGAGAACGGTTTAGTGCCTGATTCTCAACTACCAGATCGAGTTGGCTCAAAATTTCACAGTTTATTCCTGACATTCCGGAGCATGTTTTAAGATTTGTTCGAGCCAAATCGGTCCTTAGTTTTCGAGAACGGTAAACGGTGACAACATAAAATTTATCAATTAAACCTGAAATAAATAAAATTTCTTTCATTCTTGGACAATTTTAATTCTTTTTTCCATGGCTTAAAAGGTAATTATGAGATTGTTTATATATTTTTTAAAAAGATTTCTAACGTCAGTTTTTTATATGTTCAAACTTCATTTTTAATTTTCAGTTAAAGTTACATACTATGATACATCGATCTTAGCTTTCCCTGGTACACTATCGCGTCTAAACCTAACAAGGGGCTTCGAGAATGTAAAAGCTACAAGTTTAAAAGTTTCTAGAATAAACATATTCTCTACACTTATTTGATTAGCGTTAAAATTAATAAGTTTTACAATACCCAATTAATATAATTGAAAATATTTCTTATTTCCAAATATGAAAATAACGTATAAAGGCCTTTAATCAAGGTAAATTTTTTTAAATCCCGATAACAGAGAAAGTAATAGATTTCTAATATATTTTGTAGTTTCAACGATGAATTCTTAATATTATTACATGTTTAATTGTTTCTACATGTCACCTTGCATAATGGTCAAAATATTTTTAATGAATTTTGTAGTTCTAAAGATAAAGTCTTAATATTATTGCATGTTTATTTGTTTATTTTTTTGTTTAAAGAATTTTTAAGGTTAATATACAAATGCCAAAGCGAAAAAGAAATTTTTTTAAATCCCGATAACAGAGCAATTAATAGATTTCTAATATATTTTATTTCTTAATTAACAAATATGAAAATAACGTATAAAGGCCTTTAATCAAGGTAAATTTTTTTAAATCCTGATAACAGAGCAATTAATAGTTTTCTAATATATTTTGTAGTTTCAACAATGAATTCTTAATATTATTACATGTTTAATTGTTTCTACATGTCACCTTGCATAATGGTCAAAATATTTTTAATGTATTTTCTAGTTCTAAAGATGAAGTCTTAATAATATTGCATGTTTATTTTTTTGTTTAAAGAATTTTTAAGGTTAATATACAAATGCCAAAGCGAAAAATAAATTTTTTTAAATCCCGTTAACAGAGCAATTAATAGATTTCGAATAAAATTTTGAAGTTTCAACGATGAAATCTTAATATTATTACATGTTTAATTGTTTCTACATGTCACCTTGCATAATGGTCAAAATATTTTTAATGTATTTTGTAGTTCTAAAGATGAAGTCTTAATATTATTGTTGGAATTGGGAATCTTTATTTACTAGAGAGAGGTTTCGAAGTGATACAAAAATAGAAAAGTGAGTAAAAACGTGAATATCCAACGTATATAATACATACCAATTAACGATAATTAGATTGACAACACAACGGTAAACAACATATCCCCTGAGGCACTTCGCACTCCAATTACCTCTCTACAGTTCCCCCCTTTTCACAGACAAAATCCTTAAGGAATGCTGGCGGTTTTCGACTACGCTGCGGGTATCTAGGTTCTTCTCTAGGCGTTCCTGACTGGTTTTGCATTTGTTCCCTTATAGCACTTGTTCCCGTTTCCCTTTCTGATGATATCCTTTGTGGCCATCCGTTCTCTTGTCCCAGTGTGGTCCAGTCCAAGATTTTTCGTTTCCTTTTTTGATCCACGTGTCGGTGGTGTTTTCTTCCCTGTGCCCATACATCGTAGGACCGACTACCGTGCTTGGCTTTTATCGTGCCTTCTACCCATTTGCTTGAGCCTAAAAACATACGTACCCAAACTAAGTCTCCTACGTTGAACATCCGCGGGTTCCCGGTCTCTACCCATTGTTGTGGTACGGTTTCCCTCAATACCTCCCATTCGGTTCGCATACGCCTTTTTAGCATCACCTCTGCTGGGCTTTTATTGGTTGTGGGGTGTTTTGTAGATCTGTAGTTTTCTAAAAATCTACTTAGCCCTACTTCCGACTCGTTTCTAATAATGGCTTCATTAATTAATCGTACATATCTTTCTGCCAGATTGTTAGACGCAGGATGGTAAGGAGCTGTCCATCGCTGATTAATCCCTCTCATCTTGCAAAAATTCTGTAATTCCTGCCCTTTGAATTGCGGGCCGTTATCTGATATTAACCATGGCGGATTCCCAAATCTAGCAAGTGATACAAAAATAGAAAAGTGAGTAAAAACGTGTATATCCAACGTATATAATACATAACAATTAACGATAATTAGATTGACAACACAACGGTAAACAACATATCCCCTGAGGCACTTCGCACTCCAATTACCTCTTTACAATTATTGCATGTTTATTTGTTTATTTTTTTGTTTAAAGAATTTTTAAGGTTAGTATACAAATGCCAAAGCGAAAAAGAAATTTTTATAAATCCCGATAATAGAGCAATTAATAGATTTCTAATATATTTTGTAGTTTCAACGATGAATTCTTAATATTATTACATGTTTACTTGTTTCTACATGTCACCTTGCATAATGGTCAAAATATTTTTAATGTATTTTGTAGTTTCTAAAGATGAAGTCTTAATATTATTGCATGTTTATTTGTTTATTTTTTTGTTTAAAGAATTTTTAAGGTTACTATACAAATGCCAAAGCGAAAAAGATTATTCGGCAGAATAATACCTAAATCAAAAACAGATAAAACAAGGAGAGCAGCTGAAACTCCTCAAAATCGTGAAGTACGATTGCTCGATAAGCGTAAGAGAAACTTAACTACAATAGCAGCTGAGACATCGGAAGAGCGAATCGAAAGACTAGACAATCTGCGCTCACGAGCCACAACTTCACGAGCTACCGAATCAGCTGAAGAGCGAATCGAAAGACTAAACAATATGCGCTCACGAGCCACAACTTCACGAGCTACCGAATCAGCTGAAGAGCGAATCGAAAGACTAAACAATATGCGCTCACAAGCCACAACTTCACGAGCTACCGAATCAATTGAAGAGCGAATCGAAAGACTAGACAATATGCGCTCACTTTACAGACGCTCAGCATATAGTTCGCGAGCCAGTTTAAAATTAGCAGCGTTTATTATGATGTAGCGTTTGATTACAGCATGCACCCCAATGCCATGATTGGCCAAATGGATACGATGTGTTTACATTGTATTGCTTTGCGGTTTCCTAAAGAAAATCCTGGAATGTGTTGTTCGAATGGCAAAGTCAATTTGCCACCTCTGGTTGATCCACCTGAACGCTCATATCTTATGTATCTGGAACTAATACATTGTCCAAACACTTCCTTCAACACATTCGCAAGTACAACGCATGCTTCCAAATGACATCGTTCGGAGCAACAAAAATTTTGAATGATGGAGGTTACATGCCCACATTTAAAGTACAAGGACAAATTTATCATCAAATCGGTTCCCTTCTACCATTATCAGTTATCGATCCAAGGTTTCTGCAAATTTATTTCATGGGCGATACGGAGGCTGATCGACGTTGTGGGATTCATGCAGGAGTCAAACGTTATATCATCATAGACTTGCAACATTTATTCCACAACAAAAATCATTTAATTAAATTATTCAAAATCGCATTAGATCGTATGCCAACGGATGATTACAAAATCGTAATCAAAGCAGATAGAACACCATCAGGCGCACATGTATGTGTGTATGTATGTATGTATGTATGTATGTATGTATGTATGTATGTATGTATGTATGTATGTATGTATGTATGTATGTATGTATGTATGTATGTATGTATGTATGTATGTATGTATGTATGTATGTATGTATGTATGTATGTATGTATGTATGTATGTATGTATGTATGTATGTATGTATGTATGTATGTATGTATGTATGTATGTATGTATGTATGTATGTATGTATGTATGTATGTATGTATGTATGTATGTATGTATGTATGTATGTATGTATGTATGTATGTATGTATGTATGTATGTATGTATGTATGTATGTATGTATGTATGTATGTATGTATGTATGTATGTATGTATGTATGTATGTATGTATGTATGTATGTATGTATGTATGTATGTATGTATGTATGTATGTATGTATGTATGTATGTATGTATGTATGTATGTATGTATGTATGTATGTATGTATGTATGTATGTATGTATGTATGTATGTATGTATGTATGTATGTATGTATGTATGTATGTATGTATGTATGTATGTATGTATGTATGTATGTATGTATGTATGTATGTATGTATGTATGTATGTATGTATGTATGTATGTATGTATGTATGTATGTATGTATGTATGTATGTATGTATGTATGTATGTATGTATGTATGTATGTATGTATGTATGTATGTATGTATGTATGTATGTATGTATGTATGTATGTATGTATGTATGTATGTATGTATGTATGTATGTCAGGGCTAAATTCTGAAACTACGGGCCCGAATCGCGCGAAAATTTTAGCCATGGATGCCCAGGGCGGCCAGGGGTAAAATAGCTTTTTCAAAATCCTAAAATTCCTTTTAGTTTTAAAAATATCGGACATTTTGTTTTTAAAAAGGGCTAAGCTCTGAATCTACCGGCCCGATTCGCGCGAAAATTTAGCCGTAGATGCCCAGGGCGGCCAGGGGTAAAATAGCTTTTTCAGATTCCTAAAATACCTTTTCGTTCTAAAAATAACGGACATTTCCCGGCCAGTTTCATTTATAGCATCATATACAATAATGACGTCATACATACAAGGCTGAAGTTTTCTAGAATTAGATATTTAAAAATAAAAACGTTACAGTATACGGTCAAAATTATTGGGGTTTACAAACTATTTAAATTAAATAAATAAAATTTTAATTAATAGCTTTTGCAGAATCCTAAAATTCCTTTTAGTTTTTAAAAAGGGCTTAATTCTGAAACTACCGGCCCGATTCGCTCGAAACTTTACCCGTAGGTTCCCACGGCGGACAGGGGTAAAAAAGCTTTTGCAGATTCTTAAAATACCTTTTCGTTTTAAAAATATCCGACATTTCCCGGCCAGTTTCATTTACAGCATCATATACATTAATGACGTCATACATACAAGGCTGAAGTTTTCTCGAATTAGATATTTAAAAGTATAATAAAAATATTACAGTATACGGTCAAAATTATTGGGGTTTAACAAGTTATTTAAATTAAATAAATAAAATTATGCAATTTTTGCCATTATTAACACGTGGTCGATCATAGAAGCATATTTTTAATAATTTAATTATTTTATTATATTAAAGGTTTTCTCGAATAAGATATTTAAAAGTATAATAAAAATGTCACAGTATACGGTCAAAATTAGTAGGGTTTAACAAACTATTTAAATTAAATAAATAAACTTTAAATTATGCAATTTTTGCTATTATTATCACGTGGTCGATCATAGAAGCATATTTTTAATAATTTAATTATTTTATTATATCAAAGAAAATTGGATTTCATATAAATCAGCTAACTAGAAAAATAAAATAATGGTATTGTTTACTGTAAAATAGGTAACAGCATTAATCAGCAATATTTTCAAAAACATTCAATTTTAGTCGGATTTGATGACTAAAACAGAATTTGCATTTGGTTTGTCTTATTATATATACAACAAAAATAGTGGGTTCATAAAATCCATGACGTGATAAAATTCGTGCCCAATTTCAAACGGGTCGGTATATCAGCAGCAATGAGGCTGTTTGGCGAATTTGAGTATAACTATCAAAAATTCACAAATCTATATATATAAAAATGTAACTGGGTTTTCTTCGGCCTTTAATAACTCTTAAAGTTCTCGACCGATTGCCACCAAATTTGGTCATATCATTGCCCTGTGGTTTATAACTTATACACTTTTGTCACCCAATTTTGCATTCACTAAACATCGCTACCTAATTAATTTTTAAACTGTTATAAATCTATTTAATTATTAAAAAATATGCCTTTTCCTTTTAAATTAAATATATGTATTTGCACGTTATAAAAAAAATATTTTTTACATCATAAACTCTTATACAGATAACCCAAATTCTTTCATATATTTCCTATTAATACGCACTAATTTCATTTAGCTAAATAAAACCTAAGCCAAAGCAACGCTTGGCCGGGCACAGCTAGTATTTTATAAAATGTCTTTTTGAATGATAAAAGAGGCTTTCTTTTTTGACAATTGTAGTAACAGCTTATGTGCCTATGTTCTCTTATTAAAAATTGATCATTCTGTTCTCAGGTTTATTTTTTGGCCCGTTTCTTAAATGAATTTTCAATCATTTTTTGCCAAATTAAATAATGTTTCGAATTAAAAGTGTTGCAAAATTCTAGATGGTGGTATAATAATTAAGTTAAATCATATTTCATTTGGATTCGTATTCAAACTAAAAGCTGATCATTTCAAAAGCCAAGCAAATCTAATTGAGAATCCTAACCCTAACCCTTACCCTAACAACCCTGACCCCACAAGACATCAAGCATTTTATATTAGCTTATGAAATGAACAGCTTTTAGTTTGAACTAGACCCAAGTTAAAAACTCTTGAAACGGTATATATATTAATAAATAGATAACTACGTAGCTAATCTATAAATGGTAGTTATTGATATATTTAAAGCGAGAAAACAAATATTCATTTTATATAACGATTGGTAAAATGTACCGCGCTATAGCTACAACTCCCTTTTAATGTGATATGCCTACATATCGCTATTCAAAAATCTACGTTACTTAACAGCTCTATTAAGAAGTGTCAATACAATTGCTACACCTTATCAGGAACACAGTTTGAATTTAAAGCCAAGCTCACTTAACAAATAGATCATTTTTAATGAACTTACAGAGTTTGGGAACACCAAAAATGTTTAATACAATAATAAAACTATTTAAAGGTTATGAATATATGTTCTTTAGGATTAGAATTAAAACAACTGTACTTATTAGCCACAAGCACGTATATTGCATTGTTAAAATAATACAATTATTTTGTTTTGTATTTCAATATGATATTTCGAATTCAGTTGTGCAACTTATTCGTTTCTTGATATGGTGTGCCTTTTAACTAGATCGTACATTAGGGTAAGGCCGAATTTAACTTCTTTATATCCTTTTGGTTTAATTGATCTGGAAACACGATATCGAAACAGAGTACTATGTCACCATCGGTAGGACTAGTGATGATCAAAACCTAGGTTGGGTTTCCCGAGATCATTGGAAAAGACCTTTAAGGTCTTTTAACTTCCCCAACCCAAACCTGGGGTAGAACGCCAAAAAACACCTTAAAAACTTTAAGGTCTTTTATAGACCCAAACCTTAACCCGGGGTTGGGGTTAGGTTGACCTGGGGATAATGTTTTGTAGTATAGAGGTGAAATAAGAGCATATTATTTTGTAGATATTACTATATTTGTTTTTTAAGGAATAAAATAATTATTTTTGGATAATTAAATTTAAAATGAAGAGGAAACGTTTTCTTATTGATATAAATTTAATTTCATAATATAATCAATGGGTAGCTAAATTAAGAAAATTATTGGGATTATTGTTTTAGCCCCATCTAGGTTGTAAAAAAATTACATTATTGCATAGCGTATGCGTAATATTGCATTGCTGTGTGAGGCTGAATTAGGTGTGTGTGTTGTGTGTGTTATATACTAGCCTTACGCAACCTAATACACCCCAACACAACCTAATATTAGGTTGTGTTGGGGTGTATTAGGTTGTGTGGGAGTGTATTAGGTTGTGTTGGGGTGTATAAGTTGTGCTGGAGTGTATTAGGTTGTGTTGGGGTGTATTAAGTTGCGTTGGGGTGTATTAGGTTATGTTGGGGTGTATTTTGTTGTGTTGGGGTGTATTAGGTTGTGTTGGGGTGTATTAGGTTGTGTTGGGGTGTAATAGGTTGTGTGGGGGTGTAATAAGGTGTGTTGGAGTGTATTAGATTGTGTTGGGGTGTATTAGGTTGTGTTGGGGTGTATTAGGTTGTGTTGGGGTGTAATAGGTTGTGTTGGGGTGTATTAGGTTGTGTTGGAGTGTATTAGGTTGTGTTGGGGTGTATTAGGTTGTGTTGGGGTGTAATAGGTTGTGTTGGGGTGTATTAGGTTGTGTTGGGGTGTATTAGGTTGTGTTGGAGTGTATTAGGTTGTGTGGGGTGTATTAGGTTCTGCTGGGGTGTATTAAGTTGCGTTGGGGTGTATTAGGTTGTGTTGGGGTGTATTAGGTTGTGTTGGGGTGTATTAGGTTGTGTTGGAATGTATTAGGTTGTGTTGGGGTGTATTAAGTTGAGTTGGGGTGTATTAGGTTGTGTTGGGGTGTATTAGGTTGTGTTGGGGTGTATTAGGTTGCGTTGGGGTGTATTAGGTTGTGGTGGGGTGTATTAGGTTGTGTTTTGGTGTATTAGGTTGTGTTTGGGTGTATTAGGTTGTGTTGGGGTGTATTAGGTTGTGTTGGGGTGTATTTTGCGTTGGGGTGTATTAGGTTGTGTTGGGGTGTATTAGGTTGTGTTGGGGTGTATTAGGTTGTGTTGGGGTGTATTAGGTTGTGTTAAGGTATATTAGGTTGTGTTAAGGTATATTAGGCTGTGTTGGGGTGTATTAGGTTGTGTTGGGGTGTATTTTGCGTTGGGGTGTATTAGGATGTGTTGGGGTGTATTAGGTTGTGTTGGGGTGTATTAGGTTGTGTTGGGGTGTATTAGGTTGTGTTAAGGTACATTAGGTTGTGTTAAGGTATATTAGGCTGTGTTGGGGTGTATTAGGTTGTGTTGGGGTGTATAAGTTGTGCTGGAGTGTATTAGGTTGTGTTGGGGTGTATTAAGTTGCGTTGGGTTGTATTAGGTTGTGTTGGGGTGTATTTTGTTGTGTTGGGGTGTATTAGGTTGTGTTGGGGTGTATTAGGTTGTGTTGGGGTGTAATAGGTTGTGTTGGGGTGTATTAGGTTGTGTGTTAGGGTGGTTGTGTTGGGGTGGTTGTGTTGGGGTGTATTAGGTTGTGTTGGGGTATATTAGGTTGCGTAAGGCTAATATATAACACACACAACACACACACCCAATTCAGCCTCACACAGCAATGCAATATTACGCATACGCTATGCAATAATGTAATTTTTTTCCAACCTAGATAGTGCTAAAACAATACCCAATAATTTTTTTTTAATTTAGCTACCCATTGATTATATTATGAAATTAAATTTATATCAATAAGAAAACGTTTCCTCTTCATTTTAAATTTAATTATTAAAAAATATTAATTTATTTCTTAAAAAACAAATATATTAATATCTAAAAAATAATATGCTCTTATTTCACCTCTACACTACAAAACATTATCCCCAGGTCAACCTAACTCCAACCCCGCGTTAAGGTAGAGGTGTATAAAGTCCTTAAAGTTTTTAAGGTCTTTTTTGGGATTCCACCCCAGGTTTGGGTTGGGGAAGCTTAAAGACCTTAAAATCTTTTTCCAACCTTAATTTAAACCAAACCTAGGCTTTGATCACCACTGGGTGGGACCTATCATAGACCCGCTAGGAGTTTGATCTTGTAAATCTAAAGATGATCCCCTAAAATCGAGCCCATTGACTTTTTGACTTTTATAGGGTAAACCTTTACCTTTTATTCTCACTTCTGTTTTGGGATTAAAGATTTTATCAGATAAGTCTAATCTTTGAAACTGTCGATTCAGTAGGGGAACATTTATGATGGTTCCACACAGGGCTTCTCTAAGCGATATTTTAGTTAGATATTTAAGATCTTGATTGTGAATACCCTGGCGCTTAAAGTTTGGGTCTGGTTTTTCTTTCACGATAAATACTATATCGGCTGGTAGTGTTCCGCCAGGCATCTGATTTCCCGCTTTATAAAACGTTAATCTCTCGTTTGCACACGAACCTGGTTTAACCTCAACTTCTAAAACTTGATCATTTTACCTGCATACAAAATATGCAATAAATAAATAAATCACGACTGCATTGATTAAATGCTAATATAAACATAGATCAAACATATATTAAATTTCATGTGACGTCATAAAAACACTTTGCTCTTCTTTTAGAAATGCATTCATGTGATCTTACGAGCCCAAATGGGAGGTCTTTATAAATTAGAAGGAGAGCAATAGTGAATTACAATTTAAAAAAAGTCTCTTTATAATTACTTGATCTGTGCCATCGGCGTTGTACATCTTGCTTTGAACTCGCATCTTCTTGGTTACACCGGTAAAAATTTCATTTAGCGTGACTTCTACTTGTAAATCTAATGATGATCCCCTAAAATCGAGCCCATTGAATTTTTGACTTTTATAAAGTAAACCTTTACCTTTTATTCTCACTTCTGTTTTGGGATTAATGATTTTATCAGATAAGTCTAATCTTTGAAACTGTCGATTCAGTAGGGGAACATTTATGATGGTTCCACACAGGGCTTCTTTAAGCGATATTTTAGCTAGATATTTAAGATCTTGATTGTGAATACCCTGGCGTTTTGGGTCTGGTTTTTCTTTCACGATAATTACTATATCGGCTGGTAGTGTTCGGCCAGGCATCTGATTTCCCGCTTTATAAAACGTCAATCTCTCGTTTGCACACGAACCTGGTTTAATCTCAACTTCTAAAACTTGATCATTTTGCCTACATACAAAATATGCAATAAATAAATAAATCACGACTGCATTGATTAAATGCTAATATAAACATAGATCAAACATATATTAAATTTCATGTGACGTCATAAAAACACTTTGCTCTTCTTTTAGAAACGCATTCATGTGATTCGAGCCCAAATGGGAGGTATTTATAAATTGGAAGGAGAGCAATAGTGAATTACAATTTAAAATAAAAGTCTCTTTATAATAACTTGTAATCTGTGCCATCGGCGTTGTACATCTTGCTTTGAACTCGCATCTTCTTGGTTACACCGGTAAAAATTTCATTTAGCGTGACTTCTACTTGTAAATCTAATGATGATCCCCTAAAATCGAGCCCATTGACTTTTTGCCTTTTATAAGGTAAACCTTTACCTTTTATTCTCACTTCTGTTTTGGGATTAATGATTTTATCAGATAAGTCTAATCTTTGAAACTGTCGATTCAGTAGGGGAACATTTATGATGGTTACACACAGGGCTTATTTAAGCGATATTTTAGCTAGATATTTAAGATCTTGATTGTGAATACCCTGGCGTTTAAAGTTTGGGTCTGGTTTTTCTTTCACGATAAATACTATATCGGCTAATAGTGTTCGGCCAGGCATCTGATTTCCCGCTTTATAAAACGTCAATCTCTCGTTTGCACACGAACCTGGTTTAACCTCAACTTCTAAAACTTGATCATTTTGCCTACATACAAAATATGCAATAAATAAATAAACCACGACTGCATTGATTAAATGCTAACATAAACATAGATCTAACATATATTGAATTTTATGTGACGTCATAAAAACACTTTGCTCTTCTTTTAGAAACGCATTCATGTGATTTTACGAGCCCAAATGTGAGGTCTCTAAATTGGAAGGAGAGCAATAGTGAATTACAACTTTAAAAAAGTCTCTTTATAATTACTTTTTATTAGTGGGATTGCTCCAAGGCCTCAAAGGTTGACTATAAGAACTATAGATCCCATTTATACTGCTAAAGTTTTGGGCTTGAGTTGGGAATGAATTACCAGGATAATTATATTAGGATTGAGAAAGGATAGTTGAGGGTTGAGAGACGTTAGGCTGATCACATCCAGGGCACCTACTGACGGAAAGAGCCAACACATCATTGGTGCAAAACTTATGTTCCTATTAATGCTGGAGAATGTTGGTGCAGGTGGGGGTTGTGGCGAAGGGAAGGGTGTATAAGGGACTTTACAAGTTCCGCAACATCTAGGACCTCTTACCACCTGATTATATGGGCAAATCGATATTTGAACTGATCCGTAATTGATTGAGGGAAGTGGTGGTAATTTAGGAATTGGTCCATAAAAAATTGGCAGAGTATTAGTTGAGGTTCCAAAAGCCATATCACCCATCATTTGCGGTCGGGCCCATTGTGAATTGCAAGAGGTTGATCCTAACGGGTTGGGAGAAATTGATTTCATAATATTCCTAATTTTATTGACCTGCGTCACTAGTATAGTCGGAACAGTTAAGGGAGCTGGCTGCATGGGCCTTGGTACGGTTACTCTAGATTCGTAGGGGGAGTTTAAGGGTAAATGACATCTCGGACAAACTCTCCTACTAAGAAAACCCGATTCCAATGGTGACTTAGGACATTTTGTTTCAACGAATGGATAATTTTGTGAGAACTTTGGAATGGGAGTGAGCTGTGTATACTGTAGTGGTTGTTGTTGTTGGGGAGCATTCATCAATTTAATAGGTATGGGTGGAGAGAAGAGGCGATTTTTTTGTGCCATTATCATAAATTTAGTAAAAGATCCATTCTTGCCCACATATGTAGAGCGTTCACAACGTTCTAACTTGTGTTTCAAATCTTTCACTCCCCGCTTTCTCCCTGATCATCAAAGTCTCCGCCCACAAAATTGCGGTGATCTAACCCGGGCGGGCTTCCTCTAGTGGCTTGAACGGCTCTTAGAGATTTCCGATCACACATAGGACAACGGATCATGGAAAGAGCAAAATCGCGTTTCATTGCAACTACAGAACATCCTCTCGGCCCGACACCGAGCCAGAATATGTTTTCAAACTCATACCGTCCGCTGTTGGGACTATCTTAAGAATACCTCCACATATCAAACACTTTGGCCTCCCGTTTTCTCCTTTAGCCCCGGTAAATGCTTCGGCGAGCTTTGAGTTGACCAGCTTAGTGAAATTAGCCACTGGAGAATCGTTTTCATGATGATTCTGGGGTAAAATCTTTGTTTTCCTCATTGACAGACGGTTCCTTATCACCATCTCTATTGGCATTTTTGGTGAAGTCCTTGTTTTTATTTTCACTAGAAGGCGTTACAAATATATCTTTTAGGATGCGAGAAATGCACGCTTTACACACATAACCTAATATAAAAGAGCCCATATCTTTCGTAGCTACCGGTGGGTGGGTAGTTAACATAACTTTATAGATTTAAAAAAACTCAGGAGTATAAGGTATATAAAATGATATCTTAAGACATGATCAAAGGTGACTGGAGTAATTAAAATTCTAACTCAACTTAAAATAAGGCCATCGAAATATAACATAAAACATTTCGAAAACATTAAGAGAAAAAAAAGTAAATAAATGATGATTCAATTCATGCTTAGAAAGAGTAAATTACGCAACAATAAACAAATTTAAGTATTAGATCACAAAGTTTGCCATAATTTCTTTTTCTAATATGCTAATATAATCTTATATAAAAAAATGAAACTATGTTTGTGTGTATGTTTGTTTGTGCGTATGTATGTAAATAAAGGCTAAATTCTGAAACTACCGGCCCGATTCGCGCGAAAATATAGCCATAGATGCCCAGGGCGGCCAGGGGTAAAATAGCTTTTTTAGAATCCTAAAATTTCTTTTATTAAAAATATCGGACATTTCGTTTTAAAAAAGGGCTAAACTCTGAAACTACCGGCCCGATTCGCGCCAAAATTTAGCCATAGGTGCCCAGGGCGGCCAGGGGTAAAATAGCTTTTTCAGAATTCTAAAATTCCTTTTAGTTTTAAAAATATCGGACATTTCCCGGCCAGTTTCCTTAATAGCATCATATACAATAATGACGTCATACATACAAGGCTGAATTAGATATTTAAAAGTATAATAAAAATGTTATGTATGTAAGGGCTAAATTCTGAAACTACCTGCCCGATTCGCGCGAAAATTTAGCCGTAGATGCCCAGGGCGGCCAGGGGTAAAATAGCTTTTTTAGAATCCTAAAATTCCTTTTAGTTTTAAAAATATCGGACATTTCCCGGCCAGTTTCATTTGTAGCATCATATACAATAATTACGTCATACATACAAGGCTGAAGTTTTCTCGAATTTTATTATATTAAAGACAATTGTATTTTTAGCAAAACAACGTTTGCCGGGTCAGCTAGTTAGTAATAAAACTGAAATATCAACAGCTGATCTATACATGCAAATTAATTGCCTGGATTCATGAGCGTGGCCAGGGGGGGGCAGGGAGGGGCGGCTGCCCCCCTCTTAATCAAAATTTGTTAAAACATATTAGAATTATGGCTAAAATTTCAAAAAATATTTATTTTTTTACCCTCCTTTAATCATTTTTGCCCCCCTATAATTCCAATGCTGGCTACGCCCATGCCTGGATTAGCATTGTCAGATACTTTGTGTAATTCGAGGAAGGAGGATTGAAATTTCTTTTGAGTGTTAACAAATAAAATTTGTTATACATCTCAAGACTTTTTATTTAACCTTAAACAAAACATTGTATATACTGATTAAAAACTACGATTAAATTAATGCTAAAATAGAAATTAAATGTTAGAGATACTTTGTTTATATTGAAATTGTTCGTATTCAACGGTTATTATATGTAAAGAACAAAATTTTTGATAAAAAATATGTATACCGTAAAATATGATTTTAATTATTATTAGCTCTTAAAAACTAAGCATAAAAAAATTAATTTATAACCTTCTTTTAAATTTTTGTTAGTAATGTGCAGTTCTGCAAATTAAGGATCAGACCCATGGGCATAGCCAGCATTAGAATTAGAAGGGGGCATTAATGATTTAGGGAGGGGCAATATGAATATTTTTTGAAATTTGCCATGAGTTTAATAATTTTTTGGGATTTAGAGGGGGCAACCGCCCCTCCCTGCCTCCCCCCTTGGTTACGCCCTGATCCTAACGACTCAATTCGTTACAGCCCGAGCTCCTTATATAATAGTCAAGATTAAATTTAGCCTAATAAATATATGTAGCAGCATTTATTTTATCAATTTATGTATTCTAAATTGTAAAAAAGGGAAGGCAAAGTTGATTATAAGTATATTTTTAACATTTTCTTTAACAATTTTAAAAAAAGGGTTAATTAACATTTTTATTAGAATAATAATAATATTGATAAAATGAAATGATTTATTAGTGAATCAAAACTCATCAACTCCACAAAAAATTTGCATCCGTTTTATATTTTCAAGTATTTTTCGACATTTAATATGTCAACTGCTGACTTAAAAGCCTCCTCTTTCTTACATGAGAGATAGACTGCTCATCATCGTTAAATAGTAAAGTGATTTATCCGCAATTTTTAAATGCGCACATATAAAGAAAGGCTAAATAAGCGTGGCCAAGGGGGGGGGGGCGATAATTTTTCCCCTCCCTAATTCATTATTGCCCCCCCCCCCTCTAATCCCAATGCTGGCTACGCTCATGAAAGGCTATATATATTAGAGACCTGCAACGGGCCTGTTTAGGTCAGTCGGCCCGCCCGTAATAAAAATTTAAAAGCCCGGCCCGGACCGGGCCCGTCAAAATATTAAATTATAAGCCCGGGCCCCTAATTTTATACAAAGCCCGGCCCGGGGCCGTAATTTTTTTTTATTTTTTTTGTTTAATTTTTTTAATCGATATGGCAAACAATATGATTGTGTTAAAAATGTTAATAAAAATAGTTTAAAAAAAAATTGGTAATTCCCGGTCACTCGAGTTCTTCTATCTTTTAAGAAACAACTTACATGAAAATTTTTTTTTATAAGTGGCACTTCAGGATACATAAAACCATATAAGCAAAGTAAACTTTAAAACCCTTATGGTTATAATGTTTTAATAAAACTACTTGGCTTCTTTGCTTTGCCACCATTTTCAATAATTAGGTTATTGCTATAAAATGAGAAACAGTGATAAAAATAACTTGAGGAAATAAATTTTAGAATTTGTTTTTAAATTTGTTAATGATAATGAGTATATAAATTTTGGCATTTGGCCGGGGTCAGATAAAGTATAAGTTAGCAACGGTCAGCATTGATTTGCATGGAATTATTTAGCAAGTTTCGCATTCATCCGTTATGAATTAACAACCTAGACAAATTGCCAAAATAAATTTATTAATAAAGGTAATCAGTCAGGCACAGAAAACAAAAATGGAATTTGAGCTTATGCAAGGTCGGAAAAAGTGAAGCCAAGCAGCGGTTAGCTAAATAAAAGTCTTTTACAGAAGCATAAGTCCACAGCCATTAAAAACCCGTATAAGTTTTCACGGCAATTATTGCAAAAATTACAAGTTGGACAGGACAGGACGGATAACCAAAAGAAATTGCATAGCAATTTAAAAAATTCAAGGATAAAACAATTTCCCCCGGCTCATTTTATAGTTTTTATTTGTTTAATTTTTTCAAAAACTGTTTACGATTTATATGTAATTTAGTTTAAGATTTTACCGATTGGTAAAAATTTGCATACGAACGGAATGATATCTCAATATATATTAATGGATTTACGAAGATGTGTTAACTTGTAAGGCGATGTGGTCTACATTTTCAAGGTCACGCTAATGAAAAGATACACAGACATTCACAATTATATAATCAATCTGCACCTAACAACGCGTTAATGTATTCATTATTGTTACAAAGTCTAACATCTAAATCAAATGTAAATGTTAGATAGGCCTAAAATTTCATCCTGACCAGTGGCGTAATTACGGGGGGGGGGGGGAACGGGAAATCCTCCCCCCCCCCCGATTTTTTATGAAAAAAAAATATTTTAGATCTAAAGTTTATATTTTATAGTTGTGCAACGTAACTGACCAAGTTAATTATTTATAATGACTTTCCCCGGGAGAAAATCCTGGCTACGCGCCTGATCCTGACTGAATTAAAATATAAATTTTATTAGCGTTTGCATACTATTATGCACCTATGACATAAATAACTTCAATAAAAAATACAAAAATTTGACAAAATTGTGTAGGCTGACAAACTAAATTACCTAAAACTAACAGGGGGGAGGCAGAAATGCAGCTTTAAGTTACTATGTGAGGTACTTGCTTGGTATCTGACCTTAAATATAATGCAAATGGGTAAAAACCCTAATAGTGTTTAAGAATTATTATTAAAGTTAGACATGACCTATCATTATGTCGAATTTGTTAGCACTTATTCTGGTATTCATAAACTAAAAGGAACCTATATTTATTTATGACAAAATATGATTACTTTGACTTGGTGAATCATGGTCAAAGTAGCAGAATGATGAAAAAGTAGCAGAAAAATATTTTTTAGATAATCAAGATATTAGAATTAAATCTCAAATGGGGAGGGAATTTCTGATGTATTCCTAATCCTAAAACCCTAACCAGAACCCTAACCCTAACAATCTTGATGAATTCTGACGATATCTGATCAAGTTGGCTGCTATTTTTCTGCTTCTTTGACCGGGTGTCAACTTGGCAGCCAGTACAAGATGAAAATTTGTTTTTTGGCAGAGACAAACTGAGTTTTATTTTAAGATTGTGGAGTTAAATGGAGAGATGGGTGGACCTATTTTTATTTTTGTGTTTAAGTTAATGCTATATAAATTTTTTTAATTATTACCTATAGATTATATGTTACCAATTTATAAATGACGTAATAAAGATTGTCATGGGCGTAGCCGGGGGGGAAGGGGCAGGGGGGCTGCTCCCCCCCCCTAAATTACAAAAAAAAAATTCAATGCAAAAACTTTAAAAAATTTAAAAAAAATATATTTTGCCCCCCTCTAATTGAACTTTTAAACGTCCCCCCCCTAATCCAAAACCTGGCTACTGTCAAGATATTTATTTATATGTATTTTTGCGTTCAAATTAATAGTAATTTAATATTTTTATTACTACTAGCTATAATTTACCCGCTCCTATTTAAGTTGCTGTTTTTTACTTTAATTAACGGTTATATGCTCATAGAAGGGTTACATTAAATTTAACCTTAAATTATTGAATAGGTCATAAAAATTTTGTCCATAAAAAAATATTAATTTATCCCTTTAGTGTTGATCTGTAATGAATATATTAGAGACAAATCTTTGCAATAGGCTATAACAACAGCAATATTGTCATGTAAAAATGCGTACTTACAATATTAGTAAATATATCTTGTGTGTGTGTGTGCAATAGGCTATAACAACAGCAATATTGTCATGTAAAAATGCGTACTTACAATATTAGTAAATATATCTTATATATAAAAATGAAACTGTGTGTGTGTGTGTGTGTGTGTGTGTGTGTCGCCACCAATTTTGGAAAACTACCAGAGATTGGCTCAAAATTTCACAATTTATTCCTGACACGCCGGAGCATGTTTTAAGATTTGTTCGAGCCAAATCGGTCCAGTAGTTTTCGAGTATTCGTACGCGTTGCACTATATATGGAAATAGAACAATAGAAGTAGAACATATACCCCCCCCCCCCTTTTCTCTTATTATTTAGCTATTTACTTTTTTCCCACCTTTTTCCTATCTCCATATGTATCTACTCTATTCTTATAAAAAACATCCATCCCTACAATCGCTATTGTTAATTTCTCGCTATAACCAGTTTTTGTAATTTTTTTTTGTATCTATATCATCGTTGTTATAATCACTTTACTTCATTTTTATTTTTTGAGACTTCATCTTCTCCTTTTTTTCCCTGAAGATAGACCATAAGTGTCCGAAATATTGCGTTCCATTTCCCTCTACCTACGCTATCAATCCAAATCCACCGTATATACAATGAAATTTATATAGACATCAAACTTTATTTTTACTTCAATAACCGCTTTATCATCATATATGCCCTAAAATTCCAACATAATTTAATACACCCGGGTAAATGGCAAAATAACGTTTGCCGGGTTCATCTAGTAACAAATGTAACAGCTTATATCATCTAAAATTTAACACGAGTCAAAATTAGTCATATATGAAAATATAATTTAATTAATCTAACATTTGGGAATAAACTTATAGCCAAATAACTCTATTTTAAATAAACCAGAAATCAAGGTGAATTCTAATTTAGGATAAGATTAAAGGATTTGGAGATAAATATCAAAATATAGCATCTATAAGGAAATAGTCGCTAAAGCATTATGATACAAAACAATTTTACTAAAGGTTTAATTCATTTTGAAGGTTTTTTTAATAGATGAAACCCTTATAAGGAGCAATTTTTTATTAGTTGACTTAGGCTATCGAATGTTATTTAAAAGATTATTAGTATAGTATGAACTCCAATTTCGTTTATATTTAAATTCAAGGGTAATGTTGGAAAATCCCATGGGAGTTGAAATAACGTGTAATCAATAAATGATTTATATATATCTATTTTCCTAGCTTAAAGAACATTTAGCTTCTTATCTATTTATTGACGCTAAAACTGACCACTATTTAAGCTGTTTCAATCTAACATAATAAATAAAACGTACAGAAAACCAATATTAATAAATTGTCAAATTGAGCAGTCTGAGTTAACTGACAACATTCATTAAACAATCTTCTTCGTGTTCCCTTCTCATTCTCTACAAATTGTTTCCCAAAATCTATTTATTTTATTGTATAGTATTAATTTGTGGTCCTTTAAAGATAATTGAACGATTGACAAAGTTATAACCTTTACTAGTAGCTGGGCATGTTATCAGTCTCAACGTCCATCCTTTTCTGGCTAGGAATATAATTATCTAATTCAATCTCGGCAAAAAAACATATGCATTCCATAAAATTTATATTATATGTAGTAAGTATATTTATTAATTGATATGCAATTTATTATAGAATCAGGCTATACAATATATGCCAAATATTTTGTTCACGATAAATTATGATAAATTTTTTTTATTATCTAACATGCCACACATCTTATCATGTGTATTCATTTTAATTTAAACAACAGTCATTTGTATACTTTCATTTTCCTCACTTTGTTATCTTTTACTATAAATTTGAAAATCGAGGCGTGTTGGCTGTTTCTACATTTTTCTCCATAATTAAATTGGACTAAATTTTATGGTAAAATTAGGCCAACCATCAGCATCGCCATGGGCGTAGCCAGCATTGGGATTAGAGGGGACAATAATGATCTAGAGAGGGGCAAAATGATCATTTTTTAAAAATATAGCCATAATTTAAAAATTTCAACAAATTTTTGAATTTAGAGGGGGGCAGCCGCTCCTCCTTGCGCCCCCTTGGCTACGCCCATGAGCATCGCCCACATTACTGTCTGTCGTCAGCTAAACTCGTCAATTTAATGTTGTTAGAAATTGTTAATTAATTATCTTTATAAAATTCATGAGTATTTAATAATGCCCCTACTTTATCATTCAATAGCATCCTCTCTATAAAATTATTCAAAAGTCAGACAAATGAATGTTCATTTTTTCAGTGTCGTGACTTCTCCCTTCCATTAAAAAAGTTTCTAATTCGACGAATCCCCTCAAAAGTATTTGATATAAAGACTAAATATTACGATTTACAAGAATAACATCCTTATTAGTGCCTTAAAAATACAATTATGAAAAATGATAAACAGGGGTAGGGTTTTATAATATTCACTATGATAAGGAAATGCAAGACCCAATTGCTACAATCGATTGCACGTAGAAATATAATTTGACTACACCCCCCCCCCAAAAAAAAAAAAAGAATATTACACACTTTACATAAATCTATCGGATTTTTTTTTAGCCTTTTACCCTAAATACATAGACGCGTGATAAAACTTTGAAAAGCGTTAATTAAATTAGTGCATGATAAATTACATACACTATAGAAAGTAAGAGAACCATTGATTAAACTTGTCAAATGACACGCCCGCTAAATGTGTTAAGTAATTTTAATAATTAATAAATCTTGATTAAAACATGTTGTTCGTATTCTAATTGCTATTTTATTCATTTAAACAACATTGTTCAACATGGGCGAAGCCAGGGGGGGCAGAGGGGGCGGCCGACCCCTCCCCCCCCCCTAAATGGCGAAAAAAAAAATTTTCTATGCAAAAAGCCTTAAAAATTAAAAAATGTTATGTTTTGCCCCCCCCCCCCCTAATCCAAAACCTGGCTACGCCCATGTTGTTCAAAGTAATAAATTTAATA
Organism: Gordius sp. MW1; assembly: GCA_964036665.1. Lineage (NCBI taxonomy): Eukaryota > Metazoa > Nematomorpha > Gordioida > Gordea > Gordiidae > Gordius > Gordius sp. MW1. The sequence continues at coordinate 18,830,960 of OZ038530.1, forward strand.
TTGAAAACAAACATCAAAACTTAAATTTTTTTTATGTTCTGTAACAGCTCTTGATGTCTTTCGATTATATCTTACGCACAGTGAATACATAATAAGTTGAAATAAATTTAAATTCTGCTAAAAAGGCTAAAAAAATTTGCTTTTTAATTTATAGGTATATATAAATCTAATTTTGTAGCAATTATAGTTTATTTTTTAAACCTAAACACCTTTATTTCGACTTGTTTGCCATTGGGGCTATGGCTTTCGAGTTAGCATAATAATTTAATTAAAATTGAAGCATTCTCATAAATTATTGATTGCTAGAAAAGTGGAAACCGAACTTACAAGTAAATTTTGTTACAAAGACTTAAACATAATAAAAAATTTAACTTTTTAAAATTGAAAATTGGAGAATATCGTGAGTAAAAATGATATCCTTAGAAATCCCTTTATTTAAAATTATGCATATTTTTTATCAGTAAAATTTAGCATGTGAAATATAATTTACTTAAAATATCAAAAAATGCAGAATATTTTATAACATTAGACCCAATGTTAACGTATGCTCTGTGTAAATATGTTTTTCCATTATTCGAATAATTGATGAATTGCAAGGATTTGTTTGTCTTCTTAATTTATATGAATCCTCTTTAAATTAAATTACTATGAATAAATTTATTTTAGTTAGCACTATAGTTAAAATTGTCAATTCCCCCACACTTGCCTATTCAATGGAATATCTAATACTAATTCTTCCATTAAACACTGTGTTTTCCCTTAGATAATGAAACAAATGTCCAGCGATTTCCTGCAATTTTTTGTTAATTCGCTTTATAAGTTTTTCTCTAAATTTGGCTAAATTAGGCCTTGTGATATTCTTATTTTTTGAATTTTCTCTATTGATATAAGACTAACAATAACCACTTTTATGCAATCAACACCGAATTTGTGACCTTTTCCAAGCACTTACCTACAAGAAATAATTGAAGGCAATTAGAGTTTAAAAAAAGTAAGTTGTTGAGATATAATTCATTTTATAAAAACTATTTTAAACGTGTTTATATGTGAATGGTCTTTGCCTAGCAGGCGTGTAGCCAGGATTTTCTCAAGGGGCGGGGGAGCTGCCAAAAATTATATTATTAAATTTTTATTTGTAATTGAAATTAAAATTTAAACAACTAAAATTTAACCGTCGTAATTATTTTCAAGTAGGCCCGAGGGGGAACGATAACAAGATCTAGACAATGCGGGCTTAATAAGATTTTTTAAATAGTTTAATTTTTTTGCCACCTTTTACTATAAAAACCTATAATGAAATTGATTGCTATTTATTAAAATGCCAAGTAAAAACTTAAATACAATTTTTTTTTGTCCCAGCAGTTTAGTCAATTTTATTAAAAATTTAACTTTGTAGATCAAGCGGTCAGAAATAAAAAAATAGTTGTTGAACTACTATATTTCTTTTAATTTTGAAAGTAGCTTTTTATATATTTAAACAAAGAATATAATTTGACGATTTTGAATAGAATTGTATTTACATTAAAATTAAAGAAAAGGACTTAAAATGTGGGAAATAATTAAAGGAATCTTTTGCTAAATATATAGAAACAAATACGGTTGCACAGGTTAAAAATTTATTATTGCATCGAAGATTAAATCAAGGCTTTACTCATAAGTCATAAGTTTCGCAGGGCAAAATGGTTATTGATAAAGGAGGTTCTTAAATTATACCTTTTGGGCAAAAATAGAGAATTTATTGATTTTTTTACAAGGGCAGTTTGCAGATGAGATATTAGTTGCTATAATATTTGTAATTACTACCTACACTATCCGCTAAGCTCCATATTTTTAATTACAGCGCAGTTTAATGAGGATGTACAAGTAAATTCTGATGGGGCTTCTTATCGATTAGTTCTTGTAGGTAGATTCGTAATTTCATTTTATTTTAATTAATACAAAATAATGGTTATTTTCTTCATCACCCCAAATTATAGGTACATTTTATCTTCACCCCTATCTTCTATAATAATATTGAATCACCTAGCAACCTCTCACAGCTTGATTGCCTATATTACAAATCCTGACCACGCCCATCCATTAATGTCATATATGATTAACGATAACGAGAAGAGCACTTAATTAAATTTTGTCAACCTAATTAATTTTATACAAACACACTAAATACTATTGCATTTTACAGAAAAATTTATCAATGAATTATAGGCATATTATAAAGTTTGCGTTTATCGTAATTGATATTAAAATAAGCTTAGATTAATCTTGCATAAAAACATAAATATTATAGGGTGGAGCAAAGGATAAGTGTAATTTAAGAGTCCCCTGAGGTAAATACATAGGATTAAAATTCGATTATGCGGCCCTTTCTTTTGTAATTGTGCCGTCTACTTCCTCCAGGGAATTAATAATAATTCATTTTTTCAGCGAAGGAAATAAAAAAATTAGTTTTTTTGTAGCTATATAAATAAAGATGCGAATGTAGTCAAAAGATTAACACAGGTACCTTTGTTGGACAAAGGATTTATTATTAAATAATTTCTCAATATAAAGCCCCCCCTCTTGTTCCTGATTCTGAAATATAAAATGGACATAGGTTTTCTTGCCCCTCAATTGTTCCAGCAATGGCCTTGCGTATAGATTTTATACTCATCTTTTAGTATAAAGGCTCTTGAAGGAGTTGTTTAATATTATTTATTAAATCCAAATAAATATAGAGAAATATTTTGATAAACACTTAGAGAGTATACTTCATTGGGGAAGGTGGGTTCTTTATAATTAGAGGAGACTAAGCTTGATATTCGATCTAGAGGGGCAAAATGATTATTTTTAAGCTTTGTTAATATAAACGTCGATTAGCTACAAAAAATTTTAAAATATAAGATTTTTTTTCTAATTATTATGGGAGGAGGTGTCCATCCTTGCCTCCCACTAACTACGTCCATGGGATACTTAATATGTGTTTATTCAATTTTCGCCTTAAAAGTATAATATATCTGACAATCAAAGTTCTTTTGATTTTTGAAACGTAATTAATCTAAATCATTTAGTTCAACGATCTCACACTATTGAACATGAAAATCAACCGGCAAATTGTTTGCAGATTTTGGTAGAGATTTTCGCGGTGAACCGGAGTATATTTTATTTTTTCCCTATTCTCAAACACAGCAATTTGGGCGTTTTTCAAAAGTCAATAACTTGCAACTTAATCGGTAGAATTTTAATTTAGTAAATTTGATTTATAAATAAAATCCATTAAATCCTTGTTAATTTAATTAACATCAAATTATAAATTGGAATATTAAGAACCCTTGTTTATAATTTTAAGCACAAATAAGAATCTAAATGATTTTGTAACGGGCTTTTAGCGGGCCTTACGTATATCTTGGCCAAGCCCGAGCCCGTCAGGTTATATTGGCCCGTTATTTTTTTAAGCAGAAGCTGCGGGCTGGGCTCTTAGGTCCGTCCGCTGGCCGCGTTTTGTTGTGCTGGTCTCTAGTGTTGATAAACAACAACATTCCTAGTTATAAAGGGAATGGGGGGGGCGACCTTAAGTCTGGGGCAATTTGTCAATGTAAAAAGATAGAGATATTAATTTTGAATATATACTAAAATTTCTGCTTAAAAAAACAACGGGCCGGGCCTGGACGGGCCGTAATATAAATTAACGGGTTCGGGTCGGGCCTTGATATACGTAAGGCCCGTTAAAAGCCCGTTACAAAATCAATCTGATTTAGTACAAAAGATGGTGTTTTATAATGTTCTAATTATATTATATTGGAAAGTTAAATTTTATTTCCATCTTATTTCATTTATTCATCACTATCTCAACCCCATAATAGATGTTAAAGATAATTTATACACGTGATCCCATGGGCGTAGCCAATTCATATTAGAGAGGGATGGGCGCAGCCAATTCATGTTTTTTAGATCCAAATTTTTAGATTTGGACGGGGGCAGCCCCCCATCCTTGCATCTCCATTTAAGCGCTCTAGCAATATTGAGGGGATTAATTTAATATTATGTAAGATTATTTATATTAATTGCTATGTAATTTGTGGGCTCGCTTTTCGTTGTCCGTCCTGTCCTATTCAACTTGTAATTTTTCAATAATTGCTGTGGAAACTTTTATCGGTTTTTAATGACTGTGGACTAATGCTTCTGTAAAAGACTTTTATTTTGCTTTCACAAATGGACTAGCTAATGACAGCTGATTGGCTTTTAGACCTCTTACGAGCTTATATTCCATTATTGTTTTTGTGCCCAACTCATTGCCTTTATTAGTGAATTTCTTTGGGCAACTCGTCTAGGTTGTTGCGTTATGTTTGATAATTGCAAAACTGGCTAAATAATTCTCTGCAAATGCTGACCGTTGCTTACTTCTACATTATCTGACCTCGGCCAAAGGCCAAAATTTATATCCTCATTATTATAATTTAAATTTTAAAATTTATGTTTTCAAGTTATTTTTGAAAATATCACTGTTTTTTCATTGTATATCAATAACCTAAAACTTTAAAATGATCGAAAAGCAAAAAAGCCAAGTAACTTTATTTAAAACGTTTTAACTTTAAATAAAAGTTTTCCATTGGCTAATATGGTATTATGTATCCCGAAATGCCACTTGTAATAGAAATTTTTTTCCTATAGGTCGCCTCTTAAAGGATAGAAGAACTCGACTGACAGGATTAATTTATTATTTTCACAATATTTTAATTAAAATTTTACACATATAAATTGTTTACCATACCGATAAAAAAATTAAACAAAAAATATAAAAAAAAACTTACGGCCCCGGGCCGGGCTTTGTATTTAAGTAGGGTCGGGCTCGGACTCATAGTTTAATATTTTGAATTTTACTTACGGGCGGGCCGACTGACCTAAACAGGCCCGTTGCAGGTCTCTAATAAGTATCATTTCCCATTGTTTTTGTAATGGTATTTTAAGATGCTGATACATCTATCTTTATCTAAATATTTCTTTAATTTTCGATCATTTGTGCTACTTTTTTTAGGCTGTGCTACTTTGACCCCTATTCATAAATTTATAAGGATTGAGTTTAAAAACCCTAACATTTCTGAAAATGCCCGGAAGTCATAGCCTTGTCTACGGGATAAAACATCTTTAATGGTTTCAATCTTATTTATTAGACTATTTTATTTAATAAAACATACAAATGCAAGTGTAATATGGTGATATTTTACCTATTAAAAAGATATGATGGGTCAAGATGATAACCAGACTTTCTATAAAGGACGGACTCTTTTAAATCTTTTAACAGTATATTAATGTACAGTCATAGTCTATCTCTATGTCAAATTACAATAATTTAAAATATTAAACGAAATTTTTGTTTTTATCTGTTATTAAAAGCTATATACTATAAGAAATGACTCGCACTAGCCCCTATCTGACTAACCCCGGCCCCTATTTTTTGTACAAATAAAAATTTAACATATCTAATTACAAATAAAAATTAAATTATTATAATTTGAATTTCAAACACAAATTAGACAAGTAAATGAAATTCAAATTAATTAATGATTTTTAAATTTAGAATATATAACTGTAACTTTAAAAAAGGTTATTTGAATAATACAACCAACTAGAGTTCCAGTTTTCCTGTAACTGATTACAGTTACTTTTTTAAACAAAAGGAACTTGTTCCTAGTTACATGTAAAAATGCCTCTTAATACGCGATTTTGAATCTAGATTAAAAAAGCGAATGCATGTTAAAACATAACCGCGTCTTAATACGAGCGTCACATCATTTTTGTTCTGTTTTTGTGTTTTTGCTCATAAAACAAATATTTATCCTTTAATTACGCTTATTAATGCATATTCATATATTAACTAAACTAAAATTGTTGATTCCATGACGTGTATATCGCATATTTAGACAAAAAATATGGCGCTTTGAAGTTGAATAGTTATTTAATATAGCTCTAATATTTTTTAGTAGGAATTTTATACGCAAATCATTTACCTGCTTAAGAGCTTGAGTGAATATTGGACTAAATAGTTTATTTACGCTGACCTCTAAAAGTAATAGAAGTATGTGTATTCGACAAGTTTATTAATTGCTATGCAATTTATGTTTTAATTTACATATTGATACACTAGTCAACCAAACCAATAATGGACTTATGAAATCAACCGCCTGTTTGTAGAATCTGGTAGAGTTATTTACGGTGAATACAAATATATTTTTAGTTTTTTCCCTATACGTTAAGTTTTTGAATATTTGCCGTCAAAGTTGCCAAAAACAGCAATTTTGGCGTTTTCTAAACGTCAACAACTTGCATATTAATTGGTAAGATTTTAGTTTATAAATTTGATTATTACTAAAGGGGAGAGGAATACATTTAAAAAAATCCTAGCTCTCTTAAATTTTAGTATATATTCAAAATATACTTGTATTTAAATGTTAACACCTAATTATTTATATACTTTTAAAATTATAATTCAATTTTATTGTATGTATATCAATATATGGACAACATAAAACAATAAAAATTTTCATATAGTATATAGAAAACATTAGGATAATCAAAAAACATAATTTCAAAGGTTTAATCTTACTTTTACTGCTTGTAATTTTACAATATCAAAAATAAATATCAAATTTTAATAAATTCTTGTAAATTTTGATGAAATGTGACGAAATTCGATGCTATTTCTGTGCTACTTGACCGGTTCCCAAATGATCTCAAAATATATTTTAACTGAAAATCTGAAAAAATTAATTTTAGTTTTTTGTTAAACGCGATCTAATTTATTATGGCTATTTAAAACCCGTTGTCCCCTACATTTAATAATTCAAATAATGAAACTATTAATTTTATTAAATTTTGGTTAACATCACCATCCATTGGTAAAAAATTAGTGACCAAAGGAACTCTTAAGGGTTTTAATCGTTCGAAAGCTTTTAATTTGTTAAATAATAATTAGAGGCCATATTAATATACTAAAATTGAGTGTGGGTCAAAAATCATATCACTTTACACTGTATGTAATTAGTTATTGATTTATGTAACCATAAATTAGAGAGATGTATACTATATTTAATTAAAGGAGCACACTTGGCAGGATATATTCAGGATATATTACCAGTTGCAAAAATCTTTTAATATTAAGTACAAACATAGAGCGCAGCTAAATTTGCAATAAATATGATAGAATACGTAGTCGTTATTATATTGATTTAGCTGCTTGTTCGTGTTAATCTTCTACCTTATACAACATTTTATGATTGATGAAAGCTCTATTAAAATCACAAACAAACAATTAGGTTGCCGATGGGAAATAACAATTCACATGTTGAAACGCTGTCGCCTAAATCATTATCCAATTCTTCAATGTCATCAAAGCAACAACCTGTTGATCTGTCAGATCAAGAAGAAAAGGAAGGACCAGATCACGGTAGTCACCCCTTTGCCACTTTGAAGAGTTGCACTATGCATTGGTTTCAACATGGCCCTGGCGTCAAAGAACCAGGGCCTACACAATTCCCATCTAACTATCATATAAATAACCAATCTCCAGAGCATCCTATTCTTAGGCATCCTGACGTGGATTATGTAGAAGACGGTCTTGACAAATTACCTAATTTGTCACAAATAAATTCATCAATGTGGAATCCAATGAAAAGCTTGGCCAATTTCGGCCACATGTTAAAAGCTAACTTATCCCCATCTCGCTCATCCCTTGTACATGATCTAGAAAACTCTCAAAACTTGAATCCTCTTTACGGAAGCGTCGCACAACAGGAGACTAATGCTAGATGCAAGCACGACGTTGCCGGGGTTTTGAACTCGGGTCTAATTGTGCTTACAACATCGGAGTGTAGGGCCTTGCGCAGGACATGGGGTTACATAATTAAGGATTCTCAAAATGTTGGTATAACCGTGTTCATACTTATATTTAAACGATGCCCCGAAATTAAAAATATTTTTCCAACTTTTGGATACAAGAGTAACGACGAACTATTGAAAGATCACGTATTTCGAGCTCACTCCAAACGTTTCATATTTACCATCCGTTCAATCATTGACAACTTGCAAGATCTTAAGTCGGTGACGACCCTGATGGAAGCATTAGGTAGGCTTCATCAAAAATTCCCGGGGTTTAAACCGGAATATTGGATTGTATTTAAGGATTGCATACTAATTGTTTGGCAAGACATAATGGGTGAGGATTATACGTCTGATGTCAAAGCTGCTTGGGAGCTTGTCATAAACTTAATGATCATCAAGATGAAAGAGGGCTATGAAACAACAATTTAATTATATGTAGTTGATGTTATCCTTTAATTGTTAATTTATTATAATATTCATTTACAATATTGTAATAATGGCATTTACCAAATATAATGTCCTGAAGATGAAGTTTTATATTAAAATATTGCATTATCAATTAATTTTATATAGTAATATACTAGTCTTGAATTACTTAAATTTCCTAATTTTTGATTTAAAATATTTAAATTAATATAACAATTAAGCTACCAAGTGATAAGTTATTCCCATAATTTACACCCTAAATTTACGTTTTGAAGTAGGGTGGAAGAATTTACACCCTAAATTTACGTTTTGAAGTAGGGTGGAAGACAATATGTAAGCTTCGACATTTAAAGAAAAATATAAATAACTAATTTTGTCAATTGACGAAAACCGTCGTTGTTGTCTTTTATTCATATGTCTAAGTAATATAAATCAGATTAGTTAATATTCAGTAATAGAACTGCAACATATTTTAAAAACATATATACATATAAGTGTTTTTGCGTTAAAATTTTTTATCAAGGGAATGAAATAATACGACTACTTACAAAACGTTTACTACAAAGCATGTTGTCGCTTTGCAGACATAATAATTGAAAAAAAATCATCGATCGCCTATTCTTTTTTATCGAAACATTATCAGTTTAGCTATTCAATAAAATAATTTATGCGGATAAACCTATTATTGAATAAATATTTTGTTTTGTAAAAACAATAAACGAGTGTAAATTAGTAAGATTTAAATTTAATATCTCTTAACAAATTATTGAAAACGTGTTGACTGACAGTATTCATTATAATTAGAGAAGATATTATTGGTTTTTCTTTAATAAAAACGTTATTTTTCACATAAAATATATTATGATAGATCAAACAATGCATCAAAAAATGTGATTAGCTCCAGATCTTCTTGGCCGCGATTTATCAAAATATCCGATTTTACAATTAATTTTTCAATCACTTATCTCAAGTCTTCTAGGCAAACATTGTAAATTAGGAGATAGTTTGCTATCTCTTTACAAGGGCAGGAGCTTGTTTGAAGTGATAAAATAAAGGCCACAACTAGATTAAAACATATGAATTGTAAAGTAGAGTTATATATTTGTTTTTACTCCTCAGGAACGTTTAAAATATCAATAAAGTTAAATTTCCATGTCATGAACATGCCGTTAATTTATAGAACAAGTGTTGACCGTCTTCTAATGAAGGATTTGAAGTCTTAAAGATAGATGGAATGTTGGTCTTTTTATGGGTTAAATGTAATAAACTGCTTAATTTCTGGTAGCTAACCTATTGGAATTTGTCTCATTTGCAGTAAAAAGGTTGACAAGCCCATAGAACTACATAGTTTGAGCATGTATTAGGGAGACCGGGACTATCTCGACCATAAAAAATCAAACAGGCCTGGACAAAAATTTTCAGCCGAATTACATATACTTTTTCAATAAAATGTCCTTGTTTTCAATGTTTATTATAGGAAAAAATCCTATGGCAGGCGTAGCTAAGGAGGGGAAAAGCGGGAAATTATAGGATTTTTAGTAACATATAACGGAATGTGACATTTATTAGTGATGCGGTAAAACCGAAAAAATTCTCGGTCTCGAGATCTCGGCTTTTATTGATCATTATATTTTAGTAAATTATAGTGCATTTTACTTTGTATTTACATTTGAAATATTAAATATGTATGTATGTATGTATGTATGTATGTATGTATGTATGTATGTATGTATGTATGTATGTATGTATGTATGTATGTATGTATGTATGTATGTATGTATGTATGTATGTATGTATGTATGTATGTATGTATGTATGTATGTATGTATGTATGTATGTATGTATGTATGTATGTATGTATGTATGTATGTATGTATGTATGTATGTATGTATGTATGTATGTATGTATGTATGTATGTATGTATGTATGTATGTATGTATGTATGTATGTATGTATGTATGTATGTATGTATGTATGTATGTATGTATGTATGTATGTATGTATGTATGTATGTATGTATGTATGTATGTATGTATGTATGTATGTATGTATGTATGTATGTATGTATGTATGTATGTATGTATGTATGTATGTATGTATGTATGTATGTATGTATGTATGTATGTATGTATGTATGTATGTATGTATGTATGTATGTATGTATGTATGTATGTATGTATGTATGTATGTATGTATGTATGTATGTATGTATGTATGTATGTATGTATGTATGTATGTATGTATGTATGTATGTATGTATGTATGTATGTATGTATGTATGTATGTATGTATGTATGTATGTATGTATGTATGTATGTATGTATGTATGTATGTATGTATGTATGTATGTATGTATGTATGTATGTATGTATGTATGTATGTATGTATGTATGTATGTATGTATGTATGTATGTATGTATGTATGTATGTATGTATGTATGTATGTATGTATGTATGTATGTATGTATGTATGTATGTATGTATGTATGTATGTATGTATGTATGTATGTATGTATGTATGTATGTATGTATGTATGTATGTATGTATGTATGTATGTATGTATGTATGTATGTATGTATGTATGTATGTATGTATGTATGTATGTATGTATGTATGTATGTATGTATGTATGTATGTATGTATGTATGTATGTATGTATGTATGTATGTATGTATGTATGTATGTATGTATGTATGTATGTATGTATGTATGTATGTATGTATGTATGTATGTATGTATGTATGTATGTATGTATGTATGTATGTATGTATGTATGTATGTATGTATGTATGTATGTATGTATGTATGTATGTATGTATGTATGTATGTATGTATGTATGTATGTATGTATGTATGTATGTATGTATGTATGTATGTATGTATGTATGTATGTATGTATGTATGTATGTATGTATGTATGTATGTATGTATGTATGTATGTATGTATGTATGTATGTATGTATGTATGTATGTATGTATGTATGTATGTATGTATGTATGTATGTATGTATGTATGTATGTATGTATGTATGTATGTATGTATGTATGTATGTATGTATGTATGTATGTATGTATGTATGTATGTATGTATGTATGTATGTATGTATGTATGTATGTATGTATGTATGTATGTATGTATGTATGTATGTATGTATGTATGTATGTATGTATGTATGTATGTATGTATGTATGTATGTATGTATGTATGTATGTATGTATGTATGTATGTATGTATGTATGTATGTATGTATGTATGTATGTATGTATGTATGTATGTATGTATGTATGTATGTATGTATGTATGTATGTATGTATGTATGTATGTATGTATGTATGTATGTATGTATGTATGTATGTATGTATGTATGTATGTATGTATGTATGTATGTATGTATGTATGTATGTATGTATGTATGTATGTATGTATGTATGTATGTATGTATGTATGTATGTATGTATGTATGTATGTATGTATGTATGTATGTATGTATGTATGTATGTATGTATGTATGTATGTATGTATGTATGTATGTATGTATGTATGTATGTATGTATGTATGTATGTATGTATGTATGTATGTATGTATGTATGTATGTATGTATGTATGTATGTATGTATGTATGTATGTATGTATGTATGTATGTATGTATGTATGTATGTATGTATGTATGTATGTATGTATGTATGTATGTATGTATGTATGTATGTATGTATGTATGTATGTATGTATGTATGTATGTATGTATGTATGTATGTATGTATGTATGTATGTATGTATGTATGTATGTATGTATGTATGTATGTATGTATGTATGTATGTATGTATGTATGTATGTATGTATGTATGTATGTATGTATGTATGTATGTATGTATGTATGTATGTATGTATGTATGTATGTATGTATGTATGTATGTATGTATGTATGTATGTATGTATGTATGTATGTATGTATGTATGTATGTATGTATGTATGTATGTATGTATGTATGTATGTATGTATGTATGTATGTATGTATGTATGTATGTATGTATGTATGTATGTATGTATGTATGTATGTATGTATGTATGTATGTATCTATGTATGTAAGGGCTAACTTCTGAAACTACCGGCCCGATTAGCGCGAAAGGATACCCGTAGGTTCCAGGGCGGCGAGGGGTAAAATAGCTTTCTCAAAATCCTAAAATTCCTTTTAGTTTTAGAAATATCGGACATTTCCCGGCCAGTTTCATTTATAGCATCATATAATACATGACGTCATGTTTTCTCGAATTAGATATTTAAAATATAATAAAAATGTTAAATTCTGAAACTACCGGCCCGATTCGCGCAAAAATTTAGCCGTAGATGCCCCGTGCGGCCAGGGGTAAATTTTTTTCATATTTCTAAAATACCTTTTCGTTTTAAAAATATCGGAAATTTCTTGGCCAGCAGTTTCATTTATAGCATCATATACATTAATGACGTCATACATACAAGGATGAAGTTTTATCGAATTAGATATTTAAAAGTATAATAAAATCGGTAGACCAACAACCCCCCAGGAAACAATAAATAAAAAATTTTCTCTCCCCTTCATCCGACAGACTCCTTACCTGCAATTAGTTATTTACTCCATCGATTGTAAAAATAACACTACAATTTAGATAAAACTTTTGCAAAAAATATCCCCACACACTTATAGTAAGTTAGTTGTTTTGCCTCCGTCATTTATATTATTTTATTTTTAATTGCCATAATCTGATGTATATATAGCTATCAAAAAATGTAATTTAAATGTTAATTTGATAAGGTATAAAGTATGAAATAAATAGATAGTGTATTGTCATTTTATAGGCCATCATTGTCACAACGCTCCATTTCTATTTTAATCATAACCACATGCCCACACACTTATAATATTTTTTAGCAATAATGTGTATAGCAAAACAAAGTTTGCCGGGTTAGCTAGTATAATATATTTTGCAAAAAGTTTAAAATTTGGCAATTACAATTTATATACCTAAGTATGGATGCCTTTAGGGTATGTGAATATTTTAATATTTATCACATATGTATCTTTAACGTCATAAATGTTACAAAATTTTAGACTTAGAACGCGTTCTGATTCTGATAAAGTGCAGTTTCTCATCCTGCATGATGCAGTAATTATATATTGGTGGTCAATTAGTTAGCAGATTTTATGGAAACAAATGCTATGATTTAGTAACTTTTTGCTCTTATTATATATCATAAATAAATAACTTTGCCCTCCTCTTTTTACCTTCTTTCTTACCGGGGAGGGGCGGAGTGATTCCCCCCCCCAAAACTTTTTTACACTCTTTCTCATCAGGGCGGAGGCGTAAAAAGGGGGGAGGAACACCCCCCCCCCCCTCTGGGTGAGTGATAAGGTAATAAGGGGGGGGGGGAAAATCACACCCCTCCCCCTCTGGGAGGGGGTAAAAAAAGAGGGGGGGGGCCAGTGGCGTAGTTAGGGGGTGGGCCTAGGGGGCCTGCCCCCACCCCCCTGCAAGAGCAAAAACAGGGCCTCATGGGACCTCCAAGGAAAAAATCTTGCGCCCCTGGGCCCCGTAAGCCATTTTTTTATTTTATCTTAATTAAGAAAAAATATGAAGATTATAATTATTTGTTTTTGAATATAACTTTTAATTATAATATAAAGCCCAAATATTTGTTTAATAAATGCAATTTCAACCGTTAATAGCCTAATATTAACTTTAAATGATATTAGAAATGAGGATCACTATCAAATTCTTTATATTAAGGAGAAAGATTTTATTATAATTTTATAAGAGACGGACCATTGGAACTTTACATGGATAAAAACGTGTAAGAATGTATATGTTTAATAAGCTTAATACCAAACCCCCAAATGAAGATTTTTTTTTTATTTTTTTTTATATATTGTTTATTTGAACGTAAGAACATTATAAAAACGAAGTGTTAAAATTCGAAAAATATAAGAGCGGGTATAAAAAAAATATAATTAAAAAGCGTCGCATGTGTCATTTAATAAAAGAGGCCAGCTGTCGGCCAGGGATTAAAATTGTACTTGGCGATAAAGATACCAATTTTATGTTTAAGTAAAAAATTTGTGGAATATTTAGAGGGCGGGCAGCGACGGCAAAAAATAAATTAGAAAAGAAGCACTATCATTAATTCTAATTATCAAAAAAATTTTAAAATACTTATGTACCACAGATAATCTTTGCTTTCATAAATTGTGTGTGTTATTAATTGCTATGCAATTTATGGGCTCGTTTTTGGTTGTCCGTCGTCAGTCGTCCGTCGTCCGATGTCCACCAATATATTGGCGCCAGCTTTGTGACCTGGATATCCCGGGTTCAAGCTCGAGAGGGGACGAATTTTTTTATTTTTTTTTTAAATTAAATTAATATTTTGTTCTTGTTAATACCATTGATAATATGACTTTTTGACCGTCCTGACCGATGAAATATATTGATTTTCTAAACATAAAACACAACTTTTAATTGCTATGAAATTTATGGTATTATTTTATTATCTATATAAATAACATAAAAACTTCTACTATTTTAAAACCAGCATGGTGTGACGGGTTATAGCGCCGGCTTGTAAACAAATGCCTTTTAATTGCTATGCAATTTATGGGCTCGTTTTTGGTTGTCCGTTGTCCGTTGTCTGTCCGTTGTCCGTTGTCTGTCCGTTACCCTCCCTATCTATTTGCATTGGGTATATTAGGTTATCGATTTTTTAAATTAATGCATGAGAAAGAGGTGCCCCACCCCTCATCTTTATCAAGAGGTGCCCCACCCCTCATCTCTATCTCCCTCGCTTTCGGGCGGGGTCGGGTTTTAATTGCTAGGTTAAATTAATGCATAAGTATATCTATATTTAAATTTTGGTAATTGCTATGCAATTTAACTAGTTTTGGGGTTAGAAGCCCGGAGTTTTTTTTGACTCTTATGATTGTTCTTGTTACTATCATTGATAATAAGACTTTTTGGCCGTCCGCTGGCTGCTGACCAATGAAAAAAATGACCATTGGCCAAAATGTGAATCCGAGTTTATTTTTTCGTTTTTTTTTTACTATTATGATTGTTCCTGTTACTACCATTGCTATTATGACTTTTTGGCCGTCCGTTGGCTGCTGACCAATGGAAAAAAATCACCATTGGCCAAAATGTGATTCGAAAATTTTTTTTTTCGTTTTTTTTTGACTTATAAATTTATATCCACTTTTACCGTGTCCTGGCTGCTGACCAATGGAAAAAAATGACCATTGGCCAAAATGTGATTCGAAAATTTTTTTTTAGTTTTTTTTGACTATTATGTTATATCCACTTTTACCGTGTCCTGGCTGCTGACCAACGGAAAAAAATGACCATTGGCCAAAATGTGATTCGAAATTTTTTTTTTCGTTTTTTTTGACTATTATAAGTTTATATCCACTTTTACTGTGTCCTGGCTGCTGACCAATGGAAAAAAATGACCATTGGCCAAAATGTGATTCGAAAATTTTTTTTTTCGTTTTTTTTGACTTATGAATTTATATCCACTTTTACCGTGTCCTGGCTGCTTACCAATGAAAAAAAATGACCATTGGCCAAATTTTATATATAACCTAAAAATTTATTATAGATGGTCTAACAGACAGCCAACTATGTAATATATATTTTTAACCTTATAAATGCTTATATATTTTTTTATTGGGTTAATATATTTCATTTAATTAGATTGTGATTTCATAGAAAACCTAAAAAGTAATATTTAAAAAAATAATATAGGTATTAGATTCTAATTTACGATAAAATATATCGATAGAAACTAACACAAAATTCGAAACCTCCTTCAAAGGTATAATCATAGCCCGTTATTTCTAATTAAATTGAATCTACTATTAAACTCAAACACGAATTGTACTTTATTAGATGGCGCGCGTAAGTTTATATAATTAGTAAAATTTTTCTACGTGTCATAGATATTACACCGCACGTGTGGCAGGGAAATGTCCGATATTTTTAAAATGAAAAGGTATTTTAAGAATCTGAAAAGGTTATTTTACCCCCGGCCGCCCTGGGCACCTACGGGTTAAGTTTCGAGCGAATCGGGCTGGTAGTTTAAGAATTTAGCCCTTTTTTAAAACTAAAAAAAAACTTTTTTTTTAAATTTTTTTTTTACATTAAATTAATATTTTGTTTTTGTTAATACCATTGATAATATGACTTTTTGACCGTCCGCTGGCTACTGACCGACGAAATATTGATTTTCTAAACATAAAACACAACTTTATTATTTCATTATCTATATAAATAACATAATAACTTCTACTATTTTAAAGCCGGCATGGTATAGTGGTTATAGCGCCGGCTTGTTAACTGGAGGTGTGGGGTTCAAGTCAGGGAGGGGACAAATTTTTTTTTTAATTTTTTTAAATTAAATTAATATTTGTTCATGTTAATACCAATGATAATATGAATTTTTGACCGTCCGCTGGCTACTGACCAATAAAAAAATGACCATTGGCCAAATAAATCGAAATTTTTTTTCGTTTTTGAATTGGTTAACATTGATAATTACCCTATGTCCTCCCCTACAAGGGCCTATAACTAATTATTTTGCATCTAATACCCCCTATAGGCATTCTCGCCCCTTCCCACCTTTCTCGCCCATAAATTGCATAGCAAATATGCTACGTTTATACGGAGTATAGAAGAGTTCCCCCTTCCCCTCTTCCCTTCCCATACTCCCCTTCCCTTCTCCCCCTTCCCACGAGGGCCGAAGGCCCGAGTTATTAATTGCTATGCAATTTATGGGCTCGTTTTTGGTTGTCCGTTGTCTGTCCGTTGTCCGTTGTCCGTTACCCTATCTATTTGCATTGGGTATATTAGGTTATCGACTTTTTAAATTAATGCATGAGAAAGAGGTGCCCCACCCCTCATCTCTATCAAGAGGTGCCCCACCCCTCATCTCTATCTCCCTCGCTTTCGGGCGGGGTCGGGTTTTAATTGCTACGTTAAATTAATGCATAAGTATATCTATATTTAAATTTTGGTAATTGCTATGCAATTTAACTAGTTTTGGGGTTAGAATCCCGGAGTTTTTTTTGACTCTTATGATTGTTCTTGTTACTATCATTGATAATAAGACTTTTTGGCCGTCCGCTGGCTGCTGACCAATGAAAAAAATGACCATTGGCCAAAATGTGAATCCGAGTTTATTTTTTCGTTTTTTTTTTACTATTATGATTGTTCCTGTTACTACCATTGCTATTATGACTTTTTGGCCGTCCGTTGGCTGCTGACCAATGGAAAAAAATCACCATTGGCCAAAATGTGATTCGAAATTTGTGAATCGAAATTTTTCTTTTGTTTTTTTTTGACTATTATGATTGTTCCTGTTACTACCATTGATAATAAGACTTTTTGGCCGTCCGCTGGCTGCTGACCAATGGAATAAAATGACCATTTGGCCAAAGTGTGAATCCAAGTTTATTTTTCCGTTTTTTTGCCTCTTATGATTGTTCCTGTTACTACCATTCATAATATTCCTTTTTGGCCGTCCGTTGGCTGCTGACCAATGAAAAAAACGTGGATGTCTTGCACCGAATGTCTTTTTTGTTTACTTTTAATTTTTGTTAATTTAACCAGTTTTTGGGTTCGAATCCCGGGTTTTTTTTTGACTATTATGTTTGTTCCTGTTACTACCATTGATAATAAGACTTTTTGGCCGTCCGCTGGCTGCTGACCACTGGAAAAAAATGACCATTTGGCCAAAATGTGAATCCAAGTTTATTTTTTCGCTTTTTTCCGCCTATTATGATTGTTCATGTTACTACCATTGATAATCTGACTTTTTGGCCCTCCTCTGGCTACTGACCACTGGAAAAAATGGTCAGTGTCCGAAAGTGTGAAGCGAAATTTTTTTCCCCGTTTTTTTGACTCTTATGATTGTTCCTGTTACTACCATTGATAATATGACTTTTTGGCCGTCCGCTGGCTACTGACCATTGGAAAAAAATGACCAGTGCCCGAAAGTGTGAAGCGAAATTTTTTTCCCGTTTTTTTTGACTCTTATGAATGTTCCTGTTACTACCATTGATAATATGACTTTTTGGCCGTCCGCTGGCTACTGACCATTGGAAAAAAATGACCATTGGCCAAAGTATGAAGTAAAATTTTTTTCCTCGTTTTTTTGGCTAACATTGACTTATAGAGTATCTGTTGGTAGTGACCAATGAAAAAAATGACCATTTGGCCAAAATGTGAATCAAAAATTTGTTTTTGTTTTTTTTTGACTTTTATGATTGTTTCTGTTAATACCATTAATAATATGACTTTTTGGCCGTCCGCTGGCTACTAACCATTGGAAAAAAATGACCATTGGCCAAAGTATGAAGTGAAATTTTTTTCCTCGTTTTTTTGGCTAACATTGACTTATAGAGTATCTGTTGGTAGTGACCAATGAAAAAAATGACCCTTTGGCCAAAATGTGAATCGAAATTTTTTTTAGTTTTTTTTGACTCTTATGTATTAATAGATTGTCTTTTGGTACTGACCAATGGAACAATTTAGCACATGTAAATTTTTTGATATATCTTTATGATACCTGTGACAGTTTTAGATGCGCGGTCGTAACAGGCAATAGCGGAGCTATTGCATGTCGCTGATAGTTTCGTCGTAAGAATTTTTTTAATTTTTATTATTATTTCCCATTAATTTCTATGTAAAAATTTTTAATAATTTCTATGCAATTTTTTATTATAAGCTACAATAGGAATTATCCCAATTTAATAACATTTTACCTTAACCAAAAGTAAGTTTTTAAATTTTATCATTTTTAGATGCGCGTTCGTAACAGGCAATAGCGGAGCTATTGCATATCGCTGGTAATTGTGCCATTTTTAGATGCGCAGACGTAACAGGACGCCTAAATTAATTACTATTTTTAACAAAGTTTTCCATTATTACTAACCAAAATTTATAGAGATGGACCTTTTGCATATCATTTTAAGAAAGATGTAAAATAATAAAAATTAGGTTTCCTCATTTTAAAAAGGAACTTATTAGTTCCTTTTTGAACTAGTTCCTTTAACAGCTCTAGCTAAACCAATATTAAATGGCTTTTAAATAATTTGTTACCAAAACAATCAAAGTATCGAATAGTGAGAGCTAATGTATATGAGAAATATTTTAATAATTGAACTACAATCATTTTTTAATAACTTTCATATAAGATGGAACAATTATTTTAGTTACATTTCTTTACCGTTACTAAATAAAAATTACCTCTGAATTACGTAGCGAGTTTTTTATTTTTATATTGATTATACGTTAAACCCCTACCCCTCCCTATCTTACCCTTCCACCGCTGAGTTGGTATTATTAGGGGGCGGGAGTGGAGGAGATCATCCCTCAACCCCTTTTTATTATTATAGATTTTTATATGCTTTTGGCAAATTAACGGAGGGAAAGGGGGGATAGTGTGCGCGTTTAGTTTTAACGGAGGGAAAGGGGGGGAAGGAGGTAGTTACTCTTCTATTCCCCCTCACTTCAGGCAAATACACTTAGAGCGCCAAGTCAGCTGTTTATATCACTCAAATATTTATAGGGCTATTTATTTTTAAATCTTTTAAATTAGAAAATTAATCTTTAATTTAATTAACTGCGAATTAGGGCATACTAATTTAAAGGTTTCCTTTACTTACAATAACGTTCCACTAGATTTTGTTTTGGTTCAAACAGTTTAACTTAAAAATGAAATGGTTGCATTTTTTCTAGCTTTATATTTTAATGTATTCAATCTTCTCGGAACTTTTGGTAATAATCCAGCCTCCTTATGCTGACCCCACTTCTTATGTATATACCTTATCTAATCTCTGTTATTTAACGCCTCTTTTATCATTTAATAAACATTAATCTCTCCTTCAATAATTTAATCTTTCATTTAATAAACATTAATCTCTCCTTTTTAAATACATTTTTAATATATTCCAAATGTCTTTGTATAATGTTATGTTTTCCATATGAACCTATTATAAATGACGTCTAACTCTATAATTCAGTACACTTTTAAAAAACATTTTATCGTAAAAATATGTTTATCAAAAATGAAATTTAATTGATCAGACAGGGACATGGACGTAGCCAGGTTTTGGTTTGGGGGGGAGGCGAAACGTTTAAAATTTCAATCAGGGGGGGGGCCAAACCTACAATTTTTAATTTTTACGGGTTTTTTCATTGAAAAATTTTATTTTCGTCATTTAGGGGGGTTTTCTTATTTGAACTAAAGGTCGACCCAGCAAAACCCAGGCAAAACTAGTCCTCCCCCCCCACTAAATGACAAAAAATTTCAATAAAGCTTCCTCCAAGAGTTACATTTTAGCCCCTTCACCCTCCTAACCTAAAATGTTTAACCTAATTTCATTAATTAAAAAATAAAAAATAAAGATGATATTTATATACTTTATCCAGCCGATATTTATACACTTAACTCATTTATATTTTCCCGCTTCGTCAAATTGTAAATCAAAATAAAATTTTACGTTTTTTTGGCTAACATGCAATAGTTATATAATAAACATAAATAAAAGTTGTTTACTTTTATTTGCTATGCAATTTAACTAGTTTTTGTTATATAATAAACATAGATAAAAGTTGTTTACTTTTAATGCTATGCAATTTAACTAGTTATATAATAAACATAAATAAAAGTTGTTTACTTTTAATTGCTATGCAATTTAACTAGTTTTGGGGTTAGAATCCCGGAGTTTTTTTTGACTCTTATGATTGTTCTTGTTACTATCATTGATAATAAGAATTTTTGGCCGTCCGCTGGCTGCTGACCAATGAAAAAAATGACCATTGGCCAAAATGTGAATCGAAATTATATTTTTCGTTTTTTTTTGACTATTATGATTGTTCCTGTTTCTACCATTGCTATTATGACTTTTTGGCCGTCCGCTGGCTGCTGACCAATGTTATATAATAAACATAAATAAAAGATGTTTACTTCTAATTGCTATGCTATTTAACTAGTTTTTGGGTTAGAATCCCGGAGTTTTTTTGACTCTTATGATTGTTCTTGTTACTATCATTGATAATAAGACTTTTTGGCCGTCCGTTGGCTGCTGACCAATGAAAAAAATGACCATTGGCCAAAATGTGAATCCGAGTTTATTTTTTCGTTTTTTTGACTATTATGATTGTTCCTGTTACTACCATTGCTATTATGACTTTTTGGCCGTCCGCTGGCTCCTGACCGATGGAAAAAATGACCATTGGCCAAAATGTGAATCGAAATTATTTTTTTCGTTTTTTTTGACTATTATGATTGTTCCTGTTCCTACCATTGCTATTATGACTTTTTGGCCGTCCGCTGGCTGCTGACCAATGGAATAAAATGACCATTGGCCAAAATGTGATTCGAAAACTTTTTTTTCGTTTTTTTTTGACTATTATGAATTTATATCCGCTTTTACCGTGTCCTGGCTGCTGACCAATGGAAAAAAATGACCATTGGCCAAAATGTGATTCGAAAATTTTTTTTTCGTTTTTTTTACTCTTATGAATGTATATCCACTTTTACCGTGTGCTGGCTGCTGACCAATGGAAAAAAATGACCATTGGCCAAAGTGAGCATCAAAATTTTTTTTTCCGTTTTTTTTGGCTATCATTGACTTATAGAGTATCTGTTGGTACTGACCAATAGAGAAAAAGTGACCATTGGCCAAATTTTTGATTTTTTTAATTAAAAATTGTTCAAATTCAACAAAAAATTTCTCCCAACAATTCTGCAAATTCTTAACATTGTGTTGTTTTATAATATAATGTTTGTTAGACCCATATCACTAAAGGCCATAAAAACTAATGTAATACGCAACTAGATGCAAACACTAAATCTAACCCTAACCCTTGCCTTACATTTTGCCTATAATGGAAAGTTTGTGTAAATAATTAATTAATCATTAGGCATTTAATACCCCCCTGTAGGCATTCTCGCCCCTTCCCACCTTTCTCGCCCATAAATTGCATAGCAAATATGATACATTTATACGAAGTACAGATGAGTCGTCCCCCCTTCTCTTCCCCTCTTCCCTTCCCTTCTCCCCCTTCCCACGAGGGCCGAAGGCCCGAGTACTGATGTGGGTTCGAATCCCGGAGAGGGCAAAATTTTTAATTTTTTTTAAATAAAATTAATATATTGTTCCTGTTAATAACATTGATGATATGACTTTTTGGCCGTTTGCTGGCTACTGACCAATGAAAAAAATGACCATTGTCCAAATAAATTGAACTTTTTTTTTCCGTTTTGAATTGGTTAACATTGATAATTACCCTATGCCCTCCCCTACAAGGGCCTATGCCTCTACTGATATGGGTCCCTGTGCCCCTACAAAAGGCCTATGCCTCTACTGATGTGGGTTCGAATCCCGGAGAGGGCAAAATTTTTATTTTTTTAAATTAATTAATATTTTGTTCTTGTTAATACCATTGATAATATGACTTTTTGATCGTCCGCAGGCTACTGACCAATGGAAAAAATGACCATTGGCCAAATAAATCGAATTTTTTTTTCGTTTTAAATTGGTTAACATTGATAATTACCCTATGCCCTCCCCTACAAGGGCCTATAACTAATTAATAATTATTTTGCATTTAATACCCCCCTATAGGCATTCTCGCCCCTTCGCACCTTTCTCGCCCATAAATTGCTTAGCAAATATGCTACGTTTATACGGAGTATAGAAGAGTTCTCCCTTCCCTTGCCCCCTTCTCCTACTCCCATTCCCCTCTTCCCCTTTCCACGAGGGCCGAAGGCCCGAGTAATTTTTTTTAATAATCAATTAACAAAAACTACCATAATTAATAACTTTTATTTAAACTAAAAACTGTTAGCATTTTTAGAGTTGATAAGCAGTCCCTGTTATCTAGGGTGTTATTATCCTCCCTAAACAGGTTCCAATTGGTTAAAAGTATTTTAAATCTATTAATTTAATGTTTGTTACGAAAATGTCAGCATAGTATACAAACTTCTCCAGCTTAAATGTCGTATAAAATGCTTTTTGTAATTACATATTTGAAAGATAACATAGATGATACATTTTATAAAAATGCATTGTATGATTTATTAAATTTATATATGGCATGGCAAGTCAAACTTTGAATAAGCGGCGAAAGATATTGAAAAGGACTTCGAAAAAGCAAAGTGCCAGAATTAGATGTGAAGGTCGACCATAGAAGATATGTACTATTTAATCTGTCGGATTTTGAGTATCGTGGATAATTGTTGTAATATTTATAACTCCGGCCAATTTAATGCCAATTTTATAAATACGATAAATAATGCAAAAATTTGTATTATATTAATAAAAACGTTTTTCTGAAAAAATGAATTAATTAATTAGCGCAGGAAACATAAGATTTGTATGTTTTACTTTTCCGAGCCTAAAAGAGTACGCGCAGATGATACGACTCTTGGCCCATGACATCAAATAAACAGTGGCATAGTTTTTGCCTTGGGGGGCCGAGCTTTGATTTATTGAACATTTTTTCCCCATAAACGTTCGTCAAACTTAAAATTCCGCTACTACTTTAAGTATCTTTCTTTTTAGCTTCACGCTCGCTTAAAGATTTATCTAAATAATTAAGTCTATTTCTCACCTCTCTTATATGTTTATAGAGCATAGAATAAAAATATTTATTCATAAATAAAACATAGTAATGTGGTTAAAACGATTGACCAAGACAATATAAAAAATTTCACAAGGTATATTAAGTTTATGTACGAATGAATTGTAAAAGCACAGTGGGGATATTGACAATTAGATTTTAAAAATTAATAGAAATTGTAAAAACTATACAACAAAGTTTTTATAAAACTTGTATTGCCACCATAGACTAGATAGACTGCCCTTCAAGGCATAAAATGTGTACCATTTTTTTAACATTTTGAGAATAACATGATAATGTAATGATTATATAGATATTAATAGTTTTTATAAATTATTGAATTGGGTAGATATCAAAATCAGCTTTCTAAAATAAGTGTTGTTTACACAATACTTAAGTAAAAAATGTGATGAAAGTTTGTTTATTAATTTAGCGCCATCTATATTTTGCACTGGTCAACAAATAATGGACTTGTGAAATCAACCGGCAAACTGTTTGCAGATTCTGGTAGAATTTTTCACGGTTAAACAAATATAGTTTTAGTTTTTTCCAGAGCTGTTAAGGGGCGCGCACCGGTTTTGCGGTGCGACGTGCTGGTGCGCGCACTTTTTTAAAACCAAGAGCGAGTGCGAGCGCGCGCACCTTATTAACTCGGTGCGCGTGCGAAATTGCTCTCCTATTTTGCGCACATAAAGAATTTTACAATTAATATATTTGACATTGACACTATCTTATATATCGCATATCATATCTCACAAATTAACATTGTAGTGAAACAAATCAAAGATACATTTATGTTCCTGGTGGAGGAGAACAAGGCGGGAAATTTAACTAACATCGATAGACAATATAATTAATTAATATATCCGCGAGATGAATCCGAATATTTGCCAAAACATGGGCGCTGTGCTTGCCATTGCCTGAATTTGGTAGCAAGTGTTGATATCAAATTTTGAATCACAATTTCAAAAAGATATTTCGTGCAACATTTGCAAAATGCCAAAAATTATGGAATAAGCAAAACATGTCAACTCAGTTTGCTGATCTATTTAAAGATAAAATTGGACAATGTCCAATTGCTTTAAATAAAACTAGGTGGAATAGCTATTACGAGGCAGTTAATTTAATAAATAAATTGCTTGATACAAAAAAATCTGATTTGTATGATCTATTTGATGAGATAGGTTTACCCAGGTTTAAGGAAGAAGAAAGAATATTTATTCATGAGTATTTTTCAGTAAGTTGTACTTTATAAAAAGATATAATTGCTGTTTATAAATTTACATATTAATTAATAGGTTATGGAACCACTGGCTAGATCGTTGCAAATTTTAGAAGGTGATAGATTCATTGACTTAGGATATCTTTTGCCAACAATAACTGCTTTAATTAAGAAATTAAAAAGGTTTTGTGAATTAAAGATATGCCAACCATTGGTGTATGCAATTAGCAAAGGAATTGAAAAAAGGTTTTATCTTTTATATAATAAATTTTATAAATTTATTATTTGTATTTAAAAAGATTCCCAAGTCTCTACGATGACGATGTTATTGCAGCGGCTTTTCTAAATCCATTAATTAAAACAAATTTTAGTTGGTGCAATGAAGATGAAAATATACTTTTAGTAAAACGAATTACGCGGTTGCTTGAAAGCCAAATTATGACTGAGTCAGTAAATAAGGAAGTCTTTTAAAGAAAAGATTTCGATGATTTTTTTGAAATGAATGATCATCAACAGAAAACGACATTTCAGGATTTTTTGCAATCTACCGATACATCTCTGGGGATCTTCCAACAATTTTCTTCGTTAAAAAATTATATATAAGATATAACACTCCGATTCCTTCGAGTGCCCCCGTGGAACGCCTCTTCAGCAAAGCTAAGGCGATTTTAAGCGACAGAAGAGGTAGCCTGACAGATAGTCACCTCAAAATGCTTTTAATGGTGAATGTCAATAAAATGCTATTTTAATTGTTTTTTCTGTATCTTTATTATTTTCGTAATTATAATAAATCGGCATAATAAAAGTTTTTAATTGAACATTGTAATATATTTAGAATTTAGATAGAGTGTAAAAAATTATGGGTGCGAGTGCGCGCACCTGGTTTGCGGCACCTCTATTAAAATTGGTGCGGGTGCGAGTGCGCGCACCGAATTTTCTCGAAGTGCGGGTGCGAGTGCCGCTCCGGTTTTTTAGGTGCGATTAACAGCTCTGGTTTTTTCCCTATACGTCAAGTTTTTTATATTAGCTGTCAAAGTTGCCAAAAACGCGATTTTAGAGTTTTTCAAACGTCAATAACTTGCAAATTAATCGGTAAAAATTTTGTTTAATAGATTTAATTCATAGATATATGGGAGAGGAATGTATTGACAATTTTTTTTATCCTAGCACCTTTACTTTTTAAGTTATATACAAAATTAACTATCCCTATCTTTTACATTGACAAATTACACCAGACTTGACGTCGCCCTCCCTTCTCTTTAACACTAGGAATTAAGTGCGTGTTGTTGTTTGTGTTGTTGTTTATCTACTCTATTACTACTATTACCAAAACAACAACACCCACTTAATTCTTAGTGTTAAAGAGAAGGGAGGGCGACGTCTGGTGTAATTTGTTAGTCAAATGCTCTTCATGGAAAGCAAAACGCACAATTTTTTTCCTCGTGGTATTACAACGACCGAAAACTGGCATACCAGCTTGCTTGGAATGCTCTTCTATTGCCTTTTTTGGATCTGGATGCTTAAAAATCTATTTTAGGTTGATTGGTCCCCTTCAACTTCATTTCATCCCCTAAATATGTCATTATACTTAATACTGATATAATACTTTACTTAATAAGGTAGATTTAGCTTAGTTGGACACAAAATAATAGACATCTCTTCATTCCTATTATAGAATGTTGAATCTGGGTCCAGTTGGTTATAATTTTTATAACAACATTTGCTTTTAAATTTAATATTGCCTTATGGGTTATAGCCAATTAATTTGTTTGAAAATATGAGCAATACTTTTATATTTTAAATTTAATGGTTCTAAACACTCCTCTTTGCCTTTTTCAGTCCCATTAGTAGGACAATTTAAATCTGGTTGGTTTAAAATAATTGATAATTTTTCTTCAGACTCACCTAATTGATGGTCATTTGATATTGAAATTATTTAATATTATTACTTGAAGATGAAGAGCTACAACTGTCATTACAGTGACTCAGACTCCTTTTGTTTTTCTATATATTTGAATAAATGAATGAAAGCACTAAGTACCGTTTTCACTTTTTCACCTAGTATTATATTTATATAAATCTAAAAATGGAAAATATTAATCGCTTATATGATTTAAGCTATTGTTTGGAGCCTAAAAATAAGTTAAGCTTTAATTGCTTGAAACTATTTTTCAATGCGATTCATTGATAAAAATAAAGCGGAAATTAATTATAAAAAATTTGGATTTTCATTAAAAAAAATAATATTTAATTATGGAATAATGTGGACTTAACAATTTTATAAAATTTGCATCCTTTATTGTCTTATACAGCATTATTTGTAATATTATAATTAAAAGTAATATCCAAAAACAAATAATTAAAATTATATTATTGTTTCTTAGATAAAATTTAAAAAAGATTGTCTAAGGAGCCAAGAGGCAGGTTTTTGCTCTTGAGGGAAGGAGGCCTTTGCCCCACGCCCCCCCCCCTTCCCCCAGCTTCGCCACTATAAATAAAGACTTTGATATTAAAGTGATCTGCTTTCAAAAAGATTAAAACAATTAATGTGGGCTAAAGGGAATGGGTGGGGAAGCGCGTGTGTATATACAAGCCGTGAAGTAAGGGGGGGGGGGCTGAGCTAGTCAAGCCATGGGGAAGGGGACAAAAAAAATTTAACTACAAAAATCCTTAAAAATTAAAAATT
This sequence comes from Gordius sp. MW1, assembly GCA_964036665.1. Classification (NCBI taxonomy): domain Eukaryota; kingdom Metazoa; phylum Nematomorpha; class Gordioida; order Gordea; family Gordiidae; genus Gordius; species Gordius sp. MW1. The sequence continues at coordinate 18,858,802 of OZ038530.1, forward strand.
ATGTTTTGCCCCCCCCCCACTAATCCAAAAACGCAAATGAAATTTTTTCCTCAAACGTTGGACAAACTTAAAATTCCGCTACTACTTTGTATATTTTTTTCTAATAACATCACACTGGTATGTGTTAGACCCGCATGTTTCTAGAGCATAAAATAAATAAAATTTATTCATAAATAAAACAAAGTAGTTGAAACAATATAGAAAATTTCACTTGGTATAATAAGTTTTTGTATAAATAAATTGTAAGGCGCAAAGTGGAACGGGGATGTTGACAAGAAATCGTTGACTTTTTAAGGAATAATACAATTAGAAAAACCTGTAAAACAAAGTTATTATAAAAATATTTTATTGCCACAACCCCAAAAAATCTTGGCCACATATATAACAAATTTTAATTTTACATATATGTTGGCAGCATTTTCAGGCAGCATTTATATCAGGAAAACAATGAGAACATTTAAAAACTTGTTTTAAGGTCAGATCCTCAAAAGGCTTAATTATAACATAAAATAAAAAAATTAATTATGAAATTAAAATTCGTTCGAGAATGAGCATTTAGAAGTTATTGCCCCTGATGATATTATAGATCTATTTGCGCAACCCTCCCCCCCCCCTTACACCACCTAAAAATTAAAATGAACTAATAAATTTAATGGCTAAATGAATCTTAAAAATATTCTGTCAAAATCAAATGAATCAAAATTTTATTTAATAATGAAATTAGAGATGTGAGAAGCACAGAACAACTTAGCTTTGTGTACATTTTGTTGAATCCAATGGCACACCAAAAGGAATTTTGAAAGTATTGATGCGTTAACAATTGTCTATAAAATTCAGGAATTTGTTATTAATATTAATTTATCAAACTTTTGATGGGATATCACTAATAAAGGGGAAAAAATGGTCTAGGGGAGACCGGGGACTAAATGGCCATAAAAAATTAAATCACGTTTTAAAAAAAATTAATAAAGTTTTTTATAATTTTTTTATTGGAACACATTTTTATAGACTATTTCTACTAAAAGAAAAAAAATTGAGTAAAAAGTGCTTAAGGTTTTTTCATAAATTGAGGTTAAAAAAATCAGAAATCCTTGAAATTTTAAAAGTGCCGGGGGTTAGTTATAGCTCTGTTCAGGGGATAGATTAACCCCGACGTTTTGACTTCTTAATAGTGTATGCTAACTCAAATCAATAAAAATATTGTTACATTATAAAAAACATAGAAAATTTAAATGTAATATGATTGTATCTTATATGATAAAAATAAAATAAGGGTCAAGATGACAATCTGACTTAAGTATACTTAAAAGACAGATTCTGCAATGTAAAAAAACGTTTAGTCGTTTTTTTAAATATACTTCTAGTCTATTTCTATTCTAAATTACTTTAAGTTGAATTATAAACAAGATTTTTGTTTTTTAAATTTTGGCATTTGTAAGGCCCAATGAAAAATGGCTAGCCCTTCTCCGACTAGCCCCGACACCTATTTCTATGAACAATTAATAATTCAACATGTTATATTGCGAATAAAAATTTAATCATTAGGCGGTTTTTACATAAAAAATATCTCTTTATAAGATAAAACTTAAATTAGTCCAAAATATAAAGCCAAAAAAATTTTATGGGCAAAATAGAAAATTTTGTTAAGGCTACTAATAGCCCCGATAAATCGTTTTTCTTCTATAAAAATTTTAAATTTCATTTTTTCCAAACAAAAAATTTTTTACTTATACCTTATAAAACATACACATATGGTTTAAATTTTAATCATATATCATTATTATTTTTAAAAATAATTACAAAGATAATAGTAACCCGGGGCTACGACTAGCCCCGGTCTCCCCTACAAACTATTTTTTGGAAAATCATTGGCTTTATATGTGCATGTGGTACGTAAAACATGCAAGATATATTAAACAGTAAGCATGTGAGATGGACAATTAAATTGAATCCAGGATGAATAATATTTTAGTTTAAAAACCCAGATAATTTTTATTAAATATTAAAATTAGTCTTTTAATAGTAATTTATTAAGCCTTTTACTCGATGTTGTAAACGAATTTATAATATCGTCCGGGGGGATAACATTTATAAAGTCATGTTCTAAGCTAAGCTCTTTAAAGCTATGGAAGATAACCTATCTTGTCCAATTGTGGAACGAAGATTGTTTTAATCCATTTTAGCAATGAGAACGATCCTTCGCACGAACATGAAGTTATAGGGATATTTAAAATTATTTCAATCAAAATTATAAAATTTGGAAACACTATTGAGGGAAAAATTTTAATAAGTGAAAAAATATCATTGCATTTTATTTTATTCGAAGTAAATAATTATAATAAACTACATAATTTTTTGCCATTATTATTTTGGCATCTTGCAGCTTTAATTAATAATGGTTAATTACTTCTGATAAAAGAGATTTATCGCAAAAAAAGGAATGAAGGGTTTAAACCTTCCATTGGCGTAGCCAAGGGGGGGGGGGCAGGGAAGGGCGGCCCTCTAAATCCAAATAATTGTTAACATTTATTAAAATTATGGCTGAAATTTAAAAAAAAAATTATTTTGCCCCTCCCTAAATCATTATTGCCCCCCTCTAATTCAAATGCTGGCTACGCATGCCTACTGTCGATCATTTAATGTCAATCTCCCTCTATGCGACAGTTGACAATGTTTGACTCTTGCAACGGCCACCCACACCTGTTATACTTGCAAGACTTAGCTTTTCATTTTTGTTAAGCTATGGTTAATTTGGGGGCGCTATGTATTGATTACGTAAACATTTTTAACTTTAAGACCTTGACCCAATTAACTTTTATCAAAAGCTAATTGATTAAAGCCTATTTTTAATTAAAATGTCAAAAATGAACCTTCTGATGCAATGAGCAAAAAAACAATAGTTATTTTTTTTAATTTGGAAATACATATCTTTATGTGCCACTTTCATTAATTTTTATTTGAAAGTTTATTGTCCATTATATGAGCTCTGTTATTTTTTGCCTTAATTTTAATAAAAAAGGAATACTTCCTAATTTGAATCTTTTGAAGGTCCTATATAGTTGCAAAAAAGCCTTTCATTGACTTATATGCTTGACTAATTCATTTCTAAATCCTTTTTTAAAAGTCTCAATAAAGTTAATTTTTCTATTAATTCCTTAATTTCAAACATTCTTAATTTACAGAATATGTTTTTAATTTGTATCCGGCCGGTAAAAATATGATTATAATTTTTTTTAGTTACGCTCGTCTAAAATTGAATTTTTGAAAGATGATAATATTTCATTTTTAAAACGCTATTTATAATGGTAAAAAACGCTTTAAAACATAGACTTATAATTTTTGGTAGAAAAATTGGAAAAGAATATTTTAATTGACTTGTTAAATAATTTCAAATCACTAGCAGCTAGATCATCAAGTTTTTAATACAAATCGAACAATAATTAAAAAATTAAAAATTGGCATTAAAGGTGTTTCTGCTTTCGCTATTGATACAAAGGAAAAATATAATGCAGTTGAATCCCTATTTATCCGAGGAATGAGTTTGAATTTAAAAAGAAATAAGGTTTATTACAATTTATTGCCCTTCTTAGCTAGCATAAATTATCTTAAACTTTTACTGATATTTTGCATTGTTTTCAAATCCATCCAAGACATTTTAACCTGAAGATAAAGCTTAATATTCAACTAGAAGTGAACATTCGAAAAGTAAAATTATTACTTTTAGTAAATAACTTGAATATTTGTTAAACTCTAACTGGGTAGACAATACGTCTGTAATTAACAATGGATTTATTGGTATAATATACATATACATAACAATATTAATACACGTTAAGTCTATCAATACTACTTAATAACGATCTAAATTACATTTAATCCTATCTCACCACCACCGGGCTACTATATATAATAGAAATAACCCAAACTAAAATGATGACTCTATTAAACATAATTTTACAGGATTATATTTATGTAAACAAAGCTTAATTCGTACTTGATTAACACCGCTGGATATATTTATTATCAAAATTGAACGATTGAGGAGTATCTTCGGGTGTTTTAGGGATTAATCCTATAAACAATACTCTCCTCTGATAATAAGCTACTTACCATTCTTTGAATCGCGAGGGCTAGGGTAATTTTGGTCCAAGTAGGTCAATACAACAAACTATTTTGCATTATGAAGTAGCAGTGTAGAGATGATGTTAGGCAAGGCATAGATAGCTATTGGAAATAGGCATTGGAACGAATGACAGGGCAATCAATGTGTCAATTGTCTGCTGTTCGACCAATTATATTGTGTTGTGTAAGTAGTAGGGATATGGTCATTTCATGAGTTAGTTTTCTAAGTGGCCACACGACGCGTTCATACCCGATCAAAACACCTAATTAATAAACTATTTATTAGTAACACACTCCCCTCCTCATACATACGACCTAAATCATTTGTGTATTATATTATATCAAGGACCCCGGGCTACCCTGTTTGTTGTATTGAATTGAAAAAAATAAACTATGGTCTATTAATCTGGGTGTTCGAGAAGAGGCTGGCGGAATTTAAATGTCCATACACAAGGCCTATGGGCCTAAATGGGGGGTTCAATGAGATTTCTCAAATATAGTGTAATTGTTTGCTTACCCAACAATTTTGAAGTGTCAAAGCTAATGACGATTAAGAGAAGGGCCAGCCGGCCGGCGAAATGGCAAAGGATTAAATTGGGGAGGAACCTTTTATCCAACGTTCTATATAATATTAAGGCACTCTTTTACGATACAAACAGGAGTTACTCTTGTTGCAACACCCTTTTTGTTATTGTGGTACAATCCTAAACATTACATATAAATTAATCAACAATTTTGTCTGGTTAAGAAGACATAAGAGCTGTGTCCCTCCCAATGCAATTGAGAATTGTGCCTGAATGAAGAGACACAGTTAATAATAAAGAACCGTTGTAAGTATCCGCACAAGCGAGGCAATTACAAAAAAAAAGTTGATCTAATGATGGAATGTTAAGTTTATTATTGTACCATTTTATAATCGTCTCTTCCCCAACTCATAGCACTAGCTATTACTAGTAAAGTATATAACATTTGAAAAAAACAACTTTAACATTCGCTACAAATTTAATTATTATGGTTTATAAAAACTTCCCTCAACTTTCCCCTTAAATTAAACCTATTCCTCATATTAAACAGCACTGTAGATCTCAAGTAAATTTTATATTTTAAAGTTTTTAATTCGCTTACATGTTCACTAAACATCATTTTAATCCGTTCCTTTAAATATAGTTAGCTGAAGCCTAATATAGTCTAATTTACCTAGCTTCACAATTTTATAATAAACGCAAATATAATTATAAATGGTTAAATAAGCATATTTATTTAATGACATTGCTTCATGGCCCGTCTTTGCTATTCCACATCGATATTTAATCTAAATGTACACTTAATATAATTAGACTTTTGTAACATCTCAATATCATTTTTAGTAGTAGTAGTAGTTATATATAAGAATTAGATAATATATTAATTGGCTTAACCAAGGGCAGCCAAAAAAAGGTATTTTCTAATAACATTTTTAATATAACGAATTTAGGATAAAATGCTAAAATAATCACCTCCCCCAATTGGAAATTAAACTCCCCACTCTCTTTGATAACGCTCATGGTTATATTCAATGATTGGGCACTACTAGTTAGGAGAATAATTGTTCATCCAGTTTTATTAAAATTTTCTACCGAACCCAACATTCACCCATCTATTTAAGGGTTACTTTTTTTAATTGAAAGAAAATATTATTTATTAGTTCATTGCCACGAAACTTTAACTTTATATTTTATCCCTGGTGAGGAGGTCAGCAGACAAAAAAGTACCGTTAAAGAGCTATTTTATTTTGATGATTTAGATTTTCCAGGGGTAAAATAATATGATACAGAGATAAAGTTTGTTCATTTGAAAAATTTTGTTGCGAGATTTGAAAGAGAGAAAATAAAGTTGGCTTAAATTTATGACATAAACGGCGGTTTAGCAACCAAACAACGGTAACAAAAGAAAAGATTTGGAGGAAAAGATAACGCAATTGTAATGGATGAGATTTAAATGTAAGCGGCAGCTGCCCATGTTATGAATTATGTGTTAATAAATTATACCAGAAGATCTCTTAGAAATTTTGTTATGGTGCGCTCAAAAAAACCACTATCGACTTAATATTTTGGTGGTAACCTTTTTATGCTGGCTAAACCAACATCTCATTACACAACAGCCAACATCGGGTTTAGCTGGTGCTGTTGGCTCTTCCTTCAGTGCTAAAACTATTTTTGTGGTTTTTTGTGCTGTGTGTACGGCTAAAATCTTCCCCTGGGTTAGCAGCGTGTTATGTATTTGTAAAGTTTGTTGTAAGAAAGTTCTTTTGAAGTTTTGAGCTGGCCTCACTCGCCTACAACAATTCAATTTTTTGCAGTGTAGCATTTATCAGAACTTCTTTCTGGTTGAAAAACTGAAGAACTAAAATATTATGAATCGTATAGAATGAAATCGCCGTTAGTAACATTGCATTTATATTTTTTTTTAAATAAATTAAGCAATGTGGCACTATTAAGATTTTTGATTTGAAGATTACTTTAGTCTTAAATTATGACTACAAAGAATATTTCGTTTTAAATTATGATAACCAAAGGCCTTATGTTTTATTTTGCATAGGGATATAAATTGAACACAAAGAGAAAACTATATATAACTTTATTGTATAGATAGAGCAAAAAAACTTAGTTCTTTGAAAATAATTAAATTACCCAATTCATGCTAATATTTTTGCCATGGTTGATGTGCACAATTAGAAATATCTCAAAAAATTTATCTCAAATGTCCGGTTTGTTTAGTCTTGCACTTTTTTAGTTTTCTCTGATATATTATTTTTTATCGAGGATCAATGTTCCACACTGAGGTATGCAGTATTTAAAAATAATCATGTTTTTATAAAATCACTTTTGTCAATTACATTTTTAAGGATTACCCAGTAAAACTCTAATCGATGCACTTATTAATGCACTTTCAATAATGAGGGATGGTTAAATATTTGACTCATAATGAGCTAAATAAAAGATTGATCTTATAGCAAATAATATATTACCTCTAATAAATATGATTAAATATTAATGACATTCGATATTACCGTTAATTTTTTAAAAGGTCATTAGATCATTTTAAACTCTCAAACGTTATTTATAAATGGTAACTATTCTAAATTACCTGTAAGATTAATAACTTTATATTACCATAAATTGCTTATTAAATAATAGTGAATTATAGTAAAAACTTTAAAAATTTGCCAATTAGTCCTTCCCTAAATTCTTATTAACCTTTTCACCCCCCCCCCTTCCCCGGTTAACCCCAAGTGAATTATAGATTTTAATTTCTGCGGTATATAATCGATGTTATTATATGATAGACGTTAGTGGACACAAAAGTGACATTGTAAACAGTGACTTGAACTTGGTAGTGAGTAATGTCCATACACAAATACGCCATTCGATGATTTTATTACAAAGCCGTTTTTAAATTATTTTATTAAATATTTGTTGCAATAATATTAAGCTAAGCACGCCTCTCCACTCAATGAAAAGATGGTCGGCAAAAGCACAAAAGCAAAAACGTATTGGAAAATTATTCTTTGTACTCTTCCCTATAATTGCTTAATATAATTTTTGATAACAATCGGCATCAATCACTAATAAAAATAAACACCTCGCCGAATAAATATAACCTGTATTAATGGATACTTACTTACATTAGATAGCTTTTCTATTACGCGCGTTCCCTTTTGAGATCTCATTTAAAACTGAATGTTAAGCTGTAAGCTGCTCCCGTCCCCCATTGCACTTTTAAAAATATCTCAAGCACGCACTTTTTAACTAAAGAACCGTCGACTCCTCCATTACGTGGCAAGATGCTACGCATAATCCTGTAAAGGTATATCATGCATTCAAAGGTTAAACAAAATTTGAAGTAACTTTATTAGATCATTTATTACAAAAAAAGAAAGAGATTTACACATCACCTTATTAAGTAAGTACCACGGGGATTTTACTAAAACAAAATTATTAACCCTTTATCCCTTATTATAATCTACACCAAAGATCTGTCGGGAGTCATCTCTAACATTTAACCCTTTAAAACAATCAGCACAAAGCCGGAGAGCTGGGGCCTAAAAATTTTCCCAAACTTTGTAGCTTTATTTACACAACGAGAACTATGGGTTTATTTAAAGACGTGTTAAAGACTAGAAAGATCCCACTTAACTCGGTTTGTCATCTCATGAGATGATTACATAAGTTACGTTTCCTAAGGATACCAACGCTATTGACTTCTTTTTTTACATTTTTGAAAAAATTTGACCCAACCTTTGCTTGTATTTCCATAAAAGATTTTTATTGATACATCTTTTTGATGATTTTTCCTTTGAGACATTTATTACCACTACACATAGAAGCGCATAATAAAGGTGGGGGAAAAGTGTTGTATGGAAAAGGGACTTATCGATATGTAAATACAGTATAGTAATATATACCTGCGATTGTATTGTGTGTGTAAATGACCCTCTTGAGACGAGACTTTATTTGCAATCAACGCTCTTTAAATTATCATTTATTATAAACCTCTCACATTTAACAGACAAACTATTTAAGCGAAATGAATTTCAATGCGAATTTCAACAATAACGCCGACTTTAGACGGGATATTGCTATGTCCAATCGAATGACTTCCATGAATTTTCCAAAATTCTATGATTTACCAACTTTACCACTCCCCTTTCCATACCCGCCTCAAATTCATGGAAACAGCATGCAGATTGAAAACGGTCAAAAACGATTTACACATACAAATCAACTTATGGAATCATCGAACTTTTATCCTATAAAAGGGTTCGATCCTTATTTTTCCAATTTCATTTATCCCCTCATTCAACGCCAAAATGACTATTCGACGTGCTACGCCGCCCACCCTTTTTTCCCTTACAATTTCAGTTCAAACAGGAGCTGTCCAAATTTTCCATTTAATTTAAGCACGCTATCATATGGTAAAGAAGCATGTACTATTCCAGCCTATCCCAGCTCGCTGGGCGACAAAAATGGGTTTCGAAAAGAAGTATGTGTACCACCTAAAAAATTTAAGGGTATGAGAGGATGTGAGGGCTTAGTGATAAAAGAGTTAGGAGCCAGCACAAAGCCGCTGACAAATGGTACTGCGGTCAAATTTTCTATCGACTCCTTGCTCGGCCTCAAAACCTCCCTAATATCAAAAACGTCTTTAAATTGCAACAGTAACTTGAAAGATGATACAATTTCACTGCAAGGTCTCCGAAATGAAAACTCGAAAACTGAGGTACATTCAGACTCTAATGCTGAAAAATGTCAAATCGATTTCAACTTTAACTTAAGTAAACTCATTGAAATAGTAGACATGAATGCCCAAATCCACACCTCTAATCCCTTCGTACAAACTGGTCAACCCAAGGTAAGAAGTCAAAAGAGTGGTGGTAGAAAGCACTCAAATTTGCTCTGTAAAAAGGGGAGTCGTTTTACGAAATGCAATAAACTAGCTCTGATAAATAAAAATAAGGGGGAAACTTCTCATAAATCTCCAAACAAGCATCTCTGCATATTTTGCGGTAAATACTATTCTCGCAGGTACGGCCTCAAAATTCACCTTCGAACTCATACTGGCTACAAACCCTTAAAATGCAAATATTGTGACAGAACTTTTGGGGATCCTAGTAATTTGAACAAGCACATCAGACTTCACTTGTCCACAGTCGAACCAAAAATATAATTGCTCTAAATGAATTTTCCCCCTTTATTAATTTATTATAAAATGATTGTATATGTTTATTTATATTCTTATATAAAAACCATTGGAATCTATTTCTACTTAATAAATGTATTATATGTGAAAGAGGTTATGAAATAAAGTTTTGGTGCAATGGTTAAAATTTGATTTTGAACAAAATTAAAATAGGCGTTTTTATTACGATTTTTTTAAATTTTGCTTTTTATAAAATGAATGTAAAACACATTTTTAGTGTATATTATCGTTCTATTAAATATTTGATCAAGGTTTTTAAATATTATAGAGTAGTCTCTTATTAGCCATTTATGGCCTTGGTTATGATTATGTCGCGATGACTTCAAGTCTACTTAAAGCAAATTACAACTAATCCACAACTAGACAGATAATATTCAAGTGCATGTATTAATAAACTACTTAAAAATACCATCATAATTTAGTTTCCAAGCTTTAAGGGTAAACATAACATACTATCTTAGCAGTCGCTTTGAAAACATTGAGATCGATAATTAAAAACTCGGGCCTTCGGCCCTCGTGGGAAGGGGGAGAAGGGAAGGGGAGTAGGGGAAGGGAAGAGGGGAAGGGGGAACTCTTCTATACTCCGTATAAACGTAGCATATTTGCTATGCAATTTATGGGCGAGAAAGGTGGGAAGGGGCGAGAATGCCTATAGGGGGTATTAGATGCAAAATAATTAGTTAATTAGTTATAGGCCCTTGTAGGGGAGGACATAGGGTAATTATCAATGTTAACCAATTCAAAAACGAAAAAAAATTTCGATTTATTTGGCCAATGGTCATTTTTTTATTGGTCAGTAGCCAGCGGACGGTCAAAAATTCATATTATCATTGGTATTAACATGAACAAATATTAATTTAATTTAAAAAAATTAAAAAAAAAATTTTGTCCCCTCCCAGACTTGAACCCCACACCTCCAGTTCACAAGCCGGCGCTATAACCACTATACCACGCTGGCTTTGAAATAGTAGAAGTTATTATGTTATTTATATAGATAATGAAATAATAAAGTTGTGTTTTATGTTTAGAAAATCAATATATTTCGTCGGTCAGTAGCCAGCGGACGGTCAAAAAGTCATATTATCAATGGTATTAACAAAAACAAAATATTAATTTAATGTAAAAAAAAAAATTAAAAAAAAAAGTTTTTTTTAGTTTTAAAAAAGGGCTAAATTCTTAAACTACCAGCCCGATTCGCTCGAAACTTTACCCGTAGGTGCCCAGGGCGGCCGGGGGTAAAATAACCTTTTCAGATTCCTAAAATACCTTTTCATTTTAAAAATATCGGACATTTCCCTGCCACACGTGCGGTGTAATATCTATGACACGTAGAAAAATTTTACTAATTATATAAACTTACGCGCGCCATCTAATAAAGTACAATTCGTGTTTGAGTTTAATAGTAGATTCAATTTAATTAGAAATAACGGGCTATGATTATACCTTTGAAGGAGGTTTCGAATTTTGTGTTAGTTTCTATCGATATATTTTATCGTAAATTAGAATCTAATACCTATATTATTTTTTTAAATATTACTTTTTAGGTTTTCTATGAAATCACAATCTAATTAAATGAAATATATTAACCCAATAAAAAAATATATAAGCATTTATAAGGTTAAAAATATATATTATATAGTTGGCTGTCTGTTAGACCATCTATAATAAATTTTTAGGTTATATATAAAATTTGGCCAATGGTCATTTTTTTTCATTGGTAAGCAGCCAGGACACGGTAAAAGTGGATATAAATTCATAAGTCAAAAAAAAACGAAAAAAAAAATTTTCGAGTCACATTTGGCCAATGGTTATTTTTTTCCATTGGTCAGCAGCCAGGACACGGTAAAAGTGGATATAAACTTATAATAGTCAAAAAAAAACTAAAAAAAATTTCGAATCACATTTTGGCCAATGGTCATTTTTTTCCATTGGTCAGCAGCCAGGACACGGTAAAAGTGGATATAAATTCATAATAGTCAAAAAAACTAAAAAAAATTTTCGAATTACATTTTGGCCAATGGTCATTTTTTCCCATTGGTCAGCAGCCAGGACACGGTAAAAGTGGATATAAATTCATAATAGTCAAAAAAAACGAAAAAAAAAATTTCGAATCACATCTTGGCCAATGGTGATTTTTTTCCATTGGTCAGCAGCCAACGGACGGCCAAAAAGTCATAATAGCAATGGTAGTAACAGGAACAATCATAATAGTCAAAAAAAAACGAAAAAATAAACTCGGATTCACATTTTGGCCAATGGTCATTTTTTCATTGGTCAGCAGCCAGCGGACGGCCAAAAAGTCTTATTATCAATGATAGTAACAAGAACAATCAAAAGAGTCGAAAAAAACTCCGGGATTCTAACCCCAAAACTAGTTAAATTGCATAGCAATTACCAAAATTTAAATATAGATATACTTATGCATTAATTTAACGTAGCAATTAAAACCCGACCCCGCCCGAAAGCGAGGGAGATAGAGATGAGGGGTGGGGCACCTCTTGATAGAGATGAGGGGTGGGGCAACTCTTTCTCATGCATTAATTTAAAAAAGCGATAACCTAATATACCCAATGCAAATAGATAGGGAGGGTAACGGACGACGGACGACGGACGGACACCAAAAAACGATCCCATAAATTGCATAGCAATTAAAAAAAGATTATATTAAAATTAAGTAAATCTTTTTTAAGGGCTTTGCATATTAGTTTAAGAAATTGATTTTTCCTTGCGCCCAAAATACCAAAAGCTTAAATCTACTTATTCATGGCTTATCAAATGTGCTTTAAAATATAATCAATTAAAATATAAGCTTTTAATAAACACTTGGAAAAAATGTTGTAGAATATATCCTAAATTAAAATCAAACTACATGATTGGGCTTTAACGATTTTTTCCTTAAGATTCCTTATAAGTAAGTTAGAAAATTTTTAAAGGTAGAGAAATAAAGTAGAAGAGGAAGTATATAGGCCTAGCTACTGGAATAACTTTTTTAGAATATTTTACATTATAATTCGCACATCTATCAATATCATGAAATTGCATCAAAAATATTCACTATTGATAACACGGTTCGACAAAAAAAATCGACCGACAAACTGCTTGCAAACTATGGGAGAGTTTTTCACGGTTAGCAGGAATATCTTTTTCATAAAATACAGCAATTTTGGCGTTTTCAAGCGTCAACAACTTGCAAATTAATCGGTAATTCATATAATTATAATTATATCAATGGTGTGTGTGGAAACTTTTTAAACAAAATTATAAAAGTGAATCAGAATTAATCAGAGGCAATTTTCATATTTTGCTCCTCGATTTTATTAAAAGGCAAATATACAAGTTGAAATTATATGTTTTTTAGACTTTTCCTAACTAAGTTGATTTTGGTTAAAACTTTTTTTGAATTTGAATATTAAATTTATGATAGCATTAGGTCTAAAATTAAATAACCATAGTATCTAAGATATAATCCTTTAATAAGCACTTAAATTTACTTCTAAAAATTGTATTTAATTTTTAAATAATCTTTGTGAAACACATACATTTGTAATTATACCCGCTTACTTATCTATATATATAAAGTAAAGTGTATGTATGTATGTAAGGGCTAATCTCTGAAACTACCGGCCCGATTCGCGCGAAAATTTACCCCTAGGTTCCCAGGGCGGCCAGGGGTAAAATAGCTTTTTCAGAATCCTAAAATTCCTTTTAGTTTTCGAGATATTGGGTTTTATGCGTTTTGACGTTCAATAAAATGTCAATCAAACGCACCTCCTCGCGTTCGTCGAAAATTTGAATATACAGACGGTTCTGTAGTAAAAGTGTCTCACTTATAGTAGTTTGTAGTAAAACGTAATCTTTTCTTAACGGTGACAATATAAAATTTATGAATTAAATTTCTTAAACGTCATCTTTTCTTAACGGTGACAATATAAAATTTATGAATTGAATTTCTTAAACGTCATCTTTTCTTAACGGTGACAAGACAACATAAAATTTATGAATTAAATTTCTTAAACGTCATCTTTTCTTAACGGTGACAATATAAAATTTATGAATTAAATTTCTTAAACGTCATCTTTTCTTAACGGTGACAAGACAACATAAAATTTATGAATTAAATTTCTTAAACGTCATCTTATCTTAACGGTGACAACATAAAATTTATGAATTAACCTGAAATAAATAAAATTATAGATTATTTGAGAAAATATATAGGTGAAGAAGATGAATTTTCATTATCATTAAATGAGATATTTTAAATGAGAAAGATTAAAGTATATATAATTTAAATGTAATATAAAATACTCCAACGTTGATTATTATGAGTAAATGCTATTTATATATAAATGTCATTATTTATCTATCATTAATTTTTATTAAATGAGATATTTAAATGAGAATAAATTCTGAAACTACCCGCCCGATTCGCGCTAAACTTTACCCGTAGGTTCTCAGGGCGGCCAGGTGTAAAATAGCTATTTCAGATTGCTAAAATTCCTTTTAGTTTTAAAAATATCGGACATTTCTCGGCCTTTTGGTTTTAAAAAAGGGCTAAATTCTGAAACTTCAGATCCGATTCGAGCAAAAATTTAGCCGTAGATGCCCAGATAGGCCAGGGGTAAAATAGCTTTTTCAGATTCCTAAAATACCTTTTTGTTTTAAAAATATCTGACATTTCCCGTCCAGTTTCATTTATAGCAGCATATACAATAATTACGTCATACATACAAAGCTGAAGTTTTCTCGAATTAGATATTTAAAAGTATAATAAAAATGTTACAGTATACGGTTAAAATTATTGGGGTTTAACAGACTATTTAAATTAAATAAATAAAATTTAAATTATGCAGTTTTTGTCATTATTATCACGTGGTCGATCATAGAAGCATATTTTTAATAATTATTCATTCTTCAATTAATTATTTTATTATATTAAAGAAAATTGTATTTCAAATAAATCAGCTAACTAGAAAAATAAAATAATGGTATTATTGTATAATAAGTAACAGCATTAATAAGCAATTTTTTCAAAAACATTTAATTTTAGTCGGATTTGATGACTAAAACAGAATTTGCATTTGGTTTGTCTTATTATATAAATATATACTAAAAATAGTGGGTTCATAAAATCATTCGGACCTTTCACATTATAAATTATTTCATATATGACCCCATTTTAGATAAGTCTTATTAATAGCTTATACTTAATTAACCACTTAAGGACTGAGCCAAAGCATCGCTTGGCCGGGCACAGCTAGTTTGGCTATAAAAAGTTAATAGTTTCAGCTTTACCTCAAAATCTTATAATTCTAACCCCGCTTAATCAACACAATTTCAATTATTCCATGAGCACACCCTATCAGACTACCACATTTTGAAATGATTCATTCAATCAAATAACTCTAAAAACAAAAAAATTATCTATAAGGTCTTAATCTAAAATTGCAATGCGATGAGAACTGTTGGAATTTTATATAAACATTTCGACCCTTTCCCGTTCAACATCGTTGCAAAACAAAAAGCTAACTTACTTTTGTTGCATCATTCGAGGTCGAGCAAAATTTTGGCCCCTATTCCTACACCGGCCGTCGTTGTAATCCATCGGAATGTTCTGGTATCGCCCTAATAAAAAATTTAAAGCAAATTATTGAAAAAAATTAAAGGGACCTTTCTTATACTATGTTTTACCATCATTTTGTCTACTGCGTTAAACAAAATACATCAAGCATAATATCACCAAGGAAATTGTAAAATCCACTACAATTTCAATCCATGGCTCTAAGCCTGCTCATTAATCTAATATATTTTAGCATCATACACAATTTTTTGGAAATAAACCCATATTAATTAAAAAAAATTACCTAAATTAATGCATTTAAATTTGTTTTCATTTATTAGAATTCTAAAAGCAGAGAGCAAGCGGGCCAATATATAATTGAATCTTGCATAAATTTCATACAATTTTATGAAACATAACGTTGTCTCATATAATCGTTTTAATTCCGTTAGTAATTCACTGACGAAATACTTAAAAATCACGAGAAGTAAAAAATTGCCTCTTTGCTTCCTTTAGCTTTTTTTACGTAAGTTAGATGGAGGCAAGAGTCAAAATATCATAATGTGTCTCAGTAAAATACTAGTTCTCGATATTAGTAATGATTGGTCCCCCCCCCCCTTTTCTGTAATGCAGTGATAAAGTTATTATTGAAGCAATATTTTTAGATACTATAATTATATTAACGAGGACTTCAGACATTAATGTTATGTTTCCAGTCAAAATTATTTATCATTAGAAAAAATAATTCCTAAATAAAAAATAATTCCTAGGCGTAAATTGTAGTGTAATTAATTTATGCCCAAAATAGCTCACATTTAATTTAATAATGATTCAAACATAATGATTTAACAGTTTAATCACAACATGGTGATTTTTTTACAAGTCTGTACAGTTATAATTTAATAATTGCAAAATTTTACATTTATAGCGTGCATAAGATTAGGTTGACTATAGAATATAAAATAGAAGTCAATTAAAATTAATGGCTTACTTACTTTTTGATCCATAGGACCAAACTTAAATTTTACTCAAATTCAGAAGAGAAAACGGCAACTAATATTTTACCTATAAATGTTAAATTTAATTTATGACCTATTGTTTTTAAATAAATTTATCCCTTATAGTATCTAAACGAAACACGTGTCAACTTGTACTTTTCAAGTTCATGTCAACATTATTTTTTAAATTAACTTAGGTCTTCTCTCTTTTGTTTGCCAACGACTAACCTCGAAACCAAATAATTTTGCGTTCAACATACTAAATTTTATTTTAAAAAACCTGCATAAATTGAAGTAACAAAAATAATATCGGAATAAACGGCTATATAAAGTTGTGTAGAGGTACAATTGAATTTTAACAATACAAAATGAATTAAGTATAATATACAAATATTGAATGAAAAGTATAGATCATATTTCATTAAAACCACCAGGCTAAATTGAGTTTTAAGTCACAATAAAATGAGAAATACAATGACAATAAGGAAAAATGTTATAGGTGTTATACAAAGAGGATTTTATTAGTCTTTTTTTTAAACTATACAGTTAGAATAAAAAAATAGTGGCTCCAAAAGATAATGTAAGAGTGCCAATATGACTCGAGACTAAGCGGCCAATCAACAAAAGGATCCCTTAATCATATGTGAACAAAGCGTAACATTTGACCTTTGCACAAGAAATTTACTTGGGGCCGTTGCATTTAGCAATGATTTAGTATGGGACAAAATTAGAAGTATTCGAACCGGAAGATAAGCCAAATTTAAATGTGATCATAAAGCATAGCCGAAGCGTTTGAAAGTTTCGTAACGTAACCCCCCTTTTCCTTGTATTAGCTAACGGAAAATCAGAGATTCTACAGTCGTTGAGATGTAAAGCAGTGAGGGTCACTACCCCACGATGAAAGGTACACTCGAAGAAGCTTGTAGTGCCAACAAATCCGAGGTGGGTGAAGCGTGTTCTTCAAAAATGAGAGCCCTACAGTTCTGCGGAAAAGGCATCTCCACGAAGAGAAGTTGAACAGATTGAAAGAATACAGGGGAAACGCGTTTGGGAGACGCATGTTTTTTGCTAATAGGGTAGGGTAGAGGGTTAAGAGCAGCCTAGCGCATAGGACATTTGTGCTCTGTTTGGGCGCTAGTTAGAAGACCCGAATGAGTTAGGAAGGAAAACTTTAGAACTAGATTACGCATGGAATGTAGAGTCCTGCAAACTATGGGCAGGCCGACTCTAGCTTTTTAAACGTGTGAGGCCACAAATAAGTTAAATCTCCGCAAAATGAACCTAAATACCAGTGGCCCTGGCGTACACCAATATAACTGTAAAAAGGGAGCAATTGTTGAAAGTTGATAAAATGAAGAAGACCACGTATTCGTTTATTAATTATTGTTTGATGATATTTTAATTTGAGTTCAACGTTTTTCGTGGACGTTTTGTTTTCCGTATTATGCTTCTTGGCGTCTGTCTATCTATTGTTCTCTAAAATATACCCTCAATGATCGCTACCGCTTTATAATGTTTAAACTCTAAATCTACATTCTTCTTGGTAATAATCCATCCTTTCTTGTATAATATATAAATATAAAATGGCTTTATTTAACATTTGAATTACTAAAAAATTTAAAGTTTCTTAATCTATAATGTTAAGAGTGGATCTTCTTCGCTATCATTTATTAGGTCCCACATTCGTGGGGTTTGTTTTACTTAGTTTTTTATCTTAACCGGGTGAGTATCATGTCTTCACTAATCTCTTTGTTTCCATAACTTTATCTATTTGCCCTTTCCACGTGACACGGGGTCGTCCTCTTCCTTTTTTCTTCGGGACCTCCATGTCCAGTACTTTTCGATTTAGGTCATCGTGTCCCTTCTTAGTATATGCCCATACCACCTTAGCCGAATTTCGTTAATCCTGTCCGCCATAGGTTGAATTCCCATTTTCGTTATAAGAAAGTCATTCGTCATATGGTCGAGCTTAGTATACCCTAAGCTTTACCGTATCATTATCATCTCTGTGGCTTGTAATAGCTTTTCTTTCGTGGTGTTTAAAGTCCACATTTCACTTCCATCGAGTAACACCTGTTTTAAGATGGATTTGTAATTTGCTCTTCAACCATATTGGCATTTTCTTGTCGCACCTTACCCTGGATATACTTCGCCATTTAAGCCATCCTTTTTGGATTTGGGCATTTTCTCTGTTGCGCAACCTCCCCGAGCCGAGGTATTTAAATCTGTCTACTTTTTGGTACTTTAGATGGTCATCTAGCGATGGGCTGCCTGTAATGTTCATTTCCATGTAAACCGTTTTTCGATCGTTGACCTTTAAACCATATCCAGCTAAGCGCTTTGACCATTTTTGTTTCTTCTAGTACTATATCATTGCCATATAGCACACACTATGGCGATGGCTTTTGAATGTTTCCCGTTATCGTCTCTATAATTATATTAAATAAAAAGGCACTTAAAGCAGATCCTAGATGTAATCCAATTTTAACCCGAAAAGATTTAGAGTCTCCAACTGTCGTCCTAACGCAAGAGTTTGAGCTTCATAAATATATTTCATAAGCCGTATATATGTGTCAGGGATATTTTGTTTTCTTAAGCACCACCATATTAAATCGCGGGAAAGCATGTCATAAGCTTTCTCCAAGTTAAAGACCATATGTAGGTCTTTCCTTTTTTCACCATACTTATCCATCATTTGTCTTAGTGCGAAGATTGGGTCGATTGTGGATTTGCCGGCCACAAATCCGAATTGATTAGCCGATATTTCCACCTCGTTTTTCAGCCTTGTTACTAAGATCCTTTCCAAAAGCTTCAAGGAGTGGCAAGTTAGCTTGATACCTCTGTAATTGCCACAGTCTTGAGGGTCTCCTCTGCCTCCAATAACGTTGATTGATAGGAGTGGATAATGAAATTTTTTCTGTGTATATTGTTATCCATATTTGTGTTAAAGATATTGACTCTAACTTAACTCGTGTGTCTCAGTGATCATAAATAATTTTAATAAAAACAAGTTTCAATAAAAATTTAAACCAATCAGAATAAACATAATGATTGTATCGCCTTAAATTAATTGAAAAATGTGCAAACAATCTTTTGAATGGAATTATCTTTCTTCCTTTTTAACAAGTATTTGGTCCCACAGATGTGGGGTTTGTTTTGATTAGTTTCTTCCATCTTGATCGGGTAAGTGCCATGTCTTGATTAACCTTCTTAGATTTCATAACTTTATCGACTTGCCCTTTCCACGTGCGAAGTCGTCCACTTCCTCTCTTTCCCGGTAACTCCATGTCCAGTACTTTTATATTTATACCATTCGTCTCCCTTCGTAGTATAAGCCCAAACCGCCTTACTCGATTTTTGTTAATCATGTCCGTCATAAGTTAAATACCCATTTTTGTCATGAGAAGGTCATTGGTCATATGGTGGACCTTAGTAAACCCCAAAGTCCATCGTATTAGTCTCATCGTCGTGGCTTGTAATACCTTATCTTCCGTGGTGCTTAATGCCAATGTTTCACTTCCATAGAGTAACATCGGTCTTATGATGGATTTGTAAGCTTTGCTCATCAACTATATTGGCATTTTCTTGTAGCAAATTACACCGGATATGCTTCGCTATTTAAGCCATCCTTTTTGTCCGGGCATTGACTTCTGTTCCGCAACCTCCCTCTTTATGTAACATCGAGCCGACGTATCAAACCTGTCTATTTTGGGTACTTTAGATGGTCTTCTAGCGATGGGATGCCTGTAGCATTCATCTCCATGTAAATCGTTTTTCTATCGTTGATCTTTAAACCATATCCAGCTTACCGCTTTAACCACTCTTCGACTTTTTCGAATATTTTTTTCTTTGTCTCTTTGCATAGTACTATATCGTCGGCATAGCAAACACCATGGCGATGGCTTGAATATGTCTCTCGTCATCGTGACTATAATTATAGAACTGAGCATATCCTTGATGTAATCCAATATCAACCGCAGTAATTTCGAGTTGAGTTTTCAACTGTCGTCTTAACGCACGTATTTGTTTATTCATATATATTTTATGTTTTCATAAGTACCACCATATTAAATCGCCGACCGTGTCATAAGCTTTCTCCAAGTAGATAAAGTCCATATATAGGTCTTTTCTTTTTACAATTATAGGATCGATTGTAAATTTGCCGGCCACAAATCGAATTAGTTAGCCTATATCTTCACCTCGTTTTTCAGCCTTGTTACTAAGATAGTTTTCATAAGCTTTAAGGCGTGGCAGGTTAGCTAGATATATCTGTAATTCCCACACTTCTAAGGGTATCCTTTGCCTTTAAATAAGGGTAAAATCGTTCTTGCTCTCCATTGATTCGGAATTCGCTTTTCTAACAATATCTTGTTAAAGAGGTTCGTCAGGTCGTGACTCCTTCTTCGCGACATCCGAGCGTTGCTTCCATAGGTATTCCATCTGGGCCATTAGCTATTCTTTTTTGCATCTTGTTCTTTGTGTCATAATCCTTCTGAAAGATTTAGACTATGATATGTCTCGCTCAATATCGGAAAGGAAATGTTTGCCTTTTGTAATATTCATAAGTTCCTTGAAATATCCTTTTCACCTTTTTGTACATAAGCCTTTTACCCCCTTTATGGTCCAGTTTGTTTGCCATCATGCTGCACGCGACATTCTTCGCTATTGCAACGGCTTTTTTGGCTGCTCTCTTTGCCTACCTATACTCTTGATAATCCCGACTTTTTTGGTTTATGTCCCCGTCAATATGGATTTTCTTTCTTTCGATGAAAACCGATTGATCCCACCACCAAGCTTTGCCTCCTTTGGTCTGGATATCCTTAGTTAGCGTCTCCCAATCGGCATCTACGTCCCTTTGCAACCTCCTTGCACTTAAGGGTGAGGAGGCATTTTGATGATATTTATCATTCGTCTACCTAACCTGTTACATTGAGCTTGAGGTTACTAATCTCCTCTTCTTTCCGGAAATACTTTTCTTTCAATATTCATCACAAGTGGACGAGGTTACCTAGCGATTTCATCTCCTGGTACTACTTTGCCATCCCTGATATTTTATAAGTCATTTCGCCGTATGAGCAGATAGTCAATTTGACTGAAATGCTTCCCACTTCTATAAGTCACAATATGATCATCTGCTTTTTGAAAATAGGTATTATCGATCGCCATTTAGTATGCTTGATACACTTGGAAAAGTTTTTCCCCCTCTTTGTTCTTCAGATCATGCCCATAGCCTCCATGATTTAGTTCATACCCGAGGAGATCTTTCCTTATGTGGGTGTTGATATCCGCCCCAATAATTAACCTTTATACCTATCCTATTCCTTGTATTTTCTTTTCCAATGAATTGAATATATCCTTCTCTGAATCCATAAACCCAATTTGGGGAGCATACGCGCACATAACGGTTAGGAGGTCCCCTTGATCTGCAATCTCACCCACACTAACTTGTCGGAAAAATGCTTGACTTTCACCACCTTGTCCTTAAACTATTGGCTTGGAACGATACCGACCCCGTTCTACGATTTGTTGACCCACCGTATAATAGTTTGTATCCTTCTCCTAACTCCCGAGCTTTGGTTCCGTTCCATCTCGTCTCTTGGAGGCAGGGCAGGCGATGTAACTTCTTTTTTGTAGCATTTGTGCAACCTCGATGCTCTCTCTTTTACGTCAACGTTTCCATATTCCAACGTTATTCGCATTCTATCTACAACTAATTAACCGCCTCTGTTGTGAGTCAGGCTATAACTCTAACTCTTGTGTATTTTTCACATTGCAGGGGCGGAGTAGGCAGTGCGCTGCGCGTGATTTTGGAGTTGATATAGCCGGTTTCCGACCTAACGCCATATCCACTTTTTGCACACGGACTTGGGACACTCGTCTAATATAAATAAAAATGCATTTTGGTTATTTGTATTAAATTTATATCTTTACAGTTTTAATATCTGATATATATTTATAAAAATTTGAACAAGATATTTATAAACAAGGAGAAGGGTTTAGAATCTAAACTTTGTAAGCAGTATCGATATTATTTTTAATGGTTTGTTGGACGGGTCGGCACGCCCACAGGACCGATCCAAACCTAATATATTTACCTGTTATATCAGAGCTTAGCCCTTAATCTTTTTCATCCAGCTTCGAATGGTGTATGTGAAGAACGTTAATTTATATACACTATTTATTATTTGGTCCATACTGCGTATAATAATCTTTTTAATGTTGTGGTTATTTTGCACCAATAAATAGAGACTATTTTAAATACTAAACAAATAACTTTATAATAAGAGTATATATTAATAAAACGCAAATAATGTCTTACACATTAATGCACATAAATTGTTTAGTTGCTAACATTAATTAATCGAAATGCACAAAATAATCAATAAATAAACCCAAAGTAAGCTTTATATGTCTTATAAATGTGATTTTTATTGTAGACAACCATCAATGTTAGAGGGATAATTCAGTGTTTGGGGCCCTAAAAAATCATCTCTGATGTGAGCATGAACATTTCTTAATATTAAATTATCCTTACCTTCCATTTACTTTTTTTAAAAACTTAATGTCAAAACGAATCATATTCGTTTCCTATAATGTTAAAAATGGAAAAGGATCGACCTTTTAATTTAGAAAGCTTTTATCGTCGCTAAGTGTAATTGGATTCTAAGATATTACCAATTATAAAAAGTATATTAAATATCCATCGCGTCTATATCTTTCCGGCTGTTCCGACTTAAGTTTCATTTTTAATACTTTTAGTGTTTCTATCTATTCTTTATCGTGTAGTTGACCGCACATTGTTGGGTTGTTGATCAATTTTTTCCGTCTTAATCAAGTAAGGGCCGTGCCCTTATTTTTTATGTGTTGTCATAATTTTGTTTACTTGCTACCTGACACAAGGTTGTCCTCTTCATCTCTTCCCCGGCACCCCTAAGCCCAATATATTCGGTTACAACATTCGTATCGCTCATTACATACCACCTTAGCCAATTTCCGTTCATTATGTCGGTCATAGGTTAAATACCATTTTTGTCCTGAGGTAGTCATTCGCCATATGGCCGACCTAAGTATACACCAAGCTCCATCGTTTCCTTCCAATCTCCATAATTTGTAATATTTTCGTGAGAACATCGATCGTGCAATGAATCTGTAAGCTTTGTTCCTCAACTATAATATCTTCTTCTCTGCATTACACCGGTGTAATATTGGAGTCAGCGAACGTTGTAAAATAGCGAAGTCAAATGTCAATCAAGCGTCATATATTATTTTCATTAAAATTGTTTAAATAGTTCTTATTGGCGGATAAAAACGTCAATCATCAATAATATTATGTTATTTAACATTACAATTTTAATCATATTATATATCATAAATAATTTAAGAACTTTGCCCCCCCCCCTTATTTTTTACCCTCTTTCTCACCACAGGGGAGATGGGGGGGGGGGTGTTTTGCCCCCCCCCCCCTTATCTTTCTCACCAGAGGGGAGGGTGGGGGGTTTTGCCCCCCTCCCTTATTTTTTATTCTCTTTCTCACCAGAGGGGAGGGGGGTCATTTGCACCCCTTAATTTTTATCCCTCTTTTTCACGCTTAGAAAAAGGGTAAAAAATAAGGGGAGGGGGCAAATCACCCCCCTCCCCTCTGGTGAGAAAAGGGATAAAAAATAAGGGGGGCAAAACACCCCCCCCCCCCCCCCATCTCCCCTCTGGTGAGAGAGAGGGTAAAAAATAAGGGGGGGGGGAGGGCAAATCACCCCCCTCCCCCCCCCCCCGGTGAGAAAGAGGGTAAAAAATAGTGGGGGGGGGGGGCAAATCACCCCTTTCCCCTTTGGTGAGAATGGTGAGAAAGAGGATAAAAAATAACTCTGGTGAGAAAAAGGGTAAAAAATAATGGGGGAGGGGAAGCAAATCCCCCCTCCCCCCTCTGGTAAGAAAGAGGGTAAAAAGTAATAAGGGGGGGGCAAATCACCCCCCTACCCCCTGGTGAGAAAGAGGGTAAAAAATGGTGGGAGGCAAATCATCCCTTTCCCCCCTGGTGAGAAAGAGGGTAAAAAATAATGGGGGGCTCCCCCCCCCCTCTGGTGAGAAAGAGAATAAAAAATAATGGGGGGGGGGGCAAATCACCCCCCTCCCCCTGGTGAGTAGAGACCTGCAAAATCGATTTTTTTAAGGCCCGGCCCGGGCCTTAAATTAAAATGGGGAAATAGGCCCGGCCCGGGCCCGTATTTTAGCATCTTCAAAAACAAGGCCCGAGCCCGGCCCGGGCCCGGAATTTCGGTAATTGCAGAAACTTAATCAAACTTAATTTTGGTAAAAAATTTTTAATAAAGCGCACATGAAAAAATTATAAATGGATAAAAAACTATTTTGATGCAAAAAACACAGGCATCAAAAATTTCCGTGTTTTAGATTTGTTCTCCGCTCTTCATAAATGCGGCCAGCTGACGAAAAACACCTCTCACTCGAGGCCAAATCAGGTGTCGAAAAAATCTTACAAACAAGAGGGCTAAGCGCTGGAAACGACCATTGTGGTCTTTCGACCAATCCGATAACTTTATTTTTTTTCTCATTGATCTTTAACTTTGTGTTGGTGTCAACTTCATTTTTCTCTACCTCTTTCTTCATATAGAAGATGTTTCATGCCATATCCATTCAACAAAATTGGGCTATTGAGGATATGAGATCTTTTTTGATTTTTGTAGGGTTTGTAAGTTTTGTTAAAACAACTAGCATAGGTAATTGTCCAATTTTTATTTTCCTGGACTTCTTTACAGCATTTATGTATTAAGCATTATCAAAACTAACATAAATATTACATGATGAGCAGGAATTATAGCATAACACATTCCTGCAAATCTTACAAAAAACAAAATTCATTTTCTTATAATCTTTTCCATACTTCACTCTTTTCTCTATTTTCTTTTACTTTATAAAATTCTTTCTGAATATTTTCAGCTATTAGCAGTAGATTTTTTTTGTTACATACTTAATTGTTTGTATATTAGAATAAGCGCGAAATGAATAAATGAGTGTATTTATGTACTATCAATCCATTATAATTTATAAAGTTAGTTTCCAATAATGGTAGTTTAGGATTGATAAAATGCGAGGGTGGAAATGGGTTTAGATATTTCGGTCGTCCAGCGACCATTATCAATAAAAAAAAAAAAAAAAAAGAGAAAAAAAAAAAAAAAAGAGAGAAAAAAAGGTAACTTACAAGTGATGTGAATTACCAATGAACGAGAAGGTGTCGACAAGTTTTAATTTATAAACAAAAATAATGAAATCTAGTTGAAATAGGAGGCCCTCCTATTTCAACTAGATTTCATTATTTTTGTTTATAAATTAAAACTTGTCGACACCTTCTCGTTCATTGGTAATTCACATCACTTGTAAGTTACCTTTTTTTCTCTCTTTTTTTTTCTCTTTTTTTTTTTTTTTTTTTATTGATAATGGTCGCTGGACGACCGAAATATCTAAACCCATTTCCACCCTCGCATTTTATCAATCCTAAACTACCATTATTGGAAACTAACTTTATGAATAAATGAGTGTTTAACAGATTCAATAACTTGTAATTAATTTTTTTGAAATATTATAGATTGTTTTAAACAGAATAAAAGATTACTTAGACTCTTCTAAATTATTCCGGGCCGGGCCTATAATTTATAAATTAGGCCCGGCCCGGAATTTTAAAGCCTAAAAATTTAAGGCCCGAGCCCGTCCGGCCCCGGGCTTTTCCGGGCCGGGCCTCGGGCCGCCCGTGCAGGTCTCTACTGGTGAGAAAGAGGGTAAAAAATAATATTATTATATTTAACTTAATATTTAATACAACACAATTAGCATCTACCTTACATAATGTTATTAAGTTCAATATAATTATATCAATTTAAATGTATTAGTTATCTATCTCTAATGCAAATATGGGAGAATTGACGTTCAAATTTAAAAACGCTATGCAATGGGATCGTCAAAAGTAACAATGCATTTTCCCAATCCCCACCCAATCCCCTGCTAGTAAAAAAAGACGTGATAAACGTCAAAACTCATTAATTCGTGTTTTTAACCAATAGCAATTCGTATAAGACGTTCGCTATTTTACAATCTTCGTCATTTCTGTACGCTACACCGGAGATATTTTGCCATTTAAGCCATCCTTTATAGACCTGTGCCTTGATTTCCTTTGCGTAATATCTCTCTTGATGTGGCAACGAGTTGAGTTTGTAAACCTTCTTAATTCTGGGTATTTCCATTATTCAGCAATGGGTTGCCTATAACGTCATCATGTATACCGTTTTCTGATTGTTGACTTTTAGACCAAAAAGCTAACCGTTTTGGCCAATCAAATTGGGTGTTAATTAATAGCAAAAATATTCGAATTATAGATATACTAATATAAGATGACTAAATGAGTAATAAAACCAATTTTAGAGGGTCATTTTGGCGTCAAATAAATAAAATACCCTTTCTAGCAATTTATGACCACTTAAAGATGACCGCCCAACTTTCTCTTTTATTTTTGATTACTAGGTAGTAAAAAACATTTGTCTCAGATTTGAAACGGTTCGAGAGGGTTCAACAGTAATTATGCCATTTTGGCCATCATGAGGTGACGAATAGGCAAAAAAAAAATTTATGGAGATAGGTCTTACCTATTACTACAACAAGATTCGATGATTTGGGAGCCAATAACTTATAAATTTTATTAAGCATAGCGTCACGAACCGATTTTTTAAAAGGCCGATTTTTGACAGGGGCCCAAATGAGCTAAAATTTTGGAAAATTAATAATTCTACTAGTTTTAATATTTCCACCAAATTTTATAAATTTCTGAGGAGGTGGGCCGAAAAACGCCCTTTTATGATCGATTTGACATGGAATGTCCCTATAAAATATATAAACCCTTTTTTAATTGGTTCATTTGCAAAACTATATATTTCAAATTAATTGCGACCCGATAGTGTAGATATTATCATATTTATACATCACTATAATAAATCATTCAAGGAAATTTAGTAATTAAAATCTATGGTATCAATTAGTTTCATAAATCGCACTTTGATTGTCGATCAAATTTTATACACCACAATTTTTCTTACTTTCGTGTCGGATACCAAAATTAAAACGCGTTCGGAGGTGATTCGGTTTGAAAATTTATAAGCTTTCGGGTCGGGCCGGGTCGAGCGGAAAACTTTAAAATGCTTTCAGATCGGGTCAGGTTCGAGTTGAAAATTTTTAAATTCTTTCGGGTGGAGTTGGGTTCGGGTTGAAAAAAAGTGACCTTGCAGTTCTCTCGTTAGATTTTGAGTTTGGCTAACTTAAGGCACATAGATGTATGGTTTTTCAGTCCGATCGGTCACAAAGGTACCATTTTATTATTAGCTTAAAGCATAAAGGGCTATTTACAATGTTTTAAAAGATTTAACAATTTCACCAACTTTTTATTAAAATTTTTTCTGTTTAGAAATTCAATATTAAAAATGCTATAGTATCGTTTAAAAAGCATTTAAATAATATTTTTTTACATTTTTGTATGTTCAATACAATACAAATATTCAATCAAATTGAGTCGGGCTTGATTAACAATTGTGAATTATCAGTCCCATCAAGGGTGTACATGATTTGTGGAATTTGATGAAAACTTTTGAATTCCCCTTTCGTTGAGAACACAAATGTGCTAATTAAAAATACAAAAATTAAAAAAAATATTTTAAATAAATTTGTATTGTAAAAATCATTTATGATGTCTTACATTTAAATCTCTAAAATATTCGTTGTAATCTAATCCATAGCCAACCACAAAAACGTCAGGAATTTCGAACCCTATGTCTAAAATTGTATTAAACAAAATTTGATTGAAATTATATTAATAAAAATTGCATAAACCAAGATTAAGACACTTACAATCTGGTCTGTAGATTTTCTCTGTCCTAGGATTCCTTTTGTATAAAAGGCTATAAAAATAAAAAAGAACACAATATAAACTAAATTGTAATAATTGGTTAAATATATAGACGTTTAAATTAATAACTATGTAAACCTGGCAACTCTAACTGATTTGGGACCATATGAACGTAGAGTATTTAACAGCTTTTCCATAGTTTGCCCAGAGTCTATGATATCTTCAACAATGAGAAGGTTCTAAGTCAAAATAACAAAAAATGATTACTTGTATATAAACAGTCAATATATACACAGTGGGCATTTAATCCTTTTATTTATATCAGGGAATAAATATATTTATATCAATTTATAAATAGCAAACTGAAGCATTCATATTTGGATAAAATATTAACTTTACACCAAGATGCTTATATTTAGAAATTTTTGAATTCTATCTAACACTAGTTTTTCTTTATTAGAAGTGCCATAATAATTTTAACCAAGATTAAAATTTTTTGTTTATGACATTTAAAATATAAACATAGATATATGGAATTAACTACCTTATTTTGGATATCTTGCAGATTTTCTATGCCCATTATATTAATGCTATTGGTTGTGGTCATATTCTAATTTATATATATATTAAAAATATTTAGAATCCACTTAAATTTAGGATATTATATAATTCAAGCCAAATAATGACTCACTGCATAACTTTTAATTCTAATGAAGTCATACATTATGCGTATCCCTTTTAGCTTGTTGCTTACAATGTGTTGTAATTTTTGAGTTAAGCTGGAATAAAATATGAAGGCACCTTTTAAAACACAAATAGCTAAAACTTCATCATTCTCATATTGCAGAGCTATATCTTGAGCCAGTTTCTCTGTTCTAAGTATACAAAGCAATAATGGTAAATAAATCATTTTAAATAACATATGCACAAAAATTAGGTTAAATCAAATGACTAGGTATATAAAATAGTTGTATTCAAGCTAAATTTTGGTATTCAAATTATAACCAAAAAATCCAATATAATGTGTTAAAAAAATAAATAAAAAGATTGTGGTTGGTCCTAAATTCTTTTTATTAAACAAAAATGAATCAAAAAATAACTGTAAAAATATTTATACCTATCATTGATGAAGCCATTTGGAATAAGAACTGATTGTAAATATGGTTTATAATGATAAGGAACAAGGAATGTGTCCAGGGGAAATTCATTAGGTACATCAGATATCTAAACAGGGGAATTTAAATAAATATCAAGTTAATCTATTAGGCTGCCAAAAAACTAGTTGAAAATAAACAAACAAAGTGTAAAGTAAACAAAACAATTAATAATATACACCTAACCTCTATAGTTTCGCGGTCCCTTTTCATCATGGTAACAAAATTTATGGCGTCCTCAAACGATCCCCTATGCCAAGAAGATACCATATGGTGTCGGGCGCATTCGGTAAATTTTTTATAATTCGTATAACATCGGTAAATGAACCCCGTTTGCGGGCTACGTTTTTCCTATATAAACATAACCGAAACTCCTAATATCACACCCATTTTTGGTAATACAATTTTATATTTTCCTAAAAATTCAAAGGCGATAAATAAATATTTAGGGGTGGGGCAAGAGGAATATTCCCCCACCCCGGAGTGTGCAAAATATCCGCCCGCCCAGACTCGCAAATTCGGTTTATTTAATAAAAATTTTGCCCCCCCCCCTTCTAACCCCAGGAAGATTTTCAAAGGAAAACTTGACATATTCAAATCCCCTTGCATCAATAATTTTAAAAATGGGAGCAAAACCACTAGTTTTGGGTAAGGCGACAATAGACACAAAAAAGTTAGAGGTGAAAAGGAATATTTTTAAAAGTGGAATTTTGAAAGTAGGAAATATTACAATCTTTTCAGATTTATTTTTCTAAACAAAAAATACGAATGCTCAATATAAGGTGTCAAAATTTTTTTCTTCCTTTAATTCGTTATTTTTATGGTTTAATTTTTCTTTCTAATCTTATCAGTGAGTTAGATGGTAAAGGGGATGCAGAAAAAAGTTGCTCTAACTTGGTTATATGCAAAAATTAATTTTTTTTAATTTTTTACTCAATTATTTTATCTCGAAACCTGCTATATATATTTTCGTTACTCTATGTAGTGGTTACACTAAAACAAAAATTAAAAAAAAACTTTAAAAATCTCCTGAATTAAACCGCTGGGGGGGGGGGGGGGTGTGAGGGTGGGATACGAACCCAGACCAAAAATCTTCAAATAAAATTGAACGTAGTTATTTAGAGGGATTCTACAAGTTTAAGTACTGTGATTACCTTTTGTGGGAATAGAACGCAGTAGGTGCACAGGGGGCCGGTTAGGCGTTGAGAATAGGCGAGCCAGGGTGAAAATTGGAATATCCATTCCCACCTAAACCGTCGCATCTTCCCATTGTCTTTTCGGGTGAAGGGGAAGCAATAATCTTTAGAGGGTGTCCACAAATTATTGAGTACGTAATATTTATCCGTGTCACTTAAATTTGTGACCCCCAAAAAATCACCTATATCGAAGCACCCGTTCAAGGTCGAGCTTGGGGGTCGCGTTATGTTGCTAGGCTTTAAACCGCTGGTCAAGTGAGGGAGGATAAAATCGTTGCCGTATTTGAAATTACTACTACTACTACAACTACTACTACTTATATGATTTTGAGGTTGACTAGCTTGGCTAGGGTAAATGTGTTGGTTGAAATATTTTTTGTAACAATTACCTCCTCCTACCCCAGGGCCTTGGGTGGCGGTCGAGCTAGCATTTTTCCTATTGAGCCATCCCGTAGATTTAACGGGCCCCGTAGATGCTGTAGCACTTTCTAGGCCTATGCTCTCGCAATAACGCTCGAAATATTCTAGCGTTGTAGCCGATGGCGTAAGGCCGCCCCCCAGCAAGGTATTGGTATCGTAAAGCGGTGCGGTCGACGTTAAATGACAAGCCTCGTGGCACCCTGAAGATAATTCGCTGCTGGTTATGGCTGCATTTTTTTTACTAGCATTACCACCACCACCCCCAACTACTACGTCTGGGAGGGATAGGCTCCTCTTACCCGAACATAAGGTATCTTCTTCAGTTATTATTTCAGAAGCAGCGTTATTATCTTCGTTGTCGACGTTGACGTTATCCAAGGGTGTCGTTGCATCGCTCGTTTCAAAATGACTAGTTGCCTCCCCAGCCCCATCGGGTTCCATGTATATTAGGGGATTACTGCGGGGAGATCCAATGGTCTCCATAGTATTTGAAATGATTTGAATTTTACTGGAATAGTTTTGGGCGGGGGCCAGAGGTGTCAAAAATAGGGCCGATTTTGGAATGAGTTGCTTTTTTGTTGCAGGGAAAGATGGGGGAGAGGAGGAAGGTCTCGGAAAAAAAATTGAAATTTTGACCAAATAATAAAAAAATGGGAGGGAAGAGAGATAGTAGTGGGGGGGGGGGAGGGTTGGTGGGTAAAAGGGAGAGGGAAGGGGTAGGGAAAAATAGACGGGGAGAAATGAAGGGGGGGGGGGGGGAGGGGGAAGGTATAATAAAATGTATTCAACAAATATACAACAACGAATAAGCAAACAGCACTCCATACCCCCCCCCCCCCCCTTTACCCCTGTTAAATACCCCCCCCCCCCCCCTCCATCTTCCTCTCCCTTCGCCGCTGCTGCCTATATAATATAAAATGTATAAAATTTGGGAATCATTTTGCGCGAGAAGGTTAGAGGGCCTTGCCCCTCTTACCCCGTCTCCCCCTCCCTCCTTATTTTTTCTCCATCTTTAGCCCCCCCCCCCTTGAATATATAATATCTGGGTAATAAGTCACCCTCCAACCATCATCATTTATCCCTTTCCCCCTACGAAAATTTAAAGGTGTAATCTCGAAGGGGGGGGGGGGGAATAAAACAAATGCAAAAAATCGTTATTTTCTATTTATATACTAATATATTAATGTGCAGGCGGGAAGGGGGGGCATGATAAGGTTTTTTTGCCAAATGGCATCGATCTTCCCCCCCCCCCCCTCTCTGTTAGCTTTATAGCTCAGGGACATATAGGGAAGGGGGGGGGGGGGTGAGTTGATTTAATTTTGTAGCGGTAGAAGCTAGGTGGGTGGGAAGGCTTGGTTCGAGCACCCCGGGAGCTTATCCTCCCCCGTTTTATAGATTTATATTTTATACAAAATTTTATAGGATTTTTTTGCGTAAAATGAGAAATTTAGACAACCGAATTCACACCCCCCCCCCCCCCCCCCCCCCCTCATTTATTGCATGAGAGGATCCCTATAGTTCCCCACCCCCGGTTATTGGATTGTTGATTTTCAATAATATAATTTAATTTTTGTTATGTACAAATAAATATGTTTATGAAATCGAAAATTGGGATTTAAAAAGTTCTTTTCGGGAGTCCTTAATAAATAAAAAAGGGCTTATAAAGTTATAATATAATAAACTCCAGTCTCGAGGATTTTTAGAATTTTTATAATTTTCAAAATTCAACACTTTTTGTACTTTCGTTTGATTAGAAAAAATAAGCTAATATAAAATATAGATTTTTAAGTCTAAAAACTTTAGGTTTTCTCGGTGTAATTTTACAAAAAAAATAACTTTAAAGTATCTCATATCCTCAAAACTTTTAATATACATCATCAAAATCCTGCACAAAGTTTTATAGGATTTTTTTGCGTAAAATGGGAAATTTAGACAACCGAATTCATCCTACACCCCCCCCCCCCTCATTGAGAGGATACCTATAGTTCCCCATAGTATTGTTGATTTTCAATATTATAATTTAATTTTTGTTATGTGCAAATAAATATGTTTATGAAATCAAAAATTGGGATTTAATAATTCTTTCGGGTGTCCTTAATAAATAAAAAAGGGCTTATAAAGTTATAATGTAATAAACTCCAGTCTCGAGGATTTTTAGAATTTTTATAATATTCAAAATTCAACACTTTTTGTACTTTCGTTTAATTAGAAAAAATAAGCTAATATAAAATATAGATTTTTAAGGCTAAAAACTTTAGGTTTTCTCGGTGTTATATTTCAATAAATAACTTAAAGGTGTCTCACATCCTCGAATTCAATATACATCATCAAATTCCTGCACGGATCCTCAGCCTAAATTCACCTTGCACAACACTACCATGCATTTTATCCATTTTAAAAATTCATTTAAAAATAAAGGCTAACTTTTATTTTTTCTAGGCTGTCGCGTTAAACGTATTTTTCGATTATAATTTAATCAATAGTAAATTCAGGAAGATTTTAAATTAAATTTTATAATAATAATCAAGTCGGGCTCTGGTCGAAATTTAAACATCGTTTCGAGTGAGGTCATGTTCAAACGGCCATTCATGGGCGTAGCCAGCATTGGAATTAGATGAGGGCAATAATAATTTAGGAACGGGCAAGATGATCATTTTTTGAAATTTTATCCATAATTTCCACAAATTTTGGGTTTAGTGGGGGGGGGGCAGCAGCCCCTCCCTGGCCCCCTTAACTACCCCGATGCATACGTTATATAAAGTTACTATAACGAATATTTTCCGAATATGATAAAAACTTCAACCAAACTTTGCCTGATATCAGACATTAGTATATATTTATTTTAAACTTCAGAACATTGTGAAAATTTTCAATAACCCCTTTTGAACGATAGGCGTGCCCATAGCCGTAACAGGAGGCGGGGGCCTATATAAGAAATGATTTAAGAAAGGGAAAAATGATGATTTTTAACCATAAATTCATTTAATAACATTTTTAAATTTGGAGTTGAGCAGCTGCCCCTCCCTGTTTTGTTTTGACTACCCCCATGATGGTAAGGTTGAGGTAAGTATGAAACAAAAATTGAATATTTCTTGCCAACTAAATCATTGCAGTCGGAATGGAATTATATTTTTCGTAATTCTAATTTAAACTATACAATTAATTTTTCGGCCTGAACCCGTTTCAATTACCCTTAAAATATTAAATTTAGATTTTCTTTATGTACTTTTTGGTTTATCGGCAAATATCATACCGATGATTTTTTTATAATTTTATAATAATTTTAGAATTTTACAGAGATTTTTGAGGGAAATAAATTTTGAGAACACTCTTGCATTTTAATTTCAAATTAATTTTTGTTTGTTATATAGTTTGCAATAATTATGGCTTAAAACGATTGTGAAAATCATTTATAAAGTTTTGAAGACTAAATTATATTATAACCATATCAAATTTAAAGCCATCTTCTTAAATGCTTCAAAATCAAAGAAGCGCTTGTGGTGGGGATGGTAAAAAATTTTCCCCACCTCCAACCACAACCTGCCTCATTTTGAGGATGAATTTTATTGAAAATTCGTGAAAATCAATAAAACGCCTCGTGTACATTTACCTACCTTCCCCGGGGAAACCTCTCTACGCTCTTTAGTGCTAAAGTTCTGTCCAACTTAATTAAAAAAATTTACATGACATTGGCTGCAAGCACAACTGAATGATTAGAAGTCTCAACTAAATATTATAAATTTTAAAACCTTCTTCCACCCTCTCCAAAAATTGATTTTTATGTTAAATTTGGAATTAAACATATATATTTAAAAATAAACTTGCTTTTTGCTATTTCGCCCACAATCAAGATATATCTAGAAGAAAAATGTTTATATTTGATGTTGTTCTGATTATTTCTTTTTTTAAATGTTTTATTCGGTAAAATTGATACATGAAATATACAATAAACGAGCATAAAATAATATTATAAATAAAAAAAATTATTCGTCACATTCGTCCATAGCCAACACGGGCCATGTGTCAGATAAAGATTTGTAATTATATTTAGCTATCAAAATGCCGATTTTTTGGCGTAAAATAAAGCTAGGTGAGGATCTGTTTCCTATCGATATAAAAAAAGCTAATGATTTTTTGCCAAAAGTAGCCGAACAGGAAGCTACTATTGGAATGAAAATCTTAGAATGAGCAATGGCTCGGGATTTAAGTGTTTTACGATCTTCGGCACAAGAAAGTGGGTTATAATTATTATTAGTTGGCGCGAAGATATCAATGCAGGTAAAGTCCCAAGCTAGGAACTTACCATCCTCCCAGGGGATCATAGAAGTTCCGTCGGGACGTTCTACATTCTAAGATCGGATGGAAGGAGTGCCGGCTTTTTTTTAAAGCCGATTGGATTAAAAGGTTTATCTTTTGATGTCGGATAAAGCGATTGTTTAACTTGTAATGGAGTGGGTGATGAGCCCAGATATCTATTTCCTTATTGCAATTTTTGCAGGGATAACCTATGGTAATTTAATACCTAAGCGAAGAGCTATTGTTACGAAACTTTTGGATTTGAAAGCAGAAGTCCTGAGTGTTTCCTTGGGATACATTCAAGTCATTCGTGACCAGAGTCGGTCGTAAGTGACGTGAGATTGAAATGCTGCACAGTATCACAACTCGAAAGAAGGTAAGCGACGGAGCGCGATTACTGGCATCCCATCCCAATCTCGTAGTTTGGCCGACTCTGGAAGGCTGGTTCCTGGTATGACGTTCTCATGCCAAGACAATATGGCCAATTCCGTTGAAAAATCATTTGATTGAGAGTTTAATTCAAAAACAAGATCCTTCACAGATTTAAAGGATGAGAGAAAAGCCACAAGGAAAATAGTGAGTGGGGACCTAATTCTAATGGGCCAGTTTTAAACTACCATGAATTAAATCTGGATGAATTTGTTTTATTCTGCACTATAAATGTATATATGGTACCATACAAACTCATCTCCAATTAGAGTGTAATCTAAAAAATTAAATATTCAGTGTTTTATTCTTGGAATTGGCATTTCTCCCATTAAATTATAAAATTAAGCTTTTCCTTAAAACATTTTTCATTATTTTTTTGCACTAAAGCTTTTACAATTATGTTTTACCATAAAATAACAGGGGGAGGTTAAGTAAGTGTGGGAAAAGGCAAAGTGGCAAAGGTGCTTAAATTCCACCTTGATTCTTAAATTGTATCAAATGGTTAAACAATTATATAAAATTTTTAAGATAGATTTAAGAATAATAATAGTATTTTTAATTTTATATAACTTTAATTTTAATAAAATCCTTTTTTTTATTTCATCTGAATACTTCGGGTCTTACCTTGGGTGAAGGCAGGATTACCTCAAGGGGGGGGGGGTGTTTCATTTCTCTATATAAAATTTTTAAATAAACAATACAAACACTTTAACTTAAAAAAATTTGTTATTACCATAAATATTTTTAAGTGAGTTCAAGACACCAATTCCTGCATATGATCTGTTCAATAATTCGTAAAAGTTTCAATTTTATGTTATGCAATAATATTTAGACGGTTTAAATGTTTGACCAAAATACATCTGTGGTTTTGCCTGTGAGGATACAATATTTTTAATCAACTCCCAAAAGTTTAGAATACCATACCAGGGCGCTTGTTTAAAACCCCTATTTTAGGACATTGTAGTCTTCATCAGATTTGCAATTCATTTATAATTTTTCCATTGTTACGAATCGGGACAATTCTCATAAAACGATATTTTTCGAAATATATTTGTAACATTTTGTTCATATTACAAAAAAACGACAAGTTAAAAAGATGATAAAAAAGATGTATTTCGAGTGATTAATATTTGAAAGGTGTTCCACCGAGTTTGGACCATAGTATATCAAATTCTTGGGGAACAATTTCGGCTCCCAATTTATTTTTTAGCCCAGTTTCGTCCAGACTAAGCTCGCACATCTGCATATCATCTTTACCTAAAAATCAGTGAAAAAAATAAATTTTTCTCGCAAATTTATTTAAAGTATTATTTGTGCTTCTATGTTTTTAAAATTTACCCGCAGATAAAAGTAAGGGTTCTTTTCCCTCGTAAAGTTCCATTTGCCTAACGACCCAATTACCTAAGAAATGGGCATACCACCAACCTTTATTGCAATATATGCCTAGACTAGAATTATTTTGCCAGAACGGGACTCTGTAATAGCGATGACGCTGTTGAGTATTTTTGGTTTGAGCCGAGATCTCATTCTTTAAAACACCTTGAATATTTATGAAAAAAATATTACAATTTGTAATAACAACGAGGCAAAAGGGGGCAGCTGCCTCTTCTTACAAGTTTGAAAACTATAAAATTAATCAAATCCAGAATCGTATTGAAATTTCTATTTCAACAATATATTATAATCATAATTAAATTTCCAATTTGCCCCTGCCTTCCTGGGCGCGCCATGAATTTAGGTCAAGGTCTGTCAACTGCTCTAATCGAAAATTTAACCAAGCAGATATTATTTGAAAATTGGTTTTATTTTATGATTTGAACCGTTATTTTAAATTTACTATCGATATAAATTAAAGATTGCCCATTTTTTCCATTAAATTAAAAGCTATATAACACTCTGGTATAAACCTATTTTAAAATAATCGAATTAAATTGAGAGGCAATGCGGGCTAATTTGGATCGAATAGTCAAGGACAAGATTAATAGAATCAGCACTTAATTCAGCCTTAAAAAGTGTTCAAAATTTAGGAGAAAAATAATAGCCCGTTGGAAATTTTTATCACATAGGTTATATATAAAAATTTAACCCAAAAACTACAAAATTATTTAAGTATTATTTATTAATGTCAATAAAATAAATAATTTTGATATACCATTTTGATTATGATGATTTGGATAATTTATCAATTGTGAAGGAATCCTAGTAATATCGTTTAAAGCATCGCTATTTAAGGAATTTTGATTGGTTTTAGATCGCTTATTTTTCGTTTTCCATTCATGGTAAACTTTCAATCGCCTATGAAATTCTTCTCTGCATGCCTCTAAAAGCTCCAAATCTTTTCATAATACATGAAAAATTAAGCTTTTTTATGATATTCCGCTTTATCATATTTATTTTTTTTTAAGTTTACGAAAATAATAATTTTTCTATAGAAAAAATATAAGATAAACGCTCCAATTAAATTAAATATAAGTTTTTTCATCAACATTTTTTAAAATATATATAAATTGATAGGCTTACATTTATTAAATAAAATTAGTAAAATGTAAAACATATGAGTTTTTAGAAGGCAATAGAATATATTAGTAATACCGCAAGATGTGTTTATGGTGTCACGGAGCTCAATATATTTCCACGAACTTAAACTGTATTTTTCTGGCACCGTATTTCTAATATGTTATAAAATTGTTTACACAATCTTTTACTAGAAAGTATGTTCATAATTTGTCAGATGACAATAAAAAATATTTAGTAATGGACTTTTCTCAAATTTATGGTAAAAAAAGTTTAAAACTCTTTAACAATGCTAAAAAAAGTTCATTAGAAGCAAAACTGGCTTTAAAAAGGGGTATATTTATTTTATTTCAAATCCTTTGAGATCTTTCTTTTTGTATTTCTGCAAAATATTAATATTAAAACTAAGATAAAGAGTATGATGATTACTTCTTTGAGAAGCTATGTTCGGGGCTAGTTTTGCCTACTATTTCCATAGGCTGAGAAAGTCTAATAGCTAAATCCATATCTCTTTTCTCTTGCCGTTCCACTATTTCTTTACTAATCATATATATAGGTATAACTATAAGTTTATATTTACTCTAAAGAATCGGTAGAATTACTCAAAAGGAGAGTGTTTTTCATAGAACTCTATAATAAATAGTTACATTACTATAATATAGGGGTACTTCTAAATCGGCATTTAAATTTTCTGATACATATTTAACGGGTTGATTACTAGAAATGTGACTTCTTTCAGCGTCTCTACGAATAAGAGTTAAACTATTTTAATATTCCAATTCAAAATTACTTTTTCTTCTTTTCCTCTTCCTTTTCTCTTTCCCTCTCGATTCGCAATAATTTTTCATCCTCTATTTGATGCTATAATTTTATAGAAGTTATACTAATTGTAGAATTTATTATTATGCTCAGATATATATCAATAAACTAACTTTTAGTTTTAAAAAATTATTAAATGAAAACTAATTCCGTAAATTTAAGAGATTGAATTAAACCTGTATTTCTCTTAGGCGTTTAGCCTCCTGTTCCTTGCATTGTTCAGCCAATAAAACATTTATGGTATTAATGAAATTTTTTAATTGTTGGTTCAGATTTTCCGTCCGTTCGTTTATTTCTTTAGCATCAACTAATACCTCAGACTAATTTTTCAAAAGTTAAAAAAGGTAACAAGATTATAAATTAAAGCTATACTATTTAGTATGTTTTTTATTTTTTCAAGCAAGGTTTTTGAAAAAGCAAATATAAGAAAGTTACCTTTATTTGGTGAAGCGTAGTAGCTATAGCATCTCGCAGATCTGATAATTTTGCCAAGCAACTTTCTTTATTTCTGCCCAATTTTTCTACTAAATTCACCATTTGATCTGTCTGATTTTGTAACCTTTTAAGCCCTAACAAAGCTTGATACCTATAAAAATGTTGTTTGTGTTATGGGAACTTTTTTAAAAACAATTACCTATGTTTATACTTCACTTTACTGAGGTGCATACGAATATTTTTTTGGATTACTATATAATTTTCCTTCCTCCACGCAATTTTATTTTTTACTAACACCACAAAATCATAAATTTTAAATCCGATTTTATATTATAGCTCACGTTTTATGACACACAACGCGCACCATTGAACCTTGTTC
The DNA here is from genome assembly GCA_964036665.1 of Gordius sp. MW1. NCBI lineage: Eukaryota > Metazoa > Nematomorpha > Gordioida > Gordea > Gordiidae > Gordius > Gordius sp. MW1. The sequence continues at coordinate 18,898,759 of OZ038530.1, forward strand.
CAACGCGATTTTACTATCCATTTTTTGAGTCGATGAATGATCTGGTTCAAGCTTTGGGGATCATTTTTAACGATTTCATCAAATTCAGCAAATTTTCCGGATTTGAAGAAAATTTTGCTGCTCCCAAACATGAAATCGTGACTGCTCAGGCCGATTGATTTAAAGAGGCACTATCATTGCAAATATTTAAGGTGAAAAATTAGTATTTTTAAGAAAAATAGCCTTACTGACATTATGTAAGAGCTAGTGTTGTAAAAACGGTTGGGTTACCTTTGGTATAACTAAGACTAACGTCGACTCCGGTCTGTTTTTTTAATTTCGAATAAGCCTAGCCTAGTGGTTGACTGATAAAAATAGACCAAAAATCTTAGGTCTGTTTATGGTTGATCGACTAGAACAAAAGGTCGACCGAACAAAACCTAGCCGGTTTTACAACACTAGAAGGAGCTCATAAATATAAAATTTGAGTTAAGGTCATATTTCATTTCATCAAAAAAATAACTTTTGATGTAAAGTTTATAGACTTCAATCTCCTGTCTTTCGTTTATTTTAAAAAAAAATTTAAGATATATAATATTTTCTGAACAAATTCATTAATAAAGTGCATAATCAAATGTAGTAAAACCTGAAAAAACAATCGCACGTCTAAACGGGCGAGATCTGGTGGCAATAAATGCTTGTACCTTCCGTATAAATCATTTATCGAAATTCTTGAAGGAAATCCATGTTCCATCAATTTTAGCACTTCCATAGTTCCGCAAGATTCTAATTGATTTAACGTGCTTCGACCTTCAAATACATGTTTTTTCATGGACGAATTGGGTTTTATGCATTTGATAAAACTAGTGTTCTTTGAATAAATAAATAAATTAAATAAATATTTATAACATATTTAATATCAATAGGAAGGGGAAGGATGCTTACAGATTCAGTGAATTTTTCAATTAGACATTTAAGTTGTTCTCTAAATTTTCCGCTGACACTCTGAAAAATTAATTTGCCTTTAACAGGATTTGAATTAGAATCGTTTCGATATTTTTTAAAATGTGCATTGCTCCCTTTTGATTTTGGACTTTCACCCTTGTTGTCCTCGAGAGTATCAGAAAATAATCTTTTTACTAAGGAATTTTGACTTTCTTGCAGAAGTAGATTTAGTGAAAAATGCAGTGCATCATTGTTCTTTTCGATAAATTGTTTCTGTAAAACAAAAATTAGAAATAAAAGAATGCTTCAAATGCTTGGGTCTATAAGTTCCAGTCAACATAGCCCTAAATAATTTTTCAATAGGTTGGTCAAGATTTAGGTACCCCAAAGCATTCATTAAAGTTTGAACTAAGACCTTTTTTATCTTAACAAATTAAACCTAATACTTAACTTCATTTATGTATTTCATTCATCTTCACAAAATACGTATTTTTTAACTATTAAACACATTTATAAAAACTTAAAAGCAAAACGACCAATGCTAGATTGCAATTCATTCAAAAAAAGATACTAAATGCTTAACTTAAATGTTTAATTAATATATATAGTTTTAATGATCTAATGTGAATCTTAAAGTCATGGTGCCACAGTAAAAAAATGTATCATCAATTTAAAAATCGTCATGGGCGTGGCCAAGGGGGTGCAGGGAACGACGGCTGCCTTCCTCTAAATCCCAAAATTTGTTTAAATTCTTTAAAATTATGGCTAAAATTTCAACAAATGATCATTGTACCCCTCTCTAAATCATTATTGACCCCCCCCCTCTAATTCCAATCCTGGCTACGCCCATGAAAATTATCATTAATTAAATTCAGTGTAATGTACGGTGTTATAGCAGACGGCTCCAGCATAATGCTTGATGACAAAACCTTCTTGGTCTAGCATAGTTTTATGCGCTTTTAACATTGACTTCCTGGGCACGCTTAACTTGGCATTAGAAGCATGCATTTGATGCACAGTTTCTGTAAAATGGATGGCGTTGGGGAGAGTTAACTTGTTCTCTTCGTCTAATACATACAGAATTCCAGTGGATTTGGCTTCCAATAAATCTAAATAACATGTTTTGAAGCTTAAATAGCAACTTGGCAATAAGTAAAAATAGTGCCTATAATTTCGGGTATTTTATTTTGGTTAGGGTACAGAAACAGATCAAAACAGATAAATTATTGCTGACACTATGCTTTAGTTAGATTAATTTTGAACACTTATATAATTAACAATGATTAATAAATTTTAAATAGTAGTTTGAGGACTTTGAGACTTTTAAATGATCACTAGATCAAGTATATTAGATAATCAAGGATGCGAGAATTTTGCGTTATAAAGGTATATATGAATTCCGACAAAGCAAAAAAAAATTTTCATTTGATAATGTAAAGTTTATGCTTGGTACCCTAATTTTTAATTTATTATAACTCTAAACACTCACCTTTAATTTAGGGCTTAGGTTAAATTATAACAAATTTTACATATTAAATACAGCTTTTTAGCTTAGCGTCTGCCCTATTTTAAAAATTTTCATAACAATTTAAATGTTGCTAAAATTAGCAATTTTTAACATATATATTAATGTTAACTAACTTATAACATCGTGGTCATCGTAGAACTGAATTCTCTTGACTCTCAAACCCTCTTGTTTGTAAATTTCTTGCTCCTAAACAAATTTGACTTTTAATTTTTATCTTGATTTACAGTTTTTTTATGGTATGTGTTTAGTCTATCAATTAGTCATGGGCGTAGCCAGGTTTTGGATTAAGGGGATGGGGCAAAACGTTTAAAAGTTCAATTAGGGAGGGGCAAAACATATATTTTTTTAATTTTAAATGGTTCACGCATTGAAATTTTTTTTCGTCATTGGGGGGGGGGGGGCACGCCTCCCCTGCCCCCCTGGCTACGCCCATGCAATCAGTCGTTTTACAATTTTGAAACATATAAATTTCCCTAATATTTTCTCTAAGCAAGCTAGCTTAGCTTATATAATGACAATTGAGCAAGTATAAAAATGGAAATAGTAGAATATAAATTGCGTAGCGATTAATACTAAAAAATAATACAAATATAAGTAGCATTATATCATTTTGAACAATTTAATATAGGGAATAAAGATTAACTTGTTGCAGGACCACGTGATTGAAATAATATTGCATCTTTTCGTTGCAGTAATTGATGCAAAATTGTTCGAACCCATTATCCACAAAAAATTCTAGGAAAGTTATTAACTATTTATTATAAAATATGTTTTCACATGGGCGTAGCCAGGATTGGATTTGGAGGGGGGCAGTAATGATTTAGGGAGGGGCGAAATGATAATTTTTTGTAATTTTAGCCAAAATTATATTAAATTTTCAAGAACTTTTGGATTTATAGGGGGGGGGGGCAGCCGCCCCTCCCTGGCTAAGCCCTGTGTTTTCATTAAATAATTAAAAAATTATATGAAAATTTTACCAAATCCAGCTATATCAAGTATGCCTATGTAACGCTTAGAGGAGGCGAATGGAATGCTTTCATTTACCTTGTAGCAAACGTGATCAAATAGTTTGGAATAAATAGTTTTAGCTAAGGAATCTCGTAAATTAGATGATTCACCAACTTTAAGAGGAATTCTGCAAAAAATGAAAGCAAATTTATGATGTGATTAAAAATAAAGTCAAATAAATTTAATCTTTTTACTGAATAACGGTTCCTTTAGAGGATTTGCTAGCAATCATTCTATACGTTAGACTCCTTTGTAAATCTTCCAAATCCAGCCCCAATAAAATCGCTACCCATTGCAGAGTATGCGCGCCGTCAGGGCTTATGTCACAACCACCTTAACAAGGGTATATTTTAAGTTTTTATTATATCAAATAGGTTGAAAACATGGGTGTAGCCAGGATTGGATTAAAAGGGGATAATAATAATTTAGGGAGTGACAAAATGATATTTCTTTGAAATTTTAGCCATAATTATATTAAATTTTATAGGATTTAGAGGGCGGCAGCCGCCCCCATGCCAACCCCTGGCTACGCCCATGAAAATCATCTAAGATCCCTTAATGTACCGAACTAATAGCTTTACTCTTCTGATCGGACTCATCGAACTTACTAAAATTTTGATAGGTAAATTTATACAACACAACCATAGGCATTGCCAGAGGGTTGCAAAGAGGGGCAGCTGCCCTCCTATAAATCTAACCTTAAAATTTAGTATAAATTCTGATTTTGCCCTCCCTAAAGCATTATTGCCCCCCTCTTTCAATCCTGACTAGGTTCATAAGCACAACATTATTAATTTTTAAATTTCATAAATATAGTAATTTAAATTAATATTTGTGATAAACCAAATTTCACTTGGCTGCACCTTTTGGATCCTCAGGATTATCATGAAATTTAAGGTTTCCTAAATGCAAAATAGCAGCAACGACTCCATAAATAGCTTGCCTTTCATCTTTAGACAACCCGATTTCGGTTAAGCATTGATCGGTTTTAAAGAAATCGGAGTAATCATCTAGCAATATATCGCCATTTTCGTAATTGTTTATACCGTGTTTTTGTAAGTTCTACAAATTTTTAGAGAAATCAAAAATTTAGACATAATTTTTTATATTTATTGTTTGCAGTGCAAAAACCCAATTTGCTTAATATTAGTTACTTCAACAAATTTTAAAAAACAGTGAGTATTTTAATAGGCAAATTCTTATTTAAAATATCATTTAAGAATAAACATAATACATTTTATAAATAAGAATTTTTGTAAGTTAAATTGAGAAATTTAAAAACTAACATGTTTGGTTAATTAAATATAAGATTTGATATTTTCACACCATTCAAATGAATTAATTTAAAATATATTGGATTTGACTAATTAATGTCAAACTTGTAATATGGTTGGACTGCGTTGATGGAGATGTTGTAATGAATTCTGTGACAGAAAGTAATTAATTTTGTCTTGTTGCAAAATCTGCAGTAAAAAAATTAATTTATTAAGAAAGGTATTCAAACATATCACTTCACAATATAAGCTAGCATATTTAAATACTATCTTAAGCAGAATTTTATAGAATTTTCTGCTTAAATTAACATCTTGTTAAACATAAAGAAAGCAACTTTTGAAGTTGGGTCAGGCGAGAAAAGCAAACAGAATTTAAAAGATATATGATATATTTTTTATTCTATTAAACATGTGGCGAGCATAATAAAACAAAAAGGATATGGTTTAACGGTAGAGTATTGATTTTGGACTTCAGGCAGAATAAAAAAGTTTTACTGGTTTGTACCCTAGCTAGTCATTCTAAAAATTCTACTTAAAAATATTAATGATCAGACGGGCTCTCGATTATAATGAATTTAATTATGTTGTTTTATATGTGTTACTCTACTTTATAATCAGAAATATTTCCAATTTTTAAGGTTTCTCTCAAATTTTGATCCGCTCCGATGCACAGCTGATAAAATATGTGGTAATTGCGATCGTTTTTGCCATGGGAACAAGTTCGTGATTTTTCCAATAAATAATGCGAAATTAATCCACCGCATACGAAATACTATAATATTAAAAATAATCTCGATCAAAATCAATAAATAATTTTTATGTTTGTAACAAAATTTTTTTAATTAAATGACTTGCTAAGGGCATGCTGTCAATCACAAAAGTACCGAATTATTTTAAGTTTAAGATTAAATGATAAATAAAAATAAAAATGGACACCAAAATGTAAACAGCATATTTTGGATTTCAAAAAACATAAGAAAATAGCCCATCTTAATAATATTTTTACCAGACTAATATCTCAATATTAAAAGCAAAATGTAAAATATTCGTTAAATTCGATTTTAAATATTAAATTTAAAAATAAAGTTAAATATACTTTATCGTCGAAATAGATTTCTACAAATTTCCCAAATCGACTGCTATTATTATTCCTGGTAGTTTTAGCATTCCCGAATGCTTCCAAAATGGGATTTGAATCCATAATCCTTTGTTCAATTGTCCCCTTCATATTACCATAAGCATGGGTCAGGTATTTTATGAGGTGCTTGATGCACTCTGTTTTTCCTATGTTAATTTAGGCAATTCCTTAAAATCATTGAAATATTTCTAACTTAGGAAAATTACAAGCCACCGATATGACTAAGGTAAACTTAGAAGTTATTTATGTGTAGGATACAATTTACATTTAAAGACCAGAAAAGAAATGTTTGTAAAGTCGAATTCAATTTCTAAATATTACATTTACAAAAAAATTAAATTTAGTTTATATAATATTTAATTTTTACTTTATAATTTTTTTTTTTAATTTGCGGATATTTAAATATCTCGGCAAACTAAAATTAAATAGGTCTGCATATGATATATGTAATAGATTTTAGTTAAACTTTTCTAAATTTAAAGTTCGTTAGTTTCTTAGCAACTATGATTTTATAAGTTTATATCAAAATCTTTGGATTTTTTTACAAGAGCATACCTGATCCCGATTCTCCACTAATAATGATGGATTGATTTTTCTGAAACGTTTTCATATCCCGATAAGCTTTTTCAGCTAAAAAATCAAAAAATTTTAATTAATTACTAGACTTTTGATGTTATAAAAATATTGCAAAATATAGGTTATTCTGTCAATTTACAAATTTAAAACTTGGTTCTATTAATTTAAATATATTTGCTATTGAATAAAACCCATTGCGAAGGCGTGGGGAGGATTTTTGCCCAGGGATTTGCCAATGTATGATTTAATGGTTTCCTCAGAGTATAGGAAAGGAATATCGAAATAGGGATTCAAGGCGATGAGAATATTTGAAACATATGTCTTGAATTAAAATATAACATTTATACAATTTTAATCTTTTCTCGAATGTTAAACAATATATAAAATAAATATTTGGAATTTTAAATTAAATTTTATTAATTTATTTTTTATTTTTTGGGCCACACCTTCCATATTATTAAAATAAATATTTTTAAATGACAACGAATTTGTAATTTTTTACGTATATCAAGTCTTTGTAGTAGCGAGTGCGGATATTGTGCAATAGTGTACCCGCGTTTAGGTAAATTAGGCAACCTTATGTTAACACAAAATAAGAAAAAATTTCAAAATTATTTATATTATAAATTTTTTTTATATGTTTTATTGGCTAATTTTATTTAAATAATATTTACAATTATCATCGACATGTTTCTCTAGTTCACGATCAGCTAGGAAGACATTGTTGTAGCTTTCCTTAAAAATCTAAATTCAAAAAAATTTGGATTTTATGATAATAACTCGAAATCACATTATATTTATAAATTATTATAAATTACAAATTAGATTCATAAGCTTTGTAAATAAATCGATTTTCACTCTAAAATTTATATATGATTAAGATTACAAAAATAAGCTAAAATAATGATAAAAATAATTTGCAAATAAATAACATTTCAATTAATGTTAAGAAATAAATAAAGATTTACCTTACAACCAATACCTTCTCGATCCATTGTTTCAAGTGTTAATTTGTCTTTAGCTATATCCACGATACGGGCCAGGATAAATCCCATTTCTTGATCCGGAGTCCATACTAATTGTTCCTCATTCATACTCAAGCTGATAGGCATTTTCATTTATAATATTAAATAGAGATTAACAATTATCTTTAGGAATATCTTGGTAAAAGTTAGGAAAAACGCAAGTGCAAATCTCAGGTAATGTGTTTTCTGTGTTTTTGCGATAAAAGTACAAGAAGTTTTTAATGTGGCTACTCCCCTGCTTATCCTGCATTAGACTGAACGTGCTATGTTTAAAGAACAAAAACATATTTATTCCTGGTGGTTAATCAACCCTGCTGGTTGGTAAGAAATGGAATCGCGTTTGGCTTACATTACGTCTCTAAGGGACCATGTTTATTTTGATTAGGTATAATTAAAAGTAATTGTTTTGACACTATTTTATGGTCCACATGAACTACCTTGCTAAAGGACTTATTTCTATTTTTCAATAATTTTATTTTATTAATAACCTTAGAAGAGAGCGTAATCCAGTGGCGTAAATAAGTCGGCAAAATTTAAATTTTTTTTTGTTTAATAACTAAATTAAATGGGTTAAAATATTCTAGTTTAGTAACATCAAGACTTTAAGACACTTATAAAAACCTAGAAACATAAACTAATTTTTTTGATTTAATTCTTGACAAAATGAATTGTAAAATTTCAGGATATGATTGTGAAAATTGCTATGAAAAAAACATGTTTGAACATTTATTTCCCGTGAAAACACCAGACCGCCCCAGGAAGTAGGTAACTAAGTGATTATTATAATGTTCCTCATTCTATATAATATTAATACTTTCATCATTTATCATATTTGTCTAAAATTTTCGGCTAGAAGCCATCACGGTTTAAATTGTTTGCCAAGGCCAGCCCAAACCCTTTAATTGCCCAATTCACTAATGCTGTCTGAAAACAGCCGGGCCCAAAATGACGATTTAAATTTCAAGAATTAATTATGTCTTGTTTTTAAAATTTTTGATCAAATTCTAAAATTTTATAAAAGGTGACAAAAAATAGTAAACTATATAAAAATCTAATTATGGTGCCCGCCCAGGCCTAATTGAAAATCTCAATTTACAACGGTAGCCCACCCGATCCCTTAGCCGAGTGGGCCCAGCAGCGAGCCCGACTTTTTGGTTGTTTAATTTTTATTTTTAATTACAAATAAAATGTAACAAAAAAATTTTTGCCAGCTTTCCCCTCCCCCTGGCTACGCGCCTGGCGTAATTTAATCAAACAATTTAATAAGACAAAGTATGTTTGTAATTTTTTTTCTATTTGCATTAAATATCATTAAGTTGTTTAAAAAATATTTATTAGATTAGTTTCAACCATCGTCGATTTAATTTGTGGGGAGGCGGGGATATTACTGCTAATGCAAATTTTAAATCGATTTTCACACTAATGTTAATTTCTATATATTTTTTAGCTTACTCAGTTTAGCTTTTTTATTCCACGATTTAGCTAAATTGTGTTCGAGAAAAGCTTATAAAACAAATTTATCGAATTATTAAAGCCGATCAACTACCTTTTACAAAAATAATTTGCTATAGCTTTAAAAGATAGGTATCAACGTTAATTTATGATTAATATTTAATTAGTCAGTAATTTAGTATGACTAAAAGGCTTTAATATAATCAATTTGTCATCCCGATGCCGAACGAGCCAAGCGAAACTTTTTTTAGGTTTGGTGTGAGCATACATCACATCAGCTCAGGGTTAATATTAAGTCAAAGCCAAAGGGATATATTTAAAATTAAAATAAGTCATCCATAATGGATAAAATTATCTTTAAATTAAAAATAACTGTTAATAATTAATAGACAATGTATTAATAAGACCATCCAAGTTAAGCATTTAAAAAATTAAAATTTAATGAAATATATGATTAATATATACCTTTTATTGATAGTCTGAAATTTGCAGAATTTGGATCAATAAAATTGAGGTTAAATTCAAAAAATGTTGAAATCTACTTTTTTTCCTATGAAAACACGCAAGGGAATTTTTTTCCCACTAAAGTAGGAAAAATTTATTCTTACGACCACCTGCACCTACTCTTTTAAAAGTTATTGTGTAACTCCAAGGTCATCTATCCATTGTGCCTGCCTACCTATGTGCAGGAAAGCGACAATTGATGCACAATTCCTTTTACAATGGACCCCATCCTATGTCCCCAACAAAATATTACTAAACAATTATTATTACCTTAAAACCCTAGCAGCACGCACATCTGTTTATGCTCAAAGTCAAATGTTTCCAAACTTTACAGTAACTGGAGCATGAGCTTTCACATGGGAACCAGTCAAAGGAGCACAGAAATAGGAGCTAAACTCGTCATGATTGCTCAGGATGAATTTAACATATTGTCTTAGCACAAAATATTTTATATTAACATGTCCTAGTGAAATCATAACAAGTAAATATATGGGTTAGGGTAAGTATTAGGGCTAGGGTTTGGGTTATAATAACAAAGTGTGCTCCTTTCCTGATGAACTCTGATGAGCTCCTTTGACCCCCACTCCCTTAAAACCCTAGCAGCACGCACATCTGTTTATGTTCAAAGTCAAATGTTTCCAAACTTTACTACAGTAACTGGAGCATGAGCTTTCATATAATTACGGAATAACCTTGCTATCAACCGATAAAAATGAAGTCGAGAGCATAACTTTTAAACACTATTAATGGAAAGGTGCTTTAAAGTTATGCGAAACTTTGGCAAAGCTTAATGTTCGGTTCGTCATTTTACTCATGACCAAACTAAGGAAAACGCTTCAATAGTTTTTTTTAAATCGTCTAATTTTTTAAATTTAAGCTGAGATAAGCAAAGTCATAGCCAGGGGGAGACAGGAAAAGGCAATTGCCTTCATAGACCAGAAAGGCTCGGCCCGCTACCCGAACCTGCCCGCCCGGTCCACGGGCCGAGCAAGTGCCTTAAATTTTAATTTTGAGCGGGCCCGGGAGGGAACCATAACAAGTTTTGGGCAATTCGAGCTTTATGATATTTCTTAATAATGTATTATATTGTTTTCTTAAATTATTTTGTCACTTTTTTAATATATTGTATATTGTTGTTTATCCTAGCTCTTATCGAATTAAAAAAAGTTAACACAAATTTTCCTTACAAAATATAGCGATATCACTGCTAAAAAAGTTTAAAAAACATCATTTCGGGCCGAGCAGCTCTAATAATTCGAGCGTGGCCGGGCATTAGAAGGGTTCGGGCGGGCCTGGACGGGCAGCCTATTAATGAAATCGGGCTGGGTTGGGGCAGAAAATTCTAAGCAAATCTGACCTCTGGTTGCCTTCTAGCTAATTTATTTCTTTAGGTTTAAAAAAATAATGGCTACAAATTGGATTTTTTTCGTTACTTAACTTAGTGATAACTCACTCTTCCCCCCCCCCCCCTTTCCACCCTACGTGGCATCAAAATAGTTACATTTCGCGAACTTGTTAATCAATTATTTAGAACGTTACCTAGTAAAAGGTATTTTTGACCTAAATAACGGGCATTAATACAGATAAAACATTTTTCGCTGACCAATACAAATCACAATTCTGACAAGTATTCAAAAAACAATTATTTGATTGTTAAATTGGGCAAACATTGTTAGTGAAAAATGTTATATATATACACATAATATATTCTCTTTTACAATTTATAAAATGTTTGATATCAAGGTTTGCAAATATAGGCACACTTATTTTTTTAAATTAATTAAATGATTGTATTGAGTAGCTTAATGGCAAATATTAAAAGTACTTTTTAGAGTCAATGAATACACTACTTGGCAATAATAAAAATGGAAGAAATAGGTAGAATTTCCATAGAAAATACGTATGTAAAATTATAGTCAGATATTAAATTTTGATGAGAGAGACCAGGTAAAAGGTAGGGAGGTGGGAAAGTACAAATAAAACGCTCAGGGGTAAACAATGCTTATTCGGTGGATCGAACGAATGTATATAGTTATTTAGCACAGGGCTATTTCTCCTTATTTATTTATATGCTTTTTGGTTAGTTATATGTAAGCTGTTTTTGTTCAAATTAATGAATATATCTTTAAGTGATCCTAAAAAATATTATATTTGCAGATCACATTCTTAAGAGACCCTGAAAAATATAATCAATTTAAACTTTTCGTTTTTATCAATTTAGTCTGCGATTTTATATAATAAATTTATGCCCTGTAAGATTGACTATAAGACGCTACAGAAAAATAATTAAAAATTGAAATAAATGGGAAACAAGAAGTGTCGAGTGAATGCCATATGTCCTTGATATAAGCTATTATGATGAGGGATTTGTAGTCTTCGCGTTAGTTAGAAACCTTTGTATGCTTTATTTAAATTCTGATCCGTAAAAAGGTATTTTCGGCCAGCAGCGCATGCTGATAAGTCATATTAGTGAAGACAAAATGTAATATTTCGAATGGCTTGTAAGACTCTAGTCCCAAGGACATTTTATCTCCCCAAACTAAGTCCATCTGTCATGTACAGAATCTAAGAGGTGAAGGTAATATGAGTCGAGGAGGCTTTGGCCCTTCGTAAGAATGGTATGTTTCGACCAAAAAGACTGCATTAGGAACTTAATTTGTATATACCTATTTGTCCCCGTACAAAAATGATTATTTATTTGTTATTTAGGGCAAAAAATTAACGATTACAATGTCCTTTCAAACTAGAATATTTATCCCTTTCGTCCTTCGTGTTGGAGCACTTCTTGTTTTAGACTTTTTAGGGATTTAGGAAGCTAAGCATTCCGTACCCTTTTAATTAAATCAAAGTTGTAAATATTGTAACCAGTTAAAATTATAAATCGCTTGCGGATTTTTGGCCACTTTTGGATGATCTTCTTCACGATTTTATACTAGAATAATTTATTTTCTATTTGACGCATTTGTTTTATAAGTTTTATGTATTTATTTTATATTATTGTCAAGCTTTAGGATTTTTTAAATATAAACATTCAATTAAGCCATTTATACAAAAGGTAGAACAACATATAATTTTTTTTTATATAGGAACGGAAATGCGAGATGGGAAAATTCCTAGCATTTATACGCGATCTTCAAGTTGAATAAAACTTAAATTAAGGCTCATCCGGTTACTTGTAGCATTTAAAATTACCCCTGCATTTGCAGGTACCTTGTCCTAATTACTTGTAAAAATCACATATATTAATTAAATCATTTAAATGATATTTTTAAATGAAGATCATAAACAATACTCTCAATTGATAAGGTTAATATTGAGTTAGTCGAGACCTTTAATAATATAATAATTTTTACTAAAAACGGGTAAAAACTTCCTACCGTATCCCTGTAGAAAAATGACAAACGGACAAAATGTAAAGATCAGAAGGGTATACGTATGAAAGCTCAATCTATTATTTACGAAATTTGGGGTCAGATGTTTGGTTTGGAATTGATGAAGAAAGTGACAGGAAAGGCGTTCTAATAATTCAATCATATCTTATATAAGAAATGTGTTAGAAACTATAGCAGGAAAGCTGGTATAGTTAATAAAGCTTAATACCTAAGTGTTTAAAATTCTAATTCATCCGTAAACATGAAATATTTTAAATTAAATGACTTGGGCCTTATTTGAACGTTGCACATTCTGTAAGATTAATATATGTACTTGAAAATTATCATGAAATTGATTTATACGTTTTAAAACAATGTTCATATGAGAAAATTTATTTATTTATAGCCTAATATTGTTGTTTAAACTAATAAAATAAAATATATTTGACTTATTTGTCGAGCATTATCTTAAATATTAGCCTAGAGCCACCTATCCTTGATGCATCTAAGAAACACCCATGTATTTTGCTTTCTTTAATTTTCATAAATAAATAAATGAGAGCGATTCTCTCTTGCATATATATATATATATATATATATATATAATCAAAATTCGGTTAGAGGATAATAGGAAAGGAGAAGAAATATACACCCTATAAAAATATTTAGACAGCTGCAATTAAGCTAGATTAATAGACTGTCATCTTTAACTATATATGTAATATTTTATATCACAAAATACATTTATATTTTTTATAAATCTTGTATATTTTAATATTCATAGGAAAAAGAGATTACCAAATCAATGCAATTAGAAGCTTTACCAATATACAAAGAAAAGAAAGAATACAGAAATACATTAGATATCATAAATCTATTAATAAACTTTATTGAATTAATATTTTTAAGAAAAAAATAAATGATTTAGATTGCTTTAGAACGATAGAGTACCAATCACTTAATTTTTGTTTACCTTTAGATAAGTCACTATATGTAAAAGTAGGGCTTTATGTAACTATTTGTATTTTAAATAATGACGAGAGTTAATAAAATTAATATGTTTTGCCCTAAAATTTACCAATTGTTGATATAAGTCGAATGTATCGTACTTGCTGTTAAGATGGTTAAGATCGAAATATAATGATTTGGACCCATAATATATAATGGACATAAAAACCAATGTATTACGCAACTAGATGCAAACACTAAATCTAACCCTAACCCTTGCCTATATTACATTTTGCAAAAATCCGAAATTAAGGATTTAATAATCATATTTTTAATATATTGGACCACAAATATTAGTTATTTTGGGAATTATTAGAAAAGGTGTATAAATACACGTTAACCGGCTATATTTTTAAATATCTATCAATTCAACGTTAAATAATCTATATTATAAATTAATTAGCAATGTAAAATCATGGATAGATATTAAAATTAACATATCTTTGCCTATATATACTGTCTTATATTAAACTCAAAGGTTATGATTAGTTTAGATATTTTGGCCATTATATATTTTGACCCGAAGTGAATCTAATTACTAGCTCTCATTTTTATATTGATTCCTAAAAAATTTTGTCCACATGTTGCTACATCAAGATTTTATTAAGTGTGAATTCGACATTAATGGATATCCCATTAGTATACAAAGACAAAGTTATCAAAATCAAATCGTGTATAACTTTAAGTGTAACACAAGCTTCATCTCATTTAAATATTGTATATTTACCTTTATATCATTATTGGTTATATTCTACTCGTTAAAATTATCTGTTTTACTAATAACACTTTGTAACATCTATAATTTGCTAGCCAAGACCCAATGTCAGACCTTGAGCATATATGGTTCTTTAGGCATTCAAATAACCTCTCATCAAATGCTATCAAAGTCACATACATTTATATCAAGAGGAATGCTTAAGGATGTTGTAATCATAGAAGGCATTTCATTATTTCAAATTATATATTATATAGCTGCTTTAAAAAATGAAAAAGGTAAGTATTTAATTATTCCCCTTTTTCAGTCAATAAGGCCCAAATTAAATATACTCGAATTAGTTTATAACGATATAAAAATGTTTCTATAAAAAGTTGTTTATACCAATTATCAATTTATACGTTGTGCACAACCTTATATACAATTTATATGAGAGAAAAAAATGTGCATATACTTTTTAAAACTCAGAATTAGTTAATACATTGATTATAAAACAAATTACTATGGAAGAACCTTTTAATAAAATATATGATAACTATTTCAGATTTTTTGCTGAACAATAACTTTGTAAAAAATGCTTATAGTCCATTTAATCCTCAAGAGTAATTGTGGGGTCTGATGGGTTCCATAAATTAATTTAGTATCACTTAAACAGTTTTACACCAGTATTTTAAAAATTTAGCAAAATCTATATTACCAGAAAATTTCATGGGATTTGCCCCAATATTTTTGGAGTTATAAACGTTTGGGCCACCATATACCCCATAAAGTCAGTTAAGAAAGTTTTTTTATTTTCAAATTTTTGAAATGATAGCTACTATATTATTTTATTTTACTATTGATACTTTTGTGGAGCTATCTATTAGTAATTATAATAAGCTATTATGGATATACTTTAATTTCTAATTGCTTCTACACCTATACGTAATATATTTCAAACAAGCCTAACAAATATGGTCTCAAAATTTATTATCTTGGGGTTGCAAAAATTTTTTATATATAGCTTAGAATTATATGCAGGCTCTCAGCCAGAGAGTCCTTTTAAAGTTAATAACAAGCCTAAAAATGGCCATTTTTTAAATTATTTTCCTGTATAATCAATTTATTGCAAATTATGTTTTTTATATTTTTTAAAGCTTTTTTAATACAAAACATTCATTTTTAAAATTTTAATTGGCTGTATGGTGTTCTTGACAAAAATAAAACATAGTACTTTTATAAATATTTGGGTTTAATAAATTGCATATAATTTTAAAACTAATATTGGTAATCAAATGATTTTTTACATAAACCTATAAAAGGCTTTAATAAGCTTATTCTAAAAAATTGAGAAATCCTTTATTTGTGTAAAAGTTATGATGATTTTAAGAGTGGGGTTTGATATACCCCACAAGTCTGCTTAGGGTTAGATTTTAACAAGTACTCTCAATGGATAAGAAGATTTGGTATTTTTTCAGTATTTTAGACTTATTTGTTTTAAATATATTAATGTAAATTATAAACCATAAATTTAAAAGTATACTCTTATATATAATAGTGTATAAATAAAAGCCTTATTTTTAATTAAAATAATGTATCAATAAAACTTGGCAAAAAATTATGCAATATTATTTGCTAATCTATATAGTATACTATTAATATTTAAAGCTATTATTTCTCTCAATTTACATTTAAATATTTTCACCTTTTCTAGACACAGAATCTTGAAATATTAGTCATTAATTAAAATGAAAACCTATATTTGACAAAAAGATCTTTATTAAGAGCTTTATTAAGCTTTCAATGACTATGTAACATATCCTCAAGTATAAAAATAGTGTCATGATTAATTTTAAACATCAACAACTATTGTATGAGTTAAATGTGCAATAACTAATTATTCAAATGTTCCATGCTCCCTTTTTAATCTACTGCTGTATGTTTTAGAAATTAAATTCCATGAATCCATAAACCTGTCCATACACATAGCTATACATTTCTGAATAATCAAAAAAGATTAAAAATATTTGATAACTCATAGCAGTGCCAATAACATATTAATCAGCTTACGTTTTAACATAAATAAATGCATAGTTTAATATTTAACAAATTTAATACTTGGTCATAACTGTCTAACGATGCTCCAGGTTTTGTGATGCATTTCTTAAAACATTTTTCCGACATTTTCTATATCTTATATAGCATGGAATATATAAATGCACAAACTTGGATCAACTCTTGGGCTGTGGCAACAGCAATTTGTTGTTTAACTTTATCAATAATATCCTGTTTTTGGGAAGAAGAGACAGGGGACGCATTTCCTGAGTTAAAATCCATATGAAAAATTTAAAAATTTTAAATACAGACAATTGCATCCATTTCTATTAATTCTCACAATCTAAAGATGCTTAGCAAAAAAGATATAATTTAACCGCAAGTTAGAGGTAAGATTATGTTTAAGGTTGAGGTTAAATTAAGGAGGTTAAAATTATGTTTATGGTCTCGATAAGGTAGGTAGTAGTTGAAGATGCTCTTGCGACGTATATTTATCATTAATAACGAGTTGAAAGGCATTTAAAACATGCGAGACTCATGCTTCATTATCCATATTAGCCAAGTCATGAAAACTATGATTTTGCACTACTAGAGATTTTTAATTGGAGGCAGTATTATATAAGAAAATATATTTTTTCTCAATTTCGATCATTTAAACCGTAATTTCAGTTTTTTGTTGAATTTAATATCTATATGAGATTACCAGTTGCGTTTGTGTAAACACCCATTCTTTTTCTGAAAGAAATAAAGTTAGCTTATTGATATATATCTGAACTTAATATTAAATACTACACTTATTTACTAATTATAATCTTTAAAAAAACATTATATGAGTAATATGTCTTTATTTTCCTTTTAGGAAGAGGGCTCCAAAGAAGATTTGAAATAAAAATTTTCTATTAAAGTTGCTATTGATTGTTTCAACAAAAATGCGGGGGAATATTTAGAGGTAGGGGATCGCCTGCCTATTTTTTTGCATAGAGTCAACGCCATTTTCTATGTGATCCTGAACAAGAGGAAACTATTGTGATAAAAATACTAGACTCCAAGAGGGCCTTGTATTTTTGGAGCTTGCGTTATTCAGCGAGGGCCATGGCGTCATAATTAATAAAGGGGGCAAGATCAATGCACATAAAATCCAATTTTAAGGAGACCGTTTTCCCATGGTACTAGTGAGGAACTGTCAGAACGCATTCGATCAGGATCTAAAAGTCAAAGTGTGAATAGGGCGGATAATGGACTTAATTTAAGAGTGTCGCAAGTGTTTAAATTTATTCAGCCTGCGTGTGGTATGCTTCT
The DNA here is from genome assembly GCA_964036665.1 of Gordius sp. MW1. NCBI lineage: Eukaryota > Metazoa > Nematomorpha > Gordioida > Gordea > Gordiidae > Gordius > Gordius sp. MW1. The sequence continues at coordinate 18,916,615 of OZ038530.1, forward strand.
ATATCAACTGGCAGGTTGCAGTTTTTGCAGGCCAATGCTTTGGTATATTTGATACAAAGGCGAAGCGCTATATTGTAGGATAGCTCGCAATCCTCTAACATCATTTTGAAGAACTTGCTAGTAAAAGTCTCAGGCCATTCAAGTCCAGATTTATCAAACATTAAAGATCTATAGTTGTAATGTTGCTTGGTATCGCAGCTTGAAATAGTGATGGGGAAATAGCGTTTTTAAGGATCTAAAGCTATAGCACATAGCAACCATATAGAGCTATAGCACGGCGCTAACATTGATAATAATTTTTTTGATTGTTTATTAGATATTAAAATACATCTGTTGTGCGCCACCACCCTTTCTTTTATTTCTATATCTATTTAACAACTTTTACTGTGAAAATATAATTTTTTTGCCCTATCTCACCATCTAACTACGACTTAATTTAATATAAATTTAATTAAGTGGATGACTTTAATTTAAATAATTTGCATTTATTTTATCAATAACTCGCACTTCCCTCCCCCCCCCCCCCACCTCTTGCAATGGAGAAAATAGAATATTTTGAAATTCTACCTAAGGAAATTAATTAAATATTTAGGAGATATGACTGTGTACATATTAATACGATTTCATCTCCCCCCTACAGCAAGAAAGGGAGTGGGATTCTTGTGCCCCCCCCCCCTAATCCAAAACCTGGCTACGCCCATTTTTTTGAGAATAAAAAAATTAAACTCCCCCCCCCCCTTAGTTAATCCATATCCCATCCCTCGTAGTCGTATTTTTATTTTCACTTTTAATTTATATGAATGAGGTAGGACTAGACTAGGGCGATTATGTAAATTGCAAGGTCAACACATGTTTCAATGAAAACAATAGCCCAACAACATTACATTTGTACTTCTAAATCTTGTGAATTGTTTATTCTTAACAACTTAGATGAATTAATCTAACCAATCTTATATATGAAAATGAAACTATGTGTGTGTGTATGTATGTGTGTATGCCGCCACAATTTCGGAGAACTACCGGACCGATTTGGCTCAAAATTTCACAGTTTATTCCTGCCACTCCGGAGCGTGTTTTAAGATATGTTCCAGCCAAATCGGTCCAGTAGTTTTCGAGATATTGGGTTTTATGCGTTTTGACGTTGTATCGAACGTCAATCAAACGCCCTGCCCTCATCACGTACTGCTGCGTATCTTATCTATCTATCGTGTAGGTAGTCTGGTGATAAACGCAGTAGGCATGTGTTGCGGAAAATGAAAACTTTTTACGCACTATCAAAGCCATTTTTTGCTTCAATTATTATTATTATTATAGGACGGTCGTGTCCCCCCCTCCTGCGTGGCTAAATAAATTAAAAAAATCTAATTTTGTAATTTTTTGCACGTTAAACAAGGAGAAAAATGAAAATACTTTTAACAAAGTGCCAATAAATGTTGATATATCCATGGGCGTAGCTAGGTTTTGAATTAGGGGGGGGGGGGCAGATTAAAAAAAAGGTCTTGACTACCCAACAATTTTCCTGAGAGCAAAAAAAAAAGGTCTCGACTATCCAAAAATTTTCATGCCGTAATTTAAATTTTATTTTACCAAAACAATTTTTTCTTAAACAAATAGTAGTTTACTCTAATAATCACATGGGTAAAATACATTGGTAAATAAAATATTAAAAAGAAAACGCGTTAAAATCTAATTCGATGGCATTGATCCGTGTATGGAAATCGTGTTAGATTTGACGATTTCCATAGTGATCTTTTATTTTTGTGTAAATTCGCTAATAAGCATCTGTATTAATTGGAGTTAAGTTCAAATAGGGGGGGGGGGCAGCCGCGCCCCCTGCCCCCGCCTGCCTGGCTAATTAGGGGGTGGGGCAAAACATAATTTTTTTTTAATTTTTAAAGGTTTTTGTATTGAAATCCTCGGCTGCCCCCCCCCCCCCCCCCTTAATTTGCGAACCAAATTTTTTTCAATGCAAAAACATTGATAAATTTAAAAAATTTACGTTTTGCCCCCCTCTAATTGAACTTTTAAACGTTTTGCCCCCCCCCCTAATCCAAACCTGGATACGCCCATGATTATAGGTAAATTTGACTTAAAAAAATTTGCTTCATGAAAATTTAAATTCGAACATTATTGAGGTAAAATTTTGTGTTTTTAACCACCCTTAAAGATATCAATTATTTGTTATTTTTCGTTAAATAACCTATATGCGTATCCGTATCCGCCTTTTGTTTATATTTTATCATAAAGGCCAGGCGCGATTTTTTTTTGATTATAGGTAAATTTGACTTAAAAAAATTTGCTTCATGAAAATTTAAATTCGAACATTATTGAGGTAAAATTTTGTGTTTTTAACCACCCTTAAAAATATCAATTATTTGTTATTTTTCGTTTAGTTGAGTTTTTAATTTTTTTGGTAGTTTTAAATTTTCTTATTTAAATTTTTTAATTTTTTTTTTAAATATTTTTAATATGGCAAAACAACGTTTGCCGGGTCAGCTAGTTTAAAATAAAAATGGTAAAGATAAATTAGACTAAATAGAGTGGTATAAAATCATTTTTGCGATTATCCCCACGGATTAAAATCCAATCCTTGAGTCTTTTATAATATTTATTTTTTATTGCAAAAGGAGGGGGCGGGCCGAGTTATAAATGAAAGTTAAAGCAATGCAAAGTACATGGGCGTAGCCAGGGGGGGGGGGGCAGGGAGGGGCAGCTGCCCCCCTCTAAATCTAAAAAATTGTTAAAATTCATTAAAATTATGGCTAAAACTTCAAAAAAATGTTCATTTTGCCCCTCCCTAAATTATTATTGCCCCCCTCTAATTTCAAATCTGGCTACGCCCATGGCAAAGTACATAAATTAATGTCATACAACCATATTAAAATAAATCGGTATTAAACTTAAGATTAGTTAAATGGTGAGATAAGGCAAAAAAATTATATTTTCATAGCAAAAGTTGTTAAGATATATAAATAAAAGAAAGGGTGGTGGCGCACAACAGATGTATTTTAATATCTAATAAAAAATTATTATCAATGTTAGCGCCGTGCTATAGCTCTAGCGCATTTAAGTGCTATCGGCCATAGTTTAGCGCCTCAAATCTCCCATCATTTATAGCTTATAGCACTTCAAACCTCCCATAGCTTTAGCGTCTCAAACCTCCCATCTCCTATAGCTTATAGCACATAAAGTGACTATGTGCTAGTAGACATAGCGTATATAATAGGCTGCTCCCATCAGCGGGGAGATGCTAAGCGCGCTAGTGCTAAGCGTTTTCCCATCACTAGTTGAAAGGCGATAAGCAACGGAGCGCGAAACCAAACAAGCATCCCAATCCTTTTGATTTGGTATTTGTGGTAACGAGGTTTCTGGTTTAGCATTTAAATTCTAAAGGGATGGGGCCATGGGCGTAGCCAGGGGAAAGTTAAGAATGTTTCATCGAGTGAATATGGGATTGTATCAAACATATAAGATTTTATTTATTATCACGGTGTTACTGATTTTATTGCGACTTAAAAACTTAATTATTAGCCTGATGGCTTTATGAAGGTATGATTTATTATAAAGATTAATACTTTTCAAACGGAGGTTTGTTATTTGTGGCCAGAAATTCTTGAGTATCGAGGCAACACCAAGGTGCTACAGAAATCGTCTAATTTTTTAGGTATAGTTGAACACACATTCAATAGTAAACTATTCCGTTTTGTATTGTTACAATTCATTTGTATACCCATATTCACACAAAGTAACTTTATATAGCTGTTTGTTCCCATTTTGTTTTTGTTATTTTAAATTATGCAGGTTTCAGTCAACAGAAAATTTATTTTGCTGAGCGTAAAATTATTTGGTTTCTATGTAAGTCATTGGTTTTGGTAAACAGAAAGAGAAGACCTAAGGTGATTTGGGAAATAATAATGATATTGATATGAACTTAAAAAGTACTAGTTAAAACAATTTTGGTGTATTAAATTATTTTAAAAAGCAGTAAGGCATAAATTAAGTCTAACAATTATGAAAATATCAGTGGCCGTTTTCCTTTCTTTATGTGAGTGTAATTTTATTTCAGTCCGAAGGGTAAAAAATAGCTAGGCCATTGATTTTAAGCCTTCTTCCTGCTTCTCTTCCACCCCCGCCTCCAAATCATCCAAGCACACATGAAGGGGGCGGGTGTGGAGGAAAATGAGAGAGGGAGATGTGTTAGTATCGTGTACCCAGCATGTACTCTAATATACTCGGTTTTTCAAAGTGGGACGAATTTTGATAAGGGGAAGGGGTTCACGTAAACGCGAATAAATCTTATTATAGAGGTGAAACAAAAAACTAAAATAATAGACCTATAGATTAAACTTTAATCTATAGGAATAGGAATAAATTACTAATTTTCATTAAAAAATAAAAATGCCGTGGCAATATAGCCTCAAAAAAGGTTAAAATGAGCATTTTTGCACCTTCAAACTCGTTTGAAAAAACTGGAAGCTTTGGAAAAAAAACTTAAAGCAGATTAATATTCAGCGCAAAATTCCCTGATGATTATAGGTCTGATTGCGGGATGGAATCACAAAGTCAATATTTGTAGACCTGTGTAATCAAAATACAATGGTCAATTAATTATTTATTGCCAATTCTTTGTAAGTATATTTGTTGTTAATAAAATTGGTACGGCTGGATTGATAAAATGAGTAGGAGGAAAAGGAAACTATATTTGGTCACTGAGGCCCATCTTCAGGAAACGAATTCTGGAGTGGAAAATAAAACGCGCACTTTTTGAACAAAGTTTTTTAGCAATATTTAGAGCCCTGCAAAATGAATTTTTTTTTGACCGAGCCCGGCCAGACCTCTTAGTTTTTTATTTTGCCCGAGCCCTAACGACTTTTTTATTTTTAGCCCGACCCGATTTTTAAAATAAAAAATTTTCAAAAATTTTAACCATTTATATATATATATAAATAATGCATTAAATTGTTATTACTCTTAATTTACAACTAGGATAAGTTTGAAATTAAATTTACATTTTTACTCGCGACAATTTATTCCTCTAATAACTGAGAGCTGGAAATCCAACTTTATAAAATAAATTGCATAGCAATTAATATTTTATCTAACAGTTCCAAATAAAAACTTTTTAAAATATTTTTTTTTTATTTCTAAAGTAATAGTTACTATGAATATATTTAAATACTTAAAAAAGATTTGCACTTTAGGTCAAAATATTAGACAGGGGAAAAAAGCTTAAGCTAGTAAGCTATATTAGGTATGGTTTACGAATATGATTTAATATGGAGTTGAGTGTTTAAATCATATTCTATAAAAGATTAGTTTGCTTTAGTCAATTCGGGCCGGGCTCGGGCATCGGGTGGCCCGACCCTAGCCCGATTGCTTTATTAAATTCTGCCCGACCGGGTCGGGCTTTGGGCGCTCCGTGCAGGGCTCTAGCAATATTATAATTGAGTTAAGCCTGTTCAAAGTACACAATTGTTGTAAAGAATCAAAAAGTGAAAGCCACCTTTGTCTTAATGTTATTTATTAATAAATGAGTTAGAAATTTGGGCTACCTAATAAATTCGAATGAAATCATTTGTTTTACAAGTTTTTATGAAGTGTTGTTCGTGCAAATGTACGTTTAAACAAATCCATAGCCTTCAATATGGGCTATGTTTTCTAATTGCTAATTTCACGCAAAGAATGTTTAAAAAGAAAATGTTTATTTTCGAAACCAATGCCATAGATCATCTATCTTTTCAACTTTATCTATCATACATTCGTGGGCGTAGCCAAGGGGGGGGGGCAGGGAGGGGCGGCTACCGCCCTCTAAATCCAAAAATTTGTTAAAATTATTGAAATTAAGGCTAATATTTTAAAAAAAATTCCTTTTGCCCCTCCTTAAATCATTATTACCCTCATCTAATTCCAATGCTGGCTTCGCCCATGCATACATACAATACAATGGATGCCTTACCCAAATGAGCTTACAAAAATTAGGTGTTGCATAGGCGAGGCAACATATTAAAACTTGATGTTCTTAAAATTGCCATCATAATTAGTCTATAATTTTGTTTGGGAACTTCAGAATGGTTAGAGTTTTTGTAATTATTCACTTTTATAAACTGTATTCCACATATTTCTTTATATACTTACTAAATTTTGTAGTTTATGTTTATATATTATAATTTTAATCACTAGATATTGCGTTTATTTAATAAATCAAAAAATACAAACATCAGAGTAAAAACATATTTATTTGTGAAGTGCTTTAATTTTGTTTCATATTTCCGTTAATTCAGGTACCTTCAAACCTAGTAAATCACAGGTTTTTTGAAATAAGGGTGGTGGTTCGGCGTGTATTTTAACTTTGGAACTTTTTTGGCTTAAATTCGATAATGCGATGGACGTAAAGTGGAACATGGTAGGGATATCATAGGAATTAGAAAATAGTTGCAACAATTGTTCTTTAACCTTTGTTGGTAGTTTCTAGATAATAAATTAATTCAATATAGGTTTAATTCATAAGCGTGGCCAAGGGACGCAGGGAGGAGCGGCTGCCCCCCCTCTAAATCCAAAAATTTGTTGAAATTTATTAAAATAATTGCTAAAATTTCAAAAAATGATCTTTATTGCCCCCTCTGATCCCAATGCTGGCTACGACCATGGTTTAATTTATAATGGTTTAAAACTACCAAAACTCCCTTGTATTTTACAACAAATCCTTATTTTCATCTAAAGTTTTGCTTATGGTAAACTTGTTAATTCAAAAATCAAATCTTTATTGAGAAAGAATTCCAACAATAAGGTTGAAATGAGCTGATAGATATTGACTAATAATTTAAATTTTTTCGATTCCAATTTCAAATGAATTATTGCATTGGTCAATATTTATTTACCTGTGGTTTTAAAGTGCATTCGGACGGACTTGCAAGCACATTACCCATGCTGAGATGCTTAACTATATGGCTATACACATGGTCACCCAGGAGGGGGCAAAGCTTTTGAGACAAATAGATATTGGCACTCCAATTTCTAACTATTAAAAAACATTATTTTAATCATATAAAACCTTAATTTGATAAACGAGATCAAAGACATATAATTTGATTGAACCAAACTAATTGGTACTGATGTGTATAAACACAATTCTCCTGTAAGCCAACTTTTACATATATCATAACCATGCAATTTTGTAAAATAAATGTTTACTCAAAACAATACAAACCTAAAAAATATTCAAAGTCCCTTTGTGAGTCAACATAAATATATAAAATAATATTTGCTTTCAGTCTTTAAATAATGCAAATAAAAATCAAACAAGACAAAAAACCCACCTGAAGATGGGTAAAGTGAAATGAGTGAAACATTTAAATCTTCGTTTTTTGATTCCACTTTATAACGCATGGTGTAACGGTCAATGGCACCACTCTTTATTTCATTTTTGCTGGGATCTTTTATGTAATGTCGCTGTAAGTGTATGCATAAAACATGCATGGGAATGTCAATTTAAAATTTAAATATATTTAGGGTTGGATCAAGTTATGTTTATTATAATTCCAAAAGTTAAAATGTAGTGGCATCATAAAAAATTGTATGTTATTAGGTCACAATATTTGTAGAATTTAAATTAGCATAAAATAACTATATTTATAAAGGATCATATTTGGAAAGTAAATGCTTAAGTTAATAGTAACTAAAAAATTAAGTTGTCTAATTGGTATATATCTTACACTCACCACTTTTGTTCCATCAACAAGAGGAGATATTTTGGTATAAATTGATTCTGTAAGTGTTTCATGATAAGGTATGCCTAGGCATATTGCCCTATATTTATAATTTAACTTAAATATATAACTCTTACCAGTATTTAAGACTAAATGGTAATTGACATCTGTTATGGTCTAAGGATTTTTTTATTTGGACAGCAATATCTTTGTCAGGAGAAAAAAGTGTGATTCCTGAATAATTTCTTAAAATATTAAACAATATGTAATAAATTAAATACCTTATTAAAGATTTGACAACAATTAAATTTTCACATTTTAAATAACGACATAACTGCTTTGACACATCTGATAAGGATAAATTTTCAGGAACATTGATATTTCCTGCATGCAAGTCAGGCCCTTTTTCTATTGCAAAAATTATTTTAATAAATCAAATTATACCTGCTATTGGCAAACCTGCAGGTTTATTTATTGCTATGATCCCACCTGCATTTTTTTAAAATAAGTTAAAAGCTTTATAAAAAAATAACTTTTAGAGCATTAAAGAAATGATATGATCAAGCCACATTTAGGCGAATCTTAAATACTATTTTATCCATATGAATTTATGAAAATTTTAAAATTTAGCGTTCAATCAATTTTAATCTAAACATAATTATCAATTATTCATTACCTTGATTAAAAATAATATTTTTGCATATAAAATTCAATAGTTCTTGAGGATCTCGCCAACAAATGCTAGGATTATATATTGCATGATTAATTAATGGTGTATTAGAGATAATTTTTCGGGGGCTCGAGATCAAAGCCCGAACAACTGACACTGCAGCTGACATATTAAGTTAGACGTCAATGCATCTAAATGTATAAAACGTTTTACATTCGAATTGCAAAGTTCTATTCGTGATTGCCAGGCTTTTAACTAATTCACTACGTTTTTTTTATTTCATAGTTTAAATTCAAAAGCTAAGTTTTTGGTTTATTTGCTAAGTTTTAAATTTTTTGCGAAGTTTTAAGTTTTTTAAAATTTTTGCTAAAAACTATGCTAAGTTTCAAATAAATCTTGTTGAGTTTTTATTTATCTGTTAAGTTTTTTAATTATTTACTAAGCTTTGTGATTATTTATTACGTTTTTTAGCTATTTGCTAAGTTTTTGGATAAATATTGTTGTGTTTTTTACTTATTTTTATGTTTTAAATAAATTTATGCTAAGTTTTTAAATTACTTTCTATCTTTTTAAATAAATTATGCTAAGTTTTTAAATATTTTGCTGAGTTTTAGTTGTTTTCTAAGTTTTATATATATATTTTTTTAAATTTACATTATTGTCGGACGCTTTACGAGGCGTGTTTTATCCACAATCATATCCAATTCTTGTCTGGCAATCTCACTTACATTACTTACTTACATAACTTTCAGCTTTAAAATTATTGTCTACTAAATTTATTTATGGAAGTCGCACATACCTCCCCCTACTTATCAGATAGAGAGGAAGGGGCGAAAAGTCAGGACTTCAAAGTCATCGGATGTAGTGATGAAAAGACGAGACAAAATTTGAAAAATTGAGTCGAAATCTAGGCGAGAATTTTTACCTCGAAACGAGACGAGATTTTATCAGCGGGATCTCAGCTGCAATTTTTATTTTAAACTATTGAGACTTAATTTAGCTAATTAAGAATTTTTACTTTATGAGATTTACATCTAGGATATTAAATGCAAATTAATAAATTTAGCTAATTAAGAATTTTTCTTTAATGAGATTTACATTTAGTGTATTAAATGCAAATTAATATGATTTTGAAATTTGATACTAGATTACTCACGCACCTAATTATTCGCTTCGCGCAAATTTCAAATTTGTGATGTAATCTTATTTAATAGACAACATAGTATAAGTGGCCATTAGAAAATATGAACAATTAATTATGTATTTATTTATTTTTATAGCATTATTATATAATATAAAAATTTTAGACCTATAATGAGTTTATGCGCAACAAGTTCATCATCCAACTCAAAAAATAGCAAGCTGCTCAAACATTTTACAGTATCCACGATGAAACACAAAAATGGGGAAGTGTAAATTGTGCTTTAAAGCAGTATAAATAACTGATAGCAATACTTCAGGTCTTTAACGACTTCTTAAAAGTTACCATCATAAGGATTACTATTACCTTTACCCTACTCAGGTTAATAAGGAATTAAACGGCCCAACAATTTTTTTTCAGCCAACCTAGATACTTCAGAAAATCTAAACCTTTAACAGTTATTATATATCAAACATATTCTTTAAAAGTGACTAAATAATTGTATATATTATGTAACTAGTAACAAAAATAATTATCCCAATCTAGCGGCGATCTCGGTTCCTGCCTAATTTGGCGTCTCTGACTCTTCGAGAACATAGTAATAGATTAACATGCCTAAACTCACGGCACACCCCAACAATTTACAACCCATCACATTCTTAACATTTTACGTCAAATAGTATGCTTGACAGATGCATCTAAATTCATTGAATGTTTTGCAAAATGCTGCAATTTATCAATAACTCTAAATATATGACAATAAGCTTTATTAGTACTTAATTATTTTATGCGAAAATTAATAATAAATGGATTAAGTAAATATTAAATATAATGGGATGTCATACAAAAATAGAATTGTTATCCTAAAATAGAATTGTTTAAATCTTATATTTAACAACTTTTATTAAATCATGATAAAAAGTTAAAATTTATCAGAATCAGAAAACTATGACTTTAAAATCATGATCGCATAGAGCAGTTTTCAAAAATAACAAACTAATCGCAACAATAAAACCTTTTCTTTTGTCAAAATGATAGTTCAGCTTAAAACTTCTTTTCGGAAGTCAATCGAGGATAATAGTACAATTAAAGTAAGATCTCAAAAATTTTATGTTCTTCCAACAATAATGCCTATTTTATTATATTTGCAATGTCCAGATAATTACTTGTTATAAATAACGATAATATTTTTAAAAGTTTACTCTCGCATTTTTGTCATTATTTTAACGTTATTATATAAGATCTCAATAAATTCATTATGTTAAAATATAATGATATTATTAAACTTTATCCTTTTATTGAGCCTTAGCCAGGATATAAAAATATTAATTTGCAACTTTATACCTTCAAGTCAAGTAGTGTAAACACCTCTATTAATGCTTCCTACAATAAGTTACTCAACTGGTCCGTGTTTTGGGGTTGGTTCCATAATGACCAATTTATATCTTATTTAATAATTTATAAGAGCCAGAAAAAATATATATATGTAATTTTTAAAAGTCGAGTCGAGACAAGAATTCTCATCGAGACGAGATCGAGATTTTTCTAGGCCGAGACGAGACGGGATCAAGATCTTAATAATCGCACCCGAGGCGAGACGAGATTTTGCTTTCGAGACCGAGCCGAGATCGAAACACTAATCAGATGCATTTATACAGATTGCGTGGTCCAACAAAGCCACTTATGAAATGAGGTATAATCGTGGTTGCTCTCCATTGATTAGGAATTCGCTCTTCTACCAATATCTTGCTAAAAAGGTTCGTCATGGTCGTGACTCCTGGCATCCGAGCAATGCTTTCATCCGCATTTCATCTGAGCCATTAGATTTTCCTTTTTTAATCTTGTTCATTTGTGTCCTAACTTCATCCTCTTGAAAGAGTTCGGCCATACTTGCCTCAATATCCGGTGGGGAATCTTTGTCATTTGCAATATTCATAAGATCCTTGATATATCCTTTACAACTTTCCGTCCATTTCTTCGGCTTGAAGAAGGTTCCTTCTAGCTTTTGACTGTTTTAAGAACTCCCACATCCCGACTTTTCTTCTCCCTTAACTTGAGCAATTTGTACATAAGCCTGTTGCCCCCTTTTTGGTCCATTTGCCATCACGGTGCACGCGACATTCTTCGCTATTGCAACGATCTTTTTGACGGCTTTCTTTGTCTCCCTATAATCTTGATAATTCTTCCATTTGGTTTAAGTCGCCGTCAATATAGATTTTTCTTACTTTAGATGAAATCCCTAATGATTGATCCCCACCATAGTTCCCTATTCATCGCTTTGCCTCCTTTGGTCTGTCCTAGAGCTCGAATCGCTGTTTCCTTTATGTCCTTATTAGTGTTCCCAATCGTCGTCTACGTCCCCTTATTTCCTTGCACTCAAGAGTAATGAGGCTTTTTGATGATATTTATCGTTCTACGACGTATCCTTTATCGTTTGATATCGAATTCGAAGTTCATAAACCCTTCTTCTTACGGGGAATGCTTTTAATTCCAAATCCATCACAAGTGGACGATGTTGCATGACTTTGAAAATCCTTGATAATTTATGAGTCCTTTCGCCGTATGAGCAGATGGTCAATTTGATTAAAATGCTTCCCACTTCTATATGAACTTCGCGTTTTAGAAAATAGGTGTTAGCCATCGCCATGTCGTATCGTATGCTTGGGATATTTGGAAAAGTTTTTCCCCTCTTTTGTAATTATATACAAATAAATTTTGACCTTATATAAAAACAACTACAAATAATCATTTTGCAAAGCATATCAAAGTTTGGTACTAATTTCAACATGATCAAATAAATGACCATACATCGCATTAAGTCAAACTTAATTTTGATTTTATCCTGCGATTTTTTGGATGAACAAATTAAGTTCAAATAATCTTTGGGCTCATTTTGGTAAACATTTGTTTAAAAATTACAAATTCAATATTTTTAAGAAATAGGACAGAATTTGTATTATACAATGAACTGTAATCTCTAGGGGAGCATTTAGATCACATGTAAAAATGATATCGCCCTTGTAATGTGACATTCATATTAAATATAAACGCTCGTTGAATGCAAAGTTGGATTTGACAACATGGTATATATTTTAAAACTAATGCTGTAAACATTTTAAAAAAATCGAACGCGTTCAACATTCATTGACAAAAATCGAACGCGTTCACGTTCACGTTCGTTTTCAAAAAGGAACGCATTCACGTTCGTTCACAATTTTATAGTAATTTTTATTTAATTTAATATAAATAAATGTCTTATATTTTTTAACACAGTATATAAGCCATGATAAAGAATAATAGTTTTATTTCTATAATATAATTATAAATATAATAGAGCGAGTATAAAGATTTTTTATTTATAAAATTTCTTATTAATTTTTAATAATAAATTGTTTTTCAAAATTTTTGTCGGATAAGCAGGAACGCTTGGCAGTTAATACAGCATTAGCTATACGAAAAACCCGATCCACAGGGGCAGATGAAAGGATTGGAGTATTGTACTTAATAAACAAATCTTTTAAAGCGGGAAATTTATAACCCTAACCCTAACCCTCGCTTCATAAAAGCAAAAAGATATCACCGTCCAATCCGCCCTCTACTTCCTCGTCAAAAAAACGATATTTCGGAATCGACAGTTCTTTCATTATTATAAATTCTAGGGGTTTAAAACCCTTTTTTCAATAAAACTAAAAGTTTATTCTTTTTACATTCAGTAATTATTGAATTCGGTCCTTTATATGAAATGAGTGAAAAATATTTATTATATTTTGGCCATGGCAATGTCATTTCATCTGTTGATTTTGAATATTCAGAACAGAGGTCAGATTTGTTAGAATTTTTCAGCCCGAACCCGGCCCGGCCCGATTTTATAATTAATCTGCCCGCCCGAGCCCGCCCGAACCCATCTAAGTGTCCGCCCGGGCCCGCCCGAATCGTTAAAGCTGCCCGAATTGCCCGGCCCGAAATATTAAATTTGCCCGTTAGTCCCGAATTTGTGAGGTCGCAAACAGAGGTCGGATTTGTTAAAATTTTTCTGCCCAAACCCGGCCCGGTCTAAATTTTTAACTAAATTCCCCGCCTGAACCCTTCTAAGTGTCCGCTCAGCCATGCCCAAACCATTAGAGCTGCCCGGCCTTATTAATAAAATTTGCCCGTTAGACTAGAAATTATCCAATCCCAAAATCTTTTAACCACTATTACAAAATAAGCATTAAATAATGGCATATTGATCAGAACAAAGATGACAATATTTTATTATTTATAATTATTATGTAAAAATAACAAATCGTCGACAATTTCCGGGGATAATCTTTTGATCTTGAGATAAACCAGTTAAACTAATTTATTCGAAATGAAATAAAATTTAATTCTGAAGAAGTTAAAATTAGGATTTAGGACATTATATAAACGTACGATAAGGATTTAAGCGATAGAAAAAAATCTAGTCAAATTTATTATGGCCCAAAATTGTTTATAAGCGAATTTTTCTTTTTTTGAGGAAAATCAATTTGATAAAATTTTTGGCATGCCCGAATTGCCCGAATCTTATCAGCGTGCCCGCCCGGGCCCGTCCGAAAAGTAAAACATAAGACAGTTGCCCGGCCCGGCCCGGCCCGTGGGCCGGGTCGGGCGGGCCGGGCAGCGGGCCGGGCCGGGCATTTCTGACCTCTGCAGATAAAAGATGAAAAGAAATCAATTGTCAGTTACATTAATTTTAAACTAAATACATACATTATTTATTTCCCTCCAAATTTTCTTCCTAATTTAAAATAGACATTAAAAATATATTCCAACAAAAAAATTGGAAAAATAATTTTAGTTTTTTTAGAACGCGATTTAATTTTTTAGAATCTGAAAATGACGACTATATAATAATATGATTGACCATATTAACGTATAAATTAAAATATAATTAATAATATCAAATTAATAAACTTTAATCTTATCTTCTTTTGCACGTTATGGTATGTTAAAAGTATTTCGGAATAGGTAATAGGAAAAACAGCTGATTAAAAAATAAAAGATTTTTTTGTTTCAAAATTTGGATTAACATTATTTTTCGAATAAATAAAAATAAAAAAAAGGTTTTTAAAATTGAACGAACGTTAAATTCAAACGCGTTCATCAAAAATAAGGAACGCCGTTCAATTTTTCAAAAAATTTCTAACGCGTTCATTCACAACACTATTTAAAACCTTTTTAGGTTTTTTTAATTAAAAAACTTATAGTCGGACGTGAATGTATCTCTTAAAAATGCTTTAAATGCTAATTGTACAAATACTATATAAATTTGAAGTCAATTAAAGGCTTTCATTAACTAAAAAGACTATCTAGTTTTTAAGATTAACAAAAATCTCATAATGCTAAGTTGAGGGTAATAATGACCAGAAATATTGGCCGAGCATTGAGGTGCTTTTGGAGTTATAGGATTGTAGGTAAGTTTTGACAACAATTAGAATCTTATATATAAAAATGAAACTATGTATATATGTTTGTATATATGCCGCCACCATTTTGGAAAACTACCAGACCGATTTGGCTAAGAATTTCAAAGTTTATTCATGACACTCCGAAGCATGTTTTAAGATTTGTTCAAGCCAAATCGGTCAAATAGTTTTTGAGTATTCGTACGCGTTGCACTATCCGGAAATAGAACAATAGAAGTAGAACATATAGACATCAAACTTTATTTTTACTTGAATAACCGCTTTATCATCATATATAAAATTCCAACATAATTTAATACACGGGTAAATGGCAAAACAACGTTTGTCGGGTTCATCTAGTTTAGACTAAGCCATCAATATAACGTTGCTTAAAATTATCATTAGCATTATTTGCATGATTTAATAACTTTTGAAATTGCCATAGCAATTAAAATATTTAATTGCGTTAGCATTCTTTTATCGTATTTACCAATTGGTTATAAAATTATTGGCAAAATACTATACAATATCAAGCGTATCAGAACGCTGGGTTGAATTGTGTTATCTATGCATACAAACCTTACAAATAAAAGAAATGATGTTTATACCTTTCTTATTATACTTTTTAGTCGTTACTGTAAATTAGATACATTATTTCGCCTTTTAAAGAGAATAACATAACATGAGAAGAAGGAAAAATGGTAACAATAATATATTTTAGCATATCAAATTTACAACTTTTTAATGCATATCTTAATGTTGTTGTAAAATTTTGCTAAGTCTAGTGAAATATTTAAAAAAAAATTCGCTCTTCCCCTATGTTATTACAATAATTAAACGTGTAATATACAATGTTGTATTGAGGTATACTTTTTCTCAATATTAATCCTATAAAAGATTTAGCAATTTTATAGCCCATGTGCATATTAAAGAAGGGGTTATTGCCCAACCCTTATATTTTAAAGATAGAATGTTCTTAAAATCAACATAATGCCTCATTATTAAATTTTTTGTCATAGTCTAAGTTAAATCCTGTCTACTCCCATGTTTTGACCTGTGTTATCAAGGGTTAATTTAAGCATTCGAGCAGCGATATTGGTGTTAGAATTCATGAATAATTTATAACAAAAGGCAGGCGCATGTGTGCAAATTACGCTATGCTTTTCAGCATCCAAATAATTATTGCCGACTGTACAAGTATTGATCCTATTACACAAGGTTTATCAGGTAAATTAAAATGTATGATTACCAGTGGCTTAGCTAGAATTTTCTCTTTAAGGGGGGGGGCGGGCGAACTTGAATTTAAACAAGTGGGGAGGGGTAAACGGAAATTGTTTTCTCCATAGCCATTTGTCAAATCTAAAAGTCAGTTATTCCTTTGTGTAATTTCTCTTTACAAATTTGTTTGGATTGGTACCTTTTAAAATTCATATTAATATTATGTTCCCAAATTTTAAATCTTTTTTCCCCTGTTTACGTACGACTTACAACATGACCAAGATATATGCAACGAGCCCCTTTAAGTCAATCGGCCGCCCATTACAAAAATTTAAATGCCCGGGTCGGTTTATTTAGCCTGAGTCCGGCCGGGATCGTTACAAAACTTTCATTGTGCTACTTATAATATTCGATTTTAAGTTTTTTTAATTAAAATATTTGAATAATTAATATATGTTACAAACGTTTAATACTTATCTAAAATTAAAATTAACAAATTTTAATGTTTAAAGGTTTTCGGTATGATTGGAGTAGACCACGTCTCTTATGGTCTCTATTTGATAGTGTTGTTAAAAGGCTCACGTGGGCACTGCCACTACGTGTTTTGCTCGAGCAAGCATACCGAGTTGTTTAATAAGCGAGGATAATATTATAAATGTATGCTACTCGGTGCACGAGGCAGTACGATAGAATATAAAAATACTGGTGAGGCGTAGTCGAAGCAGCAAAATTTGACCAAGAAAATAGTATATGGCCTGAGCAGAGACTCGAGCGGAAGCAGATTTAATCGAGGCAATTGCTACGAGTTGAAAATTTAAAAATTTGCTCATTGTATTATATATCATAATTAAATTAGGAATCAACCTAGGGGCTTTGCCCCTGGAGGGGGGGGGGGGGGGTAAGGGGCCCCGTCGGGGCCTTCGCCTCTAACTCCCTGCGAGGGCTTCGGCCATGGAGCCCGTATTTTGTCCTTTGGACATACGCCTAGTTCTCGGTTAGTACATAATTTAAAAGTTATTAACTCGCTGCAATTGCTTCTATTAAATCCGCTATCTGCTTGAGTTTCTGCTCAGGCAATATTCAATATTCTGCTCATTTTTTGAACAAATTTTGCTGCTTCGACTCCGCGATCGAGCGTTTTTATATGCTACTGACTGCCTCGTGCACCGAGTATAACATAGATAGATCATGCTATACGCGCTTTTAAATAACTCAAAACTCGTGCTCGCGTCTGGAGTTGAAGCATCAATTTAACAACCATACTATAAAACATTTATCAATCTGAAGGGAGCGTTGATATGTTCGCGAGGTAAAGGCATTTTTTTCATTGTTAATTTGATAAGCTAAATTAAAACTGCCAGATGATTTCAGTCCTTTTTCTTCATTAAAAATATTAAATTTATCTAATTGTCAATTAAGTACAAATAGTTTGCTATTTATCAACATTAATTATTTATAGTAACCTTACCAAACAGTATTTTTTAAGCATTAAGTAAAAATTAATTAAAAAAAAGTAAATACATACGTTTGTATATAAAAATCTAAACAAATATAAAACGGACTTTCAGGGGGCCTTACTTATATCTAGACCCGGCCCGAGTCCGCTAGTTAAATTATGACCCATCATTTTATTAAGCAAAAGCCCTTAAAGGCCCGACCTTTGGGAGGGGGGCAGGTTTTTAATCCAATCTGTTGGCAGGGCCAAGCCGTGCGCGCATATACCAAAATGCTAAATAACAACGAAACTAAGCAATTAAGAACTTTGTCAGGGCTTTATAAAATTATATGGCCTATAATGGGTTTGTTCAGGTCAATTGTAAAACCTTTTATTTTTGGAAAGATAACAATGGTCTTTATAACTATTTGGTAATGTCCCACCTTCAAAGAATATACCATACATATTCGATTCAAGCTATTGTTTGGGGCTAAGGGCTTTAGACACAAGTTAAATTTTATTTGCTTCCTATTTTTCATTACGTGCCAATAATTACAAAGCCAAAGATACATATAAAAAAGCCGCTTTTTCATTTAAAAACTAATAAATATAGAATAGATATTATATTTTGTTGTTATTTATTAAATAAAGATAAATTAGTGTTTGGGAAGGGGGGGGGGGGGTCCAAAGGGGGCCTTGACCCTTCTTTAACTACTGAAGAAGACGATTGGTTCGCATAGCCAAATTTCCAATCGCTGTTTGTCACACTAAGGTGTTCAGCTTCTTTAAAGATCTGGATGAGGGATGACGCTCGGCTATCCAGGCCTGGCAGCCGTGTTGACGATGTGATATGTTTTACATCTCTTTGAAACAAAGTGCTGAAAGCGGGATTTGAACATGCGAGCTCTTGTTCTAAAACAAAGCCTATGCCAACTTCGCCCCCGCGTCCCGATTTCCGCTTAGCTAAATCTAAATACTGATTCCCCACAATCGACTAAACAATAGTACCTAAATTCGAATTCAATTTTGATACCTTAAACAAAATAAGTATCAAAATTTGTAATTTCACCTAACATTAATTGACATTCAATATAAGAAGATAAAAGTTATGTACATAGCTATATAATTTTTAAAGCAGAAAAGTTTTGAGAATTGGTCAAAAAACCGAAAGATCAGAAATGAAAAGTAAAGAGAGATTACTACAGAGATCTTGAAAAATTTATGGTATTTTGATCAAAATTATATCTTGGCATTCCGTTAAGCAGTTTAACAGATGTCTGTATCGTTAAATACCATGCAAGGAGTTTAATAGTAATAAGTTAAAGCCCCTGCTCCCACAATCCACATATAATAAACACAAAGTCTTTCCCCTTATTCACATTTTTGCTTTTTAATGTACTTAGTTCCCAATGTAAAAGGCAAAATATGACCTAGGGATACACCCCAGAGGTCAGATTCGTCAAAGATTTAATGCCCAAACCCGGCCCGGTCTGATTTTATAACTAAGCAGCCCGCCCGACATGCCCGAATTATTACCGCTGCCCAGCCCAAAATGATGATTTTTAAAAATTTTTTAGAAATAATAGTTATATTTTGTAGAAATAAATTTTTTGCTAAATTATTTGGATAAGAACCAGGATTAACAAATAAGATATAATCAAATAAAAAGGTGACAAAATTATGCAGGAAAACAAATTATTACATTACTAAAAATATCACTGAGCCCGAAATGTCCAAATCTTGTAATGGCGCCTGCCCGAAGATCAATATTTATGACAGTTGCCCGGCCAGGTTTGGGCTTTAAGGTCTCTGATACACCCATAGGCCTATGCATTATTTGAAACAAAGTGTAGCAAACTAATAAATACTATGTTTGGAAGGTGAGAAGTTCACCTGGTTTGAATATTTTTTACTTTAAATTTTTTACATTATTTAGATGAAGTATCAATTATGTAATCTAAATATATTTAACGTGATAATTTATATACAACTTTATTAATTACTTATGAAATCACAAATAGACCCTAGTGGAGTAACCCATTGCCTATCGGTATAAAACAATGGATTTGAGGCCATGTCAACATACATAAAACTATACAGCTTATGCATTACGCTTGGGAGCTAATGTTTAAATTACTTTTTTGCCCTTAGTGTGGCTTTTTATAAATCTACATACAAATATAAATTATATGTAATGCCTTTAAAGGAAATTAAATATCATAAAAAGAATACAACAACCTTATATGCACAAAGTTTGTTTTTTATTTACAACTTTAGTGAACGTACTTTTAAAGTGTGAATGTCCAATTGGAAAATTGGGATGAAATAGAGGCTAAATTAAATTGGCAAAACATTAGCCACTATAATAAAAACATTAACAAATAAATCACACATAATTATACAATATGAGAAATAAATTTAAGTAATTTTATGCCTCAAATTACCCCCTAAAAAATTTATAAGGTTTTATAGCAACTTAAACAAAAAATAACAAGAATACAAAAATTGGTATTATCACAGTAAAACTGATATATTGTGCTAAGACATTCTTACATAGGTTATACTAGTTTGTGGAGACTTTTTAGATGATTTTATGAATCCATATATGACATATTTTAATCATAAACTCAATTATTTTTTTTTGAAAAGCACAGATTGTAAAAGGACATAGTAGAGAATTTAAATGTTGATAACACTATAATCAATTGAACCTTTATTGTAAACTACAAAATTTGTAAAACAGATCATTTTAAAAAGTGGATATTTACATGACTTAAAAATATAAACAGTTTATTATAAAATAATATAGATTTAAAATTAAAAAGTGTTTATACATTTAGTTAAACTAATCAGGCCCAAATTAATCAAATCTACAATAATTTTATTTGTAATAATTTTATAATAAACAATTCTGCATTCCTCATTGTACCATTAATTTGAACTAGTTTCTATGGTGGTGGTAGTTTGAGATGTTAATATAGAATGTTTTATAGAGTAAATCGATGACTCAGAGGTATTGTCTTGCATAGCAGCTGAATCATCTTTAGAAGAATGAGAAATTTTATTATCATGTTCACCATTTTCCTTTATATAGGATAAAATGGTGTTATTTTTTATCCCATTAGAAGAATTAGTCATATCTGAGATCATGTCTTTATCCTTAGTTTCAAGGTTTTCAACAAATGATGTAGTTGTAGTGGTCTTTTCCACTTGAATTTCTGGGGATTGATTTGATTGAGAAATGATTTTAGATTCATTAATATTGCTGTTATCTAAATTATCCTCTGCAATGTACGAGTCTAAAACTTTCAAACTTGTATCATTATTAGTAACAAGGTCAATATCAGATTGCTCAGTAATTACAGTTTTTGATATAATCTCTTTGACATTACCTTCTTCATCTTTTTTAATAATAGTAGTTTGCTCTTTTTCTGTTGTTTCAGTAATTTCAATTTTATCACCTTCCTTCAATAAATTTGCAGCATCCACTTCCCCATGAGTTGTATCCTTTCTTAATTTTTTTGAATATGAGGGATTAGATTTCTTAGGTGATTTTAATTCAACATGTTCTATTTCATCTCCAGAATTATCACCTTCCTGAGATCTTAATTTCATTTGTATCCTACCCGACCGTCGCCTAGGTTCAATTTCAGTAGTATCTGATAATTCTGCTTCTCCCGATTTACGTTTTTTTCTATAAGATTTTCCAGTTAAAGAGAAATCAAAATCGGTTGATTTCAAATCACTATCCACTGATTTCAAATATTTATCTAATTGTAAGGGTGTTTTAAACACTTTACCCTCAGGACTAAATAAAAAAATTAAAGTTTAATAATTAATTATCACGAATTACCTGATTATATTGACTTCGTGCTTAGTCTTGTTCTTGCCTGGCCTTTCCTTAACATCCCTTTTCCAGCCATCAGGTAAATTTGGGTCTTCGAATTTGATATTATCAGTTTCATTAGATATATTTTTTTCCATAATTAAAATAAAAAATATTTTTTTATGCTGAAGTAGCTAAGATTGAAAATCCGCCATTTTGCGTTTCAGATTAACTATATATTTCAAATTTTTAATTTTGTTTCATTTTTAAAAATACATAATATTCAAATTTATTACATAGAAGAAATCAATGCCTATGCATGTTTTAAAATCAAATGCAACCTAAAAGACTTGTGTATATGAATTATTTTAGATAAGACAATGCGTGTATATCTTTTAAGTTTCTAGCCGCAGTTTTCTTTAAAAACTAAATTTTAGCAGGTGAAGCAGGGCGTAGGCAGGATTTTTAAAGGGTGCTTAAGCTTATATTTAAATAATAAAATTTTATTTGTAAAAAATACTACTAACAGATATTCTTAGCTTTTGCAGAATCCTAAAATTCCTTTTAGTTTTAAAAAAGGGCTAAATTCTGAAACTACCGGCCCGATTCGAAGCTTTACCAGTAGGTTCCCAGGGCGGCCAGGGGTAAAATAGCTTTTTCAGATTCCTAGAATACCTTTTCGTTTTAAAAATATCGGACATTTCCCCGCCAGTTTTATTTATAACATCATATACAATAATGACGTCATACATACAAGGCTGAAGTTTTCTCGAATTAGATATTTAAAAGTACAAAAAAAATGTTACAGCATACTTTAAATTTTTTATCCCTACACACTTATAGTAATTAGTTAATTTGCCAGACATAATGTATATGGCAAAACAACGTTTACCGGGTTCATCGAGTATTCAATACAAATTAAGTCATATAGTTTGGATTTGAAAATTTTAATTTAAATAGCTCCTAGATGGCATAAATGCAGTATACTTAATGTTAAATTTGCGGCACCCTGTATATTTTCCTTTTTAACATGCTTATTACAAATTGTCCATCTTGCAGTAAGCGTTTTACACTCAATAAAGCTGGCAAATTTATCATGCATGGCCCTTGTGACAATCGTTATCAATCTCATTTCTCTGCTTTTTTAAAAGCCACCAAAACAGAATATCTGAGCACGTGCTCGCTATTGAGAAACTCTTAACACATAGCTCTTCTTGGGCTAGCCAAATAATGAGGCTCCAAAAACCTAATACCATCGTTAGGATCCCTAGAGGTGTTCGGAGAGTTTTATTACTTTCTTAAACCAATCATTATCTCAATTAGAGATCTGCAACGGGCCGTTTTTAGAAGGTCGGCCCGCCCGTACCCGTTTTCACAACTTCAAGGCCCGCCGAGCCCGCCCGTATTTTTTTCAACACTTCAGGCCCGTCCGTAAGTTTCTTAGGCCAGTTTGTACCTGTTTAAAAAAACTTCAGGCCCGGCAAAACCTGTTCAAATTTTTTTAAAGAACTCCGCGCCCGGCCCCATCAAAAATTTCACAAAATTTTATATTATTTTTTGACATATTCATAAAAAAACATCAATAATTATCATGTAAAAATAAATCATTAATTATCTCTGCAGTTACACCTAAAAAAATTCAATATAGTACTATCATTAAATTACTTTAAAAAATTACATGAGAATATTTTACTTTCAGCTATTTACTTTTATTTGATTTTTAAGTTAATACACCTAAGAATTTATAATATTACCATTAACTTAAAATACTTTTAAAAAATTACATGAGAATATTCAATTTTCAATAAGCAATTTATATTAATTTGATTAATTTATATCTTCATAATTAATTAAAAACAAAAATTATAATTTTGGTGCATTGTAACGATTGTAACTAAGTAATTGAACTTATTTATAAAAAAATATACGAAGCTATAATCCTAAATTATGTAAACGAAAATCTATAGCAAATAGAATAAAAATGATTCAGAGTCAAATTTAGCGCTTGAAAAAGCAATGAATGCTACAGGATATACAAAGATTAGAGATTAAAAAAATAGAGCGATTAATAGTCTATATAAAAATCATATATTTGTATAATTGTCTGGCTTTTAGAAACCTTTGTAATCCATGACAGTTTATATAATCTCTCGCCCGCTCAAGCCCGTTTATGAAACGTCAGGCCCGTTAAAAAAATCTCAGGCCCGTTCGAGCCCGTTCCATTAATTGTGAAGCCCGTCGGGCCCGACCCGTTGAAATTTTTATGATACAAAGCCCGTCCGTACCCGCCCGCGGGCCTGCCCGTGCAGATCTCTAATCTCAATCACACACAACCCGGTTAATTATAAGAATAAGGAATGCTTCTTTCCCTGAGTTTTCACACACTATCCATCCCCAACCCTGGTACACAGCATCTCTCAAAGGACATTAAAGTAACAATTATGGATTTGATCTCCTTGACCCCCTAATACCACCCATAAAACACAACTGTCACCCGGGAGACAACAAAACCAAAGAAATATCAAACAAGATGGAGATCCGTTCTGCACTCAAATCTGGAATCGGATAACTAATAGCGCCAAACAGCAATGCCACCTTCGAACTCTCCAACAAAAGCGTGAAGGTCATCCATTACCGCCCACCTCCTAAACGTCTTAGATATTCCCCTCATGCACTTCAGTCTCCAGAAAGTGGCCGAAGCTCTTAAGTCTATCAAAAAGAACTCTCTGACCAATATACGTCCAGGACACATAAAACCTCAACTTAGCGGGTCACATGCCCTACTAGCCAATTTAACCAATCTATTTTACATAAAAAGTAGCTTACGGTTCCGGTAGCGGCCACGCCCTTGGTAATTAAGGACCTGATGGTAGCCAATTCCTTAAACAAATATCAAAATTTAATTTTTCTATATTAAGCGGAAAATCATTATAAGAATTTTAAAGTACAATACAATTTAGATCCATGGCTCTATGTCTATACAATTTGGCATGTATTTTTACACAATGTTTTGGAAATAAACCTTTATTTGCTTTAAAAAACTTGTATAGTGAGTTTTTATTTTGTTTAATTAGAAACATACCGCAATAACTATTAATTAGATTCTATATGAAAATAATGTTGGATGTTGTGGATATTATATTGCCTTTATTTGCTATAAAAAAACTTGTA
Source organism: Gordius sp. MW1 (assembly GCA_964036665.1). Classification (NCBI taxonomy): domain Eukaryota; kingdom Metazoa; phylum Nematomorpha; class Gordioida; order Gordea; family Gordiidae; genus Gordius; species Gordius sp. MW1. The sequence continues at coordinate 18,941,208 of OZ038530.1, forward strand.
TAGTGAGTTTATTATTTTGTTTAATTAGAAACATACCGCAATAACTATTAATTAGATTCTATATGAAAATAATGTTGGCTGTTGTGGATATTATATTGATACCCATTAAATAACTTTGGCCTGACAATAGAAAGTCAAGGAAACAAATACTATATTTAGGTAATGTACCTCGTTAAAAGCGGTAATAAATTGATAAAATGAGAGGAAATGGCAATATTTCGAGTTTATAGCCCATTTTCAGAAAAAGGTGGAGGTGAAATCATAATGAGTAAGATGTAGAGGCCTGCGTTGGGCGCTCGATAGAGTTTTGGGCCGGGCTCGGGCAAATTTAATAAACTAATTGGGTTTCGGGCTGAGGTCGAGGTTAATGCAGGAGCCAGACACGGACCCCAAAACAAGCCTACTAACTTTCTATAAGATACGATTAAAACCCCAACTAAAAATAAATATTAATTGCTATGCAATTTATGGGCTCGTTTTTTGTTGTCCGTCCGTTGTCCGTTGTCCACCAAGTTATGGCGCCAGCTTTATCTGGAGGTCTTGAGTTCAAGCCAGGGAGAGGACGAATTGTTTTTTTAATTTTTTTAAATTAAATTAATATTTTGTTCTTGTTAATAACATTGATAATATGACTTTTTGACCGTCCGCTGGCGGACCATTGGCCAAATAAATCGAAATTTTATTTCTTCGTCTTTGAATTGGGTACATTAGGTTAACATTGATAAATACCCTATGCCCTTTCCTACAAGGGCCTACGCCTCTACTGATATGGGTCCCTATGCCCCTACAAAAGCATATGCCTTTACTAATGTGGGTCCCTGTGCCCCTACAAAAGCCTGTGCCTTTACTAATGTGGGTTCGAATCCCGGAGAGGGCAAAATTTCTTTTTTTTTAAATTAAATTAGTATATTGTTGTGAATACCATTGATAATATGACTTTTTGACAGTGTTCTGGACCAATGAAAAAATGACCATTGGCCAAAGTATAAATCGAAATTTTTTTTTTCGTGTTTGAATTGGTTAACATTGCTAATTACCCCGTGCCCTCCCCTACAAATGCCTATGCCCCTACTGATATGGGTTCTTGTGCCCCTACAAAAGCCTATGCCTCTACTAATGTGTTTTGTAATTAATATCGAAATTTATAATTGAAAATCATTCATTATGTGGGTTCGAAGCTCGGAGAGGGCAAAATTTTTTTTTTTAATTAAATTAATATATTGTTCTTGTTAATACCATTGATTATATGACTTTTTGACCGTCCGCTGGCTACTGACCAATGAAAAAAATCACCATTGGCCAAAGTGTGAATCAAAATTTTTTTTGCGTTTTTTTTTCAAATTAATATATTGTTTTTGTTAATGCCATTGATAATGTTAATTTTTCGTCGCCTGTTGGCTGCTTACCAATGGAAAAAATCACTATTGGCCAAAGTGTGAATCAAAATTTTTTTTTCGTTTTTTTTTTCAAATTAATATATTGTTTTTGTTAATACCATTGATAACGTGACTTTTTGGCCCTCCGTTGGCTGCTGACCAATGGAAAAAATCACCATTGGCCATAGTGTGAATCAAAAAATTTTTTTCGTTTTTTTGACTCGTATGTATTTATAGACCGTCTATTGTTACTGACCAATGGAAAAAGGTGACCATTGGCCAAATTCTGATTTGAAATTTTTTTCTTCTTTTTTTAATCGTCTCTTATGTATTTATATCCTTTTTGACCGTGTCCTGGCTACTGACCATTGAAAAAAATGACCATTGGCCAAATTGTGAATCGAATTTTTTTTCCCGTCTTTTTTGGCTCTTATGATTGTTCCTGTTAATACCATTGATAATATGACTTTTTGGCCGTCCGCTGGCTGCTGACCAATTGAAAAAAATGACCATTGGCCAAAGTGAGCATCAAAATTTTTTTTTTCTTTTTTTTGGCTATCATTGACTCATAGATTATTTGTTGGTACTGACCAATGAAAAAAATGACCATTGGCCAAATTGTGAATTGAAATTTTTTTCCGTTTTTTTGACTCTTATGATTGCTCCTGTTAATACCATTGATAATATGACTTTATGGCCGTCCGCTGGCTGCTGACCAATGGAAAAAAATGACCATTGTCCAAAGTGAGCATCAAAAAATTTTTTCCCGTTCTTTTGGCTATCATTGACTTATAAAATATCTGTTGGTACTGACCAATGGAAAAAAATGACCATTGGCCAAATTTTATAAATAACCTAAAAATTTTTTATAGATGGTCTAACAGACAGCCAACTATGTAATATATTTTTAACCTTAAAAATGCATATATATTTTTTTATTGGGTTAATATATTTCATTTAATTAGATTGTGATTTCATATAAAACCTAAAAAGTAATAGTTAAAAAATATAGGTATTAGATTCTAATTTACGATACAATATATTGATAGAAACTAACACAAAATTTGAAACCTCCTTCAAAGGTATAATCATAGCCCGTTCTTTTTAATTAAATTCAATCTTAAACTATTAAAACACGAATTGTACTTTATTAGATGGCGCGCGTAAGTTTATATAATTTTTTGTTCTTGTTAATACCAGACTGTCTGCTAACCATTAAAAAATATCACCACTGGCCAAAGTGATGGAAAATTTGTATAAATAATTAATTAATCATTAGATTTAATACCCCCCCCCCCCCCTATAAGCATTCTCGCCCCTTCCTACCTTTCTCGCCCATAAATTGCATAGCAAATATGATACATTTATACGGAGTATAGATGAGTCGTCCCCCCTTGCCCTCCTCCCCCTTCCCACGAAGGCCGAAGGCCCGAGTTTCTTTTTACCTACAATATTATGCTTCTAAACTCCAGACCCTCACCCCTGTCTATAATTTTTTTTTGATCCAAATTGTTATATTGCTATAGTAGATATTAAAACTCCAAGTATGAAATACGATATATTTCGAAAAGCTTAATAATTTTGAACCGCTAAATTTAATAATTTTAGTAAGTTAGATTTTCATGTAATAAAACTGTATCAGGCGAAATTGGATTCTTTAATCCGACTTATCCTTGTTTTAAATTACGATCACTTGAATTTTATATTTTAGATAAAATTAGTTTCAAATTCAAAATTTGCCGAAAAGTTTTGATTAATCGGGCCGGGCTCAGGTGGGGCCAAAAATAAACTATTTCGGATTAAGGTCGGCCAAATGAAGCTGGGGGCGTAGAAGAGAATCCTTTTGCAAGGCTCTAGCGATGACGTATACGTTAATAGATAAAACTATAGAAATTACAAATCAGACTCAGGCGAAATTAGCATATATGATGATATCAGAGGTGAGAAGAAAGAAAGAGGGGAACACAGGTTTTAAAAATATAAAAATGTAGCACGGTCCCCTGTACTGAATCTCACTTGGGACTTAACCACGATCGACATATTTGCCCCATCCAACTCCTCTCCCGACCTTATAGTCAGTGCAGAGAATAGGAAGTACTATTTCGGATTAAGGTCGGCCAAATGAAGCTGGGGGCGTAGAAGAAAATCCTTTTGCAGTGCTCTAGTGATGACGTATACGTTAATAGATAAAACTATAGAAATTACAAATCAGACTCAGGCGAAATTAGCATATATGATGATATCAGAGGTGAGAAGAAAGAAAGAGGGGAACACAGGTTTTAAAAATATTAAAATGTAGCATGGTCCCCTGTACTGAATCTCAATTGGGACTTAACCACGATCGACATATTTGCCCCATCCAACTCCTCTCCCGACCTTATAGTCAGTGCAGAGAATAGGAAGTCAACCAATATCTCCCTCACGGACACAATATACATTCCCATAGTGGCAACCACCGGTAGGCACTGATGCTCTTGCTCTCTTGAAACAAATAGGGAAAGCGATCTCTAACGTCTCAATAGATTTAAAAGGATACTTTTTTTATCAGGTATAAAGAACACAATGGAGTTAAATCCAACCCGATTTCCATACAAAATGCCATCCGTTTAATTTTATCGCGTTTTTATAGTTTTTTAGGAACCAGGCTATGTATTCTCGATTTTGAGTGATAAATAACAAAACGTAAAACGCATTTCTTAAACGTTCCATTCCCGAGCGCAATCATCGCGTTCGAATTTGTGTGTTATTGTTTAAAAATAATCCTTTCAAGTCAAAATTATCTTTAAGGGACAGGGTTAAGGTTCGGGGTTAGGGTTTTAGGTCAGCGTTTTAGGTTAGGGTTAGGATTAGATGAAATGGAACGTTTAAGAAATGCGTTTTACGTTTTGTTATTTATCACTCAAAATCGAGAATACATAGCCTAGGCCGTTTTTTAGTCGTGAGTGTAATTTTTTTTGACCAATAAATCGTTGATTGCTATTTTTACTATTGTCTTTAACAAAAATAGTATATATAGTAGAATGTAATGAAGGATTCTTAGACATTGTAGAGACTTAACTTCAACTATGACCTTAAAGGGTGATTCCAAACAAATACTTTATATTAGACTTTAAGTCAAAAAAGCTTATGAAAAGAAATAAAATTCAGAGTAAAATAAATTCAAAAGATCATAACTCTTATATACAAAGTATCTTTTAAAATTTAGTGGGGCGTGTTATATAATTTTGGCATTTTACATGTCAAAAATTCAAATTTTCCCTATTTCATTGGATTTACCCTTTTATTCAAAAGAAACGTTGTCTGTTAAACTGGTATCGCCTTATAATTAAAAAACATTTGTGAAATTATATTTTGAGTTTTCTAGATTTACAATAGATATCAGTTAGACAATATTTATATCTTGAATAGAGGTTTATTCAACCTTATTTTAAGGCTAATAGTAACTGATAAGAGATGAATATAAACATTCATCCATGTTATGCAGACAATTTTATGAAATATAATGTTAATTACAACATAGCAATATCAATATTCAAAAATTTAAAGCCTTAATTCAATACTGAGAATTGTAAAGGGACTAAAAAAGGATTTGTAATATTTACACTATTGTTTATTATAAGCTGAGGATGAAGCAGTTTTGCTCTAGGTCATTATGGTAAGTGTCCCTAGGTTCTTTAAATTTCCTTGTAGGTAGATTGTGTTATACAAAATTTAAAGAGATAAATTTAAAAAGACAATTTATCCCAAGTAATGCAAATATATTTAAGCAATTCAATACAATTTATTAATTTATTGAAAATCTAATGTTTGCTTATATTACAACTTTAATTGATGTTTGAGATATTTCAGGCATCTAAATTCCTGATAGTTAACATTTAAAGTTAATAAGAACCTAAATTTAAGAATTTTTAATTAAAATTTTCTAACAGCCTATCAAAAAAGGTTAATTATCTAAACCTTTAAATTTGAATAAAAATGCCTAATAAATTTTTTTAAATTGTTTTTGATGACCTTAAAAAAGCAAAAAATAATTGGTTATATATCATAATTATAAATATATTACAAACATTTAGCAGAAGGAATGTTTAACTATCCTAAAAGTTACTGCCATACCTATAAATGAAAACTATACTATATAAATATACAAATCAATTTAACATTTATAAATAGCACCTATTTTTATATGTAATAAATAGGCATTTATAAGATATTAATACCTACATAGACTGTCCAGGGGCATATAATGGGCAAGCAGATGCCCCTTAATTTACAATTTTTCAACAAAATTATGGTTAAATTTGCAAGATTAATATTTTTATTTTTCTTAAACTATTGTCATATCTTTAGTCCCTCACCCTTATTCAAATCTAAATTATGCCCAAGTATTCCATATACGCAGATATTTCATAAAAGCAATATAAAATACAATTAGCTAACTTTGAAAATTTACAATACTTGTTTTATACAATAAATAAACTCTATTTATTAAAGTGATTTTTCATACATAACATTAGTCTAACGCATATATCCCCTATAAATATATAATTTAATATAAAATAAGTATAACTTACGGCAATTTTATGTTCATAAATATTCTGCAGGCAATATAGGGAATTACAATAAATGCAATGCCCATAAAAATAAGCATCATTCTATTTAATTTAGGCATGATAGGCCTGTTAGATTGATCCAATATAACAAATCCTAGGCCACCTAAGCAAAACATAAAGCTTGATGTTAACCCTTCCATGATAAATTGACCATTGATTCGCCCAGCCATAAATGCAACCTTAAAAACACATTATACATAATAATGTAAATTTACAGGCTTAGATCGACCAAATTCGTCTGGAACAGAACCTAAACTAGGAGGTTCATTTATAACGTCGTAGATCAAACCTATTAATATTTCAAGGTCGACAAAATTTAAGTCATACCGCCAGTTATTAAAAAGTAGAAAAATAGAATTAAGCCAAAAACCATCATCGGAGTAGGATATTTTACCCATCCAGGTTTTCTTAATTTCAAATTGGGGCATTCTAAAAATTTGTAGAATTGTCTGTAATATAATTCCATAACGTGGAGATTTAATATGCACAACGATTGGCTACAAGAAATATCGATACCTAAATCGAATTATGGTCTCAACTGAATGCCGTTACAGCTTCACCTAGAATGCAAAATTTAATCTGTTACAACTTTCATAAAATTATCATATTTTACTAACTTTTTAACCTTTCATTGTGTTAAAGTATGTGGGTCGCGTTCGATCGATAAAGTCGTTGCTAGATATGGCAGCCCTGAATGAGTTCAAACTTCAACATATTTGTCAACAATAAGAGAGGCAAAAAATGCCAATGTTTAAGTAAACTATGGAACTTGATAATGCTTGTTAGGTATCTTATCCATGTACTGTAAGGTGTTTTTAAAGCTCAGATATCCAACTATACAATCAGTAGCTAAACTAGAGTAGGGACTGATGGACACAAGGCCCCCTTGCAAGATGCAAATTTTTTATCTCTTTAAGCCACGCAATAAAAAACTTGAGATCTTCGAAGATACGTAATCTTTTTGTCTGCCCCCCCCCCCTTCAAGCAAAAATATCTGACTCTATCGAAATTCGATTGTGCCTAGGAACCTACTTTAACAATAATTATTCATAATTGATTGGAGATACTAAAAAATTTCAGCTAATTATCTCTTATTTTATTATATCATTTTATTAACACTCAATATTATTAAAATAGCTAGCAAAAATCTAAATTTGCTTTTAAAACAACATAGCCTTTAATAATAGCTTGAACCAAATAGATTGTTGCTATATTATAACTTAATTGTGGGTAAATTTCAATTGTGTAAGACAAAAAAACTAGTTCCTCCCTATAAAACTTAATTATGTAATTTTTTTTAAATTGGCTAGTTTATTTGAATACCAATATTCCTACTTGTTTTTTGTCATAGATAAAATTAATTAGCCTTTATGTGCAATGTTATGGAGACAAAATAAAAATATGGTCTTGATGACAATTTACCACTATTGTTTCTGCAAATAGTTTGAGGTGCGTATTATGCTTATTTATCTTTTCAGTCTCAGCTGTTTGGCATGAAACTTAAGACTTGCAAGCTTTTTGATAAAAACAATAAATTATCGATAATGATGCGGGAAAACCGCGGCAAGTTCTTGGCTTAAATTTTTTAAGGATTATAAAATTCTAGTAACTTTAATTGTGTATTTTTATTTTGTATGATCCACATTAGGGTATTATATGTAAATCCATTTAAAATTTATTTAATATTAAAAAACACCCAATTATAGTAAATATTATATATTTTTGCATAAAATTAAAATTTTGTAGTTTCAAATTCATTTAAGTTTGAAATTCTAAGGGTATTGAATAATTTAATAATATATTTCTCACATATTTGTATCCATGGTTATATATTACAAAATTTTAGGCTTAGAATGAGTTGAGTTTTGATGGTGTAGTAAAGATACTAATGCATTTTTAGATTTCGCAATTTGTCATCCGGCTTGATGTGGTAATATTAAATTAGTGATTACTTAATTTGAAAAAAAAGTTAAGGTGGTTCGAGATTTTTTGAGCACCCTAACGTCATCTCTGCCTGGCAATTTTTCGAAAGTAAATTGGAGTATTTAATGACAATTTAATAGATTAAATCATGAGAGTTTTTATGCCTTAACTGATAGTATACTTGCTAAACCTTCGAACCTTAAAAACATATTCCGTTATTCATTCATTACTTTTAACATTACAAAGTGGGGTTGGCAGGTGTACGGATTTCCCTTTATAAATAATAATAGTATCATTAAAATGTTAAACTCGCACTGTGTAGTTTATAACGTTATAGCAAACATGCAATAAATTTTATATACTATTTGATGATAATAATATCAATGGATTAAAAAGTTTAAGTTAATTAATTAAATAAGTTATAATGAGGCTTTAGACGTGTTAATAAAGGGCCTCAATTAGCCCAAAATTTTAACTAACTCAAATATAGGTAAACTTATACATTTATAAGTCTATTTATATTTGACAAACACCCAGAATTTGATACAAATGTATAATTTGTTCTAAAAATTTAATTATCTATACTTCAAGATTTATAGTTTTTTGTTTAATTTGCACTATAGAAAATGTTGTTTTTATTAATTGGTTCATGACTTTATATTGTCAATGACATGTCGCACTATATCTTCAAGCTTGTGTATTAACTGAAAAAAAAATAAAATGGTTGATCATTTTAATTATTTTAAAAATTATTATTTATTTAATAATTGTAATGAATTAGTTGATATTTTTCTTTATTTCAAAAAATTTTCAAAAAAGTCGAGACAAGTCGAGAATTCTCGTCGAGACGAGAGCGAGATTTTTTAGACCAAGACGAGATCTAGATTCTCATAATATCACCCAAAACGAGACGAGATTTTGCTATGGATACCGAGACGAGATCGAAAAACTAATTATCGTCAATGCAATGAGACGTAGAGCAATTCAGATCATATGCGCGATTATCTGCTGTAACAAATTATCTTGACATGAATACAAAGACATGGCTCAAGCTAATAAACTTAATTAAAAGAATTTTACCTAAATTATTTCTTCCAAGTAGTCTATAATATACTTAAAATCCCTCATATATTTTTGTAATGGCGATTTTTTCTTCATGTATTCACGTTTTTGAAAATACGTGTATACGATCGCCATGTCGTATGCTTGGAGAAGTTTTTCCCCTTCCTTGTTCTTCAGGCCATACCCATAGCCTACATCATAATTAGAGCCCTGTAAAATGAAATTTTTTCTGCCCAAGCCGGGCCCGAGCGACTTTTTTTATTTTTGGTTCGACCCGATTTTTCAAATTGAAAATTAAAATTTCTTGAATATTTATTTTAAATGAATATTTCACCATATAAAGACATCTTCTTCTTCTTTATCAGTTATTTGGTCCCACAATGGCGTTTGTTTTGATAAGTTTCTCCCATCTTGACAGAGTGAGTGCCATGTCTTGATTAATCTCCTTAGTTTTCATAACTTTATCGACTTGCCCTTTGCACGTGACACGGGGTCGTTCTCTTCCTCCCTTCCCCGGTACCTCCATATCCAGTACTTTTCGATTTACGTCATCCGTGTCCCTTTTTAGTATATGCCCATACCACCTTAGCCGATTTTCGTTAATCATGTCCGCCATAGGTTGAATACCTATTTTTGTCATGAGAAAGTCATTCGTCATATTGTCGAGCCTAGTATACCCCAAGCTTCACCGTATCATTCTCATCTCTGTGGCTTGTAATAGCTTTCCTTCCGTGGTGTTTAATGCCCATGTTTCATTTCCATATAATAACACAGCTCTTACGATGGATTTGTAAGCTTTGCTCTTCAACCATGTTGGCATTTTCTTGTCGCACATTACACCAGATATACTTCGCCATTTAAGCCATCCTTTTTGGATCCGGGCATTGATTTCCGTTGCGCAACCTCCCTCTTGATGTAGCATCGAGCCGAGGTATGTAAATTTGGCTACTTTTGGGTACTTTAGATGGTCATCCAGTGATGGGGTGCCTGTAACGTTCATTTCCATGTATACCGTTTTTCGATCGTTGACCTTGAAACCATATCCAGCTAAGCGCTTTGACCACTTTTCGGCTTCATCGAATACTTTCTCCCTTGTTTCCTCGCATTGTACTATATCATCGGCACATAGCATACACCATGGCGATGGCTTTTGAATGTCCCTCGTTATCGTGTCTATAATTATATTAAATAAAAAGGTACTTAAAGCAGAGCCTTGATGTAATCCAATATTAACCCGAAAAGGTTTAGAGTCTCCAACTATCGTCCTAACGCAAGAGTTTGAGGCTTCATAAATATTTTTCATAAGCCGTTTATTTGCGTCAGGGATATTTTGTTTTCTCAGGCACCACCGTATTAAAACGCGGGGGACCGTGTCATAAGCTTTCTTCAAGTCCATAAAGACCATATGTAGGTAGGTCTTTCCTCTTTTCACCATACTTATCCATCATTTGTCTTAGTGCGAAGATTGGGTCGATTGTGGAATTGCCGACCACAAATCCGAATTGATTAGCCGATATTTCCACCTCGTTTTTCAGCCTTGTTACTAAGATCCTTTCCATAAGCTTCAAGGAGTGGCAAGTTAGCTTGATACCTCTGTAATTGCCACAGTCCTGAGGGTCTCATTTGCCTTTAAATAAGGGTATAATCGTGCATGCTCTCCATTGATTAGGAATTCGCTCTTCCACCAATATCTTGTTAAGGAGGCTCGTCATGGTGGTGACTCCTTCTTCACGACATCCGAGCAAAGCTTCCATAGGTATTCCATCTGGGCCATTTGCTTTTCCTTTTTGCATCTTGTTCATTTGTGTCCTAACTTCATCCTCCTGAAAGAGTTCGACCATGCTTATAATTGGCTCATTTTTGGGAAGAGAATCCTTGTCATTTGCAATATTCATAAGTTTATTAAACATCCTTTCCATCTTTCCATCACTTCTCTCGGCTTGAATAAGGTTTGACCCTTCTCGTTTTTGACTATTGAACTCCGACATCGCGACTATTCTTCTCCATTATCTTGGATAATTTGTACATAAGCCTATCGCCCCCTTTATGATCCAGTTTGTTTGCCATCTCGGTGTACGCGGCATTCTTCGCTTTTGCAACGGCCTATTTGCGGCCCTCTTTGCGTCCCTATATTCTTTATAATCCGCCGACTTTTTTGATTTATGCCACCGTCTATATAGAGATTTTTCTTTCTTTCGATGAAATCTTTAACCGTTTGATCCCACCACCATAGTTCCCTATTCATAGTTTGCCTCCTTTGGTCTGTCCTAGAACATGAATCGCTGTTTCCATAATGTCCTTAGATAGCGTCTCCCAATCGTCGTCTACGTCCCTTTGCAACTTCCTTGCACCTAAGAGTGAGGAGGCTTTTTGATGGTATTCTTCGTTCGTCGACATATCTTTTAACCTTTCGTATCGAATTCGAGGTTCATAGACCTTTCTTCTTTCGGGAAATATTCTATCAAGATCCATAACAAAGGGACGATGTTGCCTGGCAATTTCTTCTCCCGGTTTTACTTTGAAATCCTTGATACTCCATAAGTCCTTTCGCCGTATAAGCAAATAGTTAATTTGACTAAAATGCTTCCCACACAGGTCACAATATGATCTTCGCGCTTTTGAAAATAGGTGTTAACGATCGCCATGTCATATGCTTGGGATACAAGTTTTTCCCCATCTTTGTTCTACAGACCATACCCATAACCTCCATGATTGCGTTCATACCCGAGGCGATCTTTCCCTACGTGAGCATTGAAATCTGCTCCAAAAATTAGCCTTTCTTCCTGTCCTTTTCCTTGTATTTCCTTTTCCAATAAATCGAAAAATATGTCTTTCTCTGATTCCGAACACCCAATTTGGGGAGCATACACGCACATAACGGTTAGGAGGCCCCCTTGATCTGCAATCTTCACCCCCATAGCCTGTCGGAACAACGCTTGACTTCCACCACCTTGTCCTTGAACGATTCGCTTAGAACGATACCGACCCCGTTTCTACGATTTGGTGACCCACTGTAGAAAAGCTTGTATCCTTCTCCTAATTCCCGAGCTTTCGTTCCGTTCCACCTCGTCTCTTGTAGGCAGGCGATGTGTACCTTTCTTCTTTTTAGCATTTGTGCGACCTCGATGTTCTTCCCCGTCAACGTTCCCACATTCCAGCTCGTTATTCGCATTCTTTCAACAACTAATTTCCTTAACCGCATTCGTTGTGAGTTGGGCAGTAACCCTAGTGTATTTTTCACATTGCACGGGCGGGATATGCAGTGTGCGTTGTTTGTGGAGGACGCCCTAGCCTTTTCTTGTAAAATCTTGAAACTATCATAATTTTGGAGTTGGATTTTATAGCCGGTTTCCGACCTGACGCCAACCCTCGCACACGGACTTGAGGCCGTCGTAGGTAATGTTACCATATAAAGACATAATACATTAAATTGTTATTACTCGTAATTTACAGATAGGATAAGTTTAAAATCAAATTTCATTTTCATTCGCTAGAATTTATTCAGCTAATAATTTAAAACTGGAAAATTTTTATAAAATAATTTTATCTAACAGTTCCAAATTAAAAACTTTTTAAAATATTTCCTTATTTTATTTCTAAGTAACAGCTATATGAATATAGTTAAATATTTGAATAAGATTAGCAATTTAGGTTAAAAAGCTGAAGCTTGGAAGCTATATTATATTTGGTGTACGAAAATAATTATTTAATATCGAGTTGAGTTTGTTAAATCATGTACTATAAAAGATTAGTTTGCTTTAATCAATTCAAGTGGGGCTCGAGCTTCGGGTCGGGCCGCCTCATCTTGTAGTAACAATAATTTATCAGTAGACGGATTTGGAATTTCTGCATAAATTACACTATCGATGTCTTCAAGAAGTATTTTGTCGATGAATTAAATCCAAATGTGAGCATGTGCCAATCCTCGCATTAGCCACTCATTCCAGGCGCGTAGCCAGGGGGGGGAGCGGGACTTCCCCTTGGGCAAAATTTAAAAGGTTTTTGCTTAATAAATAAATTAAATGGGTCAATATATTATAGTTGCATAAAAGATTTTAAGAAACTTATAAAAACCTGGAAAAATAATATATACATTCAATTGTTCTAATTTAATTTTCGACTAAATTTGTAAAATTCTCCAATATGATTGTGAAAATTGCTATGAAAAAAAAAAACTTGGTTGAACATTTTTTCCCCGTGAAAATGCCAGACCGCCCCGTTGCTAGGAAGTGGCTAACTAAGCGATTATGTTTGATTTAATTTCTTTTATACTTCAACTAGCTGTGCCCGGCCAAGCGTTGATTTGGCTTAGTCCCTTATTAGCTAAATAACTGTAAGAGAGTTTAACATATAAAAATAAAAAATACAAAATAAATATTTAAAACGGTTGTAAATCTATTCAATCGTTTATAAATATACCTTTTCCTATTATAAAACTATATAATATATATTTACATAATATAGCATTCTATAATTTAAATTATACAATAATACCATTATTTTATTTTTCTAGTTAGCTGATTTATTTGAAATACAATTTTCTTTAATATAATAAAATAATTAATTGAAGGATGGATAAATATTAAAAATATGCTTCTATGATCGACCACGTGATAATAATGGCAAAAATTGCATAATTTAAATTTTATTTATTTAATTTAAATAGTTTGTTAAACCCTAATAAATTTGACCGTATACTGTAACATTTTTATTATACTTTTAAATATCTAATTCGAGAAAACTTCAGCCTTGTATGTATGACGTCATTATTGTATAAGATGCTATAAATGAAACTGCTGGCCGAAAAATGTCCGATATTTTTAAAACGAAAAGGTATTTTAGGAATCTGAAAAGCTATTTTACCCCTGGCCGCCCTGGGCATCTACGGCTAAATTTTCGCGCGAATCGGACCGGTAATTTCAGAATTTAGCCCTTTTTTAAAACCAAAAGGAATTTTAGGATTCTGCAAAAGCTATTTTACCCCTGGCCGCCCTGGGAACCTACGGATAAATTTTCGCGCGAATCGGGCCGGTAGTTTCAGAATTTAGCCCTTATCCACTGTGGCATAAGGCCAATTTTTGGTATATTGAACTAATCTAAACTCTTCCCCCCTGCCCCCGCTTATTTCTAGTTTTATTAAATATCTATTTTTCCCCCTCCCCTTTCTAGTTTTATTACTCTTCAAGTTTAAAAATAGTTTATTGCTTGTCACGCAGTTCTAATCCCCTCATCATTATTATTGTATCACCGCGCTGTGCGCTATTATTATTATTTACATCTTCATCATTATTATTGTATCACCGCGCTGTGCGCTATTATTATTATTTACATCAACCATCATCATTATTATTCCTACTATTTAAAGTACGAATTGTTTGTAAAGAGTCAGTCATATTAAAGTCATATACCTTATTTATTGTGTTACTGTTAATAAAGGAAATAGTGTTAATAAATCCTAGTGTCGGAGTCTTAATAAATTCCGTCCTCCCTTTTTGAGGGAGGGCTAGGTCAGAAAAAGATATAATATTTATCAAATAATATAAGGGATCCAACATCCACATACATACATACACTTTACTTTATATATATAGATAACTTAGAAGCTTTTATTATGTAAAATATTTCAAAGGGAAAGACAATACCAATAGGCTAGAGCTGTTAAAGTTCATCTTAATTTTGAACTAGTTCAAGTTCATTTTGAAAAATAAAATTAGTTCAAGTTCATTTTGGAAAAAACGAGCTAGTTCAGTTCTTAGTTCAAATTTTTCAAAATGAACTAGTTCAGTTCATGAAAAAAAATATATTATAGAATTTGAATCAGGTCCGAGTGGTTTTTGAAAAACGTTTTATCTGATTAAAATCAGTTCTAAAACTTATCCGCAATATTAAAATTCTATGAATCAAATTTTTATTTATGTTTGAGTTTATTTAAACTTATTATTGTTTATTTATAGTCCATTATAAAATATAATTTAATAAACATTTTTCATATACCAACAAGCTTTTTTATACAAAACTAAATTAGATATATAATTTTGAAAAACAATTATATGTGTAAAACTTTTCAATTTGCAATTGATGATTGAAATAAGGGGGAAATAATAAATTATTTTCAAAATTATCATAAAAAAGAAAGTTTATCCACAAAGATAAGTTTTCCTAAATTGAACAGTCTTTCAACAAGAGCACTAGATGGAATGCAAAGGTTATATTTAGTAAAAATTTGTTTTAAATGGGTAATTTATTATTTACATCAAATGAGGTATTCATCGGTTTTATAAAGTTTTTAATGATATATTTATTGGAATTATCACGTCTGATATCTAGGAGGTAATTTATTATTTACATCAAATGAGGTATTCATTTATAAAGTTTTTAATGATAAATTTATTGGAATTATCACGTCTGATATCTAGGATATCCAACCCATTTTGAGTATGAGGGTTAACATTTTCGGCATCTAGTGGCAATATTGAATTTATTGCCTTCAAAATTCTATACTCTTCCTATCAATTTTTCGCATAAAAATCACAAAAATTAAATAAATGATACTTACTGACAATAATACAGGAATGGGCGTAGCCAGCATTCAAATTAGAGAGGGGCAATAATGATTTAAGAAGAAGCAAAATGATCATTTTTCGAAATTTTAATAAATTTTTGGATTTAAAGGGGGGCAGCCGCCCCTCCCTGCCCCCACCCTTGGCTACGCCCATGAAAACAGGCTCGAGTGTTGTGTTTTCTATAATATTAAAAAGGCGTGTTTAATAAAATTTTTATAATAGAGGTTTATTTCTAAATGATTGTGTATGATACGTGGACTAACGAGATGGCATAGAGCTATGGGGACTTTCTGCTTGATGTCAAAAATTCTTGGAATCATGTGTAATTCTTATTAATAAAAACAATTAAACTCGGCTTATAATTTCATTTTAAATAATAATTTTTCTGATGAAATAGTTCATTTATATTGTAAAGTTCAAGTTGTAAAAAAATAACTAGTTAAAGTTCAATTTAAAAAAAACGAACCAGTTAAATTTTTGGAAAGGTAACTAGTTCAGTTCAAGTTCATAACAGCTCTACAAGTGGCACAAAAATTGTCATAATAAAAATGTTAGAACAAGGAACATAATTTTGTATTGTATTTAACTGGAGTAAAGTTAAATGAATGGGCAGCCAAAACTCCTCTTGATTGCTTTAAAATACTTACTGCAGATGAAATAGTTAAGAGAATAGTGAAATTTAGCAAATTTGTGACTATATAACTACATATAAAATTTATATGTAACTATTTTTATACTCATAAAATTTCTCATGTATCTTTATAAAAAATGTAAAAATAATATTTAAATTTATAACAATATGAGACCAATAATAACTTTTTAAAATAAAAGGCCAAATTGTCTAAGTTTGAACATCTCTATTTTTTTTTTAACCAAATTTTCCACATTTATAGTTTCAACTTTCTTTTATATAATCTTATTGATTAAACCATAAGATAAAATATATTTTTTTTTGATATGAGCCAAAAAATTCATTAGGGGAAAATTTTTGTGGGTTGCTCTAATTATAAAATTTAAACCACTTGATCAAATAGCCATATTAATATATTTGAGAGTTGAAATATTATTCTTGCAAATTTTAACAAGTTTTTATTATAAAACATCTAGGTTATAGCTATTTAAAGTTTAGGGTAGACTTTATTAGATTTAAAAAAACTGAAAAATTTAAAATTTATGCCACTTGTATATAATGAATTATACACATTGTGTAAAAATTTAATTAAATACTTCACATCATTAGATAATAAAAAAGAGAAAATATAAAAAAGAATTCACAAATATGATGTGAAAGCTTAATTTAATAAAAAATTGATGTATACCAATTAAGGAGACAGTCTACAAATTAAGGGTCATGATAGCCTTTACACCCAGAAAAAATATTGTACATCCAAACATGTTTTGAATATGAGTTTTAACGGACAAAATTCAACATTTTAGTTTGCTCAATTGCTCATGCCATTTATGATTAATAATTTATCAAAAAAAGCAAACTAATAAATAATTATAATAAGATATCTTAAAAATATTTATGAACAAACAAAATAAAAATCATTTATATCAGCAAGACAAAATTATTTGTTTCAAAAGTTTTGAAACTTGTAGTTATTAAATAGATTTCAATCACCATCATATACAACCTCCATTACATAATTTATTAATGAAATACAAAAACAGGCTATTCATTATCAACATTGACAGTTTGAAGCCCTAAAAATGTTTAGAAATGATATTTAAAATTAGTATTACCTTTGTGTGATGCCACCGCCACATATGTAACGAGGGTATAGAGTTTGTTTGGGCTATCTTCATCATCATTTCTTTTACGTGCTAGCCTAACACGGACTCTGTAACAAACACTCCTAAAAAAGTTACTTACAAATCTTAATTAATATTACCTTATGCCTTTAGCCCAAATTTGTCTATTCAAATTACCATCTATACGCACATCTTCAGTTCCCATTTGCTGTTTAGCAAACTTTCTAATTTCTTTGATAGCTCTGGGGGCTCGATATTTCCAACCACTTGATACAAATATTTAATGATGAAAACTAACTTACACTCCATATATCCGTTTATGAAGATTTATCGTGTATTCTCTAGTAACAACTTCATTCAAAGCGGATTTACCTTTTTTAGAAATTTTCTTTTTCGTCATGTTAACAGATGAGGAAATGCACAGATCAACCGACAAAACGAAATGTAGTCGAGTAGAGAAAACAATCAGATTTAGCGTTAATATATTTAAAGATAACAAAACCTATTTATAATTAGCAGCACTATTTTTTAGTGACAGCATATTACTAACAATCTAGATAATTCTTTTCTAATTTATTAGTTATTTTATAGTTTAGGTTTACAAACACCACACTATCTGGATTTGCTTGCAAATTATTATCTTTCTGTTGCTACTATTAAAGAAATTAGTATTGGGGGACTTCGCCGACATTTAAAATTTTAGACCTTTTGATCTTTGTTGATTCTTGAATCATTTTAATAATGATAAGTTGATTTCGAAAAGCACCCTAAAATTTTAATTAAATAGGACAGTTCAAATAGAGATACACGGATCGCGGACTAATGTATGCGCGGGAGTGGTTGAATTCCATAAAATTAGTGCCTACTTTGTTTATTTATTCGACACTGGTTTATGGCAGACCAGTCTCTGATAAATATTTACTATTACTCATACCTGGGAGTTAGGCCGCACAATAAACAGATAAGCTTGAATATGTATAATATAAATATTTGACATTTCCTTTTGCTAAAGTATTGTAAACCTTTGCTAAATATCTGCATTTTTCTTATTAAATTAATTTTTACCGTAATACCGCTATTTTGTTTTTTAAAGATTTTAAAGTTAGGATCGGCACTTCCTGGTCAAAAAAATAGAAGTTAGGTCTAACACCCACCTCTTCTTTTACATAAAACATAATAGCTCTTATAACTTATGCATTAATTAATCAGGAATTCAAGATATTCTAACTCCCACGCCATTCAATATAGGTCATTACGGAATATACATAATTGAAATCGACCTTCCCACTATGTGCTGCATAAAAAGTTATATATGCTTATTTAGTTTTATAATATTTAAGTTAATTATCTTACCCAGTGTTGTTAATATGCTCGAATTGGTTGTGCTTGTATTGTGCTAAACCTGGTAATAGGCATATATCTCCTACCATTACCATCAGCATAAGAGCACATGCTGCTTAATAACCCTGTTACTAGCTCCGCAGATTAAGGTTGCCACGGTTGCTGGTTGAGAGAGATGTAATTAACCGGGCATTTAGCAGATTTGATTGATATAACGTGGTAAACAGGGTTGTTTGAAACTATACATGGTTTTTAGCAAATTTAATTATAGCGTATTATTAGAGTTGGCAGCTGGCATATAGTGCTAATCAATTTTTTTTCAATCAAATATTTATCCAAAAATGGTGATAAAAAAATGAAAATATATTATAAAGAACTTTGCCCCCCTCACTTTTTTTGTCCCGTTGGTTTGCCTCCCCCCCCCTTTATTTTCCCTTTCTCACCAGGGGGGGGGCAAACGCCACCTCCCCCGGTTAAGAAAGAGGGTGAAAAAAGGGGGAGGCAAATCACCCCTCCCCCTCCCTCGGTGAAAAAGAGGGTAAAAAATAATGGAGGGGGGATGAAACTCCCGGTTGAGAAAGAGGGTAAAAAATAAGGGGGGGGGGCAAATCACCCTCCCTCCTCCCCCCTGATGAGAAAGAGGGTAAAAAATAATGGGAGGGGGGCAAACCAACGGGACAAAAAAAGGGAGGGGCAAAGTTCTTTATTATATATTTTTAATTTTTTTATCAACATTTTTGGATTAATATATGATTGAAAAATATTGATTAGAATTATATGCCAATGCCAACTATACTAGTACGCTATAATTAAATTTGCTAAAAACCATGTTTAGTTCAAATACCCTGCGCGATACCCGGTTTATATCAATTCAATCTACAAATGCCCGATTTATATCTCTCTCAACCAGCAACCATGGCAACTTTAATCTGCTGTGCTAGTAACCGGGTTATTAAGCAGCATATGCTCGTTATGCTGATGGTAATGGGCGAGATGTATGCTACTACCATAGGTTATGGTTTTAGCATTTAAGCATATTAACAACACTAATCTTACCTCGCGTTATAACAATGGCTCTGCTAATTTCATGCCTATTTTGTGATGTATACTGTGACAAAAATTAGATTTAAATTTTGGTTTGTATAAATAAAAATTTACATTAACGAATGTCATCTCATTTAAAATCACTTGGTAATCACTTGAAAATGCACGACGAAACTGATTCTATGGAATAGCAATTAAAATCAAATGTTTATAAATGAAACCATGTCACACTATGTGCTTGATCATATATATATACTATGAAACTAAAAATTTATTTTACCTAAATTATTCATAATATTCTAATGGGTCATAAATATTTTATTATGATAATCTTCCAGTATATACACTTAGACTCTATAATAATATATATGGTAGTGGACAACGTTACCTTTAATATAAAAATATAGAAAATGCCATATGTATTTGAGTTTTTTACCACTAGCACCCAGGATGAGCACATGCGTTTTGTGCTATAATAGTATCCCGCCTTTAAATTAAAACAAAACGCTAATAATAGAAAAATGAGTACATACATCGTAATCCCCCATTTTTCAATTTGGAACTCTACAATAGTTTTAATATGCACATTTAGCGCGAGGCTAAGTGCGTCAGCCTTATAACTGGCTTCTTTTCCTTAATTTTTACAAAGTTTTTTTAGGATTTCACAATTACCAAATGTTTCAAGGTAAATCTTAACATCTGGCTCTATTAAATTTTATTAAAAAAGGCCAGTATGTTTATATTTAAACAACAATCACCATGTAACTTAACCTTAAGCTTTATTAGGTAAATAAAAATTCACCCGGAGTTATTCCAAGCTTGTAGACTTTTTTTACAATTTTTAAAAATAATTGGTGTAATATTTATGACTGACCAGGTTACACTGTAGCCAAAGTTTAAATATAATGTATTTATTATCAGATTAGTCAAGGTTATGTCTACAACCTGATCTTTAAGTAAATCTTAAGATTTACTAGAATACAGGTAAAAAAACATGTAATAATTCAATTTTGGTTAAAGAAGAAAAATTACTTAAGGAGTAAAATCCCCTACCCGCATCCCCCTGACATTACAAGGGTTAAAGGTTCGCTAAATAGAAAGGATAAACTCCCAGTCTGCCCCCAGTACTTCTCATTTTCTGAGATAAAATACTCCCCCCCTTTTTCTGAGAATATAATAGCGAGCTGGTGATAAAAAGATCTGGATGAGAGCTGGTCTACAAGGAATGTTGGATAGCTTGAATTTAAGCTAATATGCGAGCTAAAACTCAAATTAAATGTAATCTATATTAACACTTAATTGGCGAAAAAATTAAAACAATGAAGGGTTTTATAAAAAAAACACTACTACGACGGTCTCAAATCCGTGTGGAAAAAATGGAGAATTAGTCTGAGGTCAGATACCTGCTGTCATTCTACATGGGTCATCAAATCGTGGAAACGGAGTTGGTATCGTTCCAAGCAAATCGAGAACAAAGTGTTAGAAGTCAAGCGTTGTTCAGACAGGTTAATGTGGGGATGATTACACTGGTCATAAATAAAGGTCTTGTGTAATCAACCGGGAAACGGTCAACATATTCTGATAGAGTTTTTTGTGGTGAGCACAAATATGTTTTTCGTTGTTTTCCTATACGTCAAGTTTTTTTTAGATATTTCGATTTAAAGTTGCGAAAATGACCGTTTTTGACCCTTTTCGACGCTCAATAGTGTGATATTGAATGGCTAAAAAATCTTTTTAAACCTCTAAGTGGTAGAACCAACTTAGGGTTAAACATTGAAAATTGATTTTTTCCCCTATTGTTTTTTTTCCAATTTAACGAATTTCAATTAGTCCCTATGCGAAGCGGCATCCTTTGAGCCTCCCTCCCTCCCTCTCTATCTAATTCGGTTTATAACACTATACTCTTGGTGCATGTGGGTGATTGATGGATGATGTGGGGTGTGGGTGTGTAAGAGTAGTGGCGTAATACGAGCTATTCCTCTAGTAGAGAGGGAGGATGACAGGCGTAGTAGTAGAAATAGTTCGTATTAACACCCACTACTCTTGCACCCACCACACTCATCAATCACTGCACTAAGGGTCTAGTGTTATATAAACATATAAGCCAATTAGATAAAGATGGAGGGAGGCTCAAAGGAAGCCGCGATTTTAGGGACTAATTGCATTTTTGATATATTGGAAAAAGTAAAAACAATATGGAAAAAATCATTTTTTAATGTTTTACCCTTAAAATTTTTTTAACTATTCAATATCGCTCTATTGAGCGTCAAAAAGGGTCAAAAACGGTCATTTTCGCAACTTTGAATCGAAATATTTAAAAAACTTGACGTATAGGAAAAAAACGAAAAACATATTTGTGTTCACCACAAAACACTCTATCAGAATATGTTGACCGTTTCCCGGTTGATTTTTTTTTGTAGACCAGTGTTATCAACGGGGCCTCTTCGTTATGTGCTCATATGCTCCCCAGTTGTATGAAAGTAGAGAAGATATATACTTGAATACATTGGGGAAAAATAGAAGGAGGACAGGAAGAAAAGATAATTATGGGGGCAGACTTCAACACCCACATAGGGAAAGATTGCTTCGGGTATAAACGAAATCATGGAGGCGGCATGGTCTGAAGAAGGTAGGGGGAAAACTTCTCAAAGTATCACTAGCATACGACGAGGCGATCGTTAACATTTATTTTCAAAAGCGCGAGGATCATATTGTGACCTATAGATTTTGGAAGCATTTAAATCAAATTGACTATTTGCTCATCTGGTGAAAGAATTTATGAGGGATCAAAGATTGCAAAACAGGGAGTAAAAATCGCCAGGCATCATCGTCAATTGTTATGGATCTTGAAAGAAAACAATTTCTCAAGAAGAAAGGTTTATGACATCGATTCGATACGAATGGCTAAAGGATACGTCAACGAACGATAAGCTTACACACCACTCCTTGGTGCTAGGAAGTTGGAAAAAGATGTAGACGACGATTAGGAGACGCTAGCTGCGGACCGAAATGGCGATTTGGGTTCTATTACAGACCATTGAAGGTAAGGCTATGAATAGGGAACTAAGGTGGTGGGATCAATCAGTTAGGATAATTATGGAAGGAAGGAGAATTGTATATAAACGTTGGCATAAATCAAAAAAAAATCGGAGGAGTATTGCTTTGCAATAGCGAAGAATGCTGCATATACTGAGATGGTTAATAAATTGAATCATAAAGGGGGCGACAGGCATTGTTAAAAATGGCCTAGGGGAGAAAAAGGTTCACTTCGTAATCCTTAAAATAGTCAAAAATGAGAAGGGTCAAACATTATTATAGCCGAAGAAGGTGATAAAACGGTGGAGAGGATATTTCAAAAAACTTATGAATATTGCAATTATAAAGATTCTCTACCCGATACTGAGCCTTATACAAGTAGGCTCTAACTCTTTAAGGAGAATTTAGGACACAAATGAACAAGATGCGGAAGGGAAAGGCGAATGCCCCAGATAAAATTTCTATGAAAATAGGTAGGATGCCGAGAAAGCAGACAAGACCATGACGAACCTCTTTAGCATAGTATTGGTAAAAGAGAAAATTTTCAATTGATGGAGAGCAAGCACACTTATACCCCTTTGCAAAGAAAAAGAGACTCGCAAGAGTGTGGCAAATGCAAAGGTGTCAAGCTAAATTGCCACTCCTTTAAGCTTATGGAAAGGATCTTAGTGACAAGGCTGAAAACGAGGTGGAAATATCGACTAACGAATTCGGATTTTGGCCGGTAAATCCACAATCGACCCGATCTTCGCACTAAAACAAATGGTGGATAAATATGGTAAAAATTGAATAAATCTACATATGGTTCAACCTGGACAAAGCTTATGACACCATACATCGCGATTTAATTTGGTGGTGCTTGAGAAAACAAAATATCCCTGAGGCATATGTACGGCTTATGAAAAATATTTTTGAAGGGTCAAATTCATGCGTCAGGACGACAGTTGTACATTCTAAACTTTTCTGGTTGAAATTAAAATACATCAATGATTTGCCCTAAGTCTTAATATTCCGCATTATTATGGACATGATAACGAGAGACGTTCAAAAGCCATCTCCTTAATATATGCTATATGCCGATGATATAATTTTCTGCAAAGAGACAAAGGAGAAAGTATTTGAAGAAGTTGAGAAATGGTCAAAGCGCTTAGTTAGATATGGTTTAAAGATCAGCAATCGAAAAATGTTATATATGGAGACGTTACAGGCACCCCATTGCTTAAAGCCAGGTTAAGTACCCAAAAGTAATTTACATACCACGGCTCTAAGCCACATTATGAGGAGGGTTGCGCAAAATAAGTCAATGCCCGGATCCAAAAAGGATGGCTTAAATGGCGAAGTATATTTAGTGTAATGTGAAACAAGATGTCAATATGTTTGAAGAGCAAAGCTTACAAATCCATCTTAGGACCGGTGATATTATATTGAAGAGAAAGATGTGCATTATAACGTCACGGAATAAAAGTTATTGGAAGCCAGTTAGATGAGATGGATATGGTAGAGTTTAGGTATAATAAGCTCGACCATATGATAAATGATAGTCTCGGGACATTGTGTATTCATCATAAGTAGGACTTGATTGACAAAAATTGGCTAATGTGGTATGATATATACTATGATGGGGACGAATGATGTAAATCAAAAAGTAATGGACATGAAGATGCTGTGGAAGAGAGAATGCAGATGACCCCGGGTCACATGGAAAGGACAAGTAGACAAAGTATTGAAAACCAAGATAGGGCATGACATTCACCAGATCAAGATGGGAGAAACTTATCAAAACAAACCCCACGACTGTAGGACCCAATGATAAAAAAGAAGTAAACTCTTTTCATAAAAAGGTGAGCTTAGAGTAATCACCATAGTAAACAAATTTGGCATTCAAGTTACGCCTTTATCTTATATATAAAAATGAAACTATGTAAGTTTGTTTGTATGTTTGTGTGTATGCCACCACCAAATTTGGAAAACTACCAGACCGATTTAGCTCAAAATTTCACAGTTTATTCCCCATACTCCGGAGCATGTTTTAAGATTTGTTCGAGCCAAATCGGTCCAGTAGTTTTCGAGGGGTCGCGTTTTTTTGTTTTATACGTTGTTTTATACGTTTTAGCACTTAATAATCTTAATAATGACGTCATATGACGTATAGCATATGAAGCTTAAATGTTTTATTGCTGCAAAAAATTTTCTTTCATATTAAATCAGGTCAGACCCGTTCCATATGAATGAACCAGAGGAATATAAACATTGGATCTTACAATAAGTATTAATATGCTCTTCCCCAATTAATTAGATATATGCTTTTTATTCCATATGATAAAAGAAGCTTTTCCGTGTAAATTATATTATTGGATAAACTTATTTGGGTTATATCTATACTGCGTTATGAATATTTTATGTTTTTAGTCAATTATTCATAAAGTGTAAGTCTTCAGCCATTAGAAACACTTAAAAAGTTTTTAGAACAAATATATTCTCACAATACCCAATTATCATTATT
Source organism: Gordius sp. MW1 (assembly GCA_964036665.1). Lineage (NCBI taxonomy): Eukaryota > Metazoa > Nematomorpha > Gordioida > Gordea > Gordiidae > Gordius > Gordius sp. MW1. Next base: position 18,966,421 of record OZ038530.1, read on the forward strand.
TAAACCAATATTTCTATTTAAACCAATATTTCTATTTAGCAATCTTCGTAGCAGTGGTAAAAGTAATACAAATCAACTTAATGCTAACATTCCAGCGTTGGAAGCTTTATCAAAGCTATTTTTATTGACTTATAGTTATAGATGCATTCAGGGACAACTTCACGAGCTACCGAATCAGCTGAAGAGCGAATCGAAAGACTAGCCACTAAACGCTCACGAACCACAACTTCACGAGCTAACGAATCAGCTGAAGAGCGAATCGAAAGACTAGCCACTAAACCTCACAAGCCACAACTTCACGAGCTACCGAATCAGCTGAAGAGCGAATCGAAAGACTAGCCACTAAACCTCACAAGCCACAACTTCACGAGCTACCGAATCAGCTGAAGAGCGAATCGAAAGACTAGATAGGACGGTCGCGTCCCCTCTTGCGTGATTATAAAAATACATATTTTATGAAGATGAAAGAAAGAAATCCCTCCTGCGTGGCTAAATAAATTAAAGTGGGCCTGGGCCTTGGACCCTCTTTAACTATCTGTTTAAAAATTTTTGCATACTAAACACTTACCAATTATATTTGATATATTCTTAATCTATTGAAATTTATCTATAAGATGATATATATTTTGCTAATACACCCGGGTAAATGGCAAAACAACGTTTGCCGGGTTCATCTAGTTATCTATAAATATCCAACATAAATTGCTAAAATTAATTGTAACACACTAAAAAGACAAGCACACAACTAGGGGGCGTAGTGTAGGAGAAAAAAAGGAGAGTAAGGGAGTGAATGATGTTTTAGTATACATCACATGCGCACAATGTAATCTTATGTACTCCGCTTTCCAGACATAGTGGTACGAATTTTGCTAAGGGAAAGGGCTCACGTAAACGCGAATAAATTTGGATATAGAGGTTAAACAAAAAATAAAATAATGGACCGATAGAAGAAAGTTTAATATACAGAAATATATTAATATTTTTTAATATAAATTAAAAAAGCCGTGGGAATATAACCTCAAAAAAGTTTGAAATGGGCTTTTTTTGCACCTTCTTTCGTTTACCTAAAAAACTGGAGGTATTGGGAAAAAAGTAAAAACATGTTGTAGTTCAGCGCAAAATTTTCTATTGGAGGTACCTGTGAAATAAGCGGGAAAAGGTAATGTTGCACAAGACCGACTAAAAGGAAAGCAATTAAAACAATGATAGTATTTTAATTTTTCTAAGGTTTATCGCTACTTTTTTAATTATGAAAAATTATTTAGCTATATTAAAAGTTTGGCCACGTAATTTGGCTATTAAACAATATGAGAAATGTATAGAATAGTTTGTATAAATAGTGTTTTCTAATCTTTTACACATCACTTTATCTTATCGATAGGTGCAATCCCGTGTTAACCTGGTTAAACTTAGTTTTTGGTCCAACTATAATTCAATATTTTATTGGTCCAACTATAATTCAATATTTATTATTTAACAAATTTTCTTACTCGCTATTTGAATTTATTATTACCTCTGAAACATTTATTTATAAAAGTTCCATTTCTATAAAATTTCCAATAGCTGTTTGTCACACTGAGGTGGTCAGCTTCTTTAGATAATTGGATGAGGGGTGATGCCCGGCTATCCAGGCCTGACACCCGTGTTGACGATGTGATATATTTTAAATCTTTTTCTAAGAAAGTGCCTAAACCGGATTTGAACCCGCGAGCTCCTGTTCAAAGACAAAGCTTATACCAACTACGCCCCCACAAAATTGTGTTCATTACCGTTGTCAACATATTGTTGACATTAAATGATTTAGGGAGGCAATTATGATAGCCTGAACTTTTGACAATTTTAATATTGTTTACGACTCCAGAAAGGGGAAGCCAACTGTCACTTGTCTCCCATAAGTAACATTTTTGGGTTAGTACAGTATTGCTTTATTTGAATGAATTAATTCTTGCGCTATTAAATACAAAGTGAATGACAATTGTTTAGCTAAAAATCTTAAAATAAAATGAACTTGTTTACTTTATAATATATTTACAATTTCTTTGAAAGATAATGATGTTTTATAACTTACGTTTTGTTATCAAATGTTATTTATTACTGCCTTATTTTATGCTTATAAATGTTTTTCCATCAGCTGAGATTTACTATAGTAGAACTTCGGATTCAAAAAGATATATAATTATTTATAAAATATTCAAATCCGTAAAAATAAACGCATGTAAATACTCAATGCAATTGATACATTTTCGTTTATATTTATCAAAACAAGTATTGTACATTCGAAGTTAAAATAAAAACAAATTCATCTTTAAGTCAAAATTATAATATTATAAAGTAAAGGAATATTTATGGATTTGCTTTGAAGTAATGGTCATTAATTCTAGATAATACAATATATATTGTTATTATATCTTAATCATGATAAAAAAATACTTTTAATGATAACTTTAAGATAATTATAGTAAAATTAATGTAGGTACATAAGAATCTAATCGGTAACTGCGAATGAATTGTGATGAGTTATGATTTAATCCTAAAAACCTCGTCGCAATTCATTCATGATCAAATATTTATTGCAGGTTTAATATATTGTAAAATATTTAGAACAAAACTTACACAAACACAATCTTCAACGCTTAAAGGTACCCAAAAGTATTTGTTAGCTTGGCACACCAACACGTTTCCTATAGTACAAAATTTAGTCGAACAAGTACCGTATAACCCAGAACTGTAATCCCTACACGAATTCGAACTAAGTCAATGATGAAAATAGATGATTCGAGAATAAATAAAGGTTACTTTTTGCATGAAACATATGTTATCTTTTGTATAAACTTCTCTGTCGTAACGATATAAAGCATTCCCTTGATTGGGTGATTAAAACATTTAAGAGAAACTATATCAACGTCGCAGTTACCTTCACCATATCTAATAGTTCCAGAATAATAAAACAATAAAATCGGTTAGCTGTATATGGTGCTAAGATGATTTTAAATATATTCTGTGATAGCATATAATAATTGACTGAAAGGTTCAATTTTGAATCAAAAGTTTTATTAAATTTTGCGCGTATTATATATGAAATTCACCGTAGTTACTAATTTTTTATTTACAATTTATGAATATGCAATAAAAGAAAACTATTCTTTTTCCTATTGTATAATGTAAGAGTCGAAATTATATTATAGCGACGAATTCTCTCCATCTTCTATAGCTGCTCTATGTTAGTTAATAATGTTTGTTTTTTTAACTTATATTCAAACATTCAAGTATAATTTGTGTGTATAATATAATATAAATCATGTTTACTCATTTGATTTATTTGAAAATAATTAAAAATAGTTTAATTTTAATTACTGATTACACGTCTTTCTAGTTAGGATTTTAGGTGGGCCTACTTCAGTGACGTTTGTTTTGTAAAATTGCTCCCATTGACTACAATAAAACATGCATACATATGTCTATATATATAACGCTAATTCTTTTAAAACTTCTGCGGTTTAATTTATATATTAGGACCAATTGTAAACCAAAAAAAGAAAAAGAATATATAATCCAGAAATACATTGATATATTTTATTAAATAGAATACTAGCATTATAGCTTATAACACTGATCCACAAAAAGAAGTATCCAGCAATAGGATCTATAAATCTGATAGAGAATTTTGCGCTGAACAATAATATGTTTTTAGTTTTTTCCAAAAAAATCAAGGTTCAAGGTGCAAAAAATGCCCGTTTTATCCTTTATTAAGATTTCCCAAGCATTTTAAATCTATATTAAACAATATTAATATATTATAGATTAAACTTTTTTCTATGGGTCCATTTATTTATTTTTTTTGTTTAACGTGTAAATTTAAATTCATTCGCGTTTACGTAAACTCCTTCCCCTTATCAAAATTCGTCATGCTATGTCTGGAAAACGAATTATTAACTACACATTCGATGTTTACTAACACATCACTCTCCCCCTTTCTCTTTCTTTTTCTCTTTCTCTTCCACTCTCGCACCCCCCCCCCCCCCCATATCTAGCTAAGCACATAACAAGGGGGAAGGAGTGGAGGAGATGAAGAGGAGAGTAAGTGAAGAGAGAGAGTGTTGGCTTAGTAAACATCAATTTCGCATAAGTAGTATACTCGAATGTACTCCGTTTTCCAGTCATAGTGAGACTAATTTTGATAAGGGGAAGGCGTTCACGTAAACGCGAATAATTTAAATATTAAGGTTAAAGAAAAAAAATAAATTAATGAACCTATAGAAGAAACTTTAGTCTAAAGGAATATATTAATTTAATATAAATTATGAAGTTTCAAACAAGATTTTACAAGAAAAGGCTAAGGCGTCCTCCACAAACGCACAAACGACGCGCACTGCATACCCCGCCCGTGCAATGTGAAAAATGCACTAAGGTCACTGCCCAACTCACAACGAAGGCGGTTAAGGAAATTAGTTGTTGAAAGAATGCGAATAACGTATTGAAATGTGGGAACGTTGACGGGGAAGAGCATCGAGGTCGCACAAATGCTAAATAGAAGAAAGGTACACATCGCCTGCCTACAAGAGACTAGAACCGAACGAAAGCTCGGAAATTAGGAAAAGGACACAAGCTTTTCTACAGTGGGTCACCAAACTTAGATACGGGATCGGTATCGTTCTAAGCGAATCGTTTAAGGACAAGGTGGTGGAAGGTAAGCGTTGTTTTAACAGGCTAATGTGGGTGAAGATTGCAGATCAAGGGGCCTCTTAACCATTATGTGCGCGTATGCTCCCCAAATTGGGTGTTCGGAATCAGAGAAAGACACATTCTTCGATTCATTGGAAAAGGAAATACAAGTAATAGGACAGGAAGAAAGGCTAATCATTGGGGCAGATTTCAACGCTCACGTAGGGAAGATCGCCTCGGGTATGAACGCAATCATGGAGGCTATGGGCATGGTCTAAAGAACAAAGAAGGGGAAAAACTTCTCCAAGTATCTCAAGCATATGACATGGCGATCGTTAGCACCTATTTTTAAAAGCGCGAAGATCATATTGTGACCTATAGAAGTTGGAAGCATTTTAGTCAAATTGACTATTTGCCTATACGGCGAAGGGACTTATGTAGTATCAAGGATTGCAAAGTAATACCGGGAGAAGAAATCGCCAGGCATCGTCCCCTTGTTATGGATCTTGACAGAAGAGTATTTCCCGAAAGAAGAAAGGTATATGAACTTCGAATTTGATACGAAAGGCTGAAGGATACGTCGACGAACGAAGAATATCATCAAAAAACCTCCTCACTCTTGGGTGCAAGGAAGTTGCAAAGAGACGTAGAGGGCGATTTGGAGACGCTATCTAAGGACATTAACGAAACAGCGATTCATGTTCTAGGACAGACCAAAAGAGGCAAAGCTATGAATAGGGAACTATGGTGGTAAGATCAATCGGTCAGGAATTTCATCGAAAGAAAGAAAAATCTATATAGACGGTGGCATAAATCAAAAAAATCGGAGGGTATCAAGAATATAGGGACGCAAAGAGGGCCGCAAAAAGGCCGTTGCAAAAGCGAAGAATGCCGCCTACACCGAGATGGCAAACAAACTGGATCAGGGGGCGATAGGCTTATGTACAAATTGGCCAAGATAAGGGAGAAGAAAAGTCCGATGTCGGAGTTCTTAAAATAGTCAAAAACGAGAAGACTCAAACCTTAATCAAGCCGAAAGATGTGATGGAAAGGTGGAAAGGATATTTTAAGAAAGTTATGAATAGTGCAAATGACAAGGATTCCCTTCCCAAAATTGAGTCAAATATAAGTATGGTCGTACTCTTTCAGGAGGATGAAGTTAGGACACAGATGAACAAGATGCAAAAAGGAAAAGCAAATGGCCCAGATGGAATACCTATGGAAGCATTGCTCGGATGTCGTCGTGAAGAAGGAGTCACCACCATCTCCTTAACAAGATATTGGTCGAAGAACGAATTCCTAATCAATGGAGAGCAAGCACGATTATATCCTTATTTAAAGGCAAAGGAGACCCTCAAGACTGTGGCCATTACAGAGGTATTAAGCTAACTTGCCACTCCTTGAAGCTTATGGAAAGGATCTTAGTAACAAGGCTGAAAAACGAGGTGAAAATATCGGCTAATCAATTAGATTTGTGGTCGGCAAATCCACAATCGATCCAATCTTCGCACTAATACAAAGGTTGGATAAGTATGGTGAAAAGAGGAAAGACCTACATATCAGAGATTAGATTGCCCGGCCCGGCCCGCTGCTCGAACAGGCCGGGCCGGGTCGGGCCGGGCAACTGTCATAAAATTTTATTTTCGGGCGGGCTCGGGCGGGCACGAAGAAGATAGGATTCGGGCAATTCGGGCTTAATGAGATTTTAGATAGTGTATTTTTTTGTTACTATTCATTAAATTGCATATGAAAATGCTAAAAAATCGCCATCCGTTCCCAAGTTATTTTTACAATTTTTGCCAGAACCCCTTTATTTCCATCAAGTCCCTAGCTAGGTTATGGAAAGGATTAAAATATTTATATTTATGCAGCCCTTTCATTGTTCGTAATTCGCATGTGCGTCTATACATAGTACAAAAACGTCACGCCCAAATTGATACAACGCATGAAAGTGTTAAATTTCATTATAATATCATTTAATTTTTTTAACAAATGATTTAACAAGGCTTCTCCAATTCGCCTTTATTATTCCCTTAGCACTCATCGCTATCGCTAAGCTCAAATATTTTAGAAAGACCAAATACTACGTTTTTTGACCAATTATGATTAAAATTAAAGTACAAAAGTTTCATTTGAAAAAATCATTCGACTTTAAAATATTGAAAGAATTTGGGGTCGCAAAATTTCGGGCCTAACAGGCAAATTTAATATTTCGGGCCGGGCATTTCGTGCAGCATTAATGTTTCGGGCGGGCTCGGGCGGACATCAGAAGGGTTCGGGCGGGCTCGGGCGGGCAATGAGGTTAGAGAATTGAACCGGGCCGGGTTCGGGCAGAAAATTCCTAACAAATCTGACCTCTGCTACATATGGTCTTTATCGACTTGGAGAAAGCTTACGGTCCCCCGCGATTTAATATGGTGGTGCATGAGAAAACAAAATATCCCTGACGCATATATACGGTTTATGAAAAATATTTATGAAGCCTCAAACTCAAACTCTTGTGTTAGGACGACAGTTGGAGACTCAAAATCTTTTCGGGTTAAAATTGGATTACATCAAGGATCTGCTTTAAGTCCCTTTTTATTTAATATAATTATAGACACGATAACGGACATTTAAAAGCCATCGCCATGGTGTATGCGATATGCCGATGATATAGTACTATGCAAGGAAACAAGGGAGATAGTATTCGAAGAAGCTAAAAAGTGGTCAAAGCGCTTAGCTATATATGGTTTAAAGGTCAACGATCGAAAAACGGTATACATGGAAATGAACGGTACAAGCACTCCATCGCTGGATTACCATCTAAAGTACCCAAAAGTAGACAGGTTTACATACCTCGGCTCGATGCTACATCAAGAGGGAGGTTGCGCAACAGAAGTCAATGCCCGGATACAAAAAGGATGGCTGACATGGCGAAGTATATCTGGTGTAATCTACGACAAGAAAATACCAATATGGTTGAAGCGCAAAGCCTATAAATCCATTAGGACAGGTGTTACTCTATGGAAGTGAAACAAGGGCATTAAACACCACGGAAGGAAAGCTATTGCCACAGAGATGAGCTACGGTAGAGCTTGGGGTATACTAAGCTCGACCATATGACGAATGACTTTTTCACGACAGAAATGGGTATTTAACCTATGGCGGACATGATTAACCAAAACCGGCTAAGGTGGTATGGGCATATACTAAGAAGGGACACGGATGACGTAAATCGAAAAGTACTGGACATGGAGGTACCGGGGAAGAGAGGAAGAGGACGACCCCGTGTCGGCAAGTCAAACTAAAGAGATTACTCAAGACATGGCACTCCCGGTCAAGATGGAAGAAACTTATCAAAACAAACCCCACGAATGTGGGACTAAATAACTGATAAAGAAGAAGAAAAATATAAATTAAAATGGGCATTATTTGCACATTTAACCCTGTTTATCTAAAGAATTGCAGGTTTTGAGAAAAAATAAAAACCTTTTATGTTCAGCGCAAAATTCTCTATCAGAATTATTGGTCGGATTGCAGGATGTAGTCTTGTAAAAATGGCTAAGTTTTGTTTGGTCAGTCGATTAAACATAAACAGACAATGTTTTGAGCAAAAAACCTTTGGTCTGTTTATTTTTAGTCACCCAAAACCAAAGTTTGACCAAACAAAACCTAGCCGTTTTTACAAGACTAGCGGGATGGACTCAAAAAGTCAATATTTGTAGACCTGTGTAATTACTGCCAGACTTACGACTATAACACAGAGTTGTTTAAACTCTTCTTATCAATTACTAAATATATTAAACGTTACTTGCATGTGCTCAAATAATTATTACATGTTAAATCTTTAAAATCCCTTCTTAATTTTAGGTAATGAATGAAATTCATCTTACTCTAAATAATGCTTACATAAGACCTTTTTAGAATTCTTAATAATAAAGGTCAATTATCCTCAGGGTTGCATAAATGCTTAATCAATTAAGGGGAAATGATAAATTTAAAAACCTGCTTGATTTTAGAAAATGAATTATGATCATCTTACTCTAAGTATTGCTCATAACCAATGCATTCACTCCTCTCTAATTGTGCTTCCTTCCCTAAACTGATTTGAGGTATAACAGGAATATTAGATTTAGCAGCAATGAATCGTTCACCACAAATAATAATCGCGACTAATAAATATCTAATGCAGGACATGGTAATTTTTAAAAATTAAAGTAGCAGAAATGTTGTAGTTAAAAGTGTAAGTGTGTTAATTAGATTGGATGTCATGGTATTTAGTTAAATCCTGTTGCTGTTGCTATAAGCTAGCATCAGGCGGATATATTTTTTTGCTTGATTAATCTCCTTGAAACTTCCCTCTCACTCGGCTAGATCTCTAATTAGACAATGTAGTTTTGGCTCTCCCGAGTATTATTAGAACAACGAGATATGGTCATCTTCTAAAATGAAAAGTTAACGAATAAATATGTCTGCGCAAACGATTTAAAACAGAAAGAACTCATTTATATACTTGCAGAATTATAAACGGTTATTTTAATTTCTATGTTGTTTTTATTACTTTATAACATTCACGGATTATTGTGCGTTTCGTTTTTTGATAGCGTAATTTTATAATTATCAACACTAAAAAACTTCAGAGATGTGATAAAATGACTTAAATAGAGATTTGTAAATGGCATACAAAGACAGCAATGTTTTTTTAAAGCTAGCATTCAAGTTTGTCATATTATGCAGGCCTGTCTCATTTTAGAGTTTTTTGCTTTTTTCATGTCAAGTCTGGTGTATCAAGGCTTGATTACATATAAAAGTCAGGATTAAATTAAATTTTTCAATTAGTATTAAAATGTTTTTAAAAATTCTATGTGAAAAATATGATCAATTGTTTAAGAAGATGTTCGCCGTTTAAATTTTCAATGAATATAAATTGGGAATGTCCTAAACAACAACTCCGATTTACAACTATAAGCAAGAACTTGATGAATAGTTTTAATAAAAATTGTCCAATTCTCTAGCATATTTTAATTAAAATAGGATTATATAGAGCGAAAAAGGGTGGAGGTTACTTACTGAAGGTCTGTAAATGTCAAAATATCATGTCTTATTTAGGTGAAAAATAAATTTTGTTTTGGACTCATTTATATCTTATTTCCCTGCTCGAAAATAATTTTAACATAATTAGATTGGTTAACTACCTGTGATGTTTAGATTTTTTACCGACTTCATAGCTGCATCTTTGCTATTAATAACAACATATGAATATAAAAATAATTATGTGGATCGAAACACAGATAAAAAGTTGAATTCCGTTATAATCCGCACAACCTACACTTCTATCAACATCTTGGTCAACATAAAAAGTTTAATTTTAACCTAAGTCGGCATTTATTTAAAATGAGTCAATTGCTGAATTATTTCGCTATTTAATTTTTTGGTTATAATATTGTATCAATAATTATAATTAGAACGGCCTCCAAAATTAAGACCTAGTTTTCATATGCAACTGACATGTGTTGTAAAAACGGCTGGGTTTGTTTGGTCGGCCTTTGGTATTAGTCGACTTAACATAAACAGACCAACGATTTTTGGTCTGTTTTTCTTAGGCCAGACCAGAGTCGACCGTTAGTCCTAGTTAAACCAAAGGTTGGCCAAACAAAACCCAGCCGTTTTTACAACACCGCAACTGACCAAATGAATGAAATTTTACATATACTTTTATCTAATGTTACGAAGAATCGTAAGGCCATGTTGTGTTAAATATACTTGAAAAAAATGATACTTGTAAATGCGAAATATTTTTAACACTTTAAAGTCTAGTAGCTAAAAGAAAGCTCTATATTGTATCAAATTTACTTTTATGTATCACGATTTTAAAATTCTTTATATAAATTAGATAAATACAATGGAAATTAATGCTTACAACAGATAACTAATATTAATCATTGAAAAAAATGTTATTTATTTAATGAGTATAGTCTAATTGGGAATTGGATTTTCATCATCAGTTATGCTGGCATTTTCAAAACTCATTTCGTGTTCATCGTACTTTGGCTTGGCCCCATAATTGTTATTTGCACCCGTCTCATACTTTTTGTCAGTTTTGGGATATGCTTCAAATTTGGACGTCACAAAAGTTTTCTCTTTCTTGTATATCGTTCCGTTGGGCGTTATTTTAGTATTGCTCAAAATTCCGTGCGTTTTTTCGAAAGCAATTTTTGCCGATTCGAAATCTAGGCATAGAATTTAGCGCAAAATATTAATTTTTTGTTGTTTTTTTGCATAAATTATTAAGTTTACAACCTGCTGACCCTGAGTAAAATGTATAGTTTCGATCGTCTTTTGTGCCTCGATTACTTTCGTTATAATTATTGGTAAGGTATTTTATGTCACTTCCATTTATAAAAGGGGTGTCCTGTTTAATTAAAAATAAGTCAATTTTGGATGTGTTTTCTACATTTTTGCTACTTAAATGATAGTTTAATCATAGACTACATAGACTGCTCATGTCATAATGTTCCATATGTCGAAATGTATACCATTAAATGCACCATTTTGAAGTTAACTATATCCCCCAGTGTACCCCATTGTCGAAACAGAAAAAGCGAATTTACCTTTTTAGTTAATAAATAAAAAAGAATGTTAATAAATTATTATTTAATAAAATGCAGATGGCACCAAATTGGTTTGACATTACATCATCACAATATTTTTATCTTTAGGAATTTTGTAAATGATATATATTTTAAAATGCTGTTTTTAATGTTTAACTGGTTCAATATTTTTATTACGTTTTAACTTTAATTAACCAAAATTACTATAATTTATATGTACTTCCCTTATTTGGGCTCATTTCATAATGGCGGAAAAACGATATACTCTTATTTAGAGTTGGTGAGCAGTCTATCTAGTCTATGAGTGTAATGGGTAGAATCGTTAAATTGCTAACTCGCTTCAACTCCAACTACCATCTGCTCGAGTTTCTGCTCGGCCCTCGAGCATTTTTATATCTACTGTACTGCCTAGTGCACCGAACAGCGAGCACATAGTGTGCTAACGCGCATTAAGCAACTCAGTGTGTGTGCTCGCGTCTGGAGTTTGAAGCAAGTTAGCAATTAAACAACTCTAGTAATGGGAGTTTAATTACATACCTTGATTCTGTAGTATCTAAAATGTTCGTTGGTGCTGCCCATTGTGGTAGCTCTATAGATCAATTTAATCATTTATTCGATAAAGTATAAACTATTTTATATATTCATTACTTATTTAATAGAGTTTTCATGTATCTTCCCCTTTCAGCATGATCAATTTGACTAGGAATATTTTGCTAAATTGCAAGAAAATAAATTTACAATATATGGTGTTAACAACTTTATAAGGCTTAAATCTCCAGTCAGGACTTTGATATTTCAGCATTTGGCTATTGTAGGACTTAGAAGTCGAGGGTATATCCCGCATTGTTTCACTCAAAATATCATTTAGCTTATCCTCTTCCTGATACATAACAACACTTTTTTGCTAAAAAAAAAATTAAAATAGTTGTGAAATTATAATTGATCTTAAAAGTTTAAAATGACATTTAAGGCCTCCCAGTTTTGTTACTTTTTTGCCCAATTCGCCCTACAAAAAATTAATTTTTAATCGATTTCAAAATATGTTAAGAAAATACCCGAAATATTAGAATATTACAAAAAATATTATTTTGTTCCAAATTTATTTTACAATTTAATCGGGTTGGAAAGAAATTGTGCGAAAAATAATAGTACTCGATCGGTCAACCATGGCAGGCAGACCTCTATTTTTTTAAATAATTTATGATTCATTTCAAATGTATGAAATATTACTTTATCCTTAAATCGTTTACTAGATTTAATAAAAATTTTACTTCAGGGTTTATGTCATCCAGTGTTTTTACAGTCCGTTCAATGCCATAGGGTGTTGATGAGGTACTTGGTGCAAAATAGTGACTTCTAAATACCTCGATTTTGTCTACACCCTTAACATTTTCTATTTTAATCCACATTATCAAAAATAATTAAAATTTAGGATGTCATAACTCGTAATAAGAAATTCTAAAGTCAGCATGTTTAATTTTAGCTTTGTTAAGTGCAATTTAAATTAAATTAATATTAAAGTAAAGTTAAATAATATAAAAAAATTATAATAAATTATTTTAAATACTAGTAGGAGAGCCTAAAATCATATACCCGGGTGTTCGAGCTGTCTAATGGGCAGTAGTTCTTCCATACATGACTCTTTCAACTGGGCAAGCGTTAGTTCCGGTTTTTTCACTATAACTATTTACAATTTTTTATTGTGTTATGCGGTAGGCCACTTAATAAAAAAATATCGATACCAAATTTTTACATTTCTTTCATCAAATTTCGGTGTAAGCATAATGAAATTATAAATGACTTATATGATTGAGGTGTGTTTTAAATATAAATTTTGACAGACTATGGATTATTTATAATGAAAAACATCTAAAATTGTGCTTTACTTCAATATGTTATTTGAATAAATATGTAGGCATGGGCGTAGCCAGGATTGGAACTAGAGGGGGGGGGGCAATATTGCTTTAGGGAAGAACAAAATGATAATTATTTTGAATTTAAACCATAAATTAAATTTAAAGAGAATTTGGACTTAGAGGGGGGCAGCCGCCCCTTCCTGCCACCCCCTGGCTACGCCCATACACGTAGGTCAACACTTGAAGGCACCACCTTAATTAAATGTGTAAAAATACTTTTATTTTGGTTTCTTATCATTTTTTTCTCTTTGCTAATATCAAAGGGATCTTCCCTAAATTATTTTAATTTTATAACAAGGAATTATATAACTTTTCCTCCCGGATCGTCTTAGGCTTGGCACAATTCTGTAATTCCTTCCATCTTGTTATGCTATCCACTCTCCGCTCATCCATATTTACTATTTTTATTCGATTCCTGAAATCCTTATCCACATCTATTAAGGTTTAAGAAATAATATAATTTAACTTCATTAATCATTTATTATTTTAAAAAACACAAAATTTGTGAAGATGATGGAAATAAATTAAAAAATGTCAAAAATTATAAATGTTTGGAAAACATTCCGATGTTGCTAATAAATTATATTTACATATAGTAATTCCGATTTTTCGTCTCTTAAAAAACGATTCGCGATTATCATGGGATAGTAAAGGAATTTGTTTCCCTATTTTAATTATTTTTAAGGCTTGGGTGCTAAATGTTTTATGGTCTTTGCAATGGAACGAATAATTATAGTATTTTTATGTTTAGAATATTTTGGAACATTTAGTTCCTCGGCTGAATAGAGCTTGATAAACCTTAAATTACGAACGAGTTGTGCAGATTTTCCTATGTAACATAGTATATTTTTTTAATTTTAAATAATATTTGTTTTATATAGCAGAGGTAAGCCGCGCCGTGTCGGACAAAAGTTCATAATTTAGAATTTCGGTGAGGCTATAATTTTCAATCGATTTGACAATTTATTATTTTCACATTATTATTGCAAACAAAAAAATAAAATTATCAATGTTTCAACTAATGTGTCATTATTGCTTCTTTTTTTTAAATATTTCACTAAAACATTTTGAAAATCTACTTTTCGGGCCCAGTAGACACTCAAATGGTTTGAAGGGGGGATGACGCAGGCGGACAATTCAGTGGTAAGAGTTAGTCAGAACGAATTCGGGCAAAAGATTATAGGAAAAGATGGCCCCTGCCCTGCAATAATAGGTTTGGTAATTGATTTTTAATATTTTGTTTAAAAACCCGAAAATAAATATAAAACAGACATTTGCAGGAAGATTTCCACCGACCAACTTGTTAATGGACTTTCCTTATTGTGATGATCAGTAACCTTTTCCATGCGTGTATTAATAGGATAACCGCCATTTTGTATATAATGTAACGAATAGACGTATCTGAAAAAAGAATCACGTGATATGTGGCCTGTTTTTGTTTGGTGTAATCGCATGTTGTAAATTTGAATATTAAAAAGATCATTTTCGAGATTATTACATATTGTATAAATAAAGATACCTGTTGGGGATTTAATAAAGTTGAACACTTGATCTAGAATATCTTAACGCCCTCAAGGCCTATTCTGACAACTGGTGTCAAGAAGAAAACTATTTTGGAAAAAAAAAGAAAAGACTATTTTGAAGAAAAGAAAAGAAAACATTGGGAACAACAAAAATATACCTTCAAACAATATACCAAATGGCTTTGGTAAGTAATTGCTTTTATGATTGAGTAAATTATAAACATTAATCCAGTTAAATGAGTGATAATATTTAGTCACAATTATATGATATGAATAATTACATGTTAATGATATTTCTCGCTTTAATAGTGTATTTCATTTGCTCTTTTAAGGTGCTACGTATTGCATTGATTAAACTACTGTTATATTCGTTAATTTTTGTTTAGTTTGTACTTTTTTTAAAAAAAAAAAAATGTTCGGATCAAAAGCTCCTACGTTTGACATTACCATAATTTTCAATTGTTTGCTCGAAAACATTGTTTTAGTTAGTTTGATTTTTGTAATAATTGTTTTATTATTTCTTTTAAAAAAAAATAATGAGATCATTGGAGCTTTGGAGTTAAGGGATGGGCCTAGATGTTTTGGATGTAATGGGGTAGGACACATCCGAAGGTACTGCCCGAGAGAAGAGCGAAGGGTATGGCAAAGAAGGCCCCGAGGTGGCAATGATTTGATTAGAGGACGGGGTCATGATTTGATTAGAGGAGATGAGCCGGGCACAAGTAATTATAGTTGTAAGTGCAGGAGAGGAGAGACAGGGTAGCAACCAGGGAGGGCTGCTACACCTAGAAATAAACATCTAAATTTTTTTTTAGCCCAGTCCATTCCCCAACAGAGGTCCCCAAAACCCCCTCCCATAATAATTAGCCCAATATCCCCTCCTCTAACACAGTTTCAACCCTTCCCTTGTTTAATAGATATACCAAAGCCCCTTACTCTAATAAGTAGCTCCACCCCCTCAAGGCCCCGGCCAACTCCAATAACAAACCTTACAGTGGATAGCAAGCCCTCCTCGGTATGCTTGCCTTTAAAAATAAGGGAAGCAAGGAAGGATGTATTAAACACTCCTGGTGAAGATGAGGAGGATAAATCGGAACAGGATTTGAGCAGTAATAAGGAAGATAATTACGTAAATGGTATTAAAAGGTTTTTTGAAGGGTTGACACAAAGTAGCCGTCCCGTAGCCAAATTAAAAATAGATAATAAGGTCATTGAATGGTTAGGAGACAGTGGAGCTACCATTTCGCTTATTAGTAAATCAAAATTCTTGTCGACATGGCCTAACCGGAAGTGGGAAAACACAGATATCAGGGCTAGGCAGGTAGACGGGGGCGAAATAGAAATACTGGGAAAAATTAAGGCTGAGGTAGAGGTGGGGAGTAAGAAATTAATATTGCCCTTGTATATTACGTCTGTTGAGACTAGACCGATTCTGGGGTGGGAATGGCTCAAGGTGATAGGGCCGTTGAACAAGTGGTTTGGCTTGTGCGAAAAAATCCGTTGTAGTGGACCACAGGAACAGGGTGGAAAGGATTTCGGCGGAGAAGGTATGAATCCCTTAAGGATGCCAGGTATGGCTTGGGCTATAAAGTCTACCTCTCCCGGAGCCGAAATAGACGGACTATCGGTAGTAAAGACGGAGTCGTGGAATCAGCCGACATCTTCTACCGACACTCGTAATCTTATGGGTGGTGGTGCAGTCCGTTCCCCGAGCGGTTGGTCAGAAAGTCTACAGCGGATGTTGGAAGGGTTCTCGTCTGTCTTTAGGGACGAGCTGGGATGTTTAAGGGGATACGAATATGACATCCTACTCAAGCCAGGCGCTGTACCAAGGTTTTGGCCAGCGCGAAGAATACCATTTGTTTGGCGGGAGAAAGTGGAAGCCATCTTGCTACAATGGGTAGAGCAAGGAATAATCGAGCCGGTGGAATATAGCGAATGGGCTACGCCAATAGTACCCGTCAAGAAGCCCGACGGCACCTTGCGCCTTTGCGCGGACTACAGGGTTTCCCTTAACCCGTGGGCAGTCGAGATAAAGTATCCTCTACCCAGAATCGAAGAAATTTTCGCGAATCTCAAGGGTGCAAAATATTTTAGTAAGCTGGACTTTGCTAACGCGTACCTCCAGATCAAGTTAAACAACCGCTCGTCTAAGTTGACCACAATAAACACGTCCTTAGGCTTGTTTGCGTTTAAAAGACTGCCTTTCGGTCTCAGCCTAAGTGCGCCCGTGTTTCAGAAGACCATGGCGTCAATATTTCAGGGTCTTGCTGGTGTGTTCTACTACTTAGACGACGTTCTTGTAGTGGGAGCTACAATGAAGGAGCACGACAATAACTTGTTGGCAGTGTTGGAACGCATACAGGAACGAGGTTTACGGGTACAGCGAAGTAAATGCGCTATAGGAATGACAGAACTAAAATATTTGGGGCATCAATTGGGTGATGGAGTCGTTCGTCCCTTGCAGAGCAAAGTGGATGCGATCCTTAAAATGCGACCACCTCAAAGTAAGAAAGAGACGCTATCCTTTCTGGGATCGGTGAATTACTACAACAGGTTTATGCCTCAGATTGCGAGAATAGCGGCACCTTTGTACTTGTTGACAACGGACAAGATGAGATTTGTATGGCGGACCGAGGAGCAGGAGGCGTTTGATGCGTTAAAGAAAATTTTAACGGAAGGTCCTGTGCTGACGTGCTTTGTTCCCGATCTACCCTTAGCTGTAGCGGTGGATGCGTCTCAGCTAGGGGTAGGCGGTGTGCTTTTGCATGTAATCGGTCAGGAGGAACACCCAATCTTATACTTTTCCAGGAAATTTTCCAAAGCGGAACTTAACTACTCGGTTATCGAAAAGGAAGCTTTGGCGGTGGTAGTGGGTTTGACCCGTTGCCGTGAATACTTGATTGGTCGAAGTTTCGATGTTTTTACCGACCATAAACCGCTGGTATCTCTTTTTGCGAAGGACAATAGGGATCTATTGTTAAGTCCGAGGCTGCAAAAATGGTTGTTAGCGCTGGGAAATTTTAATGCAACATTAAAATACCGCAAGGGTAAGTCAAATCACTTGCCAGACACATTATCAAGATTGGGAAACGATAATGATGGCCTAACAGGCGAAGAGTTAGAAGGCGAAAACTTCGCAGAAGTAAAAGTAATAACACAAGATTGCGGCGATGTCGATCTTGCAAAATTAACTCAAGAGGATCTGAACTTAATTTTGGTGTTAAATTACTTGACGGGAAAGGGTACGCTAGAAACGGTACCATCTACTTATCGAGGCTTGATAAATGAACTCGAGGTCAACAACAACGTGTTACTACGCAACGAAAATATAGTAATTCCTTCTGTGTTGCGACCTCAAGTGCTCGAATTACTTCACGCAGGTCATACGGGTGTAGCTAAGATGAAAGGTCTAGCGAGAAGACACGTCTGGTGGCCCAAGATATCACGAGATATTACCCTGTTCGTGGGACAATGCGGGCAATGCGGAAAACTTGCCAGGACGCCAAGACACGACAGGAAGGCGAAATGGCCGTCAACAAAACAAGTTTGGGAAAGAATACACCTGGACTTCTTGGATTTTGAAAGAAAACAATATATTATCCTCGTAGATGCGCACTCTAGTTGGGTAGAATATAAACAAGTGAGCAAGTTATCTACGGAAGTGGTGGTCGAATTCTTAAAAAATCTTGCGGGTGCTTATGGTATACCGAAGACGATTGTATCCGACAACGGCACCGCTTTTACTAGCGTCGAGTTCAAAGAATTTTGTAGTAAATGGGGTATACAGCATTTACTTACCCCTCCGTATCATCCGAGTACGAATGGACTCGCGGAAAGGCACGTGGCTGTGGTGAAACGATGGTTGAAGAACGCTAAGGTCGAGAAGGACGGTACTTGGCTTTATCGACTGTATCACAACGTCGCGCCAAGGTTCCCTTCTCGACTACCGGTTAGCGAGATGTTTCTGGGCCGTTTGCCACGCACGCCTGTTGATACGATGTTACAATCAGCGCAAGCGGACACCAGATCACATGGCGATTCCAAGTTTAAAATCGGTGAGGCAGTGTGGGCGCGTAATTATATTGGTAAAGAGAAATGGGTAGAGGCTAAGATCCTATCTCCAAAAGGTACGAAAATGTATGAGATAGAGGTTCTGGCTTCTCCGGGTAAACACGTGCGTCACGTGGAGCAGCTACGCTCTAGATCGATATAATAATCTTTTATATTTTATCTAGATGGAATACCGTACTGAGTGGGTGGTTGTAGAAGTGCGCGTGCGAGCGGTAGCACACGAACGATGGGGGAGGCCGAGACCTGTCGTGTTTGAGGTCAGGGAGAGGCGGCCGATGGAACCCTATATCAGCGTGCTTCACGAAAACCCACGCACGGAGGAAAGAACGTCGGGTCGGCACAGACGGGCGACTCGTCACGAGGCAGCTAGGCCTCGTTCGGGCAGGCAGAGGGACGCGGTCCACAGACACCGTGGCCAGCCCGGGGGTTTAGCTGGGCGGGTTGACCTCGTGCGACCGCAAAGTGTGGCCCCGCGCACTATCCGAAATATATCAACGCGAGGTACAGCAATTCGCCAGAGACGTCCCGAGACAAGGACAGAGGAAAGAAGGAGACCGTCGCGTGGTCCACAGGAAGGAAGACCGGCTGCACCACAGCAAGCGAGGGCCTTCTGCAGGGCATGCGGAAGCTGGCACCGTTTGCCGAGGTGTAGACGAAGGATCCCGTCCAGACCTACGAGGCAAGAAAGTACGGTGGAGCCGGTACAAGCCCTGACGACGGTAGAGCCGGCACGTGTGGAAGGGGTTACGATGGACACCAGCGAGGTCGTGGTCAACGCGGAGGAAGAATTGCTGTTATTAGGAAATACGCCCGAGCGAGACAGCGCGGACCTGGTGGTCCCTCATTTTGAAAGGATGAGGTGTGATGATCAGTAACCTTTTCCATGCGTGTATTAATAGGATAACCGCCATTTTGTATATAATGTAACGAATAGACGTATCTGAAAAAAGAATCACGTGATATGTGGCCTGTTTTTGTTTGGTGTAATCGCATGTTGTAAATTTGAATATTAAAAAGATCATTTTCGAGATTATTACATATTGTATAAATAAAGATACCTGTTGGGGATTTAATAAAGTTGAACACTTGATCTAGAATATCTTAACGCCCTCAAGGCCTATTCTGACACTTATATAATAGGAATAAGTTTTTTTACAATAACTTCAGAAAAGGGCCAATCAGCGGCGTGTATTTTTGATTTTCATTAGACGAATATCAGAGTTGAAAAAACCATTTACTTTTTTAGTTTAAGCTTAAAGTCAAATAATAAAAATACAAATAACGAATCCGACTTTAAAATGGCTATTATAATAATTGTTAAATTCAAAAAAAAATTCTATGACATTTTTAAAAGTTTTTTTAATAAAAATCGGTTTTAAGGAAAAGATATAGTTAAACTAATTTAGCAACTTTATATTTGATACATATTAAATTTGAATTAACATCATAATCACTATAAAACACATGGGCGTAGCCGGTGGAAGGGGGCGGGGCTAATTTAAAAAAAAATTTAATACAAAAACCCTTAGAAATTAAAAAAAATATATTTTTTGCCCCCCCCCCCTCTAATTAGCCAGAGGGTGGCAGCCGGACCCCCTGCCCCCCCCCTAAGCCAGAGGGCGGCAACCGGACCCCCTGCCCCCCCTAATTTCCCGGGGGAGGGGGCAGGGGGTCTGGCTGCCCACACTGCCTAATTTAGGGCAGTTGCTTTTTTTTGCTCACAGGAAATTTTTTGGACGTCGAGACCTTTATTTTTTTTTGCTCTCATGAAATTTTTTGGACGTCGAGACCTTTTTTTTTGCTCTCAGGAAATTTTTTGGCCGTCGAGACCTTTTTTTTTGCTCTCAGGAAAATTTTTGGATGTCGAGACCTTTTTTTTTTTTTTGCTCTCAGGAAAGTTTTTTTTTAATCTGCCCCCCCCCCCCCCCCCCCTAATTCAAAACCTAGCTACGCCCATGATAAACATAATATATAAAACTGAATAGAAATGATCAATAGAAAAAAATGTTTAATATTTATAAAATTTAATCCAAAATATAATATAAAAAAGCTTTTTTAGTTTACATTAAAAAAATAAAATTTATGCACTACTTGTTTTATTTTCTAAACGATGAACATAGCAAAGACTTTGTAAGTCTGTTCCTAATCCGTTTAAATGATTTATCGGCAACTCATAATGATTAATTTCATTCTGTCGCCTTTTCCTAGCAAAGAATTTCTAAAACAATAATAAATTATAATCAGTTAAATTTACCTTTTGCCTATTTTTTTCGTCGCACCTTTGTTTAAATTTATATTTATTCATCCAATTCATTTTTCCAAATTTAAGGTTTATAAAAAAGCAGACGATATTTTAATATTTTCAGAAATTTCCCTAATTAAAAAAATATTAATGCTAGATGCAAATATATTTCATTTATAAGTTTTTTCTATAAAGGTGGGTTATAATAATCTATAAAAAACCCAAATCGTATTCCTTAGAAAATATAAAACGATTAAGAGTAATTTTGCTTAGAAATGCTACATAAATTCTTAGATCAATCCATAAAAGCTTGATTCTTACTTAGATGAGACAAGTTATGTTAAAGTTAAATGCGTATAAAATTATCCGGTATTGAGACATTTTTGGATGAGAAGCCAAACTATGATATCAGCAATGTATGACTTACAAAAAATTAAACTTTTAAAATTTATTGTTTTTTATGCATTTATACTTTGACATAAAATGCTCTTCTTAGTTAAATAATGAGTATTCGATACAGGAGAAGTATTTAGAGCTAGACTAGAAGTCATTGTGCCCTATCCCGTCATTTTGACTCTTAAAATTCCTTTAAAACAACTAAAACGGACAGGGCTTTCATAGGCTTATAGTTCTAAAAACGTACGAGATTTTTAATTTGGCTACACATGGGATAATATTCAAAATAATTAATTGATTTTTTATTTCTATAAAATAATGAATTTATCTTATACTATTTTGTTACATTAAGTCTTTTTCAACCATCTCTCGTTATATTTAATAATTTTACATTTTTAGAGATACTTTGAATTTTAAAACATTTTATATAATTTATTTTCTATCATAGGACTTAACCCTAGAGGCTTGCAAAGTCACTTTTTTAAACCCAAACCCGACCTTTAAGGAACATGGTCGGTCAAACCATGGGCGTAGCCAGGGGGGGGGGCAGGCTCCCCCCCCCCTAAATTATGAATGAAAAATTTTTTCAATGCAAAAACTTAGAAAAATTAAAAAAAATTATGTTTTGCCCCCTCTAATTGAACTTTTAAACTTTTTGCCCCCCCCCAAATCCAAAACCTGGCTACGCCCATGGGTCAAACACTCATGGGCTCGGGCCTGACTTAGGACCCCTATGAATATTCCTACTTGTTATTGGCGGCTTAGAGAATATACTCCAGCAAAAACCATCACTTTTTGTTTAAAAAATGTTTGAGTGACTATTAAAATTTCGTAGGTATTGCGAAAAGTCATTAATTGCGATTTTTGATGTAATACTTAATTTTTCTAAAAGATTAACGGCACCCTGTCAAAGTAGCAGAAAAATAGCAGCCAAATTGGTCAGAATTCATCAAGATTGGTCATGGCTTAACATAGAATTTAAGTTTTAACCTATAATTATGCAGTATAGGGTTAGTTAGGGTTAGGAATACTGAATACAACAGAAATTCCCTCTCCATTTGAAATTTAATTCTAATATCTTGATTATCTAAAAAAATATTTTTCTGCTACTTTTTCATCGTTCTGCTACTTTGACGGGTATTCAGATTAAGGCCTAGGCTATGTATTCTCGATTCAAAGTGATAAAGAACAAATCGTAAAAACGCATTTCTCAAACGTTCCATTCCCGAGCGCAAACATCGCGTTCGTTAATTTGATGTGCTATTGTTTACACATAATAACACTCCTTGCACTTCATCTTTTAAATTCGCCATTTTTCAATTTGTTCTAATCCAGATGATATCAAATTATTTTTACATTAACTTTTTTTGGTTTCTTATATATAATGAATGGTATGATAAATAAATTTATAAATTGTTTACTTAGATTAGTTGCAAAAGAGGTGTGAAAAATACATCAACCATTCAAATGTTCAACATATTTGTCTCCTTTACAAATACATCAATCAATAGTTGATTCACCCTTGTTTATTGTTTAAAAATAACTGCAGCTGACATTCGTTTATTATGCCTTAAGATTTTCATCATTTTAATTTCAAAAAAGTTGCTGAGACATACAATTTAAATGTTTCTTATAGATTCAATAAATTCTAACCATTATTGTAAAAAATAAATTTAGCTGTAGAAAAGTAGATATGAAAAAAATCTTTACTTAGCAAATTAATATTTCAATTTGTTACACTACATTATCACAAACTAAGCTTATCACTTGTAAGAATGTTTGCAAAAGAGCTACTAAATTGAATTATTAATTTTATGATACCTAATGATTTCAAACAAAAATCAACTTCTAAATTTAAAATCAGAATATTTTACTTTTGGAAGTTACAATAAAAATTTATTTAGTAATTTTATTGTATATATATATTACATTCATAATAAATATAATACTAATTTTTTTATTATATAAAAATTCAGAACAGGTGGTAGAATTTTCTTTGCCATCTCCTTTTTGGGCAAATTTGTTTGAATCTCTAATATAAAATTAATTAATCTTAATAAGTGTTATAAACTTGTGCATAATTGAAGAGAATTCTTTGAAGAGGATTGCTTGATTTTAGATAATGATGAGCTACCTAAATAAATGGCAAAATAAAGATAAAATTATTTTATAATACTTTCTATTCTATTATGGCCATAGCCCCTCTTGAATTGTGGTGGCATCTTGATATTTTGTAGTTTATTATTCATATCTAAATTATTTATTCGTTATCATTTTAAGCACATACCTTTGAAAATGGGATTTGTTAGAACTACATCTTCAAAATTTTTATTGATATTTTCAATACCTAAAATATTTATGAATTACTCGTGGTTATTATTAAGTACTTCTAAGAGGAGATTGCCTAAAAGAATCACTACCTAAAATAATAATTACATTCTATACAAGGATGCTTTATAAGATACTTGATACAAAATTTTCAAAATTATCAGGGATGCTAGAATTCATGGCTTTTGCTTCTAAATTTAAGTAGACATATTGAATATCAAAAAGAGTGTCATTCCTTTTCCTTAAAATTTCTGATAATTCAATGCACCTATTTTTGAATTTGTTAAAATTCTGGATTATGAAAGGTTTTTTTTTGGTTTTAGGGACTTTATTTAGAGAAATTTCTAATTCCATTGAATTTGAAATAATTGAATTTGTTTTCATCCATCTCTTATTACAAAGTTGGATAACAAATAAAGGGATATTTAAGTGTTCCCTCACCTTGAATATGTGTAGACATGGTAAAAAATTGCAGATTGGAATCCACATGAGCATGTAGTTGTTGTGGTGTCAAAAAGTGATCTTCTGCAATTTTTGTTATAGATTTAATTTCATTTGACAAAAATGGCGATTTAAAAAATGAAGTGCAAGGCGTGTTATTATTTGTAAACAATAACACACAATTTAACGAACGCGATGTTTGCGCTCGGGAATGGAACGTTTAAGAAATGCGTTTTACAATTTGTTATTTATCACTTTGAATCGAGAATACATAGCCTAGGCCTCAGATTAACACATTTTAAAAACATGTGATTACATTACCTTTAATAATGAATTATTGCGTATGAACTCTCAAGTTATTAAAAATAATTGCAACGTTAGCCAAAATGTTCCTTATAAATTGAAAAAGAGTACTTTAAATAATATTGATGACATAACAAAACGTGTTTCGTCACTGACTAATGAACTTGAAAGGGATATTGAAAAGGAACTACTTATCTTAGGTAATAAATAAATCTTCCTAATTAATAATTATAAAAGGAAATTGCTGTTTATGTTCCGCATCCATTAGGGACCAAAAGGATGCCTGTCAGGCTCTTGGAAATCTGTACCATGCACATTGTTTCACATGCAATTCTTGTGGATGCCTATTAAAGAATAAGGCTTTCTACATGGTTAAGGACAAAATTTATTGTGAAGAAGACTATTTGGTAAACTAGTACTGTATAATTTTTATCATTTAGTATTTTGGGTTTCAACAAGCAGCTGAAAAATGTGCTTCCTGTAACCACCTTATTATGGATACAGTAATTCTTAATAAATTTTATTTACTGTGAAACTAATCCATTTTTTATTGACTAGTTAAATTTTGTATGTAATTTAATTAGATCCTACAAGCTATAGGCAAATCATTTCATCCAGGATGTTTTAGATGTATAGTTTGCAATAAAAGTCTTGATGGTGTTCCATTTACTATAGATCACAGTGAAAAAGTCTACTGTATAAAAGATTATCACATGTAAACTTTATATTAGCAGTTATTAAAATATTTTTTAAGGATGTTTAGCATTGCTTGTGAAAAATGTAAGCTAGAAATCACACCTGATAAAGTAATAAACCTTTGTATTTATATTTATTACATTATAGGAAAATGGAGAAATAATACGGATTAATGCTCATGGGAAAAATTTTCATATTGATTGTTATTTTTGTGAGGTATGTTACCTATTTTGTAAAATAAATTTAAATTCAAGCTTAACTTATTTTCAATATATTTTTTTTTGATTAGCAATGTGGTCATCAGTTGACAAATGAGTCTCCGTTTCAAAGTGTTTTAATCGCTAATCATTTGTTATGCTACAAATGTCATCAAAATGCTCCTAAATGAACAAATTTTTATTTTGTGATTGTGATATAATGATCTCTATTATTGATATAGAAACTTGTTACTTATAACTAGCAATTTTTATACATTTTTGTTATGAAAATATTAGCTTAATGTTAATAAACAATTTTATGTATTCTACTTACAACTGTCATAATACACCCTAAATAATTATCTGTCAAAGAAACCTTAAGTTTGTTATTGCTATAATTTGCAATGCAAACTTTTTATTTATATTTTTTTAAATAAACATAACACCTTAATTCTTAAGTTTCTTACATTAATTAATTTATAGACATTAATCAATGCAATTAAAAACTGTTCAAAGTGGATTAAATAAATAACTTAAAAATTATAAGAATTTTCCAGATTTTATCTGATACAAAATATTTCCATCTAAATTGGGAACTATCTACTCAATAGTAATTCACTATAATTTGCCTTAAATTACCCCTATTTTAAAAAGTTTGTTTTAACTATGATATCATGGTGTCTCCCTTGATCTGAATTCTGAATTGAAATTTTTTTTTTTCGTATAAATGGCTCAATATCCATTCCATTACAAACATATACCAATCTTGATTTGACTGTTCAATATAAACATTTGATTTAGGTGTTGACTAAATTTTTGGCCTAAGGCATATATGGTAAATATAGAAATTTTTGATTAATGAAAGAGAGAATTTCAAATTTTGACCTGTTTTCAAATAAGCTATAAATTCCCCCACAGGGCAGCAAAAAATGCAAATGACAAAGGATTAGCAGATTTATATCAAGTTTTTTTTTGTGTTGACCGCATATATGTTTGGATGCCAAAAAATTTTAAAGTGAGATTCAACCTATTTTTATTGTGAGGGAAGGCATAAATTCTGCACGAAATAAATTTTTTCATTTGCCCCTTTTAAAAATAAAAATTACATGTATCAAGGAAACGTAATGTAATTTTTGCAAATTAATGCTTAACTTCTGTAGTTTTAAAATTATATGGAGTTTAAAAAATTTATAACTCATATTATTTGAACTCTCGCGCTTTTTGACCCCCTAAAGTTTTAATTTTGACGAAGTTAATAGCCATTGAAGGTTGACCGTTTTATATTAGTTCTTTGTTTTAATTATATTTAGTCAAATAAATTTAAAGCATGAACCTTTATTAAAATATGATCAAAAAAATATTTTGAGCTACAAAATTATAATTGATACACGTCTAAACTAAACAGATGACATTGATCCGCATATGGAAATTGTGTTGGATTAAACAACGAATTCAAATATACTACAATGGTGCAATGCAAATAAATTTTTCGTAAATTGGATTGAGCATATTGAAAATACATGAGTTTATGTAGTGGCTTTTAGGATTTTGCGAATCAATTTATAAATATGGTTTAAACGTGGTATAAATTTTAAACAATAATGAAATAAATTTAATGCCAAAATTATTGAAAGTGTTCAGATTTATATTGTAATTTTTGAAAAAGCATTCTTACGCGATACTTATAATTGCAATGTATATCAAAATGTATCTCCAAAAATAAGGGATGTACGAATCGAAGGTATAGTAAAACAAATAATCATCAAACATATTATTTCTATTTTCCCTTTTAAATTTGTCGTCCGCTTTAGTTTTGCTGCTTAAATTTATCCATTTTTTACTAATTATACTATAAAATAAAGAATTTCTTTTGTTTTTGCCCATTACTATTTGTAAAACCAGAAAGTAAAAATAAATTATTAAACGACCGATAGCTATTTATAGAGTATGAGAAAATTTTATTAGTTGACTTCGCCAAACATACCTGCTTGATCTCGAATTGTCCAAAATGGCAATAATCCTCGAGGGTTTTTTTTGTCACGTTTGGTTGTGAAATGATTTTTAAAACTTATAATTAATTTTGGAGCTTTGCCAACAAATGGGAAAACACCGAATAGCAAGTATGAATTAGGCTAAAGATGGTTACGCGTGCTAATATGAGCGAATTAAATAATTTGAACTTTCCCTGATCAGGTTACATCTTTACGTTGCATTTATTTTGTGTTTATTTTAATGAAAATTGTTATTTTGTTGTTTAATGATTGCTGGTTTAAAAGACATTTAGGTCGGTTGATTGAATTGGATATAACTCAAATATATTATATAAAGCAGAAGATCGAGGTAGTCCCAAATTATCCGAGCCGAAATGTTTTCTTTCTTAATCCAACTCGGGCCCGACCCTTAGCCGAATGACATTCCTTTTAGATTTTACCATTTGGCAAATTTTACATTTAAAAATTTATTCTATCATTTAAATAAGTGATCGAATTGATTGCTTTTTATTGAACTCGGGCCTTCGGCCCTCGTGGGAAGGGGGAGGGGGGAAGGGAAGGGGGGACGAAACTCGTCTATACTCCGTATATAAGTAGCATATTTGCTATGCACTTATGGGCGAAAAAGGTGGGAAGGAGCGAGAATGCCTATAGGGGGGTATTACATGCAAAATTAGTAGTTAACGATTTATACAAATGTTCCATCACTTTGGCCAGTGGTGATCTTTTCTAATGGTTAGCAGACAGCCAAATAACTAGCCTATAAATATAATCAAGAAAAAAAAATCGATTTTAATCTCACTTTGCCCAATGGTCGTTTTTTTCATTGATCAGTAGCCAGCGGACGGTCAAAAAGTCATATTATCAATGGTATTAACAAGAACAATATATTAATTTAATCTAAAAAAAAAGTAAAAAAAATTTATCCTCTCCGGGATTCGAACCCACATCAGTAGAGGCATAGGCTTTTGTGGGGGGGGCACAGGGACCCATATCAGTAGAGGCATAGGCCCTTGTAGGGGAGGTCATAGGGTCATTATCAATGTTAACCTAATATCCCAATTCAAAAACGAAAAAAAAAATTTGAATCACAATTTGGCCTATGGTTATTTTTTTATTAATCAGTAGCCAGCGGACGGCCAAAAAGTCATATTATCAATGGTATTAACAAGAACAAAATATTAATTTAATTTAAAAAAAATTGTCCTCTCTGGGGATTGAACCAGCAAGTCAGAAAGTTGAAAGACGGTGTAAGAACGTTAAAGGACTGACGGTCATAGGGTAATTATCATTGTTAACCTAATATACCAATTCAAAAGCAAAAAAAATTAAATCACAATTTGGCAAATGGTCATTTTTTCATTAGTCAGTAGCCAGCGGTCAAAAAGTCATATTATCAATGGTATTAACAAGAACAAAATTTTAATTTAATTAAAAAAAATTTGTCCTTTCCGGGGATTGAACCTGCACTGCAAGTCAGAAAGAAAGCCGGTGTAATAGCTTGGTGGACGGACGGACAACAAAGAGCGAGCCCATAAATTGCATAGCAATTAATAATTGAAAACAAGGATAGTTCAATGTATGAAAATCCATTCTCTTGCCAAAAGTTTTTAACGTAATAATATTTAAAATTATAAATGTTTATATAACGGAAAATAAGCTTTTAATATTTATTTATTCAATTATTTATATTGTTTTTCACGTTTTACTAGATACCTATGATATATATGTGCTAATAAAATTACATTAAAAAATTATTTACAATATTATTAAAAAATACACCGGGAGAAGGAGCTGGAGATTGAAAGTTTTATAAGGCAAGGGCTTGTCTTAATATCGGATTCAGATTCAAATGGCGCGAATATATCTTTATCAAATATCCGATTCAATTTCATGTGTCAAACTCGGTTGTAATTATTAATATTTTGTTTTTTGATAGTTGAAAACGTTTTTTGTTTATTTCAACTCTTGAGATTAATGGCTGTTTTGTTAGCCGTCTTAAATGTAAATCTGCTGTGTATTCGAAGTTAAGACACGGCTATGTTATAACCCGTACAACAATTTTTGCTGCGCAGCGAAATCTGATATTAAGGCGAGCCCTAAGGCGTACAAACTATATATATATCTTATTTGACATTATTATAAAAATTCATTGTGTTTGCTTCGCGCTGTTTTCAGGATGTGGGGCCATCTGGTCCAAAATTAGCCCATGGCCGGATTATTTTTTTAATTTTTTGTTCGAACCCGGCCGAAATCCTCTTGGACCCTGGTTGTACGTCAGGCGGCCCGTACAGAATCTAGAGCCAACATGCTATAATTTGAAGGCTAGAGGGGGCCGAAATTTTTTGTGCAACTATTTTTTAAATTAATTATACTAGTCTAAAATTATATCCACAGCCATTAAATGTACTTACATTTCCAAAACTTCATTTAAATTCTTGTATAAAATATTTGAAAAATTTGATAATCGAATGCGAATACTTTTGAAAGGACTTACCTATAACTTTTTATGTGTAAAATTTCTTCATTTAGGAAAACACAAGATAAGGATTGATTTAATACACATTTTTTCGAAAACTTAGACAAACATTAGTCTGTGCTTATTCCATATGTATATCTCCAATCTACCTGTTTTTTGGCAAATTTGAAAAAAAAGATTTCTTGACCCTTAGTATAGTTTTCTAATTACAGTAGGTAAAAATATTATGAATAAAATGAAACGGCGGATTATAGTTTGGCACCAAGCCTAATATTATAGATCAAGACATATTTGGCAGGAATAGATGAGTGATATCCAAAATATTATGCTGCATAAAATCTGGAAATAAGAAATTTATCGATTTACACAAACTTTCACATCAAAACAAATGTCCATATTTGGCTAAAAAATGCTACAATAACAGCCAAAACTTGTTTTTCATGAAAGCACTGTTTTTGGACAAATATTGACCATAGTTAAGGTATAAGTTACGCCAAAAAATTATTTCTTTTTTTACTATATAAGCATCTTTTCTAAAACTTTAATATAATTTGAATTAATCTAATATAATTTAACAATGGCCACGCAAGCTTTAATTCCTAATAAGTATGAGAGCGGCGGACTTGGCAAAAAACACGAGCCCGAAACTCTTCCCCACATTCTCATGAATTCCGATGCAAACATCTATTCCAGCAAAAATAACTTTCAAAGTCTCCTGGTTCGCAAAATTTTAGACTCGTGGAAGGGGGGAAATAATCCCCTGTTAAAAAATGGTGTGACAAAAGGTACCGAACTCAGAGTAATGGATATAGGAAGTGGGGATGGAGCATCAACGGCTCTGTTACACCAAACTTTACTCAAAGGATCGTCAGCTGATTTGACTGGAAAAACCGTAGGGATGGATATTTTACCTACCATGGTAGAGTTCGCTAGTCAACAGCACACTAGTTCAGGTCTCTCGTTTCAGGTTGGAAACATTGGAGACATCCAAAACTTGCCTAAAGAGTGGGTTAACTCCTTCGATTTAGTTGTATCCTTCAATTGCATGCATTGGTTAGAGGATCAAGTGGGCGCTCTCAAAAACGTAGCTACCCTGCTCAAGCCCAACACTGGGTTGTATCACTGCGTTTTAGTGGGTGAAGAGGTACGGGTTATGATATACGCTATGGATAAGCTCTTTGAATTGCATGATTCCGTGATTCGAGGTGATAAAGTAGATCCTGATACTGAAGATTTAATGAAACAGGTTGACGATTACATGTCTAAACTTAAAAGACTCGATGCCGAATGCAAGTTTCCTTGGAAAAGGCCTTACATGACTAACCCAGACCCAGTGGCGGCGTACACAAGTTTTATGAAAGAGGCTGGTTTTACGGATGTTAAAGTTACGCCGCTACGTAACATACGATTTGTTTGCTTGCCATCGCAGAACTATATGAACCTAGTTCATACTTCCTTTTTCCCACACCTAAATGACATTCAAAGTCCTGAGCTAAGGAAGAAGTTTATCGAATTGCTCAACAAATATTGCTTTAAATACAACCTCAAGGCTCATAGTTCCGAAGTCAACCACATGAGTCCTGAATTCTACGTTGTTGGTAGAGTTAAATCTTAAATAAAAAAAACACCATTTTTAGTATGTCATTTTGTATCTTTTTTTAAATCATACAATTATGAAAACTTTTGAACATTTTTTAATGTTTATATTGATATTTTTATTATTGTATGTAATTAATATATCTAAATTAATTAGAATATGTTGAGTTTAAGTTTGTGACTATTTTAAAGCATGTCTTATTTTTTATATTATTCAACAGTTGTTATACATGACGTTGAAAACACATGTGATTGTACTTTTTTTGTGTATATAAAGAGAAATATAATTGTACCTAAAATTAATATTTAGTGGCAGAAAAGTCAAATTTCATGCAAAAATTAAGTGGAAATTTATCTAGCAAGTTCGCACATTAATTGTTTTAAAAGTGCCTCAAAGGATTAAAATTTTTCTACATCGTAAAAATACACACTGAATGATTCGGTTCGGGTATAAGCGTCCGACACTTTTGAGACCGGTTTTTACGCATATTCATACGCATGTAATATGTACAATTAAAACAAAATAAGTTATATCAAAATATATAATATCTATTTTATAAATAAATACATATTATCAAATAAATAACTAAATATAACCCTAACCCTGGCCTATATATTACATTTTACATATATTACATTTTGCGCAGAGTTATTTTCCCTCTCATTTTGATTGGGTTATCTTAGAAAGTGTCGGACGGATGCCTAAAAACCGAACGATTCATAGTCATTTTGTAGATATATTGAACATGATCATTACTACGAAAATACCATTTCATTTAAACCTAATAAGGGCAAACCCAGTTTTCTTGACCCTTGTGTTATTTTCCCAATACACTGATTTAATCAAGTATCAAAATTTTATGCCTCGCAAGTGCTTATTAATTAAACGGGCATTCTAACATTTAAGTGGACATTCTATATATAAGCTATACAGATTTTAGAGTATTAAGGGATTTAACTTATTTGAGTATTAATATAGCTAATTAATATAATAAAATAAAAAGTTCTCAAACCAACATACATTAAAAATTTAAGACTTAACGCCAAAAAGTCCTTGAATGTTCGACTTGACTTATAAGAGATATTAATGTGAGCCTATACATTTTTTTGCATTATTTATAATAACAAGGCATAGATATTTAGGGGAATATAGTAATTATAAAAATTTTTAGACCTAGTTTTTTTATTTATATTTATTTATGAGCCTTTTATTTAATAGCAAGGGGCAAGTTGTTGGAACATAATTTATGACTAAATAAAAAATACTAATAAATTTTTTAAGTAAGGTGTTTCTTTGCTAATGATAAATATTCAACGCATTCATGCGTCTTAAATTAGTACACAAGATTATATATAATAACAATTTTGGAAAATAATAGACCAAAAATGTGTTTTACTTGTAAATACGAGTATAATAAGCGTCACTACTGTCTCATATGTTAAAAATTATATTATAATAGCTTAGCAGTGTACGATAATTAAATATGTAGTTGGTTCAAACTCCGAGGCGTGTGCATCTGCCCATTCTACACATCTAAGATAGGAATAACATTAACAATTATTTATTATATATAATTATAAGCAATATATAAATAAAACCCTTTTTTGGGTCCTAAAAGCCCTTTAAAGAATTTATGGAATCGACATTTGTGTTAAAATTAAATGCAGCTTAGGACCACAACAGCTAATTGAAGTATTTGACGTGCACTCTATCTATTATGTTTTTCTCACAAACTTGATAGTGTTTAATTAATATAATTAGCATGGGTAGGTACTTTATTAATGGCGCAAGGTGAACCTTCTAAAGCTGGAGAAATGAAGAGGTTGATGGATTTTTTCGGCAAGGTGCAATACAGATATTTGCACACATCCTACATTTTTAATTAGAGTGATTATTATGTCAAAATATTTAAAAAAATATTCTTAACGTACTGCAAGCTAAAGGAGTATGAAATGGAATCGCATCATTGTGAGAATATATTGTAATGTAATTTAACGCATTTCAAAAGTTAACGAAACAATAATTATAAAATATGCCTTGTATTTTTTTAATTTTAAATTTTTTGAATAGCGCTATATTGCTAATCGCCAATGTCATGGGTATGGTCATGGGGAGCCAGGACAAATGTTTTAATTTAATATATTAAATTAATATCCACCTTTGTCTCTTTAAACCAATAAACTTGTTGACCCCCCCCCCCTTCCGCTTACAATTCAAGTTCTGGCTACTTTCATGGTCAGTGGAAGTAATGTCCAACTTAATAAGCAACAAAGTTTTATAGCCATACCTTATCTTCGGTGTAGGGCTTAGATGAAGGTCCTAAAGCCTCTATGCATTGTTTATTGATGTTGAATCTTTGGCCCGGTAGCATCAAAGTTTCTATCCGATTCGCGATATCATTTTGATCTTTGTAGTAGAGGTTGTAGAGGCATGTGTGTTGCCTTCCTAAGCCGTATATTATTAGATACTATGCTTCACAAAATGTGATTGATGTTTAAAAAAGCTAATATAATAATATGATCGTTGATAATGCCTAGTAAACGAAAAGAAAATAATTTTGTAATAAAAATATATTTGTGCGAAGAGAGGTCACTTTGTTTTGTTATTTCGTTATTACTTTTGATATTTGTCAATTATTCTCACATAATTGTATCACATTATCAACCTTACAATACTCAATTATATACTCGTTATTCTTAACACCCATCAATTGCATTGCTAGGCGACTTTATATAGTTTAAAATTAATGTTTAAAATATTTAGGAAATGATACCTATGTTTCTTAAGATATTAAAAATATATTAATGATTATGCAATTGTTGTGTTAAGTCAACGACACGTATCGACACAAAGGCGGGTGTGGAGAATAAAGTAAAAACAAATAATATGACCGAAGTATATAGAAGTATGAAGTGATTAAAGGAAAAAGGGAAAGATGAGGGAAGACAACAGACACACACATTTGTTTTTATGTAGTGATGCATTCGAATATTTTTATGGTTGTCTTTGTCTCGTGAATACTGAATACATATTTTTTGCATATGATGGATTCGATTATATGTTTTATTGTCTTGGTCTCGTGATTACGGGAATAAACTAATTATTATTTGTGATCTTGGTCTTGTGATATAATAAATTTGTATTTCCTGAACTGAACAGTGATATTTCCTGAACGGAACAGCAATGATTGTAGAAACTTCATTTGGGTATATATATCGTTGTACTAACTTTATTAAATTTCTTCTCCTTTATCAGGTATTAGGTCCCACAATTGTTGAGTTTGTTTTGATAGGTTTCATCCGTCTTGATCGGGTAGGCGCCATGTCCTGATTTATCTTCTTAGTTTTAATAATTTTGGCTACTCTACCTTTACACGTAACACGAGTTCCTCTTCTTCCTCTCTTCCCCGGCACCTCCACGTACAATACTTTTTGCTTTATCTCATTCGTCTTTCTTCTTAGTATATGACCATACAACCATAGCCGATTTTCGTTAATCAATTTCGCCCTAGGTTGAACACCCATTTTATGCCATGATACGGTCATTTGTCATAAGCTCGAAATATACCCTAAGCTCCACCGTCTCATATTCATCTCCGTGGCTTGAAATATCTATTCTTCCGTGAGGTTTATGGACCCATCGAGTAACGCCGGTCTTAAGATGGATTTGTAAGCTTTGCTCTTCAAACATACCGGCATCTTCTTGTTGCACATTACACCAAATATACTTCGCCATTTAAGCCATCTTTTTAATCCCTGCATTGGCTTCTTTTGCGCAACCATCCTTTTGTGACATGGAGCCGAGATATGTAAAGCTGTCTACTTTTGGATACTTTAAATGGTCATCTAGCGATAAGGTGCCTGTAACGTTTATCTCCATGTGTAACGTTTTTTGATTGTTGCCCTATAAGCCATAACCAGCTCGGCGTTTACTTTTCGGCTTCTCCGAATACTATCTCTTTTGTCTATTTGCATAGTACTATATCATCGGCATTTAGCATACACAAAGGAAATGGTTTTTGAATGCCTCTCGTTATCTTATCCATAATTTAAAAAGACTTAGAGCAGATCCTTGATATAATCTTATTTTAACCCGAAAAGGTTAAGAGTCTCTAACTGTCGTTCTAAATCACGAATGGCTTCATAAATATTTTCATACGCAGTACATACGCATCAGGGATATCTTGTTCTCAAGCCCACAATATAAAATCTCGAGAGATCTTGTCATAAGCTTTGTCCAAGTCGATAAAGACCATGTGTAAATTTCTTCTCTTTTCACAATATTTGCCCATCATTTGTTTTAGTGCGAAGATCGGGTCCATTGTGGATTTGCCGACCACAAATCCGAATTAGTTTCCAGCTCTTTTTTAGCCTTGCTACTAAGATCTTTTCCATGAGTTTCAAGAAATCGCAAGTTATCTTATTTGGAACTATTATGATTTTGGAGAGGGTTTGTAAAACCGGTTTCCGACCTAGCGCCAATCCTCCATTTTTGCACATGTACGGTAGTAGTTCAATTTGAGTTTCTAAATTCAATTTAGGGATGGAGTTGCAGAGAAAAGATAAAGTCATAGCCAACCCAATTTTTTAGATTTTATATTAATGGGCCGGGTTATTCCTAATTATATTGATTATAACGATTTAATCTGTGGAACGAATAGTTTTTGAATTTTGCTGTACGGTAGTAGTTCAATTTGAGTTTCTAAATTCAATTTAGGGTTGGAGTTGCAGACAAAAGATAAAGTCATAGACAACCCAATTTTTTAGTTTTATATTAATGGGCCGGGTTATTCCTAATCATATTGATTATAACGATTTAATCTGTGGAACGAATCGTTTTTGAATTTTGCAAAACCTTAATTACAACGGCTCTTTAAATAGAGTATGATAATTATTATTTTGTGGTTGGGTTTGAAGTCAAATCATTAAAAGATTTAGGTTTTAACTTAGTATTAGATCTGAAATGAATAAAATTGGCAAGATTTTAAATTAAACCATTTACTTTATACTCTTATTTACCTTAAGACTTTTAGCATGTATTTAAAATCGCATTTACTTTATCAGTGAAGCAAATTGTTTTTGGCTGCACGCTGACCAAACGGGTTGGATCGCAGGGGAATAGGAGTTTGACATAATTTTGTGCTGACCAAAGCACTTATTGTCTTCCCCATCATGCTTCAACCCTAAACTGTATCCACATTTTGTTGTAATATAAAAAACCTTAAGTTTGGTTGAATTATAATTGATTAATAATCCCTAAACTAAAATGCTAGATGGAAGGGGCATTTGCATATCCTCCCCCGTTATATAATTAAAAATTCGCTCTGCTTAAAAATCTTAAAGAATTATCATTATTAACAATTCAATAACATGTTTTAATGAGTTATATCTAAATCAACTCGTGTCAGAGAATTGATATTCATTTAGCAGTCCAATAATTGTGGTTATATCAAATATTAATAAAAATAGCTTAGGAAAATAATTCAATAAGTATTAATAAAAAAAATTTATTAATTTTTTAACAATTTTAAAACTAACTTGTGGCCTATCTCGTGAGCTGCATACATGACCGACGCAAAGCCTCTCCAACCCTCTACAATACTAATGGAGCCCGAGTTTGAGCACATACTACCAGCCCAACCGTAACCTAATTGAGGTAAAATTTATAAAGTTTTTAATTTTTTATAAATTTTGTTATGAACAAAATGATTAATTATTGCTAAATTTATGTATTCAAAGCTTAAAATCAGAATTTGACATATTTGTACCTGTGACTTCACCTTCATAACTTTGATTGTGTAGTATCAAATCTACCCTTTTAATTGATAAAAAAAATATATTTAAAAAAACGTCTTATTAATATATTTTAAAGAAATTCGTTTATTGTTTATAGGAAGTTTTAAATAAACCCAGTTATAAGTAAGGCATGGTCCCATCTCATTTCCACGTTGTATTTCTTTTTACGATATTGGTAAATGGAAAACCATTTAATGATATTTTTGGCATCAGTTTCGCCATATAATCCTACCTATGTAAAAGGTATAATAAAGCTTGAATTTAAAATTTTTTCTAAATAATATTATTTTTTATTAAAATGCTTTTAACAGGTAAAAATGATCCATAAAATATTCAGTAAACGTCTTAATATTACTGTCTTCTTTTTCAATATTTCAAAATGAACCAGTTGAAAGGTCAGTTTTGCTTGAGAACTGATTTGCGAATATAAGGAATTCAACTAAAAAAACAAAAATTACAATTAATAACATAACCACTCTTTAGGTAGAAATTATAACGTAGACCATGATTAAAATAGTTAAATCTTATTTGGTATTTCGCAATAAAAAAGCAATTTAATTATGTAATATTAGATGTGTAAAATATAGACAGACCCCCTGAACCAAAACTTCTACATAATTTAGCATGCCATTTTTGCTGTCAATTGCTCTCAAATTGCGGATGGCCATCATAGGGTAGTCTACAAATACTGCTAATTCAATGACGGCGTCCATTTTAGGTATGGTAAATATTTCTGGCATTAACTGAGAATAATCCCCCTCAACTAAATATTAGATAAGCTTTACAATAATTTATAAAGTTTGATTTAAGACATTTTATTCTTATTTATTAGAAAATCATTAGGGAATATATTACAATAAATGTTTGAATTTTACCCGAGTAATAACTAGCTTCAACTATTATATTGTACATCAGAGCCAGGGCCATCCAATACATAAGCAAAGAGTTTTTCATAACAACAGCTATTTGGGCTACCGATTATGTATTAGCTGAAAACATCCAATGTAAATATAAAGTTTCCAACTAATTACCAACAACAAAAGTTTTATATTTGATTATTTATTTAAGATTAGCATAAGAGTTTCACTCTATCTGAAATCATAAAAGAATTACTAAAATTTAGGGTTTTATAAGTAATATCGTTTATAAATCATTTAAAAAAACAAAATATCAAAAGCATATAAATTACTTATTCAAGTTTTGAAGAATAACGTAATAGCCCTAAACAGCAAATTTGAAAGCTCTCTTATACGTAAGAAAGAAGATGTAAAATAATTGAAAACGCTCGCTTTTGAAGGTCTTCTTTATTTATAGCCGCTAGTTTAAATATTCGTCGTTTAAAATGGGGGCGTTACAAATGCTGTTAGCTTGTGAAAATTTTTTGTCTAATTTTTTAACGTGAAAACCATTGACCTACATTAGACGAATAACTTAAAATAATTACTAAATGTTAATTCTCCTTTGTTGAGATCGCAGTGTTTAAAACTCTACCGAAAATACACATAGTTTAATGGATTTTTTGAGATTAAATTAAAATTTTCAAAAATTTATAGCAGAATTATGTGCCAATCTATCCGCTATAATAAACGTGGATGCGGTGCTTATACAAGCATAATATCTGTAATTACATAAACAGAAACACAGGAGCTTTAAGAGTTTTAATTATAAATGAGAGCGCTAGAGGAAATATTAGAGCCTGGTATAAGCGTTTGGTTCAAGGACGACGGATGGGTTAACGTTTTGCAAATGTAATGCTAATTTCCAAATATAAAAATGCTAATGACGTCTGTAGTTTTTGATATTGATAAAAAAATAATTTAAAGAATCTTTGGAGATTTGTTCTAATTAAAATTTTGTATTAAATTAAATATTGAAAATATTTATAGAACTCATTGCTTTTTACTAACTTTTATGTTTGAAGCATGTTTATTATATGTTGATTCAAACAATTCTGACATACCAAATTAAAGAGTTTATATAAAAAGATTCGTACTAAAAATAAATCGTCAATAAAATTTATAAATCTATTCTGTAATCTGGCAATATTTAGAAGAAATTAAATGTTTTGCACCCTCCCCCACCATTTTTCAATCTTTATACATTCTAAATTATATAGCATATCGTTTGCAGTGCTCTGTCTGCTCTTTTAAAAAATCTAAAAATATTTTGTGCAAATTATCTTAACCTATCCCAAACGCGAATTTTACACCTTAACGTTTTACAGTCAAAACCGTTTAATTGCAAAGCCTTGGGCCTGAATTCGCGATTAACCGATATTTCGCGATTAAATGATGGAAATAAAAGATATGTACATTATATTAAATATTCTTTTCTTACGCTTCGCAATAAAACGATATTTTATATAATTATCTGGTTGATTTAAGGACTCGAAAATGTTTGTGAATATCCGATATTGTACTACTAAGCGATTTGTCAATAAACGATGTTTTTGTTAATATTATCGTTTATAAAAACAAAATGGCGGTTAATTTCGCGATTAAAAATTTTTCGCGATAATCCGATTTGCGATTAAGAAGTTTCGATTGTATATGTTTGTCGCAAATGTATATTATGTTAAAATTTATTGAATAAGATTCATTTATATATAACAAAATATGAAATAAATGTAATGAAATTAAGTGAAATTAAAGTTTAAATATATTAGCAATTTATCGAGACCATAAGTTGAATATTATAGGGATTGAATAGTGTTAAAAAAGAATTTATTAATTTTAATATTAATTGCTTACATAAACATTTAAACCAGACATGATCTCCTATATATATTTTTATTTCAATTACAATTAAGGGCATTCCACTAGACGTAGCCAGAGAGGGGCGACTGCCCCCCTCTAAATCCAAAAATTCTTCCAACTCAAATATAATTATGGCTAGAATTACTAAAAAAAATTATCATTTTGCGCCTCCCTAATTCCATATTATCACCTCTAAATCCAATCCTGGCTATGCCCATTTAAACATGCCTTACACATATTGTCCATGTATGGATAATTTGCCTGAAAATAGTTTCGGAAAAATTTTAAACTAGCACTTCACGCTTAAATGTTGATCTTTGATTTCTAGGAATCAGATCTTGGGTTCGATGCGTAAAAATAGTAAATTGATGAGTGTACCTTCAATGTCATCACAATGAATATCTTATTATAAGTCGGACTTCTCTTTGGAGAGACGTATGCGTTCTGGTGGGTTTTTTTTAGTCCCATGGAGCCTACACCTTAAATAGGACTTCACATCTTTTGACCTATTTGCCCCGTCTAACAACAGCAATGATTATTTAGTTGTTGCCGAGGGGCGAAAAACCAATAAATACAAAGCACTTTTATACTCAAACGCGTTATTCCATTGGTCGCTTCGTGTTCAGGCACTTGGCACAAAGGCCTTAGCTTATTTTAAAGAGGTAGAGGAGGAAGACGTTTTTTCCCTTCTTAACATTCGGAATCCTTTTTACTGAAACAAAAACTTGGTATTCTTATAGCCAAATACAAGTTTAAATCGTTCGCCGATTCTTAACCAATGTTGGAAGATCCTCTCGATGATGCTCCTCTATCCGAATAGTTTATTATTTTATTTGACGCATTTTGTTTTTTAAATTTCGTGTATTTATATTATATTACTGTCAACGGATTTTTAGCAAATAAACTTTAAAAAAAGAATATATGAGATGGTGATGTGCTTCCTAGTGTCCATGGGCGTAGCCAGGTTTTGGATTGGGGGGGGGGGTTAAAACGTTCAAAAGTTTAATTAGGGGGGGGGGCACGCCCATGCTAGTGTCACTTAATTTACAAAAGCCATGAAATCGTATCCAGCAAAGAGATAAAGAAGACGGCGCATATTAACAAGTTTAAAGATAAAAATAGTATATATAAATAAGTTTGGAGTTGCTGTACGGCTTTAGCCCTTTTATCAAAATTATGTAAAAATGATTGTGCAAATTGGGTCTTGACACCATTATAAGTTTAAAAGTGCAAAATTGTCTAGCTCGTCCAAATATTAGTATAGTTTTATTGAAAAATTATGCAGGCAATATATTTAGGATTTTGTATACAATCCGTTTGATAATTTTTTAAATATATTTTTTGCAAAGACTGCCAAATTTTAAACTGAATCGATCGTGGACTTTTACCTGTATAACAAAGATAAAAATTAATGCGTCTAATTTAACATTTTTGATATAACTTTTTAATGGTGGAAATTCTGACCTACCTCCGATGATTATCGAAAAACTATCTATAGATTTATAAACACTTGGAAGTATGTATATCTTATTAATTAGGGAATACAATTGAATAATATACAAATATAAACGATGGCTTGGAGCAATAAATATAGTACATATATGCTTTATAATTTAATCAAAAGCGTTAATTGAACATGTGAGTATTAAACTCTCTACAAAAATATATAAATTATTATAATTGTTAATTTGTAGATTTTCCTTCTTGCTGCATATAAGACAGAGATTCGGAACATTTGCAAATCGTTGCAATATTAGAAATTGACCATGTTTCCACGCAATCCTTTAAGGATTCATCGTACACTTTATCTTCCAGGCATAAGATGTGCAATTTTTCGGTCATCAAAACGCCGTTTGTCATCACAGGACTGCAACGCCAATAATATCTGCAATATTAAAATACAAAGCCAATACTTACCTACCAATTTTCCTTATAACAGAGTATTTTTAGTTTGAGTATTAATTAGAAATAAGAAACTTTAAACAAATTTACAATTGTCTACACATTAAACATTTGATATTAAAAAGTAAGGACAAAAAAGTTGTTGTTTGTTTTTACCTGCAGTCATATTTATCCAAAAAGCCTCCCTCGTTGTCACATTCAAATGTTGTTTTTGCAGCACATTTCGTTATAGCTTCAGATATATTCTCCGTCTTGTTGTTGTGTTCAAACCCTGCTTTAGATTCATTTCCTGAAGATCCTAGATTAGAAACATTGTCTGCTTTTTTCCTATAACTCAGGTCTTTAATGTACTCTTTCATAAAATTGTTTTTCACTATTTTATCTTGGTTATGCAATAAGGGATAAGATGACAGAGACCTCTTCTTAGTTAAACTGCTTTTAGATTTGTCGTTTTCAATTTTTAGAGTCATAGAATTAGCTGGGATATTGAAGTTCGGATCCGATTCAACGCTTAATTTATGAACTACTTGCCCAGATCCATTTGGACTTTCTGATAATTTGACATCAAAATCTTCACTCTCAAAATTATGAAGCTTGTAATCATCAATTTTAATTATATTTTTACCAGCGTAATCGCTGCCATCTGTAAATTTAGTCAAACGCACTTTGGCGTCCCATAAAACAGGGTCATGGCTTGATGAGTCTATGTGTTCGTCGACGCGTTTAAGAATCGAAGATAAATTTAGAACTAGTGAATAGTTATCGATGTTTAAGTATACTTCATCTGGTCTAGATGATCCAGTTTGATAATCATTCGCTCCAAACCTATCGTTATCCACTCTTTTGCCCGTCCTTATTATGGTTTTTAGATCAATTACATCACCTTCAAGTTTAGTGTTTATTGTTGTATAATTCAAAAATACGGTCTCTGCTGCTGCAGCTGATTGATTAAATCTCGTCTCATCACCTACGTAAACGTTACGTGATAAATGCAAGAGGGTTCTAGAGATATCTTCTTCGCCGGTCCCATCGTGCTTATTAATGACGAGAGAAAGTATTACGGGCTTTAATGTACCATTTGGTGTCGGACCAGTAGATTTTATGGCTGTAAGTGTCAGGCCTTCTTTACTCTCATTTCCATCGTGCCGCATGATGGTCAAGTTTCGCATTATGTTAAGGACATCATCGCTTTCACTCAATTCCCTATTCAAGTCCTTTGGTAAAATTAGCCTTATCCTAATCAAGGACTTAGAGTTATTGTAAGTAATAGGATGATCGTTCTTCAGTAAGCCATCTGCGTGGGTTAATATATTACCCAGATTTATGTTAAGTTTGCGGGTGACGTTGAGGTCGCTTATGTTAGGAATGTCTACGTTAGTTTTATCGTCGAAATAAGTGGAAGAACCGTTGAGTTTCAAGATTTTTGCTGCTCCTAGCGTACCATTTTTATGGTTGGAATCTAAACTATTGCCATTGGCTTCGTCATCGAAGTTGTAAAACACTGTTCCATCATTACCCTGATTAGTAGCACCGTGAAGCACCAAATCAATGCTGGGTGATGCCAAATTGTCCTTTGCATCTCTAAGTATCGTCGCGTTTTTA
Source organism: Gordius sp. MW1 (assembly GCA_964036665.1). Taxonomy (NCBI): domain Eukaryota; kingdom Metazoa; phylum Nematomorpha; class Gordioida; order Gordea; family Gordiidae; genus Gordius; species Gordius sp. MW1. Next base: position 19,009,914 of record OZ038530.1, read on the forward strand.
GAGAGTTCTGTCTTTATGATTCTAAGTATATTTAGCCAGTAGGGCGAGTAAGTAGGATCGGTTAATTGGGACGTATAGGTAAAAAGGGTTTCTTCAGGAATCGAAAGATTCTCTTTTAAGTAAGTCAGCAAATTTAGATTCGTTATGTCAATTATTTTGTTTCCGAAGCCGTTGGGATCGATTTCATGCAATGCCCTTTTATTTTCAATCCTATCAGTATGTCCATCCTCTTTTCCGAAATAGCGTGTCACTAAATCTAAAACATCAGTCAAAAACATTCTAAGCCCGTACGGAGGTTCTTTCACCATCATCATTTGTTCTATTTTATTAGAAACAATAATATCTGTATATTTAAGCTTATCTTTTGAAAGTTTTAAATCTAACTCTTTATCGATGAAACTTTCATTAATCGATTTGTTAAGTTTTCGTTCAAGCTCGACTGCCTTTATTGGCTCATTTTTTAGTGTCGTTTGCATATGTTGTTCATCACGAACTTTTAGAGGACTATCGAAGGATGTTAAATTTTGCGTTTTTTTAATTCCTAGTAAAGAAGAAAGAAAGGATATGAGAGGATATTTCCCAGTACCACAAGCAAGCCCAGTGTGATCATCTAATGCCAGGTTCCAAACCATTGCACCGGCGTATTGTTTTTCGAGAATATAATGAGCCTATTAATTAAATTTTTTTCCATAAAACATTTGTATAGAAAAAGTTACTTTGGCCGTAAAGCTTTTCTCATTTTCGTAATTGACCCACAAATTATCTTTGTGGCTGTAAGCCACTTTTGCCTTGGTATCAAAAGTGGTAATCCAGCCAGAACTTGTGTTCGTGACCATCAAGCAAATCTTGGAAAATTGATTATAAATCAAAAAAAATTAAAAATATAGATGTTTGATTTATCTGCACTGAAAATTTATTAGGGAAATATGATATTTTCGAGTTTAGCAAGTCGATAACCACGGCTTAGCTGGGATTTAATTCAAAAGGAAAGGCAAAAACTCATTTGAAGGGCATAATAGAGATTTGTTAAATTATTAAAACAGCGCTACATATTAAAACTTTTGGATTTGGGGGACGGAAGCTGCATTATTATGTTTGATTTTTATTCAAATTATTTTATTTTTAATTTGATAACTTTGCTTTATTTAAAAATGGGCACAACTTTTTAGGGGTGGGATTAAATCGAGTGGTATATTATAAACAAAAACTAAGCCTTCATTGACAAATAATTCCAATAAGTATAAATTATAAATCCTTTACCGACTCATGGCCTATTTTAGAAGATAATGATATAGATCTTTTTATTTAACCAATATGTCTTTATTTTATTAGGCTTATGTATGTAACTTTGTTTCGTGAAAATAATCTTTTTAACCATTAAAAAAAATTATTATAAAACTCAAAATAACTACTTCGTAATAGGATAGAGTCCCTGATTCACCCGTAATTTGACCAGGTGGTCCAGCTCCTAGTATAGGATCCCCAGGATAATGGAGTTGTGGATTGCGTAGTTTAAGAATTCGTCCATATGTTGGAATTCCTACTATCAATTTATGCAAAGGAACGCCCATTGTGTGCCAATAATTTACGGCCCAACTCTAAATTTTATTTTTTATTTTTTTAAGATAAGCTAGATAATTTAAAAATTAATCCAATGACCTAAATATTTTTTTAATTTAATAATGGAACTATGTACAGCTTATCTGTTTGAAAATTCTCTAAAGGAAATGGCGAAATTTTTGGTTCGGAAGATAAAACCTGACAATATATGCAAAGAAATTGTTATTAAAAAATTCATATTTGCTTTTTAGTTTTTAGCCATATTCATGCTCTTCTTATAAACTAGCTCAAAATTAAACAGGATTCGGATTTGGATTTCACTAATTTTAAATATACTATAATATGATTTTTATAAAGAATATTGTTTTAGGGAGAAAAACGTTTAAATGTTTTTGTAATGACCAAATCTAAAGGAATTGAATTTTTATACCTATTCGACCTTATAATGAAATAGCTCAGTTAGAATTTATTAGCAATATTTAAGGTAAATGCATGGGCGTAGCCAGGTTTTGGATTAGGGGGGGGGGGGGGGGCAAAACGTTCAAAAGTTCAATTAGGGGGGGGGGGCAATACATAATTTTTTTTTAATTATTAAGGCTTTTTGCATTTAAATTTTTTTTTTCGCCATCTAGGGGGGGGGCGGCCGCCCCCCTGCCCCCAAACCTGGCTACGCCCATGAGTAGATGTATTTTTTACAGACTTAAATATATTTTTTTTGATTAAAAAATAATTTTGAAATAAAATTTAATATGGTCGATAAAAATGAATGTACTATGGAGAAATCAGATTTGGGATCAAACAGGGGACTATTAAATCCTGCATAGGGTTGCCAAGGTCCATTCATATCGTAAGCCATTACGAGAACATAATCCAAATACCTGTAATCCAAATTAAATATTAATAAAAAAACGTTTAGACAATTTGAAAATTTTAAAAAATACTAAAATTTACTGATTTATTTTGGGGACGTCATATCCATTCTTAATGTTGAGTTCTCCAGCCGATACAGCAGCTGTCAATAAAAGTTTTGACACATTTCGTTTCTTTGTTTCCGCATCAAAATGGTGCCTTATTTCCTAAAATCAAAAAAAATTGATTCTTAATTAACTTGACGAGATTTCACTTAATTTTCGGTCACTGATTTTATTATTACCCTATCAAGTATTTTTAGTTAATTTTACTAATTTTATTATTTATATGTTTATGGCGTCAAATTGTGTTGGTTGCTTAAATAACTATGTAACATAGTAGATTTTTAAAAACATTCTCACAATATTAAAAAAACATATAATAATATCTTAATTTTTTAAGAATCACTCTCCATTTTTAAAACATGTCAAAATTCTGAAATTCCAAAAATTTACAAGATGAAATAATGAAAATTATGACACAATACTTTTAACAATATTGGAAAATTTGCTTTGTCTTCGCTACTTCCACCCTGTTCCTCATGCCCTGGATATTCCCAATCAAGATCTAAACCATCTAGACTCATGTTTAGTAAATATTCTGCAGCTTGACGCACAAAAACTTTTCGATTTCTCTCACTCTTGGCCAAATTGCTAAAATGTCAATAAATTTGTACTTTTAAACAAAACGACTTTAATATTAGAAAGTGAAAAAATGAGTGAAATAAATGGCTTAAATATAAAATTCATATAAATTAATTAACAAAAAAAAATATCATGAATAAAAAAATGCATATAAATTACCTAAAATGTTTAGCGCCAGCGTTCCAACCTCCTATACCGGCCAATATTTTGAGGCTAGGATTCAATTTTTTCAACGAGTTCAATTCTTGAAATTGTTCTGAAGAATAAATTTTCACAAAATAATTTAGACGCATGTTTATGAATTAAACTGTTTTTAAACTTCTACAATATTTACAATACAAATTTGGTTTCGCCAATCATACTAATTGTTTCTCTCAATATTTTTAATTGTAATAGTTTTTGGAAAGAAAATCAGCAATGCCAAGTTCGCTCTTAATGCAGCAATAGGATTTTCATTACAATCGCAATCATTAATGAGAAAATTGTAATAATTAAGGCCTTAGGTATATCATAGGAATTTTGCAAATATATGTGAAATCCTATAATAATTTAAAATCAAATGGTTCAAAATAGCTAAAAAGTCGATTTTTTACTTAATTAGTTTTTATTAATATACATAAAATTTATAATGTTTATTTTTATACAATTTGTACCTTCTGTATTGTGTTCGACATTTTGAATAGTAAAATTGACTCCCAAATCTAAAAATGCATAAACGATGTGCGTACATAGGAATGGATCCACGCTTGAGGGAGTGAAATTATAGGGGTGAGGTTTCCATTGATCCCACCCCGTGAAATAACAAAACAATAGTTTGCCTGCAGAAACATTAAAAATTCAATTATCAAAAAATAATTTTCATAAAAATTACAAAAATCTAATACATTTCGTCTATGATAAGTGCTTTTAATTATGGAAATAGCAATGATGTCTTTAAAAAGAAGATGAAATAAATAGAAAAAAAGTTAAGAATTATTATTAATAGTTGGATAACATTCCCCTATCACTATTGAATTATGTTTACAGGTGGGGATGCCTATTTTCTGTCTAATAAAAACGATTCGCGATTATCAATGAATAGTAAAAAATTTATTTCCCTTTTTAAAAATAATTTTTAAGTCTTGGGGGCCAAAGGTTGTGAGACTGGTTGTCGTAATGGGACAAAAAATTATAGTATTGTTAATTCCGATTATTTAGAAATTTTCAGTGCCTCGGCCGAAGACAGAGGGTCTTTGCAGTATTTATAAATTGAAGTGAAATAATATTAAACGAACTAGCCCTAGGCGCTTGATTTAGAAAAGGGGGGAGAGCAAAAAGTTTGTTAATGACCTAAAAAGTGCAACAAAACAATTTTATGAAGTTATGACCCTTAATTCATTTTAAAATTACAATTTAAGGGGGGGGGGGGGGATTATTTACTTCTCCTAGCTTTGTCCTGAAACCCTTGCAAATCGTTGATTTAAATATTAAATAAATATATAAATGTTGATACAAAATTGAATTCCAAAAAATAGAAAATAAATTTATAATTTTTTTTATTAAAATTACTACCTTTCGCTGGAATTTCTGAAGGTAAGATAGTAACCATCTCAGTGACGTTTGCGACTTTTGCAGGTGCTAGGGTACTTAAAGTAGTCTCTTTGTCAACAGCCACATTACATGGACAATGCTGAGAATCGTAACTCGAAGATTGCCAATCCCAAACGCAAGTTTTAATATTTGTATCAAAAACAACGGTATTTCCCGGTGGGCAAGCCCTTCGATATTCGTAGTATATGTTGGCATGACCGTTGTACACGCATTCCCAATAAAATCTGCGATTATTATGTTTATAATATAAAGAGTAGTTTTATATAAAATTTGGTTATTAAAAAGTTATAAACTTTATAAATAAATTTTAATAGTCTATAAACTAATGTTGTAAAAACGGCTGTGTTTTGTTTGGTCGACCTTTTGTTTTAGTCGACTAAACATAAACCGACCAAAGCTCTTTTGGTCTCTTTTCTTAATCGACCTCGAGGCTTAATCGAAATTTAAGAAACAGAGAGTCGATCGTTAGTCTTCGTTTAACCATAAGTCGACCAAACAAAACCCAGGCGTTTTTACAACACGACAGTAACAATATCATGGAATGGGTAATTTTAGTAAGTCGCTTAATAAAGACGAGATAAATTGATAAAATCTGTCCCGGTTTTCAATTCAGGTAGTGCCTGTTTTTCCAAATGGCCATTTTTTCTCATCGTATTAGGCGGTGACATATGTAATTATTAAATTAATGAACTCATATTTAACAATTTTTAAATAAAGTCTTCTACTAATAATACGCATAAATATAATTAGATTAGTTTGTGAGGGGCTGTGTAAAATAAATTATGTAAATCCAACTATTTCAAATTGGTTAAGTATACAATATTAGATGAAAACGGTCGTGACTATCTGTTAAGCTTTAGTGTTGTAAAAACAGCTGGGTTTTGTTTGGTCGACCTTTGGTTTTAGTCAACTAAACATAAATAGACCATTTATGCGACTAAAAAAGCGAGACCAAAAAATTGTTGGTTTGTTGAGATTGACCAAACACAATTCAGCCGTTTTTACATCACAATGTTAAACATTAATTCCTGCTAAGCAATAACCTAACTTGCGCCTCGAAACTAAAATTTATCAGCAACCCCAACGAAAACAAGTCACGTATTAAATTGCTACAGTCAAAACCGTTTAATTGCAAAGCCTTGGGCTTGAAAAAAATTGCGATTAACCGATATTTCGCGATTAAACGATGGAAATAAAAGCATATGTGCATTATATTAAACATTCATTTCTTACGCTTCGCAATAAAACGATATTTCATATAATTACTTGGTTGATTTAAGGACTCGAAAATGTTTATGAATATCCGATATTGTACTATTAAACGATTTGTCAATAAACGATGTTTTTGTTAATATTATCGTTAAAAACAAAAACAAAATGGCGGTTAACTTCGCGATTAAAAGATTTTCGCGATAATCCGATTTGCGATTAAGAAGTTTCGACTGTATCTCAAAAGCGTTTGCTTAATTTTAAGGAATGTACCTGCAATCGGAATTGTCAATAAATAATCCAGCGGAACTGCACTTAAATTTGATCTCACTAACGGCCCTACATTCAGGACTATCGCTGGCGGGCAGTGAAGGTGTTGTTTTAGTAAATTCCATTATAGTTGATTCCCCGGGTGCAGAAGTGATTTTAGATATGCCGACCGAGTCTATTTCGTGATCGCACGGACATATCTCTTTCAAATGATATGCATTTTGTCTCCACGCGCAGTTCATAGTTTTGTCATCGAAATAAGTTTGGTGCGGGTCAGCACATGACCTATGGTACTGTGTGAAATCGCCAGTTAGACTGTTTTTCACGCATTCGTAATACTGCCTGTTCACGTAAAAAAATTTCCAATAATAATATTTAAAATCTAATAATTACGATGAAAATCGATATAAAAACCCGATATACCCTATTGATAAATAAAATTCTCTTTGATTTAAAGTTAAAATTTAAATATAGGGAAAGATTAACATAGTATAAACACAAAATACACAAATAATTGCCTTGTATATAGTTAGATGAACAGAACTCTTCGACAAAGGTCAAAAAAAATTGGAATTTTATGTTATACGCACCATTTTATCAATCAATTTGTGAACTTCCAGTGTCCCAACAATTAAGGATAAATTTGTCAGCAAAATAAAAGTGGGTAGGTATAAAATTTTCGATTCTAACAATCTTTATGTAAAAGGGTATACATTAAAATCGAATTTATTCAGTTACATAATCATGGGCGTAGCCAGGGGGTGGCGACTGTCCCCTCTAAATTCTGAAAAATGTAATATACTTATGGCTTAAATTTTAAAAAATTGTTATTTTGCTCCTCCTAAGGCAATATTGCCCCCCCCCCTAAAGTTCCAATCCGGGCTACGCCCATGTTCATAATGAAATCACCCCAAATCTTAAACATAAAATAAATTTTTGACTAACCCGCACGAATATTTATCCATGAAGGAGCCTTCGCTTTCACAAACGTATCCCTTGGCGCGCCACAATTCGCATTCCTTCGCACTTACGGTGTCATTTATACTCGGCACAAGTGTTGTAAACGTCGAGGATGCGAGACTAGAAGTTGTTATAGTAGTAGTCTCAGTCTCTGGAGTTAATGTAGAAACGAGGTCTGTAATGTTAGGCACAGACCAAACCGTAGCGGTAATTTGTGGCAATGTCGCGCTTGTTTCTTGTAACGTAGTAATTGTTTCAGGGATTGTTGAGGGGGCTACAGTTGATATTGTCATAGTAATTGGGGAGGTTTCAAAGGAAGGACTAATTGATGTTAGGGTGGCGGTTGTTGTATCAATTATTGATTTGCGTGGGCACCGTTGAGTCCATTGATCGGGGGCCAATTTAGATTTAATGAACGAAATTAAAGGGTATTTGCCCTGGCCGCAATTAATTCCCTTATGGTCATCCAGAGCTAAATCCCAAACCATAACGCCTGCAAAACAATTCTCGTTCGCAAAATCAACCTAAAAAGCACAGTACGAGGCCGTTATTTCAGTAATGATGTTCACTCAGGTTTAGTTACTATACATATATTTTGAAATTAATTATTAACTATTGCGGTTCGTTTATAATTCAACCAGAAAATATAAGAGTGCTACAATTTTAATAATATGTTGAGTTTAGTATACATGTTTGCTCGATTTTAATTGAAATATTAACTTTTGGTTGGATCCGATAAACCATTATAAATGCTGCTTTATTTGAAAAATCCGTTTTTCCCTGTTCGAGTTAGCATTAAAAATAACATACACCGAGGGTTTGTTAAACTAAAGTATTAACAACAAATGGGAATTTAACAATTTTTCAACTTTTTTCTAATTTTAAAATAGCAAAATATATTGTATTTTCAACTATTTTTACCTTTATACCCAAGCTTTTTTTGTTTTCATAACCAACCCATTGGTCGTCTTTATAAGCGTAAGGAGCCCTAGCTGACGGATCCCATTTCTTTTTCCAGTTATCTACTTTCAAATGTCTGCATATCTATTTGATGCAAATTTGATTTACATATCCATATGACTTAATCGATTTAAGTATACTATAAATTTCAAAAATCATTCAATTTATTTTTTATACCTATTTCTAGGAACATAAATATGTAAGAAAGTAATTTTTAAATTTTAAAATTAAGTGGAAAAGGCATTTTTGTAAGAATTCTAACCTCGTAATAGGCTAAAACACCAGGTTCCAGGGTAAATCGGCCCGCTTTGCCCGGCCCACGAATTGGAGCTCCTAAACTATGATTGTAAGGCTGTTGTTGCTTGAGAGTGAATGCACGCCCGTAAGTAGCTAAGCCTATCACTAATTTGTTAGGATCAGCTCCATGAGCGACCCAATAATCTGCAGCCCAGGTCTAATATTTCAAATAATTTTATTTAATATTTCAATCATTGACTATCAAAATATAAATAGGAATAAGTTTCAAAATTATAATAAAAGTGTTATAGCTGGACTAATGGTTTGGAAACTATGATAATTGAACGTTACCAAGGATGATATTTGTAGGACTGAACAAGCTTTGTAACTTATTTAAATTTTTATTCAACTTAACCCACACTCTCTTATTGGTCTAGCTTCATTAGGAATTGCACATGTTATTTAAAGTTAATAAAATCGATAAATATAATATCCTGTTTACTTACCATACTCAACGTTGATTCATTGGAGGCATATGGGCTATTTATACCGGTCACGGGGTCCCATGCCCCATGGAAGTCGTAACTTAACAAGTTTAAATAGTCCACATACCTAAAGCATAATTTTGCAGTAAGATTTTCAAAAAATTTTAAATTTACTTGTTGACTTCTGGAATATTATAACCATTTTCAATGTTAGCTTTGCCCGCTGCTACTGCAGCAGTAAGCAACAATTCCCGATCGCACACATCAAAAGCATACCTTAATTCCTAAAACGGTAATCAATATATTAAATAATTACAATTAAAAAGTTTTAAAAATTAATGAAGTTGAGAATTGAAGGAACTAAACAAATACACTTTATATTGTAAGATAGGGATGAAACAGTGTCCGATATATGATTATAAAATTGTTTTCTAGTTTTAATAAATGGGAGCAAAAATTCTTAAAAATATTGTTAAAGAGTTAATAATGCGAGATATAACATCAAAATTACCTTTTAAACTAAAAAAGCAGGAGATTAAGCATTAATATATCACCTTGTCACGTCATATTACTAATTAATTTGGATGTTTATAGTTTAATAACATTAAAAAATATGTTTATTGCCTCAACTACACACGACCCCAAAGAATTTTTTTATATTAAGCAGAAAGTCACCATGGAAATTGAAAGATCAAAAAATACTATTTCAATCCATCGCCCTATTTAGCATGTACCATACACAATCATTTGAAAATAAACCTCGTTAATTAAAAAAAAATATAAAAAAATATGTAAAATAATGCTATTTGATAACATTAATGAATTTTATAATTGAAAATAAATTTCAATGATAGAAAAATTATAATATAAAAATAATATAAACCTTGAGTAAAAGTACAAAATTTTTCTTATCTTCAGGTTTGCTGCCCCTTTCTTTACTGCCCGGATATTCCCAATCTATATCAAACCCGTCTAATTCGAAATGTAGCAACTGCTCTACTACATCTTCAACAAATATTTTCCGTTTAGCGCTATCGGCAGCCATTTTCCTAGATAATTATATTAAAATATATATTACATTTAATACAAATAAATGAAATTTTATCAACAATTTTCAAAATATCCTTTTAAATTTTTTTCTATAATTATGTAAAAGTGATTATATTTCAAACTTAAAAGGTAGTAGGTCAGACTTTATAATATTTAAATTGTATTTACTTAAATTGCGCAAACTTAAAAAGTGAAATAATTAAAATTTTGTTTTTACGTGAAAGATTGGCCTCCATGTGTCCAACCTCCTATCGCTAAAAGTATTTTGAGATCTGGATTCACATTCCTCAAGGCCACTAATTCCCTGTATTGTTCTGAAAGTATTATGAAACGCATAAATAAATTTTGGATTAGTATTATTTTTGGAAAAAAACAAGTAATGTTTATAAAATAGAGCTATTAGATAATGATTTTTAGTAATAAAAAAATCCACTTTACTAAAAATAATATATGGTAGAACGGGGCTAGTCGTAGCCCGGGGTCACTATTATCTTTGTAATTATTTTTTACAATATTAATAATATATAATTAAAAATAAAATCATATGTGTATTTTAAAAAATAAAATTAAAAATTTTATAGAGGAAAAACCATTTTTCGGGGCTATTAGTAGCAAAATTTTGTATTTTGAACATAAATTTTTTTGGCTGTATATTTTGGACTAATTTAAGTTCTGTCTTATAAAGGGATATTTTTTATATAAAAACCGTCTAATGATTAAATTTTTTTTTGCAATGTAACATGTTGAATTATTAATTGTCTATAAAAATAGGAGTCGAGGCTATTCGGAGAGGGGCTAGTGCTAGTCATTTTTCATTGCGTAGACAATTGTCAAGATTTAAAAAACAATAATTTTGTTTAATAATAATTTATCTTAGTGTAATTTGAAATATCAATAGACAATTTAAAGATTTTTTCCATTCCAGAATTTGTCTTTTAAGGGTACTTAAATCAGATTGTCATCTTGACCCTTTTCTATTTGTATTATGTAAAATATAACCATATTACATTGCTTTTTCTGTGTTTTTTTATAATAAAACAATCCTTTTATTGATTTGAGTTAGCATAAACCAATAGGAAGTGAAAACGTAAGGGATAATCTATCCCCCGAAAGGAGCTAAGACTTGCTCGGGCAATTTTTACATTTTTATGATTTTTTTAAATTTAATTTGTGAGGAAACTGTTAATTTTTTCAATCCGAATTTTTTTCCATTAGTAAAATAGAGCTTAAAATTACGTTGCAACAAAAAAAGTGAAAAATAATTTTTAGTTTTTTTCAAAACGTGATTTAACTTTTAATGGCTATTTTCTCCTTGGTCTCCCTTATACCGTTTGTTAGTAAAAATTAAATTAAAACATTTAATAAAAATTCAATTTTACTCAATATTTGGGCAAAAATTACCTTTCGAGGACTAAATCTAATTTTTATTCCCTAATGGATTCAATGCCCATTCTTAAAGAAGACGAAGAAACGGATATTTTAATCATTTCATTTTTATATATTTTCGTTCTTGTATCCTTTTATTTATTGTCATTATATATTTAACATTATTTGAATAAAGCATTTTTTATCAAAAAAATTAATTAGATTTTTGATAACATATAACTTTTACTAACCTATATTAAACATTTATATATATCTCAATGTCCAACTTACTCATATCACAGTATTAAAATTTTTATTTAAATCAATTATAAATTTTAAAAATATTACCATGAGCATTATGTTCGTAAATGTCTACTTTCCAATTGTGAGAAATTTTGCTAAAGGCGTAAATGATATGGGTACAGAGAAAAGGGTCAACGCTAGATGACAAAAATTTGTATGGTTGTTGTTTCCACTGATCCCAACCAGTAAAATAACAAGCCAGAATTGGTTTAGCCGTCGTTCCAATTCTTCTAACAACAAGTGGCGGGGTAGTAAAATTTTGGAGGTTTTTCCCTAAAATAAACACAAATATATTTTTAAAACTCTTCTTTTTGCATTAAAATGTTCGAAAATCCTAGGGCAAAATAATAAAGAAACAATAACTAACTAAAACCCTTTCCCAATATCAAAGTTATAAAAGTTTCTAAATGTCCCAACTCCTAAAATTTATTTTTTTGCTAAGTTTCATACTGGAGATGAAAGTGGTTTCCTTTTTTGAAATGGCGATCTAGAGTCTAGTGTTTTAAAAACGGCTGGGTTTTGTTTAGTTCTTTGGTTTAACTAAGACTAGCTGTCGATTTTGGTCTGTTTTTTTAAATTTCGACTAAGCCTAGTGGTTGATTAAGAAAATCAGACCAAAAAATCTTTGTCTGTTTATGTTTAGTAGATTAAAACCAAAGGCCGACCAAACAAAACCCATCCGTTTTTACAAAACTACTACAGTCTATATCTCACTTGTAGAATTCACACATTTAACCATTTATCAATAAATACAGAAACACGCGTTGAATTAATGAGTTATTTATCTTTGGCTTAATTATTTTAACATAAGAAAACATAAGTCAAATTTATCTATTGGCTCCTCCAATGGTATTAGACTTTAAGAAATGGATTAATTAATTTTTCAAAAATAAAAAAGTTTATAACTATAGTCTATAGAGTAAATGATTATGCTAGAGGCATCATGCATGCAAATCACTAGGATTGTTGAAACCCTAAATATTTTTACATATTAAAAACAAATAAATGTTATAATTTAGCAGTCTATTTATGCTAGAAAATGTTGAATGAGGCAATAATAAGCCATTTTATAAGGATTAAGCTCAGGGGCGTAGCCAGGAAATGCAGGGGGGCGACTGCCCCCCCCCTCTAATTTACAAAAAAAAATTTCAATGCAAAAACTTTTAAAAAATAAAAAAAAATTTGTTTTGCCCCCCTCTAATTAAACTTTTAAACGTTTTGCCCCCCCCCCCCAATCCAAAACCTGGCTCCGCCCATGAATAGGCTAATTAATACACACAAGAGTTAATTAACGAGGTGCATTTATTTGAGTTTAGGTTGAGTTGACGAGATTGTTAAGTTATACTTTTATTTTAAATTAAATTTGTTTATTCTATTTAAAAACATGCTTTAATATGTTCTGTTAAAAAGGGGGTATTATACCTTATATCAACGAACATTATTAGAAGAGACTCAGAATGGAAAGTTATAAGGTAGTTGATGGGATTAATTAGGGTAAAGAATTTCTTTGTTGATGATTGATCAATTTTCCATCAATTATACCCATTGATTAATAAATTTCTACAGACCCACGTTAGTAAACCACTATGAACTTATATTAATTTTACTAAATAATTTTATGTGTATTAAAACGAAGAATGACAAATATAAACATAAAGCAAATAAAAAAGAACAATTTTATCGAAAATAAAGATCTAAAACAGTAAAATTTAAATTGGCACAGGAGCAAATGCTTCACGGAGTATATAATGGTAGTAATAAACAACATGAACAAAGATTAAGTTAAATTCACCCAAAAATAAGGGTCGAAGAAGGCAAGTTTTGAATGCAAGTTTTCTTTTGACATCTAATTTGTCTACAAATACTTTTTATACATGTGGGGGTATATACCTAAATTCATAAGGAGACGATAGTATTTATGAATATTTTAGTATAGAGACATTGTCTGCTTAATTTTTCATCACTAATAAAACACATTCCCTAAGGCTATTTACAATAAATTAATGAAAAATAGTTTCGAGAAAACATATTGGTTATATCCGGGATATCCAATAAATAGTATATAAAATATATATAAAAACGAATTATAGCAAAGGCATATACAGGGGGAGGCAAGGAGAGGCGGCTGCCCCCTTCTAAATCCAAAAACCTGTAAAATTTTATGTACTTGATGTAAAATTTCCAAAAATAAATTCATTTTGCCCCCTCCTTAAATCAATTATGCCCCCCCCCCTTTAATACCAACCAACCCTGGACAGGCCCATGATGACTATTTAAAAATTTAACAAAAATCGGTAGATGTGGAATATAATTAATAAGTAATGGAAATTTTTTACATTAATTATTGTGGCGAGTCAACATCCATGAATATAAATTAGATATAAGACATATCCTGAATATTGTTTTATAAACTATTGATAGTTAACTAAAAATTGCTTTCCCTAGCCCATACGGATAATATTTTTTAACTCAACGTGGACCATTTTTTGATTATTTAAAATCCTAATTATTTTATTTTACTAGGGATTGGCTGGCTTAACAGATTTTGTTCGCGCTCAATTTCACATTTGATTTATTTTTAATTTTAGCTATTTTCAATAAATATAAAGAATTTAACTTTCTTTTAAATGTTAATTAAGTTAAAGAAAAAATATAAATAAGGGAAAATTAAAATTTTCGTGTTGCGTAATTCCAAATTACCGACTTACAAAAAATTTTTTATTAGGTCTAGTCATACATAAATATCTTTGCCATATATTATAAATTTAAAAAAATGATACTATATAAGTGTTTTTGAAATTTAAATCAATGATTCAACATTTGTTTTTCGCAAAAATTAGATTCTGATTATTATATATATTTACCATCGTCGATCGTTGTTAAACTTTGTTGATTTAAAATCCGGACATTTGAAGAATTATCGACTAAAGGATCTCCCAAAACGGTCCAATATTGAAGGGGAAAAAATGTGAGATATAAAATTACCCCTAGGTATATTGTGTGGTATTGTTGGTACCTTGACATTTGTAATTTTTTAACGCGAGTTTGTTTTAGATACTATTTGTGCAAAATATTTGTCCCGAGGAAAATTAGTTTAGTTATATACGTCAAAGGTGCCCTGCCTAACCAGTAAATTTTGGAAAGGGAATTACGTAAAACAAGGGGGAAAAAATTAAAATTTCAATGATAAAACTCTGTTAAGTTGGGGATCGAGATGAGTTATCTAGCAAAGTTAGAGAATGTAGTATATGTGAAGTGTGTAAAATGATGGATAGGGGTTATGTATAATTCCAGACTTTTTAATTCACTTTTGAGAGAGAAATTCTCAAATGATGTATGGTTGTGGTGGTAGTAAACCGAAAAGCGAAATCTAGTCTCTACGACAAACTTGATCTTTTAGCAATGGAAAATGCGAGAAAAAAAATTGAGAAAATTTTGAAACAACCACAACAGCGCGTGCTTAGTTTTTTCACAGATTCTGCCTGTATCGAACGACCTCGACACTGGTTTATTTTAAATTTTTAAGCGAGTTTTTGCGGAAAAATATATAAGAAATTTCTGTTAGTATTTCTTAGATTTCAGTTGGAAAATAAATCTTATAATGCTGACCAGTACAAATACCTGTTGGACAAAGGATTCAATAAAGCATGACGAGATAACCACACCTCCACTACACTATACAGTACAACAGACTAATCGGTCAAGATGTCAAGTAGCGGTCCTTTGTTATTAGTTTTTTTCTACATTTAATTTTGTAAATTTATAAATTTTACAGAATTCTTGACTCTCACATAACAAAGTATACTGTAAATTATAGAATTTAAAATGTAATATTAAATATTTCCTGTTTTACAATAACTATAGGATTTATGTAAATATAAAGATAAACATGTGCTTTAAAGAGACGTATGCGATTTTTTGTTAGATTAAATATAAAGTTTTGTGTCAAATCTATCAAAGATCTGAGTGCTCACAATTAAAATTTTCAGGCAAGCATCTAAAATAACAGCTAGGTTGAGCGCGCTTAAGTTTATAACATTTTATGCCTCTCCAAATTACTTTAGTTGAATTAAATTTTTGTTTAAAAGTTTTTTTCAATGACCTTTTGAGATTAAATTTTATTAATTTTTAAGCAAAGTTTTAATTTTTAGCCTTTTTAAAAAACGGTTCTCACGTAAATCATTTTTTATCTGAGTTATAAAACCATTTTTATAAGCTGAAGAATTCATGGGAAAGTAACTCTAACTCTACACAGGGAATTTATTCTTTAAAAACTAATAAAGAGCTATTGTCTTTAATAAACTATACGGTTTTATTACAATGAATTCTAAATTTTTTCCTCTCTTAAGGTCGAAAGACTCTAATAAATTTTAACTCAATTTTCATATAATTTACGAGTTTGCTAAAAAAAACTAATTTTTGATTGTGTTCAGATGTTGCATATAATAAGCCTTAGTTCTAATATTCAAAATTAAAATAATTTTTTTTATTAATTATAAAAAGCTGTTAGGCGAAATACGTTTGCATTCTTTAAACTATATTCAAATCAAACAAAAATTATTTTTAATTACAAGAGTATAATTAAATAACGAAGTATCTTGAAAAATATAAATTTTAAAGCTACCAAATTATTGGTGGAATATATACAAAAGACAAGTTATTAAAAAATATTGTGCTACATTAATCTAAACTGGCCTTAGCCCTTCTTAAATATTACATTTTTTCCACCTGTGTTGGTTCGACAAATGAATATGAAGACGAAGTTGTACTAGCTGTATCTAACAATATAAGCAATTTAGGTGGCCCGTCAACTTGCCGAAGACCATCTCGCCGAATTCCCCTGGGACATTTTGTGATTGGTTGAATGGGGGACGATTTTAAATTAAGGGACCTTTTTTAACCGGGGGACATTAATTTCGGCGAGATAGTTTTCGGCGAGTTGACAGGGCACCAGCAATTTTGACTTAGCTAAGATTTTTCAAGCCATTGTGCTTAAACCCCCGAATCTATAATTTGACGATCAATTTACATTTTATAATCAAAATATTAAATTAATTTAATTTATGTATAGCATCTTTTATCTATTCCAAAATTTAATAGTAATAAAATTGATATTAATAAACGTTTCTGTTGTAAAAAAGTTGGCATTATTAATTTAAAAATTGACATTAATTGAGGCCACAAAAGCTATTTTCAACAATGTATTATTTGGTAAAAGATTATAATGTTTTATAAGTCAAAATTTTGTCAATAAATTGTTATTTATGGTCACCGATAGGTTCGCGTTACTCAAATTTTAAGCAATTAATCTATGTATTTTTTAATTATATAAAGTTGACACTATTTATTGAAAATTTAACATTGGATAGTTAAGGCATAATAAATAAGAGGCAACAAAGTCAAATTTTTTTGTTTTTTTCCCATTAAAACAATAAATATTTGAATTTTCTATAAATTTATGTTTGTAAATGATAAAAAATTGTATACAAATAAATTTTCTGACTACTCGAAACATTTTTGGTAATTTCCCTTAAGTTCTATCGTATCAACAAGTAGTCCATTTCATATTAGAATCCGACCTATTCCAAGAAAATGTCATTTTTTCCTGTATTTTTTTATTTAGACAAAATGTAGCATAAAATTCATTTAATTAGAGGCCTCCAAGTTCAACCTCTTTTCTATCTACTACATGAAAAAAATTGTTAAAATGCATTGGTTAATTGAAAAATATTAAAATAATTGCAAAGACTACGTAGTTTAGACACTTAATTGTCTAATAGTATAAAAGTTTTTATTACAAAAAATACGTTCTAAATCTTCAAAGTGTGATATATAATTTTTTTTTTTTCAATTACATACAAAATTTGTGCCTTTGTCTATGTTATTGTCCCAAAATTTGATGTCACTTTATTTTCTGGCATTAAAATCGCCTTTTCACTCAAAATGAGTCTATTAATCGTTTTATATTAATTCATGTTTGATCAGAGCATAAATAGCTTATTTGCGGACAAGTCAAACTTTAAAAAGATTCAGAAATTAGTTAAATAATTGTGAAATCTCTTTATTAGAGCTTAGAGTTTTAAAATTTAGACCGCTCTTAGCCATTGTTGATTATTAATATATAACAGGTGAATAACTAGAAGATCAAATGGTGAGCCAATCATTGAAAACAAATTACTTCTATAAAAAATATTGTCAAGTTTGCAAGTTATCACCCTCCCCTCATTTAATTTTTTGCTAGATATAAATTTTTTTTAAATTTTCTATCCATTATAAAGAAATAGAAACCAAACGTAACAAATATAGAAAATAATTTGTAAACAAGCTTTTAAAAAAATAGTATTAGCTCATTAAGTACTCACAAATATTATAATAATTGCAAATTGTAAAATGAATTAAAATTTAACATGAGTTGATATTTCCTATTCCTGAAAAAATACATAACGTGCATTACAATGCTAAATGTGCAATAATTGGCTTTATTAAATGTTTGGAAATTAAAAAGATTGGTATCTAGTCAAATTATAATATAATTATATGAGAAGCGTCCTATAAAAATATTTGTAGATAACGCTTATACATTTAAGCTTCATCAATCTTCTAAAATTTAAAATTTTTAAATTAATAAATAAGTTGTACACGTGATTATGCTAAAATTTTTTTAAATAATTAACCGAATAGATTGATCTAGATGGTATTATGGTTTAACAATTTCCATAGTAATCTTTTGCATCATTTTCCAGGGCCGTGGATGACTGCGATCAGTGGTCAGATTTGTTTAAATATTCCAATCCGAATCCGGCCCGGTCCGATTTTAAACTAAACTTCCGACCCTATTTAGTGTTGGCCCGGCCATGTCCGATTTATATTAGAGTTGCCTGGCACGAAAATAAGATTTTAAAACTTTTTAGTGAAAATTTTGTCATATTTTCCAAAATATTTTAATTGCTATGCAATTTATGGGTCTATTTTATTTTCGATCTTGTTGGAGAAGATCTATGAATAATACATATTATACAATCAAGTAGAAAAGTGACGAAATAATGCACGAAAACAAATTACACTACATAAAAGAATCTCATTAGGCCCGACTTAATTGCAATCTTGTTATGGTGTCCGCTCGGGCCTGCCCAAAAATCTAAATTTATGACCGTTGCACGGACCTGCCCTTGCACGGGGGAGCAAGGTTAGGTAGCAGCCGTGCTTCCCTGGGCTCTGATTGCGATGATAGCGTTGATCTGGCTAGCTAAAGTAACATGTTAAAGAGGGACATAGTAACCAAGAAGAAAATTAAATTGCTGAGATATTTTTTTTATGTCTTAAGAATTGAATTAGACGCTTATCAGCTTTGCCAAATAAAATTCTGTTGAATCTTGTGGAGTTGGCTATTAGCTGAAATGCTTTCTTAGTGAGATTAATGAACAGAAACTTTTTCATTGGCTATAGACTGGGTTTGACCAATAATACAAATTGCCCCAAAAATGTATCGATATATCGCCACCTAGGTTTCTCCTGACGCCATTTGTTAAGGCGTAGCACGAGTGGAGTCAACGCAACGAGTGAGGGAGATCAATTTAAAAAAAAGAATAAGTGATAAATTAAGGACCTGAACTTGAATGCAACTATTTTTTTTATTAAGAACGTATTTATATTGGTAAACACACCTTGATAAATTGAGGCGTATAAAAAACACACTAAATTACTCATGTCATCGGTATGCATATATACCGTGGCAGGGTTTCTTTCAGGGGGAAGTTCGGAGGGGGGGTATTACCCCCCGGGGAAAATACCCCCCCCCCCGGAAAGTTTTGATTGAAGGAAGCATGAACTCAAGTTCCATCATGAAGTCATAAATTATATTAATAGGCTAAAATTGAAATTCAATAAATTATTTTAATTTGTCAATAAAAAAATATAAAATTGGCGAAATTAAATTTTTTTACAGATCAGGTGGAAATCATTCATAGAAATCATTTTTTAACATCTGTGAACCCTAATTTACAATCTTGAAAGTTACAAATTATCTTTAATTAAAAAATATCAATAGGTAAATAAAACTCGGGCCTTCGGCCCTCGTGGGAAGGGGGAGAAGGGAAGGGAAGGGAAGGGGGTACGACTCATCTGTACTTCGTATAAATGTATCATATTTGCTATGCAATTTATGGGCGAGAAAGGTGGGAAGGGGCGAGAATGCCTATAGGGGGGTATTAAATGCCTAATGATTAATTAATTATTTATACAAATTTTCCATTATAGGCAAAATGTAATATAGGCAAGGGTTAGGGTTAGATTTAGTGTTTGCATCTAGTTGCGTATTACATTAGTTTTTATGGCCTTTAGTGATTATGGGTCTAACAAACATTATATTATAAAACAACACAATGTTAAGAATTTGCAGAATTATTGAGAGAAATTTTTTGTTGAATTTGAACAATTTTTAATTAAAAAAATCAAAAATTTGGCCAATGGTCATTTTTTCTCTATTGGTCAGTACCAACAGATACTCTATAAGTCAATGATAGCCAAAAAAACGGAAAAAAAAATTTTGATGCTCACTTTGGCCAATGGTCATTTTTTTCCATTGGTCAGCAGCCAGCACACGGTAAAAGTGGATATAAATTCATAAGAGTAAAAAAAACGAAAAAAAAATTTTCGAATCACATTTTGGCCAATGGTCATTTTTTTTCATTGGTCAGCACTCAGCAGCCAGGACACGGTAAAAGTGGATATAAATTCATAATAGTCAAAAAAAAACGAAAAAAAAGTTTTCGAATCACATTTTGGCCAATGGTCATTTTATTCCATTGATCAGCAGCCAGCGGACGGCCAAAAAGTCATAATAGCAATGGTAGGAACAGGAACAATCATAATAGTAAAAAAAAAACGAAAAAAATAATTTCGATTCACATTTTGGCCAATGGTCATTTTTTCCATCGGTCAGGAGCCAGCGGACGGCCAAAAAGTCATAATAGCAATGGTAGTAACAAGAACAATCATAATAGTAAAAAAAAAAACGAAAAAATAAACTCGGATTCACATTTTGGCCAATGGTCATTTTTTTCATTGGTCAGCAGCCAACGGACGGCCAAAAAGTCTTATTATCAATGATAGTAACAAGAACAATCATAAGAGTCAAAAAAACTCCGGGATTCTAACCCAAAAACTAGTTAAATTGCATAGCAATTAAAAGTAAACAACTTTTATTTATGTTTATTATATAACATTGGTCAGCAGCCAGCGGACGGCCAAAAAGTCATAATAGCAATGGTAGGAACAGGAACAATCATAATAGTAAAAAAAAACGAAAAAAATAATTTCGATTCACATTTTGGCCAATGGTCATTTTTTCCATCGGTCAGGAGCCAGCGGACGGCCAAAAATTCTTATTATCAATGATAGTAACAAGAACAATCATAAGAGTCAAAAAAAACTCCGGGATTCTAACTAAAAAACTAGTTAAATTGCATAGCAATTAAAAGTAAACAACTTTTATTTATGTTTATTATATAACTAGTTAAATTGCATAGCATTAAAAGTAAACAACTTTTATTTATGTTTATTATATAATAGATAATTTAACAAATCTTATATATAACACACCGAGGGAGATAGAGATGAGGGGTGGGGCACCTCTGATGCATTAATTTCAAAAATAACACAGCGAGGGAGATAGAGATGAGGGGTGGGGCACCTCTTTCTCATGCATTAATTTAAAAAATCGATAACCTAATATACCCAATGCAAATAGATAGGGATGGACGGACGGACAGACATACGGACGGACCGACGGACGGACAGACAGACGGACGGACGGACAACAAAAAACGAGCCCATAAATTGCATAGCAATTAACATAAATAAATGCTTTTAAAATTATTAAATCACTATCTTACTTATAAACTTAAAAAAAATTATTATTAATAATAGATTCTATTGTTTGTTTTTTATTGATATAATATGCTTATTTTGAATTGCAGATGTCTGGTAAATATAAAAGTACTTTTTTACACTACTTTAGTAAAAAGGAAAAGCCTAATAAAAAAGATGGTAAATATGATTTAATTTGGAATAATTTTAATTATGTATGGGTATTTGTGTTTATATAAAATAAAACATGAATATGTTTGTTTGTAATAGGTAAAGATGTGACTGAATTAAAAAAATCTTGTTTTATCCCTTACTATGGGAAATTATTTTTAAGCATTAGATATTTTAAATATATATAAGTTAAAGGCAGATATTATTCTGCTTCCAGCAGTGAAATTCACATGAACTCTGAAAGAGACAAGGAAGATTTTGGTTTTAATATAGAAGTATTATATAATGTTTTAGGTCAAGATGAAAATAGTAATTCTGCTGGAGTGGAGAAAACTGTCTCTTTTTCTTATGATAAAAATGCTAAAAATTAAAATTATGCAAGTTGTTTTTATTTTATTAATACATATTGATAAAGATGAGTGTATTGGCAGCTCTACTAATTGCTCAATCTCTGAAAGAGAAAAACAAGGGCAAAATTTAAAACTTAAACCATCATATAAATTTATAATTTCATGGACATCTAAATACAAATGGCTAATTTTTGATGAAGCCTTAGGTGTATGCTCTGTCTGTTCTCTTTACAACATACTTTCTTAAAAGAACACTTGCCCGTAAAAATATTACATGTATTTATTTAATGATTATGCGTGTATGTATCTATTTATATATCACTTTACCGCCAATAAAAATCAGTAAATATTATACAAAATAATTTGGCAATTAAAAATTTTTTTACCCCCCCCCCCCCCAGAAGTTGAAAATACCCCTCCGGAGCATTTTTTCTGAAAGAAACCCTGTACCGTGGCATATATACACAACATTAGCACAATGAAATTTACTTTAACATCTGTGGCCCTTCCTTACTTCTCTGCATGCAGTGATTTTTAGCACAAATGATTAATAAAGTTCAGAGATGCTAAGAAAATAACATCTATATTATTTTTCCGATCTAAAAATAACATAAATCCTCTATTTTATTTGATAAAATTAATAAGCTAAGCTCGCTAATTTAGGAACATTTACCAAATTTCAAGATGCTATACATTTTTCACATTAAGGGAATCTATATGACTCTCAGAATGACACTAGAATAGTTGCTATTATATGTGGTCAAAGATCCATAATATCGTATTTATATTATAGGAGGGTTTGGTTTAAGTATTCCTATATTTATTGTCTAGTCCCTTACTTAATACATAAATATGGCAGAATGGTAACTATCAAAAACAAACTGTTGGGGGTATATTTATTGTTGGAAAAATTCAGGACTATAAATTTAAAAAGTCAAAAGGTAATAGTTGACTTAAATCGCTAATTTATTGTTGTTAATACAAGAGTTTATCGCAGATGGGATATTTTAGGCATTATATCTAATTTCCATATCCCTTAATAAATATTAATACACCTTCTTTTGCTATAAAACAATGTTAAACCAAAATTTAAATCGAAAGTTATCTCTGAAATAAGAACAAACTAGGCAGTATAACCCAGCTCGAAAAGCACATTTTGTACCCTTAAGCAGCCAAATTAAAAAAGTGTGCTTTTGGAAATGAAATTTACTGGCCAAGAAGTTAGTATAGCGTATTAAATTAATTTATCTCACTTTTACAGTATAAAATCATGAAAATTCAAGAAAGTGTGAAAGAGAATAATTTAGTTATTCATGGGAAAACATTTTTAGAAATTTGTAAAGAGAAATATGATCTTCCCCCTTCTTTAAATAATGTTATAGAAACATTAAATCAATTGTATGAATCAAATAAGTATTGCCATTTAAGCTTATTTATTTATTTTTTTAATATTTGTAGAAATAATTCATGTAACAATCAGATTCATCAGTTATGCCTCTTTACAAATTGTTATGATCTAAATAATAATTCTGATCTAAAAAAGCAACTTCACCAATGGATAAAAATTTTTTCTACTTCAGACTATTTGGAAAATAACTATAATAAAAGGGAATGCCTTATCCTATATTTTAACCTTAATAAACTAGAATTGTGGCCTTTGATCAATTGTCACTTTAGTAGCAATAATCTTACTGCCTTACAATTTTTGGATTACATTTATAATCACAATTTGATATATCAATCCACAAATTTTGACACCCAATTTGATAATCAGGTCATTAAATTTAAATGATTAGTTGTCCTTGTCATTATATTTTACTCACTGTTAAATTTTATTATGTTTTATTCTTTACTCAACATCATTATAATTGTTAAAACTTTCTTTTTATAAGGTCTCAAAATCTGGATATGTATTGACATTGAATCTTTGCCATTTATTTAAAGCAGCAATAGACTCACTGTTTTGCAATATACCTTTAGTTATTAGAGGAAATGTTAGTTGTGGTAAAAGCTGCTTTGTAGATTATTTGGTTGAGCATCACTTGGCTAAAATAAGAGATGACCCAAAAAACAATCCAAAAGCTTATAAATTATCAATGGGTCAACACATAGAAGCAAAGGTAATATTGAAATATTAAATTATATTTAGGCCATATATAATACAACATATTTATATTCTTTTTATGTTTTATGCAGTCTTTGCTTGGGAATATTGTGTCAACTGAAATTCCAGGGCAGTTTGTATGGGTCCCAGGTATTCTTACTAAAGTAAGTTTATGAATTCATTTATTTTTAAATTGTTTTGCCTGTATACTACCAAGAAAAATATGACATTGTAAAATGTGAAATTCTCATTTATACATAATGTTTGGCCTTTTGTTGTTTATATTTAAAAATTACATATGTCTCAGGAAGAATAATTATCTAAATTGCAACAAAAAAATAGCATTATTTGAATTTAAATAAAATTTTTATATATTAATATTATATATTATAATTTTCTACATATTTAGGCCATTCTTGAAGGCTCAGTTTTAATAATTGATGGCCTTGAGCACTCAAATCCTGAAGTTATGGCTTTACTAGCTTCACTCTTAGAAAATCAAGAAATTTACATTCCCCCCCTGAACAAATTGGTACCTTTTAATTCAAATTTCAGGATAATAACAATACTGAAGTAAGTTTATTTCACTAAATAACATGTTTTTTGCATTAGTCAAACTACTCCATCTACCAATAACCATACCCTATTTCACCCACTGAACATGCACAGATTTTTTAATATCATTCAATTACCACAAATCTCGAAAAATGACTTATCTCAGGTAATTATTTTCACAACTTTACACTAATCTATATATATATTAATTTTGCATTAGATTTGTGCAAAAAAGTTTTCAACCCTGCCCCAAGATGTGTGCCATTGTTTAATGGATGTTTACGAAGAAGTTTTGAAGGCCACGCATCGTATCAAGTTTAATGTTACCAATGGAAAAGATTCTGTACCAGATTATGAAAGATTATTACAGAGAAATGATATGACAAATAATCATTCCCATTTAAGGTTAGATTGCAAATAAATTCATAGTTTGTCATCTTATTCTTCTTCATATATTTAGTCCCGATGTTATATGGTTTGTTTTAATAAGGTTATTACATCTTTTAAGGTCATGTCTTAATTTATCTTCTCAATTTCATAACATTGTCCACTTGCTCTATCCACCAAACACTAAGTCGTCCTCTCTCTTTGTTACATACTGTTTTAAATTTCACGTTTAAACGATGATCTATATTATTTATCCCATAAATTTTTATTTTTATATTTTTTAGAGATTTTTTTAAATTTGCGGAGAGAATTAACCGACAATTTGTGAGTAGTGTTGGTAATGATTGGCTCATATCAGTCTTCCTACATGCCTACGATGTCTTTGTGGCACACCATTCACAACTTGAAATTATACATCAATTAGCTACCGCAATTGCAGCTAGGCTGAACATAGACTCACAAAAGGTTGAATTATTCACATATTTATGTTTGCAGTGTGTAAATGGGATAAGAATGTTTATTTTGGGGAATTTAGATGAGTTTCTTAAAAAATGTTGGAATTCTATGTGGTATAGTAACGTTTGTTTTGACTGATAATTACAAAGTTACTCCTATTTACACAGGCGTAGAGCTAGGGGGTGGCAGGGAGGGGCGGCTGCCCCCCTCTAAATCCAAAATATCTTAGAAATTTTATCAAATTATGGCTTAAATTTTAAAAATGGTATTTTGCCCCTACCTAAATCGTTATTGCCCCCTCTAATTCCTACTGGCTACGCTCATGCTTATTGATGGTATGACCATTTTATCAAGAATATTGGTTGGAATGGGGGACCAAGTGTGATAAGATTCACAACTATTTTTTGGGAAATAATGGGTAGTGTTGGATTTGTAATTTGAAATTAATTGTCAATAAAGTTATACGTTAAATTGTGTAAAACTTATATTTTGTTTATTATATCTATTTTGGCATCCTAAAAGCATTTAATCATAGTACATGAGTATTGAGGTTCTATAATGATAAAGCTCTTTTATGAAGCTTAAATTAAGAAATTTTATTACTAATCATAAAAATTTGCTTTTGAATTGTTTATTACGACCTCTATAAAATGGAAGCAATTAGTACTGTCATAGGCTTTTTGAACCGAATCGGGACTAATGCTCCTTAACATTTATCACTCACGTTCATGGACGTAGCCAGGGGGGGCATAGGCGGCTGCCCCCCTTTAAATCCAAAAATTTGTTGAAATTTTATAAAAATATGCCTAAAATTTTGAAAAATGATCATTTTGCCCCTCCCTAAATTACTATTGCCCCCCCCCCTCCAATTCAATGCTGGCTACGCCCATGCTAACGTTATAATAAAAAATCAAAATGATTCATGATTAACTTAAGCCTTGGCTGATTTTTCTTTTATAATAATCATAATGTTTTACCAATGCTTATTCAGGTTTCCTACTATCTCCACACCCACAAACCATCGCTCACTATCGCCGCGAATCAAGTGAGCTGTGGACCTCCCATGGGATCCATCTTGAAACGCGCAGTCCGACATACCTTAGCTCTTGAGGGTGATGGAAAAAATAGAAATTCCCCATTTTACCTAACTCGCCAAGCTAGTAACGTGCTTAGAGCAACCATAGAAGCCGTATCAGCGGTAGAACCATTACTATTGGTAGGAGAAACAGGGGCAGGGAAGACGAGCTTGATACAATACTTGGCCGATGTAGTGTTGGGACCGCCAGCCAACATCGATGCTAAAGGGTGAGCTTGAGTGTGGGCAATAAGAATTATGTTTAGATACAGAGTTTTTAATATATATATATATATACGTGTTGATTTGTCAATGGTATGATTTGTATTGGTCCGAAGTATTTTAAAATATTTGATGGACATTATAAAATAAACGGACGTGCGAGCTATTCATATTTGCTTTAGAAGGGCATAGAAAGTAGCTAATTTTTTCACGAGGGAAGGATTTACATTTTTCTATACATTGTTTTACGGTTTTTGAAAAAATTTGCCCTATCTTATTCGCTTTTCTTCAATGGCACCAATGTTATGGGCAAACACTTTAAGTACTTAAATACTTTTTATATATTAACCAGACAATCAAAGATTTTTAATTAATCCCATATTTTTATGCTTAGATTACGTGCTGACTACTCCTTTTTCGCTTTACAAAGGAAATTTGTTATAAATTATTAAAAACTATTTTCATAATTTGTTGAAACAAATAAAGTGTAATATTACTACATTATTTACAAAATGAAAACCTTCCTTGTTGGTTCACAGTAATCGCCGCAGATCAAAGATTGTTAATTAGATCTTTCGTTCCCTTTATTATTGTTTTAAGATCTTCAAGCCTGGTTAAATAGTATAAAATTTTTAAATACACCTTAGCTCATCTTAGTTAACTAAACAGACGCAGATTAAATATTTTTTGATCTCTTTTTCTTAGTTGACCTCTAGGCTTAGTCGAAATTTAAAACAGACCGGAAGCGATCGTTTTTCTTATTAAAACCAAACGTCGATCAAACAAAACTCAGCCGTTTTTACAAAGCTACATTTAACACTCCTTCGCAAAATTCAAAAATATTTACTCGGATGATATATACGATTCCTTTTAATAGACATAATAAAGATTAATTTTTTCATCTTTGAACGTATAATATTTACGAGTGTAATACATTAATTCCCCTATGATTCCAGTGGATTTAGGAGCCCTACTTAACCAACTAAATATTTTAAATGATTCCTTTTTTGCCTCCCAGAGTCCAGCACCAAGAAGGTCCACGCCTAGTCGTAATTAACATGAGCAACCAAACGGAAGTCGAAGATTTATACGGCTGTTACAGGCCTCGTACCATAGCAACGAATCTAAATGAAGACGGCCACCCCACGCCCCCTTGGGCTACCCTACTCAAGCCCTGTCTCTCAAGGTTCGAGCGGTTATTCAATCTCACGTTTTCCCGCAAGAAAAATCGTTCTTACTTTTGCAATTGGCAAAAGTGCTTGGCAACCGAGCGTTGGACCGACGCCCTATACCTCGTCACTTTCACTTACCGAGCCGCCACCTCTAAGTTGAAAACTGTGATAGAGTCTAATGGTAAAGCAGTGATTGAATCGATACCTAGCGTTAATTTTTGACAGCGAACTTTTCAGAGTTTTTTTTTTCCAGAAAATTTAATTAAGAGGGTGGGGGGGGTGAAATTTTTAATATTATTGAGGAGGGGGTGGGTATTTATCCTCACCTCTCTCTTGATTAGATTTCTGGTTATATTCGAGGTTTTAGCATATAGAGTTTTGTGAAAAGAGTAATTTGGACTATGCTTTTAACCCTCTTTCATCAAGTATTTCTGCACACGTTATAGTCACTCTTTAAACTGGTTAAATTAGCGACATCTAGCATTGGTGCTGAAGGAGCCATAAATGTTGCCCGGGTAAATCCAAAAATTTGTTGAAATTTTATAAAATTATGGCTAAAATGATCATTTTGCCCTACCCTAAATCATTAATCCCCCCTTAATCCCAATGCTGGCTACGCCCGTGGAAAGAGCTCTACTTTAGATAGATACAAGATTTGAAAATGTATCGGGGTTTTACTGATAATTTTGCTTTTTTATTAAGGAGAAACGAACGGAAGAATAAATTATATGTTATATAACGAATCTTACTAAAGAGAAGTTTGTTTTAATATTTTAGTTATTTATGAAGTCGTTTATATTATAAGATTAAAACGACTTTAATATAGCTTCTGAGGAAAGAGAGATAGTTGATGGTAAAAGAAAGACGACTTCTTACAATATGGATCCTAGCCAATTACTCGATGAATGGGAAAGTTTTTACGGTACCTTTTGCCGCCTAAAAAATTACGTTGAAAATCGAACGGGCGATAACGAAGCTCAACACGGTGGAAAGGCTATAACACTCTTCGCTTACGTCGAGGTCAGAACTCCTTATATTAAAATTGTTTGTCGTAAAATTAATTTCTTTTAAATACCAAAAAATTTGCTTTAATATATTTTAAAAAGTTAAATTTTAGAAATTTTCAGTGGAAAATCAAAAATTTACCCTTTTTAGAGCCCTTGGAAATGAAATATAAGGTGTTACAATAAAACTCGGGCCTTCGGCCCTCGTGGGAAGGGGGAGGGGAGAAGGGAAGGGAAGGGGGGACGACTCATCTTTACTTCGTATAAATGTATCATATTTGCTATGCAATTTATGGGCGAGAAAGGTGGGAAGGGGCGAGAATGCCTATAGGGGGGTATTAAATGCCCAATGATTAATTAATTATTTATACACATTTTTCATTTATAGGCAAAATGTAATATAGGCAAGGGTTAGATTTAGTGTTTGCATCTAGTTGCGTATTACATTAGTTTTTACGGCCTTTAGTGATTATGGGTCTAACAAACATTATATTATAAAACATCACAATGTTAAGAATTTGCAGAATTGTTGGGAGAAATTTTTGTTGAATTTGAACAATTTTTAATTAAAAAAATCAAAAATTTGGCGAATGGTAATTTTTTCTCCATTGGTCAGTACCAACAGATACTCTATAAGTCAATGATAGCCAAAAAAACGGAAAAAAAAATTTGATGCTCACTTTGGCCAATGGTCATTTTTTTCCATTGGTCAGCAGCCAGCACACGGTAAAAATGGATATAAATTCATAAGAGTAAAAAAAACGAGAAAAAAAAATTTCGAATCACATTTTGGCCAATGGTCATTTTTTTCCATTGGTCAGCAGCCAGGACACGGTAAAAGTGGATATAAATTCATAATAGTCAAAAAAAAACGAAAAAAAAATTTTTCGAATCACATTTTGGCCAATGGTCATTTTATTTCATTGGTCAGCAGCCAGCGGACGGCCAAAAAGTCATAATAGCAATGGTAGGAACAGGAACAATCATAATAGTCAAAAAAAACGAAAAAAAAAATTTCGATTCACATTTTGGCCAATGGTCATTTTTTCCATCGGTCAGGAGCCAGCGGACGGCCAAAAAGTCATAATAGCAATGGTAGTAACAGGAAATAGTCAAAAAAACTAAAAAATAAACTCGGATTCACATTTTGGCCAATAGTCATTTTTTTCATTGGTCAGCAGCCAGCGGACGGCCAAAAAGTCTTATTATCAATGATAGTAAAAAGAACAATCATAAGAGTCAAAAAAACTCCGAATTCTAACCCAAAAACTAGTTAAATTGCATAGCAATTAAAAGTAAACAACTTTTATTTATGTTTATTATGTAATAAAATGAAACAATAATAGAACAAGCGGACTGCCAAAAAGTCATATTATCAATGGTAGTAACAGGAAAAATATATTAATTTAATTTAAAAAATAAAAAAAATTTTTGCCCTCTCCGGGAATCGAATCAGCAATTCAGAACGTTCGCCGGGGTTCGAACCCACATTAATAGAGGCATAGGCTTTTGTAGGGGCACAGGGACCCATATCAGTAGAGGCATAGGCCCTTGTAGTGGAGGGCATAGGGTAATTATAGCAATTAATATCAATGTTACCCAATTCAAAAACGAATAGATATACTTATGCATTAATTTAACATAGCAATTAAAACCCGACCCCGCCCGAAAGCGAGGGAGATAGAGATGAGGGGTGGGGCACCTCTTTCTCATGCATTAATTTAAAAAATTGATAACCTAATAAACCCAATGCAAATAGATAGGGACGGACAACGGACGGACGGACAACAAAAAACGAGCCCATAAATTGCATAGCAATTAAAACGGAAAGTATTGTGTATTATTTTAATAGTGATTGTAATTATAAGTTTAGTCAAATTATAATTTTTTTTGATTTTACCTTTTTTAGATGCCATTTTAGAGGTTAATTTAATTTTTAAAATAAAAATATTAAAATCTTAGAGCTGGTATTTGTAGATCTATATGTTGCTTATATAAGTTTGAATTGTTAAGCGCGACCACGATTTAAGGGAACCACCAAAAGGATCTTGAGCATTCTATTATTAAAATTATCGTTATTTAAATTTAGCTATAAAGCTTAGTATACTAATTGTTTAAGCTTTAATACGATCTTCAGCTTACCATAGAGTAATAGAATGGTAGTCGTGGTCTGGTTTATACTTAAATTATCATTCATATGATCAATAATACAATACATATACAATAGGTAAATAGAACTAAAAGATATCAATTAATAAGTGTATAAACACAGATTATATAACATTACAATACTTCATTTTCAAGTGTAAAATTGTATTACGCAGGGAATAATATTAACGGCCATGAAGAGGGGAGATTGGGTTCTGTTGGACGAAATCAATTTAGCTTCCGTGCAAACTTTGCACTCCATACTGAGCGTGCTAGAGGACAGGCGAGCTACCGTTTACGATCGAGGGCACGTTAATAATTGCGAAGATGGGACATTTCAAGATGGCGACCAAAATAATAAATCAAATACCACGAAGGCTCACCCAAATTTTCGCCTTTTCGCTTGCATGAATCCACCGACTAGGCGAGAAACGCAAAAGAGAAATTTGAGTTATGGCGTTAGAAGTAGATTTATTGAACTGTACATACCCGAATTGGAGGATAGATCCGATTTGAGGCTATTAGTACAATCCTATCTCGGAGGCTCTTCCAACTGTAAGTTTTGAATTAGCTGCACTTTTTTAAAGCGGAAAATACGTTATAAATGATAAAAAATATTTTGCTCAAACCCTTAAAACTTTATTAACTTTCTTGATTGCACTTGTGATATTTAATCATAACTATACGCGCGTTCATTATTAAAACCCTATCAGAAAAATTGTTTAAGGCCAACTAGAACCTACGACGCTTGGTATTAGTTTTAAGAAAGCGCGCGTTTCACATGAAAAATAAATAATAAAAAAAATTGATTAAAGACTTTTTTTAATACTCGACTAAAGCGTTTTTAAAAAAAATGTGAAATGCTTTGTATATTTTATATCGATTGCCTTGTCTAAAGCCGTCTTCTAAGAAATGTTTGGAAGTTTTTAACAAAACTTTGTGAGTAATACTATTAAATATGGTCTAGTGAGATTGCTTAATCCACTGGGTGTGTTTACTAATATTTTTAGCTTGCAAGAAATGAATTTTTAAGGACACAAACCGTTCGTTTATTACTTTTATACATTTACGGTGTAACTTTAATTAAAACCTACGCGAAGAACTTTCTAAATTATTTTTTAATATGAGATTCTTTAAACCGCCTTTTTCCCATTTTAACGGAAAACTATCCACTTTTTCAGATTCCTTTTCTCTATCAATATCGATTAAAATGTGTCTCCAAGCTGGAATTTTTAAAATTAATTTTTAAAGCTAAAATATAGAGCCTCTTTAGTTAAGTTTCATAATTTAAGCTAAATCAAGGAGTTATAAAAACACATTGAAGCCACTTTTTTGGATTTCTTTTCTCTGGCAATACCGATGTTAGAAATTAACCCGAGGCTCCAATTTTCAAAATTAATTAACTGTTTTTAAGGCTTAAACATGACCTTGATAGTTACGTTTCATAATTCAAATATAAAAAATGAGCTAAATTAAGGAGTTATAAAAGCGCATAGAGGCGTTTTCAAATTTGTTTTTCACAAACTTTTGTTTTTGCCATGGTGTAGCGATTGAAAAGTTAATGGTAGAAAACATCATCGATTTCTACCTGAAGATGAGGGAAGCGGTTCAAGATGGAAGTTTATTCGCTTGTCATGAAAGTAATTTCGATGTTGGAGCTTTTAACGCCTCCGCCGTCGATAAACCCGTTTACACCCTTCGATCACTTTGCCGTTCCCTACAACTAGTGGTATTGTCGAAAAAAATGTTCAAATCCGATAAATCAATCAACGATCACATATTTCAAGTAAATTAATAATAAGACACGTCTACAAATATTTTTTTTGTCATTTTATCCCGTAACCTGATGGATAATTATTATAGCGAGCTTTACGTTGAACAAAAATATGTTTTTAGTTTTGTTTTTAAGCCTCCTTAACGTTCTTTGAAGCGAAATGGCATTCGTTTCTAATTTATCTTCAATAAAAATTAAATATGATCCTGTAAATCACCATACTTAATCTACAGGGCTTTAATTTGGCAATTTAAAGCAGCTAAAAATTTGTTAAAATTGTTTCTATTCATTCTTAGATCAGCAATTTATTGTTATGGCCATTATAGTGCGTGATATGGTTTTAAAAACCGCTGGGTTTTGTTTGGTCGCCCTTTTGGTTTAGTCGACTTTACATAAACAGACCAAGCGTTTTTGGTAGTCGCATAAACAGACCAAAGGGTTTTTGTCAAAACTTTGGTCTGTTTATATTTAGTCGTCTAAAAACAATTTTACGGCCCTCGTGGGAAGGGGGAGAAGGGAAGGGAAGAGGGGAAGGGAAGGGGGGACGACTCATCTGTACTTCGTATAAATGTATCATATTTGCTATGCAATTTATGGGCGAGAAAGGTGGGAAGGGGCGAGAATGCCCATAGGGGGGTATTAAATGCCTAATGATTAATTAATTATTTATACAAATTTTCCATTATAGGCAAAATGTAATAAAGGCAAAATGTAATATAGGCAAGGGTTAGGGTTAGATTTAGTGTTTGCATCTAGTTGCGTATTACATTAGTTTTTATGGCCTTTAGTTATTATGGGTCTAACAAACATTATATTATAAAACAACAGAATGTTAAGAATTTGCAGAATTGTTGGGAGAAATTTTTTGTTGAATTTGAACAATTTTTAATTAAAAAAATCAAAAATTTGGCGAATGGTCACTTTTTCTCTATTGGTCAGTACCAACAGATACTCTATAAGTCAATGATAGTCAAAAAAACGGAAAAAAAATTTTTGATGCTGACTTTGGCCAATGGTCATTTTTTTCCATTGGTCAGCAGCCAGCACACGGTAAAGTGGATATAAATTCATAAGAGTAAAAAAAACGAAAAAAAAATTTTCGAATCACATTTTGGCCAATGGTCATTTTTTTCCATTGGTCAGCAGCCAGGACACGGTAAAAGTGGATATAAATTCATAATAGTCAAAAAAAAACGAAAAAAAAGTTTTCGAATCACATTTTGGCCAATGGTCATTTTATTCCATTGGTCAGCAGCCAGCGGACGGCCAAAAAGTCATAATAGCAATGGTAGGAACAGGAACAATCATAATAGTCAAAAAAAAACGAAAAAAATAATTTCGATTCACATTTTGGCCAATGGTCATTTTTTCCATCGGTCAGGAGCCAGCGGACGGCCAAAAAGTCATAATAGCAATGGTAGTAACAGGAACAATCATAATAGTCAAAAAAACACGAAAAAATAAACTCGGATTCACATTTTGGCCAATGATCATTTTTTTCATTGGTCAGCAGCCAACGGACGGCCAAAAAGTCTTATTATCAATGATAGTAACAAGAACAATCATAAGAGTCAAAAAAAACTCCGGGATTCTAACCCAAAAACTAGTTAAATTGCATAGCAATTAAAAGTAAACAACTTTTATTTATGTTTATTATATAACATTGGTCAGCAGCCAGCGGACGGCCAAAAAGTCATAATAGCAATGGTAGAAACAGGAACAATCATAATAGTCAAAAAAAAACGAAAAAAATAATTTCGATTCACATTTTGGCCAATGGTCATTTTTTTCATTGGTCAGTAGCCAGCGGACGGCCAAAAATTATTATTATCAATGATAGTAACAAGAACAATCATAAGTGTCAAAAAAACTCCGGGATTCTAACCCCAAAACTAGTTAAATTGCATAGCAATTAAAAAGTAAACAACTTTTATTTATGTTTATTATATAACTAGTTAAATTGCATAGCATTAAAAGTAAACAACTTTTATCTATGTTTATTATATAACAAAAACTAGTTAAATTGCATAGCAATTAAAAGTAAACAACTTTTATTTATGTTTATTATATAACTAGTTAAATTGCATAGCAATTAAAAGTAAACAACTTTTATTTATGTTTATTATATAATAGATAATTTAACAAATCTTATATATAACACACCGAGAGAGATAGAGATGAGGGGTGAGGCACCTCTTATGCATTAATTCAAAAAATAACACAGCGAGGGAGATAAAGATGAGGGGTGGGGCAACTCTTTCTCATCCATTAATTTAAAAAAGCGATAACCTAATATACCCAATGCAAATAGATAGGGAGGGTAACGGACGACGGACGACGGACGACGGACGGACACCAAAAAACGATCCCATAAATTGCATAGCAATTAAAAGTCGACCAAACAAAACCCAGCCGTTTTTACAACACTAGTCTATGCGCGCTTCACGAATCCTATTTCAATTGGCATTATAATTATTAACAATTTATATATTTCGAAAACAAAAGCGCATAGCATAACCTAAGTCCGGAGTTTATTTTGTTCTTATTGATAGGCATTTCTCACGATATTTTCTTCCGAGTTGGATAAATCCTTCGCCCCAAACTTGTTAAAAATCATGGCTACAACCCTTTTTCGCGGACACAATTTCGATCGTCTGCTCGGACGCGATACCGTCCCGGGCATCCATCTCAAAGTATCGTCTGCCGACCGTCGCAAGAAAGCCAAGTATCACCACGTGACCGAGCATCCCGTGACCGAGGATCACGTGTGCCAAATCGCGGGTCACGAGGTTCTGAAAGGTGACCTACCGTGTTTTGTGGATGAAACCTACATATTTACACCCTCGGTGTCGGGCTATTTACAATCCGTGGTTAGGATATTATCATACAGGTTGAGTATTTATATTTTTTGTTATCGTTTGGCAAAAAATCTTTTTTTGTCGAAAACAATATATTTTGTTAAATATAGTGCTAATTCAAAATGTATGGATAAACTAATTGTCAGTAGGTGTATGTAAGTTTTATAAATATGGTTCGACCTAGGATCGAAAAATGTAAATTATTTTATTAAAGAGGCTTGTTGAAATTTGATTTTTTACTATGGTAAAGGAAACTTTTTGTGGTGTAATAAATTTTGCAAATCGAAACCTTGAGAACGGGGAAAATAAGTCAATTAATTAAAAATTTAAAAATTTACACCCTGTTTGATTGAAACCTTTAATACATTTAACGATTCTTTTTGATCGGTTTATCACTGGGCCCAATAAAGGGTTAATATAATTTTTTCATTTAGCTACAAGGGCCATGATTCAATATGATGTATACATTTAAGGGCTTGTCTTAATATCGGATTTTTCGAATTCATAGCAGATTTACGTTTCAGACGCATAATATAACAGCGATTAATCTCAAGAGTTGAAATAAACAAAAAAACGTGTTTAACTATCAAAAAACAAAATATTAATAATTACAACCGACTTTGACACGTGAAATTGAATCGGATATTTGATAAAGATAAATTCGCGCCATTTGAATCTGAATCCGATATAGGACAAGCCCTAAGGGTTTAATTTTAATTGTTTACACAGGCGATACCCCATCCTATTGCAAGGCCCAACCTCGGCCGGCAAAACGAGCTTGATAACCTGGCTTGCCAAAGCCACGGGCAATAAATGCGTTCGGATAAACAATCACGAAAATACAGAAGTACAAGATTATGTCGGTCGGTACAAATATGACGAAATTAGGGGCATTTTTTATTTCGAAGAAGGTATTACCCGTGCTTGTTTTTTGCATACATAATTTTAATTATGATTAGAAAAGAAATAAATTAACTTTTGTATTTAAATACAAACAAAATAAAGATAATTAAATGTCCTTTTGAAAATTAGCCTTTGTTGTGGTGTAAATTTTTATTTAAAAAATGAAAGCGTTTGTACTAGTGTGGTAAAAACGGTTGGGTTTTGTTTGGTCGATCACTGGTTTTAGTCGACTAAACATTAACAAGTCAAATGTTTTGGTCTGTTTTTCTTAGTTAACCTCTAGGCTTAGTCGAAATTTGAATATCATACCAGAAACAAAACCCAGCCGTTTTTACAACACAAGTGTATACTTTACTTTAACTGGCTGTTTCAGCGTGATATGTATATATTAATGACGCCACTTTATAAATTATAAATTCTATAGCGATTCGACAATGACAATTATAAGCAAAAATTGTGGAAATTTTAAGAGTGATAAATTATATGATTAAACTCCGCAAAAGATGAATATTGCATGGCGCAAGGTTTTATTTTATATCAAAAATTAAAAGGGGTGTATACAAATAAACAATGTAACATTCGTTTTCAAAATAGATCTCGCAAAATGTTTCAATCTCAGGCTACCTACTACACCTATTTTTGATAACAAATATAAAAGATAAAATGTTTTATATTTTGTTTTATCAAAAGTAAGATTAATTTACTTTTATAAAATTAAGTAAGGAATGATAATAAATGAATATAATCTTGGGCGTAGCTAGCATTGGAATTGGGGGGGGGGCAATAATGATTTAGGGAGGAGCAAAAATGATCATTTTTTCAGAAATATTAATCATAATTTTAGTAAATTTTAACAAATTTTTGGATTTAGAGGGGGGCAGCCCCCCCCCTCGCTAAACCTATGAATATAACACTTATACACTCGGTGATAGTAACCACATCTACTTAATTTTTGTAATGCCCTAAACCTAGGTCCCCTGACTACAGCCATGCGGGAGGGGCATTGGATCATATTGGACGAACTTAATTTGGCGCCTAGCGAAGTATTAGAAGCCCTCAACCGGGTCCTGGACGATAACAGGCAGCTTTTCATCCCCGAAACCTGTGCGACCGTAGATGCACACCCTCGTTTCACCGTTTTCGCTACGCAAAATCCTTATGGACAGGCCGGAGGAGCCGGACATTTCCATTACGGGGGCAGAAAACCGTTGAGTAGAGCTTTCCGAAATCGTTTCATCCAAATCAATTTCACCAACTTACCCCACCCAGAAATTGAAGTACGTTTAGCCGGCATAAACTATTTAATAGCTTAAGGATGACCTTTGTCAAAAGCTGGGTATGGTGATGTGTGATATAGGGTGGAATAGTTCGTTTTGCTTACATTATATTTATCGGGACTTAGGTTGTGTCTTATTAGTTTTAGAATTTTTTTCTGTGTGTGGGATTGTCCTAAAATATAGAGCTAACGCGAGAATACCAATTAGTATTAGATTTTATTGTAATTTGCGAAAAAAAGACTCTTATTATACTATAGAGGCAGCTTATCTAGTTTAAAGTTACAAAATATAACATGTGCGCATTTGCTTTTAAATTTTTATTATTTACTATGATGGCATATAAACAAGTAGCCTTTTTATTAACGGGGTCAATACTAAAATGGTTTGAACGACTATGTTTTAACCAATCTTTTTGCGAATATCTAATCTAGGGATCATCTAAAAACGCCCTTTATAATGTCTCAGCCACTTGTTTTTCAGTTATGCGCTCCTCCCGACTGTAATATCACCAATGATTTAGGCTTTTGATTTATTGCAAAGAGCACTCGAAATAAATTGCTTGATTTCTTATAGTTTATTTTTCAGAAGTGTCAAAAATGAAGTTTACCCCCTTACACATCGAAGCCCTTCTCTAATTTAATCAGTAACTTTATGACCTCAAAATTATCAGTTTTTAAGAAAATTCTAATTTTTACTCGTGAGATTTATATTTTAGTGAATATTCCTTAGATAAAACGAGTATCTTATACACGTATAATAACCTTGATAGCCCGAGCTAAAACTTCATTTTTTTGAATGATTTTTATAACCATTTACTCGTTCGTTTTCAGATGATTCTCCACGACGCTTGGCACTTACCCCTCTCAGCTTGCAAAAAGATGGTAGCTGTAATGAAGGATTTGGGCGACCATCGATGTCACACTTCGATCTTCGGAGGCAGGCAAGGTTTTATAACTCTACGCGACCTCTTCAAATGGGCTAAACGCTACAACGAGTATCAACATTCCGAAGCTGGGCCCTTTAAAGCTTTCAATCGCGATTGGGATTCTAATCCCTTGGCTTACATAGGTAAGCCAAACCAGATCCTAATGGGAGAGGCATATTTCAACTTTAATTTTTAAAATCATTTTGCAAACGCACCTTACTTGGCGTTTTTCTCTAGAGAAAACAGACATTCGATTAAGTTTTATGTCATTTTTATGTGTTTCAAAAAAATAAATGGTGTTCTAGTACCTTGTGTAAAGAGGCCGTGAATTTTTTTTAATGAAATTGGAAAAGCCTTCAAATGCGATTGAGATTTAAATCCCCTGTCTTACATAAGCATGCCAGACCCGACTTTATGAGCATGGAAAAACATTACAAGCTAAATTTTTGAAATGAGTTTAGTAAGCGTCCTTCACACTTAAGGAAAATAAGGCACTGGATTAAGTTTTATGTTATTTTTATGTATTTTAAAAAAAATAAATGGTGCTCTGAAAAGCTTTTAAATGCGATTGGAACTCCAATGACCCGACTTTTTTAGCACGAAAAAACATATTGCATCCTTGATTTGTAGATTTTTGGGTGGGCGACGTAAGATACGGACAGTTCGGGCTAGGCAAAATTCTTTAAATTGTGTATTATTTAGTCGCCTTTCTATTTTATTCTGTAATATTAATTAATCCTAGTTCCTAACAACAGAAAATCTACTTTTCAATTCTAAATTTTTCGGAAATTTAACTAATTATTCTTATAAAATTAAAATATCATCTTTTTGGGCCGGGCCGCTTTAATTTTTTTGGCATGGCTGGGCGGACACTTATGAGGGTTGTAACGGGCCCTGACGGAAATTTAATTATAAAGTTGG
This sequence comes from Gordius sp. MW1, assembly GCA_964036665.1. NCBI lineage: Eukaryota > Metazoa > Nematomorpha > Gordioida > Gordea > Gordiidae > Gordius > Gordius sp. MW1. Next base: position 19,049,625 of record OZ038530.1, read on the forward strand.
GTCTTGTGAGGGCAGAAAAATTGAAACAAATCTGACCTCTGATTTTATGTCATTTTTATGCATTTAAATAAATTAAATGATGTTCTGGCACCTGTAAACAGACCAAATCGAAAAGCGTTGCTAGAAATCTAGATTTTTAACCTTCTTTTTTGCTCAGACAACTACTATGGATTCCTATAGTCGATATATTTATAAGACATTTCCTGACTCTTGGCCCGTTTAGATGATAATGATTTAGATAATTTTATTGAATAACCAATACATATCTTTTTCTTTTATGTTTATATATGCGACTTCGTCTTCGTACAAATAAACTAAAAAATATTCTAAAAATGTTTGGTTTAAATGTTAAAGTATAAAGATAACAATTTTGAAATGTATGAATTCCTTACAAAGAATTAAAATTTATTAGAGTTAAATAGTTATTACTTAGTGCATTCAATTTTCTTTTATTATTATAAATTTTAAAACACTTTTTTTTAGGTTACATGCTTTTGGGTTCTCGATGTCGTAGACAACAGGATTTGGACACTGTAAGGGAAGTTGTGTACAAGCATCTGGGCTTAGAAATTGATGAAAAAATCCTTTTTGCCCCAGACTCTCACCTCTTCACGTCTTTAATGCAAATGTTAGAATCTTCAGGCTCGGGAGACAATAAATACAGGCACTTATGTTTCACTTTTAGCCTGAGACGCATGCTTATTTTGGCTTACGTAGCCCTGCTCAATCAAGAACCAGTCCTATTAGTCGGAGAAACTGGGTAAGGTGTTTTCTTTTTGTAAAAATTTTTTTAATTTTTTGTCAAGTTTTTTTGATTGACAACGCTAAGTTTTTGGTTCGTCGGCTGATTAGTTAATCCTTTTGCCAAATGATCTCTCAATTTAACGTAGCATTTTTTGTGAAAAAACTTGAATTATATAAAATTTTTGATATTGCCTCCCGTAATTTTTTTATTGCTTTGCATGGCGTTTATAAAGCCGTTAATATTCTCGAGAAATTTTCGATGAAAAATAAGAGTGAAAAAATAAAAACCTTTTTTTGACGTCCTTCTTCACAAATAATTAGGTGTGGTAAAACGACGATTTGTCACCTTCTGTCCGACTTTTTCCACCAAGTTCTTTACACCCTTAATTGTCATCAACAATCGGACGCAACGGACTTTGTGGGCTCCATTCATCCCATTCAACGCGACACTAGCTCAAGCATGGAATTAGAATCAACCCAAACCCGGCCCGCCCAAGCTATGTTCGAATGGCGAGATGGACTTCTCGTTAAAGCTATGAAGGAGGGTAGTGGTTTGTTATTGGACGAAATTTCTCTGGCCGAAAATGCGGTTTTAGAACGACTAAATAGCGTTCTGGAGAACGATAGAAAGTAACATTGTCACTTCTGTTTGCTTTTGTTGGATGAGTTATAGTTAAGTAATTTAATAAGAAGTTGGTACTTTATAATGGTCTCTCATTTTAGTTGGCGAAAAATGCGCTGAAACGGGCAGTTTAAACACCTGCTATTTAATTAAGCATTAAACTCAGACGTAGCTCTTAAATAATTTTGATATGCCGTCAGGGTTGGACGGGTTTGGGGTAAAATAGCGTGTTGAAGGAGAGTTAAGTGAGCTTGTTGGAATATAAATAGTGGAAGATTTGGTCAATTTTGTGCAACTCCTAGAAATCTTTCGTTTATCAAAGTAGCAAAGAAAATGTACATGGAAAATGAATAACCCACAATGATCATAAGAATAAAATGAAGCTTGTTAGTTAGAAGCAAATTTTTGACTAAATTTTGCGTGTATGGTCTGATATAGAGATCTGCGAGGGCAGGCCCTGCTCTTGGGCGTGTAGGGACGGGCTCGGGCGGGCCCATAAGTTTTCAAAACGGGTACGGACGGGCCTAAAGTGCCTAAAAAAATAGGGGCGGGCTTGGACGGGCCGCCTAGCAGTTTTTAAAACGGGTACGGACGGACCGACCTTCTAAAAATTGTCCGTTGCAGATCTCTAGTTTGATATACGTTCTATTTAGGGCATTTTCAGATTAGTATATATGGAAAGAGCGATGAGGTTAAATCTTGAATGTGTGTAAACTATTAAGCCGCTTTTCAAGTTTCTTCCATCTTTATGAAAAGTTTGGGCTTAAAAATATATTTGAAATTCTGTAAAACTTCTTATCGGCATTTTTATATTTTCCGAAAACATTTTTAAATGTTAAAATTAATTTAACACAGAATAGACTAATTTTATTATGCAAGCATAGTAAGATTTATCTGTGTTAAGCTACTTCGGATAGTTTAACCTTATAGATAAAATAATCTGGGCCAGGTTATAATGATGACTAGAGTTGGCAGACCCTAATTCATTTTTGGAGTTAGGTTATACGATTTTAAATGAAATCCATTTATCTAAAATCTCTTTATTTTATGCCGGGCTGAATAAATTTAACAGCATTTCTGGCTAGTTGGGAGAAGATCCAAGATTTTCAAATCAATATGGAACCTTAATTTGTCTATTAAGGTTTGTGCATACATCTGTTTGGAATAAAAATTGCTAGTGTTTATCGTGGGTGTCTAGTATAAGTTTTATTGAAGTTTAAAATCAGTTTGGTCAAGATGAAAGCAATATTATTTTGTTTTGTGTTTTTTATTAATTGCTATGCAATTTATGGGCTCGTTTATGGTCGTCCGTCTTGTCCGTCCCTCCTGTCCAACTTGTAAATTTTTAATAATTGCCTTGTAAACTTATAGGGGTTTTTTATGACTGTGGCCTTAGGCTTCTGTAAGATTTTTTGCTTTCGCAAATAGACTAACTAATGACCGCTGATTGGCTTTACTCTTTTTATATTAATATTACGCTAATTTTTTTATAGATTAGTTTTGGTAGAAAAGGGGAACGACCAAAGTGCAGGTTGTACAGAAATCAAGGCTCAGCCCAATTTTCACTTAATGGCAACCATGAACCCCGGCGGTGATTATGGGAAAAAAGAGGTTAGCGAATCACTTCTTTTATAGTCTAAAAATTGTTAAAAAATCTATTTTATATAAATATCTGATTATATTTTGTTAAAGTATGCACTCTATTTTTTATAGAAGTTTTGGCTGCCAAGTCTCTTAATTAATCATATGCATTTTTATCCATTCTCGACTCTTAAATAAGTTATTGAGCATCAATAATTAGTGCATCTTTCAGCGTCAGAGATGAGTTATCGAAGAATACGTTGACTTTTTTAAGGTTTTTATGTAGGAATTCGGCATGGACATGAGAAATTTTCCGATTAATTTCAGTTAGTTTGAAATTCTATGAAAGTGCCATTAAAATTAGACGAAAACTATCTATTTAGCATCAATTGGTTTAACTCTATGTCTAAACCTTAATATTTCTTAATCCTCAACACTTAATTAGGCTTAATTTTTATGCCTATTATAATCTTCTTTCTTTTCAACTTCTATATTTTTTTGATAATGAATGCTTTAATTTGAAAAGGTACCAAATATATGATGACAATAAATAAAATGATACAATAACGAATATAATTATAAATACAATGGTTAAAATGCCATATTCTTTTCTTTGCCTTCTTTAAAAATGGGCATTGAATCAATTAGGGAATAAAAATTAGATTTAGTGCTTTATTATTTTTTTTTATAAATAAAATGCTAAATAGGTAAAAATGATCCATAAAATATATAATAACCGAGTATAAAATTCATCAGATTCGTCAAGAGCCAATAAGGGCCATGTGTCAGATAAAGATTTATAATAATATTTTGCCATTAAAACGCCGATTTATTCAATTTTTTTTCTATTACTGGGAAAACAGTTTGTCACAAAATAAAGAAAGATACCTTTAAATTTGCAATTTTTTTTACATATTAAAGCTCTCGCCAGCACTTCGTAATCGGTTCACTGAGATTTGGTGTAGCATTAACGACGATAAGTCCGACGATTTAATCGCTATTTTGAAGCACAATTTATCCTGGCAAACGAACGCTGAAGCAATTCCTCAATTTTTCCTGGATTTCTTGAATCATGCAGAAGCCGTGCTGCTCCCCCATCGCTTAAAGTGACTCTTTTGCTATTTAGATATATAAAGATTTGCTTATTCTCGTTTTAAATTAAGTGTTAAATTCAGTATTGACTTGAAATAATTTTAACGTGTAAAGTGATCTTAAAAATTTTAATTTTAAGAAAAAAATCGGGCCGGTCAACTTAATATTTAATCTGATTCTTATTATTTAGGCACTGAGAAATTATAGATATCATTATATCCTCAATTCTCATCTTGTTATATGTGTAGGATAATGGATGGGATGAGAAGATGCTAAAATATTTCATTTATTATTGCCTATTACTGAAATTTAAAAAGTATAGTTGTACTATATATTCAATTGGGCTCCACAGTTTAATTGAAAAGTAACGTGTAAATGAAAACTTAATTAAAGTTTAGAATTAGTCATGGCTAGTGCTAAATCAAAAGTAAGCACGATGAATTTTTTTATGAATTCTTACAACCTAAATTGTTTTTTTTTTATTTTGAGAATACCTTTAAAAAAGAGACTGAATTTTAAATATTTTAAGCGAAAACAAAACCGTTGTTCCTTAATTTTGTTTCCAATGTACAATATATCAAACATAATATATGTTTATTTTTTATTTTTGGGTGAAATTAGTTTATGACCTAAGCGCTCAGAAACAACTTTAAGACGTGAAGTTATGATATATTAATGCTTATTTTTTTACAGAAACCCGACTAAAAAACCCTCAATTTAAGTGGAGCTAATTTTGAAATCTAAATATAGAAACTTCGGGGTTTTAATATATCGGGTTTAGTTTATATGATATTGATTATATATTTTGCTTAAATTATAAAATGGGTAAAACAAAATATTTAAAAAGTTTTTAATGTAAATTTATTTATTCGCATAACCGCGATGTTTTAATTACCAGATTACACCTGAGTACGAGGGATATACTATCTTTCACAGCATTTTGGAAGACTTTCTGTCAAAATCTTCCCAATGGTCAAGATTTGTTAGCCCGATCAATAACGGGTTTGTACCACGCAATGGCTATTACATTTTTGGAAAGGATTCGTTTAAATGGTTTGTGCATGTCATATATTAAAGAAATTCCCATAACAAAAAAATAATTATATTTTTATTTATCTCTCTCCTTTAAATAAATATACATTTTGCTTTACACGCTAGAGTAATATGTACACCCTTTTTGAATTTTTTTTTTATTTTTCCAGTATTTAGGAAATAATGGACGTTTTTTGATAATTTTTTTTTTGATTTTTTTCAAAAAAGAATTACTCTTTAGTGACAGATTAGGTTTACAGAGAATTACGTTTTTAACGATTAAGAAGCAATTATTGGGATTTGCTCTGTTATAATGTTTAAAAAGTCTCGCAATTTTTAATTCATGTTAATTAAAGTTAATTCTTTTGATTTTGATATAGAGTTGCACTATCGTTCTGTCTTTTGCTTTGTGACTAAAATTTGGTTATTTTCAGAATGTTGTCAAAATTTTAAGGGGACAGTTTTCAAAGAAGATGCAATATAATACGGTTATAAAACGCATCAAACGTTATATTCCTACCACAATTTAGTTTCTAATATGTTTTTCATTATTACCTTTTAAAAACAATGTGTTATATTCCCAAATTACTTATAAATATCGGCACATAATTATAAAGCATTTAAACGATTTGTTGCTTTAAAGCTTTCTCACGGAATCTAACTCAAGATGACATCACAAACTTGCTTAACACCAGCGAGCTCCACTTGAGAAACTCAATGACCAAGATGTATAATATTCAAGATTCAAACACTCTTACTCCCCAAAATCTTGAAACTTTAGAATTAGTTTTTGGAGAAAAATATTTTGGTACCGAACCCTTTTACCTCCAAATAAAGGCCCCTCACTCTGAATCATCAAGCCCTGGTAATTGATTATACCTGTTTTTATAAGCATTTTTTGTTGATTTTTTGATTAAACCTATTTTTTAAGATTGGTAATTTTTTGGAATTGCATGCATTGATAACATTATTTTGAGATGTAGAATAATAATTATGACATTTATAATGCTCAAAATTTGGTATTTTAAATAACGACACCTTAACTTGAACATTATATTTTTATTTATTACTACCACTTTGCCCAATAAAAATGTTTTTATATGGTATTTTTTGATCACAAATTTTAAATTTTAGCATCGAGCTTCCTATTCGACACACCTACAACTAGGGAGAATATCTTTCGCATCCTCAGAGCTTTAGTGCTAAACAAACCTGTACTCTTGGAAGGTAATATGATGATTTTATTTTTAATATTTTTGTAAAATGTAAAATATATTTTTTAATGTTAATATATAAAAATTGTTTTTCTAGGGTCTCCTGGCGTGGGGAAAACTTCAATAATTCAAGCCATAGCATCGCAAACTAATAACAAACTCATTCGCATCAACCTATCGGAGCAAACGGTATTTCAGCAATCAAGTTTTTTTGCTTAATTAGCTACAATTTATAAAAAAAAGTCTTATTAAAGCATTTTAAATCTCATATCTGTTAATATTCTGATTACCAAATTAAAAAGGCAAGTTATTGATGACTAGACAATGGTATTATTTAAAATTTACTTGAGCTTAGTCTATCTTCATTATTTCCTAAGTAATTTAAATAATTTTAATTTAAAAAAACAACAATATTCACAATGGGCTATACCATTTTTTGATCCTCGCAGATTAAAAATCGTGTTTATTTAATCATCTGCTTAAACTATTTCAATTTAATATTGGAAATCTAGATATTCCTCCTTCCATTTACTCTGACATCGATAGAACCTTAATGTTTTTGCCAACTCTTGGCCCTTTTAAATGCTTTTAAATTTTTGTTTTAACCAATAGGTTCTTTTCCTTTTATTTTATGTTTCTATACACGTAACTTCGTCTTCGCACAATTTGCACATATATTATTTTTTCGTTTTTATTATACAGAGTCTTTTTTTATAATTTTATAACTTCTAATAAATCAATCGAATTACCAAAAAAAACTTATTTTATTGTTAAGTTTTATAAAAGTTATAATAATAATTTATAACTATGTTATAGGACGTAGCCGACCTTTTTGGCTCTAACCTGCCGACCAAGGAAGGAAACTTCGAATGGAAAGATGGCCCATTGCTGAGGGCCCTAAAATACGGCTATTGGATTTTAATAGACGAGGTTAGTATTAAAGAACCTGGTAATGTTCTATTTAAATCAAACTTTGCGGCACTTTTTGGATTTTGAATTAGGCTTGACTGCGACTATTTTTTTTTGTTTATACCAACTTGAAATTTAGAAAAAAAGGCATGTTTTTTAATATGTAACAGGCCACTATTGTTGTACAAATACGATTGATTCCTTAATTTTAAAATAATAATAAATAGCAGTTTTGGGTTAATGTATAGCTAAATTCCATTAAATGTGCCCGGCTAGCTATGAATATATTTTAGTCGTGCTGCCTATCAACAAACTTTTCTAATTCTCAAAAATAATTAAAAACATTTTAATGATTTTTTAAAACTTTTTTTGCTGTAGATTAATTTGGCTTCTCAGAGCATTTTGGAGGCTTTGAATTCGTGTTTCGATCACAGGGGCCAAATTTTTATTCCAGAATTGGGGAAAACTTTTAACGTTAACGTTGAGAGTACCAAAATATTCGCCTCGCAGAATCCAAATTTCCAAGGCGGTGGCCGAAAAATGTTGCCACGCTCCTTTTTAAATCGCTTTACCCACGTATGTATTTTACACTTTTTATATTAGTATTTGTAAATTATAATGCTTAAACGAGCTTTATAATATCGTAATTTAGTTTTGAAATTGATTAATCATGCAATTTGATGTTAAATTTAACTTTTTATATGGTACAATTATTCTATGGATTTTGATATTTTTAAGCCCTTCATGGTAGAATGAGTTAGTTTTTCGGTTTTTTTTTATTAAATTTTAATAAATAAAAAAAAATATGTTACCTTCATTTGATTCTAACGAGTATTTCAGTTTTCCTTGTTTGTTTTCTCGGCTTTTTTATTTTTTATTTAATGAAAATCCGGAGATTTAACAATAATGTAAAATGCATATATATAAAACAGTTTCAGTTTTTATGTGTTGTATTTTCTCAGCTATTTTGTCATTGAGCTTACTAGTGTTGTGAAAGGACCTGGCGATTGTTTGGTTTAATTAAGAGTAGCGAACTCAGGTCTATTTTCCAATTTCGACTAAGCCTAGACGGCGATTAAGGAAAACAGATAAGAAATCTTTAATCTGTTTATATTTAATCGACTAAAACTAAAGGTCGACCAAATAAAATCGAGGTCTTTTTACAACATTAGAGCTTACATTAAGTTCTAATTTGACTAGTCGAATATGATTTAATTTTGGCTTTTATACTTGTTTTTTAATTAATTGTTTCTATGTTTTTTGGGGGTTTTAAGGTTTGTATTAAATCAATGGAAAATCGGGATTACTACCTTATCTTGATTAAAGCATATCCGACCATCGATAAGAACATCATTGACAAGATGATAAAGTTGAACTTTGAGGTAAACTTCGCCTTAAAATTACTTTATTTTTATAGCTAACAAAAGGTTAAACTTATTATAAACTACACTGAAGTTTTATAATTTGTCATTCAGTGTGTTTTATTTTTAATTATTGTATGAAATTATTTTTCAGCAAATGTTTTTTTGACTATATATAATACATGACGCGACTTTTAATTTATTAGGTGCAGGTAGTGGGGAAAAGGCAGAGATACTCTAAATACTGGGAGTTTAATATAAGAGATATGGAGCGATGGTGTCAGCTCGTCAAACATGTGAGTTATCTTAATTAAATCTGAAATGCCTTTTTTCGCATTATATGGTTAATTTTGGTTTGATTTTTATATTTTCGCACTAAGTTTTACCGTTAATTGAAAACTTTTAAAAGTGATATATTTTCGACTAAGTCTAATTATATCAAAATTTTCGGCAAAAATGTTAATTTTATTCATATACTAGATAGATTGCTCGTCAACTTTAAATAAGTGTACCGTTTCCGCCATTTTAAAATGTGCATTTTATAGTAATTTTGTTTAAAGTGTTTATAAAACGTAATAAAAAATATTGAACTAGTTAAGCATTAAAAATAGCATTCATTTATTAACATTCTTTTATATTTATTAACTAATGAGGGAGGTAAACTATTTTTTTCTGTTTTAACAATGTGGTACAGAAAGACACGAGAGATAGTTAAATTCAAAATGGCGGATTTAATGGTAAATATGACATGAGCAGTCTATGTAATTTATGATTCCATTTTTTTTATACAGGATGAAACGGTGTACAATCTATTTTTCGGCTTCAAGTTGATATACGCGTCGAGGTTTAGAGAAAGCCAGGACCGTGACTTGTTAACACGGCTGTTTTGCGGAATTTTTCTCGACGCATCTAATAATTCCGAAGATACAAACTTACTTTGCTTTAAAGCCAAACCCTTTACCTTCAACCTGGATTTACCGAATTACGTTGAGATAGGCATGACGCGTCTACGTTACAACGATAAAATTTGCACTAGGATCGAAGAAAAAGAAAGATTTTCTCTGCTGCGACAACAATTGCTGGCCTTGGAATTGGTTGGCAAATGTGTAGCCTGCAATTGGATGCCCATTTTGGTGAGCTCCTTGTTATAGAGTTTTAATTGCTATGCAATTTATGGGCTCGTTTTTGGTTGTCCGTCCTGTCCTGTCCAACTTATGATTTTTTAATGATTGCCGTGGAAACTTTTACGGGGTTTTAATGGCTTGAATTATGCTACTGTAAAAGACTTTTATTTTGCTTTCGCATATATTGTGCTATGCAATTTATGGGCTCACTAGGACGAGACTGGATGCCTAGGTTTTTTTAAATTATCTTATCATTGGATTAGCTAGGATCTAAATTTAGAGGGGATACAATAAAAAATATTATAGCCTTTATCATTTTTCTATTTAATAATAAAGGATTTTTGGATATTTTTTGGGGGGATGGGGCAAGCGCCCCTCCTTGCCTATCTCGTTTACGCCAATTTTTATTAGTAATGTGCTTTGTGGGTTGTGTTATGGTATGGCTTAAAGAAATTGACAAAAAAGGCATTACAAGCTTTAGAATGAACTCATACTCGTTGATTTCTAATTTATATATTTTTTGTGCAAAGATATGATTTAGCCTCTTTATGAAGAATACTTATTATTTTCAAGTTAAAAAATTTATAGTTACTAAGGCATAGGATTTAAATTAAACATAGAGCGAGTAAAAAAGGCCATATTTATTGAACCTAAAAAGTGTAGCATTATCCACAGTAAGCCTTGCCTGAAGACCCACTTTCCAAAACAAATTCTACATTAAAGCTACACTTTTAACCTTATTTTTATAAATAGGGTGAAAATACAGTTATTCTTTAAAATTTGGAAATTTGAAATAATATAATAAAAAATACATTTATAACCTTAAAATCGCTACTAAAAATGTAAAAACAAAAGGCTATTTAATCACCTACAAGAAGCAAATTTGTGAATATAACATTACCTTATTGACTTTTATTTTTGTCTTTTTATGGTGTTTTTTCATAAGTGAATTAATAAATAATAAAATATATATTTTTAGGTTGGAAAGAGCGGATCCGGAAAAAGTAGTTTGATTAAACTCCTCGCGAGGTTGAGTGGAAATCGGGTCGTCACATTTTCCGTTAATTATAACACCGATATTACGGATCTATTGGGACACTACGAACAAGTAGAGCTCAACCATTTTTAACCCATAAATTTTTTTGGATTTGGCTAAGCTTTTTTTTGCATATAGAGGCATTCAATGTTAAATGGCCACGATTTTTGCCCATCTCCTCAGATTTTTATGAAATTTGGCTAGAATGTAGAAACTATAAATATTATTAAATTCTGGAAGTTTTAACTCTCTTAAGTCAAAGATCGGTCTTTTACGACATTAGTTCACGAAGCTAAATTTTATAAAATTTCATCATAAAATGTTGTTGCGGTGACAGGCAATACCTGTTCCCATTAGAAGAAAATATTTAAAATACAAAATGTTGTCCATTGGGCATCTCATAATGTTCAAAATGTCACATTTTAAGGCGTTTTTATGAACATTTGACATAGAATGCTCCTATACTATAATAGTGCCAAATCAAATTGAATATTATGGAATATTTTTTATGTTTTAATGTTGATTGGTCAACAATAATCGCTAACTTGAAATTTATTTATGGGCGTAGCCATAAATGGAAATTACGGGGGGGGGGCAATAATTATTTAGGGAGGGGCTAAATGGTAATTTTTTGAAATTTTAGCCATGAATTTAATAAATTATAATGAATTTTTGAATTTAGAGGGGGGCAACCGCCCCTCCCTGTTACCCCCTGGCTACGCCCATGAATTTATTGACTGTGTTTGACCATAGTAAAGTTACATTTTTTGATACATTGTATTTCACCTTGATAATTGTATGTGAATAAATATGTTAAATCATGACAGGAAGATACGTCGAATGTTTTGGGCAGGCTATTGAACCGGCTGACCCAGCTTTTAAGGGCTATGGGTAACCGTTTAATTTTACTCGACCGCGAAATTAATGCCGATAAAGCTATAACCTATTTAAAAGCCCTAGAAGAATTTAGTAGGACAGGTAGATATCTATTTCTATACATAACAATTTTTATCTTGATTTTCGTATTTCTGGTTTTAAATAAGTTTGATAAGTTTTTTATTAGACGTGTAAGTCTTTATGGTTTTATTTATTTGGTCAATAGGCAAAAAAATAATTGTGTAAATTTGTAATATGAGCGAGTCTATGATATAGAGTGTGACAGAATGTATTAGTAAATAAAGCCTGTAATAAAAATTTTAGCGGGCATTAATTAAACGGCAGTCTTATAGATTTATAAATATCTAATTCGAACGTAACGTAAAAGATTATAATGAGTTCAAATTTATTCCAAAGCAATAAAACTTGATATTTCCTTAGATGACACATAAACCTTTTTACATTTTTTTGGACTATTAAAACTTCGAAATTTAAGGCCGATTTGCTCTTACATATCTCCATGTGATGTTTTTATTTTATTAATTATATATGATATTTTTAAATTTAGTTTTTACACAAGACAAGCAAGGTGTTTCCGTGCCTGGTTTAATTGTTGAAATAGAATTGTGGCTAGTAGAACAGCTTTCAATTCTCGTAGAAAAAGATGAAGATTTACACGGTAATTTTAAAGTTAAATTTATTAAAACTCCCATAATATCTAATATTAAAATCCGTTTTAATTTAATCTTTAATCAATTAAAACATTTTACAACTTAATTAGTATGCTGAATTATAAGAATACTCCTAGCTTTTATGTCGTCATAATTTAAAATTTTGAAGAATAACGGAATTTAATTTTTTTTAAATGTTTTATTTTTGTACTTAGCCTCAATAGTAAATGTACGGCAAGATATAACGACGCTCAGCGATTTGATTGGCCTCAAGAATCCAAAAAACTCATTTGTGTGGGTGGAGAGCTTGCTAGTTTCAGCCCTGAAAAATGGTGATTGGTTATTGGTAGAAAACGCCAATTTATGCAGGTAAATATCGGTTTATTTTGGCTTTTTATAACATATTATTACTGTAAAATTGTTATGAATATATACGTTTTTATTTTGTAATATAAGGGGTAACATGTTATATAAACCTAATGCTCCTCTTTTCACAGTCTTTAATTCTTTTGTTGCTTAGGCATAACTTATTGATCCAAGTTTCATATTCTACTGCGAATTATAGTTTTTCATTAGTCAACTTAAATTCTAGTTAAATTTTCCATTTATTCCTGACAGTATTCGAGTTTATTATAAAAAATTAAAGATAAATTTAGTTGTAAATCTATGTAAATAATACACCGGTCAAAAAGTTTAATTTAAATATTCAGGGTGTTAAAATTATATTTAGTCGTTAAATGAAATTCGTGTTTACTTAGGATGGGGTAAAATAAAGTTTTGAGTTAGGGTATCAGCGTTTCATGGTCGGCCTAAAAAAATTTACTTCGCAATATTCTGCACGATATCCGCTTAAGTAAAAAGAGGGAATTTTTTTCAAAGTTAAAACAATTTATCGTATTTAAGCCCCGCAATATTGGATCGATTGATGCCACTGCTGGAACCTAATGGAAGACTGGAGATTCCTGAAAGAGGGCTAGTCGATGGGAACGTTTATAGCGTTGAAATGCACAAGGATTTCAGGTCAATATCCAAAATTAGTTTTCCCTGATATATGATTAAAAATGTTTTTGACGTGAATTATATAAAAAAACAGTAAATCTGGTGGTAAAAAGGGTCCTGATGATTACATTAATATTAAAAGAAATTAAATTTTATTTGGGTTCATATCCATTGACTTTCTTAAGCTTTGTACAGGCAATATTCTAACATAATTTTTAAAAATATGACATAATCAGTTATATCAATAAAACGCGTCGGAGCTTGATTTTGGCCTTTTTAACGTCTAATATATTTAGTAATTATTACAAAATGTGAGACCTAAACTTTCACCAATATCCAAATCTAAGAGGGTCGGTCGAAATTCGTTTTTTTTATTGACGATTTGACGAATAGCCCTTTTGAGCACCTAAATTTTTGTAACAGCTTCGCTATTTGATGCAATGTTTAAAATTTCAAACGATTAGAACGGCCTTCGGATCCGAATTGTTATATTTTTCAGCATCAGAATTAAGGTTATTTGCGGTTGGCTATGGTCTTGTTCTTGAAGCAATCGTTCTTGCGTGATCATATGTAAAGTACTCATAAGCTGTTAAGCGAAACATTTTAAATTGTTGGCAAAACCATTAGTTTATGTTATAATTCATATCGCTAGCTAGGTATGATTTCGGGAGTTATGCTATTTAAAACTATGACAAAATTGCTTAAAAACTTCACTTCATTAACCTTACATTTTAGGCTTATTTTTAATGGCATTTATTTCGAAACAGGATCATAATGACGATGAACCCTGCAAACGGTGACATCTCTAGAGCCATGAATAATCGGGGTATCGAAATATACGTGGATCCAATTGACTTTGGGAATATGGTAGGAAATTTAATTTTATATTCATTTAAAATTTTAAATTGTTTTAAGGAGGCAAATTTTTTTATATTATAAAGATGTGCCCGTGATTATGTTTTTAACATCGAGGCTATTTATTATAATTCTCTTTGTTTTTTACTTAACAGCAGGAAGGTGATGATGCCGACTGGTGTACCGATATTCCGAAAATATTAGCAACTCATTACATGCCAAGATCCTTAATTTTGCCAATTATCAAAGCCCATAAAATACTCTCGCAAAAATACGTCGATGGTCAGTGTTTACTCACATTTAATTTATATTTATAATAAATGTCTTAATAATTTCGAGTGAAAAAATCAGCTGTTCGTCACTCTTTTGTATTATTAGTCCACGTTTGTATACCGATTTTTTCCTTAAAATCTTTTATCACGTAGATCAAGTCCATAAACCTTCCATTTTTGAGATGATCAAAGTCGCTAAAATCTTTATATCTCGTTTTAACCGCTGTAAGATCAGTTTTAGAGAGCTGCTTTTGCAAACCATTATCGCCTGTTACAAAGATTATATCAAGGAATCTGTCATCGAAGAAGTAAGTGTTTTAGATGTAAATTTGACCAAATTTTGCAACTAAAAAATGTTATCAAGGACACCCTTAATATTACACTCGTTCTAATAGGGGCTTTCATTATCTGTACCCATTAAAACCGGACAGTATTTTTTAAAAAGTCCCTTCTTTTACTAAAAAATGAAACCAATTAATTAGAAAACATAATAAAATGGGTTCACAAGGTTAATCACATCTTGAGCTTTAATAAAAACTAAATTTGATAACATCAAAAGGTCTTTAAGCATGTAAATTTCTACGCTTAATATGGTGTTTTTAGCGTATGATAAATTCGATGGTAGGTTCAATGGGTATACATTTTTCGCCATTTAATTTATTATTAACAACAAACACTAGTTAGAAGTCATCTCTTTTTCTAAACATTAAATCTGCACCTAGGGTTAGCAAAAATGATTTAAATTATAACATCAACGCGCCTCAAAAATATAAAAAATAGTTAAAATTTTATTCATATCCAACACGATTTCCATACACGGCTCAATGCCATCCATTAAGTAATAGCACGTTTTTATATTTTTTAGTCGTGAGTGTAATTTTTTTATACCATCACAATGAATTAACTTTTTTTTAAATATAAGACATTTATTTATATCAATTATTATCTTTTATATAAAACTTTAAAAACGCTTTTTCACTTCATAAATTATAAATTATATATATCCAAATTAATTAATAAAAGTATTAATTAAACCATTAAAAAAAATTTATTCTAACATAGGCAATCGCTGAACTTAGACGAGAGCTATTTGATAATTCCCAAGCAAATTTAGCCTCTGCCCTCACGCTTAAGGAAGATGCTCGTAATTTACCACAAAGGGAAGCAAATGAAATCGTACCTTCATGGTATTACAAAGATACTTTGCCCTACCTAATGGAATGTTTTCATCACCGGACCATAACCGTAGCTTGTGGACCTTTGTTTAGCCTTTATAAAACCACTTTAAGTCCTCCCGATCTGTTACCAGTTTATGCTGGGTGTTGGGATGGTGATGAGATTACCACAATTCCTGACGTAGCGTTTAACAGTAACATTGGGCTGAGAAATGCGCTTGAAAGCGTGCCCATCCATCAGTATCCCCATTGTAGTCAGTATCTGGAAGCAGCTGAGATTACCTTAGAATCACCGCGTGATTTCCACTCTATAATCGATGGTTTTCGTGGAGTTGCGAAAGAAGTGAAATTTTTGCAAGAAAGTTATGCTGGGACTAATCGTGATTTTAGATCCTCTAACTTCAACGAGCTCGACGTTGAATTGTTGAACAGGTAAAATTGGGTTGAAAAAATGTTCACACTCTAGATAAATTATATTTTATTTATATTATTTGGGATTTTTGTGAGATTAGGTTTTGATTGTGATATGTAAACGTGGTATAGAATGTCATAATGAACAATTTTTAATCTTGAAATAAACTTGTAATATTTTGAATTCATTAAAAAGATTCTATAATATTATCTAAATGTTTCAAATGAAATATATTTTTTTAAAGTTTTAGTGAATTTCGTTATTCTACGATGTTTGTGGTATATAATTGATGAATATAATTTTTTAGGATGAATGTTATGTTTGAAATGCGTTTGGGTCTCAATTTGCTGGAATTAGCCTGCGATGGTTTAGATAAATTGGCTAGCATCGAAAAGCAATTTGACACCCTAACAAAGTCAGGTCGAAACGTGCAAGGTTTAATCTAATAGATTTAAATTGTTCAAATTAATTGTATTGTAATGGAATAATAATACATTATAAAGCGTTAATTTGTTTTTTTTGCTTTGTGATTTCTAGAAGAAATTATTTTTTTTAAATCAATAGTATCTTAATGGAATAATAATCCTTTATAAAGCGGTAATTACTTTATATCTATTTTAATAAAGTTGTTTCAAGATTTGTAGAAAAAATTAAAATTGTTTTAATTGTTATTTTTGTGAAAATGAATAAATTATAGGTGCGTTGAAAGATAATCATGGCTGCAAAAACAAAATTCAACTGTGCAACCTCTATACCTTATTCGCTCATCTCTTCTATAAAAACACCCTCACTGCCTGTAATGGCGTGACGTTGAACTACAATTCAGTATTAAAATTTATTTGATTATATTTTCAAAATCATTGTAAAATTTTAATTTTACCTTTTCCACGCTATATTTTATCAAATTATACTAATTAAAACTTAGCAATCTAAAAGCTTTATTGTATCCATAGACTAGATAGACTGCTCCCAAAATGCACAAATTGTGTACCCTTGTTTCCACCATTTTGATGTAAACATGGTAAAGTGGTGATCATATAGAAATTAGTAATTTTTGCAAATTAAATAATCTTAAAAAGGTAAATAAAAAATATTTAATTGGTTAGATATCAAAAACAGCATTTTAAAATAAATATCGTTTACACAATACATAAAAATTATAAATGTAAAAACTGCGATTAAAATTTGTTTAATAATATAGCGCCATCAATATTAATTGCCATTTTGTATAATATTAATTTATTGACGTTCGTTTTAATTTATAAACTAATGAGGAAGGTGAATCGGCTGTTATATGGCAAAATTACATGGTTAAAATACACCAGTTGCTCTCTTCAAAATGGAGTAAAATTTGACACACAATTAACCATGTGCAACGTATGGCATGAGCAGTCTATCTAGTCTATGATTGTATCACGCTTTGCCTTGTACTATTACCACTTATTTCCAATTGATATGAGGATGAGAAAATGTTTTTTTTTTTATTTATTTTAACCTCAAATCGTCTAAACGGAACTTTTTTTGAAACTAAGTATTAATTTGAGGGTCTATTATTTAGACTATAAATATTATGTTTAATTTTTTGCGTGTACTTGTTTCAAATAGTTAGCGGAGTTGTGTTTTTCGATATCATACGCCATAGTATTGCTCGGTCAAGAACGTGAGACGAATAACGCTTGTTTTGACCTTACCTTGGGCATCTGTAAAGTCTTGTGGATTCCAATCCAGCAAGCTTACACCGAAATAATCAAATCTAATGAAGGGTTGGTTAATATGCTTATAATTTGTAACATTTTTACGTTTAATTTTTATTTTTTATTGGAAAAAAACTTGTGAATGATGGTTTACGTAAGAAAATATATTGTATATTTGCGGGTAGAATGGATTCGAAGGCAATTTTGACGCACGTCGTTTTAGAAGATCTCCTCAAGATTGAACAAAGCTCTTTTTCAACCTATTTTGGTCGCATTAATTATCCGAAATATGTGGCCCCTTTCCCTAGCAACGATCAGGCGTTTGAGTTTCAAATTTTTTGGAAAAAGACTTTATCGAGTAAGATGAATTTTAAGTTTTATTTTTTAAAACTTTTTTTACTTTTCAGCATGAAGAATAAAACCCATACTAGATCGTTTAATAAATTTCAATAGCTTGTTTAATCTGATTTTATTATACCATCCACATACGTTTTAGATTGCTTTGATTTAGTAAATTTTATTTGAAATAAATAACTGTAATGTTAAAGTCATTATTTGTTTTCTATACTATAAATTGAATGTCTAAAAAGTCTTGTTTCAATTATTTTAAGATTTACAAAATATCATAAATGAGCACAAGCCTCAATCTTTATAAGGTTTTTTAGTATAAATTATGGAATATAACAACATTAGAAGAAAAATACTTGATAGTGTTATGTTTAAGTCGTTTTAAACGCCATTAATATTTTGGTCTCAATTTTTATATATGTTTTTGTTGAAATATTAGAATGGGAAATAAGTTGGCGTGGCGATAATAACTCCAACCTTAAGTTTCACACGTTTACGTCATTGTTGAAGAACTCCACACTTCATCGATTCGTAAATGTTAAATTAATGTCACTCGATGCCGATCAAGCTTATACTGCTTCCTTGTCACGATTTGGAAAATATTATATAGCTACATCTTTAGCCGTGATGCAAGTATGCACGCGACACTTAGATTTGCAGGTATTTATCTTTTTGAACGTTATTATGTGCTTACGTTATAAAAATTGGCTTAGCCTCATCCCTAAAGTGTTATCAGCTGTTTAAATTCTTTTTTTTTCGTAAAAATATGGTTTTTTGGTATATGTATCTGATTATAATGCAATTTGTTAAAAATACTGCAATTGGAATGTATTAAGATTTAAGATAATAAGAGCTTTATATAAGTAATATGCTTTGCCTTTGTGAAAAAGGGCAGAAATTCAAAAAGATATAAAACTAAATATTGGAATTAGTATTGCTACAATCTTGAAAGTACCACGTCATTTTTTAATGAAGTATGAAAAGATTTTTTAGTATATGTTTTATTATTCATTTTAAAATAAATTAAACGATCTTTTTTTCGTAAATAAATTCTTTTCCCTACATAGGCAGACTCCCTTTGGTGCGTCTGTTTAGTTTTTGTTGTTTTTGCCTAACTAAATATGTATTATTAGAATGGACTTTATCATTACTGGGCCTACCAAGATGGGTAAATAGAATATTTAAAGAGGTAAGGGGTGCAAAAACGGGCTGGACTTGCTTGAGATTTTGGCATTGACAAACTGTTTAACCCGCGAGAGTATTCGTGGGGTATTTCGAAACCCCACGCAAATTATAAATTAAAATATAAAACGCAATTTAAGGCTAATGAATTTGGTCTTTTCAGTAGCTTAATATTTTACTAAGAGCTAGGTTGGATGAAAATTTCATAGGTTTTGGCTTAATACTTTTTAAAATATAAAAGCTTTTTTGGCTCGTGGGGTAAAGTTATACCCCACGAATGCTCTCGCGTTCGGGAGTTTCAGGAATACTCTCGAGGGCTAATATAGTACTAACTAGTGTTGTAAAAAACCAAGGGTTTCTATTGGTTGCCTGCAAGCGTTGGCGTTTTTTTTCACCCAACCTTTTCAGTGTTAGGTGAATTTTCTTGGGAGGGCTTTGGCGTTTGGCGTTTTCGTAAAAAACACCCAAAGCGTTTTGGGTGTTTTTTTTGGGGGCACCTTTGGCGTTTAGGTTTGGGTGTATTAAAGAGCTAAAGGGTTTGGGTGGATAATATTATTAACCTTTTGGTTTGGTTTTGGTCGTTTTGGGTTGGGCATGCAAATATATCAATTTGTTTATATTGTTCATCATATTTGTGTATTTAGATTTAGGTAATGAACTTTTAATTTAAGAAAATATAAATAAATGTATCATGACGTCACAATCTAGTAAATTCAGTAAATTATAGTTAATTATTATGCATTATAGAAGTAGGTAGTGAATCAATATGTTTTATTTATGAAAAAAAAATTTGTGAAGATTTGCCCCCCCCCCCTTTATTTTTTACCCTCTTTCTCACCTGGGGATGAACGGCGGGCAGGTGGGGTGTTTGCCCCCCTCCTTATTTTTTACCTTCTTTCTGATCCGGGGGAGAAGCGGGGGGGGGGCAGGGGGGTGTTTTGCCCCCCCCCCACTAAATTTTTACCCTCTTTCTGATGCGAGGGAGAGGGGGGGCAGGGGGTGTTTTGCCCCCCTCCCCCCTTATTTTTACCCTCTTTCTGATGTGGGGGAGAGGGGGGGCATAGGGGGTGTTTTACCCCCCCCCCCCTTATTTTTTACCCTCTTTCTGATCAGGGGGAGAGGGGGGGGCATGGGGGGTGTTTTGCCCCCCCCCCTTATATTTTTTACCCTCTTTCTGATGTGGGAGAGGGGGGGGGGCATAGGGGGTGTTTTGCCCCCCTCCCCCCTTATTTTTTACCCTCTTTCTGATGTGGGGGAGAGGGGGGGCATAGGAGGTGTTTTGCCCCTCTCCCCCCTTATTTTTTACCCTCTTTCTGATGTGGCTGAGAGGGGGGGGGGGCACAGGGGGTGTTTTACCCCCCCCCCCTAATTTTTTACCCTCTTTCTGATCAGGGGGAGAGGGGGGGGGGCATGGGGGGTGTTTTGCCCCCCCCCTAATTTTTTACTTTCTTTCTGATGCGAGGGAGAGGGGGGGGCAGGGGGTGTTTTGCCCCCCCCCCCCCTAATTTTTTATCTTCTTTCTAATTCGGGGGAGAGGGGGGCATGAGGGGTGTTTTGCCCCCCCCCTAATTTTTTACCCTCTTTCTAATGCGGGGGAGAGGGGGGCATGGGGGGTGTTTTGCCCCCCCCTTAATTTTTTACCCTGTTTCTGATCCAGAGGAGAGGGGGGGCATAGGGGGTGTTTTGCCCCCCCCCCTCTTATTTTTTACCCTCTTGAGAGGGGGGTCATGGGGGGTGTTTTGCCCCCCCCCCCTTTAATTTTTACATGTGGGGGAGAGGGGGGGCATAGGGGGTGTTTTGCCCCCCTCCCCCCTTATTTTTTACCCTCTTTCTGATGTGGGGGAGGGGGGGGGCATAGGGGGTGTTTTACCCCCCCCCCTCTAATTTTTTACCCTCTTTCTGATTAGGGGGAGAGGGGGGGCATGGGGGGTGTTTTGCCCCCCCCCCCTTATTTTTTACCCTCTTTCTGATGTGGGGGAGAGGGGGGGGGCATAGGGGGTGTTTTGCCCCCCCCCTAATTTTTTACCCTCTTTTTGATCAGGGGGAGAGGGGGGCATGGGGGGTGTTTTGCCCCCCCCCTTATTTTTTACCCTCTTTCTAATGTGGGGGAGAGGGGGGGGGGCATGGGGGGTGTTTTGCCGCCCCCCCCCCCCCCAATTATTTATCCTCTTTCTAATGCGGGGGAGAGGGGGGGGGCATAAGGGGTGTTTTCAATAAATATAAAACGATTATAAAGTGAGATTTATCTGGCCATTCGAGAGCAGATTTTGAATTCAATCCTTCAATTAAAAATTAATATTTTAATTCATTCTAAAATAATGACAGCTAAGAGATCCCCCTCTAAATATTCCCGGCAATAGCAATTTTAATCGCAAAATTTAATTTCAAATATATTTTGAATTCCTCGCCTCTTGTAAAAGATAAAGACTTATTAATTATATAATGTCCCTTTTATTTTATATTTAAACTCTATTTTCAATATCAGAGAACGGCATCCCGCGCGACTCGACATATCACCACTTCCATGTAGCATGTACATGTTCATGTACTAATCCACCCTCTCTCTTCCTTCTCTCGTTGCAATGCATGCGCAAAACCAGATTTAAACCTATCAGATTTAAGTAAGTACTAAACTAAATATATAAAAAAATCATGGCACAACAAGGCAGGGTGTGGCGTGGGCTGGCTAGGCTCTTTATTACATCATTTTACATTCATTTCTTTTTTAACGTACAACATATCAAGGTATGTAGAAGTTGCAAATCATATTATTATAAATAAAATAAATGAAAATTAAACTTTTTTTTATTATGTCAACTACTAATTAAGTCATAATCAATTAGAAAATTAAGTTTCTTATTAAATAATAAGCAATAATTTAAATTAAGATGCTTAACTCATTTTTGTTACTCAGAAAAGTTCGATATTTTTTATGATCCTTATAAGCATTGTAAACGAGAAGTCTAAGTCAACAGGACGTAGAGTGTTGGTGCCTTGTGAAAGCATAGTAATTAATAGCATGATATGCTTTTTGGAAATACCAAGTTTTTTCATTAAATGCCCAGATAACTTAAATAGTAAAACTTACTTACCCATGATGGCAAATTTTTTTAAACTGGTAAAATTTCATATTAATATTATATTTAATAATACAGTTTATTTCGTAAATGAAGTTAAATTAAAAAAATTTATTTTAATTGATATGGTATATTAAGACAATTTTTGACCGCAAATCTTCAAAAATATATTTTCGAATATTAGAAAATCTTTGTCATATAATAAGGCAATTTTCAAAAAAAAAAATTTCAATAGAAAATGTTGATTAAGACATTTGTCATCACTGTGACCGCAAATCTTCCCAAAAATATTTTTTATAATAGTAGAACATCTTTCATTCATATAATAAGTCTATTTTAAAAAAAAATATTAATCTCAATAGAAATTGTTGATTATGACATTTGTCACCACTGTGACCGCAAAAATTCACAAAAATATTTTGAAAGGGTTAAAAAGGGCTTTCCGGCCCCCCCCCGGGTGAGAAAGAGAGTAAAAAATAAGAAGAGGGTCGATTCACCCCCCCCCCCTCTCCCCTGCATCAGAAAGAGGGTAAAAAATAAGGGGGGGGGGCAAAACACCCCCCATGCCCCCCCCCTTCCCGGGTGAGAAAGAGGGTAAAAAATAAGGGGGGGGGCTAAACACCCCCATGCCCCCCTCCCCGGATGAGAAAGAGGGTAAAAAATTAGGGGGGGGGGCAAAACACCCCCCTGCCACCCCCCTCTCCCTTGCATCAGAAAGAGGGTAAAAAATTAGGGGGTAGGGGGGCCAAACACCCCCTGCCCCCCATCTCCCTCGCATCTGAAAGAGGGTAAAAAATTAGGGGGGGGGCAAAAAACCCCTGCCACCCCCCTCTCCCCCACATCAGAAAGAGGGTAAAAAATAAGGGGGGGGGGGCAAAACACCCCCCATGCCCCCCCCTCTCCCCCTGATCAGAAAGAGGGTAAAAAATTAGGGGGGGGGGGGTAAAACACCCCCTGTGCCCCCCCCCCTCTCAGCCACATCAGAAAGAGGGTAAAAAATAAGGGGGGAGGGGGGCAAAACACCTCCTATGCCCCCCTCTCCCCCACATCAGAAAGAGGGTAAAAAATAAGGGGGGAGGGGGGCAAAACACCCCCTATGCCCCCCCCCCCCCTCTCCCACATCAGAAAGAGGGTAAAAAATATAGGGGGGGGGGCAAAACACCCCCCATGCCCCCCCTCTCCCCCTGATCAGAAAGAGGGTAAAAAATTAGGGGGGGGGGGGGGGGTAAAACACCCCCTATGCCCCCCCTCTCCCCCACATCAGAAAGAGGGTAAAAAATAAGGGGGGAGGGGGGCAAAACACCCCCTGCCCCCCCCTCTCCCTCGCATCAGAAAGAGGGTAAAAATATAGGGGGGGGGCAAAACACCCCCCTGCCCCCCCCCCCGCTTCTCTCCCGGATCAGAAAGAAGGTAAAAAATAAGGGGGGGGGGCAAACACCCCACCTGCCCGCCGTTCATCCCCAGGTGAGAAAGAGGGTAAAAATAAAGGGGGGGGGCAAATCTTCACAAATTTTTTTTTCATAAATAAAACATATTGATTCACTACCTACTTCTATAATGCATAATAATTAACTATAATTTACTGAATTTACTAGATTGTGACGTCATGATACATTTATTTATATTTTCTTAAATTAAAAGTTCATTACCTAAATCTAAATACACAAATATGATGAACAATATAAACAAATTGATATATTTGCATGCCCAACCCAAAACGACCAAAACCAAACCAAAAGGTTAATAATATTATCCACCCAAACCCTTTAGCTCTTTAATACACCCAAACCTAAACGCCAAAGGTGCCCCCAAAAAAAACACCCAAAACGCTTTGGGTGTTTTTTACGAAAACGCCAAACGCCAAAGCCCTCCCAAGAAAATTCACCTAACACTGAAAAGGTTGGGTGAAAAAAAACGCCAACAACTAAGCTTAGCAATACGCTGGGAAAAACCAGCCAGCCGTTTTTACAACACTAGTACTAACCATAGACTAGATAGACTGTTCATCAACGCACAAAATGTGTACCCTTTTTTCCACCATGATGTGAACATGGTAAAGTGGTGATCATATAGAAATTAGTAATTTTCGCAAATTAAATAATCATATAAAGGTAAATAAAAAAATATCGAATTGGGTAGATATCAAAAACAGCATTTTAAAATAAATATCATTTATACAATACATAAAAATTAAAAATGTAAAAACTGCGATTAAAGTTTGTTTAATAATATAGCGCCATCAATATTTTGTATAATATTAATTTATTCACGTTTGTTTTAATTTATAAACTAGTGAGGAAGGTAAATTGACTGTTATAGGGCAACATTACATGGTTAAATGCGCGAGTTGCACTCTTCAAAATGGAGGAAAATTAGACACACAATTAACCATATGCAACCTATGGCATGAGCAGTCTATCTAGTCTATGAAGAATATAATTATTTTACAATATTTAGGGTGACAGCGGTTATATTTGCGATTTTTAACTACATTTTAAACAAGCACAATTAAATTATTGTATCGCGATGAAGATATTTTTTAAATTCTTGCAATTATTTGGGAAATAGGGAACAAAGAATCTAACCTTTATCGATTCGTGCTTGTGTTGGAATTTGATGATGAATTATTACCGAATACTTACTTCGCCAATAATAACAACTCCTTCACCTAAAGCAAAAACTTCCTCTAAGGTCACTGTATATTTTTTTCTTACCCTAAATCAATAATTTTAATTAATAAATATTTTACCAACTATTATTCAATGGAAAAATAAATCATGCTATAGTGAAAACAAAGTTAAAATGTTAAATATGCAGTTAACGTTTTATCAGGAATTTTATATCGCGAGATTATTTTCCAACTGGTGTTTCCTTGGATTAAAAACCCTATAGATTGACGGACATATGATTTTTGTATTGAAGTCTTTTGACTAACTTAGTCCGCCATTTTGTGTGAGGAATATGCGGACTTGTTTAATAAAATTTGCAAAAGTAATGTGAGAATAATGATGAAAAAATTGGAAAATTATTTTTGGATGCAAAAGTTTATCAAACATGGTGGCCTACACCCTTACTTAATACTTATGACCTGTTCGCCGGTCTATTATATCAATTAGTGTTGTAAAATCTGCTGCTGGGTTTTGTTTGATCGACCTTTGCTTTTATTCGATTAAAAATCAACGAACCAAATGTTTTTTCGCCTGTTTTTCTTAGTCGACCTTTAATATTAGACGGAATTTGAAAAACAAACCAGAGTAGACCATTAGTACAAGCAAACTCAAAAGTATACTAAACGAGACCTGTTGTAAAACGGCTGGGTTTTGTTTGGTCGGCGTTTGGTTTTAATCGGCTAAACATAAACGACCAAAGATTTTTTAGCCTGTTTTTTTAGTCGACCACTTTGCTTAGTCGAACTTTGACGGATTAGAGTCGCCCGTTAGGCTTAGCAAAATTAAAGGTCGACCAAACCAAAACCAGCCGTTTTTACAATCCTGTATTATTATTAATCTATGGGTATTTCTTGATTTGGTGACTATAAATATTTAACTCTTTGCGTAGATTCCTACGACCATCGCCTCACTGCTATTGTCCAATTCAATGGACCCCTTTCCCCAAAATCAACGGTCCCAGACCAATGGAAACCTAGAGCTCAGATTTTATTTGGGCGATTTTAATCGCACTCAAAATCTCAACGATATGAAAATTGCGTTACGTCAATCCTTCTCAAATACCTATTCAAGCTTGCAGTCGTTCAGGTTTACGAGATTATTTTTTTCATTTTATTGTTTTTTTCAAAATTAGTTTAATTTCCATGATTTTTTTAGTGCAGTGAAGTGACTATTAATTTGACATTCATAAAAAATTTGTGTGGAAAAGTATGCTCTCATTTAAGGCGGGACTAATTAAAGAGGACATCATTACGAGATTGAGTTTTTTTGCAAAATCAATTTGATTTACATCATTTATTTTAAA
Source organism: Gordius sp. MW1 (assembly GCA_964036665.1). Lineage (NCBI taxonomy): Eukaryota > Metazoa > Nematomorpha > Gordioida > Gordea > Gordiidae > Gordius > Gordius sp. MW1. Next base: position 19,075,873 of record OZ038530.1, read on the forward strand.
GTTGAGTGAAGTGGCTATTTGATTTAACATGCGTTTATAATCTTCTAATCTAAGTATTAATATGAGCTTAGTTATGGCGAAAATAGTTTTAAAAAAGGACTTTGCCGTTTTTCATTGTATAGTGAAAGTAAAAAGCTCCTTTTTTCATTTTTAACGAAAAATTCTAATTTTTTGTGGGGTAATATTTCTATAGTACGGACTATGCTCGTGGGTCGGTCGAGTATGTATCCAGAACCCTAGCTTCAATGGACCCAGCCCGAAGAGAGGATAAAGCATATATAACCGTGCAAACCTTAAATCAGTGCTTAATGCAAGTTTTGGAGTCCAATCCTCAATGTCATTTTTCCGAAAGTCATTCAAGTGGAAGTGAATTAATATTGGAAAAAGGTGAAAGGCTTATTAAAACCTCCATTTCTGATCAATTATTGATCGCTCGGGCGTCTATTAATACTATCGTGGGTAGCTTGCTGCGGTTGGATTTTGTAGTGCCAGATTTGCACCTTGACCCCTTGGTAGAAACCCGGCTAAAAAGCCAAATGAAGACCGATGAGGTTAATATTTTTTACTTAAATGTATGTTAATGTAAATAAATTTTTGATTAAAGTGTTTTAACTTTTACTACTTTGTCGATATTTATAGAGTTTTTCAAGGTTAAATTTGTTAGGTTGAGGTCTTTTGGATAAACGTTTGTTGTAGATCCTTTAATGAGTATCGATTAAGCATACAAAATAGTTTTATGATTTAAGTATATTATATTTGTACACGTTGATTGAATGGAATAGCTTTGTCGATTTATTATCAAATTGGGGTCTCTTAGTCCAATTCAAGACTTCTATTTATCGATACTTTATGGCATTCCCAATTATTTAAAGATAGGAAAATGGGTGACTACTAAAAAGATAATCAAAATTTTACTATTGTTAGGCACTTCAATAAACGACAATTAATTGCAAAAATCATAATTACAATTATACCAAGCCTTTTCAAAGAAATTTCTTAATAAAATTGACAATTTGATGCACACCTAAAAATGTACATGTGTTTTCTATTATGTGGGAATTTAAAAATAGCTCGCGATCCATACGCGAGAGTTAAGGGTGAAAGCGACGCGACACAAAATTTTGAACCTCACATTATCAACGACCAGCTTTAAAACATCAAACTCCCGAGAAATTAATATTATAGAAGAGTTTTTGGGATTGGATCATAGCCATCCCCGCGTAGGATATTTGAAAGAAAGATTCTACGCCTTGAAACGAGATGACAACCACAAAGAAAATGCTGTAGATAGCGCCTATAAACGGCGATACCCCGATATGGTAAGTGTCCTGGTAGTGCGTGCTCTGTTTTTATTGTCGATGTTGTGAGCGTTATTATATAAATAATATAATCTAGTTAGTTAGTTTGACATCTTTTTTGTAAAGTTTTACTTTTTGTATTTTTTAATGTTAATTTTCTCCTTTTTTACAAACTTTTTTACTTTTTTTAATTTAAACTCAACTTAATTTTGCCTTTGAAACTTTTAAAACGATATGTGTTGTTGTTGTTCTTATGTATGTTTTATCGCTATTTTTCTACTCGTACAGATATTTATTACATTTCTTCTTGTTTTCAATTTTTTGTTCGAGTATGAGCGTTAAGCTAAATAATTTAGATTACAATACAAAATGATTTGTTTCAACACATATTTAGTCAACTTTACATATTTTAAAATTGCAAAATTAAGGTGAAATTGTGTAGAAAGCAGGGTTTGCTTATTGACTAATATTAAGTAATAACATCATTAGTTATTTGGTGTATTTGTAAAACAAATTTAGACATGTTATAACCACATGTATATCGTAAAACGTTATTCGTATATGCGTTTAGTTTTACGCCCTTCAACGCGATTGCCAAAAAATGGTGGTGACCTGTTTAACGCGACCTACCCTCCTTAGTTTCAGTGAATATTTCCGAGACTTTATCAATTGCCTGCAACACAGCGACACGTGTAAAAATAAATTGGAAAATGTGTTGAAATCGTTCCCGGAGGAGAAAAGTAAACTGGCTGCATTGGAGAAAACGCTTCACAATTTTATCTTTAAACTGACCTTCACCTACGCCGAATTCATAGACATTTGGACTCCGTTCGTTAACGCACTCATTCAAGTAATCTTTGCCTCACATTTTAATTAAAGGATTTCTATAAATCTTATAAAAAAACAAGTTAGAATGATAAAAAATCCTTTACCCAGTGTCATATATGTGAATGCATGAACGGAGAGTTGAATTTATTTTGACTTTTATTTCTATATCATTATCTACAGATTATATTATTGCTTTAATTGTATGATGTTTTAATATTGTAAGCCAAAGCCGAGGTGATAAAATCATATTTCCATGTATTCACATATTTGACACCTGGATAGAACTTTTTGAAAGAAACTCACTCTTCTTGTATGGGTGTCGGGAAGTGTTGTAAAAACGGCTAGGTTTAGTTTGGTCGCCCTTTGATTTTAGTCGACTAAACATAAACCAAAAAGAGAAACAGACCAAAAAATCTTTGGTTTTTACGTTAAGTCGAGGTAAACCAAAGGTAGACCAAAAAACCCCCAGCCGTTTTTGCAACACTAGTGTGGGGTTATGTGGCATCCTAACATTTCTACATCCCCTATAATAAATCCTCTACTCGGGTTGTGGATTATATGTATGATGACTGATATCTCTTAATGTAAATGGTAGTGTGATAACAGCCTTTATTGAAGTGTTAGTAGTTTTTATATGTTTGAGATGGACTTAGTTAAAGGGAAGAAGGGAGGGAAAAAATTCCTGCTTTTATATTAATTGTTCATGTATATGTTAATCGAAATTTATGCTGAAATCTTATCGTTATTTTGCACTTACGTAAAGTAATACCAAACTTTTTACCAGCCTTTAATTTAAATTCTGACTAAGCTCACTTAGCTAATAATAATGATTTTAGTTTATATTTCTTGTAAAATGTTATTTAATAGGATTTTTAAATATTGCTAGAGAAAGAAGTTTTCTTTTTTGAAAAGCACCTATTCACAAATACTGTTTTTTTAACGAATATAATTCTAAACTTATTTTTATTATCGGCATTATAATTTTCTTATAAGTTTTTAGACCCTTTATTATGATTTGGTGGTATTTTATTGCACGGCAATTGTATTTTATTATCATAAAACGCTCTAACTTCACAAAACTGAGCTTAAAATTTATAGTAGCCTCGAAATTTTACTTTTATTGACTATATTTACCGTTATCTAATATAGATGCTTATTGCGATAACCAATCTCATACATGCAACCTCTTATCTTTACGACAAAGCCAAAAGGATGTTTGAAGTAATTGAGTTTTTAAGTTTGAGTGTTAGAATTCTAGTTAAATTTACAACTATTTTCCTTCTAACACGGTTGTTATTTTCTAACAATTAATTAGGACGATGTTTTGAAAACCTCTCTGTGGGATCTTGTGGTGGAAAATGTGAGAAGACGGGCTAATTTTGAAGGAATAACTTTTTATGGACCCCTGATCCATTATTCCTGCATTGCCTTACCCACCGAGTCTCTAGTTAACTACTTGACCACGAAGAGTACAAGCACCAACACCGGCCAAACTTTTACTCTTTTTAGGTTACTTTTATTTAAAACCTCGTTATGTATTTTTTGCAATTTGTTTATTTAACCATGGGAGTAGCCAGGTTTGGAATTAGAGGGGGCAATAGTAATTAAGGGAGGGGCAATATGCATTTTATTTGAAATATTAGCCATTATTATAATAAATTTTAAAGAATTTTTTGGATTTAGAGGGGACAGTCGCCTCTCCCTGTCACCCCCTATCTATGCGCATGTATTTAACTTAATGCTTGTATATATGCTTTTTACAATTAAATTTAGTGTATTGTTGAGGATGTGGTAACGTAACTTTGAGTAAATTTAAATTTTAAAGATATTGCTAGATACTGTACTCTAACATAGAGTTCGTTTGTCTGAAACTTGTTATTTTGTATTTTACACCTTTTATTCATTGAAAATATCTTTTTAATCACACAAGCCAATCCACATTTTTGAGATGGAACTTTGAAATAATTTAATATTACTATTTGATTATATAAATGAGTGTATTATAAGGTTAAAAAATTCATATTTTGTTATAAACTTAATAAAAATAGGTGTAGCTGAGGTCGCCCTAAATAAACATATGCAATATGACGGAACTCAGTAATTATACATTTTTTATATATCAGGTTGTTGCTCTGGGTATTGCGCCATTATTTAAACCTCCGATTCCTGTCACCTACCCTTATATGGGACACCTCTCACTTCAAAGGACAAACTCTGATCATCCATAAAATTGCTTCGGTCTATCGCGACTTAGTTGAGCGGTATAAAGAAATTTCGGGCGAGGCAGGAAACGAGGATTGGTATGTTATAAGGTTGGGGAAAGAAGAATCAACCAGATTTAAAGATATCGAAACTTCACTTACTCAAGATTTCGCTTTTCAAGTGTGCACAAATTTTAGACCCATATATATATATATGTTTAATATATATGTTTAAGATATCTTCATGCCTCTTTAGCTATATAGATTTGTTAAAAATTATAATTTTTAAGTTGTTAATTTTTTTACATTAATAGAGGTATGTTTCCAGATAATTGTGTATGATACATGCTAAAAATATTTAACTTACATTGTTTTTTAATGTTTTTAAAAGATTAAAATATTTTAAGTTGATTTTTTTACATTAATAGAGGTATGTTTCCAGATAATTGTGTATGATACATGCTAAAATATATTTATTTTAAATTACTTTGTTTTTTAATGTTCTATGTATAATATTTAGGATGTAACATATATAAAAGTAATTTGTTGAGGTGTTTTTCACAGTTTTTAATAATTTAGTAGTTTTAAAGGCGATACAAAATACGGAGGTAAATCAAAGCAGTCTAAAATTAGGACGGTTTTTAATTACATTTAAATGCTTTAATTTATAATGTGTTTGCGGTGTTTTCAATGCAAAACAAACTTTTTATAGGATGAGACGTTGGATGAATCAAAGAAGAAGTCAAAACAAGCCCAGCAACCACAAACAACTGGTGGTGGAGGGGATAAGGGGCTGATTAGGCATAATTTGGGCGAATGTCTCCAGCATTTCAAACACATCTCGGAGCTTTTGTATTGTTCGAAGGGCGATATTTTGGGCAATAATTACGACGCATTTTATAGCAACGATTTAATCATGAATCAACTATCGCATCTCGCTCTCAGCTATTCCTATAACATGGAATCTCCTATTATAAGTAATTTTATACGTGTGTATTCATGGGCCTAGCTAGGATTGGATTTAGAGGGGGGGAATAATAATTTAGTGAGAAGCAAAATGATAATTGTTTTGAAATTTTAGCCATTTTCTATTAAATCTTTTGGATTAGAGGAGGACAGTGGCCCCTCCCTGCCAACCCCTGGCTACGTTATTGACAAACAAGTCCGTTGCTATTTAAACGTTAGCAAAAAGAATTTATGAAATTATAAGTTACACGGGGTGAGTCTCCTCGAACATACGGTTTATCGAAGATTTTAAGTGTTTTTAAGTTAATTTTTAGGTTTTTCAATTTTTAGGCCTGCTCCCTTCGAGAAAAAAGCCAGTTATTATTAGTAGGTAGAGTATATATATTAGTGGTGTAAAAATGGCTGGGTTTTGTTTGGTCGACCTTTGGTTAATCGATCGACTTTGGGCCTTTGTCCCATGTTTTTATTTATTTCCTTATATTTTAGTAAACGAATACAAATTTTTGTCACTAAAATCGATGTTTTTTTAGCCGCATGAGTGTGTAGCCTTCTCAAATACTTCGTTTTTGTCTCGTAATCAATCTGAAGAATAGTGTTTTCTTATCATTGACTACATTCGTCCTTATACATACATACCTATTTAATATTTTCATATAATAATTTTTATATTCGAACAAAAAAACACGATATCTAGCTCAAGAACAAGATAGTTCACTTTTGTTGCACCATTTGCAATGGTTGTGCGCCCGGGAACAAGCCACGCAACGACCTCGCCTCCTCAAAGATTACCAAAGCAAACCGTTCGATCCATATACCGACCCGCTCTCCGACCCATCCCCTTTAAAATATATCCTCGCTTCGCTCAAAAATACGCTGAAAATTTTGTCAAAAGAAATTAATCAGATAGCAGTATCGCTGGGCTCAGACCACCCCAGCGCTAATGAATTGAGTTTAGCGCTTGGCAAAGTTATGGCTGTCGATCTATTTCAAATTCCCTTCGCTAATTTCGTGTTGGCTCTTCATCAGCTAATCGCTAAACTTCAGGTTTAGAATCCATGGCTTAAATTGCAAAATTAATGTATATGTTTTTGTTTTTTCTTCAAACATTATACATTTATGAATCTATATAATATGACATTTTTAGAGTGCGTTCGTATTTTTCCCCCTCTAAATTTGGTTATTTGCGGTTGCGGTGGGTTTTGTATTAAAGTTTTGGTAGTTGATATTCGTTGGATTATATGTTCAAAAATGCAATCAATATTAGTGAAACTAGGCAGCTGACTTTTTAGCGTTTCCAATTAAAATCAATATTTTTAGTTAAAAAGTTTATTTGTACCAAGACGAAGTAGGTCAAATATATGAATCTAAATAAAAAACATGTATGGTTTTAATACAAAAGTCTATCTGAAACGGGCCAAGGGTCGGTAAATGCTTTAAAGCTGTATCACTTCATAAGAATTTCATCAAAAAAAATTCGCAATAAACTTCACTTTATTAACTGCATAGTTTTGGGAAAGAGGATACGGAGCTTCTTTTCCACAACACTCGATATCGCGATTTTTTGAATCCTTGGAAGAACGGTCCCACCTTATGAAATGCTACGTGTTTCAATCGTCTCTCAATCGTTTAGAAGCCGTAAAATGGAAATTAGAATCGCTTACCAACTTTTATCACTTCGACGTAGTCGACTTTTTAACGCTACAGGTTAAAAATTTGAAAACATTTTTTTGTTGCGTTTTGTGGTTAATACTTTAAACCACAATTTTAAGTGCATGTAAGCATAGACTAGATAGACCGCTCATTAACTTTTGAATTACTGTACCGCTTTTCCGCCATTATGAAATGTGCACAAATAAGGGAATGACTTATGGAATTTTGGTAAATTGAAGTATTTTAAAGCGTAATAAAAGGATATTTTGATCTATTTAAACATTTGAAACAGCATTTTAAATTATATATCATTTACAAAATTTATATAAAAAAAACTGTGATGATGTGATGTTAATGCAATTTAGTGCCATCGGCATTTTGTAAAATATTAACTAAGGAGTAAGGTCTCCTTTTTTAGTTTTAAAAAGGGGGTACACTGCAGAAAGACATGGGAGATAGTTAAATTCAAAATGTTGGATTCAATGATACACATTCTACCATATGAAACATTTTACATGAGCAGTCTTTGCATGTAGGCCAATGATATTATTTATTATCAATTCTTTGTAATATTATTCGTTGTACGAAAGCGGTAAGGTTGGTGATTTCATCTCAACTTTTTATTTTCCTGTTCATGAACTATATATGCCCGAAATATCGGGTGACATCAACCCCACCGCTTTTATGCGACAAATTATATGTAGGAATGTTTTTAGAGTTAAAAGGAGGGCCAGGTACTGGGTAGGCAAGAAATTATATTTTTTGATGCTACTTATTTATATGTGATTATTGTGTTTTAATAAATTATTATAATATTTAAGTACTTGGTGGTTTTTAAAGAGATCCATCATAAAATATTTTAAATCCAAACAATGACTGAGTTGTTGAAACATTAAGGTTGAGTTTGTTTCGAATTTTGTTGATCGGGGACAAAGGTTTGCCAATATGATTTTATCAATTTTAATAGTTAAGTAGGGGAAAGTAACCTAGACATTTTAATGTGGTAAATCGATGTTACCTCTCTAACTTTTTGTCTTTTAATATATAAAATTTTAAACTCTCATTATTTTTTATGTTTTTACATAATTATATTATAGACGGACCAAGATTCAACGAAGCAGTGCAAAGATTTAGTTGCATTTATTTACGATTTTCTCCACAAATCTCCGGTAGGACAATACGGGGCTCGGTTGAGGTTACTGAACAACGTATGCAATTATCAGAAATCAATTAGTAAGAAAATAAATACCGGCTCCTTAATTCAATATATTTTGGCGTGAACTTATTTATTTAAAATTAAAAAAGCATGATCTTACTCTTTTTTTGTTTTTTGATTTTATAGAAGGTCATTCAGAAATTATCGATACTGTGTTCTCTGTGCTTCAATACTGCACAACTTTTGAATATACGATCGACAATTACATCAAAAATGTGCAACTCCAATATACTCAAGATTTGAAAGTATTTAACATTTATTAAGGGTTGCGTAAAATAGCGTATTTTTGTTTAGGAACTCATCAAAAAATATAAATCAAGATTGAAAACCATCGAATATCATACTCTGATCAAGACATTTCAAGCCAAACTCAATAAATTACAGACTTCGTTTCAAGTTTGCAAATTAGCTATATATTTTAATTCTTTATTTAGTTAATTTCATTTGAGGTATAAACATTAAAAAAGCTAATAATTTAAAATCGCATAGATATCAAATTTGAAAACTTATATAAGGAATATATGTATGTAATAGCTTCATATTCTGCAGATATCATTATCTCGAATTTTTAACGAATAACTCATTTCATTTGTTTAACTTGAGGTTTTTTTTATTATATTCATATTATATATTGACAAAAGTATAGTCTATATAATTTACACTAACTTACTGGCATATCTTTTTTGTTTTAAGGTGTATAATAAAACTTTTGTTTGTATTTTATGTTTACAATAGGGAATTTTGCTGAAGAATGCTAGCGAAGTTATAGAGACGCAAAAAGCTTCAATTTTGAATCCCCAGAGCCCTGGTCAACCTTCAAACCAACTAAGCTCCTTAGAATTCTTAGAAGAACTAGTGTCTCAACCATTAATAGAATTTGGCAAAAATGCTGTAACGGCTCGATGCAAACTGTTGGCGAAAGCCTTCACCAATCATATAGGACCCAAGACCAGGATTCCAAATTTGAATCTTTTTTTGGTCCAAATGACGGGTAAAATTACGCTATAAATATATAATTTTGCGAATCTTTTTGTTCATTAGGTGACGTTAGAAATTTGGGAGAAGTTATTGGTAAGAGGGTTGTTTTTGCCGAAGAAAAAGAACTTTCATACGACGTACACCATAAAACCAAAATGTTTGCCGATCTCTACAAAGCATTTTATCTATCGGGTATTACAATGTTGTCTCTTATTTTTGTCAATTTCAGTAACGGGCTTCTAGAAGTTATCAATTTTGTTTTTAATAATATCATTTTATTAACCTTAAAACTCGCTGGGCTCATCACATATACAAGTATTTGGTTGATAGTAGTGTTGTAAAAAGACCTGGGTTCTGTTTAGACCAGGGATAGGCAACGCGGCGCCCGCGATCGATTTTTAATGCGCCCTCGCTGAACTAATGTAAATGTATGATATGAGCGTATCTAATAACACACACGTGTTTTTTGTTCGTGTGTGATCGTATTTCGAATAGACCACGCGTAGACCGTGCATTTAAAACTGCCAAGTAATCCGAAATAATTTTTTTCTTTCAAAACTCTTCATGGATATATGTAAAAGAAAAAGAACATATTATTTTAACGATGAATGGGAACATCAATATTGTTTCGCTGATTACAAAGGGAAGTGTATTTGTTTGTTGTGTAATAATAGTGTTGCGATTCCCAAGAAAAGTAATATTGAACGACATTTCATGACCGTTCATACAAATTTTGATAGTGATTATCCAATAAACTCTGAAATTAGAAGAAAAAAAATTATTTCTTTAAAATCTTCAAGAACTAACCAACAAAGTTTTTTTACTAAACCAATGCAACAACATAAAGCAGCAACGATCGCGTCATATAAAATATCCCATTTGCTAGCTAAGAATAAAAAACCATTTACAGATGGAGAATTAGTGAAAGAAGCCATGTTAGAAGCTGCGGATTCACTTTTTGAAGAATTTAAAAATAAAAAGGAAATAGTTTCAGCTATAAACACGTTGCAATTATCAGCACGAACTGTTACTAGAAGAATTGAAGTAATTACGGAGAATTTGGAGGCAGAATTAGCAAGTGATATGGAAAATTGTAATTTCTTTTCGCTACAGATGGATGAATCGACAGACGTGACAAATATATCACAATTAGCAATTTGCGTGAAGATGGTATTCTCTGATTTTACGACAAAAGAAGAATTCCTTAAAGTTCTGCCATTAAAGGGAAGCACCAGAGGAGAAGATATCTTTTCTACTTTTAAAAAGTATATAACAGATGTAAAATTACCTGTACAAAAGTTATCGTCAATTACAACAGACGGGGCACCAGCGATGACTGGTAACAAAAAAGGATTTATTGCCTTATGTAGACAGGATTCCTTATTCCCGAAATTTATTTCTTACCATTGCCTCATACATCAGGAAATGTTATGCGCAAAAACAATCGGTTTTCAACACGTATTTACGATAGAAAAATTATTAATTTCATAAGATCGGGAGCTATGCAACACAGATTGTTTAAATTACTTTTAGAAGATGAGGACGTTCAGTTCACAGATCTTCTTTTACATACTGAAGTGAGGTGGCTGAGTAGAGGTAAAATATTTGAGCGGTTTATCATGCTTTTGCCACAAATAAAGGAATTTATTGCATCAAGAGGCGAATTTTACGAGCAATTAGAAAATAAGGATTGGCTAATCGACCTCGGATTTCTGACAGATATAACGGCAAAGTTGAATGAATTAAATTTAAAAATACAAGGGAAAAATCAGCATATCGCTGACATGATTAGTGCAGTAAATGCATTCAAATGCAAGTTAGTGTTGTTGAAATCCCATCTATTGAAAAAATCATTATCACATTTCCCAAATATAAAATCTACTGTTGAGAGTTTAAATTTGAATAATGAAAATTTTACTGCTACATCATATTTAGAAATTATAGATAAGCTAATAGAAGAGTTTTCTTCTAGATTTGAAGATTTTGCAGCATTAGAACTAGAGATGCACCGATACCACTATTTTTGCCGATACCGATACCAGCCGATATTTAAGATTTTTTTGCTGATACCGATACCATGCCGATACTTATAATAAAAAAAATGTTTATACTACGAAATTCGACTGGATGTCTAGTTTTTAAATGTTTCCTTAAATTTGAAGTATTAAAGGAATGTTTGTCTTTGCCCCCACGACTTATTTTAGCTTTGCATAATTCACAGATTACAATTTTTTCTTCTGCTGACACAACAAAATAACTCCATAGTGTATCTAAAGAATCCATCTAAGGCTTAATATATAATAATTTTAAAAAAAACACTATTTACTTAAAAGCGCAGTTGTTCGGAACAGATGGTCAATGAGTTTATTATACTTCATATAGAAATATTTATAGGCAATCAAATGAAACAATTTTTAAAAAATTTAAAAAGTCCTCTATTTTTTAATGGTAGGAGATACTATAAATATTATTGAGTTTCATATTGAAAAAGGTATCGGCTTGGTAATTGCCAATACTAGCAAAGTATCGGCCGATACTTTTGGCAAGGTATCGGCGCCGATACCATGCCGATACTTGGTATCGGTGCATCTCTAATTAGAACCCGTTCTAAGATTTTTTATAAATCCATTCAATGTTACTGAAGATGATGTCCTTGAAATAGTTTCAGTGTATTTCGAGCTTCATAATATCGAAGACCTAGAATTAGAAATAATAAACTTGCAAAGTGATATTATTTTAAAAGCGCATAGTAATGATAAAACGTTTTGGAACTTAGTCGATGAAAATAAGTATCCTATTTTAAAGAAATGTGCGCTAAAAATTTATTCATATTGTGCAACAACATACAATTGCGAGTCTTTCTTCTCAAATATGAAATATTTGAAATCAAAATACCGAACAAAGCTTACTGACTCACATTTAGATAATTGTTTAAGGACCGGGAACTCTAAATATATCCCCAATTATAAGAAATTAGCTGAAAATATGGACACCCAAGTTTCACACTGAATTATATGTAACATTATGTATCATTATGTATGACACCAACAAAATAAAGTTACAAAAAATCTGTTTTTTAAATGCCTATTTATACCTGTTGATCATTTGTAAAATATGCGCCCTCGGTAATTTTCAAATTTAGTATTGCGCCCTTAAGGACAAACAGGTTGCCGACCCCTGGTTTAGACTATGAATAACGGCCTACATGACCATAACAGACCAAAATCATCAGGTCTCTTTTTCAAATTTCGTCTAAGCCTAGGGGTCGGCTAAGAAAATCAGACCAAAAACCTTTGGTTTATTGCTGTTTAGTCAATTGACCTTAAAAGTCGACTTAGCAACCATGTCTTTTTACAACACTAGTAAAATATTTTTTAATCCGAAAATAAGTATGTAACTTTATTGCGAAAATTTGTATACTCCATCTTCAGGAATGTCTTATCGGAAGGGATTATCGCTGTGTAACAAAAATCCCACCAATTTTACCCGACCGAATTTCGAAGTTTTTATGAACGTCGAACAAGCCCTATCTACCCAAGTTGTAGAATCGAGCGATTTGTGTGGAGGCAATGAAGGACTGCATCCTTTAACCACTAGTAGCGATCATTATTACTACCAAGGTCTCTCGGGTTTGCTCAAGTTTCACGAACACTTTTCAAAATCACATACTCAGGTAGTGTATTTTCAAATGATTAAAATGTACGATATTTCAAATCTTAGATTCTTTATCAATCAACTGTATTAAGTTGTTAGTTTAAAGTAGGAATGAACAGTTTTAAATTCCCATTATATATTTTTTATTGAAAGGTTTGAGCACTTCCCACTTTGACTTTTTTTTCGTTAATTTTTTTTATGTGATTGTAATAATATAATGCTTTCTCCTCAAGACATATTTTTACATTGTTTAAGTTGCTATTTTTATGATTAAATGACTAAGGTCCAGTTACTATCTAAATCATGGTATCAAATTTTATAGTTTTTTTTCCAAATAACTCTAAAGAGTTCTAATTGTAATTAACAGTACTATATCTCCTTTTATTCTCATTTGTTCCCCCCCCCCTCCGGCTCATACTTTTATAAAGTTAACCCATATTTTTATAAAATTATTAATTGTTTTACCTGTATTAATCCGCTCATCTACTTTTTTTGGTCTTTTTAAGTAATGCATCAGACGTTTGCAAGAACTCTGGGAAGTTTATTCATTAAAAAACGAAAATATAATTTTATTCATTTTATTTTTAATTATTTTATGGATTCATTCGTTTACATGGCAGAACATTAACGTGGATCATTTGACTAGAAGTCACGGTATAATTGATTATCTCTTTTTCGCTGCGAACCAACAAAGAAATCTCATAGCTAAAACGTTTAAACCCCTGAACGACCTGTCTTCCATGCTTAAATGCCTCAAGGATTTGCACATTCCTACCCTCGATTTGGCTCGCAGGGTCGAGCTTGTGGACACTAACGTACATATAAAATATAATTCGAATTTTTTTGCAATTTTACAAGTTGTGTTGGACATGTTTTTGTAAATAGGGCTGGGTTTTGTTTGGTCGGCCTTTGGTATTAGTCGACTAAATATTAACAGACCAAATGTTTATTAAGAAATGCAGTCAAAAAAATCTTTTGTCTGTTTATGTCTAGTTGACTAAGACAAAACCCAGCCCTTTTTAAAACACTAGTTGGACACCACAGGGGAGCTTGATTTTCTTTGACAGACCTTTTTGCTTTTACTTTTCGTGTTTTTAAATGTATTTTATTTCTTTTTATTGAAATTTTTTTCATTTGTTTTCTATTAAACATTAAATTTTCTTTTATTCCTCTTTATAGGTGAAATTGAGTAAATCTCTTACGAACGTAGCTTTTATTCTGGGACGGACCCTTGCCTTATCGCGTTCAATCGACGCTAACATATGCACCGAACGTCTAAAACATCATTTAAAAGTTTTAACCGATTTTAATACACGCGTCAGCGAGCAACTTTGTATGAATAAACGCTTGTCCGACTTGATAAAAACCGACTCGAACCTCCTTGACTCTACTAAAACCCGCCTCGAAATTCTGCCTTTGTGCTCACAAACCCAATACACGACACTTGAAACGTGCTTCCAGTATTTTCAAAACGAATTGTTACCATTTATGACCGAATTATCTGCCACGATCGAGGGTTCTTTGTTTGGCCAGGACGCCTCGGGCGAAATAAACGGTGATGGGCCCATAGCTACGGCTATACATTCTTGCACGGCTCGGCTAAGATCATTAATTCTCGAATCAAATTTAGCCTTTGCACCTTCTCAAAAAAACGAAATTAAAAATGAAATTTTCAACAAAACTCCAGATTATCCTGTAGTAGAGCACGTAACTAGCGTTATTAAGAAGATTGTTAAATTTTTGGAATTGCCAGATGTGGGAATCACGTTAAAACTATACGACGGAGACGGTAAAATGATTATATGATTTGGCTTAAAATTTATTTTTTCCCTTTAGATTATTATCAGCAATTAACCCGTTTTCAGTCTATTCCATTCGCCGAGAACCTCTTTCAAAAACTATTGTTAATCGCAAATCCTACACAGGTTTTTTAGAAAATAGATTTTTAAATCTTATTTATGCTTTCAAAATCACTTTAGATATCGAAGAGTTTGTCAAATGTCTTTGAAGAAATGTACGACACTCAATCAAGGCTATTTACAAACCCAGAATCAATGACATTACTTACCCAAATGATTGAAGTTTATTGCAAAACGTTAGGATACCTCCTAGAGCAATACCTCGGTTTTCATGTGTCCTTGTGTCAATTGCTTTGTTACAGCACCGAGTTATTCAATAACTATGTCACCAAAGTAACTGTTCATATAAATTCGGAGATTTATATATAATATTTTAGTTCAATTTGGTTTGCGATTACAAAAAAAATAAGTAAAATATGTTTTAATATCGTCATTTTGTAACTAGCTCTCTAAGCTTTATTAATTGCTATTTTATAACAAAAGCTACTTCTAAATTTATTTGTACTCATATACCTATTAGCTTAGTAGCTCTTAATGAGTAACATTAATATGAATAATTAAAAAGCTTCTAAAACATCAAAAAGTTAAAGAAGTATTTCTATAATGTTGTAAAAAATTTAAAATAAACTTTTCTCTACAGGGTTTGGGATGCCAGCTAAAATCTAAAAATTCGTCCAAAGGCGACCAAAACGAAAATTTAAAGCCTAGTGACACGACGGAATACAACGACGCGGAGAATTGTGGCATGGGTGAGGGTCAGGGAATCAAAAATGTCAGTGATCAAATTGAAAATATGGATCAAGTATATGAATTTATTTTACCCCAAATTTTTCCATTTTTTATATAAAAGACACTTTATAATTAATTATTATATATCTGATTGTAATTAGTGTAAAAATACTACAGTTATGATATAAGTATATAAAAGGAGCGTTTTATATGTAATATGTGTTTCTCTTTCTCTTTTAAAAAATGCCAAGGATCTGAAAAAGATTTAAAATTGAATGTTGGAATTAAAATAGCTATTAACCATTTTAAATAAAAATGCGGGGATATTTAAAGAGAGGGGGATTAAAAAGCCAGCTCCATATTTCTGTAAGAGCCTGAGCAGGAGGATATTGGATAAAAATACTTGAATCCAAGAGGGCCTTGTTTTTTTATTTTCGCCAATTGTCATAAAGTCGCAAGTCGATGCATATAAACATTTCCGATTTTTATTGAATGTTATTGTAGATAGAAGATTCAAAGCCTCAAGGTATGGACGATGAAATGAACACGGCAGATGGGAATTCCTCCAAACCCGACAATCCAGGGGATAATGACAAGAACGAGGCAGATTTCAATGAAGACGCTATAGAATTGCCCGAAGATGACGCCGATTTTAAAGGTTAAATTTAAACAGTGTTTTTCAAATTTTATTCATTTATTCATTTATTCAAAATGGTATTTATGTTTAAGTTATAAGTGTAGTCTTAGGTTTTTCTAGAGCTTGCTATGAAGAATTATAAAATTATTATAAGAAATTTAGCTGTTGGCTATGATTTTTTTGTCCTTGCATTTTAAAAATAGTTTGTAACGCGATTATTAACTTCGATTCAACATTTTTACTATTATATTTGACAATCCATTTTTTATTGTTTTTTACACTCTTTCACAAAAGTTTTTACAAAGTATATTATTATCTAATTATAGACGATGGCAACTTTGACTACGAAAAGAACTATTCCTGTGACCGAGGTATTTCTAAATTTTAATTACGTTTTCTCAAGTTTGCTTTATTCCTCAATTGATTTCCTGGTCTAAACACAACATCATGGGCGTAGCCAGGGGGGGCAGGGGGGGGGGGGGGGGGGGTGGCTGCCCCCCCCCTAAATGGCGAAAAAAAAATTTCAATGCAAAAACCCTTAAAAATTAAAAAAAATTACGTTTTGCCCCCCCCCCTAATCCAAAACCTGGCTACGCCCATGCATAACATTGATTGAATAATTATGGCCTAGTTTCTAAAAATATTTATACGTTACACTCTATGTTTAAAAGGCTCTTGTAACATATTCACCAATATATCTTATTAAAAAGGAGTGCTTTATAATAATATATAAAATCCTGATGTATTATTTAACACACCCTGAACTCTTTCGTTAGAAGGCTCGCTTTGTTTTTCTAATATATCGCATAAATAAGGATTTATCACGCTATTTTTAGGACAACACTAATATATATTTTTGAAAACGATGATGGATAGCTCAGTTTTAATATAAACTTTACAAGATCTTTTTCATACTCGACTACCGATACAGATGAAACGGAGAATAATGGGATGGATGAATTGCAAAACGCGTTCGATCAAAAAGAATACGATGGGTCCCTGGACCAGCAAGAAATTTCGGACAACGAAGATTTTCTAAACAATCTGGACAAAGACCTTAATAAGGAAGGGCCTGAAAAAATTAAAGATGATTCTAGCCAAATGGATGATAATTCAGCTAAGGAAGAGCCATTAAATCAATCTAAGCAAATTCCCATTTCATCGACTGCTGGTCAAAATAGTTCGGGGACCGACCAACAATCTGTAGAAGGTGTCAATGAAGAGTTAAGTGGACAAAGTGAAAAGCAGCAACCTATGGATGGAGCTCGAGTAATTTAATGTTGACACAATTTTTGTAACGATAAGTTGGAAAATGCTAAGTTATCGTTTTGAATTATCGATCGGTCGTATTTAAAGCCCCCTCTATCGTGAAGATTTGTTATCATGGGCGTAGCCGGGGGCGGGCAAGGAGGGGCAGCTGCCCCCCTCTAAATCCAAAAATTTATTAGGATTATGGCTAAAATTTCAAAAAATGATTGATTTGCCTCCCAAAATTATTAATGTCCCCCTCTAACCCCAATGCTGGCTACGCCTATGTTTGTTATCCATCTCTTTTTATATTTGTAATTGTGTTTGGACAATTATTCTATATAGATCCAAATAACGATAGATATTTCAGTGTCAATTATTTGTAGATTAGCCTGCTAATTTAAATTATGCTTATAAACGCCACCACCTGATTATTGCAAATTAGACCATGGATCTTTATTTTTTGTTTCGAATTTTAGCAAAAGTCGCAAGGTGAATCTTCTTTGGGACGTAAAGATGATATTGAATTTGAAGCCGATGATGGTTTGAATGGTGACAGCGATCAAGTAATGGACCCAAATAAGTTGGATGAGGTAATTTATCCAGTTTTAATTTAAGTTTCTTCCGATAATAAGAAAATTTTTTAGATAAATTTTGTTAAATAAAATCTTATACACGTGTTTAGTTGCGCTCTCGCTAATTTATTTTATGTTGTTTGCCATAGATTATCTATTTGGCTTTTTAGGCACTAAAATTCGTATTTTAAAAGCTGAAATTTAAGAGTTTCTTTAAAATTTGGAGTAAAATACAACTTTGAACAAAAAATTAAACGCATCCTCCGACTATTACCTATCGTTGCCGATGTTGTTGTCTGTGATCTTGTAGTTTTTAGATTAAATATCGTATTTAATTTCAGCCTTCCCTCGACGACTTGAACACTGATTCTGAATTGCGAGAATCAAACCAGGCGGAAGATTTAGGGCGAGCCCAAGAATCCGAGCCCCTAAACGATGAAGGAACCGGCGAAAAAATGGATAATTTACCGTTGGAAAACGCTGAACTCGACGAAATGTTCAATGACAAAGGCGACATTGAGTTCGAAGAATCAGCAGAAATCGTAGAAGACTCAATGACCGGGGAGGAGCTAGAAGAAAAAGGAGACATTAATAATGGAAAGGAGGATGAATTATTACCACAAAAAGATCAAAACGATGCCCACAATAGCCCTCCTCCAACGCAAGAAAGGTTGGGGAACGAGGTTCAACAGTTTAATTCGTTGAATATTGATGATGAGGAAAGTGCAGGCGGGGGAGCGTCTAAGCAGAATGATGATGAAAAAGGCCAAGGATCTAAATCGTTAAATAACGAAGGGCAGGATATGGGTGAAGGGGCTACGCCTAAAGCGAACCAAGGGAAAGGAGGTTCTAAGTCGAATGGTAAAATTCCCATTGATGAATCCAATGGCGATGAAACTAGGATGGAAAAAGATAGTGCTCGGCTTGAAGAATCGAAGGTTTGTATTATATTTGATAAAGAAATTATTAAAAATAAGTTTTTTATTAGTTTTAAATACATATTTTGGGGAGGTGAAATAAATTAGTAAAAAATGTTAAGTGTTGTATTGTAATTATATGGAAAAGATTTAGACAATGCGTTTTAACATTTTGCATATTGTATTTATTTACTATAAAGCGATTGTATGCTATAATTTTGCGAAACAAATATAGGGGGGAACCTGGAGTTTTTGAAGTTCTAAAACGGCTTTAAATAAGGAAGTGCCTGTATATAAGTTAAGTAGAATATAAACTAGAATATTTGTGTTATTATGGTTTGCTGATAATAACATATAATGTAAATAATATGAACACGATGTTTGTAGTAAAAATGCAGTAAAGCTACTTAAAAAGTTAAGTTTTGGTGTAAAAATGTATGTTTAAATGATTTTAGACAGAGAAGTCTCGTCAAAATAAACGGGACAAACCGTCTGCTCAAAAAGACAAAAACAAAATTGCCAACAAAGGAGGATCGCGAAGCAAAGAAGTAAACATTTTTCATGATAAATTAAACCTAGTAATAATTAATGTTATCGATTAAATTAGGAGCAAAATAAATCAGCACCTGGAACAGCTTTCGATATACTGTCTGAGGACGAAAACGATTTCGAAGATACCTCAAATCTAAACGATCTCGAGCTTGAGGAAAATGCATCGGTTGAGTTTAATGATGAATTTGACGCAGAAAATATGGAGTATGCAACTAAGGAATCTGCTCTCAATAAACTCAAAGATGACGGGGTATCAAATTTTAAAATCTTTAAGTTTTTTATTTGTGTATTATTTGATAGTTATAAAATTTGGTACTTTTTAATTGCCTATGCAACATGGGCTTTAGCTAGTTTTTAAATTACAGGGTGGGGGCAAAGTTTTTTGTTTTAAGGATTATATGGAAATTTTTGACAAATTTCAATGTAAAAAAACATTTTTATGTGGGCGACAGCTGCCTTCTATTGTACGCCCAGGAAGCAGAAAGTTAGAAGCCAATTTTTTTATCTTTATATTAACTAACAACTTATAAGTTCCACGATTGTTGTCGTTTAAAAAATGCGATTTTTATGGCAACTACAATGCAAATTTAGAATATACCGAAGTTTTTGGAATAGTTTTATGGCAAATTTCTAAAAAAATCATATTTTTTGAATTTATGCAGGCAAAAACAGTTTCTGGGTTCGGTGAAAATGGGGAAACGATCGAAGAGTTAAATGAGATCGACCTTGACCCTACCTTTGATAAGATGGAAATTGATGATTTAGGGGTGAAAGAAGTTAAAATCACATGTCGAGATGATAAAGGAAGGGATCCTAGCAAGGATAAAAGCGTTGATACGGAGTCTAAACACTACGAAAACCTCAGCATACTCGACTCTAGCCGATTACACTTGGATGAAAATGAGAACATGGTGATATATTTATTTTCCCTTTTTTGCCGATTTTAATCTGGTATTTCACAAGGTTTGTCATTGTTTTCATAATATTATTCCTACATTTAGAAATAAGGGCATTCAAATATAGCGGCCATCTTGAAATGATCTATTGCTAATATTTTTAATCGTATTTTAGAATTCGATTGTAGATCTCGTTGACGAAGAAGATGGTAGAAAATCTGCGCTAAAGGTATATAACATTTTTGCTGGGATAATAATTTGAAATTTATTTAGGAAAATGACATGCTGGAACAATATTTGGACATTTATCACGAGGCTTCACATCAGGCTCAATACCTCACCGAACAGCTTAGGATAATATTAGAACCAACGACGGCATCTCGCTACAAGTAATTGCCCTTATAAAAACTACGATAAATTTTAGTTGTTTTTATCGATTTTGAAACAAATATTTACAAATTTTTAAAATTAGGCCCGTCTGCATGTTAAAATTTAATTTTTGCACTGTTTTAGGGGAGATTATAAGACGGGAAAAAGGCTAAACATGAAGAAGATCATCGATTACATAGCGAGCGATTACAGAAACAACAAGATATGGTTGAGAAAGACGAAGCTGAGTCAAAGGGACTATAACATTATTATAGCCCTGGACGACTCTATGAGCATGAGTGAAAACATTTCACACACGGTAAATTTTCAATTATAATATTATTAAATTTTATCATTCGTCGAGATATATTATTAATATTATTGTTTTTTGGAAATACTTTTTAAATGATTTTTATCATGAAATATAGATGGCGATTCAGTCTTTGGCGGTCATAAACAAGGCTTTTGCCTTGTTGGAAGCTGGAAACTTAGCGATTTGCAAGTAAAATATTTTAAAATAATATGAAGCAGTCTGTTAATTATAAGTCGTATTTATACAAAAATTGCATAGCAATCAATATATAACACCTTATTTCCAAGTGTGAACTTGAATATTCGTGCGACTTTAATCACGACAGCGTTGGTTTTTGTAAAAATTAGTGACTATTAAAAAATTAACCTGTTGTCGCATTGCCGTTGACCAATGACCCTTATTTATTCAGATGGAAATTAAATAAGTTTAGCCTAAATTTAGGGAAAACATTTAATTAAAAAATAATTTGTTTAAAAATATACCTAATTTTTAGCGTTTAATTTTAAAATATAGCAGACATATACCTTTTCTATGCAACAATTAATTTTCAAAGTAGTTTTTATCTTTGGCATTGTATTGCTAACAAAAAACTAAGCTTTATATCAACTTGTTTGAAATGTTCGCTTCTTGATAACACAATCTAATAAACATTTATTTATCGAAGCTTTTGAAAAGGCAAATTTATAAAATTAATCTAATGTAGCTTTTCAATTTGCCTCAAAAATTCCTTTATTAGGTTCGGTAAGGAAGTTAATATGGTGCAAAACTTTCAAAAACACTTGTCCGATCACGAATTAACGCGTTCGCTCTTGGATAACCTAACTTTCCAACAAACTACGACCGACCTAGCCAATTTACTCGCGTTCACGAACCATTACTTCGCCTCCAACACTAGCAACAAATCTTCCCATTTAATATCCGATACTGAGAATCACGAAAATTTATTGATCATCATCTCGGACGGGAGGAACGTGTTTGGGTGTGGGAAGGAAAATTTGCAACGGGCCGTTCAACGTACCCTAGCTGCAGGCATTTTCGTGGTATTCATCGTATTGGACAACCCCAATACTAAAGTAGGCCTTTAGTAAAAAAAATGTACTATATATAAAGTAAAGTGTATGTATGTATGTAAGGGCTAAATTGTGAAACTACCGGCCCGATTCGCGCGAAACTTTACCCGTAGGTTCCCAGGGCGGTTAGGGGTAAAATAGCTTTTCAGAATCCTAAAATTCCTTAATTAGTTTTAAAAATATCGCACATTTCCCGGCCAGTTTCATTTATAGCATCATATACAATAATGACATTATGTTTTCTCGAATAGATCTTTAAAGGTATAATAAAAATGTTAAATTCTGAAACTACCCGATTCGCGCGAAAATTTAGCCGTAGATGCCCAGGGCGGCCAGGGGTAAAATAGCTTTTTCAGATTTCTAAAATACCTTTTCGTTTTAAAAATATCAGACATTTCCCGACCAGTTTCATTTATATCATCATATACAATAATGACTTCATACATACAAGGCTGAAGTTTTCTCGAATTAGATATTTAAAAGTATAATAAAAATATTAAACCGGTAGACCAACAACCCCCCCAGGAAACAATAAATAAAAAATTTTCTCTCCCTTCATTCCCCAACAAACTCCTTACCTGCAATTAGTTATTTACGTTTACTTTCCATCGATTGTAAAAATAACACTACAATTTAGATAAAACTTCTGCAAAAAATATCCCCACACTTATAGTCAGTTAGTTGTTTTGCCTCCGTCATTTATATTATTTTATCTTTAATTGCCATTCAAAAAATGTAATTTAAAATATATTTGTTAATTTGATAAGGTATAAAGTATGAAAATTGTCATTTTATAGGCCATCATTGTCACAACGCTCCATTTCTATTTTAATCATAACCACATGCTCACACACTTATAATATTTTTTAGCAATAATGTGTATAGCAAAACAAAGTTTGCCGGGTCAGCTAGTGTTTTTATAAAAATATGATTGGGCATTGCTAGGTTTGGTGATTGGGGAGCATGGGCGTAGCTAGGGGGAGGCCGGGAGGGGTGGCTGCCCCCTCTAAATTCACAATTTTCTTAACTATATTGAAAATATGGCTAAAATTTCAAAAAATTACATTCTGCCCCTCCCTAAAACATGCCCCCCTCGAATTCCAAAGCTGGCTACGCCCATGTTGGTGAGCGTTTGTTGATAATTTTAACCTACGGATTCCGGTCTCTCAGCCTTAAGCTCGGCCACTCGCAATATTTAATTGAATTAAGAGAAAATTTTAATATTCGGCAGGGATTGGCAAATTTATCAAGATTATAGTATTATCCTATAAGAGATTTTTTGCATACCCTCATGGATATGGGTTATTTATATTAATTCCTTTACATTTGTGTGGCGATAGAGCTTAAAAGTTGACTGGAGATTAGAAAGATAATAATGGCAAATTTCATTCTCTGATACAATACTAGTGTTGTAAAAACGGCTGGGTTTTGTTTAGTCAACTTTTAGCTTTGATCGATTAAACATAAACAAATCAGAGTTTTCTTAGCCGGCCTCTAGACTTAGTCGAAATTTGAAAAGCAGACCACAATCGACCATTAGTCTTAAAAGAACCAAAGGTAGTCGAAAACAAAACTTAGCCGTTTTTACAATATTATACAATACAATATTATCCAAATTAATTTGTATAACGCTTTACATTAATTATAACATTTTTTAAATAATTAGGTCTTGAATTTTACTTGCTAAAATGGTCCTTTAAGCACCATATAGGTGTGTTCAACTCGAATGAGCAATAAATGTTATTAAAAATGAAATTAGTTTAAGTTTAAAAATGTCCAAAAACGACATAGAAATAGGTCACTAAATGGAATATTTTTAAAAGGTTAGTAATAATACTTGTATGATAAATTATAGGATTCGATATACGATATTCGAGTTCCGATATTTACAAAAGATTTGGTTGCACCGATCATCAAAAACTACCTCGACTTTTTCCCATTTCCATTCTACCTGGTAATTAAGGATGTGTCGGCATTGACTACAGTATTCCCAGAAGCTTTGAAACAATGGTTCGAAATCGTTGCGTCGCGTCAATAATAAATTGATTTGTTTATACGTTTATAATTGCTCATCCAATTTTTATTGTTGATTTAAATCATTGTTATAGAATAAAATTATATCTCTTGAACTTTATATTACAAAATTTTTAAATTTATAAAGGTATGATTTTATATTTATAGGTAATCTTAAGGATATTCATGAGAATCAGGGGTGTCTTGGATTAATTTTGACTAATTTTTTTTAAATTCATTAAATTTATTATTAAAGAAATTTTCATGCAACAAAAGGTTATTTACTAAATGTGATTTGCACAATAAAACATGCTTATAATTTATTCGTGCAGCTTTAATTATCATCTTATTAATTTATTATTATGAATATTAAGCTCTTAGGCATTTTTCATTTATTAATAATTAGCTTAAGAGTGCTTATAAGTATTAAAAATGTGAAATTTGGTGAATACTGAACTAAGTGGTTTTAGCCTCAAGTTCCAAAATATGCGATTTGTTGGCAATAAAGGAAAAAACTCGGGCTTTCGGCCCTCGTGGGAAGGGGGAGGGGAGAAGGGAAGGGGGGACGACTCATCTTTACTTCGTATAAATGTATTATATTTGCTATGCAATTTATGGGCGAGAAAGGTAGGAAGGGGCGAGAATGCCTATAGGGGGGTAATAAATGCCTAATGATTAATTAATTATTTATACAAATTTTCCATTTATAGGCAAAATGTATTATAGGCAAAATGTAATATAGGCAAGGGTTAGGGTTAGATTTAGTGTTAGCATCTAGTTGCGTATTACATTAGTTTTTACGGCCTTTAGTGATTATGGGTCTAACAAACATTATATTATAAAAATAAAACATCACAATGTTAAGAATTTGCAGAATTGTTGGGAGAAATTTTTGTTGAATTTGAACAATTTTTAATTAAAAAAATCAAAAATTTGGCGAATGGTCATTTTTTCTCCATTGGTCAGTACCAACAGATACTCTATAAGTCAATGATAGCCAAAAAAACGGAAAAAAAAAATTTGATGCTCACTTTGGCCAATGGTCATTTTTTTCCATTGGTCAGCAGCCAGCACACGGTAAAAATGGATATAAATTCATAAGAGTAAAAAAACGAAAAAAAAATTTTCGAATCACATTTTGGCCAATGGTCATTTTTTTCCATTGGTCAGCAGCCAGGACACGGTAAAAGTGGATATAAATTCATAATAGTAAAAAAACGAAAAAAAAATTTTTGAATCACATTTTGGCCAATGGTCATTTTATTCCATTGGTCAGCAGCCAGCGGACGGCCAAAAAGTCATAATAGCAATGGTAGGAACAGGAACAATCATAATAGTCAAAAAAAACGAAAAAATAAACTCGGATTCACATTTTGGCCAATGGTCATTTTTTTCATTGGTCAGCAGCCAGCGGACGGCCAAAAAGCCTTATTATCAATGATGGTAACAAGAACAATCATAAGAGTCAAAAAAAACGAAAAAATAAACTCGGATTCACATTTTGGCCAATGGTCATTTTTTTCATTGGTCAGCAGCAAGCGGACGGCCAAAAAGTCTTATTATCAATGATAGTAACAAGAACAATCATAAGAGTCAAAAAAAAAGAAAAAAATAATTCCGATTCCCATTTTGGCCAATGGTCATTTTTTCCATCGGTCAGTAGCCAGCGGACGGCTAAAAAGTTATAATAGCATTGGTAGTAACAGGAACAATCATAATAGTCAAAAAAAACCCGGGTTTCGAACCCAAAAACTGGTTAAATTAACCGGGATTTGAACCTAAAAACTAGTTAAATTAATAATAGCAATATCTACTATACTGTTAAAAAAAGCGTGACAAGACATTCGGAAAATGGAAAGTGAGCCCATAAATTGCATAGCAATTAAAACTTTTGTAGGAGCACAGGGACCCACATCAGTAGAGGCATAGGCCCTTGTAGTGGAGGGCATAGGGTAATTATCAATGTTAACTTATTCAAAAACGAACAAAAAATTTCGATTTATTTGGCCAATGGTAATTTTTTTAAATGGTCAGTAGCCTGCGGACGGTCAAAAAGTCATATTATCAATGGTATTAACAAGAACAAAATATTAATTTAATTAACAGGGACCCATATCAGTAGAGGCATAGGGTAATTATCAATGTTAACCTATTCAAAACGAACAAAAAATTTCGATTTATTTGGCCAATGGTAATTTTTTTAAATGGTCAGTAGCCTGCGGACGGTCAAAAAGTCATATTATCAATGGTATTAACAAGAACAAAATATTAATTTAATTAACAGGGACCCATATCAGTAGAGGCATAGGGTAATTATCAATGTTAACCTATTCAAAACGAACAAAAAATTTCGATTTATTTGGCCAATGGTAATTTTTTTCAATGGTCAGTAGCATGCGGACGGTCAAAAAGTCATATTATCAATGGTATTAACAAAAACAATATATTAATTTAATTTAAAAAAGGCTGGCGCCAATAACTTGGTGGACGGACGACGGACAACCAAAAACGAGCCCATAAATTGCATAGCATTTAAAATGAAAATTATTTAGTTTTTTTTGTAAATTTGGTATTTTACAAAAGCACCTCACAATTTGGTTGGCTGAAAATAAATGAGGTTTTAAGTAGGGCTAGCATTAGATATGTAATTTTAGTATACTTAAAGGCTCTACACCACATTATAATTTTTATATTAAATATAGTAAACCAATACTTGTAATAGAAAAGCAATTATAACATGCCTTAACCATAAATGTCAGATGTTTTTATCATATATTCAGACAACTTATGATGCAAATAAACATTAAAGATCCAAAAAGTGTTAGTACAAATGTCATCAAATAAAAGTGGAAACATAAAAACAATAAAGCCTCTTAAATAAATATCTTGATTAAATAAAAAGATGTGGTCAATATTAATATAATAAATATTTCATAACATTACTCATTAAAATGTCAATAAGCCTAAAACCCTTTTAGTCAGTTTAAGAAATGGTACACAAATATATAAGTATTGCCCAAATTACAAAGTTGGGAAAGATATTAAATAAGAAAAATTGGTTTTACACATAGCCTGCTATGTAATTGGAAAACTTATTATCAGATTTAAAGTGCTCTATTATAACAGAGGCAAGGAAGTTAAAATAAGTTTTGCCCTCAACTTATAGAATATTTTAACAATTAATCATAAAAACTGTATAAGCACAACAAAATAAAATTTTCTATTTTATTAAGAATAAAATATTAGTTTAATAAATTAATTTGATTTTTTAGCAATTCTTTTATCCCTTTCTTCAGCAATAGTAAGTCGTAGACCTTGATTCTTTGGTAATGATACCCATGGTGTAGTACTCTTCCCAATAACAAACACATTACTCAATCTAAATATTAGTTAATAATTAGATATATAAATATACCTAGTAGCAAAGGAATGACCAAGTGAATCTCGAACGTGAACTATATCAAATGATCCAGGATGCTTCTCTCTACTTGTAATTAAACCAACTCTCCCAATATTGTGACCAGCAGTTATCATACATAGATTACCTATAAGACATAAATTTGCACAAATAGTTCATCTTTACCTGTATCAAATTTGATATAATCTGTAATTTTTCCTGTTGCTGTGTCTAATTTAACAGTATCATTAACCTTGATGTTTGGATTGGGATATCTGATAGTTCTACCATCATGTGTAACAACAAATGGTATTCTCTTAGGGCCAACTTGGAGTTTTTTAATTTTGCATAATTTATACTAAAATTATTAATTGATATCAATAATAAACTTACTTTAGCTTCTTCAGGGGTAATTCTATGAATGGCAAACCTTCCTTTTGTATCATATATAAGCCTAAAATGTTCACCAGTCTTTTCAATTGTTATTACATCTAATAAAATAATAAATTTATGTATGCTTTTTGGGTAATGCTAAATAATAAAATATCTAGCGACCAATAAAAGAATATAATTTTGGCTGTTTTTGACATTTTAAGGCATAAACCAAAAAATGCTTCGAAAAAGCCCTAAAATATTTGCATCTTACCCATAAATCCAGCTGGATAAGTTGGATCTGTCCTGACTTTAGCATCTATCTTAATAAGCCTCTGCATAACAATTTTTTTAACTTCATCTCCAGTTAAAGCATATTTTAAACGATTTCTTAGAAAAATAATTAAAGGCAAACATTCCCTCATTTTGTGAGGACCAGGGCTTGGCTTAGGAGCAAAGACCCCAGTAAGTTTGTCAAGCATCCAATGCTTGGGAGCATTTAAGCGTTTAAGATGTTTCTTCGGTCCTCTTACCTTAAGAAAATTTTAAAAACTTTTAAAATTGACATACCATGATTTTGCCATATGAAGGAACTGTGTTTTGCAAAAAATACGAATTTGTGATAAAAGGTGAAAATATTTAATTTGTAAAATATAAAATTTTACAAACAAGCTAAGTGTTTATATAAATGTATATAATAATTATATTAATGGTTTAAACACTTAATATTATATATCTGCAAGGCATAGAAAACTCTACCGATAATATTATATTTTATTCAACAACTTTGATTGTTAAATTATACTTAATAAAAAGTGCTATATTTTTATCAAAATTTAATTAAGTTAACTTTATTTCTGACAAGATCTTTACCACTTAAAATTTATCAATAAAAATTAATAAAACTCTACTATAATTTATGTCTCACGTAAAAGAAAGTTTTTAATTTTTTGTGTAATGTTTTTATTTCTTTTGCCTGATAAAAAAGTACTTTTTCAAATCTAAAAAGACGCTAACATTACAAAACTTTAGGCTTAGAATGAGTTCTGATGGAATAGTAAATATTACTGAAGCATATTTGAACTTCGCAATTACTCATCCTGCATGATGCGGTAATTATAAATGCTGGTCAATCAGTTTGAATAAATAAACAAGTTAAGTGAAGGTGGACTGAGATTTTTGAGCACCCGCCTACTGATTTCAAAATTACCATGTATATTTAATGACACTGTAATAGATTAAATTTTAAATCATGAGTTTTGTAGAAGTTTTTATGCTTAAACTAATAGTACACCATCCAAATTTTTGTACCTTAATAAGACATTAGGTGAATTAGAGGTGCCGAGGGGTTTTTGAAAAATTTTATATCCATCCGATCCGATCCGAGTTTTTTAAAATCTAAATCCGATCCAATTCGATCCGAGTTTTTTAAAATTTAAATCCGATCCAATTCGATCCGAGTTTTTTAAAATCTAAATCCGATTCGATCCGAAATTTTTAAATTAAAATTTTACCAACAGAACTTTTTATTGATGTTAAAATATAAAATACATAAAAATAAGGTATAGCAATTTTAATAGACCCGATATAAATATAAAATTTTATTTGACTAATTCCATATTATCATATAAAAATAATCAAGAATCTAAATTTGCTGGTTTAATTCGCTTCTTTCTTCTAATGTTCTTCCAGCCACCGAGAAATTTCTTTCCGAAGTGGTTGAGGTAGCAGGTATAGCTAAAACTTTATTTGCCAGCTTATAAAGCCTTGGCAGGACTGTTTGATATGAAACCCACCATTTCAGCAAATCTTTTTTGAATTATATTTGCAATCTTCATTTCAAAGAGAATAATGAAAAGGTATACTAAAAATTATTAATTTAATTAATTAGAACTATTTATTGTTTATTTAAATTTGAAAATCCGATCCGATCCGACTAAAATAAAATGTTGATCCGATTCGACTTCCAAAATTAAAATGTTGATCAGATCCGATCCGAGTTCGGACGGATCGGATCGATACGTGCACACCTCTAATGTGAATACATAGTCTTGTCATATGCATTACTTTTCACATTATAAGCTGGTTTGGCAGGTGCTTTCAAATTTACTAAAATTTCTACAATTGTGCAATATAAAATAAATACACGAACCTATACTGTATTCGATAAATAACTATTTAATGGCAAAGTTAGTTCGAATTGGAAGGTAATTAATTGGAATGTAAATTTGATTATGATGATTTTTGTCATAAATTTAAATACGTGCGTTAATTAAAAGTTTAAAACCTTATGTTCTTAATCCTATATAATGCTGATTCTAGTTGTTTTTACAACGCTTTAAAATTTGCAACTAGTTATCAATTCTTTAAATAATAATAATATCATTAAAAGTCACTCGCACTTTGTGGTTTATAATGCTATAGTAAACATGCAATCAACACTATGGGCTATAAATGATGATGGTAATATCAAATGATTTTAACGTTTGCCTTAAATATGTTAAGGTCTACTTTGAAGCTTTAGCCAGAGTTAATAAAGGGTCTCAATTTGCTCAATTGTGCAACTAAGTTAGCTATAAGCGAACTTATAACTTTCTCAGTCTATTTAGAGTTGACAAACACAGAGAATTTGATAAAAATGTTATAATTTGCTAGAACATTAAAATTTAATTTTCTATACTTCAAATCTATTTATAATATTTTTTTTTAAAAAGTCGAGACGAGACGAGACTTCTCGCCGAGACGAGACCGAGATTTTTCTAGACCGAGACGAGATCGAGATTTTCATAATAGCTCCCGAGACGAGACTTCGTTTTCGAGACGAGATTGAAACACTACATATATTGCTAATCAAATTTTTCAATCATATATTAATCCAAAAATGGCGATAAAAAAATTAAAATATATTAAAAAGAGGTGAAAAAGAGGGTAAAAAATAATGGCCTCTGGTGAGAAAGAGGGTAAAAAATAAGGGGAGGGGGCAAACCAACGGGACAAATAAAGGGAGGGTGGCAAAGTTCTTTATAAAATATTTTAATTTTTTTATCACCATTTTTGGATAATATATGATTGAAAAATTGATTAGCATTATGTCAGCTGCCAACTCTAATAGTAAGCTAAAATTAAATTTGCTAAAAACCATATTTAGTTTAAAAAACCCAGCTCGATACCACGGTTTATATCACTCCAATCGACCAAATGCCCGGTTAGTTACATCTCTCTCAACCAGCAACCATGCCAACTTTAATCTGCCGTGCTAGTAACCGGGTTATTAAGCAGCATGTGCTGCTATGATGGTAATGGTAGGAGATATGTGCCTATTACCAGATTAGTTTTTTTACTTTAAATTTGTCTTCCTTTAGCCAGTGAGATTTAATGCAATTTTTACCTACGATACAATGTCATAAATATTTGAGTTTGTTGAGATTTTTGACTCCATAATTTTAATTTTATATTTTAAGTAAATGTTATGGATAGTAGTGATGATTTTGATAGTGTTTCAAATTTAAAATTATTAAAATGCATTTAATTACAAAAATAAGCTTAAGCTTAATGATGCAATAGGAATAAATAATTTTTATTATGTAATAACACAAAACATAAGAGACATCATGAATTGTATAGTATAAATTTATATTAATTATTCCGAATAATAATACTACTACAATATAATTTTCTTACGATTTGGGGGTGCAAAGTTTTAAATGTAATATACGTCTATATGTGATGTATGTGTGTGAACGGTTCGGTGTTTTAGTGTGTGATGTGATGTGTATGTGTGAAATGTGAAACGATCATAATTAGGCAACGGTCACAACACAAAAAAACGGTATGAAGGTTTTTTTAAACAAAAACGGAGACGATTTCTAATTAAGGGGGCAAGGAATTATTTTACCGAGCATTTTTAGAGGAAAATTAAGTTAAGATTCGGAGGCATGGAACGAACCAAGGGCGATTACAAGCAATGAGAACCCAGAGTTATAACCATAAACTAAAAAGGAACCGTGGGAGGTTTTGCATTTTTTCTAAAAGAAAACAGGGCAATTTTCGCTTGGTTGCGGACAAAGTTATGATCACAAATATACGCTTTTTTGGTTGAGGCCTGAATGCAATGTGCTGCAAATGTTATTTTCATCTCTAGTTTAGATGAGGGCTAGGTTACGGCTAAGAGCTCAATATTAAGTCGGCGTGTAGTAGAGAGAAGGAAGTAATGAAATTGAAATGAAAATAAAGAGAGGGAAAGGAAGAGTAGGACAGGGACGGAGTGGAGTAAAACGAGACGAACGGACACATAAATTTAAAGAGGTGCAACACCTTCCCGACCTCCGCGTGTGTGTACATGATTAGCTGGGGGACCCAAAGTGTTAGCCTAACGATAATATAGTTAATTAAGGTAAAGTGGAAAAAAAGTAGAGTTACACGATAATTGAAGGAGTGAAACTAAACAAAACGGGACCAAAAAAACTAAAGAGCCGAGAAAGAAGCTAATAGAAAGGTGCGTGTATGTCTGTATACGTCTGTTTAAGTGTTAGGGGCTCGAGCCCGTACCCGACAACAACGGATTATAAATTGCGGCGGACGGGTTAAGTTTATGATGCAATTGATCCATCTTTAAACCGGCCGAGTCGATACCGTTACTATTATTAGCGTTGTTGTGGTGGTGGTTCCCGTTGAAATTGTTATTGCACGTAGTAGTAGTAGAGAAACCGCAATTGCCTTCCCCCCCGTTGGTATCCTCCGTCATAGCGTTATTGGGTGGGGAGGGTGTGGTGGGTAAGCAACGGCAACCGTTGTTTAAAGCGATCATTCCTCCCGCACCCGATGATGGTGATGGAGATGAACCCATAGTCGACGAGGGCGAAAAGAGTGAAGCGTAGAACGGGCTTCCATCCTTGGCCAACAGAGTGCGGGGCGAAGGAGAGCCCGGCGCTAAAGGACTGTACCTGCTAGTTTGAAAGAATGAATGAGATTGATTATACGGCTAGAGCAGTTAAAACGACACCTTTGAGTTAAGGCCGTATCGTGAGGCAAATCTAGTGCGGTCATTTAAGCGAACAGCTTACTTAGGCCGCCATATTAAGTGAGATACAACTAAGTTTTAATGTGTATGTACACAATTTTAACCATTTACAATATATTTCAATTTTTTTCACCAAACTTCAATTCTTTGATTTGTTAAGACTTTTATTAGGTGACAATGGCTTGATATAACTTCTTGGAGATAAATAAAAAAATCAGCAAAATAAATAGCGATCAGTTCGATTACATATGTCCCTACCCCTAGGGTGGCAGACTGACTACACAATTACTCAAAAATTATAAACTGCTTGCCAGTCGGGAGTATTATTAGCTTAGGGTTAAAATTTCGGCTAATTTTTTTTGTTATTAATTTTAATTTTAAAAGTGATTGTCCTAGAGTACCAAAAGACAAGAATTTTATCGACGCATGAACATTCCATAATTAGAGTCGAGGATGAAAAGATTAATCAAGATAACAACAAACAAAATTTACCTAGATAGCCGAACGCATTCCACAACATTAAAAGAAGCACCAACATAACTCTCAATTTTTACTTTATCCCCATTTCTTCATATAATTCCCTGGGTTTGTTTCAAAATTCCAAAAGTAATAAAACTTTCACCCTAATCATTTACCCACGCTTACCTTATGGATAGTCGTATAGATAATGACCAGATAGGGCACAAATATCCGACATTTTATCCAATTAATTTTTCAATTTTTTCCCACGAATTACCTCTGATATCGAAAACTTTCTTGAGGGAATTTTTTTAATAGCGGAAACATGATAAAAAATTAAAAAGAGTGAGGGGATGAGGGAGTTTGCTTAAAGATTTTTGAGCATTCCTGCAATAAATCAACTATTTTATCACGAGCCAAACGAGATTAAATAAAGGTTTTAGCCTTAGAGGACGTCTAACCTTGTAGTGGTAGCGGCGATACAATTTCCACTGCCCGACGAATTAGACCTTGGAGATGCGTGAAGCGAGATGCTTGCGGGCGTGGTGGGGCCGGGCAAAACGGCCATAATTTCGGCCACTTTGCTCTTTAGATCGGCCACTTCGTTGTCACGTTTCGCGAGCAAACCTATAAAGAATGAATCAGGGTGTGTAAATGAAAAAGAAATAAAAATAGAAATAAGAGAGCGTCTTAAAATATCCAAGTCACTAATTTTCTATTACCTATAAACTCCCCCAAAAATATAAAAAGTAAAATTTATACATTACAAGATTTTGTTCCTTCTCCTAAAACGTCTAGAATTCAGTGAGTTAAAATGATATTTGACTATAAAATTCTTATTATTTGTTTTGTAAAAGGCTGATAGAGTATCTTGCTATTGGACAACATTTTAATATCTGTTGAAAAATAACATCAAAATCATAATAAATCTTGAGCCATCAAAGTTGGGTCTTAATTGGCTCTTTAAAAATGTACTCATACTATGAATAAAAAACATTATGATAAATGCAACATCACTTAAGACCAAAATTCCTAATTTCGCATCGTATGGAGGAAAACGGTTTATATGTTAACTAAATTGTAGTGCACTAGTCAATCAGCTTTTATGTACAAAATATGTTAAAAAAATAATTAAATTGCTCGTGTAGTAATGGTGACAACTTTTGATATTTTGACCCATTTTTCAAGGACCAAAAGCTAAACGCTTATTGAAAGGGTTTAACCCAAAGCAGTCGACCGTCTGCAGAGACAAACGATACTGTAACCTTAATAATCCCTTACTTTGATTGATTTCGAGGTTGCGTTTGGCTTCGGAGAGGGCCGAAAACAGATCTAACTTCAATTTTGTCTCTGCGTTCAAGCTAGTTTCCAAATGAATGTTCTTATTCTTTAGAGCGGAGAGGGCGGTCAATAGTATATCGTTCTCGTTAGCTTTATCCTTCAACTGACGCAAAGTCTGCACATTAATCAAACGTTTTTCATATAGAAGTGGTTTGAATATGCGGTTTTAATAAACAAAAAAGTTTCAGCAGTTCAATTCAAAAATAGGACTTTTGTAGTGCTGTAAAAACGGCTGGGTTTTGTTAGGTCGACCTTTGGTTTTAGTCAAGTAAGCATAAACCAATCAAAGGCTTTTTGGTCTCCTTTTCGTTTTTCTCCGTTTTAGATGAACCAAAGGTGACCAAGCAAAACCCAGCCGTTTTCGCAACACTACTCTATTAAATTTTTTTAAAAAAATCATCGTCTTGCCAGCACAATTTTTGGCTAACGTCAAAAGAAAGAATTTAGCGACTATGGTGTAAATTTGGAGTTTCTGTTAGCTGATTGAAAAAGATCTCGTTTTTTTAATAATAGAATAAAGAAGGTATTATTACCTGTAATTCTTTTTCTAAAATCCATATTTGATCTTCACGAGACTTGGCGTCCCTGCACAACTGACGTATATCGTTTTCGAGATCTTTGCGCCGGTTCTTACAAATGTCGTTACACTCGCCCACCATGTTTGGCCTTAGAATAACAAATTTAAGAATGTAGAAAAAAACACGCATTATTACAAATTATAATTATGCTATATATTAACCTCTTATCATATAAAACTAAAATACTTTATATATAATTAATCATTTGCTACATTTAAGGTTTAACTTTGAAGTGATAAAATTATCCCACAAATTTCTTTGTTGAATTCATTCTAAAACATATAAAATTTCTTATGCTCTAAATAGGAACTTTACATAGTTTATAGTGTAAAAAGCACCGTTGTAATATAGCAAAACAGGCGAGTACACACATAGAGCCCTGCACGGGCTGCCCGAGGCCCGACCCGCCCGGCCTGAGAAAGTTTCGGGCCGGGCTCGGCTGAAGAAAATCTATTTTTCAGGCCTCTATACACACTAACAATTTGGATAAAAACATAAAAACCACGCTTTACTTTCCGTTGAGAAGCATGAGAGTTTCGTCGTTCTGTCGCTTCACCTGCACCTTTTTGTCTATGATTTGCGTTTCCAACTTAGCTCGGTATTTTTGTTCGTCGGTCAATTTCTTTTCCAACGAAGCCATCAACAATTTGTCCTGCTGCTTCAGTGTCACCAAATTGTAAATCCTGAGAGGCAAGCGGGAAGGGAATGAGAGAAAGAGGCAAAAAATGGATTAAAACGAGGGTAATAATTTTCATTAAAACTAGTCATTAGCGCATATGGCTATGATAACAGATTTTAAAAAAAGCTAGAATCATAAAAAAAAAATTTCGGTCGTGTGGGCTCGCACGAAACTTTAACGTCAAACTAAAGGTCAAAATGTGATAGGCGCGTGTCGAGCAGAAAGATTAATGAGCAAAGTCCATATTTTTTGTTTCTAGGCACAATTTTTGGTGTCAATTTTATAGACAAAACGTTGATTCAAAGTCGCGAATATAGAGGTCTCGACTTAAAGTTATGAACTTTATTAGTAGACAAAACTAAAACGATTTCGCAAAAATATTGGGACTTTCTTTTAA
This sequence comes from Gordius sp. MW1, assembly GCA_964036665.1. Classification (NCBI taxonomy): domain Eukaryota; kingdom Metazoa; phylum Nematomorpha; class Gordioida; order Gordea; family Gordiidae; genus Gordius; species Gordius sp. MW1. The sequence continues at coordinate 19,112,085 of OZ038530.1, forward strand.
TCAATTTCACGGGTGATAAAAGAAAGCATGACAAAGTTCATCATATCGCTAGCTAGTGCTCTATCTGCACAAAACTCTGAACTGAGATAATTGAGTTCAAAGTTTGAAATGTTATAAAATCTAAACTTATTATTCATATGACTTGAAATTAAGTTTGATAGTGTAAACTATTAGCATCTATATTATTTTAGCCTAAAATGTGGATTTTTTCTTTTATTTTATAAAAAAATTGATTTATTAAATATCAGATAGAGCAAAGTTCTAAATTTTTTGCGATTTTATTTAGCTACTTTGCTCTATCTGCATTTTTAACGGCAAGTTTTAAGGTTTTATTGACATTAGATTTATGACTTATAACTTTTATAATAAAATAAATATGAGATTATTAACTAGTTTTATATTATAATAACTATATTACTTTAATTACTCAAATTTATTCAATATAATAAAAAATTGTGGTAATTTGGGGTTGTGTACATTAAGGTAAACTATGAAATTTTTTTAAATATCTTTGAGTATATAATTAAATTTCTAAAACAATTATAATGATTTATGTCCTTTATTTGGCTAAAAATATTTAATGGGAGCATTTTGTAGCAATCATACTATTTACAACAAATTCTATTAATTTAATAATTATAAAATAAATGATACATACAAAAGAATATCTAGTAGAAGTACAATCAATCATATCTATCTTTAAATAAATATTTCTTTTAAAAATCTAACTCTTGACAATTTTGAATAATCTTAAATATTCTATTTTAAAATTTAATTTTTTCCCTATATCTTGCAAACTTTGTTTTGGCCATAACAATCATCTTTTTCCATGAGCAATAATGAACAAAGCCTAAAATTAATATTAGTATTAATCATTTATACAAATTTTGCCTGTAGTCTAATTTCAACCATCATTTACAATTTTTTGATTTATCACCTTTATACTTATACTAGTTATGGCTATATTTTTTGTACAAATTTTACTTATCTTCATCCGAAATAGTTCTTATTTATCAATGTTTGACATACAACAATGTTAAAAGTAATTGAAGAAATATTATTGGCATTAAAATTTAAAAGCAGACGATTAATTCACGTGATTAAATGAGCGCTTGCGATTGGGTAATTGCAGATAGAGTAAACCAATTCTAAAAAATATAAATTGCATAGCAATTAATTGATATTCGCGATTTAAACGAAATAAGAACCTTAATAGCGAAGCAAAAAAATTTGTTTTCAACATTTTATAAAAAGTTTATGATAAAATATATAAAAATCTATCGAATACAGATAGAGCACTCCAATTCTCAGGTAGCAATATGTGACATTCAAAATAATTATTTTCGTTAATTGTTTAGTAAAAAGAGCATATTCTTCAGTTGTACATGGAAAACAATGAGGGCGAAGTTTAAGATATTTATTTTTATATAAAAAATTTTTTAATGTAGTTTAGTGAGGATGCTGCATAGTTTTACCTAAGGCCGTAATGTAATTAATTAGATGTAAATTTCTAAGGGCTTTTACTCTAAATATATCGGTTTGATTTAAAAACTTGAGAAACAAACACCAACTAGGAACCGTAATTAAACTTAAAATTAAAAAGAATTATAAAAAGAATATTTGAGTCCTAATGTATAAAAATAACTTTAAGCAAATGGGTGAATCCTCAGCAGAAATAATAGGGGGTATTGAGAAGTACGTGACTTAAATTGAAAAATAAGCACTTGAAAAAGCCTGACGTACTTTGAAATAGTCTAAAATCCGCCTCCTAGTCCTCTTTGGGTCGAAAAATTTATAAATTGTTTATTTATTCAAATTTTATAAGTAAGTTCAATAGGTTTTTCAAATAAATGATCTTTTTTGCTAGTCTCAAGCTGATTCATATACTTTGAAAAAGCTATTACCTAAAATAACCGCTAAACAAGTTGACAAAAGAAATAATTGATTTATATCAGTGGGGCATAGAAAGAATAATAGAATTAGGGCTCGGGCGAGGTCGAAAAAATTAAGGCCAACCGACGGTCATTAGCTAGTCTATGTGCGAGAGCAAAATAAAAGTCTTTTACAGAAGCATAAGTCCAGTGCCATTAAAAACTGGTGTAAGTTTCCACAGCAATTATTGAAAAACTACAAGTTGGACAGGACAGGACGGACGGACGGACGACCAAAAGTGAGGCCATGAATTGCATAGCAATTCAAATATCTTTTATCAAGACAATAAAGAAATCTAAATAAGTGTAATGTTTTAGCTAAGTTCGTTAACTTTAAGTTTTACAGACAAGTAGACTCGGAAAATTACTCATTATCTAAAAACCAAAAACGTCAGTTCGTTATAGCCTATTCAAAAGAATAAAATTTTGACGATTGACCTTGGAGAGCTCTATCGATTCGAAAAGCATGGGATTTCATCCTCAAAAATTATAATTATAATTAATTTCGACACATATTAATATGGATTTTTAATTAGCAGATCGGAACGTAAAACTTGGCACGGCTAATTAAAGCAAACAAACAAAGGAATATTGATTAGCGTTAGGGAGGGAGTATCACTTGTTTTGCAGGGATTCGTTGTCTTGCCTCAACTGAGTCAGTTCCTGTTTGATTCCCTTCTCCGATATTTGAAATTGGCCAATTTGCTCGCGAAGGTCTTGTTCGTTGGTGCGACTAGCTTGGAGATCAGATTTGTACTTCTTCAATTCAAGTTCCAGCCTTGCAATAAAGTTTTAGCATATATATAAGTAAACTTAATAACACACATTAATCAGGCGCCTTGCGACTAAGTTATGAATTAGAAAAATCGGTGCCCAATCAACTCGCCGAAAACAATCTCGCCGAATTTAATGTCCCCCAGCTTAAAATCGTCCCCCATTCAATCAATCACAAATTGGGGGACCTTTCTTAGCTGGGGGACATTAAATTCGGCGAGATTGTTTTCGGCAAGTTGACGGGGCACCAGAAAAATTGTGTGGACATGGAAAGAATAACGTACATTTTCATTTCCATAGAGACGAGCAGCAAAATTCGCAGACCGACCAATTGCTGTGTATCTTTAATCCCTAACTTAACAACTTCTTGCACAGAAACCACGAAATTATAGTGAATTAGTATTAAAAATTTCCCCAAAATCTCTATACAAAACTCACGTCAAACACGAAATTATAGTGAATTAGTGTTAAAAATTTCCCCAATCATTTCAGAAATATCTAGCCCACCTTAAAGTAAGTGGGTCTTAAATGACCCCATCGAGAAATTATGAGCTTACTTGATTGAATTGCTGTGAATATCATCCTTGGCGCTGGATGTAATTTTGGAAGAGGCGATGTTATCGTCCTTAAACACGTTATTACTCGGATTGATTTGGCTCTCTTTTTGCAGATAGGTTTCGACGAAGTTCGAATTTTTGCTCAAACGCTTGTACGTCGCTGTAATGGGCACAGAAGCATCATGAGATCATTCGAGATTTTTGCAATAAGGGGCAAAATATAAATGAGATTCGTACAAAGCTAGGGTTCAATCTAATTAAAATTTCTCAAAGAGGGGTTGTAATCAAGTAACTTACCGGACACTCATTAAGTTAAAACCTACAAAAGATGAATATCGAAGTTCGATTTCATCTAGATACTGAGACAATTTTAAAGAGCTTGCTTAGTAAATAAAACTAAAAACACAAATTCCTAACGTGGTCCTTAATTTTAGGCAAGCCCTTAATTATAGAACATATCCATTTCGAGTCGACTAAAAAAGCGTTTTTGGGTAGATTAGAGTTGGGATTTAAAAAAACCTTCGTTGTAGAACTCTGACCACCCCCACCATTCAATAATGTCCTCAATTTGAAGTAAAAAACATGAGGCTATGTCTTAATACTCGATTCACAAATTCAACGACAACTTTAATTATTATTATCACGTGATTATCAGTTACCGTTGAATCGCTACGCAGCAAGCTTTAAAAATAAAGCGAGGCTCGTTTTAAGAATAAATACTCCTTAAGCGATTGACCGAAAACTTACGCGAAGCTGCGTTATTTTGTTTGCCGCCGCCACCGCTAAAAGAGGAGCTAGATGCGAGAGTGGGCGTCAAATCGTTAAGGCAAAAGCTCCCGCCGACGCTGCCGCTCACTGCAGCAGCGTCATCGAGGAGCGGCGGAGGGGGAGCGTTATTTGACGCTGGCTTAACCATCTCCATGTATATATCGTCCCCGGGCTCGCCGGGAAAAAGAAGCTCGCTCTCCCCAAATTTAACGCTTTTGAGAGTCGTGCCCGCGACGCTAGAAGCATTCTTTTTACCGCTCGCGCCGCGCTTGGGCTCGAGCGCTTCGTCTTTACCGCTACGGGGCGGGTCCGGCGTCAAGGAGGAGACCACGTCACCCCCCAGGAAGGAATGGCGCTCGGGGGGTCGGAGGGCGTAACAAAAATCGTTTTTGGTGGTGGTAAAGGTGGAAAACAGAAAAGTGGCCAGGCGATGGCTTATCGACGAGGAGCCTGGGGGTAGTGGTGGTGGGCTAGCGTTGAACGTCGCGCGCTTATGCTCGAGCGTCGGGGCAGCGCCATTGCAATGACCGTTGGACATGGTGCGGCGGTGAGTAGGAGCGTTAGGGGCGGGGAGCGCTTGAGCGTAAGGGGGCTCCGGCCCGCTGCTAAAGTCTCCGTTGCACGAGAGGGAATAATCGTCGAGCGAATTGGCTAACAATTGCTTGGCGGCGCTCCCGTTGGACAGGTTGTGCGCTAACAGCGTTTATTTAAGAATATGTGAATATGTCACGATAAAACTTGTATTACGAGTAAAAGTTTAGAAATTAATATACATAAATGTGTATGTGAAAAATGAGATGTGGTAATTTCATGGAAATTTTTTAAAACATAACGTGATTTATTAATTATACGTTACGTAGCTTAATTTAGAAATTAATGACTGATGTCTTGTGAAATTCGTATTTATTATTAGTACGTGGATTGCTAAGGTGAGTAGGAGGGCAAGTATGCAAGTATTCTAAAATTAACAAACTTTAACGCCTATTTTAAATAATTTCATTTTTGTTTTAGCATTTTTTAATGTCTAAAATAAAATGGCCCCTTTCCACCTACTCAATTTATTACGGCAATGAGACATTTAACAAAATAAAAGGCCAACGTCTTACATTTAATATATTGCCTATTGCCCATTATATAGTGGTACTAATAAGAAGGCGTCCCACGTCTCAAACCTTGGCAAAGTCCTAGCCGATCTTAAATACCAGTTATAACTTTCCCCCACAACTTTCGCCTCACATTTTCGTTGCAAAGTAAATAGACAATATTATTTTCCTTAGAATATCCCACCTATAATCTAAACCCAAAGCAAAATCACACCCCCACTTTAACTAAGTCATGCCAAAAATTAGCTAAATATGAAACAAATTAATTCGGCAAATGATATTGATTGGTAGTAGGGTTGTAAAAAACGACTGGGTTTCGTTTGGTCGACCTTTGGTTTAACTAAGACTAACGATCGACTCCGGTGTGTTTTTCACATTTTGACTAAGCTTAGAGGGACCAAGAAAAACAGACCAAAAATCCTTGGTCTGTTTATGTTTAGTCGACTAAAATTAAAGGTCGACCATACAAAACCCAGCCCTTTTTACAAGACTAATTGGGAAAAAATGAGGGGGGGGGGGGGGGGGGGTACCCTTGGGAGCGGATCTCTCTGTCGAGTTATTTGTGTAGGAACTTAGGGCGTCCGCTAGGTCGAATTCTTTTTGCTGCACGTCGTTTGGTAACGCCTTTTGCAGCAATTCGTGGAAAAAGTCATTTTCTTTCGCGATGTCCCTCTGCTTTTTCTGCACCAATAAATGCAATTAGGGGATTATTAATAAAGCACAAAAAAAATTGTAAATTAATCGCCGATAAGTTACCAAACGATTTTATTGCAATTGTAAAATAAAGATTTGATTGAAATAATAAATAACAAATTTTTTAGAGTTTGTTTATCATATAGCAATAAAAGTCCATCTTACAAAAATAATTGAAAACGGGGAATACAGTTGAAAAAGTTAGCAAAACAAATACCGTATAATATAGTAGCTTAAAATAATTAATAGGCCAAACAACAACAGTAACTAACCTCAAATTGTAATGGTCAATTAGAATAAAAACTAACAAATGTCTAAATTTATTATTTGAATTAGGTATGATGCAACAAAAACTTAATAAACATTCTAACAGTTTGAAGAGGAAATATAAAAATTACTTGACGCAATCGGTACCCTATATAGCTTTTGAACCCAAATCCAAGTGTGACCATTGGATACCCAATACTAAATAAATTAAATGATTTATAAATTAAATATTATGATAGCTCTTTTATAGATTTTTCATATATAAAAAATATAAATATTACGTCCATTGATTTAAACTATAAGGGCTACAAATGATAAAGATGTTGAGAGCAACTTCTATAAAAGATTGTTGGAATATTAAACATTTAAATGAATAAGTTTTCTTAACTTATCTATTGCGAATCTTAAGTGAACAAATGCAAAAATTGTTATTTAAATGAGATAAATTTTTGTAGAAACCTAAAAAATAAATGGATGTATATAAATGTTAAAAATAACATAGAGGTAGAATATTAAATATAAAAAAAGCAATTGATAACATTGAAATGAAAATGTTATGTACCAATGAGCAGCAAATGGCCTACATAGATCTAAATGGAAGGGTACATTTTTTAACTCCCGTAGCCGAACTGATGCCTCTATGTACACAAATAGAAGCCAAAGAGAGATCGTAGGCAAACAAATTCCCCTCTCTATAGTACAATATATAAAAAAATTTAATTTTAAAAATATAACCAAATAATACAATCTATGTAAAAAGAATATGCACTTTAAAAGTTTAAGAATTAGTGTATTAAAATATTAATTTTAGTAATATATGGTTCATTGTTGATTGAATGATAAACAAAAGCTTATAAGAACAATTTATTTAAACAGTTCTCTCACAAAATAATTGAAACAATGATTCATGTATTTTCATAAGTCATAATAAAAATAGTGGAACATATTTAACAGTTTTATTCCAATAGTAATAAATATAAAGTAGCTTGTCTTAAATTATCTTTAGACTATATTTTTATCACATTAACATATACTTAATTTAATGTTTCATAATTAATAAAACTAAGTGTGAAACTTCAAGCAATTATTGAGTTTAAATACAACTTTCAATAGTAAAATTGGCATATATAGCGTACAGTTTACAAATTCATAATAGTTCAATGAAAAGGTTAGAGGTAGAAATTAAAAAAACTATATTTTATTCCAAATATTGCCATCAATAGTATGAAACTATATATTTGTAAGTATTTACCTGTGTGCCATATGAACTGCACCCAGACATATGTACTGGCAGCAAAAAACAGCCAATGAACAGGGATTGATAGTAGACAAATCATATCAGATGTAAGGGCAATGCAGATGAAAAATATTGAGAATGCCTATATAAATTTATTCAGGTAAAATTTGTTGCTTAATTACCAATCCTTGATATTTAAAGGAATCATAAACACTTCTCAACAATAGCCAAAAGGGCCACAGGTACTCAAAACGAAATTCAAGGAGAAAATCTGCTAACAATACGATTGCCCAAATCAAGAAGAACTTGATGTACAAGAAAGTGCTATAATATATATTAAGCTAAAAATTTCCAAAGTATTTTGAACCTTCCATATATGTTTTCATTAATCTTGTTTCTTCGACTGGAACGCCTTAATTTTGGATAGTCTAGATTTTTTCTTTTCATTAGATTTTATCATTAATTATTGAATGAGCGCATATGCGATAGCTGTAAATAATCAATCGATGATTTACAAGAATATAGGCCTGTTGAAAAATTTAATTACGCATGCGCAGATCCATTTAATTAGCTTGAATTTTGGAGGCTTGGTTTCAGTAAGGTATGGTTAATATATTTTATGTATAAGAAATAATCCTGTGATTATTTATATATATTAAATATCATGTCTCATAATTGAGCAACCGCTTAAAGTGCAATGAGCCCTAACAAATCTTATAACTTTGTAGAAGTTAAATTTTAGATTTTTGCATACAAATTTATATGTATTGGTGAGTTACATCCATATATGTGAGATTTCGACTGTCCTTTTACAAAATAAAACAAGTAATAACAGCTATCTAATATTTATTGTAAACATATTGCACTTTCTATCCATTTTCGAAGGTAGCACACTTAAATAAAAGATTTTGCTAGACTATTTAATATTTATAATTAAATGGTATTTGACTAATATACCCAAACAAATTGGTTAACTTATTTTTTGATTCTTTCCACGCATTTATATTAATCATATTAATTTTATAGCTTGCTGGAAATCAAATATGAACGATTAAATAGATCGAGCAATTTCCAAAATGTGAAGGGTGTATTTATTAATAGCATATACATTTATTCACCTTCAAACTAGATGTTTCAAAAGGCTATTTTGCCTATTAAAATAAATATACACATAGATTAATTGACTGTTCAATGCTTAAAATTTTTGGATGTTTAGGTAAATGTTATAATGGTACTGGCTATGCCTTATATATTTAATTTTTTATAGAAACACAAACCACGGGCGTATCCAGGATTGGAACTAGAGGGGGGATTAATATTTAGGGAGGAACAAAAAGACAATTTTTTGAAATTTAGTCATAATTAGATTAGATTAAATTATTAATAATAAAGGGGGGCATCTGCCCCTTCCTGCCCCCCCCCCCTCTGGCTATACCCATGCAAACCATTTAGGATAATAGAAATATAAAAAATAACATTTATAAAAGAATTATAATAAATCTACCTATTTAATATAGTTTACAAAATTTACAAGTTCTTTACAATGGTTTAAATAAGTTGTTAAATATTGTGTGACTAATGATTATTGACCAATCAATCCCAATATATAAACTACATAGATAATCGAGATGGCAATTTCGCATAACTTTCAATGCTTAAATATATAAAGCAGATTAGTCTATGAATACACATTAACAGCTATGTATATTAATATGCGCCCTTATAAGAATTGCACCATTAGCGCATTCTAATTTTAAACCATGGACTTATAGGCTGCATAACACCTATTTATTCATTTAGTTTTATGTTGGCACGCCAAATTAAAAAAATTTTAAACATGGATGGCGCTAACGTTTATTTTGTTGAGATATGTTCATTTAATTTCTTTGTTTCAATTTAAAGAGACCCAAATAAGTAATTTTTATATTCTTGCATCATAATACATTGATGAGAAGGGTTATCAAAAACATTTTTTAAACAATCTAAACTTATGCTCAAAATGGACGTCAAAAATTACAGCACTTCTAAAAGGGGGCCGGGCAGTCTATTATATTTGTAGCCATGTTGAATGCGAATCGCGAGATGTTTGTCGATTAAATGCAGCATTTTTATAATAAATATATTCTTAGTACTATAGCCAACCATTTGCAATAATCCAGCTTTTAGATAAAAAAAAAATGGGCTTAATACGTAAACTGGTTTAAGAGGGCAGTTGCGAATTAAACAATAAGCTCATTTGAATTATGCCATATAAAATCATGACCGTATTAAATATTAAAAACATATATAGTTTGGCGGTATTACTGTCTTGTTTTACTTAACCTAATTGATTCCGTGATAAGGCTTTGTCACGTAAAAATATATTTTTCTGCAACTTTATAATATTAATATAAAAGCATGGGCTGTCCATTTATACATATAATCAATTGTTTTCAGTCTGCTTTAATTTTAGTTTAATACATTTACCTTTTATTAAAATTCATTAATGACAAAAAATTAAGATAGCCCTTTTATTAATTTAGTTACTTATTAAAACTGGTGTCCTACGTAACTGTTATCGGGGTTGATAAATTTAAAAAAAACTAGGCTCTAATTAAAGTGGAAAATGATATTAGTTTGAAACTTTAATCAGTTGTGCAAAAATGTTAGAAATGTTTTCCATTGCTTTCGTTAAAACTTTGACATGTAATAATTGCTATATTATTTTTAGGCAGTGTCAAGTTATGTTCTAGATTGAAAAATTATTCTAGGTAGGGTAGGAATCAAGGTTGGGTTTGTTAAAACAAATTATCTTTCTAGTTATTTCAAGTTAAATGGCGAAATTTAACTCCATTATGAGCTACACTTTAAATATTAAGTTAATGATATTTAACAAATCTATGTATAAACTAATCACTTGATGCTGTTTTATAAAGTTTACCCAATGTCTTTAAGACCCGAATTGTCAAACTGATTTAAAACCAGAGCTGTTAAGTAACTAGTTACATGTAACTAGTTCCTGGAACTAGTTCCTTTTCTCCAGTAAAGTAACTGTAACCAGTTACTTTTACTTCAGGGTAACTGTAACGGTAGTTAGTTACTTTATTTCAGTAACTGTGTAACTAAAGTTACAGTTACTTTTTATAAATTAAAAATTTTTTAATTAAATATTCAAATTACACGTCTAGTTTCTGTACTTCACTTTAATTTAAATTTCCTTCAATGATCAAATTTAAATTTCGAATAGATAATCTATAAAATATTATTTTAGTACGAATTTGTATTCCAAGAATTTAAAGAAGTGACACAACAGGTAAAAAATATAATGAACATTTAATGAATTTTAATTGGTTATCTCTTATCAATTGTTAAGTCCTTTTTATATATGTGCAAAACAAATTTTTATCAACTTATCGTATGATTTTGGCCCAACCTCTAAATTTAAATTTCGAAAGCCATTTGATAAATTACTTTAGTACAATATGAATGTTATTGAAATAATAATATATTTTAATGGATGTTACTTAAATGATCAGTAAAAAATTTTAAAATGCTCAGTAAATAAACTTAATAATGCTCAGTTATAAATATAAAATGCTCAGTAATTTTAATTAACAATACTCAATATTAATCTATTTAGCGTTAATATTTTATAAAAATAAAGTTAAAATGAGTTTGTGGAAATTAAAATAGTTTTTTATTCTGGCTACATTAAACAGATTGGAGGCCTGATTGCTAAATTTTTATCAATTAAAAGGTATCTTAGTGTCTTGAATTTTTTCCTCCCTTCTCACCCTTCAAATAAATATGGCAAATTAGAAAAGCTATGAAAAGTAATGACCTATATTTCCCATTCTAAAATGCTCTGTCTCTCCCTTCTTAAATTTTACTATGCTTGTGTTTATAATGTATTTATTTGCAAATTTATTGAGAGTTATCAAATGGAAAATAAAATTTTGCTGGATACAACTTTTATTTCAAAAACCTAAAATTATCTAAACTTACTATTACTTAACAATAAATGCTGATTTAGCCTTTAAGGGTCCATCTTTTTTGCCCCAAACTTTTGGCTTCTTTAGGTGATTGACAAAATTTAAGTTTAATTGCCAACAAAACCACATGCTTGCAAATATATTGTATAAAAAGTAACAATTGAACTTGCCTTTAAAGCATCTTTCACAATCATTTGGAAGTTCACATAGCCAAAGCCAAAAATTCTTTGACATTGCTAATGTTATTTTCACTAATCATAATACTTCTTGCTGGTATACAATACTCAGTTATGTTAAGATGTTTTTTGGCAGACTATTAATATTATTTCTTGCAAATTTATAACCTTCTGTCAATTTTTCATAGGGACAATTTTTTGGAGTATAGTTTTATTAAATTTACAACAAATTGGAAACCTTAAGGTTTAACCCTCTAAAAGAAGCATTTATTAAAGGGATTAATAAAAGGTACAAAGCTATGCATGTTAAATTTAAAAAATTATAGATTTCCCGATTTATATAGTTTGGATAATTTGGTTGCAACGATCCTCCATCCAATTTTTAAAACAAGTTGGCCGTGGATCCGTCTTGAGAAAAATAAGATAATTAAAGGACACCTTAAATTCAGGAGGAAAGACAGGACCTAGAGGAACCAAATACGTTGGATTTTTTTAATCTTTAAAGTCGAAAAGTATTCAAGAGTGCATTCACACATTTATAAATTCGAATTAAAGTGATTCGTTAATATATAATAATTTCCCTAAATTGGAAAAACTTTTCATTAAATTCAATGTACCCCTACCATCTAGCGCCCCCGTCGAGCGTCTTTTTAGTCTTGGTAAATTAATTTTCAGTGAAAAGCGAACTAGCTTATTAGATGACAATATAGAAAATAACTTATTATTGAAATCGAATCATCATTTATTACCTTCTGATTTTTATATAAATGTTTAAATAAATAATATCAAAAAATATTGTTTTTGTAACTTTAGGTGTAACTAGTTCCATCAGGTAAGTAACTGGAACTGTAATCAGTTACATTTGAAAATTTGTAACTGTAATTAGTTACATTTTTTGTGAAAGTAACTGTAACTTAACTAGTTACTGTGGTAAAGTAACTTTAACAGCTCTGTTTAAAACTAACCGCGATATATTACGTATACAATGCAGACTTATTATAATTATTATTTAACCTATCTTGAGCGTCATTCGTTTTAACAATTTAAATTACAACGTATTAAAAAGGAATTAGGCTATATCGTTTAAAAACAATAGGTATATTTTATATTGCTAGTACTATAAAGTGGATTTAAAATAAAAGGTAGATCCGTTTCCAATGGCCGTTAAATAGGTTTTTATCGATTTTTTCCTATGTTTTTAACAAAATGATCATTTTAGGGAGGGATTGTATTTGGGCTAAAATCTCTAAATTGAGATTTTGCATTATTTGCTTAATTTTTTTAGTTTGTGATTTACCTTATGAACATAATATTCTAAGTTTATATTGGCGCAACACTTAATATTCAATGTTATATACAACCGCTGCAGGATCAAGTCTCCAGATTAATCTAAGTTGATCATCAGGTTTATCTTGGATTTCTTTTCAGCCTGGAAACCTGTCGTTTAGTACGTAAACTTCTTGATCAGGAGTAACATCTCGGAGTCTAGCAAAAGACCTAATAATTTCACATCTTATACTAATGTTAGGTGCATAATGTTGAAAATCATTTAAAGTCATTTATTAGTTGATGCCTTTTCATAGACATTTTTTAAAATCATTTTAAAAATACATGTCACATATTTTGAATCAACGGGCCGGCATAGAGCCATGGATTTAAATTGTAAGTATTGGATTTTACACTTTCCATTGGCATTAAAATGGAATTGTTTAATTGAGTAAAGAAACATCTTTAATTGTTTTGATGTGTAATGTTAGTTTATTTGAATTACTCGCATCTATGGTTCCAAATGTTTAGAAAAAGTAGACTGACATTTTATAAGGTAAAACAAAAAGCAAAATTGACAATGGTACAATCAATTTACTTAATTACATTATTTGGACACATTAACAAATGTAGAAATTAATTCGCAACACAAACAAGTTAACATTTAGAAATTACACAAAAGATTTGTGTCCTGTAAGTGCGATATCGATCTATTATTTCGATAAAATTTAGCTTTTGATCATAAACAAACTCTCCTTTTAAACACAAGTGTCAAATTTTATGAAAATGAAAACTTTTAAATGATTTTATCTTACTTTTATATAGTAATTTATTTTGTTGCATTCTAGACTTAATAAACCCTTATTTATTTATCTAATTAGCTATTTGAAGTATTGGTAAACGTTTTTAACTATTATCAATACACGCGAAATATAATTCAAAAAAGCCAATTCAATTCAAAATTGTAAACTGTCGATAAAGTAACAAAATTATAATTGTATTTCGACCGCAATTTTAAACCTTATATTAAACATTTTTCGCTAAAAATTGAGACATCACTCATCCTAGCTAGGTTATAAAATTGGCAACCTTGATTGTTACATTGTTGTTAATTAAATTTGGCCATATTAATAATAAATAAATTTGTGGGATTTTGTGGCAAACTGGTTGACCTTGAATGGGGACAAATGACAAATGGTGAAAATAAATTAAGGTCGACCCTAGAGGAAATTAAAGGGGATTGTGTCAACCATATATGATCGATTACCTTTTCAAATTGCATTTGTGAAACCATTCAAATAAATTCAGATAGTTAAAATATTAAAAATGTGGTAACCGTTGTAAATTGGAACCTCTCTGCATAAAACCCAAACCGTAATCGTTTAAAATCCGTATTTCAATATTAGATTGAAACAATTAGAAATATAATCTAAATTTTTCATAATTTAGACAAATTTAATGGATTATCCTCGACTCGATACCATAAATTTACTGTTAAATCATCAGAGAGAGAAAAAATAGTGACCACTCCTTTGGTCAGGTTAAAATTAGTTATAGTAATGTAAATGGCTGTGTATTTTTTAATCTCAAAGCTTATAAGCGCAGGAAGCCAGGATTTGAGTCATTTTGAGAATTTTAAACCCTTTTTATCCCATAAGTGAGGTATGTTTTTGTTTCCTTGAAGTGACACAGGAGGCCCATTGATACCAAATCTTAATAACAATTTTTTCAAACTGTAAGGAGAACTTAAAAATCCTTGTTAAGTGTGGTAATGCAAACAATGATTATACGGTCGAAACTTTTTAATCGCAAATCGGATTATCGCAAAAATCTTTTAATCGCGAAGTTAACCGCCATTTTGTTTTTTTTAAACGATAATATTAACAAAAACATCGTTTATTGATAAATCGCTTAAAGTACCATATCGGATATTCACAAACATTTTCGAGTCCTTAAATCAACCAGATAATTATATAAAATATCGTTTTAGCGAAGCGTAAGAAATGAATATTTAATATAATGTACATATACTTTTATTTCCATCGTTTAATCGCGAAATATCGGTTGATTAACCGTTTCTCAGCTCCGAGGCTTTGCAATTAAACGGTTTTGACTGTATTAGCTAATTTATGTGAAATTTAATATATACTTTTTCAAAACTAAATTTACTACGTAACATTGGCTTATTTATAAACACATCGTTTTAGCTTTACTAAATATCTAAGAATAAAAAAGTTTATTATCAATATTTTCATAAAAATACACTCTTACCCAGGTCTATGCCTTATATCTTGTAAACTATAGGTCCAAAGTACAAAATGTTGAGAGATATTATGAGTGGCTTAATAGGATTGCTCCAAGGGGGATTTTAATTTGATAAATTTAAATTTGATCATCAATCTTCACTTTAGTAGTAGCACACTCAGTTTCTATAGAAAATAGATTTTAGTAAGTTGAAAAATGAAGCATGTATAAATGTAGCGTGCAAAACGCTTATTATCACTTACTTTGAGTATTAATTATTATTTGTCTTAAATTATTATGCTATTCTTTAATAGTAGTAAGTAATACTAGCAATTTATAAAAAACAAGGAATCTAAAGTAATAGATTAGCATGTTTAACGCTTAGAAATAAATTTGTTAGTAACCTTTACAAAAACTTGGCTTAGCATCTTACTTTTCTTTATTTGAGAATTAATAATTAAATTTATTTGCATTTTGTATAAATTGTTAAAAAATTAGTAGATTTTCAACCAAAATTAAATCTCACTTTAATTACCGTTAATTATTTTTATACGCGCTTCACTAACAAGAGTCCGATTAATATCTTTGAGCTTTGCCATAGAAGTCTGATTTTTTTGTTTTGTTTTTTTGTCAATGGGGGGGGGGGCATTAACCCGAAAACGCCCCTCCCTTGAAGCCATTGAAATAATAAAATCCCTACAATTATTATAATGGCAGCATTGACATTGAATAATCCTGAAATTTTTCAATATTTACCAATGATTATCTTGAGTTTGACAACTCAAATATAACTTTCTTCTTTCTATGACTGTTTATCACCTAGGCTGGTGGTCAGTCCTTTCAAAATTAATTTACATTTTTCTCTTTATTTAAATAGATCTTTCTTTATCACGCGCGTTTTCATATTGTGCTTTAATTTATGATTTCACGTAAGCTTGGGATTTCCTCTTTTTCGTTTTCCGCTATCTTCTCAAATATCTTTCCGACGTAGCTATCATCTCTTAACTCGACATAGCTATACTATATTAGTCTATTTGTTACCAGCTTTGTCTTCAAAGATGTTGTACTCACAATTTTCCTTATTTCTTCCTTTCGTTTATGTTCTTTTTTGCTTACTTCTAGCAGCCATCTTAGTACTCATCTCCATGGACACTAGGCTTTGCGCTTCCCTCTAACATATAGCCCATGATTTCGAGCTTAACAGGACTGTTGGCTGTATGATGGACCTATACAGTGTATCTTTAAGCCTTCTTAAGATTTTTATCACGCAGAACACCTGTTAAATCTCTCCCGAAATTCTTGGTTGGATTTCTATCCATTCCACCATCCGCCTGAAGTGTTGATCCTAGATATTTGAAGGAATCCATGCTTGTAACTTCCCATTCGCCTAAAGTAAGGGATGCACATAGTTGATTTTCATCACATTTAAACTTTTTCTTCATTTATTTTCTTTCGATACCCTGAGAACACTTTCTTCTATTGCATTTACCCATCTATTTACAGTATAATTCTTGTTCACTTTTGGCACAGAGGATTGTATCGTTTGCAAAGACGCCCAAGGAGCTTCCTTGCCCAATTTCTTTGTAATAAATACATTATTATTATGAATAGGAAAAGACTAAGTGTTTAACCTTTGTGGACTCCAATGTTGATGGCAAAACACGTACTGTGTATTTCCCACGTACTGTGTATTTCCACTGTGCGCATATTAATTGCTATGCAATTTATGGGCTCACTTTCCAATTTGTTTTGTCACGCTATTCGGCGTGCGCGCCGAACGTGGATGTCACGCACCGAATGACTTCGGCTTGTTTACTGCTAAAACCGCTTGGAATTCGAATATTAATGTTAATTTAACTAGTTTTGGGGTTAGAATCCCGGAGTTTTTTTGACTTTTATGATTGTTCTTGTTACTATCATTGATAATAAGAATTTTTGGCCGTCCGCTGGCTGCTGACCAATGAAAAAAATGACCATTGGCCAAAATGTGAATCGAAATTATTTTTTCGTTTTTTTTTGACTATTATGATTGTTCCTGTTTCTACCATTGTTATTATGACTTTTTGGCCGTCCGCTGGCTGCTGACCAATGTTATATAATAAACATAAATAAAAGTTGTTTACTTTTAATTGCTATGCAATTTAACTAGTTTTTGGGTTAGAATCCCGGAGTTTTTTTTGACTCTTATGATTGTCCCTGATTGTTCTTGTTACTATCATTGATAATAAGAATTTTTGGCCGTCCGCTGGCTGCTGACCAATGAAAAAAATGACCATTGGCCAAAATGTGAATCGAAATTATTTTTTTCGTTTTTTTCGACTATTATGATTGTTCCTGTTTCTACCATTGCTATTATGACTTTTTGGCCGTCCGTTGGCTGCTGACCAATGTTATATAATAAACAGAAATAAAAGTTGTTTACTTTTATTTGCTATGCAATTTAACTAGTTTTTGGGTTAGAATCCCGGAGTTTTTTTTAACTCTTATGATTGTCCCTGTTACTACCATTGCTATTATGACTTTTTGGCCGTCCGTTGGGTGCTGACCAATGAAAAAAATGACCATTGGCCAAAATGTGAATCCAAGTTTATTTTTTCGTTTTTTTTCCGACTATTATGATTGTTCCTGTTACTACCATTGATAATAAGACGTTTTGGCCGTCCGTTGGCTGCTGACCAATGAAAAAATTGACCATTGGCCAAAATGTGAATCCAAGTTTATTTTTTCGTTTTTTTCGACTATTATGATTGTTCCTGTTACTACCATTGATAATAAGACGTTTTGGCCGTCCGTTGGCTGCTGACCAATGAAAAAATTGACCATTGGCCAAAATGTGAATCCAAGTTTATTTTTTCGTTTTTTTTCGACTATTATGATTGTTCCTGTTACTACCATTGATAATAAGACGTTTTGGCCGTCCGTTGGGTGCTGACCAATGAAAAAATTGACCATTGGCCAAAATGTGAATCGAAATTTTTTTTTTCGTTTTTTTTCGCTAACACTGATTTATAGACCATCTGTTGGAACTGACCAATTAAAAAAATGACCATTGGCCAAAATGTGATTCGAAAATTTTTTTTTTGTTTTTTGTTTTGACTCTTATAAATTTATATCCACTTTTACCGTGTCCTGGCTGCTGACCAATGAAAAAAATGACCATTGGCCAAAATGTGATTCGAAAATTATTTTTTCGTTTTTTTGACTATTATGAATTTATAACCACCTCTACCCTGTCCTGGCTGCTGACCAATTAAAAAAATGACTTATATCATTTTTGAATATCTATACTATTTTATTTTTAGATATCTTATTAATAAATCTAATTATTATTACATCTTATTTTTAAAAGTCATATTTTTTAATATCTAACGCATTTTTATATATTTAAATTTTATTTTCAAAAATTTTTATTATAAGCCACAAATGATTGTTCTTGTTCCTACCATTGATAATAAGCCTTTTTGGCCGTCCGTTGGCTGCTGACCAATAAACATTTTTGTAAGAATTTAATGTTTTCAGACATTTATCCATTTCTAGACTTAAAAAAACCTTATCAATAACAAATTATTCCCAAACATATTAACATTTAGTTTTTGTGTTATCAAAATTAACTCATAAAACTAGTTTTTATGTATTCAAAAGCTTTAACTACTTGATTGAAATCACAATATCTTTATTTCCTATTTCTAATGATTGCTAAAATAACAGATAAAATATTGCCTTTCAACAACTTACTGATAATTAAAAAAAAGGGGGGAGGATAGCAATTCGTAAGTTTCTGTTTATACTCTTTGAAAAGGTCACATGTGTTCACTTAAGTTACCATATAGTCGTGTCCATTTCGCCCTTTTAATGATAACGCATCTGTTGTTACCATGTTTCAGTTTTACAAGTATACCGTCGTTACCTAGAAAAGAATTTAACCTTTACTATTCGAGCATTCAAAACCTCACTATTTATGTCCAATGTAAGTTTTTATTTTAAATTTGTTTTTTGAATATTATTTATTTTATTTTTATATTGTCTTTCATGACTCTGACGTATAATTCCGGCACATTGTTTTACATTTCCAAATTAATGTACTAGATTTATCAAACGCTTTTTCTAGATCAATAAAACACATGTGCAAATCCTCCTCCCTTTCTTTAAACCGTTCTATAAATCTTTTAACATTGTTCAGCATCTGCTATAGACCTCTCCTGTATAGATCCAAATTGGTTGCCTCAAATTTTAACTAAACGCCCCTTTTTCGATCTTTTTCCTACACCTTAAAAGTGTGCCTCATAAGCTTTATCCCTCTGTAGTTGTTACAATCATGAATATTCCCTTTCATCTTGTATATCGGTGTCATATAGTTATCCATCCACTCGTTAGACATTTTACCCGTTTTCAAAATATTGTAAAAAATTTGCCTTTTGAAGCCTTTTATTGGTAAGTTGTCCGGTTCAAGATCTTTTCCTACTTTAGTTTACCCAGAACAACTTTGACCTCGGTTTCCATGATCTAATTCGCTAGGTCTAATTCTCCTATTATACTTTGATGGTTTTGATCTTCGACAAAGGACTCCTCAATTAATAAATCACTAAAATAGTCTTACCATCTTTGTAAAATATATCTGCCGTATGTTAGCTTTTCTCCATTTTATCCCTTGATTAGCCGGCCTATGTAATAATTTTAAGCTCTTGACTTTGCGATTTTGTAGATTTTTCTCCTCCCTTTGAGTTAATTTTTTTATATTTTTTTACACCTTGTTTTTAGCTTTTGCTAAGTATTTTTAGCCAATTTTTATAGCTATTTGGTAAGCTGACTTATCATTACTATCCTTGCATTTATACCAAACTTTGTACAATCTCTTCTTTTACTGATACATTTTTGTACTTCTTCATTCCACCACCACTACTCCTTGAGAATTCTCTTAGTAGGCTTGCTTTCACCTAATATTGATTGTCCCGTTTACCGCATTGTGCAGGCTATACCATTCCATTGATTCTTACACAATGTATTTTTCATAATTTCAGCATGTCTCATTACTTCTTCATAAAATTGTTGAGTATTATCCTTTAGTCTCCTCCATTTTAGTGTAGCCGCCACTCTTTGTACCTTTTGCCCTTTATAGTCCATCGCCAACAGCTTGTCTTGACAAGCCAATATTTCACTCGATAATACCTTTACATTTTGAACATTCTTTAGGTGCTTTCTGTTGACGAGAAAGAAATCTATCTGAGTGGTATGGCTGCCGCTTTTTTACGTTATAAGGTGCATTTGTCTCTTTTTGAATAAGGTATTTCCATAGCTAGATCAAAAATTTGAGCCATTACTTGATTCGTACCTCCTTCATTTCTTAGGCCGAAACCCCGACCATCATGATTCTTTTCATGTGCTCCTCTTAATTTAACCACGTGTACATCGAGGTGCGCTCTAATAACTATGAGTCCATCTTGACCAAATTAAAAAAGAGTATCTTTAAGCTCCATTCGAAAACAAGCTTTTCCACCTCTGAACAATCACTATGAGGAGCGTATGCTGATATAACGTTTATTGTAACGGTTTTAAAACAAAGCTGTCTTTTACGACGGTTTGGTGAAATTCTTCCGATAACTTTATACCGACGCCATTCCGATGCGTTTCTCTGCTTTAATACATTTTCATCAGTCACCTATATATTTAGCTTTGTGGCCCTTCCATTTGGCCTCTTGATACAAGAAATATCGACTTTTCTCCTCCTTAGAACGAGTCAATTCTCTGCGCTTGCTTGCCATGGTACCGATATTCCATGGCCCAGACTTGATCCTACGCCAACTAATGCCCTTAACCGCTTCCGTTTCCCACACATTCTAGGCGAAGAAGCGCGGGTCGCTTAAGGGGAAGGCCCTAGCTTGGTTTTCAAGTTGTTTCTTTGTTGTAGTATACATTTGGTTTATATGAAAGGAGAGAGTATAAATATCCCGGCTTTCCACGCCTGACGAAACTATGTAAGATTTGGGCGCTTGACTACCTACTATTCTTTATGATGCCAGCATATTGGTGAATTTAACTTTGGTTTAGACCAACTCGTATTGATACTAGCACTCCCTCAGGAATTTTTGTCTGTCCTTTAATAGGAACCATGATAATAGGATTAGAGATCTGCAACGGGCCGTTTTTAGAAGATCGCTCCGCCCGTACCCGTTTTCAAAATTTCAAGGCCCGTCCGGGCCCGCCCGTAATTTTTTTTCAGCACTTCAGGCCCGTCCGAGCCCGTCCGTAAATTTTTTAGGCCCGTCCGAGCCCGTCCGTAAATTTTTCAGGCCCGTCCAAGCCCGTTAAAATATTTTTTAAGCGAACTCCGCGTCCGGCCTAATTCATCAAAAATTTCACAAAATTTTATTAAATTTTATGACATATTCATAGAAAGATATCAATAATTATCATGTAAAAATAATAAATCATCAATAATGTCTGGTTTTAGGCGAGTTCGCCTTTCTTCTACAAGCCTTCCTGCCGTAGAAAAATTTCGCTCGCTGGTGGCACTCGTAGCCGGTATACATAATATCATATGTGCTAAATGTGCTAATTTAGGATATCTATTAAAGGATAAGATTAATTTTAAATATAATACTTGTCCTCTTTGGCTTTCCACCATTTTAACAGATCGAAATCAGCCTCAATAGTTTCATCTAAATATTGACTAAACTCATCCGCCACAGGATTATGATCATTATCTTCCCATTCAGAAAAAATTGTTTTCGGTCTCTTACCTTATATATTTTTATATATTATATATAAATAAAAAATTGTAAGTACTTGCGAGAGATGTCTTTGAGCCCAGTAAAACAGAAGATTTTCTTATATAGACAAACCCTTCTTGCTCTATAATATTTCTTATATCTTGATATATGTCTAGTTTTTCTGCTTCAGGTATCATCTTCATTTGTCTAAACTTCGGATGCAAGACCGAAGCTATTTTGTGATACCGATGAACTACCATTTTTTCTTTAATAGCTTCTTTTAAACGGTTCTTTATTATGTTGACTTGTCCGCCGTATAAATCATAATCCGACATCGCATTAATTAATTTAATTTTCCATAAGAAGACATATGGTAGGGTTGGTTCTAGATCAGCCTCCAACTGAAGAGAAGCCTCTTTAAACGGCTGCAAGACGTCTATTAAAGATTTCAACAACATTTTATCTATATATTCCAGATATGAAAGTTCATTTCGTTGTTCCAAGATAGCTTCAACTTCGTCATAGACCTTATAAATAGACTTCAAAAGGGTCAATTTTGAGTTCCATCTTACAATTACATCTTGATGCAAGGTATGGGACAGCTTGCTATTGAGTCCACTTTGTTTGAAATGCCTGACTAATTCTTTAGAGGCATTCATGAGTTTATAAATAACCGTGGCTTCTTGATTTAAGAAAGAATCATTAAAGGCCATTTTTATCATATTATTTATAAGGTGGGCTGCGCAATTTAATCTACTATAATTTGCTAATGCATTGACAATGTTAGCACCCTGATCAGTGACAAATATTAATTTACGGGCTTCTTCATTGGTAATGCCAAAAGTCATTAATTTGTTTAATAATTCATTTCTAATATTCTCCCCTGATTTTTTTTCATGCTTAAAAGCAGTTGTAAATAATATTTTTTTTCTCAGGCTAACATTTATATAATGAATACTTAATGTGAGAAAACTGATTTTTGTATAATCACATGTCCACATGTCTGTTGTGGCCGCGCAAAGCCCTTTCTGAATGTAATGTTTTATATCTGGAATTATAGAAAGTCGAAGTCTTTCAGCCTCATCTTTCACATGGCGGCTTATAGTTGATGGATGATTTATTAACCCCTTAGTTGACAAACTATCTACCAAAAACTGGCAAAACCCAAGAAAACCTTCTCCTGCTAAAGTTTCGAATGGCCGTAAATCTTTTGAGCAAAATTTTATAGCCTGATTTATGATTGATATTTTAATTTTTTCTTCTTTTAAGGGGTTTATTTTATTCATATAATGATCTAGTGTTAGGCTATTTTGTCTTTGGGTTGTACATTTGTGGCGTTTTAAATGTGATGTACCATCTGCTGATTTATATGAAAGTATTTTTTTGCAATTTTTGCATATGCAGGCACTAACTGATTCACCATTAACATCCATTAAAGGATCAAATTGTTCCCAAACTTTACTTTTAAGCTTGTGATTTAAATTTATTTTATATACACCTTTTTCATAATTAGATATGATTGTGGACAAATTATTTGACACTATAATAAAATTTAATAAAAAAGTAAGGATGTATCAAATCAATAACTTTTATTATGTTGCATATATTAATTATAGATTAAGCCTTTTAATATTAAACTGTTAGTTTCAAAACAAAAAATACAATTATTAAAGGGATTAGTAAAGCAAAGCGATATAAAGCCAAATATTTAATAAAAATATCCAGAAAAAATACCTTTTTCAACCAAGCTAAATCTAGTTAATATTGTAAAATTAATGATTCAATTAACATCCATTAAAGGATCAAATTGTTCCCAAACTTTACTTTTAAGCTTGTGATTTAAATTTATTTTATATACACCTTTTTCATAATTAGATATGATTGTGGACAAATTATTTGACACTATAATAAAATTTAATAAAAAAGTAAGGATGTATCAAATCAATAACTTTTATTATGTTGCATATATTAATTATAGATTAAGCCTTTTAATATTAAACTGTTAGTTTCAAAACAAAAAATACAATTATTAAAGGGATTAGTAAAGCAAAGCGATATAAAGCCAAATATTTAATAAAAATATCCAGAAAAAATACCTTTTTCAACCAAGCTAAATCTAGTTAATATTGTAAAATTAATGATTCAATTAACATCCATTAAAGGATCAAATTGTTCCCAAACTTTACTTTTAAGCTTGTGATTTAAATTTATTTTATATACACCTTTTTCATAATTAGATATGATTGTGGACAAATTATTTGACACTATAATAAAATTTAATAAAAAAGTAAGGATGTATCAAATCAATAACTTTTATTATGTTGCATATATTAATTATAGATTAAGCCTTTTAATATTAAACTGTTAGTTTCAAAACAAAAAATACAATTATTAAAGGGATTAGTAAAGCAAAGCGATATAAAGCCAAATATTTAATAAAAATATCCAGAAAAAATACCTTTTTCAACCAAGCTAAATCTAGTTAATATTGTAAAATTAATGTAGAAAAATTTAAAATAATATAACAAGAATAATTTGTCAAATATTTAAGCACTAGAATTTTAAGGCAAAGGAATTAAACTTAATCAATAACAAAAAAATACAAAGCTAACAAAAAGTTACATTTAAGTTTGTAATTAAAGTTAATTTCAAAGATTAGAGCAAAAATATTTATGAATTTATATGGCACTAATAATAATAGTAATTTGTGATAAAATTAATCACAAAAGTGTAATTAAACTTACTTATAAAAGAATGAAGTTATAGTCTTAAAAATCAATAGCAAATTAAAAAAAGGTCAAATTTAGCGCTTGAAAAATGAATGAATGCTACAGGATATACAAAATTTAGAAGTTAAAAAATTAATCCTAAATATTTAATAAAAATAATATATTAATTGTTATGCAATTTATTGGCTCGCTTTTTGTTTTTTCTAATTGTTTGATGTTTAAGTACCTTTGTAACTCCAAGACCTTTTATATAATCTCTGGTTCGTTTAAGCCCGTTTATAAAACTTCAGGCCCGTTCAAGCCCGTTAAAAAAATCTCAGGCCCGCCCGAGCCCGTTCCATTAATTTTTAGGCCCGTCCGGGCCCGGCCCGTTAAATTTTTTATGATACAAAGCCCGTCCGTACCCGTCCGCGGGCCGGGCTTTTAGGCCCGTCCGCGGGCCGGGCCGGCCCGTGCAGATCTCTAAATAGGATGACCCTACCAGTAACAAACATAAAATTGTATTTCGCTACCAAAGGTATAGCTTCTTGGATCACGAGAGTACACAAGCTTACCACCACTGCAGAGTATTTCTGGCTTAATTGAGGCAAATATAACTAATATAAACATAAATTTTGTTTAAGTGTATGGAAGTACATAGCGCGTTATATTAGAAAAAGAAATTGCTGTTGTCTTTGACTTTAAAGGAGAAATTTGGTTCAATTGGGATTTACATTTACTAACTTTGCAAAAAATTCTGCTCTCTAACGCTTAATACAGCATAAATTTTTAAATGCAATAAGTCACATAATTCATTTTCAGGAAACACCCTAAACATTCTCAAGACTAATTGACCCCCAGAATTCATCCTGACTTATTTTATATCTAGTCATCGACGAATAATGTATTTAGTGGTACTATTTATCATATCTTTCGCTAACCCGTTCTCAATTAAGATTATTTAAATTATGGGTTTACATATTTAATCGGCTAAGGCAAATTATGTAAATAAAGTATTGGACATGGAGGTAACAAAAAGATACGAAGAGGACGACTTCGTGCCACGTGAAAAGCGCAAGTGGACAAAGTTATGAAATGTAAGAAGAAAAATCCGGTCAAGATGGAAGACACTCATCAAAACAAACCCCACGATTGGGATCAACTGATTGATAAAGTAGAAGATATTAGTTAAGAAGAAGGAGGCTACAGTCACGTGGTATTGACCAAGAAATTATTATAAACATTGTACAAGCACCTCAAATAAGATCTCACAGAGGCTTGGTGACTTTTAAGTTTACTTTCCTCTAATGGATGCCAAAATGTCCAAAAGAAAAATTCATTGACTGACACAAATGTATTGAAATTTCTTAGCTATTCTATTTAAACTAATTAGCCACAAAAAGGGGAAAATTATTTAATTTTGTTTATAATATCTTTATATGTATTACCCTCTATTAACCCTCCAATGTAGGGGAGACCGGGGCTATCTCGACCATAAAATTTCAAATAGGCCTGGACAAAAATTGTCAACCGATTTACATAAACTTTTTTTCGAAAAATGTTCTTGTCCACAGTGTTTATCAAAGGAAAAAAATTATAGCAACACAGTTGATAGATTTTTCGTAATAAAAGTTCAAAAAAAGACAACTCGTATAAATTCTAAAAATGACCGGGGTTAAGGCGTTCTTCAAAAGGGGCTATCGCGTCCTCTCTTATATTAAGTCCTAATTATAGCAACACAGTTGATAGATTTTTCGTAATAAAAGTTCAAAAAAAAGACAACTCGTATAAATTTTAAAAATGACCGGGGTTAAGGCGTTCTTCAAAAGGGGCTATCGCGTCCTCTGTTATATTAAGTCCTAAAACTATAAAATATTTATTTGCATGTGCTTAAATTGCCAAAATATTAAATGTATATAGTCTTTTGCAACTTATAAAATTTAATATTATTATCTAAATGTGTTTTATCTATGATTTATATGTTTAAATTATGATATAGACTAAGTGCATGGCATAAATTGTAAAAACATAAGTTTATACAGGCTTTATAAAGTGTTAAATGATAATTTTATTATTGGATATTTGTGTTTTTTATATTAAAATTAATGACTTGTGAATTTGCTTAAATTGTAAAAATACTAAAAAGTTTATAACCTATTAATATAAAGCTCTATAAAATGATTTATGAAAAGTGCCTTTCCTAAGATTTTTGTTTTAGAATCACTGATTTAAATGCTTTATTGATACCAAAATGTCATATAAAGTTGATAATTATCAAAAATGGAATTAAGATATACAATTATTGCATACAAAGAAAATATCATGATTGCAACATGAGCCATGAATTTTCTTTCTAGTATTCTTTTCTGGGCATTTGGCCACCTTTTCTTTGCCATTTTTTATTTGGCTATTATGTGAGTATTGTTGATATTTGCTGCCAAAATAGGATGGGATAAAGTAATTCTCTTGATTATTGGAAGTTTGATATACATTGAGATTAAATGATTCACTTGCATTGGAGGAATATAGGGTTTACACTTTCTTCATTATAAATTTGTAGGTTAAATAGCCAAATACCACATGATGTTAATCCTTTAAAGATAAACATATTAATTATTGGTAATTACCTGTTTCATCCATGTTTCACAGGGTAAGTATTTATTGGTGGTTAATAGAGCTGAATAATTCTTAAAAAAGGCATCAACACTTAACATATTGAAGCTTGTGGCCCTTGAAATGCTAGGTTTGTTTTTCGATGGTAATTAAATTACGCACCATAATCAATAATGAATGAGTGAAAGGGAAACGATAGCCCCGGCCGCGATAACCACAGCATGATCATTGCACTTTAAGTTGTTTTTATAGTTGATTAAACTCGTCAAATTTATAAATTTACACATAAATATAGTAAAAGAGTCAATACTTATTACTTTAGTATATGTTTAAAGTTGGCGGAACAATTAATTTTTGAATAATTGACAAAATTCTAAAATTTCAAAAAGGACGTTTGAGCCCCGAAAAATTTTATTTTCTGCATATTTTTTTTGTAATAAAAGTTAACCCAAATATTTTTTGTGCCCAATATGTGCCCTAATAGAGTACAATTAAGATTAAAATTTGAGGTCAAAATAAGCATAAATGACAAAATTAATTGAGAGGACGTGTATAGCCCCGGTAAAGGAATAGCCCCGGTTTTCCCTACTTATGGGGTCTAAGAAACCACACGAAAGTTATAATTTAACACCACTTAAAGAGTTTTAGATTTAGAGATTTGGTTTTTTTAGAGTTTTTATAATTATGCAAAAGCTACATTTCCTGAAAATTTCATAAGATTTGCCTCAATACGTTTGGAGATATAAACGTTTGGGGTCCTATAAACCCCATAAGGTCAATTAAGAAAGTTTTTTTTTATTTTTTATCAAATTTTTATTTTATTTTTTACTTAAAAATAGTAATTTAAGCATGTGTATAACATTTGGATCAATATCGCTTGTTATATTTGTTTATAGAAAACAAGATTTTCGTGCAATAGGCGTCAAAACCCTGTCTGTTTTGATCACACTATAATATTTTGCGAAAATTGCAGCGAAAAATGCGAAAAAAATGTCGAATTTTAGAGTCTTCTATTTTTTTACTGTATAATCATTTTACCATGAATGCATGTTTTTTATATTATTCAAACCTTCTTTTAATAAAAAAACATTTGCTTTTTATATTTCTACTAACTATTTGGTCTCCATTACAAAAATAAAACATATATTTTGGTTTTTATTCATTTTCTTTGTGTTTGGTAAATTGCATATAATTAGAATTACTATTTATAATTAAATTATTTTTTTTGCAAACCTATAAGAGGCTTTAATAAACTTATATTTAAAATTTGAGAAGTTTTACTCCATTGATTTTAAAATTATGATCATTTTAAGAATGGAGTTTTATATACCCCATAAGTCACTTCAGGGTTGGGATTTCTATAAGTACATTGAAGGGTTAATTAAGAATTGGATTTCTGGCATTATTAACTTAACTTACTATCCACAGCTTAGACTAAACCTAAATGCTCAATGAACCATTGAATCATGGGCGTGCCAGAATGACGAAAAAAATTTTTTTTCAATGCAAAAACCATTAAAAGTTAAAAAAAATTATGTTTTGCCCCCTCCCCCTGATTGAACTTTTAAACGTTTCGCCCCCCCCCCCCTTTAATTCAAAACCTGGCTAAGCCCATGCATTGAGTGTAGCCAGGTTTTGAATTGTTAAGGTAAATGTCGAGCTCTAGTTTGCTAGTCCTGGCAAAATATTTAATACTCTCTTCGTTATATAAATTTTAAAAAATTTTTAATGATATTTTTAAAGCTTGTATTAATAAATTTATTTTGGCTAGTTGAGATAGATAGATGGATTTTTAATTAAAGTTATTGTTTGTACAATCTGTAACATAAAAACAACGTTAAAATTAAAGAATATACAAAAAACTGTTAAAATAGCATTATTTTGACGTTTAATAAATAGAATATATTTTTTATAATTTATTCATAAGTATTTCTATGGGCGTACGCGTAGCTAAAAAAAGCGCTCCCTTTTAACCTATGCAAATCTTATATTTTTTTTATTTCCTTCATCTTCACAAAATATGTATTTTTAAAAATAATAAATGATAAGTATTATAAATAATTTGTAACAATTATGTCTAAAATTAAAATAATCGTCATATTGCCTCCCTAAATTATAACAAACCTTTCCTACGCCTTCCTTGGATAAATCTTGTCTAAGCCAATGTCTTTATCACATAAAATGAAAAAGATTTTTGAAACATGATTTGGCGAGTTTTTGGCATTTTTAAAACATTTTAATATTAAAGGAACCCAAGTTGAAAGGCTTGAGGTCAACATGAATTCGCCTTTTTACTTTTTCCATTTGTTTTTCAATATATTAAAAATGTTATCAATCAAAATAATGGGCTTATGGTCAGTATTTGACAGCCTAGACTATAAGACAGGTTACAAAGTTGCAACAATGATTTTGCACATTTTGTGAATAAAATCAGGAAATTTTTAAGGGATATTATTCTATTTTTTTGTGACGATGATAGACGCAGAATCCCCTAAAAATTTATCCCTTTTAAAATCTGCCCCAAATTCCCCAATTTCCAACTCTGCTTCAAATTGTAAATCGATTCTTGACCAAAAGGAGGTAAATTTCAATGCTTTTAAAACCAATTTTAAAAATACCACACACAATTTAGTTTCAATATTAAATATTTAATTTTTTAGCCTGACTCTTGCGATGAACAAATTATTGGAATTGAAGGGAACGTGAGCGATGAATGTGTAGCCAAAATAAATGACGATATTTTACCGGTAAATTATAAATAAACAATTGCTACTTGAAAATTATGTTAAAAAAATGTTTTACGCGACTTTGTTTCGTGACTTTTTATAGTGTATGAAATTTATACTCATGCTTAAGTTACAAAAACGGGAAAAATTTATTAGGTTATTTTTAATTATGTTTAGGAAAAAGAAGCGTTGTCGGACAGCAGTTTGAAGGGGTCTTCTGATGAATCTTTACCAGTTATAGATATAACGATAGAGGATGACAAAGATTCAAGCATTAAAAGCCAGGAAATCGTTGTAAAATTCAAATTATATTTGAAAAAATGTTTAAATGTCGATCGATTTTTCAATATGTTAACTATATATCTACTTAATAACATTTGGTTATTTTTAAAGGAATTAGATTGGGATATACTAGTGGATAATTTTGGAACTTTAGTTGCTAAAGAAGTGATCAAATTAAACCATTGGTTGTTATTTGTCCCAATCAATATGAAATCTAAAGCCGAATCCTATATAGAAAATTTGAAATACTCAGCATTGAGCAATTCTAATCTTGAAATTTCAAATCCACACACGTAAATATTATAATTTCTTTTTTAACTTTAAAGGACAAATTTCTTAAAAAAATTAATATTTATAGGATTATAATAGAAAATTCAACGGAATTATTAAGTTTAATAGAAACACACATTGGATTGAGTTACGGGAGCCGATATCAATTAGCTATGGTTATACTGTCGAAGGCAACTTCGCAAACATATTTTTCAAAGATTAAGCTTCTTTGTAATAAATATGCTGGTAAATTGATTTTAAATCTATTTAAATATGTAATAATTTATAAAATTAAGAATAAGTTATTCAATTGTAAAATTATGCGTTCTTTAGTACCATCCCAGCTGATGTTGAATTCGACGTTGTTGGATCCCAGCATCCCAGGGACAAGAATTATTGCAGCTCTTAAGGAGAAAGCATCCATGAAAGGCTATGTAAAACTTTAACGACTGTTTTTTAATAAAAAAAATTATATTAAAATTATGGTGTTTATGTAAAATTTTAGATCCCCATTTAAAATAGTTAATAAATTTGATTTCTTACAGAACAATTCAGTGGAGTTATTGGGGCCTGGTTTAAAATCTCTGTCCAAGTACGAAATGGAGAGTCGAATTTACGAAGGCACGATAGCTAGCCCTCATAAGCCACGTTATGAAGCTTTGGGTGGAACTGTAGCCATAAAAGGACACATAAATTTCGAGTAAAGTTATTAAAAGATTTAACTTATTTTCGGCAAACAAATAAACACTATGTGAAAATCAAAATATTAATAACGTTTTTGTTTTATATTCTATAGGAATAATTATAATAAGATTTTGGAATACGAACGGATCTCTTTAATCAATTGGCCAACTTTCATGAAAAATGACAAAGTCCTCTTCAGGGTTGAATTAAGCAATTCTTGCAGCTATTTTCGCATCAAGGATCTAAAACTAGATCCAAAATTCCTTAAAATCTCATCCAAACGATACAAGGTTTTATTTTAGATGTTTTTATTTTAAAATATAGTGAAATTAATTTTTTGAATTAAAATTATTAAAGACACATTTTTTACAAATTGATTTATTGCAGGGAAAATTGCTCGAATATCGCTATGCCACATATAATGGGAAAATTTTGGATTTTGAAAGTAAATGCGAAGTTGCCTTTAGGATTGATGAATGTGTAGATACTTTAATCAAAGATTTATGCATAGGCGATGAGTTAGAATATTCATTGATTCAAATGCCGGATTATAAAAGAGCCATTAGGATAATCAAGAGTGCCCTTTCCACTTAAATGTTGATTACCATATGTACAATAATACTCATTTTTGATACAACTTTATAATGTATATTGATAAATTTTTATTATAAATTTTTTGATTTCAATAAAGGTTTCGTGCAAAAATGTGTTCAATAACAGATTTTATGTAGAAATAATAATGGTAATCGTTACATAATGTTTTTCTTATATGCAATCTTCTAAGCTATTGTACATTAAAGATAATGTTGATAAAATATCTAAATAACAGGTGGCGTAAGAACAATTCCCAAAATTGTGTTGATTTATACACCTTTTCCTCATTAAGTTTTAGCTTCATAAATTAAGCAACGTAGCCATGGGCGTAACCAGATTTTGGATTATAAGGGGGGGGGGGCGAAATTTTTTTAAGTTCAATATGGGGGGGGGGCAAAACATAATTTTTTTTAATTTTTAAGGGTTTTTTATTTTAAAAATTTTTTTCATTAAGGGGGCCCCTGGCTACGCCCATGAACGTAACCTAAAAACTAAGTGCACTGGAAGGAGTAAGATGCACGGGTGACCTGAACCCGACCAGAGATTAAAAAGTATAATTATTCTCGTCAAGTCGGGTTCAAAGAGAGTCGGGTTAAAGGCTATGACATTTTCTAATATCCTCGAAGAAAATTGAAATTTAAAATGCTTGCTGGTTACTTATAGATTTAACTAAGAATTTCAACTAGCCCCTATTTAAGGTGAACCTAAACTGCTCAATTTGTTAGCTAAGAATTGCATTGCAGGGCTAAGATTATGTGACTTTTATAGAAAATTAGATGCGGAACTATTATAACTCGTTTTTAATATAAATTAGTTTAGGTTACTTTAGACCAAAAACTTAGAATTTGACTACATTTTTTCGTTATTACAATAAATCGTTCAAAAAATTTGCTATAAAAATTTGTGGCATAAATTAGATTGTCAGAGCTAATACTTTAATTTGTTAAATAAAATTATACATTTCCGGTTTAAATTTTTGAGCTTCGTTGATGTCGGTTGCCTTCGGGCTACAAATTTTGAAACACTTTCGGGTAGGGTCGGGTTTGGGTTAAATAACGTGATTTCGCAGGCCTCTTGCTGTAAGGTATCAAAAAAGCTTGGCTGAAGGTATAAAATAACTATTATATACATGGGCGTAGCCAGGTTTTGGATTAGGGGGGGGGCAAAACGTTTAAAAGTTCAATTAGAGGGGGGTAAAACATAAATTTTTATAATTTTTCAAAGTTTTTGCATTGAAATTTTTTTTTTGTAAATTAGGGGGGGGGGGGCGGACGCCCGTGATTATATATCTTAAAATTTTAATAAGCTTGGCCGGCACCATCATAAGCTTTTAGGTCCATTTGAGGTCAAATTAAAAAGAAGGTATTAGGAGACCTAGCGTGCTATATTTTGAGCTGTATAGGACAAGATATATTTAATATCGCTATATTTTATCTAAAAATATTTCTGATGCCATGAGTAGAAACAGGATTGCCTAAAACTTCTTAAATTATTTATTTGAAAATAAGTTGTAGGTTTTAACCCAAAAACCTTAAAAACAAGCCTTTTAAAATTTTGTTTTTTAAAAGGTCTTCATTTACCATAAAAGCGGTCGGGTAGCAAATATGTTGCTTTAGACTATAGTTATCTTTTCAACTTTAACCTGCCGCTTCCTTCTTCTCCTACCCCTTTTTTATGTAAAAAGTTATGATGCTAAAGGGCTGGTCATAACCACAGAAAAAATAAATGATAGGTGAGTCAGTTTAGCGTGTTATTTTTTTTTTAGAAATTATAGAAAAATATTTAAAAGCCTCGAGGGGGGGCAAGAATGCTTTAGGGAGAAGCAAAATAAACATTTTTTCAAATTTTAGCCAGAATTTTAATAAATTTAAACAAAATTTTGGATTTAGAGGTGGGCAGGCGCCCTTCCCTGCCCCCCCCCCCTTTGGCTATGCCCATTGCTACAGACACGATGATTGTACGTTTTTAATTAGCTTCAGAATTGTATGATGTATGTTATGTATACATATGAAAGAAGAATAGCCACTACCTGATGAATTTGCGTTTTTTAAATACCGTCTCGCGAAATTAAAAAGAAAGCATTTTGAAACCTTTATTAAAAATTTTTGCTCAATAAATTTATTCTTAAATTATGGAAGATAAATCTTATTTTAATCCTTTTTCAATTTCACAAGTCTTAGATGAAATTGCAGAAAAATACTATGGTAGTGACGGTGATGAAGTAAGAAAGTCCATTTCTTTGTTTCTTAAAATTTTATCTTATTAAACATTATAAATTTTTAAGTTTACCATATAGTAGTTAAATGATATAAATTTGTTATATTATTATTTAAGTCAATCGACTTAGAAGATATTCCGGAATATATTATGTGGCAAGAATATGCTAATGCTTACTATAATAGAAGAACAAATATATAAAAAGTATGTCCTTTTAATGTGAATATTAAACTTTTATAGTATCATACTTTAGGTTTTTACGAGTTTTATGTAAATTACTTATTCTAATCACCCTTATTTTATTAAATCGAGTATATTTCATAAAAGATAAACTTTCGAATCATTTATGTTAATTTTTAGTTACGGTTTTGTATACATCAATTTTAAAAATAGGAAAATAAAGATCCTCAAGAATGTAGTTCTCTAAATGAAACAAGAGAAATTGCTCAAGAAGAATCTTTAAGTCCTGCAGACAATATTGAAGGAAAGGCAACAAATAAAGAAGAGGTTAATTCTAATAAAGAAGAAGAACCCGTCAAAAATGAATAATTTTGATAATATTTATATTGAATAACCAAATAAGTTACATTTATTTTTAAAACTTGGACATTTCATATAAATTTAACCTTAATATAATTTAAGAGTCTTACATAGAATTAGAGTTCTGGGAGGTTCGAAAGGCATCACAAATTATTAGCAACGGTATTTCAAATATTTAATATATTAGGTAAAATTCAATACTTTTAAATCTCATTTAAAAAACCATAAATAAACGAGTTTTAAACAATTTCTTTTTAAAAAAAGATTATATAGGAGGAATTAAGATGTGATTTAGCATAAAGT
This sequence comes from Gordius sp. MW1, assembly GCA_964036665.1. NCBI lineage: Eukaryota > Metazoa > Nematomorpha > Gordioida > Gordea > Gordiidae > Gordius > Gordius sp. MW1. The sequence continues at coordinate 19,146,716 of OZ038530.1, forward strand.
CGAAAGCTTTAAATTAAATATTTTAAATTTTTTAGCCTGACTGCAACAGCACTAATCAAGATTGCAATGAACAAGTTATTGGAATTGAAGGGAACGTGAGCGATGAATGTGTAGCCAAATTAAATGACGATATTTTACCTGTAAATTTTGAATAAACAATTGCCACCTTAAAAATTATGTTTAAAAAATTATTTTACGCGACTTTGTTACGTCACTTTTTATGGTGTATAAAATTTATACTCATGCTGAAGTTACAAAAACGGGAGAAATTTATTAGAACTTACTATAAGAAACATCATTTTTAATTATGTTTAGGAAAAAGAAGCCTTGTCGGACAGCAGTGATGAATTACCAGTTATAGATATAACGATAGAGGATGACAAAGATTTAAGCATTAAAAGCCAGGAAATCGTCGTAAAATTCCAATTATATTTGAAAAAATGTTTAAATGTCGATCGAGTTTCTTTAACTATATATACTAAATAACATTTGGTTATTTTTAAAGGAATTAGATTTGGATAAATTAGTCGATAATTTTGGAACTTTAGTTGCTAAAGAAGTGATCAAATTAAACCATTGGTTGTTATTTGTCCCAGTCAATATGAAATCTAAAGCCGAATCCTATATTGAAAATTTGAAATACTCAGCTTTGACCAATTCTAATCTAGAAATTTCAAAACCAAACACGTAAATATTATAAAACAAGCATTTTTTATAAAAACTTTAAATTACAAGCTTGAATTAATCATAAATGTTTATAGGATTATAATAGGAAATCCATCGGAATTATTAAGTTTAATAGAAACACACATCGGATTGAGTTACGGGAGCCGATATCAATTAGCTATGGTTATACTGTCAAAGGCAACTTCGCAAACTTATTTTTCAAACATTAAGCTTCTTTGTAATAAATATGCTGGTAAATTGATTTTAAATCTATTTAAATATGTAATAATTTATAAAATTAAGAATTTATAAGTTATTCAATTGTAAAATTATGCGTTCTTTAGTACCATCCCAGCTGATGTTGAATTCGACGTTGTTAGATCCCAGCATCCCAGGGACAAGAATTATTGCAGCTCTTAAGGAGAAAGCATCCATGAAAGGCTATGTAAAACTTTAACGACTGTTTTTTAATAAAAAAAAATTATATTAAAATTATGGTGTTTATGTAAAATTTTAGATCCCCATTTAAAATAGTTAATAAATTTGATTTCTTACAGAACAATTCAGTGGAATTATTGGGGCCTGGTTTAAAATCTCTGTCCAAGTACGAAATGGAGAGTCGAATTTACGAAGGCACGATAGCTAGCCCTCATAAGCCACGTTATGAAGCTTTGGGTGGAACTGTAGCCATAAAAGGACACATAAATTTCGAGTAAAGTTATTAAAAGATTTAACTTATTTTCGGCAAACAAATAAACACTATGTGAAAATCAAAATATTAATAACGTTTTTGTTTTATATTCTATAGGAATAATTCTAATAAGATTTTGGAATACGAACGGATCTCTTTAATCAATTGGCCAACTTTCATGAAAAATGACAAAGTCCTCTTCAGGGTTGAATTAAGCAATTCTTGCAGCTATTTTCGCATCAATGATCTAAAACTAGATCCAAAATTCCTTAAAATCTCATCCAAACGATACAAGGTTTTATTTTAGATGTTTTTATTTTAAATTATAAATTTTGAAATTAAATTTTTAAAGACACATTTCTGTACAAATTTATTTATTGCAGGGAAAATTGCTGGAATATCGCTTTGCCACTTATAATGGGAAAATTTTGGATTTTGAAAGCAAATGCGAAGTTGCCTTTAGGGTTGATGAATGTGTAGATACTTTAATCAAAGATTTATGCATAGGGGATGAGTTAGAATATTCATTGATTCAAATGCCGGATTATAAAAGAGCCGTTAGGATAATCAAGAGTGCAACCCTTAAAAATTTGGATTACCATTTGTGATAGAATTTTATATTGTATATTGATAATTTTTTTTATTATAAATTTGATTTTAATAAAGGTTTAGTACAAAAATGTGTTCAAATGCAGATTTTATGTAGAAATCATATATTATTGGTAATCATGGGCGTATCCAGGATTGGACTAAGGGGAGGGGCTAAATGAATATTTTTAGTTATTTTAGTCATTAAAATTTATTTTCGCAGATTTTTTTTGGATTTAAAGGGGGGCAGCCGCTCTTCTCCCACCCTGGCTACGTTCATGTTAGTAATTGTTATATAATAGTTATCTACGTTATAAAAGTGCAGTATGCTATCTTCTGAGCTAAATTTTTATAAAATTACTATATAACAGGTAGCTTAAGAACAATTCTAAAAATTGTGTAGATTTTTACATTTTTCCTCATTTTTTAGCTTTTAGAAATTAGGCGATTTTCTAATACCAAGTGTACACGCATGCATGAGTGCCCGAAACCCGACCCTAGCTTAAAATTTCCAAATACCCTAGGGTCGGGTCGGGTTGAAAAGAAAAGGCTACGACATTTTGTAATATCCTTGAAGGAAATAGAAATTTAAAATGCTTGCATTTATATATTGAACTAAAAAATTTCAAGTTAGCTATGCTATGTATGGATTTAAGCAGGGCTAAGATTATGTGACTTTTATAGAAAATTAGATGCGGAACTATTAGAACTCGTTTTTGATATAAATTAGTTTATTTTTACAGAACAGCTTAAGGAGCAGATTAGACCAAAAACTTGGGATGACTACATTTATTCGTAATTACAATTAAGCGTAAAAAAATTTTTGCTCTAAAAATTTGTGGCATAAATTAGATTGTTAGAGCTGATACTTTGATTTGTTGAAATGATACATTTTTAATGGTTTTGCATTGAATTTTTTTTTTGTCATTTGGGGGGCAGCCCCCTGGCTACGCCCCTGAAGGAGTCCTATATTAAATTAGATTTATGGGAGGTTCGAAAGGCATCACAAATTATAAGTAACGCTTTTTACAAATATTTAATATATTATAAGCGAAAATATTACAACTTTTTGTAAAATTAAAAGCTAAAAAAGTTCCATTTAGAAAACTGGGGCATACTAGACATTTTGTTAAAAAAATTATTTGTACGAAAACTAATTTTAAAACAATCAAAACACATGACCCTAAATAATATTTTTTAATTTTTTTTTGATTTTATATCGGGTATTTATAAATTTTATTTAAAACGGCGTTAGCATTTTTTGACTAAAAGCATATAGGTTAACTAACATTGATGTTGGTTGTGGAGATTATTTTATGGGCTTTTTCAACTTTTGTTAGCTTTTCGAAGTCATACTACCAATGCAATGAAAGTTTAGGATGATAAATAAAATGTCGAATTAACAACGATTAAGTTATGAGTCTTATTTTATCAATATAGAGTTTGATTAATTATTAGTTGAAAAAAATGAGCTTAAAATCATTCTTAGTAATGGGGATGGCCAACAGGTTTTATTTGCTATGCACATGGGCGTACCCAGTTTTGAATTAGGGGGGGGGGGGCAAAATGTTTAAAAGTTCATTTAGAGGGGGGCAAAACAAATTTTTTTTAATTTTTCAATGTTTTTGCATTGAATTTTTTTTCTCTCGTAAATTAAGGGGGGGGGGGGGGGGAGAGAAATGTTCGGTTTTAAAATTTCGAAGGCTTAAAGAACGGAAAATTGGGGCTTTTTAAAAAATCCCCATTAATCTAGATGACGCGTTGTAATAGAAAATGTAAAAACCCTTTTGTAATTTTAACCTTGGTTACTACTTCCCCTTTATCCGTGGGCGTAGCCAAAGGGGGGGGGGGAGGAGGGAAAGGGAGGGGCGGCTGCCCCCTTTAAATCCAAAAATTTGTTAAATTTATTAAAATTATGGCTAAAATTTCAAAAAATGCAATCATTATTTCCAACCTCTAATTCCAAAATAAAGCTATGGTGCTCATAATCACAAAATAATAAATTACATATTTTGTACTAGGTGAGGTGGGTTAGCGTCTGATTTTTTTATATTTTAGACGAAATTATGGATAATAAAAAAGCATTAATGGGACCTTCCGAAAAAAACTTCTCCAATTCTTATTTAAATTCTGGCTAAAAATATGAGTAATTATAGGCGTAGCCAAGGGGGGGGGGCAGGGAGGGGCGGCTGCCCCCCTTTAAATCAAAAATTTTGTTGAAATTTATTAAAATGATGGCTAAAATTTCGAAAAATAATCTTTTTGCCCCTCCCTAAATCATTATTGCCCCCCTCTAATTCCAATGCTGGCTGGCTACGCCCATGTGAATAAGTCATGGTGATTGTGCGTTTACAATTAGCAATAGCATCAGACATATGATGTAGCATATATATCTAAAGAACACTTGTCATGAAGATGAATTAGCAGTTTTTATATATTCTGGGCAAATTAAACAGGAAAAACCTTTATAATATATTTAAAAACAATTATTTTATACTAACACAATCCAGTATATATTTCGCTATCATCCAACGTATTTGAGTTGCCTTGCTATTTACACATCAAGTCTACTCCAAAACAATTACAATCCATCAATACACTAAACAATATCAATTTAAATACATTACAACCTTACATTTTTGGGAAGCTAAATTTTAAATTATGAATGATGACTTATTTGATCTTTCTCATATTGGAAAATGCATTGAACTATTAAGTGAACATTTACATCTTAGTGACGATGACGAGGTAAGTATGTTTATTTTTAGTTCATTTATCCAAATTTAAACTTATTTAACGTTATAAATTTCTTAATTGCTATGCAATTTATGTAAATGTAGCATTTTGTAGTTGAATAATTTTAAATGTAATAAAAACTCATGTAATCTTACTAATTTAATCAAACTAAAGTTATTTCTGTTTATTTTCAAGCCAGTGTGTTTAGAAGATACAGGGAATTATGCTCTGTGGCAAGATTTTATGTACTTTAATTCGGAAACAAATGTATCAAAGGTAGGTTTTTGTACAATTTGCAAATTTTTTAAGATTGATATACACTTTAAGTTTTCTAGTGCTTTCAAATCGTGTTAATTTACTTATTTTGATCACTCTTAAAGTATTAAGTCATCTATAAATTATGATACATAATATTTTAGATGGTTATGGTTTCATTAGTTACCTAATATAATGAGCTATTTATTGAAAATAGGAAAATGAAATTTCTCAAGAAACTAGTCCGAACTCTACATGTGAATTTAATAAAGAGATTTCAAGTGAATCTGAAGATGATATCAAAGGAAAAACAACCATTAAAAAAGATTCTACTAATGAGGAAGAACGTGTCGAAAATTGATAATTTTATAAAATTTATAATTTAATTTAATCTAGTAAGTAACATCAATTTTTAAAATATAGATAATGAATTTTATATTAATAAACTCTCATTGAAATCTAAGAAGTTCTATTTAAATTAATCAGCTTTGCAGGGGTCTGAAAGGCATTAAAAAATAGAAGGAACAGTTTTCAAAAATATTTAAGTTATAGTAATCGTCAAAAAATGCAAGGGTTTTGTAAAATAAGAGCGAAGAAAGTTTCGTCTTACAATGCAAATTTTTGCTATATACCTCTTTAATCTGGACAATTGAGGCATATTATAGAACAAATTAAAAGGAAATATGAATAAAAATATCTATTTGCGCGAGAAAAACTATTTCTTTTTTATTATTTTAAACTAAATTTTGTACATCTTATTTATGTTTAATTTTAACTAAAAACACAACGATTTAAGTAAGGCCACTAAAAAGACACGATTAAACCATATTGCTAGCACAATTTTACTAAAACAATCTAAGTTACAAGTGGGCCAATCAATCTAAAATTATTCAATCATTGCTCCCTCCCGCCGATCCAAATAATCTGCTTAATAATATTATAGTAAAATTAAAAAGATCCATCATTTTACTTAAATCATAATTAAACTTTTTCTCTTTATTCATATCCTGACTGATCTCCTATAAATATATTTAGTTGTAATTCAAACAGGCAAATCTATATCCAATTAGTATAAGTAAGCACTCCGTACGCATGGTCGTATAAGATAGCGAAAAACAAACTTTTCTATATGCCATTTATATGAATGTCGTAAGATAGACAATAACAAAAAAATAATTAATAATGCATCTAGAAATTTCTACTATGCTAATGACGCTATAATTTGGTAAAAAAAATAATAGGCCACAATACGATGTTTTTAAAAGTAACGATTAACAAGTTTGCTATTTAAAACAATTTAATACAATAGTCCTAAAAAATGTTATAAAAATAATTAAGATTTTACATAGGGTAAATATGAATTTTAACATGTTTTTGCTAAACGCATGTAGTAAGAATTTAGAATGATTTAGATTGTCTGAGATTATTCATTCAATGAGCATTTTCACTTCTTTTGTTCCTTTTTCGACGTCAAACCAATGAAGGTCTAGGATATAAATGTAAATGTTAATTTAGCCAAACTTAAGTTGTGAATCCAAGTATATTAAATATTTTAAACAAACAAATTACGTTTTTAATACAACTTTTTTGAATGCAAATAAATATTACTATATAGCTTTACATATGATCTATTGTATAAAAATGTAAAAATAAATTAATACCTCATGAAATTTTACCAGACCAAATTGCTTTCGCCTGCTAACCGGTTTATATATAGCTTAGATTAACCAATTAATTAACAAAAACAAAATTAAATTATAAAACAACCTTTTAAATTAAAGTTAAAGTATACCTATTTGCACAATTTTAAATATTTCCACGATTTGAAACATAGCAAGCAACTGGAAAAAACTCGTTTAAAACCAAAACCTCAACTTTAAAATTTCAATACCAACATGACACTCATATAAGCATGTGCATTTTGAGTTCAAGTTAGTAAGGAGTCTATACAACAGATCTAATCTAACTAAGTATGAAATTAGTTAAACATAAAAACACAAGGGGTCATACTTAACTTTTCACAAAAATATATTTCCCTAAAATTTATTAATAAAACTATTTTAAAATTAATAATTGTGTTTTACAAGTTAAATTTTTGTTAAACAACTAAAAAGTTTTATAACCTCGGCTTGGGTGGGATGAATAGCCATAGTTCTATCAAAATCGGCTTTGGTAGCTCCCATTTTAATGGCCACAGCGTAACCCTGCGTTATTTCACCCGCGTTTGGACCTAAGTAATGGAACCCTACGATCTTTTCCTAGAGAAGTGATTTTCAAAAAATAATGAAATGCCGTAAGCAATATTATATCAAATTCAAAAAACTGATTTAGTGACAAATATTGATTTGGTTTTTGCAAAATATTATTAATATTTTTAGCCCAGATTAGGTATAATGCCTATTGATTAAGGAATTATGATTTAATTAATTACACTCGTTTTAAACAAATTAACTAAAAAAAGTAAAGAATAAGATTCGGAGATTTATATTACCTTGAGGGACTTTACAACTATGAGTTTGCCATAGCATACGTCCATTTCACGGTTGGGAATTGTCCATTCGAGTGGTCTGAAATGCGTGGCATAGACCTAGTTAAACGATCAAAATTATTTTTTTCTGCAAATTGTGCCTAAAATTAAAACTAAAAAAAGTATTAGCAATCAACCGTTTAAACGCAAAAGCATACAATATTTAATATATTTGGGCCCCAATAAACTAGCTAGAGAGAAAAGTTCTAATGATTTTAAATGAAATCAGGGTTAAAATTGAACAAATCTTAAAACTACCCTCCCCCCCTCTAATCCAGAAGTGGCTCCACACTATATTCTTCCCAACACTTAATTCAATCTAATCTCAAAATTCAATAGACTCCTTTTAAAATACTCTAAAATTTTATTGAAACTAGCATGGGCGTAGCCAGCATTGGATTAGAGGGGGGGGGCAATAATGGTTTAGGGAGGGGCAAAATATTGTTTTTTAATTTTTAGCCATACTTTTAATAAAATTCCACAAAATTTTGGATTTAGAGGGGGGCAGCCGCCCCCCGTGCCCCCCCCCCCGGCTACACCCATGCCCTCCCCGGTTGCCCATTGAAAACTAAACATGTTTTTTAAAACATAAAAAAATTTATTATAACGAGCATTACATCTATATCGGAATCGCCGTATTTTGCCCGAGCATTTTCTTCGGAAAGTCCACAAGAACCATACTCGACGGGTGTGAAAATGGTTGTAGGGACCGCCTCGTAATCGCATTGAATATCGCTATTGCCGAACAGTCGCCGAGCCAATAAGTTTCCAGCCGCCACGGCTACGGGGGTTAGTTCGGGCTTACCATCATCATTGTCACCCACCGCGTATATATTGGGTACGCTAGTTTGCTCGTTGGTCGTTATTAGCTTGTTATTCCTGTTTTTCTCAAAAAAATAGTTATAATACTCACTTTCTAGCGTTTTAAAAACGGCTTGGTTTTGTTTGCTCTACCTTTGGCTTTAGTCGAGTAAATATGAACAGACCAAGGTTTTTTTTGGTCTGTTTATGTTTAGTCGACTAAAATCAAAGGTCGACCAAACAAAACCCAGCCGTTTTTACAACACTACTCATCTTCTCCCCGTTAAAACTTAGCGAAAATAGGTAAAGAAACACTACGTGGGCGTAGTAGCCAGGAGGTGGTAGGGAGGGGCGGCTGCCCCCCTCTATATCCAAAAAATCTGGAAATTTTAATATATAATTATGGCTAAAATAAGTAAAAAGCTCCCTAAATCATTATTGCCCCCCCCTCTAAATCTAATCCTGGCTACGCCTGTGATACAATAGGATAAGAACGTTCATGTATAATTGAACGGAATGCGTTTAATATGGGGAAAGCTAATCTAATAAAAAAGGAAATGAAAGCAGGATTGCGAAAAAGTAACCAAGGGCCAGCCAGCACACGATTTGATGTTGTATCATAAGAATGCCTGGTCTTTATTGAATTAAAAACGGTGTGAAATGGTATAATCACTGAAAAGTTAAAGACATCTCTTAACTGAATATTAGATCAAATATCAACGGCAGGATAAAAGAAAGTATGAAGACAATCCATATTCTATTTCTTCTAGAATTAAACTTGTGTCAACCAATATTTATAACTATTTAATTTAAAATGCAAAAACTTTTAAGCTTGACCTAAACACCGAATCAACTCCAAAATTACAAATGAAAAAGCTTGAGGCATTTTGATAATTGAATGATTCATTTCTTGAAACGCAAATATTTTTATATCATAATCAAAATTCAAACGTGAGCTATTTAAGAAGGGCTCCTATAATTACCTCTGGCCATTTTTACGAGCTTTTGCTTAAAATGTCGCCACGATATGAACATAATAAACAAGGTTATATGTAACATTACTAACAAACCTGGGCCTAGCCAGGTTTTGGATTAGGGGGGGGGGGGCGAAACGCTTAAAAGTTGAATTAGGAGGGGGGGGCAAAACATAATTTTTTTTAATTTTAAGGGTTTTTGAGTTGAAAAATTTTTTTACCCTCATTTAGGGGGGGGGGCGCCCCTGCCTACGCCCATGCTAATAAATAAAATATTGATAAACTTGATTGTTTAACAGAAAAATTAAAGTGCCTTATAAATTTAAAGAAAAAAAATTGGCTAATATATTTGATATAAAATGAGCTACTTAGGATTTGTTTTGACACCGATCTTCTCCAAACCCAAGGTTTCGGTCCGAGCTTCTCTCCCAATCGCCAACAAAACCTAAAATTTAAAAAGATATTCAAGTGTAAAAAAGTTAAGCATTAATATGTATCCCATTCTTATCAGGCACACCAATTAGATATTTTACTTTAAAACAATTTATAAAAAACTTGGAATTACTAACCTTCCAATATTTTAAAAGTTTTAAATGAAAAAACAGAGAATTTATATTAACAAAAAATTTAACTCATTTATAAAACGTTTTTACTTTTTTAAGTTTGCCACTCAGTGGTAATATATAATTTTAAATAAAAATCGAATAATAATCTTAAAATGACTAAACTGGGTCGCAATTTTTTAAGTCAGTGTTGGTGTAATAATTAGCAAACCGTATTAAAATCCTGGTGGGAAGTTGACCCATCTTTCATTTTGTAATGAACTCTAAGCTTGCCTGGTTTTCCATCTTCCAGCTTCTCTATCTACCGTCGTCGATTGAGAAATAATCGAAATCGAACATTGACCACATAAAATTTAATTTGTATAAGTTATTGATTATACATAAAAATGTTTAATAAGTGTATTGGCACCCATTTGGCATCTTTATCAAGCTTTAAATCAACAAATTTGTTAACGCTACTTATATATAACTAAGGTTTAGTCGATAATGGGCATCTAGATATCTATTTAACACTCCGTTAAGCAGGGTTCCGACGCAAAATTTATTCAGAAGGTGAAAATAATTTATTTATTTTAAAAAATAACATTCACTTTCTATCAATAATAACAAAAAAAACCTAAAAATTCACTCTAAACTTTTGACGACCTCAATTATCTTGACAGAACGCCGTAGGTAATTCAAATGGTATAAACAGTGACAAAAGAAGAGGAAATATACATTAAAATCGCGCGTTAAGATTAAATACAACCTCTGATCGAATAATTTAATTTCAAAACGTTATTCATCTTAAGAAATTGAAATATGCATAATTAATCGGTAAAACCTTGGTGGGGACGGCTTGATTAATAAACTTGACTCCGTGGTCTGCCATGTATTTACCAACCCCATCAGCCATTTCACGGTCAAAACGTCTCAAGATTTCCGATCTCACCATTACAGTTAGGTCAAATCCTAAATTACGTAAAAGAAAATTATATATTTCACGTATATTTCTTATACTATTGTGAATCTTCCGAATTTTAAACGCATAAACTTTTAGAGGGAAAAACTCTAACTCAAATAAAATTTTGACCATCAGTTAATACCTTATGGCAATGTAAAAGTGTTTGAGGTGATCATTTTCATTATTAAATGAATTTATGACAACTAAATGATTCATTTCAAATATCAAAGTCAAAATATTACGCGTACAAAGTATTGAAAAATAAAAATATAGCCAAGTTAGAGAAAAAATTTAGAGTTTGAAGTCCTAAAGCCTCTTGCATAAGTCTAATCAATTATAACACTTCAGGCTTGGGCCAAATTTTAGAGACCGACCTGTGGCTCTATTAAAGTCAGTCGCTTTTTGTAGTAACCCTTTAAAAGCATACAAATATAATTGCAGTTAATCGCCTTTATTTCATCTTATTTTATAAATAAAACTATAAAATGTTTATAGCAAATGTTTTAAAAATTAATTAAGTAAAAACAGAGAAATTTATAAATTTTTATATAATAATTTTACCGACGCCGCTTAAAAATCCTGCGCATTCCAAGGCTATGTAAGAGGCACCGATGCATAACGTTTTTCCCGGTGGATAAGACAACGAAAATATATCATCGCTACGAAAATACATAATTTTAGTTTTTCATATTGTAGTTCCAAGCTCAACAATTAACATGGGCGTAGCCAAAGGGGGGCAGGGAGGGGCGGCTGCCCCCCTCTAAATCCAAAAATTTGTGTTAAAATTATTAAAATTATGACTAAAGTTTCATAAAATGACCATTTTGCCCCTCCTTAAACATTATTGCCGCCTTTAATCCCAAATGCTGGCTACGCCCATGACAGTTAATATAAAATCCTCACCTCATTGACTCATCGGTCAAACCAAATTTTTTTACTTACAAAACAAAAGCAGTGATAAAATTATTCGTCACGCGGCAAACATATTTTTTGTGTATAAAACTCGAGAAACAATAAATTAAAATGTCAATTTTTTGATTTATTTAGGTAACTCTTTATAATAAAACGAGAGATAAACGGTAAAAAAAAATAATAATAATGGGCTAAGTATAACATGAAAAACTAAAATTTTAACTTTTTATCCAAGAGATTTGTATTTAGTGATGGGCTAGAGGAAATAAGGGTTAGACTATTTCGGGAAAAAGAGGTAATTAAACAAGGAAGAAATAAGAAAAAAGAGTTAAAAAATTTAAAATGGAGAATAACTTACTAAGAACACATAAACCCCTAATTTTTTTTTTTTAAATCGCAATTTTTGGTGACTTTAAATACAAGCATTCTTAAAAATATAACAATGTTGCCCCGCTGTAATATAGAGTTGTAAAAACGGCTAGGTTTTGTTTGGTCGACCTTACACCAAAGGTTTTTTTGGTCTGTTCATGTTTAATCGACTAAAACCCACAAAACCCCAGCCATTTTTACAACACTTCTGTAATACCTGGTAATGCAATGTTCCTTAGCTCCAGGCAGATCGGGTGGGTAAAGGGGCCGAAGACCACTGGCCACGACGAAATATTTCGAAGTTACCTTCGTAACTTTCCCATCTTTATCTTTAGCCTATTACAGTGAAACCGCTTTGACAAAATATTTATTATCGAAACAAAAGTTACAAAACACTTTATTCAACAATAAAATGAAAATCATTCTCGGGCCCGTTTTATTGTTTTTACTATGTGGGCCATGCCATGACAAATCAAAACGTTTCCAACCGACAATCTCAGATATGGATAATTTTTGGCGGGGGTGTAGGCCTCATATATTATTGTAATTTCTGAAAATTTTAGCCATTTTGGGCCCATACATTTTAAATTATAAACCTTCAAAAAGCCAAAATCACGCTCGGGCATTTATTGATTATTTTACTATTTGTGTCATATTTTTAATAGTAAAGACGCTATCCTCCTGAATTTTGGTGTATTCTGTTCCTAAAGAAATTCTCCGTCAAAATAATTTAACATAAAACCTCAAAACTTTGCGGTAAATTTTTTGTGGTTATATTTTTAAAAATCATACAAACCTATTTTGACTCCATATTAAATCATCAATTTAACAAGGTGCACTCTTTCATGACCCATTATCATATTTCAATCGTCAAAAGTTCGGGACCGGCTACGAGATGGTCAAGTTAAAAAATTAAAAACATAATTCTAGATGGCAATAATGAATTATTAAAAGGACGTATTATGATGTTTGCTTTTATCAACTTTCAAATCTATAAAAAAAAATACCTGGTAAATAAGTAAAAATGGAGAAAAAATAAGTTTAAATTTTGGTCTTCCTTCTGCGTTATTAGTCTACGGGAGTTAAACACCAAATACAATAAAAAAAATCCCCATACTAATCGGGCACTATTAAACACACATAAAAGTAGTGTTGTAAAACCTTTGGCCTGTCGACTAAAACCAAAAGGTTGACCAAACAAAACCCAGCCATTTTTAAAATAAACCGTGAAACCATAAGGCATGGGGATAGCCAGCATTGGGATTAGAGGGGGGGGGGGGAATAATAATTTAGGGAGGGGCAGAACGATCATTTTTGAAATTTTCGCCATAATTTCAATAAATTTCAACAAATTTTTGGATTTAGAGGGGGGCAGCCGCCCCTCCCTGCTCCCCCCCCCCTTGGCTAAGCCAATGCCACAAGGCCAATTAGACAAACTATAAGGCCATTTAAACAAACCTCGATGGTATGAGGGTCTAGGAAATGGGCGCAGGCGTTGTAATATTCGATGGAAAGCTTCTCCAGCGCCGTGCTGTATCGGTAATTTAGGGAATGCACGTGATCTTGAACCGCTTTCACGAGTCGGGACCAGCTGTTAACGCGCCGGGGTGCGGCGAATTCGACTTGGGCCCCGCCTTCGACTTTCGTATCTCGAGGCCGTCCATCCCGATCGAACAGCTGATGATCGGCGGGAGTCAGCTGGTCGGAATCGCCGGGATAAGACCAACCGTATTTGGTGGAATCGGAAATCATATCGTTGAGGAGTGAAGCTCGGTGCATTAATTTCTTGGGTACACATCCCACGTTAACGCAAGTGCCACCCAATCCTAAGTACAGCAAAATATAAATTAATTTTAAATTCACATTCGTGAACTTAAAATTATACTTTGACTATATTGTGAATTTATACAAATATAAATGACCAAGTTAAGCAAGACAGGACAGACACGACAGCATGGGCGTAGCCAGGATTTGAATCAGGGGGGAAGCAATAATGATTTAGGGAGGGGCATAATGATCATTTCTTGATATTTTAGCCATAATTGTGTATTTGAAGATTTTCGGGTTTAGAGGGGGGTGGCAGCCGCCCCTTCCTGCCTCCCCTGGCTACGCCCATGCACGACAGACATTCTTAGCCAAAAATGAGCTTATAATTAGCATAGCAAGTCAAAATATTAAATCAAGCAGTTTAAGAAATTAAAAAGTGAAAAAAAGACACGGATGTATCTATATGACGTCGGAAAGAAAGGAAAAAAACGCTCTGACATAACCTAAGGTAATGGTGAAATTTTATCCAGCTGCGCACTAAAAATCATGCTTGTTGTAGGGGGTCAATATTACCTAGGAGGACTACAAAAATATCTTTATATATCTCCTAAACTATAGTTCCAGGTCCAAAAGGCACAAAAAATGTTAGGGAATTAGGTGATGTTGTTGAGGTGAATTTAAATATCTACACGATGATACACTAAGTCCTTTTTGAAGAGGTGTCCTGCGGCTGCAAAGCAAGTAACTTTTGAATAACAATTATCTTTATAAGGTTTATAAGTTGTTTTGTAAATCCTGTCCAAGTGTCGCTGTACTAACTGACTGACCTTTGAAATACTATACCTACCAATTTATCAGGAAAATATCTAACAATTTTCATTAATCTAACTAATGCGTCCTCGAGGTCAGGCAAGTTAGCCGGTTAGGGAAGTACAGAAGTGATTAATAAACAATTTTTCTCTCGGATAGTCAAAAACTAGCAAAAAATACGAGAAAAAGCACAAACACTACCATAAACCACGGAAATTATAATACGATGTTTAAAGGCAAAAAATTTACAATCGGGTCGGGAAAGTTATGCATTTAAAATGAAACTTTCTTACCCCATGTCGTCCCGATCGGAGTTGGCACGATAAAATCAAAAACCGCTACTTTAGCACCCTGCCTCGCCGATTCCTAAAAAACACATGAAGAGGTAATCATATAAAAAACAAACTCCTTTAACCGTTTTCAAATTTAAATGCTACATATATTTTTCATTAACACTTTGGGCCTGTCTTAAGTCTTAATATCGGATTTTGCTGCGGCGCAAAAATCGTCATACGGGGATATCATCACATAGCCGGGCTTAACTTCGAATTCACAGCAGGTTGGCATTTCAGGCGCATAACATAACAGCGATTTTGTAAGCTGCACATTTTTTCCTAAGCTTAAATGTTGTATGCCTTTTAAATTTTTAGGTTAAGGAAGGTTTAGATTTAATCTCAAGAGTTAAAATAAACAAAAAAAGGTTTTTAACTATCAAAAACAAAATATTAATAATTACAACCGAGTTTGACCCATGAAATTGAATCGGATATTTAAACAAAGATAAATTCGCGCGATTTGAATCTGAATCCGATATTAAGACAAGCCCTTAGACATAGATAAACCATTTAAGTAACAGCCCACACTATAGAATAGAGTTTTGGGCCTTGTTTGGTGGACCGTCAGTGTATCTAAGACTAACGGCCGATTCTGATCCATTTTTTAAATTTCGAATAAGGCTAGAGGTCGATAAAGAAAAACACACTAAAAAAACCTTGGTCTAATTATGTATGGTCGACTAAAACCAAAGTTCGCCCAAACAAAACCCAGCCGTTTTTACATCACTAGTATAGGACACATACACAAGTTTATCCTCCAAAAAACTGCGTTAAATTTTCCTAAAAAATAAAATCGTCCAATTCTAACCCTAGATGCGAAGTTAAATTTAGTTTTAGGCGCTTCGAAAAATCATGGCTTTTATACTATTTTGGTGGTCCGAGAAAATTAGGTCCGTAATAATGTCTGTAAGGATTATGATTGCCGCAGAAGGAATTGCTATTCCCCCTAATAACAATTATTTTAACAGGCTCATATAATAACTTCGTAGGGTAAAAAATTAAATTACGATTGCAGCAAAACTCATTCTTTTAATCGCAAAAATTTAGTCTTTTAGCAATTTAAAAATCTTAACGCCCCTTTTCATCCACCCAAAAAAACCTTTTATAATCGAAAAGCCTCCAACCTCTAGTTTGGCATACGTAAATATGGAATTAAATAATTTTAGTAAAACAAGCAAAAGTTTTCATTAAACAATCATTCGAAAACACAGACTACATGTAATGATAATCTAGTGCTGTAAACGAACGCGTTCAAATTTTGTGAACGCGTTCATGAACGGCGTTATTTTAAAAGGAACGCGTTCAAATTTAACGTTCGTTCAATTTTAAAAACCCTTTTTTATTTTTATTTATTTAAAAATTAATGTTAATCCGAATTTTTAAAAAAGTCTTATATTTTTTAATCAGCTGTTTTTTCTGTTTTCTATTACCAATTCCGAAATACTTTTAACAACATACTATAAACATAAAGTGCAAAAGAAGATAAGATTAAAGTTAAGTAATTTGATATTATTAATTATAGTTTAATTTTTAGGTTAATGGACAATCATAATATTATATCGTCGTCATCTTCAGATTCTGAATATTCAAAATCATCAGAATCAGATGAATTGAAATTGCCATAGCCAAAAATATTTTTCAATCATTTCATATAAAGGAGGATCGAATTCAATCATTACCAAATGTAAAATGTGTCCAAAAAGTATTATTTCCACATCAAGGAGCTCAAGTTCTAATCTAAAAAGACACCTGATTGTAAGATACAAATTTACGTTTTTCTTTTTCAAATATAAAGGATACTTGTATTTTTTGTTAAATTATAGCATCTATTCAAAATACTTTTAGATTATCATTTCATTACCAATTACAAAAAATTTACCAAAAAAAACATGACCTATAATAAGAATGATTAGTTACAATACAACATTAATTAATATAATACTTAATGATTAGTCAAATATATTAGATACAAGTTTTTGTGGTAGAGCCAAACACTGATTTTAGATATATTATTTTATAAGTCTTTTCTTTGCTATTATCAGTTTAATAAAATAATATCATCTATAGCATAACTTATAAAAAAGTATTTTATTTTTATAGAACCATCATGATAATATGCTTAAAGAAATAAATGAAGTTCTTTCAAAATCTTCTGATAAAAATAATAAAAAGGTAAAATGTGAAAAATTCACAACAGACTCTAAACTGTAACAAAAATGCTTCATATGTGAATCAATCACAAATAGATGATGTAATAATCAATTTTGTGATAGAAGATCTACAGCCATTTAATATAATTGAAAAACCTTCATTTTTAAAAATGATAACCACTTTACAACCTAATAAAAAAGTTATGTCACGCCCAACGCTTACATCAAAAATATCTAAATGTTATAACGAATCCCATTCACAATGCCAATCATCCACAATGCCAATGACTGTAACAAACTAGACACAAAAACTAAAAACTATAATTTAAATGGCAAAATTGTAATATATTAAAAAATTACTAAATATAAAGCTATTAATAAAAAAATAAATAACATATGCATAGGCTTTTAATTTGTAGTTATTTGCACATAAACTAATGAATACTTATAGAGATTAAGGTGCACACGACCTTTTATAAGCTTACGTATTTTAAATGATAAGTCATATGTTATTATTTTTAAGTAATAGGTCACTATACAGTTAATTTTATTATAATGATTATCATATATCTATGTGTACTTATAATGTTATTAAACAACAGTAGAATAATGACTATGTTTTAAATTAATTTTGCATTTTGTATATAAATACATTTACATTTGTATTACAATTATGGCTTGTTATAGACTAATATATATTTACTTTATACCAAAATGCATAAGTTAATGATACTTATATATAGTTGGATATTAGCAAATTAATTATAAATTGAAAATTTTACATCTGATTAATGTAGATTTTTGGATTTAATTACATTATCTAAATATGTAAACTTTCTTATAATTATACTATATATTATTTGTTGACAAATAGATTAGTATTGAAACATCTCTGGGATAATATTGATAAAACATAGATTTTTATGATTTGCATATTATTGCTATCAAATAAATTTTATAGTAATTGTTGCCTTTTCTATTTTCTAATATTGATAAATAAATTGGTATTAAATGGACATTAGCCTTATAATTTAAAAAATATAAACAATATGAAAAATAGAGATATACATGGCATTGCTATAAAAAAGGACAATAGTTTAATTTTAAGAATAAAAATAATATTTTAGGTCTATATGTATATGTTACTAATTTAAACAAAGGTCATAAGGTAATGATATTATAACACATTAACCAATGTCCAAATACTAAAATTCCTAAGTAAAATAAAACTTGAAATTTTTTTATATGAAACTCTTAATTTTGATTTTCAACATTGACTTTTATCATTGATTTAAGTGAGTGAGATTAAATAAATTTGCCAGATTTTAATTACAATGATTAAACTTTATTATAATTAATGTTTATTTTATAGAAACAAGTGAACTTTATAATTTTTTCTGTTTATCAAAGATATAAATGTTGTTAAATATGACAAACATTAAGTGATTTTACAATTTGAGATGGGAACACCGTAACAACGTTATACTTTATGATAAAATTGTGTTAATTTTGGAAATCACGTTTGACTTGGTTTGTTAACGTGAGTTTGCTTCGGGGGGTTAGTGGCTCATCAGCCCAAAACTTGCTGATAATCCATTCACATCAAGCTGATTTCTCTGGACAAATTCGGTAAAAAAAATCGAATAAAAACATGATGAAATGCTAAATGTTAGGGACTAGTTTTTAGGAATGCGTAAATTAATTGCATTGTCTTGTATTCGCCTCTCCTGTCCAATTCGCAATTTATGGCTGTGGACTTATGCTTCTTTAAAAAAATTTTTTGCTTTCACAAAAAGATCAGCTAATTAATGTGTTGTTTTAAGTTTTTCGGCCTCGCCCGAGGTCAAATTCCATTAAGGCTTATGGGCGCGATTGATTACCGTTATGTATAAATTCCTTTTGGCGATTTGTCTACGTATGACCTTTTTTTCCTATAGCTGTTTGTCACATTTAGTGGCCAGCTCCTTTAAGTAGGTTCTCCATGTATTCCTGCACTTACACCAGCTTCGCTTTAGCTCGTACCTTCTCAAGTCCATATCAATTTTATGCTTCCATGTCAGTTTAGGCCTCCCTCTCTTTCGCTTACCTTCGATTCGCACTTTCTTTATACGATTTGCCAAGTGACTTTCCTCCCGTCTCTCCAAATGGCCATACCATCTCAATCTTCTTACCACCAACTTTCTCTGAATCGGAACTACATTTAGTTTGTTCCTTATGTCTTGATTCCTTATATGATCCTTTTTGCTTATTCCCAAGATCCATCTCAACATTCGCATCTCCATTGTAGCCAAGCTTTGCTCCTTTTTTGCCTTTATTTCCCAGCTTTCCGCTCCATACAATACCGTGGGTACAATAACGGTGTTATATAACCGTCCTTTCAATTTGAGTGGTATGTGCTTGTCACATAGCACACCACTCAACTCCCTGAATTTTAGCCAGCCTGCGTTTATTCTTGCCTTAATTTCGTTTTCCACACCTCCATCACATTGTACCCTAGAACCAAGATATTTGAATTCTTTCCTGCTGCTTAAACACAAGTCATCGATTTGCAAGTGTGTTTCTTTGTATTCATTCCCCGACTCCAAGCATACATATTCCGTTTTATCTCGGCGTTTCTATACATATCCTTTATTAACATTATATAAGCCTCAGGTACACCATTGGAACTCAGGCTATCCCATATCAACTGCCTTGGCCACTTTATCGAAAGCTTTCTCAAGATCGATAAAACACATATGAAGATCCTTTTGTTTTTCCTTATATACTTCCATAAGTCTCCTAAGACCATGTATTGCATCTGAAGTCGACTTTCCAGGCATGAACCCAAATTGTCGTTCATCTATTGATATTATTTTTCGGAGTCTAGCTTCTATAACCTTTTCCCACACCTTCATTACGTGGCTCGTTAACTTTATCCCTCGATAGTCGTTGCATTCTTGTACATCTCCCTTCATTTTATAGATAGATATAACATAGCTTTCCCTCCACTCATCAGGCACCATACCACTTGCAAGTATTTTGTTAAACAGCTTTGCAAGTAGATGTACACCTAAGGGTCCTAGCATTTTGAAAGCTTCCATAGGTATATTATCAGGTCCCACCGCTCTACCCATGGTCATCTTTTTGAGCACCTTATCAAGCTCTTCTTCTGTCACTTCTAACTCTGGGTCATATTCATAGTTCTTGCTTTCGCAGTGGTCCGAAAACCCATTTTAATTGTTTAATAATTCTTTATAATATTCTTCCCAACGATCTATGATTTGATGGTCCAGAGTTAGAGTGATGCCATCTTTGCTCTTTATGGTTTTCACGTTTACCACATCCTTTGAGTTCCTTGCCCTAGTCTTTGCGATTTTGTAGATCATTCTTTCCCCTTCTTTACTGGTTAACTTGGCATTCAAATTATCGTAGACCTGTTTTAGCCTTGGCTACACAACGTTTTGCCTCATTTTTAGCTTTCACATATGCCAATCGTGTTTCCTCATTTCTGTTTCCTGACCATAATTTGTAAAGCTTTCTTTTCAATTTGACCCGGCGTTGCACGTCTTCGTTCCACCACCATGTCTCCTTATCTTTTTGTATACCTGGTTTACCTTCTCCTAGAACACATCTCGCTACTGATCGTACCGTGTTAGCTATGTTATTCCACATATCGTTAGCATTGACTTTATAACGGATAATTGGAAAAATGGCTAAAAAATTCCCTGCAAATCAATGATGACCGTTGCTTACTCCTAATTTGTCTGTCCCTTAACTGAGGTCAATATCCTTGTTAATTACCTTTTGTCTTTGCTATTTATTTTCGTAAATCTTACCTTGAAACTCGTCCCACATTTACAATTTCTAACCCCAAATATATACTAATGTAATGACCTCTGTTTACATTTAATTTGTCGGACCCCGGCCAGAGGCTAAAATCAATTCTAATATTTGTGCCAGCAGCTTTTGACCATTTGGTACCTTGATTTCAAAGATACATTTTCCCATCAAAAAAATATTTGTTCTTTTTCTGAATCTCACTTGATTATTAGACTTTTTTTTTGTAAATTTGTCAATTTCGTTGCTTTAGGTTATAAACGTACTTGTTTCTCTGACCCCCTGCTTAGATTTTGCCCATTGCCAATCCAATTTCTCCCCCTTCCTTTGCCCCTCTTAGTATAAATAAGAGATTAATGATAGACCGCACTGAAACGGTTTAACTTTAACCTCTACACAGTTCACAAGAAAATTAATAATAAATTTTATTCAGGGTCACTAGTGTCTGAAAAGTCACTAGTGTCCCTGTCATCTGAAATATTCGAATCATTATTAGCAAACGAATGCAATATAACAGTATTAGAATAATTCCAAAATCGCGAGTCAAAATCAAGAGATATCAATTTCGCGACGTTATCTACATAATTAAAAATATCAGTATAACGCGAAGTATCAGAATATAAAGCGTGTAAAGTGTTAAGGTGAGCATTTTTCATGCGAACGCATTTATTAATCGAATATAAAGTCTGGCCTTGATCAATCTGCATGAGATTGATCTCAGTCTTTTCATTATTTTCAAGTAAAAAAGCAATACAGGTATAAATATCTGGATGCGGTTGCCCAATTAAGGACTTTAGTCCATTGTGGTAGCCTTCGAGGTGGTTGTTGGTCCTAGGACCAACAGCCTCGTACCTCTGCCACATTGAATAAGGGAATGTGGCAGAGGGGCTAATCCAACTACTTAAAATATAATCAAAAAAAGATCGTAGTTTTGCATGTTGGGAGACAAAAGGGTCGTCCCAACATGCTCTCCAAACAGTGAAGACATCTTGAAACCGCAAAAAAGGGAGACCCGAGACTCTCCTAATTAATTTTCGTATGGTGGGATTTCTAGAGTATTCCTTTTTAAATTCAAGTTTATCCATCCGTCTCAAGATAGCCCTTGAAAAATGGAAGAGACATCCTTAAAAACATATTAGCGCTACAAATTAATTATTACCTTTTACTACGGCATTGGGAAAGCATGTTCGAAGAGCGCTCTTTGCAGAGCGCTCAAAATCAATTTGGATATAAGTCGGGTCCAATCGCAAACCTAAAGCCAAACATATGTCCTTTAATTTTTGGAAGACCTTGCAATATGTTTCGCGCTTTCTATTAGGCATAAATACATAGACCGCGGGGATCATATGTTCCTTGTAGTAGGCGTGAATAGTATAAAGCTAAAATTATCGATATATAAATACATAAAATTAATAATTTACTTGATGAAATAAGGTAGGGCAGACTTTAAATGTACCATCCTACCTGGCACAAAATCCTTAAAATAGAGGGTGTCCCAAAAATGATGAGATTGTTGTCATCATTCCACAGCAAGAACGACTCATTATTTGGGGTTAATGTTTGGACTTCGGTCAAACGAATTTGACTTCTGTCCGCGGGAACAAGTTGCCTATTGGGGATGGCCCTTTTTAGCGTCAACCTCACGGATTTCAAGGAAGGCGTTGCCAATGGGAATTCCGGTAGTTCGGGGACCTCACGAAGTCTTGACGCCATGGTTTGATGATATATCCTGCTAATTTTGGTAGCAGGATTCGCTGCTACAGCATCTTTTAGCCTCATCCTAGTAACCAACGCCTCATACTCTTCCCTCGGTGGTAAATGATTATGTTGTCGCTTGGCAACAACATGTCCATTAAATTCCGAGGCAATTGCTGAGCAGGACGAGTTTCTACACGAGTAATATGTTTTGCCTCTAACTGTAATTTTTTTCCTATAGAGGTAGGAAGAAAAATACAAGTGGAATCCACCCTTTTGCGATCTTAAATACTCTGGAGATGCCTCTATGGGTTGAGATGTTTCCAAAATAGAGTTTGCAGAAGCACCTAAAACACATAAGTAATTAGTATACAATTCAGAAATCTACTTGGTGGCCTTATACTTCTAAATTGAGCAATGGGTTGAGAAGTTTCCAAAATAGAGTTTGCAGAAGCACCTAAAACACCTAAGTAATTAGTACAAAATTCAGAAATCTACTTGGTGGCCTTATAATTCTAAATTGAGCAATGGGTTGAGAAGTTCTAAATTGAGGAATGGGTTGAGAAGTTCTAAATTGAGGAATGGGTTGAGATGTTGCCAAAAAAGAGTTTGCAGAAACATCTAAAACACCTAAGTAATTAGTACAAAATTCAGAAATCTACTTGGTGGCCTTATAATTCTAAATTGAGAAATGGGTTGAGATGTTTCCAAAATAGAGTTTGCAGAAGCACCTAAAACACCTAAGTAATTAGTATACAATTCAGAAATCTACTTGGTGGCCTTATAATTCTAAATTGAGGAATGGGTTGAGATGTTGCCAAAAAAGAGTTTGCAGAAACATCTAAAACACCTAAGTAATTAGTACAAAATTTAGAAATCTACTTGGTGGCCTTATAATTCTAAATTGAGAAATGGGTTGAGATGTTTCCAAAATAGAGTTTGCAGAAGCACCTAAAACACCTAAGTAATTAGTATACAATTCAGAAATCTACTTGGTGGCCTTATAATTCTAAATTGAGGAATGGGTTGAGATGTTGCCAAAAAAGAGTTTGCAGAAACATCTAAAACACCTAAGTAATTAGTACAAAATTCAGAAATCTACTTGATGGCATTGTAATTCTAAATTGAGCAATGGGTTGAGAAGTTCTAAATTGAGGAATGGGTTGAGAAGTTCTAAATTGAGGAATGGGTTGAGATGTTGCCAAAAAAGAGTTTGCAGAAACATCTAAAACACCTAAGTAATTAGTACAAAATTCAGAAATCTACTTGGTGGCCTTATAATTCTAAATTGAGAAATGGGTTGAGATGTTTCCAAAATAGAGTTTGCAGAAGCACCTAAAACACCTAAGTAATTAGTATACAATTCAGAAATCTACTTGGTGGCCTTATAATTCTAAATTGAGGAATGGGTTGAGATGTTGCCAAAAAAGAGTTTGCAGAAACATCTAAAACACCTAAGTAATTAGTACAAAATTCAGAAATCTACTTGATGGCCTTATAATTCTAAATTGAGCAATGGGTTGAGAAGTTCTAAATTGAGGAATGGGTTGAGAAGTTCTAAATTGAGGAATGGGTTGAGATGTTGCCAAAAAAGAGTTTGCAGAAACATCTAAAACACCTAAGTAATTAGTACAAAATTCAGAAATCTACTTGATGGCCTTATAATTCTAAATTGAGCAATGGGTTGAGAAGTTCCAAATTGAGGAATGGGTTGAGAAGTTCTAAATTGAGGACTGGGTTGAGATGTTGCCAAAAAAGAGTTTGCAGAAACATCTAAAACATCTAAGTAATTAGTACAAAATTCAGAAATCTACTTGATGGCCTTATAATTCTAAATTGAGCAATGGGTTGAGAAGTTCTAAATTGAGGAATGGGTTGAGAAGTTCTAAATTGAGGAATGGGTTGAGATGTTGCCAAAAAAGAGTTTGCAGAAACATCTAAAACATCTTAGTAATTAGTACAAAATTCAGAAATCTACTTGATGGCCTTATAATTCTAAATTGAGCAATGGGTTGAGAAGTTCTAAATTGAGGAATGGGTTGAGAAGTTCTAAATTGAGGAATGGGTTGAGATGTTGCCAAAAAAGAGTTTGCAGAAACATCTAAAACACCTAAGTAATTAGTACAAAATTCAGAAATCTACTTGATGGCCTTATAATTCTAAATTGAGCAATGGGTTGAGAAGTTCTAAATTGAGGAATGGGTTGAGAAGTTCTAAATTGAGGAATGGGTTGAGATGTTGCCAAAAAAGAGTTTGCAGAAACATCTAAAACACCTAAGTAATTAGTACAAAATTCAGAAATCTACTTGATGGCCTTATAATTCTAAGTTGAGCAATGGGTTGAGAAGTTCTAAATTGAGGAATGGGTTGAGATGTTGCCAAAATAGAGTTTGCAGAAGCACCTAAAACACCTAAGTAATTAGTACAAACTCAGAAATCTACTTGATGGCCTTATAATTCTAAATTGAGGAATGGGTTGAGATGTTTCCAAAATAGAATTTGCAGAAACACCTAAGTAATTAGTATACAATTCAGAAATTTACTTGGTGGCCTTATAATTCTAAATTGAGGAATGGGTTCAGAAGTTGATAAAACAGGCATTTTAGAGTTTGCAGTTAGATCTTAAAAATTAATCATACAATTGCAAAATTAGGACGGAAGCGCTGATTTAGGATAAATCTGTGCGGGAGATACGTTCAAATTGGAATTTCGCCACTATTTAATTGGTAATGCTTCAGAATGCCAATGGCCAAACCAATCAAAAGTTACCAAAGTTTTAGAGGTATGTAACATAACGTCTAATATTGATAACCAATTAAATAGTGGCGAAATTCCAATTTGAACGTATCTCCCGCACAGATTTATCCTAAATCAGCGCTTCCGTCCTAATTTTGGAATTGTATGATTAATTTTTAAGATCTAACTGCAAACTCTAAAATGCCTGTTTTATCAACTTCTGAACCCATTCCTCAATTTAGAATTATAAGGCCACCAAGTAAATTTCTGAATTGTATACTAATTACTTAGGTGTTTCTGCAAATTCTATTTTGGAAACATCTCAACCCATTCCTCAATTTAGAATTATAAGGCCATCAAGTAGATTTCTGAATTTGTACTAATTACTTAGGTGTTTTAGGTGCTTCTGCAAACTCTATTTTGGCAACATCTCAACCCATTCCTCAATTTAGAACTTCTCAACCCATTGCTCAACTTAGAATTATAAGGCCATCAAGTAGATTTCTGAATTTTGTACTAATTACTTAGGTGTTTTAGATGTTTCTGCAAACTCTTTTTTGGCAACATCTCAACCCATTCCTCAATTTAGAACTTCTCAACCCATTCCTCAATTTAGAACTTCTCAACCCATTGCTCAATTTAGAATTATAAGGCCATCAAGTAGATTTCTGAATTTTGTACTAATTACTTAGGTGTTTTAGATGTTTCTGCAAACTCTTTTTTGGCAACATCTCAACCCATTCCTCAATTTAGAACTTCTCAACCCATTCCTCAATTTAGAA
The DNA here is from genome assembly GCA_964036665.1 of Gordius sp. MW1. Taxonomy (NCBI): domain Eukaryota; kingdom Metazoa; phylum Nematomorpha; class Gordioida; order Gordea; family Gordiidae; genus Gordius; species Gordius sp. MW1. Next base: position 19,172,832 of record OZ038530.1, read on the forward strand.
CTTCTCAACCCATTGCTCAATTTAGAATTATAAGGCCATCAAGTAGATTTCTGAATTTTGTACTAATTACTTAGATGTTTCTGCAAACTCTTTTTTGGCAACATCTCAACCCATTCCTCAATTTAGAACTTCTCAACCCATTCCTCAATTTAGAACTTCTCAACCCATTGCTCAATTTAGAATTATAAGGCCATCAAGTAGATTTCTGAATTTTGTACTAATTACTTAGATGTTTTAGATGTTTCTGCAAACTCTTTTTTGGCAACATCTCAACCCATTCCTCAATTTAGAACTTCTCAACCCATTCCTCAATTTGGAACTTCTCAACCCATTGCTCAATTTAGAATTATAAGGCCATCAAGTAGATTTCTGAATTTTGTACTAATTACTTAGGTGTTTTAGATGTTTCTGCAAACTCTTTTTTGGCAACATCTCAACCCATTCCTCAATTTAGAACTTCTCAACCCATTCCTCAATTTAGAACTTCTCAACCCATTGCTCAATTTAGAATTATAAGGCCATCAAGTAGATTTCTGAATTTTGTACTAATTACTTAGGTGTTTTAGATGTTTCTGCAAACTCTTTTTTGGCAACATCTCAACCCATTCCTCAATTTAGAATTATAAGGCCACCAAGTAGATTTCTGAATTGTATACTAATTACTTAGGTGTTTTAGGTGCTTCTGCAAACTCTATTTTGGAAACATCTCAACCCATTTCTCAATTTAGAATTATAAGGCCACCAAGTAGATTTCTGAATTTTGTACTAATTACTTAGGTGTTTTAGATGTTTCTGCAAACTCTTTTTTGGCAACATCTCAACCCATTCCTCAATTTAGAATTATAAGGCCACCAAGTAGATTTCTGAATTGTATACTAATTACTTAGGTGTTTTAGGTGCTTCTGCAAACTCTATTTTGGAAACATCTCAACCCATTTCTCAATTTAGAATTATAAGGCCACCAAGTAGATTTCTGAATTTTGTACTAATTACTTAGGTGTTTTAGATGTTTCTGCAAACTCTTTTTTGGCAACATCTCAACCCATTCCTCAATTTAGAACTTCTCAACCCATTGCTCAATTTAGAATTATAAGGCCACCAAGTAGATTTCTGAATTTTGTACTAATTACTTAGGTGTTTTAGGTGCTTCTGCAAACTCTATTTTGGAAACTTCTCAACCCATTGCTCAATTTAGAAGTATAAGGCCACCAAGTAGATTTCTGAATTGTATACTAATTACTTATGTGTTTTAGGTGCTTCTGCAAACTCTATTTTGGAAACATCTCAACCCATAGAGGCATCTCCAGAGTATTTAAGATCGCAAAAGGGTGGATTCCACTTGTATTTTTCTTCCTACCTCTATAGGAAAAAAATTACAGTTAGAGGCAAAACATATTACTCGTGTAGAAACTCGTCCTGCTCAGCAATTGCCTCGGAATTTAATGGACATGTTGTTGCCAAGCGACAACATAATCATTTACCACCGAGGGAAGAGTATGAGGCGTTGGTTACTAGGATGAGGCTAAAAGATGCTGTAGCAGCGAATCCTGCTACCAAAATTAGCAGGATATATCATCAAACCATGGCGTCAAGACTTCGTGAGGTCCCCGAACTACCGGAATTCCCATTGGCAACGCCTTCCTTGAAATCCGTGAGGTTGACGCTAAAAAGGGCCATCCCCAATAGGCAACTTGTTCCCGCGGACAGAAGTCAAATTCGTTTGACCGAAGTCCAAACATTAACCCCAAATAATGAGTCGTTCTTGCTGTGGAATGATGACAACAATCTCATCATTTTTGGGACACCCTCTATTTTAAGGATTTTGTGCCATGGATGGTACATTTAAAGTCTGCCCTACCTTATTTCATCAAGTAAATTATTAATTTTATGTATTTATATATCGATAATTTTAGCTTTATACTATTCACGCCTACTACAAGGAACATATGATCCCCGCGGTCTATGTATTTATGCCTAATAGAAAGCGCGAAACATTGCAAGGTCTTCCAAAAATTAAAGGACATATGTTTGGCTTTAGGTTTGCGATTGGACCCGACTTATATCCAAATTGATTTTGAGCGCTCTGCAAAGAGCGCTCTTCGAACATGCTTTCCCAATGCCGTAGTAAAAGGTAATAATTAATTTGTAGCGCTAATATGTTTTTAAGGATGTCTCTTCCATTTTTCAAGGGCTATCTTGAGACGGATGGATAAACTTGAATTTAAAAAGGAATACTCTAGAAATCCCACCATACGAAAATTAATTAGGAGAGTCTCGGGTCTCCCTTTTTTGCGGTTTCAAGATGTCTTCACTGTTTGGAGAGCATGTTGGGACGACCCTTTTGTCTCCCAACATGCAAAACTACGATCTTTTTTTGATTATATTTTAAGTAGTTGGATTAGCCCCTCTGCCACATTCCCTTATTCAATGTGGCAGAGGTACGAGGCTGTTGGTCCTAGGACCAACAACCACCTCGAAGGCTACCACAATGGACTAAAGTCCTTAATTGGGCAACCGCATCCAGATATTTATACCTGTATTGCTTTTTTACTTGAAAATAATGAAAAGACTGAGATCAATCTCATGCAGATTGATCAAGGCCAGACTTTATATTCGATTAATAAATGCGTTCGCATGAAAAATGCTCACCTTAACACTTTACACGCTTTATATTCTGATACTTCGCGTTATACTGATATTTTTAATTATGTAGATAACGTCGCGAAATTGATATCTCTTGATTTTGACTCGCGATTTTGGAATTATTCTAATACTGTTATATTGCATTCGTTTGCTAATAATGATTCGAATATTTCAGATGACAGGGACACTAGTGACTTTTCAGACACTAGTGACCCTGAATAAAATTTATTATTAATTTTCTTGTGAACTGTGTAGAGGTTAAAGTTAAACCGTTTCAGTGCGGTCTATCATTAATCTCTTATTTATACTAAGAGGGGCAAAGGAAGGGGGAGAAATTGGATTGGCAATGGGCAAAATCTAAGCAGGGGGTCAGAGAAACAAGTACGTTTATAACCTAAAGCAACGAAATTGACAAATTTACAAAAAAAAGTCTAATAATCAAGTGAGATTCAGAAAAAGAACAAATATTTTTTTGATGGGAAAATGTATCTTTGAAATCAAGGTACCAAATGGTCAAAAGCTGCTGGCACAAATATTAGAATTGATTTTAGCCTCTGGCCGGGGTCCGACAAATTAAATGTAAACAGAGGTCATTACATTAGTATATATTTGGGGTTAGAAATTGTAAATGTGGGACGAGTTTCAAGGTAAGATTTACGAAAATAAATAGCAAAGACAAAAGGTAATTAACAAGGATATTGACCTCAGTTAAGGGACAGACAAATTAGGAGTAAGCAACGGTCATCATTGATTTGCAGGGAATTTTTTAGCCATTTTTCCAATTATCCCTTATAAAGTCAATGCTAACGATATGTGGAATAACATAGCTAACACGGTACGATCAGTAGCGAGATGTGTTCTAGGAGAAGGTAAACCAGGTATACAAAAAGATAAGGAGACATGGTGGTGGAACGAAGACGTGCAACGCCGGGTCAAATTGAAAAGAAAGCTTTACAAATTATGGTCAGGAAACAGAAATGAGGAAACACGATTGGCATATGTGAAAGCTAAAAATGAGGCAAAACGTTGTGTAGCCAAGGCTAAAACAGGTCTACGATAATTTGAATGCCAAGTTAACCAGTAAAGAAGGGGAAAGAATGATCTACAAAATCGCAAAGACTAGGGCAAGGAACTCAAAGGATGTGGTAAACGTGAAAACCATAAAGAGCAAAGATGGCATCACTCTAACTCTGGACCATCAAATCATATTGTTGGGAAGAATATTATAAAGAATTATTAAACAATTAAAATGGGTTTTCGGACCACTGCGAAAGCAAGAACTATGAATATGACCCAGAGTTAGAAGTGACAGAAGAAGAGCTTGATAAGGTGCTCAAAAAGATGACCATGGGTAGAGCGGTGGGACCTGATAATATACCTATGGAAGCTTTCAAAATGCTAGGACCCTTAGGTGTACATCTACTTGCAAAGCTGTTTAACAAAATACTTGCAAGTGGTATGGTGCCTGATGAGTGGAGGGAAAGCTATGTTATATCTATCTATAAAATGAAGGGAGATGTACAAGAATGCAACGACTATCGAGGGATAAAGTTAACGAGCCACGTAATGAAGGTGTGGGAAAAGGTTATAGAAGCTAGACTCCGAAAAATAATATCAATAGATGAACGACAATTTGGGTTCATGCCTGGAAAGTCGACTTCAGATGCAATACATGGTCTTAGGAGACTTATGGAAGTATATAAGGAAAAACAAAAGGATCTTCATATGTGTTTTATCGATCTTGAGAAAGCTTTCGATAAAGTGGCCAAGGCAGTTGATATGGGATAGCCTGAGTTCCAATGGTGTACCTGAAGCTTATATAATGTTAATAAAGGATATGTATAGAAACGCCGAAATAAAACGGAATATGTATGCTTGGAGTCGGGGAATGAATACAAAGAAACACACTTGCAAATCGATGACTTGTGTTTAAGCAGCAGGAAAGAATTCAAATATCTTGGTTCTAGGGTACAATGTGATGGAGGTGTGGAAAACGAAATTAAGGCAAGAATAAACGCAGGCTGGCTAAAATTCAGGGAGTTGAGTGGTGTGCTATGTGACAAGCACATACCACTCAAATTGAAAGGACGGTTATATAACACCGTTATTGTACCCACGGTATTGTATGGAGCGGAAAGCTGGGAAATAAAGGCAAAAAAGGAGCAAAGCTTGGCTACAATGGAGATGCGAATGTTGAGATGGATCTTGGGAATAAGCAAAAAGGATCATATAAGGAATCAAGACATAAGGAACAAACTAAATGTAGTTCCGATTCAGAGAAAGTTGGTGGTAAGAAGATTGAGATGGTATGGCCATTTGGAGAGACGGGAGGAAAGTCACTTGGCAAATCGTATAAAGAAAGTGCGAATCGAAGGTAAGCGAAAGAGAGGGAGGCCTAAACTGACATGGAAGCATAAAATTGATATGGACTTGAGAAGGTACGAGCTAAAGCGAAGCTGGTGTAAGTGCAGGAATACATGGAGAACCTACTTAAAGGAGCTGGCCACTAAATGTGACAAGCAGCTATAGGAAAAAAAGGTCATACGTAGACAAATCGCCAAAAGGAATTTATACATAACGGTAATCAATCGCGCCCATAAGCCTTAATGGAATTTGACCTCGGGCGAGGCCGAAAAACTTAAAACAACACATTAATTAGCTGATCTTTTTGTGAAAGCAAAAAATTTTTTTAAAGAAGCATAAGTCCACAGCCATAAATTGCGAATTGGACAGGAGAGGCGAATACAAGACAATGCAATTAATTTACGCATTCCTAAAAACTAGTCCCTAACATTTAGCATTTCATCATGTTTTTATTCGATTTTTTTTACCGAATTTGTCCAGAGAAATCAGCTTGATGTGAATGGATTATCAGCAAGTTTTGGGCTGATGAGCCACTAACCCCCCGAAGCAAACTCACGTTAACAAACCAAGTCAAACGTGATTTCCAAAATTAACACAATTTTATCATAAAGTATAACGTTGTTACGGTGTTCCCCGTATCTCAAATTGTAAAATCACTTAATGTTTGTCATATTTAACAACATTTATATCTTTGATAAACAGAAAAAATTATAAAGTTCACTTGTTTCTATAAAATAAACATTAATTATAATAAAGTTTAATCATTGTAATTAAAATCTGGCAAATTTATTTAATCTCACTCACTTAAATCAATGATAAAAGTCAATGTTGAAAATTAAAATTAAGAGTTTCATATAAAAAAATTTCAAGTTTTATTTTACTTAGGAATTTTAGTATTTGGACATTGGTTAATGTGTTATAATATCATTACCTTATGACCTTTGTTTAAATTAGTAACATATACATATAGACCTAAAATATTATTTTTATTCTTAAAATTAAACTATTGTCCTTTTTTATAGCAATGCCATGTATATCTCTATTTTTCATATTGTTTATATTTTTTAAATTATAAGGCTAATGTCCATTTAATACCAATTTATTTATCAATATTAGAAAATAGAAAAGGCAACAATTACTATAAAATTTATTTGATAGCAATAATATGCAAATCATAAAAATCTATGTTTTATCAATATTATCCCAGAGATGTTTCAATACTAATCTATTTGTCAACAAATAATATATAGTATAATTATAAGAAAGTTTACATATTTAGATAATGTAATTAAATCCAAAAATCTACATTAATCAGATGTAAAATTTTCAATTTATAATTAATTTGCTAATATCCAACTATATATAAGTATCATTAACTTATGCATTTTGGTATAAAGTAAATATATATTAGTCTATAACAAGCCATAATTGTAATACAAATGTAAATGTATTTATATACAAAATGCAAAATTAATTTAAAACATAGTCATTATTCTACTGTTGTTTAATAACATTATAAGTACACATAGATATATGATAATCATTATAATAAAATTAACTGTATAGTGACCTATTACTTAAAAATAATAACATATGACTTATCATTTAAAATACGTAAGCTTATAAAAGGTCGTGTGCACCTTAATCTCTATAAGTATTCATTAGTTTATGTGCAAATAACTACAAATTAAAAGCCTATGCATATGTTATTTATTTTTTTATTAATAGCTTTATATTTAGTAATTTTTTAATATATTACAATTTTGCCATTTAAATTATAGTTTTTAGTTTTTGTGTCTAGTTTGTTACAGTCATTGGCATTGTGGATGATTGGCATTGTGAATGGGATTCAAATAATTACTTGTTTAGCCAACCAAACCTTTCTTTGTATCACAACGGATTCATGGTCATCATACCATCGGTAATTTGTACATAATTTGAAATCAATTTCTTAATATTATTAGTTCATTTTTAGGCATGACTGTCCACTGGTTGGATGTAGTCACTTTAGAAAGAAAATCAGCATGTTTAGCTTGCCAAAGGCTAACTAGCAAACATACATTTGATTATTTAGCAGAAACAATTTCAAACCTTCTTAAAATATTTAAGATACAGAACAAGGTGGCATTATGTGTCACTGACAATGCAAGAAATTTTTTAAAGGTTTTTAGGTATAAATAAATAGTCTACATTTTATATTTTTAAACAAATTATAGGTTATTTGAGAAAGTATCTGAAGATGAAATTGTGTCATTTCCATTAAATGAAATATTTGAATATCAAAGTAGGCAGGAAAATTTTATTTACCTCCCAAAACATCACTCTTGTGCATGCCACAATCTTAATCAGTGGCAAGTGTCGATGCTGAAAAGGCACTAGAAATTCCATCTTTTAAAAACATATTAAAAAGTGCATTTGATAAATGCAAAAATTTATGGAACAAGCAAAATCAGTCGACATCATTTGCTGATGATGTAAAGAAAAATTTATCAAGGTTGCTTATAAGACCTGTTGTTACAAGATGGAATTCATATTATAATTCCTTAAAATAATAGACTCATTAATAAAAGATAAACCTCATTTATTTGTAAAAGTATGCAACATGGGAGGATTAGCAAGGCTTACAACCAATGATAAAATATTTTTGGAAGAATACTGTACTGTAAGTCCTAATAAAAATTTTTAGGATAAATATTATAATAAATTAAATATTAAAACAGATCATGGAACCTGTTGCTACCGCTCTCACTATTTTAGAAAGTGAGGAAAATATGCATTTGGGCTATTTGACCCCAACAATAACAATAGTTATTTTGAAATTAAAAAAAATTACTAGCCTAAAATATGGTCAACCATTGATTGATGCTGTAATAAATGGGATTGATAAAAGGTAATAACTATCAAATTAATTGCATATTTTTCTTTTTTTTAACAATTTCAACATATATATGAAGATCAATATCTTCTTTCGGCCATTATACATCCAATGTTCAAGCTTCAACGGCCTTGGATTACACTTCGAGAAAATGAACCTTTAAAGCATAATCTTTAGTGTTATTGAAAAAAGGGATTGAAACCCCTAGAAATGATAACAAAAGAGCCGTCAATTCCGAAATACCATTTGACGAGGAAGTGGAGGGGGGATTGGAGGATGATATTTTGTCGCAATTTTTTGAAGGGACAAAACATTAAATGTTTTTAATAAATTTCCTCCTTTAAAAAATTTGTTTGTTAAGTATAAAACTCCAATCCCCTCATCTCCCCCTGTGGAGCGGGTTTTTAGTATAGCTAATGCTGTATTAACTGCCAAGCGTTCCTGCTTATCAGACGAGAATTTTGAGAAACAATCATTATTAAAAATCAATAAAAAAAAATTTTTATAAATAATCTTTATGAGTGGAGGAGATGAAGATTATTTCACAATATTGGTCTCGGGTGTATATTTATTTATGCCGAGTTTAATATAACATTAAACATGCATAATACGTCATCATATTTACATGGATATTGAAAAGATTTATATATGGAAAAGAATACCAATAGTTTTATATTAATAGTAGTAGCCAGAATTTAATTAAATTTATAATGAAGGAAATGTTATTTCTTATTGATGAGAATTTACTTCATATATAATCAATGCGTAGCTAAATTAAAAAAATTATGGGGATTATTATTTTACCGCCATCTAGGTTTTAAAAAAATTACAATATTACACATAGTAGGTAGCGTATGAGGAATGGGGTGTAGAGGCTCTATAGGCTTGAACAGGGTGGAATGGGGAATATTAGGTTGTGTTGGGGTGTGTTAGGTGTACTGGGGTGTATTAGGTTGCGTAGTAAGGATAGTATAGTATATGCCTGCTCAATTAACTCTTCACCTCCTAAATTTATTTACTTGTTGTTACTGTTAGCAATAGCATGCGCGAGATTAAATCAGGGAAGGCGTGCGTGGTGGGCGTATACAATTCTTGCAAGCAAGCAATGCAATGCAATGCAGGAGCAAAGCAAGTAATAAAAGGAGAGAGTGATAAGGGAAAATTTATTATTAATTGCTATGCAATTTATGGGCTCGTTTTTGGTTGTCCGTTGATGTCCGTCGTCCGTTGTCTGTCCGTTACCCTATCTATTTGCATTGGGTATCTATATTTAAATTTTGGTAATTGCTATGCAATTTAACTAGTTTTGGGGTTAGAATCCCGGCGTTTTTTTTGACTCTTATGATTGTTCTTGTTACTATCATTGATAATAAGACTTTTTGGCCGTCCGCTGGCTGCTGACCAATGAAAAAAATGACCATTGGCCAAAATGTGAATCCGAGTTTATTTTTTCGTTTTTTTTTGACTATTATGATTGTTCGTGTTACTACCATTGCTATTATGACTTTTTGGCCGTCCGTTGGCTGCTGACCAATGGAAAAAAATCACCATTGGCCAAAACGTGATTCGAAATTTTTTTTTTCGTTTTTTTTGACTATTATGAATTTATATCCACTTTTACCGTGTCCTGGCTGCTGACCAATGGAAAAAAATGACCATTGGCCAAAATGTAATTCGAAAATTTTTTTTTAGTTTTTTTTTGACTATTATGAATTTATATCCACTTTTACCGTGTCCTGGCTGCTGACCAATGGAAAAAAATGACCATTGGCCAAAATGTGATTCGAAAATTTTTTTTTAGTTTTTTTTTGACTATTATAAGTTTATATCCACTTTTACCGTGTCCTGGCTGCTGACCAATGGAAAAAAATGACCATTGGCCAAAATGTGATTCGAAAATTTTTTTTTCGTTTTTTTTGACTTATGAATTTATATCCACTTTTACCGTGTCCTGGCTGCTTACCAATGAAAAAAAATGACCATTGGCCAAATTTTATATATAACCTAAAAATTTATTATAGATGGTCTAACAGACAGCCAACTATGTAATATATATTTTTAACCTTATAAATGCATATATATTTTTTTATTGGGTTAATATATTTCATTTAATTAGATTGTGATTTCATAGAAAACCTAAAAAGTAATATTTAAAAAAATAATATAGGTATTAGATTCTAATTTACGATAAAATATATCGATAGAAACTAACACAAAATTCGAAACCTCCTTCAAAGGTATAATCATAGCCCGTTATTTCTAATTAAATTGAATCTACTATTAAACTCAAACACGAATTGTACTTTATTAGATGGCGCGCGTAAGTTTATATAATTAGTAAAATTTTTCTACGTGTCATAAATATTACACCGCACGTGTGGCAGGGAAATGTCCGATATTTTTAAAATGAAAAGGTATTTTAGGAATCTGAAAAGGTTATTTTACCCCCGGCCGCCCTGGGCACCTACGGGTAAAGTTTCGAGCGAATCGGGCTGGTAGTTTAAGAATTTAGCCCTTTTTTAAAACTAAAAAATTTTTTTTTTTTTAATTTTTTTTTTACATTAAATTAATATTTTGTTTTTGTTAATACCATTGATAATATGACTTTTTGACCGTCCGCTGGCTACTGACCGACGAAATATATTGATTTTCTAAACATAAAACACAACTTTATTATTTCATTATCTATATAAATAACATAATAACTTCTACTATTTTAAAGCCAGCATGGTATAGTGGGTATAGCGCTGGCTTGTGAACTGGAGGTGTGGGGTTCAAGTCATGGAGGGGACAAATTTTTTTTTTAATTTTTTTAAATTAAATTAATATTTGTTCATGTTAATACCAATGATAATATGAAATTTTTGACCGTCCGCTGGCTACTGACCAATAAAAAAATGACCATTGTCCAAATAAATCGAAATTTTTTTTCGTTTTGAAATTGGTTAACATTGATAATTACCCTATGTTCTCCCCTACAAGGGCCTTTAACTAATTATTTTGCATCTAATACCCCCTATAGGCATTCTCGCCCCTTCCCACCTTTCTCGCCCATAAATTGCATAGCAAATATGCTACGTTTATACGGAGTATAGAAGAGTTCCCCCTTACTCCCCTTCCCTTCTCCCCCTTCCCACGAGGGCCGAAGGCCCGAGTTTTTTTAATTGCTATGCAATTTATGGGCTCGTTTTTTGTTGTCCGTCCGTCTGTCTGTCCGTTACCCTCCCTATCTATTTGCATTGGGTATATTAGGTTATCGATTTTTAAAATTAATGCATGAGAAAGAGGTGCCCGCCCCACCCTCATCTCTATCTCCCTCGCTGTGTTATTTTTAAAATTAATGCATAAGAGGTGCCCCACCCCTCATCTCTATCTCCCTCGGTGTGTTATATATAAGATTTGTTAAATTATCTATTATATAATAAACATAAATAAAAGTTGTTTACTTTTAATTGCTATGCAATTTAACTAGTTATATAATAAACATAAATAAAAGTTGTTTACTTTTAATTGCTATGCAATTTAACTAGTTTTTTAGTTAGAATCCCGGAGTTTTTTTTACTCTTATGATTGTTCTTGTTACTAACATTGATAATAAGAATTTTTGGCCGTCCGCTGGCTGCTGACCAATGAAAAAAATGACCATTGGCCAAAATGTGAATCGAAATTATTTTTTTCGTTTTTTTTTTGACTATTATGATTGTTCCTGTTCCTACCATTGCTATTATGACTTTTTGGCCGTCCGCTGGCTGCTGACCAATGTTATATAATAAACATAAATAAAAGTTGTTTACTTTTAATTGCTATGCAATTTAACTAGTTTTTGGGTTAGAATCCCGGAGTTTTTTTGACTCTTATGATTGTTCTTGTTACTATCATTAATAATAAGACTTTTTGGCCGTCCGTTGGCTGCTGACCACTGAAAAAAATGACCATTGGCCAAAATGTGAATCCGAGTTTATTTTTTCGTTTTTTTGACTATTATGATTGTTCCTGTTACTACCATTGCTATTATGACTTTTTGGCCGTCCGCTGGCTCCTGACCGATGGAAAAAATGACCATTGGCCAAAATGTGAATCGAAAATATTTTTTTCGTTTTTTTTGACTATTATGATTGTTCCTGTTCCTACCATTGCTATTATCACTTTTTGGCCGTCCGCTGGCTGCTGACCAATGGAATAAAATGACCATTGGCCAAAATGTGATTCGAAAACTTTTTTTTCGTTTTTTTTTGACTATTATGAATTTATATCCACTTTTACCGTGTCCTGGCTGCTGACCAATGGAAAAAAATGACCATTGGCCAAAATGTGATTTGAAAATTTTTTTTGTTTTTTTTACTCTTATGAATTTATATCCACTTTTACCGTGTCCTGGCTGCTGACCAATGGAAAAAAATGACCATTGGCCAAAGTGAGCATCAAAAAATTTTTTTCCATTTTTTTGGCTATCATTGACTTATAGAGTATCTGTTGGTACTGACCAATAGAGAAAAAGTGACCATTGGCCAAATTTTTGGTTTTTTTTAATTAAAAATTGTTCAAATTCAACTAAACATTTCTCCCAACAATTCTGCAAATTCTTAACATTGTGTTGTTTTATAATATAATGTTTGTTAGACCCATAATCAATAAAAACTAATGTAATACGCAACTAGATGCAAACACTAAATCTAACCCTAACCCTTGCCTATATTACATTTTGCCTATATCATTTTGCCTATAATGGAAACTTTGTATAAATAATTAATTAATCATTAGGCATTTAATACCCCCTATAGGCATTCTCGCCCCTTCCCACCTTTCTCGCCCATAAATTGCATAGCAAATATGATACATTTATACGAAGTACAGATGAGTCGTCCCCCCTTCCCTTCCCCTCTTCCCTTCCCTTCTCCCCCTTCCCACGAGGGCCGAAGGCCCGAGTTTTTTTTTTCATGTCTGATTTAAATGCTATACCTATACAAGAAGAGACTCGAATGGAAAGTATTTCTAATTCTATATTGGAGTTGGAGGTAAATTAATTTATAAAAATATTTTTATTTAATTTTTAGCCTATTAATTTTAAATGGCGGTGGGGGGATGTTCTTGAGTAAAATCATTATCTTTGAGTATTTAATATTTTATTTTTAAATAAATTTTATTTTTATTTTTTAAATTTGTCATTAAATAATTTTTTGCCTTATTTAAACAATCCAATTCCAAGTTGTAAATCTTAACTGCATTTTTAAAATAGTCATGTGACTCGATATCGATAGCATCAGGAAGTAATTATTTTGTGTCGACGCCCAAAAAGTCCCGAAAACAATGTTCCAAATGTTGCAAATATTTTAGTGCTAAGACTTCCACAAGTAAAATATTTTTAAATAGCCATAATTTAATTGTTGTGTTAACTTCCATAACTTATATAATATCTAATTAATTTTAATAATTAACAAGCAAGAGGAAATAAATTAATATCCATATAATTTTGATTCAGTCTCTCAATATTTCTCCATATGTCTTTTTTAATTTAGAAAAATATTTATATGGTATATTTTTTAAAAATCAATAATACTTTTTATAATTTTCACAGGCATGGGCGTATTTAGCCCCCCCCCCCCAAATGGCGATAAAAGCCTAAAAAATTTAAAAAAAAATTATGTTAGCCCTTACCCCTAATTGAACGTTTAGCGCCCCCCCCCCCCTAATTCAAAACCTGGCTACGGCCATGTTTATTGGGTCAATTAAAAATCTCTCTCTAAAACGGGTTGGACATAAACAAATTAAATTTGAACTAGTTTAAAATAGATTTGATTTTATCCTTTAAAACTTTGGTCCCCTCCGCTCCGCCTAATCTACGGAGTTTTAAATATGTTGTATTATTTATTTTATAAGACTTTTTCCCTCATATTCAATGTTTTTCATTGAATAATGTTGTATTATCATATTTTTTCTAACGTGAGTTTTACATATGTTTATTAGGTAATAATATCAAAAGCCATTTTGAAAAGCATCATGGAAAGATTATGGCGTCAAATATTCGTGTTTTGAGCAACAAATCGATAACCAAAGAGCAAAATGTATTTATAAATCAAATGATTTTAAATTTGGTTATAAATGAAAACTATCCCATAAAAATATTTGAAAGCAGATATTTTTCGGAATTAATTCTCCACTTGAATTCCAACGTTGATATTTGGACCAAAAACACAGCTAAAAAAGAACTTACAAATTCTTTTGAACTGAAGCAAGCAAAGGTTAAAGAACTGCTACGAGCTTTAACTTCCAAAGTATCTTTAACAACCGATTGTGGTCATATGTCGCGATTACCGCGCATTATATCGACGATTTATGGCACCCCACCTCTATTCTTTTAGATATAGTTCAAATGTGCCATCCGCACACTGGTAAATTTTTATTTTACGAATTAAAAAGAGTATTGGATAATTATGAAATAATTGATAAAATAATTTCTATTTCAACGGACAACGCGGCGAACCTAATTGCCGCGGTGAATCTACTCATTGATTTTATGAAGGATAGAAATTTAGATGTGTATCACCACAGATGTGCCTGTCACATCATTAATCTTGTGGTTAAAGAGGGGCTGTCAGTTATAGACAGTCCCTTAGAAAAAATGTACTACGTGGTGAAATCAATAAAAAAATCTCCTCTTTTGACTGAGGAATATAGTAAAATGACCAGTTGTCTAATTCCTCAACCCAACAATACTCGTTGGAATTCTACTTATATGATGTTGGCCGCAGTCAATAAAGTATATTATTAATATCAAATTTCTAAATATTTTTATAGAATATAGCTTGCCTCAACATTCTAATCGACAAAAACATGAGGAATCAAAAATTTTAATGTTTTGCAGTGAAGAAATCAATATTCTTTAAGAAGTCGAGGAATTACTAAAGCCCTTTTATAAAGATACTGAGGACATAAGTTCCCAGTCGACCAATACCGTGGGCTTGGTATTGCTCTATTTCGAGAATATGCTCCAGGACCTTGGGACCAGCAAAGAGATATTTGCGAATGATTCTATAAAAATTGCGGCCGAAAAAATGATCCATAAAATACAAAGTTACATAGGCCATGTAACTAATTTCCAGAATTATACCTGTGCTTTCTTGGACCCGAGAATAAAAACAGAAATTATGCCTTCGTCTTTACAAAGTAGTGATAATTATATAGAATTACGAAGAATCTATAGAAATCAATATGAAAGAGAGAGGCCTATCACCCACTTGAAAGGATAGTGATTAATAAGACGTAATCTAAAATTATTTATTATACCTAATAACTATTATATAGGTTGGATTCGACCACAAGTGATGACGAGATATGCGAATACGCCCAAATGCCTCGGCTTAAGATCCGCGGGGATCCTTATGCGTGGTGGGCGCTTAACGCTTTGGAACTTCCTAATCTCAGTAGAATGGCTAGATCTTTTCTTTGCCAACAAGCGTCCTCCGTAGCTGCCGAAAGAGTCTTTTCGAAAGCGGGAGATCTTGTTACAAAGAAAAGATCTAGACTTTCTTCGGGGAATATAAAATACATATTATGTTTAAATAACTGGTCCAAAAATTTTTCTATATAATTGATTGACTATAAATTTATGTACATTTATTGTATTATCTAATAAATATATCAATATTTTGATGAATGTGAAAGTAATATATAGTTGTAGTGTATAAGTAACCGAATATACTAATTTCAAAAAAAATTGATATATTTTTGTTATCATATGTCAGGGAAATATTTGCATAATTTGTTTCATATATTTTAAAATAAATTTATCTCTATTTATAAAGCATTATAATAATAATTAAATAAAAGAACTATCTTCAAATTTAGGTCATTGTCGAGTTAAGGTTAAGTTTCAATGGCTTCAAAAATTTATTATATATTACCTCAGGTGCCTAGCCAGGGTTTTTATGAGGGGGGGGGGGAATCTGACAAAAAAAAAATTAAAAGCGTAATTTGTCATAAATTTAATCAAAAAAAAATTCACCTATATATAAAGTTTTAATAACTGCTAAAAAGTCTTTGATGTAACTAAACGATAATTTTTAACCATTTTAATTTTAATCAAAAAAGTTGAAGAGGTAAAAAAAAATTGGAGTTTAACATTAGGCTTTTATTCGTGCTTTTTACAATAATTACTAGATGGCTTGTATTATATTGATTCACTTTTTAGTATTTAAAAAAACATTTTTGGACAAATTTATTTATTCAGAAAATATAAAAAATTAAAAAAATGATTTAAATTCCCTTCCACCCTTAAATTTTTATTAATCAACAAAGTAGAGTAGAAGAGAAGCGCAATCGTGCGTTGCGCAAGAATTGTATTTGTTTTTGTACCCACCCAATAAATTTAGGAGGGGAAGAGTTAATTTCAGCAGGCATAAGGCGTTCTATAGGTTTGAACGGGGTGGAATGGGGAATATTAGGTTGTGTTGAGGTGTATTAGGTTGTGTTGGGGTGTATTAGGTTGTGTTGGGGTAAGTATATAACAATAACACACACAAGTAGTGATGATCAAAACCTAGGTTTTTACAACCCAAACCTGAGGTTTGGGTTAAGGTTGGAAAAAGACCTTTAAGGTCTTTTAGCTTCCCCAACCCAAACCTGGGGTGGAACCCCAAAAAAACCTAAAAAACCTTAAGGTCTTTTATACCCCCAAACCTTAACCCGGGGTTGGGGTTAGGTTGACCTGGGGATAATGTTTTGTAATATAGAGGTGAAATAAGAGCATATTATTTTTTAGATATTAATATATTTGTTTTTTTAAAAATAAATTCATTATTTTATAAAAATTAAATTTATAATGAAGGAAATGTTATTTCTTATTAATGAGAATTTAATTTCATCATATAATCAATGCGTAGCTAAATTAAAAAAATTATGGGGATTATTATTTTACCCCCATCTAGGTTTTAAAAAAATTACAATATTACGCATAGCGTATGTGAGGAATATTGCATTGCTGTCTGGGGCTGAATGGGGTGTGCGTGTGTGTGTTGTGCTTGTGCCCGACCCGGCCCAAGCCCGGCCCCGGGCAGAATTTTATAAAATAATCGGGGCTCGGGTCGGGCCTAACTTCACATCACCGTAGGGCATTATAGAGTGAAAAGGATGTTTACAATAGTTTCTTTTTGCATGTGATAAAAATTTGAAGAAGAAAGATAGTATTTTTTTAATTTGGCAGAAGCTGGCTATGTAACAAGGGATTGTTTTGTAAAATGAAATGTGAACATTAAAATAATCAAATATACTTTAAAAATTCTATTATTAATTCAAAAATCCATATTGTCGTAAAGAATGTTTCCAGTTATAACAACAATTATCCTCGTCTAGGTTAGGCTTTCTTTAGTGTATTACTAATTTTATATTAATTAATTTGCTAAAATATAAAAGGCAAGGAGGGGGTTATAAAAATAACCAGGCCAATTGATGAACCTTAAATTAAATTCTGGCTACTACTATTAATATAAAACTATTGGTATTCTCTTCCATATATAAATCTTTTCAATATCCATGTAAATATGATGACGTATTATGCATGTTTAATGTTATTACTACATACTAAACTCGGCATAAATAAATATACGCCCGAGAATGCCAATATTGTGAAATAATCTTCATCTCCTCCACTCCCGCCCCCTAGCGGTGGGCGGATAAGAGAGGAAGATAGGGGTAGGGGTTTAACCTTGGCATAGCGCCATTGAAAAAAAATCAATATAAAATGACGAAGGAATAGTTTCCCCCTTTCCCCTTTTAATTGCTATATAATAATAATTCTAATATATTGCTTATCTAGTTGTAATTTTCAATTATGACAACTGCAATTTCAAACCTAAATATTAGGTTAATTTTAAGTGTTAGAAAATAGTTTCAATTAAAATAACAACAGGCGGAAATTAGAAATAATAAAATTAATTAATCAACTTTTTAATAATAATAGAGAATTGGAAATAAAGATTTTAAAAAAATCACTTTGCCCCTCCCAGGTATTGACCTACGCTAAATCACGGCTTGAAAATTTTTTTCTTATTTTAATTGTTATTTTTAATTTTATCTTTAGAAAAAATTTTAATTGCAAAAATTAAATGGCTGTTGAAGTAGGACCTGGCATTTTCCAACAGCAGAGCAATTAAAATGCTTACTTAAAATGCTTACGACGAAACTATCAGCGACATGCAATAGCTCCGCTATTGCCTGTTACGACCGCACATCTAAAAATGGTAAAATTTAAAAACTTACTTTTGGTTAATGTAAAATGTTATTAAATTGGGATAATTCCTATTGTGGCTTATAATAAAAAATTTTGAAAATAAAATTTAAATATATAAAAATGCGTTAGATATTAAAAAATATGACTTTTAAATGTAATAATAATTAGATTTATTAATAAGATATCTAAAAATAAAATGGTATAGATATTCAAAAATGGTATAAGTCATAAAAAAAAATTTTCGAATCAAATTTTGGCCAATGGTCATTTTTTTAATTGGTCAGTACCAACAGATGGTCTATAAATCAGTGTTAGCGAAAAAAAGGAAAAAAAAAATTTCGATTTACATTGTGACCAATGGTCATTTTTTTCATTGGTCAGTACCCAACAGATGGCCAAAACGTCTTATTATCAATGGTAGTAACAGGAACAATCATAATAGTCGAAAAAAAACGAAAAAATAAACTTGGATTCACATTTTGGCCAATGGTCAATTTTTTCATTGGTCAGCAGCCAACGGACGGCCAAAACGTCTTATTATCAATGGTAGTAACAGGAACAATCATAATAGTCGAAAAAAAACGAAAAAATAAACTTGGATTCACATTTTGGCCAATAGTCATTTTTTTCCATTGGTCAGCAGCCAACGCACGGCCAAAAAGTCTTATTATCAATGGTAGTAACAGGAACAATCATAATAGTCGAAAAAAAACGAAAAAATAAACTTGGATTTACATTTTGGCCAATGGTCATTTTTTTCATTGGTCAGCACCCAACGGACGGCCAAAAAGTCTTATTATCAATGGTAGTAACAAGAACAATCATAAGAGTCAAAAAAAACTCCGGGATTCGAACCCAAAAACTGGTTAAATTAACAAAAATTAAAAGTAAACAAAACAAGACATTCGGTGCGTGACATACGGTGCGCACGCCGAATAGGCGGACAAACAAAATGGAAAGTGAGCCCATAAATTGCATAGCAATTAACAGAAAAATTTATCAAGGTTGCTTATAAGACCTGTTGTTACAAGATGAAATTCATATTATAATTCCTTAAAATAATAGACTCATTAATAAAAGATAAACCTCATTTATTTGACAAAGTCTGCGACATGGGAGGATTAGCAAGGCTTACAACCAATGATAAAATATTTTTGGAAGAATACTGTACTGTAAGTCCTAATAAAATTTTTTAGGATAAATATTAAAACAGATCATAGAACCTGTTGCTACCGCTCTCACTATTTTAGAAAGTGAGGAAAATATGCATTTGGGCTATTTGACCCCAACAATAACAATAGTTATTTTGAAATTAAAAAAAATTACTAGCCTAAAATATGGTCAACCATTGATTGATGCTGTATTAAATGGGATTGATAAAAGGTAATAACTATCAAATTAATTGCATATTTTCTTTTTTTTAACAATTTCAACATATATATGAAGATCAATATCTTCTTTCGGCCATTATACATCCAATGTTCAAGCTTCAACGGCCTTGGATTAAACTTCGAGAAAATGAACCTTTAAAGCATAATCTTTAGTGTTATTGAAAAAAGGGATTGAAACCCCTAGAAATGATAACAAAAGAGCCGTCAATTCCGAAATATCATTTGACGAGGAAGTAGAGGGGGGATTGGAGGATGATATTTTGTCGCAATTTTTTGAAGGGACAAAACATTAAATGTTTTTAATAAATTTCCTCCTTTAAAAAATTTGTTTGTTAAGTATAAAACTCCAATCCCCTCATCTGCCCCTGTGGAGCGGGTTTTTAGTATAGCTAATGCTGTATTAACTGCCAAGCGTTCCTGCTTATCAGACGAGAATTTTGAGAAACAATTATTATTAAAAATCAATAAAAAAAAATGTTATAAATAATCTTTATATTCGCTCTATTAAATTATATTGATTTATAATAATATTGTCGAAATAAAACTATCATTTTTTATCATGGCTATTTATTGTATTAAAAAATATAAGACATTTTTTTAAATTAAATTAAATTTTAAAAAAATTTATCAAAAATTTCAACGTGAACGCGTTCCTATTTTTTAAACGAACGTGAACGAGAACGCGTTCGATTTTTTTACCAATGTTTACAGCACTATGATAATCCCGTGGTTAAGCAGTCCATCGAGTCTATAATTATAACATAACCATGTTTATCCTACCTTTTAATTAACTTTGCTAATTTTAGTTTACATAATAAAACTCGAATGAACATTCATATTTTTAACGAATGCATTAAAAACAGTAGCCCGTTTACCTATATGGTTATTAGAACATATTTGAGTATACAAAACACTAAGGCCATAAGATGCTAAAAGGCATGGGCGTAGCCAGGTTTTGGATAAGTGGAGGGGGGCTGAATTTTTTTTAATTTCAAAGGTTTTTGTATTGAAAACCGCCCACCCTTGGCTACGCCCATGCTAAAAGGTCCATTTTATATCTTTACCACCACATATCGTTTTTGTAATAAAAAAATGACTAAAAAATAGCAAGTAAATTACTAACCTTAGAAGTTGACATGCCACCGGAACCACCCCCTATAACCACGAGATCGTATTGAAATTTGTGGTCTTTAGTCTTCCCATTCCCACCAGCAGAATCCAATTCTAAGGTAGCTAAGGGGGGACCATGTTCTTCAGGAGAATTATCCAGCAACCTTTTCAATTGCCCGGCATCGTTTAATTGCATAACTTTATCCGAGCCCCCGATGTGCTTTCCATTGATAAACACGTTTGGCACCGTTTTTTGACCTGTGAGCTCTGCTAATGCATCTTGAATTTGCGAACCATTTTCTTATGTAAAGTAGGTAGAAAAATTATAAGCCAAAAATTATGTTAATTCAGCTAAATTGTTTTGAAAAAAGTGTGTTTTGTAAAGGAGGGGGGAAGGGTAGGGTAGGTTGCATTTTAATTTGTTTAGCAAATTCTATAATCAAACTATCTAAAAAAGATGAGCCTAGAGGGCAATACAAGTAAAAAATCTTTTGGGAAGATTAAATGAATTATTATATTTGTCAGGGCAGCAATCTCTACCATAAATATTTTGATAAATTAATGCCTAAATTATAATTTCCAATTCATTCACATCTATGTATCATCCTGCAATCTTGTATAAGTCTTAGAATATTATATTTTTCAAGAAAATTGAAAGTGCCTCAAGAAATATACTACAATTAAATTAATATTTATTTTGCCTGTAATTATAAATTTAAAATGGTTTGTACCAATGTATTGGGGTAGCCAATTATGAATTAAAAATGAGACATCAAAAGAAATTACTATAAATTGCCATTTCAAACTAATTAGTGTTAAAATATGACATTTGGAGCATTATTAATTTGAAAATCTTAATTTATATGTTTAACTATTTTGTTGTTATATATTGTCACAGAGAAATGTTGTATTGTTTAAAAAATTACCTATAAGATCTAAATCATATTGCTGAAATGGAATTCCTTTTTGCTTAAATAGATTTTCTACCTATAAAATAAAATATTAATACAGCTCTATATCCAACAAAATCAATTGATTTAAATACGAATAATTAAAAGTTTTTGCATAATTTATGAAATAAAACATGCAAGTGTTTAAAACTTTGTATTTTTAATAAAATTCACCCTATGGCAGTAAGGGCAGTAGGATTTGCTAAAAACCATAACCCTGTTTATATCGATTAACTTCTTAATCGTTTGAGAAGGGGTCAGTTCAACAGGTGGCATTGTGTAATTTATTTGATTTGGAGAGAAAGACCTTTATATATAAAGTATATGTTTAAGAAGCTAAATCGAAGTAATGTGTTTTTAAGTGAATCACCTTAAATTATTTGGAATGATCTTATTTTGACTAAAAGGGCGATAGATATAATAAGCTGGGTGAAGGTTAATTAGGGGAATTATTCTGCTGAGTAACTTAAAATCACATGTAAATTTCAAATTTATAGTACGGTTAATTTGATACATAAGGAAAAAAATAAAGATATAACGGTTCAACAAAAAAAATCATCCGGCAAACTGTTTACAGATTTTGGTAGAGTTTTTCACGGTGAACACAAATATGTTTTTAGTTTTTTCCCTATGTGTCAAGTTTTTTTTATTCGCTGTCAAAGTTGCCAAAAACGCGATTTTTGCGTTTTTCAAACGTCAATAACTTGCAAATTAGTGGGTAATGATTTTATTTAATAGATTTAATTCGTAGATATAGGGGAGAGAAATGTATTTACAATTTTTTTTTATACTAGTACTTTTACTTTTTAAATTATATACAAAATTAACTATCCTTATCTTTTACATTGACAAATTACACCAGACTTGACGTCGCCCTCCCTTCTCTTTAACACTAGGAATTAAGTGCGTGTTGTTGTTTTGGTAATAGTAGTAGTAGAGGAGAAAAAAAAATTATTTTCGAGTTTAAAACTTGTGTTAGTCATATAATGAACCAATTTCCAAAAAAAATATTGATTTCAATAGATATTAAAAATTTGGGAATTTGTCACCTGTTTCACATTTAACAGGTGAAAAAACATTATTTTCAAGTTTAAAACTTGTGTTAGTCATATAATGAACCTTTCCAAAAAAAATATTCATTTCAAAAAAAAATTAAAGATTTTGACATTTACACCTGTTTCACCTTAGAAAGATAAAAAATATATTTTCATAATACACCTTTAATGATCTGCATGAATGATGTATCGCATACCAATTGGAACAAATTATAGGTTGATTATAATTAACTTAGTGACGTCATTTCATATTTCCCATCAATAAAAGTTCATTACATAAATAAATAACTATTAAATACAAAAATTATAAAAACTTCACATATTTCCATAAACAACCCAAAACGACCAAAACCAAACCAAAAGGTTACCAAAGGTGTAT
Source organism: Gordius sp. MW1 (assembly GCA_964036665.1). Lineage (NCBI taxonomy): Eukaryota > Metazoa > Nematomorpha > Gordioida > Gordea > Gordiidae > Gordius > Gordius sp. MW1. The sequence continues at coordinate 19,195,824 of OZ038530.1, forward strand.
GGGTGTGAAAAGCGCCAATACACCAAGGGTGAACCAAAAAATTTCACCCAAACACTCTTGGTGTATGGGTGTAAAAAGCGCCAAACACCAAGGGTTAACCGAAAAAATTCACCTAACACTGAAAGGGTTTGGTGGGAAAAAAAACGCTAACCCTTGCAGGCGACCAATCTAAAACCTTGGTTTTTTCCAACACTAGATATAACTATGTTTTAATACGCAAATAATAAATGAGAAAGGTCTTACAAAGTATTTATATTCGTTGGTTAAAAGCGTAAGGTTTACTTGATAAATTGATTGACTTATTAAACCCTTTTAAAAAATAATGTATGTTGATTGTGATATGCCTAAAAAAGTTCAGCTAAATTTTAAAAAATTTGTTTTATTATCGCTTGCTTTGGATTTCACACTAGAGATCTGCAACAGGTCGTTTTAAGTAGGTCGGCCCGCCCGTACCCGTTAAAACTTGAAGGCCCGTCTGAGCCCGCCCTTAATTTTTTTTAACACTGCAGCCCGTCCGAACCCGTCCGTAAATTTTTCAGGCCCGCCCAAGCCCGTCCATGCATTTTTAGTCTCTAACCGTTTGAAAATCTTTCAGGGCCCGCCCAAGCCCGTTTTTTTAAAGAACTCCGCACCCGGCCCAACTCATTAAACATTTGATAAATTTTTTTAAAGTATATTTATAAAAAAACCATCAATAATTATCATGTAAAAGTAATAAATTATCAATTATTTCTCGCCTTTCTTCTACAGGCCTCCTGCAGTAGAAAAATTTCGTTCGCTTGTGGCTAAAGGGTGCCTTTCTACTTTAACACTCACTAAACTTTGCCAAAAAATTAAGTACTTTGTAACTTTATGATTTAAAATCGATATTATTAATTTTATTATGCAGTAAGGTTTCTTTATTACTTTAAAATAATGAGTTCCCTAATACTTTATGATAATAATTACATTTATGCGATTTATTTATTTCAATTAATGCAACAAAGTTTTTATATTAGAACAAATATATATTTGAATTAAATGGCACTAAATTAACAAAATTAGTAAAAAATTTAAAATAATTCAACAAAGAGAAATTTGTAAAAAAATTAAACACTAAACACTTTGGTGAATTGTACCTAATAAGGAATCAAACCTACAATAATAGAATATACGAAGCTAATATCTTAATTATGTAAACGAAAAGATAGCAAATAGAATAAAAATGTTTAAAGTCAAATCTAACGCTTGGAAAATGAATGAATGCTACAGGATATACAAAAATTAGATTTAAGAAAATTATTTTAAAAAAAAAAAGCAAAACTATATATTTGTTTATATAATTGTCTGACTTTTAAAGGCGTTTATAATTCCATGACCGTTTATATAATCTCAGGCCTGTTCAAGCTCCTTTATAAAATGTCAGGCCCGTTCAAGCTCGTTAAAAATCTCAGACACGCCCGAGCCCGTTCCATTAATTGTTAAGCTCGGCGGGCCGTGCTTTTAAACCCTTCGCGGGCCGGGCCTTCTAGTGGAGATCTTTATTTCACATACTCGATATATGTGCATTTCAACAATGATCTTCCTAAGTAAAAATTTTTTGTTATTAATTTTTCCCAATTCTTACTATAACTCTTAATCTCTTTGATCCAAATGTTCTAGAGGTTATAATAGAGACTTTCTTTAGTTTCATATTGTTTATTGGTTAAAACTACGGATAATCTATTAGGTTTGTCTCAATAAAAAGTCGATACAAATTGGCAAATACAACACTCTCGCGATTATCTGGTGTTTACTTAATGTCTATAGTTTAGGTTTAGAAACCGTGTGATTTTGATATTACAAAAAAGTAATCAAATTATACAAGAAATTGACCAATTTGAATGTAAGTTGCTGGAAAAAAACGATAAGCGATTGATATAAAAAACATTTCTTGATGCATCAGTCTAACTGTGCACCGAGTAATCAGTTTGATTTAGCAAGTTCTTCTTTAAAAACTCTAATTTCTTCCTTTTTGCTAGGTGAAAATATTATATAATACACGGATGCCAATAATATTATCAATACCAATGATAATTCCATTGCTATCGGATACCTAGAAGCTAGGGTGGCAGCCTGATAGCCATATATTTTTAAGGCAAAAGTGGCATTTAGGTCACAAAAACTAAGGTGGGGATCTATGGGGATTACCGTAAATACGTACAAAGAATACGGGTTGGTGCTAAATGTTATGGCTGATTGGCCCGTAAAATTTAATATCTCGTATGGTCGCACCTTCATTATTTCATAATGATCAGTTTCAACTTCCTTTCTTTGATCTTCAAAACAGCTCCTGCTTGAAAAATAATCCGATATAGTGTATCCCTCTCTGGATGAATGTTTTTCTTTGGAATTTCTTTTAAAGTTCACGAATTCTTCATAATTCGTTGCGGGCCTGCGACAGTTAATTTGGAGCATCGTGGCATTGTAATCAAAATCGGAACGTCCATTAATTTCGTATACGACATAATTAGTGGTCCTTAAATGGCGTACAAATTCATCTCCATCATAAAGAGATATGAGTGGAAGAAGTGGACGGTTAAATGGATAGAGCCATGGGCAACCATATGCAGCTTTATCATACCTAAACAATTGTAATTAATTAAGATTACATTAGCTGGGGAGTATCTGGTGGTGTTAGTTACGATGAAATGTAATTATCAAATGGCACAATATCTAACTTTGATATATAAACTTTAAATTAATTTTAAATATCTTTTGTGATTTAATATTTAAAAAGATCTAAGAGGGACCATGGTCTCTGATTTTATGTTAGACATAATCTTAGCATTTAGCAATGAGTATTGCTTAAAAAGAAGAGTTGATTTACTATATTTAACAATTGTCCTTATTAACAAGTTAAAGTTATAAACAATTGCTTCCACTAAATATTTCAATAGGTTAATGAGATAATCATAATCAAAAGTGAGTAAATTGCGACATTTAGAGAGCTATTTTGGGAAAATAATTGTTATGCATCTAAAAAATATTATTAAGGTTTGTTTACTAGCATAATTATCCGAAAATTAATTTAAATAAGATCGAGTGTAATACTTTATATAAACACGTGAGCTGAGCTGCTTTTATTTATAGCCATAAAACGTTATTGTACACATTATTCATATCACTTATATGGTCTGAAAACCACCTATTCATCGCTATAAATTTTAAATTTTATTATACATAATTTAGGTCATTAGTTTCCTAATTTATAAATATTTGTGATAAATTTGAATAACTCAGAGTTTAAATAACGAATGCTGTAGATATAAAAATTACTTGATCATTTTAGTACCACGCCCATTCAAATTATGATGGTCTGGTATACGAACTAATTGGAATTCCTCATTGTTGCAATCTTGGCTCAATGTTCCAAAAGACAGTTTAACCTTAAGATTTCGTTTTGGTGGACATTTTAGGAAAACGTATGACCTATTAAAAGCTCCATGAATTAATGTATTCAAAATACTATTTAGTAAATCGCTTATTAGTTGTCTAAATAGGCAAAGGTAGGGCATTTATGGCTGCTCTATCATTCTATTCTTATTATATTAACAACAGACTTCAAGGCTTTTTTAAGGCTTTTTTATTAAATTAAAAAACTAAAAAAAATTTAATGGTCTGATCTTTGAGAATGAGGACAAGTAAATAATGACTATTTAATGAGATTAAGCTTTAAAGAGTGTAATTAATGAATATGTTTACAGTACCTACGACGGTCTCAAGTCCGTGTGCAAAAAGTGGAGGGTTGGCGTCAGGTCGGAAACCAACTTAATCCAAAATCATGATAGTTTCAAATAAAACTTTCCAACAGAAGGGTAGGGCCTACTTAACAAACGACGCGCACTGCATATCCCGCCCGTGTAATTTGAAAAATACATAGGATTACCGTCTGACTTACAACGATGGCGGTTAAATAAATTAATGTGGGCACGTTGACGGGAAAGAGCATCGAGGTCGCACTAATGCTAAAAAGAAGAAAGGTACACATCGCCTGCCTACAAGAAACAAGGTGGAATAGAACTATCTCGCGAGTTGGGAGAGGGATACAAGCTATTCTACAGTGGGTCACCAAATCGAAGAAACGGGGTTGGTATCGTTCTGAGCGAATCGTTCAAGGACAAAGTTTGGATGAAGATTGCAGATCAAGGAGGCCTCCTACCCGTTATGTGCGCGTATGCTCCCCAAATTGGGTGTATGGAATCAGTAAAAGACATATATTTCGATTCATTGGAAAAATTAATACAAGGAATATGAAAAGAAGAAAATCTAATCTTTGAGGCGAACTTCAACGCCCACCTAGGGAAAGGTCGCATTGGGTAAGTATATGGAGGCTATGGGCATGTCATGAATAACAAGGAAGGGGGAAACTTTTTCAGGTATCCAAAGCAAACGACATGGCGATCGTTAACACGTATTTTCGAAAACGCGAGGATAATATTGTGACTTATAGATGTGGGAAACTTTCAGTCAAATTGACTATTTTGTCAAACGGTGAAAGAATTTATGGAGGATCAAAGATTGCAAAAGAATAACACAACCCCAGGCAACATCGGCCAGTTGTTATGGATAAGAAAGAAAAGTATTTCCATAAAGAAAAAAGATTATAAACCTCAAATTTGATATGAAGCTAAAGAATACGTCGACGAACGATAAAATCAACGAGCCTCCGCATGGGTGCAAAAAAGTTGCAAAGGAACGTAAACGAGGATTGGGAGACGCTGATTGGGGCATAAAGAAAACGGCAATTTTAGGACAGACCTAAGGAGGCAAAGTTATGAATAAGGAACTATGGTGGTGGGATCAATCGGTATTTTATCGAAACGAAGAAAACTCATTTAAAACGGTGGCACAAATAAAAAAGTGGGAGGAGTGTCAGGAATTCAGAGAGGCAAAGAGATGCGCAAAAAAGGCCGTTGCAATAGCAAAGACGGCTGCTTATCCCGAGATTGCAAACAAACTGGATCATAAAAGGGCGACAAGGCTTAAAGGTAGCGAGTCAGAGTCCTTAAAGTGTCGAAAACGAGAAGGGTCCAATTTTATTCAAGCCGAAGGAGGTGTTGGAAAGTTGGAAAGGATACACGCAACTTATATTGCAAATGATAAAGATTCCTTTCCCGATATTGAGCCTAACAGAAGTATGGTAGAAATTTTTAAAGAGAGTGAAGTTAGAACATAAATGAACAAGATGCAAAAAGGAAAAGCTAATGACCCAGGTGGATACCTATGGAGGCATTGCTCGGATGCTTAAATAAGGAATCACAACCATGTACCTCTTTAAAACTATGTTGGTAGAAGAGCGAATTCTTAATCAATGGAGAACAAGCACGATTATACCCTTATTTATAGGCAAAGGAGACCCTCAGGACTGTGGAAATTACAGAGGTATCAATCTAACTTGCCACTCCTTGAAGCTTATGGAAAGGATTAGTAATAAAAGCTGAAAAACGAGGTAGAAATATTGGCTAACCAATTATTTGTGGCCGGCAAATCCAAAATCGACCTAATCTTCGCACTAAGACAAATGATGGATAAATATGGTGAAATTTCAACTTGGAGATCGCTTTTGACAGGGTCCCTCGCGATTTAATATGTGGGTGCCTGAGAAAACAAAATATCCCTTACGCATATATACGGCTTATCAAAAATATTCATAAAGCCTCAAATTCTTGCGTTAGGACGACATTTAGAAACTCTAAACCATTTCGGGCTGAAATAGGATTACATCAAGGATCTGCTCCAAGTACCTTTTTATTTAATATAAATATGGACACGATAACGAGAGACATTCAAAAGCCATCGCCATGATGTATGCAATATGCCGTTGATATAGTAGTAAGCGAAGAGACAAAGGAAAAATATTCGAAGAAGTCGAAAGTGGTCAAAGGGCTTAGCTGGATATGGTTTAAAGGTTAACGCTTTAAAAACAGCATACATGGAGATGAACGTTACAGGCACCCCATCGCTAAATGACCATCTAAAGTACCCAAAAGTAGAGAGATACCTAAGCTAAACGTTACATCAAGAGAAAGGTGCGCAAAAGAGGTGAATGTCCGGATTTAAAAAAGATTGCTTAAATGGCTATTTATATCCGGTGTAATATGCGACTAGAAAATGCCAATATGGTCAAAGAGGCTTACAAATTCATCTATAACTGGTGTTAGTCTATGGAAACATGGTCATTAAACACCACGAAATAAAAGCTATTACAAGCCACGGAAATAAGAATACGGTGGAGCTTTGGGTATAATAAGTTCGATCATGTGACGAATGTCTTTTTTATGACAAAAATGGGTATTCAACCCATGGCATACATGATTGACGAAAATCGGCTAAGGTAGTATGGGCATATACTAAGAAGGGAGACTAATGATTTAAATAAAAAACTACTGGACATGGAGGTACCAGGGAAGAGAGGAAGAGGACGACCTCGTGTCACAAGGAAAGCACAAGTGGACAAAGTTATCAAAACTAAGAATAAGAAGTATAATCAACATAACCCTTACCCGATCAATATGGGAAAAACTCATCATAACAAACCTACCACTGTGGGACCAAATACTTAGTATAAGAGAAAAATTGTAAATTTTACCTTTGATAATCTTCGCTGGAACAATGCAAATTTGTAAATATTGGTTTCATCTCAATAATCGAAAGCCCTTTGGTACTCTTGGCTTCTATGTCGACTTTGTTTGTAATGAGCATTCCTAAAGTTCCTATTCTCTCACTCAAATTCTTAATGCCAAAATTTAGCAAATGATCATGGTTTATAAGAACTTTTATCTTTTCCGCCTCTTTGGTCTGAAAGAAAATTGATGCTGACATATTAATTTTTTCGCCTAAAATTGTTAGTTTATTGATTAAGAAAGATATTAATATTTTGAATGAGGCGTTTATTAATATTAGATATAAATAATTATAACGCATAAGCACATTTAACATTCTTAGTTGCTTAATTTACGATTAAAGCCTCCAATTATGTAGATGTGTTCGCAGAGTCTCTGAAAACGTTCCATTTATGTGGATGGAACCTCAACATAATAAACATAGAAATTGAAACTTGGCCCATTCTAAATTAAAATTCTCGATACCATCTTCATAATTAATTTACAAAATTTTAAACACTTTAACAAAATAAAGTTTTGACTAAAGTTCAACATTTCTTACATATGAAACTACAACGTTTTTTATTCAGATTTTATATTTACGTCCAGGCTGTAAAGTTAACCATCCCTTTTCACACTTTTTTCTTTATTGTATGACATATTTGGAGATACGCTTAAAATCACAAGCTTAATAAATACCTCTAAGTTTTTAAAATGACTTAATTTGATAACTTTTTTAGTTAATTAATATACCCTGAACCATCTTACACTAATGTATTCATTGTAATATTTTGTTTAAATGTTAAAACAGACTTAATGTTGAAGTAGCAATCGTTTAAGAACCTTTAGAAATAATCATTAAAAATTTAAATAAAGTTTTTAATCCGTAAGAATTATGGTAATACAAATTTACCCCTATCCATAAAATATACTATATCGGTTCCAGGAGGATCCAGGGCTAAGTTTATAAATGGACAAACATGTGATAAATTTACATGGCTTCCTATTATTTCCGCGCCCAAATTGTATTTTCTTTTAATAGTAGGCATTTGTAATTGCACAATCCACAAACTACCTTGGGAATCTAAATTTATTCGGACGTTTTTGTTTTCATACTCATATCCTGTTTCTAACGTTATCATATCATCAATCAGCTCTGCCCATGTATATAAAATACTATAATTTTGGAGTAGGATAAACAATTGATTGTTTATATCTACCATAACTTGTTTAATAGCCGATTCTTTGGGTATTGTTGTCGCTTTCACAATATGAGAGAAAGCTGGAGACAATTTGGTATATACTTTCTTAACTTCCATACCTCCGTATGTGTGTTTGACAACATAGGCCTCATCACTTGACCAAAGTAAGGCCGAAAATTTTAGAGTATTTAAGGAAATCGATTGATAGCTTTGAAGTTGTCCATTGCTTAACGGCACGAAGGGGACTCCTACTTGTCCAAGTAATGAGACGTTTTGGTTGATTTGATTTATTTTATAATAAACCATAGTAAATTTACCATTGATTTTTTTAATACACGCGAAAGCTAAATAATAAAAATGCGCCAATCTAAACACATCTGTTAGCTTCTCGCCAGGCTTACTAGCATAAACAAGATGCCATGATTGTAAATTCAATTTTAGTTCTTTGCTAATTTCTAAAGGATATTCAAGCACTAATTTGTAAATATTTAAATCCGACCAAACGTACAGTTCCTGGTTCAAGGTTAATGGCAAGCTATCGCTATAACACCAATCCATTGTTTTAAAATCATTAATCTTTACAGGCGTTTTCAAATGGTAATAAAAGCTAGTAAGAGAATCATTGAATAACCACAAACTTTTTGCAGCAGTCATATAGATGATAATGCCACCAGACATAAACTGCGCTTGAGTTATTTCCTCGGCACCGTTGGGCCTGGCAATTGAACATGAAATTAGTTTGATCGTTTTAAAGTTGTCCTGCGTTATTAGTAGCGAATTATTAACGAAAAATATAACATGATTAGGCGAGCAAGGATCACGAAAAAGTTTTGCTTCGCCATAATATTCCTTGCAATAATGCATTTCATCCTTCAGTATAGGAGGTAATCGAAATGCCGCTAAGGGAATGTTAAGGGTCGCTTTCTTGATGTAGCAATCGTATATGCCTAACGTATCGCGATTAATAGTCAATGAAATTTCTTTTTTGATAGTGGAGCGTATGGGGTTCCTTACTATCACTTCAAAATAAGCTAATTTTTTGCGAAATCTTACTGAACTGTTAGGCACCATGTTTGACTCCGCATCAGGCAAATGAGAGCTAGTGTAAGCAATATCAGGAAGGTTTCCTTTTCTCGCAAAATATCTTGTCACCTCGGCATATTTCATGTGAGAAGAGTTAGAAAATAGATCCAAACCCATAGAAATATCTTCTCGTTGCGATAACCATATTTTCAAGATTAGCTCAGCAGAGACATTTGGTGAAATTTGATGATTGATATTAGCATTGACACCCCATGCGAAACAATGCCGTACGTTTGATATTTCAATAAATTTCATCAATGGCACGCCGCCCATTCTGTTTAAGAAATTTTCTACGTCATTTTGACCTTTCGCACACGTTGGGTCCTTAGTTACACAATTTTCTATAAGTCCGATGGGATATATTCCTGGGTACGGACACCTAATAAAGGCCCGATCTTTGGTCGTTTTAACAAAATCACATAATTTAGGGGTAAGCCATATAATGTTATCCACCGATGCTTTATTTCTGGGTTCATCAACAAGTTCGAAAACTGTTTTGGGGTAATACAAATCATTTTCAGGATCATCGCAATCCCGATAATACCATGTTAATTTAATCTGCTGAATCACTTGTCCTAGGATGACATAAACTAGTGCTTTTAACATTGCGCAAAATTAAAATTTTCTAGAATTGTAAATATTATTAAATATATACTTGTAGTTAGTTACCAAACCCTTTGAAGCAATAATGTGCACGCGAAGCGCATACTTACAAATTATATTGGCTTGACTCTTTGGTTAACTTTTTCATATAGTGTATATTTTTAAAAAGAATGATAGTTATAATATTTTTTGCTTTTTAAAACTTTTAGAGTTAAGGATGCTAGGCTAAAGCAAAGCATCAGGGAACAAAAATCTCAGCATTTTTACACCGATACATTATAATTTGTAAATTTAAGTAAAGCAGTCTCATGGTTATTTGATGACACCATCTCACTATTTTTTAAAGAAAAATAACCGCGTCTATGACGACTTAGCTATGACGTGGATGGCTATAATAACTATGTCATCATGGCCAAATTAACAATTATGGGAGCACTCTATAATTTGGCTGGAAACTCTGAAATAACTTTAGAAACTAATGTGGGTAACTTTATATCATAATTAAGGTTTTGCTTTTTTAACGAACTTGGAGCTGGTCACTTTAAATTTTAAAGTTGCTTGACAAAGTTTATTGACGCTACTGTAATTAGAAAAGTAGAATATATTTTTTGAAACATTCTAGAGTGTCATCTAGGGTAATTCCATAGAAATTAATTGCGCGGATAATTTAATTAAACAAATTTAATCCCTTGACTACGATTGAATTATGTATGGCCTATTGATAATTGCAAATGATGAAAATATTTAGCAATTACATATTTATATATTGTTGTTTTTTGTCAATTCGAATTTTAATTTAGTTGTTTCTATAAGTACAAATTGTTGGATTTAAGTTGTTGATATAAACATATTTATTGATTTAATATCATAAATTAACTAGTTCTCTTACAAATTTATCTTTATGATTAAAACTATAGTATTACACGGCGTGTTAATATTTGCACTTGTCGAGTTCCACATATCGTTTTTCTCTTAATTTAAAATTTAAATATAATTTTTTACGTGTTTTTAAATATTTTACTCACATTAATTGATAAATATGCTTAACACTACTTAGGACGGTCCCAAGTCCGTGTGCAAAAAGGGGAGGGTTGGCGTGAAACATGGGCATTAAACACCGCGAAAGGAAAGTTAATACAAGCCACAGAGATGAGAATGATGAGCTTGGGGCACACTAAGCTCGGCCATATGACGAATGACTTTCTCATGACAAAAATGGGTATTTAACTTATGGCGGATATGATCAACTAAAATCGGCTAAGGTGGTATGGACATACACTAAGAAGGGACACAAATGACTTAAATAAAAAATTGGACCCGGAGGTACCGGGGAAGAGAGGGGGACCCCGTGCCACGTGGAAAGGGCAAGTCGATCAAGTTATAAAAACTAAAGAGATTAGTCAAGACATGGCACTCACCCGGTGAAGGAAGAAATTTATCAAAACAAACCCCACGACTGTGGGACCAAATAACTGGTAAAGAAGAAAAAGAATTGTTAAATATGCTTAGAACCCGAGATAAGAGATTGAGTTTAAATTTAACTAACTAAAATCACTTAGAATCTTCTTCTTGTAGACAAGGGGGGTTTTCGGGTTAGTACTCCCCTCCCCCGCCCCCCCCCCCCTCCATTGACAAAAATGAATATTTTTTCAAATTATACGATAGGAGTCTTGTGTGTGTTGCGCATATAGAAATAATGTATTATCTTAATTAATTTGATATTTAATTTTAGATAAAATCTACTAATTATAACATTATTTATACAAAAAATTTATGTCCCAAGTGCGTGTTTTCTTATAAGAAGATATTTAATTCTTAATTATTTCTCCAAAAAACTATCTTAACCTTTAAATTAAACGAGGAAGATGCTGATACAAGCCTTTTTTAGCAGCGGGGCGAACTTGGGCTTATAAATTAATTTAAACGGTCCCGAGTGGGACAATTACTAGTTCTGGTGGGAAATATAAGCCTAAGAGGCCAATGCAAGTGTTTAGTTTAAACAATGGCCGTAATTAGCGCAAACAGAAAAATTTTAAAGAGCTCTTTGCAATTTGCGTCTCTGAAGATATTATTAATGCATTTTTGAACAAAACCCATCGTCGATATTAAATTTATATAATTTTAATAAGTTTTTGTTTAATCGAAATTCTTTGACACAAAATTTACCCCCACCCCCTTTGATTAGATAGTCCTACCTCCGTCACTACTGCATATAAGTTTAATAAATTTTTGTTTAATAGTACCATAAAGTTTTTTTTGGAAACCCCCCCCCCCCCCCCATGAGGCAATTCTGGCTACCCCTATGATACGTTCACATATGTCCGTAGCTTGAATTGACCCTTTCTCGTTAATTAAACATTTTATTTAAATAGCAAGGCGTTTTGAAATCTATGTTTTGAAAGGTGTCACATTTATATTGTAACAAATTGCTCCTATCTTTTACTATGGAACAAGAAGCACTCAGCATAAATCCAAATTTGGAGTTAGCTCAGTGGAAGTTTTTATTGGAATCTGATTTGCACAAAAATGATAAGGAGTTGAAAGAAAAGCTTATTTCTGAAATCGAAAAAAATAGTAAATATTAATTGAATTGTTATTCAATTGACAGATATGGCTCCTTTTTATAAATACGTCTGTCAGGACCTAAATTGGCCTATTAATCAAGAATGGCTTTCTGATATGGAAAAAGCAAATGCTGAGAAATTGCTGGAATTAGAAAAAGTGGTTGAGGATGCTAAATTAAATATGGGTGATTCTGAAATACGGAGTGCTTTGTTAGCCAAAGCTGAATATCTTTGTAAAATTGGGGATAAGGTTGACATTAGCTTACACATATATATATTAATGCTTTCAGATATAATCTGTTTCTCATATTGTTTTTTAAGGATGCTGCTTTATCAGCTATAAGAATGACCAATGAGAAAACAACTGCATTAGGCAATCGCTTAGATTTAGTTTTCTTCCAAATGAGAATTGGACTTTTTTACCTAGATCATGATTTGATTAGCAGGAATGTTGAAAAAGCGAAAAGGTTATATTACTGATATAACGTAATCTTATAACTAATGCATATTAATGTCCATCATTTTTATAACTAATAGAGTAATATTTTTTTTAAAAATATTGTGCTTTCTATTTAGTCAAAATGAAATGTAATCATTTTTAGGAGTGCATATATATATATACAAATTTATTTTGTTTTAGTTTGATTGAAGAGGGTGGAGATTGGGATCGTAGAAACAGACTTAAGGCTTATCAAGCAATCTATTCAATGTGTATTCGGGATTTCAAAAAAGCTAGTGAACTTTTCATTGACACCCTTTCAACTTTTACCTCTTACGAATTGATGGATTATAAAACATACATCACCTATGCTGTCTTATGTTCAGTAATATCTTTGCCCCGTACAGAAATTAGAGCTAAGGTTAAATTTAAATTAAATTTATTATATTTCAAACTGAAGACCTGTATACTAAATATACTAAACATACAGATATATATATTTAGGGCCATTCCAGACAAAAAACGTTTTCCACCAATCATTTCAGATTTGAACGTTTTTTGGTTAGGGTGTAGGCCTTATATATTAGCTTTATTTTGAAATTTTTAGCCATTTGCGGGCGACATTTTGTAAGTTATGGACGTTTAAAGACGCTCGAGCGCGTTTGATAGATTTTACTTTTTTTGTCATATTTTTGAAAGTAATGGCACTATTTACTTAAATTTTGGTCCATTTTGTTCTTAAAAAATTCTCTGTCAAATAAATTTTAAAAAAACCTCATATTTTTGCGGTTAATTTTTCGTGGTCAAATTAGTGAAATATCATAAAAACTTATTTTGACCTCATATGAAATCACCTATTTCTCAATGGGCATTCCATGACCCATTATCAGATTTGAATCGTCAAAAGTTTGGGGTCGGCTACAAGATAGCCGGGAATTCGAAAAATTACATTTTAATCAAAAATATTTCTAGATATATTATGATGTTTTTTTTATCAAATTGCAAATTTATAAAGAACGCAGGAACAAAATGCACCAAAATTTAAGTGAATAGCGCCATTACTTTTAAAAGTGTGACAAGAATAGTAAAATTAATAAAACGTGCCCGAGCGGGAATTTGGCCTTTTGAACGTCCATAACTTAAAAGGCATTGGCCCAAAATGTTTAAATTTTCAAAAATAACTTTAATATATAAGTCCTGCACTCTCACCTACGATAATCCAAATCTGAAATTGTCGGTCCAAAATCGTTTTTTTTACGATTCGACATGAAATGGCCCCTTAATCATTTAAGTTTGTAATTAGGTATCATATTTATATTTACATTTTATTATACCTTTGCTTTTTATCTTAAATAATTTAGTTGTTACATGATTTATATTATTTGTTCTATGGGTATATGGCAGTGTTGTAAAAACGGCTGGGTTTTGTTTGGTCGGCCTTTGGTTTTAGTCGACTAAACATAATCAAACTAAAGGTTTTTTGGTCCGTTTTTCTTAGCCGACCTCTAGACTTAGTCGAAATTTAAAAAATAGCTCAAATTCGACCATTAGTCTTAGTTGAATTAAAGAGCAAAACCCAGCCGTTTGTACAACTCTAATATATAGAATTGCTTGATTAATATTGGGACATTCCATGTCAAATCGCCACGTTTTCGGCCGACCCCCTCAGAATTTTATAAAATTTGGTGGAAATGTTAAAACTAGTGAAATTTTTAATTTGAAAATTTTAGCTCATTTGGGCCACTACTTTTTGAGTTGTGGGCGCTAAAAAGTCGAAAATCAGCCATTAAAAAAATCGGGTTGTGACGCTATATTCAATAAAATTTATAAGTTATTGGCCCCCAAATCATAGAATCTTGTTGTAGTAATAGGTAAGACCTATCTTCATAGAAAAAAAATAAAAAAAATTTTTTTTGTCGATTGGTCATCTCATAATGGCTGAAATGGCCAATATGGCATAACTACTGTTGAACCCTCTCAAACCGTTTCAAATTTGAGACAAATGTTTTATACAACCTATTAATCAAATTAAATAAAAGAAAAAGTTGGGCGGCCATCTTGAAGTGGTCATAAATTGTTAAAAGGGTTATTTTATTATTTGGCGCCAAAATGAATCTCTAAAAATGTTTTTTTTGCTCATTCAGTATTCATATTATTTATATCTATGATGCAAATATTTTTGCTATAAATTATCACCCCAACCCCCCCCCCCCCCCCCCATATTCTCCCTATCAATTACAATCAAAATAGCGTATGATTAATTTTCCCGGAATGCTATAAATTTAATTTTTTTTAATTAGAAACAGCTGTAAAATGGCCTAAAATAATTTACTTGAATATAGTTGTAGGTACAAGTATATATTTATTGATTTTTATTCGACATATGTAATAATAAATATTTATGTTAAAAACAGGCTCGTAAAATAGCTATAAAAATATTATTTAAATAAATTGCATAGCAATTAATAAAATCGTCAGGATTATCGAATAGGCTATAAAAATGCTTTGTCAACACTGATTTATTTTTTTGGGGCGTATACGAATTAAATTTTATGATCCTTTAGCGCGAATTTAAAGTGCTGTCAAATTATTTTTAAAAAATTATTTTATCGTCTTATTTTACTATCAACTAATTTTTCCCTCCACGTTCGAAATTTTGCATATATTTATATCTCAACCTTATTCCCTAATAATGGAAGCAATAAAGTACCGAAGTAGGTGTTGTAATCCGTTGGGTATACATGGTAAAAAAGTGAAAGGGATTCGTAAAGTAAGTGCATGGATGAACTTGAACCCAGATTATAAAATATGTACTCCTTGTCGCAAACTTCTAAAAGCTCGGGCTAACCATCAACCTGAACAATCATCTATTATGGAACCTCACTCTCCCGAGGAAAACATTCCTATGGAACATGATAGTACAAGGATAGAAGCCCTTAACGAATCAATACCACTAATTGGAGTTTCACCGATCAAGATAAAAAGATTACAAGAAAAACGGTACCCCCAAAAAAAATTAGCTAATATATCAAATGCTATCGCATCCACATTAAATGTCGCTTTAGACAGTGAAATCGCTGATCAAGACTTGGAGATTCTCAAGGGTATGAAGGAAAATTTTTCTCTTCTAAATAAAAGTGATAAATACAGGCTTTTAACCTTGTTGCCAGATAGTTAAACAGCAAAAAAAATTAAAGATTATTTTTCCGTAACTTATTATATGGCTAAGCTTGCCAAAAAACTAAAAAAGGATAAAGGAATCTTGTCCACTCCGAACCTAAAGCTCGGGAAAACCTTGAGTGAGGGAACCGTTAATTTTGTAAAAGATTTCTATTGTAGTGATGAAATATCGCGTGTAATGGGTGGCAAAAAGGATTTTGTATCTATGAATGTTGACGGTAATAAAATTCACATGCAAAAACGGTTAGTTTTGTTTAATATTAATGAAATATATATTAACTTTAAAGAGTTAAATCCCAATATAAAGATAGGAATTTCTAAATTTGCCGACTTACGACCTAAATATTGTATATTGGCAGGAGCTAGTGGCACACATAACGTATGCGTTTGCCAATATCACCAAAATGTTAAATTAATGATAATAGGTTCTAATCTCGAATCATTTACAAAGGGCGATAAATATCCTTTAACAACATATAAAGATATTTTAGCCAAAATAATATGCAACCCTCCCTTACCAATATGCTACTTAGGGGAGTGTAATTATTGTCCAGGGACTGGAAAAATAAAAGATCGCATATTACAAATATTTGAATTAAATGACATAGAATATATAACATATAAACAATGGTTAACAGTGGATCGCACCACTATTGAAACAATCATCAAACGCACTGAGGAATTCTTGGATATTTTTAGCGAAAAATTAGAAAAACTCTTGTACCATTCTTTTATAGCTGACCAACAATCTCTTTATTTTAAAAGTGTAAAAATGAATTTAAAACCTCATGAAATAATTATAATAAATGATTTTTCCGAAAATTATAATTTTATTGTGCAAGATGCTTCGCAAAGCTATCATTGGACAAATGCCCAAGCCACCCTTCACCCATTTGTAGTTTATTTCAATGAAGGGGCTACCTTAAGTTGTTTAACATTTATCATGATCTCCGAATGTTTAATTCATAATACGGTTAGTTACTACTTTTTCCAAAAAATGTTAATAAAATTTTTTAGTTCAAAAGCTCCCATTTGCCCCTCAAAAAATAATTTATTTTTCGGATGGATCGGCTGCGCAATATAAAAATAAAAAAAAATTTATCAACCTTTGTCATCACCAAGTGGATTATGGAATTCAAGCGGAATGGCATTATTTTGCCACTTCGCATGGCAAAAGTGCTTGTGATGGGGCAGCTGGCATAGTAAAACGATTAGCTTCCAAAGCTAGTCTTCAAAGGCCTTACAAGGACCAAATAACAAAACCGATAGAGTTATATGAATGGGCCAAATCAAATATTACCGGAATTGAGTTCGGTTACATGACAAATGAAGAGTACAAAACCGAAGAGTTATCAATGTTAGCAAGATTCAACAAAGCAAAACCTATTTTAGGAACACAGAAATTACATTGTGTTGTTCCAATCGATAAATTCACTATACTTACTAAACAATATTCCAATTCTATAATAAATAAATGGGAACTAATACAAATTATAGCTGATGAGGTTGATATTAAAAGCCTAAATGGATATGTTACTTGTTCATTCGATTCCAAATGGTGGTTAGCCCTGGTTATAGATAAAAATTATGAGGATGAAAAGATAATAGTTAGTTTGCTTCATCCATGCGGGCCGTCAAACTCTTTTGCTTTCCCAAATAAATGTCACAAATTATCTCTCAATAAATTGGATATATTAACAATCGTATCACCTTTAACCACAACCGGAAGAACTTATACCTTATCTAAAAGGGAAATGCTTGAAGCGACAACACAACTTATTGCCTTAAGTAAAATATACTTTAAATAATGATAAATTAATTTTTTATAGGCTCTTGAAAACATGCACTCCGTCATACTTTTATTATAAATATTTATTATTACATGTCGAATAAAAATCAATAAATATCTACTTGTATCTACAACTATATTGAAGTAAATTATTTTAGGCTATTTTACAAACCTGTTTATTTTTAATTTTTTTTAATTTATAGCATATTCGGGGAAGAATAATCACTCGCTATATTGATTGTAATTGATAGGGAATATGGCGGGTGGGGGGGGGGGGTGTTAATTTATAGCAAAAATATTTGCATCATAGATATATTAAAATTATATGAAGGCTAAATGAGCAAAAAAACATATTTAGAGATCCATTTTGGCGCCAAATAAATAAAATACCATTTCTAGCAATTTATGACCACTTCAAGATGGCCGCCCAACTTTCTCTTTTATTTAATTTGATTAATAGGTAGTATAAAACATTTGTCTCAAATTTGAAACGATTTGAGAGGGTTCAACAGTAATTATGCCATTTTGGCCATTTCGACCATTATGAGATGACCAATCGACAAAAAAAATTTTTTTAATTTTTTTTCTATGAAGATAGGTCTTACCTATTACTACAACAAGATTCTATGATTTGGGGGCCAATAACTTATGAATTTTATTGAATATAGCGTCACAACCCGATTTTTTAAATGGCCGATTTTCGACCTTTGAGCGCCCATAACTCGAAAGGTAGTGGCCCAAATGAGCTAAAATTTTCGGAAATTAATAATTTTACTAGTTTTAACATTTCCACCAAATTTTATAAAATTCTGAGGGGGTCGGCCGAAAAACGCCTTTTTATGATCGATTTGACATGGAATGTCCCTATTATATTTTCATTTTTATTTAAAAATCTTTATTAGGTAAAATCTAAAAAATTATAGATGTCTATCTTAATAATAATCTCGCCATCCTATTTGGTGTATTTTTGCCTTAAATTTTAAGAATGATGTGTCAAGTTTTATCAAAAATTATATTTAACAGGTCATTAAAGGGGCTGAAATAACCGAGGTCTTGTATAGTCTACCACTTATCCGGGAATACTTGCACTCTCTCTACGATTGTCGATATGCGGAGTTCTTTATCAAGCTAGGTATATCAAAAGAATACATTTATATATATCAAAATTATTAATTTTTCTATATATCAATACATAATAGTTTAAGTGAGAATTTTTAATTAATTCAAATTTTGATGTTTTTGCTGCTAAAATTAGCCGTGCTTTTTTGTAATGTTTATCTGACTTGTGAATGTTATTAAGCAATCGTTTGAACGGGTATAATTTATAATAAAATTACAATAATAGCCAGAGAGCACTAAAATACCTTAAAATTTGTAAATATTATAAAAATTAGCCGAAGTAGAGACTAAAATCAAGTACGATCGCTACACAAATCCCCATTACCGCTACTACGTGAGCGAGATCAGGATTTTGGCTTATTCTCAGTTGTTGCAGTCCTACAAGAGCCTTTCCCTGAGCTACCTGGCTGAGGCTTTCGGTGTTTCAGTCGATTTTATGGACAGGTTAGCGTTAATTATTCCTCTTATTTATAAGAAATGTGATGCATTTTTATCTTGCTATTTACAACATTCCTCTGGCCTTGTGGTTTTATAGCTTATCACATAAATGGAATGTTTTTTATTGAGATATATTTAATCTTAACATTAAATACTACTTTATATTATATTATAATAATATAAAAAAACATTATATGAGTAATATGTCTTAATCTTCATCTTTTAGAAGAGGCTAGGAATCTAAAAAAGATTTGAAAATAAATTTTGCGATTAAAATTGCTATTGATTGTTTCGTTAAAAATGCTGGGGAACATTTAGAGGGAGGGTATCGCTTTCCTATTGCTTTGTATAAAGCCAACGCCATTTTTCCATAAGATCTTGAACAGGAGGAATTTTTGGAATAATATACTCCAAGAGGGCCTTGTATTTTTGATCTAGCGTTCTTCGGGGATCCATGGGGTCATAATTAACATTAAGGGGGGGGGCAAATAAGTCATTGCATGTAAAACCCCATTTTAAAATAGCCACCATTTTTTAAAAATCATAATACCTTATTAAGGAAAATGAAAGATGTATAAATAAAAACTATTCTCCAGATTTGTCAATAACCAACAAGGTCATGTGTTTGATAAAGATTTGTATTCCAATCATCGCCTCATGAGCATTAAGATAGAATTTCGCCCCAACCAGATTTATCTATTTATTTGTCATAGATTGTTAATTTTGTGTTGAAAGTTACAAAAAATATTTATTATCAAGAAAAGTGTTCCTTAAATCACGGTACACAGATGTGCAGGCATTTGCCCCTCTCTTGACTTCTTCAATTTTGAAGTGCTTGAACTATAAAGCACTAAAAAAATCTTTTACTTTAAGCTCACATTCCGCGGCTCCCCTCTAAAGCGTTCACATTGTTTTATTAATTGCTATGCAATTTATGGGCTCGCTTTTGATTTTGTTTACCGATGTCACGTCACGCTGTTTGTCACGCTGTTTGTTATTAGTTTGCATTGGGTATATTAGGTTATTGATTTTTTAAATTAATGCATAAGAAAGAGGTGCCCCACCCCTCATCTCTATCTCCCTCGCTGTGTTATTTTTTAAATTAATGCATAAGAGGTGCCCCATTGATAATATGACTTTTTGGTCGTCCGCTTGTTCTATTACTGTTTCATTTTATTAATTTTATATAATATTAAAACATAAATAAAAGTTGTTTACTTTTAATTGCTATGCAATTTAACTAGTTATATAATAAACATAAATAAAAGTTGTTTACTTTTAATTGCTACAAAATTTAACTAGTTTTTGGGTTAGAATCCCGGAGTTTTTTTTTGACTATTATGATTGTTCCTGTTCCTACCATTGCTATTATGACTTTTTGGCCGTCCGCTGGCTCCTGACCGATGGAAAAAATGACCATTGGCCAAAATGTGAATCGAAATTATTTTTTTCATTTTTTTTGACTATTATGATTGTTCCTGTTCCTACCATTGCTATTATGACTTTTTGGCCGTCCGCTGGCTGCTGACCAATGAAAAAAATGACCATTGGCCAAAATGTGATTCGAAAATATTTTTTCGTTTTTTTTACTATTATAAATTTATATCCACTTTTACCGTGTCCTGGCTGCTGACCAATGGAAAAAAATGACCATTGGCCAAAATGTGATTCGAAAAATTTTTTTTTCGTTTTTTTTACTCTTATAAATTTATATCCACTTTTACCGTGTGCTGGCTGCTGACCAATGGAAAAAAATGACCATTGGCCAAAGTGAGCATCAAAATTTTTTTTTTCCGTTTTTTTGGCTATCATTGACCTATAGATAGAGTGTCTGTTGGTACTGACCAATGGAGAAAAAATGACCATTGGCCAAATTTTTGATTTTTTTAATTAAAAATTGTTCAAATTCAACAAAAAATTTCTCCCAACAATTCTGCAAATTCTTAACATTGTGATGTTTTATAATATAATGTTTGTTAGACCCATAATCACTAAAGGCCATAAAAACTAATGTAATACGCAACTAGATGCAAACACTAAATCTAACCCTAACCCTTGCCTATATTACATTTTGCCTATATTACATTTTGCCCATAAATGGAAAATTTGCATAAAAATTAATAATTAATTAATCATTAGGCATTGAATACTCCCCTATAAGCATTCTCGCCCCTTCCCACTTTTCTCGCCCATAAATTGCATAGCAATGATACATTTATACGAAGTATAGATGAGTCGTCCCCCCTTCCCTTCCCCCCTTCCCTTCCCTTCTCCCCTCCCCCTTCTCACGAGGGCCGAAGGCCCGAGTTTTATTATTGGTCGACGAAATAAAATTTTTTAAAGATATTAGTTAATTAAAATGATTAAGTCACTCTTTGTTAAAAATAATTGTTTTTTTTCATAAGTCCCGCCCTATTTTTACTATTTTTTAGTTTCGAATTTTATTTATTTGATGAAATGTTGTTTTCCCCAATTAGTTTGAGTTAATTAATGAAACTTTAAATAAATTTTAATTTACACATCTTACCTTTAGAAATTATAGGCCCAAGTGAGTAGAGCTAGATTCACTTTCTTGATATGAGGAAATCTATTTTAATTTTGTATTGAATTTTTTAGTGATAACTTTTATTTTTAGCTTGGAGGCATTTTTTAAATTTAATTTTCATCCAGACGTTAACTCTAGTATTTTAATTTAGAGAGCTTTCGAGATTTATAGCGGACGGCAGGTTACATTGCAAGATTGACAAAGTTTCTGGAATTGTAGAAACCACCAGGCCTGACAACAAAAATTGGCAATATCAGGCATCTTAATTGATTTAAGATATTATTAAATTCATGAACTTTTCGTTTTTTACAATTTACGGAACCTAACAAAAGGCTAGGATTAGTGTGTGTTATACTATTTCAAGAATGGTATATTTTTAATTTTATACAAAGGTAATGGTTGTTAAGCTAAAATTTAATTTTGCTGAAAATATTGCTTTAATACTCCATTTATATAACATTTTAAGAATTTAATTTTGGAGCGTAATGTTAATATTGTAATTTGTATGATTTAGAATTCGTTGTACTTAATAATGCTCTTAAATTATAAAATTTATAAATATTGAATTGCAAGGAATAAAAAAATAGGATACATTAATTATAATGAGAATAATAATAAAGGAAACTTTCTAGAATATATAATTCTGTAGTTTTGATTATAAAGGAATAAACGATAGCACATGATAATGACGAATAATTGTGATATGATAGGCCGAGAATAATAATATACTTTTTTTATTAATGGCTAAATTATTAGGGGGGGGGGGCGCTTGAAATGCAAACAAAGGATAAAAAAAAATTATATATATATAAAAACATATAATTTTACCAACTCGGCTATGGCTTATAATATTAAAACATATAATTAAAGGAATATAATTTGATGATATATAAACAAAAGTTATTAATTAATTGTTTTTTATATATATGACAAAAATTTTTATATTCATCATTTAGACTACAATCAAGCAAGGGGATATTCTTCTCAATCGAATCCAAAAACTGAGTCGCATGATTAACGTTTAAACGTTGTCTTGAAAAACGAAGAATTTTTTTATATTACTTAAATGTACACGTTTATACACACTATATTACTTATCACAAGAAGATGTCGTACTTGATCATTTCTGATTATAAAACATTATAAATTTAATAAATAAAGTGGAGTTGTGCTGATTTTTTTGATCTTTGATCTTTCACAATTTGATTTAAATTATGTTTCAGCAATTATTTACAATGCTCATAAAAATCTTGTGTGTTATGAAAGTCCTGCCATATACTTAGAGCCCTAAATAATGGATTTCTTCGGCCCGAGTTCTACATTATGTTTTTAATGCTCGACTTGAACCCGAAATGCCTTTTTTTGCGAACTTGAGCCCGGGCCGATTTTCAATAAAAACCTTTAGGCAAATTCTACTATAAATTACTTCACCAAATATAAAATTTATTTTCATTTGCGACAATTTATTCAGCTGATAATAATAATTTAAACCTAAAAAATAAATCTTGTTGAACGTCAATATATTTTATTATATATAAATACTAGGATAAAATTGGCACTTTTGTTCAGAAATTATTAAAGAGAGGGGGAGTCTAGAGTTAAAAAGATATATTATGTATGCTGTGCGAAAATAGAAATTTTATAACGAGTTGGGTTTATCTGAATCTTTTAGTTGTCGGATTTAAATCGATTTCGGACTGCGACATTAGGCCCGACCCGAGCCCGATTATTTTTTTAATTATTGCCTGACCCGGCTATAAATTTTATCGGGCCGGGCTTGGAGCTGCCCGTGCAAGGCTTTAAATATATCCTATATTTTATGGATGAAACCGTTTAATAACTTAATCCTTGGATGTTAACTCTTCCTCCTACCATTCTAAAGCAGAACTCAGCAAGTGGTGGAATATAAATCATAACATTTATTAAACATAAAAGAATTATTGTATTTAGGGGGGGGGGGGGGGTAGCTGCTTTTACTGCACCTGCACCTACTGATTTAAGTTCATCTACTTTATCTGATCCTGAATAAATTTGTATTTTGGGATCGTAATTAAATTCGGGACTAATTTGGTTTGGGGTTACTTGTGCGCAAAGGTCTAATTTGTTAGAATTTTGTGCCCGAACCCGGCCGGGTCCGATTTTATAATTGATCTGCCTGCCCGAACCCTTCTATGTGTCCGCCCGGCCATGCCCGAATTATAAGAGCTGCCCGAACTGCTCGGCCCGAAATGGTGTGTTTTAAACTTTTTAGCACTAATATTGTTATATTTTAAAAAAATATCTTAATTTGTGATTTTTTTGGATAAAAATTTGGATTAAAAAACATCATAAAATCAAATTAAAAAGGTGACAAATTATACACAAAAACAATATAATACATTATTTTAACAACAGCATTGAGCCCGAATTTCCCGAATCTTGTTATGGTGCCCGCCCGAAAGTCAAAATTTACGACAGTTGCCCCGTGGGCAGGGCTGGCAGGTTCGGGCAGCGGACCGGGCGGGGCATATCTGGTCTCTGCTTGTGCGTTGCATCCCGTTTTTATTAAAATATGATAGATGCCTTGAGTCGGATATAAAATAAATCTTTTTGGCAAATATTATTGTAAACAAATAATTCCATATTAAGGATACATTATTAATCTTAACATCAATATATGCATGACAAGACTCATTTTGTGCAAATAAATGGGATAGGTAAACACTAGCATGCTTCTATTCACCTTACAGTATTCAATTAATTTGTGATCATGGGCGTAGGATGGTTCGATAGAGGGAAGCAATAATGATTTAGGGAGAGGCAATATGATAATTTTTTGAAATTTTTAGCCATATTTAGATTAAATTTTAAAGGATTTTTAGATTTAGATGGGGCAGCCGCCCCCTCTCCCTAGCTACGCCTATGTTTTTGACTATAAATATGTTTTATTTAATTTAAACCCTAATATAACCTTTAGGTACGAGGTGATTCAATTTTATGAAATTCTATGGAAAACGTTTTCATCATTTTAAAATATATTAAGATTAAATATGTAATTAATGTAACCCCTTAAAATAGCAAATAAATAGAGATATTTAATATCTTTGATTAAACAACATAAAATATAAAAAATTATTTTAAAAAACTCGGGCCTTCGGCCCTCGTGGGAAGGGGGAGGGGGGAAGGGAAGGGGGAACGAAACTCATCTATACTTTGTATAAATGTATCATATTTGCTATGCAATTTGTGGGCGAGAAAGGTGGGAAGGGGCGAGAATGCCTATAGGGGGGTATTAAATGCGAAATAATTGGACTGACGGGCATAGGGTAAATATCAATGTTAACCAATTCCAAATAGAAAAAAAAATTTAAATTTCGATTCACAATTTGGCCAATGGTTATTTTTCCCATTGGTCAGTAGCCAGGACATGGTTAAAAGTCGTATTTTCAAGGGTATTAACAAGAACAATATATTAATTTAATTAAAAAAAAAAAATTTGCCCTCGCCGGGATTCGAACCCACATCAGTAGAGGCATAGGCTTTTGTAGGGGCGCAGGGACCCATATCATTAGAGGCATAGGCCCTTGTAGGGGAGGGCATAGATAATTATCGATGTTAACCAATTGAATTATTCATTACTAATTTTTTTTAGGGGAAAAGGTCATACTTTGGTTTTTTTAACTAATGGGTGTCAAAGGTTGTTAATATGAGAAAAGCGAAAATACCCTAAAGAAGAGGAAATTATAAGAAAATTAAATATAAAACGATATTCTTGATAAGTTAAAATGAGCAAAAGCTTTAAATTAAAGGCAAACTTGAAATTTAAGTATTTTAAATTAATTTTAACAATGCTTTATTAATTGCTATCAGAGGTCAGATTTGTTAGAATTTTTCAGCCCGAACCCGGCCCGGCCCGATTTTATAATTAATCTGCCCGCCCGAGCCCGCCCGAACCCATCTAAGTGTCCGCCCGGGCCCGCCCGAATCGTTAAAGCTGCCCGAATTGCCCGGCCCGAAATATTAAATTTGCCCGTTGGTCCCGAATTTGTGAGGTCGCAAACAGAGGTCGGATTTGTTAAAATTTTTCTGCCCAAACCCGGCCCGGTCTAAATTTTTAACTAAATTCCCCGCCTGAACCCTTCTAAGTGTCCGCTCAGCCATGCCCAAACCATTAGAGCTGCCCGGCCTTATTAATAAAATTTGCCCGTGACTAGAAATTATCCAATCCCAAAATCTTTTAACCACTATTACAAAATAAGCATTAAATAAAGACATATTGATCAGAACAAATCTTTTATAATTATGAAAATTAAAAATTTTTGATCTTGAGATAAACCAGTTAAACTAATTTATTCGAAATAACATAAAATTTAATTCTGAAGAAGTTAAAATTAGGATTTAGGACATTATATAAACGTATGATAAGGATTTAAGCGATAGAAAAAAATCTAGTCAAATTTATTATGGCCCAAAATTGTTTATAAGCGAATTTTTCTTTTTTCGAGGAAAATCAATTTGATTAAATTTTTGGCATGCCCGAATTGCCCGAATCTTATCAGCGTGCCCGCCCGGGCCCGTCCGAAAAGTAAAACTTAAGACAGTTGCCCGGCCCGGCCCGGCCCGTGGGCCGGGCCGGGCCGGGCGGGCCGGGCAGCGGGCCGGGCCGGGCATTTCTGACCTCTGATTGCTATTAAACTTAACCTTTTTGGTTAGTTCGCCTAAGTTAATATTAATAATAACAGTCGCAGTGGTAAACACGACGGAAATTTAAAATTCATAAGAAAATTCCAACCCTCCCCCCTCAATTAATAACTTCTGTTCAATACATCTACCACCCCCCCCCACTCCTATATTAATAAATTAAAAATAATACTAACACATCTCTCTCTCCCATCTCCTCTCCTCCACTCCCGCCCCCTAAACCCCCCCCCCCCCCCCCCGCGCTTATAATACTAGGGTAATAAACTGTAGTTTAACCTTGGCATATAAAAATACTTACAACATATGAAAGAGTTAAGATAAGAGTATAGTGAAATGCAGTAAATTTAATTCCAATCATATATTCATAGCAAATACAAAACGACTGAATTTTGTATGCATTTAGTTAGTAACCATCTAAAAATATGATTTGCCCATATCAGTAGAGGCATAGGCCCTCCTAGGGGAGGGCATAGGGTAATTATCAATGTTAACCTAATATACCAATTCAAAAACGAATAAAAATAAATTGCATAGCAATTAAAAATTTCGATTCACAATTTGTTCTTTAATATAATAAAATAATTAATTGAAGGATGGATAATTATTAAAAAAAATGCTTCTATGATCGACCACGTGATAATAATAATTGCCCTCCTGTTTTTCGATTACAATTAAAATGGTTAAAATATTATCGTTAAGTTACATTAAAGACTTTAAAGCAGTTATAAAAAGTTTATATATACATGTAATTTTTTTGATTAAATTTTTGACAAAATGCGAATTTTATTTTTTTTAAACAAAATTTTTTTTTCTTTTGCCTTATGGAAAAATACACATATGGTTTAAATTTTGATTTAATATCATTATTATTTTAAAAAACAATTAAAAAGATACCTAAAAACAATTTGGCAAATGGTCATTTTTTTCATTGGTCAGTAGCCAGGACACGGTCAAAAAGGATATAAATACATAAGAGACGATTAGAAAACGAAAAAGATTTCAAATCACAATTTGGCCAATGGTCACTTTTTTCCATTGGTCAGTAACAATGTCAAAAAAAAACAAAAAAAAAAATTTTGATTCACACTTTGGCCAATGGTGATTTTTTCCATTGGTCAGCAGCCAACGGACGGCCAAAAAGTCACATTATCAATGGTATTAACAAAAACAATATATTAATTTGAAAAAAAACGAAAAAAAAAATTTCGATTTATACTTTGGCCAATGGTCATTTTTTCTTTGGTCAGTAGCCAGAACACTGTCAAAAAGTCATATTATCCATGGTATTAACAAGAACAATATATTAATTTAATTTAAAAAATAGAAATTTTGCCCTCTCCGGGGTTGCGAACCCACATTAGTAAAGGCATAGGCTTTTGTAGGGGCACAGGGACCCACATTAGTAAAGGCATAGGTTTTTTAGGGGCATAGGGACCCATATTAGTAGAGGCGTAGGCCCTTGTAGGAAAGGGCATAGGGTATTTATCAATGTTAACCTAATAAACCCAATTTAAAGACGAAAAAATAAAATTTCGATTTATTTGGCCAATGGTCATTTTTTTCATTGGTCAGTAGCCAGCGGACGGTCAAAAATTCATAGTATCAATGGTATTAACAAGAACAAAATATTAATTTAATTAAAAAAAAATAAAAAAAAATTTGTCCTCTCCTGGGATTGAAAACTAGACCTCCAGGTCACAAAGCTGGCGCCAATAACTTGGTGGACGACGGACGACGGACGGACAACCAAAAACGAGCCCATAAATTGCATAGCATTCTATTTATGAAAAGTCGATGTTTCATATAATTTATTAGTTAAATATTTAACAGTCTTATTTTGGAATAATGATAAATTTGAAATAAAATAAGGCAAGCATGTTTCTAGTTGGTCATGGTATAAATCAAAAATGTTTTAAACGCGCATTGCTTCATTTTCGATATTTGCTGACACAAGCTTTCGAGTTTAATTAAAAAAAATGCGTTTTTTTATTTGCAAACGCTAACTTGATATTATATTATTTTTAGATTTGCCTAAGCATGGTAAAAATTAATATTTGCTTGTACAGATGATTGAGGCACCATTCTACCCTGGAGATTGGTAAATATTTGCACATTCGGACCCTTAAAATGATTCTAAATAATATTTCGCTTACATTAACAATTTTATTTTCCATATAATTCATTTAGTTCCTGTTGTAAAAATATTGAAAATTAACTTACAATTTTAAGTGATTTCAAATTAAGGTCGGATGTTCCGTTGTATAATTTTCATTACCTTGACCGCTAAACTAGTGTTAGCATCAGGATTCGAAGCCATTAAAGGTTAGTATAATTTTTAAAATTATCATTTCCTATCTTTTGTTATAATAATTAAACGTCTTAAAGAAATAATTTTTTTTTAAATTGTATTATTTGACCGATGAAATGCTTTACTAAAGCATACTTATTACCAAAAGCTATGTTTGTTATCACTAAATCTTTTTATTAAAACCCATTTGAGTTTTAAAATACGTTTTAAATTGTTGGGGATTTTAGAAAGCATCAAACCAATTGAGCACTCTGAATATGGCATTAGAAATTTGGTAGTTCAATTGCCTAACCCAGGGGCTCCTTTGACCAATGGTGTTTTTATAACGTTTAGAGACCCCGAAAATCGTCAAGATAAATTGGTATCTGGCTATTCCTTTTCCGTCTACGAATTTATAAACAAAAGTTATTTAAACCCCAAACCTTTCAAGGATCTAACCTACATCACTAAGGTAAAGATTTTGATATTTTTTAATTTTCAAATTTTGAAATAACAAAATTTTATTAATTTTTTCCTTTTCATTAATTTACAATTTACAATTTGTATTTTTTTATTTTTTATATTTTTATTCATCCAATAGTTTAGCGCCGAAGAGCAACATGAAAACCAACAGTCACACTCCTATTTTTATCCCATTAAAGGCCTTGTCCCAAACAAAAAGTATTTTCTCGTAGTTAACGTTGAATATTATGGAGAAGAGGTCAAATCAGAGTTTTCCGCTAGGAAACATTTCACTTGTAAGTTATCAATAAACTCGGGCCTTCGGCCCTCGTGGGAAGGGGGAGAAGGGAAGGGGAGTAGGGGAAGGGAAGAGGGGAAGGGAAGAGGGGAAGGGGGAACTCTTCTATACTCCGTATAAACGTAGCATATTTGCTATGCAATTTATGGGCGAGAAAGGTGGGAAGGGGCGAGAATGCCTATAGGGGGTATTAGATGCAAAATAATTAGTTAATTAGTTATAGGCCCTTGTAGGGGAGGACATAGGGTAATTATCAATGTTAACCAATTCAAAAACGAAAAAAAATTTCGATTTATTTGGCCAATGGTCATTTTTTTATTGGTCAGTAGCCAGCGGACGGTCAAAAATTCATATTATCATTGGTATTAACATGAAAAAATATTAATTTAATTTAAAAAAATTAAAAAAAAACTTTGTCCCCTCCCTGACTTGAACCCCACACCTCCAGTTCACAAGCCGGCGCTATAACCACTATACCATGCTGGCTTTAAAATAGTAGAAGTTATTATGTTATTTATATAGATGATGAAATAATAAAGTTGTGTTTTATGTTTAGAAAATCAATATATTTCGTCGGTCAGTAGCCAGCGGACGGTCAAAAAGTCATATTATCAATGGTATTAACAAAAACAAAATATTAATTTAATGTAAAAAAAAAATTAAAAAAAAAGTTTTTTTTTAGTTTTAAAAAAGGGCTAAATTCTTAAACTACCAGCCCGATTCGCTCGAAACTTTACCCGTAGGTGCCCAGGGCGGCCGGGGGTAAAATAACCTTTTCAGATTCCTAAAATACCTTTTCATTTTAAAAATATCGGACATTTCCCTGCCACACGTGCGGTGTAATATCTATGACACGTAGAAAAATTTTACTAATTATATAAACTTACGCGCGCCATCTAATAAAGTTCAATTCGTGTCTGAGTTTAATAGTAGATTCAATTTAATTAGAAATAACGGGCTATGCTTATACCTTTGAAGGAGGTTTCGAATTTTGTGTTAGTTTCTATCGATATATTTTATCGTAAATTAGAATCTAATACCTATATTATTTTTTTAAATATTACTTTTTAGGTTTTCTATGAAATCACAATCTAATTAAATGAAATATATTAACCCAATAAAAAAATATATATGCATTTATAAGGTTAAAAATATATATTACATAGTTGGCTGTCTGTTAGACCATCTATAATAAATTTTTAGGTTATATATAAAATTTGGCCAATGGTCATTTTTTTCATTGGTAAGCAGCCAGGACACGGTAAAAGTGGATATAAATTCATAAGTCAAAAAAAACGAAAAAAAAAAATTTCGAATCACATTTTGGCCAATGGTCATTTTTTCCATCGGTCAGGAGCCAGCGGACGGCCAAAAAGTCATAATATCAATGGTAGTAACAGGAACAATCATAATAGTCAAAAAAAACGAAAAAATAAACTCGGATTCACATTTTGGCCAATGGTCATTTTTTCCATTGGTCAGCAGCCAGCACACGGTAAAAGTGGATATAAATTCACAAGAGTAAAAAAAACGAGAAAAAAATTTTCGAATCACATTTTGGCCAATGGTCATTTTTTTCCATTGGTCAGCAGCCAGGACACAATAAAAGTGGATATAAATTCATAATAGTCAAAAAAAAACGAAATAAAAGTTTTCGAATCACATTTTGGCCAATGGTCATTTTATTCCATTGGTCAGCAGCCAGCGGACGGCCAAAAAGTCATAATAGCAATGGTAGGAACAGGAACAATCATAATAGTCAAAAAAAACGAAAAAAATAATTTCGATTCACATTTTGGCCAATGGTCATTTTTTCCATCGGTCAGGAGCCAGCGGACGGCCAAAAAGTCATAATAGCAATGGTAGTAACAGGAACAATCATAATAGTCAAAAAAAACGAAAAAATAAACTCGGATTCACATTTTGGCCAATGGTCATTTTTTTCATTGGTCAGCAGCCAACGGACGGCCAAAAAGTCTTATTATCAATGATAGTAACAAGAACAATCATAAAAGTCAAAAAAAACTCCGGGATTCTAACCCAAAAACTAGTTAAATTGCATAGCAATTAAAAGTAAACAACTTTTATTTATGTTTATTATATAACATTGGTCAGCAGCCAGCGGACGGCCAAAAAGTCATAATAGCAATGGTAGAAACAGGAACAATTATAGTAGTCAAAAAAAACGAAAAAAATAATTTCGATTCACATTTTGGCCAATGGTCATTTTTTTCATTGGTCAGCAGCCAGCGGACGGCCAAAAATTCTTATTATCAATGATAGTAACAAGAACAATCATAAGAGTCAAAAAAAACTCCGGGATTCCAACCCCAAAACTAGTTAAATTGCATAGCAATTAAAAAGTAAACAACTTTTATTTATGTTTATTTATAACAAACCTAGGGTTACACCTGTCGGGCGAGGAACTCCGAATAGCTGTAGGCCTACGCCTCGGCTGTGAAATTGTGTCCCCATTCAACTGCGACCTCTGCCGCCAACCCGTTCTTGCAAACGGCCATCATCCTCTACACTGCCAATACAGCAAGGGGCGGCATCCCCGTCATGCCACAATAAATAAAATAATCGGACAATCTTTGAAGAAAGCCGGCTTTCCCAATACAATAGAACCCACTGGCCTAAGCTCCACTGACGGGAAAAGACCCGATGGAGTAACAATCATCCCGTGGGCTCGTGGCCTAAACGCCTGCTGGGACTTCACTGCAGTGGACGTATTCGCCAAATCTAACGCCTCTCCCGACCTCATCTCTTCTACTGAGAGAAAGAAGGAGGATAAATACAAATACCTAAACAATATTATTTTCATACCAGTAGTAGCTACGACCCTCGGTAACTTAGGTCCCGAGGGCAGCCAATTCCTAAAACAAATTTCAAAATATATAACCTCCATTACTCACGATCCCAAAGAATACTTTTTTATCAGGCAAAAGATCACAATGGAAATCGTTAAATCCAACACGATTTCCATACACGGATCAATGCCATCCGTTTAGTTATAGCGCGTTTTTATATTTTTTATTCGTGTATATCATAATTATAATTATTTGTTTCTGAATAAAACTTTTAGATCACTAGTTAAATTGCATAGCATTAAAAGTAAACAACTTTTATCTATATTTATTATATAACCAAAACTAGTTAAATTGCATAGCAATTAAAAGTAAACAACTTTTATTTATGTTTATTATATAACTAGTTAAATTGCATAGCACAACTTTTATCTATGTTTATTATATAATAGATAATTTAACAAATCTTATATATAACACACCGAGGGAGATAGAGATGAGCGGTGGGGCACCTCTTATGCATTAATTTAAAAAATAACACAGCGAGGGAGATAGAGATGAGGGGTGGGGCACCTCTTTCTCATCCATTAATTTAAAAAAGCGATAACCTAATATACCCAATGCAAATAGATAGGGTAACGGACGACGGACGACGGACGACGGACACCAAAAAACGATCCCATAAATTGCATAGCAATTAATAATACTATTTTTTATTTATTTCAAAAACTCGGGCCTTCGGCCCTCGTGGGAAGGGGGAGAAGGGAAGGGGAGTAGGGGAAGGGAAGAGGGGAAGGGGGAACTCTTCTATACTCCGTATAAACGTAGCATATTTGCTATGCAATTTATGGGCGAGAAAGGTGGGAAGGGGCGAGAATGCCTATAGGGGGTATTAGATGCAAAATAATTAGTTAATTAGTTATAGGCCCTTGTAGGGGAGGACATAGGGTAATTATCAATGTTAACCAATTCAAAAACGAAAAAAAATTTCGATTTATTTGGCCAATGGTCATTTTTTTATTGGTCAGTAGCCAGCGGACGGTCAAAAATTCATATTATCATTGGTATTAACATGAACAAATATTAATTTAATTTAAAAAAATTAAAAAAAAAAATTTGTCCCCTCCCTGACTTGAACCCCACACCTCCAGTTCACAAGCCTGCGCTATAACCACTATACCATGCTGGCTTTAAAATAGTAGAAGTTATTATGTTATTTATATAGATGATGAAATTAATATGACTTTTTGACCGTCCGCTGGCTACTGACCGACGAAATATATTGATTTTCTAAACATAAAACACAACTATTAACAAAAACAAAATATTAATTTAATGTAAAAAAAAAATTAAAAAAAAAGTTTTTTTTAGTTTTAAAAAAGGGCTAAATTCTTAAACTACCAGCCCGATTCGCTCGAAACTTTACCCGTAGGTGCCCAGGGCGGCCAGGGGTAAAATAACCTTTTCAGATTCCTAAAATACCTTTTCATTTTAAAAATATCGGACATTTCCCTGCCACACGCGGTGTAATATCTATGACACTTAGAAAAATTTTACTAATTATATAAACTTACGCGCGCCATCTAATAAAGTACAATTCGTGTTTGAGTTTAATAGTAGATTCAATTTAATTAGAAATAACGGGCTATGCTTATACCTTTGAAGGAGGTTTCGAATTTTGTGTTAGTTTCTATCGATATATTTTATCGTAAATTAGAATCTAATACCTATATTATTTTTTTAAATATTACTTTTTAGGTTTTCTATGAAATCACAATCTAATTAAATGAAATATATTAACCCAATAAAAAAATATATATGCATTTATAAGGTTAAAAATATATATTACATAGTTGGCTGTCTGTTAGACCATCTATAATAAATTTTTAGGTTATATATAAAATTTGGCCAATGGTCATTTTTTTTCATTGGTAAGCAGCCAGGACACGGTAAAAGTGGTTATAAATTCATAAGTCAAAAAAAAACGAAAAAAAAATTTTCGAATCACATTTTGGCCAATGGTCATTTTTTCCATCGGTCAGGAGCCAGCGGACGGCCAAAAAGTCATAATAGCAATGGTAGTAACAGGAACAATCATAATAGTCAAAAAAAACGAAAAAATAAACTCGGATTCACATTTTGGCCAATGGTCATTTTTTTCCATTGGTCAGCAGCCAGCACACGGTAAAAGTGGATATAAATTCACAAGAGTAAAAAAAACGAAAAAAAAATTTTTGAATCACATTTTGGCCAATGGTCATTTTTTTCCATTGGTCAGCAGCCAGCGGACGGCCAAAAAGTCATAATAGCAATGGTAGGAACAGGAACAATCATAATAGTCAAAAAAAACGAAAAAAATAATTTCGATTCACATTTTGGCCAATGGTCATTTTTTTCCATCGGTCAGGAGCCAGCGGACGGCCAAAAAGTCATAATAGCAATGGTAGTAACAGGAACAATCATAATAGTCAAAAAAAAAACGAAAAAATAAACTCGGATTCACATTTTGGCCAATGGTCATTTTTTTCATTGGTCAGCAGCCAACGGACGGCCAAAAAGTCTTATTATCAATGATAGTAACAAGAACAATCATAAAAGTCAAAAAAAACTCCGGGATTCTAACCCAAAAACTAGTTAAATTGCATAGCAATTAAAAGTAAACAACTTTTATTTATGTTTATTATATAACATTGGTCAGCAGCCAGCGGACGGCCAAAAAGTCATAATAGCAATGGTAGAAACAGGAACAATCATAATAGTCAAAAAAAACGAAAAAAATCATTTCGATTCACATTTTGGCCAATGGTCATTTTTTTCATTGGTCAGCAGCCAGCGGACGGCCAAAAATTCTTATTATCAATGATAGTAACAAGAACAATCATAAGAGTCAAAAAAAACTCCGGGATTCCAACCCCAAAACTAGTTAAATTGCATAGCAATTAAAAAGTAAACAACTTTTATTTATGTTTATTTATAACTAGTTAAATTGCATAGCATTAAAAGTAAACAACTTTTATCTATATTTATTATATAACCAAAACTAGTTAAATTGCATAGCACTTAAAAGTAAACAACTTTTATTAATGTTTATTATATAACTAGTTAAATTGCATAGCAATTAAAAGTAAACAACTTTTATTTATGTTTATTATATAATAGATAATTTAACAAATCTTATATATAACACACCGAGAGAGATAGAGATGAGGGGTGGGGCACCTCTTATGCATTAATTCAAAAAATAACACAGCGAGGGAGATAGAGATGAGGGGTGGGGCACCTCTTTCTCATCCATTAAGTTAAAAAAAGCGATAACCTAATATACCCAATGCAAATAGATAGGGAGGGTAACGGACGACGGACGACGGACGACGGACGACGGACGACGGACGGACACCAAAAAACGATCCCATAAATTGCATAGCAATTAAAAATAATTTATTACTCTTAAATATTATTTTAGATGGATTGGACGCCAAGGGTCAGCCCACATTGAAATCATCAGGTATTTATGTGTTTGAATAATCTGATATTTGCGACATCCGGACCTTAAAATCAAACTTCGATTATTAACCTTTGTGTAATTTGGCTGTAAACTGGGCAAATACATCTTTAATCTTTGATTAATTGATTAAATTCTTTCTTTTTTTTAGATTAAAAGTTTTATTCAGAAACAAATAATTATAATTATGATAGATGGTTTTAATTCAGTAATTCCCAAACATGATCAATTTCTGTAGCAATTGCATTAGGGTGACATTTTTCGGCTAATATAATATAAAAATAGGGTTTTTTTAAGATAAAATATATGTCTATTTGATTAATAAATAGTTTAATACAAATATATGATTCCGTAAGTCGGGAGCATTATGAGAAATTACGAGTTTTATCATACAAAAGCCCATTTTAAAGTTCTTAGAATGAAAGAGAAGACTTAGATATCAATATCATTAACCCAACTCACTAATATTGTCAGACCTTAGGATCCCTTTTAAATGAAGCTATCAGCTTTTAAACTTATCTTGGTAAATAATCTATTTTGGCAAATTAGGGTTATCTTAATAA
Organism: Gordius sp. MW1; assembly: GCA_964036665.1. NCBI lineage: Eukaryota > Metazoa > Nematomorpha > Gordioida > Gordea > Gordiidae > Gordius > Gordius sp. MW1. The sequence continues at coordinate 19,232,008 of OZ038530.1, forward strand.
GCACTTACCAAGAGGAATTCAGTTTCAAGGACTTAATCAACTTTTATTAAACTATCATCATGAGTTTTATATAATTTTTTGTTTGTTTGCTAATTAAATAGAAAAGTACGATTTTGCCCCATCCCTAACTGCTACAGTATATCAATACCCTAATCATCAAGAAATTCAAGTTAATTGGGCCACCGACGTTGATAGTTCCGACACACAATATTACGGCCTGAATATCGTTTCCACCGATTTTAAATACCAATTGTTTTACCCAATGGCCAATGTAAGTGATAATAATAGCTGCTATTTTCGCCTGACGTTTTACAAAAATGTAAATTAATAAAAATTAAAAAATTAACTCTTTTTATTATTTTAACAACTTTGAGCAGTTAAAAAAACGCTAACTTTTCTATTTTTAAGGAATGCTAAGAAATTCCGTTTGGTTTTATATTAAAATCAAGTTTTAAATCAACTTTAATACTTGTTTTAGAAATCTTATCGGGTAATATTTGTAATAAAAAGTTAATTTAATTCAGTCTCCTTTTCACAAAGATAAAATATTATATTGAATTACGAAATAAATTTGGAAGAAATCAAAATAAACGGTATTTTATTTACTTTAACAATTCCATATATGGTTAGTAGGTAAAACCTATCCTATTAGGGTCATGCCCTCTCTGGCACGTTTAAAACTTATAGACGCTTTTAAATAGATATCCTTCTTATCCTATTCTTTTTTTTTTAATTTCAATTCTAATGTGATTTTAGTTGTCAGAAGGGTCTCACACCTTCGCACCCGCCCCAAAAGGAAAGGAATATGTCGTTACAATGGCTGCTGTACCCAAATCCTTGGACTACGTAGCAGATTATACCACATCCAGAATTTTTATAAATACATCTCACCTATAAGTTTTGATTAACGTTTATATTACACAAATATAGAATTGAATCTTATAATATTTACAAATCTATTTAGTCATTGTGCACATCATTTATTATTTAATAAACACATTAGGTTCGAGTTTTAAAATTAAGGTTATATATAATCTGGGTTTAAAATTAGCTCGATTCTATTAACTAAACATTTCAATTTAATCCCAGATTACATAGACTGCTCATCAACACTAAAATTATTTGCCGTTTCACGTCATATTAATATGTGCTATGCATAAATAAGGAAATATAACAAATTAAGTTAGTTTAAAATTCAACTTGACAATAATAGGACTTCTTCACCTTTTAGTATGCCCATGGGCGTACCCAGGTTTTGAATTAGGGGGGGGGGGGGCAAAACGTTTAAAAGTTTATTTAGAGGGGGGCAAAACATACTTTTTTTTAATTTTTCAATGTTTTTGCATTAAAAAATTTTCTTTTTGGTAAATTAGGGCCTGCCCCCCCCCCTGGGTACGCCCATGAGTATGCCTTGTATAATATCTCATTGAACTTATATAAGTTGCAAATGGCTATAAAATTGCTTTGTTCAAAATGGTGCACAAGGAATATACAATTTACCATTATATAAGCAAGGAGTCTATGTATTATAATAATTCTTCAATTTTAGAATCGTATGAGTATTAAATTAGCTTTAAATTTATTTTAACGAGTTTGAATTGGGCGGTCTAGAATATGTAATATCTCTTCTATTTTCTTGCTGACTAATGTACAAATTTTTGTTTTAATTATGAAATTGTATAAATATTATCCATTACGGCTCTAAATTCGACTTAAACCAAAGGTCGACCAAACAAAACCCAGCCATTTTTCAACACTACTCCACATAGGAAAAAAAGTTTGATAAAGTTATAATTTCGAAGAAAGTTTAATATAAAGTGTATAATTATTACCCAGTTAGTTAAAATATATAAAATATTATTGGCCAAGGAGGATTTATAAAATAGTCAGAAACAGAATAGATAGATCAGCCATATTTTGCCCAATATTAAATTGTCTATAATGCTCGAGGGAATTTATAGACCAATAAAAATTTTTTGTAATAAAGGTATCAGGGAAAAACTATATAAAGATGGAGTTTAAAAACTTAACTTAATAAATTAATATGGATGTATATAAGTTCTGTATTGTAAATTTAACAAACAGTATAGTAGGCACCAAAAAATAAATACACTGCTGAAAGCTGCCCTCAAACGGGCAAAAGATCCCTCATCCTGTAACCGTCAGATCCCTCTCGGGCGGATGCGTCCTGACGGTACGTCACTTGTCCCATAGGACAAAGGCCTTTTTTTGAAATGGGAGTACACTTGTATTGACCTGTTTGCACCCTCCAACGATACTCACGACCCCCTAGGATCGGCAGAGCATCGTAAATCCGTACTATCGTTTCGTCATGGTCTTGGGAAGAGCGCTTTAAATTTTTTTAAACAACTTAATAAATGCTCGCCTCCTTCAAAAATATCGGATAGTTTTCTTCTAAGGTAATCTATCGCCATTGCGATCGCTAAATCCAATTTGTATTCCCTGATGGATTCAATGCCCATCAGAGGTCAGAAATGCCCGGCCCGGCCCGCTGCCCGGCCCGCCCGACCCGGCCCACGGGCCGGACCGGGCCGGGCAACTGTCTTAAGTTTTACTTTTCGGACGGGCCCGGGCGGGCACGCTGATAAGATTCGGGCAATTTGGGCATGCCAGAAATTTTATCAAATTGATTTTCCTCGAAAAAAGAAAAATTCGCTATAGGCTGATGATGAAGATGATACAGCATTAGATGAGATCAATTCATACTTGAATGATGTTTTAGACAAGGACGTGGATGAAAAATTTTCCCTTTTAATATGGTGGAAAAATAAAGAAAACAAGTCACATTAAAGTTATCTAAAATTATAACTATTTTAGGTATCCTAAATTAGCAAGATTAACAAAAATACTCTTTGCCATCCCGGCGACGAGTGCTGCAAGTTAAAGAAGTTTCTCTATCGCAGGAAGATTAATAGAGGAAAGACGCACAAGATTATCCCCGGAAATTGTCGACGATTTGTTATTTTTACATAATAATTATGAATAATAAAATATTGTCATCTTTGTTCTGATCAATATGCCATTATTTAATGCTTATTTTGTAATAGTGGTTAAAAGATTTTGGGATTGGATAATTTCTAGTCTAACGGGCAAATTTTATTAATAGGGCCGGGCAGCTCTAAGGTTTGGGCATGGCTGAGCGGACACTTAGAAGGGTTCAGGCGGGGAATTTAGTTAAAAATTTAGACCGGGCCGGGTTTGGGCAGAAAATTTTTAACAAATCCGACCTCTGTTTGCGACCTCACAAATTCGGGACTAACGGGCAAATTTAATATTTCGGGCCGGGCAATTCGGGCAGCTTTAACGATTCGGGCGGGCCCGGGCGGACACTTAGATGGGTTCGGGCGGGCTCGGGCGGGCAGATTAATTATAAAATCGGGCCGGGCCGGGTTCGGGCTGAAAAATTCTAACAAATCTGACCTCTGATGCCCATTCTTAAAGAAGACGAAGAAACGGATAATGCCTTTTTATTTTAAAATTTTTAACCACACGAATTTTTTAGAATTAGGGGTGCAACTACCCCCTCCCCCCCCCACACCCCTTCTAGTTACTCTCATGCAAGGAGACAAAAAACCCTAATCAATTCCTTTAATATTTTATGGAATATTTCTTTATTTAATTATCAATATATGCATATATGATATATCCTCAATTTTGAAAAAATCCATCTGCACATGGTATGATTTATCATACATTCAAATTTAAAAGCATATACGAACAGTGGTATAGCTAGGATAGGAGGGGCAAATTCCCCCCTAAGAGCAAAAACCTGGCCCCTTCAACCCCCTTCGTCAAGGTAAAAATCCTGGCCTCTTTGGCCTCCCCAATCAATTATTTAGTATATCGTAATTTGATTAATAATAATTATTTTTATTAGTTTTCAAGTAAGTTAATCTTTTTATTGAGCTAAGTGACATATTTATATTAAATTTCCGCTTTGTTATGTATTAGCAAGCTATAAAATAAGGCGGGAAATCGAAACTTACCTTAATTTTAAAAGCTCCATATAACAGCTTAAATCAAATAGTATATTATATAATTTTGCATTGGGGCAATACCAAATTTTTACAAAACCAGTCAGTATTATGTAGTTTAACGTTGTTTTACAACATTATTTTTCTTGTCAATATACCCGTTCCATTTTGGGCTTTAATTAGTTTCGCTTTGAGATTTAAAGGCCCTGAAGGTCTCTAAGCAAAATTATCCGTTAGTTTTGCTTTAAAGGAAACAACGGGCAGGGGACAAGTCGTAATATAACCTAGCGGGCTCGGATAGTGCATAGATATAAGTAAGGCCCCCTGCCCGTTAAAAAATTAAATATTGTGTATTATAAAGTATAAACAAAGCTTTATTTTTATGATGCTTTATATTAATTCATAATTATTTATTGTTTATTAAATTAAAAATGAAAGTAAAATTATATTCTCCTCGTTACTCATGTAGGCTTTCTTGATATTTAGATAAGTATAATCTTACATGATTCTTATTAACACATGTTATATTAATTATTCAATATAAAAAATACAAGCGAATTAAAAAAGAAGCAAAATAAAAGTTTTTGCATAAGATCTCGTGCTCGGGTTTAAAAAGATTAGCCGGCCGGTGTAGCGTACAGAAATAACGAACGTTGTAAAATAGCGAACGTCTTATACGAATTGCTATTGGTTAAAAACACGAAATAATGAGTTTTGACGTTTATCACGTCTTTTTTTACTAGCAGGGGATTGGGTGGGGATTGGTAAAAAGCATTGTTACTTTTGACGATCCCATTGTTATACCATAGCGTTTTTAAATTTGAACGTCAATTATCCCATATTTGAATTAGAGATTGATAAAATACATTTAAATTGATATAATTATATTCATCTTAATAACATTTTGTAAGGTAGATGCTAATTGTGTTGTATTAAATATTAAGTTAAATAGAATAATGTTGTAGTCTTACTACACAAGTATTGCCTTCCCTTTCAGGTTGTTAATAAATAATATGATTTTTTATCCTCTTTCTCACCTGGGGGGAGGGGGGTGATTTGCCCCCCCTCCTTATTTTTAACCTCTTTCTTACCAGGGGGGATAAAAAATAATGGGGCGGGGGGGGGGGCAAATCATCCCCCCCCCCTGGTGAGAAAGAGGGTAAAAAATAATGGGGGGGGGACAAATCTCCCCCTCCCCCCTCGTGAGAAAGAGGGTCAAAAATAGGGGGGGGGGGCAAATCACCCCCTTCCCCCTGGTGAGAAAGAGGGTAAAAAATCATATTATTCTATTTAGCTTAATATTTAATACAACACAATTAACATCTACCTTATAAAATGTTATTAAGATGAATATAATTATATCATATAATTATGTAATACCAATCCTTTGAAATTTGTAGAATTTGTTTCAATAATGGTAATTTTGGATTGATAAAATGAGAGGGTGGAAAGGTTTAGAAGATATTTCGATTGTCCAGCAATCATTGTCAATAAAAAAAATAAAAAAAAAATTACAAGTGAGGTGAATTATAAATAAGGAGGTAAATTATAAATAAACGAATGACGAGATAAAATTAAAAAGAGGAGGTAAATTACAAGGTATATATAAGGTGTCATTTATAAACAAAAGGTAATAAAAACCAGTTGAAACAGGAAGGTGAATAATAGCGAGCACTTGGAACAAGAGAGTTAACACTTATTGAAATAGTGGGGTAAACAACTTTAAGAATAAGGATAAAGTAAAATACAAAAGGGATTATAAAAATTGAGCAATAGCAATTATAAGAATAGTATTAACAATGGTAATTACAAAATAAGGCATAACTAGTAAACAAGGTGGTTAAGAAACAATAGTGGAAAGAAAAAAGGCAATAGGGTGTGTATAATGGTAACACGTAATTATAGAGGTAGGTGTGGGTGTTGTAATTTTTGAATTGTCCTGGTTGGCATTGATTTGGGGCTTGAGGATGTCGACTAGAACGCTTTCGATGAATTTTCTTTCTTTGTTATAGTGAGATCGGTAGAGGACAGCCGGGTTGTTCCAGTCGATGGTATGTTGGTTTTGTAGAGAATGTTCTGCTACGGCGGAGTGGGTCGCACATCGTGTCAGCGGGGCTTTGTGTACTTTAATTCTTTCAGCTAAGGTTCTCTTTATTTCTCCCACGTAAAATTGGTTGCAATCGGAGCAGGAGATTTTATATATTAAATTAGAGATATAATTTTTATCTGTGATGTTAGGAATAGGTTTTATGAGTGCAAATAGATTGGAAGATGTTTTTTGGGAAATTTAAAATTATCTATATTATGTTTGTGTAAAATTTTATTTAATTCATTGAGAAAACTATTATTAAGACTTCGGTGGAAAGGTATGGATATATAATGGTTTATTTTAGATTTTGTTATTGTGGAAGGATTCGGTACTAATATTAATTTATTTTTAATATTTGTCAGCAGGTCAAGTGGGTAGTTGAGGTCTAAAAATCTTTGTGTTGTCTTGTCAACTTCAACAGTCCTATCACATTCTCGAGAGCAATGAGATATTGCTCTTTTAATCATCATTCTAAAGGTGTTTATTTTACATGAAAAGGGGGAGTGGCTGTGCCATGGTATATACGAATCAGTAGATTTATGGTAAATGTTGTAATAATCCCTTTTTTTAAATTATGGAGGGTTAAATCTAGAAATGTTGACTGATTATTTGATTCTATTTCAAATGTAAAAATAATGTTTTTATGGAATGAATTCAATGTTTTTAGAAAATCATCTAAGTCATTAGTTAGGTTATGAGGCCAAATACATAAAATGTTATCAACATATCTGGCATAAAAAGGATGGAATAGTTTAGAGGATTGTATGTAGAATTCTAATTCGTTGAAAAAAATGTTTGCAATTAGGGTTCGAGGGGGTTGCCCATAGCAGTGCCATCAATTTAGTCATAATTTATATTATTAAACTGAAAGTTATTTGTTGTGCAAAAATTTAGTGCACCGAACAGCGATGTGCCAACTAGCATATTAAACAGCACAGTGTGCGTGCTCGAGCCATAGACTAGATAGACTGCTCATCCACGCACAAAATGTGTACACTTTTTTCCACCATTTTGATGTGAACATGTTATAGTGGTAATCATATAGAAATTAGTAATTTTTGCAAATTAAATAATCATAAAAAGGTAAATAAAAAAGTATTGAATTGGGTATATTTCAAAAACAGCATTTTAAAATAAATATCATTTACACAATACATAAAAATTAAAAATGTAAAAATTGCGATTAAAGTTTGTTTAAATAATATAGCGCCATTAATATTTTGCATAATATTAATTTATTGACGTTCGTTTTAATTTATAAACTAGTGAGGAAGGTAAATTGACTGTTATAGGGCAAAATTACATGGTTAAAATACACCAGTTGCACTCTTCAAGATGGAGGAAAATTTGACACACAATTAACCATATGCAACATATGGCATGAGCAGTCTATCTAGTCTATGGCTCGAGCAAAGCACATAGTCAGCTTTGCTCACACGAGCAATTTAACAACTCTAGAAACATACTCAAAATTGCAGATAGAGCACTCCAATTCTCAGGGACACAGATATATAAAAGTTTTGGCACAAATTCAATGTTTTAGCTAACCCAGCTCATAGCTCGGCCTGCAACGACCTACAAGCCGAGCATGGCATACAGACATTCGAGTTATAAATATTTGTCGAGGAAATGTTCTCCTCCAGTTTAAAGATGACTTGAGACAACACCAAATTTATTGAACATCGAAAAGCAAATTGTTTTTAAGCCAAGAATAAATGAAAGAGGATGGTATTTAAATAGTAGATTAAGGTATTTATGTACATAATGAAGCATGCTTTTGGCAGAGTATAGATATGCGTCTTTGAGTCAGTGTTCAAATACATATTAAAACGCAAAATCCAACCTTAAAGACGTCCAATATTTACACAAATCGATTTCCTATTGATAAATATTGATTTTAAAAAAAAATATAAAAGGCGAGATAATTAATGCTGTAATAAATTCTAAATTTGTTCAAAATGTTTCGATTCATAATTTTAATAGCATTGACAATTAGCGCAATTCAAGCTTTGAAGACAGACGCTGGCAAAAGTAGGCAAATTTTATATATTAAATTTAAACTCTTAACTCGTAATTTTTTATAAACTTTAATTTATTTTCTATGAGTTTTAACAAAATGTATTGTGTGGTAGTAATACTTGGCAACTGTAACAATTTTAGGTCCCACTTTTATTTCAATAGATTTTGAAATGAATAATTTAAATTTTGCACCATGTTTTTTAGTGTAACAAATTTGGCTCATAATGAAATTTATTAATCATAGGAAACCTTAAAATTGCAAAGTATTCAGAACATGGCATTCGAGAGCTAGCTCTCCAACTTCCTCCTTTGGAGAGTGGAATTTCCAATGCAGTCATAATGACTTTTAAAGAGCCAAAAAATCCTTTGAAAAAAATTATAACCGGGTACTTATTCTATGTTTACGAGTTTGTCAACACTAGTCACCTTAATTTGGTCCCACACAATGACTTAACCTATGTAGCTCGGGTAAAGATGATTGCCATGTTAATCACAATTAGTTACACACAACCAATTGCACTTTTTTTCATTTTTTACGGAAAAATATTTAGAGAAATGATATATTTAGAGTTTTGTATCTTTTTTTAACTATAATAAGTACATATACAAAAAGATTAATTTTTATAATTGAGTTTAAGTAGAGACGCAAATGGATAAGCAATATAAAAATCATATCAGTCGGCATTATTTAATTATATTTTTTAAAACATATTGCAATAACATTGGAAAATGTTAATCGGATATTTTTTGTTATTTATAAAATAGTTTCATAGACAGGATAAATACAAGGGCAAATCACTATCGTTTGCCCATAAAATTGAAAACTTAATTCCGAAGAAAAACTATTTTCTCATAGTTCATGTTGAATATGCGAAGGGAGAAATTAAATCAGCATTTAGTGCAAGCATGCATTTCACTTGTAAGAAAATTATATTGATCCTATTAATTTTAATCTTAATTTATTAATGCTAGATGGAATGAAAAAGAACGGCCAAGCTGTGCTAAAATCTTCAGGTAATCGTGTAAAGCAAATTTTAAAAAATTATCTTAGCAGGAAAATTTTCATCTACCTTTGTAATACAGTCGAAACTTCTTAATCGCAAATCGGATTATCGCAAAAATCTTTTAATCGTGAAGTTAACCGGCATTTGTTTTTTTTTAAACGATAATATTAACAAAAACATCGTTTATTGACAACTCGCTTAATAGTACAATATCGGATATTCACAAACATTTTCGAGTCCTTAAATCAACCAGATAATTATATAAAATATCGTTTTATTGTGAAGCGTAAGAAATGAATATTTAATATAATGTACATATACTTTTATCTCCATCGTTCGCGAAATATCGGTTAATCGCGAATTTTTTTCAGGCCCAAGGCTTTGCAATTAAGCGGTTTTGACTGTAATATTAAAATTGTATTATTCACTGAAATAATACTTAAAGTTAGGATTTTGAAGGCTCATAATAATAAATTAAAATATATAGTTCTATTATCCTGGCTGCCTGTCAAATTTTATGTGAATATAGTAATCTTCCTTGATCTTCACAACTCGAAATCTTTTGAATTAGTATTTAACAGATCCTTAAAATTATATATCAATATTTTGTAAAAAACTTTGCATAAAAAACTAGCATTAAAAGATATAATTGGAAAATGAAGACTTAATACGCACATAAAACCAAACTCCACAATATTAAAAAATAATCTAATGAAATAAATTAATATTTGCAGGCAAATCCGAATTTGCCCCAGCATTGAGGGCAATCGTTAAAAAACACCCTAATCACCAAGAGCTTGTAGTAAGCTGGCGCAGCGATATTCCTAATCCCACCATTGAATATTACGCTCTACGCGTCGTTTCTACCATTTCCAATCATGAATTATATAGCATAGTGGACAAGGTAAAGTGCAGAATATTTGTTATTTAAACATATTGAACAAGTAAAATGTTTAGTGAACTATGTTAAGTCTATGTTTTTAGATTAAATGAATAAAATTTATAATATTTGCCAAAAACTCAAAATTTAAAGTCAGTTTATAAAAGGTTTGTTAATAAAAAATGATAAACACTTATATTAGAGTTAAATAAAAAACTATGGTTTTAGTTTTTTACGATTTTGTAATTAATATATGTTTGTGTACATTCAATTAACTTATTGAATGAAAAAAATGTAAAAAAATATATATTTTTTATAGCTTTCGGACAAATCACATACATTCACATCAGTGAATAAAGGTGAAGAGTACGAAATAACAATGGTTGCCAAACCTTACACATTAGATGCCGAAGCCGACTATACTTCATCTAGAATTTTTATCAAGACGTGATGATACTTTATATCCTAACATTTTATTTCACGCCATTAAGATGAATTAAAATTGATCCTATTTTTTATGTTAATAAATTTTTTATATACAATTTTTATAAATTGTATAACTATTTGCTGCGAAATAAAACTTTCATTTTAATACAAAGCTATGTTAGAGCTTATGCAAATTTATTATTATGTACCTTAAGTTTACGAATTTTTCATATGCATCATAAAATAATATTTAAAGTAATTAAAATTTTTACTTTGATTTATATAAATTTTTAAAGTACAATTAAAATGTATGCTGTAGAATCTCACCTAATAGCCATTTAGGTGTATTCAAATAGTGCCTCTACCAAACTTTGTTCAAGGTGAAACTTTAGTTATCTAAATTAGGCAATAGTTGGTAATCATCAACACTTAGTAAATAAAGTGGATGCCTTAGTCTGCGATTTAAAAATTCGTAAGTAACTGCGGGACTGTTAGGGTATCATGAGGACATGTTGTGATATAACCATATCCTGTAGGATTTGCTGAGCGTGGATAATTGTTGTAATGTTTATTTCTTTTGTAAATTTAATGTCAATGTTATAAATACGATGAATAATGGGAGAAAACCTATTATATATAAATGAAAACGCCTAGTTGGGAAAAAAATATTAAAATCTTTGATCTTTAAAAGATCCGCTCTAAACATCATAAACTTATTAAAAAGTAATTAAAATAAAACTAAGCCCTTCGGGCCTAGTTGGAGCCTCCAACCCCCTTTCCTGTGAACCACCCCCCCAGACCCTTAACTCCTCGGGGGCTCAGGGCCCTAAGTCTCCTGGGGGCTCCGCCCCCAGACCCCCGCTCAGCACAGTGCCTGTTACACATATCTCTGGCATAAATTATCATACACTAAAGTTATTGCTCTTTTATACTACGTATAAACATAGCATATTCGCTATGCAATTTAGGATTTAATCGAGAGGAACATCGTGGAGAATTTAACATTGGAAAAGGCTAAGGGTTAAACGTGAAGTATATATTCATGCCCGACTTGTGTGCAGTCCGGAATGCAGGGACAGTTGCTAAAGTAAATCAATTGTTAGCTGCTTCGCCCCTAACCCTACCCTGGGGGCTCCGTTTATACAAAAACACGTTCAAAATTGTCATATGCTATTGGGCCAAAAAAATTAAAAAAAAATCGGGCGTTTAAAAAAATGTCGTGTCTAAAGCTATAAATAGCCCATCTGTGGAAGCAAAGGCCCTTGTAAGGGAGGGGGTGCGATGATACGTGGGAAAGAAATTATATAAGGGCATGACACTTTAAACATGCTAGTCGTTGCAGCGACATGCAATAGCTCCGCTATTGCCTGTACCGACCGCGCATGGGTTAGTAGTCAACAGACGGGCAAAAAGCAAATACATAAGAGTAGTGTTGTAAATGAACGGCTCAAAATTTTTAAAAAATTGATGAACGCCGTTCCTTTTTTTTGGTGAACTTTGAACGTGAACGCGTTCCTTTTTTTGATGAACGAGTTCGAATTTAACGTTCAATTTTAAAAACCCTTTTTCAATTTAGTTTATTTGAAAAATAATGTTAATTCGAATTTTGCAACAAAAAAGTCTTATATTTTGTAATCAGCTGTTTTACCTTTTTCCCATTACCTATTCCGAAATAGTTTTAACATACCATAACGTGAAGATAAGATTAAAGTTTATTAATTTGATATTAATAATTATATTTTAATTTATAGGTTAATATGGACAATCATATTATTAAATCGTCGTCATCTTCAGATTCTGAATATTAAAAACCAGCAGATGAATTGACATTGCCATTACCAAAATATGATAAATATTTTTCACTCATTTCATATAAAGGACCGAATTCAATAATTACTAAATGTAAAAAAGAATAAACTTTTAGTTTTATTGAAAAAAGGGATTGAAACCTCTAGAATTAATAATGAAAGAACTGTCGATTCCGAAATATCGTCTATTTGACGAGGAAGTAGAGGGCGGATTGGAGGATGATATCTTATCGCATTTTTTTGAAGCGAGGGACAAAACATTAAAAGTTTTTATTAAATTTTTGCTTTAAAAGATTCGTTTATTAAGTACAATACTCCAATCCCCTCATCTGCCCCTGTGGAGCGGGTTTTAGTCAGAGTTGTTAAACGCACCTCAAAGTGCCGCACTCGCACATTGAGGAAAATCCGGTGCGCGCACTCACACCAGTTTTAACAAAGGTGCGCGCACTCGCACGCGCACCAGTATTAAAGGTGCGCGCACTCGCACCCGCACATAAAATTTGATTGCACTATAACAAAACAAAATATAGAGTAATGTTCAATGCATAACCTAAATTTTGTCTAATGCAGAAAACTAATGAATTTATTATAATTATAAAAATGATCGATATACAATAAAATAATCAACATAGCATTTTATTCACATTCATGAGTAAAAGCATTTCAAGGTGATTATCTGTCAAGTTACCCCTTCTTTCACTTAATATTGCCTTGGCTTTGCTGAACATACGTTCTATAGGACAGTGATTCTTAACCTGGGGGTCGCGACCCCCTAGGGGGTCGCGAGAAGTTTGCCGGGGGGTCGCCAAATTTTTTTAGAATAAAATAAAAATATTCAGAAAAGCTTTCGAAAAATACTCACCAGGGAATTCGAACTCGTTGTCTTAAGATTCATTATTAGAATTAATAAATGATTGTAATTTAAAATCTTTGTTTAAAACTAAAAGTTTGCCGCAATTTTGGATACAAATTCGTGCAGAATATCCTCCATTATTTTCAGCAGCAATTCAAAATTTGATGCCTTTCGCTAGTACATATTTGTGTGAAAAAGGCTTCTCAACTATGGTGGTTATAAAAACAAAACGCAATCGATTGCGACTAGATTCCTGCATGAGGATAGCATTACAATCAATTGAACCAAGATTTAACAAATTGGCTAAAGATGTTCAGCAGCAGAAATCTCATTAAATATATTTCCGAATGCATATATTTTTTATTTTAAACATTGTTTTTATGTTTAATTATGAAGTTTTTATGTTATAATTATTTCATTATCTATTTAAATTTTGAATAGATAATGAAATAATAAAGTTGTGTTTTATGTTTATTATATAATAAAATGAAAAAATAATAGAAAATCAATATATTATAGATAATATAACAAATATAAATTATTATGAAAAAAATGGGGGGCCGCAAACAAATTATAAAATATTTGGGGGGTCGCGTGTATAAAAAGGTTAAGAACCACTGCTATAGGAGCACTTGAAGGTATAGGAGTATTGTATTTGATGAACAAATTCTTGAGTGAAGTAAATTGTTGGAATATATCCAAAGTTGTATCAGTGGATTTGAGAAAATCCTGAAAAGTTGTTTTATGTTCTTTATTATTTATTTCGAAAAAATCATCAAAGTCTTTTCGTTCATAGACTTCTTTTTCCTCCACGCCTGTCGTGATTTGACTTTCAATTAATTCTTTTTAATATAGATTTGTTTTTATCTTGATAGCACCAAGTGAAATTTGTTTAAATAAAGGGTTGAGAATTGCTGCTGCAATAACATTATCGTCATATAAATTTGGGAATCTTTTTAAATACAAAGAATAATTTAAAGTTTATTATATATATAAAACCTTCTTTCAATACCTTGCATAATTGCATAATTGCATTCACTAATGGTTGGCATATATCTAAATCACACAACCTTTTTAATTTCTTTATTAGTACTGTTATTGTTGGTAGAAGATATCCTAATTCAAAACGGGAGATGACAATATTCCAAAAAACGCTGAATAAAATATATTATCATTATTTAAATATTTTATTGTAATTCTTTAATCAAATTACCTATCTGTGTTTTTAATCTTCTAATCTTATTAAACTTCAACTTCAATCGTTTTAGATTTCCCGCCTTGTTATCTTCTCCACCAGGAACATAGATGTATGTTATATATAGTAAATCAGTAGAAATTTAATTTGTGAAATATGCGATATAATACAATTTCGAATAAATTAATAAATTGTAAAACTCTTAATGTGCGCAAAACAGGAGCGCAATTGCGCACCCGCACCGACTTAATCAGGTGCGCGCTCTTGATGTGCGCGCTCCTTAACAACTCTGGTTCAGTATAGCTAATGCTGTATTAACTGCCAAGCGTTCCTGCTTACCCAAAAATTTTGAAAAACAATTATTATTATAAATAATAAGAAATTTTATGAATAAAAAATCTTCATATTCGCCCTATTATATTATATTTATAATTATATTATCGAAATAAAACTATTATTTTTTATCATGGCTAATATATTGTGTTAAAAAATATGAGACATTTATTTAAATTAGAATAAAAAAAAATTATCATAAAATTTTGAACGAACGTGAACGCGTTCCTTTTTTTTTAAACGAACGTGAACGCGTTCGATTTTTGCCAATGAACGTTGAACACGTTGGATTTTTTTAAAAATGTTTACAGCACTACATAAGAGTAATATATAAAAAATAAAATTTTCGATTCCCACTTTGGCCAGTGGTCATTTTTTACATTGGTCAGCAATCAGGAGACGATCAAAAAGGATATAAATACATAAGAGCCAAATATAAAAAAATTTCGATTAACATTTTGGCCAATGGTCATTTTAATCATTGGTCAGTAGCCAGGAAACGGTCAAAAAGGATATAAATACAAAATAGCCAGATAAAAAAAAATTAAAAAATTTTGATTTACCCTTTGTCCAATGGTCATTTATTTGATTGGTCAATAGCCAGGAGATTCAAAAAGGATGTAAATACATATAAGCAAAATATATAAAAAAATCGATTCACACTTTGGCCAATGGTCCTTTTTTCCTTTGGTCAGTAGCCAGTGGATAGACAAATATCAATGTTAGGTTAATATTTGAAAAAAAGCAAAAAAATTTGCCCTCACCGAGATTCGAACTCATATTAGTAGAGGCATAGGCCCTTGTAAGGGGGGCACATGGTATCGTACTCAGGATGGCTTAATCGAATCCCAAGCGATTGCAGTGGTAAACACGATGGAGTAAAACGACACGACGGAAAAAAGCGTACGTTACGTGACAGTAAACAAATGCAAAGTGAGCCCATAAAATGGCATAGCAATTAACAATTTACGTAAAAGATGGGCAAGAGATAACATCTATTTGCATGCGCGTATATATGAAAATCATTTAATTATATGTGGGACGGTAATTAGCGTGTTAAAAAATCAATAATTTTAACCCAAAAAAGCGCTCTTAGAGCTGATAACAACTCAATTGCCCCGGCTGATATAGGAAGCTTAGTCAAAAACACCCTCCTGAATCCTAAGCCAATAAACACCCTATACGATAGTGCTTGAGTCTTCAAACATCCACTAAGCCCTTAACTCCATTCGTTTGGACTTTGTAGCCGGACTTGGCGGATGGTGTCCAGTATAGAACAAGATTTACTAAACTAAAAAATCTAAACACGAAACCTAATATCATTGTGAATGGAAAATGTTCTCATGAAATTATCCCCATTTTATTTGGTGCGGAACCTTTCGCTAAAAAAAACCGGATAATTCAGTTAGACCTGGAAGTCCGCCAAATTATATATAAATACAATGCAAACACATAAAACACTTCTTATCCGCCAAGCTAAGCTATCAATAACACGGCTTTGTTAATAAAGAGGCAGCTAGCCATGCTGCTCGGATCATCCTTCAACATATTCCAACCGACTTGTGCTTCTTAAAATTAGATTTTGCCAATGCCTTAAACAGCATTCGTAGAAAAACTTTTATAAACTCATTTTTAGCTAAAGTTCCACAATTTTAAAATTTAAAGCTATGGATCTACACCCAAACTTCGATTCAGCGAATATGTCATACACTCTTCCAAAGGTATTCAACAAGGAGATCCATTGGACCCTCCTTTATTTTGTCTGGCGACTCACAATCTGGTCAAGACAATATCATCCCAGTGTACCCTCGATTTAAATGTTTGGTGTCTCGATGACGCACCCTATGTGGCCGCCTGGAGGAAATTTGTAAAGCCGCCAAGTTTTATTCGTCACACTGGCAGCATATCTGGCTAGCTGCTCGAAGGTCTGATTATTTCAGTAACAATACAGAACTCCGACCCTCTGCTAACTCAAGCCTTGGAATTTAATGTCAAAGACCATTCAACCTCAAAGTTCGAAATAGAAGGATTGGGATTCCGGTGTAGTATCGCGCACCGTTTTCCTCTTATCGAGCAGCGATTCTAGCCAGGCTTGAAGCCTATTTCAGCAAATTTTTATGACTGCTGCTTGACAACTTTGAGCTTTCACATCCCATAGCTTTAAGGTTAAGAATTAGTTATACTAAAGAATTTTCTTGTCGGAATCGTCTACTCTAGTAACACTGCCTAGCAAATAAATTAAAATTTGTTATACACAACAAAGCCAATTTATTAATTTAAGGTGCCCTTAAAAAGACAAAAGTGCCTTTAAGAACTGAACCGGGATCATTCTCTTAAAGGTAAGATGCGCCCTAAAGACTCCTCTCAAATCCTTTAGCAAAATGGCCTATCCCTCAAATGAGACTTTACTGTGTCGACCTTTTGCTCCCTCACATTTTAACTAGAACCGTCTCGCCATCGTAGAGGAGAGTAAAACGATAAAATATTCTGCCCTTTTGGCATCCAACATTTTTATCCCTTTTGTTGCCTCAACTCTAGTTCCTTCGGTAAACAGGCAACATCTCCAATTAATCTAAAGTTTCTACGTCTTTTTACTCGGGCAACAGCTTGGGATTCTTAGATACAACTTTCTTTGCCAACTCTTGCCTATTTTAGACGACAATGATATAAATCTTTGTACTTAACCAAAATATTTTTTTATGCTTATATATAAGACTTTTCTTACAAATCTCTAACTATAACAAAAAAAATATATATAAATATTACATAATTAATACTATAAATTGTATCAATCAAATACATCAAAAAAGGGAAAAAGGGCTGTGTTAGGGCGAAGCAGATCGGCTAAAAAGCAAACTGTGCCCGCGACTCCTTCGTACAGGCTGTAAGGACAGTCTGGAATTCTCGCATTATCTTGGAATTTCGCTAAACAAAATAAAAAATAATTAGTTGACCAAAATGCTAATAGGTAATCAAAAAGTTCCTAGTGAATTCTTAAAAGTTACAGAATCCTTATGACATAAAATGAATAACTTGTAACAAAATCATTTATTTCTTCAAATCCTCAAAACCGAATCCTAATTCCAGCCACCAAACTTAAAAAGTACACACTTTTTTTATAAATCCGGTCGTTTTAAAATCAAACACTCGATGACAAAATAATTTTTAAAAGCCCCTGATTGGCATGGCATTTGTTATAAAGAGTAAACAGGGGATTATTGATGAATCCACTATGGAAAAACTTACGGGTGAATATGAATTGGGCAAACTGTATGGCTCGATGAAGCCATTTACCATCCCTGCAACCGGTTAAGCGATACAGGGTCAAAAAAACGTAGCCGTTCCCAGCTACCCCATGACACAAGCCGGGTCCCTTCTTGAGCAAGCCTTTGTTCCACGTGAGCTCGCCACAACGCAGCGCGCATTGCAAGTACTTTTCATCACGAAAGACCAAGTAAGCTTTGGCCATCAAATAAACCACGCCTAATAAAATAAAGGTATTTTCCTCGCAAATATTCGATAAAAAGTTCTGGAAAACTTTATATAATTCGGCCAAACTCGTGGGATTAGATAGGTTCGGGCGCTAAAAATGATGTCAACACGGGGTTCGGAAATATAAAAATCAAGAACGAAAGACATTTAAGCTTTAAATTTTGTATTAAATGCCATTGTATAGAAAGCGATTGCATTTTAAACTATGGTACCCTTACTAAACTTAAAGAACATTTAAAAAAAATATATAACAATGGTAGATTAGCAGTAAAATGATTCGCACCACTTTTTCGTTCGAGTTTTGATTAAATTTAAAAATTGAAATTACTTAAGTTAGAGGGTTAGCTATGCTATGAGACAATAAATGTGTCGGATTTTAAAATGAATTAAAGATCTAATAAACGCTATAGCGTCTTGCTTCCAATGACGTTAATTTCAAAAAATAAGCTAACGAAAATGCTGTGTTTACTATTCGTTCACCAAGTTTTTACTTCGATTCTCGCCTCTATAAATAAAAGTTTAATCTATTTTCTCTAAATTTACCACTCTCATGAAACTATTTAACAACTATGATGCTAGATGAGAACTCGAGGTGGGGGTATTAATATACCAGGGGCTCCGTGACACCAATGCACTAGCTCGTGAGCATCGTCGGGTATATGTTGGCTCTCTTCTAGCGTAGGCGAGATATTGCCATCGTACCATTGAGTGCCAACTAGGGCGTCTATGCATTTTCGCACATCTGAAAGGGCATTGGGGATGCTTTCCAACACAGATTTGTAATTGAGCATCATTTGCAGGATGGAACTTAAACCGTGTGCCGCCCCTAATTAAATACCAAGATCTCTCTGGGCCATGTTCAACTTTTTGAAATGCAACCTTCACTTAGTCAACATTTTGAGAAGCTCTTTTCAATTTAAACAAGCTAAAATTGCTACAAGAAAATTGTAGTCAATTTTTTTAACTTAAAAAATGGCTTGGTATACCTAGATAAAAAGGGCTTAGAGCAGATTCTTATAAAAAGTCTCTAAAATTTAGAGTTAAAAAAATTTAAGGCTCTAGAAGTTTAAGATTAAGAAATCAAGAATTCTTTACTTCTTCTTGGTTTATGAACATTTTAAAATAAATATATATAAGGCTATTGATGTAGAAGGGCAAATAAAATTTAACATTAAAAACTTTTTAATTAAAACACCTACAAAAAAGGGCTTAGAGCAGATTATTATAAAAAGTCTTTAAAATTTAGAGTTAAAAAAATTTAAGGTTCTAGATGTTTAAGATTAAGAATTCTTTACTTCTTCTTGGTTTATGAACATTTTAAAATAAATATATATAAGACTATTGATGTAGAAGGGTAAATAAAATTTAACATTTAAAATTTTTTAATTAAAACACCTACCCAAATATTGTGTTTGATAATAAGCATACATGAGAGGAATCTTCAGTTTAAACTTTGATGCATACTGCCTCCCTGACTTTATCATAGCTGTCAAAATTTTGTGAATGACATCATCAGCCACAATCTGTGTAATAATTTAAAAAGTTTAATACACATGATTTTATCAAGATTTTTAACAATAAACTATAGAAACTAAATTTTAATGCACCTGGTAGTTGATTGTTTTAATATACTATAAGGTAAAGTGAATATTGTTAGTGCTTTGTGAATTTTATAAATTAAAACTACTATGTATTTCCAAAAATTATTATTATAAATGCAAAATATAACTTTAGAATTAATCAACTACAAATTAGAGTGTTAGTTTGAATAAATTAAATTTTATAATTCAAAAACACAAACCTTATTTTTGAATTGCTTTTCAAGATAATAAAGTCCACACAAGTAGCCTGCTCTTCCTATAAAAAGTTCATCACTTCCACAATCCATTAGATCAACCTTGCTCAATTGAGCAGCTACTGACGAATAACTTTTTAAGCATATTTCTGTCAACTCTGTATCTTATAAAACATAAAGCAAAGGTAATATTATACACGATTTTGAAGTAATTATTTTCTCAATGATTACCTGACTTGACTTAATTAGTTAACTAGCAGCAATTTTAAAATTGTGATACATTTATCAAAGATAGTTTAAAATAAAGAAAAAAATTGATTAAAAGCAGCATTAAGTTTACATTCGTTGATTTGCTTTGAGTTTTTTTCCTGGTTGTTAGGTTTATAAGCTTGCATAAATGTATAAAAACAAGCTGAAACTACATTTACACCTCCATTCCCCAATAGAAAAGAAGCATCAGGTAAATGACCAAGTTTTTCTGGATTGGTTAAGCTGACATTCAAATAAGTTTGAGAGGCCTTTAAATAAGATGAGATTTGACATTGATTTAAATCAATTATGGAATCATCTTGAACGTGCATCATAAGGATCTTGTAGAATGTATACACAACACCTGCACATCCTACATATAATCCACCATCTGCATTATTGATTGTGGCAGAAAAGCAGTCAATAATGCGAGTTAAGAGTGTTTTGATGTTCGTTTGTAAAAATTTTGTAGGAATTGGAGGTTCAGAATTTGTACAAGGTTGATAATCAGGTAAATTATTTAAGAAATAACGTGAGTTTTCTGAAATTGGACCGGACATTTTTTACTTTTAAATTTGGTAATTACAAAAAATGTAATTGACTAGTTTTTTTAATTTATCAAATTGTAGAAGAGCATAGATAATTCAAAAAAGGTGCCCTATCAACTCGCCGAAAACCATCTTGCCGAATGGTGCCCTATCAACTCGCCGAAAATCATGTTGCCGAATTCACCCTGTAACATTAACGACCATCTCCCCACTATAAAGAAGGCCCTAAATTGATTACCTTTTATAATAATTATCAATTTTACTATAAGAATACCGGAAATTGAATGATAAAAATGATTTTTTGTTAAGGAACATTTTCTAATTGGGGGGGGGGCATTTTTTAACCTTGGGACACTCAATTCGTCAAGATAGTTTTCGACAAGTTGACGGGCCACCCAAAAAAATTAAAGATTCCGATCAATACATAACATTTAAGATTTATGTTACATACATTAAATTTTGGCTAAAATTTTTGCATTGGTACCATGAATATAGCCAGGAGGCAGAGAAGTGTAGAGTCCTGCACGGGCCGTCTGTCTAAAGCTCGACCTGACTCGGCCCGATCGTGTTTCGGGCTGGGCTCGGACAGAATTAAATAAAATAGTCGGGGCTTGAGTTGGGGCTAATGATGTCGCCCGAATTTAAATATAGCAATCCTATCTATTATAAAATAGGGTTTAAATAAACTCAACTCAATAGTATAATTATCTTCGCACAGCGTACATAATATAGCATCCAAACTTCAGCCTTTTCCCCTGTTTATTATATTTTTACCTAAATTGCAAATATTATTCTTGTATCTAAATCCTACATATACATAGTATATGTTAACTTTATAAATAAAATAGATAAATATTTCAAAAAGTTTTTTATTTGGAACTGTTAAAATATATTTTATAAAGTTGTATTTTAGAGCCTGATAAATTGTAAGAAGTGAAAATGGATTTTTTAAACTTATCCTAGTTTTAAATTTAGAGAGTAATAACAATTTAATAATTTTATATTTATGTGGTGCAATAATTTCAAAAATAAAAAGTTTCTTAAGGTTAATTTAAAAAATCAGGCTCGGGTCGGCCCAAGAAAAAAATATTTTAATCTCGGGCCGGGCTCAAAACGAAAAAATTTCATTTTGCAGCAAGGGGTGGACCATTGCTCCCTGTTGAGCGCGATATAATATTATAACCAACGTTAGGAAGGGGTGTAGATAAAACCGAAAGAATGATTATCATATATACAGAAACGAAGATATACGTTAAAATCAATTGACGGTAATTTAATTGTCATTCGAGGCATTCCCACTAACATTCTACACTTCGATAATTTACATATCGCACGGGGCACTAAGCACTCCAATTACCTCTTTACAGTTCCCCTCCCCCCCTTTCACAAACAAAATCCTTAAAAAATGCTTACGGTTTTCAACTATGCGGATATATAGGTTCCTCTCTAGACCAACGTTTCTTTCAAGGGGGAGTTCGCGGGGGTATTACCCCCCCCCCCGGGCAATTTCAAATACCCCCCCCCCCCCCCCGGAGAGTTTTGATTGAAGGAAGCATGAACTCAAGTTACATCATGAAGTCATAAATTAATTGAAATTCAATAAATTTTTTTTTAATTTGTCAATAAAAAAATATAAAATTGGCGAAATTAAAATTTTTTTACAAATCAGGTGGAAATCATTCATAGACATCATTATTTAACATCTGTGAACCCTAATTTACAATCTTGAAAGCTACAAATTATCTTTAATTAAAAAATATCAATAGGTAAATAAATACTCGGGCCTTCGGCCCTCGTGGGAAGGGGGAGAAGGGAAGGGAAGAGGGGAAGGGAAGAGGGGAAGGGAAGGGGGGACGACTCATCTGTACTTCGTATAAATGTATCATATTTGCTATGCAATTTATGGGCGAGAAAGGTGGGAAGGGGCGAGAATGCCTATAGGGGGGTATTAAATGCCTAATGATTAATAAATTATTTATACAAATTTTCCATTATAGGCAAAATGTAATAACGGCAAAATGTAATATAGGCAAGGGTTAGATTTAGTGTTTGCATCTAGTTGCGTATTACATTAGTTTTTATGGCCTTTAGTGATTATGGGTCTAACAAACATTATATTATAAAACAACACAATGTTAAGAATTTGCAGAATTGTTGGGAGAAATTTTTTGTTGAATTTGAACAATTTTTAATTAAAAAAATCAAAAATTTGGCCAATGGTCACTTTTTCTCTATTGGTCAGTACCCACAGATACTCTATAAGTCAATGATAGCCAAAAAAACGGAAACAAAAAATTTTCGAAACACATTTTGGCCAATGGTCATTTTTTTCCATTGGTCAGCAGCCAGGACACGGTAAAAGTGGATATAAATTCATAATAGTAAAAAAAAACGAAAAAAAAAATTTCGAATCACATTTTGGCCAATGGTCATTTTTTTCCATTGGTCAGCAGGCAGGACACGGTAAAAGTGGATATAAATTTATAATAGTCAAAAAAAAACGAAAAAACAATTTTCGAATCACATTTTGGTCAATGGTCATTTTATTTCATTGGTCAGCAGCCTGCGGACGGCCAAAAAGTCATAATAGCAATGGTAGGAACAGGAACAATCATAATAGTCAAAAAAAAACGAAAAAAATAATTTCGATTCACATTTTGGCCAATGGTCATTTTTTCCATTGGTCAGCAGCCAACGGACGGCCAAAAAGTCATAATAGCAATGGTAGTAACAGGAACAATCATAATAGTTAAAAAAAAACGAACAAATAAACTCGGATTCACATTTTGGCCAATGGTCATTTTTTTCATTGGTCAGCAGCCAGCGGACGGCCAAAAAGTCTTATTATCAATGATAGTAACAAGAACAATCATAAGAGTCAAAAAAAACTCCGGGATTCTAACCCCAAAACTAGTTAAATTGCATAGCAATTAGAAGTAAACATCTTTTATTTATGTTTATTATATAACATTGGTCAGCAGCCAGCGGACGGCCAAAAAGTCATAATAGCAATGGTAGAAACAGGAACAATCATAATAGTCAAAAAAAAACGAAAAAAATAATTTCGATTCACATTTTGGCCAATGGTCATTTTTTTCATTGGTCAGCAGCCAGCGGACGGCCAAAAATTCTTATTATCAATGATAGTAACAAGAACAATCATAAGAGTCAAAAAAAACTCCGGGATTCTAACCCCAAAACTAGTTAAATTACATAGCAATTAAAAAGTAAACAACTTTTATTTATGTTTATTATATAACTAGTTAAATTGCATAGCATTAAAAGTAAACAACTTTTATCTATGTTTATTATATAACAAAAACTAGTTAAATTGCATAGCAATTAAAAGTAAACAACTTTTATTTATGCTTATTATATAACTAGTTAAATTGCATAGCAATTAAAAGTAAACAACTTTTATTTATGTTTATATAATAGATAATTTAACAAATCTTATATATAACACAGCGAGGGAGATAGAGATGAGGGGTGGGGCACCTCTTATGCATAGCAATTAAAAATAACACAGCGAGGGAGATAGAGATGAGGGGTGGGGCACCTCTTTCTCATGCATAGCAATTAAAAATCGATAACCTAATATACCCAATGCAAATAGATAGGGTAACGGACAACGGACAACGGACAACGGACAACCAAAAACGAGCCCATAAATTGCATAGCAATTAACATAAATAAATGCTTTTAGAAGTATTAAATCACTATCTTACTTATAAACTTAAAAAGAATTATTATTAATAATAGATTCTATTGTTTGTTTTTTATTGATATAATATGCTTATTTTGAATTGCAGATGTCTGGTAAATATAAAAGTACTCTTTTACACTACTTTATAAAAAGGAAAAGCCTAATAAAAAAGATGTTAAATATGATTTAATTTGGAATAATTTTAATTATGTAGGGGTATTTGTGTTTGTAGAAAATAAGACATAAATATGTTTGTTTGTAATAGATGCGTGTATGTATCTATTTATATATCACTTATATCACCAATAAAAATCAGTTAATATTATACAAAACGGTTTAGCAATTAAAAAATTTTTACCCCCCCCCCCCGGAAGTTGAAAATACCCCTCCGGAGCATTTTTTCTGAAAGAAACCCTGCTCTAGACATCCCAATATTGTTTTGAATTTGTTCCCTTGGGGCACTTGTTTTGGGTTGTCGCTGTTCCATCGCTTCACCTTCTGATGTCAACCTTTGAGGCCACCCTTTCTCTTGTCCCAGTGTGGTCCAATTAAGGATCCTTTTTCTTACTTGATCCAAGTGTAAGTGGTGCTATCCTCCCTGAGCCCACACATCGTAGGATTAACTACAGTGCTTGACTTTTATAGTGCCTTCTACCCATTTGCTTGGTTCCAAAAACATGCGTACCTAAACCTTGTCTCCTACGTCAAATATACGCATGTTCCCGGTCTCTAACCATTGTTGCGGTACTGTTTCCCTTAATACCTCCCATTCGGTTCGCATGCGCCTTTAGCATCACCTCGGCTGGGCTTTTATTGTTGTGGGGTGTTTTGTAGCTCTATAGTTTTCCAAAATTCTACTATACCCTTCCGACTCGTTTAATCAATCGTACGTACCTTTTGCCAGCCCGTTAGAAGCAGGATGGTTGTCCATCGGTCATTAATCCCTCTCATCTTGCAAAATGACTCCTAATCTTTGAATTGCGGCTCGTTATCTGATATTAAAAAGTTGGGTTCCTATATCTCGCAAACCTTTCAGCAAGTTTTTTTTAATAGCTGTTGTGCCTTCTAATTTATTCACTTCTACCCATTTCAGCTAGTGTCCTCCATAACCAGGTATGATTAACCTTGAGAGGGCCCATAACATCCATATGTACTTGAACCCTAGGTCTATGGCTAAGTTAACACTATATCAACGGTGCTTTTTTCGCCGCCGTGGGGGTGTAATTTCAACTTCGGCACCATTTTGCTACGCTCAATAAGTCATCGTCGAGAGTAGGCTACCATATTTATACTGCCATGCCACTTCTTGCATTCGCTTGATACCCACGTGGCCCCTATTTAGTCTTTGGAGTATGGCTCCTCTTAATTTAGCCGGAATCAATATTTGTCGCCCTTTGTAAATTATGCTTTTTGACTCGTGAAACTTGAGCAAGTGTTTTGCCTAGGAGCGTTTTACCCCATAAGTGACAATCGTCTTTTGTTTGCCTCTTATCCACTCTATTAACTCATTTAGCCCTGGATCGTCCAAGGTGTGTTGTCTCACCACGTCGAGTGATATTAATGATTTGTTGCAGAGTCTTCTGGATTTCCGCGCCAACATGATATGAGTGTTACCGCATTTTCTGATCACTTGTACTCAGACTTGGTAATGTAACCTGATACAATGAATGCCCACTTAGTTAATTGTGGCGACCATTATTCCTTGCCTCTTTTGCTTTGGTTAAATATATAGACTAGCGGTTTATGATCCATTATAATAGTAACGCTTTTTTAGCCTTCACCAGCGCCTCCTGCAATCGTTGAATATCGGATTTCACTAGATATGCCACTATTCTCTTATTCTCCCCTTGCCCTCGTTGTTGTAAGATGGCCCCTAACCCTGTACCAGGTGTCTACGACCAGCTCTGTCTCCAAATCTCCATGAAATTATGCTATCACGGGGCCAGTAAGCGCAGACTTTATAGCCTCAAATGCAGCTTGTTGTTCTCCACCCCAGTTAAACGTCACGTTTTTTTCATGAGTTTTTGATAAGGATCCACGATTTGACGTAGTTGTTAATCAACTTAGATTAATATGATGCTAATCCAGGAAACAATTTTATTTCATCTCTATTTGTAAAATTTTTCCATTGCGTTCCTAATATGGCTTTATTACTGTTGATTTAAATTCCTTTATTTTTAATAGGTGTCCCTAAGATGTTACTTTCTTAGCCCACAAGATGCTCCTGATTATTTTTAGCACGGAACCCCACTTTTGCAAAGCTTCCACTACCTTGAGTAGCAGCTGGTTGTGGACTTCTTCAGTTTTATGCAATTTGTATATCGTCGATGTATACAGCTACTCCCTCCATGCTTCCTAATATTAGATCCATTGTTTTTTGAAAAATAGCCGCAGTACAATTTAAGCCAAAAGGCATACGGTTGACTTTAAATAAGCCTTTGTGCGTGAAGATCGTCAATCGTTGGCTTGTCTCTGGGCCTAGCTCTAGGTGCAAATAAGCTTTTTTTAGGTCCTACTTAGAAGGTATACATTAAACCTTTTGCGTATTTATGGTAAATCGGTAATAAGTGCATAACCGTAGACTTCCATCGTTTTTCTTTAGGGGTACCATTGGACTGGCCTATTTTGAAAAATCGATTGGTTTTATACACCCTACCCATTTATTCAGTTCTTCCACTTATTTCTTCCAAGCAATCAGCACTCTTCTTGCGAGGATAAATACGGAAACTACGTCCTATTTTAACGATAACCCTTATTCCTTATTCCCATAACTGCTTTTTGGGAATCGTTTTGCTAACCCTCTCATTGCTTCATAACGTGATGGATTGCGGGCTTGGTATCCTTCGGTCTTTCTATGTAATTGACCGCGCCGTTCAGTCGCTGCTCTCGAGTTCCAACGTACTCTTCGCCAAATTTCGGGCTCGAATTATTTAATCCAATCGATTGATAAGAGGGTGAAAGAAGTGTAGTAGTATGTAGTAGCCCCTATCATACACATAGAGACCTGCACCGCCGGCCCGAGACCCGGAAAAGCACGGGCTGGGCCCGGGCCTTAAATTTTGAGGCTTTAAAATTCCGGGCCAGGCCTACTTTATAAATTACACTAATCAACCGGCAAACTGTTTGCAGATTCTGGTAGAGTTTTTCACGGCGAACACAAATATGTCTTTAATTTTTTCCCTATACGTCAAGTTTTTTAGATATTCGCTGTCAAAGTTGCCAAAAACGCGATTTTAGCGTTTTTCAAACGTCAATAACTTGCAAATTAGTCGGTAAAATTTTGTTAATAAATTTAATTCGTAGATATATGGGAGAGAAAAGTATTCACAATTTTTTTTTATTCTAGCACTTTTACTTTTTAAATTATATACAAAATTAACTATCCCTATCTTTTACATTGACAAATTACACCAGACTTTAGGGCGCCCTCCCTTCTCTTCAACACTAGGAATTAAGTGCGTGTTGTTGTTTATGTACTCTACTACTACTATTACCACCAAAGCAACAACACGCACTTAATTCCTAGTGTTGAAGAGAAGGGAGGAGGCCCTCAAGTCTGATGTAATTTGTCAATGTAAAAGATAGGGATAATTAATTGTGTATAAAAGTGCTAGGATAAAAAAAATTGTAAATACATTCCTCTCCTCTATATCTACGTATTAAATCTATTAAACAAAATTTTTACCGACTAATTTGCAAGTTATTGACGTTTGAAAAATACTAAAATCGCATTTTTGGCAACTTTGAAAGCCAATATTTAAAAAACCTGACGTATAGGGAAAAAACTAAAAACATATTTGTGTTCACCGTGAAAAACTCTACCATCTGCAAACAGTTTGCCGGTTGATTTTTCTTGTTGAACCGTGTTATAGGCCCGGATAATTTAGAAGAGCCTAAGTAGTTTTTTATTCTGTTTACAACAATCTATAAAGTTTCAAAAATTAAATACATATTGAATCTGTTAAACACTCATTTATTCATTTCACGCATGTCTTAATATACAAACAACTAAGTACAGAGCAAAAAAAAATCGACTGCTAATAGCTGAAAATATTGAGAAAGAATTTTATTAAGTAAAAGAAAATCTTAGAGAAAAGAGTGAAGTATGGAGATTATAAGAAAATGGATTTTGTTTTTTTGTAAGATTTGCAAGAATGTGTTATTCCATAATTCCTGCTCAACAGGTAATTATTTAGGTTACTTTTGATAATGCTTAATATGGAACACTCATTCCAAAGGCATAAATGCTGTAAAGAAGTCCAGGAAACGAAAAATTGGGCAATTACCTTTGCAAGCCACTTTCAACAAAATTTACGAGCCAATCAAAAAAGATCTCATATCCTTAATAGCCCATTTTTGTGGAATAGATCTGGCATGACATCTTCTATGAAGAAAGATGTAGAGGAAAATGAAGTTGACACCAACACAACGTTAAAATCAACGAAATAAAATAGAATTATTGGATTGGTGGAAAGACCACAGTGGTCATTTCTAGCGCTTAGCCCTCTTGTTTGTAAGATTTTTTCGACACCTGCTTTTGCCTCAAGTGAGAGGTGTTTTTCGTCAGCTCAGCGGGCCGCATATGAAGAGCGGAAAACAAATTTAAACAAGGAAATTTTTGATGCCTGTGTATTTTTGCATCAATGGTTAATTGCTATGCAATTTGTGGGCTCGCTTTTTTTTGTACGTTGTCCGTCCGTCCGTTCAACGTTCTTAATTGCTGGTTCAATCCTGGAGAGGGCAAAAAATTTTTTTAAATTAAATTAATATATTGTTCTTGTTAATACCATTGATAATATAACTTTTTGACCATGTCCTGGTTACTGACCAATGAAAAAAATGACCATTGGCCAAATTGTGATTCGAATTTTTTTTTTTCGTTTTTGAATTCGTATATTAGGTTAACATTGATAATTACCCTATGCCCCCCTAGAAGGGCCTATGCCTCTACTGATGTGGGTTCGAATCCCCGCGAGGGCAAATTCTTAATTGCTGGTTCGATACCCGGAGAGGGCTAAATTTATTTTAATTGCAATGCAATTTATGGGCTTGCTTTTTGTTGTCCGTCCGTTGTCCCTCCGTCCCTCCAACATTCTTAATTGCTGTTCGATACCCGGAGAGGGAAAATGTTTTTTTTTAAATAAAACTAATATATTGTTCTTGTTAATACCATTGATAATATGACTTTTTGACCGTGTCCTGGCTACTGACCAATGAAAAAGATGACCATTGGCCAAAGTATAAATCAAAAAAAAAAATTTCGTTTTTTGAATTGCTATATTAGGTTAACATTGATAATTATCTATGCCCCCCTAGAAGGGCCTATGCCTCTACTAATATGGATCCCTGTGCTCCCCCACAAAGGCTTATGCCTCTACTGATCTGGGTTCGAATCCCTGAGAGGGCAAATTTTTTTTTTAATTAATCTATTGTTCTTGTTAATACTATTAATAATATGACTTTTTGGCCGTCCGCTGGCTGCTGACCAATGAATAAAATGACTATTGGCCTAATTGTGAATCGAATTTTTGTTTTTGTTTTTTTCGTCTCTTATGTATTTATATCCTTTTTGACCGTGTCCTGGTTACTGACCAATTAAAAAATGACCATTGGCCAAAGTGTAGCAAATTTTATTTTAAATATAGGCTATTTGGCCGTTTTCGGGCTACTGACCAATAAAAAAATGACCACTGGCCAAGTGAGATTAAGATCAAATTTTTTCTCTGGCTTTTAATTATTGGCCAGTATTTGGCAGTCTACTGGTTACTGACCAATGAAAAAAATGACCACTGGCCAAAGTGATGGAAAAAATGGCCAAGGTCTGAAAAATTTTTTTCGTTTTTTTAATATCTTGTTTATACTATACATATGCGCATGATTTGAATAGAGTCTATACTCTACATACACAACACTCCACTTCACATAGGGCATTTACATGCTTATATAAGCATAGAAACTAATGGGATAGGGAAGGAAGGGAGACCCTAAGTCTGGGACGATTTTTTTGATATAAAATATAAGGAGTAAGTGGAATTTTAAGGTAAATTAAAAACTAATTTACCTGCGTGAAAAAATTGCTGTTGTGTGAATTTTCCCTATATTTGCTTTACCTCATAGAACTAATACTTCAAATTTTTGTTGCTTCGTTTCCCCGGAATACACCTCCAAAAAGCGGCAAAAACGTTCATTTTCTTAAACTTTGAACTCAACTATTTTAAAAACTTGACGTATAGGAAAAAAAAGAAAAACATATTCGTGTTCACCACAAATAACTCTATAAAAGTATGTTAACCATTATCCAGTTGATTTATTATGTAGACCTACGCAATTAATATTTAAAGTAAATAATAATTTTACAGAGCGTTTGGCACGCCTCATTCATGCAGCAACTTACCTTAAAATCTCTTTTCTTTGGAAATTGAGTGTGCTAATTCTACAGTAGAGATTGCTGATTAAATTCCACTAAGAATTAATAATCCTAATGGTTTAGCAAATTGATTGATAAAATCGCTTTTTAGATAATTAAGACATAGCCATCTTTATTAACGTATATGGAGCTGACATCAGCAAAGTTAAAATTATAAAATTCCGATCAGCGGATGGCTTATAAATGTGCCAGGCATGGAGGGCTTTTTGTTTGAAAAATTATAGGCGTGGTTTCAACTGACTTAAGGTAACAGAAAGAGCTCGGTCCGGGACTACAGGTAAGCTCGGGTCCATCAAAATTATTTAAATAATGCTTTTACTTTTGTATTTTAATATATAAGAAATGGGATTTATTAATGACGTTTGTCAAATTTTAAAATTTTACGATATGATTTACTAATATTTATTTTCCTTGATTATTTATTCATCGAATTTGTGATTTTTAAATAAGGGACCACGAAAATTGTATTTTTTAATAAAATTAATCTACATAACTAGATAATTTTTATTAAATATAATTAATCTTTCATAGAGTTTCCATTTACATTTAAAATAAATGGTTTTATGCAGCTACAAGTGCTACTAGTAAAAGCGAAGCGGCGGGTCGCTTTTTGGATGATAAAAACCATTTTCAGACTGATTGATTCTTAACCTAATTATTATTGAACATTTTTAACATACGATTTAATATTGACAAATGTTAAAAAACAGTCAAATAAAAATGATTTTTTGCGGGAAGGGTCCAGGCTGGGCATGCAAAAAATTAGCGGACCGGGGGCTTATTATTAAATCTTAACAGGCTCGAGCGGGGACGGTGTTTTTTAATTTTTGTACTGGTCGGCCAATTCTCCCTAAGCCCGTGCTATCTCTAATTCACACAATGGCCCTGGTTGGCATATAATGAAAAATTTAAAGGTGGTCTCTGCAAATTGCGTCCAATAGAGACGACAGGCAGAATTGAGTCATAAAGTTTACATTCAACTCTAAATGCTATTTCTAGGTATAAGCATGATACTGAAGTAATTTATTAATGTGTTTTTTATCAAAAACCAATGGTAGATATTGAATGTATATAATTTTAATGAATATTATACAATATAAATTTTTTGAAAATAACCTCCCCCATTCCCTTGCGCCATTTTGCCAACGCCATTTATGGTATTTATAATAAAATTTTGTTTGATAGTATTATTGTTTAAAAATATGAGTAATTTTATTTTGTGCGTTTTTGCCTTTCTTTTGATACAAATATTTGATATTGAATAATATAATAAAAAGTTTGTGTTTCAGATAATTATCAATCTCATCTATCCTCGGCAAAACCATGAGACTTTTTTGGAATGAGACGGGATTCTCATAATCCCACGCGCGAGATTTTGCTTTCGATACTGAGAAAAAATAGTCACTTAATATAATTTGAAGCTGAATTGACATTTATCCTAAAATTTAATTTATTAAAACAAACATCAGAAATTCCACCTCCCCTAAGGCTCATTTTTGTCTCCAAAAGTTAATTGAATTCCACTAAATTTCATAATTTAATGGACCATAAAAAAGGTTTCTCATTTGGCATGCACAGAACAATTAATTGATTCTGAAGCAAATGTAAAGGGTTTGCAATATAAATTATAGGGGGTTTACAATCTAAATTATAGGATAATATTCCTGGTTTGTTTTAATCTATAATTAAGAATCATTAAAATCAATTAAATAATTTTTTTAATATAAATAATGATCTTTAAAGAAATACCAGTTTTAGTTTTATAATAAGAAAATTTTTTTTAAGCATTAAAGAATAATCAAGTCAAGAGAAAAACCAAATAATTTAAATCCTTCAAAACATACAAAATGATAAGGTCTACTATTTAGATCAATGTATAGTCTTTGTTATATATTCTCCATTCTAAACACCTAATCATATAGAAGCATGGGCGTAGCCAGGGGGTAGCTGCCCCCCTCTAAATCCTAAAATTTGCCAAAATTCAATATATGTAAGGCTTAAAGTTTTTGCCCCTCCCTAAAGCATTATTGCCCCCCTCTAGTTCCAATCCTGGCTACACTCATGTATAGAAGATTGGCATAGAAGTTGCAATATTTGAGAAAAAACATTCCTATGAAAATAAAATTAACGAGTTAATGTTATAATGATATTTTATAAAACATAAGCATTTATAAATAATAATCAATTTTAGTTAAAAGTAAAAATTAATTAAATTTATTAATACCTTATTAATATATTCAGAACTCAACATCGTGCTTACAAAGTGACATAATTATATAAATTGATATCTATCGAAAATAATGAATGTTTGTTGACAAAATAAGTTGTTATTAAAAAAAGTTGGTTATTTTTGCATATATAATAAAAAGGCTAGCATTATGATGTTTTCATCAGTCATTTCATATATCTATGTACAAAAATATGTACACATCACAGCACTCATTTTTAATGTGTATTGCATTTGAAATATAAGATAAAGTGTGATGAAACAATCATGAGCTTGATACATTGACAACAATCTATGAGAAACACATGAGTTTGATTACAATTAATTAACTTGATATTGTGTGTGATGGTTAAGAGTTAAGACAATTAAGTTGATGGAAAGGTAGCACCTTCTGAAGGCTGAGGCAATTTATAATTTTCCTTTGACATCATTGATTTTTTCAATTCACTCAACAATGTTTTTAAAGAAAAATCTCTATGCCATTTGTTTAAGCAAGGAAATAAATGTTTATCAACCTTTAATTACAATTAAAAAATTACTATAGAAACCTTATAAGAAGACAGCAATGTATTCAAGATATTATATTTACCTCCCCATTTGGAAGGATATGGACACTTTTAATATTTAATTTTGTTACAAATTTTATATCAGGTGGGTGTTCTGGGTAATTAGGTCCACAAATCATCTTTAAGGAGTATGTTCGATTTTCATAAGGAGTCTATATTAAAAGTGAGTTATTAATAAAAATCACAAACTTTAGGAGGGCCTATGATCATCCCATTCCACAATGTTAATGACATATCATCATCTTTTTGTAAACCCCAGCTTATTGTTCCATCACCAACACCTTTTTCCGCATTTTCTAGTTCCTCCAATAATCTAAAATTCCTTGGTATCTCTGGCAAAAAAAATATTATAGTTTTATTTTAAAAAAAGTAATTCCATTTACCCATGCTTACTTACTCGTTGCAACTGACATTGAATTTAACACTGGCTACATAAACGAAAGACATTTAAGTACATATATCAATCAAAGCGAAATTATTTTTATGGACATTCTAAAAGACAGAAATAAATTATAGTATTGATTGCAATCGCGTAATTTAAGTGGCCATACATTTAGCAGCTTACTATAAAAAATGTAAAACGTGCTAGAAAACTAACTATCTGTAAAACAATTACAGGCATTACTTTATTATCAAGCTTCACTCAAAATCCAATTGCGATTTCCATAATTTAATTGATATTTATATTTAATACTTCCAAAGCCACTCGTTATCTAATAATGCTTATTATCGTATTTTGTTGTTAATTTTTAGAAGGGTAATAAATATGGTTGTTGGGGCCATACTTATTTTAGGTATTAACATTTTTCATGATATTTCTATGAAAATACTCAGGATACTTTTATTATTTCATTCATTACATTATATGTCCTCCTCCCAAAAGGGAGGACAAGTATAAATGGTCGAGGCGGTCAAAATGTTTTTATTAAAATTCCGCAACAAAAATAATAATCTGATCTATATCATAATCTTTATATATATATACATGCGAACACAAGCGGTAGAATTCCTTTTTTGGGTAACGTACAGGGTAAAGTAGTGAGTGTTTTTAAAAATCGATAATATTAAATATAGCAAGAGGGGGAGAGTAACATCGATATAACCCACTGGTAAAAGCCAATCGATAATATTAAATATATAAACTCAAGCGGTGTGCGTGTTGATGTATTCCTTTTCTGGGAAAGGTAGTAAGTAACATCGATGACTGTTTATATTATCATAAGCGTGTGATAAAGTTAAATATATTAAGAAGCGTAACATGTAAGCAGGAGGATAAACAAAAATCGATAATATTTAAAGGGAAACACCACAGTTAAATACCACACCTCCCCCTTTATCGAGAAGTCAAAGACTTAAAGTCCTAACGTTCCGAAAAAGGTATAGGGGTTTCAGTGTTGTTAAAAATCAGTTAAAGACTGAGGCGAACTTAGATTGAGATGGCGATTAAACTTTTCTTACTAAAATCTAAAATGTAGGTATATCAAACAATATAATTTTCGAACTTTTTCTAAAAATTTAGCCCAAAGGTAATGTAATTTCTTGTCTGACATCTAGTGCCAGTTTATGACCTTTGCCCTCGGATCGACTTAGCGATAAAAAGGGTACGTCATGGCTTACAAGACTCAGCGTCCCCGCTCTGTGACGTACCGAGCAACAGTCTAAAACAAATTAATAGTCACTATATGCTAAATCATTATCAAAAGGCTGTACCGTTTTATTTTTATTTTATACCTGCACTGTCAATTGTCATTTTATACATTATAATCGCCACCCCTTTCTAATTTAATAGAAGCAAACTTCACAGACCGCCAAATAATAATCAACAAAAAAAAATATGTACCATTATGAATAAGAGTAAACGGGGTTGAATAACAATTTCATGTAAACATATATTCAATTTTTTTGTTTTAAACCAACAAGTTTATAGTATGTAAATAAATCAAGTGGGTAACATTTTTATATTTTAGTTTACTGAATCTTTCGAATTGTATTAAAGAATTTCTGCGTAACAATAGATGATTGTTCTTTCTATGGTTGACATTCGGAATCGGGATATTGGGATTTCGATTGGTTTGATGGGGTGTCTGTCCGGGAGTGGTTCGATTAAAAAAATAGAATTAAAGAATTTCCAACATTTTCGAATCAAGGAGTGGTTCAATTGTTTTAGTACGTAGATTGATTGTGAATATGGAATCGACGAATTTCTCTTCCTTGTTGTCGAATTCATGAATTGTAGTTGTTGAATTGGATGTAATGATATTTTAAGGAATGCTGTAATCAAGATTTTAATCTATCGAATTGAATTGAATTCCTTCCCGATAGAATATACTTTATTTTCTGAATACGAAATAATTATTATCTTTCCTTCCGAGACGATTGTTCTGAGGGTATGGGAACATCTCTTCTGACACCAATTTATTCTATACCGATGGAATGGGATAGAATTAAGGGTTATATAAAAGTCTTATAATGTTGTTAAGGTTAATCTTCATAATTTAATATTCATAAAAAAAAATAATAAATTGGATTTAAATAGTAGTGTAAATTAAGTTAACCATTTGTCAAGCCTACACGATTTTAGGGATGATATGTATATTGACGAAAGGAGGAAAAATGAATTTTTATAATCACAATAAATGTGTATATAAATAATATACAGATGTTCGCTAGGGAAAGGGGCCTAACGGTAATAATATCTCCCTTTCACCATACCGCCACTATGCATTAATATAACAATTCTGGGTTATCGTGTTTAAAATAGGGAAGGGAACAAAAGACATTATACGCAATAAACATAGCGCAATAGAGAAAGAAAATAGAATAAGCGAAGTATAAGAAATATAACAATAGTTGGCCCGTTACCAACAACTGAAAGGCGACCATCTACTGGCGCGGAACTACCATACTATTTGAAATGCTAAAAGAGCTAATATATTGTTTCACTTAAGGATATAACATTTTCATTTGACAAACAAACATTCAAAGTCAATTTAAACTTGAAGATCTGCAACTTATATTTTAAAAGTTAGCCATACATTTTTTATCTTTTGTTTGTCTAATGACCAATTTATTCTTACAACCTTCTTCTTCTTCTTCTTCTTCTTCTTCTTCTTCTTCTTCTTCTTCTTCTTCTTCTTCTTCTTCTTCTTCTTCTTCTTCTTCTTCTTCTTCTTCTTCTTCTTCTTCTTCTTCTTCTTCTTCTTCTTCTTCTTCTTCTTCTTCTTCTTCTTCTTCTTCTTCTTCTTCTTCTTCTTCTTCTTCTTCTTCTTCTTCTTCTTCTTCTTCTTCTTCTTCTTCTTCTTCTTCTTCTTCTTCTTCTTCTTCTTCTTCTTCTTCTTCTTCTTCTTCTTCTTCTTCTTCTTCTTCTTCTTCTTCTTCTTCTTCTTCTTCTTCTTCTTCTTCTTCTTCTTCTTCTTCTTCTTCTTCTTCTTCTTCTTCTTCTTCTTCTTCTTCTTCTTCTTCTTCTTCTTCTTCTTCTTCTTCTTCTTCTTCTTCTTCTTCTTCTTCTTCTTCTTCTTCTTCTTTCTAATGTTTATTACCTAGGCTGGTGGTCAGTCCTTTCAGCATTAGTTTCCATTTGTCTCTATACTTACATAGACCTTTCCTTAACTTGTGGACTTTCATGTCGTGTCGTATTTTATGGATCCAGGTAAGCTTGGGTCTGCCTCTCCTTCGTTTTTCTGCAAAATTTATCATCTCGATTTTCTTTCTGACGTAGCTATCGTCCCTTTTTTTGACATGGCCAAACAATCTGAGTCTGTTTATTAGACGCTTTGTCGTCCTAGATGTAGTACCCAAAATTCTTCTTATTTCTTAATTTCGCTTGTGTTTTTTTTTGCTTACTCCTAGCACCCATCTTAGCATTCTCATCTTCATGGCCGCAAGACGCTGCTCTTCCATTTTACGTATAGCCTATGATTCCAAGCTATATAAGACTGTTGGCTGTATGATGGATTTATAAAGTGCACCTTTTAGTCTTCTTGAGATGTTTTTGTCACACATAACGCCTGTCAAGTCCCTCCCTTTGAACCAACCGGGATTTATCTTAGCTTAAATTTCTTTATCTATTCCACCATCCGATTAAAGTGTTGGTCCTAAATATTTGAAGGAATCCACTCTTGTAAGTTGCTAATCGCCTAAAGAAGGGATGCACTTAGCTGATTTTCATCTGATTTAAACTTTGTCTTCGTGTATTCAGTTTTCGTTCGATTTACCCTGAGACCAATTTCTTCAATTGTATTTACCCATCTATTTACAGTATTAGCCAATTCTTGTTCACTTTTGGCACAGAGGATAATATCGTCTGCAAAGATCATTGCACAAGGAGCTTCCTCGCCCAAATCCTTGGAAATAATATCCATTATCATTATGAATAGGAAGGTACTAAGAGCTGAACCTTGATGGACTCCAGTGATGGCAAAGCCCTTTGTAGTCCCCACCGTTGCTCTAACGAACGTTCTATTTCCCTTGTACCTATCTATTATTGCTCTGACGGATAATTCTGGCACATTGTTTTCTTTAAGAAATTTCCACACTAAAGTAGGAGGAACTTTATCGAACGCTTTTTCTAGATCGATGAAACACATGTGCAAATCCTCCTCCCTTTCTCTAAACCGTTTCATTAATCTTCTACACTGTTTAGGGCGTCTGCTGTAGACCTCTCCCGGCATAAATCCGAACTGGTTATCTCGAATTTGAACCAAACTCCGAACCGTTTTTTGATCACTTTTTCCCACACCTAAGTGTGACTCATACGCTTTATCCCTCTGTAATTGCTACCATTCTGAATGTCCCATTTCATCTTGTATATCGGGATCATGTAGCTATCCCTCCACTCGTTAGGCTACCCGTTTTCAAGATATTGTTAAAAAGTTTAGCCAGGAATTGTGCACCAGTATTGCCTAACGCTTTAAAGTCCTATATTGGTATATTGTCTGGTCCAAGAGCTTTTCCTGACTTTAGTTTACCCATAGCAACTTTGACTTCCGTTTTCGTGATCCAGTCCGCTGTGTTATCTTCTATTGTATTTTCCTGGTTAATGTCTTCGACTACAGGCCCCTTTTCAATTGATAAATCCCTATAATAGTCGTACTATCTTTGTAGTAGATGGCTGTCGTGTGTTAGTATTGTATTTCTCCCTTTTGACCCTTGATTCGCGAGCATTATTGGTAATCTTTAAAATTTCGGGCCCTTGACTTTGAGATTTTGTAGATCTATCTTACTCTTTCCTTTGAGTTTAGTTTTACGTTTATATCGTCGACCTTGTTTTTAGCTTTTGCTACGAATTTTTAGCCGA
Organism: Gordius sp. MW1; assembly: GCA_964036665.1. Lineage (NCBI taxonomy): Eukaryota > Metazoa > Nematomorpha > Gordioida > Gordea > Gordiidae > Gordius > Gordius sp. MW1. The sequence continues at coordinate 19,270,916 of OZ038530.1, forward strand.
TCTTATAGCTACTTGGTAAGCTTGCTTATCATTACTATCCTTGGTTTTATACCAAACTTTGTACAATCTCTTATTTTCCTTGATGCATTTTTGCACTTCTTCATTCCACCACCACGTCTCTTTGAAAATTCTTTTAATTAGCTTGCTTTCATTTAATAATTGTGGTCCCACTTTTCTCATTGTGCCAGCTATACCATTCCATTGATCCTCACATGTATTTTTCTTAAATTCAGCATGTTTAATTACTTCTGAAAATGTTCAATATTATCCTTTTGTTTCCTCCATTGTATAGTAGACGCTCCTCTTTGTACCTTTTGCCCTTTAAGGCCCTTTAATATAAAGTCCATCACCAACAGCTTGTGTTGGCAGGCCAATATTATACTCGGTATTACCTTAACATTGAACATACTTTAAGTGCGCTCTGTTGACTCGAAAGAAATCTATCTGAGTGGTACGGCTGCCGCTTTTGAACGTTATAAGATGTTCCTGTCTCTTTTTGAAGGAGGTATTTCCTATTGCTAGGTCAAAAGCTTGAGCAATTTCTAGAATTTTGGTACCCCCTTCATTTGTTAGGCCTAACCCCGACTACCGTGATTTCTTTCCAATCCTCCTCTTGATTTGCCTCGTGTCCATTGAGGTCCGCTCCGATAATTATTAGTTCCTCTTTACTAAATTGGGATAGAATATCTTCAGGCTCCCTCCAAAAACAATCTTTTTCCGCCTCTAAGCATCCATTTTTGGGGCGTATGCTGATATAACGTTTATCGTGGTAGATTTATAACAAAGCTGTATCGCCATAATTCTGTCATTGATTCTTTTAACGTCGACGACAGTTTGCTGAAATTCTTCTAATAGCACTATACCGACGCCATTCCGATGCGTTTCTGTACCGTAAAAATGTAATTTGTATCTGTCACCTATGTATTTTGCTTTTTGCCCTTCCATTTGGTCTCTTGTATACAAGCAATATCGGTTTTTCTCCTCCTTAAAACATCTGCCAATTCTCTACTCTTGCTAGTCATTGTACCAATATTTTATGACCCAAAATTTATCCTATGCAAACTTATGTCTTTAACCGCTTCCGTTTGTTGAGAGAGCGGTAGCCTTCGTTTATTTCCCACATATTTCCGGCGAAGAATGGGAGCGTGGTTTGAGGGGGACGCCCTAACGTTTTCATGCTGCTTCTTGTAGTATACAGTTTGGTTTATATGGGATGAGGGAGTATTGATATCTCGGCCTTCCAAGCCTGACGGAATTATGTTAGATTTTGGCGCTTGACTACCTACTATTCTTTATGATGCCGTCATTTTGATGAATTAAACTTGTCTTTAGACCACTCGTATTGATAGGCTTAATCTAGCACTTCCATTTCACTAGTACTCCCTCAAAAAGCCCAGAAATTTTAGTCTGACTCTTCACCAAGAACCTTGCCAATACGGTGACCCCACTAGTAACAAATACAAAAATTGTATTTGGCTACCAAAGGCATAGCTTCTTGGATCACGAGAGTCCACAAGCTCAACCACCACTACAAGGTATTTCTGTTACAACCTGGCAGTATTAAATTAAGTTCGCAGTGAAGTATTGCTCTCATTATCAGAGTTGCCCTTATAGCCTCGTAAAATTGCTTTTTATTGGCCCGAACTTTGTTTTTAATTTTATCAGGCCCGACCCGCGAGAGAACTTTTTTTGTCTGATTCGAGCCTGACCTATTATATAAATGGCAGCTTTTAGGCAAATTCTACATATGAAATTTGTTTTACCTAATATATATAAATTTTTAAGCTATTAATAAATTTAATGAGTAAAAATTAAAAATCTTATTTATCTAGCTACTAACTGATCAATAAAGTTTTATAAAATAAATACAGTTCAGAGTTAGTAGGTTAAAAGTAAAAATAAAACTTAATGTTTAAAATAGTTTATACATATTTATAAATGAATGAGTATCTTACTGATCAAAAAGTGATAACTTGTAAGGAGTAACTCGCTTCTAGAAATCTAAATTATGAACGCTTCACGATTTTTAAATTAACAATTATTTTGAAATGGTTTTTTAAGCTTTGCTTCGCAGAGCTTCAAGTCAAGCTGCTGTCCCAAGTCGTGTGTAAAAAGTGGAGGGTTAGCGTCAGGTCCGAAACCGGCTATAAAAATCAACTCCAAAATTATGATAGTTTCAAAAAAGATTTTACAAGAAAAGGCTAGGGCGTCCTCCACATACGACGCGCACTGCATACCCCGCCCGTGGAATGTAAAAAATACACTAGGGTTACTGCCCAACTCACAACGAAGGCGGTTGAGGAAATTAGTTGTTGAAAGAATGCGAATAACGTGCTGGAATGTGGGAACGCTGACGGGAAAGAGCATCGAGGTCGCACAAATGCTAAAAAGAAAAAAGGCACACATTGCCCGCCTACAAGAGACGAGGTGGAACGGAACGAAAGCTTAGGAATTAGGAGAAGGATACAAGCTTTTCTATAGTGGGTCACCAAATCGTAAAAACGGGGTCGGTATCGTTCTAAGCGAATCGTTCAAGGACAAGACGAGGTGGTGGAAGTCAAGCGTTGTTCCGACAGGCTAATGTGGGTGAAGATTGCAAATCAAGGGGGCCTCCTAACCGTTATGTGCGCGTATGCTCCCCAAATTGGGTGTATGGAATCAGAACGCCATATTCTTTGATTCATTGGAAAAGGAAACACAACGAATCCGACAGGAAGAAAGGCTAATTATTGGGGTCGATTTCAACGCTCACGTAGGAAAAGATCGCCTCGGGTATGAACGCAATCATGGAGGCTATGGGCATGGTCTGAAGAACAAAGAAGGGGAAAAAACTTCTCCAAGTATCCCAAGCATATGACATGGCGATCGTTAACACATATTTTCAAAAAAAAAGATCATATTGTGACCTATCGCCAGGCAACATCGTCCCCTTGTTATAAATCTTGACAGAAGAGTATTTCCCGAAAGAAGAAAGGTCTATGAGCCTCGAATTCTATACGAAAGGCTAAAGGATACGTCGACAAACGAAAAATACCATCAAAAAGCCTCCTGACTCTTGGGTGCAAGGAAGTTGCAAAGGGACGTAGACGACGATTGGGGGACGCTATCTAAGGACACAAAGGAAACAGCAATTCGTGTTCTAGGACCGACCAAAGGAGGCAAAGCTATGATAGGGAACTATGGTAGTGGGATCAATCGGTAGGGATTTCATCGAAAGAAAGAAAAATCTATATTGACGGTGGCATAAATCAAAGAAGTCGGAGGATTATTAAGAGGATAGGGACGCAAAGAGGGCCGCAAAAAAGGCCGTTGCAATAGCGAAGAATGCCGCCTACACCGAGATGGCAAACAAACTGAATCATTAAGGGGGCGATAGGCTTATGTACAAATTGGCCAAAATAAGGGAGAAGAAAAGGCGCGATGTCGGAGTTCTTAAAGTAGTCAAAGACGAGAAGGGTCAAACCTTATTCAAGCCGAAGGAAGTGATAGAAAGGGGGAAAGGATATTTTAAGAACCTTATGAATATTGACAAGGATTCCCTTCCCGAAATTGAGCCAAATATAAGTATGGTCGAACTCTTTTAGGAGGATCAAGTTAGGGCACAAATGAACAAGATGCAAAAAGGAAAAGCAAATGGCCCAGATGGAATTCCTATGGAAGCATTGCTCGGATGTCGTGAAGAAGGAGTCACCACCATGACGAACCTTCTTAACAAGATATTGGTAGAAGAGCGAATTCCTAATCCATGGAGAGCAAGCACGATTATACCCTTATTTAAAGGCAAATGAGACCTTCAAGACTGTGGCAATTACAGAGGTATCAAGCTAACTTGCCACTCCTTGAAACTTATGGAAAGGATCTTAGTAACATGGCTGAAAACGAGGTGGAAATATCGGCTAACCAATTCGGATTTGTGGCCGTCAAATCCACAATCGACCCAATCTTCGTACTAAGGCAAATGATGGATAAGTATGGTGAAAAGAAAAATCACTACATATGGTCTTTATTGGCTTGGAGAAAGCTTATGACACGGTCCTCCCCCGCGATTTAATATGGTGGTGCCTGAGAAAACAAAATATCCCTGACGCATATATACGGCTTGTGAAAAATATTTATGAAGCCTCAAACTCTTGCGTTAGGACGACAGTTGGAGACTCTAAATCTTTTCGGGTTAATATTGGATTACATCAAGGATCTGCTTTAAGTCCTTTTTTATTTAATATAATTATAGAGATAACGAGGGATATTTAAAAGCCATCGCCATTGTGCATGCTATATGCCGATGATATAGTACTATGCGAGGAAACAAGGGAGAAAGAATTCGAAGAAACCAAAAAGTGGTCAAAGCGCTTAGCTGGATATGGGTTAAAAGTCGACGATCAAAAAACGGTATACATGGAAATGAACGGGACAAGCATCCCATCGCTAGATGACCTTTTAAGACAGGTTTACATACCTCGGCTCGATGCTACATCAAGAGGGAAGTTGCGCAACGGAGGTCAATGCCAGCATCCAAAAAGGATGGCTTAAATGGCGAAGTATATCCGGTGTAATGTGCGACAAGAAAATGCCAATATGGTTGAAGAGCAAAGCTTACAAATCCATCGTAAGACCGATGTTACTCTATGGAAGTGAAACATGGGCATTAAACACCATGGAAGGAAAGCTATTACAAGCCACAGAGATGAAAATGATACGGTGAAGCTTGTGGGATACTAAGCTCGATCATATGACGAATGACTTTCTCATGACAAAAATGGGTATTCAACCTATGGCGGACATGATTAACGAAAATCGGCTAAGGTGGTATGGGCATATACTAAGAAGAGACACGACTGACGTAAATCGAATACTGGACATGGAGGTACCGGGCAAGAGAGGAAAAAGACGACCCCGTGTCTCGTGAAAAGGGCAAGTCGATAAAGTAATGAAAACAAAAGAGATTAGTCAAGATATGGCACTCACCCGGTCAAGATGGAAGAAACTCATCAAAACAAACCCCACGACTGTGGGACCAAATAACTGATAAAGAAGAAGAAGATACTGTCATATGTCATAGCAACCACAAACGTGCATGTGGATGCTTCTCATCACTACTCATAACATAAATAATTGGTTGCACACATTATAAAGTTGAAATAAAACCAATAAAGCAGCATTGTCACTAATAATAATAAGTAACACGATAAATTTAAGGTTTCAATAAATTGCACGTATATAATTTAATAACAAATACTTTAAAATTCAATGTTTCTAATATAGGGTAAAACCATATTATATTATATATTGTCATAGGCGTAGCCAGGTTTTGGATTAGGGGGGGGGGGCAAAACGTTTCAAAGTTCAATTAGGGAGGGGCAAACCGTAATTTTTTTTAATTTTTAAGGGTTTTTGCATTGAAATTTTTTCGTAATTTGGGGGGGGGGGCGGCCTTCTTTGGCTACGCCCATGTTTATTGTCCAAAATATTTACCTAAACCATTTATGAAATTATTTTGTCACAAAATATTTATTTATTACTAATGCTTCGTAACATCAAAAATTTAATAGATAAGAATATACATCCTACCATTATAATGTGAAAGGTAATGTAAATGGCAAAACAAATGCATAATATGATTTATTGGTATAGAATTTTAGACATGTGTCCTAATGAGTTGAATCATAAATCTTGGCAGACTCATGATTAAATGTTGCTTTTCAAACAGTGAGAGGTGCTCTCAAAAAAGTTCATTCGGCAGGTACAGAGATCGCTGGGGTGCTCTAAAATTATTTAGACATTAGCTAATTTCATATGTGTACTTTGTTTAATTAACTATTCATAATGTCATGTCATCAGACAGGATGGTTTTGTTGCGAAATTTGAAGATATTTCAGTATTACTTAGTACTACTTTATCAGAACTCATTTACGTTCATACTATGTTAATGCTCGGGATAAAAATATGTAATAAATATACAAGCCCTAAGGGCCAACCATCTTTTATTGACAAGCTAACACTAAAATTTAATCTCTAAGCGGTTATAAATTTAATTTTTATTAAAATTGTATGTTTAAATAAATTCGGGGGCGTGGTGGCTTAGTGGGTATATGTTTAGACTTTGAATACCTCCTTCAGCATTTTATTTAAAATTAAAAGTAATCTCACATCGTCAACACGGCTGAGGCCTGGATAGCCGAGCGTCACCCCTGATCCAAGTGCTCTATGATTAGAATATTTAAGGAATCCCATTTACATTTAACATTTTATAAATAAATCATCCAAAATAGAAATTCAAACTAAATTTACTATATTTAGATTATAATGGCCATAAAAAAAATTTAAGCCGAGATCTCGAATGTAAAACCTCGTCTCGTCTCGAGGTAAAAATTCTTGTCTCGATCTCGACTCAATTTTTAACAAGATTTTTTTGGGTTTTCCGCATTACTATAGGCCAGGGGTCGGCAACCTGTTTGTCCTTAAGGGCGCAATACTAAATTTGAAAATCACAGAGGGCGCATATTTTACAGATAATCAACAGTTATAAATAGGCATCAAAAAAACAGATTTTTTATAACTTTATTTTGTTGGTGTCATACATAATAATACATATAATTCAGTGTGAAACTTGGGTGTCCATATTTTCAGCTAATTTCTTATATTCTATCTGTAAATGGTTTTTTATTCTTAGCTAGCAAATGCGATATTTTATATGACGCGATCGTTGCTGCTTTATGTTGTTGCAGTGGTTTAGTAAAAAGGCTTTGCTGGTTAGTTCTTGAAGCTTAAGAAATAATTTTTTGTCTTCTAATTTCAGAGTTTATTGGATAGTCACTATCAAAATTTGTATGAACGGTCTTAAAATGTCGTTCAATATTACTTTTCTTAGGGATCGCAACACTATTATTACACAACAAACAAATACACTTCCCTTTGTAATCAACGAAACAATATAGATGTCCCCATTCATCGTTGAAATAATATGTTCTTTTTCTTTTACATTTATCCATGAAGGGTTTTGAAAGAAAAGAATTATTTCGGATTACTTGGTAGTTTTAAATGCACGGTCTACGCGTGGTCTATTCGAAATACGATCACACACTAACAAAAAATACGCGTGTTATTAGATACGCTCATATCATACATTTACATTAATCCAGCGAGGGCGCATTAAAAATCGATCGGGGGCGCGCGTTGCCTACCCCTGCTATAGGCAATACACTAATTTAGGCCTGTAAAGCGCCTCTCAAGTGTTGCTGAAAAAGTGTATAACCGGTGTAGGGTGGTATAATTGAGCCATATTATGAGTGAAATACATTACCATTTCTTATCCGTTCAATGAGATTGGGCAGAGATAGGGAATAGGGTATACTTGATAGAAAGGCAAAAAAGCCAATTAACTTTATTAATAACATAGCCGCAAATTTGGCATATATGGTTTTATGATTCCCAAGCCGTTAGAGAAAAAAAAATTTTACCTGCAGTTCCCCTTTCTGGCCAAATAATACTGATATATTATTATTTTCTTTTACATAATTATTATTAACGTTTGTATATATATATATTGTTCATACATTTGGGTAAAATTACAGTTTATTTTGCAAAAAATTAAAATAAATTTTTTACGGGTCTCCTTAGAGCTCGGGCCTTGTGCAAAATAAGCGGGTGGGGCCAAGGCCCTATTATTTTGACGGTCCCGGACCGGGACCTGGTTTGTAAATTTTTATAACAGTCCCGTCGCAAGTTTCTAATCATAACTAAGGGCAATAAACTAATTTTAAAAAAACGCACACTGAGTATAGTTGAACGGCTTTTAGCGTGTCTGCGTCGCATTTAAACCTCAATCCAATCATTAACGTGTTAATAGGCTAACCGTAGGCAAAAAAAAGGTAAGTGACATCCTCTATGAAGAATTATCTTTCGGGCCTTGTCAACTTATTAATGTTTATTATATCTGAACCTTAATTGTTGTTGGCTGACTTAAGTATTGCCCTTGTCCCTATAAACTTAATATCGTAAATTAACATCATATCGGTCTCTAAAATATCATCCTGTCCATGATTAAATTATGCGCTATAACTATAGCACGGGCTAGAGATGTGCACGGATCAAATTTTTTTGATCCGATCCGATCCGACGGGTTTTTGAAAAATTTTATATCCATCCGATCCGATCCGAGTTTTTTAAAATCTAAATCCGATCCGATCCGATCCGAGTTTTTTAAAATCTAAATACGATCCGATCCGACGAAATTTTTAAATTAAAATTTTACGGACAGAACTTTTTAATGATGATTAAATTCAAAATACATAAAAATAAGGTATAGCAATTTTAATAGACCTGAAATAAATATAAATTTTATTTGACTAATTCCATATTATCATATAGAAATAATAAAGAATCTAAATTTTCTGATTTAATTCGGGGAAAGGAGCTACGCGTGTGCCTTAAGGAAAGGGGAGATTGTGATTGATAATTTTCGGAGTTGAGTTGAGTTGAGATAGAAAGAGATGCGTGTGCTAAAAAGGAAACGGGAGATGCTGATTTATCATTGACACTAGCTCCTTTCTCGCCAAACAAGAAAGTCTAGCTAGGGAAAAACGCTAGGGAAATACTGATAAATATATTAGGGTAAGTAAGGTGAGAGGTGGTATTGGGCATCAAAAATGGTAAAGTAAAAAAAGAATGCAAAGATAATTATGAAAAGGTATACTAAAAATTATTCATTTATTAATTAGAACTTATTATTGTTTATTTTAAATTTGAAAATCCGATCCGATCCGACTAAAATAAAATGTTGATCCGATCCGATCCGACTTCCAAAATTAAAATGTTGATCCGATCCGTCCGAATCCGTTCGGACGGATCGGATCGGATGTCGGATCGGATTGATCCGTGCACACCTCTAGCACGGGCACGTCTTTATAACAATTTTTATCGTTCTAACCTCCCCACAAAGTACCCTCTCGTGACGAATCATCAGAAGCAGAAGCAGAACTAAGATCAAAAACATGGCTTTATATTTTTTCTTACCAACATGTCAAGGGAATATCGTATCTTTATTGTTTATAGTGTTATAATTGCTTCCAACACATGTATAAATTAGAGTTTATGCGATTATACATAATTTTAATTCATTGGAAAATTTATTAATATATCAAATGGAAGTTATAGGGTGGGGATTTTCTGCTAACGCCCTCCCCTTGGCTTGCCTCTGATTCAAATGAATATAGCAATCATAATATGTGGAAGTATTTCTCTGTATCTTTAAATCAAATTAAATTAAGCAAAATTTAACTTTCAGGATTTGAAATTTTTATTAAAATCTCGGTATTCTACAACAAATTAGTTTAAAAATATGGATTGTTTTTCGAAGTGCATTTATTATGCATCATTTTAAAAGTTACATTACTATAAAGTATCTTAAGTTTTAATTGCTATGCAATTTATGGGCTCGTTTTTTGTTGTCCATCCGTTGTCCGTCCGTTGTCCGTTGTCCACCAAGTTATGGCGCCAGCTTTATGACCTGGAGGTCTTGAGTTCAAGCCAGGGAGAGGACGAATTTTTTTTTTAATTTTTTTAAATTAAATTAATATTTTGTTCTTGTTAATAACATTGTTAATATGACTTTTTGACCTTTCGCTGGCTACTGACCGATGAAAAAATGACCATTGGTCAAATACATCGAAATTTTATTTTTTCGTCTTTGAATTGACAATATTAGGTTAACATTGATAAATACCCTATGCCCTTTCCTACAAGGACTTACGCCTCTACTAATATGGGTCCCTAGGCCCCTAAAAAACCTATGCCTTTACTAATGTGGGTCCCTGTGCCTCTACAAAAGCCTATGCTTTACTAATGTGGGTTCGAATCCCGGAGAGGGCAAAATTTCTATTTTTTTTAAATTAAATTAATATATTGTTCTTGTTAATACCATTGATAATATAACTTTTTGACAGTGTTCTGGCTACTGACCAATGAAAAAATGACCATTGGCCAAAGTATAAATCGAAATTTTTTTTTCGTTTTTGAATTGGTTAACATTGCTAATTACCCTGTGCCCTCCCCTACAAATGCCTATGCCCCTACTGATATGGGTCCCTGTGCCCCTACAAAAGCCTATGCCTCTACTAATAAGGGTTCGAATCCCGGAGAGGGCAAAATTTTTATTTTTTTTACAATTAAATTAATATATTGTTTTTGTTAATACCATTGATTATATGACTTTTTGACCGTCCGCTGGCTACTGACCAATGAAAAAAATCACCATTGGCCAAAGTGTGAATTAAAATTTTTTTTCGTCTTTTCTTAAATTAATATATTGTTTTTGTTAATACCATTGATAATGTGACTTTTTGGCCGTCCGTTGGCTTCTGACCAATGGACAAAAATCACCATTGGTCAAAGTGTGAATCAAAATTTTTTTTTTTCGTTTTTTTTGACTCGTATGTATTTATAGACCGTATATTGTTACTGACCAATGGAAAAAAGTAACCATTGGTCAAATTGTGATTTGAAATTTTTTTTCGTTTTTAATCGTCTCTTATGTATTTATATCTTTTTTGACCCTGTTTTGGCTGACCAATGAAAAAATGACCATTCGCCAAATTATTTTAAGTATCTTTCAAATTATTTTTTAAAATAATAATGATATTAAATCAAAATTTAAACCATATGTGTATTTTTCCATAAGGCAAAAGTAAAAAAAAATTTGTTTAGAAAAAATAAAATTCGCATTTTGTCAAAAATTTAATCAAAAAAATTACATGTATATATAAACTTTTTATAACTGCTTTAAAGTCTTTGATGTAACTTAACGATAATATTTTAACCATTTAAATTGTAATCGAAAAACAGGAGGGCAATTATTATTATCACGTGGTCGATCATAGAAGCATATTTTTAATAATTATCCATCCTTCAATTAATTATTTTATTATATTAAAGAACAAATTGTGAATCGAAATTTTTATTCGTTTTTGAATTGGTATATTAGGTTAACATTGATAATTACCCTATGCCCTCCCCTAGAAGGGCCTATGCCTCTACTGATATGGGCAAATCATATTTTTAGATGGTTACTAACTAACTGCATACAAAATTCCGTCGTTTTGTATTTGCTATGTTTAAAAATATATGATTGGAATTAAATTTACTTCATTTCACTATACCCTTATCTTAACTCTTTCATAAGTTATAAGTATTTTTATATGCCAAGGTTGAACTACAGTTTATTACCCTAGTATTATAAGCGCGGGGGGGGGGGGGGGTTTAGGGGGCGGTAGTGGAGGAGATGGGAGAAGAGATGTGTTAGTATTATTTTTAATTTATTAATATAGGAGTGGGGGGGTGGTAGAAGTATTGAACAGAAGTTATTAATTGAAAGGGGAGGGTTGGAATTTTCTATATGAATTTTAAATTTCCGTCGTGTTTACCACTGCGACTGTTATTATTAATATTAACTTAGGCGAACTAACCAAAAAGGTTAAGTTTAATAGCAATTAACAAAGCATTGTTAAAATTAATTTAAAATACTTAAATCTCAAGTTGGCCTCTAATTCAAAGCTTTTTGCTCACTTTCACTAATTAAGAATATCGTTTTATATTTAATTTTCTTATAATTTCCTCTTCTTAAGGGTATTTTCGCTTTTCTCATATTAACAACCTTTGACACCCATTAGTTCAAAAAACCAAAGTATGACCTTTTCCCCTAAAAAAATTAGTTATGAATAATTCAATTGGTTAACATTGATAATTACCCTATGCCCTCCCCTACAAAGGCCTATGCCTCTACTGATATGGGTTCCTGTGCCCCTACAAAAGCCTATGCCTCTACTGATGTGGGTTCGAATCCCGGCGAGAGCAAAATTTTGATTTTTTTTAAATTAAGTTAATATATTGTTCTTGTTAATACCCTTGAAAATACGACTTTTTAAACGTGTCCTGGCTACTGACCAATGGGAAAAATGACCACTGGCCAAATTGTGAATCGAAATTTTAATTTTTTTTTCTATTTGGAATTGGTTAACATTGATATTTACCCTATGCCCGTCAGTCCTATTGTTTTGCATTTAATACCCCCCTATAGGCATTCTCGCCCCTTCCCACCTTTCTCGCCCATAAATTGCATAGCAAATATGATACATTTATACGGAGTTTAGATGAGTCGTTCCCCCTTCCCTTCCCTTCCCCCCTCCCCCTTCCCACAAGGGCCGAAGGCCCGAGTTTTATTAATTGATGAATTTTAGTAAAATTAACTCTATTTTAATCTTTCACTTAATTAATTGAGCTTTTATATTTGTCACAAATAATTTAAAAATTTGTTGTTATAGGTATAGTGCTTGATGTTATAAATAACGTTGTAGTGCTTTTGATTAATAACTTCAATTAGCTGTGCTGTTTTTGTAGCATGCTTGCTGCGATATTTATCAATTATTTATGTCCTATGATTAAATTTATAATGAAAAATAAACTATTATTAGCGTCGGTAAATTTTTCTTTTGCTATCGCTTCAAAGTAACATTAATAATTAAAACGTACTCAGTAAAATAAGAGATTTTGTAAAAGTATATTTGGGATTTAAAAGCATTTTTTTAATTGACCCTCTAAAAATAGCATTATGGTCGTCAACTTTAAAGAAACACGCTTTTATTTTTAAATCGAAATAAAGTTTCTTTCTAGCTTACTTTAAGAAGAATATCATTTTAACTCTTACGACAACGGTAGCAAAATGTTTAAAAAACTTAGTCTCTCTCATTACCACTATAAGCTTTCGCCTATATCGACCCTAGCACATTAAATTTTTTTTATTATTTTTTCCCATAAAAAACATGGATCAGGAGTATATTGTTTTAAGTCAAACGTTGACAGGCATCACAGGAAGCTACATTTTCAACATTTCCCTATTTTCTACCCTAGCAACTTTGGGAATTATAGGAAATTGTTATTCAATAATCATATCGAACATGGTGGAAAAGAAGGTAGCTAAACCGTACTTTTGTATGAAATGGTTGGCAATTGCTAACCTTTTGATATCCGCTACCTATATTTTGAATTTTATCCTAAATTACTATTTAATCTATGTAAAAAATTCGCTATTATGCACCCTTGGATGGAATATTTGCGTTTATACCATAAATAATGTAATAAATGCTTGCCTTAAAAAAGCAAGCCTGCTCCTTACGTTGCTTCTCACCACTGATAGATATATTGCTGTTTGTAAACCATTTCATTATCGTAGGGCTCAATACAATATAAGGTTGTACAGATGGGCTGTATTCTTATGCTATCTAAGTTCTCTGCTCATCACCGGCCCCGTTACACTGAGAGGTTCCACTCGCAATGCCAATCAAACACTAGATGCAAACTTGTCTAGAAAGTTGATTATGTGCTTTGAGGTTATTACACCATACAGAATCCAATCATTTTGAAGAATATTTATTATTAAAGTTACGAAATAGTAAAAGAAATTAGTCTAGTGTATATCCCAATGTTAATCATATTGGCCATGAATTTCTTCATAATACGTCGGTACAAAGCCCGTACAAAAGTCAGGCCAAGTTCTTTATCCGCAACTGCCGTTAAATTCAAAAATTAGTTTAAGGAAAAAACTAAAAACATATTTGTGTTCACCGTGAAAAACTCTACCAGAATCTGCAAACAGTTTGCCGGTTGATTTTTCTTGTTGAACCATGTAATTAAGGTAATCAGTTAGGCATAAAAACAATAATAGAATTTGGGCTCGGGCGAGGTCGAAAAAAGTAAAGCCAATCAGCGGTTTTTAGCTAGTGTATTTACGAAAGTGAAATCTTTATATGATACATGAAGAATACTTATTATTTAAATCACTTCATGCTGTTTATTGTAGATCTTAGGGCTTGTCTTAATATCGGATTTTGCGGCGCAGCAAAAATCGTTGTACGGGTTATAACATAGCCGTGTCTTAACTTCGAATTCACAGCATATTTACATTTCAGACGCATCACATAAGAGCGATTAATCTCAAGAGTTGAAATAAACAAAAAAACGTTTTTAACTATCACAAAACAAAATATTAATAATTACAACCGAGTTTGACACATGAAATTGAATCGGATATTTGATAAAGATAAATTCGCGCCATTTGAATCTGAATCCGATATTAAGACAAGCCCTTATGTGTCATTCTTACCTGATATATATGTATTTTAAAAATAAAATTCAAATGACAAAAAATTGTTTGGTTTAATCGGGGCCTTTTGATTTTTTAAAAAAATTTTAAGTTATGTGGGTTAGTAATCTAAATCAGAGGCAGAAAATTGTCGTGCTAGGTAAGCTTGTGGGTTCTTGTGATCCAGGAATCTATACCTTTTGTAGCTAATTATAACTTTGTGTTATTTACTAATTGGGTCACCCTATTGGCAATGTGCTTGGTGAATATAAACTTTATGGGTCTTTTTAGGAGATTATTCATGATTGGTTAAAATTTAGATTTACATAACAGCCCGTGTCGGATTTCACAAAAGCTAAATTCACCAAATCTGAAATTGCCATCATATTAAAATTTAGTAAACGTCCTAATCCAAATTAATTCGGTCAAGTCGGTCATACGATCATGTCGTCTTTATTCTATAGGTATATTCGTTCCTGTCATCTGAACCAGGATAGCGTGGATATTAAGGTTCTCACTCCAAATAATCAAAATGTGTATTACAACAAATAAATAGCATGTCAACTAAGCTATGGCATATCCTTCCAGCGACGCTCGCGTTTCTCGTTTAAAACGTAGGGATAATAAACGAAGGCTACCGCTATTTCACCAAACGGAACGGCTAGAGCTTTGAGCAGAATAAATTGTGGTGCAGAAAATATCGGTAAAATGACAGGCAAAGGCAGAAATTGTTAGTTTTTTTACTGTTAAGCCGGTAAGCTATTGCTTGAATTTGAGAGTCCAAGTGAAAAGATATAAAGGGAAGTGCATAATTGACAAGGACAAGGTCTAGAATTACGAAATAGTATCACAGGGGAGCGATGTTGAAATTTTGTGATTGCACGGATTTCAACGAAGCGGTAAACATATCAGGGATCAAATTGTGTTTCTACACGAAGATAATAAACGTTAAATTCGTTGCTTGTGTTAAAATAATAGTTTGATTGAGGATATGCTAGCTTACCTTGGTAAAGATGGCTTTTTTGTTATTTAAGCAAGGACACGTGGTTAAATCAAAGGATAAAGTTCAAGGTGGTCGTCGTTACGGCCTAATCAATGAAGAACAACAGAAATTCTGCTATACTATCTATTGGCAATATTCTTCTCAATGCAAGAGAATCATATTATAACGTACAAAAGTGATTACTTCCTTATCGTCAACAAAATGCAACTTTAGAATGTTTAAAACGTAAAAGTAATACCTAACATTTAACACATGCCAGGCGCGTAGCCATGATTTTCTCCCGGGGGGGGGGAAATTTCCAAAAAATTTTTGTAACATTTTTATTTCAACATCAAAAAAATATAAACATTAGATATTTGTTTCGGGGGGGGGGGAATTTTTTGTTTCCCCCCCCCCTGGCTACGCCACTGCCACATGCTGTTGGTTATAGACTTATAATAAGGGTTTTAAAGGGCAGAAGGTAAAAAGAACAGCCAAAATAGAAAGAATAATGTTTTGCACATTCGAAATAAGTTATGAGGTGTGCTGAACTTATGGAATTAGTGTGAAGATTAACGGAATGCTTTAACCTTCAGCTTCACAATAAGGACAATGGGAAGATTAGAAAAAAAGTTTGTTTGTTATAAATACGGAAGTTTGACAATAATATGAATACATAAACGGCATCAGGTGAATACGGGCATACTACAAGAATTGTCAGGAAGTCGTAGTGGTGGAATCGAGACATGCAAAAGTATATTATAAAAATTAGTAAGTCGTACACAGCTTGGTAGAAAAGCACGGATTTATGATATGCAAGCTAATTAAATAGCAAAAAGATCGGCAAATAAATGCGCAGCAAAAGCTAAAATTAAGGTGGACAATGATTCTGAAGGCTAGCGAAGGACATGAAAAGGACCTATAAAGTTAGGCAGTGGAGGGCCCAAAATTAGAAAAATAACATGGTAGGTCGGTTACTTAAAAGAGAGAATGCAAAACTTTATCATATGACAACTTGAAACTACTCTCTGACACCAATAGGGTTTAGCCAGCTGGGGTCGAAACAAAAGTAGAAAGAATTAACATTTTACCAGCCAACCAAACAACATACTGAAATGGGAAAGCCATAACCACTCCACAAAAATTTTCATCCTACAAATAATAATGTTAATTCTTTTTTTAGTCAGAAAGTATCTGTAATGAAGATACTAAACGTTCATTTATTTCGAAAGATGATCGGTAAGAAAACTTAGACGGTTGAAAGAGAAGGAATCACGTGATAAGAGTTACCAGGAATTTGAATGTTTATTGTTCTTACAACAAAATCTACCTACAACGGTCCCAAATCAGTGTGTAAAGTGGAGGGTTGGCGTCAAGTTGGAAGCCGGGTGTAAAAAAGAACTCAAAAATCATGATAGTTATAAACAAATCTTTATAACATTAGGAACGACATATTCTTTGATTCATTAAAAAAGGAAATACAAGGTAATTTTTCTGTTCTAAGAAATTGTTATAAGCATTTTTGATTCGTTTATTCTATCAAAAATACTGGGAAAATGTATATATATGGTAACTAATTTTTTTTTGTGTGTAGCAGATGTTTATCCACATTAAGTCTTAAAGATGAAGGGAGAGTTTTATTAATTCGCGAGTAAGATCAAAAAGGGTATGTGGTACATTGGTCGCTAGTGCCTAGGTAATAAAGCAATGAAAGATATGCGATACTACAATTTCTGTTTTTAGGAGAGGGGGAAGAATTGGATAAGTATATATGAGATAAGCGGTATTACAATTTCTGTGTATAGGGAGAGGGGGGGATTCCTTATATACCACTATAGGGAGAGGGGGGGAATCCGTTTCCGTATATACGTAGTGTTGCGTCAATTACTATTTTGCTCGCGGCATATTACTTATGTCTTGAAACTTAATTGACTCATTTACATTACCTTACTACATCGCGACGTTAATTGACCAATCACATATACCTCGCATTTAACACTAAATGTAATTGATTGCGATTATATAAAGGAGTTTAAAACACTCTTTACCATTCACTTCTGGAGTCTTCGAACTCTTTTCTTTTCCCTCACTTTATTATATATACCAATAAAGAGTCTCCCCTCCCAATATATACGACTATAGGGAGAGGGGAGTCCGTAAATACGACAGTAGTGCAGGAAGAAAGTCTAAAAATTGGGGCGAATTTCAACGCCCACATAGGGAAAGATCGCCTCAAGTAAGAACGAAATCATGGAGGCTATGGGCATGGTCGGATGAGCAAAGATGGGGAAAGATTTCTGCAAGTATCCTGAGCATACCACATGGCGATCGTTAACACCTATTTTCAACAACGCGAAGATTATATTGTGACTTATAGAAGTGGGAAGCATTTTAGTCAAATTTACTATCTGCTCACGGCCAAAGGACTTATGGAGTATCAAGGATTGCAAATACAGGGAGAAGAAATCGCCAGGCAACATCGTCCCCTTGTTATGAATCTTGACAGATGAGTATTTTCCGAAAGAAGAAAGGTCTATGAACCTCAAATTCGATACGAAAGGCTAATAGATAGGTCGACGAAAGAAGAATACCATGAAAAAGTCTCCTCAAACTTGGGTGCAAGGAAGTTTCAAAAAGATATAGACGACCATTGGGAGACGCTAACTAAGGACATAGAGAAAACAGCAATTCCGGTTCTAGGACAGACCAAAGGAGGCAAAGATATGAATAGGGAACTAAGGTGTGGGATCAATCGGTCAGGGATTTTATCAAAAAAAAAGAAAAATCTATATAGATGATGGCATAAATCAAAAAATTCGGAAAATTATCACGAGTATAAGGATGCAAAGAGAGCCGCGAAAAAGCCGTTGAAATGGCGAAGAATGCCGCGTACACTGAGATGGCAAACAAACTGGATCATAAAGAAGGCGATAGGCTTATGTACAAATTGGCCAAGATAAGGGAGAAGAAAAGTTGCGCTGTCGGAGTTCTTAAAAAAGTCAAAAACGAGAAAGGTCAACCTTGTTCAAGCCGAAGGATGTGATGGAAATGTGGAAGGCTATTTTAAAAAACTTATGAATATTGCAAAGGACAAAGACTCCCTTCCTGATATTGAGCCAAACTTAAGCATGATCGAACTCTTTCAGGAAGATGAAGTTAGGACACAAATGAACAAGATGCAAAAAGCTAATGGCCTAGATGGAATACCTATGGAAGCATTGCTCGGATGTCGTTAAGAGGGAGTTACCATTATAACTAACCTCCTTAACAAGATATTGGTAGAAGAGCGAATTCCTAATCAACGGATAACAAGCACGATAATACCCTTATTCAAGGGCAAAGGAGACCCTCAGGACTGTGCAATTATAGAGGTATCAAGCTAACTTGCCAATCCTTAAAGCTTATGAAAAGGATCTAAGTAACAAGGCTAAAAAACCGAAATTTCGACTAACCAATTAGGATTTGTGGCCGGCAAATCCACAATCGACCCATTCTTCGGACTAAGACAAATGATGGATAATTATAATGAAAAGAGGAAAGACCTACATATGGTCGTTATCGCCTAGGAGAAAGCTTATGGTCCCCCGCGATTTGATATAGTAGTGCCTGAGAAAACAAAATATCCCTGACGCATATATAAGGCTTAGAAAAAATATTTATGGAGCCTCAAACTTTTGCGTTAGGACGACAGTTGGCGAACGAACCTAAATATTTTCGGGTTGAAATTAAATTACATCAAGGATTTGCTTTAAGTCCCTCTTTATTTAATATAATTAATTATAGACACGATAACGAAAGACATTCAAAAGCAATCGCCATGGTGTTTGCTATATGCTGATGATATAGTACTATGCGAGGAAACAAGGGAGAAAGTATGTGAAGAAGCCGAAAAATGGTCAAAGCGCTTAGCTGGATATGGTTAACGATCGAAAAACGGTATACACGGAAAGAAACGGTACAAGCAGCCCATCCCTGGATGACCATCTAAAGTACCCAAAAGTAGACAGGCTTACATACCTCAGCTCGATGCTACATCAAGAGGGAGGTTGCGCAATGGAAGTCATTGCCCGGATCCAAAAAAGATGGCTTAAATGGCGAAGTATATGTGCGACAAGAAAATGCCACTATGGTTGTAGAATAAAGCTTACAAATCCATCGTAGGACCGGTGTTATGGAAGCGAAACATGACATGGGCATTGAACACCACAGAAGGAAAGCTTTTACAAGCCATAAAGATGAGAATGATAGGGTAAAGCTTGGGGTATACTAAGCTCGACCATATGACGAATGACCTGCTCATGACAAAAATGGATGGCGGACAAGATTAACGAAAATCGGCTAAGGTGGTATGGGCATATAGTAAGAAGGGACACGAATGACGTAAAAAGAAAAATAATGGACATGGAGGTACCAGGAAAGAAAGGAAGAGGACGACCCCGTGTCACGCGGAAAGGGCAAGTCGATAAAGTAATGTGAACAAAAGAGATTAATCAAGATAGGGCACTAACCCGGTCAAGATGGAAGAAACTAATCAAAACAACCCCACGATTGTGGGACCAAATAACTGATAAAGAAGATCAATTGCACTACAGTATATGGACCCACTAGCGACTAATAATGTAGTGAGTGTCGTGCACAACTATTAGTTGCTATAATGGGAAACTACGATTATGGAAAAACAAAATTTGTCCACCAATCAAAAACCATAATGATCGTTGTGTGAATTTAACTTATTTAGCCCCGGCTCGAGGCCAAAATAACTTTTATTTTTTAGACCTCAACTGGTCCAATTGAATTTTTTGACCCTTGTCCAATTTGATGCTATATAATGGATAACTACGAATTAGTCTTTCGTGCTGAACTGCTACCTTTCTTGTATTATGGTAATGCTGGTGCAAAATGAAATTGTTGCTTAAAAATGATGACCGCTGATTCTGATCCCGGCCAGAAGCCAAATTCAATTTTAATTGCGCATGAAACTGCTGGTTTTAACATTTAATAACACTCCATCCCTACCCTCCTTTACCATTATACTAGCCTGCGCGCCTTGCGCCCCCTACTGTCGCGCTCACGTAGCTTTCCTTCGTTCCTCAACCCTTCCAACCTTCTCCCCCTCTTAAACCTCATTATTTCTTCTTAAATTCCATAGCAAATGAACTGCCTCCATACGAATTGTAAAAGAGCCTAGGGTAAGGCTGGACAAAAACAACACGGAACCCAGGGATGCTAGCGAGGTTAGACGGACGGCTAGCGGAACTAGTTCGTGGTGGGGTTCACCCCTGCTTAAATTGCATAGCAAATAAATTGCTTGCATACGAAGTGTAGCAGAGCCTAAGGAAAAGAATGAACAAAGACAACACGGAGCCTGAGCCACTGTCGGGTTTAATAGATAACGGTTATGCCAAAGGCCTAAGGGACATTCCATGTCAAATCGATCATAAAAAGGCGTTTTTCGGCCGACCCCCTCAGAATTTTATAAAATTTGGTGGAAATGTTAAAACTAGTAAAATTATTAATTTTCGAAAATTTTAGCTCATTTGGGCCACTACTTTTCGAGTTATGGGCGCTCAAAGGTCGAAAATCGGTCATTTAAAAAATCGGGTTGTGACGCTATATTCAATAAAATTCATAAGTTATTGGCCCCCAAATCATAGAATCTTGTTGTAGTAATAGGTAAGACCTATCTCCATAGGGAAAAAATCCAAAAAAAATTTTTTGTCGATTGGTCATCTCATAATGGCCGAAATGGCCAATATGGCATAACTACTGTTGAACCCTCTCAAACCGTTTCAAATTTGAGACAAATGTTTTATACTACCTATTAATCAAATTAAATAAAAGAGAAAGTTGGGCGGCCATCTTGAAGTGGTCATAAATTGCTAGAAACGGTATTTTATTTATTTGGCGCCAAAATGACCCTCCAAAATTGGTTTTTTTACTCATTTAGCCATCTTATAATATTATTATATCTATTATACAAATATTTTTGCTATAAATTAACACCCCAACCCCCCCCCCCCCCCCCCTTTAATCTTAAATCAAAATAGCGAGTAATTTTTTCCCACAAATTATTTTATTGTAATTTGGAAACAGGCTCGTGAAATAGATAATAAAATCGTCAGGATTATTGAATATAGGCTTTAAAATTGCCTTATCAACACAGATTGATTTCTTTTTTGGCGCGTATGAATTAATTTGTATGACCTCTAGCGCGAATTTTAAATGATGTCGAATTCTTTTAATAAAATTACTTTATCGTTTAATTTTACTATCAACTAATTATCCCCTAGACGTTCGAAATTTTGAATCTAATTTATAATAAAAATTATGACGATGAAAAAATAATAGTTAGTTTGCTTAACCCATGCGAACCCTTTCGCTTAGATAAATTTCACAAAATATCTCTAAAGAAATGGGATATATAAAAATTGTATCACCTTTAACCTCAACCGGAGAACTTATACCTTATTTAAAACGAAATGCTTGATGCGACACTAAAACATATTGCCTTACCTAAAATATACTTCAGATATGTTAAATTAATTTTTTATATGCGCTTGAAGACATGCCCTCCGTCATACTTTTTTTTAATACTTTTACATATCGAATAACAAACAATGAATATATACTTTGAAATAAATTATTATTTAAGGTGATTTTTCAAAGCTGTTTCTATTTCAAAATTCGAAGAAAAACCACTCCCTATTTTGATTGTAATTTATAGGAAATATGGGGGGGGGGGGGGGGTTGGGGTGTTAATTTATAGCAAAAATATTTGTATAATAGATATAATAATATTATAAGATGGCTAAATGAGTAATAAAACCAATTTTAGAGGGTCATTTTGGCACCAAATAAATAAAATACCGTTTCTAGCAATTTATGACCACTTCAAGATGGCCGCCCAACTTTCTCTTTTATTTAATTTGGTTAATAGGTAGTATAAAACATTTGTCTCAAATTTGAAACGGTTTGAGAGAGTTCAACAGTAGTTATGCCATATTGGCCATTATGAGATGACCAATCGACAAAAAAAATTTTTTGGATTTTTTCCCTATGGAGATAGGTCTTACCTATTACTACAACAAGATTCTATGATTTGGGGGCCAATAATTTATGAATTTTATTGAATATAGCGTCACAACCCGATTTTTTGAATGGCCGATTTTCGACCTTTGAGAGCACACAACTCGAAAAGTAGTGGCCCAAATGAGCTAAAATTTTCGGAAATTAATAATTTTACTAGTTTTAACATTTCCACCAAATTTTATAAAATTCTGAGGGGGTCGGCCGAAAACGTGGCGATTTGACATGGAATGTCCCCTAAAACTCTCGCCTTAATTCAATTACTTTGAGCAATGGTCATTGTCAAGTGGTACATGGTAACCCAAAGGTGTGCCTTTACAATAGCCCCGTTCTTCGCTATTAAATCTTTAAATAATTATTTTAATGAGATTATTATTTAATAAAATTCATATGAATTCACACTGCTGCACACACTCATATCAACAATGGACACATCGTTATTTCCTTTATTTGTAATCAAAATTACCTCATTAAAATATAATGGTAACGGAAAAAGACAATATTAAATCATTCAATTGATTTCCTAAAATATTCATTTATATGCGTGTATATATTGGGATATACGTGTAGGGGAAGGGCCAAGAATGGAGGAGGTTTGGGGAGAGAACATATTTTAGGAAAAAGAAATAAATTCTACTTAGTAGTTATAAGTTAATCATAACGAGAGGGGATAAAGGTAGAGTAAAGGACTGGTTCACGCCGTTGGTTAGGTCTATTATAGAGGTAAGTTGTAACCGAAGTCAAATTCAGTGCGACATTTTATAACGGTTTTAAAACGGCGTTTGCCGGTGATGATTTTTGTGATTGGCTGAAATTAAAGGCGAGGTAATAAGCAGTAATAATGACAATGGTCATCTAAAATTCTACTCATGGACCAAATTTGTAGTGCGGAAAGTATTGTATTTGGCACACAATAAGAAGGAATTCAATTACGTAGCCACGAAGGAAGAGATCAGAAATAGAGAGAGAGAAAGAGCCAATAAATTAACCTAGCCGGAGAATTGTAAGAGAGGGCGAGTGTGGGCCATGAATTGCTATGCAATATTTAATTTTTAAACAACATTAAGTTGCGCTTGAAATAGAAGCGAAAAAAGGAACAAATAAAACGTCAGGGGTTAAAGAACTTAATAAAGGTGTAGCGGGGGTGAAGCTTGGAGCTAAGTGAAGAACTTGGGGATTAGAGAGTACAATTTATTTAATATGGATGAGAGATATAGGGAGTTAATACGGAGGGAGACAGGAAGAGAGAAGTAGTAGGGTTTTAAGTTCGGGGATTTTGATGGATGTACACAATTATAAGTTAAAAAAATAAATACGTTCAATATTAAATATATATGAATATCATCAACCTTGTAAATATATGCGTGTGAGTGTATGTGAGAGAGGATGGTGGATGGGGTGGGGGTTGGAATATTAACGAGTCCATCATATATTAGTTGTGGCGAGGCATGGAGATAAATTAATTTATAATCGATATTGAATAGCAATTGAGTTTGTTTATATTATTAATAAAAATAATTTAATGTTATTATCCGGGAGTTATTGATTGCGGTTTTCACAAATGTTTGTGGGTGTAGTGTGTGTATGTGTATGATGTATAAATCAAAGCGGACAATATATCGTTGTTGGTTATTAATTATTATCCTATAATTGAGGATGATAAAGAAGATCGAGGGAAATATAGGGGGGGGGGGGGGGGGAGCATGGGAGTTAAGATCAAAGTTCCATCCCAGGGGCTTCGTCGTCCGAAAATTCGGATAGGGAACTACTCTCACCCCCGCTATCGTTTCCATTACTCTCTTGTTCTCGGAGGGCCTCTTCAGTCGCGTATTTTGAAACGTAATCTGTATAAACGTAAAAAATGTTACACTTGGCAAAAATATAGGTTTTTATGCTAAGAATTAGCGTTGATATCTGAACCTTTCGTATTCTAACTGGAATACTATTTTATCAGGCCGCTTGGCTACAATATAGGTTTTGAATGGTTAGAATTAATCATTTATATATAAATCTTTTCGTATTACGGCATTTTTAATTACGTTATAAATTTAAGTCACATTAAAGCCGAAATCAGAAAAGTAATAAACCATTATGCATAACCTAATCTTCAGGTTCTTCAACAGTATTATTTTTGGTAGCCATTTTTTATGCTAGATAATAAGTTAATCATTGCAAAATGCTCATGACAATAAAATTCAACCAAATATTTATTGCGTGATAAATCAGAAAATTTTAAATTTTCAAGCGAATAACAAAATTTTAATATCGCCTATATAAGGACCTTTGATTCTTCGCTTGTAATCTTCGGGTTTTTGAAGGTACATAGCGGCTGCATCTCCATTGAGCGGATCGACCGGGTTGGGGTAACGGAGTAATTGAGGTAAAAATGACTCGAAAATGTTTAACAGGTCTGAGCAACAAAAAATAAACATTAATAAAATAACATAGTAGCAGCTTGTAGTAGTAGACTATAACTAATGGTCAGTTTATGCCAGAGGGTTCTAAACTTTGCTTAAAAAGTAGTTATATGTTTGTTTTAATCCAAGCACACTACTAAATTAATTAGGTTAGTTATGTAATCCAACGATTCATAAGGCATAGTGATGCTGGCAAGAAGCTAATTTTTATTAAAATATAGCGCTAGCCTCATGGTTAATTTTATACTTTGCTTCGGCACTCCAGTGTTAGAAGTCAAAATTTTATTGTCATTATAAAATTTGCCAATATTAGTCTGTAACCTATTTCAAAACAATTGAATATTTGGCCAAAAAAGCGAAACCCCTCTTAACTAAGTGATAAAAAACCTATACAAACTTAGAATATATCATAGGTATAATGAAATTCCCATGGTAAAATTTATAAAAAGCTAAGATTTTTGTAAGGCTCTAACGAATTATGAATATCCATTTAAATGTGCACAGTGTAACAAGTAGACGCATTATCCAGTATATGAAGTTTAACTAACCGAATAAGGCTGACCAGGCCTGGTTGATCACATCGAGGCAAACGGTACCAGACCTAATGGGAAAAACACGATAAATGTTAATAAATTTGAGCAGTTCTGCTATCACATTCACAAGCATTTAAAGGCAAAACACAAAGCGCGTTATTATCCAATTTCTTTTTTTTTTTTGCTAATAATATCTTTTATTAAATGAAATTATATACTACTATATAAATTATATGCGAGGTAAACATTCAAAAATTGCGATCGCGTTGAAATGACAAATTATTAAAAAAGGCGAGAGATGTCTTTGGTTACAAACTTTTCAAATGTCAAGGTTAATAAAATGATTGAAATAGGTGGTGTCACATATTATAGTTCGAATAACGACACTTACGCTTCGTCGATGTTGGGATGGTAAATTTTGTTGAGGAAACCTAAATGCAAAATAAATCGTATTATAAATTTTACGACCTCAAAACATCAAAGAATAACAAATGGGATGAATATAACGAGAAAAACTAAAGCAAAATTAATAAAAAAAAACAAAATATTCTTTAAAATTTAACGGTATGGATGCGGAATTTTTCTCGATTCAATTACCGATGGAAGGCGATTTGAAGGGGTATTTATCGGGAAGATCGACGCGTACTTTCCAAATACCACCCTCGTAAGGAGCTATAAAATTGAATATAAATTAATGAATTTCAGAAAACAATAAAATATAAAATCACCAAAACTGTATTTTAGATAAAATTGTAAATATGTTGTTAAAGTAACTATAAGACAAATATTGTATTAAATGGCACAATAATTAACTTTAAAATGTATATTTCATGTCTAATTTCACGCGTTAATTTTGTAATGTCCCCATTAAAACTAAACGACCCTCACCCATCATGCATTAAAGGCAAGATTAAAGCAAGCCTTATATATTTCCCCTTTACAATTTAATATTTAGCAAGAAAATTGATTTTAATAGTGGTCTCATCGGAATTATAAAAGGGAAAGGGTCTCAAAATTTTTCGGAATGGATTGAAAATTTTTAGCTATACTAATCTTTAACCTTCAAAGTCAAAGCTTATGAGTAAACTTTTTAAATAAAAAGCCAAGGCTTAGAGACAAATTAAAGATTAAGCATATAATACTCAATAATCAAAAGTAGGGAAACTGGCCAAGCTTGCCTTAATTTTGCGCGCAATTATTGATATCTAATTAATCTCTTATTTGTGTTGGCATCGAGCGAGCGCCAGGTGAAAAAAACGTGATATTTTTATGCGCGTATATCACGTAAAATTTAAATTGGAACCTCCCACGCTACAAACCATATATATATCCTATATTTCGAGAGGTTATGGCAAATTTAAAAAAAGGCACAAAAAAGGCGGTTTTACTAATGGAAAAGTCAAACAATTACGACAATGTTTTTGGCGAGGATACGCACACCCATACGCCAAATGGTGCGCGTGATGCAACAAGCTGATTTAAGTGCCGTTTTGGAAGGGGGAGGGATAAATATTGGCAAAATTTGTTGGAACGGGTAACTAAAAAAATGAGATTTTTGGGTTGGAATAATGAAAAAAGGGGTTGCGATAAGCTTGTACGTGCAAATGATCTAGTAGCCGTTCCAGAGCAGAGCGCCAAATTTAATAATTGATTAATTTGCTACTTTGGGTGTTTGTTTGCCAAATCAATAATAACGAAAACTAGATACGACTCGTCAAGCTTTGTCCAATGTGGTTTACCACTCAAAGGCTATATTTATATTTTTATTACGTGTCCCCCCTTCAAGGTGGTATGGGCATATACTAAGAAGGGGCACGAATGTCGTAAATCGAAAGGTATTGGACATGGAGGTACCGGGGAAGAGAGGAAGAAGACGACCTCGTGTCACGTGGCAAGGGCAATTCGATAAAGTTATGAAAACCAAAGAGATCACTCAAGACATGGCACTCACCCGGTCAAGATGGAAAAAACTTATTAAAACAAACCCCGCGACTGTGGGACCAAATAACTGATAAGGAAGAAAATTAGATGCTTATAAGTAAGTGCATTGGTGTCAACGCGTTTCCTTAATAAATTCGAAAGAAGCGCGAAAAGTTTATTTCTATGTCTTATTTACTATTTATGCGTTCAACCCGAAAGCCATGTTTTTTTGGTTCTAAATTTGAATAAAATTTAATGCTATGAATTCCAAATCGACTGCAGCATCAAATGAAATCCACAACAAGGCAAAAAAGTTAGAAAAATTAGGGGAAAAAATATGAAGGTAAAACAATTTTGAGCTATTGACCCTCGTGCCATGAAAATTCCGAAGTTAACACTAACCGGCCTAGTGACCTTCAAAATTGGCAATCGGTGATTAATTTATATATGTACATAGAGTGGGAAAAAGTTATTGGTGTTGATGGGATGGAAGGTCATTTATTTGGCTAGCTGCGAGCGATAATGGATGGATGATAAGATGGTTCAATGTCAATGCGAGATTATTTAAAATGGAATTTTATGAAAATCGATTTGATAACGCGTTTTAAACAGTAGCACTTAAGAACCTTAATTTTTTTTTAAATTGTTTTATTTTGCATAAAATAAATAAAAAAATATTCTTCAGATTCGTCAAGACAGAGCCATGTGTCAGATCTAAACGTGATAGTAGATCTCCTTTATATAGGTGTAAAATCGTGACTACCAATATATATTTAAAAATTGCTATAATTAGTAACTAGTTGAGGAGAGGCAAAAAGCTCAAAATTTTGATGCCTGTTAGGAAGGTTTTTAGACGTGATAGATTCACAGCAGAATATCGAAACATAAAAAATCGCAATGGAGAAATGTAAATCGTAGTAAACATTTGGTTTGATTTCGTCGGTATAAACCAAGACCAAAACTATTTCAAGTCTTGCAAACATCAATTTAAATAAGTTTTATTGAAAATTCAGATCGGTGGCAAATCAAAAACTTCTAAAAAAAACACCGGCATGAGCGTAGCCAGGGCTGGTAGGGAGCTAAATCCAAAATTCTCTACATTTTTTATAATTATGGCTAAAATTTCCAAAAAAAAAATTGATTTTGCCCCTCCCTAAGTTATTATTGCCCCCCCCCCTCTAATTCCAAACATGGCTACGCCCATGGCCTCCGGTCAACCATTTAATTATCATAACACATTACGGCATTTCCATAAAACTTGACATCAAAAAATACGATAAATAAATGTTCATTCCAATTTGGTGATGATTATACAAGGGGGGGGGGGAGGAAAATGAATGTTAAATACATAATTATTAATCGATTGCTCGCGTTCTTTCCATTTTTCGAAAGGAAATATGGCATTGCCTTTTGTTTGAACAACAAGCTTTTTGGCTAAACAATACACTCTCCGATCACGATGCTTCTGGCATTAAATAGCAGTGGCGCTCGCTTGAGCAAGTGATTTGCAATGTGGGGCCAAAACGCAAAACAAAGCTGTCGTAAGGAACTAATTATATATCTGGTTCAAAAGGCTATTTGAGCGCGCCATTTGATGTGAGTTAAGAACCGTGTTCAAGTGGAACATAAATATTACCAAACCAGTGACTTTTTTAATTCCATAAATTGCATCGATAGAATTATACCTTAGATTTCACGTGAAGTGCTAAAAGTTTATAATTTTAAACCTAGTTTAGTAACAATTTAATCGATATTGGCGTTAAAGAGATAAATTTGACCCTGAATGTTTTTATTATGACCTCAAGAAACAAAACAAGCTGCGTCCCCATCTTTCTGAAATTTATTTATAATTTATACAATTATATTTTTTTTATAAAAATCGTTATTATACCCGATTCCTACAACAACTAAAAAATTAATTCAAATACTGTCTACACCCATCTTCAATTTGTATGATACATTATACGACAAAAATTTAACATTATCATGAGCGTAGCCAGGGAAAGGCAGGGAGGGGCGGCTGCCCCCCTTTTAAATCCAGAAATTCTGTAAAATTTATTATAATTATGGCTAAAATTAGGAAAAATTATCATTATGCCCCTCCCTAAATCATATTGCCCCTCTAATTCAAATCCTGCCCTCGCCCATGAACATTAGCGACTGACTACAGTGTGGTCGACATAAAAAATCGCATTGATCGTCAAGTCATCAATGTATAAGTAGATTTCAAACATAATCTACCGAAAATTGGCATCTTATGCATCAGTCAGACCTCCAGCCAATTGAAAGCTGAGCGCACTCAAGATATTATCGAGTGGTTGGTTCATAAATCATAGGGCAAATGAACGAACTCGCACAGGACGGAGGGCGTAGGGGGCAGGCCAGTATTAATTTTATTATTTATGGGCTAAGGGTATAAGCTCTTAGAATATCAATAAATTTAATAGGACATGCATCATAATTAATGTCAAAGCTAGTCTTTTTTTCAAGTGAAATACACGGAGGTCACACGATCCGATTAGGAAAAAATAAGGCGATTAAACTCGACCTTAATACTTCAATGTATACTGAGAAATTCGAAAGAAATTTTTGTAAAAAAAGAAAGTGACCATAACCGCACGCAAAAATTGTAAGATGTAGTGAAGACGGACGATGCGAAAACCTGATCAGGGGATTTGCTGCCCGAACCCGGCCCCGTTTAATTTAAACTAAATTGCCAGCCCAAACCCTCCTATGTGTCCGCTCGGGCCCGCCTGAACCATTAGAACTACCCGGCCCAAAATGATGTGTTTTTAAAGTTTTCAGCATAAATATCGTTCGTTACATTTTTTAACAGATTTTATTATGAATTCCCATTTTTTATTGGATAAGAAATAGGATTAACAAACATTACACAATCAAATAAAAAGTGACAAATTATACACGAAAACAATCGAATACATTATTTTAAAAACATCAGTCTAAATTGCCCGAATTTTGTTATGGTGCCTGCCCGGGGTCTCTCAGCATAATTTTTAAATAAATCCCAAGCTGTTTAAATTGGAGTAGCTGGGGGCGTACTAAAAATTTAAATTTAATTCAAAGTTTATCCATTACTCTGCAAATTTAAGGGGGAAAACAACGAATTTCTACGAATTTTTAGCAAATGGCAATATTAGTTGAAAATAGAAAGGGCTTCGCGAGTTATCAGTTTATCGATTTCAAACTAATTTTTTTCACATTATGTAAAAGTAAGAAGATGTTGTGCTAGAGGAGAAGAGGAAAAAATTTCGGGAATTTGCGCAGGCAAAGAAAGTAAAGTAATAGTTAGGTGAAAGGTGCACATCTGCAATACATTAAAAAAATTTGAGTGCAGCCATCCGATCCGAGCGAGCTTGTTAATTTATTTATTGCGGGGAAATGCAATTTAGAAAAAGGGCATTAAATAACGAATCGTTCGTCACATTCGACTAGGTTAGATATGAACAGACTTACACTAATGACAAGTTTCGTCGTGAGGTCCAATTTTGGTAAATAAAGGCAACAAACAAACATTACAATGCTAAAGTTTACCCTAATCCCACGGCCCTCATGTGATGACCACAAATTTGGGAGTTATTATCAAAACTGGTAAAAATGCGTGGCAAAACTTTTTTAACCCAAACCCGACCCGAACCATCATCATATTTTAACTCTTAAGGCCCGATTCGAAAAGAAGTCAGAAAGAGACTTAATAAAACAATTTTTTTTAAATACTTTTAAATTATTGCGACTCTCGAAAAACAAAATTGAAGCGACCATTGAAATTACGTAAAACTTCGGGCCACGTTTAATGCTTTATGAATTCATAAAAAATGCCATCAAGAATTATTAGTATGTAATTTAAAAAAAAAACTAAAATCTACCAATCAACATTGAATGTCATATCATATGTAAGTGGAACGAACAATCATATAAGGCAAGGTGTCAAACAAAAAGTATTAAGAAATTCATAAATTGCATAGCAATTAACAAGTCTTTTCGAATCGCTTATTTCTGTACACATGCTATTTAAACTTGATAGCACTTCACAAAATTAAAGGTGAATTCCATTTATAATCTAAAACTTTTACTACGACAAATATCTTAAACTAAGATCTAAGAAAATTTTCTTTCTAAATACTTGAATTTGAGTTTCAAGTTTTTCTCAAATAATTTCTGGGTTAGAATCACTTATGCAAGAATTTGACTCAATTTAAAAAACGAAAATTACAAATATTAAATGCCAAAGCCCGGCCCCGATTTAACTTGGCCATAATCACGTTCTAAACTAGAAAACGGGGGGAAAACGGATTAGTGAACCTATGGCAGTGTGTTGCCTGGTGCAGCTGATGACAATATAGAAAGAGGTATATAAATCATAATAACATGGCGTGATCATATTACCTAACCCGACCCTCATCCATCACACATGCAATTACAATCCGAACCCCTTTCTCTACTACACGTTCACATCTAAAGATCTCACCCTCTGCAAAGCTAACTATTATACTCTAATATATAAAATAAAATTAAAATGTAAAGGGGCACATGTAGGTAGTAGCTTAGCATAAGCCACGTCTACATCATCTCTATTCATACCTGCCTCCACGGCAAACACCTGATGATGATAATAATAATAGTAACAATCTCTAGGCTTGCCTATGGTAACAAAGAGCAGAATAGTATGAGAATCAGGTTGCCTCCAAATCTCAAATGTTAAGTCAAGGGGGCAATGGCTAGGAATCAATATATTAGCCGTAATTTTAAAAAGTTTCAACAAATTTATGAATTCAGAGGGGGGCAGCCGCCCTTCCCTCCCTGCCTCCCCCCCTGGCTAAGCCCATGCATTCCATCCCAATCATCATTTCATTTTATGAAGAGGAACTGAGAGGGAAGAGACAGGCTGTCTTTGTCAATTGAGGGAAAACTTAAATCAAAGGGAAACCACTAGGACCACAGGTTTAAAAGTCAATGGCAAGCGTTGACCTAATATAAAGAGAGGGGGAGCCAGGCCGGTCGCTGTTTGTCGTTAGCTCACAGATGACAAATACCCTCACACACCACTAGGTAGTAAGTAACTCGAGGATTGTGTGTTTTATCTGGAATAATAATAACACGTGTCGACGACAAAGCACAGCCAACACGCAAGCTGTAAGGTAAGGTAGGGGGGAGGGGGGCATGAGGAGGCATTGACATACAACTGCACATAAGAGATAAACGCACGATACACTCACTACACACTCATCCATCTACTTTCGATTCGAGCACAATAGGGGGGAAAAAAGAAGAGCAGTGTTCCGCTAGTGAAATCTTTTCTAGCAAAAAAAGCTTATTTACTACAATAATATGGAATTAATGTTCGAGGTAGTTCGATAGCTAAAATATAGGCTCTAGTTTGTTAGTTTTTAATATTTAATTTGTCGTTTGAGTGCACACTAGTTGATTCAGGTCAGGTTGATGCAAGACTTTAATCGAACATAGTGCATTTCTTAAATAAGCTAACAAGTTTCGCTATCAGAGATGAGAAAAGCTCGGCCCACTGCCAGAACCTGACCACGGGCCGGGCAACTGTCTTAAATTTAGATTTGCAGTTCGGGCTCAATGATATTTTATTTTAAATAATGTATTATTTTGTTTTCGTGTATTATTCTGCCACTTTTTTACTTGATTGTTTGCTACTTGTTAATCCTAGTTTTTTTTAAAAAAATTAATCTTATAATTTTTGGAAAATATAGGATGTTTTGAAAAACATAATTTTGGACCGAGCAATTAGGGCAGCTTTAATAATGCATACACTTAAAAGGGTTCGGACGGGCTCGGGCCGGCAGCAATTTAGTTTTAAAATGGGACAGGGCCGGGTTCGGGCAGAAAATTGTTAACAAATCTGATCTCTGTTGGCTCTACAACGGAATGCACATCAAAATTTGTTTTTGTAATGTTGTCAAGGCAAAGTTCTAGCAAAGCATAAGACTCATCTCAAAAACTTTAAGCTAACACTTAAATCGAAGGTTATTCCTGATAGACTGAGTAAAGGGGGAGGGTGAAACGATAATGCCTAATTCGAAATGATTTGTGGCCGGAAGATTCGCTCATGCACTTAAAAAATAAGGCCAGAGTTAGTATTAAGAGAGAAGAGGGCGGGTGGGCGTTCTCAAATCCTTTCCATTTTTCAAAAGAAAATCGATAGATAGAAGCAACAAAAAGCAATATAAATCCGCATATGATGTTTATTAATAGCGAGTGATAAGATGCAAAAAGTTACGACCTTTTCACGACACTAATTTATAAGGCGATGCGACGCGCTCGTAAAATTTTCAAAGGCTTCACTTTGTGGCTTAGACACAAACGGTCAATCCAAAAGACCGAGGATAAAGAAATCGGCACATATTATGCATTTCTATGACAATTTTTACCCTCCTTTTAAGTACATCTATCACAAATTACATACTATTAAAATTAAAGCCCTTAAAATCAATTATTATTTGCAAATAAAACCCAGAAAAACTAATATTAAAATTCACTAACAAGATTATTCTCAAAGAATTCCTCAGAATTCTATTAACGACGACCCGAGGTCTCATAACTCATACGAAATTTTAAAAAAACGTCTATTAATAAGAATTCTAAAAATGGCAAACTTTTGGTTGGGTTCGGGTACAAAACTGCTTATAAATGTCATAAGCATCTCTACAGCATAAAAACACGTCCCCTAACCCGCTTGGGTCGTGACAACAAACCATAGTTTTTTTTCTTAAAACTAACAGAACCACGTTCATTATTAAAAATGAACGAAGGAAAGAGAAAGTTCCTTTTGTCTAAATGTTAAGTAGAGAGTTGAATAAAGAAGTCATTACTTCAAATTGTAAATCCTTTTAGCCTAGATTGAAGCGGGGAAGGCAAAATCCTTTTCCTTCTAAAATTAGAGAGAGCTGATTCGCAAATTTGTATTATAACTTTAATCCCCTCATCTCCTCGATCAAGTTTAAAACAAAAAAGAAACGAAACAAAGAAATGTTATGTTAGCTGTTTTATACTCTCTTAGAACGAATGTTAACGAGAAAAGACA
The DNA here is from genome assembly GCA_964036665.1 of Gordius sp. MW1. NCBI lineage: Eukaryota > Metazoa > Nematomorpha > Gordioida > Gordea > Gordiidae > Gordius > Gordius sp. MW1. The sequence goes on from OZ038530.1 coordinate 19,305,051, forward strand.
GGTAAAATAGTTATGTTGAGGGGGTGCGGGTTGAACGAGATACTTATAACCACATGATCAAGACTATTTTTCTAAGGGAAAAAAACTTCTACGTAGAAAGATTCGTAGAGTTTAATTAAAATTTATCCCTTTTACATATATTGCCTTCCAAACAATGCTTATCGAATTCTTGTATTTTTTATACAAACTTAGGTGCAAAGAATCGAATAATATTTTTGCCTTTCCTAATGGGACACAACCATTAGCAAACGCCACGACTCTAGTCTAGTCCCATCCAACAATTTACAGAGCTTAGGTAATGGCGCTTCTACAAACTAAATCCTCATTTGCCCAAGTGATTTTTAAAATAATCTTTAAAAAAATAATAGATCAACACCACCTAAAGGCTTTTAACGAACCTATTTATTTTCGCAGTCCGCCTTACATCTTTCACCTCGTCAACTAAGCTTTATTACGAAACTATCTCCTCGTCATCTAAGCCTAAAAAAAAGTGTATTAGATCATTGACATAAGCTTCCGCAAATTAGGGAATGAATTTTTGAAAATTATGGTATAACTTACAAATATCAGCTTAGATTAAAGTCCCGCATGGGTTGGGTATCGCCCGCCACAAAACAAAAGTCGAGGCGCGAGGCGAGGTTGAATGATCGATTTATAGGTTATCTATCTCATCACCATCATAGAGCCCGCATAACTAGTCCCCCCATTCTATCCCATGAGATCTCTAATGCTAAAGAGAAGGAAAGAGAGAAAGTCAGGCAAAGCGTCATGGGGGCACAAGGAGGCAAGGAGGGGCAACTGCCCCCCTTAAAACTAGAAATACTCTAAAATTTTATATAACTAGGTCTAATGCCCCTCCCTAAAGCATTAATGCCCCCCCCCCATTTAGATTAACCCTGGCTATGTCCATGCTGTGCGCAATTCATTTACTAAAGCTTCGGGTTTTAGCATAGGAGCAAATAACGTTGACGAATGAGTCGGATTGTATAAATAGAAAGAATTAAAACTTGCCATTACAATGACTGCTTAGGCTGAGTTTTGCTTTAAACTTGGTTTATAGATTTATTTATCAACCGTTTTACAACTTTGTACCAAGGAAGAGGTAAGAACAGGTGAACTAACACCTTAATCCATTTTTTTATAATTTTTATGGTTAACTTTCTAAAAATGATATTTTTGTCCCTATATTAATAAGTTATTACTGCCCTTATTTTTGAGTGCCCTAACGGCCCAAAGATTCCAATATAATTTCGACCTCCAAACAAAACGATGTATGCAATCTGTGCGCGACATCGAGATAAGAGGGAAGGGAAGGTGTAATAAGCGAATTTTCAATGCCAAGGAAATGGGAGAGGGGAGAAAGGAGTAGGTTAAGAGTGCGCAGTATATCAGGCCAGGGTTACTTTTCATCGATTTAATCAGGGAATTTGGCTTGGGGAAAGAGGGAATCATATGCTGGGCTAGGATCAGATTGATATTATTTATTAGACGGAGGAGGAGATTCAATGATTGCCAAATCAATGATTAATTTGCAGTTCTACCGAAACGTTTTACAATTAAAAAATGATATACCACCGTATGAATGACGTCCAAAAATTTGACTGCAAAAATATGGTGGTGTGCCATGTTTATTTCGTAACTGATTTACAATTTGTTGGCAAACGAGCAATTTAATATAAAGCATTTTGAGAGCTGGTAAACGGGATTTTTTTTTAATAATAAATAATTTAAAAGAGCGTGATAGTAAGTGTGCCTTTGAAGTAAATCAGGCACTTTTATATCCACCTTGTAAATTTTGTTTTGTTCGACAAAGTAAGGTCACTTAGAAATTTTCGCTTAGATTAGAGTGAAAAATTGAAATATTTTACATCGAATTCCAAAAAACCAAGGTTTATTAAGGTCAATAGGCGCAATTAACGTCCAGAGTTGCTTTGATATTTGTGGTTAAAGCCAAAAATTTGCTGATAGTTAAAGTTTTAAAAACGATCTCAAAATAATAACTGATCCTTTCAATCGTATCCATATGTTAAAGTATTAAAGGTCTAACCGTCGGCATAATTTAGATTCAATCGATATAAATTTTGCCAGTCGCTTTCGAAAATTTATATTTTAGAGGGGAGGTTAGTAATGTAAACAAGAAAAGAGATAACACCGACCCATGGGCGCAGGCCCCCTCCCCTAAATTAAGAAAAACAAATTTTTCAACGCCAAAACTTTTATAAATTTTATGTTTTGCCCCCCTCTAATTCAACTTTTAAAGGTTTTGCCCCCCCCAATCCAAAACCTGGCTACGCCCATGCACCGACCGTAGACTTTTATGAGTGAGTACAAAGGGTAGGTAGATACGCCCTTTTAATGCGTCGGGTGTACTCGGTACATCAAAAGAAAAGGGCTTTGAGCGATAAGTCATAAGATGAGTCACAAACACGCTGGGGTCGATGTGACCCCAAATATTGTCATAGATTGGCAAATGTTAGAAATCCGCTGACAATAAATAAAATATATCAAACAAATTGCATGAAATAGTAAAAATAAAGTATTTTAATATAGAGTCATAGAGGGGAGATCTTCTAAAAGTCAAGATTCCACGAACGATTTAAAATTGTACTTGGCTAACCGAACCAAAGGTGCCCGAACACGAAGCGACCAATAGAATACAAAAGTTTGAGGGGATAAAAGGGCTTTGAAATAATATATTTAACTTCAAAGGAAAAAGAGTTTGTATTAAAGGTAGTAGTAGTAGGGTAACAAAGAGTAAGTTTCAAAAACAGTCCATTAGTAATTTGTATGTATAAAAACCATGTTCTTTTAATTTATTATGTCCAACGATTACGTCACCTCATTAAATTCATAGAAAATTCGTGCTTTTTGACATATGCTATAGACATAACTTTACACAAATTTTAGTTTAGTTAGGTGCTGCTCGATCCTCTTCAAAAAATCTCACTATGGTCCCCTTTTATTAATTGCTATGCAATGTATAGGCTCACTTTCTATGAAAAATGTCCATCTTGTCCAACTTGTTTCATTAATATTTTGTTGTAAACTACAAACCATTTAGGAAAATAGGGATCTTCGAATAATCATATAAAAGGGATGTCGCCAAATATCACCACTATTTATAATTAATGGAAACTCTTACATCATGGTAGCAAGTCAAAAACAAAATGAATGAAACATCTGTATGAAAAGGCAATAAGGGCTGGCAAAATCTTAAAGGAGAAAAGCTAACTGAATTTTCTTTCTAACTAAGGATTCTTGTTGTACGATACAACTTTAAATCCTTTGCCGACTCATGGCCCATTTTAGAAGATAATGATATAGATCTTTGTATTTAACCAATATGTCTTTATTTCGCTTATTTATGTAACTTTGTTTCGTGAAAATAAACTTTTTAACCAAAAAATAACCCCCCCAAAAAAATTATTAACCTATCCACACACAAAATTTAAAGTAAAAAGAACCCTAGATAATCCACACGAATGCTTCAAGTACTACAGTACCCCGAGCCATCGAGTTTCATGTAATTATCGGGAATTACAACAAAACAAACGCTAGGTGTGTTGGCGAAGGTCATCATAATCACTTCACTAGCATAGCGTACTATTATTACTACAGGTACAAGGTACACCCACCGTATGACGGACTATAAAACGAGAGAGACTGACAAATTAAAGGCATTTTTACAGTATTCATGTGGCCGAAATTACAAAATTATCGATTGTCCATGGGTTGAACTTTGTATTACTTGATCTTGGAACAGTAAAAAAGAATATTTTTAATAATGATTCTCGGCACAAAAATTTTCCATAAACGAGAATTAAGGACTACTACGAAAAAGCGCTTAAGCAGTCTTTACGAGAATGAAAATCACAAAAAACATCATTCCTCCTGTCAAAGGCTTTATCTAACTTTCAGTCAAACCCCCCCCCCCCCCCTCCCCTCCCCCTACTCATTTTAAAACAAAAATAAAGTTTACAATAACTCCAATATTGAAATTATCGATTTTAAAAACCTGACAGACTGGTATCTGCAGGCTTTTTAAAGGTTAATTCGCATGATGATGTTTTAGGCATATAGGATACAAGTGCAACCAAGCCCAAAACGATTAGTATGTTAAAATAAAATACTAATTTTGCAAAAGTTTTCCCAGTTAAAGCGAGACCGTGCCATTAGTGCCATGCCATTTGAGCAGTGGCCAATTGTATCATGTGGTGTGAGGATGTGAGAAGAGTGCTCGGAAAGGGGTAGAAACAGTAAAATTAAACTAAATTTTGAAGGATCATGCAAGCCCTAAATTCCCGAACTAAAACTTACGGTACAAGTGTTTTAGCAATGGAGTTTAGAGGTTGAAAGGTGTGGTCAGTTTATTTTGGCAAAGGCCAACCCTATGGGTCGAGAAGAACGCGCTCGAAAATCGATAATAGGCAATTTATACGATTTCATTTAACGCTAAAAATAACGAGTAGTAAGTGAGGAGAAGGGTCGAGTTTATTACTTTTATAACCTTTAATTAACTAGGCACGCGGGGCAATTTTCAAACTATAAACTGCAGATGTAATATCGCAAATGCCACACAATATACATCAAATAATTCTTTTACTTTGTGTTTTTATCTTTCTTTTTAAATTACTTTTAAAATTTAAATGGAATTATGGAAAGTCTACATTTAAGATTCAAGTGACAACCTACTATGAAAGGTGTCACCCAAAATAAGGTCCAGAACAAATAATAAGTAAATATTAAATTAAGAAATCTTAATAAGAAATACCTCAGAAAAAGAAATATTATCAAAACGCCAATACATTTTATGGTCAAAATTGATAAAAAAAAAACCCAATCCCCATTTAAGCGGGTAAAATACATTTATTACAGTTTTTTGAGAAAATTAGAGTTATGGACCATCGTTTTCTATCAAGATTCTGTAATAAAAAATGGGACACATACTCTGATGTAGTGTTATAAAAACGACTGAGTTTAGTTTGGTCGGCCTTAAGTTTTAGTAGATTAAACATGCATAACCAAAAATTTTTTGGTCTCTAGAGGTTTTTTGGTCAAACTTTTGGTATGTTTATAAGTTTAGTCGATTATAACCGACGGTCGATTAAACAAAACCCAGCCGTTTTTACAAAACACTACTCTGATGGTAAGCAAAAAATTGTAGCTGGAAGCGGCAAAGCAATCGACGAGGTTGATATGATAGTGATGTAAAGGTGTTGTGGCAGGCAAGCGGGAGCTTAATCTCTCTGCTCACGAGAGAGGGTATGCTTGGAGTGGAACGAGCAAAGCATGCACGAAAAAGACTGCACCAACCAATCATAACTTACGGTTAGTTACTACTAGCAAATATGAATGTAGCGATAAGGTGCGATGTCAATAATTTACTGCGCGACCTTTGTCATTCATTATATCGTAATGGAGGGAGGCAGGCAGTAAAAGCCTAAAATTTCCATCGCTTTAAGCCAGGAGCAGGTTGAAGGAGGAAAAAATTACTCAAAAAAATATATATATGCGAAAGCGAAATAAAAGACTTTTCCATGTAAGTTTCCACAAAGATCATTAAAAAGCCAAGTTGGACAGGGCAACCAAAAGTAAGCCCAGAAATGGCATAGCAATTAAAAACAACAAAACCTTAATATCCAGCTTAAGCGGGCAAGGGGGGGGGGGATTGACCCCCTTTTAACCCCATTCGAGAGAGCAAATCCAAACACATTTGAGTACTTATCTTGTGTAGGGTGTGTGCACGCATTACACACAGCTGATAGGAGGGGGGGGGGGGGTAATACCTAGTAAAACCTATTTCCTCGTAGATAGAGCTAGAAGATAAGGTAGGAGAGAAAATGTAAGCATTAATATAGTTTAGCATAAAATGATAAAAAAACTGCTTTGGTTTTCCAGAAATGTCCCGAGTTTTATAACGGTTTATCCCGTTTTAACGTAGTCGAATGAGGCTACAATTTTTGGCAATGTCCTGCCTGGCAAATGTCAACTTGCCTAGTTGGTAAATTAACGGAGTAAAAGTGTTTTCGAAAATACTTACAACAAAATGACTGATTAATATAAAACCCACCTCCTTTAACCTACTTGACATGGATTTCGACATCCACAAGTTTTTTTTATAATTAATATTATGCATTCAATTCATGAGCTACAAAAAAGGTTACTATGTTACACGGTGAAGTCACCTCGCCGTTGTTAAGTTGCGAAGGAAATCGCTTACATTATCCGAAAGCAATGATTTCATTTAGTTTTAAATAAAACGATTTATTTATTTGTGATATTTTAGTAATTTCAGTCATAATTATATTATATTTTGAGGAATTTTTGAATTTAGAGGGATCAGTCGCCCCTCCCTGCCACCCCCTGGCTACGCCTATGTAAGTTGACGATGATCATTAGGGGAGGATCATTTATAGGGTAGCGGGCAGTATTTTACCAGGGCGAAAAAAGGAGCGAATAAAAGATATAAAGAGAGGGAGAGAGAAACACTAACCTAAAAAGTCAATGATGGCGCCCAGCCCAGTAAAGGAACGGGGAGCACTTAGAAAAAATTAGGGCAAGCCCATTAATGCATTTGGTGGCCTCTGAGTTGGGTGTGGAAGGGGGAGGGCGGGATTCGCTCATCGAGTCTTAATTATGTATCGAGGTTTGGTTTCGTCCCTTTATAACCACTTATATTACATCAAAGAGTGTGCGTCTTAATACGCGATTTTGAATCTGGATTAAAAAATTAGTACGAGCGTCACGTCATTTTTGTTCTGTTTTTGTGTTTTTGCTCATAAAACAAATATATTTATCCTTTAATTACGCTAATTAATGCATATTCAAATATGGTAACTAAACTAAAATTGTTGATTCCACGACATGTATATCTATCGCATATTTGGACAAACAAAAATATAGCGTTTTGAAGTTGAATCGTATATTAAGACGGGTCCTAAAACTTTCAATTTCTCTAGCATTTTTCATTACGAAAGCAAACCTTAATTTTTCAACGCTATGAAATGGCTGAGGGGACCTTGGAATACGTATATTGGGAAATAAGAATGGAATTTCATGTTTAATTCATTTTAACAAAAACTGTAGTCAATTCTATATGTGACACTACTGTTGTAAAACTGGGTTTTGTTTGGTCGATCTTTGGTTTAAATAAAACTAAGAGTCGACTCTAATCTGTTTTTCAAACTTTGTTTAAACCTAGAGGTCGAATAATAAAAACATTTGGTTTGCTTATATTCATAGACTAATAAACTGCTCATTCCCTTTTAAAAAATGTTCCACATTTTGGCAGCCATTTTGAAAAGTGAAACATGAATTTTGGCCAATTTATACGGTTTAAAATCGCTATTATGATTAAAATGAGTTGTTTCACGTTATAAGATCAATGAATATTGTCCAATACAATCAATCCATCGCTATACAAACTCTCCTTCACTTATCAAAATGGCGGTCGTTTTTGGCAACACTTTTGATGCCTGAATATATAAGAGATGAGCAGTGTATTAGTCTATGCTTATATCAAGTCGACAAAAACCAAAGGCCGACCAAACAAAACGCAGACGACGTTTTTAGAACACTATGTGATGTGCCACTCCAAGCCTTTACAAAATTTGAAAAAGATGATGAGAGCTTAGTGAGGGGTCGTTTGAAGTTTAAATCATCCGAGTAGGACAGAGTGATACACAGCTTAAATAGGGGATAAAACAAATTACTCGGTAACCTAGTCGATACTTAATACATAATTTTTCCTCTATTTTTACCATAACCTGCTCGTATTCTAATTATAGACTCACACAAAAGACGGTTGGGGGGAGGGGGCGTTAGTTATAAATAGAAAACAAATATTTATATTAGAAAGCGTTATCAACAGGGGTGGGGAAAAACTCGGATAAAATTAATCAATAAGAGCCTATATAAAATCGTGTTCTTTTTTGCTCGATGTTGAGCGTGTTACTTACTACATTGTCGGCCACCCGTATTAGGTTCACTTTAGGTAAACTAATAATGTGGACGGTCAAATGAATAATTTCAAGCTTGACAAAATTTAGTATATATAAAATTTTGAATTGTATAACATCATAATTTATCCACATATAATCGATGATTGTTAACAAAATTTCCACCCCCCCCCCAGGCAATTCTGGCTACGCCACTGAATAGGAGCTGGAATAAAACCTAATTAGTTTCACTTTGCTTTACATTTTTAGTAAAAGAAATAGTTTCACGGTGTGGACGGCCAATTCAATCCAAAAAAATTGACCAAAAAATTATGGAAGGGGTAAAACAGAAATAATATACTAGTTTAGTTGTCAGGTATTATTAAGAAATGTAAAATAATATGCCCACATCACATAATAAATACTATCAAAGTTTTACAAGTTAAAGGGGCTGCAAAAAGCGAATCTATATGGCAACTTGTTCGCGGCGAGGAATGAATGCTAATGCGTACCACTAGTTTTCGGTCGATTGAACCCGCTTCACACAAAAGTCTCTCTCTCTCTTCCCCCCTCTCATTATAAACTAGCTTAAATTTTAATGCAACAAGCAAAAAAAAATCTTGGGGGGGGGGGGGTTGTAAACTCGGGCTTGAAATTCGGTCAGTCTTAACCCCACAGCTGATGGATAATTTTCTAAATTCCAAGATGTAAAATACGTTTTATATACAAGGACTTTGCATTTAGGGTACATTTTTAACCAAATGATCGTGGAGTTTGTCGAGGCAAATGGGAGAAATATCAACGCAATACGGTGCAAACAAAGTAGTTTTGATCTTAATATTATTATTTGCAAAGACTGGGGCTACCCAGCGAGTGTATCTATTTATTTATTTATGAGATCAGCATTATTATCGACCTTTAATAAGGCTAGGCTTGTTATACAAAAACACACTCACTACCCGTCTTCCTCGCTTTTTTCCTATAAGTTGCGCACTACAAATAAACAACGTATCAAACATATAATATAACAAATATTTGGTGCCCTATCAACTCGCCGAAAACAATCTTGCCGAAACTCACCAAGGGACATTTTCTGATTGGTTGTTTAATGTCTCCCAGCTTAAAATCGTCCCCCATTCAACCAATCACAAATTAGGGGACCTTTTTTAGCTTGGGGACATTAAATTCGGCGAGTTGACGCGCCACCCAAATATTTAGCTAGGCAAGAGTCAAAAACCCAAGCTGAAAGTTATCATAGTGCAAAAGGCAGTAGTCACAACCATGGGCGTGGCCAGCACTAGATTATGAGGGGGGGGGGCAATATTGATTTAGGGAGGGGCAATATGATAATTTTTGCAATTTTGGCCATCTTTTTAATCAATTTTAAAGAATTTTTGGATTTAGAGGGGGGAAGCCGCCCCTCCCTGCCTCCCCTGGTAAGGACCATGGTCACAGCTATAATATTTTAGAAATAATGTGGGAGGGCCCGACAGTTCAAAGATATATATATAGCAAAATTATATAGAAAATAGAATTTGAAGTATATTAGTTTTAGACCCATTTAAAACAACCGAAACTCCTTTTAAAAACTGTGCTCTTTAAGGTAATAAGTCGCGACATTGAACAGAATTGATTTATAAAGTTTTCCAAAACTGCTTCCAGCAGGAGTAAGAGCATGTTCGTTCAAATAATAAAAAACTAAATTAGTTTTTTCAATCGGGACCAAAACTCCAAGTCGAAGTATTGTTAGTTAAATAAAAGGACAATACATTAAAAGGAAGGAGGGGGGCTTTCTTAATTAAAGCGATCGCGTTTCGTTAACAAATCAAAAATTGCTTTCATATTTCGCGATGAAAGAATTGCTAATTATAGACCTTTTGTGGCTCGTTAAATACATATATTTACCTCTATGATTAAGGGAAGGGTTAAAAATAGATTTGAATAAAATTCCGACCTCCCCCCCCGCGGGATAAATTTACCTAAGGCTGTGGTGCCGAACCTATTATAATATTAACTAGTCTTCCTCCCGACCTATCGATTAGGAACTTACTAAAAACGCTGCGACGATACTCGTAGCAATTAGAATTTATAGGGGTAATTGCCGAGTTAATTAAGATGTTAAAGGCAACTTTTTAGCTAAAGAGAAATTAATTTTTTTTGGTCAAAAACATCAAAACACCTGTATGCACACGGATATAGAATTTGATTTTCGATCGAGGGCATAAAAACACGAGAGATTTTAAGCGATATTGGAAATGAAACCAGCCATACACTACGAGCATGGGCGTATTCAGGGGGGGGGCAGCCGAAAAAATTTATGAAATTTATCAAAACTATGGCTAAATTTCAAAAAATGATCATTTTGCCCAGCCCTACATCATTATGGCCCCCTCTAATTCCGATGGTGGCTACGCCCATGCCATGCCTACAAGGAATAAGATAAACTATTGATAAAGTAATAGGGAACTCTACAGTCCTCGACCCGCGGCGTAGTTAAACAAACCGAACCCCACATCAGGACAGCAGTAAAATATGAATTAACCTCAATAATCTAAAATCTTTTGATTATTATTACAACATTACGAGAAATGGTAAGCGGAAAACGACCTTTTAATCTCAGAGCTAAATTTAAAGTTAAATCCTATGTTTTGGACACGAGGGTTTTGATACAAAATAGTTTTGCGTCATTGCATGGGCGTAGCCAGCTTTGGAATTAGAGGGGGGGGGCAAAAATGATTTAGGGAGGGGCAAAATGATAATTTTTTGACATTTTAGCCACAAATTTTAATGAATTTCAACAAATTTTTAGATATAGAGGGGAGCAGCCGCCCCTCCCTGCCCCACCCCCTTGGCTACGCCCATGCGTCATTGTAAGCGTGTCGAACGGGGTTTTTAAAGCTTGTTTACCAGGTATAAAATGCGCTAGCCTTGTAGGATGTCTATCGATTAATTTTTTTATTCTGGCCGCGTAAGTTTTGCAAATTTAAATGAGACCGCAAGAGAGGTAATGTAATAATAACGGACCGGACTTATAAAGAAGCATGGGCGTAGCCAGGAAGGGGAGGAAGCAGGGAGGGGCGACTGCCCCCCTCTATATCCAAAAATTGAAATTTATTAAAATTATCTCTTTTATAAAATGATCATTTTGCCCCTCCCTAAATCATTATAGCCTCCCTCTAATTCCAATGCTGGCTACGCGCATGTATCGCGCGTTTATGACATAAGAATTTTTGTTAGTCCAATAAAGTGTATTAATTTCCAATTCAACCCAAAAACGCTATTTAAGCCCGACCTAATTAGTATTGTAAAATCTCAACCGGAAAATAACTTTGAGCTAAAAAGCCTTGCTCCTAAAATAATTGAGTAGCCTTCATTTTAAGCAGGATTTAATAACTAAAATTTAAAAAAATATTTAAAGCTTTAATTTTAAAGTAGGGTTTTGAGCACCCCTCCCCTCCTTAAGGAGGGTTGACCCTCGTGTATTTCAAACACATTTCTAATGGCTTTTTATTCATTATAGTTTCTTTATAAACAGCAACCAGGTGTCGGGTGGGAGTGCTATATAGTAATGCCATTTCGTTCGAGTATCCCATCCACCTTATAAATAATAATTAATTAGCCATCGCCCCTCCGTTTATAAGGGGAGGGAGCATGGGCGTAGCCAAGGGGGGGGTGGCAGGGAGGAGCGGCTGCCCCTCTCTTAATCCAAAAAATTGTTGAAATTCATTAAAATTATGGTTAAAATTTCAAAAAATGTTCATTTTGCCCCTCCCTAAACATCCTTAAATCATTATTGCCCCCCTCTAATTCCTAAGCTGGCTACGCCCATGGGAAGGAGGTTGTTATTGGAACAACATATTAACTTTGAAATGCCCTTAAAACTTTTGAGATTTTACAATAAATTTTAGTTAAAAAGTAGGTTTAAAATGCAAATAGCTTTTATTTTAAATGTAAATTTGAGATTAGCATATCATAAAAAACTTAGGTTATGGGTTTAACTCGCTAAAAAAGATTCTTAAACATTCGCCATTTTTGTTGTGAAATTTCGAAACAACATATGCCAACTTTGCATGACGCAAATCCCGCGAGGGTATTTATGAAATTATTTGTGATGACGTTATTTGCATATGCTTGGGTCGTTTAGTTTATAGAACATATTTTTTAATGATGTTATCGACGAATGAATGCGCGTCGACGAATCGAGTAAACAAAGCACATTATTTGTGAGCTGGCAGATAAAATATGCACAAAATTTTGCTTAAAATGAAATTAGAAATTCAAATGTATTGGGAATGTGGATATTAACAAATTTTGTAGAGCTCAACGTACGTTAGCGATGTTGAAGTTCAATTACATAGTCTTTAAATAAGTTAAGTTAATTGCCATAAGTATGAAAAAAAGATATATCTAAGTTAATTGCCATAAGTATGAAAAAAAGATATATCTAAGTTAATTGCAATAAGTATGAAAAAAAGATATATCAAATGAGTTATCTAATACATGTATTAAAATAAAATTACCACATTTAGTAAAGTCATACATTTTTATCAAGTAAAGTGAAATTGAATTCTTTAATAGAGCTAAGAATTACTTTCACTTGGTCCAAAAAACTTCACAATGAATTCATTGATTCCACCAAGTAATGTAACTTCATGTTTGCTTTCTATTCTAAATTTAAAATTAAATAATATTATACTGAAAACTTACAATCGTATAACATCAGTGTCCATTCTTCTTTTGCCAGCACTTGGGGAAGACATGGATAAAACTGATGTCATTAATAATTTAAAAAAGCTGCTAAATATTGTTTTAGGATTCGTTTATGTTAAAGGATGTGTTTTTTATTTGCCTAAAATGTTAGGGAATATGAGGTTTGAAATAAAAAAATGCCATTTAACGTTATTTATACGAGGCAAATGAAAATAATGAAATAAATAAGCTCAAACTTGAATATACGCCAATCAGATTGTATCAGCTGTTTGATAAACAAAAATAAAAAATATCATCAGGTCGTTTTATAACTTCTCAAGGTTAAAAACAGATGTTATTAAATCTAATATATCGTGTACAGCTATTAAAAGATAATATGTATTTCAATTAATTTAATAAAGAATCTTATTGGATTTAATATTTATAATCAATTTAATTGCAGAAATTGAAAATATACCTGGTTCTTTATAGCTACACAATAAATTCTTGCATACAGTGTTTTAGATATATACAATTACATTTAAATAGTCCTTCTTTAAAAACTGTATAAGTATCTTAAAATTTATATAACTTAATAAGAAGTAAAATTAAACTGAACATTTAAATATAACATTTTGATAATTTTTTTATAATAGTCAATAAAGTTAATTTAACAGCGCTATATTTGTGCCCTCTTAAATATCGTAAAGAGCTAATACAATTAACATAAAGAATTAAAAATATAAATTATTTTTATCTTTAGAAAAATGCTTTGCTTCTTTAATACTAGTTTAACATGTGTTCCAATTGATACATAAATTAAATCAAATATGTCTAATCTTTAGTTTGAAGGAGTTTGGTAGAATAAACGCATCAGGAAATGACATATGGTCCAGCCTTGTTAAGTCAGTTAATATGCTCCTTGGATTCTTAGTTCTTCCTCAAACTAAACTATTAAATGAACAAAAGCTATTGCTCATACAGATTTTCAGCATCTTTTTGGGAAATTGTCCTAAGGGTTAATATTTTAAAGTTTAATATATATAGTCATAAACATTTTTCCAGCTTTTTTTAAACAAGTCAGAACCATGCATTCGAAAACCCTTTTAATAAAATAAAATAAAAACTAAAACTCCAATTCGGCAATTATATTTTTTGTGCAAATTAAAGAGTTTGAAGCTATTTCACGACATTAATGAATGATATAACAGCGTAAATTAATACTTTTATTTAGAATGGTTGAAATTTAAACCAACTGTTGCTTCGCCTACATCTGTTTTATTGCCATTATGAGTTTATTAACATAAAAATGCATATTAATGCTTATAAAATAATAAGATAGCTCATCTTTGTAGAAACTATCCTTTTAAAAAGAAGGAAAAGCTTATGGATATGAGAAGCCTCAAAATTATACGAAAATATATTTTTGCTTAATAATCGATACGATATTTTATTAAAGTAATTGAGCATTCTGAAGCATTTACTTATTATAAGTGATATAAACATAAAATTTTTAAGAGTCTCCATGTTCTTTATAATTTTTAACTGATATTGCCATAGAGCAGAAATATTGACACAGGTGTAAATGATACATGTTGGGGAAAGCTTATGGCGTTTAGCGTAAATGCTGTTTCTATAATCGGGATTTAACGCAAACTATCATGAGATACCTTGTTTGAATAACTCAGAGTTTGTCCACATCCGGAAATTTCATAAGCAAACAACAGAAATTAAGCGCTTCATCATTATATTAAAGGACACTAAAATTAATAATTTGAACAATGGGATTACGATTGAGGCTAAAAGTGTCTGATGTCTGGGAGTGCCTTCATATTTATTTTCATTAGCAAATTTTTATGAGAAAATAAACCAAAATTTTACTCAGCAATTAATTCAACCAACGAAATACCATAGGTTCAGTGTCATCAATTTGTGGGCATCCATTTTAATTTAATATCACATGTTTTTGCTTTTTGAAGGGTACAATATTCAGAAGTTGATATAGTGTCTTATGGAAGAAACATGCTTACTCAGAAGCAGTGTGAATTAGTTGATTTTGCCTTGTCTTATCGATTAGTTTATTGGATTCTCAATGCTCAAAACAGGGTGAGATAAATTTGTTACCATAATCTTTAAATTAATTGCTATGCAATTTATGGGCCCGCTTTTTGTTGTCCGTCCGTCCATCCGTTGTTCGTTGTCCGTCTAACGATTGCTGGTTCGATACCCGGAGAGGGCAAATTTTTTTTTTAATTTAATTAATATATTGTTCTTGTTAATACCATTGATAATATGACTTTTTGACCGTGTCCTGGCTATTGACCAATAAAAAAATGATGACCATTGGCCAAATTGTGATTCGAAATTTTTTTTTCGTTTTTGAATTGGTATATTAGGTTAACAATGATAATCCCTATGCCCTCCCCTAGAAGGGTCTACGCCTCTACTGATATGGGTCCCTGTGCCCCCCCCCCTACAAAAGCCTATGCCTCTACTGATGTGGGTTCAAATCCCGGCGAGGGCTAATTCTTAATTGCTGGTTCGATACCCGGAGAGGGCAAAAAAATTTTTTTTAATTAAATTAATATATTTTTCTTGTTAATACCATTGATAATATGACTTTTTGACCGTGTCCTGGCTACTGACCAATAAAAAAAATGACCATTGGCCAAATTGTGATTCTGAATTTGTTTTTTCGTTTCTGAATTGGTATATTAGGTTAACTTTGATAAGATAATTACCTATGCCCCCCCCCTACAAGGGCCTATGCCTCTACTGATATGGGTCCCTGTGCCCCCCCCCCTACAAAAGCCTATGCCTCTACTGATGTGGGTTCGAATTCCGGAGAGGGCAAATTTTTATTTATTTTTTTTAATTAATATATTGTTCATTTTAATACTTGATAATATGACTTTTTGGCCGTCCGCTGGCTACTGACCAATGAAAAAAATGACCAATGGCTAAAGTGTGAATCGAAAATTTTTTTTTCGTTTTTTGAATCGTTATATTGGGTTAACATTGATAATTACCTATGCCCCCCTTACAAGAGCCTATGCCTCTACTGATATGGGTCCCTGTGCCCCCCCCCACAAAAACTTATGCCTCTACTGATGTGGGTTCAAATCCCGGCGAGGGCAAATTTTTTTTAATTAAATTAATATTTTGTTCTTGTTAATACCATTGATAATATGATTTGTTGACCGTCCGCTGGCTACTGACCAATGAAACAAATGATCATTGGCCAAATTGTGATTCGAAATTTTTTTTTCGTTTTTGAATTGGTATATTAGGTTAACATTGATAATTACCCTATGCCCTCCCCTACAAGGGCCTATCTGAATCCGTCTTCCAACTTTCTGACTTGCTGGTTTAATACCCGGAGAGGACAAGTTTTTTTTAGATTAAATTAATATTTTCTTCTTGTTAATACCAAATATGACTTTTTGACTGTCCGCTGGCTACTGACCAATGAAAAAATGACCATTGGCCAAATTGTGATTCGAAATTTTTTTTCGTTTTAGAATTAGTATATTAGGTTAACATTGATAATTACCCTATGCCCTCCCGTAGAAGGGCCTATGCCTCTACTGATATGGGTCCCTGTGCCCCCCCCTCCTACAAAAGCCTATGCCTTTACTAATATGGGTTCGAATCCCGGACAGGGCAATTTTTATTTTTATTTTTTTAAATTAATATATTGTTCTTGTTAATACCATTAACAATATGACTTTTTGACCGTGTCCTGGCTACTGACCATTGAAAAAAATGATTATTGGCCAAAGTGAGATTTAAATCGATTTTTTTTCTTGATTATAATTATAGGCTAGTTATTTGGCTGTCTGCTAACCATTAGAAAAGATCACCACTGGCCAAAGTGATGGAACATTTGTATAAATAATTAACTAATCATTTTGCATTTAATACCCCCCTTTCTCGCCCCTTCCCACCTTTTTCGCCCATAAATTGCATAGCAAATATGCTACTTTTATACGGAGTATAGATGAGTTTCGTTCCCCCTTCCCTTCACTTCCCCCCTTCCCTTCTCCTCCTCCACTTCCCCCTTCTCCCTTCCCAACGAGGGCCGAAGGCCCGAGTTTATTTTAATTTTTGACTTAGGCCATTCTATAAAATAAAGTAATTCCAATAATATTCTTTAACATATAAAAAACATGATAAATTCATTAAATATCTCATTAAATTAAATTACTGTCAATTTAATCATGAAATACCTAACCTCGAATAATAATGCAATTGTAAATTGTATTTACACATTAGGACATTCTCAAGGCCGCTTAACTGAGCGCATAAATATTTAAGCTGATCAACATCAGCCATATTTACTCACTATTATTTGATGAGCTAATAATGAATCCTTAAATCTATATTATATAGCAAGGGGCAGTAATAAAAATTGTAAAGATGCTGGGTCTTGTAGGGGTATAAGATTAAATGTTTGGACTGATAGATGGCCTCGCTCATTTTGATTACACAGGTATTTTTGACTAACTATAAAATGCGCCCTATGTAATTATCGGTACTATATTTTTTTTTCCTATAAAATTTATTTGATATTTGAAGAACCCCCCCCCCCAAAAAAAAAATATTTAATCCTGCGCACGCCCCTGTCAGTAATAAATCGTCATTTTAAGTTTTCACATCCACAAATAAGATACTGATGAGACCTTTATTAAGCTTGTTTCTTATCCTTATCCCTTGTCTTTCATGCCTTTCAGGGGTTACGAGAGGTATGTTTAATTTACAATCGTTGATGATACCTTGCACTAAAAAACATTTTTTAGAAGTTACAAGGATAAAAAGAGCCTCCATTTATGGCATCCAAAGTGTAAAAATCAAGATTCCATCTGGACAAAAGCCCTGTAACGATTGTCTCGAAGTTGAATTCAGATATCCAAGTTTCACCGATGATAATCAAATATTTAATTTTCTGTATACTTTGTATCCATACATTAATGACACTTACCTTTCCGATATACCCGTCCAAGGGCCTAAAAAACTTAAGGTAACTCATAGGCTTTCATTTTATAACTTCTATCAATTTTTTAATTAATAGCTTACGAAGGCCCCTACAGAATATACCAAATATAAGTTTTATCTTAGGGATGTTAAGCTCAACCGAAAATATTACCTAAAATTGGATATAAATTACGAAGAAAATGGAGTGGATCCCGCTTTTTCTGCCTTCAGGCATTTTACTTGTAACTCTTTAAACTTTTAAGATCAAAAAATCCCATCCCAATATATTTTATCTAATCATGGCTTGGCAAATTCTAAATTATAATTTTTATTTACTAGATTACACATTAGCTAACGGGAATCGATCATTAAAACAATCAGGTGAATATGTAAATATTTTATTTTCCAGTGTTATTGGTATTATTATTATTACTAATTAATAATTCTTAAAGATTTATAAATTTAGTTTTGGTGAACAAAAAAGAGAGCTCTTTTTATACAAAATTTGATTAATAAATTTTAAACTGATTTAACAAATACAAATATGAGCTATTGGCTTGAAACTGAATGTGGATTTAAAGTTGGGAAATATTAAAGCATATACAAAAGTTTTTAATGTTTTCCTCCATTATTGCTGATTTTGTAGTTGTTAAGGACCCGTTTTGGAAAGGGGACTCTCATTTGTCGCTTAGAATGCCACAGAAATAGGCATTCCAGGCTACTAAGATGGTGTGTGCTTAGGGCTATAATTTTTAAAAACTTCTTACAATTAATTGAAGTATCCTAATTATATCTTTTACAAGTATCCAACAAATTTTCAGTTGCGTCGTGTTCAAGTCGTAAATAATTCGGACAGGGTTGGCATTAGCTCAAAATCTAAATTTATTTAATTAGTGTCGAGCGGACAAGTTGATGGGTTTTTTGGGTGTACTTTTAGGTTGTATTATTATCATATTATGGCCGTGAGCGGTACAAAAAGTAAACGGTCTCTAAAGCAATAAAAGTCCTATATTGCGAATTTTCGGACTGAAAAATTTTAAAAAATGTAATGTAAATATTAATTAAAAAAGCATATTTATCTAATGTAATATAAAATATTATTTACTCTAGCGAGACATATAGCCCTACCAAATTTACGTTCCTTCGTTCTACGTTATCCAAGCCATCAGGAGATAGAAGTTTTATGGTCTCAGGACAATAATCTTAACTTTTCAAATTTTTATCTTAATATCGCCTCAACCGATGGAAAATATCAAATGGGTCATTACATAACTGAGGTAACACCTTAGACTGAATATGTTACCCAAATGCTTTTAAAAAAGAAATATTTGGTCATCATTTAGGTGCATAGAAATTTTTTTCCATAATTTAATAGAGCAACTCTTAACACTTAAATTAAGGGACAGGAATGAATTAAAATTACAGAGTAAGATTTAAATTTTAAATAAACAAGCCTAAATACTAACAAAAATTTAAAAAAAGTGGCTAGTTAGGTATTTGACAAGTTGCTAAATTTTATGCAACAAAGGTATAAAATGTAATTATTTTACGATATAGCATTGGAATTAGAGGGGGCAATAATGATTTAGGAAGGGGTAAAATGATAATTTTTAAAAATTTTAGCCATCATATTAATGTATATTAACTACTTTTTGGATTTAGAGGGGGACAGCAGCCCCTCCCTGCCCCCTCTTGGCAACGCCCATGCGACATAGTTCTTTAAAATATATATATTTTCACTAATTTAAACTATTTTTTAGAATGAAACTTCACACACATTCGCCCCCGTGAAAAATAACAAAGAATATGTGATTTTAATGGGATACAAAGAAGAAATAGACGAATATGACCCTTCTAATTATAATATCTCAAGGATTTTTATTCACACAGAATAATCTCATATGCATTTTTTTATAATAAAATATTTTTAAAAAAGACAAACTTTGCTAGTATCTACAATGTCGATCCAGATTATTACTGGTACACATAGAGTATCTATTAAGCAATTCAAGCTTATAAAAAGGTAAACCACCATTTACGTTGTATACACTATTCAAAGAAACCAAGGCGTTTTTAGAAAGTTGAAATTTATAGTTCTCTTTTTAATAGATTTCTATATAATTGTATATTTTACAACCTACCAATAGTCTTGTTAAGGAGCGGCGCTACAGGCGCTACATTTTTTCAAAAAAAGCTGGAGCGCCCCTCCTTTTTAAAAATGAGGAGCGTGCGCGGGAGTAGCTCCTTTTAGGGCTGGAGGCGCCTTCGCTCCTTTAAATTTAATATATAAATTATATTATTTTTTAAATATTAATAATATTTGTTAATTAAAATTTAATGAAAATATAATTTTATTTTATTTAAATTAATTTTCATCTAATCATTTGAAACATTAAACATCAGTTTTTCCTTTAAAGATCCAAAAAATAAGGAACTAAAAGCCAGATTAATTAATTTTTTAAGGAACCAAATACCCGACGGAAAAATAGCTACAACTAGTTCACGGGAACCTTGTAATGATTTGGAATATTTCTTTGGATTCCATTAAATCAATTACCATGAAAATAATATATTAGATAGATATTTTTTAAATAATGATAGCAAAATTACTATTTTTGAACAAGTCCATGAATTAAAAAATATTATATTAAATACAATACCCCGCTTCCCTCTAGTGCTCCTGTGGAGAGCCTATTTAGTATAGGTCTTAGGGGAGAAGCGTGGGTGTTTGTTAGATTCTAATTTAAAAAATTTATTACTTTTAAAAGCTAATAAAAGATTATAAATATTTTGATATATCATATGATATAAATAAAACATTTTGATAAAAAAATATGATTTTGTTTCGTGTACCTTGTAAAAAAATGAAAATCAAAGGAGCGGTTATGGAGCGGCACTCCATTAGTTGGAGCGGGAGCGCTCCTTTTAATATGTAGTAGCGGGAGCGGGAGTTCGCTCCTTTTGAGAAGGTAGGAGCGGGAGCGTCGCTACTTTTGAAAAGGAGCGTTAACAAGACTGCCTACCAATAATAGATAAACCTGCAGAGAATATAGTAAATTCAAAATTGTATTCTATAAAAAAAACTTACCATAGGGGCCGGGCCGGGCAACTGTTTTAAAATTTGACTGTTGGGCGGGCCCGGGTGGGCACCATAACAAGATTCGGGCGATTCGGGCTCAATGTTGTTTTTAAAATAATGTATTATATTTACGACGGTCCCAAGTCCGTGTGCAAAAAGTGAAGGGTTGTCAGGTGGGAAACCGGCTATAAAAACCAACTCCAAAATTATGATAGTTTCGAACAAGATTTTACAAAAAAAAGGCTAGGACGTCCTCCACAAACGACGCGCACTGCATACCCTGCCCGTGCAATGTGAAAAATACACTAGGGTTACTGCCCAACTCACAACGAAGGCGGTTAAGGAAATTAGTTGTTAAAAGAATGCGAATAACGTGCTAGAATGTGGGAACGTTGACGAGGAAGAGCATCGAAGTCGCACAAATGCTAAAAAGAAGAAAGGTACACATCGCCTGCCTACAAGAGACGAGGTGGAACGGAACGAAAGCTCGGGAAATAGGAGAAGGATACAAACTTTTCTACGGTGGGTCATCAAATCGTAAAAACGGGGTCGCTATTGTTCTAAGCGAATCGTCAAGGACAAGGTGGTAAAAGTCAAGCGTTGTTCCGACAGGCTAATGTGGGTGAAGATTGCAGATCAAGGGGGCCTCCTAACCGTTATGTGCGCGTATGCTCCCCAAATTGGGTGTTTGGAATCAGAGAAAGACATATTCTTCGATTCATTGGAAAAAGAAATACAAGGAAGAGGACAGGAAGAAAGGCTAATTAAGATTTCAACGCTCACGTAGGGAAAGATCGCCTCGGGTACGAACGCATCATGGAGGTTATGGGCATGGTCTGAAGAACAAAGAAGGGGAAAAACTTTTCCAAGTATCCCAAGAATATGACAAGGCGATCGTTAACACCTATTTTCAAAAACGCGAAGATCATATTGTTACCTATAGAAGTGGGAAACATTTTAGTCAAATTGACTATTTACTTATACGCCGAAAGGACCTATGGAGTATCAAGGATTGCAAAGTAATACCGGGAGAAGAAATCGCCAGACAACATCGTCCCCTTGTTATGGATTTTAACAGAAGAGTATTTCCCGAAAGAGAAAGGTATATGAACCTCGAATTCGATATGAAAGGCTAAAGGATACGTCGACGAACGAAGGATACCATCAAAAAGCCTCCTCACTCTTGAGTGCAAGGAAGTTGCAAAGGGACGTAGACGACGATTGGGAGACGCTATCTAAGGATATTAAGGAAACAACGATTCATGTTCTAGGACAGACCAAAGGAGGCAAACCTATGAATAGCGAACTATGGTGGTGGGATCAGGCATTTAAAGATTTCATCGAAAGAAAGAATAATCTATATAGACGGTGGCATAAATCAAAAAGTCGGAGGATTATCAAGAATATAGGGACGCAAAGAGGGCCACAAAAAAGGCCGTTGCAAAAGCGAAGAATGACGCCTACACCGAGATGGCAAACAAATTGGATCATAAAGGGGGCCATAGGCTTATGTACAAAATGGCCAAGATAAGGGAGAAGAAAAGTCGCGATGTTGGAGTTCTTAAAATAGTCGAAAACGAGAAGGGTCAAACCTTATTCAAGCCGAAAGAAGTGATGGAAAGGTGGAAAGGATATTTTAAGAAACTTATGAATATTGCAAATGACAAGGATTCCCTTCCCAAAATTGAGCCAAATATAAGTATGGTCGAACTCTTTCAGGATGATGAAGTTAGGACACAGATGAACAAGATGCAAAAAGGAAAAGCAAATGGCCTAGATAGAATACCTATGGAACCATTGCTCGGATGTCATGAAGAAGGAGTCATCACCATTACGAACCTCCTTAACAAGATATTGGGAGAAGAGCGAATTCCTAATCAATGGAGAGCAAGCACAATTATACCCTTATTTAAAAGCAAAGGAGACCCTCAGGACTGCGGCAATTACAGAGGTATCAAGTTAACTTGCCACTCCTTGAAGCTTATGGAAAGGATCTTAGTAACAAGGCTGAAAAACGAGGTGGAAATATAGGCTAATCAATTCGGATTTGTGGCCAGCAATCCACAATCGACCCAATCTTCGCACTAAGACAAATGATGGAAAAGTATGGTGAAAAGTGAAAAGACCTACATATGGTTTTTATCGACTTGGAGAAAGCTTATAACACGGTCCCCCGCGATTTAATATGGTGGTGCCTGAGGAAACAAAATATCCCTGACGCATATATACGGCTTACGAAAAATATTTATGAAGCCTCAAACTCTTGCGTTAGGACGACAGTTGGAGACTTTAAACCTTTTAGGGTTAAAATTGGATTACATCAAGGATCTGCTTTAAGTCCCTTTTTATTAAATATAATTATAGACACGATGACGAGGGACATTCAAAAGTCATCGCAATGGTGTATGCTATATGCCGATGATATAGTACTATGCGAGGAAACAAGGGAGAAAGTATTCGAAGAAGCCAAAAAGTGGTCAAAGCGCTTAGCTGGATATGGGTTAAAGGTCAACGATCGAAAAACGGTATACATGGAAATGAACGTTACGGGCACCCCATCGCTGGATGACCATCTAAAGTACCCAAAAGTGGACAGATTTACATACCTCGGCTCGTTGCTACATCAAAAGGGAGGTTGCGCAACGGAAGTCAATGCCCGGGTCCAAAAAGGATGGCTAAATTGGCGAAGTATATCCGGTGTAATGCGCGACAATAAAATGCCAATATGGTTGAAGAGCAAAGCTTACAAATCCATCGTAAGACCGGTGTTACTCTATGGAAGTGAAACATGGGCAGTAAACACCATGGAAGGAAAGCTATTACAAGCCACAGAGATGAGAATGATACGGTGGAGCTTGGGGTATACTAAGCTCGACCATATGACGAATGGCTTTCTCGTGACAAAAATGGGTATTCAACCTATGGCGGACATGATTAACGAAAATCGGCTAAGGTGGTATGGGCATATACTAAGAAGGGACACGGATGACGTAAATCGAAAAGTACTGGACATGAGGTACCGGGGAAGAGAGGAAGAGGACGACCCCGTGTCACGTGGAAAGGGCAAGTCGATAAAGTTATGACAACTAAATAGATTAGTCAAGACATGGCACTCACTCGGTCAAGATGGAAGAAACTTATCAAAACAAACCCCACAAATGTGGGACCTATAACTGATAAAGAAGAAGAAGAGTATTATATTGTTTTTGTGTATAATTTGTCAGTTTTTAATTTGATTTATAATGTTTGTTAATCCTAGTTTTTATCGAACAAAAATCAAAAAGCAAAATAACATTTTTTAAAAAATATAACGATATTAGTTCTAAAAATTTTAAAACACACTATTTCGGGTCGGGCAGTTCGGGCCTTTATAAATCGGGCATGGCCGGGCGGACACATAAAAGGGTTCGGGCGGGCACATTATTTATAAAATCGGACAGGGCCAGGTTCGGGCATAAAAATTCTAACGAACCTGACCTCTGCTATGTTTAACATATGAGTTATAAAATTATTAGATGACTCAAGAATGGTAACTCTTGAACGCAATTATAGTATGGGGGAATATGACTTATTCTAATATTGCTATCAGTCAAGAGTCAATTATTTGAATTTACTTCCGGTTTGGAACCAATCTCAATATAGATTTTTAATTAATTTAGTGTTTGAAATTGGCATTTCATCGATGTCGATTAAATTTAAATTAAAATATAAGAAGCCTTTTTGCTATTTGTAAGTCGATTTTGATTGATTTATACCTAAATTCAGCCAAATTTATTTAAAGCCATAAAGGATATTGATAATATCTTATTAGATATTAAGTCAGCGGTGAGTATATATTAATAGGTCATGGTAAAAAAAATTCGTTTAAGAGATAGCATCATATAGATAATTGCCAATTAATCCCTTCTTAATTTAATCTCTATCGAACAGCAATAGAATATTTAAAAAGACTTTTGATCTTATTTTATTGAAAACCATTCGCTTCTGTATGTTAACTCAACAGAAAATACCTGAACGAGAACAGTAAATCATTGGAATGGGTCAGTTTGATGTCACATTCGTAGTTTACCTCATAATAGTTCCTGTACAATCAATAATTGGAATCATTGGAAACGCTATTACGTATGTGGTAGTGGGTAAACTGACCGATCGCATCAGTAATTTGTACTTGAGATATATAGCGGCTTTTAATATCTTAGTTTTGCTATGTAATCTCATCTATCCTTTTGGTGAAAAGTTAGGTTTCATTTTTCATCTCTCCTTCGTAACCGAATGTCCTTGGATATATTTTGTGCGAAAAATGCTCTTAGTCATTGATAAAACCCTCAGCCGAGCCTCTATTCTGGTTATGACGTGCTTTTTCATGGATAGGTACATGATTTTAACTAAACCGAATCGCACAGCAGCCTGGAGGTCGGCCAAATTCCACCGATTTATACCATGGTTGTCTCTGGCCATGGCATTCATCTGGCATCTACCACTGGTTAGGTGGTATATTGTAACAAGAAAGCAATGTGACACAGGTAAAATTTTTATTTAGTTAATAACCTTATCTTTGTACAACAGAGTTCCATTGTGATCAAAAAGTCAGGATACCTAGAAGCCTTAATTTTCAGATTTATGAATTGATGCGAGAAGTTTGCTTGATTGTTCTGCCTGCCCTAGCTATGTGTTTCTTTGCCTATTCTACGACCAAATCCATCCATAAGTTCAAGGATCGGATTTGCAAAATGATAAAATTTAATATCAATACAATTAGCTCCAAAGAAAATCTGCCTGATAAAAGCATTAATAAAAATTTGTCCCCAATTCGTGTACATAGACAGGTGAGTGAAATTAGGCAACACACAATCGGAGTTGCCCCAGCAAATCATGTTCTTTTATCAGAAGGACACTCAAACAAAATGCCTGAAAAAAACAATAAAATAATATTGAGTCTCTATGGTTACGTCCTCTTATACTGTTTTAGTATCATTCCTTCGGCCA
This sequence comes from Gordius sp. MW1, assembly GCA_964036665.1. Lineage (NCBI taxonomy): Eukaryota > Metazoa > Nematomorpha > Gordioida > Gordea > Gordiidae > Gordius > Gordius sp. MW1. The sequence goes on from OZ038530.1 coordinate 19,330,716, forward strand.
TTATAAGCATTATATATAGCTTGTCTTACCTCGAGAGGGATATATGGTTCAATGGTAATTTATTGTCGAGCCGATTTTCTTATTTGGTAGCCGTATCAACCGGGTTAAATCAAGCAAACTATTGTTGGTGTTTCTACCTCTACGCACTACTTGATTCGCAATTTAGATCCCAAATTTACACATATTTCAGGTTATAACTGAAATGCAACTAGTCCCTGCATCTATAGTTTGTCTTTTAAAACTCATAAAAATATTAATATAGATGCACTGGTATTCATTGAACGCTAATGTACAATCGATTACATATTTTATGCGATGTAGAGCAAGAATTGTTAATTTAATCCAAAAATATTTAAATTTTATTAAAGTATTCTAAATAATAATTTTAAAAAAATTGATTCTATATAAACAATTCAATAATTTAAACCATAAATGATAGCGCAATGAGTTGACTTTCATTTTAAAGCATCATATTCGTTCATAGACAAAGGCAAGAAGTTAGATATTGCTTTAGGGGAAAAAAATTTTATACAAATGTTTTATACCTAATTTTATTAGATGTTAAAGAATTTGTAATTAACTGGGGCATTTGCACCTCCTTCCCCTGGCTACGTCATGTATAAAGAGAGCTAAGCCATATTTAAATAAACCATATAAAGTATCGAATATTTATGATTATACAAGCATTGCTTGATAGAAATGTTGCAGTCCGTTGTTAAAGAGCCATCCATGGTTAGTGTATTATAGTAAAACATTTAATATTATAAATCTAGAGCCGTTGCCATAGCTATATCAAATATTTGAAATAAAATTTGTAGGTCTCATTCTCTTGATACGTTTAATCTTTAGTTTTTTAATTATTAAAACAAGAACTAAACATGGAATGAAAATGTTTAAATGCTAAGTATTAAACTCTGAAATGCCGAATCTGTATAGAAATGCCTATTATTTATTTATTTTAGTGAATTTATGAAAAAAGATGACCATATATTAATTAAAACTTTATTATCTTCTTTGTTTCCGAAATCAAGAATATTTATTTAAGTATTAAATATCGATAGATCTCTGAAAGTTGCTCTTAATATTATTAATTTTGACCTTTGCTTTATTCCAAATTTGGCTATTCCCATTATTTTATCTTATTCCATGTTTATAATGTATTTTTTGTATGGCAACTTTATACTTGTACAGCATCATGGAAGGCTCAAACTTAGTATGGAGTATACATATTCTAAACTTAAAATAATAATTAGGCAAAATTAAGTGAGTATTAAACAACGCTGTGTTTATAATGATCAAAGAATCATCTTTCTAAATTAATAATTAAAATACTGAATTTTTTTTGAAAAGTTAGCATAGAGCAAAAAATGAATAAAATACTTGGCACAAATTTAGATCAATTAACTAGGCAAAATTAGTAATTTGATAACGACTAATGACTTATAAAAAAGGATAGAGGTTGGTAACTGCAGATTTATTGCCCCAATCTTTCTACCATTAAGTTAAAAAACTTTTTATTTTCTTACTTTGCCTTTGGCACAATTTTGCCAATGAATCTAAAAAACTGTTCTGGTTGCTTCTGTGTGCAGTTAAATAATAACAAAATTGGACTTAAGATCGAAATAATTTTTTAGATGATCTTTACTAGTGATGCGGAAAAACCGAAAAAAATCTCGGTCTCGTCTCGTCTCGAAAAACCGAGACGAGACGAGACGAGACGAGAATTCGGGAAAGGGAGTCGAGATCGAGACGAGAATTTTGATGTCGAGACGAGACGAGACGAGATTTTTTCGGCGAGATCTCGACTTTTTATTGATCGTAAATTTTAGTAAATTATTGATTATTTTAATTTGCATGATACATTTAAGGTAGTAAGTGTATATCAATATGTATGAAATATATTTGATATACAAAAAAATTTTAAGTGTAATAAATTTTATACATCTTTGCAAAAATTAAAATTTGGCAATCATTTAGATTTACCTAAATATGGTTGACCCTTAGGGTATGTGAATACTTTTATAATGAAAATGTTAGGCTTAGAATAAGTTCAAATGGAATAGTAAATATTACTAAAGCATATTTGAATTTCGCAGTTACTCATCCTGCATAATGCGTTAATTATAAATTGGTGTTCAATCTTTGAACAATTATACAACTTGAACTAAGGTGGCTCGAGGTTTTTGAGCACCCGCCTAACGATTTCAAAAGTTAAAATATTAAATGACACAGTAATAGATTAAATCTTGAGTCATAAGTTTTTTAACTGTTTTTATGCTTAACTAATAGTATACCTCCCAAATTTTTGAACCTTAATAAGACATTATGTGAATACATAGTTTTGACGTATGCATTACTGTTCATATTATAAACAGGGTTGGCAGGTGCATTCAAATTTACTATAATTTCTATAACAATATAAAATACACGAACCTGTACTTTCCATATAAAATGTTATCTTTATGAATTAATTCATATTTTTCTATTGTCAATGAGAGTCCTGTCCCGCTAAATCTTTAAAAAGTTTGTGTATTACAATTTTTCGAAAAATATTAAAGTTTACCATTTGGATTTTTTTACACTGATTTAATATTTTTAAAAACACTCGACAAATTTTTATTCCGTATTTATATTTTTTAAAAGTCGAGACGAGACGAGACGAGAATTCTCGTCGAGACGAGACGAGACCGAGATTTTTCTAGACCGAGACGAGACGAAATCGAGATTTTCTTAATCGCTCCCGAGACGAGACGAGATTTTGTTTTCGAGACCGAGACGAGACGAGATCGAAACACTAATCTTTACCTGTTAATGTTATTAAGGTGGCTTCGAATTTCGAATATTTCCCAGAGCCACTTTATAAACTAGTCCTCTCTAAGTTAATTAAACGAAAATCTTCCAAAAAGTGTTGACTTCATTTTTTAATGTATAAGAAGCGCCTAAAAGAATATTATGTTTAAAATGAATTTGTAAGACATAAAAATCTTTCAATAAAAAGTCACTATAGGCTTAGCAAATCTAAAATTTGTAACAAGTTATAATTTGAATCTAAGGGCCCTGTTGTTAATTTAAACTGGTATATATATATTACCGTCACCTCATTGTTAATTATTTTTTTATATATTAGTTTTCTTTTGTATTTTATACTAAATAAATGTTGGTTGATAACTAAACATGTGTATTTCTTGAATGGGTTAATTTTTTTGGTGTTAAATTAATTATTTCGAGTTGTATTTTTTTAATTTCCATCAAATTCATGATATTATGATATACCTCAGGGTTATTCTATGTTTTTTAAACATCCATTGTAAACATATGTGAAAATAAAGGAACAACTATGTACTTTGCGTTTAAGTTTTATATAGAAAAGAATTTAGATTTAAAATTTTAATTACAAATCACTAATTTATAATGTTGGTCTCTTATTTAAAACAAAATTTTAATCATTAAAATTTTCGAAGGCGTAGCCTAGGAATCTATTCGAATTAATGCGGAAAAACTATCGCAATGAATTATCTCAATGTGGTCTAAAAGTATTTTAGGTTTAGGCATTCCACAACTTGTAACAAAAAGTGAATTTTTAATTCGTCAACTTTGTAATCACGACTTTTACGTAATGTTCAAAGTGTTCCCCTTTATCAAAGAAACTGCCAAAGAATGTTAACTACAAACTTTATGTTTTGTGACACTGGGGATGATTTTTATTTATTTTGTGTTTAAGTAAAAATATCACAAATTTAAATTAGTAAATTGTATGAATAATTAATTTGTTGTATTTTATTAATTTTGACACTTAATATAATTTGGCAGAATTAAAGTAATCAATAAAACTTTTCTCTTAATTGGTCATTAGTAACTGAATAAAAGCACTTATTTACTATAAGGTTTAAAAAGTATTATATATATAAAATCTGTTTAACGATGTCATAATTCGATTTATGATCGAATTCAATTCTATATAATAATTTAAATGCAAAAATTTTTTTTATCAACATTTATATTTATATAAAAATATAAAGTTCTGAGCTACTCCTATGCAGTGGCGTAGCTAGGGGGGGCCTAGGGGGCCCGGGCCCCCCCAAGAGCAAAAACCGGGCCCCATGGGCCCCCCCAAGGGAAAAATCTTGGGCCCCCGGGCCCCTTCCGCCATGATTTTTTTTTCTTAATTAAGAAACAATATAAAAATTATTATTATTGTTTCTGAATAAAAGTTTTAATTATAATTTAACAAATAAAATAACTATATAAGACAGTAAAGGGTGAAAATTGTATCAAATTGTTGAGTTGACATAATTACATAATTTAATATTTAATATTACTATAAAACCCGAGTTTTTTATAATTATTTCCACTTTAGTTTTATTAATTTATATGAATAGCAATAGCAAGCAATTTTTACATAACCCAATTCTGAATTTAATAATATTTCAATATATTTTGAAATTGCTCAAAAAGTTCAGTACGAGTTTCAAATCCCAAATATTTGTTTAATAAATGCAATTACAACGGTTAATAGCCTAATATTAACTTTAAATGCTATCAAATTCTTTATAATAAGGCAAAAGATTTAACTGCAATTTTTGATTTATTACCTTCTAAACGTATTAAAAAACCAAAAAAGTACGACCTATTTTACTCTTTTGAATCTACTAATTCATTAATTGATTTCAAAATTGATTTATATTATTATCCTATCATCGATAGAATAATAGCAGAATTAAACATAAAATTTTCGGAAATTAATTGTAATTTATATAAGTCCTTAGAATGGTTAAACCCTTCACCCCCTTTTTTTGCGATAAATCTCTTTTATCAGAAATATGGAATTAAAACTGGAAGACGGCGAAATAAAAATGGCAAAAAATTTTTGTAACACATTATAACTCTTTATCTTCAAATAAAATAAAATGCAATTATATTTTTCACTTATTAAAATTTTGCCCTCAATAGTGTTTCCAAATTTTATTATTTTGATTAAAATAATTTTAACTATCCCAATAACTTCATGTTCAGCGAAAGCTCGTTCTCATTGCTAAAACGGATTAAAACTTTTCTTCGTTCCACAATTGGACAAGATAGGTTATCTTCCTTAGCTTTATTGAGCTTAGAACATGACTTTATAAATGTTACGCCCCCGGATGATATTATAAATTCGTTTGCAACATTGAGTAAAAGGCTTAATAAACTACTATTCAAAGACTAATTTTAATATTTATTGAGGATCACCTTAAAAAAGCCTTTTTTAAATGTTCTCATTGTTTTCCTGATGTAAATGCTGCCTGAAAATGCAATATTGCATATGTAAAATTAAAATTTGTTATATATATGGCCAAGATTTTTGGGGTTGTGGCAATATTTTTTATAAAAACTTTGTTATATAGTTTTTTAACTATTTGCATTATTTTTTAAAATGTCAACAATTTCTTGTCAATATCCCCGTTCCACTTTTGCCCTTCAATTCATTTATACAAAACTTATTATACCATGTGAAATTTTCTATATTGTTTCAACTACATCACTTTGTTTTATTTATGGATAAATTTTATTTATTTTATGCCCTATAAACATGAGGGGACATATTAGTGTAATGTTAATAGAAAAAATACACAAAGTAGTAGAAGTTTGTCCAACGTTTATGAGGGAAAAGTTTTTTAATTGTATTTGACCCATGCTCGTATTTAGGTTTTGGATTGGGAAGGGGGGCAAAACATAAATATTTTTTATTCTTAAAGGTGTGTGTAGGAAAATTTTTTTGTCCCCCCCCCCCCCTATTTGACCAGCTCAGCCCCCCCCCCCCAAGGCAAAAAAGCTAGCTACGCCACTGCTCCTATGCATAGATTATGCACAAACTCATATTCTATGAATTTACAAAAAACGTTTCATATTACGATTTAAATGAAATTAAATAAAACCACTATCGGATTAAAGATCAGCCTTAATTTCAAGCACATATTGTCGCACTAATTGTTTGGACAATTTTTTCAGTCTAATTAGGTAGTAGTGAAGATCAAAAACTAGGTTGGATATTTGAATTGGTCATTTTGCAATAAAGCCTAAAAATGAATTTGAATGTATTGAAAGAGACGAAATTAGATGTAGGGAGCATTTAGATTGAGGTTTGAAATTACCGAGGACAAAAATGTTATTAAATAAATATTTAATAAATTTATAAAGATATTAATTATTAATAAAGTGCTGCTATAAAATTATATTGCAACTTTTAGTGTCCCCGTGCTCTGTATTAACCTCATAATTTTGAGAGAACGAGTCCTACTAAAGGTTAGATAACCTATTCGGGAACCGGTCAAAGGAGCACAGAAATAGCATCGAAACTCGTCATGATTGCTGAGGATGAATTTATCATATTGTCTTAGCACAAAATATTTTATATTAACATGTCCTTGTGAAATCATAACAAGTAAATATATGGGTTAGGGTAAGTGTTAGGGCTAGGGTAAGGGTTTGGGTTATAATAACAAAGTGTGCTCCTTTCCTGATGAGCTCTGATGAGCTCCTTTGACCCCCACTCACCTATTCCATAGGGTGTCTTTTATAATTGAAAAATCGTGTATATCTTTAACAAGTTATCCACCAATTAAGAACTTATACTTAAGAAGCATTATCTGATTCATCTCTTTCTTATTAAGATGGTGTTTAAGATTGCTATTTTATTTTTAATAATGCTAATAATCAAACCGAGTTTAGGAAAAACTAAAGAGAGAGATTCAAATCTAGGCAAATTACACACAATCATTGTGCCTATTTTATCGTAAGCGCATCTATAAAACGCTCCGATTCAAAATTAAATTTGATTTTGAATGATTAAATTTAAGATAGGATAAAATAAACTTTGCAAATCCTTTTATATTTTCCTCTAACGACCTTTTTTAGTTGAATTTTGCGGCAATAAAACAGCTTGGTTAACCAGCTAAAATGACATTTTTCTTATAGTTGTGCACAAGTTCCTGATATTGAAGCAGATCTAATTAAAATTAATAAAGCTTAAAAATTCGATTAGAAAACAAATCAGCGTTGAGGGTTGCTGAAGGAATAGAAAATGCCCTAATCAATTACTACATATATTAGCGGGCAATTATATTAGTCATTGAAATTTTTTAAAGTAAGTATGGAGGCATCAGATGGAAGACATTCCTTTTTGCTTAAAAAAATTAATTATATTATTTCGATATATAATATGGCTTACACTAATATATGCAATTTATTGTATTGATTAAACACATAACCAAGAATTTTAATATGAGTTTCAATAAACTCTATTAATTGCTATGCAATTTATGGGCTCGTTTTTTGTTGTCCGTCCGTCCGTCTGTCCGTCTGTCTGTCCGTTACCCTCCTATCTATTTGCATTGGGTATATTAGGTTATCGCTTTTTTAAATTAATGCATGAGAAAGAGGTGCCCCACCCCTCATCTCTATCTCCCTCGCTGTGTTATTTTTAAAATTAATGCATAAGAGGTGCCCCACCCCTCATCTCTATCTCCCTCGGTGTGTTATATATAAGATTTGTTAAATTATCTATTATATAATAAACATAGATAAAAGTTGTTTACTTTTAATGCTATGCAATTTAACTAGTTATATAATAAACATAAATAAAAGTTGTTTACTTTTTAATTGCTATGCAATTTAACTAGTTTTGGGGTTAGAATCCCGGAGTTTTTTTTGACTCTTATGATTGTTCTTGTTACTATCATTGATAATAAGAATTTTTGGACGTCCGCTGGCTCCTGACCAATGAAAAAAATGACCATTGGTCAAAATGTGAATCGAAATTATATTTTTTGTTTTTTTTTTACTATTATGATTGTTCCTGTTTCTACCATTGCTATTATGACTTTTTGGCCGTCCGCTGGCTGCTGACCAATGTTATATAATAAACATAAATAAAAGTTGTTTACTTTTAATTGCTATGCAATTTAACAAGTTTTTGGGTTAGAATCCCGGAGTTTTTTTGACTCTTATGATTGTTCTTGTTACTATCATTGATAATAAGACTTTTTGGCCGTCCGTTGGCTACTGACCAATGAAAAAAATGACCATTGGCCAAAATGTGAATCCGAGTTTATTTTTTCGTTTTTTTTTGACTATTATGATTGTTCCTGTTACTACCATTGCTATTATGACTTTTTGGCCGTCCGCTGGCTCCTGACCGATGGAAAAAATGACCATTGGCCAAAATGTGAATCGAAATTATTTTTTCGTTTTTTTTTGACTATTATGATTGATTGTTCCTGTTCCTACCATTGCTATTATGATTTTTTGGCCGTCCGCTGGCTGCTGACCAATGGAATAAAATGACCATTGGCCAAAATGTGATTCGAAATTTTTTTTTTCGTTTTTTTTTGACTATTATGAATTTATATCCACTTTTACCGTGTCCTGGCTGCTGACCAATGGAAAAAAATGACCATTGGCCAAAATGTGACTCGAAAATTTTTTTTTCGTTTTTTTACTCTTATGAATTTATATCCACTTTTACCGTGTGCTGGCTGCTGACCAATGGAAAAAATGACAATTGGCCAAAGTGAGCATCAAATTTTTTCTTTCCGTTTTTTTTGGCTATCATTGACTTATAGAGTATCTGTTGGTACTGACCAATGGAGAAAAAATGACCATTGGCCAAATTTTTGATTTTTTTAATTAAAAATTGTTCAAATTCAACAAAAAATTTCTCCCAACAATTCTGCAAATTCTTAACATTGTGATGTTTTATAATATAATGTTTGTTAGACCCATAATCACTAAAGGCCGTAAAAACTAATGTAATACGCAACTAGATGCAAACACTAAATCTAACCCTTGCCTATATTACATTTTACCTATATTACATTTTGCCTATAAATGGAAAATTTGTATAAATAATTAATTAATCATTAGGCATTTAATACCCCCCTATATTTTTATAGCTATAGAATTTATAACAATTAGTTAACTCCATGATTTACTACGCTACAGACTGTGTGGTAAATTAGTGATTCTGCTGCCAAAAAAAGAGACAACCCTCCTAACCTAAAATGTTTAACCTAATTTCATATAAAAATAAAATAAAGATGCCCTATCTTACCCTCTTATCCTTCCTCCGCTGAGTTGGTATTATTAGGGGGCGGGAGTGGAGGAGATCATCCCTCAACCCCTTTTTATTATTATTGATTATTATATGCGTTTAGTTTTAACGGAGGGAAGGGGGGGGGGTAGTGTGAGCGTTTAGTTTTGGGCGGGAGTGGAGGAGATCATCCCTCAACCCCTTTTTATTATTGATTATTATATGCGTTTAGTTTTAACGGAGGGAAGGGGGGGGGGGTAGTGTGAGCGTTTAGTTTTAACGGAATAAGTATTTAAAATAAAATACTAATTTATTAAAACCACTTTTTCACCAATACCCACATATGCTATAGTATGAACGTTGAAGCTCAATAAATAATAATAACTTTCTGATGGAATCGTTCTTTCTAAATCTCGCACAATAACTCGAGGCCGGTTAATTGAAAGATAGAAATTAATATAATAGGGTCTAGAAATAGTATGGTAGTTCTATGCATTCGTCAAATCATTAATAGGACTAGGATTTAACTTGATTAAAAGAAGGAAAACTTTTATATAATCTAGTCGTTAAATGCTTTAAACTGCTGATACTGGTTTTTTTCTAATCCTTGAATTTAAATGTGCGCGTTGGAAAAGTATTAAATTCGCCACTTTTTTATACTCTATATAAATCTTAAATCAAATTGTTATAAATTAAAGAGAATATTATTAATTACAAAGAAACCCGAAGGCGTTAGCGCTTCACCTTATGTGTGGTTATGTTCCGACCCCAAAAAGCTTAAATTCAACATACCTATACTGGAGCAACCAAAAATTTGTGTGTTTTATATTGACTTTTTTTATTATTTTAAACTTGCTATGTAGAATTGCGTTTTGTGACCATATAAATGTAACATTTTTATGTTATATTATTTTTTAGATACATTAGAAAATCAAATGTGGAAGGCAGCCACGAAAAATTTAATACAATAATAACTATTATTTAATTTATATACGTACGATAAAAATTGTTATTGCAAATTGAAATTTTAATTAAAAATTTAACGTTTTCCGGTTATGAAATAAATTATGCCCAGAATGTTTTAGTATGTGAAAGTCTATATATCTAATCTTAGAAATCAACAAGTTGTGCAAGATTAAAATTAATTTTAGAATGATGTTTAACCTAATTTCATTTATTAAAATATAATAAAGATGATATTTATATACTTTATCCAGCCGACATTTATACACTTAACTCATTTATATTTTCCCGCTTCGTCAAATTGTAAATCATAATAAAATTTTACGTTTTTTTTGGCTAACATTGATAATTACCCTATGCCCGTCAGTCCAATTCTTTTGCATTTAATACCCCCCTATAGGCATTCTCGCCCCTTCTCACCTTTCTCGCCCATAAATTGCATAGCATATAAGCTACATTTATACGTAGAATAGATGAGTCGTCCCCTCTTCCCTTCCCCCCCCCCCTTCCCTTCCCCCCTTCCCTTCCCCCCTTCCCCTTCCCACGAGGGCCGAAGGCCCGAGTTTTAATTCTTTACCCTTTTATACTAAAATAATGTTAGTATATCTAATTTCATGGGCGTAGCCAGCTTTGGAATTAGAGGGGGGGGGAATAATGATTAAAGGATGTTTAGGGAGGGGCAAAATGAACATTTTTTGAAATTTTAGCCATAATTTTAATGAATTTCAACAATTTTTTGGATTTAGAGGGGGGCAGCCGCCCCTCCCTGCCCCCCCCCCCTCCTTCGCTACGCCCATGTCTAATTTATGTTACATAATATATCCAAACATCTTCAGTATTAGATGATTGTACTATGATATGCTATGGCACGTAATTGTATGAATTATTTTAAAGGCCATCTTCATAAATTCTATTAAATTTAATTTATTCCATATTTGAATATTTTTGGTATTCATAAAACACTGATGTTAGTTGCGTCATTAATCACACGGTGCCATTGAATATTATATATTGCAATTTGATGTATAAATTAAATGCAACTACCCTGACCATTTATAAATAATGTTTAAGAGTTGTGTTGCGATACTTATACTTACGTCTTGAATATAAGTGTAGATGTCAAAAATCCAATATTTGTGGTCGCTTGTTTCTTACAAACAACATATTAAAATAATGCTTTTTTAGCCAAAAAAAGTTTGCGAATTTATCAAAGCTTCAAGATATGATAGTTAAATATTATTGTTATATATTAAAGGGTCGATGGGTAAACCTTTGTCAATTATTAATCGCAAAAGTAAACAATTACATATATCGTTATCACAAAACTTATATTTACAAATAAGCGACTATAAAATTAGTTATAGAGATCGTTTGGACGATGATTGATATTAACGGAACGTCATTATGTAAAATGACTTATACGCTTTTGGGTTCCATCAGGGGAATCCACGTAAACTATTACATGCGGTGAGGTTATCGATGAACTTGCCCTTTTCACTGGTTCGTAATTTTTAGGCCAGAGATCTGAACTTGGGCTACTTAGATTTCCTGACAGCATATGCTGCAAAGTTTCTTCTGGCGTTGAGGCAGTATTTTTGTCCTTGTAAAATACTGGACGCGAATCTCTGAAAGTTTGTGGGTGGAATGGAAGTCCACCACTTACTATTATAAAGTATAAAATGTATAGCAGCGAAAACGTTAAGGAACTAGTTGTTGCTAAAAATTTATTATGAGAATTGCTTTTTTAGAGATTTTTTTAAAGCTTTATAATATATGTGACTTCGTTCGTACAAATAAACTTTTTTTAGTCACAATTATTTAATTTTCTAAAGGAAAACTAAAATGGGGAAAAAATAATATATCTTTTGAAGACTTGCATCACTTTAATGTTTATTTGAATCCAAAAAAATGTGCGATACCACATTTTTTAAATGTTAGTATATAAGAGATAAAATAGTATGTAATACTAGGTATGTCGAAATCTATTTTTAATAGACGCGCTTGAATATGTCTAAAGTCCTATGTTAACACAATTTGATATTAAAATTTTCAATACAAATATAAAATAACTTTTACTAAACAACACAGACTTTTTTTCTTTTTTAAAACTTTTATTATAGAAAATAACTACTGTTTAATTTAAAATAGAAGGTAAAGTTTTTTATTCAATTATATTTAGTTTCATAAAATGGTGCTACTCCTAGGCACACATTTAACATATTAAAAACACCCAAGGAGTAATATTTAAAAAAAAAAATTTTTAATGAGTTGAGTAAATAATCTATAGTAAAGAATGGTAAGTTAACTCCTTAAAAATTTATGAAACTTTTATAAAAATCAACAAATCCGACGAAATAGCTGGACCCTAATCTGTGTTATATGCGACACAAGGTACTTTTATTTGTCATAAGAAGTTTGCAATAACCTGTCAAGTCAATTCTAATTTTCTTGCAATTATAGGGAGAAATATTTGATGGATTTTCGTTAAAAGCGGCTTGCATATATATAGTATATTTCATATCAAATAAATTTAAGTGATTTCTCGATTTTAGGGTCATTTTCTAAAGATCACCCGGGATTTACATGGATCGATAATATGCAACTAATAATATTCATAACAGTTTCATGATGGGGCGTATCATTAATTTGCGCGGAGCAGATTGATTGATTTTTCCGTAGAAGTCGAAACTTATGCTTATGAATCAATGTATTGTAGATGGGTATGACAAGGGGCGATTATAGGCTTACATATTTCGCTCAGATTTATACAATCCAACCCTGGTTTACCCCAAAATCTAAACTGAGTTGGTAAGAAAGAGGGGGACTTTGAATTAATTTTATTGGCATTGTGACACTTGTGATTAATAAAGAATATAGATGGCCTATGTTTTGGGCATTACATTTATGTATAGTCTGAAACGGACTCATGGGAATTAGTTTTTATGCTTATAAAAGCATTGCACTACGAATAATTAAACTCTATAAGGCAAAGATGTATTAGATGATAAAGAACAATATAGTATACTCTTATATTTCTTATATACTTGCTTAAAACTTACGATTTAAAATTTGTAGGCAAATTTTAAAATGTTTGTCAGGGATAGTTGTTTTTAAAATATAGCCAAAAAATTTACGTTATATCAAATTGGAAAAATTAAATTAAAGTTATATAACTTGAACTATCTTCAGCCCCGGTTGTTGTACTGTCCTCTTCTTCCCAAACAGACGGAGGAGTCTCTGTTTTAGCCTGACTTAATATTTTTTCTTTCAGAGCAATGACTTTACCCCAACCTCTCTTGGATGTTGGAAATTTACCATCGACCCTAATGTGCGCCAAACTAGCTTTCCTGTTCAAATTTGCATTTGTGGAGACATTTAGAGGCGAGGTGGCGTTACCCACTAATTGATTGAGTGTGTGGCCCTTTTCGAGGCTTGGGATGTGACTTTCTCGATATTTTCCTACTCTTATTATAGGCGCTTGTACGGTTCTTTTGTTACCAATCACACTTTGTTTTCTCAACCCAAAGCCCGTGTGGAAGGACTGCGTGCCACCGTTGGCCATTAAAGCGTTAATAGCCGCAGTGTTATCACGCCAATCATTTTTGGTTTTTTGCGAGGAATCGCGACCTCTAGTCCAAAATTGTGTGCCCCCTAATGTTGTGATTCGAGGTCCACGGGAACCCCCAAACAACGAGCTCCCTAACAATTTATCCCAGCACACTTTGTAGATATAAACCAGGGCAGCGGATATAAGTATGGCTAACATGATTACAACGACACCGACAATAACTTTAACAATTGTATCCTCTTGTAATGGTTTATCCAGGCCATGCCTGTAGATGGGCTCAGATGTTCGGAATGTCATTTTTGGAAGAAATCTTTTTGGGGTGGTTGGAGTTGGGGGTGAGGTATAGGCCAAAGAATTGTAAAAGAATACGTCGGGTGATTTATAATCCGCCATGTTCATTCTTTGAATAAGTAGCTTTAATAAAAGACTAGGCTAGTCATGAATAAGTAAGATAATTCTATTTCCCACCTGTTAAATACAATAATTAAAATAAAAGTGCGTATAAACAATGAATATATAATTTTGGACCATATTTAGTAATAGTAAGAGCTTTTAATTAAAAATATGCATAAATAGGTAAATACATCATATATTTAAATTAATGCAATTTAATTAAACTATACCGCATTCTTTTATTATGTATGATATATGGCTTGATATTTTGTGCATACTTCATAGCCTAATTAAAACGTATGCAAATGCAAATCAAGGCTCGGTTGGGCTTATTGTTGTTTATTTAGCAACCAAGGTATAAGAAGTACTTTAAATGTAGCATCCTGTTATTTAATCAATTATTTCTGAACCTGTTAATTACCTTCGATTTATAACTTTTTCCGGCAGAGATCGGACAGCGCTTGTTGAAATCAAGACCTTTAAACATTTACGAATAGGCTTATGATTCTTTTATTCACAAGATATTCCCTCGTTAAACAATTGCCATTAATTTATTTTTACATTTTAAAATTATCGCCCAAATCCATCTCATATGAACGATCTAAAACAATTCGGCTCCCTAATACGACAGTACATCTAAAACATGCAATAATTTTGTCGTAGTCGCTGCTTTACTGCATTGTAGATCTATAAAATACTCATTCAAATTTTGTTTAGAATATAAAGTATTAATTGTTATTGAGCCTATCTCCTCTCTTTTTTTAAATATATTAATTAAAAATCTAATGTCATAATCATAATTTAACTTAACCTGGAATTTGTAAATTTATGTTTCTTCCTTAATTAGATTGTTACTACTGATTAATCGCCTGTACATGGGCGTAGCCAAGATAATCCAAAAATTGGTTAAAATTTATTAAAATTATGGCTAAATTTTAAAAAATGATCATTTTGCCCCTCCCTAAATCATTATTGCCCCCCTCTGATTCCAATGCTGGCTAAGCTAATGCGCCTGTATAATATTAAACAGTTTAAACACTTTTTAACAGATGTAATTGCTGCCAAAAGATTTTGCAGTTTTAAATTTTAAGACTTTTTTTGAAATCTATAATCCGTAATCCAAGTTATGAATAAATTACGAAATTAAAGTTATTTTTCATCATGTTTTCTAAACATACAGGAACATTTGTTAACTATAATATACAAATGTCTCGAAAATAGTATCCTGATTACCATTATTTATAATTTTATGATAAACTCTCAATAGTAAATCTCTTGCCCTATTTTCAGCTCGTTAAGAAAGATCCTCAATTTATAATTAAAAACAAATTAGGTTTCTCTTATATATAGATTAGTGAGATTAAGAATAAAATGTAATTAATAGCAGGCTCTTAATCTTAATGCCATATATATAATGCATAATATGCGACGTTTTACCAAATGCGCCATAATAGGTTAAAGGGTTTAAAAAATGTTAGCCTCGAAGATTTGTAAATAATTTTATGCTTTAGTTTAGATTAAATCCTGATTGAAAGGGCGTTTTGGTTCTGCCTTGTTAATGTGATAGTGTAAGAATTATTTAATAATATTTTAAAAACTTTTTGAAGTTCTATATTTAAATTTAAACTCTTTTTAAGATTTTATATATCAATGCAACTTAATATTGAAAAAATTATAATATGTTTCGCAAATTTAAATTGAAATGTTTATATCAAAGGTCTTCGAAATTAATTAATCCTAGTTCCATTAAACGTATACTAAAGAAACCTTTCATTATTAATACATTGTCACACTGTACAATTGTTGCGGCATTTTGATTAAAATATTTTTTAGATTGAAGCCAGAATTTAAATTATAGTAATAAAGAAATCAATTTATTTTTACATTAACACCTAATCTAAAAATTTTTAATTAAAAATAGGGTTTACTTTTAGATAATTATTTATTCATTTTTAAGTAGTATTAAAACAATGAATATTTTTTGTGTTTAATATATGTAAAATTTTTATAAAAATTGAATGCGCACCTTTTTCCCCTCAATTATTTGAATACTTTGGCATAAGCTAAAATATAACCAATATTTACATTACACTTTAACACTCTTTTCAACATAGATATTAAACAGTCAGAATCATGATATAAAATCCTTACCATGGGAGGGGGTGGCGGCTGCCCCCCCCCCCCCAAATTCTGGAAAAAAAAATTTTTCAATGCAAAAACTTTGAAAAATTAAAAAAAGTTATGTTTTGCCCCCCTCTAATTGAACTTTTAAACGTTTTGCCCCCCCCCCTAATCCAAAACCTGGCTACGTCCATGATCCTTGCTAAAATTAAATAAGATATTAAGACGAATTTAAACGTTTGCTTATGAACCATTAATTATATTGTGATGAAGCATGCCTTACATTTTTAAAATCTTTCAACAAATATTTATAGTATCTAAAAAACCAAGATTTCTAACAATTATTAATGCTATTACTGACCCAAAATCTCTTATATTATCTGTTTAAACATAAATTGCATAGCAATTAATACTATAAAATGCAGACTGAAGCATTTTTTTAAGTAAGATATCGTAATTTTTATTAGCATATTATTTAAACGATAATGATCAACAGCTTAAAAATGGAAATGGCTAAATAATATTTACTATAAAATTATACTATCCATCTCATTTTTTAAGTTCTTTAAATTTTTTTAATACATAAACTATTTTATAGGTAAAGAGAATTACATATTTTGTGAAGGTGAGATAAATAAATTAAAAAGTTAAGAATCGTAAATATTAGGAAAACATTCGGTTATGGCTAATAAATTATATTTACAATTAGTTTTAACACTTACATTAGATAAGGTGACGTTTTTATTTAAATATTTACGATTAATTGTACTCTTAAAACAAAAAAAAATCATCTTTTATAAATTTAACTTTTTAATTGTTATTATACTTTTAAATTTGTTTAAAGACTAATCATATATACATTTTTAACCCCATAATTTTTAGGACTCTATACTTTTTATACCATAAACAATTATATACGTTTACTCATGATCATTAAGTTAAAAGCATAGACTTTTAATATAATAATTAATGAGCAATATATAAATTATATAACATAAAATTAAAACCGCAGGTGATAAAAAAAATTTTTTACCTTCTTGACTCTATTATAATTTTGAAATACATTAAAATAATTACAATCCTTTTAAGGACATTCTATAAATAATTATTTTTTAGTAATTATCGTACAAAAGATATTTAACTTTAGTTAAAACTGTTAAAAAGCCATTATTGATTTAAAAAATTTCCTTGTATTTAGAGTTAGCTAACACTTATTAATATGTAGTACAAAACAATTTTATCTAATAAATTATTTATATGTAAAAAGAGTAGAATTTTGCCAAAAAACTTATCAAGAGCAGAAATAACGCATTAACGAAATTAAAAAATATTAAAATAGTAGCTAGTACGATTTTAATTTTAATGAAAATTTTTTAAAAATTTAATCGAGTTAATGTTTTGGAAGATATTTAAACCATGCTAGTGTTAGTATAAAATCTCAAAAGCTAAGAGACAACTTATTTTTCAATATTATTTCAATTTTCTAAATCGTTATCTTTGATAATATATATTTATAATTCTGTATTCCTTTTGTTAAGTGGAATCTTGCATCGACCGTGGTTTTTAAAAGTTAGAATGTTAATTTCAAATTTAAAAAGCAAATTAGGTAAATAATCAAATAATAATTAAGTGTACCTTGATTAAAATTAGTTATTAAATTTACAGTGCCATAATTTTCAGTTTTAGTAAAATTTGTGGTTTTTATTTTATTGCTTAATTAAAAAAAAAACGAACATTTAAAGTGTTTAGGGATGCTTAACCTTGTATAAAAATATTAAACTTCGATATTGCTTTACAAAATAAAATGAGCATGGCTCTTATAGCTAATTAGAATCAAGAATTAATTTTAAAATGCAAAACGAAGCAAACTTATTCTTAACTATTCAACACCCTGATAATATCAACTTTTACGAATAAGCATAAGTGTTGTGATAAAATTAATTGATAAAATTAATTGATAAAATGTAAGTTCACATACATGTAAATGGAATAAAGTTGGAATCTTTTTGGTAATGATTTTCAAAATAAGGGCTTTACACAATTGATTTAAATTTATTATTTAGAGGTGCAACACACAATACTCATTGGCTAAATCTTAATAAAAATGTTTTATAGGAATCATCCGAAACTCAGTTAAAATAAATATATACATACATGTATCGATTCGGAACATATATAATTAATATAATAGGTTGAAGCGATCCAATATGTAGGCTCCCCTCCCCCTTGTTACCACGTTTTTGAAGTTATAAAGAGAGTATTTAATCCTTTTAAGCATTGTAATATGAATCTATTGCCCTTTTCACCAACACGATCCCTATTTTTGTTATTATTAATTTTTTATTTGACGCGCATATACATAAAATTAGTACACTACACTATACAGACAGGCACTCATTTTTTGATTTATATAGTTATTAAAAACACCTACCTCTTTCATTCATCGAGGATAGATTGTCGCTCAATGATGAATGAAAAAAAAATCATTAATCTTTAGAAGCTTAAACTTTAACTGATAATAACAGTTTTAAAGCTAGTATAAAGAGGCCAGTTAAAAAAACCTATTGAAGTTTAAAAGTTATTGATTACTAAAAATGATTACAAATTAATGATAAGAATCTTATAATTTAACTCGTTATTATGTTTTGGATCAATAATTTTTTTAATGAATCTTTCTTTTTTGTCCGCGACTGTAAAGCAAAACAGATTATTTTAAATATTACCTTAAAAAGTATATGTTTTTAGTTTATAAGGCGCATATAATTTAATTACAATCTTTTACAACGCCAAATATTACAAATAAATTAATATTAATAAACAAAAACTTGAATAGGAAAAATCACATATTTTAATAAATAGAAAATTGATTCATACATTTCCATAAAAACGATCTTTTAATAATAGTCAATGCAAGTTAATTATATTTATATTTTTTTTTAAACTTTGAACTGTTTGATAATAGCTCATAAATAATTTCATAAATATCTCGACTCCATTTTGGAATGTTTCATAAGACATGATGAACCTAATTTTCAGGTTAAATAAAAACATTAAATATACTCTAAATTAATGATTTAGCATTGTTATTGTTATACAAAGTAACCCCAACCAGTAATAAAACGATATAACAAAAATTGCATAAGTTTTATATAGAAAGTTGATTAATAAAATGACGATTAGCTAAGGTAATTGATGTCGTCGACCATAGTAACTCGTTAATTGTCGAAATGTCCAGGGATTTTCTGATATTCTAAGTGACAAAGTGAGGCATGTTTTTCTAATTGTATAGCCAAGAAGCCAAACATTTTATTTAAGAGGTTGAATATAAGGCAGGACTTGACTTCATAAGCTATTTCTTCTCTCGACCTGCTAAAACGTTGATTTTAGTCAATAATACTAAACTATAAGGTTGACTTGACAGGCTAGGGTGTATTATTGCGTGTACTATAAATTAATTAGTGGATCGATATAATGTACATACAAAAGAACCCAATCCCCTTTATGTTTGCCAAAGATTTAATGATGAAATTATTTTTCATTATGTCTACCTGGCAACTCCTACGTTTTCGTCAAAAGTGGTTTATACTATTAAATATAATTAGCAAATTAAATTGAGATTGGCAAAATTAAGGCTGAAATTTGATATAATATGTTAGATTTTTTATAAAAATGTAAATCATAACTATGATTACAACGTTAGATCCAGATTAATTGGAAGTCGATAGCAAGTCTTACTAATATTTAAAATGGTTTTCGCTGAGTTTAAAAACAAATTATACGTGTTCTTAATTTTAAGATCACATTATACTAATGCAAACACTATTATGTTTTTCAAGCTGAACGCATTTAAGGAGTGTAATAAAAGGCTTATATAGTCATTTCCCTTATTTATGACCCTATAAAAGAAAGGTCTGCCTCTGCATTACAACCAATCCAACAGAGCCATTAGTGAATCCGAGATACTATGACAATGTCGCACTCGAAAAGAAATTTAAATTTTAATTCTATTGATAATGGGAAGCGGAGTGGTTGATTAGATCAATAGGAATGATCTTATTTTTCCACCGAGTAGCGTTGCCTTGGAGTCATGACGAGGCGCGATGTTTTGTTAGAATGTTTAAGGTTTGTTCCATGGGCGTAGCCACATTTTGGATTAGAAGGGGGGGGGGGCAAAACGTTTAAAAGTTCAGTGAGGGGCAAAACATATTTTTTTTAATTTTTAAGGGTTTTTGCATTCAATTTTTTTTTCGTCATTCAGGGGGGGGGGGGACGGCCTGGCTACGCCCATGGTTTGTTCATTTGAACAATCGATGAATATGAGTCAATATAAGGTCAAAACAGTAAAAAAATGTTAAGATTGGTTTTCAACAAAATAAACACGATAATTAAAATGCTGTTTTAATCGATATGTCATGGTTTGATTATAATGTTGATGCCTTTATCATTAAGTATTTTTTTGCCAACTTGATAAAAGTAAGTGCAACTTTTTATATTATATATAATAAATTTATCTGAAATAAGGTTTATATTAATTTTTTTTGTTTTGTCCCATGATTTTATTTCCTCTCAATAAAATAGAAGGAGCTTATTTTTAAGAAGATTAGCCAACTTGTTTAAATACACCTTTTTTGAGCTATCTGATTTTGGAGTATCACGATCTTAAATTGATTTAAAACTAAAGATGCCTTCTTATTTACTTTTGTTATTTTATAACTATAAAGTGTTAAATTTGAATAATGTGTGTTATATAAAGTACAATTTTTAATATAAAGCCTATGTAAAGGCAATAGGCATTGTTATAGTTTTTTGGTATTTTCTTGGTTATATTATGAAAACAGAATATATACTGGCCACAACACTCTAATTTCCATAATTGGCTTCATATTATATTCTTTGTTTTGAAAAACTTTGATTTAAGACTTAATTATACGCTCCTCACTCGATTATTGAACGTACTATGTCTGAGGATGGTAATTGTAAATTATATGTTGTAAAAAATACTCTTTGATAACTTGTGTTTTGATACATTTCCTCCATTCTGCTTGTATAATGAGTCAATTATATTAAAATGACGTTTATTTTCGCCACATTACCTCACCTTACAGTATATTATTACATTATTATTATAACCAAAATACCCGTTTTCTATCGTCGCATTAGTATAACGAACGGGAAAAAGAATCGCAAATCATTTGGCATTTTTGATAAGCAGTATAGGACAAGCTATGAACCTTTTGATCTGTGCAGCTATGATGATAATGAGATGCGGCCATTGGTTCTTAAATTCAACCACTAATGGAAGAATAAATGTATTTTAAAAGTAGAAGAATAATGATCAGCTTGGACAGATTTATAGAAAGAGCCATGCAGTATATGAGATTTAAGCATCTGGGCGTATTCCTTAACCTTCAGTTTTGGGAAACAGCAGCTTGAAATCAGGAGTGTTAAATTTAAGGTTGAGAATTGTTTCCATCCAGTTTTCATTCAACTACCGTAAAATTTCAAAAATCTTTAACAAGAATGCGGCCAAACGGAAACATTCTAAAATTTGGAATTGCAACTTACCGAAAACAACGGAAGCATTATCAACCAGAGCTGTTAAGGTCATCGTATTTACTTTAAAAAATAGCGCCCCGCATTTTAACGATATTTTTAAAAAAGGCAAGTCAAATATTGTTAGTATCTTTAAAATGTCCATTTTTATTTTTTATTACTTAAAAACATCAGTCGAATAACACTTTATTTCACAACAATCGGCGGATTGTTTTACACTCAATGTCATTCAAGGCTTAAGGAGAGTTTTGGAATTTATACTAAATTTAATTAAAATATTAAATTAAATAACAAATTTATCATTCGTCTTCACAAAATATGTATGTTTTAGCGATACTTAGATTATATTACTTTTTTATAGTGATTTATTCATAGCAAAAATCAAATATGAATAGTGCAAAATATGAAATGTTAAACTATTAAAAGACCATGGTATTCCTATTCTTATACATTTGCTTACTTTTTTAACCGAATTATTAATGTGTTAATGGTATCACCACAAGCGGTTAAATGGTTTATCTGGGCTGGATGAAAGGATTTGGCAAATGCATGGGTTTAAGGTCTTTATATCTTGTTTTATTCAGCTTTAACGCCATTAGATTTAACCTATCTCTAAAGTGTTGGGCAGGACAAAATAACCAAAAGCGAGCCCATAAATTGCATAGCGGATTACCTTTATAAATTTTTTTGCGACTTGTCAAACTTATTGCTTTATAACAAATAATTGCGAGATTGGCTAATAACTCCCGACAATGTAATGATGACCTTTGTTTACTTCTGATTTGTTTGACCACAACCCGAGCCCAATATCATTTTTTAATTGCTATGCAATTTATGGGCTCGTTTTTGGTTGTCCATCCGTCCTATCCTGTCCTATCCAACTTGGGATTCTTAGCAAATTGCTATAGAAACTTATACGGGGTCTTTATAGTTGTAGATTATGCTTCTGTAAAAAACTTGATTTTAATTTTTTTGGACCTCGCTTGAACCCAAATTTCATTTTTTGGGCCTTACTGATTACCATATCTTATTCTCTTTTAGCAACTTGTATAGGTTGTTACTTTTTAACGGATAATTGCGAAATTGGAATGACCGTTGCTTGCGTCATATTTGCCTGACCTCTCCCCGAGGCCATTTTGTTAATTGCTATTTATTTTTAATACTTCATTAATTAGTTTCTTTTGACAATATGTCTAGGTTGTTGCTATATAACGGATAAATGCGAAACTGACTTAAATAATTCCCTGCAAATTATTTTTTAGTATTTAATTTTTGCTGCTTCGTAAATCTTACTTTTTGAAGCACGCCCCATGTCTAAGTTATCTGAACCCGGCCAAAGACCAAAATTTTTTCTTTTTTGGCCTCACTTGATTCTTTATTTTCGCTGTAACAACAACTACCGATTCCTTCAAAATTGTAGTGATTTAAGTAGTGCACATATCTATAAATAATACTAAATCAAGCTTTTAGGTGAATTTAATTAGTGAAAAAATAAAGATAGCATCTTCAGCTGTCTACATATATTAAAGGGCTTAAAGTTTTAGTGGTTATATTTATCATCATAGGTAGATTTTGACCACCGCAAAAAATATTTTCAAAGCATGTATGATGTTCATAATTATTTACTAGTTTAGTTTAGCCTTCAAAGCAGGGTTTCTTTCAGGGGGGGGGGGGGCCCGGGGGGTATTAACACCCCCCCCCCCCCGGGGCAATTTCAAATACCCCCCCCCCCCCGGAGAGTTTTGATTGAAGGAAGCATGAACTCAAGTTCCATCATGAAGTCATAAATTATATTAATAGGCTAAAATTGAAATTCAATAAATTATTTTAATTTGTCAATAAAGAAAAAATAATTGGCGAAATTAAATTTTTATACAAGTCAGGTGGAAATCATTCATAGACATCATTTTTTAACATCTGTGAACCTTAATTTACAATCTTGAAAGTTACAAATTTTCTTTAATTAAAAAATATCAATAGGTAAATAAACATAATAATGCTTTTAGAATTATTAAATCACTACTCTTTTACACTACTTTAGTAAAAAGGAAAATCCTAATAAAAAAGATGGTAAATATGTTATATTTAGAATAATTTTAATTATGTATGGGTATTTGTGTTTATATAAAATAAGACATGAATATGTTTGTTTGTAATAGGTAAAGATGGGACTGAATTAAAAAAAAACTCTTGTTTTATCCCTTACTATGGGAAATTATGGTAATTATTTTTAAGCATTAGATATTATAAATATATATAAGTTAAAGGCAGATATTATTCTGCTTCCAGCAGTGAAATTCACTTGAACTCTGAAAGAGGCAAGAAAGATTTTGGTTTTTATATAGAAGTATTATATATATTTTCATGTTTTAGGTCAAGATAATTGTAATTCTGCTGGAGTGAGGAAAACTGTCTCTTCTTTTTCTTATGATAAAAATGCTGGTAATTAAAATTATGCAAGTTGTTTTTATTTTATTAATATATATTGGTGAAGATGAGTGTATTGGCAGCTCAACTAATTGCTCAGTCTCTGAAAGTGAAAAGCATGGGCAAAATTTAAAACTTAAACCATCATATAAATTTATGATTTCATGGACGTCTAAATACAAATGGCTAATTTTTGGTGAAGCCTTAGGTAGGGCTTTATGCTCTGTCTGTTCTCTTTACAACATACTTTCTTAAAAGAACACTTACCCGTTAAAATATTACATGTATTTATTTAATGATTATGCGTGTATGTATGTATTTATATATTACTTATATCACCAATAAAAATCAGTAAATATAATACAAAATGGTTTAGCAATTAAAAAATTTTACCCCCCCCCCCCCGGAAGTTGAAAATACCCCCCGGAGCATTTTTTCTGAAAGAAACCCTGCTTCAAAGTGTCATTTAGCCTCAAAGAATGCAAAAATATATACTTAAAATAGAAGAAGACGCTAATATAACCTTTTAGGAGTTGATAGGATTTTATATTGAATTATTTTATTTAGTAAGGTACACAAGATACGTCCAAAATACTGTTTTATTTAATATTTTATAATAGAGTTTGTATATATTTAATGTTTATATAATCTAATTTTGGATTTGCATGATGCAATTTGGATGGGAACTTTAGTATAGTAGTTTTCTATAAACATTCTAATTGTCCTATTAATGGTTCAAGTTTCTTTTATGGGCGTCTTAAAAATTTGCAGAATTACTTTAAAATTAAAAGAAAAAGATAGGTTTCCAAATATATTAAAATTAAAATACCATGAATTTTTGAATTGTATTATGTTAAATGGCTGTATCTCAAAACTTAAATTTGGAAAATTCTTTATCGAGTCCGCTGAAGGTATCCGGCAGGGTAATCGGGAATCCTATACCTACACCCCTGTTTTGCCGGGGTATAATAAATTTGATTCAATCAGTTTGTACTCAATGCGCCATAACCTATGCTTGATATGTGGATGATGCTACCTTATGTGACCCTTTCAAAAAAATTTCCAAACAAATACAGCTAATCCACATTTTTGAACCCGCTTCAAACCTCAAGTTGTATATTTTAAAAGAATGCGCAATAGTCCAGTGCCCGGACAACTAACTTTTTCTAGTCTTTAAACCCTTTCTTAAACCCGAAATAAATAATCACAAACTAAGGATCCCTATAGGTGGCCAAGCTGCCGAAAATTTTGCAGAATTATTACCCATTCTTACTTTAAAAATGTGACTCCCACCATGCCCTTATTATATATAAAAGCTATTTTAATATATCCAAAATTCAACACTATTTCAATTCCTCGACTAACACTACCTACGACGGTCCCAAGTCAGTGTGCAAAAAGTGGAGGGTTGGCGTCAGGTCGGAAACCGGCTATAAATACCAACTCCAAAATTATGATGGTTTCAAACAAGATTTTACAAAAAAAGGCTAGGGCGTCCTCACAAACGACGTGCACTGCATACCCCGCACGTGCATGTGAAAAATACACTAGGGTTACTGCCCAACTCACAACGAAGGCGGTAAAGGAAATTAGTTATTAAAAGAATGCGAATAACGTGCTGGAATGTGGGAACGTTGACGGGGAAGAGCATCGAGGTCGCACAAATGCTAAAAAGAAGAAAGGTACACATCACCTGCCTACAAGAGACGAGGTGGAACGGAATGAAAGCTCGGTAATTAGGAGAAGGATACAAGCTTTTCTACAGTGGGTCACCAAATCGTAGAAACGGGGTCGGTATAGTTTTAAGCGAATCGTTCAAGCACAAGGTGGTGGAAGTCAAGCGTTGTTCCGACAGGCTAATGTGGGTGAGGATTGCAGATCAAGGGGGCCTCCTAACCGTTATGTGCGCGTATGCTCCCCAAATTGGGTGTTCGGACAGAGAAAGACATATTCTTCGATTCATTGGAAAAGGAAATACAAGGAATAGGTCAGGAATAAAGGCTATTATTGGGGCAGATTCAAACGCTTACGTAGGGAAAGATCGCCTCGGGGATGCGCAATCATGGAGGCTATGGGCATGGTCTGAAGAACAAAGAAGGGGAAAAACTTCTCCAAGTATCCCAAGCATATGACATGGCGATCGTTAACACCTATTTTTAAAAACGTGAAGATCATATTGTGACCTACAGAAGTTGGAAGCATTTCAGTCAAATTGACTATTTGCTTATACGGCGAAAGGACTTATGGAGTATCAAGGATTGCAAAGTAATATCGGGAGAAGAAATCGCCAGTTAACATCGTCCCCTTGCTATGGATCTTGACAGAAGAGTATTTCTCGAAAGAAGAAAGGTATATGATATGAACCTCGAATTCGATATGAAAGGCTAAAGGATACGTCGACGAACAAAGTATACCATCAAAAAGCCTCCTCACTCTTGGGTGCAAGGAAGCTGCAAAGGGACGTAGACGACGATTGGGAGACGCTATCTAAGAACATTAAGGGAACAGCGATTCGTGTTCTAGGATAGACCAAAGGAGGCAAAGCTATGAATAGGGAACTATAGTAGTGGGATCAATCGGTTAGGGATTTCATCAAAAGAAAGAAAAACCTATATAGACGGTGGCGTAAATCAAAAAAGTCGGAGGATTATTAAGAATATAGGGACACAAAGAGGGCCGCAAAAAAAAGGCCGTTACAAAAGCGAAGAATGCCGCCTACACCGAGATGGCAAACAAACTAAATCATAAAGGGGGCCATAGGCTTATGTACAAATTGGCCAATATAAGGGAGAAGAAAAGTCGCGATATCGGAGTTCTTAAAATAGTCAAAAACGAGAAGGGTCAAACCTTATTCAAGCCGAAAGAAGTGATGGAAAGGTGGAAAGTATATTTTCAGAAACTTATGAATATTGCAAATGACAAGGATTCCCTTCCCAAAATTGAGCCAAATATAAGTATGGTCGAACTCTTTCAGGATGATGAAGTTAAAACACAGATGAACAAGATGCAAAAAGGAAAAGCAAATGGCCCAGATGGAATACCTATGGAAGCATTGCTCGGATGTCGTGAAGAAGGAGTCACCACCATGTCGAACCTCCTTAACAAAATATTGGTAGAAGAGCGAACTCCCAATCAATGGAGAGCAAGCACAATTATACCCTTATTTAAAGGCAAAGGAAACCCTCAAGACTGTGCAATTACAGAGGTATCAAGCTAACTTGCCACTCTTTTAAGCTTATGGAAAGGATCTTAGTAATAAGGCTAAAAAACGAGGTGGAAATATCGGCTAATCAATTCGGATTTGTGGCCGGCAAATCCACAATCGACCCAATCTTCGCACTAAGACAAATGATGGATAAGTATGGTGAAAAGAGGAAAGACCTACATATGGTTTTTATCTACTTGCAGAAAGTTTATGACACGGTCCCCCGCATTTAATATGGCGGTGCCTAGGGACAAAATATCCCTGACGCATTTATACGGCTTATGAAAAATATTTATGAAGCTTCAAAATCTTGCGTTAGGACGACAGTTGGAGACTCTGAATCTTTTCGGGTTAAAATTGGATTACATCAAGGATCTGCTTTAAGTCCCTTTTATTTAATATAATTATAGACACGATAACGAGGGACATTCAAACGCCATCGCCTTGGTGTGTGCTATATGCCGATGATATAGTACTATACGAGAAAACAAAGGGAGAAATTATTCGAAGAAGCCGAAAAGTGATCAAAGAGCTTAGCTGGATATGATTTAAAGGTCAACGATCGAAAAACGGTATACATGGAAATGAACGGTACAAGCACCCCATCGCTGAATGACCATCTAAAGTACCCAAAAGTAGACAGGTTTATACACCTACGACTCGATGCTACATCAAGAGGGTGGTTGTGCAACAGAAGTCAATGCCCGGTATAAAAATGATGGATGGCTAAGTATATCCGGTGTAATGTGCGACAAGAAAATGCCAATATGGTTGAAGAGCAAAGTTTGCAAATCCATCGTAAGACCGATGTTACTATATGGAAGTGAAACATGGGCAATTAACACCACGGAAGGAAAGCTATTACAAGCCACAGCGATGAGAATCATACGGTGGAGCTTGGGGTATACTAAGCTCGACCATATGACGAATGATTTTTTATGACAAAAATGGGTATTCAACCTATGGCAGACATGATTAACGAAAATCGGCTAAGGTGGTATGGGCATATACTAAGAAGGGACACGGATGACGTAAATCGAAAGGTACTGGACATGGAGGTACCGGGGAAGAGAGGAAGAATACGATCCCGTGTCACGTGGAAAGGGCAAGTCGATAAAGTTATGAAAACTAAAGAAATTAGTCGAGACATGGCACTCACCCGGCCAAGATAAAAGAAACTTATCAAAACAATTAATAAACCCCACGAATGTGGGACCAAATAACTGATAAAAAAGAAGAAGAAGATTTCCATTCCTCGATTGCCATCGCAACCCAAAATATAAAGAGCTACGCATTTCTCTTAATTTAATTCGACACGTTGTCTTGAATCCAAGCCACACAACTCACTAAAGCATGCAGTTTAGGTATACGCCCACGGTTTTAATCAACAGCTTTCAACTCTTTTAAATCAGTCCTCAACTCAATCGGCAGCCTCCAACACCATGTAATGACTCATTCATTGTGCTGGCTCCAGATTATCTGATCAGCTAGCCTCAACACAGGGAATTCTCACTAGCCTCGTATCGCGCTCCGATGATTACCTCTTTCGGGCTGCGATGCCCACCAGCATTTCAACCTAGAATCATTGTTTGATGGATAGGGTTATGAGTGGCTATACGCTGTCGTAGTTTATTTTCTGGATTGTTACTGACTGAGTCTGGAACTCTCATACTCCATTGCCCTTAACTGCCTGTACCTTTCTCAAAATTGTTCCCCTGCTCATTTGCTCACAACCTGTGAACGTGTATTCAAGGCCCCCTTATATTACCTATAAAATATAAATTAAGGTACAGGCAAATCTATTCACTTATCCAAGCTGCCTAAAGAATGCCAACTTACCATCGGTTTTAAAACCTTCCCACACTTTAACGTTAGAAATAATGCGAACCGAATAAACTTTTATAGTCTAAAAAATGGTTTAAATTTAAATGGGATTTTACCTGTAAATATTTTGCCCCCTCCTACCAAAATTGTAATCCTCTATCACTGACAACACCAAGACGGTTAAATACAAAGCCTTTCTCCCAACCAACATTCTAAATCGGCTTCTATTCCTTCTCTTGGCGGAACTAGCTCGATTAACTCATTTAAAGAACTAGAGAGTCTTTGCCCAATTTCTAAAATTTTCCTAGCTTTTTGCTTGAAGAAATATTTACATCCTATTAGCCAGTTATAATTTTAACCTGGCCCATAGCTGGCCGCAACTCGAGGATGCTATTTGTAATTTTGAGCTATATATATTTTTTTTATTGGCTTTTATATTTTGTGTCGATTTTTAAAATGTTTCTAATAATAAATACACTAAAAAATAAAAACGGTTGATTTGAAAAACTCATGTGTCGCCATTTGTAAATGTTTACAATTTGCTAAAAATGCACTCCAATGATATTAAGCCATTAATGTCTACGCTTCCAGGGAGCAAGAACATTACTAACAATCATAATCGTATTCCTACTGTTGAAAAATCAATAAAGAAAGAATTCAATCTTTTGCCATTAGTACCAGATGCAAAAACTAAAGAACCTGCTTTAATTAAACTTAATGCAGTTAAAGTCCTTCCGCATTCTAATCTTAACGGGACTAACATTCATAATCATAGTTCTCTTGAAAAGGATCTTATAAAACTTACTGGCAAGGTTCGTTTGTTTATTGGGAATATAAACAATGACATGACTGAAGAAGAACTGAAATCATTGTTCAAAAATTATGGTTCAATATCTGAGGCATTTGTATCTAACAGGGGATTTGGCTTCATAAAATTAGTAATAAAATTAATTTTAGATTATGTATTATATTTAGGAATCAAAATTTATGGCAGATAAAGCCAAACATGACTTAGATGGAACTACTTATAAAAATAAAATGATACGTGTTAGAATAGCAACCACTGGGACAGCATTGAAAGTTTTAAATTTGTCTCCCCATGTTACAAATGAGATTCTTGTCAAGGCTTTTTCAAATTTTGGACCTCTTGATAGTGCAGTTGTGGTTGCTGATGAAAGAGGAAAAAGTGTATGCGAAGGTATTGTTGAATTTTCCAGAAAAAATCAGGCCCAAATTGCTCTGCAAAAAATTAATGAAGGTGTATTTCTCTTAACAAAGTAATGTTGATTAACTCAATATTTTAACATATTATTAGTTCATTAAAGCCGGTTGTTGTTGAGCCTTATGAAACAAAAGACTACGAAGAAGGAGTTGCAGAAAAGACTGTGACCAAAACTGCAGCTTATTTGAAGTAAATGCATAAATCCATGAATTAATTATGTTTTGTAGGGAAATTGAACAAGAGCCTAAATTTGCTCAACCCGGAACTTTTGAATATGATTATGGTAATAAGTGGAAGGCCTTATACCAGCAAGAAAAGATCCAACGTGAGTTGTTGGAAAAGAAAATTTTAGAAGACAGGGAGGCATTGGAGAATGACATGGAAAGCACTTTGCATGAACATCAAACTATGCTTATGAGACAAGGTAATTTAGTAAATTTCCCTTTCCTTAATTTATTATAGATTTAATGAGACGTCAGGAAGAATTGCAAAGAATGGAGGAAGCACGGTTTCACTTTATGAAGTAATTTAAAGAAAAATCATTAAATATTTGATTTAATTAGGAGTAAAGAAGAACATGAACGTAAAAATGATAGGAGGGGTGATATGAACATGTTTCAGGTAATTTATATCGAATAAAATGCACATTGTTGTATAGCAACCTTATAACACTTTTCAACAACCTTTTGGAGGCCAAGGTCAATTTCAAATGCCTGGAAATAACTCTGATATGGCAAAAGGTGATAACAAGAATCCCAGAGGAAATTTATTCCCCATTGATGGTTTCAATATGGTAAGTTTTTAAATTTAATTTCTATGATATTTATGGGAAGGGGGGGGGGGATCAAATCACTACTATGTTGTCTTTTTAGTTCTTTGGATTTTTTAAAAAATAATCTATTTTAGATATTTACTCATATTGTTTTTAAGATATATAATGTATTTGAGTTAGTGATTATGGTCAGATTTTTTGAACAATAGATTATTAATTGCCATAGATTATTTAAAATTTTTACTCGGGGTATTTTTGAACCAACCTTTCGAGCTCTACGACTTCTTGTTTATAAAGTTTATTTACAATATTTTAGTTTTTACAATAACTGTTATTTGGCCAATTTCTAATTCAACATTAAGTTTTTATTATGCAAATAGGATAAAAAGTTAAAAAAAGCCCTTGTTTTAGTAGTAGGATTAATTACTAACAGTAAACTTTTTAATGCTAGCTACTATCAAACATTTTATACAACTAATAAATTTATTTGTAATTATTTAATATGGGATTTTTGATTTACAGTTAATTTGATTGCAAATCAATATATACCAATTTTATAAGATTTCTTCATATATTAATTTTATTATAGTTTTTCTTCCATTAGATGTTGTTGATTATTTACTCATGCCTATTTGTATTATACATTTAATTCAAGGAATCGTTTAAGGTTTATGGATTTCATCGATGTTTACAATCCCCATGGCCACTACAAAATGGCTGCTTTATTTTCTATCTGATATTTTAAAGGAATTTTTACACTATGGTTTAATCCCCTGACTTTAAACGTGTCTCATTATTTTAATAATCAATGACTTGATGGTTTTGCCTTCTTTTTTCTAGGATCACCCATTTAAAATCCATTTTTACATTAATCCAAACAGTATATTTAAAGACCATTAATTTAAAGACACCACCGACATTGGGACTTCCTTCTATGGGCAAATTGTGATTATGAAATCAGACGTTTGTTTGAAAAAGTAGACAATTTTGTATTTATATGCCTTTGCTATGCCTAGAAGTGTCAATGTCATTTCCAGGAAGCTTATATCGAGTTCATATTTGGTGATGAAATAGCTATCGGTTAACGAAAGATAATTCATTTAAAAAATATTAAATGAATGTCTAAAATCTGTAAGTTTCATCAATTTAACACAGCCCCTCTTTTGATTTGCATTCGAGGTCTAGTTTTACATCGCGACCTGATTGCTTTAGGCGCGCCGCGTCACTTATACTGAATTTCATTGGTGGTTATTGAAGTTGCCAGGTATCTAACAAAAATTACATTTCGACCCTTAGCTTTATGACGGATTTAGTGTACACAATAGAGGAATCATTCCAAGTCTAGATTTTGCAATCTGACTCCTTACATATAAATTGCTACCTTAAATTCTGGCCCAAGCCACAGAAATAAATCGCCACGTGTACGAAAAATCATGTTTAGGTTATTTATAACGCAATTGTTTGTCCCAACTTAACACTCTTCCACTTTTATCCCCCACCCCACGATCTGTACTGGGTCACCCCTGCACGAGGGCTCGGAAGACACATTTTGTGTAGTTTTTTCCCCCAAATTTCTCGGTTATGTGTAGGTTAATGAGCGAAACCTCGAAAGTCGGCCTCACTCGTTAGTATGGCATGATTATCGCGACGAATGTTTAATTGAATTAGGCTTTTAGTTTGAAGGTCCATTTTTTATTGGCGCTTCAGTACAGAACTGAACATTATCTCGAAGCCGTTAACCTGGCATCATGTGCGTAGCCAGGTTTTGGATTGGGGGGGGCAAAACGTTCAATTAGGGGGGGGGGTGCAAAACGTAAATTTTTTTTAATTTTTAAGGGTTTTTGCATTGAAAAAAAATATTTTTTCGCCATTTAGGGGGGCGGCTCCCCCCCCCTGGCTACGCCCATGCCTGGCATTATCAAGCAGGCGCTTATTAAACAATCACCATAAATCATGATTAATTTGGTTGCCTATTAGCGGCGTTCAATGCTCAAAATTGATTAAATGATTAAACGTGTTTTGTAAAATTGCGTGATTGCTCAATTTGACCACTTTGCCATCCCATAGTGGTCAGCACCTTTCTTGGTATCTTGTTCTGTAAAAGGTAGGTGATTTGAGGGTTTTTAGCAACACTTTCCCTCTCCCTTTTCTTTCCACTTGATATAAATCGGCTAAAAGCATCATTTTGTCTCGCCCCTCCTCCTTAATCCTAATTATGGCCAAGCCCCTTCTGTATAACAAGGTTGGCCAAAATAGTATTGTAACTTTGTGGCAAATATCTGCGACTGCAATCTGTATTGGGAAAATCATTTTTAATTTATCATGTTAATATCGGGCTTTGTACATTTATAGTAGAAACCAACAATGAAGCATAACTAAAGATACGTACTAACAAAATTTTCGCTCGGCGATGGTTTTACGCAACAGGAACCTAGTTTTGACAAATTTATTATTTAAAATGCGCTCAGCATTTCTAATTGTTTAAATTTTTGAGCGCCGGGCTAATCTTTACTTACAAAACGTACCTGATTTCATTATTTTGTATTCATTCACCTTTGCTCTTCAATATAATGACGGCCTGCGCCAATTTAAATTATGCATTTCATTTTTGGACTAGTTTTTTATTAGTGTTGTAAAAATACCTGGGTTTAGTTTAGTCGACATTCGGTTCAATTAAGGGCCCTCTTCACAAAAATCGACTAGAATGTTCGGGTTATTTTTTAGATTTCGACTAAGCCTTATAAGTCAACTAAACAAACCCCAGGTCTTAAAACAGTACGTTATACGCATCATGGCAAATGTCTCCCACAACCCTAATTAAAGCCAGTTTTCTGATTGCTCAAAAACTCGCAACCAACTCGTTAAATTACGTAAATTTTTTGTGAGACTTATTCGAAAAAGCGCTATCGCCCTTATATAAATTAGTACTCTAGCAAAGAGAGGCGGCGTTTAACATTAATTTTCACGTGTACTACTACTACTACCTTTTAAAACAACGCCGCAGCACAAGCTTCAAGCTCAGCAGCAGTCTCAAAACAAACAGCAACACAACAACGCATCTTCGGGCTCAGCCCCCTCCAACGTCGACGGCTCCGGGGGTGGTGGTGGTAATCCCAACCTTAAAAACGTCATGGCCGGCCCCCCCTCTAACGCCACCAAACAACAACAGGCCCCACCATTTCCCAATCCCAACATGAACAATTCTCAACAACTGCAACAACATCATCACGGAGGAGCCAGGATGGGCATGCCCCCACTCAGGGGAAGTTTCGGACCGGGTGGCAGTCCTATGCGACACATGCTCGGATCCGGTGGTCCTGGCAATCCCCCCATGCCCAGACCACTCATGCAAGGCAATCCTGCGGGCCCCTACCCACCTTTCGGACCACCGGGGGCGGGCCCCCCACCACCACGCATGATGATGTTTATGGGAGGTGGCAATGGGGGAGGCGAAGACTTTAATAATGACAACAACAAGAGAGCTAGGAGATTTTAAAATTGGTCTGGGAGTCGAAGAAAAATACTTTAAAACCTTACTTGTCTCCCTCTTATTCGCCTATTGAATTTTTCTCTCCTTTTTTATTTTTATCGACGAGCATACCCTTTATGTAGTGTTATTGTCCCGTTTGAGCTTGGAATCGAGCTAAGTGCTGCATTTAACGCCACCCTCGGGGTGTGAAATGGCATTAGCGACTTTTTATCCCATTTATGAGTGTTTTATTTGAAAACGTGTACATTATACTTGAAGATGGTTTAATTAACTCATTATTGTACATTATATCGTTTTAAACATTATATTGATGTAGTGATAAAATATCACGTCGATACTTTTTGGTATTCACTTCTCAAAAAACAACCATCGTACTTTGCCAGATTTAATTAGTGACAAAGATATCCTGGGACAATTTCGCTTTTACCTTTAAAATTATATACGTCGTATTTCGTATTATACTTTACCTAGTATTTGTACATAGTTTCTTTTACAAGTTTAAAATAAAATTACATGTTATATTACGAAACCACCTCTATAATTCATATGATTTTTGCTGTTATTATCGATTAATTTACATTTAGTTTCATCTCAATTTGAATCACTTAAACTATAAAACTGTTAAAAGAGGAAAGATCGGTTATATTAAATTCCCTAGTTTAAGAGCGCACAAAGCCAATCTTGTATAACTTTAATAATATGGGCTTAATAGTAAATTACTATTTTTAAAATGATTTAATCGATGTCTTCAACTCATCATATTCAGGGTTCCTTCCTTTTGTCCGGTTGGACACAAAATTATGAAGAATTTGAGTGTTGTTAAAATAATAATCTCTACACCTTTAACAAAGTTACATATTATTATTATTGACCTAATATGCTTACAAAGTGTGAAAAATTAATTATAAAAACGAGTTATTGCTGTTTGGGTTGGGGGACTCATTAACTTGATAAAAACTATTACTATTAAATATTTGATGATTTTTAGCTTAAAAAGAGGCAAATATAAATTCCATAGCAATTCCATCAATTTAATGGAGGGCTTTTATTCAAAATTTAGTTTTAAATGATTAGCTTTGCCCTTTTCTCCTATACAAAGTTATTGAAATGCCAGTTTATTACACAATTTTCATTCTGTGGGATGTATGCGCTGAGGTCTTTTTGTTTAGGTGTTTGAAAAAAAGTTTAGCATAAAATTATTTATTTATTTTGTAGACCGTTGTTCGCTCGGGTTACACTTTGGAACTTTGATGGTATCGGTTTTTTTAACTCTGTCCAATACAAATTTTCGTGGCACACCTATGAATTCCATTAGGCCGAAAGTTTATATAATTATTCGGAAATTTGTGTTCTAATTTCGTAAAATTTCGCAAGAAGTATTCTTTTTAGTGGTCTCCGGCCTCCTTTGTTTTACTTAAGTTGGTCATCGAGAGAAAATAATAAATATCTCATATACGTTAAAATGGGGACCTGGATCATCTTTTACCACAAGGACTGCTACGCATCAAATGGATTTATCAAACGGGGATGTAGATTTTTTTATGATAATTACAAATTATCTTTTTCGCTTATTGCTTTAAAATCTCGCAAATTTGGATTTTTAGGCAATGTTATAACCTACAAACCTCTGATATAAAGTGTAAACTAAGTGGCTAAATTGGACTACTACATGGAAAATTACCAATCATGATAATTTGCGTCATATTTAGAAATTAAAGATTATTCGGATTATTATTTGAAGTTCAAATTTAAAAAATATTGTCATTTTGGAATGAACAATTCACTTGTAAATGCTTAAAAAGCCTTGAATGTATGAAGAGAAAGTATTTATTAACGAAGTTTTGGTGCCAAAAAATGACAAATTATTATTTTTTATCTTACCTTTTTCCTGTTAAATAATATTTTTATATCATGTCTACCTTTGAAAGTATGTATGTATATATTGCATTAAATAAAAGACACTACATCTTGCGGCTTGTTTGTATGTTCAACCTAAATTTTATGACAAATATTCTTTTGTTTTTATGCTTTTTATTGGAAAAATTTGTCTTTGTTAGAAGTCAATTGGTTTATGTATTTTGGGAATGCTCGATAGAGGTCCGCATACTCCACCCCCTGGGCCTGATGGAATTTGGCATATATTTTCTTCGACCTTGTTTTAAATAATCTTTTAATAGATTTAATCATAAATTGCTTATATGAAAGTCTAGAACTTTTTCATAACGTTTGATTCATTTAAGCAAAAAAGTGCGAATCGGGCTTGGGCCTCGGTAAAACAATTTAGATGGCTTCGTTTAATGAGTTTAAGAACGAAGGGATGTGCATTTTAGTTTTATTTTTTATAACTTTAAATTTTTACCGATTTCGAATAACACCAAAAAGGTATATATAATTGAAAATTATGGTTAACATTTTGAAAGATTTTTTTGAACTTAATTTAATAATGGAGGATTTAAGTCAGAGTTACATCTATGGTTAAAAAAACATTTACTACTGCTACTATATTAATCTATATTAGCTATGAAGTAATTGTCTAATCCTCCCACCACCGGCGCTAGTGATCGCACTCTGAGTAAGTAAAGTCCTCTTATAAAAAAGTGAAGGACCAGAATAAAGCTTGATAAAATTATTTTTTATTTTTAGCGACAATATTAAATTATGATTTTGATGAAAATTATTATTATTTTATATGTTGTAGTTTAGTTAATTTACAAACAATATAGCGTTTTTATTAATAAACAAATTTTAAATAATGTTTATTTTTGTGGGTTTGTTTTTAATTAGTGCGGGTATGAGGCAGGTGACAACTTAGTATTTTAGCTCGTGTAGATTTTTAATGCGGATACCTTAATATTTATTACATGGTTAATTAAATGTGAATCGAAATGTATCAAGAATCGTACATTTTCCTGTTTCATGAATTTCCTATTCTTTAAATATTCTAATAATAATGTTGAATTATATTTTTAATCTAAAATAAAAAATTAAAAGTGTGTGCGTTAAAGTTTGGCCTTTTTAAAATTTTGGGTAATTCTAACACGGGTTAGGCCGGTACAAGGTAAATAAAGCATCTCGTTGGTTTAGGCAAATTGACGACGATTTCGAACTTTGGTTCGGGTTTTTCAATTTTATTTGCATATCTCTGATGCTGCTAGTACAAGTTTTATAGTTAAACATTTTAGTTGTGAAACAAGTATGGAGGAGACATTATCTGGTTTAAAACTTGGATAGTTTTGGTTCTTGTGTCAATGGTTTTACTTTTCTTTGACGCTAATAACGGAAATAGGCCTTTCTGACCATATTTAGCACTTTTAGCTTTCAAAATATTTATTACGATTATCATTTAAATTTTTATACGTGACATATCTACTAGTAAAATATAATTCATTAACTTTAGATTATTATGAGCTGATACCTGGAATAAATTAATTACACAGGTCCACAAGAAAAAAGATCTTTAACGTTTTTCAGGCTATATTTTTCCACGCCATTTTAAAATTATATTTGGATAATTCTATAGACCATTAATTGATCTATAGATGATAATTTTATTTCACCATTACTTTTAGTTTTATACACGTTTATTTGAACCTCCCTCCCGCATTATAATTCCTTCCATTAAATCCTGGAAAACATATTACACTCGCTATTGTTAATTTCTCGCTATAACCAGTTTTTGTAATTTTTTTTTTGTATCTTTATCATCGTTGTTATAATCACTTTACTTCATTTTTATTTTTTGAGACTTCATCTTCTCCTTTTTTTTTTTTTCACCTGAAGATGGACTATAAGTGTCCGAAATATTGCGTTCCATTTCCCTCTACCTACGCTATCAATCCAAATCCTTCGTATTTATACAATGAAATTTATATAAACGGATTGAAAATTATTGATTATATCGCTCTCTCCCTTTCTCCTTCTCTTCTTTTCCCGCCCCCATATCTAGCCGAACACAAAAGTAGATGGAGAGAGGAGAGAGATGTGTTATTAATATTATATAGTGTACTTAGTATGAACCCTGTTTTCCTAGACACAGTGGAAGGAATTTTAGTGCGAAGTTAAAATAATATGAATAAACTAAAAATATGATTATTAGACAAATAAATGGTCTATCTATAGGATAACATAAATATTATTTGTAACTGCAAAGAAAGGCCATTTTTTGCACATTTAACCTCATTTATCACAAAATTTGGACTAAGGGTAAAAACTAAGACCATACTGTTCAGTGTATAATTCTCCGAGATACAATCAGAAAGTCAATATTTGAAGACCAGTGTTATCTAAAAAAATTAGGTTTTGGAAATCTAATCTTGTTAAGCATTGCTTTATGATCCATTTTTAATTACATTTTGTAAAAAAATTGTTTGCGAATCTTTAAGCGGGACACAGATACCAACACTTGGCTAACAATTCCTTATTCTAATGACTATTATGGATGCCCTAATTTTCTCCAACCTTAGGATTATTTTATTACAGCTCTTTTTATTTATAGTGATAACAAATTATCTGCACTCAATCGATTTGAATTTCGTTTACTCTTTCATTTAATTAGGCGAGAGACTTTAACCAAAAATTTTATCATTATTTCGTGAAACCTTGTAGGTTTAGTAAAAATTTTTTTTATATATTATGATTTTAGAACCTAAATATAAAAAATGTTTTAATCCACCCTAAAAAAATAATTATTTGGCAACCCTTACGGCACACGTGCAGGATTCTCGTAATCGCTTTACCAGAATTATTAATCGCCTATGACTTATAATTTTACACTTAATAGCATTAAAAATATTTATCTTTAACGTAATTCTAAGTTTCGAGCCTAAAAAAATATGATCTCCGCCATTAGTGGTGAAATTTATTGCGTCAAATCGTTATTCCCGAACTAGCTGAACCTTTCCTTTCTTAACGGGTAATTTTTGAATTCAAACCCAAGATGTATTGAAGCTTGCCAAGTAACGCATGTAAATTGTATTTGATATTATCTTATATTGCTATTCGAGCCCTGCAAGTATCCGTTTTATATCAAAAGTTATTATATCCAATCGCGCTTTGCTCTTGTCGTATGGGGAGGGGCACCAGAAAATTTAAATATAGCTCAGGTTTTGCAAAAATTCTGTTTGGGCTGCTATAAATTTACCTGAAAATATTTATCCAATTACATTATCTTTTTTAAATGTTAACACAACATTTATATGGGTGTTTATCATAGTAGAAAGGAAATAGACTTAATTTTTATATTTTTAAGGAGTTATTTGATTATTGGAAGCACAAATGTGGTTAGGGGTCTGCCTGCAAGTAGGAGATTTACGGTTTTGTGCTAAATTCTTTACCCAATCCCTCTTATTTACGGTGAATTAAAATGGATAATTTTTTTAAATAATATAAACTTAAATATTAACGTTTTACAAAACATAGTTTATATTATGATTGGTAATCCATTTATATTCCATTTTGAATATATATTACCTGGCGCTTTTAGCTAGGCTAATTA
Source organism: Gordius sp. MW1 (assembly GCA_964036665.1). Classification (NCBI taxonomy): domain Eukaryota; kingdom Metazoa; phylum Nematomorpha; class Gordioida; order Gordea; family Gordiidae; genus Gordius; species Gordius sp. MW1. Next base: position 19,370,812 of record OZ038530.1, read on the forward strand.
CTCGGTCCAATCTTGTCTATATTTTGACAACAATTTTATGTTTTAACAAAGAGTTTACTTAAATCGCGTGGCCATAGTAGATATTTGTCGACTAACATAAAACGTTTTAATATATTATTATATAAATATGACTATTTTCTACTTTTTCGCATTTAAACAAGAAGGGGGAAGGGCATTAACTGCCATTGTGAATATACCATATCTATTTTAAGTGCGCTGAAATTTATTTATTTTATTGTCTCATTTGAAATTGTTACATGTTGCTTTGATAGACTTGCAGGGCTCATTTTATGAAACATTTATTTCAACTTGTTGTTCAAAATTATATATAAACAGTGGCGTAGCTAGCCTTTTTGCCTTGGGGGGGTTGAGCTGGTCAAGCCATGGGGGGGGACAAAAAAATTTAACTAGTAAAACCTTTAAGAAATAAAAAAATTATGTTTTGCCCCCCCCCCCCCCCAATCCAAAACCTGGATGCGATTATGGGTCAAACGCAAATGAAAAATTTTTCCCTTATAAACGTTGGACAAACTTAAAATTCCGCTACAACTTTGTGTGTTTTTTATAATAACATCACACTGGTATGTCTTAGACCCTCATGTTTATAGGGCATAAAATAAATAAAAATTATTCATTAATAAAACAAATATGTAGTTGAAACAATATAGAAATTTTCACTTGGTTTAATAAGTTTTTGTATAAATGAATTGTAAGGGCACAAAGTGGAACGAGGATATTGACAAGAAATTGTTGACACTTTAAAAAATAATAACAAATAGTAAAAAAACTATAAAAAGTTTTTTAAAATATTTTATTGCCACAATCCCAAAAAATCTGGCCATATATATAACAAATTTTAATTTTACATATGCAATAATGGCAGCATTTTCAGGCAGCATTTATATCAGGAAAACAATGAGAACATTTAAAAGCCTTTTTTAAGGCTAGATCCTCAAAAGGAGTAATTATAACATAAAATATAAAAAATTAATTATGAAATTAAAATTCGTTCGAGAAGAGTATTTAGAAGTTAATGCCCCTGATGATATTATAGATATATTTGCACACCCCCCCCCCCTTACACCACCTAAAAATTAAAATAAACTAATAAATGAAACGACTAAATGAACCTTAAAAATTTCTGTCAAAATTAAATGAATCAAAACTTTACTTAAGAATTTTAGATGAAATTAGAGATGTGAGATGCACAGAACAACTTAGCGTTTGTGTACATTTTGTTGAATCCAATGGTCCACCAAAAGGAATTTTTGGGGCATTTTTATCCCTTGCATGTTTTGATGCGTTATTGTCTACAAAATTCAGGAATTTGTTATTAATATTAATTTATCAAACTTTTGATGGGATATTACTAATAGAGGGGAAAAATTGGTGTCCAAACTATTTTTTGGAAAATCATTGGCTTTATCTGTGCATGTGGTACATAAAAATATGCAAGATATGTTAAACAATAAGCATGTGAGATGGACAATTTAATTGAATCCAGGATGGAATTTTCGTAAATTTAATAATATTTTAATATATTTTGAAAGTGTTAAAAAGTTTAAAACAAGTTTAAAAGCCCAGATAATTTTTCATTAAATATTAAAATTAGTCTTTTAATTGTAGTTCATTACGCCTTTTACTCGATGTTGCAAACGAATTTATAATATCATCCGGGGAAATAACATTTATAAAGTCATGTTCTAAGCTTAATAAAGTTAAGGAAGATAACCTATCTTGTCCACTTGTGATGAAGATATTTTTAATCCATTTTAACAATGAGAACGATCCTTCGCATGAGCATGAAGTTATTGGGATAGTTAAAATTATTCTACTGAGGGCAAAATTACATAATTTTTTGCCATTATTATTTCGCTTCTTGCAGTTAATTCATAATGGTTAATTACTCTGATAAAAGAGATTTATCGCAAAAAAGGGGATGAAGGGTTAAAACCTTCCATGGGCTGAGCCAAGGAGGGGGGGGGGGCAGAGGGGCTGCCGCCCCCCTCTAAATTTAAAATTTATTAAAATTATGGCTGAAATTTGAAAAAATAATCAATTTGCCCTCTAAATCAATATTGCCCCCCTCTAATTCAAATTCTGGCTATGCCCATGAAATCTTCTAAGGACCTATATAGATTACAAATAATTTCCGAAAATCTTAGGTTTAATTCTGCTATTATTCTATCGATGATAGGATAATATAAATCAATTTCGAAATCCATTTAATGAATTGGTAGATTCAAATAGTAAAAAGTGTCATACTTTTTTGATTTTTAAATACGTTTATAAGGTACCAAATCAAAAATTGAAGCCAAATCTCTCGCCTTATTATAAAAAATTTGATAGTGATCCTCATTTCTAATATCATTTAAAGTTAATATAAGGCTATTAACCGTTAAAATTGCATTTATTAAACAAACATTTAGGCTTTATATTATAATTAAAAGTTATATTCAAAGATAATTATAATCTTCATATTTTTTCTTAATTGAGATAAAAAAAGAATGGCTTATGGGGCCCAGGGGCCCAAGATTTTTCCCTTGGGGGGGGGGGCCCATGGGGCCCGGTTTTTGCTCTTGGTTGGGCCCCCTGGGCCCCCCCTTAGCTACGCCACTGTATATAAATGCATTATTTATAGAGCGATAAGTAAAATATTTTCAATATCGTAGGTAATGGTACATTAGGTTTTGAATTTGGATAGTGATCTCAATGTTGGTCGTACTTGAATCTGGAGCAAACCAAATATGGGAAGAAAAAATGTTATAGTTTAACATTTATGCTGAATGTAATTCATGGAAGGACGTCTGGCACTACTGTCTGGATAAATATTTTGCTAATTTATGTGTTATTACCACTAGTGATGTAATAATAAAAAAATCATGAATTGTATTTGTCTACACGCCATGCGTTAATGATTGTTTGCATACATTAAAATTAAATTAGTTTGTTATTTACAGTTATTTAAAATTTGTTCACGCCTTACAAATGTTTTTATGAATTAGTTAAAATACAAAGGTCATCTTATTTGAAATATATGATGGACTTTTGAATCTTACAATAATTTTAGTTGTCTTGAAAACATTGATTCAAAGCAAACTCAATAAATTAATATTTATTGGAAAAAAAAATTAGGAAGTAAAAACGTGATCTTGTGCTCTCTTTTAAAATGGGGAAAGGTTAATGTTATATCCCAAAAACTAAATTCGCAATTTTTTGCGACATTTAGAGCGTGTTAGGCTTTGAGCCATTCTTGTCTAGGATGTTCGGCAGCTACAATTATGATGGGGAAAATCCGAAAACCGAGACGAGAATTTGGAAAAGTGAGTCGATTTTCAGACCCGAATTTCGACTTCGAGAAGATATGCGAGTAACTAGATTGGCCATCATAAAATAGTAAACTTAGTAGGCAGGATTTTCAGGGGGGATGTCCATTTTAACCATTTTTAAGGCTATATTAATCTACATACTGGATACTACGTACTCGATGTTTACTAATGCATCCTTTCAGTTCATCTAGAAACATTTATAAAATTATAACTTACTTTTAAGTTGGCTATGTATTAAATGTAATTTAAATTAACGATGAGGATTAGCTAAAACTTCACAGTTAACACTAAAAAAATTTAAAATATAACTTTATTGAAATACTTTACCTTTTAATAGTCAAATTAAAAACAGGAGTAATTTATGTAGTTTGAATTAGTGATGAGAATTAGCTAGCACTTCAGAGTTTGGAGTTTTAAAATTTAAAAAAAGAGGAAGAGAATTAAATAAATGAATGATCCAAATTAATTGTGCATTTCGATATTTAAAAACACTCTTTGCTTAGCAATTAACATTAATTAAAAAAATAGGTATCTCGTGTTACTTACAATGTATAAAACCTTGGACCGGACCCGAAAGCATTTTCAAATTTTTTACACGGACCCGACAGGTCGGGTTCGGGTTGGGTCTCGGGTCACCCGTGCAGTTCTCTAGCCGAGATAAAATTATGTATGGAGTCGGGTAATAAATACAAAGAACACACCTGCAAATCGATGACTAGTGTTTAAGCAGTAGGAAGATGTGATGGGGGTATGGAAAACGAAGTTAAGGCAAGAATAAATGCAGGCTGGCTAAAATTTAGGGAGTTGAGTGGTGTACTATGTGACAAACACATACCACTCAAATTGAAAGGATATAACACCTTTATTGTACCCATGGTATTGTATGGAGCAGAAACCTGGGCAATTAAGGCAAAAGAAGTGGAAAACTTGGCTACAATGGAAATGCGAATGTTAAGATGGATCTTGGAAATAAGCAAAAAGGACCATATAAGGAATCAAGACATAAGTGATATACTAAATGTAGTTCCGATTCAGAGAAAGTTGGTGGTAAGAAGATTGAGATGGTATGGCTATTTGGAGAGCCGCGAGGAAAGTCACCTGGCAAATCGTATCAAAAAAATGACGAAGGTAGGCGAAAGAGAGGGAGGCCTAAACTGACATGGCTATTTTTTGCTCCTGCCTGTCCGTGCCCATCAAAATTTTAACCTTTTAAAGCCTATCCAAGCCCAACCGACGCAAATCTCTATTCCACAGCCCTTTTTATATTATCTCCTCCACACATTAAAATTTTGGCATCCTTCTAGTATATATCAAAGCAAAGTGAGGGCTTCTATATACTAAATTTTATGTCACTATCCTAAAGTAATGGTGGTTTCTATTGAAAAGCTGCTTACCAATATTTCTATAACCTTTTATTTAAGTGGTGTTGAAATTATACACAACAATCTTTGCAAAGATAATAAACATTAAGTTATAGAAGGATATAAAATAATTGATGAAAATATGTTGCATACACCACATTGGTCAAAAGATAAATACAAGAATATCAAAATTTATTTGTTAAACAAAGTTGTGTTACAACAGTCTTACTATAAATAATCAAGATTCTTCAGACAACTTATTCAAATGTTGTTCAATTTCATTTTCAGCCAATATCCTAAATATAATAAGTTAATTTTCTAGTCAAAACTAATGATAATAAAATATTTTAATTTTCACCTAAATGATGGGTTTTGAGCAGAAACAATACCAATTTCTATGTCTGATGGCTTAAATTCTGCTGCTAAAACTGTTGAGAGTGTTGATATTGCAAGCTAGTAATCATAGTAAGATAGAATAGAATATTTTAAAAAATGCATACATGTATGGTTTGCTCCATTGTCAATTTTTCGTCCTTTTTGTACTTCTTTTCTAACAAACTATTAGCTTCTGTTTGTTTTGCTCCAACACTAACAGCTCTAAATCCACAGCAATATCCTGCAGGGTCAGTTTTATAAACCTGAGGTCCACTCTCCTCATCATACCCAATTAATATCATTACTAATTACAAGAAAAAATTAATTTGAAACTCATTCTTTAATAAAAAATGTTTATGTCAATTTATAATTTAATAAAATATATTGAAGAAGAATTTGAAATCACAAAAATAATTGGCAAATATAATTTGAAAATACTGCATCCAAGTGGTCTCATTTCAGCATTTTGTGTATACACTTGTGACAAATCTGCTATCCTTTTGGCCAAAACATCTGCTGGTATTTCATACCCATACTTATATTTCCAATTTGATGCTTCATATCTTGCTCGCTCAACTTGTGATTCACTGTCAGCTTAAAATAATGCCAAGGTTAAAATGAGATTAATATATACCAATTAATCCTGTCATAGCACATCCCAACCTGTCTGTTATTTGAAACAAATGTGTTACAGTAGATGGAACTATAAGTTTATCCTATATAAATGAACCAAAATTATTAAATTGCACAAAACAATATATGAAGATAATATAAAATAAACAGGCATTATTACATGTTCATTAAAAATTATTACTAACTACGTTCAAAACCTTTAATTTGATTTTTTAAAGTTAAATATATTCACAAATTTACCGGAACTTTTTTTTGAGTTATAACAACGGCACAATCATCACCTCTTATACCAACTGAGGTCATGTTACTTTGAGTGACAGCCTTGAACGCATACTCTAATTTAAATTTTATTAGTATTTATTAAAACAAAATAACAACTTACCAACTTGGTAAAGCCTTCCTTCGGGTGAAAATATAGTTATGTGCCTATCAAAGCCTGCACTCGTTCCTCGCGACATTTTAAGAAATGTTTATAGCGATTGGTTACTTATGCTATCAAGTCGTCATCCATACTCAACTCATCAACTTTAACTGTGAACTTGAAGAATGCCAAAATATTTATTAGCGCTATATAAAGGTCAAGGTAAAAATACTCTTGATTTGGTTTAAGAGAGGTAATTGGAGTGCGAAGTGTCTCCGGGGATACGTTAATTACCAAAGTGTAGAAGTTAGTGATAATGCCTCGAGTAAACAAATTACCGTTAATTAGTTGTAACTTATATATCCGTTAGATATACACGATTTAGACACTTGTGAGTTTATATCCTTTTGTAACGTGTTTTGAAAAATATTTCCGCATTTTAACAGTAATAGAAGTTTTTTATATTGATAAATGATGGTGAGTTTTGTAAGTGAAAACAGAGGTAGAGGGTGACACGTATTTTTAAACCATCAAGTTATAATTGACGAATATGTATTACCCATAAATTTCATAGCAATTAATATGCATATAAATATTTTTAAATATACAAAGACACTTGTACTAGCACCTTTCCCCAATTCTTTAAGCACCTGATGACTTTTTTAAAGGTTGACAGAAAACAATAAATGGAAGAGAAAATAAGTTGTCTTTAAGGTCGGAATGATTTATTTGATTTCGACTTATCTAGTCATTAACAATGAGAGGTGCAATAATGATTGGGAGGGGGCTGACAAAGCCCTCTTAAGTTTCAACTAAAAAATGGGAAAAGGGAAGATGCACATCTTTGTCTGTGTAAAAGGTATTTATGTTAATAACAACATAAGTAAGGCGATGCTATTTCTAGGTTTTTATATAAATAATAGTATTATATAAATTTTATAGCAATTATTATGTTATACACTAAATTGATAGGTCAATAAAACTTTGATTATTTCATCAACCGGGACTTGGTTCCAGTTCCCTCCCACAATCACATCCTCCCCCAAATCTGCAGTAAGTTGATTTTTCTTCATCCCCCTTATTCATTTGCTCCTCTCTCCAAGTTAATGTGTTCTATTACCTGAATATAAAGCTTGTTGAAGTTTAGGGAAGATAGTTGTGTATAAATTAGTTTGTTGCTTGCCTGGGATAAAAACCTGTAGGGAGTAGTTAAGTAAGATGAAGAAACTAAAGACCCAAAATAGTATTTCCTTGTCCAATGTGGATACCTGCTAGACCGTTTTAGGTAAAAACAATAGTTCTGTCTATAAATGACCAAAGAATATTATGTTACTCAAGTTTATGCTTAAAATTTGATTGTTAGGTGTGTAATGGGTTATTAATGTATAAAGATGAAAAGTGGCAGTCGACAGACAATATTCGGTGTTTAGAAACATGTTTAGGCCAAGGTATTTGTAATAAAAGAACTACACCTTTTGCTACGAAACTTATATTTGATCCCCAATGGGGGAATTTCAATTATTCTTAACGGAGACAGGCAACTTCCTCTCTAAATTTCTACCGTTCCCGAAAATAATTGTTGTTTATGTTGAGTGAAGTGTCCCAGGAGAGGGGGGCTATTGAAACTGGCGAGATGTGGATACTTAAAAGCAAGAAGGTGATCTAGCAAAGAGTTAATACTGAAGGAATATGTAGGCAGACAAAGCCCTCGTGTGTTATATACAGTCAACGACTGCTTACCTAAATTAATGAAGGAAAAACTAGGGAGATGATTTTAACATATCGAGAACGTATGTATTTATTGTATACGCCTTAGTCGAACGTTATTTTTTGTATTTAATAATAATTTGTAAACCTTATCTCGTAGACCATAGTGTCTTACCAATTCTTACCCCCCATACAATACAACAATACAGACTACCTAAGGAGGGCAAAGCTATTATAATTTCGGCTTCATAAATAAACTCATTTAAATTGGTTTGTTGCTATGTCTCAAATCCCATCCCCACCATAGACAAATAATACCATAGACTGCCGAACAGCTGATTTTCCATATTTAAATCATTCAGACATTAAAATAGCTGTCATCCTGAGGGAAAAATTGAACAACAAGTATATTTATAGGTTCTCCTCTATATAATATTTTTGCAGCATTTCGCATTTTTATAAAGTCAAAATTTTGGAATTCCATTAAGATTATTTTAGGTATTAAGAATTTAACATTTTTTTGATACACATAGGCTATAAGAAACTAAATAAGTATTATAAATTTAGTTTTACTTTTTTAAACAGTCAAAATCGCTTAAGTGAGAATCGCTGTGCCTTGAATTTTGAAAAAATTCTCACTTAAGCGATTTTAGCACTTATACGATAAATTTAATTATTCATTTAATTTTTAAAATCTTTTCAACTCGTAATATTTTTATCTAAATAGAGGTTACAAAAATTACTTTTTTAATATATAATACATATATATAAGTTATTAGAAGAAATTTAAAATTTTGAGCAAACTTAATTTCATGCACTTTATGGTGTTAAACAGAATCAGCTGACACTTGACATACATCTATATATATAAAAATTAAAAATATAAATAAACAATATATAAGTAATATATATAGGTCAATATTAATGAACAAATAGATATCATTTAATTATATCTTTCAATCATGTTTACAAGTTGTTTAATTGAATATTTAAAACGTTAATTTATATAGTTAGAGATTATAATCTAAGCTGGCAATCATATAATGGTTTTAAATATTAATTAGAGCTTTGTATTAACAAATGTTTAATTATCTGAGTGCCCTCTTATACCTCTAAATTCGTGCGGTTAAATTGAATATTTAGAATAAATTGATATAGTTAGAATATTATCTAAGCAGGTGAACTTATAATTAATTAAATAATTAAAACTTAACATTAACAAATGAATAGCTATAATCCTAGTGCCATCTTATACCTCTGAATGCCTAAAGTTGTTAATTCAATATTTAGAATAAATTAATGTAGGAAAGTATTTTCTAAGCAGGTGAACGTAATAAATTATTATATAAAGCTTAACATTAACAAAGGAATAGATATAATCATTTTATACCACTAGATTCATGTTTAAAAAGTTACATTGAATATTTAAAACAATTAATATAGTTATAGAGTAAAGCAGGTGAACATATAATATATTAAATTATTATATAAAGATTAACATTAATAAATGAATAGATCTCATTCAAGTGCTATCTTGTTTAAAATTCTGACAATTTGTTTATCAAATTATCCCTCATCTGGCTTGTCATATATAGGTATGAGGAGAACACAGGTTTTCTCTTTCTTTCTGGGACCTGCCACTAGATAAATAAATATAAGTTTACTATTTGTTAAAAAATACATATTTTATGAAGATGAATGAAATATAAAAAAGCTAAGTAGTATAAATATCAAAAAATACCTCTATGCCTTGTGTTCATTTAAACAGTAACATTTAGTATTTGTGGAGTTTTAGTAGGGACACGTATTAAAGGATGTCTATAGTTGTATTATTAGTTGTCGTCATGTCAAACTGGATTCTTTTTTCATTTAACCACCTAAATTTAATGTAAAAATTAATTTAAAAATATTATAATCTTACCACTTATCCGATTTCAAGCATTTAACCAATTTTCACTTATAAGTAGATTTAGCGTAAATTTTAGGCAATGTGTTCGAAAAATCGCGGTTATTTAACATTTATAAATATTACCATTTATCCGATTCTCGCGGGAACCGGTCAAAGGAGCACAGAAATAGGAGCGAAACTCGTCATGATTGCTCAGATTTACTCAGGGTTTTTTGATATGGTGAATTTGAATTTGTAACAAGTAATATATACATAAATTTTTAGGGAATTTATTGGAACTTATCTCATATTATTCATCAGAATTTAACATATTGTCTTAGCACAAAATATTTTATATTAACATGTCCTAGTGAAATCATAACAAGTAAATATATGAATATATAAAGTTTTTATTGGAACATTTCTTATCATGTATATCAGAATTTAACATATTGTTTTACTTATCCTGATGTTATACTTATAATAAAAGTCATTTATGTATGGAAAGATTTTATTGTATAATTTAGCACTTATATTTTTTAAATACCAACTATGGATATTTATAAAATTACATATTTTATTAATCCTGATGTTTTTTCATACTTATAATTAAATTCAATCATGTATGAAAAGATTTTATTGTATCATTTTGTTTATATACATGTGATATAATTGCATGATGTATATTGACATTTTATGAGAAGATATGTTTTTTTAAAAAAATGAGGGACTGATTTCTGGATTTGGGTAAGGGTTATTTTAAAATTAATACACCCTTCTTTGTGCAAATTCTTCTTAGAAATAAGTTTGATAGTTTTGCCTTGATTTATTTTCAATAAACAAAGTGTGCTCCTTTTTTCCCTGATGAGCTCCTTTGACCCCCACTCATTCTCACTTATACAATATCGACTGTATATATAAAATGCATAACCTATACAACAGAAATATGATAATTAAAAATCTATGATTATATTCTTATTTATATTATCAAAGCTATATATTAATAATGTAAGGAGGTTTTAAAAAGTAATAACAATAGTTTAATTCTAGTTAGAAAATATCACAAAACTTTCATTTCACTGGTAAATTAGATTTAAATCATAGTATCCCCCCCCCCCCTTTATTTGCGAACTCTGCAAACAGCCGGTCCAACTTAATGGTCATCATCCCCTCCATGGCAAATAAAGCAAAGGCCGCAACCCCAGGCACACGGCAATCACTAAAATATTCGTCCCTCGACACAATATACATTCTTGTAGTGGCAACTACAATTGGAAATTTAGGCACTGAAGCTATCGCTCTACTGAAACAAATTGGAAAAGCGATCTCCAACGTCTTATTAGATTTGAAGGAGTACTTATCAGGCAAAAGATCACAATGGAAATGGTGCAAAGGCATCTATATTTAATAACACAGATGGTGTATTTTATTTGGATGCTATTATAATCACATGTGACGAGCATGATTTACGTCTGAATAAGGTGTTATAATAAATTTAAACTAAAGACCTGAGAGTGTCTGCTAAAAAATGTGATTTAAGCACTGGCCAAGTAATTTATTTAAGTCATGTAATAACCGTTGGTTATATTAAAACTAAATTTAAAAAAATTAACGCTATTAAAAACAAACTAGTATCTTTATGGGTTTTAATGAATTATTATGGTCATTGAAAATTATACAAATTATTCCAAAGATAAAGTTTTGTTTAACTGAAAAATCAATGTTATAATTTAATTTACTGAAAAATGTTCTATTAATCGATCCAATCCTTAGATGCTTTGATCCTAATAGAGAGCATATTTTTAAAGTTGATGCATCTTATATGGGCATTGGTCTCATTATGTCAAATTGAAGAGGTAATAGAGCATCCCGTTGTTTATATTTCCCGTAAGCTTACTAAAGCTGATCTTAATTATTCGGTGATAGAAAAAGAGGCTCTTGACATGTTTTATAAACGTTGTACGGAATATTTTATTGGCAAGGCGTTTACATTATTTACTGATCGGAAGTTATTGGTTTCATCTGATAAAATTAACACAGAATTTTTAATGACATCAAGATCGTTATTTATTTTGATATATTTCTCGTTAAAATTAAACTATCGTGACGGTAACGGTAATCGTTTATCGGTGTTTTGTCGCGTATGAATTCAGACAAATTAGCAGATAGTATCTTTATCTCGAATCGGGGTCAAAATAGCAGAAAAAAACAGCAGAATTGGTCAGAACTGGTCAGAACAAGATTTTAGATAATCAATATATTAGAATTAAATCTCAAATGGGGAGGGAATTTGATGTGCATTTAATCCTAACCCTGACCCTAACCTAAAACGCTGACCTAAAACACTAACCCAAACCTTAACCCTCCTGACCAATCTTGATCTGACCAGTTCAATTCTGCAGTTTTTTTTTCTGCTATTTTGACCCGGTCCCTTTATCTCAGCTCCTAATGATGTTAATATATATAAATAACTATTGACCTTAATGATATTATTAAAATCACTGAGTATTATGCTGAATTAACAATCAACACATCATAACAGGTGTTAAAAGTATTGATTGCGTTCCTTTTGAATTTAAACATGTAAAAAATGAATTGTATACTGAAGATAATTTAATTAAACGCAACTATAAATTATTAATACCATTTGAGCTGCGCAATAGCATTTTAAGCATTTTGCATGAAAAACATGCAGGTATACTAAAAATAAAAGAGCTTGCAATAGTATATATCTGGAGGCCCGGAATAGCTAGACACCTAGAAGCCTATGTTCGGTATTGTGCTATGTGTAAATTAAATGAGCCATGCCGCATAGAGATAAGAAGGCTAGTTCGCCTCGTCCAGAGAGTCTCTGGATTGAATTCAGGTAGTTTTATTAGAATTTAATAAAAAAAAGGTATATATTTAGTGGACGCATATTCAGGTTGGACTGAATGATTATAGGTTAGGTTTGTACCAGAGGTCAGATTTGTTAGAATTTTTCAGTCCGAACCCGGCTCGGCCCGATTTTATAATTAATCTGCCCGCCCGAGCCCGCCCGAACCCATCTAAGTGTCCGCCCGGGCCCGCCCGAATCGTTAAAGCTGCCCGAATTGCCCGGCCCGAAATATTAAATTTGCCCGTTAGTCCCGAATTTGTGAGGTCGCAAACAGAGGTCGGATTTGTTAAAATTTTTCTGCCCAAACCCGGCCCGGTCTAAATTTTTAACTAAATTCCCCGCCTGAACCCTTCTAAGTGTCCGCTCAGCCATGCCCAAACCATTAAAGCTGCCCGGCCTTATTGATAAAATTTGCCCGTTAGACTAGAAATTATCCAATCCCAAAATCTTTTAACTACTATTACAAAATAAGCATTAAATAATGGCATATTGATCAGAACAAAGATGACAATGTTTTATTATTCATAATTATTATGTAAAAATAACAAATCGTCGACAATTTCCGGGGATAATCTTTTGATCTTGAGATAAACCAGTTAAACTAATTTATTCGAAATAAAATAAAATTTAATTCTGAAGAAGTTAAAATTAGGATTTAGGCCATTATATAAACGTACGATAAGGATTTAAGCGATAGAAAAAAATCTAGTCAAATTTATTATGGCCCAAAATTGTTTATAAGCGAATTTTTCTTTTTTCGAGGAAAATCAATTTGATAAAATTTTTGGCATGCCCGAATTGCCCGAATCTTATCAGCGTGCCCGCCCGGGCCCGTCCGAAAAGTAAAACTTAAGACAGTTGGCAGCGGGCTGGGCCGGGCATTTCTGACCTCTGGTTTGTACACCATATAACTGCTAAGATTACATTAAAATTATAAAAAAAGTTAATCGTTTCTTTTGGTTTTCCAAAGTTTATAGCAACTGATAACGGAAAGACTTTTGCGAGTGTCTATTCTAAAAAAATTGTAGTAATTGGAAGATGGTACATAGTTATATATATTTTTCTTAGCTAGAGATTTCGCTATTTAGCTTAATTTTTTTAAAAATTAGTTAAATGTAACAATGTGGTTGTTTTAAGGTTCCCTCAAGATGGCGATTTGTATTCCATCAGCTGTTTGAAATTCTATGCTATTAATAGTCTATGATCCCCACATACTCTTGCCAACCTCCAAAATTTGACGATCCCTTTGTAATTACGACATTTGAATGAAGGATACAAGTGTCAACTTGAGCCCTCGGTGAAGCTTAGCATAAAAATTATTAAAAACTGTCTAAGCCATTTTTAATATTATCTAGGATTAATATCATAAAACGCAAGGAGTACTGTGATTCAAATGTTGTCATAGATGAGAATGATTGATATATAGAATATGATGTTATAGTATGCTACAAGAAAGATAAATTATAAAGATATAATGAAAAATCAGTGGATAAATATGCCTTTGATGATTTCGACGTTAGAACTGAATGAAAAGGATAGGAAGACTAAATTGCCTGATTTCGCAGTATAAAATGTAGGTAGTATAATTTGCAAATTATGGTGTAGCATAAATAAAATTTGTTTCAATGCTAAAAGACTTGGATATTTTATTTTTCATTAGTTTGTTGTTGCGGTATATATCTTGGCAACTACACTTATTTTCGTAACTTTAAAACCATTTATTTCGCTACTTAACGAATAGAAAAAAATGAAAAGCTTATTTGTGTTCACCATAAACCAATTCTCCTAAAATAGTCTGACCGTTTCCCGGTTGATTTACCAAGACCATAATTTGTCAATTAGTGCAATTTTAGGGAAAGTCATATTCGTATAATGGCAGGTAGTCACACTTGAACTATTATAGCTTGCTTCATATTAAGCTTTATAACTGGGGCCTTTAGAATTAACGGTCATGTTTGACTTGCATGAACATCCTACATCAGAAGTTTAAAGCACACTTAGTTAATCTTAAATTACGTTACTTAATAATTACAAGAATAAAGGAGGGCGGAGCTCGGATTTAAATTAAGTTGAAAAAAAGTGCTCATAAATTAAAGAAATACTTAAATGGACTCAACATTAAAAAAATCTGCATAAACTTAGAGGTCAGAATAGAGAGCTTAGGGTTCTTTTTTGATTAAATTCAAAACCACAACAAAAACATACGCCTTATATTCCATATATTACACAAAACAAACAAATGCATAAGAGCAATATATAAATCCGATTTAAATATGGAGACCTAAAAAGGTTTTGACTTTTTTATATTCAAAAATTTGATTAAAAAAGCCAATTGTAAATAAATTTAACAATAGTAATGGATCACTGGCGATCCGATAACCTTCAAAAGCCCCTCGCTAATTGTTTAAGTTCCAAAAATTTATTTAAAAGGTCAGACTTTTATAACAGGTCCACGTTCAATTCATATAACTGAAAATAAATTAAGAAAAAAATATTTATGGTTAATTTTGTGCTCAAGGTGTCAAATTTATTAACTTGGTGTCATAAAAGAAATGAATATACTTTATAAACATCTAACGAATCGGGGGGGGGGGGGGGGTTGCGACCTCGATTTTTACAAAACTTGTTTTGTGTTTTCCCCAAAATTTACTTTCATCATCCATCAATGACCTAAGGCTTTCTCTTCTTTCCCACTCCATAAAAATGAGTAGAGTAGTAGTAATGAACTTTGCGCATAATTTTAGAAGCGACGACAAGGGCAAAGTTTTGACGATACAGCCTTATGAAAAGCGCCATTGTCTCATAAAAAAAGTTATAAAAACAATCTTGACTGCCTAAATGCCCTGTAGGAAAATGTAATATAAAAACAGAGTTTATTTGAATAAGTATGGGCGTGGCCAGGTGAGGGAGGAAGGGCCAGATGTTACCCCTTAAACCAAAAAAGACTTTAAAATTAAAAATTCTGATTAGGATTTTAATTATTCTAATTCAAGTGACTATACCTATGAAAATAAGTGTATTATTTTAAATTTAGAATATCACGGGCGCGTGCCAAAATTTTTTTATTAATAACAAATTTACATGGGTTTAATTATTATATAAAAGCGATAGTAAATGCTCTGATTGCTGAAGAGAAGTAATTTTTCCAAAGCTGGTTACATAGCGCCTTGAAGTTTCGCATATATTGTACGTACGCTAAGTTTATTTTTGTTACAAAATAAAAGTGTCGAAATTTTTTTGAATTTTTCCTCCTCCTTGAGAAAATCTTGGCTACGCGCGTGGAATATCTTATTTTGAATTAGTATATACAACCCTGAGCAGCTAAGTTTGTTTAACAGATCATGATTTTAAAATAAACTTTTGCAATTTGTAAACTGAAATTAAGTTAGATTATGGGAAAACGATGGCGAATATTTGGTAAAACAAGCAACTACATAAAGTTTATTCGTAATTCATAAAACTGGCAATTCTTAACATGTAAGCCGAGTTAAAATTTGGCATAAAGCTTAGTAGTTTAAGCCATAATCTGGGAAGATATTGCCATTTTGTTTTAATCAATACGTTGTATCGTCGCCTCACAACGTTTACCAAATCAAAACATTTTTTAGCTCTGGGCATGGATTTGAGAGCCAAATAAAAGTGCCATAGCATTAACCTATCGCTTTTTTGCGCTAAAACAAAGTGTTTATACATGGGCGTAGCCAGGTTTTGGATTAGGGGGGGGGGGGCAAAACGTTTAAAAGTTCAATCAGGGGGGGGGGGCAAAACATAAATTTTTCAATTTTTAAGGGTATTTGCATTGAAAAAATCTGCCCCCCGGCTACGCCCATGTGTTTATATGTGACTTCATATTCGTGCAAAACCACTAAACCTGTTTTGGGTTGTTATTTTGGCAAGTGAATTAAAGCCAACCTACTTGGCAAATCATAGGTAGATAACGTAATGATAAAAAACATTAATTAGTAAATGTACTAAAGTTGGCAAAAAGTGATTGAATGTGGCAAAGAGTGGTCGTTATTAAATAAATGTAATATTTTAAGTATAAGAGTAATTACATTTTCTATAATTAGAACGCTTTTAAAAAATAGGTAATGTTAAACTAAAAATTATAGTCTATTTTGTTTGCAAAATCATATTTGGTTAATAATTGCAAACAATTTAATTAGCCGAAATACCATATTTGTCTTTAGAGATAAGGAAGGTCAAGGTCCCATTTCTTAATTAAATATTTAGTTTGGGAGAGTTAGATCGATATTCTCGTTTTATACGGCTTTTATAGTTGTTCACAAAAAGTTGACCCAAATCCATATCGTCCATTATAATGAAAATTGTACAAAAATTTATATTTTATAAATTATTGGTAGATTAAAAAATATAGTTCCTATGCCAAATATAGATCATCCAACTAAAATTTTTTGAGTGCCTTTAATGAATTTTCCAGCGAAGGACTCGAATTAAGGCGAGACAATAATATTTTTGTGGGATTGAATAAACTGATCAGATGTACTTCTAATCATGGGGGAAGCCAGAGCCCCTAAATTACAAAAACTCGTCAAAATTTATTTTTTGTCCCCCACTCCCTTAAATAAACTTAAAAAATTTTTGCCCCCCCCCCTAATCCAAAACCTGGTTACGCCCATGCTGCTAATAATGCTCATTTTTGTTAACAAAAATTGCAAAGTATGATTTCTCATTTAGTAATCTAAAAATTATTAAATGTGTGCAAAAATCAGAAAAAATACTTTCTTGCAAAATGATCCAATTTTGTGTGAAAATGATTTCATTTTATTGCTCCGCGAGCAGGTGAATGGTGTATATAGAGACATCCACGTGCGCGATAGTTTACCCCAAATAATAATGAGAGATATTGAATAGTAATTAAATAATTTGTCGCAAAATAAATATTTGACACGTGTATTGTTGATGTAGAATAATTGAGTGTAAGGTGTGTATATATGCTATAAAATAAAATGGTTAAACATAAATAAAATGGATCCCTTGTATTACAATAAATAAGGTAAAGTTATTTTTGTCACATCGGAGTAGAAAGTGAATATAATAAATAAGTTATATCACGTTTAGGTAAAAGATAGGACATCGAGTTACTTGCAGAGATTATGCGTTACACATTGTTGTAAGATATGTAAAAGTAAGGGTACATATTAAATAAATAATTTTTCGCAATAATAATTTTTTCGTTCGTATGATTTGTATTGCGTTCATTCGAAATAAAAGCGATACTACAAAAAATGTCGTAAAATTTCATTTTTGTTTGGCCCGTGTTAAAAAATCTAGTAAGACGACCAATGGTCAATAAATATTATATTGGGGGAGGGGGTAAAGGTAGTGTAAGGAATTTTGGTTTTAAAAACACGACTTTTTTTTTCTTTTCGAGGAATTAGGGAAAAATGTAGCTAGTATCTAATTGAAGGTGAGCAGAACACTAAACGACTATTAACAACTTTTTCGACCTTTAGGGGTTACAACGCTTCTTTTGGCACTCCTATTCTTGTAGAAGAATGATATTTTTTGCTTTACGTTTTCTTTGTCACCACCACAATTCTCATCCAACACCGTGTTTTGACCATCAAACCGTGGAGCATATTTGGGGCTGAGTGTTTTTTTCAAGGCCCTCTGCTTTTTAACGTTCATAAATTTGGAGCTGCCCTGGGCTAGATCAGGGGTCGGGCCTTCTTGGTTGGTCACATCGCTCAAATTAGTCCTGTTAAACTCCATGGCGGATGCCCCCTCTTGCATCAAATTCTGATGATATTTTGGCATCTATAATATAAACGATAATTACATACTTACTAATTAAATTTTATCGCATATTTGTTTTACTTTGCAGATAAAGCTGATTAATCCTTAAAAAATATAAATTGCATAGCAATTAATAGAGATTTAAAAAAATTCTAAATCTATTTGGACACTCTTCTAATCATTATAGACTCTCTGCCCCATATTTACACAAACTGTGGCTATGATCACATACAAATCAATTTTTCTAAATAATATTATTATCATTTTAATAAAAAGTTTTACATAGAACCCCCCCCCCTTTGAGTCCGCAAAAAAGAAGGGCGTAAGATGACGTCGGTAAATTATAAAATACCTAACATATGAAAGAAAAGGCATATGACAGCAGATGGAGGCCACCAACGCCTCATTGAAAAAAGCTTTGTTACTAACAGCTGACCTTTCACTTACTTAAAAAACCATTTGTTATCATTGTAATGGGGAAGGGAGGGGAGTGATGAATAATTAAAATGACCCCACATTGTCAACACCTGTGACACAAATGCGCTCATGTATGTTATAACTTATAAAGTAAGTATGGTTATAAGTAGGGAAAATCTAGTGAAAATACTGTCAAAGGCCCATTAGTAGTTATATCATAAAACTACTAATATATTATAGTTGGTGTCATCGCTTAGGTATTTAAGGCCAAACATTATATCCTGTAGAAATTACATATTGGCATCACATAGATTATTCGCCTTTCTAATTTAAAAAATTATTTTGAATTCTATATTTTAATATATTCTGGCATTTTTTCTCGCGCCTACATGCTATTTAAAGGCGCTATTATTTAGAGATATATAAAACTAAAGTTTAAAATTAAAATAAACCCAAAAATTGCATGACGCAGGTTTGAAAAATAAAGGTATCCTAAAAATTACCAAATACTTATGTGGTTGTAGTTTTAGTAGCTTCAATACATTGATACCCCTTTTATAAAGACCCAGACCAATATCTCGATTCACTTCATAGTGCACGCACACTACATGTTTATTTATTTGACCGTCTGAAAACACATCCCGTTTCAGCGGATAAACATCTGGTTAAAATTATTTTTTAAAAATGACTAAACAGTCTTGAGCCTTCCTAGCATAACGTGTCTCATAAAATTTGCACACTCCGGTAGCCAAATAGGAGGAAATCAGAGAATTACAAATTGTTCAGGAATACTTTGGAAGAAAAGTGATATTTTTCCTAATTTCTGGACTATGTTTATAATAATTACCCTCACTAATGTGTATATGTAATATCAATTTAGCAACTACTGACCTCTATTCCGGCTCGGTGAGATATTTTCTTCTTTCCTCCACGACGATCCCGTTTTAACTTTCCAGCAGCTAAGAGGGTGTCATGCCCGTCAGCTGGTTCGTACTCATCCGCGCCACCAGACGAGGAAATGCTAACTCGTTCCATCGCTTTATCGACCCTTTGCCGACGGGCGGCCTCTCTCAGAGTCATGTTATAATTTCTAACCTTGGTTTTTTTGCGATCGCGTCGATCCCAACGATCGTGAAAGTTGAGGTCCAAGTTATCGCGCAAAGATAAATTCATCGGCGAATGAATACCCTCGTCGGCGCCATCTTTGCCGGTTAACACCGCGGCTTCAAGGTTCGACGAATCGGGTCGACCTATGAGGTGATTGACATCGGCGTTGCCATGACGACGATGGCTGGCGGCGTAAGCAGACAAAGAAGCGTCTTCCCATTGGCCCAGAGGTCGAATTAAGCGAGTTTCCTCTTCGAACAGTCCAGAATCGAAATCGTCGTCTGCGAAATTTGAAATTTAAAATAATAATTTTAAGATTATCGGCATATAACAGGAGGGGGTAGCTTCCCGCCCCTTCCAATCCAAAAATGTTCTAATATAAAATTCTTTTTATATAATTCCAATCATTGTATATAATACATGCTAAAATATAATAGATTAGATTAAATAGAAGTCATAGAGCCACGGATCGAAATTGTATTGAATTTTACAATTTCCATGGTGTTTTTCTGCTTTATATAGAAAAAAAATTGGGGTCGTGTGTAATTAAGGTATTAAATTTTTATATTATTTAAGAAATTTGATACCCTCGAGTCCTAAATTACCGAGGGTGGTGGCCACTACCTGGACGAAAATGAAACTGGTGGGTAAATATTTTTCGACTTTCCTTCTTTCCTTAGAAGAGATGAGGTCGGGGGAGCTGTTAAATTTGGCGAATGTCAAAATCAAAAGAAGATCATTTTGACCCTCATAAGTTATTACCGCCCCCTTTTTAATTCAAATCCTGGCTACGATCGCTGATATTGTTGACTTAATGTGACAATACGTCTACAAAATACATAAAGCTGAACCAAAAAGCCCGAGAAGCAAAGTAATAATTTGGACAATAAATTTGTGACCGCCGCTATAGTTTCAAATTAGCTAGTAATTCACACTTTTATGTCTCATATGGGTACGCACATTATATATATATTTTTGAACAAAACGCTTGTAAATAAAAAACCCCTTTTATCTCACATATTGAATTATTAGCACCTTTTGCGTAAGGGAAGAGGGCAATTAACTCATAAAAAGCTCGTAAAAAGTAAGAGTAACTTAATAAAATTTAGGTAACCAAGTTAAAATAATTATATCGCACTATTTTTTCGCACAAATTTATTTACCAAGAACAAATCGCTTTCAATCTCGATTGTTAACATTTAATTTTTGCTGGGGGAACATCACAGGGAAAAACAAAAAGTTTTAAATAGTGCAAAGTGCCAAATTAACCTCGAGGAAGTTGAATTAATTCATTTCCCCGATTTACAATTAAAAAAATTGGAAGTAAAACAATTTCGAAAAGAGAGGGAAAGTACGCACTAAAAACATATGTTAAGTCGTTCGTTTGGTTTGATTCATTCACCCCCTCCCACCCGTAATTGTTGTTAAAGGCGCGAAAGTTGATATGATGATGACTGAGGGAAAAAGTAACGAAAGGTTTCCAAAATTTTTAAGCTGCCAAATGTGTTGTTTTTGTAATTTACGTTATACTTTACTATACGAAATAACCTCTAAAATAATCAAAAAATTATCGACTTTTTTTGCATTGTAATCTTGCGAGTACAAAGGAAGGAAATTTAATTAAAAACACATATTATAAAATGATAGCATAGCTTTAAAATTAACTTTAAAGTAAAGCCTTTATCACTTTAAGCGAACTAATTAACAACGAAAAACAATTTGAAAAGAAAATAAAATTTATCGTTTCCATATTAATCGCTGATTCAAGGCAAGGTGGATTAAAGCATCCATTTATTATGCCAAGAAATCGTAAAAATCTCGTGAAGTCGAGAAGGGTAGATCTAAGTGACATTAATTTAAGGATTAATGTCATCCTATTTGACGATTTCCTTGAAAAGGAGTATAATGTTAGAATAAAACAATAAATCATCCTTTGTGTTAGATAAAGGAGAAACATACATACTTTGCGGCAAAAATTATCCCAAGTTTAATAGTATATAGTTAGTCATAGTAGTTACAGTTATCTATAGTATTGAGGTGCATTTTCAACTTTTTTTAAACATAGGCTGGTATCTTAATTGTTATGCAATTTATGTAAATAACAAATGTTATAAATTAAATATGTTTAAGTTAGGATTTAAATATTTTTCAAAATTGTTGATAAATTTAGAGTGAAAAAAAAATCGAAACCTTTATAAAACAATTAATACGTCAAGACAACAGTAATCTTTTAAATTTTAAATATTTGCAAAATAAATTATAATAATGATGATAACTATAATCAATTTACTATAAAAATATTGCGAATAACGTTACATATGCCAAAATAAAAGGTTTTTGAAATAATTGAAAAACAAGTTATTATATTCAAGTTTCAAGGCCTATAAAAAGCTAAGTAACTTTTAGATAGCGCGTTCAAACCTAAATCTTTAGAAACTTTTAGGCAGAATAATTAGTTTTGATTTATCATTGGTTATCTTTGTAAATTTAGGTTACCTACTTTTTTCATATTTTTTTATTAAAGCCATTTAAAAACGAAGATATGTTTCGGAGCAAAAGCTAACAGTTTAAATAAAACCCACACTCGCATAGAAATTAATAGCAATATTTAATTTTTCATAATAATCAGAGAAAATTATCGACTTTTAAAATAGGAAACTTAAAAAGCTATAAAATATTTTTGGTTTATCGGCGTAGGTAGATAACAGATTCTGATTGACTTATCGATCCCATACCCACTACCCTCCCCTAATTTAAAATCCATCTATGCCAATGTTAGAGCAAATTACTGGTCATTGTTAGATGAAATAATTTTTAAAGTAACCAAATTTTAGCGGTTTTATTATACCATATGATGATTGTTTTTAAACATATTACATAAAAAATAGTAAATAAATTTTATTATTTACACAAGATAAAGAAGTAAGCATTTTAATTTTATTGCAAATCGATCATACCCGAATCAGAAACGAAAACCCATTCATCATTATCATCCAATCGAGCTTCGGGCAAAATTTCGGACAAAGGCTGAGGCTCTGGCAATGTTATAATTTCTGTTGAACCGCTCGGGCATTTAAGTGATGGGGACACTTGTTCCGTTTTGCCATTATTGGGTAAGAGGTATCCAGATACATATTTGGAGAAAGCGTTTAACATAATCGATTACAAGGCCTAGAAAAATTTGCTTTAAATCCTGGAATATGATGAGATAGCTAAAATAAAAAAAAATATTATTAAATTCTAGCAGTTTGAGTTAAGTCCAAAATTTAATCATATTTTTCCTATTTTTTCAATAACAATTCAAGCTTAAAACATGGATCCTCATCTTTTATACCTTAAAGAAGATGAGAATAGGTTTGTAGAAAAGGTACAATTGAGAATAGCAATTATAGAATTTAATATGTGATAGATGTTTTAATTGTAATGCTTGTGGAGCCTCCAGGTTTTCGGGAAGGGAGGGGAAAAAACTTTCACTTTTCAAAAACCTCGAACTCTAATAGTTGAGTTACTCGCAAATAATATATCACAATGTCACCAATGTGTGAACTACAACTCGAAGAACTGAGGATTGAGAAAAAGGGGGGGGGGGGGGGGGTTAAGGAAATTATTGGTTATGAAAGGAAGGTAAAGGAACGAGAGCTGCAACGATGGGGGGATAGGGGGAAAACCCGAAAGAAAAAAAAATGCTTGGTCGTAAATATTATATGCGGGTATAAAGGGAGAGAGAGAGAGAGAGTTTCGTTAATTCGTTGCTGCAGCAGTCAAGTCTAAATATAAAAGCTTATAGCTTGTCGCGATGCGATGCACTAATAAAAAAATTATGGAAAGGAGGACTATGGTGGGGAATGAGCCAAAACAAACTAGGGAGGGGGAGGGGAAAGAAGAAGGGGGGGGGGTAAGGGAATTATTTATTGGAACTAAGAGGCAGCTATAGATGAGGAGGGCTTAAGGGAGGAGGGAAGGGGCAGGCGACCCGATGGTAATCGATTTCCTTTGTTGTCACCCACCCCCCTGCTTCGCCCGTCTTCGCCCCCGACACTTGGAGAGGCCGCCCGATATTTGCTATTCGAATAAATCTTGTTGTCTTTTTTACGATACATTTACCGTTTCTAATGAATGACTCAGAGGCTCGAAAACAATATTTTCAATTTTGTTTCCCCACACATTGTATCAAAATTGTCAAATAGATCTATCTCGCTGATTGATAAAAGTTACACGTAAACGAGATTTCGATTCATCGAATATATACGTGCCTTGAATGAGTTTAAAATACAATTTGACGCTTAAACTTATACTAATAGTCTAGATCTAACGGTATTTCACCTTTCTTAAAATTTTGATTAATTAAGCATTAGCAAACAATATCCGATCACTGCTAACTTTCGTTCGCTTGTAGCATAAAGTAATTCCTTTCAATGTTTTAGTGCTAAATACTAGGCGGCGACGGAGTAAACAGGGAATAAAAAATGGAAAGTGCGTTTCGAAGGTCAGGCCAATGTGTCAAATAGATATGCCTGCGCCGCGTCGTCTTACCAAGTGAAAAGAACGAGTAAATGATGAATTATAAAATATTTTAGAGGTCGCCCGCACCCCTAGTCCCCTCCAAATTATTATTAATTTTATTATTTTAGTTCGAGTGCCAATATTCGAAACAATGTCTCTCTAAACAAACAAATTACTGTGGTAAAAATGACAAAAGTATATGATATAAATATTACTTTAATGCCTCTGCGGGATGTAGAATGTTTGATTGGAATCACCTTGAAATTATTATACACGGATATTTTTCTATCGATTTTGGCCGACTTATTATTTATCGGAGAGCTATGCCGTTTTTACGTAATTGGTTGTATGAATGCGGATGGTACGCTCTAAGTATTTATAATGTTTTGATCCTTAATTTATTACGAAAATAATAGATGAAAGAAATTTGGGAGATTTTACGAAACGTTAAAATAAGCAAAAATTGTGAGTAAATAAAAGCTTGGTAGGCCTTAGGAAATTTAGCGACAAAAAAATAGATATAGGGAGAAAGGACCTAAAGCTATACAAATAATAAAATTTTACCTTTTATATACACTGAACTAAACGAAAAAACGTAATCCAAAAGGTAATGAAAGGGGGAGAGAGAAGTTATGAGGGGGGGGGGGGAGCGCCGTTCGGATGTTTAATAATATAATGGATAAAACAAAAGTCAACCAACCCTGTTAAAGGTATATAATTATAATCATATGATTATATGCAAAAGAAATTATTGGGAAAAAAGGAAGAATATATATTAAAAAAATGTGGGGAAAAAATTATAGCACAATGGGGAGGGACCAGTTAACCAAGTTTTTCTTATCGGTGTGGCATGTGATGTCAACCCCTGTTAAACTACGACAGAGGGGATAATAAAATGACAAAAGATTGTATGATGATTATATGCATCTACTCGAACAAAAGCTGTCGTTGTAGCTATTATAGCTAAGTACCTTTAAAAGCCTTTGCTTTGCTAGATGACTGAGTTGACTGCTGTGTGTGTTATGTCAGTAGGGTACTTACTTACATTAATTATAATTATTTTGGTCCCTTTGCCAAAGTAATTATATTCTTCCAGTTTTCCTCCGATGCACAATATTATATGAGAAATTAAATGGGACCTGAGAAAAAATGAGCCAACTTGACTACAAATGAGATAAATAATATTTATTGGTTTTTTAGGTATTTTTGATATTGTATATTTCATGTTTCAATTTTACCTAATAAAAGCATTTTAGCATTTATTAATCGTTAAGCTTACAACCAAAAATGAATAAAAAAAGCGAGGTAAATGCTACACTCTTTTTCATAATTTATAAAATTTTCTTGAAAAAATTATTAACTTAAAGTAAACTATTTAAAAAGAATGACTTTTCCTGGATTTTTTGAATCAAGTAACTCCGATCCTAATATTGATTAATTAGATCCATAGCCGGAAATGATCATTTTAAATAATAAAAAAATTCTCATATTGCAAATCAGATATCTTCAAACACAGTTTTTTTCAAACATTATCACGTTAAAATCCAGTTGACCTTTAAAACCTCGTATATTTTTTTAATCAATAAAATGGCACATGCTCTATTATTATGAAAGGTAAAACCTTAGCCAGGAGGACTTATTGGATTTTTACTCAATGGATGACCATATGGCAGTGCAACAAAAGGAGAGTACAGAACTGGAGCTCATAAAGGAGTCGCAAAATAGCTTTGAAGGGGCTCATGTGTCGCCGACAGCTCGACACTGTCAAAAGGGAAGGGACGAGGCGAGGGGGAGGGTAGGTATAATTTAGGTTAATGTAACGAGCAACTGTGGATCGATGGAAATTCATAAAAACAAACACATCTATGATAATATATATATTTATATGAAAAAAACACTTTTACTGACTCGGCATCATACCAAGACAGTTTTAGCATTTATTTTTTATTTTTACAGCTGTTGTTTAGGCATTTGACAACTAATGGGCACTTATTTTAACGGTCACAACATTTAAAATTAAAGCAATACTCTTTATGAGTGAGGCCATAACTATTTTATCATAATTTGAAAACCAGTTATTATTAAATTGCTGTTCTTCACATATTTATTTTATGTTTTGACAGTGAAATACGCTTAGAGATTTTTCTAACATATGTTTATATTTGTGTTGAAAAATTATGTTAGACTATTTTTAGCCTATTTTTCATAATGATATTATTTGATCAGAAGGTCAAATCTTGAAAATTCACCGCTCAATAAAATATAATGTTAATGAGAATTGTTTTTAAATATGTCTGCATTAAAAAAGCACTTTTAACTTAAAGTTTCCCTTTAAATTTAACAAGCCGAAGAAATTAATTTCCTCAATTTTTTGGTATTAGTCCTATTGTCAATTTTAGGCAGGCTACTTCTAATTTTAAGAATAAGGTCAGCGTTTTCTACTTATTTTATTTTGGTCATTCCACTTTATAATCACCCTATTATTCACTAAATAGTGTCAAAAAAATCAAAATTTCCGTAAATAAATAGCAACTTTTTAAATATATTTATTTTCCTAAAACTTTAAATAAATTTTGAGGATGTTATCCCCAGCGGTATTTTTTAATCTAATTCATTTAGTTATTTAAAATGATTTTATAGACCTATAAATTTATGTTTTTAAAAAGATCTTATTCTTGGCTACATATCTCCCTTTCACATCTAGCTATAATAAACTTTAATCCCTTTAACTGATTACCTCCAATTTATTTGACTATTTTTTTTATTTAAATGCTAACCCTTATATTACTTGCCTTCAAATTAAATTGCAGTTCACATTGAAGTCAATGGTTTTTTAAAAATATAATTTAAGTTTTTTATATACCACTCACTACATTGTACAGTTGAAGCGAAACAAATTTTAATTTTTATTAAAACCAGGGGTTTGAACCCGCCCAAAATAAAATCGGGTTCGTGTTCGGGTTTAAGAAATTGGGTTCGGGTTCGGGTTCAAGAAATTATATTATACTAATAATACA
Source organism: Gordius sp. MW1 (assembly GCA_964036665.1). NCBI lineage: Eukaryota > Metazoa > Nematomorpha > Gordioida > Gordea > Gordiidae > Gordius > Gordius sp. MW1. Next base: position 19,398,148 of record OZ038530.1, read on the forward strand.
TTTTTACCCTCAAAAAATTATTGAATAGTTAACTTAATTTTTAAATAGCACCTAATTAAATTCACATGCCAATTATTTCATCTCATTGTGCTAATGTATTATTGAATTTTTAATGTTCTAATTTATTTCTGGATTTAAAAGCAATAAAAATATTATTAATAAAAGCCATACCATATTATAAATTACATAAAAATATTGAAATTACAATCGTATGGTTTTCGTTACATTGTCATGATAGAGAAAATTGAGATATTCAATTCACATTTTGTTTTTGAAAAAAAAACTCGAACTCGAACCCTTTTTTGTATTCATCGGGTTCTGGTTTTAAGGGTATTTTTAAAAATGGGTTTGGGTTGGGGTTCGGGTTCTGTAAAACGGGTTTTACCCGGTTCGGGTTCAGGGGATTGGGTTCGGGACAAACCCCTGATTAAAACCTTATATAATTTGTATATAAAATGATGCTATACAAAATTAGCTAATGTTTATATAATATACATTAGCAGCGTAGCCGAAGGAAAGGATGCCCCCGCCCCCTAAATCTAAAATTTTGAATAAATTAATTAAAAATATGATTAAAATGAAAAAAACATCTTTTTTATCCTATTTTTGTAATAATGACATGTAATTATGGGCCTAGCTAGGATTTGAATCATAAGAGATAGGAAGGGTCAAAAAAATGTTTTTTTGTTTTGTGAACTGTAATTTAATAGGCAAGCTTTCTTCCTTACAAAATATGTATTAAAAATAACCTATGTAGAAGGGTTAGCGTTTTTAATATTTTTTAAAAATAGTGAAATAAATGCATATTATCAATGGTATTAACAAGAACAAAATATTAATTTAATTTAAAGCAAAAATAAAATTTTTTGTCCTAAGGTAATCATTTAAGGGAATCAGAGTTTATTATCGCTAGCTGTGGAAGGGAAGATATGTAGCAAAGAAAACAACCGTATTAAAAACATGAAGTTATAGGTATATAAAATCATTTTAATTCACTTAAGAATTATATTAGAAAATACCGTTGGGGATAATATGTTCAAAGTGATTTTTATTTTAAGCATAAAAGTTATGGTAAAATAGAAATATTTGACATCGGGAGGGCAAGAATGAATAATTATTTCTAATAATATTAATTAGTCGCAAAAAAGGAAGGGTTTAAAGCTTTTAAGATTTTAAAAATTGCTATTTAGGGAAATTTTGATTTTAGACACTATTTAGTCAACAATAAAGTGATGTAAGGTGAGTTGGCCAAGAGTGCCCAGCATATCTCTTCAAGATATTAATTTTCAGGAGATATAGGAAAAATGAGTTGATAAAAATAAAAATAGTTTTATATACTGGCACAAAGTTTATTACGTGGTAAATTACTATAATTATTCGTCATTAGTAATTGCTTTAATGGGTGTGAATATGATTTCATATTTCGATTTATATGTGGGATGAAAATTTGTAGTTAGCATACTAATTTCGTCCGTAATTTCTAGTTTTGATTATTAACTATTCATTGCTATGCAAATATTGGTAGCTGAATATACATGGGCGTAACCAAGGGGGTGGGGGGTGGCTGCCACCCTCTAAATCCAAAAATTTGATGAAATTTCATAAAATATGGCTAAAATTTCAAAAAATGATCGTTTTGCCCCTCCCTCCATCATTTTTGCTCCCCACTCTAATTTCAGTGTTGGCAGCGCCCATGTCTATATAGATCCTAATGGTAATGGCTAGAAATTAGTATGTTTGAGACAACGATAATACAGTTCAAAAACTTGGTCTTTATAATTAGCTAGATGTAAATTAATACATGCCAACATTTTAGCTAAATCAACGCTCTTATATCTTACTGTGACTATTTAGGGCTGGTATAGAGTAAATCATGGGCGTAGCCAGGTTTTGGATTGGGGGGGGGGGAGGTTAAACGTTTAAAAGTTTAAATAGGGGAGGGGGGCAAAACGTAATTTTTTTTTTTATTTTTTAAGGGTTTTTGCATAGAAATTTTTTTTTTCGCCATTTAGGGGGGAGGGGGCGCCACCCCGCCCCTACGCCCATGGAGTAAATAACATTTTATGACAACAATAAAGTCATTCTTTAAAAATTATTTAACGACGATAAGATGTTTAGCGATAAGATCTAACACTGTGACATTTAAATTTATTTTTAATTAAAAATTCCAAGGCTAAGTGCCTTTTAATTAGCTTTATGTGAAGTGACCTTTGCTAATTTAATTTACCAGTATTGTTTGTTAAATATGGTTAATCGTTATCATTTAGGTAATAAGCTGTTGGAAATGTTAAAACTATCATAATATTGCATGTTTTTAGACAAAAACTTATAAAATTTATCGTTAAAAAGCATAGCTTTTTGCTATAAAATTGAAACTTTTTTGTAGTCACAAGTGTTTTAGTTATAATTCCGAAATTCAAAATATATTATAAATTTGATAATTAAAAATATGCAAAGAGGCAAAGTGTGGCAGCTGTCCCTTCTTCCAAAAACTCCTTAATATAATTATAATTTTATTAAATCGTGATTTTGCCCCTATCAAAATTTTTCTGCCCCATCTATTTTAAATATCTATCCACGTGCAACGCAAATTTATTTAAACATTTCGTTTTTTTGAAAAATTTTCAATATTTTAAAACTTACACAAAAGGGGAAAAATAGTGACTTTATTGCTATAGTTGAATATTAATGATACTTTTTTAAATTCATTTATTTCATAGATGTAATACGCAGCAGAGATAATACAAGCAGTTAACTAACTAATTCTTAACATTCAATTTGTATAATATAATATGAGTTGAAATATATAATTTAACAATTTTAAACTAAATTTCTTCTATACAACAATATTGGATAACAAACATAAAACAAAAATAAATAAATATTTTTTAGTAGTTTAATTTTGGAATATTTGAAAGTGGCAGTTTGTTCTTCACAAAAACTTGAGACCTATCAAGACCCCAGTCACGAATCCTACGGTAACATAAACATTTTCTTCGGCAAAAGATTTCCCTTGTTGCAGCAACATATTCAAGAACTGTTATATAAGGAAAAATATTATTTTATAATCAAAAAATCAAATAACGTTTAAATGTTACATCTAAAAAAATTTTAAAAGCGTAATTTTACATCGCTATTTTTGGCTGCTTCTTTAATTTTCTGGAACCGGGCGCTAAGTTTTTCCTTGTTCATGTAACTATTGATTGCAACCAGGGCTAAACCGACCAAAGAATGGAAAAAATAAGATTTCGCTAAACGCAACACTAAAGACGTTATAAGGCCGATGGCTACAGAAATTAATATTTGATATTTCATGTCGAAATGCGTGAAAACATTCTTAGCATGTTCCAACTTCTTCTCTACCTACATTAAAAGCAATCAAATGGTTTCGTAAAATCTTAATTATACAGCGTAATGGTTAATTAACAAAAAATAAAAAATACAATAAAGTAAATAGACTTTTTATACTAATTATCTCATTTAACATACAATGTAGAAAATAATTATTCTTAATTTCAAGATATTTAGTTTTCACAAGGTAATACATATTTGGCACTAGTTGTATATTTTTAACCTGCCCATGCTTCGTCATCGCCTTGGATAATAAATTGATTGGGAAATATGGGTAGAGGAGAGAGGAGGCCTGGAGAAAGAATCTGATTAAAAAAATAGACGCGGTTCCGATATAAAGTTCCTCTTATTATTAGTACGAATTGCACCACACAAAAAACCGCAAAATAAATCTTTATTATTTATAGGGCGGGCGGTGGGCGGCAATGAGTTTGTCGTATATTACCCCTTTATCGATTTTATACTTATTAATAGCTGTGCCAAATCATCGCGCTTGCTAGTACAAACTATATATTATATAATAGTGTCGTCTATATAGCTCGACCCTATAGCCACGGCAACCCCCCGTAAAACCTTACTTGATTTATCTATTGGGGATAATAAACCATATTTTTGTATGAATAGCTAAGGTGATTTAGATAAAAATTTCATATTAAATAGAACATGCGAGAATGAAAAAGATTATAAAATCAAATTTGGTTCTAGAAAACACTGTGAAATAAGTCAAAAATTAATAAAACCTAGATACAACCAAACTTTATGTATAGTATGAATAAATTGCCATTGTTTGTTTCTTTGTGGACTTCTCAGATTCTAATTCCCTAAAATCGACCAGCTTATAATTATTTTTTAAAATTGAGAAAACAACCCCTAAATTTAATTATTACCTTGTTAAAAAGGAAAAAAACGCTTGGTTAATTACACCTTTTGTGTTGCCATAATCAACAAAATAAATAAGCATTTTTAGCTTAAAACTCTAAAAAGTTCAAATTCCTAAAACATAAATTTATTCACACAAATTACAATATAAATTGGTCAAGATTATGTTAACAAATGTATGTTTTAAAACGGTTTATCAAAAAACCAATAAGACGTATTCACCAAAGCCATAATCCGATGAAGAGACCAGTTAAAAATCCGATGGTCACATAAAAGTTTGCTTCCCCAAATGCCTTGACTTGTTCAAAAGCCGTACTCACCTAATTTGTTTAATAAAATACCATTTTTTAGCACTTTTGAATATTTATTATACAATTTTCAATGGAAATTTATTATCAATCATATTTTTTAGCAAAATGTACGTTTTTTATAATTATGGGTAAAATCAACTGATCCTACAAACTGGTATGCCTAAACAGGGGACCATAATTTTTTAAGAAATTTTAGTTCAAATAAAGCCAAGTATCTAGTTTTAAAATCCCCGGCCGATGGCCAGCCACTTTTTGATGATACTTGCGATGTTTTAAATTCTTATATATCCATTAATTTTTTTAATGTTGCATAATTATTAATTGTTTGTTTTAGTTATGGCTCTACGCTGTAGATGATTCCAAGTTTGTTAAAACTAAAAGATTTGAAATTCCTCCTTTTTAAAACAAGGAGATTTCAAGTTTTTTTTAATTCTCAACTCATTTTATATGGTTTTTTTATCAACATTCTATTACTTAATGTAGCATTAAAAATTTATAACTTCCTTTGGTATTAATGAATTTTTGCGCCTTAAATTATTATGTAGCCTTTAGCTTTAAGTTAAGTGCAGATAAAGATTATTACCTAGGTAATTTTCTTACTCGACCATTATTATATTATTTTGTGGCAATTGACGTGCTAAACAAAAGCTCAAGATTAGGACACTCAAGGTGTAATTACTCAATGACTTCTCGTATATAATAAGCTTAAAAAGTTGTCTATTAACACGTTCAATGATTGAAGAAATTATTGAAAATTACAAGAAAAAGTCACGCTGCGCCTTATAAAAAGTATGATGCAATAAATTATTTATATTACCTACAATTCAATGAAAACTAAGGCGGATTAAATCATAATTCTTTCAACAAAAGGCTTATAAAATCTGTCTTTGTGTGAAATATGTTATATAAAGTTTAATGCAAGTTATATAATTTATTTATAAAAAAAGGTATAATTTTAGTATAAATATGAAATTTATGGTTATTTTGGTAAAATAAAGTATAGCAAATTGTCCAATTAATAAGAGTTATGTTAAAACCATTATAATATGATAACTCCATGTGCGTAGCCAGTATTGGAATTAGAGGGGGGGCTATAATGATTTAGGGAGGGGCAAAATGAACATTTTTTGAAATTTAAGACATATCAACAAATTGGCTACGCCCATGGATAACTTACTAGCATTATTAAGAAAATTTCAAAATTGTTTAAAAAACAACAACAAATGTTTTGGAAAATTGAATAATTTCTTATATATTTTACATGATAAATTGGATCGCTTTGGGCGACGACACCTTTAATTCTTTGATATTTTTGTAATAACAATTCTTTCTTCAAGGCGTTATTAAATAAAAGAAGACACGCACCAATCAGAGCTAATAAAGTAAAAGATTTAATAATTCGAAGAAGGTAAGCTGACCCGAGACCTAGGCATATAGAGATGATCAATTGATTTTTAGAATCGTAGGAAAATAATGAATTTTGCATTTGCTCCATTTATATCCAGCCTTTTAAATCAAATTACAAAAAAATAATGACAAATCATTAATTAAAGGAATAATGAATTGTTGTGTTACATTGTTGTCCTCAGATTTACCAGCAATAAATGTGAAATAGAGGAAACCGCGTATTTCTTTATTTCTTAATACGACTATAATAACACATATAAATTTAATAATATAAATAAAAATTAAAGGATTAAACACAATTGCTGCAACATGAAATATCATTTAACTTAATAATGAAAGCGTTCTACAAATTTAATACGACATCTAAGCTTTAGAATTATACTATAAATATCTATATTTTTTAATAAATATCTCTTACTTTCAATACATTCTATCTCTTTAAATAAAAGCGTCTGAATATAAAAAAGCCTCAGTTTATTAGAAGTAAAAGAAAGCAACTTTTAAACAAACAATCCAAATAGTTTAAAACAGAGTTAGATGAGGGCGATTTAAAATCACATTTTCAGGGAACACATTTATCAAAATACCACTAGGTTTAGTCCTCTGAAAAGTCGGCATTACAAATATTTTGGTGTTTATTGTACGATATTGAGCTCGTATAGCAAATAACTAATAAATACAGCGTATAAAATACAATATAAAGCATATACAAAACTAATGTTCTTTGCATTGCTGAAGTAATGGAGTTGAAGATTAGCTATAGCCAACTCTTAAATTCTTCTTCATACCGGTCTACAGCGATGAAAGGTTTATCTACACTACTATATAAAAAATACACAAATTCGTTAAAAAAAACATAATGTGAAATTTCGCGCTTATATAATTAGGTCGATCTTATTATTTTTACATTTCTAAGATTTCTTCTGATGAAATTTTAAATTGTTTAAAAACACACAAGAAGAATCAAAATTCCATGTTTATCTCCATATTAATTAGCATCAACAGCTAAATATGATAAAAATGCAAGATTAAGTAATTGTGACCTTAATCATTATTAACTGTATCTTCACAATTCACGCTAAACCAATACGGCCACACAATTTAGACCTCAAAAAATTTAAATTGTGCAATATTAAATATTAGCATACAGGAATTTTTAATTTGTATTTTTATGTGATAAATAAATTATAATTAAAATATAACGAATTTACTAACTTTATCATTAATTCTCCACAATAAGGGCATTCGTTACCAACATTTGAATCGAAGAACGCCTGTATCAAATACAAATATATTGGTATACACATAAATCCATTGTTTTAATGCAAATTGGGTACACGCAAAATAACATAAACTCAATCGCATATTTTTAATGTAAAACTTTTAATACGTAAACTTTCCTTTTCAAATATATGTTTAAACTGATATGCAATTTGTAGCTCGCTCTTGGTTGTCCGTCCGTCCTGTCGTGTCCAACTTGTAATTTTTAATAAATGCCGTGGAAACTTTAACCGGTGATTAATGGCTGTGGAAACTTATAATTTAAAAAACGATTTTTATTTGGCATAAAGACTAGACAATGACCGCTGGTTGGCTTTATTTGTTTAATTAACTTTAATTAAACAGTTGATTCATGAGGCGGTGAAATAAAATGCAAAAACTAATATATTTTGCCCAGAATTAGTTATATATCCCAATAAACAGCATACTTTAAAATATAAAAGCACGAGAAAAACTATAGCCTAGTCTTAACCAAAAAGCTTGAGAAATTTTTAACATTCTACACTAAAATCATAGATAGCTGAAAAAGATTTTCGTCTCAAATTGTGATATTAATTTGAAAAAATTATTCACACAATTTTAAAGTGCCAATCTACAAACTGTTAGTAATTAATTTCGGACGTATAACAGCATTTATAGCTAATCTATGCAAATAAACACCAATAATTTTAATTGAAATGTAATCAATTTATGCGATATTCACCAAAATAACCGCGCCTTTAATATCAAGCTAGTCCAATTCTAAATTGTAATAATGATTTAAAGATATATTATCATAAGTTAAAATTAAAATTTCCCAAATAAAATTTCATTATTTTTTACTCAAAGAACAGCATGTACTACTAATAAAATTTTATTTATTTGATATTGGATTTTTTTCCAAATTAGGCATGGGATTTACTTTGGCTTTGTGATAAGTCTCTTCCCCATTTTCTCCCTCTTTTTCCAGAGAACGAGCCGATGCCAATTTATAATCTTTGCGGGTATCCAGCAACAAATTATTCGTAGATTTAAGCAACCTTTCAGCTTCTACTAGCTTATTTTTCTCTGCTTCGGGCAATAAAGTTTTGACCTGTGGTATAAATTACTTAATTCATCTAATCGTGAAAAATATTATCTTTATACTAGAAAAAAAGGTATTTGCTTTCAATAATAAATAAAAAATCGTGTTGTTACATAACCTGTAAAAAGATCTTTTAAATATAAGTAAAGTTAAAACATTTTCAACATGTATCGATGTCTAAAGAGTTGATGACAATTTGCCATCATGTAACGCATTTCCAATTTGTTATTATACAACACTTTTCATGTCTATTACGCATACTGCTTTACTTAGGATTGCTAAAAGCTAAGCCAAAAAGTTCTAAGTTTATACGCGATCTGATTGAGGCGTGGCCAACAAGAGGCAGGTAGGGGCGGCTGCCCCCTCTAATTCCATAATGGCTAAATTTCAAAAAATATCATTTTGCCCTCCCTAAATTATAATTGCCCCCCTCTAATTCCAATCCTGGCTATGCGGTTTAATTTAAGAAGAGTACTTTTTTATCAGGCAAAAGATCACATTTCCATACACGGATCAATGCCATCCGTTTAGTTATAGCGCGTTTTTATATTTTTTTAGTCGTGTATTTAATTGTATACCATTTAATAAAGTTATTAATATATTTAAAAATCTAACCGCTTCAGTGATAATTACATCCCAAGTAATAGGTGTAAAGCAGCATTAAACTAAAAATAAAACCAACTTTATTTACAGTGATATTTTAAAATATAAGCTCGTTGCATTATGTAATTACCAAAAAATTTCAGTGATATTTTAAAATATAAGCGCGTTGCATTATGTAATTACCAAAAAATTTCCATATTTTTAACTACCTTTTGCAAAATGTTTGCAATTATATTGTGTAATAAAATGGATTATTAGTTGTTTACTTCTCTAAGCAAACAATCGAAATGGAAAAAATGTGAGCAGGGGAATAGATGGAAAGGTCGTTTCATTATCGAACTGCGACAGTAACTACAGACGTCACTCGATTTGACAACGAGAAAGCTAGAATTTTGCAAAATTTAAAAAATATAAGTTTTTATTTAACCATAATTGACAAAAAATAATAAAAAATCGTACCAGTAATCGTTTTAAATTGTAGGACGTTATTATTATGTAAATAATTAGTATTGAAATCTAATGTCAAATATATATTGATAATATTTATTACTTATATGATGCAGCACCATACAATAAAACTGAACGTTTCATTAATTTTCGAATTAAAAGACTTATTTAAAACCTGTTGTTAGAGACAAAAAATTAAAAAATTCCTTAAATAAAAAATTGATAAACCCTTTTTGAAACCCAAAGGCAATCTTTTTAATTTTAAATAATATATTCCGCCCTTATGTTATTTTATCGATCTAACTAACTTTAAGGCTTTAAGCCAAATCATCAATAATATTAACATTTTTTCCTCGAAGAGGGTTTCTTTCAATCCAAGAGCTTGTAATAATGTGGACTATACATCTTTAACAATACAGCTAACATTAGTATTTTATCGATAACAACATTTCTTAAAGTTATAATTGATTAAAAAGATTTTCGACCCGTAATTATTTTCCATAGTTTAGATTCATATTGGTCAGATTAGATTGAGGAGAATGAATGGCAATCAAAGAGTACAAAATTTAAATCGTAACAATGATTAAATTCTAAATATTAAAAAGCGGGATCCCCGAGAACCAATCCTTGTTCTTTTAAGCCTAACATACGGAGTGAAAATTAAACTCAAAAGTTTAGACTTAAAAATCAAAATTAATAGTTAGGAAATACAAAGGAATTTAAAATGAATTTTACTCGTTTCGATAATTGCTGATTTCGTCTCTCAATGAAGTAGCACTTTTAGTAGAATCTTCCATTTCTTCTTTCAAAGAAAATAAATGGGAATTGTAGTCCTGCAACGAGGTCATTATCGTTTCCTAATCGTTTTAATTTTATTTAAGATGATTCAAAAATAGAGTATATTATATAAAAAAAAAATAAAATATTTATAAAACTCTTAAAATTTAAATTTATCCCAAAATGGTTTTGAGGGTATTTAATAAAAATATAATATTAGAACAGGTCCGTGATTTTAATAAACCAATACGAATGAGTTTCCAAATAAACTAAAAACCATGTACCTAGTTAATTTGTTACTTTTTACACAAGAAAAAAAAATGAGAAATAAGTTTTAGAAAGCCTATTCATTGTTTATTTAATTTATGAACAAATTAGGGTTAAAAAGCTTAATTAAGGAGTATTTTATGAGTCCCGATTACTTTAAAATGGTCGATGGTATCAAAATTTGGAAAGTATGGCAGTATATCTTCGATCTTTAACACCTCGCATTCCTTGCACAATTCTATGGCCGATTTGACGTCATTCTCGCTTCGCAAAAGGTGTTTGGCTAAGCCCAAAATTTTAATTGATTCCAAATATAAACCCGACTCAAAAATAAAAGTTTCATCCGAAATCAAAGATAATATACATTTTTAGTAGCCACAATTTAACTTTTACGAGATTTACTAAAAAGGGATCTATAAATTCCATTTTAAACTATATTTTGCATCCAAAAAAAGATCAAACTTTAGCAAATATTTCTTATATTCAAACAGGAACCATTATCGAGAAAGATGAAATTATATATGGGACCTTACCTATTAAAAGCCATAAACGTTTTTTCAGATTTTCGTCTTCTTGGCAGGCATTCGCAGTTTGCTTAGCCAACTGGACGTCAAACTGAGGGGGAAAATGTTAAAATTTCATGAAATAAAAAATTTCACTCATATGTGTAGGACACAAAACACATTGGAAATTTATGGGTGTGTATAAATTATCGCCCTTCCCAACATTACAATCTTAGTTGCGTTTAACAAAGCCTTTCATTTATTAAGATTACATTACGTGGAAAGGGCGATTGGACAAAGTTATGGAAACTAAGAAGACAAATCAGAACATGGCCCTTACCCGATCAAGATGGAAAAAACTTATTAAAACAAACCCCACCACTGTGAAACCTAATACATGATAAAGAAGAAAAAGAGTTATAAACAGTTTTCTTAAATCGTTTAAGTGTAAAGTACCCAAAACACATAATTATTAAAATTTATCTAAATCACCACCCTTTCTCTAATGTACAATCGGAGCTGGGTTAAACATTGCCGTTCATTTATTAGGATCACTTTAATATTGCCAAGTTGTGAAGGCAAATACACATGTTTTATGTATTTTAAACAGATATAATTTTACCCCTAACTCTATTAGTGTTCAAAATATCGAATAAATTTGCTTTATTAGAATTACTTTTAAGCACAACAAAACGGCTTGTTCGTGTTGTTCGGCAACGGTATATAAAAGGACCCCCGCTCGAAGATTGTTGTAGTCGAGGCACAATCTCAAAGCGTAATTTAAATCATACTTCACCAGGGTCTTGTCCTAGGATTAAATTTATTTTAAAAAATAGTAATAATCAACGGCACAAGGCAAATATAACAAGGTGTTTTAAAAATTGCCAACTGAAAAAATATAATGCCGTAGAAATCATTTTAAATATTAAACCTCGTGATCGTTTCGATACAAGGGTTACACTCTGATTCAAAACGACAAAGTCAAAACTAACGTGGCCTAATGCGCCATTTGGTATAAGGGGGGCTCAACCTTAGATTGCACTAACTCTTGGGCGTCTTCTAAGCAAAAATACCATACATGGGCGTAGATTGGAATTAGAGGGGGGAGGGCAATAATGATTTAAGGAGGGGAAAAATGATCATCTTTTGAAATTTTAGCCATAGTTTTAATAAATTTCAAAAAAAAATGGATTTAAAGGGGGCAGCCGCGCTTCCCTGCCCCCCTGGCTATGCCCACCATTATTTAAGCTTAACACGCCACATTACAAAAAGAAGATCATAATAGACGAATGCATTAAAACGGTTCCTAAGTAAAAAAGTGGCTTAATCAGAGCATTCAAGCATAAATAATTGTGTACTTGGCCTTGCATTTGCAGGTATTTCACCAATTGATCGGGTTGGTGTTGACAATACAGACCCAGCAAGAAATTATGTACGGCCACGTTAGAAATACCCTCGATTTGCGTGCAATATTCCAAGTAACGAATGGCTTGATCGGGCTCGACCCCCGCTAGCTTAACCAGGGTCGGAATTAGGCCGGATGGGTCTAGGCTTGGGCCCCGGCTACTTTGAGTTAGCCAAGAATCCACTAAAGCCCGGGGGATGTGATCAGCCAAAAGTAAAGAAAATTTGTAGTATAGTTCCGTGTCACGCTTTGAAAGGAAATTAAATATATTAAACATGCACAACTGTTATATAAACTTTTACACTTTCCTCGGTGTATTTTGTGGTTAGAAGTATGGTTTTACTCTACAATATCGCGACATACACATGCTAAAATGTTAAAACGAATTTGTAGAATGTTACAAACTTTCATTAAATGGCTAGCATAACTCGCACAATTTCAAGAATTCATTGATTTTTTTGTGGTTTTGATTTATAATTTACTCCACAATATCGCGACATACAATTGCCAAAGTGTAAAAATAATTTAAGACTTTATTGAATGCCTAAAGTAACTTACCAATTTAAAAATATTACACGTTCGTTAAATGCCTTTTTGATGACTATAAAAAGAAAAGAATTTTTTATAGAACCTCCTTAGCTTCTCATATAAAAGCTGTTCTGAAAACTTGTAATAAAGTCCCTATAGTTAATGTTAAATGAATGAGCTTTTTACATAAAACTGCTTACAACATGTCACAAATTAAGGTCAACTAACTTGTTTGCTCAAGATTTGCAAGGCTGTAGTGAAGTCTTCCTTTTGAATGTAGTACTGTATAAGTTTGTCATAATCTATCGGTAACAAAAGATTAATATAAACAAATTTGATTAAAATATAATTTATAAATGAGATACCTTTGCTGTGGTGAGCAAAAAATAGGTAGGCATCGTCGTTCATGTGACTGGAGATCAGTTTAGATATTATGTTTTGATTGAGGTAAAGACTTTCCTAAATGGAATGTAAATATGGTAAAATTTCGTCATAAACCGACGCCAATAACTGTATTAGAGTAAAATTTGTTCAATTATAGGGTTTGATTAATATCCAATTAAAGTTGTCATTTATAGTAAAAGACTAATAGTTTGACGGCATTCAATATATAAAAACACAGCAGCGCATTAGTCAAAACATCATTAAACTCTCTGACACAAGACAAAATAAATAAAATGCATTTTTTAATTAAAAATGGAACTTAAGCTAGATTTAAACCCAAATAAATGCAAAAAATACAAGTATACAATGTACTATGCAGCTAAAATAAAACTATATTAAACGAACCCGACCCACGTTAAATCTTATTAATAAGCAAAATGTCTCATATCCTTCCAAAAATTAGACTTGTTAGCAATTATAATTTTGAGTAAATGTTAAAATAATTTTCTAAAATTGCCAATCATATAAAATAGGTAGTTAAAGTGCAAGGAAAAATAAGGTTTATAATTAAAAATCATCTTCTAGTAAAATTTCAGGCCCGAGGATTTTCGTTTTGAAAAAGTAGTAGGTAACAAACAACTTGTATTTTGGGAAGCTCCAGAAATTTCTTGAATTCTTGCAGCATTTTGACATAAATTTCGTGATTCTTTTTGATTTTAGCCATGCGCGTAAGGTATAATTCCGTAATCCACACCACTAACAACGTTATTTGCGTTTTTTCCTACGTCAATTTTAATTTTAAAAATGTAAATCACTTATTTAAATCGATAATTTATATTCAGCAATCATGTATTATAATATTAATATATTTTTTAACAAAGAAATTGAGGGTTTTGAAAGATTTTACGCTCTTAAAATTGCAGCTTCGTCTTAGGTTTATGCCAAAGTAAGCTCTGTAAAAAGCCTAGGAAAAAACGAAAAAAAGACAACACGCTACGGGTGAAAATACAATTTAAGGCGTGTTTTCTTTTTTAAGTAACCTTTATTTTGTCTAAAAAAATGAAAGACGAATTAAAGCAGTTTTCTCTTATACAATAGCAGGATAAAAATAAGGCTCATGTATTCATTGCATTAGTCTAGGCTATGTAAAAATAAAGGAAAGGCGAACTGTTCATGCACGTCAATCCCAAAATGATTACGACCTCCTCTCAAACTTTAAATGGATAAGAAACTTGCGTCGCTCGATTGGACGCGGATGGCGATTGTAAATGCCAAATGTGCCATTTGTGGTAAGCAAAACTGGCGATGTGGGAAAAACCACAGGCCACTAAGCGCCCGCTATGTAATTTTTTTTTATAAAATATCTACCCACATCCAGGATGACTATAAATTCTAACTAAAAATCCCCCCTCCTATAACCAATATTAAAATTAAGATAAAACAAGTAGCTTTATTTAACAAATTGGTTATATTTCATTAATTTTTAAGTGGAAAATATGAATGGCAGACTGCAGAAAAAGTCTTTTTTTCAACCTAAACGGGTCGGGGTGGATTTAACCCGTGCGGGAATTCGCGAGGTCTTAGGCCATTAATAATACATAATGCCAAAAAGTGCTAGTCAGAAAGGCATATGTGAGAGCAATGTGTTTAATAAATAACATTAATCCCCCAAAGATTTAAAGTATAAATTAACATCGTCCAAAATAAGGCACACAATAATAGGCAACCCTTTTATAAGACGCTTAAAACCCCCCGGTAATAATTTAAAACTACCTGTGATGACAATTTGTGTTCCAAGATCTCGGTTAAATAATGCGTTAATGCGCTCGATACTTTAATATCGTGTGTCAAGTGCTGACGTTTATTGTTCTTCTTTCCATTGCTCCCATTTTGCGTATCGATCGAAGCTGTAGTAGAAATTTAACAAAAAATATAATTTTTATATTAAAATAGATAAGTTATTAAAATAACTCGGGCCTTCGGCCCTCGTGGGAAGGGGGAGAAGGGAAGGGAAGGGGGGACGACTCATCTGTACTTCGTATAAATGTATCATACTTGCTATGCAATTTATGGGCGAGAAAAGTGGGAAGGGGCGAGAATGCCTATAGGGGGGTATTAAATGCCTAATGATTAATTAATTATTCATACATATTTTCCATTATAGGCAAAATGTAATATAGGCAAAATGTAAAATAGGCAAGGGTTAGATTTAGTGTTTGCTTCTAGTTGCGTATTACATTAGTTTTTATGGCCTTTAGTGATTATGGGTCTAACAAACATTATATTATAAAACAACACAATGTTAAGAATTTGCAGAATTGTTGGGAGAAATTTTTTGTTGAATTTGAACAATTTTTAATTAAAAAAATCAAAAATTTGGCCAATGGTCACTTTTTCTCTATTGGTCAGTACCAACAGATACTCTATAAGTCAATGATAGCCAAAAAAACGGAAAAAAAATTTTGATGCTCACTTTGGCCAATGGTCATTTTTTTCCATTGGTCAGCAGCCAGCACACGGTAAAAGTGGATATATATTCATAAGAGTAAAAAAACGAAAAAAAAATTTTCAAATCACATTTTGGCCAATGGTCATTTTTTCCATTGGTCAGCAGCCAGGACACGGTAAAAGTGGATATAAATTCATAATAGTCAAAAAAAACGAGAAAAAAGTTTTCGAATCACATTTTGGCCAATGGTCATTTTATTCCATTGGTCAGCAGCCAGCGGACGGCCAAAAAGTGATAATAGCAATGGTAGGAACAGGAACAATCATAATAGTCAAAAAAAAACGAAAAAAATATTTTCGATTCACATTTTGGCCAATGGTCATTTTTTCCATCGGTCAGGAGCCAGCGGACGGCCAAAAAGTCATAATAGCAATGGTAGTAACAGGAACAATCATAATAGTCAAAAAAAACGAAAAAATAAACTCGGATTCACATTTTGGCCAATGGTCATTTTTTTCAGTGGTCAGCAGCCAACGGACGGCCAAAAAGTCTTATTATCAATGATAGTAACAAGAACAATCATAAGAGTCAAAAAAACCCGGGATTCTAACCCAAAAACTAGTTAAATTGCATAGCAATTAAAAGTAAACAACTTTTATTTATGTTTATTATATAACATTGGTCAGCAGCCAGCGGACGGCCAAAAAGTCATAATAGCAATGGTAGAAACAGGAACAATCATAATAGTCAAAAAAAACGAAAAAAATAATTTCGATTCACATTTTGGCCAATGGTCATTTTTTTCATTGGTCAGCAGCCAGCGGACGGCCAAAAATTCTTATTATCAATGATAGTAACATGAACAATCATAAGAGTCAAAAAAACTCCGGGATTCTAACCCCAAAACTAGTTAAATTGCATAGCAATTAAAAAGTAAACAACTTTTATTTATGTTTATTATATAACTAGTTAAATTGCATAGCATTAAAAGTAAACAACTTTTATCTATGTTTATTATATAATAGATAATTTAACAAATCTTATATATAACACACCGAGGGAGATAGAGATGAGGGGTGGGGCACCCCTTATGCATTAATTTAAAAAATAACACAGCGAGGGAGATAGAGATGAGGGGTGGGGCACCTCTTTCTCATGCATTAATTTAAAAAATCGATAACCTAATATACCCAATGCAAATAGATAGGGAGGGTAACGGACAACGGACGGACAACCAAAAAACGAGCCCATAAATTGCATAGCAATTAATTATATACTGACGAACTATTTAAAGCAAGTAATTAACATCGATTCGCCTACAATTTCAAACTCAACCAACATGTGTTTTAAGGCGAAATTTTATTTGATCCGCACTTGTATTGACTAAAAATGACAAATTGCTTTAAAATGTCCCAGAGTATTATTAAATTTTAATGAATTAACATGGGCGTAGCCAGAATTTATATTAAATAGGGGCAATAATGATTTAGAGAAAGGCAATATTATAACTTTTTGAAATTTTAGCCATAATTATATAAATTAAGTTAGAGGGGGGCAGTCGTCCCTCCCTGCAATTTCCTGGCTACGCCAATCATGCCTACACAAAATACAATAAACAATATATAGATTAATAGATCGTTAGTGTATAGATATCAACGATCTTCACATAAAAATTCCTTAGGTTAAAACTAGCAAATAACACCTTTAGACACAGACAGCTAATAGTAAACTGGGTAAATAAAATGCAATTTAAACCAAAGAAGTTACGCAAATTTCTAGGTAAAATCCCAAATTAAAATATGTTCTTCTTTGAATATTTTAATTAACAATGTTTTTGCACCGGTTAAACTTATTAAAAATAATTTAATTATCAGAAAATAATGGTAATAAAAGCATAGACTAGGATTACAATAGACTGGCGAAGAGCTGATAATATCAAGTAAGACTGCAGGTCTTCTTATTTGAGGCACATATTAACAAACAAAACTTACGTATAGAAAAAGAATCCTTTAATGTTCTCATTATGCTTTATTCCATAACTTTAGCCATTTTTCACTGCACAAGTGCGCATATTTAAAAAAAACAACCACCAAAAATGGCGGACTAATTTCCCAAATAAATTTAATGTAAAAAATTAACTTCCTTCATTCCATTGTATCATGAGAGTCTAGGGGGAAAAAACGATGAGAGTATTACTGATACCCGTTTAGAAGCGGCTGAGTTTTGTTTGGTCGACCTTTAGTTTTAGTCGACTAAACATAACGACCAAAAATTTGACCAAACAATCTTTGGTCTATTAATCAAGAAAAACAGACCAAAAAACCTTTTATCTATTAGGGCTTGTCTTAATATCGGATTCAAATTCAAATCGCGCGAAATTATCTTTGACTAAATATCCGATTCAATTTCATGGGTCGAACTCGGTTGTAATTATTAATATTTTGTTTATTAATAGTTAAAATGTTTTTTTTGTTTATTTCAACTTTTGAGATTAAATTTCAACTTTGCTGATACTTAAAATTATAAAAACATATAACACTTGACCTTGAGCTTAGGAAAAATTTTGCATCTTACAAATTCGCTGTTATGTTATGCGTCTCAAATATAAATCTGCTCTGAGTTCGAAGTTAAGACCCGGCTATGTTATAACCCGTACGACGATTTTTGCTGCGCAGCAAAAATCCGTTATCAAGACAAGCCCTTAATGTTTACTCGACTAAAACCAAAGGTGGACCACACAAAACCGAGCCGTTTTTACAACACTCATACCGATGCGTTTGAAAGTTCTTTCCTCACAAGCAAATTTTAGGGCTACTTCTTGCAGGGGTGCCTCCGAGGCGGCAAAGCATTTAGCAGCCCTTTCGAAATCTCCCAAAGCAAACGAATGCTCGGCCTCGGCTATCCTAACCTTGTCTAAGCTAACTATATCATCCTGACAAGAAAACACACACAAGATAAAATTTTAGATAAATTAAAATATTTTTTGACATAGTGTGGACCAGAGGTCAGAAATGCCCGGCCCGGCCCGCTGCCCGGCCCACGGGCCGAGCCGGGCAACTGTCTTAAGTTTTACTTTTCGGACGGGCCCGGGCGGGCACGCTGATAAGATTCGGGCAATTCGGGCATGCCAAAAATTTTATCAAATTGATTTTCCTCGAAAAAAGAAAAATTCGCTTATAAACAATTTTGGGCCATAATAAATTTGACTAGATTTTTTTCTATCGCTTAAATCCTTATCGTACGTTTATATAATGTCCTAAATCCTAATTTTAACTTCTTCAGAATTAAATTTTATTTTATTTCGAATAAATTAGTTTAACTGGTTTATCTCAAGATCAAAAATTTTTAATTTTCATATTATATTATAAAAGAATAAAATGACATATCTTTTATTAATAAGGCCGGGCAGCTCTAATGGTTTGGGCATGGCTGAGCGGACACTTAGAAGGGTTCAGGCGGGGAATTCAGTTAAAAATTTAGACCGGGCCGGGTTTGGGCAGAAAAATTTTAACAAATCCGACCTCTGTTTGCGACCTCACAAATTCGGGACTAACGGGCAAATTTAATATTTCGGGCCGGGCAATTCGGGCAGCTTTAACGATTCGGGCGGGCCCGGGCGGACACTTAGATGGGTTCGGGCGGGCTCGGGCGGGCAGATTAATTATAAAATAGGGCCGGGCCGGGTTCGGGCTGAAAAATTCTAACAAATCTGACTTCTGGTGTGGACTTATGTTACAAATCGATTGATCAATTTTGTTAAGAACATTAAATTTTCGATAGTTTGATCAAACAATTATTAATATTGGATATTAATGGGATTTTTGGACGACTAGCTTTTAATAATTCGGTATCTAAATAAATATTGAACTAGCTTTTCGATGTAAATAATTGAGCACACCCAAAGAATTTAATTTGTACTAATAAATTGGTTTATATAATACATGACATAATGTACTCAAATCAAAGGCAAAAATCATCCAATATTAAAATCCCTCTGTATAGCAGCATCAAATTTTGGTTTAGATTAATTGTCATAAAAAAGAAACGCAACTTAAATAATTATTAAAGTCAAAATATGCATTTCACCCTTGTCTGGCTCCAAAGGAGCTAATTTATCAAAGAGTGCAATATTTTAAAATTTTATCGATAATTTGCAAAATTTTAAAAGTGAACACAAGCCCAGTATGAATTATAAGTGTTACAAACTTGACAAAATTTTTTGGCCAAGTCAAAATTTTCTCGGTCCAAGTAAATCTTCCAAATATCCCGATTTTCTCGCGTTACTTTGTAGCGGAAAACGGCGCGTTCAGCAAAGACCCAAACGTTAGCGCCCGGTTTGGTTATATCTTTCGCTATTCCAATCATACGCCCGTAATTCTGGTACAAAATAATTATGATTTTACACTTTTTTGAATGAAAATAATGTAAAGAACCTATTTATTAAAAGTTCAAGCAACATTTTTATTGTCCATTTTAAAGTAATAGCGATAAAAAAACTTTTACTATATGTCGATAGAGCTAGAGTCTGAATTTAGGATACAATCTAAATGATGAAAATTATTTATTTTCACCAAATAAATTACTACTATAAAGGTTGTGTTCGTAAGGCTAATTTATAATTTTTTAAGTAGTTTTTAAAGAGAGCATAATAAAGTATGCATGAATAAGAAAAAACGAGCATTTTTACATAAATCCCAAAGACAGCTAAAAATTATCACATTAATTAGCGTAGCCAATGCACGGGTGACCCAATTAGGATCGGGGGTTGAAAAAATTAAAACGCTTTCGGGTCGGGTCGGGTTCAAAATTAAAACCCTTTCGGGCCGGGTCTTGTTGAAAAAAAAAATGACTATGCAAGCCACTAGCCGAGAGTGTATTTAAATGCAAAAAGTATGATATGACTGGGGCAAAAACTTTAAAGCATTTTAATTAAATAAATGATAAAAGTTTTTGGAATTCGAGGGATTAGGGGGGAGGGGTGACCCCGTTACCCGCCCCTATGGGGCAAAAACTTAAAAGCATTTCACTTAAATAAATGATAAAAGTTTTTGGAATTCGAGGGATTGGGGGGGGGGGTGGCCCCGTTACCTGCCCCTGGCGATGCAAACGAATACATTTAATGAACAAGTGTACAAACAGTGTCAGTAATTAAATAAGATTAATAGTACATCTGGTAGGGTATCTTCATACACAACTTCGTCGTTCAAGGTATTTATCGCTTGCAACCTGTAAATGCAAAAAGTCAAAAAACAACAACATTATATAACTTTAAAAAAATCTACGTACCAACGTTATCAGAGTAGTGGTATAATAGACTAATTAAATTGAGGACGACCCCGTGTCACGTGGAAAGGGCAAGTCGATAAAGTTATGAAAACTAAAGAGATTAGTTACGACATGGCACTCGCCCGGTGAAGATGGAAGAAGCTTATCAAAACAAACCCCACGAATGTGGGACCAAATAACTGATAAAGAAGGAGAAGAGGACTAATTAAATTATAAATTTATAGCCAATAATTATATATAAAACGTCGTATTTTAATTTCTAAATTTACGATTCCTCCCCGAAAATAAAACTGGGCATTCCCACCAAAAAGAAAGAAACAATTGCGACTGCAATACACACATCACATATTAGTGAGTAAAGGTGTAGGGGAAAAGTTGTAAACAAGGAATATAAGTAATAGACCAAAATATAGCGGTAACTATATACCAATGTTGTAAAAACGGCTGAGTTTTGAGTTTTGTTTGGTCGACCTTTGCTTCAACTAGGACTGCCGGTCGACTTTGGTTTATTTTTCAAATTTCGACTAAGCCTAGAGGTCGACTAAGAAGATCAGACCAAAAAAGCATTGGTCTCTTCATGTTTAGTCGACTAAAACCAAAAATCGACCAAACAAAACCCAGCCATTTTAACGACACCACTTAATATTAAACACCTTTGTGCTGGTCTATTATATGCATAGACTAATAGACTGCTCATTCCCTTTCTAAAAGTGTTCCACATTTTGGCATCCATTTTGAAAAGTGAAACATGAATTTTGGCCAATTCATATGATTTGATCAATTTTTAAAATCGCTATAATGATTAAAATGGGTTGTTTCATGTTATAAGA
This sequence comes from Gordius sp. MW1, assembly GCA_964036665.1. Lineage (NCBI taxonomy): Eukaryota > Metazoa > Nematomorpha > Gordioida > Gordea > Gordiidae > Gordius > Gordius sp. MW1. Next base: position 19,419,919 of record OZ038530.1, read on the forward strand.
TCCATGATTATTGTCCAATACAATACATCGCTATACAAACTCTACTTCACTTATCAAAATGGCGGTCGTTTTTTGCAACACTTTTGATGCGTGAATATATAAGAGATGAGCAGTCTATTAGTCTATGATTATATGCTAGTCCCTGAATGTTAATATATAATTTCTACGTGGTGGGATAGAGGGCTAAGGCGTGAAATTGTGTTAAAACGATTCCTAGCGGTTGAGATAGCTCGGGCCTATCTTTAGCCTTGGGGTAGGGTAAAAGGCGCGTTTCTGCAATCACGGAATCTTCTTTGTTCCGAAACGTGGTATCGATGGTGCCTAAGAATATGCCCGAACCTAGTGTGCAAACACATGAAAATAAAACAGTTTTTTTTACATCATTTATTTTATGTTAACAAAAGGAATTTTAAAATGAATCGCTTATTAATATTATAGTTACTTACAGGGGCGTAGCCAGGGGGTGGCAGGGAGGGGCCGTTGCCACCCTCTAAATCCAAAAATTCCTTAAAATTTAATTTATTATGGCTAAAAGAACGAAAACTTATCATTTTGCCCCTCATTAAATATTGCCCCCCTTTGATTTCAATCCTGCCTATGCCCCTAGTAACTTACTTATTATAAATGGCTGCGACCTTATGTGTGCCGATCATTTATATTGTCAAAAGACAATTAACGCTATTTTGCTAAAATCATAATTTAATTTAAGTAATTAATTAAAAAATATTACTGTAATTAATTTGGCTTATTAACCGGCGTGGGTAACAAATTTGGCAAATTTTAATAAGTATTGGGTTGAGGAGAAAGTTCGGTAGGGTGCCACACATGTTGCATTATTTTATTGATTTTTTGCTTCTGATGAATTATATAATATTCATTAAGTAGAACACTTTCCTCTATACAAAACTGTGCCAATCGTGATTTTAAGAAATTTAGTTTTTATTTCGCGACGTCAAAATGGAGTATCCAAACAGTAAAAATCAACATTTTCGACACCTGCTATTCTTCGATTTTCATCGTGGTCAAAACGCTGCTGAAACAGCCCGAGACATTTGTAAAGTATACGGAGAAGGTGTCATAGTTGAGTCTACAGCACAAAAATGGTTCGCAAAGTTCAAAAATGGCGATTTTGACATCGCTGACAAGCCCCGTAGCGGAAGACCCTCGGAATTCGACGAAGAGTGTCTCAGAGCACCTTTAAAGGAGGACGATCGCTAAAAAGTCGTGAATTGGCGGAAATAATGAAGTTCGATCAGAAAACCACCCTAAATCATCTTCATTCGATGGGATTTGCCGAAAAATTGGGATCTTGGATCCCTCACGAGCTTAACGAAAGCCACAAAGAAAATCGCCTTCAAGTTGCTTCTCAACATTTCGCCCGTCATCGAGCAACCCGTGGTCATAAACAGCGCTTTTTGTACCGAATCGTCACGGGAGATGAGAAATGGTGTTTGTACGTAAATTTGAAGCAAAGAAAGGAGTGGGTGGCTCCTGGAGCGACTTCAAAGCCGAGGGTCAAGCCTGACCTCCATCCAAAAAAAGACCATGATCTGCGTTTGGTGGGACTGGGAGGGCATTCTGCATTGGGAAATTCTGGAAAGGAATGCCACGGTCAACAAGGAGCTCTATATATCCCAGCTACACCTGAATGAAGCTATTCGACTCAAAAGCCCCCATCGACAAGGCCAGACCATACTCCTTCACGACAACGCAAGGCCCCATGTTGCTTAAGTCGTAAAGCCGCACTCCAAGAGCTCGAATGGGAGGTCCTTCAGCATCCACCATATTCTCCGGACCTTGCACCGAGGGATTACCATCTTTTCCGTTCTCTCTCGAACCATATGAGGGGCGTTACCTTGGACAATGTAGAGGGCCTTAAAAACAGGCTCAACAACTTCTTCGATACCAGACCGGTCGATTTTTGGCCTAATGACATCGAAAAATTGGTCAAAAGGTGGGAGGAGGTCGTAAACAGCATCGACGAATATATTATTGAATAAGTTATTGTTATAACAATAAATAATCATTAAATAAAAGACTTTGATAAAAACTCTACGAACTTTTTTCTCAACCTAATATATGATCACAAAAGGAGGCTCAGGAGACCACTAGCTAAGTTCAAAAAAATACCATACTAACTAGGCAAAACTACAATTAAATATTTGTTAATAAAACGAAAATTAACGATTATATTGAAAAGTAAATATTTTAAAATAAAGTCCGATAACGCTTTCAAGCACACATTTTTCAATATGTTCAACAAAAATATATTAGCAAAATGTGGACAAACCCGACAACCACGCAAAGGTGATGGGATACAGATCAGTTTCTCTATAGCAAAACGCCAATCGACTATGTGACAAATGACCTGGCAGCTCGTGAAATTTCTCTAAGTATTGTAACACATAAAAGTTAATAAAACATACATATATAAAAAAATCATTTAATACGTTCAATTTTCAGTATTATATTCCCCTTTGGACAGTTTAAATAATGCACGTTATTTATAGAAAACCCTTGTAATTTGTTAGGTTTTTATAAATTAGTTTATAATTATTTAAAAATACATATTTTGTGGAAACGAATAAAATAAATAAAAAAGTTAAGTATTCTAGATATTAGGAAAACATTCAGATATGCCATATAAATCTAATTACAAATAGTAATGCCGATTTTCTGTCTTATTAAAAAAGATTCGAGATTGTTCATGGGATAACAAAGAAATGTGTTTATCATTTTAAAAATAAATTTTAAGGCAGGGCGCCAAAGGTTAATAATTATTATAAAATTTTAACAACTATGTTAAATTTTAGAGGTTTTAATCAAACGAAACATTGTTAAATATCCTAGGTACAATCATTCTAATATAATTTTTTAGCTTATTGAACATTTAATTTAAATTTAATAAACTTAAAAAATTATTAAATTATGTAAGAGTTTCTTACCTGGTTGATGATCGTATCGGGAAAAAATACGAAATAAAGTAGGCCCCTCGGGATTTTCCGCTAACGAATGGATGTATTGATAAAGACGACTAAAACACGGGAGTTACTTATAATTCAATTTACACATAAATAATTAGAAACCAAAAAAATATTATAAAATATCTCGGCTATATTAAAGCTTTGATTTTTATAAATTTCAAAATATTTGTTATAATTAGTAATTTAACAACACTTCCCCGAAGTTTTGATTAATTGTTTAGCGAAGACAATAAAACTTACTTTTACATTAATTCGTGCTCACTCATAAACTTTCTTTTTCACCGAAAAACATTGAATTGATTTGTACGTAAAAACGTAATTACAATTCATCGATCAACTTGATTATAATACAATACAGGCAAGCCATTTAAAAATAAAACAAATGTAATTAGCATGGGCGTAGCCAGGTTTTGGATGAAGGGGGGGGGGCAAAAAGGTTTTAAGTTCTATTGGGGGGGGGGCAAAATATAAATTTTTCAATTTTGATGGGTATATATATTGAAATTGTTTTGTCATTTAGGGGGGGGGGCGCCCCCTTGCTACGCTCATGGTATTTAGGCTCATATATTCCTTTTTGAGTACCAAGTATAAGAATTTACTACTTTGAAAAATCCTAAGATCAACCAGAATACTTTTTAAATACAACTTCTCATACAGCGAAATTAGCAATTTACACTGTAATTATTAATTGTGATATTCCACGCATGTATGTATGTATATTTGCCCCAAGACGCCCAAGAGCTTAGAAAGTGCAATTTAAGGTTAAGCCTCCTCTTACGCCAAAGGGCGCATAAGACCACGTTAATAACAACGTGCGTATGTAACAAATTTGTTTATTAGCAGTGCATATATGCGGGATAATATATTATTGTGGCTTAAACGTGTGATAATGACCATTTATCATGAAAAATTATATAGAGAGATAGGCGGACTTAGTGAGGAAGACGAAAAAATTTTCCATGGTTTTCTGTAATGAATAATACCCTGCAATGAGGTCCAATCCTTGCCAAGAGCTTGCATGTCGCGGAATACTTTGTAAGGTTAACTGCCATTACACACGGCAAAACAGGGAAGACAGACGATAGTTAGTGCCTCTCCTTCTAACTTGATGGGCGAGAAACCCCATTCATTGTCGAAATAATATTTATGGGGGGGGGGGTTCATTTTAACCACAGTTTTTTGTTTGATATTGTAGTGGGATAAAAAATTCTACAAACATGGCGCGGCATTTCGTCAAGCTGGGTGTTTTTAAAGAAAGATTCACAACCGTATAAAATAATTGGTAGAATCATTACTGGATTCTGAGTCGTGTGGAAAGCGTCAAATGACGGGATCTCCATATGGCAGAAAAAGAGTAAAACTTAAGTTGCAATTTTGACCCCACATCCACTCTGGCGTGTCAGATCTACTCCCAAGTATTTAACTTTTTGGGATACCGTAAAATGGTTGTTATTGATAAATAACTTATCATTCGTGAAAACATTTACTGTATCGCGCATTTGTTGGCATTTATAAACAGTCAGCTTGTTTAGCCTGATTGGAATATCTATCCACCATGGATTGGGCCTTCTGCATAGAGGTTATCACCAGACATATGTCGTCAGCAAAGATCAGCGACGATGACATAATACCGTTTAAGTCAATGCCATCTGAGGCAAATGATCTTTTCATTATCAGATCCATAACATATAAGAAAGGATGACAACGGACAGCCTTGTCGTGACCAAGATTTGTTCAGATAAGTTGATATCCTCGTATATATAAAAAATCACTCATTATTTTCTTTGGTATTCCCAATAAACATATGACTCCCATCTATATAGGTGTTGAACAGAGTCGAAACCTTAGGAAATATCAAAGAACGCAAAAACTAAGGGGGTTTTACTAGTTCTCGAAGCATACATAATATTTATCAACGTGATGATATGTTCTGTAGTTGTACGATACCCTATAAACCCCGTCTGATGCAGCTAAAAATGTAGTCAATTTGATTTTATAGCCTAAAACACCTTAATAATAAATTCTGACCCCAGATTAATTATTGTCACTCCGCGATAGTTGTTCGGGTCTGATGGGTCTCCCCTTTTAAACAGTTTAATAAGGCAACCCAATGATCATGAATCAGGCGCTCCTCTTTTTCTCAGACTTTATAAAAACAGTGGTAAATAAGTTTTCAGTATGCGGGATTTTGCTTTAAGAGCTGCAGTTATCCCTGATAGGTCCGCCGCTTTATGCGATTTGGTAGCACAAACAATTTTAAATATGGATGATGGGAGTGTACTGATCGAAAGCGGTGAAGGTCCTTGGATTCTTGATGAACTCTTTATAGATGTTTAATACTGGAACGAACGGGGATAGATAGAACGAAAATGGGCTTTTTAAGCTTCCGTCTGATTTAAAGAATCATCTGAGCCGCTGACTATAGTATGTTATAATATGTGCTCTTAACGTATTGTGGTTAAGGCTATTAATTATTTTAATCAGGCGATGTTATAACCTCACTGGCCCTAGAATTGATAATTGCAATCTTGTCCTGTCGTATACTTGACTTAATGCGTTGCTAAGGGCGGACAAGCAACAAAATTTAAAAGAAAAATTGTTTCCACAGCGAAATGTGTTAGTCCTGATCTTCAAAAGATCCCGTGTCTGTTGAGAAAACCATGTTTTTCTTAATGCGATTTTGTTGTTTAGGTGAATTTGCAAATATCATTGATTGACAATTCGAGACTATGTTCATTAATTGTGGGCTTCGAAAAACCGGCATTTCTTACTTTAGAATGTAGACAGTCTATAAAAACTCGAGATCGCATGTTATAACTTGTGGTCTTACTATTGGATTTCTGCCTGCGGTTACTACATGTATAGTGGCTGCATTTATGACTTCTGCGGTAATCACACAGTGATCTGCATTCTCGGTGATGGGATTTAAAATTACACGAACTTTTTAAGTTTTAAAAGGGCGTGTTCTTTAAAGCAAGTAATGAATTTGACTAGGGCGATTTTAGAATAATTTTCGATCCCATCACAGAGAATGCAGATCAATGTGCGAATACCGCAGAAAATATCATATAAGCAGCCACTTTACATGTACCATCCGCAGGCAGAAATCCAATAGTAAGACCAGAAGGTATGACATGCAATCTCGAGTTTAAGACTCTCTACATAATAAAGTAAAAAATGCTGATTTTTAGGAGCTCACAATTAATGAACATAGTCTCGAATTAAAAAAGATATTTGCAGATCCATCTCAACAACAAAATCGTATTAAGACAAAAACATGGTTTTCACAGCAGACACTCGAACTTCTGAGGACAAAGAACAACATATTCCTTAGCGAGAAAATTTTTCCTTTCAAATATTCGTGCTTATCCGCTCTCAGTAAGCGCATCAAGTCAAGTATTCGAACAGGATAAGATAGCATTTATCAATTCTAGGGCCGGTGAGGCGGAAACAGTGGCACGTTCGAATAACAGCTATCGCTTGTTCAACATAATTAATAGTCTTAAATATAGAACACGTTCACTAAGCGAGCATATTATAGCATACAATCGGCCAGCGGCTCAAATGATTCGTTAAAGCAAAATATAGCTTGTAAAAAACACTTTCGTTATATTCTATCCCCTCGTCCGTTGGTTCCAGTATAGGACATTTATAAAGAGTTTATCAAGAACTTCAAAGGACATCCGCCGTTCCCGATTGATACACTTCCACCATCCATATCGGAAATTGTTAATGCCATCAAATCCCTTAAATCATATAAAGCGGATGATCCATAAGGGCAGACTGCAGAAGCTCTTAAACCGGACTACCGCATGTCCGAAAATATCTTCACCATCTTTTCTATAAAGTGTGAGAAGAAGAAGAATCGCCAAATTCCTGGTCTTTGGGTCGCCTTAATACACTATTCAAGAAGGGAGACCCTTCCGATCCAAACAACTATCGGGGAGTGACAATTTAACCTTGAGTCAAAGCTCTTTATAAAAGTATTATACAATAGGCTCTACAATTAGATAGATGACATCCTCAGTCACAATCAGGCGGGGTTCAGGAGGTGTCGCACAACTACGGAACATGTTATCACACTAACAAATATAATAGATGCTTCCAGTACTAGCAAAACCCCCCTTGTTCTTGTATTCTTAGATTTAGCCAAAGCTTGACTCTGTTCAGCACCTATTTATATGGGAGTCGTTATGTCTATTGGGAACACCAAAGAAGATAATCAGAATCATCTCTCTTATATCTGAAGACATGAAGGTAGTTGTCTCTCAAATGCATCATTTATCTGACCCAATTTTTGTAAAGAAAGGTGTCAGACAAGGCTACCCACTGTCTCCCCTTCTTTTTATTATAGTGATGGATCTGGTAATGAAAAGATCAATATTTGTCTCCGATGGCATTCCGTTAAACGGGACTATGTTATCGTCTCTCATCTTTGCCGACGGCATATGTCTGGTGGCAACCTCTATACAGAAGGCCCAATCTATGGTTGATAAATTCTCCGCTCAGGCAAAGCAAGCTGGACTATTTATCAGTGCCGACAAATGCGCTATGGTTACAATAAACGGATGACAAGTTACTTATCAATAACAACCCTATTAGTATATCTTAAAAAGTTCGATACTCAGGGCATCTATGTCGGAGAGATGTGGAGTCAAAATTGCAAGTCACCCTTGTAAAGTTTTACTCTTGTTCCGACATATGGAGATCCCGTCACTTGGCGCTTCCTAAGCGACTCAGAATTTTTTAAGTAATGAATCTACCAGTTCTTTTAAACGGCTGTGAATCCTGGTCTTTAAAAGCACCTAACCTAAGAAAACTTCGAGTTAACGTGAACAAAATGCTGCGAAAGTTTGTAGAATTTTCAACCCCAATACAATATCAAACGAAAATCTGTGAATACGATGCAAAACTCTCTCCCCCACTTTCCCCCCCCCCCCCCCCCCATAAAGAATATTATTACAACGAGGAAAATGGGGTTTCTTAGCCCATCAGGTCAGAAGAAAAGGAAGTAATTATTGCCTGTCTTCCCTGTTTTGGCGTCCTCCTTTATTAAGGGGTCGTACGTGCAATGGCAGTTGGCTTTACAAAGTATTCCGCGACGTGCAAACCCTTGGCAAGGACTGGACCTCATTGCAAGCTTTTATGCATGACAGAAAATCACTGCAAATATTTTGGATACCCAAATTTCTCGTCCTTCTCACTAAGTCCCCCTCTCTCTCTCCATCGTCTAAGATTTCATAATTTTCCCACACATAGGGCGCTTACCCGTCCGTCCCTTTCCCTTTAGTCCACTTCAAGTGTTGTAAAAACGGCTGGGTTTTGTTTGGTCGACCGTTAGTATTATTTAAACCAAAGGTTGTCCAAACAAAACCCAGCCCTTTTTACAACATAAGTCCACATCAATTGTTTTAATTACTTCTTTGATATGTTTATGCTATTTTGAGGCAGATCTCTTTAAAAAATACTTTGATTGATGTCATAAGAGGCGCACCATCTGCGTCTACTCTTGTGAGGCTCCAAACCGAAATATATATCTATATATATAACTGATTTTCGCATTATTCATTTTTTTCATAATATTGGCATTTAATTCGCAGGAGGTAAAAGCATAACGTTTATATTATACCTTATCATCGATTAAGAAATGCGCTCATAATCTAGTATATTCGAGGTCTGGGGAAATCATATATAAATACACAAACCTGACAAAAATTAATAAAACGGATTACCTTTTAACTAAACGCGATAAAACTTTTAATAGCTAATGAAAACTAGCAAAAACCCGCTTAAATGATAAAAATGGGTGTGAAATCGAATGAAATACTTAGTTGTGGTGACTATGACAAAATATTTTTCCTCGGTCCCGGGCCCGGATGACACTTGATTTGAGGGCGAAATTTTTTGAAATTCTATTCCCACAATGTGACATTCTCGTTCGCGAGTTAAATTGTTTATCTTGGATACAAAATGCAAAAATAATAGGAGAAAGATGTTAACTACTTCAAAGTTAGTCATTTTTTTTATTAAAAATTATTTTTAAAGTGTATTATTGATTCATATATTCTATTGATCAAAAAAATATTGTTCCAAAAACCATGAAATCAGACAGATAACTATTTTAAAAAAAAATTAAATTGTTTTGACTTTTATCATATTAAATTTAAAGCTATATTCACATACAACATTTTGTAATACTCTAAGTACTCCAGAGAAAACAAAAGGTTTATATTATTTAATTAAATCATATTGCTTTAAAAATTTTGTTATTTATACAATTATAAATGTTATGAATCTTACCATTTTGGTGTACAGTTCTGGACTTGCATTGAACAAAGGTCTATCTTCAATTTGTAGCAAGTTTGTTTCTATTATGATTCCTGAAAAAGTATGAAGATTCAAATGATTTCTATAAAGTCGTATTTATTATAAAAAAAACGTAACAAGTAAATAATTGTAATAAATATTATTTAAACTTAAATATTTTTGGCCTTTTAAATTTTAAATACCTTTAGTGGTGCCGAGTAAAATGTGGCCAGTTTGGGTTTTACTTGTATTCCATTTATTCCATGCAATGCATGATATAATCACATTCTATAAAAGTAAATTAAAATAAAAAACAATAGAAAAATATAGCAGATGTGATACAAGGCGATACAAGCCATTAGTATTGTGGTGTTCCCTTGCTTACTTATTGTTACTCATCTATTTTTATGGCCCCTTTTACTCACAAGTTAAAAAGGATTTTTATATCGCTGTTACTCTGGTTTGTGCCGAGTAACCATGATGTTTTTTTTGATATCACTGGTTAAACTGGCACATAAAAAAACTAATAAAAAGGCTAAATATAATTTAAGAAATTAAATAGTTATCGAGCCATAGTGATATATATCTCTGTTTTTTTAAAACGGTATTCATTCTCCTTTTTCCTTTTCAAAATTACAAAATCATATTATTTGTTCCAAATTACCAAATTGTTACTATCAAACATTTGATCAATAAAGCATAAAAATATATTTAAGAAAAAATTAGACTCAGCCATTAAAAGTATAAGACTCTGTTATAAAGAATTAATAAAACTTTATAGGCAATCAAAATATTTAAAATTTTCATGTAATAAAATCAAATAAGGTTACTTTATTTTATTAAAAAAAATATACTTTTATCTTGGGTACAAACAATTTATAAAATTGAATTACAGACAATTACCATTGACAATAGCAAAACATTATACAAATGTCATTTTTTAATCATATTCTATATGTAATCAAATTGAATAAGGCAACTTTGATTTATTTAAATAATTTAAGATTTGCTAAAACATATATACCTTTATCTTTGGCAAAACTTTACACTTTTTAGCATTTTTTGTTAAATACAAAACATCTCCTGAATTTAAGGATACAATTGTATGGGAAGATGTTGGGTCAATGTATATAGCATAAATTCCATTGTTTTGAGTAGTAAAACTTAGAGATTGTTTGTTCAAATCAATTTCTATATTTAGAAAATGACAAAAAAGCAAAACCATTATAAATCTTTTGCCAAAAATGATAAAGGTTATACAACGACTTAGAACGAATCACAATGCATAAATTAAATTCTAGATATATGGCTTACCTTCAAATTTTTCTGGACAGCTCAAATCAATCCTCAAAACAATAACAGCTTGGAGTCCCAAAATCACATATTTATCACTCACAGCAGCACATAAAATATCACATTTGGGTCTTAATAGTTATTCAAAATCAATTAAAATTTCTTACTTAAAATTTATTCTATGCCGCAAAAATATAGGACATTCGTCTGCCAACAGAGCTGATATGATGTTTGATGATGTCTAAAATAGATGAGTAAAAAATTTATTTTTAGAGTAGAAACTTGAGGTTTTTGAATTTTCGAAATTTGATGTTGTTCTAGCAATGAAGTCATTTCACTTCTGGCCAAAAGAACTAATGGGCAAAATCCTTAAAACCAATCAAAACTTTTGACAAATTTCTAAAACATATGACATAACATAAATTAGTTCTTCTGTCGCTTAGTGAAATATTTATTTGTAAAATAATCAATTCTCACATTATTCATTGATATATTTATATAACTTTGAAGATAATAAAAATATCAGGAATGGCATCGAACTTAAGGTAAAAAGGATTACCACTTGTCATTTACATATTGTCGAGGGAGGTAATATTATATTTTATTTATCATTTGACATACTTATAATTTAGGTGTTATTCCCCACATACATATATCTCTCATTGGGCAAAAAAAGTTCCATAATATTATTTGAGTGTCATTAGACACATATAATTCTGTAAATTATCTCACGAAACTTTATTTTATATTTAATCACACTTTTGAATAAATGTTTTATGTATATGATAAAATTGTAGGGAAATTATAGTTACCTTTGAAGAGAGGATTACCAAAATGATTTGGATATCACTTTATTTACACTCCTTCTTACTTGATTTGAATACACACTATTCATATTCTTCCTTATTCTATTCACAATCATTATAATTTGAATAGCCCCCAACTAACGTACGAGTTATTCATATTTACTTGTTCAAAATGGTATATAAGCTAATGCTTAACGATAGAGAAATGATCTTTTGGTTATAATAAAACTTATGTCATATTTAGTGACTAAGTAGGTTAAAACCCCTACATTGGTGACCCCGCTTAAAGGGGGAGCCGAATTTATGTTATTCCTCCCCCTAAAAATATTTATAACCCCAACTACATTTTTTATCTCCCCCATAACAGCACCTTTAATTATTTTTAGGCACTTGGTTCTCAAGCCATCACCAAATACGACACTGGCAAAGAGATAGAGAGACAAAACAATCAATCCCTCAACTATCAAACAATCCTAAGGTAAATCTGTCCCAATATGTGGAACGAACCTAACTATCTGGGTGCGAATACGATGACAATCTAAACGCCTTACTACACTAAACAATGTCTTTTGCAACGTCTGCCGAAATTGAAATTGTCCACTACTCAACACGGCCATCACAAACAACACAACACAAACCTTCACGGCCTTTAAGAGCAAGGACGATAATTTCGGCGAAACAATGCAAATTATTCTTTTTTTTTGAATTGCTATGCTATTTTTTCAGAAGGGGAGTATCTGTAGGGAAATTATAGTTACCTTAGAAGAGAGGATTACCTAAATGATTTGGATATCACTTTATTCACACTCCTTCTTACTCGATTTGAATACACACTATTCATACTAGAGACCTGCACGGCCCGGCCCGCGGACGGGCCTAAAAGATGGTTATTTATTTATGCAGTGTAGGGCTTGATTTATTAAAAATGCTTATTGATAAAATTGCTCAATGATCAACAAATGTATCCTCATTTATGTTACACTAATAACACTGGTCAACAACAAAAAAATAACCGGAAAACGGTCAACATATTCCGATAGAGTTTTTTGTGGTGAACACAAATATGTTTTTCGTTTTTTTCCTATACGTCAAGTTTCTTAGATATTTCGATTCAAAGTTGCGAAATGACCGTTTTTGACCCTTTTCGATGCTCAATAGAGCGATATTGAATGGCTAAAAAAAATTTTTAAACCTCTAAGTGGTAGAACCAACTTAGGGTAATAAAGTTCCTTTAGTTAAAATAAAGTAGGCTTAAACACCTACAGTTTTAACTATTTTATATAGATATAACTGGAAGAATTAAATGACATATTAAAAAGGTACCGTAAAGGAAAATGCGAGGGAGTTCCCTAGCCACGAACAAATGCTATAAACTCCATTTTAACTAAATTCAATATCACGAAAATATATTCTATTTTATATACTAACAATAAAAATTAAAAGCTTTACAAAATTAATATAAGAATTATTCCATTTTATAACACTACCTACGACGGTCCCAAGTCCGTGTGCAAAAAGTGGAGGGTTGGCGTCAGGTCGGAAACCGGCTATAAAACCAACTCCAAAATCATGATAGTTTCAAGCAAGATTTTACAACAGAAAGCTAGGGCGTCCTCCACAAAAGACGCGCAATGCATACCCCGCCCGTACAATGTGAAAAATACACTAGGCTGCCCAACTCACAACGAAGGCGGTTAAGGAAATTAGTTGTGGAAAGAATGCGAATAACGTGCTGGAATGTGGGAACGTTGACGGGGAAGAGCATCGAGGTCGCACAAATGCTAAAAAAAAAGGTACACATCGCCTGCCTCCAAGAGACGAGGTGGAACGTAACGAAAACTCGGGAGTTAGGAGAGGGCTACAAACTATTCTACAGTGGGTCACTAAATCGTAGAAACAGGGTCGGTATCGTTCTAAGCGAATCGTTTAAGGACAAAGTAGTGGAAGTTAAGCGTTGTTCCCACAGGCTAATGTGGGTGAAGATTGCAGATTAAAGGGGCCTTCTAACCGTTATGTGAGCGTATGCTCCCCAAATTGGTTGTATGGAATCAGAGAAAGACATATTCTTCGATTCATTGAAAAAAGAAATACAAGGAATCCGATAGAAACAAAGGCTAATTATTGGGGCCGATTTCAACGCTCACGTTGAGAAAGATCGTCTCGGGTATGAACGCATCATGGAGGCTATGGGCATGATCTGAAGAACAAAGAAGGGGAAAAACTTCCCCAAGTATCCCAAGCATATGACATGGCGATCGTTAACACCTATTTTCAAAAACGCGAAGATCATATTGTGACCTATAGAAGTGGGAAGCATTTTAGTCAAATAAACTATTTGCTTATACGGCGAAAGGACTTATGGAGTATCAAGGTTTGCAGAGTAATAACGGGAGAAGAAATCGCCAGGCAACATCGTCCCCTTGTTATGTATCTTGACAGAAGTGTATTTCCCGAAAGAAGAAAGGTATATGAACCTCGAATTTGATATGAAAGGCTAAAGGATACGTCGACAAGCGAAAAATACCATCAAAAAGCCTCCTCACTCTTGGGTGCAAGGAAGTTGCAAAGGGACGTAGACGACGATTGGGAGACATTATCTAAGGACATAGAGGAAACAGCGATTCGTGTTCTAGGACAGACCAAAGGAGGCAAAGCCATGAAAAGGGAACTGTGGTGAAGGATCAATCGGTCAGGGATTTCATCGAAAGAAAGAAAAATCTATATAGACGGTGGCATAAATCAAAAAAGTCGGAGATTATCAAGAGTATAGGGACGCAAAGAGGGCCGCAAAAAAGGCCGTTGCAATAGCGAAGAATGCCGCTTACACCAAGATGGCAAACAAACTGGATCATAAAGAGGGCCAGAGGCTTATGTACAAATTGGCCAAGATAAGAGAGAAAAAAAGTCGCGATGTCGGAGTTCTTAAAATAGTCAAAAACGAGAAGGGTCAAACCTTACTCAAGCCGAAAGAAGTGATAAAGGTGGAAAGGATATTTTAACAACCTTATGAATATTGCAAATGACAAGGATTCCCTTCCCAAAATTGAGCCAAATATAATTATAATCGAACTCTTTCAGGAGGGTGAAGTTAGGACAGAAATGAACAGGATGCAAAAAGGAAAAGCAAATGGCCTAGATGGAATACCTATGGAAGCATTGCTCGAGTGTCGTGGAGAAGGAGTCACCACCATGACGAACCTTCTTAACAAGAAATTGGTAGAAGAGCGAATTCCTAATCAATGGAGAGCAAGCATGATTATACCTTTATTTAAAGGCAAAGGAGACCCTCGAGACTGTGGCAATTACAGAGGTATCAAGCTAACTTGCCACTCCTTGAAGTGAAAAGGATCTTAGTAACAAGGCTGAAAAACGAGGTGGAAATATCGGCTAATCATTTCGGATTTGTAGCCGGCAAATCCACAATCGACCCAATCTTCGCATTACGACAAATAATAAATATGTATGGTGAAAAGAAGAAAGACCTACATATGGTCTTTATCGACTTGGAGAAAGCTTATGACAGGGTTCCCCGCGATTTAATATGGTGGTGCCTGAGAAAACAATATATCTGTCGTGGTTGCGCATGCGCGCGCAACCGCAGTCCAGTCTCTCAGGCGCAGGCGCACCCATGCGCAGTCTCTTACACAAAGTCTCTCTACCCGTCTGCCTCCCCCCTCATCTCTCTCTCCTCGCTTTGTTAGACGCGTAATGCATACGCGTTTCTCCCCCCCCCCCTCACTCTCTCTTCTCGCTTTATTATACGCGTACTACTAATGCCAGCTGCGCTGGCAGGGCAGGTCACGCGTGGATGATAGTACTGGAGATTTAATATTTCTTTGTTCGCATTGCAAAAAAAAATGCGCATCATTAGCGTATTTTTATAACCTAATATAATAATTAACGCGTTTTCCTTCGCTCGCGCAAATACGCATTCTATTAGGATGAACTAAATACTTAATATGATTAATAAATGGAATTATATTAAAGTAAGAAATAAAATTTAATATTAACGTAACCCATGTTGTATATTGATTATATCAATTAGTGTTATTTAAAAGAAAGTTTATGAGTAAATAGTAATCCTTTTTAGTAATTATTGTTTGATAATATCCCTGACGCATATATACGGCTTATGAATAATATTTATGAAGCCTCAATCTCTTGATTTAGGACGACAGTTTATTCAAAACCTTTCGGGTTAAAATTGGATTACATCAAGGATCTGCTTTAAGTCCCTTTTTATTTAATATAATTATAGAAACGATAACAAAAAACATTTAAAAGCCATCGCCATGGTGTATGCTATATGCCGGTGATATAGTACTATGCGAGAAAACAAGGGAGAAACTATTCGAAGAAGCCGAAAAGTGGTCAAAGCGCTTAGCTGGATATGGTTTAAAGGTCAACGATCGAAAAACGGTATACATGGAAATAAACGGTACAGGCAGCTCATCGCTGGATGACCATCTGAAGTACCCAAAAGTCGACAGGTTTACATACCTCGGCTCGATGCTACATCAAGAGGGAGGTTGCGCAACGGATGTCAATGCTCGGATCCAAAAAGGATGGCTTAAATGGCGAAGTATATCCGGTGTAATGTGCGACAAGAAAATGCCAATATAATTGAAGAGCAAAGCTTACAAATCCATCGTAAGACCGGTGTTACTCTATGGAAGCGAAACATGGGCATTAAACACCACGGAAGGAAAGCTATTACAAGCCACAGAGATGAGAATGATACGGTGGAGTTTGGGGTATACTTAGCTCGACCATATGACGAATGACTTTCTCATGACCAAAATGGGTATTCAACCTATGGCGGACATGATTAACGAAAATCGGCTAAGGTGGTATGGGCATATACTAAGAAGGGACACGAATGACCAAAATCGAAAAGTACTGGACATGGAGGTACCGGGCAAGAGAGTAAGAGGACAACCCCGTGTCACTTGGAAAGAGCAAGTCGATAAAGCAATGAAAACAAAAGAGATTAGTCAAGGTATAACACTCACCCGGTCAAGATGGAAAAAGCTAATCAAAACAAACCCAAACTGTGGGACCAAATAACTGATAAAGAAGAAGAAGATTATTCCATTTTATATAAAGTAAAAAGGATCATATTTTTAATTATAAAAAAATTTCTTTAACAAACTCAAAACCAGCGTTTTTATCAAAATACTAGGGTTAAAAACTTAGGGTTTTTGTTAATAGTACTTAGCAGTCATTAAATACTTAGCATTTGTAAATTTCTACTTAGCATTTTAATAAAACATCATTGGATAATAAAAAGATCAACTAAGTAAAAAAATTATTATAGATCTTTGCTAAACAGTGTTTAGGATAAAGAACTCGAATATGATTTTGCTATACATCAGTTTAAAATAGCTGGGTTAAAGGTTGCGGAAATAAGCTGCGCCAAGATGTTTGAAAACAAATCGATCAAAATTAAAAACTCGGGCCTTCGGCCCTCATGGGAAGGGGGAGGGGGAAAGGGGAGGAGGGGAAAGGAAGGGGGGACGACTCATCTATACTCCGTATAAACGTAGCATATTTGCTATGCAATTTATGAGCGAGAAAGGTGGGAAGGGACGAGAATGCCTATAGGGGGGTGTAAAATGCAAAATTATTAGTTAATTATTAATTTATACAAATATTTAGAACAATATATTAATTTAATTTAAAAAAAATAAAAAAATTTGCCCTCTCCGGGTATCGAACCTACAATTAAGAACGTTGGACGGACGGACAACGGACGGACGGACAACAAAAAGCGAGCCCGTAAATTGCATAGCACTAGTGCATTTTGGAATTATAGTTTATGAAATAAGTAATGCTGTAAAAACGACTGGGTTTTGTTTGGTCGACCATTGGTTTTGGTCGATTAAACATAAACAGACAAAAGGTTTGACCAAAAACTCTTTGGTCTGCAGTTTATGCGACTAAGGAAAATAGCCATGGGCGTAGCTGGCATTGGAGTTAGAGGGGGCAATAATAATTTAGGGAGGAGCAAAATGATCATTTTTTGACATTTTAAAGACACGAAATATTTTTGTATATGATTAGTAATTCTATGTTATGGTTGGAACGATATTTTGGTCATCCTATTTAATCACGATCATTCAAGGTCAAATTTTAAATTGTAAAAATAAAACAATAACAATATGTAATGACCCGCGGGTAAAAAAATGCAGAGCGAAGGCATTAAAAAAATTTATTAACGCTAATACGTCTAAATATTTACAATTATAAAAGCGATTTACAATAAAATGATTGGCGACGTTAAAATTATAAAATGGCTTTATTGAAAACTGGTTTACATAACATGCCAAAAATTTTAAAGTTGATTTTAATGAGTTTTTAAGGCACTATTTAAATCCCAAATTTGTCCATAAATCATGCATTGACGGTAAGCAGTAAATTAGATTTTTGGTGTGAAAAAAATTAATTTGATTAGAAAGTTATTTATAAAATATGAAACATTTATGAAATTTAAAATATTATTTAGGGAATACCTGAGTGAAAAAAATTGTTAAGATTTAAAAATCGAACCCTAAAATCTTTCATTTTATACAGTTAATGGGGTTTAAACATTTTTAGATAAATTTTATGTTTCAATGCTGAAAGCTGTCAAAATCCAATTACAGAAAGCGTTTATTAAAAAGTGATTTAAAGAGTCTTTTATATTTCTACAAGTTTTTTACACAAATTTATATAGTAAAGTTAATAATAAATAGAGGCATAGGACCTTAGTCATTATATATAAAAGACCCTAAAGGCAAGGTCGGCAGAATGATAGATTCAATTGTTGCCGGTCATATGGTGGTGTATAAAAAAGATTCATTGATTAATTTCAAGCCCATATCGCAATTTGACTTATGAATAGATATTAGGAAGAGTAGTGGGGGAATATCAGTAATGCCAAGTCAGCGGTGGGCGGATAAGAGGGTAAGATAGGGGTAGGGTAATAAAATGTAGTTTAACCTTGGCATATAAAATAGGGAGGGGGGAGGGTATCTTTTGATTAGAATTATCGATTTTAAGAAGACACGATTGGAAGTAAACTAATAATGATTTTAAGCTTTAGAATGAATAAAAAAAAGTTGTATTAATAAAGAGGACTGATATAGTAAAGCTTAGTAAAGGCTAGCTAAAACCAAAAAGATATTTAAAAATAACTGTTTTCATAAGATTATAAAACAATAATAGAAAATCAGTATATTATAGATAATTTAACAAATATAAATTATTATGAAAAAAATGGGGGGACGCAAAAAAATTATAAAATATTTGGGGGGCCGCGTATATAAAAAGGTTAAGAACCACTGATCTAAAATACTTTAGCAATAGGCGTTTTTTAATCATCAAATATTCAAGAATTTGTTTCAGTATTTTATAAAGATTTTGGGAAGAGCATTTTGAAATTTTAGCCTTTACTTAAAAACAATTTGGCCAATGGTTATTTTTTTATTGGTCAGTACCAGGAGACGGTCTATAAATACATACGAGCCAAAAAAAAAATCGAATCACAATTTGGCCAATGGTGATTTTTTTCCATTGGTCAGCAGCCAGCGAATGGCCAAAAAGCCATATTATCAATGGTATTAACAAAAACAATATATTAATTTAAAAAAACGAAAAAAAATTTCGTATCCCAATTTGGCCAATAGTGATTTTTTTCATTGGTCAGTAGCCAGGACACGGTTAAAAAGTCATATTATGAAGGGTATTAACAAGAACAAAATATTAATTTAATTTAAAAATAAATAAAAATTTTGCCCTCTCCGGGATTCGAACCCTTATTAGTAGAGGCATAGGCTTTTGTAGGGGCACAGGGACCCATATTAGTAGAGGCATAGGCTTCTGTAGGGGAGGGCACTGGGTAATTATCAATGTTAACCAATTCAAAAACGAAAAAAAAATTTCGATTTATTTGGCCAGTGGTCATTATTTTTATTGGTCAGTAGCCTGCGGACGGTCAAAAAGTCATGTTATCAATGGTATTAACAAGAACAAAATATTAATTTAATTTTAAAAAAAAATCGTCCTCTCCCGGGATTGAACTCGAACCTCCAGGTCACAAAGCTGGCGCCAATAACTTGGTGGACGACGGACGGACGGACGGACAACAAAAAACGAGCCCATAAATTGCATAGCAATTAATATAAAGACATCTCCTTGGTGAATACTATATGCCGATGATATAGTACTATGCGAAAAGACAATGGAGAAAGTATTCGAAGAAGCCGAAAATTGGACCAAGAGCCTATCTGGATATGGTAAAAATGTGAAAGATCGAAGGAAGGCTTACTTGGAGAACGATACAGGCACACCCTTGCTAGATTACCATCTAAAGATTCTAAAAGAAAACAGGTTTACATACCTCGGCTTGATGCTACATGGAGAGGGAGATTGCACAACAGAAGTTAGTGCTCGGATCCAAAAAGGATGGCTTAAATGACGGAGTATATCAGATGTATTGTGCGACAAGAGGATGCCAATATGGTTTAGGAGCAAGGCTTACAAATCCATCGTACCGATGTTACTCTTTGGAAGTTTTATATGGGCATTAAACTCCACGGAAGAGTTATTACAAGTCACGAAGATGAGAATGATAAGGTGGAGCTAAGGGAATACTAAGCTCGACCATGTAACGATCGACTGTCTCAGGGCAAAGATGGTGATTCAACCTATGGCGGACTGGATTAAAGAAAAGCGTTTAAGGTAGTATGATCATATACTAAGAAGGAAGACGAATGATGTAAATGAAATGAAGGTGCCGGGGAGAGGAAGAGGACGACTTCGTGTCATGTGGAAACGGCAAGTAGAGAAAGTGGTGAAGAGGAAGATAAATCAGGGGATGGCGCCTACCCGATCACCCCACGACTGTGGGACCTAATACAAGATAAAGAAGATACATATGACAATGACTTTAAAAGGGTTGGTCATATATATGATACATATTATTAAACAGAAATTTTGGCTGTGCCTTTTATAATTCCTATTCCCAATGTATAAATAACACAGGTCTACATAAAACCATTTTGCAATCGGATCTATAATTCTGATAGAAAATTTTGCCCTGAACAATTATGATTTTAGTTTTTTTACCAAAACTTCCATTTTTTAATAAACGAGGTGAAGGTGCAAAAAATGCCCTTTTTTACCTTTTTAAGGCTTATTGCCACCGCAATTTATACTTTAATAATTTATTCCTTTAAATTAAAGTATTATCTAAAGGTCCACTATTTTAGTTAATTGTTTTATCTCTATATTTAATACGCGCTTACGTGACTTCCCCTTATCAAAATTCGTCCAACTTTGGTTGTAAGATGTACATTTGAGTTACCTCAAACGCGATGTTTACTAACACATCTCTTTCTCCCTTCACCTACTCTCCTCTTTTTCTCCTCCACTCCCGTCTCCCTCATGTGTACTTGGCTAGATAAGGGGGTGGGAGTAGTAGAGAAGGAGAAAGTGAGAGATTCATGTGTTAGTAAACATCGCGTGTGTACTATGTACTATAATGTACTCCGTTTACAGCAATAAAGGGACGAATTTTGATGAGGGGAAGGGTTCACTTAAATGCAAAGATATTTAAATGTTGAGGTGGAACAAAAACAAAAATAATGGACATATAGATGAAAATTTATCTACAGGAATATATTAATATTTTCAGTATAAAGATATGCCATGGCAGTTTGGCCTGAAAAAAGTTAAAAATGAGCATTTTCGACACCTTCAACCTCGTTTATCTTAAAAACTGGAAGTTTTGGGGTAAAACTAAAAACGGATATTTTTCAGTGCAAATCTTTTTATCAGATTTATTGGTCTAATTGTGGGATGCAAATACAGAGTCAGTACTTGTATTTTTGTGTAATAATAAGGATGGACAGACTATTGGTTTGCTAAAGCGCATGTCATGAATGTATTTTTTTTTCATCAAGTTCTCTTTCATTTGAGCTCCTTCTTACATTAAGCAATTCCTATATTAATACTCTTGACTCCACACAGTTATTTCTAGGCGCTTTATGAGAATCACGAACAAGAGTTATGTTATAGCATGTGGATAACATTATGATATTGACTCAAATTAAAATGCACTTCAATAATTGAGTATTGGGAGATAGCTCACAGGAAAATAATCTTATTAAGATGCTGCAAGCAATATAAATGACATGACAGTTGAAAAATAAGCAAATCAATCTAAGGCTCTTATAATTAAAGTGTTTTATGAAAGAGTTAAACTTATTTGTAAATGAGGCAATTTATATAAATTAGGCAATCATCTTTTATCTAGCGAGCGTTCACAAGTCTTTTACTCGATTATGGTCAATAGTTTTTGTAAACAAAACTTTATTATAAAAGCTCAAAGACGGAGTTTTAAACATTAATCGAAGTAATGTTAAAAGTATATTACCCCTTAGTTTTTCAAGATCCCAAGAATTAATTTTTATTTGAAAATACAAAACTGAATATTAGGTATAGTAAAGTTTATACATAGTATTGGGATGGTGTTAAGGAAATTTTCTTAGTGAAAGGAGTTGGAATATATTTTATTAAGGGGAATTTATAACAAATGGTAATGAATCTAATGAATTTGTTTCCCTACACTTCCATACTTTTTTTATAAACTTATCAAGAACGATAAGTTAAATCTCAAACATTAATGCTTTTTAACTCTAGAACTTGTTACTAAACCTCTATAAGCATTACATGTTAAAGTATTATTAAGATTTAATTAGAATTTATAAAATTTAGAGTTGATCATTGCATGTTCATATATTAGCTCTGGACATTACATTAAGAAAACTTGTTAACGTAGAGAAGTAAAAGACAAGTCGTTAAAAAATGGCAATTTATTAAGATAAGGTGAAAAATGCGATTTATATAGAAAGAAGTGACTCACTTTTTCAAA
Organism: Gordius sp. MW1; assembly: GCA_964036665.1. Taxonomy (NCBI): domain Eukaryota; kingdom Metazoa; phylum Nematomorpha; class Gordioida; order Gordea; family Gordiidae; genus Gordius; species Gordius sp. MW1. The sequence continues at coordinate 19,442,223 of OZ038530.1, forward strand.
CTTCTGTTAGCAGTCAATATAAAATTTATTTTTCCTTAGGGAAAATAAACTGCACATTTTTTTTAAAAAGTTTATATTTACAAACTTATCCGCAGGCAATTGTGATATTAAGTTAAAATATTCAATTCATTACAATAAGGATAATTCTAAAGGGTGCCTTGAGAAAATGGACATTATGAAGCTTAAAATAACGAACGAGGATGAGCCAGTTACTTCACCTAAATCTAGTATATTGGATCGTGCAAAAGTTATTGATGAGGATATGAATCTTAAAAGAGTAAGTTTTTTTTTTAATTTGCCGTATAACTAGCAAATACTATTCTTTATATGCTTGGAGAAAGATTATAAACATGGAATATTTGTTGCTTAGTTATCACTTTGGTTTTATAGGCTGTTTTTTAAAATTATGTCTTCCTTATCTCATAAAATTGTGTATAATATTTGATCTATTATATTAAAGTGCAAATATTCTTGAATATGTTGTATTTGTAAATATATATTTATAGAGTTAAATATCTCATAAAATAATTTATAAAAATTACTCTATTCTATTTTTTAAGCCCATATTACTAATTTGAGGTTTCACATATTAATCTATATAATAAATAAATTTTCAGTTACGTATCAAGTTATAAAATGTCTGAAATCTTTAACATAGTAAAAATATATAATTATTGTCTACATTAGAAAGTGAAATTTTTTTATGCTTTATTATCTTGCATTGGCCTTTGGCAATACCACCATAATTCAACATATATGCATCACAACTTTACATAACTCATAAAAAATATCAAATACTTTTCTATTTTATAGCAAGAGATCCCTTAATTTTATAGATTTATATTGTTAATCATATCAGATATCAAATAGCTTAAGTGAAAAATGTCTGCCTTAAATTGTATGTGGCTACTTTTAGAAGATAAAGAATTTTTTCCTTATTTTAAATAAAGTTTTTAAAATAGTAAATATGGCTTAATAAATTACTTTGTCCAATAAATTCTTTACCCCAGACTAACCTAGCCCTGATCCCCCTCTTCAAAGACTTATTTTTGAAGAAAATTTGGATATTTGGTGATTTAAGTATTATTACAATTTTAACGATAGTTGGCTTCCAATTTGATATTTCCTTCTATATACAACAGTAACCAGAAAAGCCTGGCCCTCTACCCGAACCTGCCGGGCCAGGCAACTGTCGTAAATTTTGACTTTTTAGCGGGCACCATAACAAGATTCGGGCCAATGATTTTTTTAAAAAAATGTGTTACAGTGTTTTCGTGTATAATTTTTCACTTTTTATTTGATTGTATAATGTTTGTTAATCGTAGTTCTCATCCTCCCAAAAATAATCAGAAATTAAAATATCTTTTTTTTCTAAATATAACTATATTAGTGATAATTTTAAAACACACCATTTCGGGCCGGGCAGTTTGGGCAGCTCTTATAATTCGGGCATGGCCGGGTTACTTATAAGGGTTCGGGCGGGCAGCTGAGTTATGAAATCAAACCCGGCCGGGTTCGGGCAGAAATTTTTTAACAAATCTAACCTCAGCCTCACATATTTCTATGGCAGTAGTAGGTTTGCAATTTAATATTTCCTTCTATATAAAATGAAATTATTAAATCAGAAAATTTTTATATTTCTCTATTTTTCTGTATTATTAATATCTAGTTAACTATTTCGAAATTTGTTATCCAGACAAGACCCATTTGGAATTTTAATTTTTTAATTATAATTTAAAAATTAAATCATCACATTTTTTTAGGTGACCTTTCTTTAGTTGGACCCATTTTTTTAATAGGCACGAGATAATTGCGAAGCAAGCGTAAATTTTTTTAGTTTCTCCTTGGATTCATTTTACTTGTTTCATCTCCTTTGTGACCTATTTAATTGTCGTAAGTTTGTCTGACTAATTTAAAAACTGTTTAATTGGGTCCCAAGGTCAAGGCCAAATCCGTAATATGCGAAAGCAAAATAAAAGTCTTTTAAAGAAGTAAAAGTTTCCATATAGCGATAATTAAAAAGCCAAGTTGGACAGGACAGGACAGGACGGAAAGCGAGCCCATAAATTGCTTAGCAATTCATTAACAAGTTGCCCAAAGAAATTCAAATATAAAGGTAATATAAGTCGGGCTCAAAAACAAAAAATGAAATTTGGGCTCGGGCGAGGGCTAAAAATTTATGCCAACCATCGGTCATTAGCTAGTCTACGCGCGAAAGCAAAATAAAAGTCTTAGCATAAGTCCACGGCCATTAATAACCCGTAAAAGTTTCCACGGCAATTATTTATGACGGACGGACGGACAACCAAAAACGAGCCCATAAATTGCATAGCAAATTATAGTTAATTGTAAATATAGGAATAACCCTTTCGCCATTATTCATCAGATTAAATATATTTTGAAGATATTTTTTATTTGTCTATTTGTTTTAATCTGATGGTGTCCTTGAATATGACGAAATATAACAATTATAAATATAACGCCCTCTAATGCTCCTGTAGGAAAAAATCTTTAGATTAGATATATATTGAAATTTAATCTTCTTTACGGTTTTCGCTTGTGCCATCCATTTCTAGCCTCCTCACCTCTAAGTCAAATAAATTAATAATCTACTTTAAGTAATTAAATTTTGGCGCCGACAACCATTTTAATAGGGCGATCGATAGAGTTAGAGCTAAGGCGTTACTCTTTTTACACATATACCTACGATTCTTTACACACAGGATCTACAATTAAAAAAATAATTAATTTAGAATGGAAATTAGAAGTTTTATTTTCCAAAATATACCCGACGCCTAGTGTTGTAAAAGGGGCTGGGTTTCGTTTAGTCGACTAAACATAAACAGACTTAAGGTTTTCTGACGGTCCTCCGACTGTATAATTAAATTGTTCGCCCATATCCGTTCCAAGTTCGCCCATGCCTGAAATCTTAAATAAAAATAATAGAGCCAATTTTATAAAATAATCTCTTTCATGACCTATTTACTGAAACGAAGCTAGAAATATTTAGTGTAATTATTTTAATGATGTAGAAACTATGTAAAATAAAATAAAAAAACTTTTAATGTGAAGTGGGCTGGAGGGAATTGGAGAAGAATATTTTTAGAGCTTAATTAAAGGCTGATTGAATTATTTCATTTAATGTCTTCTGTCATGAAAAATCATATATTTACTTATAAATTTTGTGGTGAGCACTATTATTTTTGGATTTAAAATATTCATTTTCGAAATCTATTTTCTGTTTTGATAGGAACCACGATTAAGAAATATTAACGTATGAAAATATGATAAAGATTACACGGAGAAATAATGTATTTAATTTGAAACAACGTTAAGTTCGAATTCCCCCAATCTACTTAAAATGCCCCGGTAGAATAAATAAATGAGATAGGGTCGGCCCAGGGGCCGGGTCTTTATAGTATTGTTGTAATAAGGGCTGGGTTTTGTTGACCTTTCGTTCAACTAAAAATAACGGTCGACCCTGGTCTGCTTTCGAATTTCGGCCAAGCCTAGAGGTCGACTAAGAAAAAGAGACCAATTTTGGTATGTTTATGTTTGGTCGACCAAACAAACCCAGCTTTACATCACTACTTTCTAGTCTGATAAGAATCTGCTACCCTTTTTTTGGCAGGTCAAATTTTATATACCTAAAGTTTTTTCAAATGTTTATAACAAATGCCTATTTTTGGTACAATTTTTTTTGTATATTTCTAATTTTAAAATCACTTTTTATGCATTTTTTCGCAGGAGGTTAAATTTGTTTCGAATCGCGGGACCAAATACAGGAGCCGCTCCTTCTCACAATCATCGACCGAAAGTTACGCTTGTAAGTATTATGGCAGCTAAACAAGTGTTAATTTTTTTATTTTTTTTGCCTATTGTTCCTCGTTTGATTTTTCCTCAATCGATGATTTATACTTTGAATTATATAAAATTTTAATTGCCAACCTTAATATATTTTGGACATATAATTTTGGTCTATTTAGTTGACAATAAAGGTTTTTGCTATAAGCTACGGCCTCACTAAGATTTCGTTTCATAGAATAGCCCAATCACTTATTATACTTTAGGGTGGGCCCTGGCGTGCTTTATAACAAGAGACGGGCAATTCGGGCATATAGAATTTTGTTATATAGTGTGTTATTCCATTTTGATGGATTATTAATTGTTTTGTCACTTTTTTGATTGTATAATATTTATTAATCGTGGTTCTTATCCATAAAAAAGTCGAGATCCAAAATAAACTTTTTCTTAGTAAATATATAACTAAATTATTGGTGTAAAAATTCGAAAATCATCATTTCGAGCCCGGTAGTTCGGGCAGCTCAAATGATTCTGGCATTCCCAAGCAGACACATAGAAGGGTTCGAGCGGCCAATTTAGTTAAAAATTGAGCCGAGCCGTGTTCGAGCAGTAAACAAATCTGACCTCTGTTATCTATTTTATATTATAAAGTTATTAACCATGGACGTAGTCAGGATTAAAACTAGAGGGGGCACTTAGGGAGGGGCAAAATAATAATTTTTTGCAATTTGAGCTAGTTACAATATTTGGATTTAGAGGAGGGCAGCCGCCCTTCCCTGCTTCCCCCTGGCTATGCCCATGGTCATGAATTTTATTGTTACGTTTACTAACAAAAACAAATTCGCGTTTTTACAAGCAGGTGTATGTCGGAAATTTCTCAATATATATTTTGCCCTCAGCCATGTGAATGCTAGAATAATAAAATTAAGGGGGGGGGGGGGGGTAGCTTTGTTTTGCACGACCGGGAGCAAAATTATTTTGGCAGGTGTGATCTGTTCCCGACAAAGTACGTCATATAATTTGGGTGAAATTTATCTTGCAAAAATTATCATGACAGCTCGCAGCAGAATTACACAGAAATTATATTATGTAATTATATATCGTTTCTTGCAGATTTTTAGCGCTGCTTTTTATCACAATTATTTTACATTATTTTGCTTAAGTTTTTGTGGCTCTAAAATTGAAAATTTAGACAAAAGTCCGGCCGAATATAATAATTTTTTTTTATACGTATTTAAATCATATAGTACTCCTTTAAAAATGGGTAAAATATCCTTTTTTAGGGCCTCATACGAATTCTTCTACTAACGAGTGAAATGGAGTTTAAACTTTTTTATCCGCCACTTGTACCCCAAATGCATATATGCCACATATATTAATTGGGGGAAACCATGTTTTAAGTTAAAATTTTTTTAATTTAATTAATGTTTTGATGAATGAATAATGAGTGCAGTGTTACGTGAATAGTCAATTTAAACTTTAATTAATTATGAATTTGTAAAACAGCCATTATAAAAATACGCCATTGTTTCAGCATTGTAATTCATTTAAATGCAAATAAATATCCAATATATATGATTTTCCAGGCCAGAGCGGCTCGTATTTATATCTAAACTCGACCCGTCCCATAAGTTTTTCATAAGTTATCCGCGGGCCAGGTTGTGTTTAATTAATATTCTAAAATTAACTCAGTGGTCATAGATTGGGGGCTTATAATTTTCGCTATAACTATAAAATCAATATTTTTTCTATGTTTCATTCATTTATTATTAAAGGCGTGTTTACTTACGAATGCTGTCAAAAACGACGCGAAATTCGTATAAAAAATTTATGAAAAACAGTTAATTAATTGTCTTTTACCTTAGGTTGTAGTATCATTGATTTTATGCGAGAAGGACACCTAATTTTATAATTAATTGCTTTATTAAAGTTTTAGCTTATTATTAATTGTTTATGTTTCTCGAGGAGTTTTTTGTAGCTCCAAACGATATTATGTAATTTAACTTGTTACTTTAAATTAGATTTTTTATAATGATGATTCCTTAATAGATTATGTGAGTTAATCAATAAATCAAATTCCACCTTTGCTTACAATATAATGATAAATTTCTTTTACGCAATTCTTATCTCGCATATTTAGCAAAATAATGCCTTATCGCTCAAGGCTATTTTTACACTCTTTAAAAACCCTTAAACCATTAAAGTTATTAAATTTGCTTTTGATTCCTGTACAAAACCTGTGTATTGTACTTACTTTATCATACCTACTCATATACGTGTTCTTGCGGAAATTATTGGTTTACCACCAAATAATGGCGCAAATTGTATAGGAATCTCAAACTAAAAATAGTTATAATTTGGTTGTTAATTAATATAAACGATGAACTTTTCAATATTTGTACGCGTAGCCTTAACTATAATTCACGCACATTGCTGTTAATTTGATATGATAGTGTTGTGAAAATGGCTGGGTTCTGTTTAATCCATGATTTAAGTCGACTAAACGCAAACAGACCAATGGTTTTTGGTTTCTTTTTAGTCGACGCGGAGAACTTAAAGAGACCAAAACACCTTTGGTTTGCTTTTGTTTAGTTGACTAAACCCAAAAGTCTCCCAAACAAAACCCAACCGTTGTTTAAAAACGCTTTAGTGGTTTTTAATTTTGTATCCTTAATTAAAACGCCCACCAAAATTAAAACTAGTTTTTGTAAAGGCTCGGGGTCTCAACGATCGACCCCACATCACTAACGGACTATAAAATGCTTTCTTGAAGATTAATATTAAGCGTAAATCAGCAAATTATTCTTAGCTTTTCACGTTTATTTTTGACGTATAAATTTATCTTAATTCAATATTATTAACTAGCTACAAGACTCTGTATTATTTAATGATATACCAGCCTATATTAGACAATTGTTTTTTTTTGTATTTATCCCTACCAGCGCTATATAATTTGGAGCTTGGTTTCTAAAAATAGCGCAGTACTGTACTCTGGTGAACTTAGCTTTGTGTTGTGTCTAATGTAATGTAATGTAACATCAACGTACTGAACCCAAAGCCTCCCCCTTCCCCTCGTTCATAATGCGGTTTTTTTAGCATTCCAACTTAAGTGCACTATAAAAATGAAATTTAATATTGCCAAAAATTATGTATGAATTTATGACAAAATCACGAGAATTATCTTAAAAAATAATGATCCTAATCTCATCGAATCAATTGATAATATTCAAGTTTAATCGTGCCCCCCCCCCCCCTACCATTTATAACAAATTTTAATGTAAGACAGTTTAGAAATGCTTGGTTTTTTGGAGAATATGCAGCGAATTAGCTAAGTTTTAAAACGTACGCCTTTTAATTGAAGATGCAATTTTTGGGGGTTGTCCGTCCTGTCCTGTCCAACTTGTGATTTTTTAATAATTGCTGTGGAAACCCTAATGAGTTTTTAATGGCTGCGGATTTTTGCTTCTGAAAAAGACTTTTATTTTGTTTTCGCACATAGACTAGCTTATGACCGCTGGTTGGCTTTAATTTGTTCGACCTCGCCCGAGCCTAAATTTATTTTTGTTACCTTTACATTTAACTATATTTTGCCAAGTTGTGTGTGGCTTATAACGGATAATTGCGAAACTGGCTGCATTTTTAATGATGACCATTACTTACTTCTAATTTGTTTGACCTCGGTCAGAGGCCAAAATCCTTGTTAAATACTATTTATTTTGCTGTACTTATAACGCATATATAGATAAATCAATTGGAAATGATATTTATAGTTTTCAAGTCTCAAATATCATTATAAAGTGAAAAGAAGCAATAATGAAAAATGTTATAATTATGTTAAATGCTTATTTGATTCATGTATATTTCTGTTACCGACATGCTTTCAAATGATGCTTAACCGAAAAATTGGCTAAAGATTTCAAAAAAAGACAGCCGTATCAACGCCGTTAAATATAGTAAGTACCAATCATTTTAGTTCACTTTATATCTTAGTCATTGTTTGAAATGTCGATAACTTATTATAAAATAAATGCCACATGGTTTATATTGAATTGCATGTACAGGAAACTTAATAAAATTTGATTTTGGTGGATTTATTGTTACATTCCCCTACATATGGGATGATCTTACTCAACTCTAACTTTAATTTTTGCGCAGGAATCAAAGATACAACCTTCACTGGAAGGAAAAGTTAAAGATTAAACAGATGGAAGATAACAATTTACCCGAAATCTTTGGAAATGTCCATAGTTTAGATGAATTTATGACCAAACAGTAAAACTATTTAGGACTTTAAGAATGTTATAATCATTATGTGAATCTCGTGTAAAAATATGGATTGGTTAATTGCAGTTTTCATGTACTTGCGTTACATATAATAGCTCCCCGATCCCACACCTTAGCAAGGATTAGACTCCAGAATATATGTGGAATCAAGTTGACAAACTGATCCAATTACCAGAATAACAGCCGATTTAGGTCTAAAATATTTATACCCGGCAGAATATTTTTCAATCAAATGTTTGGACTAAACCAGGAAAATAAACTTATTAAGGGTGACGTTTTTCCGTCATGAAAGTTTATATTACCAAAATTTATTGGTGCAATAGACATGCGCTAAATTTAATTTGCATGAGAAGAAAAGCACGTGTTTTAAACCACTTTGCTCACTATTTTTTCAAATAGAGCACTCTGGAATTTGGTCAACTTGTTTATCATAATTTTTTTGATCATTATGAGTAAGGTAACTCCATAGTCAAATCAAATTAATGCTGATCATTTGATTTTTGTTGGACTTGTCCATCAGCTCGAAGAATATTATTTTCTCTTGGGCAATAAAACTTAATAAAATTACTACAAGAAGAAAGCTTCTTATCATCCCACAAAGCATTGATCTTATACAGTGCGCAATATGGTACAAAGTTTTTCTTAAGCCGGCGGCTTCATTCATAAAACTATAGCTACTTTGATTGTCAATTAAATAACCAAAAATTCAACGGGTCAAAACCTATCCGTTGTCATATAAATTAAGCAAAGGGATTCTTCGAAAGGCTTAGGATTATCTTTTTTGGTTTAAATATCGAGCCATGCAAATGCTTATGAATTTTATACGTCAAACATGGTTTTATAGTTAATAGAAGAAAGGAGAAAATAGATTTTAAAGGTACTGGTTTGATTTGAGATTCGATGCAGTTTTAAAACCTTGCGTAAATAATCATATTATTTTGATCGTTAACCTAAGGAGAAAGCAACCTTTACATTCATAATAGAATCGATCACTTAAGGTGCGAAGGATGCCAAATCTTAACATAAAGCGAAGAGAAAAAGGACGTGTTGATTAGAAATAATTATTGAACTGATTTTCCTCTAAAATGAGCCCAAATCGGCAAAAGCATTGAAGTTGTATCGAACCTTTAATATCTTTAGTTGTTGTCAGAGTAAGTTAAGGGGAATATCTTTATTTTGGACAAGTTTTTATCTAAAATAATCGTGGCTTGTTAACTAAAGATGCCGGAGCATGAAGCAACGACGGGCACATAACAGTATTATGTTAAAAAGTCACTATGATGAAATAGCTTTTGTTTGGCGTTATAGCTATAGCGGATAGTGAGTCACTTTAGGTCTTGAAGGTGCTAGAGCTATAGCAAGTTGCTAAGCGCATAATCACTTGGAGGCGTTAAAGCTATAGCGAATAGGCACATAAAGCGCTCTAAGTTATAGCGCATAGTCATTTAGAGGCGCTAGAGCTATAGCTCATGGTAACTTTTTTTCATTGTTGAAGTAATAAACATTTATTATTTTTATACAGAGAATTACATATTTTGTGAAGGTGAGATAAATAATGAATTGTATTACTTGCCGATTGAAATGTATTGATTTTTTTAACTAGTTTTTTATAAATTCCCCACTACCTCTTTATTATTTCTATTAACCACGCCAATTACTTAATACTAAACGGGAGTCCCAACCCTTTTTTTCGAACATTAACATTGTTTGATCTCGGATGTGACATTCAGTCTTGATTTAACAGGGGATCGTGATTTTTTATTATTAGTTTGAAAATCAAACCTATTAACAATATAAAAGCTGCTAGGAAGGCGGATTTTTAAACCTCGCGATTTGGCTGGGAAAGTGGATTGAGGCATTTTATAAAAAAGCTTTCATGTGATTTGAAAGCATCTGGATGCACAAATGCAAAAACGGAAATAATTTTTAACATTATCTATTTAATTTTTATTGATATTTATTGCTATGCAATTTATGGGCTCGTTTTTGGTTGTCCGTCCGTCCTGTCCAACTTGTAATTTTTAAATAATTGCCGGGAAACTAATATTTTAATTAGCTTAGTTTGTATATAATTTGTAATGAACTTAAACTACTAATAAAATTACATAAGTTTTATATTAAAGAATATGCTGGGGCACAGTGTTTTCTGAATTTTTAATTGTGAATAAAGTTATGTTGATTATGAATTCAAGATAAAGAAGAATGTTGAAAGGAATTGCTCCCCAGCACGGGCGTAGCCCGGGGATAGCAATTGGGCGGCTACCCCCTCTATCCAAAAATCTTTCAAAATTTAGTACAATTATGCATGGGCGTAGCCACGTTTTGGATTAGGGGGGGGGAGGAAAACGTTTAAAAGCTTAATTAGGGATGGGCAAAACATAATTTTTTTTTTTAATTTTTAAGGGTTTTTGCATTGAAAATACTTTTTTCGTCATTCAGGGGGGGGGCCGCCCCCTATCCCCACCTTGCTACGCCCGTGCAATTATGGCTACAATTTCAAAAAATTAAAATTAAGCCGCTCCCTAAATCATTATTGCCCCCCCCCCTTTACATTCAATCCTGGCCAAACCCATGCTCCCCAATGATTCTTATTCAAACTAAAAGCTGATCATTTCAAAAGCCAAGCAAATCTAATTGAGAACCCTAACCCTAACCCTTGCCCTTAAAACCCTGACCCCACAAGACATCAAGCATTTTATATTAGCTTATGAAATGAACAGCTTTTAGTTTGAACAGAAACGCTCCCCAATATATCTCCCATCGCCGTTTCATATCTAATTCCTCTTGTAATTGCAAAACCCTCATTAGGAACGGATGTGTAAACCGGAAAAAACAATTGATCAATGTCTACGATGCTATATTTTGTAAAAAACAAAGATACATTAAGCTTTTAAGTGACTAGCGAAAAAATAAAGCTAGCCGAAACGTTTAAACAATTCTTCCAGACATTTCTTATTTTTGTGCTGTGTCCCGACCCCGAGGTCCGATTATATTATAAAATTATACCCCAAAACCACTCGGGCCGGGTTGGGCTTCGGGCGGCCCTTGCAGGGCTTTACATATAGCTACTTTATTAAAAAACCGTTCTGTCTAAAAATTGAAATACACTTATAAAATTAAAGTAGAGTAAGAGCGGTAACGCTGCCAAATTTAGCAAAAATTTGGTGGGGGGGGGGGGGGGTTAAAAGGGCAATATGGGAGAAGCGGCCTGAGTGAGTTAGTAGCTGAGACACTTGTGTTCTTAAGCAATTTATGTGGCTTTAAACCGATAACCATAAAATTAATTGTATTATAGTGGCGTTGCTAAATACACTTATAAACGATGTAAACTTTGTTACATTGTCATGATAGAGAAAACTGAGATATTCAATTCACAATATATTTTTGAATTAAAAACCCGAACCCTTATTTGTATTTCATCGGGTTCAAGTTTTAAGGGTATTTTTAAAATGGGTTCGAGTTTTTCTCGGTTCGGGTTCGGGACAAACCCCTGTTATTTTGACACTCTACTGGAAGCTCATTTTTCTTAAAGAAAGTGTTTAACAGCATTTCCCTTTTACCATTTTATCCCTTCCCATGGGTGTAGCCAGGGGGAAACTGGAAAAATTACTTCAACAAAGGCTCCCTTGGCTGTGCTTTATTATAAAAATGATTACTTTTTTCACTCTAATTTGCCCAATAGAATTAACGAATAAGTGATAAAATATTCGACCCTACTTTTTCCTTAAAAAATTTTTTAATGAGATTGAGTCAAATGTGCAAAAAAACAGGCCGGATTTGCGTGTAAAATTCTGCCATTAGCAGACTTCTAGGAAGGATGCCAGTTATTTTGGGGTTCTAAAAAAGATTACGTTAAAATGCAGGAGGTTCTGTTTTGGTTATTAACTAAAATTGTGCAAAGTTGAGGATATGCAACTACCGACTCTAATGTTATGCCGCGAATAATAATTCACTAATTTATTGTCCACATCAATTGACAATTGAGGCTAGCACGGTTCAGAGGAGGGAAGAGAAAGGGCCTGCTAAAGTTTGCCCTAGATCATAACCAATTTTTTTGCTCCCCCCTTCTTTAATTTTATAAAATTTTGGCTACATCCATGGTCACCTGTTAAGGATTCTGTGTGAATATCAATTGAAAAAGCGAAAACTAATAAATAACTCGGGCCTTCGGCCCTCGTGGGAAGGGGGAGAAGGGAAGGGGAGGAGGGGAAGGGAAGGGGGGACGACTCATCTATACTCCGTATAAACGTAGCATATTTGCTATGCAATTATGGGCGAGAAAGGTGGGAAGGGGCGAGAATGCCTATAGGGGGGTATTAAATGCAAAATTATTATTAGTTAATAATAAATTTATACAAATATTTAAAAAGTTAAATGGTATTAACAAGAACAATATATTAATTTAATTTAAAAATTCATATTATCAAGGGTCAGTGCCCAGAGACGGTCTATAAATACATACGAGCCAAAAAGACAAGAAAAAAAATTTCGAATCACTACTTTGGTTAATGATCATTTTTTTCATTGGTCAGTAGCCAGCTGACGGCCAAAAAGTCACATTATCAATGGTATTAACAAGAACAATATATTAATTTAATTAAAAAAAAATTTGCTCTCTCCGGGATTTGAACCCACATTAGTAGAGGCATAGGCTTTTGTAGGGGCACAGGGACCAATATTAGTAGAGGCATAGGCCCTTCTAGGGGAGGGCACAGGGTAATTATCAATGTTAACCAATTCAAAAACGAAAAAAAAAATTTCGATTTATACTTTGGTCAATGGTCATTTTTTTCATTGGTCAGTAGCCAGCGGACGGCCAAAAAGTCACATTATTAATGGTATTAACAAGAACAATATATTAATTTAATTTTAAAAAAAATAAAAAATTTGCACTCTCTGGGATTCGAACCCACATCAGTAGAGGCATAGGCTTTTGTAGGGGCACAGGAACCCATATCAGTATAGGCATGGGCCCTTGTAGGGGAGGTCATAGTGTAATTGTCAATGTTAACCTAATATACCCAATTCAAAAACGAAAAAAAAAATTCGGTTTATTTGGCCAATGGTCATTTTTTTCATTGGTCAGTAGCCAGCGGACGGTCAAAAAGTCATATTATCAATGTTTTAGCAAGAACAAAATATTAATTTTAAAAAAAAATAAAAATTTTGCCCTCTCCGGGATTCGAACTCGTTGCCTCCTGTTTACAAGCCATTCGCTAAAACCACTCACACCTTGCAGGTATTAAAATGGTAGAAGTTTTTATGGTATTTATATAATGAAATAATAAAGTTGTGTTTTATGTTTAGAAAATCAATATATTTCATTGTAGCCAGCGGGCGGCCAAAAAGTCATGCTATCAATGGTATTTTACAATAACAAAATCTTAATTTAATATAAAAATAAAAATTTTGCCCTCTCCGGGATTCGAACCCACATTAGTAAAGGCATAGGCTTTTGTAGGGGCACAGGGACCCATATCAGTAGAGGCGTAGGCCCTTGTAGGAAAGGGCATAGGGTAATTATCAATGTTAACCTAATATACCCAATTTAAAAACGAAAAATTAAAATTTCGATTTATTTGGCCAATGATCATTTTTTCATTGGTCAGTAGCCAGCGGACGGTCAAAAATTCATATTATCAATGGTATTAACAAGAACAAAATATTAATTTAATTTAAAAAAAATAAAAAAAATTTGTCCTCTCCTGGGATTGAACACGAACCTCCAGGTCACAAAGCTGGCGCCAATAACTTGAAGGGTAATGGACGGACGGACAACAAAAAACGAGCCTATAAATTGCATAGCAATTAAAAATTTTAAATTTATCGATATGAATTTTTTTAAATTTTCAATTTGTAATCCAAAACAAGGAAAAAAGTGATAAAGAATCCAATTTATTTAGCTAATATTTAATAAACTAAATTATTTAACCTAAAAATCTAACTTAAAAGGTGGGAGGTAAGTTAAAACTATTTGTGCCAATTATTTTAATATTTTTTATACTTTATCATTTTAGTTATCTTTATCCTTTTTCATATGCTACACCTTATATTTCACCCATTGTTGGTTGTATCGATTAAAGTGACACTCCAACGAAACCGATGCTTGTAGCCTTGATATTTGTATGACCCATTTATTCAGTGGAAATCAATATATTATCATCGATAGCATGCCAACGGTGTGTGTACTAGCGATATTATAATATTTTTCGACCTCTCAGATCCACTCCCATTTAACCACACACATCCCATTTGAAGAATTTATAAGACTGGAGTACCTCTTTAAAGAATTTTATTTGTCCTGTTTCTCGATTTTTAATGAAATATACATCACAAAGAGACAGATGACCATATGACAAGAAAAAATCTTTTTGAAATTTTTTCCACTGAGATAGGTCCTACCTATCATTACGACATAATCTTATGGGTCGGGGTTAAATAATTTTAGAATTTTAACTAATATGGCGTCAATAGCCGATGTCGTGAAAGTCTAATTTTTGACCAACTCCAAAATTGGGGTTACAAATGAGCTAATACTTTCAGAATATAATAATTTTGATAAACACTTTATTCTAACAAAATGTGATTAAAATCTTAGGGGATCGACCGAAAACGTTTCGATTTGACATGATATGCCTTGTTTAATAGTATCATCTCGTGTTGTAAAAAGACATGGGTTGTGTTTAGTTGGCCAAGCAAAAAATATAATTGGTCTGTTTTTCTTAATCGACCTCTAGGCTTGGTCGAAATTTGAAAAATAAACCAGAGAATTTTGGGATGTTTTTGTTAAGTCGGCTTTTAGTCTTAGCCCAACCAAAGGTCGCCTTAAACAAAACCAACGCGTTTCCCTCCATATCGCACCTACATATAAAGGATAAAAATGATAACAAGACACAACACACTGGACATTTTTCTTCGCAAGTGAGCCCATTAATTGCATGCTAATGCAAATGAAATGATTGGATCGGACGTGGGGATTATGATTAATTTGGTTAATTATTGCACTTATTATTCCCACGCATAAATACCATATTTCAAAGTGGCTTACTAATAACGCCACGGTAAAAAAAATGTCATATATAACCATGGCCTTGGAGTTTGAAAGAGGGACGACCTTGCTATCCTCTCACTCCAATTTATTGGGGGATCCAAAAAGTGTGCTAAACTGGTTTTTCGGCTAATTACATAACACAGCGCACAACGGTGCTTTTACCATCTAACGTGCATTTGTGGGACTCGGACAATATTGAGCCTTACAATAAGTGTTGTTATTATCATTATGCGCGCTCTCACAAAACGCATTTTTAATTTGGATTGCGTGAGGAAGCGGTTGAAAATCCAACCAAATTCTCGTGCTTTTAGGACCAGGAAAATTATTCGTAAATTGCAATCGTGGAGTAAATGCGCGATATGGATCGTATCTTTTGGTAGATAAGGATAACAATCGATTTTTTTTTCATAAATATTGGTAAGAATCGAAGTTTGGACCGTTAAGTTATGTGTTTGAATTTTGCGAAAAATGAGGTAACGCAAAATGTCTTAACTTAATGGCTGAAAATTTGGCTCATTTAACACCAAAATTACCTTGTTTTGAGAACGGGAAATTAAAAAATTATTTAAAACGAATTTAATTATATCGTTAATCTAATGAATAAGTCCAGTGTCATATAAAATCGGCTGGGCTTTGTTGGAAGGCCTTTGGTCGACCCTTGTCTGTTTTTCAAATTTAGACTAAGCCCAGGGTCGACTAGGAAAAACAGGCCAAAAACTTTTGGTCTGTGCATGTTTCGTCGGCCAACAAAAACCAGCCCGTTTTACGACATTTAATATTCTATGCCTATTATCTGGCGAAGGAAATCGCCTTTTCTTCAATCACTGGATTTTAACTCTAATGCCTTTCCTTATGGCTTATAGTATAAGTTTGTTCATAAGTATTTAAATAAAAATATGAAAAATTGCTAGCTAACATTACGCCCCGACTTGTCTTAATTTTTGCTTGGAATTTAAATAAAATTCATTAATTGCTATGCAATTTATGTGCTCCCTTTGGGTTGTCCGTCCTAGCCTGGTGGACTTATGATTTTGTAAAAGACTTAAAATTATTTTGCTTTCACAAAAAGATTAGCTATTGACCGCTGGTTGGCTTTAATTTTTTTGGCCCTCGCTCGAGCCCAATATCCACTATTGTTTATGGGCCCGATTGATTCTTTATAGACATAAATTTTTTTTGGCAACTTTTCTAGGTCGTTTATATCGGATAATTGCGAAACTGGGTAAACAATTCCCTGCAAATTAATGATGACCGTTGCCTTAATTTTTTGTATTTTGCATCAATGGTGTTGGTTTGTATGCGGCCCAATGCTTTCTATAAACATTAATGTCATTAAACGGCTTTGCTTCCTTACAAAGTATTTAATTATGATACATCCCTCCTCCCCTGGCCATTTATTTCCGATGATAGCAAGCCATCCATTTGACCAAAGGACTCTATTTTTATGTTTATGTTCACCTTTTCCCCATAAATTTTTTTAACTTAACTGCGATACATCAACATCTCTTTATTCCAATTTCATATGTTGCGATGGACGCAACGCGAATTTATAATGAATACTAAAATGACCGTTTTTGTTATAAAAGTAATTTCCCGTCCAAAATTGGACACGTATAAATAATTTATATGTATGTAGAAATAAATTAGGTATCATTAAATTTTGTAATGCTAAGAAATTGTGCATCAAACTTGCCAGATCCGATTTATATAAGCTTTAAAGTCTTCGTCGAGTATAGTCCTTGCACGACCTTGGTTATTATTATAGCTTGATTAAAAAAGCTTTAATATTAAAATTAATTTTACTTTTTCATATGCCTCCGTTTTTTAGCTTTTTTGCTAGCATATTCCCTATTATAAATAATGAATGAGTTGCATTGTCCCAAGCATAGGCATTTTACTTTTAATTAAAAATTGCCTCTCTGTGTTAGCGTGTGCAACTTTGATGTGACCACCTTATATATTAATGTGATTCTTCGTTAGAAGGCTTTAGAAACGTTTTTATATCTCAAATTAAGACACTTATTTGGACTTCGCTGAATATATACATATTTTAGAGTATTTCTAATACATTACATGCTACGATAATTTTTCGTTATATTATTTCTATATTTCATTTCGTGTATTTTGAAATAACTAATTTTACAATAATGCTGATTTAAGCTCGCCATTACTTTTTTCTCATTTTCTTTGAACTATTAAAATCATCTTCTCTGTCTTTTCTAATCCCTAATCTGCTCTTTTGAACGTCCAACCATCCGCTCAAGCCCTTATTGCATTTATCAATTGGGTTAGGGCTAGAGATGTCATATTTTCCCCAACGCAAGCATTGGGAAAATTTCCAAGGGAAAATCAGGGAATTTATGGGAAATTTAACAAAAGCCCCATGTAAGGTGAATCAACAACTTAAGAAAATAATATAAACACTAAATCCAACACATTTAACTCGATTTTAAAAAGAGAAATTTATAACAAACGGTTAAATAATTTAATAAATACATCTAGAAAGTTTGTTATTTATGTATATAAACATATCCACGTTATTTGGCATATAATTCATTTTTTTCAGTATCTCCATATGTATAATCTGATATCGACATTGCATAATAATCGTGTGGTGTGGGTTTAGTCAGTTGATAAGGTGTAAATTGTATCTTATGGCCACAACTATGCGTATTTTGTCATTAGCGAATTTGTTCCTGAGTTTACTGTAACTCGGATCCAGCAAAAATGCGGCCTAATGAAGATCTTGAAAACAATAATGTTAATGGCACTTTTTTTAATTAGATGATTTATGTTGTTGCTCTTGTAATACGATGACCCTGCGTTCAACGATGTGTATTTTATATAAAATGCTTCTATTTCATCGGACAAAAATGCTCTATACCCCTCTACCTGCAATATTTTTAAATATATAAGGCCTAGGAGGGGCAAAATTATACAGCAAAATTTTCTCAAAACTTTCACTGTTTGCCATTTCTTGAAGAATAGCTTTATTCAAATTCAAGCTCTCAAGCATTATAACAACCCCACTCCATCTATTATGGCCTGGAACTTTCAATGAAACTGATTTTTCTTTTATAATCCACGTAAGAACTGCATTGCGCTTTTCATATTTATAATATTCTTGGCTCAATCTATGTATGACCAAATTTTTTGAACAAACCTTGATGATTAGGTTCAATCCATCGACTGCACACCCAAAAAATTCGTGCGGCGTGATTAGCTTTCAAAAGCTCTCAATTATTAATGTTGGCTACATTATCTGTACCAACGGCAAATTTAACTTTGCCACTTTGTTGTATTATTTTACTTATTTTTTTACATATAAATTAAAACCTGCATTTACATCTAAAAATATAGGCGTCGGAATCATGACTATAAAATTGTTTATCTTTTATCCACGCAAATTAGTCCATCCATCATTTATTAATGTCATATTTCCGCATTGATTTAACTTCATAGTAACAAGATCATTTATATTTTCATAATGGTAGTTTAATAAGTAGTACTATGATGATTCTTTATGGAATTTTTTAAGAAGGCCTTAGTAGCTTAATTTTTATTCTAATAAACGAATGATATAATATTGGACATGATTTTAAAATATAATTACTAAATTGAATATTTTAATTAAAAAGAAATAGGTTGTTTTAAGCGCCAATATTAATTACATAAATAACCTCGGGGCATAGTCGATTAACATTTTAAAAATATAATATTTGATATATCACATGTAATTAGCTATAAGGGAAATTGCCGGGGAATTATAACATTCCCAAGGGATTTCCCAATTTTCCCGGGAAATTTTCCTATCCGGCCATCTCTAGTTAGGGCACTTTCCCAACCATATTTATACTGCTGATCTTTTTATTGAGATAAGATTTTGCCTTCGCTAAATGACTGTCCTTCTAAAGGGGAAGCGTTTAAGAAGGATTTAGCTAGAGTCACATTGCCAAACCTGCCCCCACCCCCTCCTTTCCAATCTCAAATACGATCATCAACTGGTCAATTATTTCCGCTCATCAAGAAAAAGATAGTGTACCTTGGATTTATTAGTATTGTAACAGCGCCCATCTGAGAATTTCACGCATAAATTTTACGTTGTATACTTTAAGTTAAAATTTTGGCCGGGGATCAGATAAAGTAGAAGTAAGCAACGGTCATCATTAATTTGCAGGGAATCTTTAGCCAATTTAACAATCATCCGATATATAGCAACATTTAGATAAGTCGCCAAAAGAGATTTACGTATAAATGTATTCACTCTGGCCCATAAACAATAATGGATATTGGGTTCGGGTGAGGTCAAAAAATTAAAGCCAAACAGCGGTCCTTAGCTAGTCTGTACTAAAGGAAAATGCAATAATCCAAAGCCATTAAAAACCCATTTGCACAGCAACTACTTAATATTACAAGTTGGACACAACATGACAGAACAACCAAAAGCGAGCCCATAAATTGCATAGAAATTAAAGTTGCCTTTGTAAGATTGACCGCGAAGCGAAAAAAAGCGAAGTGAATTTTTTGGGCTAATTTATCAAACTTTTTATTCTTTTTCTTAATAAATTTATATTCATCGTGAAATTTATCATATATCAATGGTATTTATTGATAAGATTGTAATTATTCTATGAACATATAAAATTTTATATAAAATACATACATACCAAATTCAATTTTTTAAACATCGCGCGGAAAGTACAAAATGATTTGTATCTTATTTTCGTTCGTTTGCCGCGGGCGAAAATAATCGTCTGCGGTTTCACTATGAACGCCTCCTATTTACAATTTATATTCGTGATATAAGATAAATTTCACGATGAATATAAAGATATTAAGAATAAATTGCATAGCAATTAAAAAGGATAAAAAGTTTGATAAATTAGCTCAAAAATTCACTTCGCTTTTTTTCCCTTCGCGCTTCACCACGAACCCCGTAACAGTGCTCGGAGTCAGGTTGGTCTAGTCTAGTCTAGAATTTAGTCTTTTCAAGGTTAACGCTTCAAAGCGTAACGATAAAACGTCCTCATTACGTTACGTCGTAGCTGTTGGAAGGGGGGTATTGATTAATTGATGTTCCCTACCTCTAAAAACTATCTATCTAAAGTTCCGACTGCCAACAATTCATGTATGCGCGTCGACCTCAACCCCATTTTTACGCCTGGCGCGCCTGTGTTTTACCGTAGTGTAATAAACATTTACAAAAAACGTGCTTAATGTGCAATTATATAAGTTGATATGTAAGAGTTCCGCACCCCCGCCCGATCAATATTTTAAAACCTTCTCTTTTTTTCCAATCAATACAGTTCTTTCCAAGATATAATACACCTCCCCTTCTCGTCTTTTCAATTAGTCGAACTACAGACCTCACTACTTATATTTGAAACATATTTTTTTTTATTGACAGAATGACAATATTAAAAGAGACATCGCTTTTTAACTATGCCGCTTCGCCCTCTCTACCTTCCCCCCCCCCTTCATGCCCCCATATTAATTTGTAGCGCCCTTTTTTATCGAGCACCCCCCATTCTTATCCACTCTCGCCGTAATCCTAAAATCAATTTATATGTAAATTAAAAGCCCGTCCTCTCGTTACCTAATTTTTCTTCTTCTTCCTTACAGTTTCGTTTAATCAGTTTAGACCGTTAATGGTTAAGCACCCCAGCCCCAAGGCCATACAAATTTAGAAATAGTTTCTGGTTATTTATTATTCGTGTTTCTTCAAACTATTTTTCGTTCCAGTATAAGAAGTGTCCAAAATAAATATATATGGCAATCGCATCACTCATCGATCCATCCTACTTATACCTCATGACGTCCGAGATGAGAAATAACCTCACGGTGTGGTGCCTTAGCTTAAACTAGGAGCCGGCTTTTTTGATTATAATCAGCATCACTCAATACCAATCTAAAATTTTGCCACCGCCTATCCCTCCCAGCACAACGCGCTCTCCTTATAACCTTAGTGACTTTTCAACTTTCTATCCCTCGCGCTCGTTGTGTCGATAACTACTGGCCTTTAGACGACACGACACCCCTTCCCCTGTATTCTATTTACATTTTTTCCCTGTTGAGAAACTGTAATTCAACCGAAAAAGCATTCCACGAGCCTTTGGAAGCGCCTGGAAAAAACTTCTACTTATTTTGGAAATTTAGTTTGATTCCTACTGTCATTATCCTAATTCTTTCTCCATTATTTTAACTATTCCTACAATATCACCTCATGAACGATTTTTTCGGGACGGGGCCCAAGAAGGTTATGTCTATGGCTAGTATGAACCAATACGAAATGCCTCAAATGATCGTGGATTCTACGCCGGCTTATAAAACGCGCGACATTAGGCGCAGCAGTATACAGCTTCTACCGGGGGGTGGGGGGCACAGGCACCATACTCCTTCTACCGGTACCCCTCAAACGCAAACTGGAGACGCTGTTGCCCCAGCGCATAACGCTCCTAGACGCCACTCCACCTCTAGCTCTTACTCGGAATGTAATGAATGTTTCTTTGTCTCTTCCCCCAAAATCTCTCAAAATACTTAAATTTTAGTATTTTTTGTATTTTACTACAAGAAATTTATATATTTTTGAAAAATAAAAAATTTATACTTTTATCGCCCTTACGTCCACACCCTAAATTTCAGCGTAAAAACCCTAAAAATTCTAAGTACAGTTTTTTGCCTCTTTACTCTTCGAAGTCGCACGTTTCTCATATTAGACATGGATTTTATACGATAAGGGGATATTTGCATTTATTCGACAAAATTGTCCATAAGTTGTTCTTACCAACAATATAGATTGAACTTTTTGGGTTTTCGGTTAAATCGATTTGCAACTTTTTATTTTTACTTTTTGTTATTTTGTTAATGTTTTACTCGTTTAAGTGGGGTAAATTAAAAAATTTAAATGCGTCTGATGATATAGCTGAAACTTATTAACGTTAAAAGTTTAAGATTTTATAATGAGGCGCCTTGTTTGCGCCGAAATTCAATCGTATATTTATGACGAGGGAAAAATTTTACGAGGGATAGCCTTAAATTTCTACGATTTTGTTTGGTCATATAACCATAGACTGGATATTATTGAGTTTTTATTTGCCTTTTGGTTTCATCTCCATAAACATTTCAAAGAAACGTAACCATTCAACCTGTGATTGAATTCCCGTTTTTAACTGCATTTATTATACATTGGATAAAAGCCTTCGTATTGCTTTTATTCATGGGCGTAGTCAGGGGGTGGTGCCTGCCCCCGTCTAAATCCTTTAAAATTTAATACAATTATGGCTAAAATTTTAAAAATTATCATTTTGCCCCTCCCTCTCTAAAACCAATCTTGGCTGTGCCCATGCTTTTTTCAACAAAGTATATTTCATGCGTGTGTCCTTTCTTGTGTGTTGGTTGATATAATGAAAAAAAACACTTCAAAAACACCTAGTATATATGCTGAATTTTGCCGCTTCTATATAATTGGCAAACTACAGTTTAGAGTTATTTATGGATCCAATTTAAATTTAGTTTTAAATATGTCGATAGTGCATTTGTATTAAAAATTTGTTGCCTTAAGGGGTAAATGTTTAAATAATGTATTTTAACATAAAAACACAATTCTGTTTTTACTTCATATGAATAATCGAAACACCTATTTTAGTATATTATCACCTTGTCATACTGACAAATGAGAGCGTGCTATAGCACCTATAGCGATAGTGAGTGATTGCTTTTTATTTAAAGCTGTGTCACGATAAATCTTCACCTTTTAATCGATAAGATCAATTAGTTAGAAAGGTTTCCTATAATAGCATCCTCTTCGAAATTATAAATTTGATGTGGTCACAACCATTTGTGCTAAAATATAGCAATTTTTTACCTTTCATTTAGTTATTGTTATTTTACCCTCCCTTTATTCATTTTTTTTTATAATTTCAAGAAAAACTTATCTTTATGGCTACAAATAAATGTTATTGTAAATCAAGTCTGTTGGTAATTAGATATGCAACACTGAACCTATTTTGTCTTTGTCAAGTGTAAAATCTTAGGTTGCCATTTTTATAAGCTCAGCAGCGCTAGGAAGTTTTATAGTTTTTGGTTTTGGACATGTACAGCGAATTGATGCTACATTTGGTTATTTAAATGAGAATTGTGGTACTTTTCCCTTGTAAAAGTTCTAAACCGTATAAATTTATCCATAAAAATTGGTTGTTTATATCATTTGGGGATCAAAAAATACTTAAGGTGGGCTCAGGCCAAAATATTATTTGCTGGCTTTTATCTTCTATTTATACTAAGTTGCCCCCTATTGTTTTTTGAGTGTGAAAGATTCAAAATTTATCTAGCCGAGAATGTTAAGCATAGGCATAAAGCTACGGCTTAGTGCTTGGACCAAACAAAATTAAAATTACTATGCTCATTTATTTGATGGGGTAATTTTCGGTTTTCCTCGTTAATTTTCCGTTTTCTTTATAAGTGTATTGTGCTTCGCTAGAATCTCTTACTATATTTAGTCTATCTTCGATGTGACCCTAGTTTTATGTCGTTTGAAACCTAAGTTGATAACAATATTGTCAAAATTTTCATCCGTCTTTGCTTCACCTAAAGCTAAAACATGTACTTTTCGTTGTTAAATTATCGGGTAAAGTTTATGTAATACATGATTAAATTAAGTTGCGGGAGGGATTGGATAAAGTGATCTTACATTATCGACTGAAGGCTTACATAATGTTTCGCGCGATCTTTTTCGTACCTATTAACATAATCATATTAAGCCTGGGTGATGTCCGAATTTATCACTTGGTCGTTTGTTTGGTCTTTATTGATTTTTTTCTTAAGCGGACGCGATTTTTGTTTGCCATCGCGTCCACTTTAGGACGCGTCAATTGAAGGTGGGTAGAAATTTAATAGGTTTTGTCATAGAAGGCACCCATCTGTTATTGGAATAAGGCTTAAATTCTTTTTTTCACCCTCTTCATCATTGCGTCCCTTTACTATTGCTAATTTACTATTTGTTTTTGATCCATCCATAAAAATGTCCTCCGTCGTTTTCCTTCAATTGAAGTTGTAAACGACATATGCTTATAAATGTATCTTTCGTTCGATAAACAAAAGAATTTTAGAAGGCGACTAAAAAATTGAACCAAACGATTTTTTGTCGCGAACGCTCGATTCGATTTAAATTACGAAATTCATTTTACTAGTCTCATGATATATTTATTGCACTAATGAATAAAAACAGGGCTTCAAAAAATACATGTTTTGCAAAGCGCTACGACCGATGTAAGTTTTAATTTCTATATCTTGTTTTATTTTATCGGTTTTTATACTATATGACTTCATAAATTTTTTATGAAAGTGAATATTTGATTTGCCATGGGCGTAACCAGGGGGAGGTAAGGCGGCTGCCCCCCTCTAAATCCGAAAATTCCCTCAAATTCATTAAAATTATGACTAAAATTTCAAAAAATTATCATTTTGCCTCTCCCTAAATCATTATTGCCCCCCTCTAATTTCAATGCGGCTTCGCCCATGTCATTTGCCTTAAAACATTCTGGTGCAATCTATGCTGCCTTTGCTGTATATGTTTATTTTCACAAGGCCCTCCCCCTCTCAAAATTAGTTTACGCTTTAGTAATTTCGGTCCTACATCTCGTTTAGTTCAATCCCTTAGATACTGGCTGGTTTGCTATTTGTTCATCGGGGCTGGCGAATCAATAATATTGCCAATGTGTATTATCAATCACCCATTGTTCGAAAGCTCCCCCTACTCGTATCCCTTCCTATATTATCGATCTTTCCCTTCCACGAAGCTTGGTTTTATTTTTCAGTTTTTTTGCACGAAGTTTTGTACGTTTATTAGCCATTTCTTGACTTTTCGAAGGGTGAAGGAGTTTTTTAACGACGTTTTACGCTCATACCATGCATCTCAGGTTCTGGTTTAATTGTTGTCTAAAAATGCTCAAAAAAACGTTTTCAGCAAAGAATCTGATTGTTTAAATGATTCTGCTCGATACCGACTCTGACCGATTTTATTATTCGGCCATACCCGAATTTAGAGGTGCGAAATGTTGATTTTCAAGTAGGGTGCAGTAATATTGTTATATTTTCGAAAAAATTCGAAATTAACTCTTGATTTTGGCGATGATAAGAACTACCTTTAGTATACGAACAAATAAAAAAGTGACATATTAGCAACTATATAAAAAAAATTGAATGAGTCCAAATTGACCGAATTTTATTATGTTGCCCGACCAACAATGTCCTTTCCCAGGCGTTTTTGGTCTTAGATTTATGGTCTCCTTCAAATTTTTATTCCTTTTATAATTAATACTAATCTTCATGTCACAATTTTAGCCTCATACACCGCTAGCTCTACCTCAGACGATGACGACGCAGCTACCCCTAGACAAAAAAGTCAGGTATATAAAGGTCAAGAATTTAATATGACTTAGAAGCTATTTTGTGGGGCAGCAAAAATCGTTATAAGATGCAAAAAAATTTTAAGCTTCAATGTTGTATAATATTTAAGTTTTTAGGTATCAGCGAAGTTTGGATTCAATAAAAAGTGTTAAAATAAACAGATATTTTTTTAACTATCAAAATAAATTATAAAACCTTCGAGTTTATAAATTCGCGCGATTTGAATCTGAATCCGATATTAAGACAATCCCTTAACTATATTTGTACTCGAAGATTAATGTAAAATAGGATGCAACGTTATTAAGATGTTTTGTCTATAATCCCATTTTTATAAAAAAGACATTGTATTAACATCAAACCTTTTTTTTCTCTGCGGTTTTTTATTTTTGATCGGGGTCTCAATTCTTAAGTATTTTTAATTTTCATTAGATTACTGATAAAACTAAGACCCGTTCATTATTTGAGAGTGGCTTGTTTGTTTTAGTTATGCGACGCTTAAGCAATCCTGATTAAAAATGCTTAATTAAACTTTTTGGTCAGCTATAAATTTTGAATTGAAATCTCAAATATTTTTGGTTGAGTTGATTCGTTCAAGGTTTGAAAAATTATTTTCTAATCCTTTCATATAATAACCCTGTAATTTATCGCTTTCAGCTCAATACATCCGGTTTTACAGACTTTTGCATCCGCAACATAAACCAAGCGGCTTTTGGGCGGAGAGAGATCGAAATTGCGGAACAAGGTTTACCCTCACACCACCCATCATTGAACATTATATTTTTATTCTTTTGTGTTTAAACTTTATAATAGACATGTATCTATGATGACAATTAAAAAACGATTTGTTAACAAAAATAATTATAAAAAAAGGTTTAAGCCTTCTACCCGAACGTCCCTGAACAGACGAAACGTTGGAATTAAATAGGGGAGTTGACAAATTTTTTATTAAGTTTTGACCACAGACTTACTTATAAACGGATCAACCCCTATATATTCACACTAGTGTCTTTAAGACGCCTGGGTTTTGTTTGGTCGACCTTTGATTTTCCTAAGGCTAACGGTCGACTTTGGTATGTTTTTCAATTTTTGACTAAACCTATAGATCTACTAAGAAACTTTGGTCTGTTATGTTTAGTCGACTCGACTCCGGCCTCTTTTTAAAATTTCGACTAAGCCCCGAGGCCGACTTAGAGAAACAGATGTACCAAAAAGCCTTTGCTCTGTTTATGTTTAGTCGACCAAACAAAGCCCAGCCGTTTTTACAAAACTTATAGGGCAATAAAAATAAGTTTTTCCCCCGTGCCTAATATCTCCATTACATTTTGATAGAAATGCCGGGAGTTATGGCTTTGCGGGAAAGGGCATCTAGCGATAAACCACTGGCTGGTGCCAAAATTATCGGGTGCACTCATATAACGGCCCAGACCGCGGTCCTGATCGAAACCCTCCAAATATTGGGTGCTCAGGTAGGCAAGCTTTCACTATCTCTATTTATACCATTCGTACGCAATTTATGATATAGATGGCGCTCTAAAAAATTTTATAATATAGAATTTGTTTGATTGTTATTGTAATTCACCATTAAAAATTAATTTTTAACTATGTAGCGGCAATTTCAATTCTAAATGGCTGTTAAAATTTGCCACACTCTGCTCTGATGATAATTAATGAGTTACTCTCGGAGAATAAAAATTAACACTAGTTTTATAAAAACGGCTGAGTTTCATTTGGTCGACCTTTAATTTTAGTCTAGTAAACATAAACAGACCCAGATTTGACCAAAATCAAAAAACGTTTGGTCTGTTTATGTTTAGTTGACTCCAACCATAAGTAAACAAAACCCAACCGTTTTTACAACACTAATCGACACTCGTAATTGAAACTTGGACAACTTTCTCAGCCTATTTATTGCCAATTAATGGGAGTGCCATTGTGTTCGACAATTTGTCTTGCCGGAATTTTGTTTGTATACGCTAGTGGCAACAGTAGTAGTTTAATTGATTTGCAAGTCTTCAAGGCCACTGCGAACTGGTGTATCTCTACGATTATTGTTGGAATTTAAAGTAAATTTAGAAGCAACTCATAAGCTTTATATTTTAAATCTGCAAGTTATGCTACATGACCAGGTTTCCGTCAAAATTAAATTTAAAACCCAATTAATTTTAATCGCTCTTTTTTATAATGCTAAATGTATCTTTTGGTCGAATTTAATTAATGTAATAGATTTTTCAAAATAATAAGCCACATTCATAATTTTGATGCAATTTTTACATTTGTAATAGCGGCTTTTCCAAAACTAATTTGCTTTTAAATATTTGCTTTACTGGCTCTAGTTTCATGCGCACCAATTATTTTCCTTAGGCGTTTGCAATTTTTACCGAGAAATCGCAATTATTTTTCCATAACCATGCAATGTTTCTACTTTAGACGCACCATTATTCCTTTTTTTGTTCATAAATTAATTTGATTTTGTAAATAATTTTAAAATTGGACGATTGTAATGGACACTATTAAATAATATAATTAACTTGAGATTTGAACAAATATAAGAGGCAAATCTTTGCTATTTGGCTCTTCAAAATTGCGTGTTGTGGAATAAATTAAATTTACCAAAAATAAAATTTGTGATAGATTAGAACTCTAGAGCCTAGAAAATGGCTATAAAATCATGCCTATTTGCTCCGGTTACTTCTTATTAGAGCCTTTATCATTATGGTCTTTTGAACAGATACCGAAATTTAGGCAACTAAGTATACGTAATTTATAAGTTTGTTGGCAAATTTTGATTTTACCATACCGGCTAAGATTTTTTTAATAATACTATTCATGGTCTCGGGTCCATAATATAAGGTAGTGTTGTAAAAACGGCTGGCTTTTGTTTGGTCGACTTTGGTTCAGCTTGGTCGCAATTTGAAAACTAAACCAGAGTCGACCGTTATTCTTAGGTGAACCAAAGATCGACCAAACAAAACCCAGCCGTGTTTACAACACTAATATAAGGCAACTAAAACTAAAATGGAGATATCCTGAAATGTGTTAATCTCTCGCCGTGACAGCTTAACTTATTTAACAATCAGTTAACGACGGTCCCAAGTCCGTGTGAAAAAAGTGGAGGGTTGGCGTCAGGTCGGAAGCCGGCTGTAAAAAGCAACTCCAAACAACATGGCAGCTTCAAATACGAAAATTTACCAGAATGCTAGGGCGTCCTCCCCAAACGACGCGCATTGCATCATCCGCCCGTGCAATGTGAAAAGTATACAAGGGTTACCGCCTCACTCACAACGAAGGCGGTTAAGGAATCTAGTTGTCAAACGGACAAGAGTGGCCAGCTGGAATGTGGGTACGCTGACGGGGAAGAGCATCGAGGTTGCGCAGATGCTAAAAAGGCGAAGGATACACATAGCGTGCCTACAAGAAACGCGATGGCATGGAACAAAAGCCAGGGAGCTAGGAGATGGTTACAAGCTATACTACTCGGGTTCCCCATCACGGAAGAACGGGGTCGGTATAGTGCTTAGCGATTCCTATAAGGACAAGGTAGTCGAAGTCAAACGATGCTCGGATAGATTGATGTGCATAAAGCTGGCGGATCAAGGCGGCCTTGTCAATGTTATCTGTGCGTATTCGCCCCAGGTTGGATGTTCCGAAATTGAGAAGGACGAATTCTATGAGAAGCTCGAAAACGAAATACGCTACGTGAAGCCTGACGAGAATCTCATCATCGGAGCAGACTTTAATGGGCACGTTGGGAAAGAAAGGGGCGTGTACGAACGAAATCACGGCAGGCATGGCTATGGGGTGAAGAACAAAGAGGGAGAGAAGTTACTACAGATGGCGCAAGCTTACGATATGGCCATTGTGAATACCTTCTTTCAGAAGCGTACCGAACATCTAGCAACGTACAGCAGTGGGGATCACCTTACACAGGTCGACTACATCCTAGTGAAGCGCAAAAATTTGTGGCAAGTCAAAGATTGCAAGGTTATACCGGGGGAAGAAATCGCCAAACAACATCGGCCAGTTGTCCTCGATATAGCACTAAAGATTTTTCCCGAGAGGAGAAAAGTCTACACACCAAGGACAAAGTACGAAAAGCTCAAGGATGATCGTGCAAATGAAATGTTTCACGCTCGAGCAACTCCCCTCTTGAAGGTTGCAGGCTTGGGGGGCGACATTAACAAAAGGTGGGACACCGTTGCAAATGTTCTAAAGGAAACGGCCTTTCAAATCCTGGGACGAACTAAGGGCGGCAGAGCGCACAAGCGTGAACTATGGTGGTGGAATGACTCGGTCAAAGGGGCTATAGAAGAAAAGAAGGCGTTGTACCTACGATGGTACAAAACGAAGATAGGAGAAGACTACGTGGCATATCGTGAAGCGAAACGCAAAGCTAAGACGGCGGTTGCGATAGCGAAGAACAAGGCTTACACCGAGATGGCAAACAAGCTCGATACGAAGGGCGGCGACATAGTCATGTATAAACTCGCAAAGATTAGGGAGAAAAAAAGTCGAGATGTCGGGACACTGAAAGTCATTAAAAGCGAAGAGGGACGAACGTTGTGCAAACCGAAGGAAGTCATCAAAAGATGGAAAGACTATTTCCAAAATATGATGAACAAAACGAATGATAGAAGACCGCTAGAGAGGGTGGAACCGAACTCCAACTTGGTTTTACCATTCCAGGCTTATGAAGTAGGAGCGCAACTAACGAAGATGCGGAAAGGGAAAGCGCTAGGTCCCGATGATTTACCGATCGAAGCTTGGCTTGGGTGCAAAGGAGAAGGAATCGACATAATGACAGGCCTATTTAACGCTATGCTGTATGAGAGTCGTATCCCTGACCAATGGAGGGAAAGTACTATCATACCCATATACAAAGGCAAAGGAGACGCGCAGGAATGTGGCAACTTTAGAGGTATCAAGTTGACCTGCCACTCACTAAAACTACTAGAAAGGGTGATAGTGAAAAGGCTCAATGACGAAGTTTGTCTCTCGCCCAATCAGTTTGGATTCGTGGCCGGTAAATCAACGATGGATCCAATCTTTGCGTTGAAGCAGACGATGGAAAAATATGGCGACATAAGAAAGAACTTACACATGGTCTTCATCGATTTGGAAAAGGCCTACGATACGGTTCCGAGAGACTTAATATGGTGGTCCCTTAGAGCCAGAAATATACCCGAAGGATATGTTCGACTTATCAAGGAAATGTATAATGGCGCGGTTGCATCTGTTAGGACTACCGTAGGAGAAACGAAACCCTTCCGAATAATGATTGGACTACATCAAGGGTCAGCGTTAAGCCCATTCTTGTTTAATCTAATTATGGATACAATAACAAAGGACTTGCACAAGCCAGCCCCTTGGACTATGCTATATGCCGATGATATTGTCCTATGCGATGAAACAAGAGAAGGGGTTTTTCATCAGGCGAAAAAATGGTCAGAACGTTTTTCGGAATTCGGGTTAAAGGTCAGCGAGAAGAAAACGGTTTACATGCAAACGATGGGCGGTAGTCCGCAAATGCACAAAAATGGCGGTCCAATGTACACGGAGGTTGATAAGTTCACATATCTTGGCTCGCTATTACATCAAGAGGGAGGATGTACCGCCGAAGTCCATTCTCGGATCAAGAAAGCATGGCTCAAGTGGCGCAGCATCTCCGGTGTCATGTGTGACAAAAAGATACCAATTTGGTTGAAAAGCAAGGCGTACAAAACCATCGTGCGACCGGTCTTGCTTTACGGGAGCGAAACATGGGCTGTAACCACCGCGGAGGAGAAACTTTTGCAAGT
Organism: Gordius sp. MW1; assembly: GCA_964036665.1. NCBI lineage: Eukaryota > Metazoa > Nematomorpha > Gordioida > Gordea > Gordiidae > Gordius > Gordius sp. MW1. The sequence goes on from OZ038530.1 coordinate 19,473,564, forward strand.
CACGGAAATGAGAATGGTGCGATGGAGCTTAGGCTACACCAAGCTGGATCGCAAGACGAACGAATCCTTGATGACAAAGATGGGTATACAAGCGACGAAGGACTTCTTAAGAGAAAATCGACTGCGGTGGTACGGCCATGTATTACGAAGAGAAGAGGACGATGTCACACGGCGAACGCTGGAGATGGACGTGCCTGGAAGAAGAGGAAGGGGCAGACCACGTGCCACCTGGAAACGACTGGTCAAAAAGGATATGGACGTCAAACAAATGGAAATTGGCATGGCATTTACGCGACTCAGATGGAAGAGGCTGCTGAAAACTTACCCCACGTCTGTGGGATTTCCAACACGATAAAGAAGAAGAAGAGTTGGCTTGGCCAAATCCCTGGGACCCGCTGTTCTTGACAAATAGGAGATAGTGGGTAGTTTCATCGTTGACACAACATTTTATCCATTTAACCAAATGACAAAATTGTATATGCAGCAGTTTACGTAAGAACGCCAAATTATAATGCTTACAAATTTGTAAAAAAAAATTAATACATAAATTAACTCATTTTTATAGCTAAATAAAATTTAAGATTTTTCAAATACGCTTTACCGTCTTAGTCATTATTTAATACCTGATCAACTGGTGTTAACGCTTTTATTTATCTAGTTTCAATTGAAACTTAAGAAGAGGGTCGAATAACAAAAAATAAATTTTTCCCTCAAAATTTTTCACTTTTTTTCAAACAAAAAATACATATTTTTACCTCAAAATTTTTCACATTTTTTTTTCAACCGTATTCATCCGATGAAAGTTGTCGTTTTCAGACACGATTTCCTTGATAAAAAGTTAAAATTTATCAGAAAAGATAATCTTTAAAATACCTAATTTATAGCTATTTAAAATTTGGAGTCCCTAGCGGGATGCCCTATACCCTCTTATACACTATTTGCAACTTGACTAAGGGAATATTGAATGCTTTGTATGTATCCCATTTATATAAACTTGAAAAAAGAGTTGATATTTGTGTCTGTGATGTGACGCTACTTTACAGTATATAGATATATATGAGTTATAATTCTCATTTCACATGCTATAAAGGTAGTTAAAAACTTGATGGGATATAAATTATAGTTATTATTATTTGATTCTCGGTTACCGCTCGTCGTAAATCGGATTCTTTCTTAATAAATCCACTTAAACCGGAATCGTTTTAAACCACTATTTCAATATAAACATTGAAAAATGAAATGTGTGAATTTTTAGGTGAGGTGGTCGGCCTGTAACATATACTCTACGCAAAACGAAGTTGCCGCCGCCCTGGCGGAAAGTAATTGCGTCGTTTACGCTTGGAAGGGCGAGAGCGAGGATGATTTTTGGTGGTGCATCGAGCGTTGCATAGACGCCCCAAACTGGGAACCTAACATGGTATGGTAGTACTGGATTACATATAAATTCCCCTTTTCTGCGTTCGAAATTATTAATTTGGAGAAAAGCGGGGAAAATAGCTTATTTGTTTTTTAAAGGGTAATTAGCTAGAGGGTGGAGTATGTTAAAGGTGATTATTAGGATTAAGGTGTCTAACTAGTGAACCGATTAGTTTGATCGTTTAGTTAACATGTTTTGGGTCTTATTGAAGAACATTAGTTAGTTTTCGTTATTTTCATTTAAAGCTTTAGGGTCAAATAGTAAAAAGATTTTGATCAGATGATTTGTAATAATAGAGTAGTTAGTCTCTTGTTGCCATCATCAAAAGGAGATTGCCCAACAAAATAGGTGTTATTTGGAGTTTTTATACAAAGCGTAGGGTTGGTTTGAGGAACAAGGTATTTCGGGCCATAGGAGCCAATCTATAAGGAACAAAAGAGAGGAATGAAAGGACGACCACAAATTTGTATATAATGAATGGTAAAATGATAAAGAGATCAAAGGTAAAGACGATAGGAATTTTAAAATGGTTAGAGCAGAATTGGGGAACAGTAGCAAAGGGAATTTTTGACGAATTTACTATAAATGTCCACGTATAAATTGTTTTGCATTATAATGCTTTATCATATTAGATTTTGGATGACGGAGGTGACGCCACCCACATCATGTTAAAAAAGTGGCCGGACAAGTTTAAAAAACTTAAGGGTATAGTGGAAGAGAGTGTTACGGGGGTGCATAGGCTGTATCAACTCTCTAAAACGGGAAAACTCTCCGTTCCAGCCATGAATATCAACGATTCTGTCACGAAGGTAAGTCAGTGCCTCTGGCGTGCTGATATCAGATGACGCTTCCCAAGACATAAATGAATATCTTGGAAGTTGAGAAATTTTAAATGGAATACGCATCTTCTTAATTGCTTTGAATTTGGGCTTGAATTACAGATTTTTCGGTTAATGGGCAGGATAAGTAAAGGGTACATTCGTTTAGTGCGGGGTGTTTTAGTATTAAACGTTAAATTTTATCAATAATGAAAGTTATTCTATTTACGAATTTTCTACGTTAAATATTAAATAGGTTTACTAAAAGAATTTTAATTGCTTTTAACGAACACATGCATAAAGTATGATGTTTATATATTTTTAGACTAAATTTGACAACCTCTACTCGTGCCGGGAATCAATTTTGGATAGGTAATAGCGACTTTTAATTACATTGTTTTTGTCAAAATGTAAGAAAATAATTTATTGTGCTTACATACAATCATAGACTACATAAATTGCTCATGTCATATGTTTCATATGGTTAAAGGTGTACTGTTAAATCCTCCATTTTGAATTTTACTATCTCCCTTATCTTTCTACAATGTACCCCCATTGTTAAAACAGAAAAAGTGAATTATCTTCCTGATTGGTTAAAAATAAAAAAGAATGTTAAAAAATGATTATTTAATAAAACGCAAATGGCACTAAATTGCTTTAACCTCACATCGTCACAGTATTTTTAGTGTTTAACTAGTTTAATATTTTTTTGTTAAATTTTAAACACACGTTATTTAACGAAGACTCTAATCTATATTTCCTCCCCTTATTTGAGCACATTTCAAAATTGCGAAAAACGGTACACTTCTAAGCATAATATACATAATGTTTTCCATACGCTATCGAAACATTGGAATATCAACATTAGCAAAAAAAAATCTTTGTTAAACATACGTTTTGTACAGTCTCTTTTCATCGATGATATCACTTTTAAAAAAATTTATCCAATTATGTAGCCTCAAACGTACCACAGATATTATGTTCGGGGGCAAGTTGGTCTTAATATGCGGGTACGGAGAGGTAATTTTTTCCCCTCGCTATTTCAAAACTCATAATTTCTATAACCTTGAATATTATTTGATATATATCATATAATATTATTCGTTAGGTTGGAAAGGGTTGCTGTGCGGCTTTAAAGGGCATGGGTGCCATAGTAATGGTTACCGAAATAGATCCCATATGCGCCCTACAGGCTTGGTAAATTAATAAAATAGCCATTTTATTGTAACTAAAGTTGGTGTTTATCTTTAGTTTATGATTAAAATTTATGATCTATTTAGAATTCATTTCCGTTTTCTTACGCTTTTAGAGGAACAGATTTGTGTAATGAAATACGCTTACATTTATTTTAATTAGTATGGAGGGCTTTAAAGTCGTCAAAATTAACGAAGTCATTAAAAATATCGACATTCTCATCACTGCTACAGGTAGAGTTGCTTTTAATCAAAACAACCCTTTTTAATTAATTAACAATTCACGAACCTTTTTATAAGTTTAAAAATGTTAGTAGAAGTTCCATAGATTAGGTTAGTTTACAAGTCATTAAATGTAACGGTATATTTTATAGAAGTTTTCAGGTTTTTGCAACTTATAAAAGAGAAAGTTCTTATAGTATGTTTTGCTCTAAATTTGGAATTGAAGCATTTCTAAAAAAATTTCTCTATCACTCGTATCGTTCAAAAAGGATGTGTTAAGATGTTTATTAGAGTGTTTTTTAAATGTTAAAACGTATTATTTTGTCTGTAAAATAACAAATTTAAATTGAATTATAATTGACATTCTCAATCAAAATTACCCGCTAAAAATGAGTGAGAAATTTATGATACTTTTGACGGAATCACTGATCTTTTTTAAAATGAGTTTCGTTTTGTGTCTACTAATAAAAATATGTGTTTCTTGGTGCATCATATAAACCTCTATCAATTACACTCTTTTAAAAAGGGAACAAAAATGTGGTAACCCGAGAACACATGGACAAGCTCAAAAACGGGTGCATCGTATGTAACATGGGCCACAGCAACACAGAAATTGACGTGGTATGATACCCCATTCCCCATAAATGCATTCATCTAATATTGTATTTATGCTGAGTGGGAAATTAAAATGACATTTCGTAGCAAATATGTTTTATACATTTATTGGCATAAAATGTTGTGAACTTTATAGAGCCCAGGCCATGAGAATATTAAATTGGAAACTTTGCTCTAGGAACATGACTAAGTTTATTTGTTGTTTTATATTATTATTTAGACGAGTTTGAGAACGCCCGACCTTGTTTGGGAACGAGTCAGATCTCAAGTGGATCACATTATATGGCCCGATGGAAAACGCATGATTCTTTTGGCCGATGTTAGTGTCGTCGTTTTTAAATTCGAAATAAATATTATTGTATAAAATTGTATATTAAGTTATTTTTGATGTTTTTATACTTTATTTCCAGGGTCGTTTGGTTAACTTGAGTTGCTCCACAATCCCGTCCTTCATAATCTCCATAACTTCTGCCACACAGGTATTTTGCTATTTCGCAGCCTTTTAGTCAGGTCAAAAAATGAAATATTTTGGTTTTGATTAAACTTTAGGCTACGCACTCTTAAAAATGAGGTTTGTGTTTGAAATCGCAAATATGCAAAGTGTTTATATGGGATTCATCGATTGTTGCTAGGCTTCATTGCAAAATGGAACATGACATCATTATGAGATTAATAACTTATATATTTTCTATTAACCGTTGGTTCGCTTTCTTATTCCTTCACATAAGCCTCCAAATTACCGACTAGCTAAAGCAAGCAAATCTGTATATAATTGCAGAAGACATGAACGTGGCTAAGGAGGGGGGGGGCGGCTGCCCCCTCTAAATCTATAAATTTGTTCAAATTTATTAAAATTATGGATGAAATTTTAAAAAAGTATCATGTTGCTCCCCTTTAATTCTCTTGCTGACTATGCCCATGATAGTAGAATTTATTAGTCAATAAAATAAATTTTTAGACGAAACGCCTAACATTATTCAAAATATCTTACAATGCTTTTGCTCTTAATCAACTCTTAGGCCTTGGCCCTGATCGAAATGTATAGTGCCCCTGTTGGAAGATACAAGCAAGACGTTTATTTACTCCCCAAAAAAATGGGTAAATACGTTTTTTTATAAAAAACTATATAAGAACTCATATAAATTTTAGTGTTTTCCCGTTTTTTGCTTTACATTAGCTTCCCTGAACTTTGCATATAAAACCGTTGAACCTTTAGTAAAATCCTACTTAACTTTTGCCATAAATGGGTCTCTATAATTTTAAATCTTTTGTCCTAATGCGTTGATTAATGTAATGAATGTAAAATTGTTCCCATTATATTGCTCCCTTCACTTTCTTTCAATAGTAACCTCGTTTTGAAAAGCAAGCCAATAAATTATATATAATATCCCTTTGTATCATAAGGTCTACAAAAAAAACCATCCTGCAATCAAACCTATAATTATGATAGAGAATTTTGCGCTGACTAATAATATGTTTTTAATTTATTTTCAAAAATTTTTAGTTTTTTAGACAAACGAGGTTGAAGGTGCAAAAATGCCCATTTTACCCTTTTTTGAGGCTCAATTGCCACGAAGTTTTTAATTTCTATCCAAAAATATAAATATATTTCTGTAGATTAAAGTTACATCTATACGTCCATTATTTTTATTTTATTTATATCACCCTTATAATTAAATTTACACGCGTTTGCGTAAACCCCTTCCCCTTATCAAAATTCGTCACGCTACGTCTGGAAAAAGGAGTAGCGATGTTTACTAACACATCAATCCCTCCCTTTCTTCATCTCTTCCACTCCCGCCCCCATATCTATCCAAGCTAGAGGTGTGCACGGAAATTTTTTTGATCCGATCCGAGGGGTTTTTAAAAATTTTATATCCATCCGATCCGAATTTTTTAAAATCTAAATCCGATTTGATCCTATCCGAAGTTTTTAAATTAAAATTTTACGAACAGAACTTTTTATTGATGATTAAATTCAAAATACATAAAAATAAGGTATAGCAATTTTAATAGACCCGAAATAAATATAAAATTTATTTGACTAATTCCATATTAAAAAATAATAAAGATTCTAAATTTTCTGGTTTAATTCGCGTTCTTCTTTCTTCTAATGTTCTTCCAGCCACCGAGAAGTTTCTTTCCAAAGTGGTAGAGGTAGCAGGTATTAAAACTTTATTTGCCAGCTTATAAAGCCTTGGCATGTTTGATATGAAACCCACCTTTTCAGCAAATCTTTTTTTAAATCATATTTGCAATCTTCATTTCAAAGATAATTATGAAAAGGTATACTAAAAATTATTAATTTAATTAATTAGAACTTATTATTGTTTATTTTAAATTTGAAAATCCGATCCGATCCGACTAAAATAAAATGTTAATCCGATCCGACTTCCAAAATTAAAATGTTGATCCGATCCGAGTTCGGACGGATCGGATGTTGGATCGGATGATCCGTGCACACCTCTAATCCAAGCACACATGAAGGGGGCGGGAGTGGAGGAGAAATTCTCTGTCTAATTAAATGGTCTGATTGCGGGATGGAATCACAAGTCAATATATGTAGAGCTGTGTAATTAAAAATTCAGAAATTTAAAAGAGTACTTTTTCAGTAATAATTCAATTATAATTGTGATGCATATCAATTTTGCGTGATAGATGAATACGTTTCGACGTTGCATTTGGCCGCTTTCGATGCTCACCTAACGGAATTGTCGGACGAACAAGCTAAATATTTGGGCTTAAATAAGACGGGCCCCTTCAAACCCAATTACTACAGGTCACATTTATCACTATAATATTAAGAATTAGCGTGAATTTTTGAGAGCAACTATTTTATTGCCTCTGTCATGTAAATTTGCGCTATTTATTATTAAAAGGGGAAAGACAAACGTGATTTTTAAGTGGTATTATAAGCGTGCTTCAGTTCCAATATGTATAAATCACATTGTACCAAACCAATAGGTTTTTTTGGATACGAAGATAGTGCCAATATTTTCTAAGTGAATGAAGGACGAATTTCAACCTTAAAATATTGATAATTTTATACTTTTCATTTTTCTGTTAATATATATTAAACATATATTGCGATAATTGTATGTCATTCATCAATTTTTTCGTATTATTCCTTAATTACTATAATTAACTTTTAGGTATTAACATCAAGGCCCTCTCGTTGGATTCGATATAACGCGGCTTGTCTTGTTCAATAGGTGCCAGGTCCTTTATTATACCTCACCACTACCCCCACACACATTAATCCACCACAACGTACTCCTCGTACATATTTATATCTCAAACAATTATTTTGTCTTACAGCTAGCTCTCTCTCTTTCTCTCCTTAATTCGTCATGATCGTTTATGTATTTTAACACCCCACTGTAGCCTATCACGTATTATTCGTCGTTTTCAATACTACTAATAATAATTTTGTGCATACCACATTGAACAACGCACCAAGAAATATACCTCGCTTTCCATATGACACAACTATTTTATAGCAAATGACAAACGGACTCTCGATTTACTCAAAATTATAACGATCGAGGGTTTACAACGCATATAAACAAACACCTTCGATATTATTCGTCGCGCTTTTTCGATATAATTATGGGTATTACATTTACATATATGATATGACAGGATTAAGGGTTAGAAGTTCACCTCTTTAACCATTTTACGTCGTTGTACTTTTTGAGACGATATCTACATTAATACGTAATAAAATTAAACCTTAATTTTGTCGGGGTCAAAATATTTTAAATTTACGTGTTGCCATTGTACACTGTTATAAAGTCTTATTTCATTTGAGTTGTTAAATATTAACGTTAACTGCGTTTTGCAATTTTTAGCCATAAATTCTTGTGTTTAAACAAACGTATTTAAGCTGGAACATATAAATTACAAATCATTAAATACTCGCTTTTAAATACATGTAAAAGATAGCATGCCGCATTTAAGAACATTTTTTAATAGGGGTCTTATGGATTCATTAGTAGATGACTTAAAATTTAGTGCGCATAGACTAATAGACTGCTCATCTCTTATATATTCGCGTATCAAAAGTGTTGCCAAAAACGACCGCCATTTTGATAAGTGAAGTAGAGTTTGTATAGCGATGGATTGTATTGGACGATAATCATTGATTTTATAACATGAAACAACCCATGTTAATCATTATAGCGATTTTAAAAATTCATCAAACCATGTAAATTGGCCAATTTGTTCACTTTTCAAGCCAAAAGGTGGAACACTTTTTCAAAGGGAATGAGCAGTCTATTAGTCTATGGCAAAGAGATGGAAATAAGTGTGGTAAGTCATTTACGAAATTTCTTAATCCCAAATCGGATTATCGCGAAAATCTTTTAATCGCGAAGTTAACCGCCATTTTGTTTTTTTACGATAATATTAACAAAAACGTTGTTTATTGACAAATCGCTTATAGTACAATATCGGATATTCACAAACATTTTCGAGTCCTTAAATCAACCAGATAATTATATCAAATATCGTTTTATTGCGAAGCGTAAGAAATAAATATTTAATATAATGTACATATACTTTTTTCCATCGTTTAATCGCGAAATATCGGTTAATCGTGAAAAAAATTCAGGCCCAAGGCTTTGCAATTAAACGGTTTTGCCTGTATATAAGCTTTATAGCTAAAATAAGTCGGGGTTATTTTCTTCATTTAGATATAGCTGGTAATTTTAAAAATCTCAACACTTAAAGTGATTTGTTATGTACCCCAGGGTCAATATTTTTATTGCGATTATTTTTAAAGTTAATATATAATTAATTAAAGTTATAAACGAGTATTGTTTGGGATTCTTTAAATGATTGCCTTGCGTGCTACCTATAACCCCCATGTTTCATTTTGGTTGGTAGATTTACAAGCCAAAATCAAAACATTTTAGCATGGGGGTAACTTGGATTTGAGGTTTTTATTTTTGGATGGGTAAATTAATGATATTTTAGGAAATTGGCTTAACTTTATGAAAGATTGGAAAATCTTAATTTTAAGGGAAATGAACATATGCCCCCCCCCCTTTCTCTGGGTAGGCCGCCTATGTTTTATTATTTTACAAAAATACAATAACAAAACGGCATACGTTATTTCTCAAAATTTTAATAACGTTATTCATTTCCGTTCTATCTTGTAGGTAAAATGAAGTTAACATTAAACGCCCTTGAGTAAATACTAAAAGCAATGTGTTTTGAAGATAACACTGCGCAAATAAAATTCATATGACGCACGATTCTATGATAAATTTTTATTTGTCAGTTCTATTTGTGAAATTGTTATTGTCCCTTAAATTTCCTGAGAAATTGGTATTTTCAAAACATAATTTGACTATCTTTTCTAAATTTAAGGGAATTTTAAGTCTGCATTCCTGTCAGACACGGCCTTTGGGTCGAACTGGGGATAAAAATATAAACAAATATAGTCGGGTTTGAGCTGGACGAGACCATTCCATGATCAATCGGCTGATATGTCGCTATTTCCTTATAATATGAAAAGCAATAAAATATTGTGAAAATTTAGATTTGACATAATTTATTAATTGCTATGCAATTTTTTTGTAATACTTTCCAAATTTTATTTATCATACACATGCTTATAATTATCACACATAATAAAACCAAAAAAAATTTACGCCCTTAAAATGAAATCGACATTTTCAAGTTAGTTACAATAGTCGACGAATTTTAAAAACTTTATATAATTATATATACCGTCTCAAGGGCATGTCACATTTTTTTAGATCAAGATTTTATATTTATAATTAAAAGAAGAGGCCAGTTACGTTACCAAACTAAGACTTGAATTCTATGAAGCTTTGTTTAATAAATGATTTTTGTATTTTTAGATGAAAATAAATAGCTTAGGATTGTTTTTAAAATACTTTGCATTAAATTTTTATATCTTATCAATATACTTATAAATGTGTTATAAATAATTGACTCATGCATTTAATAAAAACTTCAAATTTTGGAAAAATCGGCCTTAAAATAACTTAGGATTGTTTTTGAAATACTTTGCATTAAATATTTATATCTTATCATTATCAATATACTTATAAATGTGTTATAAATAATTGACTCATGCATAGAGACCTGCACGGGCAGCCCGAGGCCCGGCCCGGCCTCGGGCCTTAACTTTTTAGGCTTTAAAATTCCGGGCCGGGCCGGGCCTAATTTATAAATTATAGGCCCGGCCCGGAATAATTTAGAAGAGTCTATGTAGTCTTTTATTCTGTTTAAAACAATCTTTAATATTTCAAAAAATTAATTACAAGTTATTGAATCTGTTAAACACTCATTTATTCATTTCGCGCATATTCTAATATAAAAACAATTAAGTATGGAACAAAAAAAATCTACTGCTAATAGCTGAAAATATTCAGAAAGAATTTAATAAAGTGAAAGAAAATCTTAGAGAAAAGAGTGAAGTATGGAAGAGATTATAAGAAAATAAACTTTGTTTTTTGTAAGATTTGCAGGAATGTGTTATCCTATAATTCCTGCTCATTAGGCAATATTTATGTTAGTTTTGATAATGCTTAATATGGAAAACCCATCTCCAAAAACATAAATGCTGTAAAGAAGTCCAGGAAAATAAAAATTGGACAATTACCTATGCAAGCCACTTTTAACAAAACTTACAAATCCTGCAAAAATCAAAAAAGATCTCATATCCTCAATAGCCCAATTTTGTAGAAGGGATATGGCATGAAACATCTTCTATGAAGAAAGAGGTAGAGGAAAATGAAGTTGACACCAACACAAAGTTAAAGATCAACGAGAAATAAAAATTATCGGATTGGTCGAAAGACCACAGTGGTCATTTCCAGCGCTTAGCCCTCTTGTTTGTAAGATTTTTTCGAGACCTGATTTGGCCTCGAGTGAGAGGTGTTTTTCGTCAGCTGGCCGCATTTATGAAGAGCGGAAAACAATTCTAAAACACGGAAATTTTTGATGCCTGTGCTTTTTGCATCAAAATAGTTTTATTATCAATTTATAATTTTTTTATGTGCGTTTTATTATTTAATAAAAATTTTTACCAAAATTAAATTTGATTAAGTTTCTGCAATTACTAAAATTCCGGGCCGGGCCCGGGCCGGGCCGGGCTCGGGCCTGTTTTTAAAGATGCTAAAATACGGGCCCGGGCCGGGCCTATTTTCTCATTTTAATTCCGGGCCCGGGCCGGGCCGGGCCTTAAAAAAATTGATTTTGCAGGTCTCTACTCATGCATTTAATAAAAACTTCAACTTTTGAAAAAACATTGACCTTAACAATAACTTAGCATTGTTATTAAAATACTTTCTTAATTTAATTATTTATAAAAGCATTTTTTACTTGTTTTGGGATTTTGAGGCGGATTCTTATAACGCACTTTTTTCCTGTGTGTTTTTCTAGAGTCTTTTTAGTACGCAAGCCTATCAAAATTCGTGGTACCCCACGTGGTGATAACAATCACGCTAATCATTTTTAGCTATTTCAATTTTGACCAATTATATGCAGGCGCACTTTTATCACGGCGCACAATTAGAACCCTACACCGGGATTCGAACCCACATTAATAGACGCACAAGCCTTTGTAGGGGCACAGGGACCATATCAGTAGAGGCATAGGCTCTTGTAGTGGAGAGCATAGGGTAATTATCAATGTTAACCAATTCAAAAACGAGAAAAAAAATTTTCGATTCACAATTTGGCCAATGGTGATTTTTTTCCATTGGTCAGTAGCCAACGTACGGCCAAAAAGCCATATTATCAATTGTATTAACAACAACATTATAATAATTTGAATAAAAAAAAACGAAAAAAAAATTCGATATATAATTTGGCCAATGGTGATTTTTTTCATTGGTCAGTAGCCAGGACACGGTTAAAAATTCATATTATCAAGGGTATTAACAAGAACAATATATTAATTTAATTTAAAAAAAAATAAAAATTTTGCCCTCTCCGGGATTCGAACCCACCTCAGTAGAGGAATAGGCTTTGTAGGGGCACAGGGACCCATATCAATGGAGGCATAGGCCGTTCTAGGAGAGGGCATAGGGTAATTATCAATGGTAACCTAATATAACTATTCAAAAACGAGAAAAAAAAATTTCGATTTATACTTTGTCCAATGGTCATTTTTTTCATTGGTCAGTAGTCAGCGGAAGGCCAAAAAGTCACATTATCAATGATATTAACAAGAACAATATATTAATTTAATTTAAAATAAAAATAAAAATTTTGCCCTCTTCGGGATTCGAACCAGCAATTAAGAATTCGCTCTCGCCGGGATTCGAACCCACATCAGTAGAGGCATAGGCTTTTGTAGGGGCACAGGGACCCATATGAGTAGAGGCATAGGCCCTTCTACGGAAGAGCATAGGGTATTTATCAATGTTAACCTAATATACCAATTCAAAAACGAAAAAAAAATTTGATTTATTTGGCCAATGGTCATTTTTTTCATTGGTCAGTAGCCAGCGGAAGGTCAAAAAGTCATATTATCAATGGTATTAACAAGAACAAAATATCCTCTCCGGGGATTGAACTCGAACCTGCAAGTCAGAAAGTTGGGGTAAATAACTTGAAGGGAAACGGACGGACGGACGGACACCACGAGCGCATAAATTGCATAACAATTAATATATTTAACCTATGCGTTTTAAAGATGAAAATTAACAAATAAATTTTTGTTTATTCCAATCAAATACCGGAAGAGAAGCAATTAAACTAATAACTGAAATATGTTTACTCAAAATAAAGTTAAAGGAAGATAGCAAGTGTTTTGCATAAACAATATAAGATACACTATATTAACGTGAATTCTCTAAAATTTAGTCGTTCAGACAGAAGGTAAATAAATAATTTTAACGAATAACGTAAATTTAAGCCAATTCTATATTATAAAGATGAAAATTAACAAACAAATTCTATATTTTTACAAATTCGTTTATTTCAATCAAATACCGGAAGAGAAGCAATTAAACTAATAACTGAAATATGTTTACTCAAAATAAAGTTTAAGGAAGAGAGCAAGTGTTTTGTACAAACAATATAAGATACACTATAATAACGTGAATTCTCTAAAATTTAGTCGTTCAGAAAGAAGGTAAATAAATACAATTCTAAAAATTGGATTGACGTAAATTTAAGCCAAAACAATATTATATAAGTCTAAATTAATAACCGTTGAATTACAGCCCAAATTATATTTGTCCATTTTAACTTGTCTTTTCTTTATAATAGCAAAACTTGGCTTATAATGTTGAACCGTTTAGTGCTTATAACAATTATCTCTTGCCTTTTAGGATTCATTGGATGGTTAGATGCCCAAACCCAAAGTAAATTTATATTTTTGTGCTTATACGCTGAGAAATTTTTTAAAAATACATTATCATTTAATTTCGAAATTTGATATTGCTTGTTAAACGTTGTATTCTTTATTTTGTCAATGAAAAATATAGGATATTTGTTTATAAACTCAAATAAAATAATGTATTATTTTGTAGAATGTACAGTTACATATTTCAATGAACATGGAGTAGCAATAAGAACGTTCGTAGGCCCATTAAGACATTCCTTAGCTTCTAGTAAATAAATTTTATGTTATTTCCAAATTAAAATAGTATAGGACACAAGGTTGTGATCGACGGTTTTATAAATTTTTCTTTTAATATTAAAAAAAGATAGACATAATATTATTAAAAAAGTTGTAAAATTTTCATGAGAAAATATGTTATATGCTATCCAAGTCTAATTTTATTAAACTTTATATTTCCAAGATTACTAAACTTAGAACTTTAAGGGTTTTACCAAATTTGTTAGAACGCTAGGATCATTTGTCGATTTGTGTTGGAGCTATATTAGTTTAGCTATTATTTTGAAATTTAAATAATTTGAAATATGATAGAATCAATGAATTTGTAAAAATTTATATAAAATGTAAAAAAAAAATCACTTTATGTCTTCAAATGTTTATAACTTTTATCTTTTTTAAATATTTGAATTATTTAGCATTTTACAACCGGTGGCGTAGCTAGCATTTTTGCCTTGGGGGGGGGGGGGGGGCTGAGCTAGTCAAGCCAAAACCCTTAAAAATTAAAAAAAAATATGTTTTGCCCCCCCCCCCAATCCAAAACCTGGATACGACCATGGGCCAAACGCAAATGAAAATTTTTATCTCAAAAACGTTGAACAAACTTAAAATTCCTCTACTACTTTGTATATTTTTTCTAATAACATCACACTGGTATGTCTTAGACCCGCATGTTTATAGGGCATAAAATAAATAAAATTTATTCATAAATAAAACAAAGTAATGTAGTTGAAACAATATGGAAAATTTCATTTGATATAATAAGTTTTTGTATAAATGAATTGTAAGGGCACAAAGTGGAACGGGGATGACAAGAAATGGTTGACACTTTATAAAATAATATAAATAGTAAAAAAAACTATACAACAAAGTTTTTATAAAAATATTTTATTGTCACAACCCCAAAAAATCTTGGCCACATATATAACAAAATTTAATTTTACATATGCAATATTAGCAGCATTTTCAGGCAGCATTTATATCAGTAAAAGCATGAGAACATTTAAAAGCCTTTATTAAGGCTAGATCCTCAAAAGGCTTATTTATAACATAAAGTAAAAAATAATTAATTATGGAAATTAAAATTCGTTCGAGAATTAGTATTTAGAAATTATTGCCCCTGATGATATTATAGATATATTTGCACAACCCCCCCCCCCTTTACCTAAAAATTAAAATGAACTAATAAATTTACAGCTAAATGAACCTTAAAAATATTCTGTCAAAATTAAAATCAAAATTTTACTTAATAATTTTAGATGAAATTAGAGATGTGAGATGCACAGAACAACTTAGCGTTTGTGTACATTTTGTTGAATCCAATGACACACCAAAAGGAATAAGGATTTTTTGGGGGATTTTTATCCCTTGAAAGTTTTGATGCGTTAACAATTTTCTATCAAATTGAGGAATTTGTTATTATTATTAATTTATCAAACTTTTGATGGGATATCACTAATAAAGGGGAAAAAAATGGTGTACAAATTTTTTTGGGAAATCATTGGCTTTAATGTGCATGTGGTATATAAAAATATGCAAGATATGTTAAACAATAAGCAGAGAAGGACAATTAAATTGAATAGTATGGAATTTTCGTAAATTTAATAATATTTTAATATATTTTGAAAGTGTTAAAAAGTTTAAAACAAATTTAAAAACCCAGATAATTTTTCATTAAATATTAAAATTAGTCTTTTAATAGTAGTTCATTACACCTTTTACTCGATGTTGCAAACGAATTTATAATATCATCCGGGGGAATAACATTTATAGAGTCATGTTCTAAGCTCTATAAAGCTAAGAAAGATAACCTATCTTGTCCAATTGTGGAACGAAGATAGTTTTAATCCATTTTAGCAATAAGAACGATCGTTCGCATGACCATGAAGTTATTGGGATGGAATAGTTAAAATTATTTTAATCAAAATAATAAAATTTGGAAACACAGTTGAGGGCAAAATTTTAATAAGTGAAAAAATATCATTGCATTTTATTTTATTCGAAGTAAAGAATTATAATATTACATATTTTTTTGCCATTATTATTTCGATCTTGCAGTTTTAATTCATATTGGTTAATTACTTGTGTTAAAAGAGATTTATCGCAAAAAAAGGAGATGAAGGGTTTAAACTTTACCTTCTAAGAACCTATATAAATTACAATTAATTTTCGAAACGCCACTGTTTCTTTAAGGTTAACTTTTTATTTGTTTATATAATACCATTTATTTTAATGTTATGCCATAGTCTACCCAGACAAATTAGGTTAAAATTTTGCTCGCCTCATGCATTAAAAATTTAGACATACTACATGATGGTTTAGGGTATATTTCACATGATCCATTTTTGTTAGATATATATATATAATATGCAAATATGCTATTTAGCTTATCGTGGTGGGGAGTATTATACAATTTCCAACTGCAAGGGAACCCTTAAAGCTACTGTCTTCAAACCTCCAGGCAGCCAATCTAATAATAATGGAGGTGGATTTGGTAATTTAAAGATTTAATAACCGTTTGGTGCTAAATATTTAAAAAGATTACTTTAACTTCAAATATTATGATGGATGACACTTCGAATAAACGAAGAGTAGGCTACTAATAAAATTTATCATTTTTCAATCAGATTTTGTGGTGAACCAAAAAGTCCAAAGTTATGATGCCGTTGAAGTTCAAGGGTCGGGATTCATCGTGAATTCTAAATCTAAACCATCTCAACACAGAAACATGAAGACTTATGAATTCGCCATTGATAACAAAGGATTGCTGAAGGACGATTTTAAATTATTGGTATTTTTTCATCCTAAATATCGGATATATTTTATTTTGCAAGTTTGGAAAGGCATGTGCCAGCTAAAATTGAAGGGGATTAATATAAAATTTAACCGGAATTAAGCGGATCAAAAGGATATTCTTAAAAAATTTGTCACCTAAATTGTTTCAAAAGCCTTTCCTTGAATGCAGCTGCCCTCCCTGACCCTCTTGTTAAGCCCATTTATGTAACTATGAGTATAGCTGAGTGAGATGCATAAACGCCATTTTAAACATATAAATTTTTAACCTAGGCTTTATGAACGCGAATAGGATCTCTTAAATTTATAATATAAAATAACGTTTTGCCCCCCCCCTTCCAATTTAGTTAGAACATTTTGTCCCATTACCAGTCTAAATTGGACTGAACTTATGGTCAAATTTAAAAAAATTTCGATAATATATTAACTTTTGAGTATACTTTATTCAAATTTGAAAATTTAAATTTGTGTCATGCCTACATATTATATATTTTTTACAGATGAGGCGAACAATGACAGTAATTAGGTTGGAACTCATCCTCGATTAGTTGAATTGCCAATTTACAACCATCTTATATAAGTGCCAACATATTTTATGACATACAATGTTCGTACTTAATCAATAAAAGCATTGTGAAAAATATAAAAATATTTATTTGTTTACCCGCATGGGCATAGCCAGAATTGGGATTTGAGGGGGCAATAATGATTTAGGGAGGGGCAAAATGACCGTTTATTGAAATTTTAGCCATAATTTTAATAAATTTTAACAATTTTTTGGATTTAGAGGGGGCAGCCGCTTCTCCCTGCCCCCTGAACTGAAGATTAAGAGTTTTATCAGTAATTTAAGGGCCTAAATGGCGAAAAAAAAATTTCAATGCAAAAAGCCTTAAAAATTAAAAAAATTTATGTTTTGCCCCCCTCCCCCCTAATTAAACTTTTGAACGTTTCGCCCCCCCCCTAATCCAAAACCTGGCTACGCACATGCATGCATATTCGTGTTGAATTGTCATCATTGAATTTTAAAGATTGAGTTTTAAAAGATACGTTTTTCAAAAAGCTATGCCTAGGCAAAAATACAATAAATATCAATATCATGACTGTCCTATCTCATAAGAATAAAAATAAAATACACTCAATTTCAAACATAATTTTATATAAAAAAACACTTGAGCGATATTATAAAAACCATATATTTTTTATAGCCTCTATATCACTCGATTTAACTTAGAACTAATACCTTTTAGTGTATTCTAAAATTTAAAAATGGTATACGCCTTGTATTTGGATTTACAGCCTTGGCGCCCTAAAAAATGCATTGCATGTCTCTTGTGTTATAATATATAAGACATTTATTTATATTAAATTTAAATTTATCTTAAAATTTTGAACGAACGTGAACGCGTTCCTTTTTTTTGAAAACGAACATGAACGTGAACGCGTTAGATTTTTGTCAAGAACGTTGAACGCAAACGCGTTCGAATTTTTAAAAATGTTTACAGCACTACATTTAAAGAATGTAATTTATTTGTAAAAATTTCTAAATATTTATAAAACATTGCAGTTAAAAATTCGATTTTTAATTGTTTACATAAGAACCGATTTTTAATATTTAACTTACATTTAATATTTAACTTACAGCTAACATATCTGGTCATTTAACTTAAATTTTATCGTCTCCATTTTCGATCTTGACTTACTAAAAAATGTATCAAATATTTGATTTTGTAATGAATATTTATTATTATTTTTAAGTAGCTATAAACTTTTGAGATCAAATTAATCAAAAAATTATAGAGCTGTTATTATAAAAGGCCCCCATTACTACTTTTGCTTTAAAGAGGAGTGGTTAAAATACTAATGCTTTGTAAATAAATAAATATAATATTTCGAAATTCTAATCCTAAGATTAAAATTTAGAATTATTTTACAATAGACTTATAGTCACATGTACGCGAGTATTAGGTGGCAAAAACAATACACGTAGAAAAAAGGACACATTTTAAATACGAACTTACATCAATTTAATGTTAATGTTGCAACTTTAATCCTAATAAATTTCAAACAATATTTTTTTCGCAAATATTAAAATAATAACTATCTTTAACATTTAAAACGCAAAAAAATTGAAAAAATAATAGTGTAGTCAAACAGTGTTAAACCGAACAGATTCTTTTATTTATTTTTCATTTTAAGGGGTGGCAAAGGGAGATAAATAAATGATTAACTTAATAAACGAATTTGATTTCGCTTAATTTTAATTTTTTTGAATTGAAAGCATAAACTTTTAACATGCTTAAACTTTATTTCTAACAAGATTTTATTAAGAAGGTTGATGCAGAGACATGCAATGCATTTTTTAGGGCACTGCCAAGGCTGTAAATCCAAATACAAGGCGTATACCATTTTTAAATTTTAGAATACACTAAAAGGTATTAGTTCTAAGTTAAATCGAGTGATATAGAGGCTATAAAAAATATATGGTTTTTATAATATCGCTCAAGTGTTTTTTTATATAAAATTATGTTTGAAATTGAGTGTATTTTATTTTTATTCTTATGAGATAGGACAGTCATGATATTGATATTTATTGTATTTTTGCCTAGGCATAGCTTTTTGAAAAACGTATCTTTTAAAACTCAATCTTTAAAATTCAATGATGACAATTCAACACGAATATGCATGCATGTGCGTAGCCAGGTTTTGGATTAGGGGGGGGGGGGCGAAACGTTCAAAAGTTTAATTAGGGGGGAGGGGGGCAAAACATAAATTTTTTTAATTTTTAAGGCTTTTTGCATTGAAATTTTTTTTTCGCCATTTAGGCCCTTAAATTACTGATAAAACTCTTAACCTTCAGTTCAGGGGGCAGGGAGAAGCGGCTGCCCCCTCTAAATCCAAAAAATTGTTAAAATTTATTAAAATTATGAATTTTATAACCCCATTACACTGTAATATCCAGAAGACAACCTTTTATTGGCATCAATAACTAGTATAAATAATATCGGACGAACGTGGGTTATAATTAAGACAAATAAAATATCGATTGAGTAATAATGTTATATGGGTTGCACGATGGTCGTGAGTAAAACTCCGTGAAACTAATTGACTATAACGGGTGTTGTCTACGTGGAGAAATTGGTTCGCGGGATCTTTGGCTCTCGATGGTCAATAGCGGTTACTACCCAGAGACAAAAGTAAAAATGATTAACATGCAATGTAAAATTCAGCCTTATAACACAGTCGAGGCTCCTCTCAATTTGAATGAGGGATGCCGACCGTTCGACGTCTGCATCTACTTAGTGCACGTCTATTTACATAACGAAATACATTAGCGTACCGTTCGACGTCTGCATCTATTTAGTGCACGTCTATTTACATAACGAAATACACTATACCTTTATTAATTTATCTCTAACCTCTATAATAAGACTCATTTGAATAAGCATAAAAAAAAAAAGTAACTCCAACTACCACACCTTCCCTTTTTACCTCCTCTGGCACCTCTCTATGCTGGCCCAGGGACAGTTGTCGTAGTGCCTCCTCTGCACTCAGCGACGATCCCACACTACTCGTTGGCACGGCCTCACTCGCCCTTGGTATTACCTCAGGAGTAGCCTGAGGCCCGTCACTTAATTGTGCCGCGCCTGTGCTTCTACCTGTACACAAAGGCAATACGTGCCAACGACGGCACCCATTACACCTTCTACGGGGTCTGCCCATAGGTCCCCCATGTTGCGGACCCCTATTCGGACCAGGTACGCCCGGCATACTCGTCGGTGGTGGTTCGAACACCGCCACTATCCTAGGGAGCCCATCCACCCCGATTATCACTGTCAAGTGGATAGGGCCTGGCGGGCGAATGACCGCCGTTCTTCTTACCACCACCTCAACCGAGCACCAGGATAGCTGTAATCGCATCTAAATATAAAAATATTAATTAGACATCGTGCATCAATAATTGCTCCAAATGTCTTACTTCCTCTTTCTGACTTTCTAAAAGTCTTACTTTATAAATCTTATGCCCAATATGATTAATAACCCGTG
Organism: Gordius sp. MW1; assembly: GCA_964036665.1. Lineage (NCBI taxonomy): Eukaryota > Metazoa > Nematomorpha > Gordioida > Gordea > Gordiidae > Gordius > Gordius sp. MW1. Next base: position 19,494,270 of record OZ038530.1, read on the forward strand.
CCAAAACCCACATTGGTTCACCTGCATAGTTACGTGACCACACTAGCTGATTTATTTTAAAGCGAGGGGTAGTCGGTAAAGTATTGTTATCATTATGCGATTCTAACAAAAAATCAGGCGGATATCTTAATTTACGTTTAAGAAACTCTTTGCCTACTGGTAAACGATCTGGATACCTAGGAGACATGTTATGATACAATCTATAGAGCCAGGTACCGTCCTTACCAGACTGAGACAACCTAATCCATTTTTTAACTATACCTACATATCTCTCAACCTGTCCATTAGAACTTGGATGATATGGTGGTGTAAATATATGTCTTATTTTCCACTGTTCACAAAAGTTATTAAATTCGGCGCTAGTAAATGCTCTGCCATTATCGGTTACTACGCACCTTGGAAAACCATAAGAACTAATTAAATCCTTTAAAAAATTAATTGTTACCAGGGTGGATATATTAAAAACCTTTCTAAACTCAGTCCAACCCGAAAAAGCATCTACAATTAAAATATAGCGTTTTTTATCAAGTTCGAAAAAATCAATGTGTATGCGATCCCAAGGTTCATTAGGACGTGTCCATCTCGCCGCTTTGTCTTTGCGAGGCATGGCCGTCTTTGCCTTGCACCATTCACATTGTCGAACCAGTCTTTTAATGCCTTTCGTCATTTTTGGCCACCAGACATACCTTCTAGCTATGTCTTTCATCTTTGTAATACCTGCATGCCCTTCATGAAGTACCTTTAAAACATCCTCACGTAGCGCGGTAGGTATGACAATTTTTTCATTTCGTTTAATTACGTTATCCTCCAAATAAAGCTCGTTAAGTACATGTTTAAAAGCTAAAGGAACCGAAAGACTATCCTCGATACCCAATAAAATATCTTTTATCTTAATAAAATCGGGGTCGGTCTCTGAGCACTTAACTATGGAGTTAAATTCAACAATCTTTAACACATTAATGTAATGGTCACTAGTTTGCGTGGTCTCAATATCGTTGTCAGCTTTCTCGTTATTACCACTCATACGCGACAAAACGTCTGCTAGACAATTATTTTTACCTTTACGATATTTTAATGTTAATGAAAAATTACCTAGTATTATTAACCACCTTTGCAAACGCGGGGACATCAAGTATTCAGTATTAATTTTTTGAAATAAATTGATTAAAGGCTTGTGATCGGTAAAAACTGTAAAGGACTTGCCAATTAAATATTCCCTACATCGTTTTAAACCAAAAGTTATCGCAAGCGCTTCTTTCTCAATCACCGAGTAGTTGCATTCCGCCTTAATAAGTTTACGCGAAAAGTAAATTACAGGATGTTCAATTCCATCCTCGACCTGACATAAAGCTCCTCCTATACCCGTGTTGGATGCATCAACATTTAAGATGTGCTCTCTAACCGGATCAAAACATTTTAAGACGGAATCTTTTAACAAAATATCTTTTAAATAATTAAAACATTGATCTTCTTTATATTCCCATTTAAACAAAACATTATCTTTAGTTAACTCGTAAAGGGGACCCGAAAACTTCGTGTAATTATCAATAAATCTGCTATAATAATTCATAAGTCCTAAAAATGAGGATAACTCCTTTTTATTATTAGGCCTCTGCATATTTTTTATAGCTTCAATTTTAATTAAATTAGGTCTTACCCAGCCATCGGCTATTATATGACCCAAGTAAGTTATTTCAGTTGCGCAAAAAGTGCATTTATTCGCTGAAACGCGTAAATTTTTACTTTTTATTAAAGATAAAACATTAATTAGTCGTGAGTCATGCTCAGCTTGCGTTGAACCCGTAACCAAAATGTCATCTAAATAGAAAAATACACCATCTAAATTATTAAAAATAGAAGACATTGCTCGTTGAAAAATTGGCGCTGACACACTTAAACCAAACGGTAATCGTTTAAAAGCAAACAAACCTCTATCGGTGTTTATTGTTAAAATTTTAGACGTCTTATCATCTACACGTAACTGAAGATATGCATTCCTAAGGTCTATCTTTGAAAAAAATCTAGAACCTTTCAAATTAGCTAAGACCATCTCTATTCTGGGTAAGGGGTATTTAACCTCTATAACATGTTTATTAATAGTTATTCTGTAGTCGGCGCAAACCCTTATGTTACCGTCATTCTTCTTAACGGGCACCAAAGGGGTAGCCCACTCCGAATACTCTATTGGTTCAATAACATTATCCTTTAACCAACTATCAATCACTTTATTGACCTTATCAATCCACATGAACGGTATTCGACGGGCAGGACAAAAACGAGGAACAGCATCTGAGTGAACCTTAATTGAAAACACGTTATCGTTTAAACATCCTAATTCATCTCGAAAAATTTCCAAAAATTCCGCTTTAATCTCATCAATGTTAAAATGCCACAGTCTCCCGACGTACTGACCATCACAATCAACCCACCCAGAGGTCGTAGGCTTATCATCGAAAACCCTTGCCTCTGACACCGAGGTTGGATCATCCATTGCCTCATTAATAACAACCAAGGATCTATGCATAGATGCTACCTTGAAACCGGGTGTTGCATGGTCATCAGCATTATTGATTAAACAATTGATCTTTCTATTATACGTGGAATCTTTACAAATGCCCCACCAATTAACTAGAGGCCCAATCAATTTAATCCAATTCCACCCCATAATATTATCTATTTTCTCATCGATAACGAATAACTCTAATTTCAAAACTTCCTCGCCTGCACATACTCGAACTTTCGTACTCCCCAAAATTTTGAGATTCGACCCGTCTAACTGTTTTACTAAAACATGACTTTTATTGATAGTTTTAAAAGGCAAAAATCTTAAAAAATTACATCTACTTATAACTGAGATAGAGGCTCCAGAATCTACTAAAAAATTTATTTGCATACCTTCAATATTTAAATTAACCACCGGAGTTTGTGAAGAATTAAAAAAATTAATATAAACAATCTTAGTGTTGTCCGCGCCAATCGAGCATCAATTAAAGTTACGCGGCCCAGGATTAACAGAATTATCCTGCGTGGCTCTATTTTCAAAAATACCCGGAACAACCTGGTTATCATTGTAAAAATGTCTATTATCATAAAACCTTCTATGGGGTTCTCGCGACTGCGATCTATATCTAACATGCGCCCTGTTATTTTCAAAGTTACGGCCTACATTACAGTTGCGCCTTATGTGCCCTAATCTGTTGCAATTGAAGCAACGCGGGACCGAGGACTTAACTCTGTAAACCTGTTCTACGCGCTGTAGTTTAATTATCAAAAATATTACAATTATAATCAGCACTAAAACTATCAAAAACATTTTTTCACTTACGACAAAATTAATAAAATTAAATGAAGCTTTCGGCCCAAACATGATATAAAACTAAGATCAGTGAAAGAAATCAAATTTTTTAGCGTGATCTGAACAATTTAATTAATGTTTAACCAAATGAAGGACTATATCCAACACGATTATAAAAATAAGATACGTGATCGAAAAAGAAATTAAATTTACAGCGTTGACATCAATAATTTAATTAATGTCCACCTAAATGCAGGACTATACAGACTCATCATGAAAATTAATATTAATATTATAATAACTAATAAAGATTTTTCCATTATTAAAAATAAAAATTAAAAACTTACGTTGTCCTTTTTCTTTTGTCTTGTACGAACAATCCAAGGTCTAATGCCTTGATTTCTGTGTATCGGGATTGAAGGTTGAGATCTTTAACAGAAATTCCGTTATCCGCCTCTATGCGTGGGTATATCTTCTCAGCCTCGTGCTACCAATTTTATAACCCCAATACAGTGGAGATATCCAGACGACAACCTTTTATTGGCATCAATAACTAGTATAAATAATATCGGACGAACGTGGGTTATAATTAAGACAAATAAAATATCGATTGAGTAATAATGTTATATGGGTTGCACGATGGTCGTGAGTAAAACTCCGTGAAACTAATTGACTATAACGGGTGTTGTCTACGTGGAGAAATTGGTTCGCGGGATCTTTGGCTCTTGATGGTCAATAGCGGTTACTACCCAGAGACAAAAGTAAAATGATTAACATGCAATGTAAAATTCAGCCTTATAACACAGTCGAGGCTCCTCTCAATTTGAATGAGGGATGCCGACCGTTCGACGTCTGCATCTACTTAGTGCACGTCTATTTACATAACGAAATACATTAGCGTACCGTTCGACGTCTGCATCTATTTTAGTGCACGTCTATTTACATAACGAAATACACTATACCTTTATTAATTTATCTCTAACCTCTATAATAAGACTCATTTGAATAAGCATAAAAAAAAAAAGTAACTCCAACTACCACACCAATTTTATAACCCCAATACACTGTAATATCCAGAAGACAACCTTTTATTGGTATCAATAACTAGTATAAATAATATCGGACGAACGTGGGTTATAATTAAGACAAATAAAATATCGATTGAGTAATAATGTTATATGGGTTGCACGATGGTCGTGAGTAAAACTCCGTGAAACTAATTGACTATAACGGGTGTTGTCTACGTGGAGAAGTTGGTTCGCGGGATCTTTGGCTCTCGATGGTCAATAGCGGTTACTACCCAGAGACAAAAGTAAAATGATTAACATGCAATGTAAAATTCAGCCTTATAACACAGTCGAGGCTCCTCTCAATTTGAATGAGGGATGCCGACCGTTCGACGTCTGCATCTACTTAGTGCACGTCTATTTACATAACGAAATACATAATTATAACCCACGTTCGTCCGATATTATTTATACTAGTTATTGATACCAATAAAAGGTTGTCTTCTGGATATTACAGCGTATTGGGGTTATAAAATTGGTAGCACGAGGCTGAGAAGATATACCCACGCATAGAGGCGGATAACGGAATTTCTTTTAAAGATCTCAACCTTCAATCCCGATACACATAAATCAAGGCATTAGACCTTGGATTGTTCGTACAAGACAAAAGAAAAAGGACAACGTAAGTTTTTAATTTTTATTTTTAATAATGGAAAAATCTTTATTAGTTATTATAATATTAATATTAATTTTCATGATGAGTCTGTATAGTCCTGCATTTAGGTGGACATTAATTAAATTATTGATGTCAACGCTGTAAATTTAATTTCTTTTTCGATCACGTATCTTATTTTTATAATCGTGTTGGATATAGTCCTTCATTTGGTTAAACATTAATTAAATTGTTCAGATCACGCTAAAAAATTTGATTTCTTTCACTGATCTTAGTTTTATATCATGTTTGGGCCGAAAGCTTCATTTAATTTTATTAATTTTGTCGTAAGTGAAAAAATGTTTTTGATAGTTTTAGTGCTGATTATAATTGTAATATTTTTGATAATTAAACTACAGCGCGTAGAACAGGTTTACAGAGTTAAGTCCTCGGCGCGTTGCTTCAATTGCAACAGATTAGGGCACATAAGGCGCAACTGTAATGTAGGCCGTAACTTTGAAAATAACAGGGCGCATGTTAGATATAGATCGCAGTCGCGAGAACCCCATAGAAGGTTTTATGATAATAGACATTTTTACAATGATAACCAGGTTGTTCCGGGTATTTTTGAAAATAGAGCCACGCAGGATAATTCTGTTAATCCTGGGCCGCGTAACTTTAATTGATGCTCGATTGGCGCGGACAACACTAATCTACACCTTCTACGGGGTCTGCCCATAGGTCCCCCATGTTGCGGACCCCTATTCGGACCAGGTACGCCCGGCATACTCGTCGGTGGTGGTTCGAACACCGCCACTATCCTAGGGAGCCCATCCACCCCGATTATCACTGTCAAGTGGATAGGGCCTGGCGGGCGAATGACCGCCGTTCTTCTTACCACCACCTCAACCGAGCACCAGGATAGCTGTAATCGCATCTAAATATAAAAATATTAATTAGACATCGTGCATCAATAATTGCTCCAAATGTCTTACTTCCTCTTTCTGACTTTCTAAAAGTCTTACTTTATAAATCTTATGCCCAATATGATTAATAACCCGTGCCAAAACCCACATTGGTTCACCTGCATAGTTACGTGACCACACTAGCTGATTTATTTTAAAGCGAGGGGTAGTCGGTAAAGTAGTCCGCGTGGGTTCAGACCCCACTCGTGCTACCAATTTTATAACCCCAATACACTGTAATATTCAGAAGACAACCTTTTATTGGTATCAATAACTAGTATAAATAATATCGGACGAACGTGGGTTATAATTAAGACAAATAAAATATCGATTGAGTAATAATGTTATATGGGTTGCACGATGGTAGTGAGTAAAACTCCGTGAAACTAATTGACTATAACGGGTGTTGTCTACGTGGAGAAATTGGTTCGCGGGATCTTTGGCTCTCGATGGTCAATAGCGGTTACTACCCAGAGACAAAAGTAAAATGATTAACATGCAATGTAAAATTCAGCCTTATAACACAGTCGAGGCTCCTCTCAATTTGAATGAGGGATGCCGACCGTTCGACGTCTGCATCTACTTAGTGCACGTCTATTTACATAACGAAATACATTAGCGTACCGTTCGACGTCTGCATCTATTTAGTGCACGTCTATTTACATAACGAAATACACTATACCTTTATTAATTTATCTCTAACCTCTATAATAAGACTCATTTGAATAAGCATAAAAAAAAAAAGTAACTCCAACTACCACACCTTCCCTTTTTACCTCCTCTGGCACCTCTCTATGCTGGCCCAGGGACAGTTGTCGTAGTGCCTCCTCTGCACTCAGCGACGATCCCACACTACTCGTTGGCACGGCCTCACTCGCCCTTGGTATTACCTCAGGAGTAGCCTGAAGCCCGTCACTTAATTGTGCCGCGCCTGTGCTTCTACCTGTACACAAAGGCAATACGTGCCAACGACGGCACCCATTACACCTTCTACGGGGTCTGCCCATAGGTCCCCCATGTTGCGGACCCCTATTCGGACCAGGTACGCCCGGCATACTCGTCGGTGGTGGTTCGAACACCGCCACTATCCTAGGGAGCCCATCCACCCCGATTATCACTGTCAAGTGGATAGGGCCTGGCGGGCGAATGACCGCCGTTCTTCTTACCACCACCTCAACCGAGCACCAGGATAGCTGTAATCGCATCTAAATATAAAAATATTAATTAGACATCGTGCATCAATAATTGCTCCAAATGTCTTACTTCCTCTTTCTGACTTTCTAAAAGTCTTACTTTATAAATCTTATGCCCAATATGATTAATAACCCGTGCCAAAACCCACATTGGTTCACCTGCATAGTTACGTGACCACACTAGCTCATTTATTTTAAAGCGAGGGGTAGTCGGTAAAGTATTGTTATCATAAAAAATGGATTAGGTTGTCTCAGTCTGGTAAGGACGGTACCTGGCTCTATAGATTGTATCATAACATGTCTCCTAGGTATCCAGATCGTTTACCAGTAGGCAAAGAGTTTCTTAAACGTAAATTAAGATATCCGCCTGATTTTTTGTTAGAATCGCATAATGATAACAATACTTTACCGACTACCCCTCGCTTTAAAATAAATCAGCTAGTGTGGTCACGTAACTATGCAGGTGAACCAATGTGGGTTTTGGCACGGGTTATTAATCATATTGGGCATAAGATTTATAAAGTAAGACTTTTAGAAAGTCAGAAAGAGGAAGTAAGACATTGGGAGCAATTATTGATGCACGATGTCTAATTAATATTTTTATATTTAGATGCGATTACAGCTATCCTGGTGCTCGGTTGAGGTGGTGGTAAGAAGAACGGCGGTCATTCGCCCGCCAGGCCCTATCCACTTGACAGTGATAATCGGAGTGGATGGGCTCCCTAGGATAGTGGCGGTGTTCGAACCACCACCGACGAGTATGCCGGGCGTACCTGGTCCGAATAGGGGTCCGCAACATGGGGGACCTATGGGCAGACCCCGTAGAAGGTGTAATGGGTGCCGTCGTTGGCACGTATTGCCTTTGTGTACAGGTAGAAGCACAGGCGCGGCACAATTAAGTGACGGGCTTCAGGCTACTCCTGAGGTAATACCAAGGGCGAGTGAGGCCGTGCCAACGAGTAGTGTGGGATCGTCGCTGAGTGCAGAGGAGGCACTACGACAACTGTCCCTGGGCCAGCATAGAGAGGTGCCAGAGGAGGTAAAAAGGGAAGGTGTGGTAGTTGGAGTTACTTTTTTTTTTATGCTTATTCAAATGAGTATTATTATAGAGGTTAGAGATAAATTAATAAAGGTATAGTGTATTTCGTTATGTAAATAGACGTGCACTAAGTAGATGCAGACGTCGAACGGTACGCTAATGTATTTCGTTATGTAAATAGACGTGCACTAAGTAGATGCAGACGTCGAACGGTCGGCATTCCTCATGCAAATTGAGAGGAGCCTCGACTGTGTTATAAGGCTGAATTTTACATTGCATGTTAATCCTTTTTACTGTTGTCTCTGGGTAGTAACCGCTATTGACCATCAAGAGCCAAAGATCCCGCGAACCAATTTCTCCACGTAGACAACACCCGTTATAGTCAATTAGTTTCACGGAGTTTTACTCACGACCATCGTGCAACCCATATAACATTATTACTCAATCGATATTTTATTTGTCTTAATTATAACCCACGTTCGTCCGATATTATTTATACTAGTTATTGATACCAATAAAAGGTTGTCTTCTGGATATTACAGCGTATTGGGGTTATAAAATTGGTAGCACGAGGCTGAGAAGATATACCCACGCATAGAGGCGGATAACGGAATTTCTTTTAAAGATCTCAACCTTCAATCCCGATACACAGAAATCAAGGCATTAGACCTTGGATTGTTCGTACAAGACAAAAGAAAAAGGACAACGTAAGTTTTTAATTTTTATTTTTAATAATGGAAAAATCTTTATTAGTTATTATAATATTAATATTAATTTTCATGATGAGTCTGTATAGTCCTGCATTTAGGTGGACATTAATTAAATTATTGATGTCAACGCTGTAAATTTAATTTTTTTTTCCATCACGTATCTTATTTTTATAACCGTGTTGGATATAGTCCTTCATTTGGTTAAACATTAATTAAATTGTTCAGATCACGCTAAAAAATTTGATTTCTTTCACTGATCTTAGTTTTATATCATGTTTGGGCCGAAAGCTTCATTTAATTTTATTAATTTTGTCGTAAGTGAAAAAATGTTTTTGATAGTTTTAGTGCTGATTATAATTGTAATATTTTTGATAATTAAACTACAGCGCGTAGAACAGGTTTACAGAGTTAAGTCCTCGGTCCCGCGTTGCTTCAATTGCAACAGATTAGGGCACATAAGGCGCAACTGTAATGTAGGCCGTAACTTTGAAAATAACAGGGCGCATGTTAGATATAGATCGCAGTCGCGAGAACCCCATAGAAGGTTTTATGATAATAGACATTTTTACAATGATAACCAGGTTGTTCCGGGTATTTTTGAAAATAGAGCCACGCAGGATAATTCTGTTAATCCTGGGCCGCGTAACTTTAATTGATGCTCGATTGGCGCGGACAACACTAAGATTGTTTATATTAATTTTTTTAATTCTTCACAAACTCCGGTGGTTAATTTAAATATTGAAGGTATGCAAATAAATTTTTTAGTAGATTCTGGAGCCTCTATCTCAGTTATAAGTAGATGTAATTTTTTAAGATTTTTGCCTTTTAAAACTATCAATAAAAGTCATGTTTTAGTAAAACAGTTAGACGGGTCGAATCTCAAGATTTTGGGGAGTACTAAAGTTCGAGTATGTGCAGGCGAGGAAGTTTTGAAATTAGAGTTATTCGTTATCGATGAGAAAATAGATAATATTATGGGGTGGAATTGGATTAGATTAATTGGCCCTCTAGTGAATTGGTGGGGCATTTGTAAAGATTCCACGGATAATAGAAAAATCAATTGTTTAATCAATAATGCTGATGACCATGCAACACCCGGTTTCAAGGTAGCATCTATGCATAAATCCTTGGTTGTTATTAATGAGGCAATGGATGATCCAACCTCGGTGTCAGAGGCAAGGGTTTTCGATGATAAGCCTACGACCTCTGGGTGGGTTGATTGTGATGGTCAGTACGTCGGGAGACTGTGGCATTTTAACATTGATGAGATTAAAGCGGAATTTTTGGAAATTTTTCGAGATGAATTAGGATGTTTAAACGATAACGTGTTTTCAATTAAGGTTCACTCAGATGCTGTTCCTCGTTTTTGTCCTGCCCGTCGAATACCGTTCATGTGGATTGATAAGGTCAATAAAGTTATTGATAGTTGGTTAAAGGATAATGTTATTGAACCAATAGAGTATTCGGAGTGGGCTACCCCTTTGGTGCCCGTTAAGAAGAATGACGGTAACATAAGGGTTTGCGCCGACTACGAAATAACTATTAATAATCATGTTATAGAGGTTAAATACCCCTTGCCCAGAATAGAGATGGTCTTAGCTAATTTGAAATGTTCTAGATTTTTTTCAAAGATAGACCTTAGGAATGCATATCTTCAGTTACGTGTAGATGATAAGACGTCTAAAATTTTAACAATAAACACCGATAGAGGTTTGTTTGCTTTTAAACGATTACCGTTTGGTTTAAGTGTGTCAGCGCCAATTTTTCAACGAGCAATGTCTTCGATTTTTAATAATTTAGATGGTGTATTTTTCTATTTAGATGACATTTTGGTTACGGGTTCAACGCAAGCTGAGCATGACTCACGACTAATTAATGTTTTATCTTTAATAAAAAGTAAAAATTTACGCGTTTCAGCGAATAAATGCACTTTTTGCGCAACTGAAATAACTTATTTGGGTCATATAATAGCCGATGGCTGGGTAAGACCTAATTTAATTAAAATTGAAGCTATAAAAAATATGCAGAGGCCTAATAATAAAAAGGAGTTATCCTCATTTTTAGGACTTATGAATTATTATAGCAGATTTATTGATAATTACACGAAGTTTTCGGGTCCCCTTTACGAGTTAACTAAAGATAATGTTTTGTTTAAATGGGAATATAAAGAAGATCAATGTTTTAATTATTTAAAAGATATTTTGTTAAAAGATTCCGTCTTAAAATGTTTTGATCCGGTTAGAGAGCACATCTTAAATGTTGATGCATCCAACACGGGTATAGGAGGAGCTTTATGTCAGGTCGAGGATGGAGTTGAACATCCTGTAATTTACTTTTCGCGTAAACTTATTAAGGCGGAATGCAACTACTCGGTGATTGAGAAAGAAGCGCTTGCGATAACTTTTGGTTTAAAACGATGTAGGGAATATTTAATTGGCAAGTCCTTTACAGTTTTTACCGATCACAAGCCTTTAATCAATTTATTTCAAAAAATTAATACTGAATACTTGATGTCCCCGCGTTTGCAAAGGTGGTTAATAATACTAGGTAATTTTTCATTAACATTAAAATATCGTAAAGGTAAAAATAATTGTCTAGCAGACGTTTTGTCGCGTATGAGTGGTAATAACGAGAAAGCTGACAACGATATTGAGACCACGCAAACTAGTGACCATTACATTAATGTGTTAAAGATTGTTGAGTTTAACTCCATAGTTAAGTGCTCAGAGACCGACCCCGATTTTATTAAGATAAAAGATATTTTATTGGGTATCGAGGATAGTCTTTCGGTTCCTTTAGCTTTTAAACATGTACTTAACGAGCTTTATTTGGAGGATAACGTAATTAAACGAAATGAAAAAATTGTCATACCTACCGCGCTACGTGAGGATGTTTTAAAGGTACTTCATGAAGGGCATGCAGGTATTACAAAGATGAAAGACATAGCTAGAAGGTATGTCTGGTGGCCAAGAATGACGAAAGGCATTAAAAGACTGGTTCGACAATGTGAATGGTGCAAGGCAAAGACGGCCATGCCTCGCAAAGACAAAGCGGCGAGATGGACACGTCCTAGTGAACCTTGGGATCGCATACACATTGATTTTTTCGAACTTGATAAAAAACGCTATATTTTAATTGTAGATGCTTTTTCGGGTTGGACTGAGTTTAGAAAGGTTTTTAATATATCCACCCTGGTAACAATTAATTTTTTAAAGGATTTAATTAGTTCTTATGGTTTTCCAAGGTGCGTAGTAACCGATAATGGCAGAGCATTTACTAGCGCCGATTTTAATAACTTTTGTGAACAGTGGAAAATAAGACATATATTTACACCACCATATCATCCAAGTTCTAATGGACAGGTTGAGAGATATGTAGGTATAGTTAAAAAATGGATTAGGTTGTCTCAGTCTGGTAAGGACGGTACCTGGCTCTATAGATTGTATCATAACATGTCTCCTAGGTATCCAGATCGTTTACCAGTAGGCAAAGAGTTTCTTAAACGTAAATTAAGATATCCGCCTGATTTTTTGTTAGAATCGCATAATGATAACAATACTTTACCGACTACCCCTCGCTTTAAAATAAATCAGCTAGTGTGGTCACGTAACTATGCAGGTGAACCAATGTGGGTTTTGGCACGGGTTATTAATCATATTGGGCATAAGATTTATAAAGTAAGACTTTTAGAAAGTCAGAAAGAGGAAGTAAGACATTTGGAGCAATTATTGATGCACGATGTCTAATTAATATTTTTATATTTAGATGCGATTACAGCTATCCTGGTGCTCGGTTGAGGTGGTGGTAAGAAGAACGGCGGTCATTCGCCCGCCAGGCCCTATCCACTTGACAGTGATAATCGGAGTGGATGGGCTCCCTAGGATAGTGGCGGTGTTCGAACCACCACCGACGAGTATGCCGGGCGTACCTGGTCCGAATAGGGGTCCGCAACATGGGGGACATATGGGCAGACCCCGTAGAAGGTGTAATGGGTGCCGTCGTTGGCACGTATTGCCTTTGTGTACAGGTAGAAGCACAGGCGCGGCACAATTAAGTGACGGGCCTCAGGCTACTCCTGAGGTAATACCAAGGGCGAGTGAGGCCGTGCCAACGAGTAGTGTGGGATCGTCGCTGAGTGCAGAGGAGGCACTACGACAACTGTCCCTGGGCCAGCATAGAGAGGTGCCAGAGGAGGTAAAAAGGGAAGGTGTGGTAGTTGGAGTTACTTTTTTTTTTATGCTTATTCAAATGAGTATTATTATAGAGGTTAGAGATAAATTAATAAAGGTATAGTGTATTTCGTTATGTAAATAGACGTGCACTAAGTAGATGCAGACGTCGAACGGTACGCTAATGTATTTCGTTATGTAAATAGACGTGCACTAAGTAGATGCAGACGTCGAACGGTCGGCATTCCTCATGCAAATTGAGAGGAGCCTCGACTGTGTTATAAGGCTGAATTTTACATTGCATGTTAATCATTTTACTTTTGTCTCTGGGTAGTAACCGCTATTGACCATCAAGAGCCAAAGATCCCGCGAACCAATTTCTCCACGTAGACAACACCCGTTATAGTCAATTAGTTTCACGGAGTTTTACTCACGACCATCGTGCAACCCATATAACATTATTACTCAATCGATATTTTATTTGTCTTAATTATAACCCACGTTCGTCCGATATTATTTATACTAGTTATTGATACCAATAAAAGGTTGTCTTCTGGATATTACAGTGTATTGGGGTTATAAAATGAAAAATACACCATCTAAATTATTAAAAATAGAAGACATTGCTCGTTGAAAAATTGGCGCTGACACACTTAAACCAAACGGTAATCGTTTAAAAGCAAACAAACCTCTATCGGTGTTTATTGTTAAAATTTTAGACGTCTTATCATCTACACGTAACTGAAGATATGCATTCCTAAGGTCTATCTTTGAAAAAAATCTAGAACCTTTCAAATTAGCTAAGACCATCTCTATTCTGGGTAAGGGGTATTTAACCTCTATAACATGTTTATTAATAGTTATTTCGTAGTCGGCGCAAACCCTTATGTTACCGTCATTTTTCTTAACGGGCACCAAAGGGGTAGCCCACTCCGAATACTCTATTGGTTCAATAACATTATCCTTTAACCAACTATCAATAACTTTATTGACCTTATCAATCCACATGAACGGTATTCGACGGGCAGGACAAAAACGAGGAACAGCATCTGAGTGAACCTTAATTGAAAACACGTTATCGTTTAAACATCCTAATTCATCTCGAAAAATTTCCAAAAATTCCGCTTTAATCTCATCAATGTTAAAATGCCACAGTCTCCCGACGTACTGACCATCACAATCAACCCACCCAGAGGTCGTAGGCTTATCATCGAAAACCCTTGCCTCTGACACCGAGGTTGGATCATCCATTGCCTCATTAATAACAACCAAGGATTTATGCATAGATGCTACCTTGAAACCGGGTGTTGCATGGTCATCAGCATTATTGATTAAACAATTGATCTTTCTATTATACGTGGAATCTTTACAAATGCCCCACCAATTAACTAGAGGCCCAATCAATTTAATCCAATTCCACCCCATAATATTATCTATTTTCTCATCGATAACGAATAACTCTAATTTCAAAACTTCCTCGCCTGCACATACTCGAACTTTCGTACTCCCCAAAATTTTGAGATTCGACCCGTCTAACTGTTTTACTAAAACATGACTTTTATTGATAGTTTTAAAAGGCAAAAATCTTAAAAAATTACATCTACTTATAACTGAGATAGAGGCTCCAGAATCTACTAAAAAATTTATTTGCATACCTTCAATATTTAAATTAACCACCGGAGTTTGTGAAGAATTAAAAAAATTAATATAAACAATCTTAGTGTTGTCCGCGCCAATCGAGCATCAATTAAAGTTACGCGGCCCAGGATTAACAGAATTATCCTGCGTGGCTCTATTTTCAAAAATACCCGGAACAACCTGGTTATCATTGTAAAAATGTCTATTATCATAAAACCTTCTATGGGGTTCTCGCGACTGCGATCTATATCTAACATGCGCCCTGTTATTTTCAAAGTTACGGCCTACATTACAGTTGCGCCTTATGTGCCCTAATCTGTTGCAATTGAAGCAACGCGGGACCGAGGACTTAACTCTGTAAACCTGTTCTACGCGCTGTAGTTTAACTATCAAAAATATTACAATTATAATCAGCACTAAAACTATCAAAAACATTTTTTCACTTACGACAAAATTAATAAAATTAAATGAAGCTTTCGGCCCAAACATGATATAAAACTAAGATCAGTGAAAGAAATCAAATTTTTTAGCGTGATCTGAACAATTTAATTAATGTTTAACCAAATGAAGGACTATATCCAACACGATTATACAAATAAGATACGTGATCGAAAAAGAAATTAAATTTACAGCGTTGACATCAATAATTTAATTAATGTCCACCTAAATGCAGGACTATACAGACTCATCATGAAAATTAATATTAATATTATAATAACTAATAAAGATTTTTCCATTATTAAAAATAAAAATTAAAAACTTACGTTGTCCTTTTTCTTTTGTCTTGTACGAACAATCCAAGGTCTAATGCCTTGATTTCTGTGTATCGGGATTGAAGGTTGAGATCTTTAAACGAAATTCCGTTATCCGCCTCTATGCGTGGGTATATCTTCTCAGCCTCGTGCTACCAATTTTATAACCCCATTACACTGTAATATCCAGAAGACAACCTTTTATTGGCATCAATAACTAGTATAAATAATATCGGACGAACGTGGGTTATAATTAAGACAAATAAAATATCGATTGAGTAATAATGTTATATGGGTTGCACGATGGTCGTGAGTAAAACTCCGTGAAACTAATTGACTATAACGGGTGTTGTCTACGTGGAGAAATTGGTTCGCGGGATCTTTGGCTCTCGATGGTCAATAGCGGTTACTACCCAGAGACAAAAGTAAAAATGATTAACATGCAATGTAAAATTCAGCCTTATAACACAGTCGAGGCTCCTCTCAATTTGCATGAGGAATGCCGACCGTTCGACGTCTGCATCTACTTAGTGCACGTCTATTTACATAACGAAATACATTAGCGTACCGTTCGACGTCTGCATCTACTTAGTGCACGTCTATTTACATAACGAAATACACTATACCTTTATTAATTTATCTCTAACCTCTATAATAATACTCATTTGAATAAGCATAAAAAAAAAAGTAACTCCAACTACCACAAATTTTATAACCCCAATACGCTGTAATATCCAGAAGACAACCTTTTATTGGTATCAATAACTAGTATAAATAATATCGGACGAACGTGGGTTATAATTAAGACAAATAAAATATCGATTGAGTAATAATGTTATATGGGTTGCACGATGGTCGTGAGTAAAACTCCGTGAAACTAATTGACTATAACGGGTGTTGTCTACGTGGAGAAATTGGTTCGCGGGATCTTTGGCTCTCGATGGTCAATAGCGGTTACTACCCAGAGACAAAAGTAAAATGATTAACATGCAATGTAAAATTCAGCCTTATAACACAGTCGAGGCTCCTCTCAATTTGAATGAGGGATGCCGACCGTTCGACGTCTGCATCTACTTAGTGCACGTCTATTTACATAACGAAATACATTAGCGTACCGTTCGACGTCTGCATCTATTTAGTGCACGTCTATTTACATAACGAAATACACTATACCTCTATTAATTTATCTCTAACCTCTATAATAAGACTCATTTGAATAAGCATAAAAAAAAAAAGTAACTCCAACTACCACACCTTCCCTTTTTACCTCCTCTGGCACCTCTCTATGCTGGCCCAGGGACAGTTGTCGTAGTGCCTCCTCTGCACTCAGCGACGATCCCACACTACTCGTTGGCACGGCCTCACTCGCCCTTGGTATTACCTCAGGAGTAGCCTGAGGCCCGTCACTTAATTGTGCCGCGCCTGTGCTTCTACCTGTACACAAAGGCAATACGTGCCAACGACGGCACCCATTACACCTTCTACGGGGTCTGCCCATAGGTCCCCCATGTTGCGGACCCCTATTCGGACCAGGTACGCCCGGCATACTCGTCGGTGGTGGTTCGAACACCGCCACTATCCTAGGGAGCCCATCCACCCCGATTATCACTGTCAAGTGGATAGGGCCTGGCGGGCGAATGACCGCCGTTCTTCTTACCACCACCTCAACCGAGCACCAGGATAGCTGTAATCGCATCTAAATATAAAAATATTAATTAGACATCGTGCATCAATAATTGCTCCAAATGTCTTACTTCCTCTTTCTGACTTTCTAAAAGTCTTACTTTATAAATCTTATGCCCAATATGATTAATAACCCGTGCCAAAACCCACATTGGTTCACCTGCATAGTTACGTGACCACACTAGCTGATTTATTTTAAAGCGAGGGGTAGTCGGTAAAGTATTGTTATCATTATGCGATTCTAACAAAAAATCAGGCGGATATCTTAATTTACGTTTAAGAAACTCTTTGCCTACTGGTAAACGATCTGGATACCTAGGAGACATGTTATGATACAATCTATAGAGCCAGGTACCGTCCTTACCAGACTGAGACAACCTAATCCATTTTTTAACTATACCTACATATCTCTCAACCTGTCCATTAGAACTTGGATGATATGGTGGTGTAAATATATGTCTTATTTTCCACTGTTCACAAAAGTTATTAAAATCGGCGCTAGTAAATGCTCTGCCATTATCGGTTACTACGCACCTTGGAAAACCATAAGAACTAATTAAATCCTTTAAAAAATTAATTGTTACCAGGGTGGATATATTAAAAACCTTTCTAAACTCAGTCCAACCCGAAAAAGCATCTACAATTAAAATATAGCGTTTTTTATCAAGTTCGAAAAAATCAATGTGTATGCGATCCCTAAATTACAGGATGTTCAATTCCATCCTCGACCTGACATAAAGCTCCTCCTATACCCGTGTTGGATGCATCAACATTTAAGATGTGCTCTCTAACCGGATCAAAACATTTTAAGACGGAATCTTTTAACAAAATATCTTTTAAATAATTAAAACATTGATCTTCTTTATATTCCCATTTAAACAAAACATTATCTTTAGTTAACTCGTAAAGGGGACCCGAAAACTTCGTGTAATTATCAATAAATCTGCTATAATAATTCATAAGTCCTAAAAATGAGGATAACTCCTTTTTATTATTAGGCCTCTGCATATTTTTTATAGCTTCAATTTTAATTAAATTAGGTCTTACCCAGCCATCGGCTATTATATGACCCAAATAAGTTATTTCAGTTGCGCAAAAAGTGCATTTATTCGCTGAAACGCGTAAATTTTTACTTTTTATTAAAGATAAAACATTAATTAGTCGTGAGTCATGCTCAGCTGGCGTTGAACCCGTAACCAAAATGTCGTCTAAATAGAAAAATACACCATCTAAATTATTAAAAATAGAAGACATTGCTCGTTGAAAAATTGGCGCTGACACACTTAAACCAAACGGTAATCGTTTAAAAGCAAACAAACCTCTATCGGTGTTTATTGTTAAAATTTTAGACGTCTTATCATCTACACGTAACTGAAGATATGCATTCCTAAGGTCTATCTTTGAAAAAAATCTAGAACCTTTCAAATTAGCTAAGACCATCTCTATTCTGGGTAAGGGGTATTTAACCTCTATAACATGTTTATTAATAGTTATTCTGTAGTCGGCGCAAACCCTTATGTTACCGTCATTCTTCTTAACGGGCACCAAAGGGGTAGCCCACTCCGAATACTCTATTGGTTCAATAACATTATCCTTTAACCAACTATCAATAACTTTATTGACCTTATCAATCCACATGAACGGTATTCGACGGGCAGGACAAAAACGAGGAACAGCATCTGAGTGAACCTTAATAGAAAACACGTTATCGTTTAAACATCCTAATTCATCTCGAAAAATTTCCAAAAATTCCGCTTTAATCTCATCAATGTTAAAATGCCACAGTCTCCCGACGTACTGACCATCACAATCAACCCAACCAGAGGTCGTAGGCTTATTAACAAAAACCCTTGCCCCTGAAACCGAGGTTGGATCATCCATTGCCTCATTAATAACAACCAAGGATTTATGCATAGATGCTACCTTGAAACCGGGTGTTGCATGGTCATCAGCATTATTGATTAAACAATTGATCTTTCTATTATACGTGGAATCTTTACAAATGCCCCACCAATTAACTAGAGGCCCAATCAATTTAATCCAATTCCACCCCATAATATTATCTATTTTCTCATCGATAACGAATAACTCTAATTTCAAAACTTCCTCGCCTGCACATACTCGAACTTTCGTACTCCCCAAAATTTTGAGATTCGACCCGTCTAACTGTTTTACTAAAACATGACTTTTATTGATAGTTTTAAAAGGCAAAAATCTTAAAAAATTACATCTACTTATAACTGAGATAGAGGCTCCAGAATCTACTAAAAAATTTATTTGCATACCTTCAATATTTAAATTAACCACCGGAGTTTGTGAAGAATTAAAAAAATTAATATAAACAATCTTAGTGTTGTCCGCGCCAATCGAGCATCAATTAAAGTTACGCGGCCCAGGATTAACAGAATTATCCTGCGTGGCTCTATTTTCAAAAATACCCGGAACAACCTGGTTATCATTGTAAAAATGTCTATTATCATAAAACCTTCTATGGGGTTCTCGCGACTGCGATCTATATCTAACATGCGCCCTGTTATTTTCAAAGTTACGGCCTACATTACAGTTGCGCCTTATGTGCCCTAATCTGTTGCAATTGAAGCAACGCGGGACCGAGGACTTAACTCTGTAAACCTGTTCTACGCGCTGTAGTTTAATTATCAAAAATATTACAATTATAATTAGCACTAAAACTATCAAAAACATTTTTTCACTTACGACAAAATTAATAAAATTAAATGAAGCTTTCGGCCCAAACATGATATAAAACTAAGATCAGTGAAAGAAATCAAATTTTTTAGCGTGATCTGAACAATTTAATTAATGTTTAACCAAATGAAGGACTATATCCAACACGATTATAAAAATAAGATACGTGATCGAAAAAGAAATTAAATTTACAGCGTTGACATCAATAATTTAATTAATGTCCACCTAAATGCAGGACTATACAGACTCATCATGAAAATTAATATTAATATTATAATAACTAATAAAGATTTTTCCATTATTAAAAATAAAAATTAAAAACTTACGTTGTCCTTTTTCTTTTGTCTTGTACGAACAATCCAAGGTCTAATGCCTTGATTTCTGTGTATCGGGATTGAAGGTTGAGATCTTTAACAGAAATTCCGTTATCCGCCTCTATGCGTGGGTATATCTTCTCAGCCTCGTGCTACCAATTTTATAACCCCAATACACTGTAATATTCAGAAGACAACCTTTTATTGGTATCAATAACTAGTATAAATAATATCGGACGAACGTGGGTTATAATTAAGACAAATAAAATATCGATTGAGTAATAATGTTATATGGGTTGCACGATGGTCGTGAGTAAAACTCCGTGAAACTAATTGACTATAACGGGTGTTGTCTACGTGGAGAAATTGGTTCGCGGGATCTTTGGCTCTCGATGGTCAATAGCGGTTACTACCCAGAGACAAAAGTAAAATGATTAACATGCAATGTAAAATTCAGCCTTATAACACAGTCGAGGCTCCTCTCAATTTGCATGAGGAATGCCGACCGTTCGACGTCTGCATCTACTTAGTGCACGTCTATTTACATAACGAAATACATTAGCGTACCGTTCGACGTCTGCATCTACTTAGTGCACGTCTATTTACATAACGAAATACACTATACCTTTATTAATTTATCTCTAACCTCTATAATAATACTCATTTGAATAAGCATAAAAAAAAAAGTAACTCCAACTACCACAGTAATCTTTTTAAATATTTAGCACCAAACGGTAATTAAATCTTTAAATTACCAAATCCACCTCCATTATTATTAGATTGGCTGCCTGGAGGTTTGAAGACAGTAGCTTTAAGGGTTCCCTTGCAGTTGGAAATTGTATAATACTCCCCACCAAGATAAGCTAAATAGCATATTTGCATATTATATATATATATCTAACAAAAATGGATCATGTGACCCTAAACCATCATGTAGTATGTCTAAATTTTTAATGCATGAGGCGAGCAAAATTTTAACCTAATTTGTCTGGGTAGACTATGGCATAACATTAAAATAAATGGTATTATATAAACAAATAAAAAGTTAACCTTAAAGAAACAGTGGCGTAGCTAGGGCCCACCCCCCCCCCCCCCCAAAGCAAAAACCGGGCCCCATGAGCCCCCTTGGGCCCCTGGGCCCGGTAAGCTATTTTTTTTATTTTATCTTAATTAAGAAAAATATGTAGATTATAATTATTGAATATTACATTTAATTATAATATAAAGCCCAAATTTATTTTAGATAAATGCAATTTCAACGGTTTTAATACTTAATAGCCTAATATTAACTTTAAATAATTTTAGAAAAGAGGACCACTATCGAATTCTTTAGAATAAGGCGAAAGATAAAGCTTCAATTTTTGATTTAGTACCTTCTATACGTATTAAAAAACCAATAAGTATCACACTTTTTATTCTTTTAAATCTACTAATTCATTAATTGATTTATATTATCCTATCATCGATAGAATAATAGCAGAATTAAACATAAGATATTCGGAAATTAATTGTAATTTATATAGGTCCTTAGAAGGTAAAGTTTAAACCCTTCATCTCCTTTTTTTGCGATAAATCTCTTTTAACACAAGTAATTAACCAATATGAATTAAAACTGCAAGATCGAAATAATAATGGCAAAAAAATATGTAATATTATAATTCTTTACTTCGAATAAAATAAAATGCAATGATATTTTTTCACTTATTAAAATTTTGCCCTCAACAGTGTTTCCAAATTTTATTATTTTGATTAAAATAATTTTAACTATTCCATCCCAATAACTTCATGGTCATGCGAACGATCGTTCTTATTGCTAAAATGGATTAAAACTATCTTCGTTCCACAATTGGACAAGATAGGTTATCTTTCTTAGCTTTATAGAGCTTAGAACATGACTCTATAAATGTTATTCCCCCGGATGATATTATAAATTCGTTTGCAACATCGAGTAAAAGGTGTAATGAACTACTATTAAAAGACTAATTTTAATATTTAATGAAAAATTATCTGGGTTTTTAAATTTGTTTTAAACTTTTTAACACTTTCAAAATATATTAAAAAACTCGGGCCTTCGGCCCTCGTGGGAAGGGGGAGAAGGGAAGGGAAGAGGGGAAGGGAAGGGGGGACGACTCATCTGTACTTCGTATAAATGTATCATATTTGCTATGCAATTTATGGGCGAGAAAGGTGGGAAGGGGCGAGAATGCCTATAGGGGGGTATTAAATGCCTAATGATTAATTAATTATTTATACAAATTTTCCATTATAGGCAAAATGTAATAAAGGCAAAATGTAATATAGGCAAGGGTTAGGGTTAGATTTAGTGTTTGCATCTAGTTGCGTATTACATTAGTTTTTATGGCCTTTAGTGATTATGGGTCTAACAAACATTATATTATAAAATCTATATATATAAAGTATACGCCCTTCGGGCGTAACTGGGGGCTTCGCCCCCAGACCCCCTTGGGGGCTTCGCCCCCAAACTCCCTGCTGGGGGCTCCGCCCCCAGTCCCCCGTTGGGGGCTCTGCCCCCAACCCCCATCTCCTGGGGGCTCCGCCCCCAGACCCCCGGGAAAGGGGGAGAAGGGAAGGGAGGACGACTCATCTATTCTCCGTATAAATGTAGCATATTTGCTATGCAATTTATGGGCGAGAAAGGTGGGAAGGGGCAAGAATGCCTATAGGGGGTAGGATATTTGCGAGGGTTTCCCCCTTGGCAAAGACAGCCAACTATTTGGTTTTCTATGAAATCACAATCTAATTAAATGAAATATATTAACCCAATAAAAAAATATATATGCTTTTATAAGGAAGAAAGGTGGGAAGGGGCGAAAATGCCTATAGGGGGTAGGATAATTGCTAGGGTTTCCCCCTTGGCTACATAGCAATGGTAGTAACAGGAGCAATCATAATAGTCAAAAAAAACCCGGGATTCTAACCCCAAAACTAAATTTAATAATAATTAGTAATAAACTTGCGACGTAACAAGCAGCGACATGCAATAGCTCCGCTATTGCCTGTTACGACAGCGCATCTAAAAATGGCACAGGTAGCATAATGATATCTCAAATAATTTACAGGTGCTAAATTAAAACTTTTTCAACCACATTTTGGCCAAAGGTCATTTTTTCCATTGGTCAGCAGCCAGGACACGGTAAAAGTGGATATAAATTCATTAGAGTCAAAAAAAACGGAAAAAAAAATTTTCAATTCCCAATGGTCATTTTTTTTATTGGTCAGTGCCAAGAGACGGTCTATAAATACATATGAGTCAAAAAATAACTTTTATAACCCCAATACACTGTAATATCCAGAAGACAACCTTTTATTGGTATCAATAACTAGTATAAATAATATCGGACGAACGTGGGTTATAATTAAGACAAATAAAATATCGATTGAGTAATAATGTTATATGGGTTGCACGATGGTCGTGAGTAAAACTCCGTGAAACTAATTGACTATAACGGGTGTTGTCTACGTGGAGAAATTGGTTCGCGGGATCTTTGGCTCTTGATGGTCAATAGCGGTTACTACCCAGAGACAAAAGTAAAATGATTAACATGCAATGTAAAATTCAGCCTTATAACACAGTCGAGGCTCCTCTCAATTTGCATGAGGAATGCCTACCGTTCGACGTCTGCATCTACTTAGTGCACGTCTATTTACATAACGAAATACATTAGCGTACCGTTCGACGTCTGCATCTACTTAGTGCACGTCTATTTACATAACGAAATACACTATACCTTTATTAATTTATCTCTAACCTCTATAATAATACTCATTTGAATAAGCATAAAAAAAAAAGTAACTCCAACTACCACACCTTCCCTTTTTACCTCCTCTGGCACCTCTCTATGCTGGCCCAGGGACAGTTGTCGTAGTGCCTCCTCTGCACTCAGCGACGATCCCACACTACTCGTTGGCACGGCCTCACTCGCCCTTGGTATTACCTCAGGAGTAGCCTGAAGCCCGTCACTTAATTGTGCCGCGCCTGTGCTTCTACCTGTACACAAAGGCAATACGTGCCAACGACGGCACCCATTACACCTTCTACGGGGTCTGCCCATAGGTCCCCCATGTTGCGGACCCCTATTCGGACCAGGTACGCCCGGCATACTCGTCGGTGGTGGTTCGAACACCGCCACTATCCTAGGGAGCCCATCCACCCCGATTATCACTGTCAAGTGGATAGGGCCTGGCGGGCGAATGACCGCCGTTCTTCTTACCACCACCTCAACCGAGCACCAGGATAGCTGTAATCGCATCTAAATATAAAAATATTAATTAGACATCGTGCATCAATAATTGCTCCAAATGTCTTACTTCCTCTTTCTGACTTTCTAACAGTCTTACTTTATAAATCTTATGCCCAATATGATTAATAACCCGTGCCAAAACCCACATTGGTTCACCTGCATAGTTACGTGACCACACTAGCTGATTTATTTTAAAGCGAGGGGTAGTCGGTAAAGTATTGTTATCATTATGCGATTCTAACAAAAAATCAGGCGGATATCTTAATTTACGTTTAAGAAACTCTTTGCCTACTGGTAAACGATCTGGATACCTAGGAGACATGTTATGATACAATCTATAGAGCCAGGTACCGTCCTTACCAGACTGAGACAACCTAATCCATTTTTTAACTATACCTACATATCTCTCAACCTGTCCATTAGAACTTGGATGATATGGTGGTGTAAATATATGTCTTATTTTCCACTGTTCACAAAATTTATTAAAATCGGCGCTAGTAAATGCTCTGCCATTATCGGTTACTACGCACCTTGGAAAACCATAAGAACTAATTAAATCCTTTAAAAAATTAATTGTTACCAGGGTGGATATATTAAAAACCTTTCTAAACTCAGTCCAACCCGAAAAAGCATCTACAATTAAAATATAGCGTTTTTTATCAAGTTCGAAAAAATCAATGTGTATGCGATCCCAAGGTTCATTAGGACGTGTCCATCTCGCCGCTTTGTCTTTGCGAGGCATGGCCGTCTTTGCCTTGCACCATTCACATTGTCGAACCAGTCTTTTAATGCCTTTCGTCATTCTTGGCCACCAGACATACCTTCTAGCTATGTCTTTCATCTTTGTAATACCTGCATGCCCTTCATGAAGTACCTTTAAAACATCCTCACGTAGCGCGGTAGGTATGACAATTTTTTCATTTCGTTTAATTACGTTATCCTCCAAATAAAGCTCGTTAAGTACATGTTTAAAAGCTAAAGGTACCGACTGACTATCCTCGATACCCAATAAAATATCTTTTATCTTACTAAAATCGGGGTCGGTCTCTGAGCACTTAACTATGGAGTTAAACTCAACAATCTTTAACACATTAATGTAATGGTCACTAGTTTGCGTGGTCTCAATATCGTTGTCAGCTTTCTCGTTATTACCACTCATACGCGACAAAACGTCTGCTAGACAATTATTTTTACCTTTACGATATTTTAATGTTAATGAAAAATTACCTAGTATTATTAACCACCTTTGCAAACGCGGGGACATCAAGTATTCAGTATTAATTTTTTGAAATAAATTGATTAAAGGCTTGTGATCGGTAAAAACTGTAAAGGACTTGCCAATTAAATATTCCCTACATCGTTTTAAACCAAAAGTTATCGCAAGCGCTTCTTTCTCAATCACCGAGTAGTTGCATTCCGCCTTAATAAGTTTACGCGAAAAGTAAATTACAGGATGTTCAATTCCATCCTCGACCTGACATAAAGCTCCTCCTATACCCGTGTTGGATGCATCAACATTTAAGATGTGCTCTCTAACCGGATCAAAACATTTTAAGACGGAATCTTTTAACAAAATATCTTTCAAATAATTAAAACATTGATCTTCTTTATATTCCCATTTAAACAAAACATTATCTTTAGTTAACTCGTAAAGGGGACCCGAAAACTTCGTGTAATTATCAATAAATCTGCTATAATAATTCATAAGTCCTAAAAATGAGGATAACTCCTTTTTATTATTAGGCCTCTGCATATTTTTTATAGCTTCAATTTTAATTAAATTAGGTCTTACCCAGCCATCGGCTATTATATGACCCAAATAAGTTATTTCAGTTGCGCAAAAAGTGCATTTATTCGCTGAAACGCGTAAATTTTTACTTTTTATTCAAGATAAAACATTAATTAGTCGTGAGTCATGCTCAGCTTGCGTTGAACCCGTAACCAAAATGTCATCTAAATAGAAAAATACACCATCTAAATTATTAAAAATCGAAGACATTGCTCGTTGAAAAATTGGCGCTGACACACTTAAACCAAACGGTAATCGTTTAAAAGCAAACAAACCTCTATCGGTGTTTATTGTTAAAATTTTAGACGTCTTATCATCTACACGTAACTGAAGATATGCATTCCTAAGGTCTATCTTTGAAAAAAATCTAGAACCTTTCAAATTAGCTAAGACCATCTCTATTCTGGGTAAGGGGTATTTAACCTCTATAACATGTTTATTAATAGTTATTCTGTAGTCGGCGCAAACCCTTATGTTACCGTCATTCTTCTTAACGGGCACCAAAGGGGTAGCCCACTCCGAATACTCTATTGGTTCAATAACATTATCCTTTAACCAACTATCAATCACTTTATTGACCTTATCAATCCACATGAACGGTATTCGACGGGCAGGACAAAAACGAGGAACAGCATCTGAGTGAACCGTAATAGA
Organism: Gordius sp. MW1; assembly: GCA_964036665.1. Lineage (NCBI taxonomy): Eukaryota > Metazoa > Nematomorpha > Gordioida > Gordea > Gordiidae > Gordius > Gordius sp. MW1. The sequence goes on from OZ038530.1 coordinate 19,521,098, forward strand.
AAACACGTTATCGTTTAAACATCCTAATTCATCTCGAAAAATTTCCAAAAATTCCGCTTTAATCTCATCAATGTTAAAATGCCACAGTCTCCCGACGTACTGACCATCACAATCAACCCACCCAGAGGTCGTAGGCTTATCATCGAAAACCCTTGCCTCTGACACCGAGGTTGGATCATCCATTGCCTCATTAATAACAACCAAGGATTTATGCATAGATGCTACCTTGAAACCGGGTGTTGCATGGTCATCAGCATTATTGATTAAACAATTGATCTTTCTATTATACGTGGAATCTTTACAAATGCCCCACCAATTAACTAGAGGCCCAATCAATTTAATCCAATTCCACCCCATAATATTATCTATTTTCTCATCGATAACGAATAACTCTAATTTCAAAACTTCCTCGCCTGCACATACTCGAACTTTAGTACTCCCCAAAATTTTGAGATTCGACCCGTCTAACTGTTTTACTAAAACATGACTTTTATTGATAGTTTTAAAAGGCAAAAATCTTAAAAAATTACATCTACTTATAACTGAGATAGAGGCTCCAGAATCTACTAAAAAATTTATTTGCCTACCTTCAATATTTAAATTAACCACCGGAGTTTGTGAAGAATTAAAAAAATTAATATAAACAATCTTAGTGTTGTCCGCGCCAATCGAGCATCAATTAAAGTTACGCGGCCCAGGATTAACAGAATTATCCTGCGTGGCTCTATTTTCAAAAATACCCGGAACAACTTGGTTATCATTGTAAAAATGTCTATTATCATAAAACCTTCTATGGGGTTCTCGCGACTGCGATCTATATCTAACATGCGCCCTGTTATTTTCAAAGTTACGGCCTACATTACAGTTGCGCCTTATGTGCCCTAATCTGTTGCAATTGAAGCAACGCGGGACCGAGGAATTAACTCTGTAAACCTGTTCTACGCGCTGCAATTTAATTATCAAAAATATTACAATTATAATCAGCACTAAAACTATCAAAAACATTTTTTCACTTACGACAAAATTAATAAAATTAAATGAAGCTTTCGGCCCAAACATGATAACAAAACTAAGATCAGTGAAAGAAATCAAATTTTTTAGCGTGATCTGAACAATTTAATTAATGTTTAACCAAATGAAGGACTATATCCAACACGATTATAAAAATAAGATACGTGATCGAAAAAGAAATTAAATTTACAGCGTTGACATCAATAATTTAATTAATGTCCACCTAAATGCAGGACTATACAGACTCATCATGAAAATTAATATTAATATTATAATAACTAATAAAGATTTTTCCATTATTAGAAATAAAAATTAAAAACTTACGTTGTCCTTTTTCTTTTGTCTTGTACGAACAATCCAAGGTCTAATGCCTTGATTTCTGTGTATCGGGATTGAAGGTTGAGATCTTTAAAAGAAATTCCGTTATCCGCCTCTATGCGTGGGTATATCTTCTCAGCCTCGTGCTACCAATTTTATAACCCCAATACACTGTAATATCCAGAAGACAACCTTTTATTGGTATCAATAACTAGTATAAATAATATCGGACGAACGTGGGTTATAATTAAGACAAATAAAATATCGATTGAGTAATAATGTTATATGGGTTGCACGATGGTCGTGAGTAAAACTCCGTGAAACTAATTGACTATAACGGGTGTTGTCTACGTGGAGAAATTGGTTCGCGGGATCTTTGGCTCTTGATGGTCAATAGCGGTTACTACCCAGAGACAAAAGTAAAATGATTAACATGCAATGTAAAATTCAGCCTTATAACACAGTCGAGGCTCCTCTCAATTTGCATGAGGAATGCCTACCGTTCGACGTCTGCATCTACTTAGTGCACGTCTATTTACATAACGAAATACATTAGCGTACCGTTCGACGTCTGCATCTACTTAGTGCACGTCTATTTACATAACGAAATACACTATACCTTTATTAATTTATCTCTAACCTCTATAATAATACTCATTTGAATAAGCATAAAAAAAAAAGTAACTCCAACTACCACAATAACGAAAAAAATTTCGAATTATTATTTCCAATGGTCATTTTTTCCATCGGTCAGCAGCCAGCGGACGGCCAAAAAGTCAAAATAGCAATGGTTGTAACAGGAACAATCATAATAGGCGAAAAAAAACGGAAAAATAAACTTGGATTCACATTTTGGCCAATGGTCATTTTTTCCATTGGTCAGCAGCCAACGGACGGCCAAAAAGTCTTATTAGCATTGGTAGTAACAGGAGCAATCATAATAGTCGAAAAAAACGAAAAAATAAACTTGGATTCACATTTTGGCCAATAGTCATTTTTTTCCATTGGTCAGCACCCAACGGACGGCCAAAAAGTCAAAATAGCAATGGTTGTAACAGGAAGAATCATAATAGGCGAAAAAAAACGGAAAAATAAGTTTGGATTCACTTTGTGGCCAATGGTCATTTTTTTCCATCGGTCAGCAGCCAACGGACGGCCAAAAAGTCATAATAGCAATGGTAGTAACAAGAACAATCATAATAGGCGAAAAAAAAACGGAAAAATAAACTTGGATTCACATTTTGGCCAATGGTCATTTTTTTCCATCCGTCAGCACCCAACAGACGGCCAAAAAGTCATAATAGCATTGGTAGTAACAGGAACAATCATAATAATCGAAAAAAAGGAAAAAAATAATTTTGATTCACATTTTGGCCAATGGTCATTTTTTTCCATCGGTCAGCAGCCAACGGACGGCCAAAAAGTCAAAATAGCAATGGTAGTAACAGGAACAATCATAATAGGCGAAAAAAAACGAAAAAATAAACTTGGATTCACATTTTGGCCAAGGGTCATTTTTTTCCATCGGTCAGCACCCAACGGACGGCCAAAAAGTCATAATAACATTGGTAGTAACAGGAACAATCATAATAGGCGAAAAAAACGAAAAAATAAACTTGGATTCACATTTTGGCCAATGGTCATTTTTTTCATTGGTCAGCACCCAACGGACGGCCAAAAAGTCATAATAGCAATGGTAGTAACAGGAACAATCATAATAGTCAATAAAAAAACCCGGGATTCGAACCCAAAAACTGGTTAAATTAACAAAAATTAAAAGTAAACAAAACAAGACACTCGGTGCGTGACATCCACGTTCGGTGCGTGACATTCGGTGCGCACGCCGAATAGCGGACGCCGAATAGCGCACGCCGAATAGGCGGACAAACAAAATGGAAAGTGAGCCCATAAATTGCATAGCAATTAAAAGTCTATGTATGCGTGTATGTATGTATGTGGATAAAGGCTAAATTCTGAAACTACCGGCCCGATTCGCGCGAAAATTTAGCCATAGATGCCCAGGGCGGCCAGGGGTAAAATAGCTTTTTCAGAATCCTAAAATTCCTTTTAGTTTTAAAAATATCGGACATTTCGTTTTAAAAAAGGGCTAAACTCTGAAACTACCGGCCCGATTCGCGCGAAAATTTATAGATGCCCAGGGCGGCCAGGGGTAAAACAGCTTTTTCAGATTCCAAAAATACCTTTTCATTTTAAAAATATAGGACATTTCCCGGCCAGTTTCATTTATAGCAGCATATACAATAATGACGTCATACATACAAGGTTAAAGTTTTCTCGAAATAGATATTTAAAAGTATAATAAAAATGTTACAGAATACGGTCAAAATCATTTTAAATTAAATAAATAAAATTTAAATTATGCAATTTTTGCCATTATTATCACGTGGTCGATCTTTCAGAATCCTAAAATAACTTTTCGTTTAAAAATATCGGACATTTCGTTTTAAAAAAGGGCTAAACTCTGAAACTACCGGCTCGATTCGCGCGAAAATTTAGCCGTAGATGCCGAGGGCGGCCAGGGGTAAAAATAGCTTTAGCAGATTCCAAAAATACTTTTTCGTTTTTAAAATATCGGACATTTCGCGCTAAGTTTCATTTATAGCATCATATACAATAATGACGTCATACATCCAAGGCTGAAGTTTTCTCGAATTTTATTATATTAAAGAAAATTGTATTTTTAGCAAAACAACGTTTGCCGGGTCAGCTAGTTGTAAATATAATATACTAGAGCGAATATAAAGATTTTTTATTTATAAAAATTTTTCTTATCAATTTTTAATAATAATTGTTTTTTAAAGTTTTCGTCTGATAAGCAGGAACGGTTGGCAGTTAATACAGGATTAGCTATACTAAAAACCCGCTCCACAGGGGCCGATGAGGGGATTTGAGTATTATACTTAATAAACAAATCTTTTAAAGCAGGAAATTTATTAAAAACATTTAATGTCCTTCGCTTTAAAAAATTGCAATAAGATATCATCCTCCAATCCGCCCTCTACTTCCTCGACAAAAAATGATATTTCCGAATTTACAGTTCTTTCATCATCAATTCTAGGGATTTCGAACCCTTTTTTCAATAAAACTAAAAGTTTATTCTTTTTTACATTTAGTAATTATTAAATTCGGTCCTTTATATTAAATGAGTATTATCATATTTTGACATAAATAAAAAATGGTTTTTTAAATTTAACGAACGTTAAATTTGAACACGTTCATCAAACAAGGAACGCGTTCACGTTCATTATAAAAAAGGAACGCCGTTCATCGATTTTCTTAAAATTTTGAACGCGTTCATTCACAACACTATTAAAATGTAATGATTTGCGGCCTTAGATCATAATTGCTCAATATTTATCCATTTTTTAAATATATACTGCTACCCTTATTATAAGAAAATGTAATCAAAATTTTGTTCCCCTAAATCAGTCTTGTTAAGGAGAGCGGCGCCCCGGAGCGCCGCTACATTTTTTCAAAAAAAGCTGGAGCGCCCCTCCTTTTTAAATATGAAGAGCGGGTGCGGGAGTAGCTCCTTTTAGGGCTGGAGCGGAGGAGCGATATTCGTTAATTAAAATTTAATGAAAATAATTTTATTTTATTTAAATTTATTCATTAATAAATGTTGAGCCGAGTTTTATATTGATTTTTCATCTAATCATTTGAAACATTAAACATCAGTTTTCCTTTTTATATTGAAATTTTTTTTAAAATCTTGTAAGTCATATTAATATTCATTTTATAGATATAATAAAAAATAGTTTTATTGGGAAAATCAATATTTCTTTATTTTATAATTTTTTTTTTAAATGGTTTTAATTTTTAGTTGAGCTTGGGTTGTCAAATATGATGCTCTTTTATATTTTTATATTTATTTTGTCATTAAATGTTCAACCTCCTTTTTGTACATTTTTTTTTCTAAATTTAAAGTATTTTTTTGAATCATGTTCAAAATAACGACAGTTCATAATACTGACAGCCTAACAAATTACACATAAAATCTAAAATTAAAATAAGCAAAAAATATATGTACATATGTTTAAACAAATAATTGTATATAATACTATAAATTGAATTATATATAAGCAATTACTACATATTTAATATAATATATTATACACTAAATTATATAATTAATAAATAAAAATTATTTGGTATAGGGTGGTATATAATTAAGTGTATATAATAAAATAAATGTAATTATTTAAAAGCAATTCATACATACTTATTACAAAGCTTGAAGTTCCAATTTAGAGTTTATTCAAATATAACATAAGATCCCAATAATGCGCAATTCATTACATTGTCACGTGTTAATGCCATGTTGTTTTATATAAATATGTTTAGGTAATAACATTGTATACTCATTTATTACAGTACTTAATATATTAAATACTAAATTATATAAATAGAAAATACAAATTAGTTTGTTATAGGGTAGTATATAGTTAATATAATAAAATATATGTAATTATATAAAAGCATTTTATACATACTTAATATATTCAATACTAGATTATATAATTAATAAATACAAGTTAGTCTGGTTAAGGGTGGTATATAATTAAGTGTATATAATAAATAATATGTAATGATATAAAAGCAATTTATACATACTTAATATATTAAATACTAAATTATATTATTAACTAATACACGAAGTTTGGTATATATAATAAATTTAAGTATTATAGAGTGCTATCTCATGCCTCTAGATTCTTGTTTACAAGTTGATTAATGGAATATTTAGAATGATAATTGATATAGTTAGAGAGTATATATAATCTCAGCTTAAAAATATAGGAGATTTGCTAATGTTTTTTGTACTTTAATAGAGAACATATTAAATTTTAAACGGCCAATCTCTAGCCATTAGATTAAATAGAAATTATTCATACAATTTATGATGCTATATAACTTAATTTAGATCCCTAGAAATTGTAAAGATTATTAAATATGATTAGTATCAAATGTGCATGTGATTAGTAAGCTTTTGTATTAATTTTTTCTATTATTTTATAGCAAATTTCTTTATACTTAAATCAATAACTATATCTACTTCTATTTTATTTTTATCTACCTCTATTAATGTTTACTTATTGATGTACTATTATATTGATATATAAGATGATTGATGGAAACTCTTACCCCACTTTTTACATTTAATGCTTAAAAAAGAGCCTAGATAAATCTTGTTCTTGTTTTAAAAAGATCTAATTAGAAAATGTTATAGCAGGTTGTGAAAATCTGGTAGCTATCAACTTTTATAAGAATGTGAAAAATTTTATTATTTGCCAAACTTATTTTCAAGAAATATCAATAAGTTCACACTTTATAGCATTTCAAACTTTAAACTCCAGCTCAGTATTTTGCGCAATCTTTTGCCAGAGATTTTAAATTAAAAGTTTCACATTTAAAAAGTAGTACTTTTGCAAATTCTTTAAAACTTTCATATGTCTTATGCTGACTATATTGCTACTTAACAACATACATTGTAGACTTTTATTTGGTATAACTATTGTCAGTATAATGACTTGACTTGTGTCTCGTTCATGTAAAATATTAGAAACACTAGGCAAATTTATAATAAGGTAATGATATGCCATTCAGACTCTGAAGCTGTTGAAGGGCAAGAGGCAGTAGGCCTCTTTTGACTTGTCATATATAGGTATGAGGAGTAATACATGAGTAATCCTCCTTTTTGGGACCTAGGATATTCTGGGCAAGACACTAGGTTAATAAATATAAATTAGTTAAATCTTAGATAAAAATACATATTTTGTGAAGATGAATGAAATAAATAAAAATAACTAAGTAGTATAAATATCAAAAAATACCTCTTTTCATTTGATTGGTAACATCCATAATTTGTGGATTATCAGTAGGTATGAAATGGCTTATTTGTGTATTAGGACTAGGAGTGGCCACACTTTGCTGGTCTAAAAAAATATTACAAAAATTAAACAATAAAATACTTTGTGGCTGTTCTTGCCTAACTAAAACTCTAGGCAGTACTCTCGGATAGTTGGTAGAAACACTTATTGACTGGCTTCTTTGTGTATTAGGAGTGGCCACACTTTGCTGGTCTAAAAGATTACAAAAAAATTAAGCAATACAATACTTCGTGGCTGTTCTTGCCTAACTAAAACTGTAGGCAGTATTCTCATATAGTTGGTAGAAACACCTATTGACTGGCTTCTTTGTGTTTTAGGAGTGGCCACACTTTGCTGGTCTAAAAGATTAAAAAAAAATAAAGCAATACAATACTTCGTGGCTGTTCTTGCCTAACAAAAACTGTAGGCAGTATTCTCATATAGTTGGTAGAAACACCTATTGACTGGCTTCTTTGTGTTTTAGGAGTGGCCACACTTTGCTGGTCTAAAAGATTACAAAAAAATTAAGCAATACAATACTTTGTGGCTGTCCCTGCACAATTAAGGCTCGAAGCAGCAGTTGATTAGATGCAGAGATAGATGGGAGATTATTCTGGCCTAGATAATATATATTTGAAAATAAATGAAATTGTACTTGTAGGCATGAATAATAATTAAAAATATTGCACTTTGTGATATGGTAAAATTTTAAAATAAACGGTAAAATGAACGTTATAATGATTGGTTGTTTACTTAAGATATATGACATATCCTATAAATTTTAGTTGCGAAATTGTCTATGAATTTCATAGGTTGTCAGTATTATGAACTGTCGTTATTTTGGACAGAAGCGATTTTTTTAAATTGAATTGGATTCATGCCCAAAATTCAATGAGACAAAATATAATGGCTACAGTCCAAAATGCCACACTCAATATCACGGAAAATTAAATCTCAAATGGGGAGGGAATTTGATGTGCATCTAATCCTAACCCTAACCTAAAACGCTAACCTAAAACGCTGACCTAAAACACTATCCTGAACCTTAACCCTGTCCCTTAAAGTTTTATAGTGCAGCAATAATTATTAAAGGCATACGCATGCGCATTATTAAAATGCGCAGATGAATCTGACGCATAATGTGGAAAACCGATAATAACGAATCCCATTCATAATGCCAATCATCCACAATGCCAATGACTGTATTATTTTTAAGTAATAGCTCATTATACAGTTAATTCTATTATAATGATTATATTATATCCATGTGTCATTATTGTACTTATAATATTCCCTAACCCTAGCCCTAACACTATCCCCTAACCCTAACCCTAACCCTACCCCTTAATTTTGATTGGTTAAGCCATTGGCGGTCTAAAGCATTGGCATTATGGACGATTGGCATTGTGAACAGAAGCGATAATAACGAAAGTACTTACAAACAAGATATATGATCTAAAATATCAAATTAAAAAGAGTTAATTACATAAATAAATATATACAATATATTATATATATAAATATGTGCTGTATATTACATACATTATAATATACCATAATTATATCGTTATTACATATATTTAAACCCATCTTTATAATCCTAAGTATATAAACACTAAAGATATACATTTACAATTATATAAGCACAATATATGATTATAATTTTAGATATACATATATAAAAATATGAATAATAATGTTAGAGTATTATATTTATATATATATTTATATTAAGGATAGTTTAAAAGTACATATTTATTTTTATATTTTTTATAAAATAGCCATAGTGTATTGAAATACTATAAATTTCTATTCATTATATATATTTACTTGTACATATAGGCACTATATATAATGCTATGCAAATTTATTTATGCTCATATATATATATACATAATTATAATTCTTTAAATAATATTTATGTACAATGCATACTTACTTGTATATATGTTTATGTAGGTACTCTATATATTATATGTATATATAGAATTTACTATCTAGTAAATTAGTTTTTCATGTTTAGATTAAAGTTTTTGGGTCTCCCAAATACTATTGGGAGATGCATCATCCCAAATAAAGTCCCTCTCTTATTGCCCAGCTTTTTATATTAAATAGGCAGAACTTACCATCTGTTAAGTTTTTTTTTAGTTTCTAGATTCTAAAATTTTTAAGGTGTCTCTCTTTTTAAGTAAAAAAATGACATATAAGTCTGTGAAAAATAATAGTTGCTTGACATAATTAGGCTTTTGCTTTTAAAATGCCAAAAATTTAAATTTAGATAGTTCCCTTCAAGTAATTAAAAACATATAAGTTTGTGAAAAATGATTGTTGCTTGACATAATTAAGTTTTTGCTTTTAAAATCCAAAATTTTGATTTAGATAGTTCTCTTCAAGTAATAAAACAGCATATAAGTTTGTGAAAAATGATTGTTGCTTGACATAATTAGGTTTTTGCTTTTAAAATGCTGAATATTTTGATTTAGATAGTTCTCTTCAAGTAATAAAACAGCATATAAGTTTGTGAAAAATGATTGTTGCTTGACTTAATTAGGTTTTTGCTTTTAAAATGCTAAATATTTTGATTTAAAAAGTTCTCTTCAAGTAATAAAACAGCATATAAGTGTGTGAAAAATGATTGTTGCTTGACATAATTAGGTTTTTGCTTTCAAAATGCTAAGGAATTTGTATTTAGATAGATCCCCTCAGGTAACAAACAACATATAAATATGTGAAAAATGATTGCTGCTTGACACAATTAAATTTTTGCTTTCAAAATGGTAACCATTTTATTTTTGATAGTTACCTTTAATTAATAAGCTTGACATAATTATGTTTTTGCATTTGAAGTGCTAACAAATTCTGAAATAGATTCTTTCAAGTAATAAAGCAACACATTTCAACTTATTTGTATTTACAAATCAACTAAAAATATTATTTATTAAAGTGTCTGTATAAGTAGCTAAGTATATAGGTATAAATCTATAATAATAATCATATATTGTGCTTACATAAGTGTAAATGTATATATTTAATGCTTATTTATTTATTAATTGCTATGCAATTTATGGGCTCGTTTTTGGTTGTCCGTTGTCCGTTGATCGTTGTCCGTTGATCGTTGTCCGTTGATGTCCGTCCGTTTACCCTCCAATGTATATATTTACTTAAATTAATATTTTGTTCTTGTTAATACCATTGATAACATGACTTTTTGACCGTCCGCAGGCTACTGACCATTGAAAAAAATCACCATTGGCCAAATAAATCAGATTTTTTTTCGTTTTTGAATAGGTTAACATTGATAATTACCCTATGCCCTCCACTACAAGAGCCTATGCATCTACTGATATGGGTCCCTGTGCCCCTATTTAAATTAAATTAATATTTTGTTCTTGTTAATATCATTGATAATTTGACTTTTTGACCATCCGCTGGCTACTGACCAATGAAAAAAATGACCATTGGCCAAATAAATCGAATTTTTTTTTCGTTTTAATAGGTTAACATTGATAATTACCCTATGCCCTCCACTACAAGGGCCTATGCATCTACTGATATGGGTCCCTGTGCCCCTATTTAATTAAATGCTATGCAATTTATGGGCGGGCTCGCTTTCCATTTTAATTGCTATGCAATTTATGGGCTCACTTTCCATTTTGTTTGTCCGCCTATTCGGCGTGCTACACCGCATGTCTTGTGCTACACCGAATGTCTTGTCACGCACCGAATGTCTTGTTTTGTTTACTTTTAATTTTTGTTAATTTTTTTTTTGATTCTTATGATTACCATTGCTATTATGACTTTTTGGCCGTCCGTTGCCTGCTGACCAATGGAATGAAATGACCACTGGCCAAAGTATGAATCGAAAATTATTTTTTTCGTTTTTTTTGACTATTATGATTGTTCCTGTTACTACCATTGCTATTATGACTTTTTGGCCGTCCGTTGCCTGCTGACCAATGGAATGAAATGACCACTGGCCAAAGTATGATTCGAAAATTATTTTTTCCGTTTTTTTCACTAACATTGACAAATACCCTATGCCCTCCCCTAGTAGAGCCTATGCCTCTACTGATATGGGTCCCTATGCCCCCCCCACAAAAGCCTATGCCTCTCCTGATGTGGGTTCGAATCCCGGAGAGGCCAAATTTATTTTTTATTTTTTTGTTTAAATTTATATATTGTTCTTGTTAATACCGTTGGTAATAAGACTTTTTGGCCGTCCGTTGGCTGCTGACCAATGGAAAAAAATGACCATTGGCCAAATTGTGAATCGCAATTATTTTTTTCGTTTTTTCACTATTATGATTGTTCTTGTTACTACCATTGATAATATGGCTTTTGGCCGTCCGTTGGGTGCTGACCAATAAAAAAAATGACCATTGGCCAAAATGTTAATCGCAATTATTTTTTTCGTTTTTTTTTGACTATTATGATTGTTCCTGTTACTACCATTGCTATTATGACTTTTTGGCCGTCCGCTGGCTCCTGACCGATGGAAAAAATGATCATTAGCCAAAATGTAATTCGAAATTTTTTTTTTCGTTTTTTTCTACTCTTATGAATTTATATCCACTTTTACCGTGTCCTGGCTGCTGACCAATGGAAAAAATGACCATTGGCCAAAATGTGATTCGAAAATTTTTTTCGTTTTTTTTACTCTTATGAATTTATATCCATTTTTACCGTGTGCTGGCTGCTGACCAATGGAAAAAAATGACCATTGGCCAAAGTGAGCATCAAAATTTTTTTTCCGTTTTTTGGCTATCATTAACTTATAGAGTATCTGTTGGTACTGACCAATGGAGAAAAATATAATTATACATATGAACACTATTTGTGATCACACATAAAGTACATGGTCAAAACCTACATATTGGTTTTAGTTCTTTTGACGCATATTTTGCAAAATTGCCAATGCATTTGATTAGTTTTCCGTATTTCCAGCTTTCCACATTTTGCGTAGAAGTGAAAAATATACATTTAGTTATGGTAAAATTTTTATTTTGATCAATAAACTTGTAAAATAATTATTTTTTTATTTTATATTAATAAAATAAGTAAAACAAAATAAAAAAAAAATTAAGTACCTAAAAAGATATTCAAACTGCTCAAAATATTGTCAATTTCTTATTTAAAAAATCTACCTTAATAATTTGATTTAGATTATCAGTTAAAAATAAAGTTGATTTTTATAAAATAAATTTAAATTATAAATTTATATTTAGAGAGTACATGTTGATCAATATTCAAAAATTGCAAATCATATCAATAGATATAATAAAAAAGATATTATCCAAATATAAAGTCTTCCTCTTCTGAGAAAAAACAGTCAATATTAAATTTTAGTCAAAAGACATATGAACCTACAAAAACTGAAGAAGATAATGCAATAATTGATTATGTCATTGAGACACTAGTTCCTTTATCAACTGTAGATAATCCTAGCTTTTTGATAAAAACGTTTTCCCCTTCAGCAAAGGTAATTTGCCGCCAAACACTGATAGCAAAGATAGGTTTGCGTTATGATAAAATGATGGATGATATTATCATATAATACAAATAAAACGTTTTGAAAAAAAAATATGATTTTGTTTCGTGTAGCTTCTAAAAAAATGAAAATCAAAGGAGCGGATATGGAGCGGCACTCCATTAGTTAGAGCGGGAGCGCTCCTTTTAATATGTAGTAGCGGGAGCGGGAGTCGCTACAAGGAGCGTTAACAAGACTGCCTTAAATTTTTGGGCAACTGTATCTTTAACTTTGCCCGTAAATTTGTACATGGGCGTAGCCAGGGGGGGCCGCCCCACCCCACCTGCCCCCCCCCCTAAATGACAAAAAGAAATTCAATACAAAAATCCTTAAAAATTAAAAAAAAGATTATGTTTTGCTCCCCGCCCTTAAAATTTAAAACGATTTCCACGCCCCCCTAATCCAAAACCAAGGCTACGCACATGCTTATAAGTCAATACATAGACTTTTTATAATAATGTTAGTGTAAATTTTATGTTTAAACTTTCTATAATTTTAACGATTCAAATATCAGCTAAGGTGGAAGAAAATGTAAGATCAACAACGGGTTAATGAAAATTTTTGACTAGAGTAAATTTTAGTTACACTTCCTCTACCTTATAACATTTTAGCAATTTATAATTGCTCTCTGTCTGTATTTACATACAGTGGCGTAGCCAGCATTTTTCCCTTGGGGTAGGGGGCCCAACCTAAATTTTACACCAGTGGGAAGCGGTTGAGCCCTACAAAATTTCTTTGGCCCGAGCCCGACTTCTAAAATTTATTTTGCCCGAGCTCGGCCCGAGCACAAAAGACTTTTAATTTTTGGCCCGACCCAAGCCCGAGCCCGACTCGATTTTTAAAAAAAAAAATTTGAAAAATTATATTTGTGAAAATTATTTCACCATCTATAAATATAAAATGCACTAGTTAGATTGTTATTACTAACAATTCGCGATTATGATAATTTTGTAACAAATCCATTTTCACTCGTTACAATTTATTTAGCTTATAATTCTAAACTCAAAATCTAAATTTATAAAATATATTTTTAACAAGTACAATTAAAAAACTTTTTTAAATATTCACTTATCTTATTTGTAAAGTTCTAACAGACAGTAGCTACGAATCTATTATTTAAATAGGAGTTGCAAATCAGGTCAGTTATATTATAATAGACAGGGGAAAAAAGCTGAATTTTGGAAGCTATTAAGTACGCTGTGCGAAGTTAATTATTATTAAATATCAAGTTCTGATTATTTAAATGATATTTTATAAGAGATTAATTTGCTTTAGTTCAATTCGGGCCAGGCTCGGGGAGGCCCGATTATTATATAAAAATCTGCCCGAATCTGGACCGAAACCCGAACGGGCCGGGCCGGGCTCTTACTAATTTTTTACAAAAAGCGAGCTCAAGACGGTATATAAAAACTCTTATTTTGCATCTTTAAATATTCTATTATAATTTTTTTATGAATAAACAATCTACATATATGTTAAAGATATTAATAATAATCATTTAAGAAATTATAATTCTCTAAATATTAAATTAGTCTTCTCTAAAGTTTATAGATTTTTAAATAATGTGAATATTCGAAATGCGCGTTGTTAACGATAAAATGAATAAACATAGATATAATGGGTCTACTTATTTTTCCTGCTAACTAAGGGTCTCGTCAGTTTAAATAAGCAATTAAGTTAAATATAAATAAACCCTTATTTAATGTGTTTAAAAGTTAAAATTTTGCATGTGTTGGCAGACAGGTTAGCTTTAGAGCTTTAATGTTTATTTGAAATCTACCCACTACAGAAACTGTTATTTGTATTAATTGGTAAGTAATAAATATCCAACTTCTCATTTGCATCCTTTATTCTAATACATCACAATGTACAATTGGGTTATACAATATAAGTCAATCATGAATCGGATAAAGTTTCTCGATATATATATAAAGAATGAAAGGGACGATGGCCGTGGTTAAATTGCCGTAAGATCCATCTGCTAGAAAGAGCGACATCTACGAGTAATTGGAGGTGTAGGGTAAGGGGGACCGTTTGGTTCTTCCATGCTACCACTGGACCAACGTGATCTAAAGATGGAAAATAAAATATCCTCCCCGCCCCACACGACTAACGAGTTGAAAATAAAAATAACTGATTCCGCAGGACTAAATTAAATAACTGATCATACAATTAAATAACTGCTCCTATCATGGTCAAATGCCCTTTATTTAAACCTTGTATGCCCTCCTCATTTGAATGAGGGATGCCGACCGTTCGACGTCTGCATCTACTTAGTGCACGTCTATTTACATAACGAAAAATCCTATATCTTTATTCACACGCTCATTATTCTCCCCCTTAGTGGGAAAGATACAACAAGTAATCTCATCTGCATAGACGCGAACAGCCTAGTTATCACGGCTACAACAAACAAGTAATCTCATTTGCATAGACGCGAACAGCTTAGTTATCACGGCTACAACAGTAAGTAATTCTATACATTTTTGTTACATAGTGTGCCCGCTTAATAACGTGATATTAAATTTTATTTGAAGTTATTTTTAAAACAGATATAAAATCTAAAGCGGATAATATAAATAAAGTAGCACAAGCGATAACACGGTCATAAAATTTTATATAAAAAAATAGTTAGCCATTTTAATTTTTTAAATTTTTTTGGGGGAAAAATTTCAATGGTATAAAAATTTTTAAAGTCGATACATGTCGAGATCTCGTCGAGACGAGATCGAGATTTCCCTAACGCGAGACGAAATCGAGATTTTCCAGTGGCGTAAATTAGGCCCCCCTGTTTTTTGATTAATAACTAAATTAAATGGGATAAAATATTATAGTTTAGTTACATAAAAATATTTCAGACAGTTATTAAAACCTAGAAACATAATATATACATCTAATTTAGTTTAATTTAATTTTTGACAAAATGCGTTGTAAAATTTCCGAATATGATTGTAAAAATTGCTACGAAAAAAAACTCGTTTAAACATTTATTTCTCGTGAAAACATCAGACCGCCTCAGGGCGTAGATAACTAAGCGATTATTATAATGTTCCTCATTCTATATAATATTAATACTTTTATCATTTAACATATTTGTCTAAAACTTTCTGCTAGAACCGATCACGGTTGATAACTAAATTGCCTGCCAAGGCCAGCCAAAACTCCTTAATTGCCCAATTCACAAATGCTGTATGAACAGCCGGGCCCAAAATGACGATTTTAAATTGCAAGAATTAATTTTACCTCATTTACAAAAAATTTTGATCTAATTCTAGAATTTTTGTAAATAGAAAGATGACAAAAAATCGTAAACTATAGAAAAAATCTCATTATGGTGCCCGCCCAAGCCTACTTAAAAATCTCAATTTAGAACGGTAGCCTGTTCGACCCCTTAGCCGAGTGGGCCCAGCAGCGAACCCGACTTTTTGGTTGTTTAAATTTTAATTTTAATTACAAAAAAATGGGGGGATTTGCCAGATTTCCCCCTCCCCTCCCTCGTAAAAATCCTGGCTACGCGCCTGAGATTTTCATAATCGCACCCGAGATAAGACGAGATTTTGCTTACGAGACAGCGAGATCAAAACGCTACCTGGGTTAATTAGGTTTTAATTTATCTTAAACTTTCACGTACTCCCTCTATTTAATATCCCATAATCGTCCCAGTCTAAAATCTCCCCCCCTTTCAATCCCATAAATTTTTTTGCATATATCAGCATGTAAGATACTATAATACTAGTACTACACTTCTTTCATCCTCTCCAATCAATCTGCCCTCACTCTTTTCATAACTCTCTCTTAAAATTTCATGTTAGATTTTTTTATCAATTGCTATGCAATTTATATTATTAAGTTTAGAAATTTAATTTAAAAAAATTAAAGGCTTAAATGTCAATTACCTAAACAATTCATTATTAAATTTTATCTAAATAACTTGGAATTCTGAAAATAAATATGTGAATGAAATTTTTATTAAATCTTACCTAAATATTTTTATAGTCTTGAAGAATTTAATTAAAATTTTTTTACGCAACCATACAAGTTTAAATATTAAAATTAATTATCGCAGCATAAAGTTTAGATTGCAGAATTACAATTTAACTTTTATATTAAAAAATCCAATTGAATCCTTATTAAAAAATATTGATTATTTAGGACGTCTGTGTTAAAACGAGGTAACTTTATGAACCGATCTTGTCAACTTGTGCTCTTTTTAATCGTATCCGTGCTCGTCTGGCTTTCTTCATTTACTAATCTATATAAATCCTCTTCTCTCCTTCAAAAATCAGCATTTGTATGTCTAATATACGTATAAAATAATTACTTTTTAGATATTGCCCATCTTTATAATATTTTCCCTTGGTTTGAGCTTAATTATTACACTTGCTTACCAAGTTTTAACCTTTAACAATTGCACCAAAGCAGCAGTTGAGCTTAAAAAAGTACGAGTATACAACTTTTTTTATATTATATTTCCTTATCCTTCATAAATAATATATTTAATAAATTTTGAAAATTGTACACAAGTTTGATAGTATTATATACTGAATGCTTCTATATATAGCATTTTCTTTTTATCTATTGTGTTTAATACGCTGATTGTTTATTTAATTATTTTTTTAGCAAATTAAACAGGCTAGAGAAGAATTAAGTGCAAAGGGAATTATATTCTAACCAAAATAGGTAAAATTATATATAATAAAATTTTTACCTGCCTTATTTTGAATCATTATTTGCACGATAATTTATAGAATATACAAAGTGTGTTATATATATTTGTTTAATCATTTTAACTTTGTGAATTGCCCTTTTAATTTGTTTAGTTTGTCGATTAAATTTTTTAAACTTCTTCATTTTATAATTTACCTAGTTCAATTTAAAACTATACTTAGTTTAGATTATGGTTAATTAATTATATTTAGAATTTTGTTGGTAATCACTAAATAAGTAATTTAGCTCTTTAAGCTGATAAGTTAATCAAATTTGCTGATGAAAAATAGCATTTATTGCTCTATGTCACTTATCTACCCTACTTACCTATAAAATTTAAGTATTTGAGAAAAAGAAGTGGCAATCTTTTTAATCCTAAATTGTCTGGTATGGATTTGCATTTCAATTCACAGTGTTTTGGGTGAGATTTTTGAATTGAAAACTTTTCAAGTTTTATGATATAACTAATCTAACTAAGTTTTAAAATGTGAAAACTTTTAAATCATATAACAAAATAATACTATTATAGCAACAAGGCAATGAGTTTTTAATAATAAAATAACAAAACTCATTTTTTATTTAAAATTTGGTGTATATTTTATTATTTTTGGTCAATATTAAAACAAAATATTTTAATTTTAATTGCTAGAACTTTAATTATACTTATTACATTGAAGAAATATTTGGTATTGATTAATTTAAAGAATAACACATACACTTTTTAATTGTACTATAATATATTTAGAACAAATTAA
The DNA here is from genome assembly GCA_964036665.1 of Gordius sp. MW1. Taxonomy (NCBI): domain Eukaryota; kingdom Metazoa; phylum Nematomorpha; class Gordioida; order Gordea; family Gordiidae; genus Gordius; species Gordius sp. MW1. The sequence goes on from OZ038530.1 coordinate 19,539,307, forward strand.
GAGGGTAAAATTATTAATTTAAAATAAAATCTGTTAAGGAAGAACTATTTTTAGTTTTAAATACTCTTATATAAAAATAAATATGCTTTCTTAGTTATTTTATCCAAAATACTTTTTGATAGTGCTTAACTCATTATGCACATGATGACGTAACTTTGATTGGTGAGATCAAAATTAAAAACTATTTTATTGCCTCATGTGTGTAGTTAGTATTAGAATAGAGGGGGACAATAATGATTTGGGGAGGGAAAAATGATCATTTGAAATTTTAGCCATAATTTTAATAAATTTCATTAAATTTTTGGATTTACTGCTCCCCCTTAGCTACGCCCATATATTGCCTTGCCTCTAACTAAAAAACAAGTTTATGATCCGTTTTAGACAAAATTATCAACATTTAGCTCTATTAATTAAAATTTAGTTAAAAAATATCTTTTTTAAAAGCCCTGATTTTGTTCTAATTCTTAATAATGGCTTATGCTTGATTGGAATGCTTTATCGTTAAGAAAAATGTGCACATTTATAATTTTATTGCTTTTTTGCCTGTGTATTTGCGTTATAATCTTTCAACATTATGTGATGTTGTAGTATGAGACCATTGACTGAACAAGAAACTCGGCTCCTCTTCCAAAAACTCATCAAATACATCAGTCCCGATAGCGTTAAGTTGCTGCTAGCCAGACCCGACGCCACTTACTGTTTCCGCCTCCACAAGGGCGATCGCGTTTACTACGTCCGAAGGTACCGAAGGGTTTTACATGTGTTTTTTTGCGCTCACTCTCGTTTACCTTTTTATGCCAATCAAGCGTTATCGGCAAAAAATTGGAACTAATTAGTAAGAATCAGCTTGTATTATGTTAAGAAATAGATTAAAATTGGTTTTAAGTCCGTATTTCTAGCCAGTGATTATTGTAGCAAGCAAGCGTTAAGCCAAATTTGAGAAGTGTCCAACTTAGTTTGGCCCAAGCGGCGACATTGTGATATAGAGCAGTGTTTTCCAACCATTTTCAGGCATCGCCCCCTCCCCTCTAATAATAATCAAAATACAATTTTTAAAGCTGTTAGCTTAATCTATATGATATTGCCATAGACTAGATAGACTGCTCATCAACACTTCGGGTCAAAATATATAATGGCCAAAATCAGGGAACCAATCAGAACCTTTAAAATTATAGCCGGTTAACGTGTATTTATACACCGTTTCAAATAGTTCCTAAAATGACTAATATTTTGGTCCAATATATTAAAAATATGATTATTAAATCCTTAAATATTGGCAAAATGTAATATGGGCAAGGGTTAGATTTAGTTTGGGAAATATATTTGTTATTATGTCATCATTCATACATACATACATAAATACATACATACATACATACATACATACATACATACATACATACATACATACATACATACATACATACATACATACATACATACATACATACATACATACATAGAATCTGGTTCAGTAGGCGATTTTTCAGTTCGCGATCATTGAACACGTGACTGCAACATAATCATTATGCAAATTAAAAATTAAAATAATATAGTATAAATATGATATAATACCATAAATATAATACAATAAAATAAATATTATACAACAGATTAAATACAATACAATATAATATATATTACATTATACAATTAATATAACCCTAACCCTAATTGGTTGTCGCCTAACAGGTCAGTCGCCAACAGTACAGAAGCGCATACATACATACATACATACATACATACATACATACATACATACATACATACATACATACATACAAAATGGTGGTTTTTTCCACCATTTTAAATGGTGGAAAAAAGGCCTTTTTTCCACCATTTTAATGATAACATAGTAAAGTAGTGATTGTTTAGATATATTAGTAGTATTTGTAAATTAAATAATCTTAAAAAGGTGAATAAAAAATATTTAATTAGGTGGATATCAAAAACGGCAGTCTAAAATAAATATCATTTATACAATACTTAAAGATTAAAATTGTGTTTAATAATATCGCGCCATCTATATTTCGTATGATATTAATTTTTGTCGTTCGTTCAAATTTATAAACAAGATAAATTGACTGTTAAAGCGCAAAATGACATGGTTGAAATACACCAGTTGTTGTCTTCAAAATGGAGAAAAATTTGACAAACAATTTACCATATGGAACATATGGCATGAGCAGTCTATCTAGTCTATGGTATGACAGCTAAATGGTCGAATTAACAGTAAAAATAATCTTGCGGGTTCGGGTTGCAATTTAATACTAGACGGGCGGGCCTAGCATAATATACAATAATTAATACATCCGCACGCATCCCATATTCCTGCAGGGATATCCTCAAGTTGGCAGCCAACCTAGCTCGCGATAACTTAGTCAGCCTGGGTGTGTGCTTTGGTAAATTCACCAAATCCGGCACCGCTTTTCGCCTAGCCATCACGGCTCTCTCCACCCTAGCCCCGTACGGGAAGTACAAAATTTGGCTCAAGCCCGGGGCCGAACAACAGTATCTGTACGGCCACAACGTGGTCAAATCGGGTCTAGCTCGGGTGGCCGAGGACGTCCCAAAGTACGCGGGCGTTTTCATATACGGCGGTTCGGGCAGTAATTACAAGGGCGGCAATAATAACCAAATCGACTCCTCCGTCCCCCTAGGCTTCGGGGTCGCGGCTAAATCGACTGTGGAGTGTCGAGGTGCCCAAGACCCCTTGACAGTGGTTTGCTTTCACCAAGCCGACGTGGGTGAATATCTCAGGAACGAGAGTTACCTAGCTTGAACGAAAAAACCCCACTGCCAAACACCTTACCTTCGCGCGCACTCTCTCTTTATACTCTTATAAATTTGTATAAATATAACTCTTATTGGTTCGACGCCTTCGCGATATCTTTTTTAAACACGCCCCGCACCACATTCGCTAATTCGCGCGCGCCCGCTAGCAATCGAACCCAACACAGTGATTTTCTAGTAAGTCATCAACGATCGGCCCATCCTTATTCCCATATAAACTCTGCGTGCAACTATGGATGGGGCTCGTAAACCGTGGCCTAAGCGCTGCCTGAAAGCCATCAACGAGTCGATTCCGATAATCGTAGCCTGGATCCTCCTGCTCGGAACCGCGGCAGCCTATAGCTACGGTCCTGCCCGATGGCTGGTCCAATCGAATTCCCGAACAGGTATAACCAACCCTAGATTTTTGTATATAGGTTTTTTGCTTAAACCTTAATTTGAAAGGTTATAGTAATTTAATGCAAATATGTTGGCTTTGAATTACGTTTTAGCGCTAATTAGCCAATCTTTATTCGCATATATCACTTGTGCCCATATCGGATTAATTAAGATCGGGTCATGTTAAATTGAAACTGTTGCGATTTATTTGGAATGCTTTCTCTTTAACATGGGAAATTGGTAGCATTAATAGTTTTCTATGTGCAATCTCCCATATTTTGAAATTGATTTTAAAGGGTTAACGCTCAAAAGCTAAGCTACTTTTCACATTAAACTTATCTCTAAGACTGCTTTTTATTTAAAACGGCTAACGTTGTAAAACGACTGGGTTTTGTTTGGTCGGCCTCTGGGTTTAGTCAACAAAACATAAATAGACCAAAGATTTTTTGGTCGCTTGGTCGAAATTTGAAAAACATACCAGATTCGACCCTCATTCTTGCTTGCTTAAACCGAAGGTCGACCGAACAAAACTCAGCTGTTTTTACAACACTACTTACCCCTATCCTAAATAAAGACAATCAAAATCACCTCGCTCAAGCTAATGTAAGTTGAAGTCAATGTTGTAAAAACGGCTGGGTTTTGTTTGGTCGATGTTTAATTTTAGTTGATTAAACATAAAGAGACCGTTTGACCAAAAAATCTTTGGTCACTTTATGAGACCAAGAGAAATAGATAAAAAAAACTTTGGTCTGTTCATGTTTAGTCGACTAAGGTCGACGCGACAAACCCAGCCGCCATTTTTACAACACTAGTAGTAATTATTCTCTTTTTTTGATCGCGCGCTAGCCGGTTACGACCACCAATTGATAATCATCCCGGCGCTGCAAGCGGTTCTCTTCTTCTTCGTCCTGGTCAATTTCGTCATGGCCATCCTCACGGACCCGGGCCGTTATCCTCGAGCCTTGCCGGGTGAGGACGAGAACGACGACCCCGACAACATCAGGGCTCCCCTCTACAAGCGCATCCAGTGCAGGGGCGTGAGCGTGCAACTAAAATGGTGCAACACCTGCAGGTTTTACCGACCACCCCGTTCATCGCATTGCAGCGTTTGCGATCGCTGTATCGCCACTTTCGACCACCACTGCCCCTGGCTACACAATTGCGTCGGCAAGGGTAATTATCGGTAAGCCGCTACAGTGACGACACCGTGTATTTTTTATCGTTACCACGAGGGCGGCCCGTCTTAATATACGATTCAACTTCAAAGTGCGCGAATTTTTGTTTGTTTCAATATGCGATATACATGCCGTGGAATCAACACTTTTACTTTAGTTACCATATAAAGATGCATTAATAAGTGTGATTAAGGGATAAATATTTGTTTTATGAGCAAAAACACAACAAAAATGACGTGACGCTCGTATTAAGGCGCGGCGCGGCTATGTTTTAACATGCATTCGCTTTTTTAATCTAGATTCACTTAAATATCCATTTCATCCGTAGTGGTGTTGTAAAAAGGGCCGGGTTTTGTACGGTCGACCTTCGGTTTTAGTCGACTAAACATAAACGAACTAAAGACTTGATCCCTTTTTCCTAGTCGCATAAATAGACCGAAGAATTAGGTCAAACCATCGGTCTGTTTATGTTGAGTCGACTAAAACCGAAGATCGACCGGGCCAGCCGTTTTTACAACACTAGACCATAGATCGATGCTGTAAAATTTGTATTAAAATGCGTATTTCAGCAACAAATTTTTGATAGCGAGGTTGAAATTTGATTTTTGACTTGGTATTTTAGCCGACTTGAAAAAAATTGCATTTTTCTTGGATATTATATAAGTTATAGCCGTTTTGCACGTGGTGTTCAATTTGTTTATTTAGCCACAAATTGACTTAACAATTTTTATAAACTTTTGAGTGGGGTTAGAGTTTTTAAATCTCGACTCTGTAGAACCTTAACTACAACTCTACATTTTTCTCATTTTGGCCTTTAAAATTGTCCCTTGATCTGTGGTGCGATCTTTGCCTAATAGTATGAAGCTTAAGCCGCAACTGCAGACACTTTTTTGCACGCGTCATCTAATATTTTCGATTATACATGATGAAGTTTTTTTTTGTAAATTTATATTTAATCATTTATTAGAAGCTATAAACATTATAAGAACAGCCACAAAATTAAAAAAAACCAAAAAAATATATGTATATGTTGTGTTTGCGCGCTCATCAGGTACTTTTTCATCTTTCTCATGCTACTCATGATCCACACCCTCACCATCTTGATCTTCAGCTTGATTTACGTGTTCAACAACTACCACCACCTAGTTACCGTGAACGGTCTCATGGCCCTTACCCTTTCAGTTATGGCTTTCGTCTTACTACTCCCCATAGCCGGTCTCTGTGCCTTTCACATAGTCCTGGTTCTTCGGGGACGCACAACCAACGAACACGTTACGGGGAAGTTTAAAGTAATGAAAGGGCTTGTTTTTAAGTTCTAAAATTTTATAAGCTGCATTAAGGGGCAGTGGGCTCGAATTATCTAGGCTTACATCTCAATCAATTACTATAGAAGCCAACGATCATTAGCAAGTCTATTTGCGAAAGCAAAATAAAGTCTTTTAAACCCGTATAAGTTTCCACAACAATTATTGAAAAATTACAAATTGGACAGGACGGATCGGACAACCAAAAACGAGCCCATAATTTGCATTGCAATTAATATAGCGCGAGCCTAAAGATATATTAAAAGTTGTTGGACATTATTTAATGGGTTTACCACACAATGTTTTAGGGCCGCCTTTTTGACAAAGTTTTACAAAGTTGATTTTTAATGGTCCAGCATGGGCCTGTTGTATTAACCGCTACGCGCCTTTAGAATCTTTTCTGAACAATTTTCACGTTCGCTCCATTAACATTCATTATTTTACTCGATTCTTAGTTAATTATCCAATAGGTAAGATCTAAGACAATTTACGGAAACACTTAAAAACTAGGTTTAATTTTATGAACTACTATTTTAATAACAAATAATTTCAATCGACGGATATGGCTAGCCCGTCACTTTGACCTAATATTTTATATCTTTAAGCTTAACCACAATTCGAATCATTCTTTCGAAAAATTTATATGATTATTGCACAAAATAAACTTTTTACTCATTCTTTTGCTCTCACGGCTAATATTACAAACGCTCTTTTAAAGCCCCTTGGATTCATTTATCTTCCACCCGTTTATGCCAAAGGCATGGGCGAGCCAGGAATGGAAATAGAGGGGGGCAATAATGATTTAGGGAGGAGCAAAATGATAATTTTTAGTAATTTTAGCTATAATTATAATGGATTATGGAAAAAATTGGATGCAGAGGGGCAGCTGCCACCCATGGCTACGCCTATTGTTTTAAAAAGGCTAGGTTTTGTTTGGTCGACCTTTGGTTTTAGTCGACTAAACATAAACAAAATCGAAGATTTTTTGGTCTGTTTATGTTTAGTAGTCATCGGCGTTAATACTGAGAGGACACTCTTTACCAGCAGGAGTATGCTTGGTGATAAAACTAAAGGTCGACCAAACAAAACCCAGCCGTTTTTACAACACTAGCTACGCCCATGACCGAAGGGCACAATTTTTTCAAAGGCGTAGGTTGGGAGCACGTCAGGGTCTAATTAATTAATTTACTTACTATATCCATATATTTCACGTTTCCATAATGCTCCAGGGTATCTCTAACCCCTACGACGACGGTTTTCAAATGAATTGCGAACACGCCTTATGCACACCCCATTTCGTCAAGCTGAGGTGCTGCCCCTTCACCTGGTACACCAAAGTTTGGGATCGTAGACTCAGGGTTCCTCTGCCCGATAGAGGGACCTTGGATGAACGCGACGCGTCATTTCAAAAGTGCGTGCACGGGAAGATCAAAGCTCTCAAACCGAGCCTGGCCAAAGCACCACCAAAACATAAGCGAGGAGCGACTAAAACGGCCTACAGTAGCGATCGGTAAGGATGTTCGTTTTAGTGTCCGTTAAAACGGCTGGGTTTTGTGTGGTGGACGTTTGTCTTTAGCCGACTAAAACCAAAGGTCTATTAAGCGAAACCCAGCCGTTTTTACACCACTAGTTTGTTTAAGCGCTCGTTTGCCTATTTCAGTAAGTTTGTTTGACTGTAGTTTCTGGATTAAAAAAGCTGATTTTGGTTATTCTTTTTGTGGACTAGGTGGATGCTTTACCGTATTTGTAAAAAAGCACCAACTCTTGCTTGCCCTCATATAGGCCCTTCGATATGGCATTTGGGAGTAATTCATAATAGAAGTGGCACTCCATGCATTTTCTTTTTCATATCTATATGTCCGCTTATATATCCTACTTATTTTTTGATACATATATAATTGGAATGGAATTAACTAAAAATTATTAAGATTTTTCAATTAAAGTATGGATGTATGTATTTGCTCCCATGACATTCAAGAGCTCAGATAAATCGGTAAGCTAAGGTAGATTGAGTCCCATCAGACACCTCACGGTGCATCTCGGGCCACGTTAACAACAGGTTACGTGTTTTTGTTAGTGAGTTATCTATATATATAAAGTAAAGTGTATATATGTATATAAGGGCTAATCTCTGAAACCACCGGCCCGATTCGCGCGAAAATTTACCCCTAGGTTCCCAGGGCGGCCAGGGGTAAAATAGCTTTTTCCCTAAAATTCCTTTTAGTTTTCGAGATATTGGGTTTTATGCGTTTTGACGTTCAATAAAATGTCAATCAAACGCACCTCCTCGAGTTCGTTGAAAATTTGAATATACAGACAGTTCTAGTTCTGTAGTAAAAGTGTATCACTTATAGTAGTTTGTAAAACGTAATCTTTTCTTAACGGTGACAACATAAAATTTATGAATTAAATTTCTTAAACGTCATCTTTTCTTAACGGTGACAATATAAAATTTATGAATTAAATTTCTTAAACGTCATCTTTTCTTAACGGTGACAACATAAAATTTAAGAATTAACCTGAAATAAATAAAATTATAGATTATTTGAGAAAATATATAGGTGAAGAAGATGAATTTTTCTCATTCTCTTTAAATGAGATATTTTACGAGAAAGATGAAAGTATATATAATTTAAATGTAATATAAAATTGTCCAACGTTGATTATTCTGAGTAAATGCTATTTATATATAAATGTCATTATTTATCTATCATTAATTTTTATTAAATGAGATATTTAAATGAGAATAAATTCTGAAACTACCGGCCCGATTCGCGCGAAACTTTACCCGTAGGTTCTCAGGGCGGCCAGGTGTAAAATAGCTTTTTCAGATTGCTAAAATTCCTTTTAGTTTTAAAAATATCGGACATTTCTCGGCCTTTTGGTTTTAAAAAAGGGCTAAATTCTGAAACTTCAGATCCGATTCGAGCGAAAATTTGGCCGTAGATGCCCAGATAGGCCAGGGGTAAAATAGCTTTTTCAGATTCCTAAAATACCTTTTTGTTTCAAAAATATCTGACATTTCCCGTCCAGTTTCATTTATAGCAGCATATACAATAATGACGTCATACATACAAAGCTGAAGTTTTCTCGAATTAGATATTTAAAAGTATAATAAAAATGTTACAGTATACGGTTAAAATTATTGGGGTTTAACAGACTATTTAAATTAAATAAATAAAATTTAAATTATGCAGTTTATGTCATTATTATCACGTGGTCGATCATAGAAGCATATTTTTAATAATTATCCATCCTTCAATTAATTATTTTATTATATTAAAGAAAATTGTATTCCAAATAAATCAGCTAACTAGAAAAATAAAATAATGGTATTATTGTATAATAACAATAAGTAACAGCATTAATAAGCAATTTTTTTAAAAACATTTAATTTTAGTCGGATTTGATGACTAAAACAGAATTTGCATTTGGTTTGTCTTATTATATAAATATATACTAAAAATAGTGGGTTCATAAAATCATTCGGACCTTTCACATTATAAATTATTTCATATATGACCCCATTTTAGATAAGTCTTATTAATAGCTTTTACTTAATTAACCACTTAAGGACTGAGCCAAAGCAACGCTTGGCCGGGCACAGCGAGTTATATATATAGTAGGTTAGTATCAAGGAAATATTAAATAAAATAATCTTTAAAATTAAAGTGTTTGATCGAATAAACAATGAACAAAAACAGTCATAATTTTTATTTTACGATTGACTGCCCAAATTTCGTTGTAGCCAAAAACGGGGCATGGATGTCAATGGGAAACGAGGAGGGAACGAGGAACAACACATCCCCTTAACCTCCTCATTCACTGGGAACGACAGGAATGACGACGGTCAAAATAGCTTGCCACACTCCAAAGAACTCGCCCAACTTCAACGACCAAACGCGGGTAATGCCGGTTCGGCCATTAAATCCATGCCTTCGCTCAAATTTCACAGGCCTAAAGAAAAAGGTTATATACATCGGGTGAATTTAAGCTTAAACAACCCCTCTTAAGTCTGCCTTTAAATTCTTGCTAATCTTTGATTAATCACAAATTTGTTGTTCAGTTGGCTATGCGTTTAGCATTCCGAGCTCATTCATCATACTAGTGTCGGAAAAACAGCTGGGTTTTATTTGGTTGACCTTTGATTTTACTAAGACTAACGGTCGACTCCTCTGGACTGTTTATCAAATTTTGACTAAGCCTACACAGGTCGACTCAGAAAAACAGACAAAAAATTTTTGGTTTGCTTATGTTTAATCCATTAAAACCAAGTGTCGACTAAACAAAACCCAGGCGCTTTTACAACACTTCATCATACCTACTATCTCTATTAATATAATTTTTGCCCGTTTTATATTTAATGCTCACCACCACTATAAAATGTTTTCTTCTAACACGTGCTTCAGGTTCGATCGATCGATCAATTAACTCTAGTAACAACGCTAGAACGTGTTCGCCGTTCAATGCCTCAATAACTGCCAATTCCTATCACCCAGCCCGGGTGGACGAACAAGCTAGCATAAGATTCGACCAATCCACAACGCTCGGCTACCTAGAGCCATCCTCCCATCATCATCAACACCAAAGGTCCGGGTTGGGCTTAGCTGATCAACAACAGCAAAGGCGTTACGATTTCCTAAATCGATCTCCCACCCCGTCTCTTCCACTAAAACAACAGCCTGCCCTTTCCCGAACACCTTATCAAACTACGCCCCTCAATAGCGTGATCGTTGTTAGTAAGTGCGATTCCTTGCCTTACGACGATTTCGAACTCAAATCCATCGAAGTTTGACAAAGAGAATAGTGCCATCCCCCCCCTCCTTTTTAATACGTTTTTATGTCGCGTCGCGTTGTGTATATACTTGTATCTCGCCTTTTTCATAAAAAACTTATATATCGTCTCGGTGGTGTCGCATGGCTTTTTGCGCCTCACCAGCGTGTAATAATGAATATGTTTTGTGATTTTATGTGACTCGATAAAGGGGAGCGACTTTAAACTCTCCATCCCGAGCTAGAATAATTCATGAATTGCAAAAATTAATTTATTGTAATAAGCGTCTTTACCTATCTTAAATTTTGTAGGCCATTCTTTGTTTTAAACTCTTAATTTCGCTTCCATGTAGTTTAATAATAGAGGACCCCGTGTCTATAACCCTAAGCTATAATCAGAGCTCTTAAGTAACTAGTTCCTGGAACTAGTTCCTTTTCTTCAGTAAAGTAACTGTAACCAGTTCCTTTTACTTCAGGGTAACTGTAAGTGTAGTTGGTTACATTATTTCAGTAACTGTGTAACTAAAGTTACCGTTACTTTTTATAAATTAAATTTTTTTTAATTAAATATTCAAATTTCACGTCTAGTTTGTGTACTTCACTTTAATTTAAATTTCCTACGCGGATCAAATTTGAATTTCGAATAGATTATCTATTTTATCAGTAAATACCAATATTATATAAAATATTATTTAGTACAAATTTGTATTCCAAAAATTTAAAGAAAGTGACTCATTTAAGGGTTTCTGCAGTTTTAGCCTTTAGAAGGCAAGCACAGCTTTGATGTGCTATGCAAGGTTATGGTTTCCATATTTAAGGAGTTCCATATAAAGAATAAAAACATTTGTACCACAACCGATAATGCTACAAATTTCGGAAAAGCTTAAAAGTCGATTATATATAATAACTTTATTAAATCATAATACACTATAGATTGTTCAACTCTGACAATCAGAGTGAGGAAGATGTGATAGAAAAAATTTCTGTCGAAGAAATTTTGTCAAAAGCAGGATTATTTGGCCATAATCCTTTAGATTATAACTATTTACCTTGCCACAAAAGGTGTGCCTGCCACACTTTAAATTTGGTTGCAACTAGTGATGTGAATAAAGTCATTTTACAAAAAGAGGATTTTAAAAGCATTTATGTGTCCTCTATAACAAAATGCCAAAACTTATGTAGTCTTCAGAGTAGATACTCCCAAACATTTGAATTAATTAAAAAGCATCTAAGCTCTCAATTGATAAGCCCTGTTCCAACGAGGTGGAATAGTTTTTTCGACGCATTAACAAAGATTTTGTCTTATATCTCGGAAAAGCCATCAGAACTTAATTCGCTTTGTGATGAATTGAATATAGAAAGGTTTCTTATGCGTGATTGTGATTTTATTGCTGAATATAAAGTAAATAATATTTTGTCTAATTCAATGTATTGTTTTTATATTAGGTTCTGGAACCTATAGCTAAGGCAATCCAATTTCTTCAAGGCGAAAATTATATGTAAAAAGGATTTTACACTCCTACCATTTTTCAAGTTTTATTAAATTTACAACAAATTGGAAACTTTAAGTGGTGTAACCCTCTAAAATAAGCATTAATTAAAGGGATTAATAAAAGGTACAAAGCTATACATGTTAAATTTAAAATATTATAGATTTCCCGATCTATATAGTTTGGATATGGTTGCAACGATCCTCCATCCAATTTTTAAAACAAGTTGGCCGCGGATCCGTCTTGAGAAAAATAAAAGAATTAAAGAAGACCTTAAATTACATTAATTCATTGATCCCTAACCAGGAGGAAAGAGAGGACCTAGAAGAACCAAATACGTTGGATTTTTTAATCTTTCAAAGTCGAAAAGTATTCAAGAGTGCATTCACACATTTATAAATTCGAATAATAGTGATTTGTTAATATATAATAATTTCCCTAAATTGAAGAAACTTTTCATTAAATTCAATGTACCCCTACCATCTAGCGCCCCCGTCGAGCTAGTCTTGGTAAATTAATTTTCAGTGAAAAGCGAACTAGCTTATTAGACATAGGAAATAACTTATTATTAAAATCGAATCATCATTTATTACCTTCTGATTTTTATATAAATTTTTAAATAAATAATATCAAAAAATATTGTTTTTTGTAACTTTAGGTGTAACTAGTTCCATCAGGTAAGTAACTGGAACTGTAATCAGTTACGTTTGAAAATTTGTAATTGTAACTGTAATTAGTTACATTTTTTGTGAAAGTAACCGTAACTTAACTAGTTACTGTGGTAAAGTAACTTTAACAGCTCTGGCTATAATTCATTAGCGCCATTACAAATCATTAAGTTCGGTTGCAAATTTAAGGTAATTATATAAAAATCCGTAATATTTTATTATCTATTTTACACTTGTGAAATTAAAATAGTGGTTTGTGTTGATCAAACCTTTAAAAATTTATCATGTTAATTGTCGTATCCCACCTTCGTAATCCTAAATACCACCCATCAGGTTTGGTTCTATTTCTGGGAAAGTAATTATTGATTAATGGGTGAGGAATGCCAAAGATAGAATAAGGCATACTTTTAATTGTTTATTACCAATGTTTATTACCAAAATATCTAAAGAGGGGAATGCTCTAAGTGGGGTAGCTGTCGAAATTAGAATAGGGGAATGATGTTTAAGTAGGGATAAAAGTTAAGATTAATGGGCATAGTTAAGGTTGGGGATGTTCAGCATAGGTGGTCATTAAAATCAGTGTACTGGGAAATGAGTTGGATGAATAGTTTAGTATGGGGGTATGGAAGATGGGAATGGGTACGGGTATTAACATTAAATTAATATAAGTTGGGATGAGTTTAAAATAAGGTCGGGGTTGTTTTAATTGTTATTCCTCCTTTTGTAAGACAGAAAATAAACAAATGGGACATCGAACCCCGAAGGTTAAAAACTTTACCCCTATAAAAGCCCATGTATACAGTGAAAGATAATTATTTAATTTTTCTTCGATATTTCTCCCACGTCGAGTACATTACTATTTTTCCCCCTTAACCTCACGAACCGATACTCCAACGTTTTCCTGATTCTACCCCTGCAATTATATTTACCGATATTACCTACCTGAAACCTTGTTCCCGCTGAAACGCTTCGTTACCTGTTTTGATCAAGGATTGAATAAAATTCCTGTATATTGTCCAGCGTGATATTATTTAAAATAAATAAATACTAATATGATGGCAAAATTGCTCATATATTTTTTATCTTTGTACTGATAATCCATGCTAAAAATAAAGAATTTATGCAGGATGAAAGATATTTTTAAAAAAATTTCTTGCTATTTGTGACCATTTTTTATTTTAATTAAACCTAAACTTATTTTCAAACTCTTACTTGCCCATCGCGTAGATAAAAGTTCAAAATTTAAGTTGATTTTTAATCCAATATTATTTATTTACAATATATTTTTTAAAAATTTGCAATTTGATAAAAAACAAACACCATAATATGTTCTTGTGATAATTGGTTATACCGCCATCTATAAATATTTTTGTTGGAAATGCAATTTTTCGAATTTTTGACCATCTCGTAGCCGCTCCCAAAATTTTTATGATTGAAATATGATAATGGGTCATAAAGGAGTTCACATTGTGAAATTGGTGATTTTATATACCGGAGAAAAATGTTTTTATGATTTTTCACTAATTTTACCACAAAAAAATTACCGCAAAAGTTTGAGGTTTTTGGTTAAATTATTATGATAGAGAATTTTTTTAAAAACAATGCACTAAAATTTGAGTGAATAACGCAGTTTTTTTAAAAATCGTAAAATCCATAAAACGCTCCACGTGATTTTGGCCCTTTAAACGTCCATAACTTAAAAAGTATGGGCCCAAAATGGCTAAAACTTTCAGAAATTAATCTAATAAATGAGACCTACACCCTCACCAAAAATTATCCTGATCTGAAATGGTCGGTCGAAAACGTTTTGATTTGTCATGGAATGGCCCTAAAATAAAATTCTCCTTTACACCTTTTATCAACCTAACCGCAGTATAAATAACCACATAAACTCGGACTACCGACGTAAGAATTGACCGACAACCTTTCCTCTTTCCCCTCAAAACACCTCAGTTGACGACACACCTTCCTCCTTCAATACCGGACTTAACATTAATTAAACGTTATGTTAACCCTTAAATTGATAATTTTATAGAAATATTTTCTTCCACTTTAATCAACACATACATTAAGAAAAAATTGCTATATTTTTTTTGAATACCAGTCTGGATATAAGCCTCTAAATTTCTTTTCCCCGTAGTAGCTCCCTGTCAGCCATTTCTGAATTCTTCTTAAAACGCATATAGTCAATTATATTTAGCTGCAAAAATTGTTGCCTTAATGGCGAAGTACAACTATTAAGCTTTCTCTCACACATGACCTATTGTCCCTGATGAATATAAAAAACAGTTTTATTTTATGTTCTATTTGATATAATTTCCTCACAAAAGGAATATTTTTAGCTAATAAAAGTATTTTAAGAAAAAAAAGATATAAGTACAATAGGGATCTGGTAGCTAATCAAACAAAAATCATGTATTTGGAGCGGCTTTTTTGATTTCGTTGATCAATTGGGACCGAGGATGAACTTTGTAGGAAGGAAAGGCGGGCTTCCGATATGAAGTCGCTGACGTAGATTGGAAATATTGAGAAGGGGGTGCAAAATCGGGATTCCTTTCTTCCCGCTGTTTTTCCACCCATTTCTTCTGATTCACTACAAAACAATGTTTAATAAGGTTTAAACATCTTAAAAAGGAATTGTAACATTCCAGAGTTAGAGTGATTAGCACTAAAATCTTTAAAAAAGGAGCTTCACGGATTTTAAGTTTGTCCTAAATAGGTAATAATTGTAAATCAAGCTGATATCAGAGACCAGAAAAGCCCGGTGCCCAAACCTGCCCAGCCCATTTAAATTTGGTGCTTGGAGGGACCCGGGCGGGCACCATAACAAGATTTAGACAATTCAAGCATAATGATATTTTTGAATAATGTAATATTTTGCTTTTGTGTATTATGTTGTCACTTTTTTATTTAATTGTATCATATTTGTTAATCCTAATTCTTATAAAAAAAAATCGGAAAGCAAAATAAAATTTGTTACAAGATATAACGATATTGCTAAAAAAAAATTTAAAACCATCAATTCGGGCAGGACAGCTCTAATAATTCGTGCATGGCAGGACGGGCCCTTAGAAAGGTTCGAGCAAACCCAAACGGGCAGTTTAGTTATAAACTCGGACAGGGCCAGGTTCGAGCAGAAATTTTTAACAAATCTGACCTCTGGCTGTTATTACGAATTATTGAACTTCTCACAACATTCGTGTAAAATGAGTGCCTAAACTGGCTGTAGCGACGTACATTTTTCAAAACATCAATTCTAATGACTACTATATTAAACAAATTTGATATTAATGTTTAAATCTCAATCACTAGATGTAAATTAAAGTTTCTCAAAAAATATAAGTTTAAACAGTTACTCAATCTAGGTGGATCCACACCAGATTTTCCTTCGTCCCAAATACGTGGGTTTTCATCTTTCAACTCTTGATACTTCAGCCTTTCTTGCACCTCTTTTTCTGAATTAATAGTGAAATTGCAGTTGATTTAGAGATTCTAAGAGCGTTAATTTTTAGGACCAGATTTTAATCATGATGCACATGTTAAATTTTTTACGATAGATGTCATTATAAGAAGAACAATGCAGTAAAATTTCTAGTTTTAAAGGGTATATTATTGAGTAACTTTTTTAATTAACTTAAGAGAGACAGTATCATATTAATAAGTATGATACTTGAAAGGGTCATATTATCACCTTAGAAAATCGTTAAAAAATTATTAGTCAATGTAAGATTAAAAAAATTTTATAAACATGTCAACCCAAAACCCTCTATCAGTAAGAAATAAAGTGAAAACAGCCATTCATGATATAAAAAACGTTCTCCAAACTCATATAAGACCAAATTAAACCAAATGTAATTTAAATTCAACCTCTACTTGTAAAATTTACAAATCTAATATCCCTACTTTTTCATTTTTTTAAGAAAATCATATTCATATAAATGATTTGATACTCCTCATTTGTAATACATTGCAAAATATAAAAACTTTGGAAATTCTCTAAATACGACAAGAAAGTAATACTTTTTATATTTACTATATATATATTAAAGTAAACCCTAAACCACTTCATAAAAGAATCCCAAACCAAAGCCGTATCACCACTAAACAAATCGGCCACTTTGGTTGTAAAACGCCCATGGGCGTAACCAGCATTAGAATCAGAGGGGGGCAATACTTATTTAGGGAGGGGCAAAGTCAAAATTTTTTGAAATTTTAGCCAGAATTTTAATAAATTTTTGGATGAAGAGGGGGGAAGCAGTCGCCCCTCCATGCCCCCACTGCCCCCCCTCTTGGCTACTCCCATGAAAACGCCTATAAAAATCATCAATCCCTCGAATCTTAATTATTACTTAGTAAAACAAAAAACCAGTCTTTCTGAAGTTTGCGAGCAAATAGCGCAACAATTTTATTGAGTGGTATAAGACACTACCTCTCAACTCCTGATCTATGAAAGAGTCGCCAGCCCTATCTAAGCCATCACCATCTTGGGCCAAGGTCGGGGCGGGCGTTGTGTAAAGGTCCAAAGCCTTTTGCACAAGCTCAGACATTTCCTCATCCGTTTTGCCGAGCAAAGGCTTAAGCCGGCGCGCCACTTTTCGTAAACGCTCGGCTACAAGTTGGGTTCGGGCCAAGCGCTGGGCTCTGACCCGTTCTCTCGCGGCTTGGGTATGCTCGTGCCTGGCTTGTAATTCTGCCATTTGACGCCTTCGTTCACTCTCGTCGGTGGAAAATTTGTAGTAGCCAACACCCAACTCGCGAGCTTCTGCCTCGGAAATGCGTTATACTTCAACTTTAAACACTTTATGATAGAGTTGTTAAATTGCTAACTTGCTTCAACTCCAGCTACCATCTGCTCGAGTTTCTGCTCGGCCCTCGAGCATTTTTATATGCTACTGTTCTGCCTAATGCACCGAACAGCGAGCACATATTGTGCTAACGCGCATATTAAGCAACTCAGTATGCGTGCTAGCGTCTGGAGTTGAAGCAAGTTAGCAATTTAACAACTCTAAGTGTTGATTAACGCCACTATACTTTTAAAGTTTGCCAATAAAGCAATCCAAAAAATTTTGTGTTTGATTTTGTAGTTAATATTTGAGAAGATTATTTGGATAATTCACTCAAATTTTGATATTTTAATTAATTCAAAAGTTATGGGTTGACTCCTGCCAAACAAATTAAATTTTAAATTAAGACCAGAGCAGATGTAAATTAATCATGATAGTGGTATAGCTATCTAGCGTTGAATGCTAGAAAAATTTAAAAACCAAAAACATGCATTTTTATGTCAGGCTTATTAAATTATGGCTTTAATTCTCATACAAATACATTTAAAAAAGTTACTAATCGTTTTTAATCAAGTAAAATATACCAAATACACGACAAACATTTAACTCAATAATATGTACTTAAGTTTCACTATTTAGCATCATTATAAAATCTAATTAATTAATTACTAGTTTTACTTTGATTGATTATTGTAAATAGAATTGTTTTTCAAATCTATATACCATCTCCAAATAGCTCTTGAAAATGTACGGTATCTGAATACTGTTCCACATTTTGATTTTTATATTCTGGCAAAGTCTTTTGCTCTGGAGCCAATGTTTGATTTGATTCATTTTTAGTTTCATAATTTTGGGGGAAATTTACATAATCAATTTGTGGTTTAGCCTGTGGAGCATTGATAGGTTGAATAATAGATGAATCTAGCCTAAATTAAAAGGAGAATTAGTTATTAGTATACATTACACTTTTCAAAATCTATAAATTTTAAGATTACCTATTTGCTGGAATTTCTTTAATTTCAATCAAAGTTTTTCTTTGAAAATTGACCATGTACTGCTCATTTGTCTCGTCACCTAGAATATGCACCATATAAATGAATGAAAATATAGTCCCTTAAACATGTAGAAATAGTTATAATTTTATATGAGATTATTAGAAGATCTAAAAACAAAATTTTATAATGAACTATAAGTATAAAGGATTTATATTTGCTATAATGTTAAAATATAAACTTAACAAAATGATAGCTCTCAATTTAACATGCACAGGTATAAATGTTATATTGGTTCATACAATAAGACATTACTTGGTACAGTGGCTATCAACTTATCATAGAGCCGTGATTTCTTTTCTAAGGATATTCTAAAATTATATCATATAAACCTACCAGTACCTACTTTGACAAATTTAATTTGTTTTCCTCCTCCTGTTTATCAACATCCTCAAAAGTTTTTTTGCCCTTAATTTTTTCACTCTTTTTTTCTTTTTGTTTACTTTTAATCTAAAGAATATATGATTAAAAATTTCATTTAATTTACCTTGCTATATTTAACATACATGCTATATTCATCTCCTGTGTTAGAATAAGTACTATTTAGGATTCCATTGCCTTGATGGAACTTTTTCCTATCTAAATCCTCCTTTTTTCTTAACAATTCAGACTTTAAATCTATAATCTTAAACAGTTGATTTAATGTATAATAAGAATTAAAAATTATATATGTAATACATATAGCATCAATATTCAGCTGTCCATTTAATTTAATTTTCAAAAGTTATGGCTTGCACTATAACAAAATTTATGGTTAAATTTTAAATAAATCATTCTTTTGTTTGTCCTTTATTCATTTACAAATTCTTCCCATCCCCACACCTTTTAACTCGACTACGCCCATCATATATTCTTCAATATATAATATATCTAAGACCCAAAATATCACCGAGGCCATAAATTGCATTTGCATAGCAATTAAAACAAATATAAAAATAATAAATTTTACCGATCGCTCCATGATTTTGATGAATCGGGGTCAAAATAGCAGAAAAAAACAGCAGAATTGGTCAGAACTGGTCAGAACAAGATTTTAGATAATCAATATATTAGAATTAAATCTCAAATGGGGAGGGAATTTGATGTGCATCTAATCCTAACCCTGACCCTAACCTAAAACGCTGACTTAAAACACTAACCCAAACCTTAACCCTCCTGACCAATCTTGATCTGACCAGTTCTGACCAATTCTGCTGTTTTTTTTTCTGCTATTTTGACCCGGTCCCATTTTGATTAATGCCAATGTTACACGATCCAACTTTTTGAACTGAATAAGATATATGAGTCCTCACCTTTATTCGGTCCAAAAATAGACTAAGGGGTTATATCAGGCGCGTAGCCAGGATTTTCTCAAGAAGGAAGGAAAATTTAAAAAAAAATGACACTTTTATTTATAATGTAACTAAAGTAAACTTCGCGTACTGTATATGCGAAACTTCAAGGCGCATTGTAACCAGCTGTGGAAAAACTCTTCTCTTCATTAATCAGAGCATTTACTATCGCTTTTATACCTTAAAAAAGGACATGGACATTCAAAAAAATTTTCAAATTTTGGTCAAGGGGTCCTTAGCTACGCGCCTGGGTTATGTAGGGGTTTAGGCCTACTTAATCACTAAATATAACATAAGTTTTATTATAACCAAAAGATCGTATCTCTATCGTTAAGCATTAGCTTATATACCATTTTAAAGAGGTTAATATGAATAACTCGTAAGTTAGTTGGGTGCTATTCAAATTATATGAGTGTGAATAAATAAGGAGGAGTATGAATAGTGTGTATTCAAATAGAGTAAGAAGGAGTTTGATATATCTAAATCATAAAGGTAATACTATAGTTATATGCAGTGGCGTAGCTAGGGGGGGCCCGGCCCCCCCCCCCCCAAGAGCAAAAACTGGGCCTCATAAGCCCCCCCCCCCCAAGGGAATAATCTTGGGCCCTGTAAGCCATTTTTTTATTTTATTTAAATTAAGAAAAAATATGAAGATTATAATTATTTGTTTTTGTATATATAACTTTTAATTATAAAGCCCAAATATTTGTTTAATAAATGCAATTTAACGGTTTATAGCCTAATATTAACTTTAAATGATATTAGAAATGAGGATCACTATCAAATTCTTCATAATAAGGTGAAAGATTTAGCTTCAATTTTTGATTTAGAAGGGGAGACCGGGGCCATACGTGTCTCGGGGCTATCCTTATCTTCTCTAATAATTTCCATGTTATTAATTTGTACCCAGTCAAATTTATATTTTAAATGTACTTTATATATGCGGATCCCAGGTTTAAAAAATATTTTGAGAAAAATTACTAGAAAAAAAATTGTAGTAAATATAAGATTTTTCGGGGCTAAAAGCTCCTTTTTTAAATTTTTATATTTTGCTAATAACTATAAAACTATCTAATCTCTAAGCTCGAAACTAATTTTAGGTAAAAACGTATGAAATATTCTATAATAATCAACTCGGACTAAATAATTTTGTTGAAGATGACTATCTTAAAAGAACTCGCAAAAAAATATTTTAATCATGGGGCTATTGAGAGCTGGGATATAATTATCTCTAATTCATTCATTCATTTAAAAATGGTGCGAAATTACAAACGCAAAACCAATTTAGTTCAAGATAATGAAATCAAAATGAAATATATAAAGCTATGAAAGAGAAGATTAGCTTGAAAGATATAGCTATACAAACAAACTTTAGCTCATGTGGACACATGGATCATGTTGCAATAATGATGTTTTTTTATATGCAACAATTGTAAACAATAAAAAAGGATTTTAAACAATATGTGTAGGTTATATTTTTGTTATTTTAGTAGTTGTATTTGTATTAATCAAGGGTTTATTGAATTTAAATATAAAATAATACAAAGGGTAATATAGCCCCGCATATGGACATGAATAACCCCGGACATTTTGTTAATTTCAAGAAATTGCGTTTTTTTAAAAACTATCTGGCATAAAAATTATTTATTGTTATGGTATAAAAAAAATTTTTTAACATAGAATTAGTGAATAAGAACATATTTATGAAAAAAAAAATCAAAAAAATCTTCAACTTATTTATCTAGGGGCAATTGATTTTTAATGGCTACGGTAGCCCCGGTCTCCCCTACCTTCTAAACATATTAAAAAACCAAAAAAGTATGACCTTTTTACTTTTTTGAATCTAAATACCAATTCATTAATTGATTTCAAAATTGATTTAAATTATTATCCTATCATCGATAGAATAATAGCAGAATTAATCGGAATATAGGTCCTTAGAAGGTTTCATGGGCGTAGCCAGCTTGAATTAGAGGGGAGCAATAATGATTTAGGGAAGGACAAAATGATTATTTTTTTCAAATTTTAGCCATAATTTTTATAAATTTCAACAAACTTTGGATTTAGAAGGGGCGGCCGCCCCTTATTGCCCCTCCCCTTGGCTACGCCCATGGAAGGTTTAAACACTTCATCCCCTTTTTTTGCGATAAATCTCTTTTATAAGAAGTAATTAATCATTATGAATTAAAACTGCCAGATGCCGAAATAATAATGGCAAAAAATTAATTAGAATTCTTTACTTCTAATAAAATAAAATGCAATGATATTTTTTCACTTATTAAAATTTTGCCCTCAATAGTGTTTCTAAATTTTATTATTTTGATTCATATAATTTTAACTATCCCAACAACTTCATGTTCATGCAAAGGATCGTTCTCATTGCTAAAATGGATTAAAACTATCTTCGTTCCAAAATTGGACAATATAGGTTATCTCCTTAGCTTTATTGAGCACATGACTTTATAAATGTTATTACCCCGGATGATATTATAAATTCGTTAGCAACATCGAGTAAAGGGCGTAGTGAACTACTATTAAAAGACTAATTTTAATATTTAATGAAAATTTGTCTGGACTTTTAAACTTGTTTTAAACTTTTCAAAAATATTATTAAATTTACGAAAATTCTATCCTGGATTTAATTTAATTGTCCATTTCACATGCTTTATTGTTTAACATATCTTGCATATTTTTATGTACCACCACATGCACTCTAAAGCCAATGATTTTCCAAAAATTAGTTTGTACACCATTTTCTTCCTTTATTAGTGATATCCCATCAAATGTTTGATAAATTAATATTAATAACAAATTCTTGAGTTTTATAAACAATTGTTAACGCATCAAAACTTTCAAGGGATTAAAATCCCCAAAAATTCCTTTTGCGTGCCATTGGATTCAACAAAATGTACACAAATGCTAAGTTGTTCTGTGCATCTCACATCTCTAATTTCATCTAAAATTATTAAGTAAAATTTGATTCATTTAATTTTGAAAGAATATTTTTAAGGTTCATTTAGCCGTTAAAATTATTAGTTTATTTTAATTTTTAGGTGGCGTAAGAAGGGGGGGGGGGAGGGGTTGCAAATTTATTTATAATATTATCAGGGGTAATAACTTCTAAATACTCATTCTCGAACGAATTTTAATTTCATAATTAATTTTTTTTATATTTTATTTATAAATACACCTTTTGAGGATCTAGCCTTAAAAAAAGCTTTTAAATGTTCTCATTGTTTTTCTCACGTATATGCTGCCTGAAAATGTAAAATTTGTAATATATATGGCCAAGATTTTTTGTGGTTGTGGCAATAAAATATTTTTATAAAAACTTTGTTGTATAGTTTTTTTACTATTTGTATTATTTTTTAAAATGTTAGCGATTTCTTGTCAAGATCCCGTTCCACCTTGTGCCCTTACAATTCATTTATACAATACTTACTATACCAAGTGAAATTTTCTATATTGTTTCAACTACATTACTTTGTTTTATTTATGAATAAATTTTATTTATTTTATGCCTTAGAAACATGCGGGTCTAAGACATACCAATGTGATGTTATTAGAAAAAAAACACAAAGTAGTAGCGGATTTTTAAATTTGTCCAACGTTTATGAGGAAAAATTTTTTGTTTGCGTTTGACCCATGGTCGTATCCAGGTTTTGGATTAGGGGGGGGGGGGGGCAAAACATAATTTTATTTAATTTTAAAGGGTTTTTATATTAAAATTTTTTTGTTCCCCCCCCATGGCTTGACCAGCTCAGCCCCCCCCCCAAGGCTAAAAGGCTAGCTAAGCCACTGGTTATATGTTTTATTTTTGTAATCAGAAAGCCTTTATATTGAGTTGGCTGTCTATGTAGGCTATGAGTGGCTCATCCGTCTTTGTCAAAAATGTTTAAAAATAACTGGTTACAAATAATAAACAGATCTGTTTTCGAAATCGCTGTAATTTAATGTCCACAGCAGAAGTTTATTGTTTTCTTTGTAACGCTTCCGTACATTATGCACATCATACGTTTGGTATTAATTAACATGGTCCATACCTTGCCATTGAACTGGATTTTTCCTATTATGGTAAAAAAAGCAAATGATGTAGTTCGGAAGTAGCGTACAGGCCTTATATACACGATTGATAATGGAGCGAAGATTTTTTAATTAAGCATTATGAATGGAGCTTAATACACCAGTCGAACTTAGAATACGCTGAAATAAACAACATTATAAACCTTCTTCAAGGCTTGTGTAAAGAGACTATGATTGAGCTATGAACTTGGATTTTGATTCACCTAAAAATTTTGTGAAGTATTTTGACTTAAGCCATAAATGGGGAGAAGGTAATTACAAAACATTTAAACCACCTTTTGAATTCCAGCATTGACCTCTGCCCTCTTGGTGTAGCAACGAGCTGAGGTATTTAAACCTCTTTACTTTTGGGTGCTTTAGATGGTTATTCAGAGATGGCGTGCTTGTAATGTGCATTTATACCGTTTTTTGATTATTGAGCTTTAAACCATATCCTGCTAGGCGCTTTGGCCACTTTTCGCTTCTTCGAATACTTTATCCTTTTTACTCGCATAGTATTTTATCATCGGCATATTACATTATGCAAATATCCTATCTTTTATGTTCTGACCTGACATGTTTCTTAAACAGAAATTATTTAAGCTACCAAAGGATTGAGAAAAATTCCTAATACGTCAGGAGTTTTTCCACGTCTTCCTCCTAACTTGAATCTTTACTCTTGCATGTCACGAAATACCTAGGAAAGCCAGCTGACATTGCATTCTAGCTTCTTAATAAAGGGATGCATCTAAACAGAAAATGAGGCGATAGTTAACACCCTAACTCCTGGCTTAAAAAAACTTCATTTCTTGGTTAAAAAATGAGTTTTTAGGTGGGACTTCTTCCTAGTGTTTCGATCTCGTCTCGTCTCGGTCTCGAATACAAAATCTCGTCTCGTCTCGGGAGCGATTAGGAAAATCTCGATCTCGTCTCGTCTCGGTCTAGAAAAATCTCGGTCTCGTCTCGTCTCGACGAGAATTCTCGTCTCGTCTCGACTTTTAAAAAAAAATATATACGGAATAAAAATTTCTCCTATTTTATTAAAAATATAAATAAGTGTTCAAAAATCCAAATGGCAAATTTTATATTTTTGGAAAAACTTTAATACACAAACTTTTTAAAGATTTAGCGGGACACGACATCTCATTGACAATATAAAGATATGAATTAACTCATAAAGATAACATTTTCTATAAAAAGTGCAGACTAAAAAAACTATAAATAAATTTGAAATATAAAAGATTAAATTTTATTGTTCTAGCAAATTATAATATTTGCATCAAATTCACTGTGTCTGTCAACTATAAATGGACTTCGAAAATTATAAGTTCGCTTATAGTTGATATAGTTGCATAAGTGAGCAAAATGAGACCCTTTATTAACCTTTGCTAATGATTCAAAGTAGACCTTAACATATTTAAGGCAAACGTTTAAGTCCATTAATATAACCATCATCAGTTATAGCCCATAGTGTTTATTGCATGTTTATGCGAGTGACATTTAATGATGTTATTATTATTTATAGAATTGATAACTAGTTGCAGAAATTAAAACGTTGTAAAACAACAATAAAAGCAGCATTTTTATAGAATTAAGAACATAAGGTTTTAAACTTTAAATTAAAGAGTACGTATTTAAATGTATGACAAAAATCAACCATACTTAGGTAAATGATTGCCAAATTTTATTTTTTTTGCAAAAATATATAATATTTACTACACTTGTGAATTTTTTTAATATTAAATATATTCCATACATATTGATTTACACTTAATACCTTAAATGTAAATTAAAATACACAATAATTTACTAAAATCTAACGATCAATAAAAAGTCGAGATCTCGCCGAGAAAATCTCGTATCGTCTCGTCTCGACATCAAAATTCTCGTCTCGATCTCGACTCCATTTTTCAAATTCTCGTCTCGTCTCGTCTCGGTTTTTCGAGACGAGACGAGACGAGACCGAGATTTTTCTCGGTTTTTCCGCATCACTACTTCTTCCATGCATCTAAAGGTTTGTGTATGCCATTATTTTGGGATATAATATTCTAAAAACAATGCTTAGTAGTTTATTATAACAACTTGGGGCTTTTTCAGATTATTTTTTAAGAACGCAAATAAAGGTTATAATATAAAGCAAAAAACGAGGCGGGTATCGCGTCAATCGCCCTAACCTTTTAATTGTAACAAACTACAATATTTTTAACTATTCAATCACAATTTTTAAACAACCTATAAATATAATTGTAAACACATTTACTTACAATTTTTACTTTACTTAGTATTATTTAGTGGATTAATATTATTCGCCATAGTAAAACGTGCCTATTGTTAACTTAATTTAGGTTTTAGAAAGATTATCCAAGATCGTTATCACTTACTCATTCAACATATGATCAATGCGAGTCATATAAAGGGATCAAAATGTTAAACCCCCGTTTTATATATTATGCATAATACAATGTTCAAATGCTGCGTTCCATCCAATTGCTATTTAAAACCATTAGATAGCCTCTCTGATAATGTGGTTAAAATTGTATGCTCCAATTTAGAATGCCAAGAAGGATGTTTTATGCATAATTATTGTTTCAATCATTGGCAAAACAACATTCTCCAATATTTTGTTTTAATCACTAAAATAGGAAACTGGAGTGATAAACAAAAGGAGCAGTATATCTGGACTAATAAAGGATATGAAATCATATATAAAGTGTGTAGATGTAAATGTGCAAAAGGGTACCTTAAACCTTATGCAGCAAGTAATCAATGCATTGTTGACAAAAATGCTTTTGGAAATGAAATTGAAAAGAAGAGTATAGCTGACATGTATATAACAAACAATGATAATGACTGTAAGAATGTTTATAAATATAATGGCCGTCACCGAACAATTAGCAAATCTTCAAACTCATCTTTATCAATTATTACATCGCCTAGTCCACTTTCTTTCATACCATCAAGTTTTTCCTTTTCTGATGATACTGAAAATATTAATCACTCAGTTACAAAAGACAATCTTATGTTAAAAATACCGTCAGCTAAATATAAAAATTGCATTCAAACTCAATTAGATGTTGATCACCTTAGTCAAGGTAACTATATTAATGCTTATATATCTATATTTTTTTAATAGAAATAGAATCAAATATTAACACAAGTGTTTATAGCTCAAACCCTGACATTATGAATTTTAATCATTCCATGAATTTAGAAAAATGCATAGGTTGTATTTTTCCAGTACGCACGGATTACTCTGTTTTTAATTGTCTGCCAAGATCATTGATAAATTCCTATCACATAAAAATGGATGATGAAGGCCCTCATGGAAATGATGAGATTCGTTACACATTATTATCACACTTAAGCTCATTGAAAGTTACCTCCCTGTCTTGCTTGTATTGTTTTAGACAATTATCAATTTATGACCGATATCCTTTAATGGATGGGACTATGTTCTTGTCACCAATTAATCACATGGATGCCTCTAATAATGTATTAGCACACCAAGGTATAAATCAAGTATCAAGTGAAGGTATCAGATTTAAAATGGACAACCCCTTGCATCACCACAAGGAAAAAGATGAATTATACCAAAGTCAATTGCCATACTTAAATGCGGTGTGCATGCACTGTTTAACAGGTGCCAAGCTATTTAATCTGTTGAAGAAAATTTTTGACAAGCTTAATACAAATCTTGACAAAAGTAATGGAGACATGGTTGAAAATTTATGCAAGGATTACATGTTACAAAGTATACCTAAATTAAACATCATTGTATGCAAATATTGTAACAAGCCGTGGGATGGATCAAATTACACAATTGGAACCTTATACTTTTACGACATATTGAGCGCTACAAGTTGTTGTCAATCTAGGAGAACATGCAAAAAATGTGGAGCCAATTTGGAGCAGAATTTTGGGTTACAAATGAATCAAAATGAAAAATATGTATCACAATTCTTGAATGGAAATTTATATAACAATGGCTATAGTAGCCCCTACAACACTCTGTGCAAATTGAATAAGCCAACAATTAATCAGTTATTTAATATCCCATTGGATGTTACAAATTCAAACAATTATTATAGTCAAAATTCTCAAACATCTGTTTGCCCCAATTGTAATAATGTCAATTACCATTTTGTCAAGGAAAAAAGTTATGGGCTCATAAAAATTACAGTTCAAGATAATTTTTTAAAGTGTAATTAAATGAATTTAGATAATTTTATTAATCAATAGTCAATTTTAAATATATATATATATTTATATATATCATTTACATACCCATATTTTTAAATACACCATTTTTTAAGAAAAATTATTACAATCTTGTTACAATAAAAATTGTAAGTATCAGTATTCACACACCTATTATATTGCTCATTTTCTATATCCATGCTAAGAGTGTCAATCAATGCAAACACTTAAAATGCAATTTTTTAATGTTTTTCTCGCATCATGTTTCTACTTTACTTTCACAATATTGGTATTAGAGTTGTATGTCAAACACTTTTGAACATGCCCAAACATTGTATCACCACCATATATATTGTCTGCCACTAGTTGTTAGCAATCAAAATTAATAAAATTGTTTATTAATTCATGGTTTTCAAATTTATTTTTTTATTCAAGGTAAATTTATAACAAGATAACGAGCTCTATTTTTAATTGATAAAATAATTTTGTATGTTAATGATGTTTTTGCAATATATGAGGGTTTTTAGGCAATTTACATTTTACACTGCAATCAGCTTTATCAAAAATGATAGGCCTCATTAAGGTTATTAAATGTTAATATTTTTTAATAGTTATTTAGTAACTTAAATACTAAACTTTATAATATGAGCTAATTTTTTTAACACTTAGCAGTTGTAACAAAAAGGACCTTGGTTTTGGTTCATGAAGCTTCATGCTTTACATCTTTCCATCTAGCAGCCAATATTAGCCTTGAATATTTTGGCCTAATGCATTTTTTGGCACACAACTTCTACACTTTTAATAAATGCAAAGAAAATATTAAAAATAAGTTGATGGTCAAAAAACAACAAAATTATTAGTGGTGAACTTGAAAATGTCAGGTTTTTTTGGACGAAAAGCGAAATTGCCTCCTTAACATTAGCCTTGAGGAGTGTTATTTTGACACGCGCTTGTTTAATAAATTTATGAAGGCCGATGTCAGGGACATATGCTATAAAACCGCTAAAACTATCGTTAGTCGTTATGCTATAATTGATTATTATCATTTCTTTCAACAATTTGAGGATAAAAACAATTTTTTCTACTATTACCACTGGCAAGGACGTATGGGGAGGGGGGGCAATTGCCCAGTTTTTAACTCAAAAAATCATTTTCACCTTCCATTTAATTTAAATCTTCGTTTCGGTCGCACATGTTTTGAAAAATTTTATATGATTTTATCAAAGCCCAATAACTTTCACAATCATTAAAATATTAAGAATATTTTAATTCATTATTAGTAGAAGAGCGACATGAAATTAAGAAATGTTTTAGGGTAGGGTTAATAATAATTTTTTGAAATTTCTATCAAGATAAAAAGAGTTTTTGGGTTTAACCGAACTTCGACTGTAAATTTCATGCTAATTTTTGGAATATTTCCACAAAAGGTTTCAAAGAAGTTGCATGAACTGAAGTGATTATTCAATGGTAAAGCAGAATTTGAACCTTATAATAAATCTTTGGTAAACTATTTACTACACTTCTATAAGTATAAGGGATCAAGCAGGCCAAAGTTAGAATTTAGGTATATATTTATTTAAAAGCAATGTGTGTGTATCGCCTTCTTAGCTCCTAAGTACAGCGTGCCATTAGTGAGCATTAATCAAAATCAAACCTCTTTTTAGGCAATTTTAATTCATGATTTTTGTGCTCTTGCACCAGTGGGAATATATATAAGGGAAGGTGTAATCAATCAATAACGAATTGACTACAAATTATGTAATTTTAGGAATTAAAAAATAAATATGCCCTTTTCTGCATTATATTAATTGCATTAATTGCTATGCAATGTAGTGGCTCGTTTTTGGTTGTCCGTCCGTCCTGACCTGCCCGTCTTGTCCTGAATTTTTAAAAATTGCTGTGGAAACTTATACGGGTTTTAATGGCTAAAGACGTATGCTTCTGTATCCATAAACGATATATACGTTGAAAAAAAATCAATTCCTTGATCTATTTTCTGCGAATTTATATAACGATGCTGTAGATGTAATATTCTTAATTCTATTTGCAATATCTTTATAAATAAAACCTGTTATAGGTTAATATTTTTGTATAATTTAAGGATTATCATGAAATATAATTACGTCAATATAAATTTAGATTAAATGATGAATCCATCAATCATGCAGACTTTTAGATGTAAATCACTAATTTTGCACATTTCTATTCAATTAATTTAAAATATTTCCTAAAAATTCAAAGAAAAGTGTGGAAATTTAAAAAAAAAGAGTAAGGAAGTCTCATTCATAAAATATTGTAAAAACTATTAGTCATGGGATAAATTTGTTTCTTATCTTCGAGACATCGGCGTAGCCAAGGGGGGCAGGGAGGGGCGGCCTCCCCCCTAAATCTAAAAAAACCTTTAAAATTTAATATTTTTAAGGCTAAAATTTCAAAAAATGATCATTTTGCCCATCCCTAAATCATTATTGCCCCCCTCTAATTTCAATCCTGGCTACGCCCATGATTCGAGATCGAGACACATTAAATTGCAATTAAATTTTTTAATGCTGATTACAGTAATTTCTTTCATATCGCCGTTATTATTTAGCAAGGGGGTGTGGTATATATATATACGGCATGTAATTAACATAGTGGAACGCCTCTGAATAAATATGTAAGGAAGGCAATAGGTAAAGGCATATTATATTATGCAATAAGCATTGATTAATAAGAAGAAAAAGGGGGGGGGGAAGGGGAGGGGGTGAGGTAATGGGAAATTAATTTAGGTGAGGGACTGAATTTTAACCCCGTTTGAGGAAATATACATGATTTTTTGAGGGAGAAAATGGGTTACGTTTAATGTTATCTTTCTACCTTAGGCCGTTACATATTGGATATCAGCCAAGTGTTATAAATAGGTCTCGTTTTTATAAGTGTGTTTGTGATGTAAGATGTTTTCTTTGTATAAGTTAATTTCTAAGAAAATCGAATAAACTATAAGGTAGAGCAGTGGCGTAAATAAGGGGGGGGGGGGGGGGGGGGGGGTACGGGAAATTCCCCCTCCCCTTGGCAAAGATTTAAAAAAAATTTTTATAGTTTCTCAACGCTGAGGAGGCTTTAAACTGACATTAGGAATACCATGTCAAAGAATAGATTAAATGGATTGGCTTTATTGACAATTCATCGGGAGTTAGCTCCTACTCCCGATGAAGTTCTTAAAATTTTTGAAATTTCCCCCCCCCCCTGAAAGTCCTGGCTACGCGCCTGAGGTATAGGTATTATATTACAACTTTATTTTTTGAAATAACAATTTTCATTTGAAAAAAATTCTTAAATTTTTAAATAGCGGATATTTATTAAGGTCCAAATTGGCTAATAAAAACAAAAATGTTGGAATATATAGCTTTATTTATCATCCTTATAAAATCTAACTATTATTTAAGAATATTAAAATCTAATAAAATCCCCACTTGATTTATAATGATTTGGAAATCTATTAAAAGTTTACCGAGTTTACCATTTAAATTTCAAAATTAGATTATGCGGTATGTTTTAAATGCTCAGCCTCGGTGCTGATAAAAAATATTCACACTCAAAAATACCATTGTAATAAAAGTGGACCTTATAGAAATTTCAAAATTCCCCATCTTATCAAGATTTCTAAAAATTGAAATAATAAGCAAAACTCCATGTACCATAGATTACAGTTTCAAAGATAAACTGGGAAAAATGTAGATTAAAATCATTCAAAATAATTAAGTGGGGAATCTTCCAGTTTTTATACACATTAGGTCAAGCACTTGACTAATATAAATTGGTAATTTTCCAGGAAATTATTAATCAAGCCTTTGCCAAAATTATAATTAGTTTTATCTCGTGATGTAAAGCGAAAATAGATATGTGATTACGGTCACGTTAACAGCTGCATAGTAATGTAATCTTTAAACAAGCTCAATTTTTCTAATGTCCAATGCTCACTAAAATGTGCTCAGTATTTTATTAATGTGCCCAGTAAAAAATCCAAAAATGCTGAGTAATTTAACTTTAAAATGCTCAATATATTTCAAATTTATACATCTTGATGTAAATCTATTTTAGCACTAATATTTTAAAAATAATATTTCAAATTATTATAACTACATAATTTTATTATAGATGCAAAATCATCTAAATAAAGAAGTTTGTATGGAGATTAAAACCGGTTTTCAGCTAAAATGAATAAATTGCAGGCGTTTTGGATTATTTTCAATTTATTTGAAGGACTTCTACAAGTCTTGATTTTTCGCTTAATTCCTCACTTCTCCCAGTCGTACTAAGTGAATAAAAACTAATTTTTTAGCTAAATTTCATTGATAAACTTATGAAAAGTAATGACCTATTATTTATTTTCAATTAATTAAGATTTGGAGAAAGGAGAGTTTAAAAATGAATAAAATTTATAATCAAACTAATTAATTTTTCCATAATTAATTTCTGCTAAATATCCATATATGAATCGGGGTAATAAGGTTCGCCCCCTTAATCATGGGCGTTGCCAGGTGGAGGCGGCATTGAGAGCGGCTGCCCCCCCCCCTTCAAATTCAAAAATTCTTTAAAATTTATTAAAATTAGGGCCAACATTTCAAAAAGTTTTGCCCCTCCCTAAATCATTATTGCCCCTTCCCTCGGGGCCATGCACACAATCCATAAATAATTTAGTTACTTCTAGAAATTTAAAAAAATTATGATTTTGTCCCCCTACCCCAAGTTATTAAATCTGCTAATAACTAAAATAAAAGGGCACAAATATTTTAAACACTCAATTCAAATCGATTTGTCTGGTCAAAACGTCAATTTTATGTTGCTATATATTATATTATAACTGATGAATTATAGTTGAATAAAAATATTCCCTATTTTTAAAATCAAAGCATTTTTTTGTTGAAGGAGCAATAAAAATATTATATAGATGCTTTTAAACTTGGCTATTTTTTGATATGGATTTTGTGTATTGTTTAAGGCTAATAAAATAAATGAATACTGGGATATATAGAGCATACTTTGTAAATTTGCCCAAAGTTATAGATCGACAAAGTCATGGGGGTAGCCAGGGGGGCAGGGCCCCTAAATGGCGCAAAAAAATTTTACAATGCAAAAAGCCTTAAATTTCAAAAAAAAATATGTTTTGCCCCAGCCCCGTCTAATTGAACTTTTAAACGTTTCGTCCCCCCCCCTAACCCACAACCTGGCTACGCTCCATGGACAAAGTTAGTGATAACAAGTGGTTCAAACAGCATATTTATGGGCATGAAAGAAAAACATTATTCTTGCTTAAGAACACTTAGCAGAGTCCCTATTGAACAAATATTTGATATTATGGTGTCCCCTCAAAATTGTTTAATCGTTTGTCATGCTTATATTTTACAAAACTATTTGAAAAAAACTAACCACTCCCTTTTTACTAGAAAGGGTGAGCTTGATCTATAATCAAGAAAGGCATTTTATCTATATTTTTGAACATTGCTTTACACTTTTTTGATAATTTTTTACAAAAATATGATAGCAATGTTTAAGAACATATACACTAATCATTAAAGATCTGCACGGGCAGGCCCGGCCCGCGGGTGGGTATGGACGTAATTTGAAAATAAAAAAAATGTTACCGGGCTGGGATCGGACAGGGCAAACGGTTCGATAACGGGCTCGGGCCGGTCAAATAAGTTTGATAACAGGTTCGAACGGGTTTATAATCTTAAAAAGGGTCCTGCTGGAGTTTATATTTAATTTAAATCCACCACAAATGAGCTTTTAGAGAAATTTTTTCTATATTTTGTAATTATGGCTTTTTGGTATTTAATTTATCTCTGTCACATTCATTCTTTCTGCATTTTGTGTTAATTTTAATTTTCTCATATTTTATTTTTTTTCCTTGTATATAACTACACTTTTACATAACTAATTATAAGTAGCTTTTCACAGTTTGAAATATTTTATAATGTCATTACAAATTTATGTATGGAGCGCTAGTTTTAGTATTATAGGGGTTTATTGCATTTTAATTGGCTTTCTCCAATTATCGAAAATTAATTTACACTTGGAAAAGCCTATGTGCGTAACTATGGACATTTGGATATCTGATTACATAAATATTTTCGAAATTTTAAAGGACCGGGCTACGGGCGGGTCTAAAATGCACAAAAGGATTGCCTACGGGATAGGGGGGCATGAAAGTTTTAAAGGCGGATAGGGGCGAGTGAACCCATCGACAATTGCAGATCACTAACCATAACTATAAACTTAAATTTGTTATTCAAAAATTTATTATAACCTGAATATAAAAAATTTGAATATATTATAATAAATCAACAACTTAAAGCCTGAGTCTAAAGTGAATTTGGTGAGATATGTGTTAACCCCAGATCAAAGATGATATGTTCCAAATTTAATATTCGTTTAAAATCAGGCCAAATTTAACACACAAATGTTGATAAATTATAAGAATAAAAAAGGTTTGGTTATATTATTTAAAGAATATTTTTATTAAATTTACATTGGTTTAAATACTCTTTAATATTGAAGTAGAAACTTTACAGAATTTTGTCTTAAATTTAATGCTGTTGCTAAGTTATCTAGACCAAAAGGCAATTTTAGCTTATTATTTTGCATGTATTAAAAGGATTACTGTATTACAAGTATAGTATATACCATCCTAAATCTTAAATATATATTATTATGTTAACATTCTTGGGTAAAACTTTTACAAAAACAACTGATTTAGCGACATTCTAATATGTCGTATGTAGTGTAAATAGAGATATAACAATTTCTGATTTAAATTGTTTACTTCAATAAAGGTATTTAAATCTAGCATTAAAATTTAGCACATCTCAAACATGATATTTATTAATTTGTAAAGTTCTTAATGTAAATTATATATATTTATATTATAAAACATTTTCTTAAATGATTTTATTAGTTATATTGATTAAATAAGGAAGTTTTATGGATGTTCAAATTTACATTTCAACAAGTTACAAAATTCATTCATTTAGACCATGCTTGTCCTCTTTGAAACGGCCGCGGGTTTTGCCTTATTTAAGGTAACTATGATTAATATTATCCTAAACAAAGAGGACAAATTATTTTACCTATAAATTTATTATTTCAAAAGGTGTTAGACGAACAAAAATTATTAAAAGTAGATAATATATTGGCAGAGTTTCAAAGTTCTGATACAGCAAAAAAATTGTAATTGTTATAAATGATTTATTGAATATATTATTAGTGTTAAACTTAAACATTTTCATAAATTCGAAGATACAACTGAAGCAACTGATGGTAAATTTGATGTGGTATATGTTTTAACCATGCATTTAGAATTATTTAAATTATAATAAATTGTTTTTTAATGTGTTTTAATTAGCAATATCTTCTATGCTTGAGGGGAAGATGGGCAAAATCCTTAAAAAGTTTCTCAAAAAGATTGTACCTCAGGCCATTCATGAAGAAATAGCTGTTGCAGATGCCAAACTTGGAAATTTAATAAAAGTAAATAATAAATTTTATTGTTTAAATTAATTTTAAATAGGAGAAGTTTAAAATAAATTGTGTATACAATTCTACTGTTTTTGATTTGATGAGAGGGATTCGAAATCAAATTGACAATTTAATTGACGTTGTGCCACCAAGTGAAATGGCTGCCATGTCATTAGGTTTAGCCCATAGGTAATTAAGATACATGCTTATTATTTACTCAAAATAGCCTTTCCCGTTATAAGCTAAAGTTTAGCTCAGACAAAGTTGACACTATGATTATTCAAACTATATGTAAGTTATTTATATGAGTGTTCTTTCTATTTTCCCTTTAAATATTGTAGTGATATTTCTTTGTTAAAGTTTTTCACACTTGAATCTCTTTGTGTAAAATGTTTAGTAGCAAATTTATATTTGTTGTGATTTTGAGCAAATATGTATACATTAAAATTTGATATTTTAGCTCTCTTGGATGACATAGACAAAGAACTTAATAATTATATCATGAGGTGTAGAGAATGGTATGGATGGCACTTTCCAGAAATGGGCAAAATCGTTACTGATCATACTGCTTATGCTAAAGTTGTGAAGAAAATTGGTAAGATATTGTATGTTTTTTTATTATATATTCACCTTTTTTAAGTTTGTTTATTTATAATTTAACCTATAGTTATATACATATCTGTTAACAAATTAACTAAAAATGAATTTTGCTGTATTTTATAATTACGCAAATGTTACCTGTAGATTAACAACTTTAAAAATATTAGCGTTGATATTTAATTGTCATCCTCTCTATAAAATGAATAATTTAGGTATGCGAAATAATGCACCCGTAACCGATTTATCTGAGATTTTACCGGAAGAAATAGAAGATCAAATCAAGAGTGCATCTCAAATTTCTATGGGCACCGAAATTTCAGCGGAGGACATTGAAAACATTACATTTATGTGTGATCAAGTAATAACATAACTTATTGCCTAAGTTAGAAAATGAAATTTGAATTCTACCCTAATTTCTGTGTTGTTCTTTAACTTGAAATTCAGTTTGGAAAAGTTGTTTATTAAAGTCCTTTGTGTTATTTAGTTTTATAATTTGGTTATTTCCAATATTTATGTTGATATTTTTGTCATACAAAGTTCTCGATCACCTTTCCATCATTGCTTTGAATTATAAAAACGTATAATTTAGTTTTTTAGTTTAATATTTTGCATAATATGGATTTAGTTGATGTAAAGTTTAGCACTTCAGCTCAAATTTATATTTGTTTAATATTCTAACAGTTAGGTTAATTTATTATGCAGCTTACTTTTATTTAAAGCAATCAGTGGTGTTTATTATTATTTAAACATGGAATTTGTTGTGATAATCATATGCCACTACTTTAGATTTTGGAAATGTACGACTACAGGGCTCAATTGTTTGACTACTTGAAGAATAGAGTAATGGCTATAGCACCCAACTTATCGATATTGGTAGGAGAATTAGTAGCTGCCAGGCTTGTTGCCCACGCTGGTATATGCCGCAATTAGTTGAAAATTCTGATTATTTTGTAATATATACATGCTTAATTTTATCAGATGAGTTTTATAGAGGTCTGAGTGAAGTAGTTATTAATTCATTTACAGTTATTGATGAGTTTTATTTTTGTTTGTCATATGCAATTTATATTAAGAAACTATATATTTTTAAATTATGTATACTTGTCCTACAACATAATCTTTTGGATTATTTAAGGTTTTAAGTTAAGTTTGGACTCAATTTTGAAAACATTGCAGTCTATTTAGTATATCTTTGGAAGAATCTATAAAAAGCTCTTCTTATCTTATAACTACTCTACAATTGGCTTTTAATGTTGGTTGGCTTAATAAAGTGTTGCCGTATTGGCTATTAAAACGTCATGTTTTCTGCATTTTTTTATAATTTTATATTTTGACATTGTACCCCCTCCCCCCTCTAAAATTGAAATTCTCCATAGATTCGCGTTGACAGTTTGATCTCGATGTTGCTTCTTTCACCAACTGCTCTTTTGCCCTAAGGAATTTATTATATACCGATGAATCATTAATTACATTTACTTATTTCGGTTTAAAAGAAGTTTTAAGTTTGTTTTTCATAAAATGAATTGCAATTTTAAATTGACTTGGCCAATATGGTTATGTAAAATGCATAAACTATGATACAAAATTAAACTATTTGCATAATGAGTATAAAAACTTCAAATTAAAATAAAAACATGTGAGAAATGCTAATATTTTAGGTAAAATGTTTACGAGTTCGGTTATAAAGCCAGGTTAGGCAAGAAACTATTTTTAAACTCAATTTATTAGCCTTTAAGCTATTTAAGCTGATCCAGCCCTCTGCATGGTTTTTTGAATTTTTTTAAAGATTTGTCTAAGCTAAATTGTTTCATAAAAGTAGGGTAAAATTTAAGTGGTTCTACCATTATTTGCTCGAAACAAAGCTTTGATCGTGTGATTTATGCAGCGGGATCAATGAAGTTACATCTTGTAGCCTTAGAAAGTTTAATTTGAAAAAGCTGGGATTTAATTTTACTTTTATCGGCGAGGACCATATAGTTTATGGTCGTAGCCAGGATTGGAACTAGAGGGGGGGGGCACTTATGCTTTAGGGAGGTGCAAAATAGTCATTTTTCTAAATTTAAGCCATAAACTCTAAAAAAATTTACAAAATTCTGAATTTAGAGGGGGCAGCCACCCCCTGGCTACGCCCAGGTCATGGTTTTATATATAGATACATGTAACTTTGCAAAACTTTCTCAGTTTCATTGTATGTGGGATGCCATTGTTTTTATGAGCAACTTAAATGTATATATTAATTGCTATGCAATTTTTGTGCGTCGTCCGTCCGTCGTCCGTCGTCCGTCCGTCGTCCGTCCGTCGTCCGTCCGTCGTCCACCAAGTTATTGGCGCCAGCCTTTTTTAAATTAAATTAATTGTTAATACCATTGATAATTCGACTTTTTGACCGTCCGCAGGCTACTGACCATTGAAAAAAATTACCATTGGCCAAATAAATCGAAATTTTTTGTTCGTTTTTGAATAGGTTACCATTGATAATTACCCTGTGCCCTCCACTACAAGGGCCTATGCCTCTACTGATATGGGTCCCTGTTAATTAAATTAATATTTTGTTCTTGTTAATACCATTGATAATATGACATTTTAGCCGTCCGCTGGCTACTGACCGATGGAAAAAATGACCATTGGCCAAAATGTGAATCGGAATTATTTTTTTCGTTTTTTTTTTGACTATTATGATTGTTCCTGTTACTACCATTGCTATTATGACTTTTTGGCCGTCCGCTGGCTGCTGACCAATGGAATAAAATGACCATTGGCCAAAATGTGATTCGAAAATTTTTTTTTCGTTTCTTTTTGACTATTATGATTGTTCCTGTTACTACCATTGCTATTATGCCTTTTTGGCCGTCCGCTGGCTGCTGACACATGGAATAAAATGACCATTGGCCAAAATGTGATTCGAAACTTTTTTTTTCGTTTTTTTTGACTATTATGATTGTTCCTGTTACTACCATTGCTATTATGACTTTTTGGCCGTCCGCTGGCTGCTGACCAATGGAAAAAAATGACCATTGGCCAAAATGTGATTCGAAAATTTTTTTTTAGTTTTTTTTTGACTATTATGAATTTATATCCACTTTTACCGTGTCCTGGCTGATGACCAATGGAAAAAAATGACCATTGGCCAAAATGTTATTCGAAAATTTTGTTTTCGTTTTTTTGGCTATCATTGACTTATAGAGTATCTGTTGGTACTGACCAATGGAAAAAAATGACCATTGGCCAAATTTTTGATTTTTTTAAAAATTGTTCAAATTCAACAAAAACTTTCTCCCAACAATTCTGCAAAATCTTAACATTGTCATGTTTTATAATATAATGTTTGTTACACGCCTAATTTTAAATATTTTTGAATTTTGGCACATATACCCGTTTTTAAACTTATTTTTTATTCGCTTTTGATGATTTGAAACGAGGAGTTTTAAATTAGTTTAAATAATTATGTTTGTAACAAAGTTTAATTTTCATTTTATGTATCCTTAATGCAGGACTTGCGTAGGTCAATACCTGGGAGGGGCAAAGTGATTTTTTTAAATTTTAACGGGTCCCTCCAATGGAAGCCTCTAAATTCTTTCCAAGCTCGTAAGTATGCTCGCATTATGCCAATTTGATAGTTTACATATAAACCTTGAGGATTATATTTTTTATTTAATAATAATTTAATATTTCTTAATGTTAGGCACCTTTTCAAATTAAAAAAAAATATTTGTTATCCCAAAATTAATTTTGATAGGTTATTTATTAACCCTAATTAATGCCCCCCCCCCAAAAACATACTCTCGAGTACCCGCTTCGCCCAATAACTTAATCTTACTTTAATTACTCAACCTTGGAATTTAATGGCTTTTCCGAGGGAAACGAAAAATCGTATAGAGAGCATGACTTTGTAAATTTTCAAATACTCATTTCTTTATTTCCAATAAACCATCTACAAACTTAATCATTAACAATTAATTAAATTCACAACAGGTAATTAATTGCTATTTATTAATTGAATCTAATTTAATTTCAATAAAATAATTTGTAATTTAAACTTATTTAAGAATTCGAATCTTCTATAAAGATAATCCTTTTACGCTGTTTAGATTAAATTCATTTAGCACTTCTAGCTTAAGCTTAGTTTTTACTGTAAATTCACAAAATTCAATATTCTTCACAAGTTCGGTCGCAGTAAACTTAAGTAAAAATAACATTTACTTTAATCGAATATTATGTTTTTTATTAGGTAAATATCTTAAATAGATATTCGGAAGTTAACATTTCTATTAGTTGTCATATAAAAGCTGAGAATTCTATTGTAATTTAAACTTATTTAAGATTTCGAATCTTCTAGAAAGATAATCCTTTTACGCTTTTTAGATTAAATTCGTTTTTCTAGCTTAAGCTTAGTTTTTACTGTAAATTCACAAAATTCAATATTCTTCACAAGTTCGGTCGCAGTAAACTTAAGTAAAAATAACATTTACTTTAATTGAATAATATGTTTTTTATTAGGTAAATATCTTAAATAGATATTCGGAAGTTAACATTTCTATTAGTTGTCATATAAAAGCTGAGGATTCTATTGTAATTTAAACTTATTTAAGATTTCGAATCTTCTAGAAAGATAATCCTTTTACGCTGTTTAGATTAAATTCGTTTAGCACTTCTAGCTTAAGCTTAGTTTTAACTGTAAATTCACAAAATTCAATATTCTCCACAAGTTCGGTCGCAGTAAACTTAAGTAAAAATAACATTT
Source organism: Gordius sp. MW1 (assembly GCA_964036665.1). Lineage (NCBI taxonomy): Eukaryota > Metazoa > Nematomorpha > Gordioida > Gordea > Gordiidae > Gordius > Gordius sp. MW1. The sequence continues at coordinate 19,580,152 of OZ038530.1, forward strand.
ACTTTCATTGAATAATATGTTTTTTATTGGGTAAATATCTTAAATAGATATTCGGAAGTTAACATTTCTAATAGTTGTCATATAAAAGCTGAGGATTCTATTGTAATTTAAACTTATTTAAGATTTCGAATCTTCTAGAAAGATAATCCTTTTACGCTGTTTAAATTAAATTCGTTTAGCACTTCTAGCTTAAGCTTAGTTTTTACTGTAAATTCACAAAATTCAATATTCTTCACAAGTTCGGTCGCAGTAAACAAAATTATTTAGTTTTATATTTTAAGTAAACGAATTCTAGAAAATCCGATAAACAATTTAAATAAACGCCACCCTTATTTCGCGCATCTTGTAATTTATAGGCAACAGTTGGCACACTATTGTTATATCATTTCAAAACCTAATTTTTAAATTCTGATAATTGCCCATTGCACAAAAAATAAGTTGTAAAGTTAGGTTTATATTTAATCCAATATTATATATTTAATCTTTAGAAATTAATTTTCAGCAATTATTCTAATAAATGAGGCCTACACCCTCGCAAAAAATTATCCCATAACCCAATCTATAGATAAAACTATTTCATTTCCTGATATGGTTTGTTATTTATCTAGTTAGACAATACTTACCCCCCCCCCCCCCACACACATGGGTATTTGTTATTCACACATGATGAAACGGGGGGGGGGAGGTGGTAAAGGGGGTCACATGGTGTGTTTGTGCTAAGGCGTGCGTTTTAATGGCGAAGGAAGAAAGAAAGGAAACATGTGGGGGAGTAAAGGTCCCCACATTATCGATTAATTTATTATAAAGGAGAGAGAGGGAGTGGAGGGTTAGGCTTCACGCCATAAGTCACTGTCGTGAACGTTAATGCTATCACCCGAGCTGACATAACATTTCTGGAAAGTGCCTCCCCCCTCAATTACGCCACTGGGTTATTTATAGCTACTGTCTAAGAAGCATATACCATAAATATATTTTTTTTATTAAAATGCTTTTATTGATACATGAAATATACAAAAAACGAGAATAAAATAATATCAGACATATATAACCGCATTATCGCCTAAAGTTATTTCGTGTTTTATTCCTTGCTGTAAAGTTCTATTCCAATTATCCCCTTCATAACTTTATCTAAAACACACTATTCTGGATGCCCCTAAAATAACATTGTCCGGAGATGAAGAGGTCTTAACTCCGGAACCCACAGTGACGGCCGAAAATACGCGTCACTCGGCTGGCAAGGCGGAAACCGTCGAAGCCCTAACACGTAATTATTATTTGGTTTAGCAATTGAACCTCAATTAAATCATCCTCTGCACTTAATGTTATAATTCCAAATGTTATACCCATGCTTAAATGACGTCTACGCACATGGTAACTAGGATAATCTAAATTTTTTGAACACCATTTGGTTTTTGAAGAAGGGGTGGGGAGGGGTTTGATTGAAGAAAAACTGGACGCGCTATTTCCTAAAATTACTCCATATATTAATACGCGTGCGATTTAATAGAATAATTAATAATGTCTCTTTTTAAAGTGTTTATAAAGTAACTGAATTAAAACTTTCTTAATTTATAACAAATCAAATTTGATATTAAATATATGTAGGTTTTTTTGCAATATTGACTGTTTTATAGCCTTATATGATGTTTTTTAAGATATTATATGAAGATTATTTTTATATTCTCAAATTCATTTTATTGTAAAAATTTAAAACTATATTTAACACTTCGTTGGTTAATGGGGTCATGAGGATTCCAAGCGGTTTATAAATGTTGTACGTAATTACACTTTCATTTTTACAGTATAAAATTTATCCTAGAATATCTCTGCAAAGTTTAGCTGGTTTTTATCAACTAGTTTTTAAGATACAGCGTGTTTTAGATGTCACCTTCCACAATATGAAACTATTTTGTTTTTTGAAGTTTTTATTATAAATCAATGCTATGCAATTTATGGGCTCGTTTTTTGTGCGTCGTCCGTCCGTCGTCCGTCGTCCGTCCGTCGTCCGTCCGTCGTCCGTCCGTCGTCCACCAAGTTATTGGCGCCAGCCTTTTTTAAATTAAATTAATTGTTAATACCATTGATAATTCGACTTTTTGACCGTCCGCTGGCTGCTGACCAATGAAAAAAATGACCATTGGCCAAAATGTGAATCGAAATGATTTTTTTCGTTTTTTTTGACTATTATGATTGTTCCTGTTTCTACCATTGCTATTATGACTTTTTGGCCGTCCGCTGGCTGCTGACCAATGTTATATAATAAACATAAATAAAAGTTGTTTACTTTTAATTGCTATGCAATTTAACTAGTTTTTGGGTTAGAATCCCGGAGTTTTTTTTGACTTTTATGATTGTTCTTGTTACTATCATTGATAATAAGACTTTTTGGCCGTCCGTTGGCTGCTGACCAATGAAAAAAATGACCATTGGCCAAAATGTGAATCCGAGTTTATTTTTTCGTTTTTTTTTGACTATTATGATTGTTCCTGTTACTACCATTGCTATTATGACTTTTTGGCCGTCCGCTGGCTCCTGACCGATGGAAAAAAATGACCATTGGCCAAAATGTGAATCGAAATTATTTTTTTCGTTTTTTTTGACTATTATGATTGTTCCTGTTCCTACCATTGCTATTATGACTTTTTGGCCGTCCGCTGGCTGCTGACCAATGGAAAAAAATGACCATTGGCCAAAATGTGATTCGAAAATTTTTTTTTCGTTTTTTTTACTCTTGTGAATTTATATCCACTTTTACCGTGTGCTGGCTGCTGACCAATGGAAAAAAATGACCATTGGCCAAAATGTGAATCCGAGTTTATTTTTTCGTTTTTTTTGACTATTATGATTGTTCCTGTTACTACCATTGCTATTATGACTTTTTGGCCGTCCGCTGGCTCCTGACCGATGGAAAAAATGACCATTGGCCAAAATGTGATTCGAAAATTTTTTTTTTCGTTTTTTTTTGACTTATGAATTTATAACCACTTTTACCGTGTCCTGGCTGCTTACCAATGAAAAAAAATGACCATTGGCCAAATTTTATATATAACCTAAAAATTTATTATAGATGGTCTAACAGACAGCCAACTATGTAATATATATTTTTAACCTTATAAATGCATATATATTTTTTTATTGGGTTAATATATTTCATTTAATTAGATTGTGATTTCATAGAAAACCTAAAAAGTAATATTTAAAAAAATAATATAGGTATTAGATTCTAATTTACGATAAAATATATCGATAGAAACTAACACAAAATTCGAAACCTCCTTCAAAGGTATAAGCATAGCCCGTTATTTCTAATTAAATTGAATCTACTATTAAACTCAAACACGAATTGTACTTTATTAGATGGCGCGCGTAAGTTTATATAATTAGTAAAATTTTTCTACGTGTCATAGATATTACACCGCGTGTGGCAGGGAAATGTCCGATATTTTTAAAATGAAAAGGTATTTTAGGAATCTGAAAAGGTTATTTTACCCCCGGCCGCCCTGGGCACCTACGGGTAAAGTTTCGAGCGAATCGGGCTGGTAGTTTAAGAATTTAGCCCTTTTTTAAAACTAAAAAAAAACTTTTTTTTTAATTTTTTTTTTACATTAAATTAATATTTTGTTTTTGTTAATAGTTGTGTTTTATGTTTAGAAAATCAATATATTTCGTCGGTCAGTAGCCAGCGGACGGTCAAAAAGTCATATTAATTTCATCATCTATATAAATAACATAATAACTTCTACTATTTTAAAGCCAGCATGGTATAGTGGTTATAGCGCAGGCTTGTGAACTGGAGGTGTGGGGTTCAAGTCAGGGAGGGGACAAATTTTTTTTTTTAATTTTTTTAAATTAAATTAATATTTGTTCATGTTAATACCAATGATAATATGAATTTTTGACCGTCCGCTGGCTACTGACCAATAAAAAAATGACCATTGGCCAAATAAATCGAAATTTTTTTTCGTTTTTGAATTGGTTAACATTGATAATTACCCTATGTCCTCCCCTACAAGGGCCTATAACTAATTAACTAATTATTTTGCATCTAATACCCCCTATAGGCATTCTCGCCCCTTCCCACCTTTCTCGCCCATAAATTGCATAGCAAATATGCTACGTTTATACGGAGTATAGAAGAGTTCCCCCTTCCCCTCTTCCCTTCCCCTACTCCCCTTCCCTTCTCCCCCTTCCCACGAGGGCCGAAGGCCCGAGTCTATATATATATATATATTTATACCTGTGTTTGGTGAAGGCTCGCTAATGAATTTGGCCAAATGCCCAGCCTCCACCGTTCAAATATTGGGAAGTGAGAAGGCTATGTTCAGAGCCCTGAAAACGAGGCACAATACCCCTAAATACGGTCTCTTGTATCACGCCACTTTGGTGGGACAAGCTACGCAAAAGAACAAGGGAAAGGTGAGAGCTAATGCCCCTCCTGTAGTGTTGTAAAAAACGGCTCGGTTGTGTTTGGTCGACCTTTCGTTGTAAGTCGATTAAACATCAACTGACTTAGGAGGTTTTTTGTTGGTCTGTTTATGTTTAGTCGCAATAATAGGCCAAATGTTTTTTGGTCTGTTTATGTTTAATCGACTAAAACTAAAGGTCGACCAAACAAAACCCAGTCCTTTTTACAACACTAGCCTCCTGCAGCTGGCTTATATATTTGTGCATTGGAAGGTCGTCTTTCATTTTGTTCTTAGTTATAGCAATAATAGTTCCTTTTTTGCGTTACATGGACCTCGGGTAAGCCACAAAATGCGCTTTTTAAAAATTTTTATAATGCTATATGATTATTATATAACGAATTTTTCTTTTTGGGGTTTGGAGTTAAAATTCCACTTTTGATTGGGTTTGGTTCAAAACCTCCAAGGGTCACTCTCGGGTTAGAAATTGAAATTAAGCTTAGGGGCGGGGGTGGATAATTTGACTCTTACTAATATTATTGATGTACTGTAAGATCAGGGCAACGAAATTGTTTAAATTATCAAATAGTTTGGTTTCTGTTTTAAAGTTTTAAAATATAATTGTACCCCGATTGGACCCTCAACGGGAGGAATTAAGCCTGAAAAATTGATATTTTTTACGAACACTAATAGAACTTTTCATACAATTATTTTAAGTCCAAAAATTTCATATTATCGAGATTTTGACCCCCCCCCCCCCCCATTTTTCAAATTTAGCTTCAGTTTTACGTTATGGCAACTTATAAAGTCCATCTACCGAATTCGAAATAATGATTTGACTGTTTAATCATGCTAAGTCGCGCATAAACTTTTTATGAATATACACAAAAAACATTCTATTATAAAACTAACAACAAATTTACAGATATCACGAATGTTGGCGGCTAAAGCAGCTTTGGCCACGCGATTTGATGCTTTGGGTGAAACTTCGACCCTGGAACTCGGGATGGAGCATAAAGCTAAGCTCGAGGCTAGGCTTCGTTACCTCGAACAAAATCAAGTGCCTAAAACTTATTCATTACTTAGAAATCTCTTCTTTAAATTTCTTTTTGCTAATTACATTGTGCCGCTTTATCTATTAAATTATTACGAAATAGTTATTGCACTCGAATCTAACAGAATGATGGAATTTTAAAAATCAGCAAGATTGACTTCGTATTACATCGACAATTCTGAAATAAATTTGCAAATCAATAATGAGCGAAAAAATTGTTTCTTTTTTTTATTTAAAATCATCTAAACAAAACCACCGTTGGAGGTAGGGGTTATGTTTGTTTGCAGAAATCATCATGCACACTTTAGTTATTTAACATTAATGTAAAATTTAAATATTCGACAAAAATTTTAACGTTGATATCGCTATGTTTTCAAGGTAAAACGAATTAGTGGCTTGGGAAAATCTATGTACAAGAGAGAAAAATACGATGGACCACAGTAAGTCAACCCACATACTAATCATTATTGGAGCAACGCATTCAGTTACACCTTTTAATTTACCGCAAATTTCTTTTCATTACCGTAGCATAATATAATATTTATTTAAAATTATATATCCTTGCGCAGGGGGGCCATTGTGTAATTGAAAATACTTTGTATTCTCTTCTACGGTACTTATTAATTGCCCGGCACATTTATGTTTGCGTTATCGTCTTGTTTAACGAGAAGCCTCCCTGCACTAAATTCCCTGCTTGGCTAATAATTACAAATAAATTTGTTTAGAATTGGATGCGCCGGTATTGAACAGCATTTTAATGCTAGCGTCGGCAATATTAATTACCGCCTATTTGTATTTGTGCTTTTAAAATTTGAATTTTGAAATGTTTTATGCATTGTATAGGCATCAAATGGAGCCGTACGATATTAAAAAAGATTCCACCTTGCCCGTGAACGGGAAAAGAAAGTTTGAGCCTGAGCCAAATAGTACGACCGCGGCTAAAGTTTATAACGGAGTTTATGGGGGATCGGAGAAGAAAGCGAAAAAGATAAAGACTGAACCCATCGATTATACGCGAGAAGTTACTGACATCATTGAACAGAGCAGACTTATGGCTACTATCTCATCGAGTACTATAATTACTATAATTTTGCCCTTTTTTGTCCGTGAGATCTTAAAATAGCACAGCTCAAAGTTTTTAAAGTTATTGGTAAAACATACGGGTTTCTAGGTGGTTGAGTTTTATTAGAGTAAAAGGTAGTTATGGGTTTCTTGTAAACGTAATTTTATTATAGTTATTACAGTCGAAAGTTCTTAATCGCAAATCGGATTATCGCGAAAATCCTTTAATCGCGAAGTTAACAGCCATTTTGTTTTTTTAAACGATAATATTAACAAAAACATCGTTTATTGACAAATCGCTTAATAGTACAATATCGGATATTCACAAACATTTTCGAGTCCTTAAATCAATCAGATAATTATATAAAATATCGTTTTATTGCGAAGCGTAAGAAATCAATATTATTATAATGTACATATACTTTTATTTCCTTCGTTTAATCGCGAGAAAAAAAATTCAGGCTTAAGGCTTTGCAATTAAACGGTTTTGACTGTATTGTGGGGTTAAAATTAATGATACCAAAAATAAGGAGTTTTTAATTTTAAAAAAGTGAGAAAAACAACTTTTAAATTTAGCCATGTCAAAAATATTTTTTCCCCTTAAGTTGATTGTTAAAGTCGAAGCATAAGGCTGTCAATGCTAAGAATTTTCAAGCAGCGAGAGCTCTCAATTTTAGAAAATAGAAAGTTTTATTGTTGCTAGTCGTCTGTTTAAAATCTATTGATTTTTTTAAAATCGCTTTGACATATTTCAAAACTCATAAATAATGTTTTGAAAATTTGTATTAATTCACTTATTTATTTTGACAATTATTTTGAACGTTTTTACACGTTCAACATAAGCTCTAATTTCATGATTAATATTTATTGTCTCTAAGGTGACCAAGTGGAAATTAAATCGGAGTCTAAGAAGAGCAAAAAGAGAATGAAAAAGGTGTTGGCTGGTGAAACGGACACTCAACCCTCGTCTACAGTTTCGCAAAGCGAAGGCGATACAGCTACTAGTCAGGGTGCTACTGGAGATACCAAAACTCCCAGCATACTTAAAGGTTTTGTGTTCTCCGCAATTTATTGTATTGCTAATTTGTAAAGTGTTTAAACGTGCAGATTTCAATTTTGCTTAGGACTTTTTGCATAAAGGTCCACTAAACAGCATACCTAGTGGAAAGAAGACTTTTTGAATATAATGTTTCCGTATGATAATTTTCTTAAGAGGTGTATTACTTTTATGATGACAATACACATCTTTAAGGGGAAAAACTTTTAACGAATTTGAGATATTGAAACGTAGAAATTTGGTTTTATATATACCTATCTCGATTTTTATGTGACTATAAAATTAACTATGGCACACTGATGAGCTCCAATGGGAGCAAATACGTTATATGTCTGTTATTATTTTCAAGTTGCATTAAAAAAAAGAGATAGGGATAAATTTAGCCAAATTAGTCTCTAATTTAAAGATTGCACTAGATGGCATATAATTTATAATAATTATTATTATTTGATTCGCCGTTACCACCCGTCCTAAATCGGGCCCTCTCTTCTAAATACTTATTTCAACATTACATGGAAAATGGAATTATAAAGTTTCAATTTATATCGTTTTTGACATCTGTTCTATACACTGATTTTTTTACTTAAAATGCTTTTAATAGGTAAAAATGATTTGTTTTTATGTTTTACTTTACTTCATGCCCTCTTCTGCAGAGAGGTATTAAGATACAAAAATACTAATCCTGATTTTTTTAACCATTTTTGTTTTATACTGCAGAAAAGGGGAAAAAGAAGAAGCAAGCTGCACCTATCAAGTAAGGATGTGTTAAACATTTCTGTATATTTCTATTAGGCGTGACAATATAAATGGTATTAAAAAATTAAAGAAAATTATAGATATTAATTTTTATTATACAAATTTTAATATTAATTTGTTTTATGTAGGTTTGTTTTTAAAAAAATCTTTTTTATTATACAGGAAAGGAGAGTCAAGCTCAGAAGATGATAGCGATTGATGAGCCGATGCCATATTAATTGCTCAATGACTTTTGTTGTATATTATATGTACAAATGTACACACAAAGTTTTAAACTTTGTTACAAATGTCAACGAAAATAAAGTACCAATGTTAATTACGACTACGAGTAATGTATCAATAATTTAAGAAAGTTCCATTTAACTGAGACAAAATCGAAAACCTTATTTTGGTTTTGCCTTTTTTCATGAGGCTATAAATTTTCTGTTTATAAAAGAGAATATTACAGTTTTCTCGAAGGAAATTTAGAGATTAGAAAAGATTTTCGGGCTGGCACCCTAACAAGATTCGAGCTTAATGAATTTTTTTTATTCACCTTCATATTTACTTATCGTAATTCCTTATCAATAAAAATCGAGAAATTAGAAATTTTTGGAAAATATGACAAAATTACCGTTCAAATGTGATCGTCATTTCGTGCTGGGCAGCTCAATGATTCGGTTATGGTGAGGCGTACACTTAAAAGGGGCGGGCAATTTAGTTATAAAATCGGGCCGTGTTCGGGTTTGGGCAGAAATATTTAGACATATCTGAACTCTGATGAAAGTGACTACAAATTTGACAAAATTTAAAAGTTTGCAATAAATGTATTTATTTGATTGTGCATCCGAAATTGCTTACTTGTTATTTTTATTTCAAAGTAGCAAATTTTAGCTTTTTTATTCGAGTTGGTGTCAAAGTTTTTATGTTAACTCTTTATTTGAGGTTTAAAATAGTAGATAAATTCTATTTTAAATAGGTAACTTTTGTTAATTTATACTAGATTTTAAATGTTCTATAATTTGTTGAGAAGAGTAATTATACTCATTTTATGGAAAAAGCAGACCTTGGTGGCGTTTTTTTAAAGAAAATACTAGAATTCTCTATTGTAGTGTCTAACTCATTAATTTAGTTTTTAGAAAAGTGGTTAATTAAAACTCAAATATAAATTATGAACTTGTTGATCATATACTAAAAAAATTGTTAGCAATTTCAATTTTTGTCATCGTTTCGGAGTCTCCATAATATGAATTTTCTTATTTTGCTTAAAGCCCGTTTTTTTCAAATACCCAATGGTTATTTAAGTGAATCAAATAAAATAAAATTATTTTATCAATCCAATATTTAAGCTCTAATTTACATGTCTTAGGTAAGCTAAAAAGATTCGGCTGGACTCATGTGAAACCATAGATTTATTTTAGTAATGTTTTTAAATTTACCTAATAGATTTAATTATCAAATTGTTCTGAATTATTTACGTAAATTAATTTTAATTGAAAGATTTTCTCTGGAAAACAGTCAAACAAAAAAAGTAACATTTTACGGGCGAATTTTTTTGGCCCTAGACTTGATATTTGATTAAACATTTTTAAAAAAATCGAACGCTTTCAACGTTCATGACAAAAATCGAACGCGTTCACGTTCGTTTTCAAAAAAAAGGACACGTTCATGAACGCGTTTACGTTCGTTCAAAATTTTATGATAATTTTTTTTAATTCAATATAAATAAATGTCTTATATTTTTTAACACAATCTATTAGCCATGATAAAAAAAATTTTGCCATGGCAATGTCAATTTATCTGCTGATTTTGAATATTCAGAATCTGAAGATGACGCCGATATAATAATATGATTGTCCATATTAACCTATAAACTAAAATATAATTAATAATATCAAATTAATAAAATTTTATCTTATCGTCTTTTGCACGTTATGGTATGTTAAAAGTATTTCAGAATTAGGAAAAAGTAAAAACAGCTGATTAAAAAATATAAGGCTTTTTTGTTATAAAATTCGGATTAACATTATTTTTCAAATAAATAAAAATAAAAAAGCGTTTTTAAAATTTAACAAACGTTAAATTTGAACGCGTTCATCAAAAAAAAGGAACGTTAATCAATTTTTCAAAAAATTTGAACGCGTTTATTCTCAACACTAGATAAAACTAATATTCTCAGATTTAAACGTCAAAATGACTAGATTTGGCCCATTTATATGTATTTTTATGAAATACAAATGTCCGAACGCTACCTAATAAAAATGTTGGTGTCAATGCAGTAATAATCATGGGCGTAACCAGGATTGGAATTAGAGGGGGGCAATTATAGCGAGGGACAAAATAACAATTTTTAGCCATAATTAAATAAAATTTTAAAGAATACATAGTTTTAGAGGGGGCAGCGGCCCTCCCTTGCTACGCTCATAGTAATAATATATAACAAATGAAAAATTAACATAATTATTTTAACATTATTGCCATGAGATTAGGGGTTGAAAAACAGCAATTGAAGGTTTGTAAAATATAGGAAGGAACAGCAGAAATGTATTCTTTTTATGGTTCATTACCCACGTGTACCACCCACCAAGGGAAAAAAATTTTGCACAGCACGTTTGAAATTTATATAATCTACATTTTTTATACTCCAACAGCAAAACCTTGCTTTTTTACATCAACCCTAGCTAGCTGGCAATTATGAGGTCATAAGGGCTAATTTCAAACAAAAATCCATAACTCTAATAAAAATATTCAAGAGAAGTTTATGATTTAGTCGGCTGTTTTTGTTTTTAACTGTACCGAAATAGGGCCAGACCAGACTCATAATTTTCTGGCGGTATGTAGTAGTGTAGGTGTATATTAGCTATTATATTTTTGTATATTAAGCACTTACTATAAATGCCAAAAAACGGAGCGTTTTCCTTTAGATGGATGAGCGCCTTTATTGAATGTATTTTCTCGTCGCGTAGAACCGGAGGCAAATGGTTTGACAATCCATTTTGACACTAAATGTTTGGTTGCCTTGGTGGTACACTTCTTAAATAATACATTCTTTCATCTATAACTCTATAATGGATAGGATAGCCTCCCCCCCCCCCCCCGCTTAAATATTTCTCCAACATTCCAACCAAACTTCCTTAGAGATAGAAAAGAGAGGTCGGTGTCGGTATAATAAAATGGGGCTGCTGCTGCTGATTATTATTATTGTTGTTGGAGATTGCCCATTTCCTTTCGGCCTTTTTCATTTCATGTAAGAGGAGGACTGACTGTAATGTGTATGTAAGAGGTAAGTTTTCCCCTTAACATTTATTATCCAATCCAAACGTCTACTTAGTACTAATATACCCTGCCTGCCCCCCTCCCCTCCACCAGTCAAACAAAAATAAAAGTTGGGCCCTCTAATAGTTTGTTGAACCTTTGGGTGGGCTCCTCGTACCACCCACAATTTTTACTTTAAAGCTCAAAAACATGCGTTTCGCTTGGGTGTTGCTGATACAGAAAGACTTTTTTGCAACGATCTAACAGGTGATTACTATTTTATCTACGTAATAGATTTGTATAATCAAAAGTTTTTTTTTGCCCAAATACCGCTCAACCCCAAATTGCATCAAAGGGGTCATAGTTGAGCTATTAAACGGTGGTAGGTAAAAAGTTTTTTTTTTATTGATCAAGAAACTCTGATATAAATTTTTTTATGGGATTTTATAATGGTAAACGTTTAAATATACATTATTAATTCGAATGGCAAAACACTTCGCCGTTGTGTGTAAGGTTTCCTAGTGAATGCGCTTATAAAATCTAAAATGTTGGAATATTATAGAGCGGGGGCAGTGTTAGGGGTCAAGATAATATTTATTATATATGCATAAAATGACGAGTTATATATGTATGTGTGAAGTTTTGAGCAAACGGTATTATTAATCGACTATGTGTATTCTAAACTGGGTTAATAAGAAGGGAAAAAACCATAAATGGCTGCTTCACTAGAAGGGTCGGATTTACGACCAGGATCGGGGTATAATGTAAATATTATATAGTTGATTAAATGGTTAATTCTATGAATAAAGAAGAGCTATCATCTCTATATCTAATAAGTGTTGAAAAATGATAAAATTTTCTATGTACAAATCTAATATCACCGTTCTTGGAATGACAAATATAATAAAAGGTTTGGGGCCAGGGTTGTCTGATATTCACAGGTGTTTTGTATAGTTGTTGTAAATTATTATCACTACTACTACTACAAATCGTAGTTAGTCTGCGCCGCGTATTAAGAGAGAGATATTAAAATAGACAAGTTACGGGCGGGTGGTTATAAATAAATTATGTGAAGAAGTGTTTTGTTTAAATAGTAGTTATCATGTGTGTGTGTTTCTCGACGAAAAAAAAGCATGCGTGATCAAAAATAGGTATACGACGAAGAGGGTACGGTTTGAGGTATATCAGAACAAATGTAATTATCGACGAATTGTGGCGTAGAAACGTAATTAGTAGTAATACCACAACCTACTGCCCCCTGCTGTTTGTAAAATTTTTCCATCGGGGGCGGCGTAGGATATATTTCGGCTATTTTTTTAAACGTAATGTCCGAAGTGTTGATTCCTCCATTTTGTTGATTTTTCCAATAATTACTATAGCACGTAGCGCACCAGGAGGACTCGGGCGTATAAGTATTCGAGGATGTTGTTATGTGATAATCGTGATCTCTGGGAGTTAATTGCTGACCCGAACAACAAAGTGTGTTGTTATGCGTGCATTGTGGGGTTTGAGGGGTTAAGCAATTCACTTCAATAGATGTAGTAGCAGTGGAGGGTGTTGCGTTTGCGTTTCCAAATATGTTTCGACCGATAACGGTCATCAAATTTCTCAACACATCCTTACATAAAGCGACGATGCAAAATATATTATTGCCTTTTTAAGTCTTAGACTGGATTTTAAAAATAATTATCAACTGTGTTATATGTTTATTGCTTTTTCACCTTTGAAGGGCCTTTAATTTTAGAGTCTTTCATTAATTACATTAAAAGATTCATAAGCATTACCATAAGTTTTAAGCTATTTATTTGAACTGTCATTAATAATTCAAAATGTTAAAGATGTAGAAAGTTATGTTGTAAAAACAATTGAGTTTTGTTTGGTCAACCTTTGGCTTTAGTCGACTAAACATAAAGAGACCAAATGTTTTTGGTCTATATTTCTAAGTCGACCTCTAGGCTTATTCAAAATTGGAAAACAGGCCAGAGATGACCGTTAGTTCAACCTAAGGGCAACCAAACAAAATGCAGTCGTTTTTACAAAATTAGTAGAAAGGTTTTATCGTCTGCCTTTTTCAAATGCAAAACGAAAACAAGTCTAGGTCGAAAATTTGAGCAGTTACGCTTTTTCAAATCTGAAAACTATTGAAACTGTACTATTAGAGTTTAATATACCCAATCGTCCCCTATTGATAAAAATAGTTTGTATGTAATTTAAAACCTTTTTGTCACTCTTAACCCCACAAGTTGAAGTTGTGCAACGTTTACAAAGTAATTCTAATGTAATGCTTACAAGTAGTTATTAATATCATGGGCAAATGTTGATTTTTCAATTATATTTTATTAAATCTAAAGTTTGCTCCCTTTTTCACGGAAAATAATCTTCTTAAAAGTAAAAACCTAGTAAAATAAAAGTCATTTACCGATTCGATCCCAGTTAAAGCGATGATGCCATTAATGAATGGGGTTAAGTAAGAGTCGTCAAAATTCCAAAACACTTGTTGGCAATGCGTGATGTAGGATAGGCACAAACTGGCTGATGCCATCATTGAAGGTGGGTGCGACGCAAACGTGTATTCTACATTACAAAATTTATACTTTTTAATTGCTATGCAATTTATGGGCTCGTTTTTTGTGCGTCGTCCGTCCGTCGTCCGTCCGTCGTCCACCAAGTTATTGGCGCCAGCCTTTTTTAAATTAAATTAATTGTTAATACCATTGATAATTCGACTTTTTGACCGTCCGCAGGCTACTGACCATTGAAAAAAATTACCATTGGCCAAATAAATCGAAATTTTTTGTTCGTTTTTGAATAGGTTACCATTGATAATTACCCTGTGCCCTCCACTACAAGGGCCTATGCCTCTACTGATATGGGTCCCTGTTAATTAAATTAATATTTTGTTCTTGTTAATACCATTGATAATATGACATTTTAGCCGTCCGCTGGCTACTGACCGATGGAAAAAATGACCATTGGCCAAAATGTGAATCGGAATTATTTTTTTCGTTTTTTTTTTGACTATTATGATTGTTCCTGTTACTACCATTGCTATTATGACTTTTTGGCCGTCCGCTGGCTGCTGACCAATGGAATAAAATGACCATTGGCCAAAATGTGATTCGAAAATTTTTTTTTCGTTTCTTTTTGACTATTATGATTGTTCCTGTTACTACCATTGCTATTATGCCTTTTTGGCCGTCCGCTGGCTGCTGACACATGGAATAAAATGACCATTGGCCAAAATGTGATTCGAAACTTTTTTTTTCGTTTTTTTTGACTATTATGATTGTTCCTGTTACTACCATTGCTATTATGACTTTTTGGCCGTCCGCTGGCTGCTGACCAATGGAAAAAAATGACCATTGGCCAAAATGTGATTCGAAAATTTTTTTTTAGTTTTTTTTTGACTATTATGAATTTATATCCACTTTTACCGTGTCCTGGCTGATGACCAATGGAAAAAAATGACCATTGGCCAAAATGTTATTCGAAAATTTTGTTTTCGTTTTTTTGGCTATCATTGACTTATAGAGTATCTGTTGGTACTGACCAATGGAAAAAAATGACCATTGGCCAAATTTTTGATTTTTTTAAAAATTGTTCAAATTCAACAAAAACTTTCTCCCAACAATTCTGCAAAATCTTAACATTGTCATGTTTTATAATATAATGTTTGTTACACGCCTAATTTTAAATATTTTTGAATTTTGGCACATATACCCGTTTTTAAACTTATTTTTTATTCGCTTTTGATGATTTGAAACGAGGAGTTTTAAATTAGTTTAAATAATTATGTTTGTAACAAAGTTTAATTTTAATTTTATGTATCCTTAATGCAGGACTTGCGTAGGTCAATACCTGGGAGGGGCAAAGTGATTTTTTTAAATTTTAACCGGTCCCTCCAATGGAAGCCTCTAAATTCTTTCCAAGCTCGTAAGTATGCTCGCATTATGCCAATTTGATAGTTTACATATAAACCTTGAGGATTATATTTTTTATTTAATAATAATTTAATATTTCTTAATGTTAGGCACCTTTTCAAATTAAAAAAAAATATTTGTTATCCCAAAATTAATTTTGATAGGTTATTTATTAACCCTAATTAATGCCCCCCCCCCAAAAACATACTCTCGAGTACCCGCTTCGCCCAATAACTTAATCTTACTTTAATTACTCAACCTTGGAATTTAATGGCTTTTCCGAGGGAAACGAAAAATCGTATAGAGAGCATGACTTTGTAAATTTTCAAATACTCATTTCTTTATTTCCAATAAACCATCTACAAACTTAATCATTAACAATAAAATTTAATTTAGGTGTAGTGTTATTATATATATAAATTAATCAAATCAATGTAAAGTGCTTATTGAAAGTTTAAATTAAATAATGCTAGGGGAGTCAGGGGCTAAAATCTAGATCGATTCACTTACTTGAAGTTGGTAATTTTTTATCAGGGTCTTCCGTTTTTTCTAAAATAGAAACCGGTTCTATTGATTCTGTACTTGCTATAAAAGGTATAAAAATTCTATAACTAATTGTAAATAAACGGCAAATATCAACAATACTCACATAATAGCCAGATAAAAATGATAATTTTCTAAATTAATATGACATTTTGATATCAATAAAACATTTAAATCATTGATTCTAAAACAAAAATCTTAAAAAAAGGCAATTTTATTCAATTATTTTATAAAGGTTGATATTAATAGGTTATAAAGTTTTTAGTATTTTTGCAATATAAATAAATGCACTTAAGTCGCACAATTGCTTTGTCATTTTTGTCTCTCCAACTTTTACTCAACTACCTTAGTTTATTTTACAATATATAAAGTTGTAACAAATAAATATTCTCGATAGCGTAATACATAACCAATTTCTTTAATAAATATAACTCGCGCTTTTAACATTCCCATGTTGTGTGCTTTTTCGCTAATTTTGATATGTATAAATAAATTTACCGATTAGTACCTCAAAACCTCATTGGTTGAATATAAGATACTAAACTAAAAAGACTGCATAAAATTTGAGAGGACTCTTATTATTTATCAAAGATCTGTAATATGATAGATAAATAAATAAACATACCAACATTGTCGATATGGAAGGCAACGTGCAAATCATTGTTAAAATTAATTTAAAATACTTAAATCTTTTTTTTCGTTTTTTTTTGACTATTATGAATTTATATCCACTTTTACCGTGTCCTGGCTGCTGACCAATGGAAAAAAATGACCATTGGCCAAAATGTGTTTCGAAAATTTTTTTTTCGTTTTTTTTTTACTGTTATGAATTTATATCCACTTTTACCGTGTGCTGGCTGCTGACCAATGGAAAAAAATGACCATTGGCCAAAGTGAGCATCAAAATTTTTTTTCCCGTTTTTTTGGCTATCATTGACTTATAGAATATCTGTTGGTACTGACCAATGGAGAAAAAATGACCATTAATCAAATTTTTGATTTTTTAATTAAACATTGTTCAAATTCAACAAAAAATTTCTCCCAACAATTCTGCAAATTCTTAACATTGTGATGTTTTATATTATAATGTTTGTTAGACCCATAATCACTAAAGGCCATAAAAACTAATGTAATACGCAACTAAATGCAAACACTAAATCTAACCCTAACGCTTGCCTATATTACATTTTGCCTATATTAAATTTTGCCTATAAATGCAAAATTTGTATAAATAATTAATTAATCATTAGGCATTTAATACCACCCTATAGGCATTCTCGCCCCTTCCCACCTTTCTCGCCCATAAATTGCATAGCAAATATAATACATTTATACGGAGTATAGATGAGTCGTCCCCCCTTCCCTTCCCCTCCTCCCCTTCCCCTTCCCCTTCCCCTTCCCTTCTCCCCCTTCCCACGAGGGCCGAAGGCCCGAGTTTTATTTTATTCGAATTAAATTAATTTAGTTATCCTAACAAGGTTTTTATTGTGAAAACTAATCAATTTTATTAATTATAACTCATAAATAGTCGTGTCATATCTAATCAACGATTCTTTAAACAAAAAAGGAATGATTGACTTTGTTAGGGTAAACTACTAAAATGTTAAACCAAAAAAAATTGTCTAAGAAGTCAAATATTTTTATGAAATAAGGAAAAATTTGAAAAAAAATATTAAATTAATAGTAATGGGGAATGGGTTATTTGATTTATTATTCTAAGACCTTATAAATTTTTGTGCTAGATAAATTACTTTACAAATCAGTTATTTTAGATAAAGATCTAAATATATCAGATCTCATCCATTCTTTTCTTCAAAACAAAGCCTTAAACAAGCTAAATTAACATGCCCATGAATGACATAATGATAGACAACTATTATGCCCAAAAATTAAGCATCCGGCGTATAATTAATTAACCCATCATTATAACAACCCATCGCGAAGCATACAAGTCTCTGGAATTGTATGCATTGTTAAAATGGGCTAGCTAGCTTTAAAGTTCAACTTTGGTTTATTTTTACACATTTAGATTGTCATATCCATATACCCTTTAAATTTCAATTTTGATAGTTATTTAAGTAACTAGCTATAGCTCTAATATAATAGTGGTGGGCTGAAATGGTATGGGACCCTCAACTAATACAAAGCTAAAAACAATATAGGGTTGGACGTATTTTTTTATTCATCCATTTTTGCTTAAATCCCAAAATCGCACTAACATCGCTAGACATGGGCATAGCCAAGGGTGGCAGGGAGGAGAGGCTGCCCCCACTATATCCAAAAATTCTTTAAAATTTAATATAATTATGACTAAAATTATTAAAAAATCATTTTCCCTAAATCATTATTGCCCCCTCTAATCCAATCCTTGCAATGCCCATGTCGCCAGAGCCCTTCGTGGGCTTATGTAAAGTTCAAAATGAAAAAATACTAATTGAGTAGGATTCAATTCCGAGTTTTTTATATCATGAATTTTCATATAAATAATAGTTACGGTTAGAATTTGAAAATTCACTATTTTGCTCCCCTAACATTTAATTTTCAATTTTTAACTGTTATAAGGTTGGAGCAGATAGATTCAAAAAGTTTAAATTAACTAATTAACAAGATTTCGTTTATTTTCAAAATTAACTTCAAAATCCTCTAATTGGTACTCGGCGATGCGACGGTGGTCAGCGGTGTAAATAAAGTAGTTAAATAATAAAACCTCAAATAACATCGGGCGGGCGGGCGAGCGCAATTTAATACCGGAAATCGAGCTTATGTGCGAAACATCTTTTACATTATAAAACCTCTTCCACCCTCTCCTTGCTTTTTCGTTTCAAAATATAATTTCCATTACACACATAACACGTTAAATTTACCCAAAATCTTATTATGTAATGTTATATTATATAAATCAAACAACGGAAATGATGTATATAATATATATATTGTTTTCGTGCTATTTTATCTTAAAAATGAAAATAAAACTGAAAATCGAAAGATTAGGGAGCTATAAATCAAAGAGATTTAAACCGTTTTTAATGATTAGTATGACCGTTTACTCAGTCTTTTTAAAACTTTTCTTCGATATTTAAATGGTAATATTGTTCCTAAACTAATAAAAATCCTAAATTATAAGTGAAGCTTGTTTTTGTTAGATTTAAAAAGTTCAACCTTTTGAAAAATTTGTTGTGTCCACGTCGCATTATAAAAATCGCCTTTTAAATCAATGAGGGAGGACCCGTTTTTTTTCTCATGTCATTAATTGCAGATGTTATTTGTGACAATTTTCGAATTAATTACGAAAAAACAATTTAATCTGCCAGTTGATGACAATAACAAGCCATCAAAACTATATAAATTTACGTGATTACTGAAAGGCAATAGTCTAACAACTATAAGAAAGATCTGAGATAGATAACACTGGAGACGTTAGGGGGTGCGGTTTTATCTAATTACATAAAACGTATGAAATGGTAAAAAATAGCAGCTCAGAGCTGATCGAAAATAGCACTTATGTGGTGTGTTCTGGACTTGTGGTCAGTTGCGAAAACAAAGTATACAATGGAACGCAAATGTATAATCTCATCGGCAAAATTACATAACAATGGGGGGAGCCACTAAATTTTAAGAAACCCTTTGGTTGACCCCCTCGAGCTGTTTAGAATTAGAAAGACAAAAGAGAGAATGGGGAGGGCAAAACTTAAATGGTGAAATAAAAAAAAGTAGGCTCAAGCTCAACCAGCACAATGGAAAAATCGCCCCGCTGGGAATTTTAAAATCAATCTCAGCTTAGAAAGTTGTTGTTGATGTCTATAATACGATACATAGCAAATGACGTGTTTACCACAACTAGGACTCGCGGGAAAATTGCCTTTATCAAACTAAAAAAAAATATTTTTAAATGCGCTAGTGTTGTAAAAACGGGTTTTGTTTGGTCGACCTTTAGTTTTAGTCGACTGAACATTAATAAGAACCAAAGATTTTTTGGTCAGTTTTTTTTAGTCGCATAAAAAGACCAAACAAAGGTTTTTGGTCAAAGTTTAATCGACTAAAACCAAAGGTAAACCCTAAACCCAGCCGTTTTTACAACACTAAAATGCGTAAATTTAAAAATCTACCTGATTTATAGATATTTTATTTGAAATTAAATAATTTTGGGGGGCTTTAATTGTACCTAATGTGCATTTGTCGAGGATTTGTTGGGCCGACGTTTTTATAATTTCACTGAGATTCCCATTGTCCCTCAGGCATTGCATTAAAGGGTGTAGCGTGGTCAGCATATCGAGAATGTAACAAGAGGTAGGTGCTGCCAGATCCCAGCTAAGCACATTCGCCACCACAAATTCCCAATTCTAAGCAATTTTTGAATTAATTTTAAAAATAAAAAAAGTTGCCTAAAATACAATAAAAAAAACATACCAATAAATCGGGCAATTTAACGGAATTGTCCGTGTAAACGCAAAGAATTTCGGAACTAACTGGATGAGCCTCCTTGAATTTTGAAGCTAGTAACATGCAAGATGCCCCGAGTAATTGTAAGTGAGATTTGGGCGTATTTATGGTGGATAAGAAACGGTCCAAATAATTTACCGCTAGTTGAAACACATCCTTACGCCTCTGCAATTCTTCGCACACCTAAAGTCAAATATCTATTACTAAGGATAAATTTATTTATTTTTGTAATTACTTTACTATTATTTAGTGTTGTAAGAACGGGTGGGTTCTTTTGGTCGATTTAACAGACTAAAGGTTTTTTGGTCTCTTATACTTGGTCGCATAAAAAACCTTCGACCAAACAAAAGTCAGCCGTTTTTCCAACACTACTATTAATTTATGAATAAAAAGACTTCTTTTGGAAAATAAGTGTAAGATTTCGATCTTTAAATCATTCAAAACTATAAATTCAAGTCTACTAACCTCATGCATCCAAGTGACCAAGATTTTTCTCATGTAGGGTTGCACCTCGGTTTGTATGCAGGTGAAGTATGAAGGGGAGGGTAAGTAACGATCTTCGCTGGATGTAACGTTATACAAGACTCGAGGTTGTATTATGGCACTATCGGGATAGGCTTTAGGTGCTGGTTTGTATTTTGGCTGGCCGTTTTTGAATTGGTTCAATTTCTGAGGCGATGCTTCGTATGAATTTGGAAGATTTGGAGTGTGAGAATACATCCTTTGAGCCATTCCTTGAAAATCCATTGAGGGGATCAGTGTTATTTAGTAGATGGACTTTGTTGGGATTATATCATATAGGCGCGAGTATTAATGTGTTAGTTGAGGAAAAGGGAGGACGAAGTTTAAAATGGGAAAAGTTTTCGATGCCTTTTAAAATAAAAGGGTACAAAATATTTTGAGGGGTGGGTGGATATTAGTAAAAGAAATAACGACGCGATTGTTGAGCAAACGATTCGAACCGGCTTAGGGTAGGTATAAAAGGGGAAGGGCGTAGTATTGTGGATGCTCGCAATGGTAATATTTATAAATATATATTTGTGTAAGAAGAGCGAAAAGATAAATCCTGAGTTTGTTGTGTGTTTTGTTACACGATGGCGGGCTTTTAACGAAGAAACAGCTGATAACAATAATGCGATTCCCTTAGGGGTGCTACGATAGTGCCACCCCTAACACTAAAGTAAGACCGACCACCCGCCTTTAATTTAAGTGAGGGGGCTATAAGGTTTTACCCCCGAAATCGTATGCTCGATCCACTACTACCATTAAAAAACCACGAAAAGAAAGGAATAATAACGTGTCCCCTCTCCATGCATTTTTTCGTTGCTTGATAATTGAAGAGAGAAGAGCCAGCAGAAACTATTATTATATTTGCTGAAGAATAGGGGGATAGTTAGGGCGTTCCGCCAATGAAAAAACACGATAAAGCAGCTATTGCAAATTATTCAATATCACGCAATGCATATGCATGTGGCTTTTATTTACACAAACAACGAAGAAAACAAAAACAAAAAGGCGCCGAAAAGGTGAAATTTAAATTACGCTCGCCTTGTTACTACATCACATAGACATGCTCATGCGTGCAAGGCGTGCCTTCGAGCATAATAATAATACGTATCGATGTGCTACAATTAACATACCTAATGCGGTTGCCAAGTAAAAGAAATATCTCAACTTACCTAAACTTTTGGCTTTCTTCTTAACTAAACACAGCTGATTTTGCCGTCCAAAACGTTCGTTAATAAAATTTGTTTGAAGATGTCAGTCAACTGGCTCGCCCAGCAGTACCTCAGCTCAGCTTAATGACGGCACAACTAGGATTTATAAATAGGGTGGGGGGGGGGGGGGGGGCAGCCGAATTTATGATTTTTTTACAATTATTTTAGCGATAATTTCATTAAATATAACTATTTTTTGGGCTTATACGGGTACCATGGGCGTAGCCAGCATTGGAATTAGAGGGGGGCAAAATGATCAATTTTTTAAATTTTAGCCATAATTTTGATAAATTGCAACAAATTTTATTTAGAGGGGGGGCAGTCGCCACTACCTGCCCCCTCCCCTTGGCTACGCTCATGACGGCTACCCACATGAAAAAGAGCTTAAGAGTATTTTTTATATATAGGATTGCCCACTTCCGGCCAAACTTTAAATAAATGGGAGTAAGAGGGGGGGGAGGATAGGGCAAAAAATTTAGTATGAAGCGAACTGCTCGTTCAGACTGTTCGTTGTTTATGTTATACATTATACGTACGTTTGATGTGATGATGATAGCCTGGGAAAATGCTTAAGCGCCAAAAGCATTGCTAAAAGATTATTATATTTATAACGATTTCTTTTCTATCCTTTCGCAATAAACCCATTTTTTGGTTGGCTTAAATATTGCATTAAACAGCTGTTTTTGACCCATCCGAACCATTATGATTTTGACAAAAAAATACGAATTTAATTCGCAAATCGTTCTGCAAAATTTTATTCAATTTGGTGTTTTGTCGTTTTGGGCTTAAAACTACTAAGTTTACTTTTATATAAAAACAGAAGTGAACGTGTCCCAGGGGTGGTCTTATTAAAAAATGTAATGAAAAATTTTACGATTTCCTAAAGCGTTGAATAAAATAGAGGTACACACATTTTCTTTGTACATATCAAGAGCCCTTTAAATGTTGGCTATGTTATGTATTCTAAATGGCACTGTTTTACTTATCCCATATATACCTAAGGCCACATTTTTCAAATAATTAAAATGCAAATAAAATTTATTTTCTCAAACTAATTTTATAACTTGGCCCAAAAGGAAATTAAAATTTACTTTTCAAGTATCAACAAATTTGTGCGATGTTATTTGGATTGGATTCACCCAATCTTGTGGTGTGGCTAATGTTTATAAGGATATTAAATTCGAAACTAAGTTTTAGTTAAATAAAATTGCAACTTCAAACAATATCATATGGTAATTAAAATGGCATAAAACTGCGCCCCTTTAAGATTGTTATGTTATTTAATTATTGCTATGCAATTTATGGGCTCGCATGGGTGTAGCCAGCATTAGATTAGAGGGAGCAATAATGATTTAGGGAGAGACAAAATGATTATTTTTTTAAATTTTAGACATCATTATAATAAATTTCAACAAATTTTTTGGATTTAAAGGGGTAGCGGCTTCCTGCCCCGCCCCCTTGGCTACGCCCATGTGGGCTCGTTTTTGGTTGTTCGTGCGTCCGTCCTGTATTAATGTTTTTATGTTGAAATTGGCAATTCATATATATTTATTTATGATTATAATTTCAGGTTAGGTTTATAAAAATGAGAAGACTTGAAATTCGTTATTGTAAATCGCATTGGCTTAAATGGTCTAACGCTCAAAATATCTACAACCAATCAAAATGTAGTTCGATTTTGCAAAGCAAAGCATGCTAATATAACTAGTTTTATATTTATTCATGTTATAAACGCTTTATAAGGTTGCATAAATTTATATTATGCATATAATATATGAAGCTTAAGTTTTTTATTGCTGCCTCTCTCTATATACTTTCTTTCATAATTTATATTAAATGCTTTATAATAACAATAAGTTAATATTAATTTACAATATTTAATATTATGTAATGATAAATTTTAATTTTTGTGCAGTATATATGAATTGTGCAATAGACGAGTTGAATATAAATCGTTCTAAATATATTTTAATTTATTTTGATTTAAAGACCAGAATTTTAAACATATCAAGTATTATTGTAGGAGCGTTCTTTTAATAAGTTCCTTTTTAAAATAAACGCTATGAACTAGACTTTTATAAATTTATGTTTATTAAATAGCGAGAAAAAACATTAAAATGTTTATAAGTAAATTTGCTGATTTATTGTTATTTTCCCTTGGTAACATTGACTTTCTTCGGTGCTTGAATTTCTGCATTATTAACTTTGTGCTTTAAATTACTCTTATTACCAATTTCTGTGGCCTTGCCCATAATGTCTATTTTTTCCTTACTTGAAAGAGTCGGATGATTTGGCAATTGAAATTTCGTCTGAATTCCTTTAACCTTGCCATCTAAATCCTTATTGACATCCAGTTTAGGTATGGAATCATTAGCTTTAGTAGGTAACTCTTTTAAATTTTTGTTTGAACCTTGCTGCTCAAGATTTTTGTTTTTATTTAGATCAACGTTTGTTACAGAAGGTGCATCGGATGCGGTTTTATCCGTTAGATTACTAGTCATGGAAGGGCTACTTACCACAATAGATGGAGTTGTACGAGGTAAAGATGGTTTAATCTTATTCAAATCCGTGCTTTTGGCTATTGGTTTAGAATTAACCGTGTTGCCAGAAGATGTAGATACTACCTCTTTTATCGGTGCACCTTGGTCTGATTTAACATCTTTAATATAATAAAATCTATGTATTAGCAATATAAATTCAATTGAAACTACCCCCTTAATCTTAATATAAAAAGCCCACAAATTAACGTGGGTGCAAAGTAAGATTCTCTCAATTTGTGTTATAATTTTTTAAGTTTACCCTAATAAAACTTTAAGATTTACTTTTAACACTGATAGTCCTTTAAGATTCAGTTTTACCTGGAAGTCGCATTTTTTATAAAAAAAAATTAAGCTCCTTTGCCCTTACACTATTTCAAAGTGAATATGATCCATTTCATATGTATTAACTTCAATCAACGAACTTTCATTATCCTCATCTAATTATATGTCTAATTATTTTATTATCTTTAACTCTTCTAATTTATCAAAGCTGAGTGATATGATATAGCTAAAAATATACTATGACAGGAATATTTCGATTAGCAATTCATACAAGTCGCTCAGGCGCGTAGCCAAGGGGGAGCGGGACTTTTTTACCCCCTCGACCAAAATTTGGAAATTTTTTTGAAGGTCCATGTCCTTTTTTAAGGTATAAAAGCGATAGTAAATGCTCTGATTAATGAAGAGTTGAGATTTTTTTAAAGCTGGTTATATAGCGCCTTGAAGTTTCGCATATTGTACGTGAAGTTTATTTTTGTTACATTATAAATAAAAGTGTCAACTTGAGAACATCCCGGCTACGCGCCTGAACTCGCTTGTAACCCATATAATTGGTCCATAACATAAATTTGTTGTGTATTTATACAACAGTATTTTTTATTTTAAATACCGTCTTGCATAATCAAATCATATAAAATTTGTGTCATTGTCGTTCATGTTAAAGTAGTGTTATTAAAAGGCTCGCCAGCGCACTGCTCAGTGTTTTGCTCGAGCACGCACATTCAGTTGTTTAATAAACGCGCATAGCATGATCTGTGTATGCTCCTCGGTGCACGAGGCAGTACAGTAGCATATAAAATTGCTCGAGAGACGGAGTCGAATCCGCAAACTGAGCAGAAACTCGAGCAGATAGCATATTTAATAGAAGCATGCTACGAGTTCGTAACTTTAACCTTTTTTGAACAGTACACAAGAACTAGGCGCAAGTCCGAAGGACAAGATACTAGCTCCAGAGGCGGAACTTCGATGGAAGTTTAGGCCGGAGCCCCAACGAAGCCTCTGGTCCCCATCCCCTACCACCTCTCCTGGGGCAAAGCCCTTGGTTGATTCTTATTTTATGATATACCAGGAGCATATCTACGAACTCAGAGCAATTGCTTCCATTAAATCTGCTATCTGCTCGAGTTCCTGCTCAGGCACTCTGCTCATTGCGTGAACAGTTCTTCGACTCATCCTCTTTAGCATTTTTATTTGCAAATGTACTGCCTCATGCATTAAATAGCATACACACATGCCATACGCTCTTATTAAGCAACTCAATAATCGACGAGTCTGGAGTTGAATAATTAAAAACAATTTGTGTGATAATTTGTTACAAAATAAAGTTTAAGAAAATATAAATGTTTGGTCACCTACCAATTAACTTAGCCGCTTCGCCAGGGGGTTTATCTTTACCCAACGTATTTTTGCCCTCTCCCTTTATTTTATCTTTATCAACTAGGGGCTTGTCTTGTATTTCCGCTTTTGGCTTTATTCCTACCTCATTCCCACCAATAATAGGATCCTTGTTTATTTTAGGAATGGAGCTGGAGCTAAAAATCGTAAGTTTTTGTTAGAATCGGCGAATAATATATATGATAAAATATATAAGGGAAGAGGTGGTCTTTGTACTGGTTTCAAATTATCAATTCTAACGCTAACCCTAAAGAATTTATGCTCGAATCCCTGAAACATTTAATTGGTCAACAATTATTAGGTGAATTACCTGTAATATGTTTTGAGTTTTTGAATTATTGGTAAGTTTAAATTTTTATATGCATATTGATTTTAAATCATTCAATTATCTCCCTTATAATGACGATGAAACAAAATGTTGCGAAATACCTTGTTGATGAGATGTCAGGGGAGCTAATATCAACTTTTGGATTTGCGCTCACTGTGTCTTTGTCATTTTTAAGTGAAGGCTTCTGATATTTTTCCTCGGAGGAAGCGTCGCTGTCAATTAAGTCTTTAAAAGCACCATTTTAACATTGAATTAGAAAAAGATGGTTTTTAAAATTATAAAAACTAGAGTTGTTAAATTGCTAACTTTTTTCAACTCAAGCTACCATCTGCTCGAATTTCTGCTAGGCCCTCGAGCATTTTTATATGCTACTGTTCTGCCTAGTGCAGCGAACAGCGAGCACTTATTGTGCTAACGCGCATATTAAGCAACTCAGTGTGCGTGCTCGCGTCTGGAGTTTGAAGAAAGTTAGCATTTTAACAACTCTAATAAAAACGCATCATGGATAGAACGAGTTACAACAACCTAACTAATACCATTTATATAAATTACGAAAGTAATATGTCAGCTTAACTAAGATATATTCATCATTATTTAATTTATGTATTTTAAATATAATTAACCTGTATACATTTCTATTAATAAACAGTAATTAGGTTATTTTAATATTTATATTTTGTTAATTAGCATTATTTTAGTTAAATGTTTAACTGAGATTACTTAAGGTATTTGAATCATCTGTGGGGTCACTATCGCTGGACATTGAGCTTATGTCATCTCCCCTCTTCTTTTTGATCTTCTTTTTAGATTTTTTTTTCTTCGGTTTGGTTTTTCGCTTGCTACTTTTCCCATCCTTCCCTGGTTTACTTATTTTTTTCAATTTTTTAACTGGTTGAGTATATGATGAGTACGTAGGACTTGTCAGGCCATTTACTAGCAAAGGGTATTCCACATTAGTCTCAATAATTCTCTTAACTTCACTCATCCTGAGCGGATGATATGGCTGTCTAAACTCAGATCAAAATTATTTAAAACTTGATTTATCAATTTAAAAAGATTTATCAGGATGTAAATCATTAAACTAAATGAACAGAATTAAAGACATATTTTAAATCCAACAGAGTTCTTTAAGTTATTTTCACGCCACCTTGTCCTACTTATCCAGCCTTATAATTGATTTCATTTTTAACCCATCTCTTTACTTAGACTTACCTGTCACGAAACTAGCATCCTACTAGCAATTATTCTCAAACTGTATATACTAAATTAATGTTATATTGATGGATTATCTAATTACACAGGTCTACAAAAAAAAATCCCGCTCTCTAACCTATAATTATGATAGAGAATTTTGCTAATTATAAATGTGATTAAGTTTTTTCCAAAACCTCCCGTTTTTAAGATAAACGAGGTTGAAGGTGCAAAAAATGCCCATTTTACCCCTTTTTGAGGCTCAATAGCCACGAAATTTTTAATTTATATCAATAAATATTAATTAATTCTTGTAGATTAAAGTTTCATCTATACGTCCATTATTTTATTTTTTTATATCATCCTTAAATTTAAATTTATACTAAATGCGTAACCCCTTCTCCTTATCAAAATTCGTCCCACGATGTCTGGTAAAGGAGTACATTAGAGTTCATACTGCGTACGCGATGTTTACTAACACTTATCTCTCTCCCTTCACCTAATCTCCTCTCTTTCTCCTCCACTCCCGCCCCCTTCATGTGTGCTTGAATAGATATTTGGGCGGGAGTGGAAGAGATGGGGAAAGGGAGAGATTGATGTGTTAGTAAACAGCGCGTGTGTAGTATGAACTCCAATGTACTCCTGTTTCCAGACCTAGCGGGGCGAATTTTAATAAGGGGAAGGGGTTTACGTAAACGCAAATAAATTTAAATATAAGGTTGATATAAAAAAAATAAAATAATGGACGTATAAATGAAACTTTAATCTACAGGAATAAATTAATATTTTTTGATATAAATTAAAATTTTTCGTGGCTATTGAGCCTCAAAAAGGAAATGGGCATTTTTTGCACCTTCAACCTCGGTTAATTAAAAAACGGGAGGTTTTGGAAAAAAACTAAAAACACATTATTAATCAGCGCAAAATTCTCTATCAGAATTATAGGTTAGATAAAGGGATGGAACAACAAAGTCAATATTTGTAGAGCTGTGTTATATGCGTCTTTATTTGTAATATGTGGGGGGGGGGGCATTATGTAAATTTCTATGCAATGACAGAGTATAATCCTTAACCAAATCAAACACGCCCCCTAACCGCGGTTTAAACAACCTGTGCTATTTGTATCAGGTTGTGGTATAAAGGCTTGTCTAGAATTCAAGAATTTACTGAAAATAGTTCCAATTTTAGAAAAAAACACAAATACACTAATAAAAACTTATTTAACTTCGGCCAATTGTTAATTTCAAAACATCCTACATGTTTAATATTCGATGTATTCGTAGTCATTTTAGGACTTTAATAGCTATTTGAGATCCTTAATAAGTTATCTACCATAGTTAGACCCAAAATTGTTTTTCAAATTGCTATTTAATTATAACTTAAGCAACATAGTTACACTTACCCTAAATCGTTTGCATAGATTTCGTTTCTCCAATCGTTTGGACCATTCATTTGGGACAATATCTGATCAACATATAAATCGGGGTTGTCAAAATCGATCGGCGTAACGGTAGAGCGATTGTTATCCAGGTTTTGGCGGCCATCTTGAAAACAAAAACGACTAGTTAAGCTACCTGGGTTCGTTGAAGATCCAAAATCATGGAAAGTAGAAGTCGCTTCATCGCGCGTTTTAACTCTCCCAATCGACTGGACACTGACATTAGACTCCAAATATGGATTATCCCATTGCCAAGGGTTGTATCGGTGATTTTGTGTCAAGTTTTTTGCGACAGCTTGACTACTACCGTAAGTAGACGAAGTAGAGGGAATGGATAAGGGTTTATAGCTGTTTCTGGGCAAGGGTGTAGCTAATTCTTCCCTCACGATTTGGTAAAATATACTCAAATGTCGAATGTAATTATCGTCAATCAATCGTTTACAATTAAAACAACTACCGCGCACATCAGAAACGATATCATCTGGCGTGAGATGTCGTGTTTGATCATTTGTCAAGAACCTATCGAGGTGATCATCCTGTCTTAGATCTAAAGAGATATTAAAATTATTAGATTTGCACATTCTTTAACTCTATAGTCTGGCAGAAATAAAGTTTTGAGCAAAAAAATGGATCCTTTATAAAAGTTATAACCTTTTAAGTCTCACTCTCAGTAATTATATTTTCAAGATTAATTAATATTTAATGGCCTCTAATATAAGTGAAACTGTAAAGGTCTACTATTATTTTAGAGTCAAATGCTAGAAAAATTGATATATATTTAACCAACTTAATCTTTAATCTAATTGCCCCTAGATGCCAGTAATTAGAGTAAACTTATTCTCTAATTGCGACACATTATCTTGCTGAAGTCTTAATAAATTGTACGCAATATCCAGAATGTTTGACTATTTTAGAAACAATTATATTTAAAATTCAATACTTAAAATTTATTAAATCTAACTTATCATAAGTACATACTTTTTAAGCAGTTTTAATTATGCCACCGTACTTTATTTCTTTATTGAATATATTATATGTTTTTAGTATTTTTATATAATATTGTTGGCAAAGATATTAAGATTCATTAATGTTCATCGGAGCTCTTTCATTATAAAAGAACTTAGCCAGGGAGGGGAAACTGCCCCTACATCCCAAAAAATTGTTAATTATATAATTATGCCGTTTAAGCTTTAAATTTTTTCAAAATATTTTTAGTGAGGTATTTAAAGAAAAAAAATATGCAGTAACCTTTATAATTTCTGACAATGGGTATGGAACCAAAGGATCTATTTGGTTGAGGCGAATAAAATGATTGATTTCCTGCTCTATTATATCCCCAATAATTCATTATATCTCCAAGTAAATCGTCCTATACAATCATGGAATGGGAATGTGTCTGAAACTGCAACAAATTTTATACATTTATTGTAATGATAGGCAAAAACGTTTAAGATATTAGATTAACTCGTTGGGCCATATATATGGCAATGGCACACGTATATTATTATCAATAAATGATCAGGAAACCCCCCCACCCCATCAATTCTTTTTTTCATTATATAATCGGAATAAAGGATATAATACCCTATTTTTTCAATTTATTCGATATTTCCATTACACTTCTAGTCTATGATTACACTTAATACGGACCATTGCTGGTACCATAGACTACATAGACTGCTCATCACGGTATAAAATGTGTGTGTTTTTTTCCGCCATTTTGATGAACACTACCGTCCTATATCACATAATTGCATTTTGCGCTGTGCCGTTTTGTTCGAACAGGAGAGGTAAAGAAAAAAGGTTTTGATTTCATAAATAAGTAAGATATTACAAAATATATGATATTTTTAAAAAATTTATTATTGACACATTTCATAAAAATTAAAAATGTAAAAATTGTAATGATATTAAATTTTTTTAAAAATATCATATATTTAGTAATATCTTACTTATTATGGAATCAAAACCTTTTTTCTTTACCTCCCCTGTTCGAAAAAAACGGCAGAGCGCAAAACGCCATTATGTGATATAGGACGGTATTGTTCATCAAAATGGCGGCAAATTTCACACACAATTTGCCATATGGAATATATGACATGAGCAGTCTATGTAGTCTATGGCTGGTACATGTATAATCTAGACAATCATTTCATTTTAGTATTAAGTTTTAACATCTATCAGGATAAAATTAATTAAATTATCTTTTTTGAAATTATGATTAATTTTTATAAACACATAAATTTATATTAGTTTTTAGAATATCTTTGTTTTATATAAACAGCATGTGATGCTTAATAAAATGCCAGTCGTCTAAATTTTTTAGAAAACTATTAATTAATAGATTTAATATGTTTGAAAAATATTAGTGTTTAAATGGGACAATTTATGTTAAAGTAAATTATTTAACGCTTTTAATCAGAGATTTTATGTAACTTACAGAAGGAAGGAAAGAGAATAGACGATTATAAGCAAGTTAATTAATTAAAGTAAATATAAGTGATTGTTGCTCTGAGTTCGTTGTCATTAACTTCTAGATAATCGTTAACATTTTATTTTAGGGGAAAAATGATGGCTTTAAAAAAACTGAAAAGTTGGTCAAATGCTTCTATATTTTTTAATCTCCTATATTTATTACACCGACAAATTAAACAGATACTAAAAGTTCTTAGAAACTATTTTAGTATTTAAATAAAACACAGGGATTTATTATAGTAGTATCGGGCCGTTTTAAGAAAGTCGATTTTTCTGAACAACGTTTGGCCTCAAAATTGGCTTGTTTGGCCTGATTTAATAAAAACTCCTGAAATCTAACGATTGATTCATTAAATCTTTTGACATTTTATTTGACCATTCATAATTATCATAATAACAAATCATGAATGATATATTAGTTACCATTTCATTCACGTGTGTGGCAGACAGGTTCCACAATGATTATTTATGGAGCGTATTAGCTGTGCCCATTTGTATGTCACCAATACTTTAGCAGCATGTATATGTATTGCTTCTTAGTTAAAAATACTATTTAAATTATTTTTATTGGAGATCAATATGAAAACTATCTCCTGATTTTCTTTTTGCTTGCATTAGACATTTAATTATATTTCGTTATTAAAAATATATGCTATCGTTTAAAAGGTATTTCTTGTATAATCAATCTACATACCCTAGTAGTGACTAAATGAAATGATTTCTCTAATACCAAAGGTCTACAAAGCATCTTGAAATCGGACCTATAATTCTGATAGGGAATTTTGCGCTGAACGATAATGTATTTCTCCAAAACTTACAGTGTTTTAGATAAATGTGGTTGAAGATGCAAAAATTGCGTTTACGTGAACCCCTTCCCCTTATCAAAATTCGTCCCCCTAAGTTTGGAAATTGGAATACAATTGAGTACATACTAAATACTACATATGCGATGTTTACTAACACATTACTCCCCCCCCCCCCCTTCCCCCCTTATTTCTCCCTCTCTTCCACTCCCGCCCTCATATTTATCCAAGCAAACATGAATGGGGCGGGAGTGGTGGAGAAAGAAAGGAGAGTAGGTGAAGGTATAGAGGGATGCATTAGTAAACATCGCGTACGTAGTATGTACTTAAAATACTCCGTTTTCAGACAAAGTAGGACGAATTTTGCAAAAGGGAAGGGGTTTAGGTATACACAAATAAATTTATAGATGTGAAGCAATAATATTAAAATAATGCACCTTGAAATTTTGATTTACAATATTTTTTAGTATAAATTAAAAATGCCGTGGATAGCCTCAAACAAGGTTAAAGTGGTCATTTTTTTCATCTTCAACTTCGTTTATCTAGAAAACTTGAAGTTTTGGAAAAAAAACTTATTCAATGCATTCTCGATCAGAATTATTGTTCTGAATGCGAGGTGGAATTACAAAGTCAATAATTTTAGACCTGTGTATTTGACATTTATAAGTGTCTCATCATTAACAAAAAAATAATTAAGTCTCATAATTAAAATGGCCACATATAATTAGGATTGACGTATAATTTTTCGGACATCTGTATGTTTATTTCTAGACTAACTCTATAGTATTTTTGAAAATAACTGGGGTGGTATTTATAGGCATACAACATATATTTTTATTTATACTTAAAGTTATTATGAAAAGGGGGCTCGATTTACGACGGGTGGTAACCGCTAATTAAATAATAATAAATCTAATTTAGATGCCATCTAGGAAAATCTTTAAATTATAGATTTGGCTAAATTTCTCTTTTAGCACGTGATTTAAAATAATAACAGACATATAACGCTTATTGGATCTCATCAGTATGCCATAGTTAATTTTTTAGTCACATACTAATCGAGATAAATATATATTAGGCCAAATTAGATTGAGTTGACGTTTATGGTGGTTAAGGATAAAAGTCCATAGCCCGCAAAATTGTCTCTTCAATTACAATTTTATAATGTAATATTTAAATAAAGTTTTAAACCGATTTCGGTTTGGGTCTTATGAAGAGGTCGTACATAATCATAGACTAGATAGACTGCTCATGCCATATGTTGCATATAGTTAATTGTGCAAATTTTCCTCCATTTTGAAGAGTGCAATTGGTGTATTTTAACCATGTAATTTTGTCCTATAACAGTCAATTTACCTTCCTAACTAGTTTATAAATTAAAACGAACGTCAATAAAGTAATATTATACAAAATATTGATGGCGCTATATTATTAGACAAACTTTAATCGCAGTTTTTACATTTTTAATTTCTATGTATTGTGTAAATGATATTTATTTTAAAATGCTGTTTTTGATATCCACTTTATTCAATATTTTTTATTTACCTTTTTAAGGATATTTTATTTGCGAAAATTACTAATTTCTATATGATCACCACTTTACCATGTTAACATCAAAATGGTTGAAAAAAGGGTACACATTTTGTGCGTTGATGAGCAGTCTATCAAGTCTATGTACATAATACCCAAACCGGAATCATTTTAAAAATTTATTTCAATATTAGGTTAAAATACTTAAAGTTAATTTAATTCGCGGGCTTGCGAATAGAACGGGACGAACGTGCATTAACGACAACTACTCATATCCAAATGAAGTTTTTTGGGAATTATCAAGAATGCTTTAAATGGGTGACGAACGAAAAAAGAAAACACATTAAAAACTTTGATACCCACAAAAAACTTGTACCTTAATTTTTACACATCCCTTTCCAACACATATAGTTATTGCGGATACGCCTTTTTATCTGCAATCTCTATATACCAATACCATCATTGTATCTTTATCCCTGTGTATTGGATAAACGTTTTTCAAATTATTAAGGCGGCAGTAAGATTACAAAACCGACTATATTGAATTGCAATGTTTAGCATTTTTAATAAAAATTTCTACTTAACATCATAAGTTATTTAAAAAAGATAAGGAATTTACTTTTGAACAGAGAAGCTAATCTACTTGGTGATTTAAAATAGTAGTGAAATACTAAAAAAGCAATAATAATTTAACAAAATGTTTTTAAATCTACTTGCACCAGAAATGCAAAAAGGTTTAAAATATATTAGATATCATAGGGATTTATGTTTTACAAAACGTTCTAGCTTAAGAGCACAAGATAAATTGATCATTACAAATAACAACTCCATGAAAGTGTCAAATTTTTTAAAAATTTCAGCCTGATTATGGCCACTTTGTGATTAAAAGGATTTAAGAATCGTTTATAAATTTTAGACCCACTTGGGCCCTGTCTAAATTTGTCCCTCTGGCCCTAGCCTAATCCGCCAATATCGTCCAATTTAAGTTTATTAGCCCATCATACAAGCCTGCGTGGCGCGTTTGCCCTCGAAAAAATCTTGATATTTTATATATTAAATGAAAAGAAATTATTCTAGGAGCGACAACCTTGTCTGACTTAATAACCCTTTAAAATATCTTCGCTAAAAACTCATTTCAAATGTTTTTAGAAAATTAACAAAGAAAAGAACATCGTCCAACTAATTTCCTCAATTGCAATTCAAACGCCATCTTTCATAACCCAAATCCATTCTAACTTTAAAAGATACTTTATGCCAATAAATATAATTTGAAATGTTTTATCGTGCCAGGCGCGTAGCCAGGATTTTCTCAAGGGATAGAAAATTTCCAATTTTTTTAAAAACATTTTTATTAATAAATTATTTATAAAGCGGAGCCCCCGAGGAGATGGGGGTTTAAGGGCAAAGCCCCCAACGGAGGTCTGGGAGCGATTTTTATATTCTCTGATATTATTAATAATGCTTTTCATTTTCTAATTATATAGTTGCAGGCTTATTTAATCTTTAAAATCTATTTTAAAAGCTTAAGCTTTTAACGATTCATCGGGAGTTAGCCCCAACTCCTGATGAAATTCTTGATGTCTTATTTTTTGGCAAAAGAAAATATTGTTTTATAGCGACTATTTTTATACACCGCTTTTGTATTTATATTTATGAATAGATCAACGAATTACTATGTTTAGATGGGATCGATTAATTTCATAGGGAAATAATGCTCCAAATTCCTTTTTTTCATTGTAATGCAAGTGAATAATTGATAGCGGAAACAGAGAATAATAGTTAATTGGCTTTTTGTCGAAATTTAATTTAAATACGCCCTTCGGGCAGAAAGTATATATCGGTATTTATTTATAAATGTCATTTTGAGTCAGTTACACAGCTATAGAATAAAAATTTCAATAATACATTTTTTTACTAACTTTTGCCAAGGGGGTAGAATTTCCCGTTTTCCGCCCCCTTCTGTACGCCTATAGCAGTGCAGTACCTAGGAATATGATTAAAATTAAAACCATTTTAAGCACCTTATTAAAAATTAAGTTTTAACCAAAAGAATAAATTTGCAATTGTTGCCTTGGATTACCCATTTTTTTACTATTGTATCTAATTGACGAAAATTTGGTCATTTCTTGATTTACCTTTTACTATTCAATTAATTTGGGGGGGGGGCAAAAAATTGGATAATAAATTCAGAATAAGCAACATAATTATTTTAAGAAATATAACCATAATTCTATTAACTGGATTCAATGTTTTAAGTAAGACAAACTTTCCTCCCTACATCGCCTTATGAACATATTTCATATAATTAAATTTAAAATAGTTATGCACGGTAAATCCATTTTCCTACTGACGTATACATTTAGGTGTAGAGGTTAATTAATTTAGCTTATTCATGGGCGTAGCCAGGTTTTGGATTAGGGGGGGGGGCAAAATGCTAAAAAGTTCAATTAGGGGGGGGGGCAAAACGTAATTTTTTTTTTTAATTTTTAAGGGTTTTTGCATTGAAATTTTTTTTTCGCCATTTATTGCCCCCCCCCCCCGGCTACGCCCGAGCTTATTAAAGGCTTTGGACATTCCTATACTAGTTCGATAATAGGAGCTATTTCTAACACAATAAACTTACTGAACATCACAAGACCTTAACTAGATATCAACAAATAAATCAAATTTATCAGCATTTTTTATAATTAATTTTGCATGTTTGTTACTATTGTAAATCATTCATATTTAGCTAAGGCTTTCTTCACCTTAATACGTTACATTGCAAAGATGGCCTTCCTTAAGAGGGGATTTTTAAAATATATTTAGCATGGAATTCAGCTTTCAAACCACCATTAGTAAATTTCCTCCACTTTAACATGGATAAAAATGCCAGTTTAAATCATTTAATTCCATGGGATTATTTCAATAAAATTACATTAAAATCAAGAGAAGAAGAATCAAAAGTTAACACTTATGCCGTACAAACAGATTTGGGGAAACACATAGCCAAATTTATAAAGGTATAATTATTTATTTATCAATAATATATAAAATATATCGTTTGCAAAACAGGGTCTGAATTTTTGGCTAAACCTCTCTGACCAAGAAATGAAACTGATCTGTAAAAGTTCACATGATCTTTTAAAAGCATCTCTCATGTAAGTTCAACAAAATCTTTATTAATTATTCAATAAGGAAAAATCTATTTTAGGCATGTATTAGATTATTATTGTATTAATTTATATGTAATAGATAAGAATGTTTTGTGTTAGATTGGATGATATTGAAGACAACTCGAAATACCGCAATAATAAACCAACAGCTCATACTATATTTGGAAGCGCTCTGACATTCAATGCAGCATATCAAGTGGTTTTTATGGCTTTGGGAAAAATATGTCAATACGATAACCTCGATTTGCTTAGAGACATTATAGGTGCTTTAACTTAAATATGTTTTTAATTTAATTGAGTCTAATTTGTATTTTAAAAATGATGTTATTAAATTTAATGTCGGCTTTTAGTTATATTTCATATTTTACCAAAAATAATAAAAATATGATAATTTAAATTTGATTATATTATTTAAAATTATTAGATATTCTTACATATTTATTAAACTATCAAAATTTTGTAAAAATTATATTGATCCGTCAAATTCAAAAATACGACTTTCAGATATAAAAAAATAATCTAACAATTTTAAAATAAATTAAAATATTTGTTTTATTTTTTATAATAAATTTGGTATAATAATCAATAATCTGTTTTTGCAGAAGAGATCATAAACCTTCACAGAGGACAAGGTCTTGATATTCTTTGGAGGGAGATGGCAACTTGTCCTTCAAAAGATCAATTTTTTGTCATGGGATCAAATAGTATTATAGAATTTTATTTAAAAATTTTAAATTATATATATACATTTTAGGGAATGGTGCGTTTTTTAGGCTTATATGGAAATTTATGAGACACTTTTCATCTAACAAAACAGATTATAACCAACTCATATATGACATCTCTTTGTATTGGCAAATCGGCAACGATTGTGAAAATTTAATCATAAAAGAAGTAAAACATTTATGATAGACGTGGTTTATTAAAAATATTAGTATTGCACTTTTAAAATAATGTGAAAATGAGTCTAAAATTGTGCAACTTTATAAAGATGTGTTATATATCTGAATAGCTTTTATAACAATTTTGAGGTAATCATAGTAGAATATGGTAAAAGCATTTAGAACCCAACATTATTCTAATAACAAAAAAAATTAGATTTACATTAGTATACAATATATCCAGATAAATTTTGCTTTGAATAACTATACTAATTTTCAAATTTACAGAACCTTTGACAACTATAATTAATGATTAATTTGCGATAATATTTCGCACTAAAGAATAAACGAAATCCTTCTAAATTAAAATATTTGCCATTAAAATTTTGAAAAATACCATTTTGTTGCTCGATTAATTTCTCATAAACTTTTTGCCCGTCCCCCTTCATTCATCAAACATAGTATATTTACCATGTACACGTTAACTCATATATCTATAAGAGATTTGGACATATATTTAAGAGCTGAACTTATAACATAAAAACAATAGAATTTTAACACTTTAAAAAATATCTAGCATAAGTTTGTAACCTCCGAAATATATAAATTATAAAACATATTAAAGATTCAAAACGAAATTCTTATTGCGAAAAACATTACATGCATAACATAACTATTTATAAAATAATATAAAACATTATATTTATCATCTGTTAGAAAAATTATGAAACTGATAGCGATATCACAGAAGGCAAATTTAGCTATCCCATAATGCTGGCATGTTTGCAGACAAGTGATGGATTTGAACGTTCTTTAATAGACTTCATAATGCGATCACATTCTAGCAATTCAAAAGTTATAAGCCTATTTACGGATATATTACAAAAAAGAGGCTATATTACAGAAACTAAAACTACAATGGAAACTATAAAAACAGGTAACTATGTCTAGAGAGTAATTCTTATTTTGTATATAAAAAATGTTTTATACATTAAACTTGTATTTTGCTAGAATTTTAGATACCATAGAAAAATTGGGTGGTAATCCGGTTCTTGACGAGTTTATCAGAGATCTCAACTTCTTAATTTAATTCTACATTTGTATAAGCTATAATTTCTAATTCGACTTTATTCTTATTATATATATTCTTGCTTGAAAATGTAATTAACTAAAGTTAGAAACAGAAATAATCTTTGACATAAACTAATAAAAAAACAATAGTCGTTTAACAGAATGTATGAGGACTTAAATTGTGATTGAGTGTCACTAGGGTTAATAAGTTATGTAAAAAACCTAATTTTTAACGCGGACTAAAATAAATAAAATGACAAAAGTAAACCATATAGGTATATTAGCACATTTTTATTGGTTAATTAGAACTTCATAAACTTATTAAATACTTATATAGTTTTATTAAGGTTAGTTAAATATAATATTGGCATCCATAGGCAATACCATGACTCTTAAGAAGTCATCAGCAAAGGTCAGGTTTACATGGAATTTGCACCACTAACCCGACCCGGTACGATTTTTTTACTTCATTACCCGTCCGGGCCCGCCCGAACCCTTCTAAGTGTCCACCCGGGCACGTTTGAATCATTAGAGCTGCTCAGCCAGGAATAATAAATTTGTCCCTTGGGCCAGAATTTATGAGATCCCAAATTCTTTCAACCACCAATAAAAAATATGCATTAAATTAATAGCATTTTGATTAAAACAAAGATAGCAATGTTTTAATATCACGAACAGTCAAATTTTCTATATTAATTTAAAATATCTTTAATTTTAATACTATTAGATAAAAAAATGGTAGTATTTCGTCTTTTTACAAAATTTGGAAGATTTTCTTTTAAGTATTATGATATAATTGGCAAAACCTCTCATAGGTCACAAAATTTTAATAGATTAATTTTTTAGGCATTTAGGTACAAATAGACCTGTTAAGTAATTAGTTGCTTGTAAATAGTTCCCTTTCTTCAGATTACTTTAGAGCAGTGGTTCTTAACCTTTTTATACACGCGACCCCCCAAATATTTTATAATTTGTTTGCGGCCCCCCTTTTTTTCATAATAATTTATATTTGTTATATTATCTATAATATATTGATTTTCTATTATTTTTTCATTTTATTATATAATAAACATAAAACACAACTTTTAAATAGATAATGAAATAATAATAACATAAAAACTTCATAATTAAACATAAAAACAATGTTTAAAATAAAAAATATATGCATTCGGAAATATATTTAATGAGATTTCTGCTGCTGAACATCTTCAGCCGTTTTGTTAATTTTTGGTTCAATTGATTGTAATGCTATCCTTATGCAGGAATCTAGTCGCAATCGATTGCGTTTTTTAGTTTTTATATCCACCATAGTTGAGAAGCCTTTATCACACAAATATGTACTAGCGAAAGGCAGCAAATTTTGAATTGCTGCTGAAAATAATGGAGGATATTCTGCACGAATTTGTATCCAAAATTGCGGCAAACTTTTAGTTTTAAACAAAGATTTTAAATTACAATCATTTATTAATTCTAATAATGAATCTTAAGACAACGAGTTCGAATCCCCTGGTGAATATTTTTTCTAAAGCTTTTCTGAATATTTTTATTTTATTCTAAAAAAATTTGGCGACCCCCAGGTTAAGAATCACTGCTTTAGAGGAACTGTAACTTTAGTTATGACAATAATTTTTTAACTATTAAACTAAAGTTACAATTACTTTTTATAAAATTTTAAAATTATTATTTAAATAATATTTATATTTGTGTTCATCGCTTTAATTTAAATTTTCTTCGCGCATTAAATTTAAATATTAAAATACTATTTCGAATAGGATAATCCATCCTATTAGAAAATTACAAGTATTATAATTTAATTTTACATAAATTTTCAAAGTCGGAAAGGATCCAAGAGTGCATTTACACTTTTATTAATTCTGATAATTATAATAGATTTAAATATAAATGATAACTTTCCCTTTAATTGCTATGCAATTTTTAGGTTTGCGTTAGGTTGTCCTGTCCGTCCGTCAAACCTATAATTTTTTTTAAGTTAAAAATCTTTATTAGGTGTTCAATCGTACGTACTTTTCTGCCAGCCCGTTGGAAGTAGGGTGTTAAGGGGCTATCCATGACCTTTCAATTGCGGTTCGTTATCTGATATTAAAAAAGGTGGATTTCCGAATCTCGCAAACGTTTTGGTACTATGGTCATCGATGTGGTGTTTTCCAACTTAAACACTTCTACCCAATTTAAGGTAGTGTCCACTATAACCAGGTATGATTTACCTTCGAGAGGGCCCATAATTTCCATTAGTCAAACCCATGGTCTATGGCTAGGTTGACACTCTATCAACGGTACCTTCTTCGCCGCCGTGGTTTAATTGCAAATCCGGCACCCTTTTGCTCATCGTCGAGGGCCACCATATATACTACCATGCCACATTTTGCATTCGCTTGATACTCACGTGGCCCCTAAGTAATTGGAGTACGATTCCTCATAATTTAGCCGGAATCAATATGCGTCGCCCTTTGCAAAATATTATGTTTTTTGGTAACTTGGGCAAATGTTTTTCGTAGTGGTGTTTTAGCCCATAAGTAATAATCGTATTTTGTTTGCCTCTTATCCACTCTTTTAGCTTACGTAACCCGATCGTCCAAGGTGTGTTGTCTCACCATGTACAATGATATAAATAGCATATGCCACCACTTTCCAATTATTCCCTGGCGCTCGTTGTTGTAAGATAACCCCCCACCCCAGGTCTGTTTCCCAATCTCTAATAGTTTGCTAGCACGGGGGCCATAGTAAGCGCGAACAGCGTCAAGTGTGGCTTGTTGTTACCAACCCCTGTGGAAGTAACGTTTTTTTCTTGAGTTTTTGAATAGGGGCACGATTTTGGCTTAGTTTTTAATACAATTTGAAAAATATGATGTTAACCCAGAAATGATTTACATTTTTATTTGTCAAATTTTTCCATTGCGTTACTAGTTCGGCTTTTTTACTGTTGATTTGAATCCCTTTCTTGCTGATTAAGCATCCTAAAAATGTTACTTCCTTAGCTCACAAAATGCTCTTGGTTATGAATGCCTCAAACCCCCGCTTATGTAGTTTCTAGTACCTTGAGTAGTCGCTCGC
The DNA here is from genome assembly GCA_964036665.1 of Gordius sp. MW1. Classification (NCBI taxonomy): domain Eukaryota; kingdom Metazoa; phylum Nematomorpha; class Gordioida; order Gordea; family Gordiidae; genus Gordius; species Gordius sp. MW1. The sequence goes on from OZ038530.1 coordinate 19,622,497, forward strand.
TGTGGACTTCTTCAGTTTCACTTACAATTAGTATATCGTCTATGTATACTGCTATTCCCTATAAACCTCTTAAATTTTGATTCATTGTTTTTTAAAAAACAATCGCTGTGCAATTTGAGCCAAAAGGCATATGGTTGACTTTAAATAAACCTTTGTGCCTGAAAATATTCAATCGATGGATTGTCTCTGGACCTAGTCCGAGCTGTAAGTAAGCTCTTTTCAGGTCCAATTGGAGAATCGCGCATTAACCAGTTTATTAATTTTTAACTAATAATTTATTTTGGATAAAGAATACAACAATCCTTATTTATGGTAAACCGACAATCAATGCATAAACGCAGACTTCCATCGTTTTTATTTACGGGTGCCACCAGGCTGGCCCACTTTTAAAAATCGATTGGTTCTATTATACCGTCTCTTATTATTTATTAAGTTCTTCTGCCACTTCTTTCTTCCAAACTATCGGCACCCTTCTTGCGGATAAATACGGAATTTATGTCATCTTTTAAGGTACTTCTACCCTTATGACCTTAGCTACTTTTGGGAATTCCTTCTGACTCTCCCAATGCTTCAAACGTATGGCTTGTGGTCCTGGTATCCTTCGGTCTTTCCACTTAATTAACAGCGAACCGATCTACCGCCGTTCACGAGTTCCAACGTCTCTTCGCCAAATTTCGGGCTAGAATTCTTGGATCCAAATGATCTAAGAGCAACGGCCGTCCATCTACGTCTGCTAACAATAATAGCAGATGCTTCCTCGTGTTACCCATTCGGACTTAGGCTTGAACCCTGGCTACCTCTTTATCTCTTAGCGACCGTATTCGTATACCGTCGGGACGGGCCCTATGTTGCGTGGGACCTCCTTTGTCCACCTTCGCGTCGGTATCATCGATACCGTAGGGCCATGATTTTTGTCTCGCCTCTAGACTCCACGCCTCTTTGGACACGCCCGCAAGGCGCTTGGCCCGTCATCATTTGATATCGTTTTCTGACAACACTTGCCGTAAACCTTTATCGCACAACCCTATGGTGAATTGGTCCGCCATTCTTCGTTTCCGAATATGTAGCTGTTAGCTGCGGCTTTGAGTCTCTTCGCGTACACTCGTCTCTCCAAACTCATGACGAACTTGAGAATTCATATCTCTTTGTCATAACACATGAATTTTATCAAATAATTTTCGGCTGTCTTCGCTTCTTCGCATAAAATAAGATATTGTGGTCTATAATCCTCTAGCACCAACAGCAATGCTTTCCTATCGAAGCTGCTTAATAGCATAGCTGGTTAATTGCCATCGGTAGGTGGTTTTAGTTCGCTCCTCAGGAATGAAATTGGGTTATAAGTACGTCGATGTTATAATTGTCGGTATAATAATAATCAACGTTAAGAAGGGGTATAGCGATCTATAAAACCGAAAGAATGATAATCGTTATAATAATAAGTTTATTCAAATTATATAAATCACCATATGATTATATACAACATATACACAAGGTATATAGAACTAAAAGATATTATAAATAACGTATATAAACACAGATTATATAACATTACATTTCTTCCCACTTTCAAAAGCTAAAACTCTTCATGATAACGTAACGGAGGATTTCGCTTTCTGGTCGATCGCCTTAACGGAACCTCTTAATTTATTTGTCTTCTTAACGGAGCTTCTTCAATAATTTGTTCCGGGTCCATTTTTGTTCGATCGGAAAATCGGATGTTGGTATAATTGTTGACATGTATCGCGTTCCTAACTGATCTCCATGTTTTCTTCGAATTCCTTCGTTGGTACGAACACTATAGGAGTGTTCACCATTTCGTTCCATAATCACTCCTTTATACCAACCTGGAGTTGTTTCGTTTTTAATCCACACTAAATCTCCTTCCCCGAATCGCCTAACTACCGACTTTCTATCATGATAAAATTTTTGTTTAGCCAATTTTTGATTCATCTTGTCCTTTGGATCAGCTCGAATTAAATCAAGTGCTGTCCTTAACCTTTTTCCGAATAACAGTTCCGACGGTGCTTTACCCGTTGTCGCCTGTGGAGTGTTTCTATAAGCCATTAAGATTTGCAAAAGACAAATCTCCTTATCACTTCCACCTTTTCTTCCAGCCCAGTACCTTGACTTTAACGTTCTTATTAGCCTCTCTACAAATCCATTCGCTTCCGGGTGGTAGGGGATTGATGTTATGTGTTTTATGTTGTTAGTCAAACAAAAATTCCTAAATTCACCGCCAACAAATTGAGGTCCATTATCTGATATTATTTTCGATGGAATCACAAACCTTCAAAACCAACTACGTAGTTGTCTCACAATTTGCGAGCCAGTTATAGAAGATATAACTGCTACCTCCACCCATTTAGATCAAGCATCTATTAACACTAGCCAATAATTACCTTCAACCGGGCCGGCAATATCAATATGCACCCTATTCCAAGTTCGTCCCGACAATGACCATGAGTATAAAGGAACCTCCTGCTCCGATGGTCGATTTTCCTGGCAGCCATCGCATTTCTTTACATAAAAGTCAATATCTTTATTCATTCCTGGCCACCAAACATAATATCTTGCTACGTTCCGCATTCCTGTAATTCCCGGGTGACCCTGATGTAAAGTTTTTAAAACTAACACACGCAAGGAATGGGGTATAATTAGCCGATTCCCATAGAATAATAATCCATCCTCGAAGGATAGTACGTCTTTACGATTATAATAAGGCTTTAAATCAAATCAGCAGTTTTTTATATCGAGTCGCCATTCTCGTTTAATTGATAAAATTAACTCGGAGCATAGAGAATCACGCTCGATACAATTCTTCAATGTTTCATGATTTAATTTTAAATCATCCAACATTAATAATCCTATATTATTAATGTATTTTGTATCCGCGTCTCTAGAATTTGAAAGTCTTGACAATGCATCCGCACATAGATTCGTTTTCCCGGATCTATACTTTATTTCATATTGATACGCATTCAAGAATAGTGCCCAACGAATTAATCTGTTATTCACCACTTTGGGTAAATCACGATGCTTCCCAAATACTCTTTCCAGTGGTTTGTGATCAGTCATCAAGGTAGACTGACGTCCACGTAAATATTGATTAAACTTCTCAACGCCATACACGATCGCTCTCGCTTCCCGATCAATAGTTGAATATCTTTTTTCATATACACTTAGGGTGCGGGAAGCGTAAGATATGGGTTTTTCGCAACCATCAGGGAATACATGAGTTAATATGGCTCCTAGGCCCGATTCAGATGCATCTACGGATAATATTAGTGGCAAGTTCATGGAATATGGCACCACTGTAGCCGTAGTTGATAAAAGATTTTTTACTTCGTCAAAAATCTTTTGTTCTTTATTTGTCCAACGCCATTGAACAAGTGAACCGGTTATGGCATGTAGTTCAGTACATCTTTCATGTAGCTGACGTATAAACCTTTCCTGGTAATTTACCAACCCTAAAAAAGAACGAAGCTCTTTCTTGTTCGCAGGAATCTTAAAATTCTTTATTGCTTCAACTCTTTCCTCTGTAGGATGAATTCCTGATGCGTCGATTTTATGGCCCATATAAGTTACGGATGTCTGAAAGAACTTTACCTTTCCTTTCGTGCCTTTATCCCAGCATGTTGGATTTTTTGTAATACTTCATTTAAATTCTTTATATCTTCATTGCTATGATATACGATAAGACCAACTAACAGTATTTGATTGTCACTAGAGGCATTACCACTAACTCTCTCAGTTCGTTAATTTACGTATCACTAGAGGAAGATATACATTAATTAGAGATACAAATAATAATCGCGTCACCACATCTTCTCTTCCATTATTCGTCTGCTCCGTAAGTCCTCCTCAAATCGTTGTAATGGGTTAGTGTTTGCCCTTTTGTCCACCCTCTCCCTGCCCCAGGGAGGGGAGCAAAAGGGGGTGGGATATAAGCCTCCCCTTTTTTCTTTGTCCTCCTTCTCCACCCAAGAGGGGGGTGCCCCCCCTTCCCCTTTGAAGTTAATGATTACACAAATGCCTAATTAATATTTTTACATAGAATGATATAAGCCTATATAAAACATATCTTTTAAGTAATATTTGATATTAGAAGTTCAAAGCTTGTTTTAAGTGTAATTTATTTTTTAATTAGTTTTTAAGCGTTTATCATAAAAAATGTCCCGTTATTTCCCCTTCTATTTTTCAGAAAGTTTACCCTGCGCCAAAATCTCAAAGAAAATATCGTTCTCAAATTAAAACTAAAATTTACAATATTTATTTTTTAAGTGAATGCTAATTTTAATTGCTAATTTAGCTAAATGTCCTGAAATCCTACGTTATGTCGCGCCATTTAATAGTATTTCAATAATGCGCAAGATCGAGCCAATAGCTAACACAATAAACTAACTACGATCTTCTTATAGTTTTTGCTAAATAAACAGAATAAATTAAGTTACATTTTTAATTGCTATGCAATTTATGGGCTCGCTTTTTGTTGTCCGTCCGTCCGTCCACCAAGTTATTAAACCGGCTTTCAACTTTCTGACTTGCAGTGTTTTATCCCCGGAGAGGACAAATTTTTTTTTTAAATTAAATTAAAATTTTGTTCTTGTTGATACCATTGATAATATGACTTTTTGACCGTCCGCTGGCTACTGACCAATGAAAAATTATCATTTGCCAAATTGTGATTCGATTTTTAATTTTTTTTTCGCTTTTGAATTGGTATATTAGGTTAACATTGATAATTACCCTATGCCCGTCAGTTCTCCAACGTTCTTACACCGTCTTTCAACTTTCTGACTTGCTGGTTCAATCCCCGGAGAGGACAATTTTTTTTTGTTTTCAATTAAATTAATATTTTGTTCTTGTTAATACCATTGATAATATGACTTTTTGGCCGTCCGCTGGCTACTGACCAATAAAAAAAACCATTAGCCAAATTGTGATTCGAAATTTTTTTTTTTGCGTTTTTGAATTGGTATATTAAGTTAATATTGATAATGACCCTATGTCCGTCTCCTCCAACGTTCTTACACCGGCTTTCCACTTTCTGACTTGCAGTGCAGGTTCAATCCCCGGAGAGGACAAATTTTTTTTTTTAAATTAAATTAATATTTTGTTCTTGTTAATACCATTGATAATATGACTTTTTGGGCGTCCGCTGGCTACTGACCAATAAAAAAATGACCATTGGCCAAATTGTGATTCGAATTTTTTTTCTCTCGTTTTTTTGGTATATTAGGTTAACATTGATAATGACCCTATGCCCTCCCCTACAAGGGCTTATGCCTCTACTGATATGGGTCCCTGTGCCCCCCCCCCCCCCAAAAGCCTATGCCTCTACTGATGTGGGTTCGAATCCCGGAGAGGAGAAATTTTTTTTTTATTTTTTTTTAATTAAATTAATATATTGTTCTTGTTAATACCATTGATAATATGACTTTTTGACGTCCGCTGGCTACTGACCAATGAAAAAAATGACCATTGACCAAAGTAAGATTAAAATCGATTTTTTTTCTTGATCATAATTATAGGCTAGTTATTTTGCTAACCATTAGAAAAGATCACCACTGGCCAAAGTGATGGAACATTTGTATAAATAATTAACTACTCATTTTGCATGTAGTACCCCCCTATAGGCATTCTCGCTCCTTCCCACCTTTCTCGCCCATAAATTGCATAGCAAATATGCTTTTTATACGGAGTATAGATGAGTTTCGTTCCCCCTTCCCTCCCCCCTTTCTCTCTTCCCCTTCCCCCCTCCCTCTTCCCACGAGGGCCGAAGGCCCGAGTTTTATAATTAATTTTGCATATTTTTATAGATATCGCTGTTTATTTACAACTAAGATTTCCTGTACATAAGTTAAAATTCAAGGCCATTAAGCTAAATTAGCAACCAAAATAAACATTTATACAGTAGTTTTCAATGTTACCATGACCTTTTAAAATAGAGATATTTTATAAAAGGTTAAGCTGGATTAAACTTTTAAACTACCAATATTAAAATTTTCACCTAACATGAACAAAAATGCATCCTCAAATCATTTAATTCCAAGGGATTATTTTAACAAGATTACTTTAAAATCAAGCGAGAAAGAATCAAAATTTGAAGCTTCTGCCGTACAAACACATTTAGAGGACTACTTGGCAAAATTTATCAAGGTAAGTTATCACATTAATTACTGATAAATAATATATAAAAAAATGGTTTGCAAAACAGGGTCTGAATTTTGGCTCAACCTATCTGACCAAGAAATTTATTTGATTTTCGAATGTTCACAAGATATTTTAAATGTATCTCTCATGTAAGTTTAACCGAAATAATTCAGTTTGATTTTATTTTTTAATTTAAAAAGATTTGAATTCGAACGCATAATAAAGATTTTCTTGATTGAAAATAGTTGATTTATGAGAATGTTTGTGTTAGATTGGATGATATTGAAGACAACTCGAAATACCGAAAAAATAAACCAACGGCACACACTATATTTGGAAGCCCTCTAACAATCAATGCAGCATATCAAGTTTTTTTTTATGGCGTTGGGAAAAATTTGTCAATACGAAAACGTCGATTTGCTAAGAGACATTATAGGTGTTATCTTTTATCTCAAATTTAATTTAATTGCGTCTAATTTTTTTTAAAAAGAATGTTTACATAAAGTTATTATTAAATTGGCTTTTAAATCATTATATTATATCAAGTATTTAGTTACAATTAATTTTTTAACTGATACAAAAAATGATTGGTTGAAAATTTATTAATTTTGAAAATTATTAATATGGATATAGTGGAGTTTATGAGGTGGCAATATATTTTGTAAAAAATAAATCAATCCGTCAGTTTAAAAAATGCGCCTTTTAAATTAAAAAATACCCCTAGAATTCAAAAAATAAATCAAAATATTTTTTTATACTCAATGATGAATTTGTATTTATAAATGTTATATTACTAAAAGTTCTATACTTTGCAGAAGAGATTATAAACCTTCATAAAGGACAAGGTCTTGATATTCTTTGGAGGGAGATGTCAACTTGTCCTTCAATAGAACAATTTTATACCATGGGAAATACTATTCTTAACAAATTTTTTTTTAATTTAAAAATTCTAAATCTTATATATATATCTTTTAGGGAACAGTGCGTTTTTTAGTCTTATATGGAAATTTATGAAATACTTCTCATCTAATAAAACCGATTATAGCCAACTCATCGATGATATCTCTTTGTATTGGCAAATCGGCAACGATTGGGAAAATTTAATCATAAAAAAAGTAAAAAACTTTTGTTTCATTCATAGACATAAAAGTTGGTTTATAAACAATTCGTTTTACTACTGTACTATTTTATTAATGTTAAAATGGACTTTAATCTGTACAGGTCAATAAGAATGTGATATATTTAAATAACATATATTAAATTCATTTCATTGATATCGAATATATCAAAAAATATTACAGGCATTGAAAATAATATCTTAAAATTGCAAGAAATAAGATTAATTTGCCGATTTTTAACCACTTATAAATTTTAAAATGGAGTCTGTCACCCCTTATAAAGTGTGTAATTTAATAGTTCTGCATTTTTAATTTTTTTTAGCTTAATAGTAATTATATATTCTTTATTACAAACTAATTAACTTTAAAATCAAATGTTTCCATGAGTAAGCCCCAATTATACCTGAACAAATTAATCTTATACTAATAAAAATGATAATCGATCAAGTTTTCAGATTTGTGTTTTCAATTTCTATTTTTACCATTTTTTGATGAATAACACAGAAAAAATGTTTTAAAATTACCGGGTCGTTAAAAATTTATATAGTCTAGGATATTTTCATAAGCATTTAACAAATATCGTTGGTACTTAATTTGTTAAATTTTTAGCTTAAATACGGAATGTAAAAATCTAAAAACCAAACCAAAAAGATTTGGACATTGTTTTGCTAAAATTACATGGACTAATTAAAATGGATTTAAGAAATCGTACCATTCCTCCCCTAAACCAAAATATTTGCCTTAGTATTTTTAAAAAATAATCGTTTGATGGATTTCTTAATTACTGTAAAACTGTTTGCCACGTCTTCTTTTAATTTTGGCTATACAGTCGAAACTTCTAAATCGCAAATCGGATTATCGCGAAAATCTTTTAATCGCGAAACAGCCATTTTTTTTTTTTTAAAACAATAATATTAACAAAAACATCGTTTATCCACAAATCGCTTAATAGTACAATATCGGATATTCACAAACATTTTCGTGTCCTTAAATCAACCAGATAATTATATAAAATATCGTTTTATTGCGAAGCGTAAGAAATGAATATTTAATATAATGTACATATACTTTTATTTCCATCGTTTAATCGCGAAAAATCGGTTAATCGCAATTTTTTTTCAGGCCCAAGGCTTTGCAATTAAACGGTTTTGACTGTACCCATCTATGTTCATTCACAAACTACCTTTATATAAATGACACTCTAACATTTTTTGCCATGTTTAAGCGTGTGCAGGCGCGTAGCCAGGATTTTCTCAAGGGGGGGGGGAAAATTTCAAAAATTTTATCCTCTAACTCCCGATGAATTGTCAATAAAGCCAATCCATTTAATCTATTCTTAGACATGGTATTTCTAATGTCAGTTTTTAGCCTCCTCAGCGTTGAGAAGCTATAAAAAAATATTTTTAATCTTTGCCAAGGGGGGGGGGGGGAATTTCCCGTCCCCCCCCCCTTATTTACGCCACTGAGCGTGTGTACTGTCATACTTATAAGAGACTTAGACATAAGAGGATATTTGTCAAAAATTTCTGTCCAAACTCGGCCCGGTCCAGTTTTATCTAAGCTGCACGCCCAAACCCGCCCGAAAGCTTCTAAGTATCCGCCCCGCCGTGTCCGAATTCTATTAAAGTTGCCCCAACTGCCCGACCCATATGATGTTTTTTAGTAATAATATCGTTTAATTCTGTTTCGTTTTTTTGATAAGTACTAGGATTAACAAATATTATATAATCAAATAAAAAACGTGACAAAGTAAAATACAAAAACAAAATCATGAATTGTCCGAATTTTGTAATAATGCTCGCCAATCGCCATAAAATTTAAATTTACGACAGTTGGCCGGCCCGACTGGTGGGTCGACGATTTGGGCAACAGACCTGGCTTTTCTGATCTCTATTAGACTCTTTTATAAACATATTTAAGGGAATAAAATTTCAGGCTATTTATGTTAATCTTATATAAATTCTGATGTGAAAATTGTTTCGTAATTGGAACCATTTGCCGTTTCATAAAAATAAAGTTTAAGAGGGATAACATAAAAACAAACTTCAGCAATTTCGATCCTTAATTGTTAGCTTGGTCATTAATACTAAAATATGAAATATAAAGTTTGTAACCAACAATATATATAAAATTTAATATGACTAATAAAATTTTATACCAAATATTTTAAAACACTTAGAAAAATTCTGAAACGGATAGCGATATCACAGAAGGCAAATTTACCTATCCTATAATGCTGGCATGTTTGCAGACACGCGATAAATTTGAACGTTATTTAATAGACTTTATTATGCGATCACATTCTAGCAATTCGAATGTTATTAGCCTTTTTACGGATATATTACAGCAAAGAGGCTATATTACAGAAACTAAAAATACGATGAAAACTATTAAAACTAGGTAACTATGGTAAATAACTAAAACTACTTATTAAATATATTAAGAATGTGTCATATACTAAACTTGTATTTTTCTAGAATTTTAGATACCATCGAAAAACTAGGTGGTAATCCGGTTCTTGGCGAGTTTGTTAAAGATTTCAACTTCTGAATTTTTATTCTATATTTGTATTAACTATAATTTTTAATTTTATTTTTTTTATTTATACTTTTATTAATATACATATGTTCTACCCTAATGAAAATTTGATAAAAAAAGTTAGATTAAAAATACATATAACATTTATTAAACCTAATATTTAACAAATGTCATTGATAACAGAATGTTTCTGGGGTCGAACTGTAAATGAATGTATCACGAGTGTTAATAAGTGATGTAAAAATCTAAATTTTTGAGGTCAACTAAAATGGGAAAGATTATAGATATATTAAACAATTTATATAGGTCAATTAGAACCTTCAAATATAGAATTTAAGAATTGTATTTAAATAGGGTTTATTATGGTATCCAAACTGTTTTTAAATTGGCATCAATGGGTAATACCATGATTCCTTAAAATCATTAGACATGTGCCATTCATAAGCAATCGTTAGAACGAGACGTGTTACGGGTCTGTTTATAAAAATTTAAGAGCCCACCCGGCCTGAACCCGTCAAAAAAATAATAGGCCCGGGTCCAGCCCGGACACATATAGAAAAATCTGTACTTTGCTTTTTTCATTTTAGATTGTGATTTTTTACTAAAATGTTGGGCCCGACTTGGAATTCGTTTTTTCACTTTGGGACTTGGGCCTAGTCTGGGGTATTGTTCGTACAAAACTCAATCATACTTAGTATAAACGTAGCACATTTGCTATGCGATTTATGGGCGAGGGGGAATGATTGGAGAATGCTTATGAAGGGGGAAGGGGCAATCAAACTCTAAGAATTAGTGACTAAAATAATAACTATTTGATCAGGTCAAAAATGCTAACACGGTTTATAAATAATAAAGGGGATTATGATGCCCCATAATTTTAAATTTCTATAAATCTGTTGTATTATAATAATAATTTTAAATTACAAAAGCATAGTTATTTGAAGTTTATCTCTAAATTAATATATTGTTTCGGTTTTTTGATCAATTCAATATAATTTATATCAATAGCACGGTCTACAAAAAAACCATCTTGCAATCAAACCTATAATTCGGATAAAGAATTTTGCGCTGAATTAATCTGTTTTTAGTTTATTTCCAAAATTTATAAACGAGGTTGAAGGTGCAAAAATTGCCCATTTAAGGCTCATAGCGACTACATTTTTAATTTATTTCAAAATATATTAATTTATTTTTGTAGATTAAAGTTTCATCTATAATTTTATATTTTTTATATCACCCTTATATTTAAATTTATTTGCGCTTACGTTTACCCCTTCCCCTTATCAAAATTCGTCCAACTATGTCTGGAAAAAGAATTAGAATATATACTACACACGCGATGTTTACTAACACATCAATCTCTCCCTTTCTTCATCACTTCCACTCCCGCCCCAATATCTATTCAAGCACACATGAAGGGGGCGGGAGTGGAGGAGAAAGAGAAGATAGTATGTGAAGGGAGTGAGATAAGTGTTAGTACATCGCGTACGCAATATGAACTCTAATGTACTTCGTTTACCAGACATCGTGGGACGAATTTTGATAAGGAGAAGGGGTTTAAACAAACGCCTACAATATTTAATATAAGGGTGATATGAAAAAATACAATAATGGACGTATAGATGAAACTTTAATCTATATGAAAAAATTAATATTTTTAAATATAAATTTAAAATTTCGTAGCAATTGAGCCTCAAAAAGGGTAAATGGGCATTTTTTGCATCTTCAACCTCGTTTATCTAAAAAACGGGTAGTTTTGGAAAAAACTAAAAACAAATTATTATTCAGCGCATATATCTCTATCAAATTAAATGGTCTGATAGCGGGGTGGAATCACAAAGTCAATATTTGTAAAGCGGGATAATAGGACCTAGTATACGCCCCGGGAGTGTACTAGCTAGCATTTGGTTAAAAATCTACACCTTATAGTATTAGTATTTCGATGTCAATTCAGAGATATGTTCAAAATACGCATAGGTTTATCAAGTTTAAAGAGAGTTTTTGTCTTCGTCTAGATTTATCTTTTATAAAAAACTATTTTAAATTGTTGCTTAAACTAATTATATTTTGCATGCCTAATTATCTTCCATGTTATATGTTATAACTTTTGGCATTTTGACGAGTTGCATCACTGTGCATTATTTTAACGCATGTAATTGAAAAACCATTGATAGACCTCAAATAATATGTTATTAGAGTCTCTAAGCAAGATCAATAAGCTAGTTTTACAGTTCTAATAAGTTGACTACTATTAAATTATTATCAGAATTTTTGGTATCAGATTGAATACGGAGGTAGCAAACAACAATTAAAAAAATTAAATTATAGAAAGTTATTTATTTATTTCTGAATCACTATAATTAATAGATACTATATATTTTTTTAAATCAAACACTTAGACTTTAATAAATTTAACGTTATAACATTATACTTAATATCGATGAGCGGAATTCTTAAATTTAAAGTGGCACAAATACAGAGGCTAAATTACGTGACTACTATAAGCGATTTCACATGAATGAATTATAAAATATATTTCTAGGTCAGGATTTTTAAAATCTTTCACCTGTCCACAATCGCGATTCCATATATTTATCTTTCTAAATATAATAGCTTACTTGTGTTGTTTGGAGTTTGATCACAAGTATATTATATCCAGTGTGCATACAAGAGCTAAATATTAAAAATTAAGCGATGTGAAATTTGTATTAGCAAATGTTAAAGTTTGATTAATGAGGTAAGTATGGAGAAAAGAAGTTCTAAATTTCGGGCCACAGGGGCCCCTATTTTTTCCCTATGACTTTTTGTCACCTATATTGGTGGTTTTTAAACTTCCTTTTATCTCTATATTGACACATTTCTTTATTTGTTAAAAGCTCTGTCTATTTCATCGTTGCGTTGGTGTTCCTTCTAGCCTATATCTAGCATTCACCTTAGCATTCTCATTTCCTTTGATGCCAAATGTTGCGCTTATGATTCCGGGCTATACAATACTGTTGGCTGTATAATTGACGTATAAAGTTTGCCTTTCAGAATTGTTGGAATCTCTTGTTACATAAGACTCCGCTTATCTCAATTGAATCCATCCAGTATTTAAACTTGCTTGAATATCTTTAAGTGATGTCGTATGACCCACTATCTTATATAATTATTTCATTTCATAAGGTTACTTAAAGAATAATGCAAATTCCGAGGATGAGAAGTCGCTTAGTCCCATAAAAATACATGAGAAATGCCAAGTAACATGATATTGAAAGTATTGTTTAAAGTTTGTTCCAAAAGTAAATTTTCTGACAAATGAACTCTTTTAACATGTATTATTCATAAATAAGCGTTTCTTCTTCTTAAACCTTTTTATATTAATAATTTATATTTCTATATTTTTCCCGTTATTTCCCCTTTCGTTATTTATTACCCGTTCGCCTGAGCCAAAATCCCAGAGAAAATCCTCTAATTGAACCTAACATTTTTCAACTACTAATAATTAATTAGGTGTAAATGCTTATCTAAGTTGCTAATTTAGCTTAATGGCCTTGAATTTTAAGTTGTGTAACGCCTTTTAATAATTTTCAATAATTCACAAGACAAAGCTAATAGTTACCACAATAAACTTTGCTAAACAGGACGGATAAATCAAGCTGACAGCATTTTTATAATTAGTCTTGCATGCTTTTTACAAGTGTTAATCACTCATATTGAGCTAAGGCTTTATGGAATTCCTAAATGTCACTAATTTTCAATGTAGCCATGACCTTGTTAAATAGTAAAATTTTATAAAAGATAAACGCGGAATTAAAATTTTAAACCATCGATCTTAAGCATGGATAAAAATGCGTCCTCAAATCATTTAATTCCATGGGATTATTTCAACAAGATTACTTTGAAATCAAGCGAGGTAAAATCGAAAGTTGGAATTTCTGCCGTGCAAACACATTTAGGGGACCACTTGGCAAAATTTATCAAAGTAATTTACCACAAAAAAAAGCTTAAAATTTATGAAATTATTTGTTGATCATTAATATATAAAGTTAAAATCGTTTGCAAAACAGGGTTTAAATTTTTGGCTGAACCTCACTGACCAAGAAATTAAAGAAATCTCTAATTGTTCACAAGATATTTTAAAGGCATATCTAATGTAAGTCTATAATTATTTAAAAATAAATATAACTTTCATTATTACAAAAGTACGTAATTTATAAGAATGTTTGTGTTAGGTTGGATGATATTCAAGACAACTCGAAATACCGAAATAATAAACCCTCAGCTCATACTATATTTGGAAGCCCTCTGACAATCAATGCAGCATATCAAGTGGTTTTTATGGCTTTGGGAAAAATTTGTCAACACAATGATGTCGATTTGCTTAACGACATTATAGGTGCTATACTTATTCTAATAAAGTGTGTTAATATTAATGTAATTTCATTGGCTCCTATTTAATCATTCTATTGGTTATTTGGTTACACTTCATATTTCAACTCTAAAAAAGAGATTTTAAATCGGTTCAAAATCTATTATTACTGAAATGTATAAAGCAACTCAGTCCTTCGGCGCTAGTCCGGGGATTTGTTAAGGGATCTCGGCTGTTTTTTTAGGATTTTTTAAACTACTTAGAGATATTAGTTATTTGCTATGCAATTCTGAAGGCCTGAAGGTTAAAAATATTAGGGTTGAGTTGTTATACATTCCTATTGATTCCTGCATGTTATTTATTTATTGTAAATTACCAGTAGGCCTAAACACATTTGTATAAAGGGATTCAAAATTTTTTTTATTAATTCGATTAAATTTAACTAATTACTATCAAATTTAAATATCTATCTTTTTAAATAGAAATTAAAAAAATTCAAATCATTAATGATATTTTTTTTATTATTTAAATTTGCTAGCTATTTAAAAGTTTTTTATTTTTTACAGAGGAGATTATAAACCTTCATATAGGACAAGGCCTTGATATTCTTTGGAGGGAGATGGCAACTTGTCCTTCCAAAGATCAATTTTATGCCATGGGATCAAATAGTATTTTAAATAAATTTATTACTTTGAATTTTTCAAATCTTATATACAAATATATATGAAAAAATTTAGGAAATGGTGCGTTTTTTAGGCTTATTTGGAAATTTATGAGATACTTCTCATCTAATAAAACCGATTATACCCAACTCATCGATGACATTTCTTTGTATTGGCAAATCGGCAACGATTGTGAAAATTTAATCTTAAAAGAAGTAAAATATTAATAACGCAATTAAACATAAACAGTCTTTAAATAATTAATATTAATGCTTTACTAATGTTGAAATGATTCAAAAACTGTGCAGGTTTAAAAAGATGTGTAACATCAATATAACTTTTGGTTTCATAGATAATTTTGAGAAATGTCAATGAAATATTTTGTAGCATTTTTCAAAAAAACTTTATCATTAAAATATGTCAAAACTATATAAGGCTCTACAATAATTACATCAAAATTTAAATTTGTTATGTCCAACAAAGATTTTAAGGGTCTATAGGCTCTATTAAACATTCCATCCCAAGTAATTTGCCATTTTTACTCACTTAGGGATTTCAATATGGGAAAGAGTAAGTTCTTATTAAACTTAAATGCTTATTATTGTCTTAATATTAAAAGCAAAATAAACTTAAACAAGTTAATGCTTTTATACTATGAAAAATGTTAAGTCATTTTACTTTTCATAAATTTGTATTTTTAATTTATATATTTATCATTCGTTACTTAATAGATCGTAAGTAATGGGCTACACTTATTTTAAAAAAATTTCTTCCCGTTTTTATCATATATTTGGTCCCACAGTAGCGTGGTTTGTTTTGATAAGTTTCTTACATCTTGATCGATTTAAAGCCTGTCCGGATATATCTTCTTAGTTATCATAACTTTGTTCACTTTCCCTTTCTTCCACGGCACCCGTATCATATATTTTCAATTTACATCATACGCTTCAGTTCTTAACACCATACCAGCTTAGCCCATTTTCATTCGCGAAAGTCCGCCAGTTGACAGTCATTCGTCAATGTTCAACCTTAGTTAACCCCAAGCTCAGCCGTATCATTATCATCTCAGTGGCTTCTAATAACTTTCCTTCTTTAGCGTTTTTTGCCCATGTGTCACTTCCAAAGAGTATCACCGATCCTACGACAGATTTGTAAGCTTTGCGCAATCATATAGGCATCTTGTCGCACAATGCACAGGATATATTTCGCCATTAGGCTATCCTTTTTTGATTAGTGCATTGACTTATTTCGCACAGCCTCCCTCTTGATATAGCATCGAGCCGAGGAATGTAGACCTGTCTACTTTTAACGTTCATCTCCATGCATACCTTTTGTGGACTTTTAAACCATATCCAGGTAAGCTCTTTAATCACATTTCGGCTACTTCGACTACTTTTGACTTTATCTCTTCGCATAGTATTAAATCATTGGCATATAGCATACACCAATGAGATGGCATATAGATGTCTCTCGTTATAGTGTCCTTAATTATATTGAGTAAAAAGCGATCTAGAGCAGATCCTGGATGTTATCCAATTTTAACCCCAAAAGGTTTAGGATTCCTACCCCAATTGTCCTTCTACGTATGAAGTTTTTTTCATAAGCCTTACATATGCCTTAGTAATATTTTTTTCTCAAGCACAATCTTATTTAAATCACGAGTCACCATGCCATAGGCAATATGTCCTTTCTTTTCCCCATATTTATCCATTATTTATCTTAGCGCCAAGATCGGATCGATTATGAATATTCTGGCTAAAATCCGAATTGGTTAGGCGGTATTTCCATCGTTTTTCAGCCTTGTTACTATAATCCTTTCCATACGCTTCAAGGGGTGGCAAGTTAGCTTGATACCTCTGTGATTGCCATACTCCTTAGGGTCTTCTTTGACTTTAAATATTGGTATAATCAGGCTTAATACTCTATCCCTTAAGATTTTGTTGGAAAGTTCTCATGGTCGTGACTCCTCTTCTTGGCATCCAACCTTTCAACTGGACCATTAGCTTTCCTTTTGGCATCTTTATTCTAACTTCATCCTCAAGTGTTCGAAGGGAATGCTTGTTTAAAAATTTCTTTAGTTTTGCCTTTCCATCACCCACTAAGCTTAAATAAGGTATGGCACTCCTTGTTTTTGACCATTTTAAGAACTTTGACATCGCAATTTGCTTCTCCCTTATCCTAACCAATTTATACATAAGCCTGCCCCCTTTAGGATTCAATTTGTTTGCCATCCCAGTGTATGTAGCGTTTTTCGCTCTTGCAGCGGTCTTCTTCACGGCTCTCTTAAATCCCGATATTTTTAATAACCATCTACGAATTTTAAAAATACTATGTGAATAATTAGGTTCAACAGCTGTCATTTATATTTGTGTAACTTTTTTTTATCACATATAGAGAAATTCATTATTTTTAAACAAAAAACAAAATTAATATTGGTATGCTAATTATATATGCGTATTCAGGGTGAATAGGAAATGTCCCCTCTAGACCAAAACATTTGCGGTTTTCTATTAAATCATAAAAATGTTGCTTTTTAATTTATTAAACTTTTTGTCACCCCCTGTTATTTTCGAGTGCATAGATTCACTTACAAGTCTACATCAATATATACGTGCATTATCACAATAATTTTACAATGTTTGAGCGTGCGAACTATTACATTTATAGGCGATTTAGACATAAAAGTAAGGAACCTCATTAAATAAAAATAAAGACTAAGAGTTATAACATATATATATTTTCACAATGTTGACCCTCCGCCGCTAGCTCGACCAGTAATTAATATAGTAATATATCTCAAAAATCAAAATATTGTATCCCACGAAATATATGAAATACAAGACAAATTCAAAAACCCAAAATAAAAGTCTTTTTGATAAAAGCATTATCTACACAACACAGGCGCGTAGCCAGGATTTTCTCAAGGGGGAGGAAAAATTCAAAAAAAATTTCGACACTTTTATTTATAATGTAACATAAACTTCGCGTACAATATATGCGAAATTTCAAGGCGCTATATAACCGGCTTTGGAAAAATCTCTTCTCTTCATTAATCAGAGCATTTACTATCGTTTCTATACCTTAAAAAAGGACATGAACCTTCAAAAAATTTTTCAAATTTTGGTCAAGGGGGTAGAAAAGTCCCGCTTTCTGCCCCCTTGGCTACGCGCCTGACACAACATCATTTTAATAAAATATTTATAACACTGTATTTATCAACTTTTAGATAAATTATGAAACTGACAGCGATATTACAGAAGGCAAATATACCTATCCTATAATGCTGGCATGCTTGCAATCAGGCGATGAATTTGAACGTTCTTTAATAGACTTTATCATGCGATCACATTCTAGCAATTCTAAAGTTATTAGCCTTTTTACGGATATATTAGAGAAACGAGGCTTTATCACAGAAACTAAAAATACGATGGAAACCATAAAAATTAGGTAACCATGTCTTGGAAAATATGTGATTCTTGCTATATATATATAAAAAGTGTGTTTATACTATATTCGAATTCTGTTAGAATTTTAGATACCATTGAAAAATTAGGTGGAAATCCGGTGCTTGAGGAGTTTGTCAAAGATCTCAATTTCTTAATTTAATTCTACATTTGTATAAATCATGATTTTTTGTTTTATTTATTCATATCTCTGTAATTTTTATATTTTATAGCTTTATATAAAATCTAATAAAGTTGGAAGAAAAATGTTAAATTATAAAAGATGTGGTTTCTGGAGTAAAATTGTGATTGTATATTCACTTGTTTTAATTAGTGAAGCATATTATTTTCGGCGGACTAAAATAAAAAAGACACAAGCCATATACGTTAGTAAATTCTTATTGGTTAATTAGAACATCCAATTAAGGTCACATAAATGATAAAAAAAGTTTAAATAAGATATTTGCTTTTTTTACTATTTCTGACATTGGCGTCAATGGGCAAAATGTCATTAGCTGTGTGCGCCATTATTATGCAGTCGTCGGAACAAAAAATGTCTTATCTCAATGCACTAATTGCAAAAAAAAATTTTAACAAGAATGCTCGAAAAAATATATTAAAATGCGATATGACTATATACATTTGATATTTGAAATTACAGAATTTCCCAATTTCAAAAGGGCACATTAAATAAAGGATTAATAATAATTTTAAGGGTTTTGTGTTTAATTTTCCCACCGAAAGAATTTTTACGCGTCTTTTACTGGTATTTAATTTAAGATTTACACCTTGTAATATGGTTCGAAGAGGTCAAGATAAATTTTTAAAATAGGCATAAAACTGTAAGGTTCTATCTAAGTCTTATTTAAAATTAACCTACGTAACGATATTTAAAATAATTATGGAATCGAAAAATATTTTGGTGGACATAAACTCTGCATTTTTTAACGTAAATAATTATAAACACCTTGACAAGCTTTAGAATAAAAAATATTTTGTTCAAGCTTGAGCTATATATTTTTAACACAATTTTAAATACTTTAACTAATTTATTATTAACCACAAAATTTTTATGATTAGATAATATCGGGAGGTAGCCAACATTAGATTAAAAAACTTTTATTATGAATTTACTAGTCCGCTATGAAATTTCAGAATGATGAAAGCGCTAGCGTCCTAACTAAACGACGCGCATGGTAGGCGCCCGTATCTTGTGAAAAGTGAACGAGGGTCACTTATCTTCCGCAAACTGATGTAGTTAAAAAAACTAGTTTGCCAAGGACAAGATTGAGAGTGAGCCCGCTAAATGTATAAACGATGATTGCAAAATGCCGAGAGGTTGCTGACACCCTCAGCAAGCGACGGGTTGATATAGCATGTATACAAAAAACAAGATGGAAAGACGCAAAAGCAATGATAGGTAAAGGCTCTAAACTTTATTTCAATAGCTAGGAAAAGAATAAAAATGGCGTGGCAACCATATTAGCTTCACATCCGCAAGATAAAGTCATTGAGGTATGAAGAAAAAGTGGCCAACTTATGATGTTAAAACTTTGCATAGAAGGTCACAATGTAGTGTACGATTATGATCCGCAAACAGGATGCACAGATGAAGAAAAGGACGATTGGAAGAATTAGACGAAACGCTGCGCATTATACCCAGAGGCGAGATAGTTATAATTGGAGCGGATATGAACGGTCACTTAGGAAAAGATTTGAACGGTACCATGGTGGAAATTGATACGGGAGAAACGACGAAGGCGACGAAATATAGAAAATAGCTGTGGCATTTAATTTGGCCACCACAAATACCTTTTTCAAAAAGAATGTAATACACCTAATAACTTACAAAAGTGGGAATCGGTCTTCGCAGATTGACTTCATATTAATATCAAGAAAAGAATTTAAAAATGTACGCGATTGTAAAGTTATACCAGGTCAGGCGATTGCAGCCCAGCATTGTTGTAATAAACTATGTCATCTCCAAGGCGAAAACACAAAGAGCTTAAATGGGAAAATCAAATAGATCCGGCTACCAAATTTTAAAAGATGTTTATAATGATCAAATTTGAATGGCTGCAAATACATGATCGGCACAAAGCTAACGATATGTGGAATAACATAGTAAACACGGTACGATCCGTAGCAAGTTGTGTACTAGGAAAGGGCAAATTAGGTACAAAGGATAAAGAGGCAATACGATCAGTAGCAAGATGTGTACTAGGAAAAGGCAAACCGGGTATACAAAAAGATAAGAGACATGGTAGTCAAATCGGAAAGAAAGCTTTACAAGTTAATGGTCAAGCAACAGAAATGAAGAAACAAGTTTGGAATATGTGGAAGTTAAAGATGAGGCAAAACGTTGTGTAGCCAAGGCTAAAACAGATGTCTACGAGTTGTGGTAAGCATAAAAGAGAAACGAAGGCATCACTATAACTCTAGCTCATAAAATCATAGACCGGTTGAAAGAATAATAAAGAATTATTAAACAGTGAAAATGGGTTTTCTAACCACGCGAAAGCAAGAACTATGAATAAGACGCAGAGTTTAAAGTGACAGAAGAAGAGGTTGACCAGGTGCTTTAAAAGATGATCATGGGTAGAGCGGTGGGATCGGATAATATATCTATGAAATGTTTCAAAATGCTAGGGCCCTTTTGTGTACATTTACTTGCAAAGCTGTTTAACACAACACTTGCAAGTGGGATGATGTCTAATGAGTGGAGGAAATGGAGATATACAAGAATGCTAAGCTGTCGGGGGATAAAGTCAACAAGTCATTTAATAAAGGTGTGGGATAAGGTTAGAGAAGCTAGACTTCAAAAAATAATCTTCAAAATGAACGGCAATTTAGGTTCATGCCTGGAAAGTCAACTTTAGATGTAATAAGCGGTCTCAGGCGATTGAGGGAATTACATAAGGAAAAACAAAAGGATCTGGGCAAATCTCTTTGCGATTGATATTAGTGCTGTGCGCAGGTGCGCAGGCTTAAATGTGGAATTAGCAGAGAAGGTAAAAGTGTGGATGGATCTAATGGAAGGCCTTAGGGTCAACCGAGATAAAATTGAATATGTATGCTTGGAGTCAGGAAATGAATGCATCGAAAAACACCTGCAAATCGATGACTGATGTTTAAGCTTTAGGAAGGAATTCAATTAGCTTGATTCTAGGGTACAGTATGATGGGGTGTGGAAAGCAAAATTAAGGCAAGAACAAACGCAGGTGGGTTAAATTCAGGGACCTGAGTGGTGTACTATGTGCCAAACACATACCACTCAAATTAAAAAGACGATAATATACACCGTTATTGTACTATCGGTATTGTATGGAGCGAACCATGGAAAATGAGGCATAAAAAGAGCAAAGCTTGACAATGGAGATGCGAATGTTAGATGGATCTCGGGAATAAGCAAAAAGGACCATACAAGAAATCAAGACATAAGGGATGAGGATGAACTAAATGAAGTTCCGACTCAGAGAAAGTTAATAAAAGATTGTGAAGGTATGGCCATTTGGAGAGACGGGAGGAGAGTCACCTGGCAAAACGTATCAAGAAGGTGCAAGTCGAAGGTAAGCGAAAGAGAGGGAGGTCTAAGCTGACATGGAAACATTAAATAGATAAGGACTTGAGATGGTACTAGCTTAAGCAAAGCTGGTGTAAGTGCATACGTGGAGAAATGTTTGAAGGAGCAGATAACTAAGTATGACAAACAGCTATAGGAAAAAAATTATATCCTAGGGAATTAAATAACTTTTTATCTCTAACGCTATACTTAGACTCTAAGATTGATTTCTTATATTAAGTGTCACTAATTTTCAAGTTAAACTATTAAGGGAGACCTGATTTATAGGTGTCTTGGGAAAGATTTGTTAAAAAAAAATTAAGTAGAAAATGTGCTTTTTCGGGGCTAAAATCTCCTTTTTTATTTATCTTTCTCGATAATAACTTTTTAACTATAAGCTTTTTAGAATCCAAACAAGTTTTAGGTGATAGAGTGTGATATCTTGCTAGAAACAATGTGTTGTAAATAACTCTGTCATTACTACCCCCAGAGAAATACTTACACCATGGGGCTATTGAGATTGAGACCTCGGCTATGATTAATTTTTTATTCATTCATACATTTAAAATAGTGTAATTTTATAAGTGCAAAACGAATCATGTGAATTATTATGAAAATAATAATGGGTTAGGCAGGGGGCAGCTGCCCCTCCCTCCTAAATTTAAAAGTTCCTATATAATTAAGGAATTTGGTTAATTTTTTTAAAATTCTCATTCCACGCACTCATATAAAATCATTCCGAACTTTTTGCTCACCCCCTAACTTTATTAATTTCTGCCTTCGTTATTGAAAACAAAAAATTAAGTTCATTGAGCAAAGAAACAAAAGATTAGTTGTGTGATATAGTCAAACAAACTTTGCCTCTCCCTCTATAAAAATTATACAAAAAACCGAAGTTGCTAAAAAATAATAAAATATCTATAGATTGTGCAGTGCGGGCAAAGACTAAAAATTTAACATCAGCATGGAGATTGATTTACATGCAAAGATTGCTCAATGTGAACCCATCAATATTGTTGCAATCGTGATATATTTTATATGTGAAATATTTGTTAATAATAAAATACAATATATACAATAAGTATATAAGATATTTTTGCTATTTTGTAGTTGCCTTCACGTTAATTGAAAGTTTTTATAAATAAAGTAACAAAAAACCATGAAGGGTATTATAGCGCCGCTTATGGTTTCTAGGAAATGCGTTTTTTAAAACCTCTCGGGAATTAAAAATATGGATTGTTATAGTGTAAAAAAATATCCAAAATAAAATATATGACTAAAAACATTTTTATGAAAAAAATTGTGTAAATAGTTTAAACATTTTTGTCCAGGGCGTTTTAATTTTTTATGGCTACTACAGTCCCGGTCTCCCCTACCAAAGATTCCTCAGAACTTGCTAATATAAATATAGGTTACGCTGTCTTTAAATCATTCGAAATGGCACATAATATTGCATAATGATTTTGTTGTTTGGACAAATGCGTTTTAAGTTCATAAAAACTACTCGAGGAATATGTATTGTATGTTTAGATAAAA
The DNA here is from genome assembly GCA_964036665.1 of Gordius sp. MW1. Classification (NCBI taxonomy): domain Eukaryota; kingdom Metazoa; phylum Nematomorpha; class Gordioida; order Gordea; family Gordiidae; genus Gordius; species Gordius sp. MW1. The sequence goes on from OZ038530.1 coordinate 19,645,860, forward strand.
TATATACATGATAAAATTATTGTTAAAGAGTGGTAAGGTTGGATTGATAAAATGAGTAGCGGGATAAGGAATTTCATATTTCGAGTCACAGGGGCCCAACTTTAGAAAGAATATAAAGTGAAGACGAAATCCCAAAAAATGAAATAAAGTGAATGAATGTGTAAGATGTTATACACGTTAATAGATTAAACAACTCATTTCATCAATTCACCCTTATCTGATTAACAACAATTCCACTTAATAAGTATTGACACTAAATTATTACATGGAAAACTCAATTGTTTCTAATTGCTTTAAAACGTTAAAAAAATAACTTTCAAATCTTTTTAACCTCTTAAAAACTAAGTACAAATCGCTGAAAGTAAAATATAGACCTAAATAAGTATTAGAAGAAGTAAAAGTCGATGTAAATCTTGTATTTAGAGTTCTAAGGGCCCGTTTTAATATACGATTCAACTTCATGGCGCCATATTTTTGTTTGTTTAAATATGCGATATACATGTCGTGGAATCAACAATTTTAGTTTAGTTACCATATGGATATACATTAATAAGCTTAATTAAAAAATGAATATTTGTTTTACGAGCAAAAACACAAAAATAGAACAAAAATGAAGTGACGCTCCTATTAAGACGCGGCTATGTTTTAACATGCATTCGCTTTTTGTATCTAGATTAAAAATCGCGTATTAAGACGCATCCTAATACAGGTAACTTCAAGTAGATTTTAATATTCAATATACTAGCTATTAAAAACCAAGATAAGCTATATTGCTATAATTAAAGGAAGACATTTTAACCTTCATTCTATAAAATAAACTCAACTTTATTTACATAAAAATATGTTTTTATGACCTTTAAATCCATTTGTACACATTTGATTGCTAATATGGTAAAAAAACGAAATCTTAACAGTTTGAAAACGTTACATGTTTATAACGTATCTTCAAACAATTAAAGTATTGCGAAAAATAAAATCTCACGGTTTTCATGGATATCACGTCGATACCATTTAGGCTTTAATTAAATTAACAGTATATAATTTTTTGGATAAGAATTGTGGTAATAAATCAAAGATACGCTCTAAATCTCCAAGAAATAATAAGGATAGGCTAGATTTTTAACATGAATGTTTTAAACAATTTAAAGGATTTTTGACATTATGTTAACACTTAAAACGATGTATTTTTTTATAAGTTAAAACAAAAATTGGCGTACGCTAGGGGGGATTGGGGTTTAATAATTTATAAAATTAATGTAATAAGCGCGCGGGTACGGAGGAGCTCTAAAAATGAAAAAATTTAACAAGCAGTATGGGCTCGGGCGGACCAAAAAAGTTTCATAACGAGCTCGAAAGGGTCAATTCTAATTATTCTGAAAATTATATTGAAATTAAACCGACCACAAACGGGCTTTTAGAAAAAGTTTTTGAATTTTTTTAAAATATGAATTATTAGTATTTAAAACCAAAAATTTTAAAATGGCATCCTATATGAAAATGGAAATGTGTTTACATTAATTCAATTATTGCACTTATTTCAAATATTTTAACCTCTCATATTCATTCATTTTGCATTTTGTGCTATATTAATTTTAAACAAGTTGCTCATATTTCATTTTATTCACTAGCATATGACTATGAACTTATAAAAGTAGCTTCTTTATTTAAACTAATTAATAACAATTTAAAATTTTTATAATGTAATTCAAAATTTAATGCTTCTTAAACAAATTAAATGTTTTAATGGTTTATTGCATCTTTTGACTTTTGCATAATTTCAGAAATAAAAATTTCACTTAGTAAGAAAATATCTAATTACACAAACATTTTCTAACCTTGACATTCATTCGATCTTAGTTTTTTTTACAAGATATAAATCATAAAGCACCTATTCAATCGAGATGTTGTAAAAAAATATTAATAAAATAGCAATAAATGCTGCACACATTTTCGATTTTTAAATGGGTCGGGCTATGGGCCAATCTTGGTTGGAGATCGGGAATACATTGGAAAAATAGGAATGGGCTTGGGGAGGGGCTGAATGTTTCTTGCAGGCGTAGGGGGCCCACCTCCTAAAACTGGCCCGTTGCAAATCTCTAATTTAGCGTATAAGTACAGGACAATTACAAAGTGAAACCACGTTAACATAATTATGTGTTGTGTTAGTATTTTTTGGATATATTTAGAAAAAGACAGATTTTCACCCAATTATTTTACTTCTATATCTCTCTTAACCAGCTTCAATAGAATGTGAAACTATCTAAATTTGAATGGGCAAACTTACGCCGATGTTATATTTGTTAAAAAACTTTTATTAAAGATGAAACTATTGTTATCTATATATATAAAGTAAAGTGTATATATGTATGTAAGGGCTAATCTCTGAAACTACCGGCCCGATTCGCGCGAAAATTTACCCCTAGGTTCCCAGGGCGGCCAGGGGTAAAATAGCTTTTTCAGATTTCTAAAATTCCTTTTAATTTTCAAGATATTGGGTTTTATGCGTTTTGACGTTCAATAAAATGTCAATCAAACGCACCTCCTCGCGTTCGTCGAAAATTTGAATATACAGACAGTTCTGTAGTAAAAGTGTATCACTTATAGTAGTTTGTAGTAAAACGTAATCTTTTCTTAACGGTGACAATATAAAATTTATGAATTAAATTTCTTAAACGTCATCTTTTCTTAACGGTGACAAGACAACATAACATTTATGAATTAAATTTCTTAAACGTCATCTTTTCTTAACGGTGACAACATAAAATTAATGAATTAACCTGAAATAAATAAAATTATAGATTATTTGAGAAAATATATAGGTGAAGAAGATGAATTTTTCTCATTATCATTAAATGAGATATTTTAAATGAGAAAGATGAAAGTATATATAATTTAAATGTAATATAAAATAGTCCAACGTTGATTATTCTGAGTAAATGCTATTAATATATAAATGTCATTATTTATCTATCATTAATTTTAATTAAATGAGATATTTAAATGAGAATACTGAAACTACCGGCCCGATTCGCGCGAAACTTTACCCGTAGGTTCTCAGGGCGGCCAGGTGTAAAATAGCTTTTTCAGATTGCTAAAATTCCTTTTAGTTTTAAAAATATCGGACATTTCTCGGCCTTTTGGTTTTAAAAAAGGGCTAAATTTTGAAACTTCAGATCCGATTCGAGCGAAAATTTAGCCGTAGATGCCCAGATAGGCCAGGGGTAAAATAGCTTTTTCAGATTCCTAAAATACCTTTTTGTTTTAAAAATATCTGACATTTCCCGTCCAGTTTCATTTATAGCAGCATATACAATAATGACGTCATACATACAAAGCTCAAGTTTTCTCGAATTAGATATTTAAAAGTATAATAAAAATGTTACAGTATACGGTTAAAATTATTGGGGTTTAACAGACTATTTAAATTAAATAAATAAAATTTAAATTATGCAGTTTTTGTCATTATTATCACGTGGTCGATCATAGAAGCATATTTTTAATAATTATCCATCCTTCAATTAATTATTTTATTATATTAAAGAAAATTGTATCTTAAATAAATCAGCTAACTGGAAAAATAAAATAATGGTATTATTGTATAATAAGTAACAGCATTAATAAGCAATTTTTTCAAAAACATTTAATTTTAGTCGGATTTGATGATTAAAACAGAATTTGCATTTGGTTTGTCTTATTATATAAATATACTAAAAATAGTGGGTTCATAAAATTATTCGGACCTTTCACATTATAAATTATTTCATATATGACCCCATTTTAGATAAGTCTTATTAATAGCTTATACTTAATTAACCACTTAAGGACTGAGCCAAAGCAACGCTTGGCCGGGCACAGCTAGTCACATATGAAATTTAATACCTATTTCCATAAAAAAATGTAAACACTCACCCCCCCCCCCCCCCCCCCCCAAAAAAAAAACAAAAAAACAAAAACAAATAATGAAATCCTACGTGCGCCTATAATTACAAACATACTCCACCATTTTGTTCCATAAAATGCTAGTCTTTAGCATATTTATATCATTATTATAACTTAATAAAAATGAAAAAGTTAGTAAGGGGAAGTAAAGAATTTCAAATGTAGTATTGCCTTAACTAAAGACCAAAGCCTTTTTTATTGCGACTTACTGAAATAAACTAGAAATTAAAATTGTCATTTGTAGGCATATTATATACGCTAAATTTTTGCAAAGAGCTATGGCTGCCCCCGCCCCTTTTACATCAAAAAAAACTTCAAATTTTAATATAGTTATGGCTGAAATTTTAAAATATGATTTTCCCTAAATCTTTATTGCCCTTCTCTAATTCATATCCTGATACGCCCATTCGGCACCCGGTCAAAGTAGCAGAAAAAAAGTAGCCAAATTGATCAGATTGGTTCAGGAGGGTTAGTGTTTTAGGTTGGCGTTTTAGGTTAGGGTTATTTGCACATCAAATTCCCTCCCCATTTGAGATTTAATTCTAATATATTGATAATCTAAAAAAAATATTTTTCTGTTACTTTTTCATCATTCTACTACTTTGACCCCGATCGCCCATTCATATATCTGTAGAAAAATCTTGATCAAATAAGTGTTTTCCATTTGGCTCATTTCAATCTAAATATAAATATTGAACGCTAAGCAAGGAAATAATAAGTTGTTTAATATAAATTCTTGATGACTATTTATTTATAAGTTTATCTTTAAAAGAGAAAATCAATAATTTATGTGCGATAAGTAAAAAGGTACATATCAAATAGATTTTATAATCAGAATTCAGAGTGATAAGAGTGGTCAATTATTAAGTCAAGGGCAAAATTAGATTAATCACAAATCTTGGCTTTAAGATTTTTAGCATAAAATACAAATGGACATGGTTATCTGTGATGAAACTAATAATTTGGCGATATAATTTCAGCGTCCCATTTATGATTACTGCCGTCATAAGTTTGAAGTTTTGGTATGAAACAAGATCTTCTTATGACTTACAAATCCTCTTTAAACTATATAACCATCAGTACACAGTGTTTGATATAGACTAAAGTCCAACTACCCGTAATTAAGTAAGATTAAATAAATATGTACCAAGCCATCTTTGATAATTAAAATTTAATTGTCTAATATAATTTCTGGATATAATCTTGTGTGATGTTTTAATAGCCCCGTATGTAAATTTAGAAATGCACTTTTTATAAATCTTTTTTCAAGCCATTCATTTAAATGTAGACTTTGAAGAGAAAAATTTCGAAATATTTTATTTAATAAAAAATGGATCATTTTCAGGTGAAACTTTGATTTTAATGTGTTAGTCGACGACCTTAATTAATTTTAGGAGGCCATTAAAAATTTATGATTTAATAAATGTTCACTATAAAATGTATGGTTGGTTAGATAATTATTTTTACCAACGACCTAGGTGCATCCTGCGCTCTTTCAACCTAATCAAATTGCCTTTTTTACACGAATTTATTACTCGAGATATAAGATCGAAACCCTTAATGGCTTATCACTACGTGAGCTCATTCGTTATAAATGGCAGAATTTATATTAAATTTTTGTCGTGATATTATAGATCACTGCCACTTTATAATGATTTTTGTGAATTGGAAAAGGAATATAAGTTCTAAAACGTTTTTCAATCATTTGAAATGCCTTTCAAGATATCAATGGCTCCTGACTTAATAAATTAAGATTAATATATGAGCTCTTAGCAAACTATATATACTGTTTGAAAAACAGACATTGTAATTTTTTGTTAATGCTTAATAAAATTGATATACAATAGCTATACTGCAAGGCTTAGAAAAGTAGAGTTATAAGGCATATCTATAATTAGCTATAAGCCAACCAGAGCTTATAGTTAAAGGGAAAGCTTTTAACCTAATTAATGTTAAAATAGCCTATCTTATTTACTAGAAGTCCATTAAAATATTCGAAGGATACTTAAATGTTTTTTAAGTACTAAATTATAATCTTACAAGTTATATATTTACAAGGTATATAAAAAATTAATTAAGTGACTTTATAAATTTTACATGATTTTTAAATGCTTTAATAATTGTTTATATAGAATATTGAAGTTAAAGAATTATATCAAGTTAGATTTCTAACAGAAGGAATTACTTTTATTTTATATCATAGATAAACGAAAATAATTTGAAAATTGTATGATTACTAATGTTGCATGCATAGGAATTAATTTTTTTGATGCAATTACAAAAAGTAAAAATAATTGAGTTTTTTTCCCTATAGGTTTAATTAAAGGATGTTAGTAAAACATAATGCATCTTTTGAAATAAGTATATAATTGAATTTTTCAAACAGCATTTAAATGTACTTTTCTTCAGACTTTAGTGGCTATATCGGATTATATATTTGCTGATGTACTTTGGATATAGTATCCACCTATTTTATAAAACTCATTATTCTGAGACTCTAGACATTTCAACAAAATACATTTAAAAAGTTTATGCTTATCAAAAGCTTTATCATAGCTATAATAACAAATACAAATTTTTTAAAAGCGATTTACTTGTTAAATAAACACAATTGAAAGATATATAATATAGCTGGATTTAGTTATATAAATTAAAATTTAGTGTATATATGGTATGTCATTAGCTTTATCGATGATATTGTGTAACATTAAAACACTCTTAGGCATGACTAGGTATTTAAAAAAATAAAATTAATAAAAGCTTTTATAAATAATTTAAAAAAGGCATCGGATCTTTAAATATTGTTTGAAGTAACATGTTTGCCTAAATGTGCATCGAATGTCTCAACTTTTCAACATTCAAAATATTCTTTGATGAATTTTAAACATTATACAGATCAAAAAACGCATTATTTTGAATTGAGCCTGAGTTGCCGATGTTTTTAACAATTTTAAACATTTATAATCCTCGTGCAAGCAATACTTTAACTTTGATAGATCAAAAATATACTGGTTATCTCGATATTGTTGGTACTTTAAAGAATTTCCGCTGCGTTTGAAAACAATTTGCATGAATTGTTTATCAATAATATTCTAATATATTTTTAGGGTAAAACATTTACAGTTATTGTGTGTATACATTTAAAGATTGTCTCTCTTTTTATAATTCGGAGTATCTATATATTTACTGACTGGATATGACATGAAATAAATACCTAAAGATTCCAACAAAATTATTGCAAGAGAATATAATTAAATGCATAAACAAATATGCAAATTATGTTCTAGGGTTTACATTTAGATAGGATCGATATTTTTTTGTTTGATTGTTATTGTAAAGAATGATAACTTTTGCATATATTCAAAATTATTGGCATACTAAAAAAAATTTAATTATAATATATTAAAAAATTAGCATTTAAAGTAAAAAAATTTAGTGCATTTTTGGTTTAAAATCTATAACTTATATAATGTTTATTTTTACGATTTTAACACGCCTAACTTATAAAATACTTTGCAGGTAGAAATCGTGTGCTATTTTTGGTTTAAAATCTATAACTTAAATGTTTATTTTTGCTATTTTAACACGCCTAACTTATAAAATACTTCACATGTAGCAATCGTGCAAATTATATGGGGCTCTATTTGATGACCTCTAATTGAACCCGACTTCGGATTAAAAACTACAATTACAACAAGTATACATATATTAAATACCATTGAGATCAACGATTGTTATCTTGTAAATCTAACTGAATATAGATTTGCAAAGAATGATTATAGCCTTGCCATCTGTTTAAAGTATTTAAAACATATCAGCAACATACTCATATATGTCTAAGCTAGAATTTAATATTATTATATAGTTTACTATCAACAGGGGATAAACAACGTAGTAAATTTATTGATGTATGTAAATAATGACAATTTTTTAGGCGCCATTTTTTAAAGAGTAGTTTAATATATGACCAGACTATTACGTTGAAACACTACCTATATAATAATGCTGATAAGTATTCAGAAAAGAATTCGAGTTTAGAACGAAACTTGTCTAATACCCAATAATATTGTGCAAGCGATTTAGAATAAACGATTATCATAAATTTGTCGCTTAAGATTAAAATAAAAAAAGCTTTAATAATAATGGATATAGATGAGGATTGAATTTTTATTATCAGATACAGATTTGTAACATAACAAAAATTCATATTTTTAAATTACTTGAATATAGTCTATTAATAAATTAGATATTACTGTTGTTCTGAAACATATATAAATTATCAGACTATAAGACTATTTATTAATAAATAAATTTTATTAATATATCCTCCTCTAAAATTAATAAGGAAGTTACCAAATATTTGTATTACATAATTATAATTAACTTGAGTGCACAATAAGGCTAAACACCTATTATAATTAAAACACTCTTTGTGTATTATTTTGAACATCTACACGACAATGTTACATGTATGCTTTTATTTTCGAAACATCCCCCTTGGGCGTGACTTATTAACTATTAATTAGGGACAGAGCCTACCGGGATGCTTATACAAATCAACATTAATTTCACGGAATAAAATGTTAATTAAATTTAGGGAAATTTAAGATACGGACAGCAACATACAGGTAGACTACGTAGAGAACCTTACCATGGAACCACTTAATTGAACGTAGAGCTAAGATCAATAATTAGTTTTATTTATTTTAAATGTTTATTCCTCTCCCTTAGTTTACAATTCTTTTATCGCTTCGCAGCAGCTCAGCAATGTGCTGATAGCGGTTTATTCAAACGGGATAACTCGTTTAATCTTTCGATAATAATATCTTGAGATTTAGATTAAAAATTCCATCCTGTCTACTGTCAAATTAACATATTTGTCATTTATTCGGCCAATAACACTTTTATGGACATTCGTTCATGATGTTATAGCCATTGTATGATAGTAAGTGAATTAAGGTCTTATGCCGAAAACCTAAGCGTTACACCCATTTCTATAACCAATAAATTATGACTATGAATAATTTGATCAAATGTTCGAATTCAATCATGCCTAAATAGTGGGAATAATGAAAAATCTTCTGTCGGATTAATATTAAATTATGAATAAACATTTTATTGCCTTTTATACACAGATTTACTATGTTTACGTCATCGCTATAAATTTTGCAATGTCAAGATTTTCTTGTAATAACTCCTTAATTAGCCATAAACTGGACACTAAAACACTCATGATCCATAAGCCATCTCCTTACTTAAATATAAGCAATTTCCAATTCTTATCTTTTCAAGACGACGCGAATACATCTATGAAAATTAGCCGAATCAACTTAAACAAAAACATTGGGTACACATTCAGTCCACCATTAATTAAAGCAAAATCGAGTAGAAAAAGGCATTATGTTTTATCTGATGAATTGCTGAAATTAGGACTAACTTCGACGAAAAATAACGAATTTCTACCATTAGCAAGAAATGAAAAAGTTAGTTTTAACGAGCAACCACAACCAGCAGAATCACCTCTTATTAGCAAAACAGTATATCTTCCAGGTGATATCATGATTGGAGCGTTATTTCCTATTCATTACCAACCAAAATTGGGTTCGTCAAGACAATGCGGCGATATTTGGGAACAATACGGAATTCAAAGACTTGAAGCCGCCTTAAAGACTCTCGAGAGCATTAATGCAGACCCTTTGATTCTCCCAGGAATTAGTTTGGGTTTGGAAATCAGAGACTCATGTTGGTATTCTTCAATAGCTTTGGGGCAAACGATCGAGTTTATTCGTGATCATATTTCAATGCACTCCCCTGAGAGTACGCAAGCGAATAGCAAAAGACTATCTAATTTGGTTACGGTGGCATGGAACAAAAGTAAAAAAATATCAAGCAATAAACAATCGAATCAAACGACAAATGGCGATTTAATTCCTCTTTCAACTGACCTTAGTTTGCGGGCGGCCTTTGATGATAAGGAACGTATCACATTAGCTACAAAGAAGCAAAGTTTAAACTCCGTATTAAGTCCGAAACGTAAGGGGAAAGGTAAGAAAAAGACGGACATAATGGCGCAAAATAAAAACATAGCTGCCATCATCGGCCCTGGTTCTAGCACAGTCGCGATTCAAGTGCAAAATTTGTTGCAACTTTTTGACATACCTCAAATTGATTATGCAACGAGCAAAGATTTGAGCAATAAAAAGCTTTACAAAACATACATGAGGGTCGTTCCGTCAGATCAATATCAGGCTCAAGTCATGATTGATATCGTTAAATACAACGGCTGGACTTATATAGCAGCCATCAACACCGAAGGTTTTATTATTCATATAGTCTATAACGTTTATATTTTTTAGTATTATTGGAAAATAGCAATGATAGCATAATTATACATATGATCAATTTATTTCAAAATAATATAAATAGTCAATGTTTATTGGGCTTTAAAATTATAGGATTTTCAATAATTAAAATTTGTAAGTCTTACTTTTTAAAATAAATTTATTTAAGTCATAAACTAATACCTTAAGCTGCGAAATAATTTCTCTAGATATTTCATGATGCACAAAATTTTATTTGCATAATTAATTAGTACTAAGAGAGTTGTCATACATGTAATTTGTATTATAAATAAGGATTTATGTTTGCTAGTCCAACGACTTAGCTATACTATTGTAATACAAAGTCTTCCACGAGAAAAGTATAGCGGGTTTGTCTATATTGCTGGTCAGTCTCTTTCTATACCTATTTTTTGTATAATAAGGTTTTAAAAGTTTTGCCATAGCCAAAAATATTATATAAGTTCAACAAATTTTTACATAAAGTGGAACTATAATAGATCTAAAAATGTTTTTACTATATATCCTTTGTAATATAATTCATTTCCCTCTACTCATTCTATAACCCCAAAGCTTTTATTCGACGAATTATAAATATATTCCAAAGTTAATATATAATCACGAAATATACATCACTTTTATAGTTAGTTGTATAATGAATATTATAAACTCATCAATAATTTAATAAAATCTTATTATACTTTTAAATTAATTACTCTGTTATTACCTAAATTGAGTAGATTATATTAGTTCAAAAATCTAACAAGGTCGTTTTTGAAATTTATCACATTTTAAAATGTCAATGTCACAAATCATATTTTGAATTTTACATAATGCCTTCCTAGTGTTTAAAAAGGACAAATAAAACCATAAAAACACCCCTCTCTTGTGCTGGAAATTATTAAGTAACGAGTCCCATATGCACATTAAAAATTATTAGTGTTTTTAGATTACGTATTTGCCATTTAACCTTGCTTTTTAATAAAAAATCTAATTTTTTTAAGTCGATACCGCTATGCGATTTGAATTATTAATGGATTTGGAAGAAAATTATATACTTACAACAGATTGGGCGTTACCATTTTCAAAAGAACTCTCTTATTAATTGTTGTCTAAAAATCTTCAATCAAAATTTGTTTTTTATATTTTGATATGGAATTATAAATTAAGACACGATATGAAAATACACAAGATAATAAATAATATCTATGTAAATATCAAATGAAAATTTAAGGTTGAAAGGACGGAACACCAGCCTAGGTGATAAACATTCATAGAAAGAAGAAGAGTATACTCTGATATTAATTAAGCCAAACTGAAAAACGATGTTGCCATTTTCATTGTTTGACCTCTACTTGCTCTCCATATGATATACCGAACCGATATGTAAATTAAGGATGTACAAAAACCACACGATATAATTCTTTATGCTAGGTTTAATTGAATCCTTGGATATTCATTTAATTTAAATAGCGATTTTTCGAGATGCGTCTTACATTGGCATAAATAATTATTTAGGGGTGCACAAAATGATAATTTTCAAAAATTATAGCCATATTTATATTAAATTTTGAAGAATTTATAAAATTTAAGGGGGGGGGGCAGTAGCGCGTCCCTACCATCCCCGGGTACACCCATGGCGTCCTATATACCTGATTTATTTGCCATTACATTTATAAATTTTATGACCATAGTCTTAAATAAGAAATGTTATGACATAGATCTGCTAATAAATTTTTAATTTTATGAACATGTTTGTTTAACATTACACATAATTTAACGTTTACTAGTTTAACGGTTTAAAATACCACTTAATAAAGGTGTTCAAATGCCTTAGTCATCATGATCCTAATCTGACCCGGTAATTGATGGTCATCATATATAACTCTTCTAACATACAAAATACATACATGTGATATATTGATAGGGGATTTATGGATTGTGCATCATAGAGACGACGTTAAAACCTTGGTGTTTGTTTAGGATAGATGTTAGATAAAAGTTCCAAAAAACGCAATTAACCAATTATTATTAGAGCGTTTGTTTACGCTTCAACGCTTGGCTATTCGATTAATGCGGTTTAGTTTGGTGTCCATCCTTTAATCTCCATCTTAGCAAATTTAAAAGCGGACAAATATCCTTTGATACATTTAACCAGTCACTGAATTCTAAGTTTTAAAATGGTTAATAGTAAAAATTTATATAAAGTGTATCTGAAATATATAAGAATTTCCTATTTGTCCTACTTAAACATAAAAGGTTTTTAATAGCCTAATGTAATTATTTTGGTAACTGGTTTGAAGGCAGAGCCTAAATTTAGAGCCATAACATAGGCGAGGTCACAGGTAAGTGACCAAAAATTAGCCAATTATATGTATTAGAAACACCATCCCATAATGTACTTATTTTGCAAAGATTTTTAAAAATTATGGATCAAATTAGAATTATTATTTCGAAATGTGTTTTCGCTATTACTTAGCATCCTTTTTTAGAGTTAAACTAGAAACAAAATATAAATTGTAGAGTAAATATTTTATCGCTTTACTGAAACAAAATTAATATCAATCAATGTTTCCAATAAATAGATTTGCAATTGAAAACTTTAAGGCGTAAAGATTATCGGACGCATTAATCCAAAGCACGATTTACAGTTTCCAATTAATAAAAATGTGTGTTAAAAATTTAAAAACATTGGATTGACAGTTGAAAAGTTATAAGGTGAATGGATAAAGGTTGTGAGTCATTTGATTGTTTGCATGATATTATAGTTTTTTAGAGCGCAACAACTCATAAGCAAAATCTCAATTTATCTATTAATATTAATAAAATTACTCCATCCAATACATTTTAGTTTTTAATGAGGTGCCTAATGAACGCTCCTTCAATTAATTATTTTAAAAACGTTAATCTTGGGTAGCTTTACAGCAAAAATGGTCTTATGATCTTAAATCAAAAGTTCGAAACCTTTAAAAGTTAAAGGCTCACTATTATATTTTATGGTTTAAATTATAAATGTATTACAAATGAAGCAGAATAACACCAAGTTCTAATTTAAAAATTATTTGGTAGCACTTTTTATTAGTTCAGAATGTTAATATATCGCTTATTTTTATTAGGAAGTTATGGAGGGAGTGGTATGGCAGCTTTTAAAACAATGGCCAAATCACAGGATATTTGCATATCAATGGAGGACAGCGTTTATAATAATGCGGAACAAAGTGACTACGACAATATTCTTAAAAGCATTATAAGTGTTCCAAGAATCAATGTCATAATATGCTTCTGTGAAGGATTTACAGTCCGTGGCCTTTTAATATCAACTCGGAGATTAGATGTTGTCGGCAAATACGTTTTCATAGGAAGGTTACTTCAATTTTTATAGATGTATGCTGTTTTATAATATAAATGATACGCTTAAAACATCCAGGTCACTTTTAAAGTTATAAAGGATTTGTAAGTCGACATCAATGTCTTGTTATACTTCCCTCTACTATTAAACGTTCGTACATAATTTAAGGCGTCGTCCAGCTCCAGTGGGGTATTTAGCATTTCTCCCTTAGGGAAGCCGAATTTAAATTAATCACCAATGTGGAGGGGTCAATGGCGATGAAAAAAATCGTCCATAACCATTTGTCAAACTTAATAATCAGCTACTCCTCTGTGTAATTTCTTTTTCAACTCGCTTGAACTCGTACTTTTAACCCCATAATAATATTATGCTCCTAATTCTTAGATCTTTCCTCTTTCGTTTACCTTCGACTTACACATGAGCATGCGAATATAGATATTAGATACCTCAACGACGGGCGTGTTTAGGTTAATCAGCCCGCCCGTCATAAATGTATAAACTCTGGCCGAGTCCGGCCCCTCATGATTGACCCAGTCCGCTAATATTTAAAAGCCCGAGGCCATGACCTATAGTTTCTAATTAACACTTCTCAATTGGAAATTCGCCTTAGATATTGATGAATGAATGGTAAAAACTTTAAATATAGTAATATTTATTAAACAATAAAATATTACTATATTAACATAAAACATCATAAAAACAAATCATTGTTTATAATTATTGAACACAAAATAATACAGGATTTTGTAACGGGCTCAGCAGGCCTGACTGATACAATGCACGGCCCAAGCCCGTCAGGTTATTTTACAGCATGTCCCCGGCTCGTTGTATCTTTTAAAGAGAGCCGTGCAGGTTTCTAAGCGAAATCTCCCGCAATATATTTATTTATAATGAAAAATGCATTTAGATAACAACACTACGTAATTAAAAGATATTATTAATGGTACATAAAATTATATGGCGTATAGTGAGTTTGTACAATTCAATTAAAGCCCAAATGGAATGGGTGATGACAAGAAAAAGGTTAATTTTTGTAAAATTGGTAAAACTATATAATCCGGCATTGACCAATCCCAACTAAATTAACATACATATTTAATTTCCGCTGTTAGCCTTTAAAAATAAGTTAAGTTTCGATTGCCCACCCTTTTTCACTGCTTGTTAATAAATAACACGGTAATTTAGTATAACTAAGTCACTTAGTTAAATTAATAAAATACTTACCTATTTAAAAACTAATAAAAATAATTATTAATAATGAAATTATGATATTCTAAATAATTGCTTGGTGTGGGTCAAAGAGGCTAAAATCTTTGCCTTGGGGGAACCGAAGGGGCCTACGATTTCGCTCTTAAGGACCTAGCTACGTCACTGGGATTGTCTGTTTTAAAATCAAACTCTACTAACTTTAAGTTGGATTTCTTAAAAAACGGGTGTGAATTAGTATAAAAAACTTATTACTAACTGATCTATATCCCATAGTTTAAGTGACTAACTAAAAATATCTATTATATATCAAGTTTCTTTATAATAGCGATGGTTGGGCAGACAGGGATGACGTTATAAAAGATTATGAAATGGAGGCGGTCGGGGGTTTGTCGATTCGAATAAATTCTCCGTATGTCACCGATTTTGATGACTACTATTTCGCACTCAAACCCGTAACAAATTTGCGCAACGTTTGGTTCAGAGAATTGTGGGAGTTCAAATTTAATTGTAGCCTAACAAATCCCCAAGCCAAATGCCTACGTATATTTTAATATGTTATACATTACAAAATATAAAATGGTTGTTAAGGAACATAGAAACTTGTACCTGAACAAGCACACGTCTATGCTTTAAATACAGTTGATATACGCAAATACTTTAATAGTATTATATATAGCATTTTATTTTTGAGATTTACTATTTCGAAACTAATAGAAAATCTATCGCTGAGACAAAATTACAAACAAGATACCAAATTGGCATTTGTCATAAACTCGGTTAACACCATCGCTCACGGTTTACATGATATGCACCTTAGGGAATGTAAGGGTGTTAGGGGATTTTTGTGTCCAGCGATGAAACCGATGAATGGTACCCTGTTAATGCGCTACCTGCTTAACGTTAGCTTTGAAGGTGTAGGCGGAGAGAGTGTAAATTTTGACGAAAACGGTGATCCACCTGCTAAGTAACATTAATATTATGGATTCAAACATTTGATTCCGGATCAGAATTTAATCTTAATTGAAAGGCTAAAATCAATCAAAATTTGCTTGCATGTGCTTATAAAATAAATGAAGGGGGAATACAATTATTTTAAACCGAAATAAATTATTAATGACTAGAGCAAGATCGATAACCTTTAATGGTGTGGTATAAATTAAATTGATATTTGCAGGTTTAGCAATAGGATATTTAAACTATAGAAATTGCCTTTTTAAATTAACTTTAAAATTAATAATTTATTAGTTTAGTTAATTATTGTAAAGAAAATTTTCTAGTTTACAAATGCTAAACCATACTTAAAAACAATAAGATTTATTTTAACTAAAATTGAATTTAGGGTTAAATTAAAATTCTAAACAGCGTATCATTTTATATTTATAATTAATAAGTGAACACTAATATAATGTGTTAATTAAATCTAAATAAATACGTTGCTATATAAGCCGATGGGGTCGGCTAGGTTAATTTGTATGACGAAATAGTTATATACGCAAACACCTTATGTATTAAAAATACCGGATATTGATGTTTAATTTAGTAGTAAATTAATCATAGGCTCATGCCTCTAAATTAAGTTATTACCCTTTAATAAAAAATCTAATTTTCTTATATGACAACAATTTTTATTTAGTTTTTGATTAAATTTATTATTAAACTGAAATAGGTATGATATCGTAAATTTTCAAATGTTTGGTCCCAACTCCTTTGGTTACAAACAAATTGGTGGGTGGTACGAAAAAAATCTCGATCTCAATTTTTCGTTGTACCAACAGCCAATTAAACAAAATGGAACGGTTATATCCATCTGTAGTGAACAATGTCAATTTAATTTTATTAAAGTAAAACACTATATAAATATATTTGATACTCATTTAACCTGTAGTTTTAAATTTCATGTGTATTTGAATATTTAAGATAGACACAAATATACATATAAAGCTAATAATGAGAAGGAAATACCAGATTTTGGTTGAGATTTAGCTTTAAATGTATGGACATTTTTATCTATAGGCTTTATCGGATTTTAAAGGTCACCAGATAATCTTATATATATAATTTTAATTTGCTTAAACCAAAATTTTTGGCAAGAACTTTACCATTTGAATACAGGTAAGATTTGAAAATCACATATATTAACATTCATTAACACATAATGTCCCCTAAATACAACGCTCCTTTATCATAATAAAATTGGTATGTAAAATATAATAAATTTATTTGGCCTTCTTATAAATTCATTTATTAAATATATACATTCGAACGCACGCCACCAATTTTATATCAAATGAACTATTTACTTGGCTTTATCTTGGCCTTTTAATATACGATAAAATCTCTTTCGGAAACAAGTGCGATATGTATATGAGCAATTATTTATCCTGTACCTTATTATATATGAAATTTACAAATTGTTCTTTACAACCCCTTTAATTATAAAAATTAAACATCTTATTAGAAGTTAGTTTACAGGATAAAGCTAGATAAGTCATATGGTGTAATTGACTTGAGATTAAAAGAAGCGTTGTTTGTTATGTTATAAAATAAATGAGTAATAATAAAAACTACAGTGTATAAAAAACTTATTTCCCTGTAATCTTCAACAAGCGAGGAGAATACTTTTATTGTTTTACTTTATTCAAAATTAAACATTAAATACCAAATAATTTTAGAGCATAAAGAAAGGTGGCCTGCCGTGTTGTTGGGAATGTCGTGAGTGCAAACCAAATGAATACATTTTAGATGAATTTACATGTAGAACGTGTGAATTAGGATACTGGCCAAATTCAAATAAAACAAGTAAGACTTATAGGTTATAAATTATTCTTTCTTTGATTTTAACGTATACTATAGATTAAAATGCATCTATAATTGAGACTTATTGTTAAGTTTAATAAACATTAAAGGTGCCTAAGTTGAAATTATTTTTATATTGAACGAATCACCATTTTTTAGATTTTTCAATTATTTAATAATTAACTATTCGCAATCATAGTTATAGACTAGCAAAGTTTAAAATATTAATCTTTACAAATAAAATGACCAATCTGAAATAAGTTTAAAAGGATACACATTAGGCACTTATAAATATAAAAGACCCATTTGAATAAAACGTTGTAATTTTAGTAATATAGTTTTTGTTTTTGCTATTGGATTTATACTTATATTTTGTGTTATCTTTGCAGGCTGTTTTAAAATAACGGAAAGATACGTCCAATGGAACGATATTGCAAGTTTAGTGGCAATGTGTATGGCAAGTGTGGGTTGTATCATTGCATGCTTGATTTTAACAATATTTCTCAGGCATCACAATACACCCGTGGTTAAGTCGTCGACTCGGGAACTTATGTACCTCATATTACTCGGAACTATTATTTCATTTCTAACAAGTGTCCCAATGTCGATAAAACCTGACAATATAACGTGTGCCTTAAACAGAACATTACCTGGATTTTCATTTTCTCTCATATACTCTGCCCTGGCTACCAAGACCAATAGAATATCACGCATTTTAGAAGGAACGAGGAAAAAAGAGCGAATACGTACGAAAAAGCCCAGATTTATGAGCCTGAGAGCACAATTGGTCATAACGGCTATTTTGGTATCAGTGGAAGTAGTAATCGTAACCACAATGTTGATTTTAGAGCAACCATCTACTAAACTACATTACCCCCAAATGTTGGGTGAGACCGGTAGAAGGGTGGAAATAGTTTGTGCTACCTCAAACTTAGCCATCATAGCTCCTTTGAGCTATAATTTCTTCCTCATCTCTTTGTGCACGGCGTACGCAGTCAAAACTCGAAATTTGCCAGAAAATTTCAACGAAGCCAAATTTATAGGTATCCACATGAGCCATTAATTATTTCATTGACTTTTTCTATATAGGAAGCAAAAAATTAAAGGTCAACAGAAAAGACAATGTTTATATATAATTCTAAGAGGGCATATTTATTAGTTTGGCTTTTTTGCTTATATGGCTAGGTTCATGCCTAACCTTATCCTTTTTTCATCCCAATAAGTGTGCCACGCTAATTTCATAATTACATTTTCTAAATTATTTTTACAATTCTTTTGTCAATTAAGGAGTCACTTATAAGCATTCGATTATTTTGTTGATGCTTAGAAATATAATCTATAACAATTAGGCAATATATATCATTTAAACTGTTTTAGGGTTTGGTATGTACACAACATGTGTTATATGGATAGCATTTGTACCCGTTTACTTTGGAAGCGAATCTAAAGCAGTTTCATATTGTTTCTGCGTCATAATAAGTGCTTACGTTGCCCTTATCTTTCTTTTCGTACCAAAAATTTATATCATTGTATTTAAACCGGAGAAAAATAATCGTAGCGCTTTTGTTACCTCCAAAACGCTTCGTTACCATTTTGGTAAGACCACAACTGGTGTTGGGAGTGCTACATCTATTAAATCGGAGGAAGAACCATTTGGGTAACAAAATAAAATTTATATTTTAATGAGGCATGTTTGAAATTTTTGTATAAGCATGTATTGTAAGATGTATTTAATAGCTTAAGCAACACTAATAATAATTATCCTGTTTTTAAGTCTTTACGATGGAATCATGAAAAGTCCTAATATTCCTGTGCTACTTTCAACCCAGCCATTGAGTAGCGAAATATCTATCACGCCACAGAACTTACTTAAAACCTCATTTTCAAGTACAATCGAAAGTTGCACACCTCGAAAAGCGGTTATCAATAAATCAACAATGCTACGCCTAAGTAACGCAAAACGTAGCTTTGTACTAAAATTTGGAAAATCTCTTATAAGAAGACATACTTTAATGCCATTAACATCAACGATAAGGCCTAAAGATCAGCACAGGCTAGTGCAGGCCATGACATCCAAAAAATTATCTATTAAAACCAAAAATCGCTTACTTAAATTTGATAAGCTTAAATTAAAAAATCGTCCTTTTAATAACATACCTAGTGGCATACCTGTGATAAAAAAATTTAAAAGACCTTGTGCTTTGGACATTTATAATCAACGCAATATGTTTCGTATAAGTGGTTGTAAAAGATCTCCATTATATGCCACCAAGAACTCTAACGTGCTCCCAATATACAATTTAAGTTTAGAGCATAGTCACGTTACCGTCAATAACGATCTCTTCCGTCTAATTCGAACAATTTATCTAAACGACAGACCGCTTAGTCCATGGTTTGAAGAAACAAAAGGGGAAAACCAGTGTTCAATTAAAAGTCCCAATATAAATTATTGGGCAAATCCTACACCAATAACAACGGTTGATTCATCGATGGCTAATAGGAATAGAGAAATAAATCTAATAAAAGATTTAAATGTTAAAGGTCAATCGTTTGGCAAGAACTTCGATTTCGAGCATTACCAAATATTGCAATCGCCACCGAAATTTGAGCCCTACCCAAGTATCAATCAGAAAGACGCATTATCTAAAAATGACAATGAGCAGCTCCGGGTGACTCATTTCCTTGAATCTATGCTTCGCTTTGATTCGAAACACAACAAATCCTGCCAAACTGATTTTTTTAATAACTGGATGAAAAGCACGAGTCCATTCGATGAGGCTACAAGTACGAGAATTAACAATTTTATGAGAAAGCCTTGTGAGAATGCTACACAGCCTTTATATTTAACACCTTCTAATAGCACATGCACCTCCACTTGGATTTATAATATGAATGAAATATATTCACCAATCAATAATGATATTAATAGCTGCCAAAACTATTCAAATTCTAACCCATTTGACAATATGCGATCAAAAGACAATTCGAATACTCAATATAGTAAAAAAGTTCAACAAAAGTCCATAGGACAAAACGTTGTTAATATTAAAATTGAAAACATGTCTGCCTATTGTACGACACGCGTTTAACTGAATGGTAAATTTAATTTTTACAAAAAAGAATGATCTGAAAAAAAATTTTTCATACTTATTTGGGATATATTTTTTTAATACCTAGAGTTCTAGCATAATAAAAAAGAATATATAATTCACATAACCAGTTGCGTAGCTAGACTTAGCTGCTATGAGATGGGGCCTAATTCTACCTCCACGTTTTCACGTAACTTGGGGGAGGAGGTGGATAAAGAAGCTGATAATATGATGAAGAAAGGAATTTATTATAGGCTAATAAAACAATATTAAATATATTTTTCCTTATTTTCTATCTGGCCTTGAAACATGGAGGAGTTGATTAGATCCGTTTCTTCCATCTTGATAGAGTAAAGGACAACAAATCTATCTTCTGGTTTATGTTTTGCCGTCCACCTGCCCTTCTCATACAACGCGAGATCATAGTCTTGCTCCTTTCATCGGCACCTCCATGTTCAATACTCTTCGGTTTAAATCATTCGCATCCCTTCAGTATAGGTCCATACCCCCTTAGCCGAGGTTCGTTTGCCATGTCAGCCATAGATTCCCTGTGGCAGTCATTCGCCATATGGGCAAGCTCTATAAACCAATCTGTATCCTATCGTTCTCATCTGCGTGGCTTCAAATGACTTTTTCTCACATCGTGTACTACCTACTCATCTTAGAGTAGCACTGGCTAACGATAAATCGAGAAGTTTTTCTCTTTAAGCATTTTAGCAATTTTGTTTGTATATAGCAACGACCATTAAATCCTTGCCTTTACTTCCTTTGTGCAACCTCTCTCTTGATCAGTGGCGTAGCTAGGGGGGACCATGAGGGCCAAGGCCCGCCCAAGAGCAAAATCTTGGCCACTTGGCCCCCCCCCCCCAAGGGAAAAATCTAGACAATTTTTTTAATTTAATCTAAAAACAATATGATGATTATAATTATAAACTTTTGATAATAATACAAATAATAAAATGCAAATTTTATAAAATTGTTGAGTCGACATAATACCATGATTTTATATTAATCTTTTTAATTAGAATCCAAGTTTTTTATAATAAATTCCCTCTTTATTTATATAAATTAATCCGTAATGAAAATTAGTGGCAGGCAATTAAAGCTAAAGTTATTTTTAAAGCCATTAGCTCCAGAGAATAGTCGAAATCATAAAGGTGTTCAAATTTTTCTATTTTTAGGTTTAAATAAATATAATATTAGGTGAAAAAAGGGAGTTCTGAATAACTGAAAACGGTACTTAGTGCTTTCATTTCATTCATTTATTCAAATATATAGAAAAACAAAAGGAGTCTAAATCACTGCCTAATTCTCATATATTTCTATCTAACCACAGTTGTAGCTCTTCATCTTCAAGTACCATCAATCAGGTGATCTGAAGAAATATTATCTATTATTTTAAACCAGCCAGATTCAAATTGTCCTACTAACGGGACTGAAAAAGGCAAAGAGGAGTTTCTAACATTAAAGTATAGCTCATATTTTCAAACAACTTAATTGGCTACAGAGTTGTTAATATAAAAATAATAACGACCTGGACCCAAATTTAACAGTTTACAACAAGAGAGAAATATCTCTAATTTTTATTGCAACCAATCTACATCTACATTATCAAGTAAAGTGTTATATCAGATTAAGTATAATGATATATTTAGGGGATGAAATAATGTTAAAGGGATCAAATCAACCCAAAATAGATTTTTAATATGCAGCATCCAGATCCAAATAAAGGCAATAGAAGAGCATTCCAGCAAGCTGTAATGTCAGTTTTTGTTGTTTAGAATACAACGATGAAAAAATTGTGCGGTTTGCTTTCCAGGCAGAGCATTAAGTAATCTCTCTGGTAGTTACATTGAAATAGAGTTTATAACAATAGGATTTAACGATCGGAAAAAGGCTATACAAGCATTTAACGCACATGCTAAATTTTTTCATTTTCAGGCGACGTTTGTATCAGGTAACATGGAAACATTTGTAACCTCTAGTAAAGCTCAGATTTTCGAGAAGCGTAAGTATCTTAAGTCTTAACGTATAATTAGCGTATTGATAATGATTAAAAACTTCTAAATTTTATTGACAATTGTGCACCACAAGGGATAAAAATAAAAAAAATTTCTTTGTCTATCATTGGATTCAACAAAATGCATACAAACACTAAAAGTTCTGTGCATATCACATTTCTAATTTCATCTAAAATTATTCAATGAAATATTGATTCATTTAATTTTGACAGAATATATTTAAAAATCATTTAAGCTGTTAAATTTATTAGTATATTATTTTTGGTGGCGTAAAGGGGGTTTGTGCAAATAAATCCATAATATCACCAGAGACAATAACTTTTAATTACTCATTCTCGTATTTGCGAATTTTAATTTCACAATTAAGATTTTTTATATTTTATGTTATAATTTCGCCTTTGAGAATCAAATCATAAAAAGGGCTTTAAAATGCTGTCATTGTTTTCCTGATATAAAAGCTCCCTGAAAATGCTGCCAGCATCGTATATGTAAAATTAAGATTTTTTATATATATGGCCAATATTTTTTTGGAGGTTGTGGCAATACAAGATTTTTTAAAACTTTGTTGTATAGTTTTTCTTGTCAATATCTCGGTTCCACTTAGTGCTCTTACAATTTATTTGTACAAAAACTTACTTTACCTTGTAAAATGTTTTATATTGTCTTATGTTTCCATTACATTCTCCTTTATCAGTTATTTGGTCCCACAATTGTGGGGTTTGTTTTAGTAAGTTTCTTCCATCCTAACCAGGTGAGTGCCATGTCTTGGCTCTTTTTTGTTTTCATTTATCGACTCGCCCTTTCCACGTGACACGGGATCGTCCTCTTCCTCTCTTGCCCGGTACCTCCATGTCCAGTACGCTTTACGTCATTTGTGTCCCTTCTTAGTATATGCCCATAGCACCTTAGCCGATTTACGTTAATCAGGTCCGCCATGGGTTGAATACCCATTTTTGTCATGAGCAGGCCATTCGTTATATGTCCAAGCTTAGTATACCCCAAGCTCCACCTTATCATTCTCATCTCTGTGGCTTGTAATAGCTTTCCTTCCGTGGTGTTTAATGTTCATGTTTCACTTCCATAGAGTAAGACCGGTATTATGATGGATTTGTAAGCTTTGCTCTTTAAACATATTGGCATTTTCTTGTCGCACATTACACCGGATATACTTCGCCATTTAAGCTATCCTTTTTGGATCCGGGCATTGACTTCCGTTGCGCAACCTCCCCCTTGATGTAGCATCGAGCCGAGGTATGTAAGCCTGTCTATTTTTGGGTACTTTATATGGTCATCTAGCGATGGGCTGCCTGTACCACATTTCCATGTATGCCATTTTTCGATCGTTGACCTGTAAACCATATCCAGCTAAATGGTTTTGACCACTTTTCGGCTTCTTCGAATACTTTCTCCCTTGTTTCCTCGAATAGTACTGTATCATCGGCATATAGCATACACCAGGGGGCGATTGCTTTTGATGTCCCTCGTTATCGTGTCTATAATTATATAAAAAGGGACTTAAAGCAGATCCTTGATGTAATCCATTTTTAACCCGAAAAGATTTAGAGTCTCCAACTGTCGTCCTAACGCTGAGGTTTCATAAATATTTTTCATAAGCCGTATATATGCGTCATGGATATTTTGTTTTCAAAGACGCCACTAGTGTTTCGATCTCGTCTCGATCTCGAAAGCAAAATCTCGTCTCGTCTCGGGAGCGATTATGAAAATCTCGATCTCGGTCTAGAAATCGGTCTCGTCTCGTCTCGACATTTAAGAAAAATTAATACAAAATAAAAATTTCTCCTGTTTTATTAAAATTATTAAATAGGTGTTACAAAAATTTAAGTGGTATACCTTTATATTTTTAAAAAAACCTTAGTACACAAACTTTTTAATGATATAGCGCGACACGACATCTCATTGAAAATAGATAACATTTTCTATGAAGTGCAAATTAAAAAACTATAAATAAACTTGAAATATAGTACTAAAGGATCGCTTTTTGTTTAATATATAAAATAGCATAAATGTGGATTAAATTTAGAATTAAATAGTGGTGTTTATTGACACTTTTTAAATTTGACTTTAAACCAGTATTCCTGCGAGTGTTTTAGATCTGAAACTTTTATATAATAAATACACTAACTGATAAGACCTTATTAAATTTCATAGTTCTTACAAATTATAACATTTGTATCAAATTCACTATGTCTGTTAAATTTAAACAGACAAAATTTATAAGTTCACTTATATTTGGCTTACTTACATATTAAGGCAAATTAAGACCCAACATTAACCCAGGCTAAAACCTCAAAGTTGACCTTAACATATTTAGGGCAAATGTTTTAGCCCATTGATATTACTATCATCAATTATAACCCATAAAGATTATTACATGTTTACTATAGCGTTATAAGCCACAAAGTGCGAGTGACTTTTAATGGTAATATTATTATTACAAAATGGATAACTTGTTGTACGTATTAAAACGTTGTAAAAACAAGAATAAAGCAGCATTATTATAGGATCAAGAACATAAGGTTTTAAACTTTAAATTAAAGTGCACACATTTTATTTTAGGACAAAAATCATAATAATTAAATTAGTATTCTAAATAATTACCATCCAATTCGAACAAACTTTGCCAATAAATAGTTATTTATCTAGTACAGTATAAGTTGGTGTGTATTTATTTTATATTGCAAATTGCCACAACTATAGAAATTATAGTATCGAATGTACCTGCCAACACCTTTCTATAACGTAAAAAGTAATGTATATGACAAAACAATGTATTCACATAATGGGTATGAAGGTTCAAAATTTTGGGAGGTATATTATTAGTTGAAGCATAAGACTTCTAGCATGATTTAATGTATTACCGTGTCATCGAATACTCAGTTGTATTTTTGAAATCGTTAGGCAGGCACAAATGACGCTAGGGTGCCCAAAAAAGCTCGAGCCACCTTAGCTTAACTTTTATGATTATTCAAACTAATTGAACACCAATTTATAATTACTGCATCATGCAGGATGGGAAACTGCTAAGTTCAAATATGCTTTAGTAATATTTACTGCTACATCAGAGCTCATTCTAAGACTAAAATTTTGTAACATTTAATAATTCTAAGGATACATAATTATTCACATACCCTAAGTGCCATCCATACTTAGGTAAATGATCTGAAAATGCCAAATTTTAAACTTTTTGCGAGAATATATCATATTTACTACACTTAGGTGTTATCTTAATATCAAATATATTCCTATCGTATGATTTATATTTAATACCTTAAATGTAAATCAGGCACATTAAATTACACAACAATTTACTAAAAAATGATCAATAAAAACCCGAGATCTCTCCAAAAAAATCTCGTCCGTCTCGACATCAAAATTCTCGTCTCGATCTCGGGTCAGTTTTTCGAATTCCCGGCATCTTCTCGGTTTTCCCGCTTCACTAGACGCCACCATATTAAATCGCGGGGGACCGTGTCATAAACTTTCTCCTAAGCGATAAAGACAATATGTAGATCTTTCTTCTCTTTACCATACTTATCTAACATTTGTCTTTGTGCGAAGATTGCGTCGATTATGGATCTGCCGGCCACAAATTCGAATTGGTTAGTTAATATTTCCACCTCGTTTTTCAGCCTTGTTACTAATATCCTTTCCATAAGCTTCAAGGAGTGGCAAGTTAGCTTGATACCTCTGTAATTGCCAGTCTTGAGGGTCTCCTTTGCCTTTAAATAAGGATATAATCATGCTTGCTCTCCATTGAAAATTCGCTCGTCTACCAATATCTTGTTAAGAAGGTTCTTCATGGTGGTGACTCCTTCTTCACGACATCCGAGCAATGCTTCCATAGGTATTCCATCGGGGCCATTTGTTTTTCCTTGTTGCATCTTGTTCATTTGTGTCCTAACTTCATCATCCTCCTGAAAGAGTTCGGCCATGCTTATATTTGGCTCCATTTTTGGGAAGGGAATCTTTGTCATTTGCAATATTCATAAAGTTCTTAAAATATCCTTTCCACTTTTCCATCACTTTCTTCGGCTTGAATAAGGTGTGACCCTTCTCGTTTTTGACTCTTTTAAGAACTCCGACATCGCGACTTTTCTTCTCCCTTATCTTGGCCAATTTGTACATAAGCCTATCGCCCCCTTTATGATCCAGTTAGTTTGCCATCTCGGCGTAATTTGCCATTGCAACGGCCTTTTTTTGCGGCCCTCTTTGCGTCCCTATACTCATGATAATCCTCCGCTTTTTTGATTTATGCCACCGTCTATATAGATTTTTCTTTCTTTCGATAAATTCTTTACCGATTGATCCCACCACCATAGTTCCCTATTCATAGCTTTGCCTCCTTTGGTCTGGCCTAGAACACAAATCACTTTTTCCTTTATGCCCTTAGATAGCGTCCCCCAATCGTCGTCTATTCCCTTTGCAACTTCCGTGCACCCAAGAGTGAGGAGGCTTTTTGATGGTATTTTTTGTTTGTCGACGTATCCTTTATTTAGCCTTTCATATTGAATTACAGGTTCATAGTCAGTCCTTTCTTCTTTCGGGAAATACTCTTATGTCAAGATCCATAACAAGGGGACGATGTTGCCTGGCGATTTTTTTTCCCGGTATTACTTTGCAATCCTTGATACTCCATAAGTCATTTCGCCGTATAAGCAAATAGTCAATTTGACTAAAATGCTTCCAGCTTCTGTAGGCCACAATATGATCTTCGCGTTTTTGAAAATAGGTTCGCCGTGTCATATGCTTGGGGTATTTAGAGAAGTTTTTCCCCTTCTTTGTTCTTCGGACCATGCCCATAGCCTCCATAATTGCGTTCATGCCCGAGGCAATCTTTTCCTACCTGAGCGTTGAAATCGGCCCCAATAATTAGCCTTTCTTCCGGTCGGATTCCTTGTATTTCCTTTTCCAATGAATTGAAGACTTTCTCGTATTCCATACACCCAATTCGGAGAGCATACGCGCACATAACCGTTAGGAGGCCCCCTTGATATGCAATCTTTACTAGAGATGCACCGATACCACTATTTTATGCCGATACCGATACCAGCCGATACTTAAGATTTTTTTGCCGATACCGATACCATGCCGATACTTATAATAAAAAAAAAATTTTATACTAAAAAATATATGCAAATTAAATATTATAAATTAAGTCACATCCAAATTTTGGTAGATCAGAATTTTTACGATAAAACAATTGTAAAGAAATATTTATAGCCAATCAAATGAAACAATTTTCAAAAAATTTAAAAAGTCCTCTATTTTTTAATGGTAGGAGATACTGTAAATATATTTTTTGAGTTTCATATTGAAAAAGGTATCGGCTTGGTAATTGCCGATACTAGCAAAGTATCGGGCCGATTCTTTTGGCAAGGTATCGGCGCCGATACCATGCCGATACTTGGTATCGGTGCATCTCTAATCTTTACCCACATTAGCCTGTCGGAACAACGCTTGACTTCCACCACCTTGTCCTTGAACGATTCGTTTAGAAACCCCGTTTCTACAATTTGGTGACCCACTGTAGAAAAGCTTGTATCCTTCTCCTAATTCCTGAGCTTTCGTTCCGTTCCACCTCGTCTCTTGTAGGCAGGCGATGTGTTCTTTCTTCTTTTTAATATTTGTGCGACCTCGATGCTCTTCCCCGTCAACGTTCCCGCATTCCAACACGTTATTCGCATTCTTTCCACAACTAATTTCCTTAACCGCCTTCATTGTGAGTTGCGCAGTAACCCTAGTGTATTTTTCACATTGCACGGGTGGGGTATGCAGTGTGCGTCGTTTGTGGAGGACGCCCTAGCTTTCTCTTGTAAATACTTTCCTTAATATACCAGGAATTAAAGCCACATCTAGTTTTGAACTCGTATATGGTACAACTTACGTCTCCCGGGAGAATTTATACAACGCTCGTCACTCGACACCAATGCTAGCGATTTTGTACAACGACTTCGACACCGCTTCGAGAGGGTCCGTTTCTCACCACCACGTCCGTCAAACATGAAACAACAAATCCCAGCTGATTTGTTTTCAACCCCTTACATTTTTATTAGGACAGATAAAGTTCGCAAAAGTTCATCTCCACCATACGAAGGTCCCTTCAAAATAATTGACAGACAGTCTAAATATTTTTTGGTAGACAGAAACGGGAAGCAAGATAAAATTTCTATTGACCGTTTAAAACCAGCATATGTCGAATCACCAAAACCACTCACAAAAAACCAACCAATTACAAAAGGCCGAACCATGAAACCTCAACCTTTCACCTTTACAACTAACCACCGCAACCAACACTACGTTAAGCCATACAACCACAAAATCTGAACGATAATTCCATTGGCCAGCTATAGCCGAATATATCTATTTTTAGCACTCCTTGCAAATAGGGAGGGGATTTATATGGTACCCTTATATTCAAATCCCTTATTTGAATATTATATGGTCACTTTTATCCTTAATTTTACTAAGAATATTTTATATCGCTCTATTCACGCTCCTCATTTGAATACACAATAATTGAGTTTTAGATATTTGAATACCTTACAATTTATTTATATTAATAATATTTTACGTGTATATAAAGACGAACTCTTAGCGATAATTCATTCCATTTTTTAGTTTTAATAAATTATGTTGTTTGCCTTTACTTAATCCCTTGTCTATTAAAATATTATATTTATTAGTATTTATAGGGACAACGGCAGCCACAATGCTAAAATTATCAAACCAAAGTGATAGTTTCAATTTTTAATAGTTGCGAGAATCAACTTTAATTATTTATATTTACATTTTTTGTTATCAATTAAATTTTGCGGATAGATAGTCTACATTTGTATATACATGCTACTTATTGTCTAAAAACCCAAAAAATACTTTCCTAAAAAATATTTAAAAACTAAAATCCAATCAATATTGTAGAAATATCGTGGATATAGGATATAATTATTGATTTAAACATATGATAATTATTATAATATATTTATAAAGGGTAGGCAGTAAACGGTAAGTTAACGTTATATTACAGAAACGTGTATATATTTGTAAAACTTATTTGATTCACCTTCTTAATCGAATACACATTTCGAGAACACAAAACAATTGCAATCAAATTAACACACTGAACGATACTGATTTGAATACATTACAATTATATGGTTAAATTCAATATTCTCTATTTTAAATGAATATATATTTTATTTAATTTATAAAAAGTATCACATGGGTAAAATACATTGGTAAATAAAATATTACAAAAGAAAACGCGTTAGAAACTAATTGGATTGATCCGTGTATGGAAATCGTGTTGGATTTAACGATTTTCATAGTGATCTTTTGCCTGATGTAGAAGAATTCCTTAGGTTCTAAAGAAGAATTCGTCATCGCTTTCCCAATTTGTTTGAGGAAAGCGAGAGCCTCTGAACCTAGGTTGCCAATAGTGGTAGCCACCACGGGGCGGGGATGAAAACTGTATTGGTGAGAGTTGAATATTTTTCGGTCTTTTCCCTCTCTGCCTTGATTATAAGGTTGGGAGAAGAGTTTGAGGGGACGAAGATGTCAACCGTATGTCAAATTTTATTACACCCAGTAACATGCATCGGTCTTCGCAATTATTTATATAGTGTTTAGAAATGTTTTAAAAATGTTTTAGCCTTAATTTTGTAGACTTTTATCATAATTTAAACGGCTAAAATGATGCTTTTTATTCATAAATTGTCGCAGTGTCTATCTTTTTAACATCCACAATATGGACAAAACATATCTTTAGTTTAAACATGCAATTGAAACGTTTAGGATGGTTTAACTTCATAAATATTATAGTATTTTCAAAATATTAATTGCAATTACAAAGGTAATTTAATTCCCTCACACTAGTTGATTATCAGCAAGTTTTTTTCTGAAGTGTGAAATGATGTTAAGGCAGGTATTTTGTATGATCAAAAGCTTAAACTTTATAGGTGTCTGACAAAATGGACATCTTTTAGCATATTTGACGACATGGGCGTAGCGTAGCCAGGATTGGATTTGGAGGAAGGAAATAATGATTTAGGTAGAGGCAAAATAATATTTTTTTCGAAATTTTAAACAAAAATATGCGAATTTTTTAGGATTTTTTGGATTGAGAGGAGGGCAGTTCCCCTCCCGGTCAGCCCCTGGCTACACACCTGTTTGGTGATTATATACAGCAATTAAGGTTAATAAGTTTGATAGATGCTTCACAAATAATTTTAAATTAATATTAGGTGCAGTATTGACTTTATAATATATGAAAATAGCAAACTTTTACTCAAAAATTAAAGCCAAAACAAATTAAAATTGTTTATTTTAAATCAGATTCATCAAATAAGTGGGCATCGTAACTTTATATATACATTTAATAAAAAATTACAATATATGGGTATAAAGGCATTGTATTATATTATCTTTATAATGTCATAAGCTATTATTGATTATCTAAATTAAAAATCTTGCCAATAACATGCTTTCTTTGATCATGGTATGATTCAACCTTAAGATTAGATTTCTAAACCTGAGATTCGTTATGAATATAAAAAACTCGGGCCTTCGGCCCTCGTGGGAAGGGGGAGAAGGGAAGGGAAGAGGGGAAGGGAAGGGGGGACGACTCATCTGTACTTCGTATAAATGTATCATATTTGCTATGCAATTTATGGGCGAGAAAGGTGGGAAGGGGCGAGAATGCCTATAGGGGGGTATTAAATGACTAATGATTAATTAATTATTTATACAAATTTTTCATTATAGGCAAAATGTAATAAAGGCAAAATGTAATATAGGCAAGGGTTAGGGTTAGATTTAGTGTTTGCATCTAGTTGCGTATTACATTAGTTTTTATGGCCTTTAGAGATTATGGGTCTAACAAACATTATATTATAAAACAACAAAATGTTAAGAATTTGCAGAATTGTTGGGAGAAATTTTTTGTTGAATTTGAACAATTTTTAATTAAAAAAATCAAAAATTTGGCCAGGCCAATGGTCACTTTTTCTCTATTGGTCAGTACCAACAGATACTCTATAAGTCAATTATAGCCAAAAAAACGGAAAAAAAAATTTTGATGCTCACTTTGGCCAATGGTCATTTTTTTCCATTGGTCAGCAGCCAGCACACGGTAAAAGTGGATATAAATTCATAAGAGTAAAAAAAACGAAAAAAAAATTTTCGAATCACATTTTGGCCAATGGTCATTTTTTTCCATTGGTCAGCAGCCAGGACACGGTAAAGTGGATATAAATTCATAATAGTCAAAAAAAAACGAAAAAAAAATTTTCGAATCACATTTTGGCCAATGGTCATTTTATTCCATTGGTCAGCAGTCAGCGGACGGCCAAAAAGTCATAATAGCAATGGTAGGAACAGGAACAATCATAATAGTCAAAAAAAAACAAAAAAAATAATTTCGATTCACATTTTGGCCAATGGTCATTTTTTCCATCGGTCAGGAGCCAGCGGACGGCCAAAAAGTCATAATAGCAATGGTAGTAACAGGAACAATCATAATAGTCAAAAAAAACGAAAAAATAAACTCGGATTGACATTTTGGCCAATGGTCATTTTTTTCATTGGTCAGCAGCCAACGGACGGCCAAAAAGTCTTATTATCAATGATAGTAACAAGAACAATCATAAGAGTCAAAAAAACTCCGGGATTCTAACCCAAAAACTAGTTAAATTGCATAGCAATTAAAAGTAAACAACTTTTATTTATGTTTATTATATAACATTGGTCAGCAGCCAGCGGACGGCCAAAAAGTCATAATAGGAATGGTAGAAACAGGAACAATCATAATAGTCAAAAAAAAACGAAAATAATAATTTCGATTCACATTTTGGCCAATGGTCATTTTTTTCATTGGTCAGCAGCCAGCGGACGGCCAAAAATTCTTATTATCAATGATAGTAACAAGAACAATCATAAGAGTCAAAAAAACTCCGGGATTCTAACCCCAAAACTAGTTAAATTGCATAGCAATTAAAAAGTAAACAACTTTTATTTATGTTTATTATATAACTAGTTAAATCGCATAGCATTAAAAGTAAACAACTTTTATCTAAAAAACTAGTTAAATTGCATAGCAATTAAAAGTAAACAACTTTTATTTATGTTTATTATATAACTAGTTAAATTGCATAGCAATTAAAAGTAAACAACTTTTATTTATGTTTATTATATAATAAATAATTTAACAAATCTTATATATAACACACCGAGGGAGATAGAGATGAGGGGTGGGGCACCTCTTATGCATAGCAATTAAAAATAATACAGCGAGGGAGATAGAGATGAGGGGTGGGGCACCTCTTTCTCATGTATTAATTTAAAAAAGCGATAACCTAATATACCCAATGCAAATAGATAGGAGGGTAACGGACAGACATCGGACAACGGACAACAAAAAACGAGCCCATAAATTGCATAGCAATTAATAAAAAATAAGTATTGACCTAAAATAGAAAAACTGTTATTTCTGTTTTTTTCCAGTAGCAACATCTGAAAAAACCAAAATTTTAATAATAGATAGACATTTTATTTACAATATCTTTAAAATATTGTCCACCAATTTTTTTTTTGTTTGAAAAATAATAAGGTCGTGATTATTGCTATTCGACTATTAATAAATGTCATTTCATTATCAAAACGAATTAAAATTAAAAATTGAAAGGCTATAAAAAATAACATTAAGCTAAGATATTTTTGTTTTAAATCTTTGAATTATACTAGCACTAAATAGCTTTTTAAGTAAGGACAACTCTATTTTTTCCTTTATAGGTATTATAATAAACTCTAATAAATTCAAATAAAACTAGTCAATAAATAATAGTCTTGCGATTTCAAATGGAGAAAAATAGTATGTTAATCGCTATATCCTATATCTTAAATATAGAAATAATGCTGCTCAAAGTTGCAAAAATTGGCGTTTTTGACATTTATCAAGATGCTTACTGCGAACGCAAAGTGATAAAGTTAAAACTAACGGTTTTAGATGTAAAACTATTGGTGAAAATTTTCTGTAGGAGACTTTCAAACTTCAAGGGCTTAAACAGGTCTTGTTAAGTAGGTAGTCTATCATTTTAACTTTTGACTTAATAATTATACTATAAACCTTTGTTTAGTCTGAATCAATATTGAGAACTATATAAGCCTTAAAATTTCATTAATAACTTGTATAAAACTGTAGTTGACTCCAAATAAAATAACCCCTTAGCTATGAGGTTTAGCCATAAATAGGGGTTTAAGGCTCATCAAATTCAATTAGAAGCCAGGTATAAACATAAGTATGTAAGTTATTATACATGATTTATATCATATATTATGCAAACAAATTAATATTGTCTAAAGGTAAGTTCATATTTTAATATTGTCCTACCTCCAAATTTATTTTGCACCTTGGCAAATCCCTTGAAAACTACACAAATATTGAATTTATCTGTGAATATTATTTGATACACATTTCATTAACACACCATATTTTTAATAATTTTGATTAAAAGCACTCTGTTCAATTATACAAAAACATATGATAATGGTTTTTTAATTTAAAATTTTGGCGTTCATACTTTCAAATGAATCAACTAATTTCCTTCTCAATCCTGGTGTTCTTGGTAGTGGCAACAGCATCAGTGGCAGATAATAGCTTTAGTAAGATAAGTTTATAAATAAACAAATTATATGTTATTAATTGATAAAAAACTTGCATGCTTTCAACTTTTAAATTTGACCCATACAGTATCTGCATTACAGTTTATAATGCATATGAGAACATAGTTAAATTAATTATATTATATAGATCTAAAAAATTACCAATTTGCTATTTAATTTTGAAGTTGTTATCCCCTTGAAAAGCTAAATTTATGTTTTCAAATTTGATTTATGTAATTTTCATTTTAGTGGATTGTGAAAAAATGTGAAGTAAAGTTATTTGGCTTAAAATTGTTTTATTATCTATTATACTTAAAATTGATATAATGACTTCACAAAATGTACACTATTTTATTTAAAAATAGTATAAATCAAGATAATAATTATTTTAATTTATTTTCCTTAATATTTGAAATATTTTTAAATGATCAAAGCCTTTGGCATGCAGCTTCTATTAGCTTATTTTAGCAAGTTTGCCTAGGCAGTAAATATTTGCAATGTCAATATAAGTCATTACCAATAGCTTTGCTTGACGCTTAAATCTTGCATAAATATTTACATTCCTATGCAAGTTATTAGTGCCTCAAATTGTAAGGTATTAGGAAATTTTTTAGGCTGATCAAAGCATGGCCCCTAAATATTTATTTTGGCATTCTGCAATACTATTCATAATTTTTTTTTGTAATATGTTGTTTAGAATAAGAAATTTTAGATTAAATTTTTTATAATAACCACTAATATTTTAAAATTTGCTTTAATGAATAAGCATGCCTATCACACTTCAAAGTATATTATTTATATAACCTGATTTGTAATATTGATTTTAATGATTGCCACCATTAAATACTTACAAACCCTTGCAATAAAATTAATAAATGACTAAAAATTATTAGCTTTACATTAGTATTTCTATCTACAAATTATTAATTTATAAGTGAGATTTTGCGTTTAAAATTACATGCCATTTGGTCATGAAAATGACTAAATTGCTTAATATGAAAAATTCTGAACCGTAGGATAGTGGATCCATATAATCGTCTATTTTTCAAATTTAAAATAACATAGTGAATAATTTTAATGAAAGATTTAACCACAAATCATGCGTTTATTGAAAGAATATTATAAAATAAATACTCGGGCCTTCGGCCCTCGTGGGAAGGGGGAGAAGGGAAGGGGAGTAGGGGAAGGGAAGAGGGGAAGGGAAGAGGGGAAGGGGGAACTCTTCTATACTCCGTATAAACGTAGCATATTTGCTATGCAATTTATGGGCGAGAAAGGTGGGAAGGGGCGAGAATGCCTATAGGGGGTATTAGATGCAAAATAATTAGTTAATTAGTTATAGGCCCTTGTAGGGGAGGACATAGGGTAATTATCAATGTTAACCAATTCAAAAACGAAAAAAAATTTCGATTTATTTGGCCAATGGTCATTTTTTTATTGGTCAGTAGCCAGCGGGCGGTCAAAAATTCATATTATCATTGGTATTAACATGAACAAATATTAATTTAATTTAAAAAAATTAAAAAAAAAATTTGTCCCCTCACTGACTTGAACCCCACACCTCCAGTTCACAAGCCGGCGCTATAACCACTATACCATGCTGGCTTTAAAATAGTAGAAGTTATTATGTTATTTATATAGATGATGAAATAATAAAGTTGTGTTTTATGTTTAGAAAATCAATATATATCGTCGGTCAGTAGCCAGCGGACGGTCAAAAAGTCATATTATCAATGGTATTAACAAAAACAAAAAATTAATTTAATGTAAAAAAAAAATTAAAAAAAAGTTTTTTTTTAGTTTTAAAAAAGGGCTAAATTCTTAAACTACCAGCCCGATTCGCTCGAAACTTTACCCGTAGGTGCCCAGGGCGGCCGGGGGTAAAATAACCTTTTCAGATTCCTAAAATACCTTTTCATTTTAAAAATATCGGACATTTCCCTGCCACACGTGCGGTGTAATATCTATGACACGTAGAAAAATTTTACTAATTATATAAACTTACGCGCGCCATCTAATAAAGTACAATTCGTGTCTGAGTTTAATAGTAGATTCAATTTAATTAGAAATAACGGGCTATGCTTATACCTTTGAAGGAGGTTTCGAATTTTGTGTTAGTTTCTATCGATATATTTTATCGTAAATTAGAATCTAATACCTATATTATTTTTTTAAATATTACTTTTTAGGTTTTCTATGAAATCACAATCTAATTAAATGAAATATATTAACCCAATAAAAAAATATATATGCATTTATAAGGTTAAAAATATATATTACATAGTTGGCTGTCTGTTAGACCATCTATAATAAATTTTTAGGTTATATATAAAATTTGGCCAATGGTCATTTTTTTCATTGGTAAGCAGCCAGGACACGGTAAAAGTGGATATAAATTCATAAGTCAAAAAAAACGAGAAAAAAAAAATTTCGAATCACATTTTGGCCAATGGTCATTTTTTCCATCGGTCAGGAGCCAGCGGACGGCCAAAAAGTCATAATAGCAATGGTAGTAACAGGAACAATCATAATAGTCAAAAAAAAACGAAAAAATAAACTCGGATTCACATTTTGGCCAATGGTCATTTTTTTCCATTGGTCAGCAGCCAGCACACGGTAAAAGTGGATATAAATTCACAAGAGTAAAAAAAACGAAAAAAAAATTTTTGAATCACATTTTGGCCAATGGTCATTTTTTTCCATTGGTCAGCAGCCAGGACACAATAAAAGTGGATATAAATTCATAATAGTCAAAAAAAACGAAATAAAAGTTTTCGAATCACATTTTGGCCAATGGTCATTTTATTTCATTGGTCAGCAGCCAGCGGACGGCCAAAAAGTCATAATAGCAATGGTAGGAACAGGAACAATCATAATAGTCAAAAAAAACGAAAAAAATAATTTCGATTCACATTTTGGCCAATGGTCATTTTTTCCATCGGTCAGGAGCCAGCGGACGGCCAAAAAGTCATAATAGCAATGGTAGTAACAGGAACAATCATAATAGTCAAAAAAAACGAAAAAATAAACTCGGATGCACATTTTGGCCAATGGTCATTTTTTTCATTGGTCAGCAGCCAACGGACGGCCAAAAAGTCTTATTATCAATGATAGTAACAAGAACAATCATAAAAGTCAAAAAAAACTCCGGGATTCTAACCCAAAAACTAGTTAAATTGCATAGCAATTAAAAGTAAACAACTTTTATTTATGTTTATTATATAACATTGGTCAGCAGCCAGCGGACGGCCAAAAAGTCATAATAGCAATGGTAGAAACAGGAACAATTATAGTAGTCAAAAAAAACGAAAAAAATAATTTCGATTCACATTTTGGCCAATGGTCATTTTTTTCATTGGTCAGCAGCCAGCGGACGGCCAAAAATTCTTATTATCAATGATAGTAACAAGAACAATCATAAGAGTCAAAAAAAACTCCGGGATTCCAACCCCAAAACTAGTTAAATTGCATAGCAATTAAAAAGTAAACAACTTTTATTTATGTTTATTTATAACTAGTTAAATTGCATAGCATTAAAAGTAAACAACTTTTATATTTATTATATAACCAAAACTAGTTAAATTGCATAGCAATTAAAAGTAAACAACTTTTATTTATGTTAATTATATAACTAGTTAAATTGCATAGCACAACTTTTATCTATGTTTATTATATAATAGATAATTTAACAAATCTTATATATAACCATTATATAACACACCGAGGGAGATAGAGATGAGGGGTGGGGCACCTCTTATGCATAGCAATTAAAAATAACACAGCGAGGGAGATAGAGATGAGGGGTGGGGCACCTCTTTCTCATCCATTAATTTAAAAAAGCGATAACCTAATATACCCAATGCAAATAGATAGGGTAACGGACGACGGACGACGGACGACGGACGACGGACGACGGACGGACACCAAAAAACGATCCCATAAATTGCATAGCAATTAAAAATTTGGTACCAATAAGCTATTAGAGCAATTTTAATTTTTTATTTGCCTTAGTCATTTAATTGTTTAGCCCTTTTTAATTTTGCATCAGCCTTAGCTTTTCCCACAAACTTTATAGTCTTTACACATTGTTTAACATAAATGGAGCTATACTTAATTTCCACATCATTTGAAATTAAGTTTACTTCATAAAGTATTTAAGTTATTAGAGAGATATTTGATTTCTTAACTTATAATATAAATATAATGAATATCTTATGGTGACCTTTTAAGCCATTGAAATTATTTAATTCAATCATCAATGTAAATCCTCCCTATGATGGCACAGCGCTAATCAAAAGCAGTGCCACTGAGTTCAATGTCGAGCAACTTCCCTCCCAATATTTAAGAGGGTAAGGGGAGGGGTAGATTTCCCTACTCATAATCTAATAAAACATTGCTTTAGTCTGGCTTGGCGCGTGATACGAGCTTTACGTAACATAATCAATCGTAACTTTATCTATCGCTCGAGATAAAAATGCGATGTGCTATTTTTCAATAGTTTTTGTAAGTTGTCGTCTAGTTTTTTTTATCTTTCTTCGTACTTATCAAATGATGTTTTTTTTATATTGATCGAGTGAGGAGTCGTTTTACAGCGAGTTTGACTGTGAAGGGGGGGGGGGTTCTAGCTTTTTAAAAAATGTAGTGAGTAATGTGTCGTCATAAGAAAACTTTGCCGTAGCATAAATGACGCTCGAGTTACTAGTATATGGGATGAAATGCGACATTGAACTTTTTGAGATTCTCCTCGAGGTATGAAAAATAATTTTTAAGCTTCAAGATAATTTTTATCGATATTATCTTTACAATTTGTAAAGCCCTATTTGCAAAAGAAATGGTTCAAGTTTTAGATTAAAATTGAAAGTATAAGTATTGAACGTTCAAGATATCGCAAACACGCGAATACATCCACTACTTATTAATCGTTTTAAGAAGGTATATAGATAGCTTTCGAAAATTCAATATGTGGGGGGGACACATGTGTCGTAAAAACGGCGGAGTTTTGTTTGGTCTACCTCTGGTTTTATTCGACTAAACATAAAGAGCCTCAAAGATTTTAGTGGACCATTTGTCTTAGTCGACCTCTTTTTTTCAACCCGAATCCGACCCGAGAGCATTTTAGAATTTCAATCCGAACCCGACCCGGAAGAATATTAAAATTTTCAACCCGGAGCCTACCCAATCCGAAGACATTTCAAAATTTTCAGCTTCGGGTCACCCGTGCAGGTCTCTAGCCTCTAGGCATAACGGACAAGATTCGACCGTTAAATCTTGGTTAAATCAAAGAGAGACGCTACAAAACCCAGCCTTTTTTACGACACTAGGTGACGTGACAGCAATCTCTCGTAGGTAATTTTAGTTTTAAAAACTGCTAGGATTAAAAAATATCTGAGCACACCACACATATCGTGAGGATCGTCGTATTTTAATGCAATTTAAAAACTTTCACTTCTATTTTTTGGCAAATTTTAAGTTATGTAAATGAGACGCATGAGCGCGCGCTAAAAAGAGAGTTGGTTTGCTAACGAATGCCTTTCTGCAGTTTAAAGCTATGTTGCCTGTTATGGAGTAAGCATTCAACCAACAACGACCTTGGACCTGGACACTTTGTCAAAATGGCTTTCACTTACTACTACCCCCCCCCCCCCGGCCCCTTCATTTTTCTCGTATGTTGTGACCACAGGTTTCTGAGGCACGATTCAAATTTTTAAACGGTCGACTGGGTTTTCTGTTTGATTAAGCGGATTCATTATTAATGCGTTGTTTATACACTCTTATTCATACCTTCTTATTAATAAGACCTTAATAAGGTATTTGTCATGTATCTTGGAAGCGGTGAATTGTGTTGAGAAGTTCCAAGTTCAATATAAATTTGAGCAAAATCTCGTTTTTAGGGAAATAATAAAAGTGAATTATTTTACAAGGTGAGATGCTTCATTCGCCCGAGGAGGATCTACTATAACGCTGAAATAAAGTCTTGAGTGGTAACTCGGTATTAATTTTCTTTTATCGCAATTATTTTTCGTAAAATAAATGCCACTTTCTTTATACACTTAGTGAGAGATGCTTAAGGGCTTGCCTTAATATCATGTTCAGATTTCGCGAATTAATCTTTGTCTAAATATCCTATTCAATTTCATGGGTCGAACTCGGTTGTAATTATTAATGATTTGTTTTTTGATAGCAAAAAACGTTTTTTTTTATTTATTTCAACTCTTGAGATTAAATCCAAACTTTGCCGATACCTAAAAATATGAAGAAAAAAATTTCGCATCTTACAAAACCGCTGTCATGTTATGCGTGTGAAATGTATTATTCTGCTGTGAATTTAAAGTTAAGACACGGCTACGTTATAAACCCGTACGACGATTTTTGCTGCCAAAATCCGATATTAAGACAAGCCCTAACAACATGTTAATTTTAGGAATAATACTTCGAAATACCCTTTGTTTGCCTTTAATTTAAAGGCTTTTGTTTAGTCTTAACGCGCTTCCACTGTTTGATTTTTATCGATCTCTGGTGGTGGTGAGTAGGTTTCCTTAACGGAATGGTTTACTACATGCCCCCAGTAGAGGTGCATGTTAAATTTCACTATTAACCGGGTCATTGCAGGCCACACACCCCTAAGCACCCCTGCCTGTTTAATCGCCCCAACTGGAGAGAGATGGGGGGGGGGAGGAAGGGGGTGGTGTTTGTAATTTGATAGTAGCCAGCTAAGCCAACTTGAAGGGACATAAATTATTCTTTTACCTACCTGCCTACCTGCCTGCCTGCTTGTGCTTAAAATAGTGTAATTTGCGCGAACTTTGCCCCCCCCCGCGCTCTTCCGTCCGCCCTACCTTGTCTTTATTATACACGCTTAATTAATCGCTACGAGGCCTTCGAATAAATGCGAAAATATGCCCGACCCGAGCCCGGCCCCACTTTTTTGAAATGTAAATTCATGAAATGTTTATTCAGAATGCCTAGCACCATTAATTTAACATAAAATTAAAAAGATTTTGTCTCCTCTAAATAGCCTACTCAACAAAGGAATTAAGTTAAATCTTTTAGCTAGATTTTGCCTCGGGTCGAGTTGCGAGTTGACCCATCAGACTCGACCCGAGCCCGAGCCCCGATTAAATATTAATTTTTGGTTCGAGCCCAGGCTTTGGACGTCCCGTGCAGGACTCTAGTTGTAACTCTACGTTTTCATAAATTTAAAGTATACGAAGTTTAGAGGAGTAGGACGAATTAAGGTTAGAGTTTGATGTCGGACCGGGCACGGGTCGGGCCCAAAATAAAATGGGATTTGGCCTCGGGCGGTCTAATAGTCGCTTATTTCAATTACTAATGGGAAAATAGGACTCTCCTTCGTTTCATACGTATTAATAAACGCTTTTAAATCCAAAACATGGCCTATTAAAATGAGCGTTTTTGTGGACTTCAAGCGGGATTTGGTTAGATTTTTAGACAGCGTCTTGCACTTTCTCTCTCTCTCTCTCTCTCTCTGGTGAACGCGTGTCCAAAATGTCAATGTGTCTAATTATAAAAAACTCAATTAGTCGCGACACTTTACTATCGCCTTTACCACGGTGTGTTAAATTAGAAATAAATTTAAAACTAATTATTCCCTCCCCCTTATAATTATGGACTAGCTGAGATTTATAAGAACTGCGAGCTGACTAAAAGGAATGGCAAAGATTAAACTACTGAGAGGTATAGTCGACTTCAAATCGATCCCTTCGCCAAAGGACACACCCCGTACCATACTTTCATTAATACCTCTAGATAATTTTAATTGGAAAACCGATATTTTTAATTTTATCACACGCACGAAATTATATTTTAAAATGAAAGTGGACGATTATAAATCGATTTTGGCTGTATCGATTGAATTCCAATACCTCATAAATTATTAAAGGTTTTACAAGATTGCTTTTTCGATTTTTGGAAAAACGTGAAATAATGAATGTAGCTTTACTTAAGGTTAGTAGCTAGCTAGACATCCGATATTAATTAATAAAAGCCTTGCTTAGACGTAAACTCGAACATGCCATTAAAAATTAAATTTTGAATTTTCCTCGCTCTTTGGCCATGAATCGTCACGCTACCTCCACAGAATTAATATGCAGCAGTGAATGTTTGTATATTAAAAAAACGGTGCCCTATCAGCTCGCCGAAACAGGGGACATTTTCTGATTGGTGCGAAAAATGTCCCCCAGCTTATTAACCCTAACCCCTCAACCAATCACAAATTTGTTGACCTTTTTTAGCTGGGGGACATTATTTTCGGCGAGATTGTTTTCGGCGAGTTGACGGGCGACCTAAAAAAACAATTTTGAAGTCTTAGACCACCTGGCTTTAATGAACGCGATATGATTTAGCTTTTAGGCCAGCCATCATACTCGATAGATTTCATGTTGTAAACTATATTAGACGTTACTTTATAATAAATTTTTAAAGTAAAATATAAAATTTTGCCTCTAATTTTATCGAGTGTTTTATTAACATTTTATGTAAAAGATATAATTTAAGTTTTATTAATTTTTTACCCCTTTTTTATTTTATATTGCTCAATTACATGATATTTTTAATTAGTAATTAATGTATATATTTGCTAAAATTTAAAACGTCTGACTTTAATTTTTTGTGCAAAATTTGAATTTTTTTGTAAATTTGGAGTGCAAAAGCTAAATTTTGACGCATTTTTTTTGAAAATATACAATTATTCAGCTACAGTTAAATTCTTCAATTGAATTCGTATTGATTGAATTTCTTCACGTTATTTTTCGTATTTTTCGCTTTACTAACACGCACAAACACTTTCTTTTCTTTTAATACATCGCTTCTTTCCCCTTCTGCTCGTGCTGTGCTGTGTCGTGCGCTCTGTTCTTTGTGGTCTCGTCCTGATCATTGATGATTTTAGTCAAAAACGTATATGATATCGCAGATTGTGGGATAAGGAGCGGATTTTGTGATCAATGCGTCAAAGCATCCAGCAAGGTAATTTTTAATTTTATTACTTTTTTGTTGTTATAAATTAAAATAGTTTATTGATACATGGGCGTAGCCAAGGGGGAGGGGGGTAGAGAGAGGCGGCTGCTCCCCCTTTAAATCCAAAAATTTGTTGAAATATGTTCATTTTGCCTCTCCCTAGATCATTATTGCCCCCTCTAATGTTAGTGTTGGTTACGCCCTTGATTTGTGATTATAATCCAAAAAGAGTTACAAAGAATATCTCTTCATCTTCCTCTTTTAAAAAGAGGCCAGCAATCCAAAATGGATTTCTAAATTAAATTTTGTATTAAAATTGACATTGATTGTTATAATAAACAATTAAAATGCGGCTGAATATTTAGAAGGAGGGAATCGTCTGCCTATTTCTTTGAAAAATGCCAACGCCATTTTTTAAAAAGTTCCTTAACTATGAGCTAAGGATTTTTTGATTGGAATGGTTAAAGGTGTTTTGACAGCCCTAATCTTAATTAGCTATAACTCCTGTTGTAATTGTAAAAGATTCACCTTTCCAACATAAAACGCATAATTGGCAATTTTTATTTAGTCAAGTTATTTAGTTAGATGGGGTTTATAACGTGAGGGAGTTAGAGTTTACATTGTCGAGCCTAAAATTTACCATTTTTTAAATGAATTTTAACATGAAAAATAAATTTAAGTGATGATATAATTTAATGATGTCACCCAGAAATCACAAGTTTATTTTAAGTAATATAAAAAGTTAGATTTTTTAAGTCACGGATATTTGTCGTAATTAATTATATATTAAACATTTAAAATGGTTCTAGTGTTATTACTGTTCCGCCGATCGCATATGCAGACCCTACCCGTACAAGCAAGGCTTTCCCACCCTAGCCGGCGAGTGCTCTTTACGAGAAGCTCATTGGGCCACTTGTTCAAGTAAATTTCATCATACTTTAACGACTTTAACACACGCTACAAAACCCTTTTTTCTACAGAATTTTAAGCTATTTTGATGTTAAGCAACCATTTCTATGATGTAGTAATATACTTTTCGTATCCTAGTCTCTCCTAGTGAATCCGAATTTTTACACTGGCTAAAATAAGTGGTTTTTGTATATGAAGAAACTTTAGTTCAGTTGCTGATTTCAATAAACAATTTTTTTGTCATGTATTTATAAAAACTCATAAGCGAAAACTTTCTTTAACTTTTGGGCAGGGACTTCGAACTACTTTTTACGTTATAGTTGTGGACTAAAATCACATTAAACTTAATAAATTGCATAGCAATTAATAAGAGTCGCTATTATAATTGTATGGATAGAAAGGGAGTCAATTTCTTTTTCCCTCCTTTAAGTTTTACTTTTACTCTACTTTTTGTGCGCAACACCTACATTACTTACTTGTTCGAGGGCGTTATAAATTGATTGAAAAGCGCTAGGAAACCTAAATTTTGTTTGTTCCGCCCCCTCTTTTCACATTTTATATTCCTCCCTTCCCCTCCCCTTTTTTGAGGTCTGATTTGATTTACTACTGACTCTAATTATACCGCCTCGATACCTGCAACGGGGTTGTGGG
The DNA here is from genome assembly GCA_964036665.1 of Gordius sp. MW1. Classification (NCBI taxonomy): domain Eukaryota; kingdom Metazoa; phylum Nematomorpha; class Gordioida; order Gordea; family Gordiidae; genus Gordius; species Gordius sp. MW1. The sequence goes on from OZ038530.1 coordinate 19,690,810, forward strand.
GGGGGGGGTGAGAAGAGCTCTGCAAATTGGATTTTCTTGGGCCCGAGCCCGGCCAGAGTCCGGAATGCTTTTTTTGGCCCGCTCTGAGCCTCAGCCCCACCCGATTTTTGTGTTTGGATATATTTTAAATTTAAAATTTATTTGCCATATAAATAATGTAGAAGGGACTTGATTGTTATTGTTCTTAATTTAAAACAAGGACAAGTTTAGAAAAAAGATCCACTTTCTTTTGCTACAATTTATTGAACTAATTTGAGCAAAGCAATAGCTAGTGCTAAACTCATCTGTCGGCCTAGCGTTTTTAACTGCAAAATGGCTGTTTTAATTTAATGGAAAGTGAAAATAGTTAAAAGTTTTTCCTATGATCTCAGCAAAGTTTGGAGGAAATCGAAAACCTCCCTTTCTATTATCCTGCAAATTTTTCCCCTAAATGTTAGTCGGATTGCTTTGTTTATTCAGCTTCGAATAAGGAGTCTTTATTTTATCTCGCATCTTCCTTTCTACATCCCAATTCGTCGCAGTTTAACGCTTAAAAATGCCTTGACAACCTTGACACCCATTCGCTAAAATATATAAGCATTTTTAGAAGAAATTAAGTATTAAGGTAGGGAGGGGGGGTTGATGACAAATAGTTCGAAACAAAGGAATTGTAATTGTAGTGCCAAATTTTGGATAAGGTAGCGTTCAATCCCAACTGGGGTATGATTAGTTTAGTGCTTATGCTGTCAAGTTAATAATAGAACCTTTTAAATTTCTTGAATTTAACGGTACGTCTTTTTTAAATTGTTAGCGTGACTCGTTATACCTCTGACAAATCGATTTTAAAGCAAGGCACAGGTTGCAATTTTATTTATTGAATTGAGTGGGAAGTGACTATGCTTTTCGCAACATTAACGGACTCACTCTAATTTAAAATTGGGGGGGTGGGGGGGGGTGGGGTTCATGGGCGTAGCCAGGGGGTGGCAGGGAGGGGCGGCTGCTCCCCTCTAAATCCATAAATTCGTCAAAATTTAATATTCAATCAAGGCTTAAAATTTAAAAAAAATGTTTTGCCCCTCCCCAAAACGTTATTGCCCCCCCCCCTCTAGTTACAATCCTGGCTACACTCATGGTGGGGTTAGATAAATTTAAAATTCCATATGTAAAATACTAATTTCTTTTTCTTTATCGTGTACCCATACACGAAGAATGAAGTTAGCGTATCCGGAGATACAAGTATACAAAGACTAAGCCAGATGTTTACTTTGTTTGTAAAAGGTATAGACGCCGCCGCCACACGTCTCTCCTTTTCTAATTAAGTTTAGTACGCATATTAAATCCCCCCCCCGACGCGCTGATATTATTTATTTTATCCCCATATATGATTGTGTATCACTGATAATATGCCTGAGTCATTATGATAGTACGGGGAGACCTTTCAGATATTAATTAATTTATTCTTGGTTGTATTTGTGTAATAGAAATAAAGTTTATACACAAGAGAGATTTTAGTTTAATAATACGACATTTTACCGGGGAGAAGGTTGGTTTTCCCCGGCCCCCTATCATCCAGTAAAATCTCCCCAATATATCTCTAAAAACTCCCCAATATATTCTAAATGACCTATCCCCCTTTTCATCAATTTAATCCTGCCACGAATATTCTTCCCAAGTTATTCTGGGTCCAACAAGTTTTTAATCATATCACATAAAAATGCTTGGATATGAAATTCTTAAAAATTTTTAGTTTAATTTTTTTATAAATTTTGCGAAAGCTTTAATAAGTATGGGATGATGTTCCTTTTTGAACAACCTTAGACTAACTAAACAATTTTGTTTTGAGATTTAATACATATTGCATCCTTTAAATAAAAATTTTTAAAAATTTTAATTACCCTAAATAAATTTATTTAAACTTAAATATCGTTCTATGCCCGTCTCTCCCTAAGTAAAATGTTTTGAAACTGTACTAGGTAAAAAAACAATATTTTTGGCAAGCCGAACATACAGTAATGACAATTGACGATGATTCATATTTTTCAAAAGTGAGATTTTTCATATCCTCCCAACGCAACGCGCACTTTTAATGGCCGAGCTGGTGTGTTGTTATTTCCGGGTTTACTAAAGTAATTTCCCATTCGCCAAAAAAGCCATTATATATTGCTCCCTGCCCTCCCCCCTTCCACTTTTCACCATCGAATGAGGCAAGGTAATTATGGCTTTAGCTCCCCTGTCCCCCTCCTACCTGCTTTTACCTCTTCGTATGCAAAATATCGCGACAACTCTAATTTTGGTGACAACTACTTTTGTGGGAATTGTACTTTTCAATCTTGACGGTCTTTGATCTGGACATTTTTTACCCTGCCCCTTCCTGCATATATTTACGTTAGACTCGAGTAGTGTTGCACACACGGCTGGGTTTTGTTTGGCCGACGTTTGGTTTTCAGTCTACTAAACATAAACTGACCAAAGATTTTTTGGTCAGTTTTTGTTAGTCGACCTCAAGGCTTGGTCGTAAATTGAAAAACGACCAGATTCGACCCCCTGTCTTAGTTGAACAAAAGGGCGACCAAACAAAACCCAGCCGTTTTTGCAACACTAGACGTGAAATTGAAATCTATTTTAATCCATGCAACATCGATGTGGTACTCATTTATAAAGCTACTTTGGAAAAAGTTTGAGAGTTAAAAGTTTAGGTTGGTTGTATTGGAAGAGCGACGTAAATGCGCGTCTCATTTGAGATAATTTAAGCAGGGGTGAAATGAATTAGTTTGGATGAGAAGCTGTTTTTCACGCTCCGACGACAAATAAATGTTAAGCCCTAGGCGATTCCCCCGCATTTATTATCATCTTTCTTTAAGTTGGAAAATACAATTTCGATGTCATAAAGTTTAAATCGGCATCATGCAGTGCCAAATTCTCGGGGCTTTTTCAAATTATGTCCAAAAATTATTATGCTCGTAGTTTAAGATTAGATTTAGGCGCGTAGCCAGGAATTTCACGAGGCGGGGGAAATCTGGCAAAAAAAATTTTACGACGCAATTATGTTTTTAGGTTTTTATAAGTGTCTTAAAGTCTTTGATGTAACTTAACTATATTATTTTAATCCATTTAATTTAGTTATTAATTAAAAAACAGGGGAGGGGGGAATTCCCCCCCCCCCCCTATTTACGCCACTAATTAGATTTAAGCATGCTTACCCTATGATAAGTGCATCAAGTTATTAGTTAAGATGAAATAAAGATAATTTTCCCCTATTTATAAGAACTTAGTGTAAAATGACAAAGTATTTTTTGAGGTTTTCATTATCACGTATCGAGGTTGAATCTGAATGTGTTATGTATCGACCATTGGTTTGCTTCAAAACAAACTGAGAAGTAATATTTTATTTGCTCAGCAAACAATGGCGTGAAAAAGAAAGACCTTCGCTAATGAAAATTTTGTACAAAATGCTAACACTTAAGTTGTAATGTGCGTTATAGGCTGCATTGCTCGTCCCGCTTCAGCAGCCTTCCAAATCATTTCGACAATATGGCAATTGTCCTCCATCAAGGATCTCTTAGTTTTTTGCTCCACTTGTTTCCCCTCGGTTTAGGATAAACCTTACATCATTGCATCATTGTAATGATGTAATTCTGCGCGGCTAGAGTATTATTCAGAAGAAAGGGAATTTCCCAAAATAGAAAAATAAAGGATTTCTTAATGTCCCATTATATATGAATTCGAAAGTGGAGGGGGGGGGATCAGTTTTTTTATTGTAGGAAAAGTTTTTATTTAACTGTACTTTAGTTTGCATTATTTTTCGTTAAATCACCTTTGTATCGTCTTCGTCGGCAAGGATTGGCTTTGCTCTGCTAAAATAAATCAAATTGATTGATTTGGTAAATCAATGTTGCCGTGCGTGTCTCCTTTATCGGACATTATAAGAGGATAATTGGATGATCTTCTTGTTTGGCCCGTGTTTTAAATGACCTCATTCCGCATTGCACGATATTTGCCTTTCTTTATACGGCTTCTTTTCGCGACAATATGGGCGAGCGCTCTCCTTACAGTCCTACTGCCCCCGATATTTATTTATTAAAATTATTGATTTGTTTGTTTCACACACAATCGCGATATGGTTGATTGATTTATCATGCCCATGGCTTTTGCATCCTCCTCGTCCTCTTTCCTTAAAAAGCAAAAATTGCTTGAATGACCTGTCATAATTTTATTAATAAGTATTTTAACGAAATGATGTTTAAGTTATTGAAATGCTAAAATTATAATTTCTCAACAAAGATTAGTTAGTTTAATTGAGGTTTAAAGTTAAATTTTGCCAAAAGAAATTGTCCTCTATTGTTTGAATGGGATGGGGAATGTTTGGATACTTTGAGTAGGAAAGTAATGGATTTTTGAGTGCCTGAATGACCTCAGACAATTTTTATTAGTTTCCACTTTATTTAATTTGATAAGTTTTGCAAATTAAATAGACCTCTTATTATTTACTTCTTGATTGTGTTGTAATATATATATTAAATGTGCATGTGATTATACAAAATTAAATTGTTAACCAGATTCTGTTAGCTCTATTTCGTTATGATCAGACCACTGAAATATTTGTTCAAATCATGAATTTTTAACTAAATTACACCTTGCATTGTGATAATAAGTTAATTGACCATGGTTAATTTAACAAATATTATTTTTAAAAATGACCCGGTGATGTGTGGAGAGCTTTAAAAATAAAAATATACACCTTACGTTTTTGACTAATTACAATCTCGATACTCTATTGGCTCCTGGCTATGTTCCCTTTAAAAATATAGGTAATACATTACACTTGAAAAACATCTTTGACCATTAATCTCAAGTTACTATTGTTATATAACATTTTGTATAAACCTCACTTTTTCTTCCCATTTTTAGTTCCGCTCTCCACCATCATTATAATCGGGGTCGTGATCCTTTGCATCCTCCTTTCCGCCATCTTCAGTTGTCTTTGCTGTTGTTGTGGTTGGTGTTGCTGTTAACAACTCGCCGGGGACCATCAAAAATAACGCTAACCGAAAATAGCGCCCAAAAAGATACAATATGTAAAGCAGACGATTTATTATGAGTGTGTATACCGCCGCCAAACGACTGTTGGAACTCATTTATCTCTCACCTTTTTACTACCTAGGCCACTTAAATTGGGATTGCGTATATCAAATTGTGACACCGTCATTCATTTAAATAACGGTGTTACAATTTTTATACACTTTTGGTCGTAATGTTTTGACTTAAATACCCGCATCCTTCCAATCAAAACACGAGCATTTTTACATCCTCTCAACTCCATACCACTCCGCCCGCGCTTTAAACTGTTTCAAGATTTTCCTTTTATACCTTAATGTTCATTTTAATTTTTATTCGTTCCCAATGGTTGTACACTTTTACAGCGATGCATCACCTATCATTCATTGCATCTTCTTTATACCCAAATTCACTCCAACACTCTGCATATTTATTTAGTACATGTCCCTCTATTACTTATTCTTTGTTACCATTTCTATAATTCAACGGGTAAGATGTCGCAAAAATCGATAATTGAAATTATGTCATACCCCTTTTGTTTATTTGCACCGCTTTAGCTACTACTGCGCTTTATATCAAAACCTCGTATTTGATTTGAAATAAATAAGGTTTATAGAGGTTACAAGACGTTACTTACACGACACAACCTATCACTCTTTCTCCTAAAAAAGCCCTTCTTACAACAACGCCATTAATAATATATTTACTTTTAAATAACCGCCGCGTTGCCTTAATTCTTTTTCCATATATGATGCCTGTTTACTTGATAAATATCGATTTTGTAAACCTCTAGAGGTTTGACACGCCCCCACCTTCAACCATTTTAAACCTTTATTATTGTACGCTTGATTTAATTAATAACATATAATTGTTTCGTGCCTCTGCCCCCACCAAAATTACTGTTTCATCCCACAAAAGCCAACGTTTTTTTGTCTTTTGAATATTAATATCACTAGATATATTATTATGCGACTGCCGTTAGTTGTTTCTCCTATAGCACAGAAATAAACACCCCTCTGCCCATTTATCCTACCTATTTTAATCGAAAACCTAATTTATGTATTATTCAATTCAAATCAATTTTTCTCATTTTAATCTACCTAACCTACCTATACGTCTTTACAATATACATGATATTTCTCCTAATAAAAATATGCATAGGAATTGCCACATCCTTTTTTATACCAACATCCTATTTTTTTGAAACGCGCGTCTCTTTTTAATGTATACATTTAAACATTTTATCTGATATACGAATAAATGTCAAAGTAATCTGTGTTGATTCGAGCCGCCTTCTTGTATAAATGATTTATTGAGGTCTAATTAATTTTCTTAAAAAAACACAAGATTTTATTGAATTCAAAAATAAATTAACTGCCTTAAACTCTTAAAGAAAGTGTGTGCAAGTTAAAAACTAAAATTTTCAGTAACAATTATACAATGAACCCTTAATATATATCAGCTAACGCATCCTTTATCACAAAGATTTAACATTTTTAGCTGAAAATATACGTTGGCTTGATTAAATAGTTATTAATTTTTTTTTCGGGAATAGATAAATTTTTATTTTTTCGAATTAATGAAATTTTAGTAACCTCCTAAGTTTATTACACCTTTTTGTCCTATTTACTCGATAAATATAACTTTTTAAAAATCATTTAATAAAATCTTTCAATAGTGAACTTGCTCACGTTGGTCATACTGATTGGAATTGGCATTGGATTAGTGGTTTTATCCTTTTTATCTTGCTGTTGCTGGTGTTGGATACGGAAAAGAAGAAATAATCAGAGAGAGTACAATTAATTTTATTATTTTAAAAATTTCAGGGATTCAATTGCATCTATAACTATTAGCAATATGCTAGAAATTTTAAAAAAACGTTCCTTTTATATTATGTTCATAAAGGAATTTTCCACCTTAAAAAATATTAAAATTGCAAAATTTTAATGGTGAACGAATCAAGCAATTTATCTTACAAAATTTTTGTTTTTAAAATTCTATATTACACCTAAGTCATTTGTTTAAGTAAATTATGCTTCCTATCGAAAGACCTTGTAATGAGGATTTTACCTCTAAAATCGCGGAAGTTTGGTATCTTCTTTTTAAATTTTTTTCACATTTTATAGCAAAGTAAACTTCAAAGTTAAATATTTTTTCTCCTTAAAATCTTTTTTCTCTGTAGCTTTGTAACAGAAATCTCATACTGATCGGTATCAAATTGTAAGAGTTATAAGTGGCTATAAAAATAGCCATGGGCGTAGCCAAGGGGTTGCAGGGAGTTCGGCTATCCCCCTTTAAAGCCAAAAAATTGATACAATTATAGCTAAAGTTTTTTTTAAATTATCATTTTACCCCTCCCTGAATTATTATTGCCCCCCTTTAATTCCAATCCTGGCTACGCCCATGTAATGGTTATTTTAACATTGTAAGATTTATTTACTCGACTCGTTTTTTAATACATACCTATTTTGAAATGAATAGCTGGCAAAGATTGGAAGAAAAACAGCAAAGGGATAAAGAAGAGAGAATAGCTAGGAATGCCGAGAAGTATGGGTTTCAAACCATCAATTTTATCAGTTTTTTGTACAAAAATTTCGACTTTAATATTTGTTACTTTTTAATAGGCAAGAAGAGAGAAAAGCTAAGTGGGATGGCATGAGACAAAAATATGGTATAATTTTCATTTGCAACTAAATTTTATTTACAAGTTCATTTACAAACTATTTTATTTGTATATTATTCATTTTACAATGTGTTTGTTTATAGGTTTAGCTAAGAATGAGGAAGAATAAATCTTCAAGTGCAATATTTAAAGTCTCCTTTCTACCTTTATTTTACAGCCCTTTACCAATCTAGTAATATTTCGTAAATAAATTAAAATTGTATAATGACCCTCTATCAAACTGCCCTCTATATGTGTAATACCATTCTTATAACCAAATATTCCCTTTTATTTCCACCATATATTTTAACATTCCAAATTTGCTCCACTACATGCACCATACTTTTTAATTTATATAATGATAGTATATAGTTTCCACCGTTTTCGGTCGTTATTATCTTTACTTATTTTATTATATTCTAGTTAATGTTTAAACGTTTATGTATAAAGCTTTATGAAACTTCAATTATAAAATATTTTATCACCTATAGGCGTTTAATTACGTGCTATTAATCTATGCTAGAAGTGTTTTGATCCGATCCGAGGGGTTTCGAAAAATTTTATATCCATCCGATCCGATCCGAGTTTTTTAAAATCTAAATCCGATCCGATCCGAGTTTTTAAATCTAAATCCGATCCGAAATTTTTAAATTAATATTTTACGAACAGAACTTTTTATTGATGATTAAATTAAAAATACATAAAAATAAGGTAAAGCAATTTTAATAGACCCGAAATAAATATAAAATTTTATTTGACTAATTCCATATAGAGACCTGCACGGGCGGCCCGAAGCCCGGCCCGGAAAAGCCCGGGCCCGGACGGGCCCGGGCCTTAAATTTTTAGGCTTTAAAATTCCGGGCCGGGCCTAATTTATAAATTATAGGCCCGGCCCGGAATAATTTAGAAGAGTCTAAGTAGTCTTTTATTCTGTTTAAAACAATCTATTTTCAAAAAATTAATTACAAGTTATTGAATCTGTTAAACACTCATTTATTCATTTCGCGCTTATTCTAATATACAAACAATTAAGTATGGAACAAATAAAATCTACTGCTAATAGCTGAAAATTTTCAGAAAGAATTTTATAAAGTAAAAGAAAATCTTAGAGAAAGAGTGAAGTATGGAAAAGATTATAAGAAAATAAATTTTGTTTTTTGTAAGATTTGCAGGAATATGTTATCCTATAATTCCTGCTCATCAGGCAATATTTATGTTAGTTTTGATAATGCTTAATATGGAACACCCATCTCCAAAAACATAAATGCTGTAAAGAAGTCCAGGAAAATAAAAATTAGACAATTACCTATGCAAGCCATTTTTAACAAAACTTACAAATCCTGCAAAAATCAAAAAAGGTCTCATATCCTCAATAGCCCAATTTTGTTGAATGGATATGGCATGAAACATATGAAGAAAGAGGTAGAGGAAAATGAAGTTGACACCAACACAAAGTTAAAGATATGAGAAAAAAAATAAAATTATCGGATTGGTCGAAAAACCACAGTGGTCATTTCCAGCGCTTAGCGGTCTTGTTTGTAAGATTTTTTCGACACCTGATTTGGCCTCGAGTGAGAGGTGTTTTTCGTCAGCTGGCCGCATTTATGAAGAGCGGAGAACAAATCTAAAACACGGAAATTTTTGATGCCTGTGTTTTTTGCATCAAAATAATTTTTTATCCATTTATAATTTTTTTATGTGCGTTTTATTATTTAATAAAAATTTTTTACCAAAATTAAGTTTGATTAAATTCTGCAATTACCAAAATTCCGGGCCGGGCTCGGGCCTTGTTTTTAAAGATGCTAAAATACGGGCCCGGGCCGGGCCTTAAAAAAATTGATTTTGCAGGTCTCTAATCCCTTATTATCATATAAAAATAATAAAGAATCTAAATTTTCTGGGTTAATTCGCATTCTTCTTTCTTCTAATGTTCTTCCAGCCACCGAGAAATTTCTTTCCGAAGTGGTAGAGGTAGCAGGTATAGCTAAAACTTTATTTGCCAGCTTATAAAGCCTTGGCAGGACTGTTTGATATGAAACCCACCATTTCAGGAAATCTTTTTTTGAATCATATTTGCAATCTTCATTTCAAAGATAATTATGAAAAGGTATACTAAAAATTATTAATTCAATTAATTAGAACTTATTATTGTTTATTTTAAATTTGAAAATCCGATCCGATCCGACTAAAATAATATGTTGATCCGATTCGATCCGACTTCCAAAATTACAATGTTGATCGGATCCGAGTTCGGACGGATCGGATTGATCCGTGCACACCTCTGATCTATGATTTTAAATGTTTAAATTTATCGATAGTCATTTTATTTAACACAAAAATAGGCTTATTAATTTTTAAAGGAGTAACCTATGCAAAAGACTGTTTTGATAAAAATTGTCCTTTAAAGGAGTTTTTTTAGCTATAATAGGATCTTTTCTCTATAAACAGCATATAACCAATTCACAACCAAATCTTTAATACTAGTTTATTTAATAAACATAGCCGTAATAATATATTAAAAAATATGTTACTTTAAAATATGGATATTGCATGGGATCACTAAGAGCATGTATACGACAAGAACGAGTATTTTCGTTTAATAATCGTGGGAGACAAATCGAGTGTGTGTATACATGTTAATTGACATTTGTTTTTAATCCAGTAAAAACGCGACGTTTTAAGGCATTAAAAAGAAAATTTTTCCTTGTCACTCTAAAAAATGTCCATGCATACCTTTATATAAAAAGGAGCCTTTATAAAATATGAATTCGATACAAGTGGCGGGTGAGCAGTGGGTGTGTTATAAAGCGGTAAAATTTGTCTTCTATAAAAAATAACCGAAAGCATTTCAATTTAAGCTGACATAATTAGGCTCAGGTAATGCCAACCCATAAGTGAGCTATCAAATTTCTTTTAAACATCTTTAGCAATCTGATCATAACTTTCAAGTTACCGTAGAGTGACTTAGTTCAGAAGCGATAAAATCAAAATAATTATATAGCTTCGCCACCCCTAATGTATTGACCGTATGTTAACCACACAAAAAGTGTAAATGAAATCTAATTAATAAAAGCGAACGCGTATCACAAAGTTGTATATGTAATTGTTTTTAAAATAAAATCGGCCTCCAGCAAGTCCAAGTGAATTCTCTATCTTGAGGGGCAAAAGCCTGAGTTCGATTCAAAAACTAGAAGACATAATTTTTCTACTCAGCCTATCAACGTCCTCAGTGTAAGTATCGCTGTCCTGACTAGTATCTAGAGCTGTCCCGTGGGTTGTGCCAGTTATTAGGGCACATTCCTCGGGGAAGGAAGAAGTTGAAAGGTTTGTTGCTGAATCTTTTCCGCGGCTCTGTATTGGATACATATGGTGGATATATGGTAAAATCAAAATAAATTGATGTTTTAAATTACCTATTCTAGGATAATTTTTCTTTAAATATAGAAATTTTCCATTTTAAAATATCACTTAAAAATGTTATCTTATATAAAAACAAGGTGTTATTACTAAATTAGCCCTAAAATATATCCGACAATATTAGAGAAAGTGTGAGAGTAGATGGGGTATATATAGTCAATTATTCTCTAATTAAAATTGCCTATAGATGGCGCTAATTAGAATAAACTTTTGAGTTAATTGCGGTACTCCTAAAAGGGGTTATTATTATATTCATCAAAATATTAACAAAACCGCAATTTATTAATTAATTTTAAATATAAAAACAAATCAAGATTAGAATGACACCTAGAAAGCATTTGTAACTTCTACTCAAATTTGCTTAAAATAAACTGAGACAGTCACAATTATTATCTACTTGTTACTATAGAAAATTTAAATGGTAACATTTTGTATCCTTACATGGGCGTAGCCAGCATTGGAAGGGGGGGGCAATAATGATTTAGGGAGGGGCAAAGTAATTATTAGTTAAAATTTTAACCATCATTTTAATAAATTTTAACAAATTTTTGGATTTAGAGGGGGGAAGCCACCCCCTTCCCTATCCCCCTGGATACGCTCATATATCCTTATATTCGCTATGATTACTATTTTGACATTTTGGCCATGCCATATTAAAGGGTATCTATTGAGCTATAAACACATAACGATTATATTAAAACAGCCAATTTTTAAGTCAACGGTATAATAAACAAAAACATCACGTTGTAAAAGAAGACAAATAAATTTGCAATAGATTTATTAAGCAAACCACCTATTTAAAAACTCTGAAATTCTCTTCTTTCAAACTTAATCAATTTTTAAATTTCATGAAAGTTGGAGTAGAACTTATTTACCACATACGGCATATATTCCATTTCATCGGCCGATCCTATAAGCATGTGGTTCAATTCGTCGTAGTAATCACCGGGTATAATGCCTATGTAAATTTCATTTTATTTTTTCATGATTTTACAGGGAAAATAGTGCATGAAAGTAGCACATTACTTAAAACAGTTGTATTTAAAGATCTAATAATAAATCAAAACATAGATGAAATGACAGTTTTGGTGCGAAAATTTATTTATTCAAAATATTAAATAATATATCATATTTTGAAAATATTTAGTTTAAAAATGACAAAAACATTATTTGTTTTGGAACATCAAAATATTATCCATATATAACTCAAGGAATCCAACATGAGTGAAATTTATTGACTTACTATGATACCTCAGCCGATGTTGGGTTGGCCGTTTTATTTTCGATATAATCTCAACTAAATCGGTAAAAGTCGGTGAAACGCTCTGCTGAATATTATAAAGAAGTGAAGAATAATAATAACTTTTACCGTTAATAGTATTGAAAAAGAAAAAGGCATAAAACAGATATTTATGTTAAGCAATTTCAAAAAGTTATCTCCGTTCGATGAGTCTTACATCAATTTTCTTAATTTTTGATTAAGAACTTCAACCAAAAGTGAATAAAATTATTAACATTTTGATACAAACTTTTTTCTCGAAAAACTAACCTTAGTATCATGAGTTCTCTCGTTTTCCCCCGACTTTCCCTTGAAAACTTCCGTAAAAGGTTCAGATTTTTTCCAATCGGAAAACATTTGGCTTCCATACAGATATCCAGTTTCCTGATTAATAAAAAATTAGGGTTAGAAAATTGATTTAAAACCTACTACAAATAGACAATCCAAAGTTTAGTTTAATTATTGAAAAAGATTAAAAAAAAAATAGCCAAAACACTGATAAACGCATGCAAGGTTATTTTTGTAGACTTATGGAGCCTACGCTATTCGCAAACTTGATAAAAAATATGTAATAAACCCATAAAAAGAAAAAGGGCATTTTTAATCGAGTTTTCTTGAGACGCTTTGCATCGCCAAAATATAAGATTCGCTTTAATTATAATTTGATGTTTTTTTAATATCATTTTTTTATTAAATGAAACTATAGAAATTATATGCGAGGTAAACATTCGAAAATTGCGATAGCGTTGAAATGACAAATAATAATTCCGATTTTCTATTTAATGAAAAAAGTTTCCCTATTGTCAAGGGTATTGGCAGCTATACGGCGTCCCAATTCTTTCAGAAGGGTTAGGGTTTTAGGACCTGTTATTGTAAGGGTAGTGGTCACTATGGGGGAGAAAAGTAGTGAGGAATTAAGTTCTGCGTATTTAGCGGACTTTAATCTTTCAGAATCAACAAGGGGGTCTTTGTTTTGGTTTGAGAGAGCAAAGGCGGTCGGACAAGTGTAGTTCCAAGCTAGGCATAGCCCTTTTGCCCATGGGATGAGGGTCTGTCCATCAGGTCTCTTCTTGTCGCTAAGGCAAAGACCATTGGGCTCCAATTGGGAGGGAAAGCCCGCCTTTTTGAATGTCTTCTGTAGAAGGGCATTAACAGATGTGTGCCGTAGAAATCTGGCCTTGTTAAATTTGCAATGCAGGCCGTGGTGACCTTTTGTACCAACGGATGAGCCACATAAGTTACATTGATGAGAGGCAACTATATCACATTCTAGGCGGAGTCCTGTTGCAATCCTGAACTCGTTGTTGGAGAGTTGAAGGTCATGAGTCCGACTAGGGATGGCCTCCAACCACTCGTGGCCGGACCTTGATGCAAAACTTCTGAGCTGGTAACTCCTCAAACGATGCGCCCGAAATAAGAGTTTTAAGGGCATGGTCGTAGAGAGGAGTGTTCCAACTTTTTTGAGAGTTTGTGGTAGGGAATGGAGTGTTAGGCGAGTACAATAAATTATGCTATTTAATAAAACTAAAAAAGTCTTTAATCTAATTTACCAAGTTTGAGATAAAATATTGAAAATACACAATTTTTTAGTTAAGCTGATTTAAAATTTTGATGAAAAAGATAATATTACGAAAATTTCGTCAAAACTCCCGAATTGGAGCGTTTTGTATTTGTCGATAGGAGGTCTGAAGTATTCGCACAACTTGTTATGTTTTATATCCTCCATGGTCTTGTTACATGAAACGTAAGCTAAACGCGATTGAACCTCGTTCATGTCTGGAATCTAAAGAATAGCCAGAAATGTGTTATTTAAATCTTTATATACATATATATAAGTTTCTAATCTATTTATTGACAACAAATTTAAATAGGTTAGGTATATACTTATGAGAATAGAATTAATTTAACAAATAACATTGATAGAGATTAATAAAAAAAGGTTTGTGATAAATTAATATATGTTAAATGCATGTGTATTTTAAATTTAAGTAAGCAAAACTTATGAAGGTATGGGGGAAAAGTTACTAGAACTGATTATTATTTAGTGAATTTAAAAACAACTAAAAATTTATCAATATACAACTTTATTAATTGCAAGCTTAAATTTTATTTAGCCAAAGTTTCAATAAATTAACAATCATTAAGATTTTGATTATAATAAAATGATTATAATCCACTATCTCTCAGTTCCATTAAATCTATAAATTTTCAATATAATTTGTCTTTTTTACAATTTTTTGTCATTTAGGGGCAATAGTTTAATATGGTCTTCTAGCATGAAAGCAAATAATATTCGGACACAAATTAGCAAGGGTCATCTCATCTCCTAAATTTGTACCATTACTTAATTAGACACACAAATTATGAAAGCGCTAGCTCTAAACCATCTCGAACATTTAATTGTGTCGCAGCCAACATGGTAATTAGAGGGGGGGGCAATAATGATTTAGGGAGGGGCAAGATGATCATTTTTTGGAATTTTAGCCATAATTTTAATAAATTTTTGGATTTCTGCCCCCCCCCCCCGGATACGCCCATGCATGGCTCCCACAAAAATACCGGAACTTTAAGAGAGGACATATAAATGAAAATATAACCTTGAGTGTAGTGCCCCAAGGATACCATTTATTCCACAACAACCACCAACCGGATAACTCGTCCCCATAATTCGTAAAATCGTCCCTATTCCTACTGCCCACATCTACGGCTATTATAATTTTGGCACCCATGCTTTTGGCTACGTCGGCTATTGGATTAATGTAAATAGTGTTTTAAAACGGCTGGGTTTTGTATGGACGATCTTTGGATTTAGTCGAGTAAACATGGACAAACCAATGGTTTTTTGGCGAGCTTTTCTCAATCGACCTCTAGGCTTAGTCCATATTTAAAAACAGACCAAGTCGACAGATTCGTCTTAGTTAAACCAAAGACCGACCCCACAAAACCTAGCCGTTGTTACAGCACTAGTTAATACGAGGGATAATGAAATTGATTTACCGTACAATTTTAAAAATGTTAATTTTTTGTGTGTAAAAGATTACGTTAAAATATCGAGAATTATCATAATACAGCATCTTGAGCAGTTTATATTTGGTTTATAAAACACGAGAAAATGATTATTTTGATTAAAAGTGTCTTCGCACTTAACAAAAGTGTCCAAGGGGACGGAGCATTCAAATTCAAAAAAACATCATTATTTATCAATAAACAGGGCTTACAATTCTACATAATTAGTTGCCTACCTTTTTTAGCAATATAAAAATTGCCTAGAAAGAGTAAAAGTTGCAACACAAAATAGATGATATTCTATTAGATACAATATAAATTAAAAAGATTTGTATGTTTTAAAATTATAAATACATTTCTTCCTCAGCTATAATAAAAAACAATGAGCTCATTATTGAGGAATTTAAATAAATATCAAAGGATTCCAAATTTAAAACGTTTTATTTTGAGTTTTAAAACGTTAATTTTGTTGTTCATAATTCTCTAAAATTAAAATTATTATATAGATAATCTCCTAACCGGGTAAATTATTGCAGTATCCCCCATCTAACAACAAATGACCATCTTTGGGATCGCACAATGGTGGGAGGTAGCCCGAGAGAGACATACTCGCCCTTACGTAACGCCATAAACAACCTGTAAAATAAAAAGCATCATTCTTTAATCAGAATAAAGTCAATTTATCATACTCATATACATATATTTGTAAGCTAGACTAAAACTCAAGGTCTAAACTCAATTAAAATTCAATATATATAAAGGTGCAAAAATCAAGAAACAGCGCAACTAATGTTTATGAAAAACGCAACCGTGCAAAATGTAGGTGTTCATTAAAAATGTGGACTTTATAAACGTCTCATTGGAGGATTAATAACGCTTCTAAATGCCAGTTTTCTTTGAAAAACACTGAAGTTTCTTTTTAACTTTTATATACTAAATTTTTGCAAAATCCACTAAAACATAAAAAGGACCGGTCTTAATTTTGGTAGCAAACCCGACATTTTATGGAGAGACAACTTAGTTGAAATAACATGCTACTAATCTTATATAAGTAACTTTTTTAAGGACTTAGAAAGACGTTCTAATTTTTTTCAATACCCGTCCGTACCCGCTTTCGGGCCTGGCTTGCCCGTGCAGATCTCTAGTTAGACTAGTTTATTATTCGACACATTTATTTTTATACGTTATTTGTATTTATTATATCTTAGTCAAATTCCCGGATTTTTAAACGAATGAGGATTAAAAAAAGGTGTGGTAAAAGGGCTAATTACAACTTTCAAACTCTAACCTGAAGTGTGAAGTTTCATGCTGTAAGATGATATATCCGTCGTGACATTGAAATAAGGTATCCACAAATCTTCGATTTGCATGTCCCCAAACACGTGCTCAATGCTATCATTAAAAGCTCCCCCCGTAAACATAGCGGTATGGGGGTACGTTAGATCAGTAACTTTTTTCCATATGGAAGTCATTTGCTGGGGACGTCATTGTTTTTGAATAAAAGAGAAATAGTATTAAAAAATGGATCTGCTCGCTTTTAGCATTAGTAATTTAAAACGTTTTTATTATGTTGATGTCCATGAGTGTAGCCAAGGGAGGGGGGGGGCAGCTGCTGCCCTGTAAATCCAAAAAATGTGTTGAAATTTATTAAAATTATGGCTAAAATTTCAAAAAAGGTTCATTTTGCCCCTCCCTAAATCATTATTGCCCCCCCCTCTAATTTAATCCTGGCTACGCCCATGTTGATGTCTACTAATTAAATCTAACCCGAAAATTGACTATTAATGTGTAAATTTTGAACATTAATTGTCATATAAATCTTGCCTCTTACAAAATTAGCACATTTAACCATCTTATAAAGGGCAATCCTCTGGTGGCTTTAAAGTGACACCTGAGACTACGAACTATATAAGATAATGTTAGTTTTTAAGAACAACTTAAAGCCAATTCGAGGCTTTTTTGCCACTTTTTAAACGATTTAAACAGCGAATCTTTCAAAACAAATTCCTATCTAGGCAAATAAAAATTAAAATTTTGAGCGATATCAAAATAAAATTATTACATTGGACCATTGCCTAGCTCTTTGTGTCATTTGCACGACGTCTCTTTCTTCGGCCCACAAGGCACCCATAAAAGCCCCAATGCTAGTACCACCCACCATATCGATTGGAATTCCCGCTTCTTTAATTGCTTTTATCATTCCCACGTGAGCTATACCCCTAATATAATTGCAATTAACCATAAATAAATAAATACATGAATAAATAAAATAAATAACACACAAGTGAAAAGCGATATTTATTATGCAAAAGGCAGAGGGTTAGATTTGTATTGGTCAATGTAAAAATAAAATTTAGGCTTCACTTTTTAAACTTAAAGATATTAAAATTTGTTTTTTAATTTAGCGAATACTAGGTACATTTGATAGAAATAATTAGTACAAAATTGGCATTCAAACAAACGTTTTATTAAAATGGACAATCTTATACCCATAAGTTTGCGAAAACACATGGTAGGATATTATATAATAGGAAAAACAATTTAATTTATCACAAAACTCTTCAAATTAATGATTCACAAATTGTAGTAATAACAAAATATTTGGCATTATATATAAAATTAACTTGACATCATTTTTATGGTGTTTTACTTGGCCCCTCCACCACCGAGTACCAACGCGATAGAAGTACCGGTCAAGAAACGAGCTAAACGATAGAAATCAGAATCTGGATCTATTTTTGCCTTTGCCAAAAGGTCCGAGTAGAAATCGCTCTGTCAAATACAAAAATAATTTTAAGCTTTAGCAAAGTTAAGCATTAATAGCCTATTTAACCAGAGAGGTAGTGGTCAAACGTTTTTTTGTAACCTAAAGATATCGCTTGTTTTATATTAGATAACGGTATGAGCTTTATTAAGAGTTTCAAACTTTTTTAAAAATTCTAGCTGTGATAAATTTTGAAAAGTCTATATTTGCGAAATAAAGAGCCCTTTAATGCTAAATGTGCAAAAATCGCTAAAATTTAACGAAAAAAATCTCCTTGATTTATCCTCTAAAGCACAATCTTCTAGATTTATTCCGTATTCAACATATAAATTAGTGTTGTAAAAACGGCTGGGTTTTATTTGATCGGCCTTTGGAATCGAAACATAAACAGACCAACAATGTTTTGGTCGATCCTTCTTAGTCGACCAATGGGCTTAGTCGAAATTCGAGAAACAGACATAGGTCGACCAAACAAAACCCAGCCGATTTTACATCACTGATATACAAGGGCGTGGCAGCATTGGTATTATAGAGGGGCAATAATGATTTAAGGAGGGGCAAAATGATCATTTTTTGGAAGTTTAGCTATACTTTTAATAAATTTAACAAATTTTTGGATTTAGAGGGGGCAACTCCCCCTCTCTGCCCCCCCCCTTTGGCTACCCCCCATGCTGCTATAAATTATAAACACCCGAGTGCTTTGAGACATTAATAAATGGGCGCTCACTTTCCAAACGCTACCCGATATTTGGGAATTAAATGAAAAATTTCCATCGGGTCCATAGTTTGAGAGACCGAAAGTTGGCATAGGACTATTGTTAGCAGAAGCTAAGGTGCTGTTTGAGGCGTTGTTAGAAGATAATAGCGTTGTAGTGGAGATGGCTCTCTTTAAAAACATACGCCTCGGGCATACTATGTGATGATGAGACGAAATCCAACTACGACTATTCAACCAATCAGCAGTTCCTTTGGGAGCTTTTCTTTTGTCTCGATGCAGTATTATCAACTCTTTTTGGGCACGAACCGTTACGTTTTCCAACTGAAGTTCCAACTACGATAATGTATTACATCGGGAGATTTTGAAATAAAGTATAGTAAAATAATAGATGTGGCGAAAAAGAACTATAGCCTTAAAATATGACTATTGATAATATTTATTAAAGCCACAATCGAATAAAACAAAAGTGAATGCCTGTTTTATAAATTAAAGATTGCCTAATATTTAAAATCAAGGAGCAAATTATAGAGTTTAATGGCTTTAAAACTTCAGAAAACTCAATACACTTAAAAGAAATGTTAAAACACTTATATGTGCTTATATAAATATAGGCTATCATTTTAAAGACGCAAATTGAATTTAAAAGTTCAATGCAACACTCGCTTTCACCGAATTGCCGTAAACAGATTTAAACAATTTGCGAAAGCATTTGGTTCTAAATATTACGACACAGAGTACGTGTCACATCTTAGAGTTCAATCGATCGAAATAAAAACCTCAAAGAACATGAATTTTAATTGAACGTTTCCAAAGTAAAAATCACGAAATTTAAAATGAGGATATCATCTTTAGGTTTAACATGAATAAGATATCTTTATTGATAATATTAGCGTAGGGAGGGGGTGGTTTTTGAGTTGAAACCCCTCCCATGATTTATAATTTATATAATAATTTTATACTGTATATATAATAAAAATAAATGTTTGTTGGAATTTTACTTTTAGTATTCTTTTATCTTTACGCTATTGTCACTTTTAAACTTATAGGGAAAAAACATTTTTATCCAAAAAAATAGAACTTTGAAAATTTTATAACCCCCCCCCCCACCTTGAGGAAATCCTAGTTACGCCCATGATTGATAATAATCATTTACAACGCCTGGCAAAGGTCCATTGTCGGAGAGGGTAACAATGAGTATGCAATCAGCTTGCCTCACGCATCGTCGGGTCCAATTGGTGAGATGGTAATCGCATTGGTAAAGTACCATCCTATTGATGTCTTCCTGCTGCCCCAACCAACTCGATAGGCGATATTCGCTAAAGCTATGTCACATTCAATAAATTATGATAACGGTCTATAGTATAATCATAGACTAGGACTGCTCATCAACGCACAAAATGTGTACCCTTTTTTCCACCATTTTGAAAGGCACATTGTAAAGTGGTGATCATGAATTCGTAATTTTCGCAAATTAAATAATCTTAACAAGGTAAACAGCATTTTAAAATAATATCATTTAAAAAATACATAAAAATTCAAAATGTAAAAATGCGATTAAAGTTTGTTTAATAATATAGCGCCATCAATATTAATTGCTATTTTGTATAATATTAATTTACTGACGTTTGTTTTAATTTATAAACTAGTGAGGAAGGTAAATTGACTATTATAGGGCAAAATTACATGGTTAAAATACACCAGTTGCTCTCTTCAAAATGGAGGAAAATTTGACACACACACAATTAACCATATGCCTAGTCTATGAGTATAATCCGAAAAAATATTTTCAATTACACTTAATGGGTTATTTGAAAAATATAGAGAGTATATTATTTAACAATGTAAATAATGTAATTCAATTTTCACACAATCATAGACTAGATAGACTGCTCATGCCATATGTTCTATATGGTAAATTGTGTGTGTGTGTGTGCGTCAAATTTTCCTCCATTTTGAAGACAACAACTGATGTATTTCAATCATTTCATTTTGCGCTATAACAGTATATTTACCTTCCTAACTAGTTTAAAAGTTGGTACGAACGTCAATAAATTAATTACACAAAATATAGAAGGCGCTATATTATTAAACAAACCTTTATCACAGTTTTTACATTTTTAATTTTTATGTATTGTGTAAATGATATTTATTTAAGAATGCTGTTTTTGATATCTACCCAATTCAATATTTTTTTATTAACCTTTTTAAGATTATTTAATTTACAAATATTACTAATATCTATATAATTACTACGTTACCAGTTATCATTAAAATGGTGGAAAAAGGGTACACATTTTGTGCGCTGAGCAGTCTATCTAGTCTATGGTTAAACATTACTTTTCAAATTTCTTGAAATAACATTAATAAGAGATAAGATTTATGTTAAAATCTTAAATGCTCAAAAAAGAACATCTCTTCTTAAATTATATAAAAAATCATCAGAATAAAATATGGATTGCGTTCCCGAAAAAATAAATTATATAACATGAGAACAAGCAAAAAATGTAGAGTTTATGAGTTTTAACTGATTAAAAAACTATATAATTTAACGGTGTCAAAAAGAGATATTATTTTACCTATCTAAAGCGCCCTCTCCAAGTTCCCTCTTGATAGTGTAACTATCCAGTTTCAATGTAGGACCTACAAGAAAATATAAATTTTCAATGCTAATTTTATGTACATTTCAATTCATTTTATCAAGTTTCAACTTTTACACTATGATCACTCGATCTATTCTCAGAAGAGATTTACTAAATTTACCCCTATTAAAATTACTTTTCATTGAACATAAAGCTTTCTCAAAGGTTTTAACAACTTTATGTTTCTCAAGCCGTCTCTTGCATTTATAATATTGATTGCTCTTATAATATAAGACGACCTTTGAAGATCGTTGCGTGCAAGTTTATTTGTTAACCATTCAATAAGCCTTTAATAATTGAGAAATCTTAACAGAATAAATTTCTACTAATATTCTTAAATATATATATTTTTGAGAAATTCCTTTTTAAATTAAGACATCCAAAATTTAGCCCTAACCTATGGTGCTGAGGGCGGCTTGAAGTTCTGAAGTGAAATTAAATAAGGGGACGTCTGGTGTAGCCGGGACTATGGCAACGGTTGAAAGATTAGAAGATATGGGCCTGCTTTCTAATCCAGGCATCTCTAAAAATTGCATATAAAGGTTACTTAAATAACCCTAGTGTTTTACAAATACCTAGGTTTTGTTAATTCGACTTTTACCTTCCATGTAAATTCTAGGCTTAGTCGAATTTTTTAAAAAGAGACCAGAAGATTCAGGTCTGTTTTTGTCAAGTTGGCCATCAGCCTTAGTTGAAACAAAGGTGGACTAACCAAAACCCAGGTCCTTTTACAACACTACTTTCCACATAGAAGGTCGTGATAAAAAATACCATTTAACTCTAGGTTTATAGAGTAATTTTTCGATTTTCGACAAATTAAAGCATATAATTTCAAATCAAACAAGATATAATATGTTATTGGAGTTGTATTTTAGGATGAACCAATAAAGAGCTAATAATGATTATTAACAAATGGTGTAGACGGCCGTTTTTGAGGTATATAATAACAAATTAAACGTTAATCATTTGGTTAAAAAGTTAAATTTAAAGAAGGACTTTAATTATTACATTCTTTCTTCCATAACTTTTGCAACGTTTCACTGCACAAGTGA
Organism: Gordius sp. MW1; assembly: GCA_964036665.1. Classification (NCBI taxonomy): domain Eukaryota; kingdom Metazoa; phylum Nematomorpha; class Gordioida; order Gordea; family Gordiidae; genus Gordius; species Gordius sp. MW1. The sequence continues at coordinate 19,713,381 of OZ038530.1, forward strand.
GCAATTTTAAATAAAACCGTCTAATGTACTAATAGCCTATGGTATCATCACTAGGGCTGCACCGATATCGGTATCGGTACCGATATAACGATTTTTAACGATATCGGTTATTAATCGACCGATACCGATACTTGAAACTTTTTTTACAAATATTTTATATTTGTTAGAGCTGTATATCTATATACTTTTTAAATTAAATTTTACTTAATTGCTGTTAAATCTAATTTATTTTTTCATTGATTCATTCATTAAAATTTCTACCACCACTTATTTATATTATTATGTAAGTTAGTTTATATTTAAAATTTATAATATAATGTATTTATTTTTATATTATATATTGTATATACGATTTTTAATATATATATTATATAATATTTATCAACAAAGCATTTAAAATATTTTAAATTAGAATAACATTCTATGTTGTGTATTATTAATTCAAATGGCCTTACATTGACTTTATTTAAATTAAATTATATTTAGGTCTAAAAGCAAGTCATTAATTTGGAATTATTTTATAATTGATGAGAACTCAGCGGCGGAGACTATTGAAAAATTACTATTTATGAAAAAAAATTTGGAATATTTTAAATAAAGCTTTATAAATATTAACAAGTGTCATTTTTTTAAGATGTAAAATATCGGTATCGGTATCGGTTAAAAATTTGATATCGGTGCAGCCCTAATCATCACATCTTTATTAGCATTTTAACGATAGTATATTTGCAAATAAAGGCTTAAATAATGCTATATTTGAGGCATAGGAAAAAGGAGATTAAGCAATATTCTCAGAAATATAAAGCTCTAATGCAAGTTTTCGATCCTATGTTTGCCAGTTCCCTTTACACACAAGTCCAAGCTTTAATAAAGCTTATCAGGTCACGTTTATTAACCTGCAAACACATACTCAAAAATAATTATCATCGAAAATTTATGATTAAAGCGGTCAAAATTGAATTTACTAACCATAACCTGATCCCGTGCGAGTTTGCATCGTGTCGAATAAGCGTTGCCCTAGCAAATGTATCAATCGACTTACCACCTATCACAAAATACAAAAAAATTAAATAAAATAATAGCTTATATTAGTGTTGTAAAAAGAAATGGGGTTTGTTTACCGACGGCCGACTTAACAAAAACAGACCAAAACGTCTGGTCTGTTCTTCAAGTTTCGACTAAGCCTTGAGGTCGACTAACCGACTTAACAAAAACACACCAAAATCCGCTGGTCCCTTTTTCAAATTTCGACTAAGTCTAGAGTTGACTAAACAAAACCCAAGTCTCTTTTACAACACTAGCTATTATAGTTCACTAAACCGACTATGTTTTAATAGTAATGTTCCTTTTAATATAAAGCACTCATAAAAATAAAATAGAATTTACTTTGGGGTGATTTCGTTTGATGAGCTCGAGGAGACCCTCGGGGATTTTCGCTAATTCTGTATCTCTAAAAAACGACAAAACAACATTTTAATTATAACTTAAGATGTTTTAAGGGATAAAATTGATAATAACTTTCCCTTTATAATGTTCAATTGTATCTATAAGATAAAAGGCAAGGTTATGTACAAGAATGTTTCGATTCTCAGGACCTGGGAGCGCAATTCATAAATATACACATCTAAAAATTGTATTAAAGTGTTTCTACTTAAACTAGATATTTACGAGAGATGGTTAAAACTGAGAAAACAAGGTTAAGAATTAGATAGGAGAAACTTAATAGTACTTCAAAAACTTTATTAACTACAAATTATCTAAATTTAAAAAATCATTATTTTCCGAATCTTGCGATAAAAGAATTTGCCTTGCTCAATAATTTTTTGAGAAGAATGGATTTTACATTTCATCGTCAGTTACTTTAATATTTTAAGTAAAAATAAAAATGTAATTAACAAACACATTATAAAATTAAAAATAATACAAAATAGTATTTAACCAAAAATAAATGAATAATATTTGCCTGATTGCAATCATGGTAGAAAAGCGGGGTTTTTGCGTCAATACTTCCACCTATTTACCCAATAAATTGACTTTCCTCATAAGTAAAATTCAGACAGGCATAAATTCAATATTTAAAAAATCATATTTTAGAGTAAAAAAATTATTACAAAAAGAAATTAATTTGAATTTTTACTAATCCTAAAAGTTCGCCTCTCCCATATTCTCCCAATATCTCTTTCTTGCCATCAGATACGCCCGTGCCCACAGACCTAACGCGTCCACTTAGCACGATAATTATGCAATCGGAAGGATCACCTTGCCTAACAAAATAATCAACATTTATAAAAACGTTCTTCGTTGGATGGGGTCCCTGAGACCCCAAGTCAACGTATTCCTATTAAAAATTTTTTCGGGAAAAAATACTTTTGTTAGCTAATATTGATACACATTAGTGTTTTAAAAACGGATGAGTTTCGTTTGATCGACCTTGAGTTGTAGTCGACCTCAAGGCTTAGTGGAAATTTAAAAGATAAGACCAGAGCCGACCGTTAAGTTAGTAAAACCAAGGCTAGTCGAAATTTGAGAATTGACCAAACAAAACCAGCGGCTTTTACAACGATAATACATGTAGGTAGAATAGAAAAAAACGAGTATAATATAACTGGGATAAAAAAACATTATTCTTTTTAAATTTTCAAGGGTCAAATACAAATTATAACCATTAAAATTAAAAATCAAATTAAAAATCAACGGGTAGTTAGAATATTATTAGTAGGAAATCTGAAAATTTAGCAACTATAATAACCGGACAAACGAAGTTTCATTTACATTGTATTTAGGAATGACAAAACATATTTCCAAAAATTCTCTTAACTATTTTGATAAACGAGTGATCGTAAAAGTAATTTTCAGGCAAAAGTTGCACAATAAAATATAAAATTTCATTAAAACTATCTATATTTTCATATTAAATGTGACTGCCTAAGCTAAAATTGAGTTCTATAACTCAATTTAAAATATTAACAATTTTGTCCAAAAATGGTTAACTTCGCATAATAAGTCAATCTATAATTATTTTTAGCCACAAAATGTGACTTTAACTCTAAAAAAGTTATAAATAATTGAGACAAGTTCTAGAAATAACGCAGAAATCTTTCAATACAATTCTGTCTAATACAATTTATGCTATGTACACAGCTAAACCATTGGTCATCCGTCATTTCACCATACCCTAGCTTTAAGAAAACTGAAGTTTTTACATGTCAAACCTTCTAACTAAAAGCAAATATATAAAGATTCCAATGCGATTTTAGTTTTTCCTTATATTTTTTCCATTTTGGAGTTATTAATACAGTTCTATTCATTATAAATTTTGTAATTTTTGTCACACTAAAATTTAGCCCTATTGAACATTAAGAGGTGAATTATTCATTTCGATGCTCATGGGCGTAGCCGGCATTAGAGGGGGGCAATAATGATTTAGGGAGGGGCAAAATGATCATTTTTTGAAATTTTAGCCATAATTTTAATAAATTTCAACAAATTTTTGAATTTATAGGGGGGCAGCCGCCCCTCCGTGTCCCCCCCCCTTGGCTACGCCCATATCATGCTGTTAGGATACTGACCTATACAGCGCTCTTCCAGCTTCAACCTGCATCCAATCCAAGCTGTAATCGAGTTGGCGAAGGAAAGGTGACATTTTCACCACGACCGTTTGGGCAAAATTTAGTACGGCTCCGGGCTGTTCGTTCAGAATCCTCAAAAATTCAATAAAATTTATTATTTCCATATGCATTTATATATTCGAAAAAATATTGGTTGTCACCCAAATTATAAACACTTCTAAACTCGAATTAATAACACAGTTCAACGAGAAAAATCTTCCGGCCAACTGTTTCCAGATTTTGGTAGAGTTTTTTTGCGGTGAACACGAATATATTTTTTATTTTTTCCCTCTACGTCAAGTTTTTGAAATATTTGCTATCAAAGTTGCTAAAAACATCACTAACTTGCAAATTATACGGTAAAATTTTCATTTAATAAATTGGATTCAAAAAAAAGGGTGAGGAATCCATATATCGATCGTACTCAACAGTCTGCATTTGCATTTTCGTTCATTAGCTCTAGCGCTCTAACTTTAAATATAATTATAGTCCTGACAAAAAAATAATCAGCGCCAAGGAAGACCCGCGTTGCTCATGTTTAGACGACAGTTTTTAGCCACATTTATTGTTAAAAGCAAATAATGCTTTAATGGAGTGATCATAATCGCATTATTCAATACCAATTTTTCGCATATGTTTTTAATATATACCATCCAGAATTGATTTCTAAGCAATAAAATTATATTAAAAACTTAAATTTATAGGTAAAATGGTGGTTTAAAACTAAGTGTAACAATATTTTTCCTATGTTTTTTGCAGCGGTAAAATATAGTTCAGGCGCTACTTTTTCGAGCAGCTAGTGATGCATGTATGTAACATGCATCTTCATAAAACAGCGTCAAAATTACGGGTTTTTTGCAAAACGTGTCCTAATCTATATTTTAATTTAATAAATTCAATAAAAAAATGCTATTTGTAGTAAAAAGAGGCTTGTAAGTAGTAGTGTTGTAAAAGGGGCTGGGTTTTGTTTGGTCGACCATTTGTTTCAGTCGACTAAGCACACCAAAGGTATAATCCTTTGCTTTCTCTAAGGAAAATAGTCGAAAAACCCTTTTGTCTGTTTATGTTTAGTCGACTAAAAAAGGTCGACCAAACAAAACCCAGCCGTTTCAACATTAGTAAGTAGTGTGCAACTTTGTAAAAGTACTGTTTTTCGCAAAAACTTACTTAATCTATAAATTATTTTACCTAATATAAATTATCTTTGTTAATTTAGTATAGTAGTAAATACTCGTAAAATTGAGCTTTGCTAATCACCACGATCCAACTTTTGGTCCGAGCGGTTATTGTGAAAATTGAAGCTTCACCGGTTATAACGGAAAGGGCGTCAACAAATTCCCCTTGTCTCACCAAGAAAACACAGACGGCACCCTCTTTGAAGTTCGCCGACGCCGGGGACATCAAAGAACCTCGCCGCCTTTTAGGACCACCCTCGTCGTCGGTATCCTTTGAGGTCGAGGGTGCGCCAAAGTCGGCATCCCTTTGATCATCGGATAAATCATCGGAATTATCATCTTGTCCAAGGATTGAAGGGTTATAAGATGGATCTTTTTGCCAAACCGAAAGAATTCCAGCCACCACGAACATTAAAGAGACATCCTATTGCGTTGGAGGAGGCATAGATTTATAATACAATAGAATGGCAAAGGCATGGGCATAGAGAGAGGGGGCAGGGGGGGGGGCGGAGGAGTTAATAAAATGAATTTTCAGCATTAAGATATACTTAATTTTTAAGGGGAAATAAATGTTTCAACCTTAAAAGGCACATATGAAAAGATTATGCTTAAATGCTATAGACATAGCAATTAATAAGTTTATATTTATAAATTACAATTATTCTTCAAGTGCAAAAAAAGGCTCATATACTTCATGAACCGCGTAGCCAGGTTTGGAACTAGAGGGGGATCCAAATGAGGCAAAATGAAGACTTTTCAAAATTTTAGCCATAAATATATTGAATTATGAATTTTTTGATAAGGGGAGAATTAGCCGTTCCCTGTCTAAGCCCATGTCGAGCAAGATATAAAATTTAAAAAGAATGATGAAATCTAAAGAATAAATTTTTGTAATAAAAAATCAAAACATTTCAAGATAAAAAAATATTATTAAAATCAACTTACACAACTGTCTTGTTCCACCAAAACAGTCCCGGCTGTGACGCAGCGCAATTTTAGCTTACTTTTTAAAACATCCATCTCCTATAAAAGTATAACAATAACTTTTCCCAAAATTAATAAGAGGTTTCCTAACGTTAAATATAAGAGGCCTCACGCAGCGAACAAATTAAGGCGTAATCATTTAGAGTTTATTAATCGATAAATAAAATTTTTAGCTAATATGAGGAACCACCATACGTTTTAGGGCTTGTCTAATCGTGTTTATTTCAGAAAAAAAGGCGCTAACCATATCTAGAGAAAGCAGTGTTTTTATATCTTCCGCTGCAGCATGTAGGATTTCATCCTCAACTTCATTGATATTTGGGGTTGATTTGGATCTCGAATCTTTCAGCGGGATATCTTTTTTATTAACCGTGGTCGCCTTTCATCATCAAACATAATAAAAGAAGTATTGCAAATTATTACTAAAAGTTTCATAAATTATATTGAAAATTACAAAATATCTCGGTCGGGCCTGGCTCTGGAGACCAAAAATAAAAAAGGCATTCTAGTCTAGGGCCTGGCTAAGACAAATCAAAAATTTAAATAGCTGTCATAAATTATTCTACTTAAACATAGTAGTTTTCCATTGTAAATAAAAGAGATGAACAGACAAATGGACATTTTTCCTAGAGGAGTGCCATAAATTGCATATCAATTAACACACCAAAATTGGCCAATAAAATTTCTTCCACGCGCCAATTATTAATTATGTTAAATTTCAAAAAAAAAAGTTATCATCAACTAAAACAGCTATACCACAACTATAAAGAGTTAAAACTACCTAAATAGCGTTGGCAAATGACTTATAACCAAGCAAAATTAAAGTACAAAAATTGTATTCACGGTTCATGGTTTTCAGAGTTAAAAATGGATGAGTATTTTAATATTATAATGACGAATGCTTTATCGTATGGATGGACCAAGTATTCGTAATTATACAATTGATGAAATTTTTTTTGGAAAAGTCGATAAGCTGCATTTCCAGTGGCGTAGCTAGGGGGGGCCCAGGGGGCCCGGGCGTGGGCCCCCGGGCCCCTTCCACCATTTTTTTTTATCTTAATTAAGAAACAATATAAAGATTATTATTAATGTTTCTGAATAAAAGTTTTAATTAACGAGTTTCAAAGCCCAAATATTTGTTTAATAAATGCAATTACAACGGTTAATAGCCTAATATTAACTTTAAACGATATTAGAAATGAGGACCACTATCAAATTCTTTATAATAAGGCAAAAGATTTAGCTGCAATTTTTGATTTATTACCTTCTAAACGTATTAAAAAACCAAAAAATATGACACATTTTACTCTTTTGAATCTACTAATTCATTAATTGATTTCAAAATTGATTTATATTATCCTATCATTGATAGAATAATAGCAGAATTAAAGATAAGATTTTCGAAAATTAATTGTAATTTATTTAAGTCCTTGGAGGGTTTAAACCCTTCATCCTTTTGCGATAAATCTTTTTTTTTCAGAAATAATTAACCATTATGAATTAAAACTGGAAGACGGCGAAATAAATATGGCAACATTTTTTGTAAAACATTATAACTCTTTATCTTCAAATAAAATAAAATGCAATGATATTTTTTCACTTATTAAAATTTTGCCTTCAGTAGTGTTTCCAAAATGTATTATTTTGCTTAAAATAATTTTAACTATCCCAATAACTTCAGGTTCATGCGAAAGATCGTTCTCACTGCTAAAACGGATTAAAATTTATCTTCGTTCCACAATTGGACAAGATAGGTTATCTTACTTACCTTTATTGAGCTTAGAACATGACTTTATAAATGTTATTCCCCCGGATGATATTACAAATTCGTTTGCAACATCGAGTAAAAGGCGAACTACTATTAAAAGACTAATTTTAATATTTAATGAAAAATTATCTGGGCTTTTAAACTTGTTTTAAACTTTTTAACACTTTCAAAATATATTAAAATATTATTAAATTTACGAAAATTCCATCCTGGATTCAATTTAATTGCCCTCTCACATGCTTATTGTTTAACATATCTTGCATATTTTTATGTACCACATGCACATATAAAGCCAATAGTTTTCCAAAAAATTGTTTGTACACCATTTTTTCCCCCTTTTTAGTGATATCCCATCATAAGTTTGATAAATTAATATTAATAACCAATTCCTGCATTTTATAGACAATTGTTAACGCATCAAAACTTTCAAGGGATAAAACTCCTAAAAAATCATTATGTTTGTCTTTGGACGCTAAGTTGTTCTGTGCATCTCACATCTCTAATTTCATCTAAAATTGTCAAATAAAATTTTGATTCGTTTAATTTTGACAGAATATTTTTAGGTTCATTTAGCCGTTAACTTTATTAGTTCTTTTTAATTCTTAGGGGGTGAAGGGGGGGGGGGGGGGGTTGTGCAAATATATCTATAATATCAAGGGGCAATAACTTCTAAATACTAATATTAATTTTTTATATCTTATGTTATAATTGCGCCTTTTGAGGATCTAACCTAAAAAAGGCTTTTAAATGTTCTCATTCTTTTCCTGATATAAATGCTGCCTGAAAATGCTGCCAATATTGCATATGTAAAATTAAAATTTGTTATATATATGGCCAAGATTCTTTGGGTTGTGGCAATAATTTTTATAAAAACTTTGTTATATAGTTTTTTAACTATTTGTATTATTTTTTAAAATGTCAACGATTTCTTGTCAATATCCCCGTTCCACTTTTACCCTTACAAACTTATTATACCATGTGAAATTTTCTACATTGTTTTAACTACATCACTTTGTTTTATTTATGAATAAATTTTATTAATTTTATGCCCTATAAACATGAGGGGACATATTAGTGCGATATAAATAGAAAAAATACAGAAAGTAGTAGCGGAATTTTAAGTTTGTCCAACGTTTATGAAAGAAAAATTTTTTAATTGCATTTGACCCATGGTCGTATTTAGGTTTTGGATGGGGGGGGGGCAAAACATATCTTTTATTCTTAAAGGTGTGGGTAGGAAAATTTTTCTGTCCCCCCCCCCCTATTTGACCAGCTCAGCCCCCCCAAGGCAAAAAGGCTAGCTACGCCACTGTGCATTTCGTTATTTAATCCTTTTATATAAGCCATTCCTGTTTCTTATTTTATATTGTTCATCAAAGCTAGGACAAATTAAAGGCGAAATGATCTTCGAGATAGCCGAGAGCCGAAAAAACTGAAACTAAAAGACTCTTTTAATATAGATGCGATTTAAATTAAACGTTTTCTTTTGGTGAAATTATTATGAGTCCCTATTTATTTGAAACATTTTAAAAAAGACACAAATAGGCAATAACCATGTTTATTTAACAAAGCCGCGAGGACAAGACCTATAGCTTTATGATTTTCATATGTACACTAATAGAAAAATTATCCCCTGCATTATTAACTAAATATTCCATTCAAAAATATTGTTTGAATTAAGTGGTCCATCCAGCAATAGCTTTAGATTGTTATACTATAGATGGCGGAAAAGCTAGGATATGTCAGGGCAAACTCGGTTCAAAATTTTCAAATTCAGCGTTTTTAAAATACTTTTAATTATACTATGCATTTAACATGGGTGTAGCCAGGTTTGGATTAGGGGAAGGACGTTTAAAAGTTCAATTAGAGGGGTGCAAAACATAAATTTTTTTTTAATTTTTCAAAGTTTTTGCATTGAAATTTTGTTTTCTCGTAATTTAGGCTCCCTGACTACGCCCATGGCATTTAACAAATGATTCTTTTATATTCTTTAAGGAGCATATCCAGTAATTTACTATCTCAACTTTATCCCTGAATAAAAAAATGGGAAATTAACCTGGGCAGGCTTGGTTGTGGGAGTTTTGAGAGCAGCTTGGGCCAAACTAAGGCTGCCTTTATGGACTCGGGAGAAGGCCATATCGAAATCGGATATCTTTTGAGAAACGTATCGACCCCCCGGCATTTGGCCCACGAATTTGCTCACCCTCTCACCGATGACTTTGGGTAAGGCGTCTAAATTTTATCTTATTTTTTACTAAAATGCTTTTATTAGGTAAAAATGAACATAAAATATACATTAAACGAGCATATAATAATATAAAAAACTATTGATCAAATTCGTCAATAGCCAAAACTGGCCATATATCAGATAAAGATTTGTAATTGTATTTAGCTATTAAAATGCCGATATTTTGACGCAAAATGAGGCTTTAGGGGATCTGTTTCCTATTGATTTAAAAAATGCTAATGCTTTCTTGCCGAAGTGGTTACAGTTACTTAAAATTTTTTAAATGAATTTTAAACAGGCTAAAAAGTGAGTAGCTAAGATAGATAAAAAAAATTTTTAAACATGTAATAGAATTTGATAATATTTTTTGTTCTCCCTAATTCAAATTCTGGTTACGTCTGTGCAACTATATACTAATAAAAAAATTAATTTATGGGCGTAGCCAGCATTAAAATTAGAGAGGAGGGGGCAATAATGATTTAGGGAGGGGCAGAATGATCATTTTTTCAAATTTTAGCCATAATTTTGATATATTTCAATAAATTTTTGGATTTAGAGGGGAGCAAACCGCCCCTCCCTGCCCCCCTCGCTACGCCCATGGCTCTATTTATTTTGTTGAATAATATTCAGATGCTAAAACTTAGGTATAAAAACATAATTTCTTAGCGTTCTCATTATACATTTCCCCATAACTTATTTTTAGCACAAGTACGCATACTAAATTCATTCAATCCTAGGCATTATTAGTTTTTGTATGCAATCCATTTTTGGCCCGGTTATGGGTTAAACCGTTTGTAACTAGTTGTGGATATGCATGCAAATCTTTAAAAAATATTGATTTAAACTACTTTCTATAAATATATTAATCGATTTGTCATTGGTTGATCATGACTTTTTTGGTTTTTAATCTAAGACGTTATGATCGATATTTTTTTCCACATATTATACTTTTATTAGCTAGTTTGTAGTCCATATATATTTATTCAAATAAAAATAGCAAAACAATAGGCAAAACTCCGGTAATTTTAAAATGAATTTAAAAAAGTGACATTATTAGCAAAATTTGAATGAAAAAAGAAAACTAAGCCATAAATAAATATAATACCCTAATACAAAATAAACCACATCTTTTATCAACAGCACAACCGCAGATACCTTTTCTTTATTAAGGGAAAAATCTGATATTTTTCTTACTTTTAAGTATACCACTGATTGCCGATGGAATAGCCTCGGGCACTGCTGGACTGGAGACTTCATTTTCAACTTCTTCTAATCTAAGATCAAGTGCAAATGTCAGGGCATCAGAATCTTCGGTATCTAACATAAAATTACAAATCATTTAAACGCTTTAAACTTCATTTTGCCCTACACAAAACGTATAAAAAAACTTTGCCATTACAACTTTGTAGAGTCACTACGGCACCCGGTCAAAATAGCAAAAAAAGCAGCCAAATTGGTCATGATTGATCAAGAATGGTCAGGATTTAACATAGAATTTAAGTTTTAACCTATAATTATGCAATAATTTAGGGTTAGGGTTATAATTATGCAGTACTTTAGGGTTAGGGTTGGGTTTATTGTTTCGACTTTTTCTGCTACCTTTTCATCATTCTGCTACTTTGACCCCGATTCGTCACTACCAAACCAAGTGTCCTACTGCCCACATATTTAAACTCGTTAACAATAATACTATAGACTGGCTAACAGTTGATTATGCACTAATATTTAGAAATTAATATCGACCTACATTGTAAGTGATTTTCTAAATCTTAGTTATGCTGTGAAAAATTGCAAAAGTTGTGGAAGAAATGGGAATGAGAACATTAAAGAATTATCTTTCAACACGTTAGTTCAACATTTAGTAATTATTCCCCAAGTCAGATATGCCGGTGAAAACGTTCATAAAAATAAATTAAATTAAAACACAAAGCAATACCCAATTTTTTATGGAAATTCTTAGGATTCGCTTGATTGGAAGCGCCTAATTTTATCTTCTCACGCACGGGTGTAAGTCCCTTTTTGGGCCGAGTTTGATTAATTTCGAGCCCAGTTCCAACACTACCACCCAACGATTTCCGCCCATGTTCCAGGTGTCGACCAGCCGAATTTTGTCCATAATAAAAATGGGCGCCCCTAGGCTTTTTCCCATGACCAAATTTATACATCGGTTGTTGATGTGAAAGGGGAGACTTAGCTTTCAATCGACTGAGATCCTCTTCGCTGCTCGAAACAGCGTTTCTGGCAGCAAAACTTCCATGGGAAATTAATTACAAAGGGTAATAAAAGAAATTATAGAATCGTGGTACTCAAAACTATAGAACCTTAATATTGGTAGGTGAGGCAAAAAAATTGTGACTGGATGGTAAAGGGCATCCCAGAACTAGTATTGCTGTTATTTTAAAGGAACACCATGGTAAAATTTGTAAGCATAATATTTTGGCTTTAATACGTAAATAGCTCTATTAATTTTCGATATTAACTAAATACTATGCAATTTATGGGCTCGTTTTTGGTTGTCCGTCCTGTCCTGTCCTGTCCAACTTGGCTATTTAATAATCGCTATGCAAACTTATACGGGTTTTTAATGGCTGTGAACTTATGCTCCTCTAAAATACTTTTATTTTGCTTTCGCATATAGGCCAGCTAATCGTTGGTTGGCTTAAATTTTTTCGACCTCGCCCGGGGCCATTCTATTTTTGTTTTTTGGCCTGACTCATTACCTTTATATATACCTAATATTCTCCCCTATTTGTCTTACAAGCTTGGGGTCTGAGAGACCCCATCTGACGATGGGCTACAAAGAAATCATAAACATTTTTAAGCTCCCATAACAATTTCATAGCCTAAAGGTTCTTTTTTCCTTTTTAAAAATGATAAAAAAAGCCAAAAATCATTTCTAAGCTCCAACTAAAAGTCCTTTATCCCAAATGAGTCTGACTAATTATAAGAAAAAAACTTGATTGACCTATAATTTTAACGTAGCCCCCCCCCAGTCGTACATTAATACAAAAATTTTCAAATATAAATTTAAAAAATTAATTTACTTTTCTTCGTCGGTGTTAAATTGTCTTGTTTGGGCGAATGTCGAGGGATGAATATAGCTTCTACGACGATGCGTTTTAAGCTTTTCCGCGCGCCACACGTGATTGTTATGATGCATCCCTTTCAAAACGAAAAGACTCTGCACTTTTAAGGGTGTAGATGGCGCTAATATATCTTTTTCCCAAAAACCCTAAAAATCATATGAATGCATGTCCGAACTAGCTTTTTTAAAACGGCTGGGTTTTGTTAGGTCGACCTTTGGTTTGACTAAGACTAAGGATCGGCTCTGGTTTATGTTTCAAAGTTCTAAGAAAAACAGCGAAAAATCTTTGGGCTGTTCATGTCTAATCGACTAAAACCGGAGGTCGACCAAACAAAACCCAGACGTTTTTACAACACTAGTCCAAACGTATGATTGCCTGCGTGACTGTTAAGATCATAGACTAATAATACGAAGGACGTGTCAACACATGGGCGTAGCCACCATCGGAATTAGAGGGGGGGGGGGCAATAATGACTGAGGAGGGGCAAAATCATAATTTTTTGAAATTTTAGCCATACTTATAAAAATTTCAACAAATTTTTTAAAATTTAGAAAGGGGGCAGTCGCCCCTCCCTGCCCCCCCCCGGCTAAGCCCATGTATGGTATAACTAGTCTGCGGTTGGTGGGATATTTGAAATAACATCTTACTGGATTGAGCAATTCTGCCGTTAAGCCTAAATGAGAATTGAGCGCCAAGAAAGTCACCCTTTGCAATCGAACCATTATAATCTGAAAGCGTGTATATTTATGTTAATACTTTGATATAAAGACATTAATATATAAAAAAAACTAGTGTATAAAATTAGAAATTATTGCACTGTTTTAAAAGGTTAGTAGTTTATAAACTACATAATACAATTCATTTCCTTTAAAATGTGTAATATTTACTTCAAAATGTGTATAAAACTATGTAGGGTTATGGGTATTTACTTGGACGAGTCTGACCATGCTTTGTGGATATTTTTGAAATATGTTTTGCAACGCTTTAACCGGCAATCTAGAAATGGCGATATTAATTTTCAACTTAAAACATGCTGATATATTAACCCCCTGTTTTAGTCCTTTTGGTTATATTTCTTAACCCTTTCCCCCTAGGTCTAGCTTCCTTATTCCCCCGTAATTAAATTTCTAGGATATTTTTCAAAAAAGACAAAATCATTGTTTTCATACAAAATCACAAATGAATTTAACATCCTCTAGACTGGGTTTGAAATTAAATTTATAAAATAAATAGGGTCCACCCCTGAAAAAGTCATGGGCGTAGCCAGGAGGTGGCAGGGAGGGGCGGCTGCCCCTCGTAGTCCAAAAAGTGGTAGGAATTTTTGCAAATTATGGCTAGAATTAAAAAAAATTGTTATTTTGCCCCTCGTTAAATCGTTATTGCCCCCCTTATAATTTCAATGATTTCTATTATAATGTTAAAAATATTTGTAAGGGCAATAAGAAAATGGTGTCAACGTATTTGACAGTAGTCAGTTATAACATTTTACATATTGAAATACCTGGCAGATAAATCTTCAAAATATCACAAACTTAAAATGTCTATCTGAATTTAAGATTAGTCAATATGCTTCACATAATTATGGGATGCATAAGCAAATATTAAACGATAAAATTTAGGGATACAAAAAATGGCAATAAGGCTTCATTAACAGTGTTCACGTCTTGTGACTTAAATTAACTAAAAATGGACTCGATTTGATAACTTACAAGAAAGGCATGCAATCTACGGGGATAATAAAAATTCAATATTTTATTTAAAAAAACATCGTTTTTAATATAACCTGAGTACGATTGAATCGACTGCCGCCTTAGCAAATACCGTCTCGTAAACCGCGTTGTTATTCTGTTCAAATACAAAATTAATTAAGACAGGACACGACAGGACAGCCAAAAGCGAACCCATAAATTGCATAGCAATTAATTTTAATTCATTTATAGATATAAGACTTAAAATGAAAATATTATAATTTTACACGTTGGTGTTATTAAACAATGTAAATTATGATTTAAACAGTATTTGGAATTAGGTTTATATATATAACTATTTTAACCAGATTTCGGACCAAATGGATATGTCCCAGACATTACTTATTTTAAAAAAAACTCTAAATTCAAAAATTAAATAAATAAATAAATAATCAAATAAATAAAAAAGAAATATTTACTGATAGTCCGTCCAACACGCTAAGCAAGCTGTAAATGGTGTCTCCGGCATTAGCTTTCTTAGTTATAGCATGAGATCCGTCCTAAATCAATGCAAATCACACTTAAAATCACTATAATGCAACAATAAATAATACAAACATGGGCATAGATAATACTAATTAGGGTGGGACAAGGAGAGGCGACTGCCCCCCTCTAAATCCCAAAAAATGTTTATAATTATGGTTAAAATTTCAAAAAATTACCATTTTGCCCCTCCCTAAAATATTAGTGCCCCCTTTTAATTCTAATTTGAAGTTTTATAAGTTTATCTAACTAGCAACTCTTTTGTTCTCATGCTAAAATATAATAATGTACAGGCATATATCCATTTATTTTGCAATACAAGTTGAAAAATGCCGTAGTAATATAAACTAAAAAAGGTTAAGAATGACCATTTTCGCACCTTCAACCTCGTTTATCTAAAAAACTGGAGGTTTTGGGGAAAAACTGAAAACATGTTTTTATTCAGCGCAAACTTGTCTATCATAATTATTGGTCTTACAGCGGGATGGAATCATAGAGTCAATATTTGCAGACGTGTGTAATCTGATTGAGTAGAATACAGGTTATCATTTGAAAATAAATTTTTTAAAAACTGCTAGGGTCCAGTTTAAAAATTCAGATTTAAAAAACGGGTCGAGAAGTCTTATAAACATATTGCCATAAATGCGTCAATCCTCCATAAGCTTGCTATGTATGACTTACTAGGAAACAGAACAAACCTAAACAAAATAATAATATTCTATCATCGATCAATAGGAGTGTTGTTATTCAGCGCGTCATTTAAGACCTGCGCTGAGGGATTAAACAACCTTAGTACCATCACAACATATAAGAGTTTAGCGTGAGATGCGCTTCCCTAGTGTAAAGTCCCCCCTTCTTTAATAATTCCCTCCTAATGGTCCTAAATCCTGCATAAAATTATAATGAGGCAAACGTTGTTAATTTTACAGCACCGCCACATGTGACGGATTTTCTAGCTATATTTCTGAAGCTCAGATTACTTATACCATGACTGCAGTTTGACATCAACAACTAGCTAACACCCCGTAAGCAGGAGACTATCAACGTGGGTGTGGCTATTTTATGCACATCTTAATATCACTTTAAGGGCTTGTCTTAATATCGGATTCAGATTCAAAGCGCGCGAATTTATCTTTGTCTAAATATCCTATTCAATTTCATGGGTCAAACTAGGTTTTAATTATTAATATTTTATTTTTCTGATAGTTAAAAACGTTTTTTTTGTTTATTTCAACTCTTGAGATTAAATCCAAACTTTGCTGATACAAAAACATACAACATTTAAGCTTAGGAAAAATTTTGCATCTTACAAAGTAGCTATTATGTAATGCGTCTGAAATGTAATCTGCTGTGAATACGAAGTTAAGACACGGCTATGTTATAACCCGTACGACGATTTTCGCAGCGCAGCAAAATCCGATATTAAGACAAGCCCCAACAGACGCCTCAGCGCATTACTTGCCAATAGTGAAATTTATATAGAATTTAGGTGTCTTACGGCATCTAAAGCGTAAACTTTGATTTGTCCAGTTTGAACCACGTACATGCTCTCATCTTTTTGTCCAAGGGATATAAGGAATTGACCCCTCCTCACGCTAACAGATTCAAAATGACGACACAATTCCAAGAAAACCGGCTTTTCGAAATGTCCAAAAACCCTATGTATATTTTGAATAAAAAAATATTTTTATTTTATTTTATTAATAACGTGGTTGAACGAAAAATTCAACCGGCAAACTGTTTGCCGATTTTGGCAGAGTTTTTCGCGGTGAACATGATTATACATTTATTTTTTTGTCAAGTTCTTAAAAAATTTGCTGTCAAAGTTGCTAAAACGGCGATTTTAGCGTTTTTTAAACGTCAATAACTTGCAAATTAATCGGTAAATTTTGTTATAATTAGTTGTTGATTGTAGTGTTGTAAAAACAGCTGGGTTTGGTCACTTTGATCTGCTTACAAATTTCGACTAAGCCTAGCGATCGACTAAGAAAAACAGACCAAAAAATCTTTGTTGTGTTTAGGTTTAGTCGATTAAAACCAAAAATCCAGCCGTTTTTACAATATTAGTTGACTGGTGTAATTATAGCGGCATACAGTTAAGTTTTTCATATAACGAAGCTGTTTTAAATGGAGATTGCAGGAATGATCAAAAATATAGTTAATTAAATTAAAACTGAGCAAAACTTAAAGAAATACTTGGAAAAAAATTATTCTCATATTTAATTAACTTAAATCAAAATATATAATTAATGACTTAAAACTTAGCAATTTCTAAAAAAAAAACACAAACACAATTGAGGATTGTTTTTACAGACAAGAGCAAATGTATAGAATTGTGGGTGAAAACTAAATATAGTTGTTTATGCCTAGTTGAAAGAATTTTAAGTCTCATTTGTGTTTTCATAATATTTTTTAATAAATTTCAATTTTATAATTAAATTAAATCAAAAGCATCAAACAAAAACTTATATTTAAAACAAATTGGTTATCATTTAAATCGAAATGAGGGTAGTAATGTTGCAAAAACGGCTGGGTTTTGTTTGGTCGACCTTGGTTTAACTAAGACTAACGGCGGTCGACTCTTCTGTTTAAAAAATTCGACCAACCCTTTTAGTTGACTAAGAAAAATTGACAAAAATCTTTAGTCTGTTTATGTTTAGTCGACTAAAACCAAAGAACGACCAAACAAAACCCCATTTTTACAACTCTAGGGGGTAGTCAAATAACTTACGTCAAAACCGTTTAATTGCAAAGCCATGTATATGTACATTATATATATATTAAATATTTATTTCTTACGCTTCGCAATAAAACGATATTTTATATAATTATCTGGTTGAGTTAAGGACTCGAAAATGTTTGTGAATATTTGATATTGCACTATTAAGTGATTTGTCAATAAACGATGTTTTTGTTAATATTATCGTTTAAAAAAAACAAAATGGCGGTTAACTTCGCGATTAAAAGATTTTTGCGATAATCCAATTTGCGATTAAGAAGTTTCGACTGTAATACATATATTTATTAATATAACTATATGTAAAAAAATTTAATTTGATGGCTTTGTCAAAATTTTATAAAAATAGTTAAAATTTAAAGCAAATAAAACTGAACGTAGAAAACGATTTTAATAATCTTTAATCTTATAACACTTTTTTAAGAAATTAAATTTTTGAAATAAAGTTCATAAGCCAACCCAAATTAAATTCATGCATCCACTTTTTTCAAAATCAACACAGGCAATAAAAACTTATATCCTATTAGGTGACAAGGTCAACCATCAAAATAATAGAAAGCTTATGGTTTTTTTTTTAAATATTAAAACATATTCAGAATTAAAACTAAAAGCACAGTAGAAAGCTTAACTTCGGATTAATCTGAGCACAATTTATAATGTTTTCTAAGTATTATCTAGGCATAGTATCTTAAAAATCTAAACAAAGAATATTTTGAAACAAAGTATTTTAGATGAAAATACAAAAATACATGGGCTTAGCCAGGTTTTAGATTGGGGGGGGGGGCAAGCCGCTTCAAAATTTAATTAGAGGGGGGCAAAACATAAATTTTTTTAATTTTTCAAAGTTTTTGCATTGAAATATATTTCTCGTAATTTAGGGGGGGGGCAGCCCCCTGGCTACGCCCATGCAAAAATTAAGGTCAGAATAAATACAAAGCATCTTATTTTTTTTTAAATTTTTAAATTACTATTAACAAAAATAATATTTATGTTTAATAAAGAATTAGTATCTATACATGGTTAAAAATGTTTGAATAACTTTACTGATACCTAATTAAATTATAAACAAAGTTTACTGTATACTCTTCAGCATAAATATGACCTCTTCTGGTAAAAAATGTTCATTTCTATTAGAATCTAATATATCCTCCTCATATGCTGATGGTGGAGGCTCCCTTATCATAATTATAGGTTTTCCATCGTTGTTTTGCTTGAGACTTATAAGGCTTAAAATTTGTAAAATTAAATATTTTAAAGTATAATATTTTTTTACAATAAAAGTTTAATAAGAAATAAAATTGCCTGAGTATTTAAATAAAGTGTATATTAAAATGGATGGAATTCTATGTGAAGGTCAAAGGATATATGTTCAGAAAAATTTACTTGGCAGCAAAGATTAAACTAGGCAAAAACAGTTATTTTATGGCCTTAAATTTAGTAACATATGGTTAAGGCATTAAGTATTAATTAATAGTCAACAAGTGTATGGTTAAAAACTAATAACATATTTAAAACAATTAATAATAGTAGAATTAAGTACCCTTTGGCAAGTTTAGACATGATATATTTTTTCATTAAACAGTTTTTACCCAAATGATCATTTTTCATTTCTTTCATCTAATAGTATATAATATCTATTAAAAATATAATTACCTTTCTCAAGATTCTTTTGCCATAAAACAACATTTTATCTCTTTTTCTAAATCTTAATTTTGGTGGACCACTTTTAATTATATCAGAGGCTAAAAGATTATAAATTGACCATGAATGCAAAAAAATACTATTTTGCTTTAATTTCTTAACAAAATACATAGTCAGTAAAATCAATAGAATCGAAAAAATAAGCCCACTAATCCAATACCAGTTGCCCTACGATTATAAAATATATTATGCGCTATATAATTAATACAAAGACATCTATTTCAGTTAAATATATTTTCATTTTTCACGCAAATTCGGTATCGTTTCAAAATGTCACAGTCCAAACCTGATGCATACAAGTATGATATTGGGGACAATCGTGGGTTTTAATTATAATCTTTTCCAAACACAATACCGTTCATATGTAAATCTCACACTTAATTTTAAAGAAATGCATTCAATTATATCCAAAATTTGAATTATAGTCTTAGTTATGACCTTGTTAGACCTAGGTTTATCTATTAATACTAACCATATAGTTCAAAATATCTTATAGGCGAAACAGTTATGCCTTAAATATCCTATTTATTTAGGAAAACATTTGTTACATCCCACTTAATCAATTTTTATATATCTGATTGTTTTTTATGCTCTGATAAATTTAGACCATTTACACGTCCCTCAAAGAAATAGATCGTAAAGCAGGCGCGTACGTAAGGGGGCCGAAAGCGGGGTTTTTCTACCCCCTTGACCAAAATAATTTTTTGATTAATAAATAGATTAAACGGGTTAAAATATTATACTTTAATTGCATAAAAGATTTTGAGACACTTATAAAAGCCTGGAAACATAATATATACATTCAATTTTTCGAATTAATTTTCGACTAAAAGCTCGCAATTTTCTACCATTGATTGTAAATTATAAACATATTTTTTTTATCTTAACACCGTTCATTTGGCTATACTAAAAAATGTTAAGTAAACAGATTGAGTGACTGTATAATTTTGCGCTTATTAGCAACTTGAGATTTTTTTCAGATCAAACTCATATAATTTTGCTTTGGTTTCCGTCATTATTTTACCTACTTGATAATATTTTCGGTCAGTTGAATAACTTGCATAAGGTCCATGTATTTTTTTAAGGTATAAAAGCGATAGTAAATGCTCTATTTAATGAAGAGAAGAGATTTTTCCAAAGCTGGTTATTTAGCGCCTTGAAATCTCGCATATATTATACGCGAAGTTTATTTTTGTTACATTATAAATAAAAGTGTCGAAAATTTTTTTGAATTTTTCCTCCCCCTTGAGAAAATCCTGGCTACGCGCCTGTCATAAAGGGTATACAGTAGGCTTTTATTTGCCTTGCCTACTTGTTTGTTCAGCCAATAATTATACTAGAATTACAGCTTTAATATGTTAAATCGTCTAATCTAGGCTTTGCCTAAAATATGCATATGATCATATTTTAAGTGATAAAGCATGACGTTATAAATTGTAATTTGTTTGCTCAAGATTGAGATCACTAAATAGAGTTATACTCATGATAGGAAATAAGGATAATCTCAAAGTCAAGATTGGAATTTTATACTGTGGTATTTAATTCACCACTTTAGTAATGTTTAAACTATTGAGTTAGGAGAGTAGAAATTTATTATAACAACAGGGAATCAAACAAACATATAAGCGAAACGCGAGCGAATGTTAATAATATGAACCGAGGAAATTGGAGGAAGATAAAAACATATGTGTTTCGTCGACTTGCTACATTCTCAATGTTCATGTCGCTACAGATATTCTCCCCCTAGATTGTTTGGAGTAACACTAAACGATCGATTAGGTGGACACCATCTCGCCTGTGTATCACTTGTATTGGCAAAGTCTTTTGGGCCAATGGACATGTCTGCCACTGCGAGTGGTTTTGACTGGTTGTTGTTCCTGCTCTGGTTCTTGTGAAATAGGTTTCTTGAGGGAGGTTTCTTGATTATGTACCGGTTTCTTGATTTCTACATAAGCGGGCTTCAATCGGTCGAGTGATATGGAGTCCTTTTTTCCATTTTTCTCGATTATAAAGTACTTTGGTCTACGAAGTAAGACTTTGAAGGGCCCATCGTAGGGTGGGGTGAGTGGTTTGCGGACTGTATCATTTCTGACAAACACTTGCGGTGTTTCCCACAGGTATCGATTTACCTGTTCTTTTGTTTCTCCAGGGTGGTGTGGCACGGGGTACGGCGACGCCATCATCGCTTCTCTCAACTTTTCGACAAATTGATGTACTTGTTCTGCTGATTGTTGCCTTGTTTCTTGTGAGAAATAATCTCCTGGAAGACTTAAGTTAGTCCCGTATAGCACTTCCGCCGGCGTGCGACTAATGTCTTCCTTGATGGTTGTGCGGATACCTAATAGGACAAAGGGCAGAATTCATTCCATTTTGTGTTTCCTGAGGCTTTTAACGAAGCCTTAAACTGCCGGTGGGAACGTTCGACTACCCCGTTCGCGGACGGGTGGTAAGCTGTAGTTTTGATGTGTTCGCATCCTAAAATATTCGCGAACTCTCTAAAAAGCTGTGACTGAAACTGGGATCCCCTATCTGTAGTAACTGTACTCGGAACCCCATAATTTGCCACCCAGTTCTTGATAAATTTGTCCGCGATAACTTCGGTGGATGTTTCTTTAAGTGGTATGGCCATGGGCCATCTCGAGAAACGATCAACTGCCGTTAGCATGTGAGTGAACCCGTTGGAGGGTGGTAGTGGTCCTACTACATCCAAGTGGACATGAGCGAATCTGGCATCGGGTTGTTTAAAAGTACCTGGTTTCGAAATGGTGTGTCGGTGTACTTTACAACGTTGACATCTTAGGCATGTTCTTGCCCAGTTAGTGACGTCCTTGTTGATAGATGGCCAGACTACGCGACTAGTGATGAGCTTTAGGGTGGATCGAACTCCTGGGTGTGATAACGAGTGAAAATGGTCAAAAAATGTTCTCCTCAGTGCGTCAGGTATGACCGGTCGAGGTTTAGTAGTCGACAAATCGCAAAGGATTTTGTTATCTGACCCTGGGATGGGTAATACTTGTAGTTTTAGTGAAGTAGTATCTTCTAAACCTTCCAAAGACTTGTCGTTTTTCTGGTGCTTGCTAATGTCGTCTAATTCTGGCATTTTTGGAAGATTTACCGCTTCTACTCCTATCCGAGATAGAGCATCTGCTACTGTGTTTCCTTCGCCTTTAATGAAGCGAAAGTGGTATATTGTGAGATTAGGTCGAGCTGTCGTATCTCTCTCGGAGAGCACTTACCAGGCTTAGCGTCAAAGGCGTATGTGAGTGGTTTGTGGTCGGTGTACACGGTAAATATTCGGCCTTCCAGGATGTGTCGAAAATGCTTGATTGCTAGGTAAATGGCGAGAAGCTCACGACCAAATGTACTGTATCGTGATTGTGTTGGCTGAAGTTTGAGAAAAACGCTATTGGTGTAGTCTCTCCGGCCATTGTTTGTTGTAATACCGCACCGACTGCTGAATTAGAGGCGTCTGTTGTTAGTGTTATTTGGGTTTCTGGACTGGTATTCAAAAAATTTAGCTTGGTAAAATTGATTAGAGCGGATTTTGCTGTGTCGAAAGCTTCTTCCTGAAGTTTGTTGAACGCTATGGATTTTTGCGGATTCTTTAGTATGTCTGTCAACGGATTTAGGGTTTTAGCAATATTGGGCAGAAATCTTTGATAGAAGTTGATCATGCCTAAGAATCTTCGGAGTTGTTTACATGAAACTGGCGTTGCAAAGTTTTTAATAGCCTCAATCTTCTCTGGTAAAGGAATAATACCTGCGGCCGAAACTTTGTGACCCAGGAACTCTAATTCTCGCACTCCAAATTGACATTTCGCAGGGTTGATCCTGAGGTCGTACTTTTGGAGTCGTTGCAAGACGGTCTTTAGATGTACCTCGTGTTCCTCTTCTGATTCGCTTGCTATTAGTACATCATCGATGTACGCGTAGGCGTAATTCAGTCCTCGCAAAACTTCGTCTATGAATCTTTGGAACGTTTGGGCTGCATTTTTTAGACCAAACGGCATCCTCGTGAATTCGTAAAGACCGAATGGTGTCGTCACGGCTGTTTTACAGATGTCGTCCGGCGCTACCGGGATGTGATGGTAGGCTCTAACTAAATCCAGCTTGGAAAAAATTGCTTTTCCGTGAAGGTTAGCTGTGAAGTCGTGAATGTGAGGAATTGGGTACCTGTCTGGTACGGTGACTTTGTTCAAGGCTCTATAATCTCCACACGGACGCCAGTCACCTGATTTTTTAGCAGCCAAATGTATTGGTGCCGCCCAGTTGCTTTTAGATTTCCTTATGATTCCCAGTTCCAACATATATTCAAATTCTTTCTTAGCAACATTAAGTTTTTCAGCAGTAAGTCGCCTTGGACGTGCGTATTGTGCCGGCCTTTTTGTTGCTATGTGGTGAAAGATGTCGTTGGTTGAAGTTTGTTGGGTGAAATTTAAAGAAGTTAGGAGTGATGGAAAGTTGTTGATCACAGATTCCAACTTAGAGTCCTGACTCGAGAGAGCTATGCGGATTCCTAACGTTTGATGATGGGTGGAAATTCCTTTTGAAGTTACGTGAGTCAGACCATCAATTAATCGCTGGTTTTTGACATCTACGATGATGTGTACCGGTGCAAGAGGTCGGCTCCAATGATAGGGGTGTGTACCTCGGCGATCAGAAATAACCACTGTATTGGGCGTCTCAGACCTAGATTGATGGACAACATCTTTTGTCCCTAGGTAGAGATATTGCTATTATTGGCCGCCTGCAATACTGGACCATTTGGTACCTTAGGTGAATTGACGGGTTTTGGAATGATGGACACGTCAGCTCCTGTATCAATCAGAAATCTATGTTCTGACGTACGATCAATGATGTAGAATAGGCGACTTGGTTTATGACCGTTTCCGGAAGTCGCCTGAATGGAAAGGTCAGTTAATTTTTTGACTGGGAGTTTGAGATAAATGCACATGGTTGTGTGCATTTTTGAGCGTTACCCTTGAACTTGTGGTGATACCAACAAATTTATTCCCGACGATGTTTTGATGTTGACCGTGATCTGCTTGAGGATCTCCAAACCTTTTTACTTTGTGGTGGCTGATTGACCAGCTGGTTTACTTTCAATTCCAACTGTGCGACCATTTTTACCAGTTCCTGGACTTCGTTTGTTTGGCTCATTTGAGGGCTTGCTATGGAAGCTACGCTGTTGGCCGTATATGTCTCGTAGATTTTGTCTGCCACCTCAGCCAAATGTGCCAGAGCTTTTCTTCTCCTACGCATGTTAAGATACCTGTTACCTCCCTTGGAAGTTTTTGTGTCCAAAGGGTTTTTAGAATTTTATCACTCATTTGATGTTCCCCGACAAAGCTCTTTAAATGCCTAAGCAATTGGGACGGTGTTTTGTCTCCCAAATATATGTCCTTGAACAGCTTGTCTATTCTTTTTGCTTCACTCTCACCCATTCTTTTGATTAAGGCTTGCTTTAACACCTCATAAGGGTTTTCATCTGGGATGTTAAGTATAAGGTCGGCCACTTCTTCGGCTATCTCAACCGGGAGAGATTCTAAAAGGTAAGCATACTTGACTCTTTGTGATGTGATTTTCCTAGTGGAAAATATTGCGTCGACCTGAGCTATCCAGATTTGGATGTTTCTGAGGTGAAATGTAGGTAGCTTGATGTATACTGGTGAGGTGTTTGCCGTGTTGGGAGTGTTGGATGCTGTCTCATTGTAGAGAGTTGAATTGTCAGACGATTGTGTATCCATATCACGTCGGACGGTCACCAATGTGGTATTTAATTTACCACTTTAGTAATGTTTAAACTATTGAGTTAGGAGAGTATGAATTTATTATAACAACAGGGAATCAAACCAACATATAAGCGAAACGCGAGCGAATGTTAATAATATGAACCGAGAAAATTGGAGGAAGATAAAAACATATGTGTTTCGTCGACTTGCTACATTCTCAATGTTCATGTCGCTACAATACCATCCTTATTTTTATTTATAAGTTTACCAGGACTTTGAAAGCTATTTACTTTAGCAACTAGAAATAGAACTAGAAATGATTTGTCGAAAATATCAAAAAAACAGAGAAAAATACAATTTATTTCCTAAAGCCAACTATTTGTATTCTTGATGCAGCAATTATAGTTTGAGAGATACGGGGATTGGAACTAAGGCTGTGCTCTAACCTTAGAATTGGCTATACAATCTCTTTGATATTAGAAATTATGTGACCTTAGATTATAATATAATTAATTTTCCCAGTGTCGATGGTCACATTTGTTTTTATAAAACTAGCTTAATAAGGAGTATGCCTTTTTCCTCCTTTCAATAATCCCATCTTTCCCAAAGTCCTTGTGTTTACAGCACAAAGCTCCTAGTCTTAAAAATGCAAATATACCAAACAGAAAAAGAATAAAAAAGTTAGTCTGCAATGGATACACGGCATAAAAATAAAAGCTTTTTTTATTTTTAAACAGGTGAAAAACTATGTCTAAGGATTAAATACTCAGCCTAAAAATAAATAAATGTGGATGTTTAGTTATGCTTATGATACATCAAACTGCTGTGCGTGTAAAATCACGATTTTAAGGTCAAATTGATTTTCAACTCGGCTTGTTAATATTAATCAGCTATAAAAAACGATAAGAATATATTAATAATTGAATAGCTAAGAAACGAACAGAAAGCCCTTTTGAAAGAATTGGGACGCCGTATAGCTGCCAATACCCTTGACAATAGGGAAACTTTTTTCAGTAAACAGAAAATCGGAATCATTATTTGTCATTTCAACGCTATCGCAATTTTCGAATGTTTACCTCGCATATAATTTTTATAGTTTTCTATAGTTTCATTTAATAAAAAATTGATTAAAAAAAAATAAATCAAATGAATGAATGATTTAAAAAAAAAATTAGAAATTATTATCTTGCAACAATATTTAATTTTTAAAAATCGAAATAAGTATAAAGATTGCGATACTATTATGACTAACGGTTTACTAAAGCGCAATTTAAATAATAATTTCGCTGTAATTAATGACATCTAGGGGCAATTTTAGATTAGAGACTAATTTGAATAAATATATTAATACTTATCTTGATTAGAATGTGACTACAAACTAGGGCCTGACTCTAATAATGGCGAAGTTATTATGTCTGTTAGTCACACTTTCTAAATATTGCGCATTAAACAAATTCGTCTATAACTTAAAGTTTCCTCTATATGGACTAGTTTGAGTACTTAACAATTATTGGTTTTGTGAAATCAACCGAAGAACGGTTAGCATATATTTAAGGAAATTTTTGTGAGAATTATTTGTATTTTTCTATACGTCAAATTTTTAAAGAATTAGGTTATAAGTTGGGCAAACAAGAGTTATTGCCCCTTTTCAAAGATGCATACTGAGGAAACAAATTGACTAATAAATATTTCAATTTTTTTTCATATGCACTTCTTATGCATGATGCAACCTTTACTTGTTATGGCCTAATCAAATGAACTTATTAGTACACAGTTATAATTCACCTTAAATTTTGTATATTGTTAATCGCTGTCGAGTCCACATAACAAAAATTCAAAAGTGGCTTAAAGCTTGTATCAAGACACAACTATGTTTTCGCGTCTGTTCGCTTTTTTGACCTATTACTTCGAAATCGCGTAAAAACACACCCTAAATGGTAAAATCAATTTAGAGAGAAACTAAAAATTTTTTTTTTGCTTTTTATATAGATTATACTTCACTTACCTTGTATTTATGTGGTAAAATTGCGCTTGATATTTGGTCTCCGTTCGTATGTTCATATTAAGCATTAATAAATAACATATGTTCATGCTCACCCCCTCGCTCTCTCTCATAAACCTGCACTGACCCTAACATATCAATCACCCATCTTTCTCTTTCTTTGTAACAAACCTAATCTGGATGTCTAAAAAACGAATTTTTAATAAAGTTGATCATTTCGACTTTCTCATAAACCAAAAACTAGGATAAAATTCCAAAAATTTGTTTTTTAACCCTGTGAATAATTATACTGTTTTAACACAATAAAAAAATCAGTAGTTTTTATATTATTTAAATTTCCGCAACTTAAACATTAACACTCAGTTAGTTAGTTGGGGTTGTTGCATCCATGACTATTTAATTGATTGCTCGCGGCATATTACTTATGTCTACGTTGAAACTTAATTGACTCATTTACATTACCTTACTACTTCGCGACGTTAATTGACCAATCACATATAGCTCGCGGATTCACCACTAAATGTTAATTGTTTTAATGTATTTCAATTAATTCGCGATTATATAAATACGTGTAAAACACTTCTTTACCACTTACTTTCCTCGCAAACGTTTGACTATTGGATATATAATAAATTAATTGCTATGCAATTTATGGGCTCGTTTTTTGTGCGTCGTCCGTCCGTCGTCCGTCGTCCGTCCGTCGTCCGTCCGTCGTCCGTCCGTCGTCCACCAAGTTATTGGCGCCAGCCTTTTTTAAATTAAATTAATTGTTAATACCATTGATAATTCGACTTTTTGACCGTCCGCAGGCTACTGACCATTGAAAAAAATTACCATTGGCCAAATAAATCGAAATTTTTTGTTCGTTTTTGAATAGGTTACCATTGATAATTACCCTGTGCCCTCCACTACAAGGGCCTATGCCTCTACTGATATGGGTCCCTGTTAATTAAATTAATATTTTGTTCTTGTTAATACCATTGATAATATGACATTTTAGCCGTCCGCTGGCTACTGACCGATGGAAAAAATGACCATTGGCCAAAATGTGAATCGGAATTATTTTTTTCGTTTTTTTTTTGACTATTATGATTGTTCCTGTTACTACCATTGCTATTATGACTTTTTGGCCGTCCGCTGGCTGCTGACCAATGGAATAAAATGACCATTGGCCAAAATGTGATTCGAAAATTTTTTTTTCGTTTCTTTTTGACTATTATGATTGTTCCTGTTACTACCATTGCTATTATGCCTTTTTGGCCGTCCGCTGGCTGCTGACACATGGAATAAAATGACCATTGGCCAAAATGTGATTCGAAACTTTTTTTTTCGTTTTTTTTGACTATTATGATTGTTCCTGTTACTACCATTGCTATTATGACTTTTTGGCCGTCCGCTGGCTGCTGACCAATGGAAAAAAATGACCATTGGCCAAAATGTGATTCGAAAATTTTTTTTTAGTTTTTTTTTGACTATTATGAATTTATATCCACTTTTACCGTGTCCTGGCTGATGACCAATGGAAAAAAATGACCATTGGCCAAAATGTTATTCGAAAATTTTGTTTTCGTTTTTTTGGCTATCATTGACTTATAGAGTATCTGTTGGTACTGACCAATGGAAAAAAATGACCATTGGCCAAATTTTTGATTTTTTTAAAAATTGTTCAAATTCAACAAAAACTTTCTCCCAACAATTCTGCAAAATCTTAACATTGTCATGTTTTATAATATAATGTTTGTTACACGCCTAATTTTAAATATTTTTGAATTTTGGCACATATACCCGTTTTTAAACTTATTTTTTATTCGCTTTTGATGATTTGAAACGAGGAGTTTTAAATTAGTTTAAATAATTATGTTTGTAACAAAGTTTAATTTTAATTTTATGTATCCTTAATGCAGGACTTGCGTAGGTCAATACCTGGGAGGGGCAAAGTGATTTTTTTAAATTTTAACCGGTCCCTCCAATGGAAGCCTCTAAATTCTTTCCAAGCTCGTAAGTATGCTCGCATTATGCCAATTTGATAGTTTACATATAAACCTTGAGGATTATATTTTTTATTTAATAATAATTTAATATTTCTTAATGTTAGGCACCTTTTCAAATTAAAAAAAAATATTTGTTATCCCAAAATTAATTTTGATAGGTTATTTATTAACCCTAATTAATGCCCCCCCCCCAAAAACATACTCTCGAGTACCCGCTTCGCCCAATAACTTAATCTTACTTTAATTACTCAACCTTGGAATTTAATGGCTTTTCCGAGGGAAACGAAAAATCGTATAGAGAGCATGACTTTGTAAATTTTCAAATACTCATTTCTTTATTTCCAATAAACCATCTACAAACTTAATCATGTGATTCGAAAATTTTTTTTTCGTTTTTTTTTGACTATTATGAATTTATATCCACTTTTACCGTGTCCTGGCTGCTGACCAATGGAAAAAAATGACCATTGGCCAAAATGTAATTCGAAAATTTTTTTTTCGTTTTTTTTACTCGTGCTGGCTGCTGACCAATGGAAAAAAATGACCATTGGCCAAAGTGAGCATCAAAATTTTTTGTTTTTGTTTTTTTGGCTATCATTGACTTATAGAGTATATGTTGGTACTGACCAATAGAAAAAAAATGACCATTGGCCAAATTTTTGATTTTTTTAATTAAAAATTGTTCAAATTCAACAAAAAATTTCTCTCAATAATTTTTGTTAAATTATCTATTATATAATAAACATAAATAAAAGTTGTTTACTTTTAGTTGCTATGCAATTTAACTAGTTATATAATAAACATAAATAAAAGTTGTTTACTTTTAATTGCTATGCATAACTAGTTTTTGTTATATAATAAACATAGATAAAAGTTGTTTACTTTTAATGCTATGCAATTTAACTAGTTATATAATAAACATAAATAAAAGTTGTTTACTTTTTAATTGCTATGCAATT
Organism: Gordius sp. MW1; assembly: GCA_964036665.1. NCBI lineage: Eukaryota > Metazoa > Nematomorpha > Gordioida > Gordea > Gordiidae > Gordius > Gordius sp. MW1. Next base: position 19,743,582 of record OZ038530.1, read on the forward strand.
TAACTAGTTTTGGGGTTAGAATCCCGGAGTTTTAACTAGTTTTGGGGTTAGAATCCCGGAGTTTTTTTTGACTCTTATGATTGTTCTTGTTACTATCATTGATAATAAGAATTTTTGGCCGTCCGTTGGCTGCTGACCAATGAAAAAAATGACCATTGGCCAAAATGTGAATCCGAGTTTATTTTTTCGTTTTTTTTTGACTATTATGATTGTTCCTGTTTCTACCATTGCTATTATGACTTTTTGGCCGTCCGTTGGCTGCTGACCAATGAAAAAAATGACCATTGGCCAAAATGTGAATCCGAGTTTATTTTTTCGTTTTTTTTTGACTATTATGATTGTTCCTGTTTCTACCATTGCTATTATGACTTTTTAACCGTCCGCTGGCTCCTGACCAATGGAATAAAATGACCATTGGCCAAAATGTGATTCAAAAACTTTTTTTTCGTTTTTTTTGACTATTATGAATTTATATCCACTTTTACCGTGTCCTGGCTGCTGACCAATGGAAAAAAATGACCATTGGCCAAAATGTGATTCGAAATTTTTTTTTTCGTTCTTTTTACTCTTATGAATTTATATCCACTTTTACCGTGTGCTGGCTGCTGACCAATGGAAAAAAATGACCATTGGCCAAAGTGAGCATCAAAATTTTTTTTTCCGTTTTTTGGCTATCATTGACTTATAGAGTATCTGTTGGTACTGACCAATAGAGAAAAAGTGACCATTGGCCAAATTTTTGATTTTTTTAATTAAAAATTGTTCAAATTCAACAAAAAATTTCTCCCAACAATTCTGCAAATTCTTAACATTGTGTTGTTTTATAATATAATGTTTGTTAGACCCATAATCACTAAAGGCCATAAAAACTAATGTAATACGAAACTAGATGCAAACACTCTAACCCTAACCCTTGCCTATATTACATTTTGCCTTTATTACATTTTGCCTATAAATGGAAAATTTGTATAAATAATTAATTAATCATTAGGCATTTAATACCCCCCTATAGGCATTCTCGCCCCTTCCCACCTTTCTCGCCCATAAATTGCATAGCAAATATGATACATTTATACGAAGTACAGATGAGTCGTCCCCCCTTCCCTTCCCCTCTTCCCTTCCCTTCTCCCCCTTCCCACGAGGGCCGAAGGCCCGAGTTTATTTATTACTATATAATTTGGTTCCCGATAGGGTGATGAGTACTTAAAACTTTTTAAAATGCTATAAAAAATGTTAGTTAATGTTATAGTTGACCCGTCCATGAAAATTTTATTTAACTTAAGATGATTTTGATAATTATCTCTTGATCAGCAGGAGTCAACATAAATGTAGTAAGCACAAAAAAGTATGTTCGATTTGCAAGATAACATTGTTCAATGCTTACAGATAAAATTGTCTTCGCTTATTGGTCAATAAACATTAAGTTAGTTTACAAAGCTTATTTACTTATATAAGTTTTTATTTATATTGTATAGTTTTAAAAATCGTAACATAAATCAAAGACGCAAATATGTAAACTGCTTAAAAATTCTTCTTTTTTCAAAAAATTGTATTATAGGCATCATCAATATAAAGATAACAACAAGAAAAGAGAGAGTTAGAGAGAGAGAGGGGGGGGGGCGTTTTGAGATTGATTGAGAAAGAATGAGACAAAGGGGAGGGTAAAAAGCGTCGTATCTTAACCCAACCCCACATGCACATAGGTTATATATTTGCATGCCTAATATATGCGAATTAACCAATGGGATAGGGCATGAGTAGGGGAGGGAAGTACTAGGAAAATTTTGCAAAAAGGAGTAATTGCTATTTTCAAAATAAATTAAAACCTAATCAAATTAAGGCAAATATTTTTTTTTCCATATAGATTAATTTTAACAATTAGATATTTTTAAATAATTTCGTCGATTTGTTTTCTCAGTGTATTAATAAAAAGGGAGCAAAAAAGCTTATTTTCCAAACTTCGATCCCAATTGTTTTAGGGATTTGACGTATAATAAATTAAGATATTATAATCATCACCAAAAACTGTAAAAATTTATGAATCATTTTTCTTGGTCAATAGTTGAACAGTGATAATATTTAATTTTCAGATTCATAAATTGGATTTAGGGTTAAATTAAGCTTTAATATTAAATTTTTTAATTTATAATTGTCAAAATTTGTAATTGAAGTTATTTATTAAATATTCTTATGTTTCACTAAAATTTGCGCCGAGGATATTAACCCCCACCAATGATTAGCTAGTACTTTGTCCTAACGTATATAATTAAATTACTATTTTTTATAACAAAATAAACTTTTTATAATTGACATTAAAAAACAGTATGGCATCCTTTATTATTATAAAATCAACAAATGGTACAAAAACTTTATTATTTTGTGCCAGGATTTGAAAATAGATTAGTCGTTGTTTTGAAAGGGTAAAAAATCTTAACTCGCTTTAATTAAATGGTTTGGCCGTTACCCGACTTCAGGCAAAACTCCGATTGCCAATTAATTTAATTGAAGAACCAATTATATATTTAATCCGAGCGGTAAATGACTATTTTTAGGCTTACACATTGGAAATAATTTAATTGAAGAATCAATAATATAAATTGCATAGCAATTAATGTTTTATCTGAGGGGTAAATGACAATATTTAGGCTTATATATTGGAAACATTAATAATCTTTAGCATAAAAGTGCCCACCCGTACTTCATTTATTTACAAGTTTATTTAATGTTATTTTGCTTCAACCAATTATCCTAATCAAACGTGATCTTTGATTTTTTTTATTTGTTTAAACATAATGAGGTACACTTGGACAAATTTAAATTACCCTTAATTATTTTTAATTGCCATTCTTATTTGTTGGCATATTTGTTATTTTGCGCCCCGCAACCTAATCCCCTTAATCCCAATAACATTCATTTTTATTATATAAAATATCGGAATAGATATTATTCAAGTAAACGCTTTACCACCACAAAGTTAACAATTCGCAATGTCTAATCTAAACAATTCATCATCAAATATATATCCCTACAATTCGACAAACGATTACTGTATAAAAGTCGAAAAACTATTAATGACACGACGGTTTGGCATGCTAAGAGATATATATTCCGTTTTATTACCGTTGATTATCGTTATGGGCTTAGTGGGAAATAGTCTAGGGGCATACATCTTTTTGTTTGTTATAAAACAAGAAGGCCGTACTACCCATACAAAATCTAAAAGGTGGAAGGATGTTCAATCTCAAACTGGGGAAATAATTAGCAAAACCTCTAACCCAAGTCCCCAAAACTCGCCAAGGGTGGTAAGTAAAAAGAAAAAGCTGACTCCCCCTGAACTTTTAACGGGTTTGCTCTTTATTGTCAATGTAATAAACAATCTTATCATGATCGTGTATCCTTTAGTTGACAATTTAGGAGAATTCAAGAGTCTAAGGTTCTGGTACAGACTACCTTGGAACACATATATGGTTTATGTGCATTTCCCATTAGCCAAATCTTTGATTACTTTTAGTTTTTTCATTAGCTTCCTAATGGCTTTTGCCCAAATAATTGCCGTAGCTAAGCCCCATTCCTACAAGCATTTATTTTCAAAAAATAGATTGCGCTGGTATATAGCAATTAGCTTGATCTATGCGATACTGTGGTATATACCTTCTGCGTGGTGGTTTTCAATTTCTAAACTTAACTTGTGCCCGGATATTCTCAAGAAGAACAGGCGAAATCAACGTATTCAAAATACATTCTTTCGCAGTTATAAGTCCAATTATGTCTACATCAGTCCATTTAGGAGGTATGAATATTGGGAGGCCAATGCATGGATAGCCTATGGAATCGCTAGAGAGCTGGCCACCAAAATACTTCCCTTTTTAGCCATTATTATATTTAAAGCTGCTTTTATTAGGCGTAAAAATAAAATCTTAAGTTGGAAATCTGATATATCATCTCCTAGCAGAGCTCGTGATCCTCCTAGCATCCAAATAAACAATCTACCAACTATAATACAGGATGATTCGTCCTTTGTAAAAAAAAACCTTCCCGTCAACAAAAGCAAAACAAATATTCACAAAGCCGTTGAGCTTTCAATATCCGTTATACCTAATGGAGTGAGTAATTCAGTTTTAAACAGTATGACAGCTAAAGCTGAAAAAGCGAAGTTAGATCATAAAACCAATCTAATAATGTTAACCATTTTAATGCTAGAATTTGTTATATTGCTGCTGCCATCATCAATATTTATGATGATTTTTGATCTTTACCTCGAGGACCTGAATAGCCATAATGTGGATTTCGCCTTTGCTATATGTATATTTCTGGAATACTTATACGCTTCCATACCCTTCTACCTTAATTTCATGTTGAACAAGGGATTCCGGGACGCAACGTTACTATTAATAAAGAGAAATCCTTAGCCCGTTCTATCTTGTTTAACAAAAGCCTTGTCTTATTATAAAATTTTCGCCCTTTGTCTGTATTGATTAAATATCATAAAGCACCAAAATATCAATTTAAATATTTATTGTTTGTTATCATTATAGTCTTAACTCTTTATGTTGACCTCAGGTTTAATTAATTGCAAAGTTATAGTAGTTTAAAATGTACATTATTCAAAGGAATCGTAAGCAGCTCTTAGCGACCAATGTCAGAATTTTAACTTTACATATTTGACCTAATAGTTTGGGAAAATAATTTAATTGGGAAAATAATTTAAAGCATATTAACTTTGCCTATTACTAAAAGTTTTCAATTCTTAATTTTTTGAAAGTTTCAAATTGCTATAATATATGCGAATATGTAAATATTTATAGATACACAGTATTATTATATTAATTTATAGGTAGGCTTAAAAGGTGAAACATGTTATTAATAATTGATTTAAACAACCTTCACTACTTTTCAACCTATTTAGCTTTTAACTTATTAAAATTTAATCCATCCAGCTTTTCCGAACAATTTTTAGATTGCGGAAGCTGTAATTGGGAATTATAAAAGGAATACTTAATTTCAAAAAAATTGAAAAAGAGGGTTAAAGCATTCTTCATGAAAAAGTTGTTGGTGAAAATCTGTGTCCGTCCTTGACTAGTTAATGTTACTTAATGCCCATATATTTCTTTAGAGCGAGCATCTTTGCAACTTAAAGTGCTGAGCAGGGTAAGTTCAAATTAGAAAGATTTATTCATATAAAGTTGTAATATATTAGTTGGAAAAAACTCAAACATATAAACGATTGTAACTCAGGGAAGCAATTTAAATACAAACTTTTAAATGTAATTTAAAGAATTATAAAAAGTAAGTTTGAAAAATTGATAATAAGTACTGTCAATCCTTTGTATCTGCAGGAATATACCTGACTATATATACGGCTTATGAAAAATATTTAAGAAGCCTTAAATTCGTGCGTTGGAACAACAGTTGGAGACACTAAACTTTTTTGGGATGAAATTGGATTACATCATGAATCTGCTTTAAGTCTCTTTTTATTTACTATATTCATGGACACGATAACTAAAGACATTTAAAAGCCATCGCCATCTTGTATTCTATATGCCAATGGGTATTTTCCCAAAATACCAGTGGACAAAATCCTAGTGGTTTCAAGATCTTGAAACCGTTTCAAAATCTATAATGCGCATGCGTATGCATTTAACAGACCAATCAGATAGCTGCGAATTTTAACAATGCGCATGCGCTTGAAACGGTTTCAAGATCTATAATGGGTTAAGGTTCAGGGTAGTGTTTTAGGTCAGCGTTTTAGGTTAGGGTTAGGGTTAGGATAAGATGCACATCAAATTCCCTCCCCATGAAAGTGTCGGAAAAGTTAATACCGTAAATGTACCTGCATGCATGCATATCCGTTTTATTTTGTCCACTAGTATTTTGGGCATGAATCATGCCAATGATATAATACTATACGATGAGACAAAGGAGAAAGTATTTAAAGACGAAAGGTATACATGGATATAAACGTTACAGACACCCATCGCTAGATGACCATCTAAAATAGCCAAAATAGATAGGTTTACATCATCGGAGCGATTTTATTTCAGGTTGCACAACAAAAGTCAGTTGCGCATCCAAGAAGGACTGGCGAAGTATATTCGGTGTAATGCGCGACAAGAAAATGCTAATATGGTTGAAGAGCAAAGCATACAAATCCATCATTTAAACGGTGTTACTCTATGGAAGTGAAACATGAGAATTAAAGACCACACCACGGAAGAAAAGCTATTACAAGCCACAGAGATGAGAGTGATACGGTGGAGCTTGGGTATACTAAGCTCGACCATATGACGTTCTCATGGCAAAAATGGGTATTCAATCTATGGCGGATATGATTAACATAGATCGGCAAAAGTCGTATAAGTATATACTATAAAGGGGACGATTGATTTAAACTGAAAAGTACTAAGACGTATCGGGGAAGAGAGAAGAGGACGACCTCGTGTCACGTGAAAAAAACAAATCAACAAAGTTATGAGATGCAAGACGATTCATAAAGATATGACAATGGAAAAACTCATTAAAACTTTTCTATTTTTAAATTCCAATTCTTAAATAAGATGATTAAATCTTTATATTTGTGCAGGATGGGATTTAAGATATGAGGAATAGGAATAAATATTTGGGCGAATTGAAAAGAAAGATAGGGGTATATATCGGGCCGTAAAAGGATAAACTATATTGGGCCGTAAAGGGATAAACCTTGTCCCCTCCCCAAAGGGAGTGGTTAGAAGGGAGAATCGGGAGCTACATTTTATTGTATATACTAAGACGGAAAAATAAATAATTATAATAATTATAATGAATCGAAAGGCGTTATCAAGTTCAATGATGCGTAGTCAAGTTGATCAATGGTAAAGAAATAACAAATACATATAAGCGCGTGTGGGGGGGGGGGGGGGGGGGGGGTAAAGTAACACACGTACTGAAATTAAATAGAAAGTAAAAGTATCACTATGAAGGTTACAGGAAAAGGGGTTACTCAGTGAGTATGCCTCTGATAGCAGATGTTATAAGATCAAAAGACCCGACAATGTTAAGAAATCTAACAATAAATGAACTTTTGTAATTAATCGAATGAGATACACGTTTTACAAGGGGTTGAAAAAGGGGAATATCCACGTATCAAGGAATACGACAAAAACTAACCCCAATATTGTGAGACCATATACTTGATAAAGAAGAATAAATTATTAATAAACAATTTTAATGCTCAATTAAACGGTAATGAACACGAGTTAACGCCCAACTTGAACCAAATGTTTGATGTTTATTGCTTTACTATATATTTTTCATAATTAGTGAATTTATGATATAAAAATTTACGAAATTATTAAATAACAAAAAAAATTAATAGTACAGTGATAATGGAATATTTCAAAATAAGCTAGAATCTAGGCCAAAATCAGGTGGGTTAAAAATGAAAAAGGCTATAAATTATAAAATAAAAGCTTTATAAAAAACATATATTTTTTAGTCACGCATTTCTTAAATTTTTATTTGTCAGTGCACATGATTTTTATAATCATTAAATAGTTCAAATGCAGATGCATTAATTGGGATTGAAAATAATTCTTCTAGTAAGGTGCTTATGTTTGAGCCAAAGTCAATACTATTATAATGTTTTCTATCTTTGGTTATTGATAATAATCTACAAGTTTTTAATGAAAAATAGATCCTTGGCAAAATGAAGGACATGTTCGAATTTTATCATGATTGATTAAACAATCATAATGCATCCTATTTAAAGTAGTTGCATTAAAAATAAATATTTATATCGACATTGAGCTAACCATAATTATATACTATAAAATAAATTGATGTGCAAATATAAGGTGGATTATATGCGGAATTTATATAAGATTATAGTGTCAAGACTTAAGTGTGTTGGTAAAAAATAGCGCAGGTGCCTTGTTAATTATATTATCTATGCAATATAAAATCTCCACATTATAATATCTTTAAATTTCGCGCAAGAGTTCCAACAATTTCAGTATATATATTAATGAATTCCCAAAAATTTCAATATATATATATTCATAAAAATTACTAAATCATGTCGATCCGCGATAACCAATAATAATAATAAATCGCGTTCAAAAATAGACTAATTTATGGTGGGGCAATGATAGGCCAAAATAGCAAGAAGGAGGCGAGGATGAACGCACATATTATAATTATTAAACTTATGTCAGCATAAATCACTTATGCTACTGATGATAGAGGAAAAAGGAATATATCAAAAAGGGTTTAATTAATATTATGGTGCGACGCGGTGAACAAGGCAATTATGTAATTAATAAGGCGTGTATATATATGTGAACGACCATGGGCGTAGCCAGGTTTTGGATTAGGGGGGGGGGGCAAAACATTTAAATTTTGAATTAGTGCCGGCCCTTTGGTCTGGGTCTTTTAGCAAGGCTTCAAGCCCCTCGCAGTGCTTGTTGACATCCCCCAGAACTAATTATGGTGTGCGTGGGGGGTCAGGGGCTGCTATAATTTTAACTGTAGAGGGAAGAGGCAGCGGATCCGCCGGCCTGTTTGAAGACGAGATGGTGATGTTCTCGGGCATGAGCTGTTGCAGTGATTCAATCTGCTCACGATTCGTCCGTTGTTGCTCACGCTGGAGCGCGACAAGTCTCCTTCAAGAATGTTAGTTTGCGTCTTCAAGAATGTTAGCTTGCGTGTTTCGCGCAGGGGAGAAGCCGTCTCTGGAGTGTTCCGGAGTAAACAAGCCCCCTGCACCTCTCACCAGTCTCGCATCGCTGGGCTCGAGTTTCTGGCACACTTAATTTAAAAATAAACGGGCCGCGGAGTGGAGCTTAGTATGGAATATAAAACATAGAAAATGAGTGAAAAAAGATAGATTAAAAACTAATTAACCTAGGTAAATATTTAATATAATTATGTTATACCATTCCTTTGAATATAATAGAATTTGTTTCCAATAATGGTAATGTGGGATTGGTAAAATGAGAGGGTGGAAATGGGTTTAGATATTTCGGTCGTCCAGCAACCATTATCAATAATTAAAAAAAAGGTAAGTTACAAGTGAGGTGAATTACAAATAAGAAGGTAAAAATGAACGAATGACGAGGCTAAATTCAATAGAGAAGGGAAATTACAAATGAAGGTATATATAATCACACCATATGAATACCACAACCTAAGGTCGCCCAATTATCTAAGGTTATTAAAGGATCTATTCAAAGTTTTGACCCAAATAAGCCCTTTCTGCTTTCAATGGAGCCGCATAAGCCTAAACCTTCAAAACAACCACTCGGTGTGACCCAAAAGGAATGGGATCTTCCCCTAATAGCACGTTCCGTAGCTTTTCTTTCTTTGAACGAGCTATCTCAGGGAAAACTACTTTTCAATTGGGCCTTTTCCAAGAGCGGTTACGAATGGATCGATGCTATCCCGAGCAGGAATTTGGGAATCCATATGTCTGGGGAGGAGTTACGCATAGCCATAGGCCTCCGTCTTGAATGCTATATAGTCCTTTCGTATGCAATCTCTGCAAACAGCCGGTCCAACCCAATGGTCATCATCCCCTCCATTGCATACGGCCGCAACCCCAGGGGCGATCAACAAAATAATCGGCCAGTACCTTAGAAAGGCTGGCTACCCAAACACCTTGGAGCCCGTCGGCCTTAGCACTACCGATGGGAAAAGACCTAACGTGGTCACATTCATCCCATGATCCCGTGGACTGAATCTCACCTGGGACTTCACCACGGTCGACATATTTGCCCCATCCAACTCCTCTTCCGACCTTATAGTCAGTGCAGAGAATAGGAAGACAGCCAAATATTCTTCCCTCGCGGACACAATATTCATTCCCGTAGTGGCAACCACAGTTGGAAATTTAGGCGTTGAAGCTCTCGCTCTCCTGCAACAAATTAAAAAAGCGATCTCAGTCTCTTTAGATTTGAAAGTACTTTTTTATCAGGCAAAAGATCACAATGGAAATCGTTAAATCCAACACGAGTTCTATACACAAATCAATGCCATCCGTTTAGTTATAGCGCGTTTTAATATTTTTTTTCGTCGTGTATGTAATTTTTTGTATACCATTTAATAAAGTTATTTTAAATTAAATAAAAAAATTCTTATTAATAAAACAAAAAGCAATTTATTTTGCTGAATTTTAATATTTGATTTTATAAACTTATATCAAGCAAATATACACTAAAAAACCGCTCACAAAAAGTAAAACTTATCTTAAGATAAAAATAAATAAAAACTACATTAAAAGTGGTTGAAATTACATAGAGTTTCTACATATATTAGGGGATAATATGTTATCATAATTAGCGCCATCTATAATTTGTTTTTTAGTAGTTTAAGGCATCAGTATTTTATTTGACATTACAGTTTGACAAGATTTAAAATTTGACTACAAATAAAATTGGCATCATATGAAACATCACAATTAATTAATTGTCAATTAAAAAATTACTATCCCTTAAAAATTATCTTTTATTTATTTTTAGCTTATGTTAATTTCACATTGTTAAGTCAAATTTTTCAAAAAATTATGAAGCAAAAATTTGGTTTAGTTATTGATGATCAATTTAAGTATTTGTAAATGATTTAGGATCCCAATTCCTGATCTACAATTTTATGTACAAAAGATGAAATATATTTGTACCTATAAGAAAAACTTTCAATGTTTCTGGAAAAGGTATATTTTTAAATTACTGATTCATCATAAAAATAAATTTAATTGTTGCTTAGCAACTTTAAAATAGAATCTATTGCCTTACTAAATTCTAAAAAGAGGTTGTTAATGTCCCAACTGCTTGACTTAAGCTTGGGCTTTAGGTTAAAACAAAAGAGATCAACATTAAGAATACGAAAAAAAATTTAAGAAGTTTATTTCGTAATCATGAATAAAAATATAGAGTTCAACTGAGTACAACACAGTTCATGCATATCATCATTTCAAAAATATATATATCAATGTTTTACATGTCAAATTTTGCAATAACCCCACTTTCTATTAGTAGTTCCAGTGTATCTTTTATAAGAGTAACCTGCAAATCAGCAATGATTTTACCCACTAGTAGATATACAAAAAGTATTTCCAAGAAATTGATGGCACCTGCCAATATAAACTATGCACACATTGACTTTAGCAGCAGACTTTATTTAATCCTTTTGACCACGTTGACACACCCATAAAGCATCATAAAAATAAGAATAAATTAATACCCTTCTAAACCATTTTCCTAGTCAAAATGAGGCCCTATGGCAATCTTGTCAGTTAGGAAGCACAGCAAAATAACATAAATTTAAATGTAATGTTTGAACTAGCTATAATTTTAAAATTGCAGCTAATTGAACTTTTGAGTGATATATATTTGTAAAACCAATCAAAATGGAAATATAATGACTAATAATTTGAATTTTATTGTTTATATAAATGATGATTAAATCAAAAACTCTAAGATCAAAAAAATTAGAAATTTTATTAATTCATTGACACCTTAGCAACTTATGAATTATAATAACATTTTATGTCAAGAAAATTTTAAATTTAAATATAAAAATCATTTCAAAACAAGAACTATAATTTTATATCGTTGTGGCAGCCTATATTAAAAACATAGGTATGTTAGCAAAAGCGAATGAACTGCAAAATATACATGTCATTATTGTTGAGGGTTAAAATTTGTGCAAATTGCGTTTGTATAATATTTCGATTAATGTATTATTTGGTATTTTGTTATTCTTCGTGAAGTGATATTTGTTTTGTATTTCCAATTTCGAATTGTAATATCGTTTGTCGCCAGTTGTAGTCTCGCCTTTTAATAAAGTGTTGTTTGTGATGGCTCCTTATAATCGTTCTTGAATTCATTCCTTCTTCATATATATTCCACCAATTATAAATATACGGGAACTGAGGGTGTTTGTCATAAACTAATTCTGCTAACCCCAACATCCAAAATCAAATTTCCAGGGTGATTATTTTTAAAAAACAAGGTCTTAAATAAATATAAAAGTGATCAAAATAATATATATTGCTCAATAAACCATATATATTTTGTGTCTGTTTCTCCTTTCCACGCATAAACAGAAGAACCAGTTTTAGCTTTTGCAGCAGCTACATGATCTTGCGGGGAAAAAATTTTGCAACTAGACCAATGAACCTGCCAAATAAAAATACAAATTTACAGTATAGATGGTTGCAAATTAAATTTTTATAATTAAATGCACCAGAATGTCATGTTGCACGAAGGAAATAAAATAACAAATCAGATATTATGTATACAATATACCTTGGCCCCTAAATCTACTAATGTCTCAATAAAGACTGCCAGCAAATTTGGTTCCATTTAATGGTTAGGGTTTGAAAGCCTTATACTTTTCTCTATAGGTCATAAGCCCTGACTCTCATTTTCGACTAAATTCATTTTCTTTCATCTGAATTCGGCAGGCGTATTATCAGCTATATATTTTATTAATATTTACAAAATAAAATTTTAACTTATTTGTGTGGGTTTGTGGGCCGTCAAGTTTGTCACCTTTTCAAATTAAATTGATTTAACGTTAATTATTAGTGTTTCGATCTCGTCTCGTCTCGGTCTCGAAAACAAAATCTCGTCTCGTCTCGGGAGCGATTAAGAAAATCTCGTCTCGTCTCGGTCTTAAAAAATTCTCGGTCTCGTCTCGACGAGAATTCTCGTCTCGTCTCGACTTTTAAAAAAAAATATATTCGGAATAAAAATTTCTCCTGTTTTATTAAAAATATAAATAAGTGTTCAAAAATCCAAATGGCAAATTTTATATTTTTCGAAAAACTTTAATACACAAACTTTTTAAAGATTTAGCGGGACACTACATCTCATTGACAATATAAAGATATGAATTAACTCATAAAGATAACATTTTCTATAAAAAGTGCAGACTAAAAAAACAATAAATAAATTTGAAATATAAAAAATTAAATTTTATTGTTCTAGCAAATTATAATATTTGTATTAAATTCACTGTGTCTGTCAACTATAAATGGACTTCGAAAATTAAAAGTTCGCTTATAGTTGATTTTGTTGCATAATTGAGCAAAATGAGACCCTTTATTAACCTTTGCTAATGCTTCAAAGTAGACCTTAACATATTTAAGGCAAATGTTTAAGTCCATTAATATAACCATCATTAATTATAGCCCATAGTGTTTATTGCATGTTTACTATAGCGCTATAAACCACAAAGTGCGAGTGACATTTAATGTGTTATTATTATTTACAGAATTGATAACTAGTTGCACAAATTAAAACGTTGTAAAAACAACAATAAAAGCAGCATTATTATAGAATTAAGAACATAAGGTTTAAACTTTAAATTAATGAGTACGTATTTAAATGTATGACAAAAATCAACCATACTTAGGTAAATGATTGCCAAATTTTAATTTTTTTGAAATATATAATATTAACTACACATGGGATTTTTTTTAATATCAAATATATTCCATACATATTGATTTACACTTAATACCCTAAATGTAAATTAAAATACACAATAATTTACTAAAATCTAACGATCAATAAAAAGTCGAGATCTCGCCGAGAAAATCTCGTATCGTCTCGTCTCGACCTCAAAATTCTCGTCTCGATCTCCACTCCATTTTTCAAATTCTCGTCTCGTCTCGTCTCGGTTTTTCGAGACGAGACGAGACGAGACCGAGATTTTTCTCGGTTTTTCCGCATCACTATTAATTATGCTCATCATTTTTACATTGTACAAAAACAAATACGTATACGCATAAAATGGCGGCCTGAGTTTCTCACTAAATTTTAATGCAAGAAATAGCTGTTCGGCAGTTTATGGTTTTATTAATCTAAGAAGGCGAATCATAAGCTGGCTGGATGACTACAAAATAAAGGATGTATTTAAGGGTGGCCCTTCAACTTGCCGAAACCATCTTGCCGAAATGAATGTCCCAATGTTAAAAAATGTCCCCCAATTAAAAAATGTCTCCCAACAATTGTGGATATTAACCATTCAATTTCTGATTAAAGTGAATATTTAGGTATTTTATAATAATTATATTTAATAATTATTATAAAAGGTACTTAATTTAGGGCCTTCTTTATGATAATGGAGAGATGTTCGTTAATGTCTTAGGGTGAATTCGGCAAGATTGTTTTCGGCGAGTTGATAGGGACCGTATTTAAGCATGTACCGCACAGATTGTTATCAAACATGAAATGTTTTTCAAAATATCGATTGTGTTGTTGTATGTATACAGCAACTTAGGTAAAAAATATTATTTATTTTATTTATATTTAATAGGTCACAATATCGTATCAGATGTTGGAATCAAGTAATATTTTAATATGTGTGAACCTAAAATTGTGTAGATTTGTAGACTTATATAAAGATGGTCTATGGTATGTTATGGTAATATTTTACATCAATCGCTTTTTTAGAACGATTCTATCTGATAGATTAAACATATTATATTTATTTAGTTCTATGCACCATGGTGCAACTATTGTCAGAAGTTAGAACCAATTTGGAATAGATTGGGTTCTATTTTGCATAGCTCTCAGGTGAATGTCGTGAAAATCGATGCAACCAAATACAAAGAACTTGCTACAAAATTTAAAATATCAGCCTTCCCCACAATTATATTGTAAGCCATTAGATTATATTGCCTACCTTAATCTAAATAAATTTTTTTATTCATGACATATTGCTTAAAATTGCCATAAACTTTTTCTTTTAAGTTTGTGCCTAAACTTTTATAATTGTGTATATATCTAGTTTTGCAAATGGTCAACCACACATATTTAATGGCTTGCGTAACATACAAGACTTACTTGTATTTGCAGATAAAATCTCTGGGCCACCTGTGCGTGAAATAAAAGATGATCGCCAGTTTCTAGATATTGTAAACATACACTCAGATGGTGTATTTTATCTCTTTATAATTGGCGATGATTTATCAAATCACCAAAACTTTGCCCATTCAATGCAGGTGACATTTATATATTTAAATAATGTTTTTATATGTAAATTATTTATTATTGTTTTACAGAAAGCTTATAAAACTGTGGCTGGATCATTATATACAATCACTTATTTTTACAGCATCACTCAGGAGTCCTTACCCTCAGTAATAACATTATTCAATTTTTTGATTTACTTATATAGTGTTACCCATTAAATTGCTTTATAATAATATTTTAATAAAATTTTTTCAATATATATATGAGCTATCTTATAATTTTATAAAAAGTTTTTTTATTTATTTGCCCTCATCACATAACCAGCTTTATTAACAAATTGCCATATTAATTATTGCCTATACCTCTTTTTAACAGTGGTTATATTATCCATTCTAGTATTTATAAGACTAAACTCACCACTTTTTTTATCCATGATAATGAAAATGTAGAAACCTTTTTTCTCCAACTTTAAATTAATCTTATATGATGAATAAAGTTTATAATAAATTCAAAATTATATGTAAAAACTTTTAGAACTACCATGAAATATTGTATGGTGACCACCACTTGACGTCGGAGATTAATGGCCCTCAACACCCTAGTGGAGTGTACGTCTTTAAAGATGGTCGAATATATCCCTTAACATTTGATCAATCCAAAAATGAGGATGTAGATACAGTACTTTATATGTGGGTTAGATGTGAAAGATTCAAAGCATACCCTAAATTAGATGGCTCCGATTTGTTGTCCGAAGCCAGTTATTGCAACAAACTGGTGGGCATTTTAGGTGTTAAGGTAAAAAGGAACACACTTTATTCATACTATTATTATCATCTACGTTTCATAAATGTAATGTACGTTTATGCAGGTTTCTGTAAAACAAGAAATTGACCCCGATTCTACAAACATTAGCCAACTCGTCCAATTCGTGTCGTTGAATCAAAGAGACAAATACAACGAGTTCAGTTTTTTTTAATATGCTATATACACGTAGCTCAGTTTTACCATATCTTTTTTCAAATAACTTTAGTGTTTAAGGGGCATTAGTTAGTAATCAGAGAACTTTTTTAGTGTATGAAAGATTGTATTAACATAAAAAGTGGCTTGCAAGTCTCGTTTTTTTTGTTAAAGCTAAAAGTTACTTTGTTGATATATATCTGATCATAATATAAAATATTACAATCGTATAATAATATTATTATAAAAAACATTAGATATGTCTTATCTTCCTCTATTATAAGAGGCCAGGAATCCAAAAAAGATTTGAAATTAAAATTTCTATCGATTGTTTTAATTAAAATGCGGGGGATTATTTAGAAGGAGGGGATCGCTTGCCTATTTCTTTGACTAGGATCCTGAACAGGAGTAAACAATTGGGATAAAAATACTAGACTCCAGAGGGCCTCGTATTTTTTGAGCTCGTGTTCTTGGGCGAGGGCCATAGGATCATAATTAAGATAGGGAGCAAATAAGTCAATGCTTGTAAAATCACATTTTAAAAGGAGACAGTTTTCTCATGGGACTAGTGAGGCTGAGGATCCTTCAGGACGCATTCGACCTTCAAGGGAAGGATTGAAGGTTAAAGTGTGGATTCAATTTGGGCCTTTTTAAGGGCTGATTGGATTATGATATTGATTTTGGAGTGTCACAAGGTGGTTTACTAGTTTACAAGTCTCGTTTTTTATGCGAAACTACTATGTATGTGCTCATGAGCGTAGCCAGCATTGGGATTAGAGGGGGCAATAATAATTTAGAGAGGGACAAAATAATCTATTTTTGAAATTTTAGCCATAATTTGAATGAATTTAAACAACTTTTTGGATTTAGAGGGATAGCCGCCTCTCCCTGCCCTCCCCCCTGGCGTTTTCGCTTTGAGATTATCATTGTTTCTCACATTTGCAATTATGGCTAAATTATATTTGTCAGGAAGTTTTGGTTCGGTTGGACTAACGATAAAGACTTGTGGACCACCATAACAGCGCGTTACCCAACATTTCCTCAATTCATAGTTTACTCTCCCGACGATAAGGCTTATATCGCACCTACCTTCAGCACCCAAAATGCCAGTCTGCAAGAGATCGATGCCTTTTTAAACGACATTTTGGGCAACAAAATACGAGTATACTTTTTTTAAATAATTGTCGAATAGAATTTCTAATAACATATCATTGGTTGGGTGGTTATATAACTCACATAGTGAGAAAGTCATGAAGACTTTTTACTTCAAACAGATTTTTAACTTTAACGAGTAAAATATTGTCGTTAATTTTGTCTGAGAATTCAGTGGTTGTAGGTTCATATTAAATACAACTCCCCAAAATTGTCCCCTAGGTTTTAACGGTTTGGGCATTAAAATGAATGTAAATTCTTTATTAGATTTTAAAATAAAATGCATAGAAATTAAGAGTTTTTACTAGTGTTTCTAAGACTGAATCATTGGCGTTTCGGGCCTAAAAATGGAAATAATAGACGAGTTTTTTTAAATGTTTTATCTTTGATAGCATTAACTACTGCTATTTTTTAAATTCCATAGCAGAAATCCATGTTCTACTACTATTCATCCATCAATGTTTATTTTTTAAATAAAACTTTTTGGAATAATACTGCCATAAATATAGACTTAGGGGGAAAGGAGTGCATTATTTTGGGCCATAAGGGACCATCTTTAAGGACAAACCAACATAGTTTATCAATACACCCATACCATTAAATCATATTATATATATAAATGATTAAAAATTATACCTTACCTAAGCTTAGGGCGTGGGGAAGAGAGTTATATTTAGTCAGACTACATAGACTGTACATTTCATATGATAAAACCTTTACCATTTAATCCGCCATTTTTAATTTGACTATCTCCCATGTCTTCCTGCAGTCTCCCCACATTGTTTAAACAGAAAAAGTGAATTTACTTTCCTCATTAGTTAATAAATAAAAAAGAACGTTATGATTATTTAATAAAATGCATATGGCACTAAATAGCTTTAACATTACATCATCACATATTTTAAAATGCTGTGTTTAATGTTTAACTATTCAATGTTTTTTAATTAAGTTTTAAATACACTATAATACATATAACCTTCCCTTATTTGTGCACATTTCAAAATGGCGGAAAAACGGTACACATATTTAACGTTGATAAGCAGTCGTCTATATGGTCTATGTATAAATTAAAAGGGTGGATCGAGAGGCCCGCTAAAGCCTTTAGGTCAACATTATACGTTTACTTTTAACCTTTGAGATCATTTTAAGTTTCTTCATTTCGAAAATGCGCTTTTGTTAAAGCGTCGTTAGTCTTTGTAAATTTAACTATTTTATTATAGAAGCGCGGTGGCCACGGTCTATTGTTCAAGCTATACCGATCTATATTTAAAGCCTATTTGACTCTTTGGGTAACGTAATAAATTAAAATGAAGCGATTTTTATATTATTTCCGCAGAAATGTCCGACTTATGAGCAATATTTGTCTTTTTTTTCATCAAAATTATTAATTTCCTAATAATTTAAATAGCACATTCATCGTTTAGGAGTGAAGTTGAAGTGTTACTCATTTAGTGGAAACAGTTTTAACTTAAGATTATATAACGAAAATTAAAATATTAGTTAAATAATCTTATTGCAAAAATAAAGGCAACTTCAAGACTAACAATGGTATAAGCGGCGATATTGACAAATGCATTAATTTTTGGAAAAACTATAATGAAAAACGTTAGAGGTTTTTATGGGGAAATCTTGTTTACAAAGTATATAGATCTGTCTTGTACGTTGTTTGTTCACCTTTTGTTGTCCTTTCAAATGCACATTGATGGGGAAATCGCAATATTTCTTGAGAAAACTATAGCGTTAAATATGCTAAGACAATTTGAAAGATTAATTACATGATCAAATTTGTATTTACATATAGGCTACAAAGATTTATAATTGAAATTTTATTAATTTTATATAAAATCATGAAAAAGCATCTAAATGAAATATATTATCTTTTTTTTTAAATTGGTTGATAATCTCCTATAATTTTGGGCTCACTCTTTAAGCAAATCTAAATTTAAATTTTGATTTATGGTACCTCTTAGAATGATTGTATGTATATTCGCTTTTATGTATATCCAAAAACTTTCTTTTTTATTGCACCATAATTGAGCATATGTATACAATTATATAACAACTAATTTACTAATTGAACTTACACTTAGAAACGAATAAAGAAGATATTTTAAACAAAATCTTAATCGTGGTTTATTTTAAAAATTTTAGGAAATGTTTGCCGCCCAGCCCATATTATCGTCTGTTATTTTCGGGCTTCCCATCACCGTGCTCGGTTGGATATTTTGGAACGTTTATCACATGACTGGGGAAGATGAATTGAGCACCGCACCCCGACCCCGCAAATCGCACGAAATGGTAAGTGTTTTGCACAATTATTACAAACGAAAATTATCCCGAATTTTTTTTAATTTTTAATTAATATTAAGAAATATTGTTGTTAATTTTATAAGCTATGTTAATTTTTAATTTTTTTATAGTTTATTATATGATGTTAACAAGTAGTCGGTTAGGTTGAATGTATAACTGAATGTTTAAGGGTGTCTTAAGGACATCGAACACGAAATAGGTATAACCCGGTTATTATAATATATAAAAAACTCATCCAATTTATTACTTAATGGCTAAACAGAAATTGGTAAATTACTGTGTTTATTTCGTTTTACACTTGTTGGTTATACTTTTAAACCTATACAATTAAAACGGCCCTTCAAAATTTTCCCTCGTTTTTAAATGGCTTAGGTTTTTTGGGCCTCCACCTAACTGGAGTATTTGATAAAAATGGCTGCTGTCCTTTAAGGTTTATAATTATCCAATTATTAAACTTTGAAGCAATCATCTGATTGCGAATAAAATTTTCATAAATCATTAAAAACTTGATAACTCATGGGAAGCTTTTGATTGAAAAATACCAAAATCTTGTTCGTATGGTGTAATCTTGTTAACTCGTTTACGCGTCGAGTCAAAATACGAAAATTTCTTGAAATTTGGCTCTATAATGAATTATTAAGAAATCGTGTAAAATGGAATCGTTTCTTTAAAAGATTAGTTAGGTAGTTTTCCAGAGGTGTCCGTCATCGTATATTATAAATTGAACTTTATTTAATATAGGGGCACATAGACGTATACCTCTATTGGTTTTACAAAAAAACTTTAAATGAATGAAATTTACGTATATTGCATATTTTGACGTATAAATTGTTTAACCCCGCTCTCGCTATTCTCTTCGAAACGCCTCTGTAAAATTAATATCTATCATCCAAATCAATATTTATTATCTTACCCGGAAACTCTGTGTTCTTGAGTGGATTTAATTTTTTTGGTTTGTTCGGGGCGATAATAAACAATACAACATCCCCGGGGCTATACGATTTCATCTAATTTATTATATGATTATATGTATGTGCTCGTAAAATAGCAGGACGAAGGCAACCCCGAGGCCGGAATGGAAAACGATAGTGCATTATCCGATAGCAGTTGGCGTAACACGGAGGAGTCTGACAACGAAAATTCATGTACTTGAATGAATAATATTTACACTACACTTCCCTTTTCTGCATGTTTATATAAATTTATAATCTTTTTGAGCTAACTGCTAAAGCTAGTGTGAGACTCGAACCACCCTCTTTCTCACGTTTTACACTGAACTGAGGACATATAACTTTTCACTTACGAAATGTATACCCATTATATAGCGCATAAAGAGACAGCATAATTTCTACATAGTTAAAAATTAATTGAGGGTTTAATGAGTTTTTTATGCCTCTCAATGTTGATGTATAAAAAATCTAATCAAATTTGAAGTTTTGCCTAACTGTGTAAATTTCGTTATTTGATTTAGTAACTGTAATTTATTATCAATATTTAACACGATTTACGAAACTCTTCTCAAAATATTTAAACGCCTCATTAAAGTAGGGTTAACGCAACCTAAGCTTTAGCTTTAAGAGTATATTGAAAAAAAACAGTGCTCCTAGCCTTGAAATGCCTAATCGATTCTTAGGCCATTTGGGTTATACTCTTAAAATCTTTGAGTAATTGCTTAAATGGGTGAAAACCCTTTTAAATCTTATTTTTGTCGAGATTTATTTTTGTTAATATCATTTATTTTTTATTGAGTTACATATCTTTTAAACGTTTGCAATAGCCTCACCTAGTCAGCCCATTGAAACGGGGCCTTCAGAGTCATCTTCCTACCGCAAAATTCATAGACGAAGAAATAAAGTTGAATGAGGAAAGAAGATTGAATTTGAAAAAGAGAAACTTGTATAATAGTTATAATAATTTTGTTTGTGAATCTCTAGGCATTACATGACAATTAAGATATTATTGTGCAATTCTTACCAGATCTGTCAATCGGATATCAATGTATAATTGTTTAATTTTATAATATTAAATCGTGTTACGTGTATATTAGACATGAATGTTCTTAATAATGCGTCATCATATTTGATTCCTTTTGTAAAGAGATTTATATATGTCAATGATAATTTAGTAGTTTCAATCACTTCTGTGCAAAATGTAATACAGGCAAGAATTGCTTGTGCGCATGCGCAGTTATAAGTGTGACTGAACCCTCCGCGTTTGGTAAGTTTTCCAATATTATTATCGTTTATTTTGTAAATATTATTATCGTTTATAGGCTAGGGTTAGATTTAGTGATTTATTTGATAATGTGTATTTACTTATTACATTTTGCCTGTATTACATTTTGCACCAGATTCGTTTCAATGCATTAAATTTTGTGTGATTTTTATAAGTTGGAAAATCCAATACAATTTTAATCCGTGGCTCTATGCCAGCTCATTAATTTAATATATTTTAGCATTTATCTTACTTAATTATTTGAAAATAAACCTCTATTATTAAAAAATTTTGAATTCATCGAAAATTGAATCAATTTTCCCTTAAAAATTTATAGTTTAATGATGAACGTGCACTATTTTATCATAATCTATTTTTGTATGACCGCCAAATAGATAGAGTTTAGTCCATGAAATTTTTTTTTAACACATAAAATACCGAAGATTTAGTTTTAAATTGTGGAGCTAATTTTTATTTTTATGGACTACTATATATGCACACATGAAACAAAATTACAAACACTTATATAAACGGAAGTAAAAATCCGATAAATTTAAATTTCATGTGACATTATCATATTTATTAAGGTCATTCATTCTACAGCATTCAAAGATAAAATATTCATCATTTAATCCTCGGTTTTTTGGTATATTTTAGCCTTTTGCTGGGGATGTCTAAACATGCAAAAGACATAATTTTTTTATTTGTATATTTTATAAATAAAAATACATATTTTGTGAAAATGAATAAAATAAAATAATAACTAAATTTTAAAACAAAATTACTGAGCGAATATAATACTCTATAAAGGTAAATTATAGCTATTCAATTTATCGGGTTTTTAATATAACCCCATAAATTGCTTAGCAATTAATAGGAATAGTTACGCCTCTGGGAAATATTCGAAGATTCTTTATGTATAAATTTTGAATGAAATTTACTTGATGAGGTCGAAAATCCGAATCAAAGTTTTGTAAAAGGATTACTAAATTATTTTCTTTAAATTTATTTGAGATAGACGTAACTCATATAGTTAAGCTGTTTTTATCTTTCCGCATACTAGTTATTTTTCCCGCTTTCATTTATTTTAATTTTTAATATAACACAATCTTACTATATTAAAAATTGTATTTTACATATAATAATGGCTTCAACTTTAAAAAAATTCACTACTCTTGGTAACATTTTAGGTGATTCGTTTTTTAATGTTTAATATTATTTTGTACTTACCTGATATTTTTTATTAAAATCTAAATAATAGGGCACAAAAACAATAATGGGCTCGGGCAAGGCCAAAAAAAATTAAGCCAACCAGCGGACATTAGCTACTCTATATGGGAAAGCAAAATAAAAGTCTTTGTCAGAAGCATAAGTCCACAGCCATTGAAACTCCCTTCCACAGCAATCATTAAAACAATTACAAGTTTGACAGGACAGGACGGACAACCAAAAGTGGACCCATAAATTGCATAGTAATAAAAGCCTATATTTTAAATCATTAAAGAAACTTGAACAAATATTCGTTCTTTAAGTATTTTCGGTTCACTTAAAATTCTCATTTTAATATCATAAATATCGAATCGAATATTTTTAGTATTCGATTCGAATTTTTTTTATATTCGATTCGATATGCGTCGAATAATAAAAACTAAAGATTCGATTCGAAATAAATAAACTCGGGCCTTCGGCCCTCGTGGGAAGGGGGAGAAGGGAAGGGAAGAGGGGAAGGGAAGGGGGGACGACTCATCTGTACTTCGTATAAATGTATCATATTTGCTATGCAATTTATGGGCGAGAAAGGTGGGAAGGGGCGAGAATGCCTATAGGGGGGTATTAAATACCTAATGATTAATTAATTATTTATACAAATTTTCCATTATAGGCAAAATGTAATAAAGGCAAAATGTAATATAGGCAAGGGTTAGGGTTAGATTTAGTGTTTGCATCTAGTTGCGTATTACATTAGTTTTTATGGCCTTTAGTGATTATGGGTCTAACAAACATTATATTATAAAACAACACAATGTTAAGAATTTGCAGAATTGTTGGGAGAAATTTTTTGTTGAATTTGAACAATTTTTAATTAAAAAAATCAAAAATTTGGCCAATGGTCACTTTTTCTCTATTGGTCAGTACCAACAGATACTCTATAAGTCAATGATAGCCAAAAAAAAGGAAAAAAAAGTTTTGATGCTCACTTTGGCCAATGGTCATTTTTTTCCATTGGTCAGCAGCCAGCACACGGTAAAAGTGGATATGAATTCATAAGAGTAAAAAAACGAAAAAAAAATTTTCGAATCACATTTTGGCCAATGGTCATTTTTTTCCATTGGTCAGCAGCCAGGACACGGTAAAAGTGGATATAAATTCATAATAGTCAAAAAAAAACGAAAAAAAAGTTTTCGAATCACATTTTGGCCAATGGTCATTTTATTCCATTGGTCAGCAGCCAGCCGACGGCCAAAAAGTCATAATAGCAATGGTAGGAACAGGAACAATCATAATAGTCAAAAATAAACGAAAAAAATAATTTCGATTCACATTTTGGCCAATGGTCATTTTTTCAATCGGTCAGGAGCCAGCGGACGGCCAAAAAGTCATAATAGCAATGGTAGTAACAGGAACAATCATAATAGTCAAAAAAAAACGAAAAAATAAACTCGGATTCACATTTTGGCCAATGGTCATTTTTTTCATTGGTCAGCAGCCAACGGACGGCCAAAAAGTCTTATTATCAATGATAGTAACAAGAACAATCATAAGAGTCAAAAAAAACTCCGGGATTCTAACCCAAAAACTAGTTAAATTGCATAGCAATTAAAAGTAAACAACTTTTATATATGTTTATTATATAACATTGGTCAGCAGCCAGCGGACGGCCAAAAAGTCATAATAGCAATGGTAGAAACAGGAACAATCATAATAGTCAAAAAAAACGAAAAAAATAATTTCGATTCACATTTTGGCCAATGGTCATTTTTTTCATTGGTCAGCAGCCAGCGGACGGCCAAAAATTCTTATTATCAATGATAGTAACAAGAACAATCATAAGAGTCAAAAAAACTCCGGGATTCTAACCCAAAAACTAGTTAAATTGCATAGCAATTAAAAAGTAAACAACTTTTATTTATGTTTATTGTATAACTAGTTAAATTGCATAGCATTAAAAGTAAACAACTTTTATCTATGTTTATTATATAACAAAAACTAGTTAAATTGCATAGCAATTAAAAGTAAACAACTTTTATTTATGTTTATTATATAACTAGTTAAATTGCATAGCAATTAAAAGTAAACAACTTTTATTTATGTTTATTATATAATAGATAATTTAACAAATCTTATGTATAACACACCGAGAGAGATAGAGATGAGGGGTGGGGCACCTCTTATGCATTAATTCAAAAAATAACACAGCGAGGGAGATAGAGATGAGGGGTGGGGCACCTCTTTCTCATCCATTAATTTAAAAAAGCGATAACCTAATATACCCAATGCAAATAGATAGGGAGGGTAACGGACGGACAGACAGACGGACAGACGGACGGACCGACAACAAAAAACGAGCCCATAAATTGCATAGCAATTAATAAAGGTTCGAATTCGATTCGAACATGTTTTAAGTTTTTTATAAGACACTACAAATCCATTTCAAAAAACTTATTTCAAAATATAACAAAAACAAATATTGACAATGGCATTGGACATTATTAATTATTGTCAAAATGAAATTTAAATAGGTGTGTTTATGATTACCAAGTTAAAAAAATGATAGCGGGAAATATAACTGAATTGCGGTAAGATAACAACAGCTATATTTTATGCGTCTCATCTCTTTAAAATAAATTGAAAGTCTAATTTTGATTATTTAATTTGAATTATTAAATCTCAGCAAGTTAAATTTCTTTCAAAATTTACAAATAAGGATTCGGATCCGATTCTAAATTTCCATCGAAACAAATACCAAAAGTATTCGATTCGAAATCCAGAGGCGTAGGTTTTAGTAGGTCATAAAATATTTAATAATTCGTATAAAAGTTACTATTACCTACATACTCGGCTGAAATAGGGTAGTCCGTCGTCGTAGAAGAATAATAATAATTATCTACATAAACAAACAAATATTTATTCAAATTAAAGCCAATATTGATAACGATTGTGAAATCTTTTTAACAAAATGGCTTAAAATTACTCTTTACTTTTAGTTTAATTTTTTTACAAATAGTACTCTTACAAAATTTATAACTACCTGTAATGGGTATAAGAGTAGTTTGGACGACTTCTATTGATAAAAAAGAATAATTATATTAATATATTCCTAGAAAATTTTGATGAATTAAATCAACGTTATTATAAATTTGTGGAAAGATAAAATTAATTTTAATTAGAAATCACTATATTACTATCGTCACAAGGACACACTGCTTCGCATTTTTTACCACTGCATTTGTAGCCGCAGTGGTTTATTGCACAAAATGTATGATCTGAGATAAAATAATTTTATGATTATTATTACATCAATTTGAATAAAAAGATATTAAGATTAAATTAATCTAAAATTCAATTTAAAAAAGAATCGGATCGTTCAACAGCTGACAATTAGATATACATGTAAACCATTTTTCTTTCCATAAGAGTTACTCACTTTGGAAGGTCTTAATTTTCAAAAACCCTAAGCCCTAAATTTGAAACTATTATATAATTCGTTAAATTTCTTAACACAATATGGATGCTTTAGTTACTAATCTCCTATGCTGGTGGCCCGTCAACTTGCCGAAAACCATCTCGCCGAATCCACCCTGGGATTTTGTGTTGTAGAGTTGTTAAATTGCTAACTTTCTTCAAACTCCAGACGCGAGCACGCACACTGAGTTTATGCGCGTAGCACAATATGTGCTCGCTGTTCGGTGCACTAGGCAGAACGGTAGCATATAAAAATGCTCGAGGGCCGAGCAGAAACTCGAGCAGATGGTAGCTGGAGTTGAAGAAAGTTAGCAATTTAACAACTCTAATTGGTTGAATGGGGGTCATTTTTAAATTAGGGGATATTTTTTAACCGGGGGACATTTTATTCGGCGAGTTGATAGGGCACCCCCTGTGCTATCTTCATCAGCTGTTGACGTCAAATAATGAAATTAACAAAATATTACATTGGTTTTGCTTTTGTATCTCTTTCAAGTCCTGGCTAATGTTTTTCATTAGATTGGCCTCGTAATCTACAAAAATGTATATTATAGTTTATATTTGTAAAGTATAAACATCGTCTCTCATAATAAATTAATTATTTATTAATTAAGTTATTTGTCTACCCTTTTCGCACTCGCAAGCGTATTGGCACATTCTTTTCTCCGATTTGCAGCTAAATTCACAATTGGCCGGGATACACCCTGCTAAAGCAAAAATAGTTTAATTCCAAACCTTAATTTTTACATATAACTTTAGAATTAAAATATAACTATAATCTGCAAATTTCCAAATGTAACTTTGCGTGAGCTATGAAAATCTATCAAGATTAAAAACATAGCAATAGATATTGCTTGTGATTCACCCATAGACTAGATACAGATAGACTACTCATCAACTTTAAATAAGTTTACCCTTAATCCGCCATTTTGAAATGTGCACAAATAAGGTATTTACATATAGATTATAGTGATTTTGGTTAATATAAAGTGTTTTAAAAACTTAATAAAAAATTAGTTAAACATTAAACACAGAATTTTTAAATATATCATTT
This sequence comes from Gordius sp. MW1, assembly GCA_964036665.1. Classification (NCBI taxonomy): domain Eukaryota; kingdom Metazoa; phylum Nematomorpha; class Gordioida; order Gordea; family Gordiidae; genus Gordius; species Gordius sp. MW1. The sequence continues at coordinate 19,770,909 of OZ038530.1, forward strand.
AAAAAATTCGTAAAAATAAAAATACGGTAATGATGTGATGTTATCTGCATTTTAGCAAATAATAAACATTTATTAACATTCTTTTTATTTATTAACTAATGAGGATTGTAAATTCACTTTTTCTGTTTAACAATGGGGTTCACTGCAGAAAGGCATGGGAGATGGGAGATATGTAAGTTAAATTCAAATTGGTGGATTTATGGTACACACATATTTTACAATATGAAACATATGGCATAAGCAGTCTATCTAGTCTATGGATTTACCTGATCCTGGTTTGACGGTGGTGTTTGAAGACACTTGCTGTCCTGATAAATTTAAAAAAATATGATATTTTTTTTTAATAGGCATTTTTTATTAAATGAAACTATAAAAAACTATAAAAATTATATGCGAGGTAAACATTCGAAAATTGCGATAGCGTTGAAATGACAAATAATGATTCCGATTTTTTGTGTAATGAAAAAAGTTTCCCTATTGTCAAGGGTATTGGCAGCTATACGGCGTCCCAATTCTTTCAAAAGGGCTTGGGTTATAGGACCTATTGTTGTAAGGGTAGTGGTCACTATGCTTACAAATTTATATTTGATAAAGAAAAAACGTTTTAGATAGAAAATGATGAAATATGCTCAACGCTTTATTTAAAAAGTCTTACAAAACCAAATATTTATATTGTTTTTGTAACTAAAATTTTTAAAAAATTTTAATTAATTAAAAACACTCGGAATTGCTATGCAATTTTAAGTTGTAAATATTGATAAAAATATAGCGTTTCAAATTTTGTAGTTTTTTTTATCACCTGCCAAGCATGGACAAACAATCATTGCTCTATCGTCGCGCCTATAAAAGCACCCTTCTATGGAACAAGGAAGACCCTCTAATATATATATAGGTTATGAAAATATTATATATATTAATTTATTATACAACATTTTTTTAAATGATGTTATATTTGGGGTTTCAATTAAATTTTTAGAAAAAATATTTTAGTGTAACCGAGGCTTAACCTGGCTCGAGGCTATACATTATTGTTGTAAAAACGGCTGAATTTTCTTTAGTCGACGTTTGTTTTTAGTCGACTAAACATAAACGGACCATCGATTTTTTGGTCTCTATTTCTTAGTCGACCCCAAGGTTGAGTGGAAATTCGAAAAACAGACCAAAGTCAATCGTTAGTCCAAATTAAACCGGACGGTCGACCAAACAAACCCCACCCGTTTTACCTACAATGTATAACACTTTGAATAACTTTAGTGATATTAATTTTTACCCGAATAAATGTGCAAATAGTACTTTATAAGGGCGCATCGCATACATAAAATATTTTTAATTAACCAAGGAAAAATTAAAGAGATAAGAAGGCTTTTTGGGGCTAAATAACTCTAAAATCATCGATATATAGGAAATAGAGTGTGGTTTTTTATATGATAAATTGCTAGGAATAAAGAGATTTGCAGTAAAAATCCCAAAAAATAATATAAAATTATTTGTCTAGGGCCCTTTAATATTTTATGGCTACGTTAGCCCCGGCCTCCCCTAAATTTAACATTGAAAACCAATTATGAGTGGAGCGAGGCGATTTACTTACGTTTATTTGCAATCTGCTTTACATCCAGCGCCAAAGTTTTAGCGAATTTTTCACCGAACGCTTATAATGGTATCATAAACATTATTGATAATCAAGTGAAAAACGTTAAATAACATAATTTATATAAATAAATGGATAATTATATTATACATTATAATTTATTAAAATCGAATTTTACATTTTGAACATGGGCAATGCATGTGACAATGATAGCCAACACAAATCACTGGACAAGTTTTGGGTTCGTAACAATATGTATTATTATTATTAGTTTCGTCAACTTTGCTCACTATAGAAAACAATTTTAAAATGCAAAAATGTAAAATAATTTATTTTGCAGAATTTAAGCATTGAACAATTTATATATTTAAACCCAAGGCTATTTATATCTTGTAATTCTTTGTAATATTGCCAATAATAAAATCTAAGGTTTAATACGTATTTAATCATAGAGTATAATTAAAGAAATATAGTTTATAACAAATCAAGATTAAATTTTTTTTAGAAGATATACATTTTTGGGGGGTTTATAGTAGTTCTAGTTGTAGCCTTAACAATATTTTAGATTTTAAATAGAAATTATTTTGACTTACTTTTTTGAGCTTAGTCAAGTTTTGAATAGGAAATACACATTTAATAGCTATTTCTTTTGACATTTAACTATATAACTGATTATTTGCTTCAAATGAGGAGACTCAATTGCTAACTTGCTTAAAACTCCAGACGCGAGCACGCACACTCAGTTATTAGTATGCGCGTTAGCACAATATGTGATCGCTGTTCTGTGCATTAGGCGGAACAGTAGCATATAAAAATGCTGGAGGGCCGAGCAGAAACTCGAGCAGATGGTAGCTAGAGTTGAAGCAAGTTAGCAATTTAACAACTTTAGAGGTGAGGGACTTGTCGTAGCGGGGAAAGGGTAGACCATACGTTTTAATTTCTGATGATTATATTTTACAAGGAAAAAAACTGACAAGAATAGTTACGAGAGGATATCTTTAAACTATTCTAAAAAATATGTGGAAGCATGTTTTATAAATTGCCATTGGATCCGTTAAATAATCATATATTGAAATTGCATAACAATTAATATCCAAATTCTTCATTTATTGATTTTAGATACCAAAATAGAATAAAGATTGTAATAAACTTAAAATGATAACATTTTTCAGATAATATTTTTGGTCATTTTTAACTCTTTTAGAAATATTGTTGTTTGATATTTACCTATAAATAAATTGTATACAAATTTATTCGTTTTTCGTTGAGCACTAGGTTTCCCTACATATATTTATCACATGTCGATTGAAAATTAAGTTTAATTTTAATTAAAATTATAAACCAATGCATGACGATAATTGTAAAAGCGGAGCATTTTTGCTAGTAAATAAATGAAATCAGTTAGGTTGTAGAACATTGGCTAAGGTGCATCATTTAAATTGAAGCATAAACTTATGCCAAAAACTATTATAATTTTAATATATAAAAAGAAATAAATAATCAATTTCAAAAAATGCATTCCATTCCAAGTGTACCTTTGAGCAAAAAACTAATAACTAATACACCAACTTACCGCTTCCTTTAATTCCTATGTGAAAAGTCAATGGGATAAGTAAATAGCAAGCATTAAGGGATATAAACATTTCACAAACACTATTTAAAAATGTATCAACATTGTTGCTTCTACTATAAACAATTATTCAAAATATGTATCCATTGTTAATGATATTAAAGCACTATAGATTTGATTTCATAAATTTTAAAGCCAATTGGGAGATGCTATTTAAATACAATTACTATTTGAAGGTAAACCTATAATAAACACTAAATAAGTGGGAGCGTGGATCTGCCATCTAGCATCTGTCAAATTGATCAGATTTATCATTACTGACGTTAAAATAACATTTAATGAAAGTTCAATAAACAATTAGTTATGTATAGATTTAATGTTAAATGGTCATTTTTTGAGTAAAACTGGTGTAATAGGAGCAACAGGAAAAATAATATTCTAAATTTATTTCTGCCCTTAGACATATTTTTTAATTTAATTTTATGACTAACTCGATTTGCGCAATATATTTTTTTCAAATTTGATTATGCTATTAAATAATTAGCTTATTGATTTGTCATAAATATCATAACACACCAGTCAACAGAAAAAATCTTTATTATATTACGCACCCATGGGCGTACGGCTGCCCCCCCCCTCTCTAATGTACGAAAAAAAAATTTCATTGCAAATACATTGAAAAATTAAAAAACTTGGGCCTTCGGCCCTCGTGGGAAGGGGAAGAAGGGAAGGGGAGGGGAAGGGGAGGGGGGAAGGGGAGGAGGGGAAGGGAAGGGTGACGACTCATCTATACTCCGTTTAATCGTAGCATATTTGCTATGCAATTTATGGGCGAGAAAGGTGGGAAGGGGCGAGAATGCCCATAGGGGGGTATTAAATGCAAAATTATTAGTAATTATTAATTTACACAAATGTTTAAAAAGTTAAATGGTATTAACAAGAACAATATATTAATTTAAAAAATAAAAAAATTTGCCCTCGCCGGGATTCGAACCCACATCAGTAGAGGCATAGGCTTTTGTAGGGGCACAGGGACCCATATCAGTAGAGGCGTAGGCCCTTGTAGGAAAGGGCATAGGGTTATTATCAATGTTAACCTCATATACCCAATTCAAAAACGAAAAAATAAAATTTCGATTTATAGGGCCAATGATCATTTTTTCATTGGTCAGTAGCCAGCGGACGGTCAAAAATTCATATTATCAATGGTATTAACAAGAACAAAATATTAATTTAATTTAAAAAAAAATTACAAAAAATTCGTCCTCTCCTGGGATTGAACTCTAGACCTCCAGGTCACAGAGCTGGCGCCATAACTTGGTGGACAGATGGACAGACAACGGACGGACAACAAAAAACGAGCCCATAAATTGCATAGCAATTAATAATTTATGTTTAGCCCCCCTCTAAAAGAACTTTTAAACGTTTTGCCCCCCCCCCCCCTAATTCAAAATATAATAGTTGCTTCATAGATACCTAAAAATAACATAATCAACCAGGAAGATTAATAAAAACAATTATAGGCTTACTGTAATAAACGTTATAATCTTAAACAAGCATGTAGTCACGATTTTCTCAAGAGAGGGGGGGGGGAGGAAAGCTGCCAAAAAATTAAATAATTTTACTTGAAAATAAAAACTAAGGTTAAACAACCAAAATGTCGGCCCATTGCCGGGCCCTCTTGACGGGTAGGCAACCGTTAAATTTAGTTTTTCAAGTAGGACCGGTCAAATAATGAGATTTTTCATAATGTTTACTATTTTTGTCGCTTTTTAATTTAAAATTGGAGAATTAAACCAAAAATGTTCAAAAATACGACCAAACCAATGCTTAAAATTTAAAAACATCATTTTGTGTCCCGGAGTTTGGACAGCTTTAGTGAATTTGGTATGGCCGGATGGACTCTTAGAAGGTTTTGGGCGGGTCCTGGCTAACAATTTAGTATTCAAACCGTGATGGGTTCTGGCAGAAAAATTTAGACAAATATGATCAATGATAAAGGTATCAATTCAGTGTATATAATGTGGTGCGCTGTAATGAATAGTCTTTTAATCTTTCATTTGCTCAGCGATTGTCATTTTTTAAATTGGATTTCATCTTAAATAAGCTTTAAATCTCTTGATGGAAAAACTATGATCATTGATGCATGTGGTGTTGGGAAGTCAAAAGTGTGTGGCTTAAGCTTTTTGCCGATATCAAGAGGGTGCAAGTTGAAGGTAAGCGAAAGAGAGGTAAGCCTTGGCTAAAATAAAAACAAGAAATAAAGCGGGTGTAAGTGCAGGAATATGTGGAAAAACTACTTGACGGAGCTGACCACCAAGTGTGAAAAACAGCTATGGGAAAATAATAAAAAATATAGAATTTATATTTATATTGATAGGCAATGCTTAATTAGGTTTAGATATGCATATGTTTTGACTATGTATGCTCAAGTAACAACTTGAATAATTGACCATAGTATTTATAATAATTGAAATATCTATAAAATAAATTATTATATCAAACATAAAGTTGCTAATGCCTAGAAATGGGAGGGTCTGGTGTTTCCACACAAAAAATGTACAATTAAGATTCTTTTTACAGCAATTTGCAAATCATATTCGGAAATATTATAACGGTGGGCACTAAGCTTTTTCGAAAATATAATTTAAAAAAAAAGAAAATTTGAATATTATCATTCAGTGCCTCAAAATTTTTATGTAACTACTCTATATTAATTTAACCTATTAAATTTATTTATAAATCAAAATTTCAAACTTTGGCCAACCCCTTGGCTACGCGCCTCATCCTAAAATAAGTTGGGCTACCAGCAAATTTGCTGTTCGACAGGATCTAAATTAATGCAATGAAGCTTGCCGAGCTTATCTACTTTTAACTCACACCAAACCAAATGTATTTCCTAATTACGTAAATATGTTGACTTGCAAACAGGCGCATAGCCAGGATTTTAACGAGAGGGGGGGAAATCTGGCAAAAAAAGTTTAAAACGCATTTTTTGAAAAATAAATCAAATTAAATTAGATGTATATATTATGTTAGGTTTTAATAAGTGTCTTAAAGTCTTTGATGTAACTAAACTCTAATATTTTACCCATTTCATTTAGATATTAATCAAAAAACTGGGGGGGGGATTGCAAAGAGAATTGAGTGATACATTACTTGTCTAATTTATTTCAGCACCTCAACATTTAGCATAGCACAGCTAATAGATACCCATCAATTGTGTGAAGTCAGGCTACTAGACTCTAATATAATAAATTCATATATAGATTGTATTTTTGCAAAATAATATAGTTTAAATCAAAATGTTATAGCAGAGAACATTTTTTGTAAACACTTAATTTTGTTAACATAATATGACTCCGTCATATGCTTTCCCTCAACCATCTTTTCGATAATCGTCTATTATGAAGTCACTTGTAAACATCGAGTCATAAATAAGGGTTTAATTGGCTTAAAAACGAATTTAAATCATGGGAAGCAAGCAAAGCTCACCACCGAGGCCAAGAAATAGCGAAGGCTTTTACCACTATTCGTCGGCCACTTCAACATTAATGGCACACAGGCCCGGAATATTGGCAGTAAATGATTCTAGTAGACCGCGTGCTAGGAGCTTATTTTCTAGTATGAATGACGATACAATAAGTTATTCTTCATCCCCCAACACGTTATCAGTCACACCTACTTTTATGGAATCTGAAACAAGCTCAACTGACAATTCTATTCTTTCAGGAAGATTATTAGCACTCAATCACTTATCACATTCATTGCCACCAGCATTGTTCACATTTGAGGGTAAATATACCTTTTACAAAAATATAATAAAGACTTTTATCAACATGTAATCCTTATGTTTAATTTTAACACTTAAAAGATCTTCCAAAGATAAAAAAAACCTTGTTTTAATTAATATTATTACTATAGGATTTTTTATAAATTTTGATTTTGTATTAACTTTTCACTAAAATGTTTAGTTTTAGTGAGCTCAAATTAGTTTATTGTTTTTAATAATATGTAATGTTTAATAAAGATATGTCAATTACTTATATCATTTATATTTAATTATTTTATATTTGAATACATTATTTTATTTATACCAGTCTTACTTTAGCATTATACCTATTTTAGTTTCTGCTTATCTTTGTTTAAATCTTTTAAATATTGTCAATACATCATGTTGCTATACTGCCTAGGGCCAAAAATAAAATGGGTTGAAATATGGGAAAAAGATAAACGTCGACTAATAATATAATCAATTTTCCAGCTCATGTAAATAATAGCACTCTTGTTTAAATGTCACAGACAAGTAGGAGCAGAAAAGCTAAATAATGTATTAATATTTCAATTTATTACATTTTAAATAACAATTGTATGCAAACCTAAAAAATTATGTATTGCTTGTAGAAAGTTTACCTTAATCAAACCATTATTTTGCTTATATTTAAATATTATATTAGTTTTCCCTTTTATTGCAGATGATGCAATAATTTATAATGTAAATAATAATTAGAATCCTTAATACAAAGTTTGGGTTGCAAACTTGTCTAAGATTTAGGAAAGTAAATATTTGTTTGTACAAGATAATTAATTTTGTTTCTACTTTGAATATTTTTTGTATGTTAAAAAAGTAAAACCATTTTTTACCGAGTGTATTGGTAATTAATTAAGCCATTTTGATTCATCTATGTATGTCCTCTAGGGAGGTTCAGCCAACTTGAAGTAGAATTATTAAACAAATTAGTTAATATCTCACAAGTATAAATTTGCAAGCTTAGCCAAGTGTAAGTAATAAGTCAAATTAATAGGAAAAATACGTGAATTAATTTTGCGCATATATATTATTTTCGTTTACTGTCATTTTAAATCCCAAGAACATTTTAACTTTATACTTCGTTGGTCATTTGGGGTCCTTGGGACTAAAATTATAAAATGTATATTGTGTATTACAACATCATATTAGATAAATTTAACTACAAACATATCTTGGGGTAACAGTATGCGTTCAAAATAAACGTGTTTTCTCCCGATTATATTAATTTAGTTTTATCTATTTTACAATATTAAATTAGTTTTATTTGTTTATAAAACAAAAATTAATTTTCCTAAAATCACTTAATGCTACTAATTTTATAACCTAAGTAAGCGAATGATTTCAACCATATATCCAGTTACTTAAAAAAACTGACATAGAATGGTGTGCTCATAAATATTATTAAGTTCATACTTTTCTTTAATTTTTAGACTCGTTTTTAACGAGGAGGAAAATGATATATCTTAAATATCTTTCTTGTTTCACTAGAAACTTTTTGACTATTTATATAATGGTAAATTTATTTTAAAATTATATTTTCTTGCATATTTATTTTATATTTATTTGTAAAACAAATTTCGTTTTTTCAATCTTAATCAAGGTCTCAAATGTCCGGTATGTTCTCGTAAGCTGCCCACCGACGATATCGAATACCACCTGGTTATGTGCTTAACGAAACCCCGCCTCAATTATAACGGTAAAATTGATTTGATTTTAATGCGAATTTCAATCACTTTGAATAAGGAAATATGATGGCGGACACAAGTGAATTTATCAAGTATTTGGTCCCACAGTCGTGGGGTTTGTTTCGATGAGTTTCTTCCATCTTGATCGGGTGCGTGCCATGTCTTGATTAATCTTCTTACTTTTCATTACTTTGTCCACTTGCCCTTTCCACTTCCTCTCCTGCCCGGTACCTCCATGTCCAGTACTATTTGATTTACGTCATTCGTCTCTCTTCTTAGTATATGCCCATACCACCTTAGCCAATTTTCGTTAAGCATGTCCGTAGGTTGAATACCCATTTTTTGTCTTGAGAAAGTCATTCGTCATATGGTCGAGCTTAGTATACTCCCGCCGTATTATCCTCATCTCCGCAGACTGTGTGGAGAAAAAACGTTTACCTATCTTTTTAGCCATTACATTGAATTAGAAAGTTTTTATAAAGGTGCGCGAATTGCATTGCACGTTAAAGAGAAATCATCTATAATGTCTGTTTGAACCGCTATAAAATTATTAACTTTCTCTCGACATTGTTTAACTGCTTTTTAACAGTTTCCCATATTAAAGTTTAACGAAAGTTGGACAGGACAGGACAAGACGGACATTTTTCTTAGTGAGGGCCGGGCCCGTAACTTGCGTAGCAATTAATTTACCGTTTGTTAATTTTTAAAATTTATCCAAGTTTTATCACGCATTTCGAAAGTTGTATTCATACGTTTCGTATTTTTAAATTCCTTTATTTTTTCGCGTAGAAGACACGCTCAAGGAAGATGGGAAGGGGGAATGCCCCATATGCCTGGACGATATGCTGAAGGGCCATAAAATAGCCAGACTACCCTGCCTCTGCATTTACCACAAACCGTAAATTTCCCCCTTTTCTTGCATTAAACATTTATTTTTATTTAACCCCAACGCTCCGCTATTTATGTGGGGGTGGGGGCCTTTAAAAAGGTAGGAGATATTTGTGAAATTTGAAAATAACTAACAAACCAGGGTTGGAAAAAGGGCTGGGTTTCGCTTGGTCGACCTTTAGTTTTACTAAGACTACCGGTCGCTTCTGGTCTGTTTTTATAATTTCGACTAAGCTTAGGGGTCGCGACTACCAAACGTCGACCAACCAAATTCCAGCCGTTTTTACAACACTATTACAAAAGCTAATACGACAATTTACGTATTCGAGTTAAATAGTTTGCATAGTGTGTACAAAGTTTGAAATAAGATTTACGTTAAACGGTATACGTATTTTAGGCTTCGTTTAAAACAAATTGTTAGTGTGAGGAGGGCCATAGACTAATGATACTATACGCTGGCGAATAGCAAATAATAATTATTAAGCATGGGCGTAGCGAGCATTGGAATTAGAGGGGCGCAAAATGGTCATTTTTTTAAAATTTTAGCCACAATTTTGATAAATTTTAACAAATTTTTGGATTTAGAGGGAAGCAACCGCTCCTTGACTACGCCCATGTTATTTAGTAGGGGTGTAGTCCGCCATTTTTGAGTTATATTTTAACTAACTAAACCCTATTAATTTTGTTGAATAATAAAATTAAATGTTAAACTTACGTGTATGGAAAGATAGTACTTTAACGTTCGCCTTTTTCTTCTTCCATAATATTTGCATTTTTTTACTGTACAAAGTTACTTTATAAATTTTTATGCCAAAATAAACTAAAATAATTGATTTTAAAGGTGGATTATATTAGCTATTCGACTACTTGACTAAATTAATCGTTGAATACATGGGTGTAGCTAGGGGGGGGGGTCAGGGAAATGCGGCTGCCCCTCTAAATCCAAAAATTTGTTAATGTTTATTAAAATTATAATGATCATTTTGGCCCTCCCTAAATCATTATTGCCACCCCCCTCTAATTCTAATGCTGGCTACGCTCATGGTCGAATTACACCTACACGATTTTATGGAGATATAGCCAAGGTAGTCTGCATAAATCATTAGTAGTTAGTCGTTTTTGGATTGTCATAAGCATTTAACTTTTTACCTTCTTACTACATTAGCGAAGCACTTCTTTTAGTTAGTATTAATTAATTCCAAGTTGAAAAAGATTAAGGGATTTGCCATTTATTTTATAAAGAATAAATTAAGGTTACGAATTAGATGCTGAAAAAGTTCCGGTTTTCAAAATTGATATTTTTTTTATTGATTTAGGCTCAAATTAAAATTGTTGGCTTAATATCTCTGTGGTGCTTGATAGCGCACAAATTTTGCATTCTCAATTCCGGGTCCGGTAACTATTTAAGAGTTAAAATCGTTTAAATACATGAATTTAATTGATCTTATTTTGACTCGAAGGACGCTATTAGTGAAAACTGATTTGCGATAGAATACTCGTTAAAAAATCACCTTTTTCGAGTTTTGGGTAGCCTATTTTTAAATTAAATAAATAATATTGCCATTTTACCCAATTTGATGTCGCACTTGAAATTGTCATCGTCCCACCCACTCGAAATTAAAGAAGGGGGGTGTTTGTTTATAAAATTTTTTGGAGATTTTAAAAATCGATTTCTCGTCTCCCCTATAATAAGGGAATGATTCATTTTACTTACGCACGATCTCGGTCAATCGATGATTCGAGACAAATCTCGACGTCAACCAAATTTTAGTTGTTTACTCCACTCTGAGTAATTATATCATTATCATTAAATCCAGGCGCGTAGCCAAGGGGGCAGAAAGCGGGAATTTTCTACCCCCTTGACCAAAATTTGTATTTTTTTTAAAGGTCCATGTTCTTTTTTAAGGTATAGAATCGATAGTAAATGCTCTAATTAATGAAGAGAAGAGATTTTTCCAAAGCTGGTTATAAAGCCCCTTGAAGTTTCGCATATATTGTACGCGAAGTTTACTTTTGTTACATTAGAAATAAAAGTGTCCAAAAATTTTTTTGAATTTTTCTTTCCCCTTGAGAAAATCCTGGCTACGCGCCTGATTAAATCTACCCCTGTCAATTGCCAACCCATTTACGGGGCTTGCCCCAATTATGTGCGTGCAGTTTTAGAGCCTTCGAAAATTTTTAAAAATATAGTGATTTGACCATAGGCGTAGCCAGGGGTTGGCAGGGAGGGGCGGCTGCCCCCTCTAAATTCAAAAATTCTTTTCAAAATTTATTTGCCCCTTTCTAAATCACAATTGCCCCCCCCTCCTCTAAATCCAATCCTGGTCACGCCCATGGATCTGACTAAAGACTAATACGACAGCAAATACCTGATCCGCCATGTTTGACATATATATATTGACAAACTAAACGCTTTATTCATTTTATTAAAATTAATGATAAACTTACGCATGAAAAAAGGTAATCCTTTAACGTTCTCAATCTCATTATAATCTTTTTCGCATAACGTTTCCAATTTATCACTACTGCACTATGCTGCACTAGTGCGCCTATTGAAAATACTTCACCAAAATGGCGGTCTAAGTTACTTAAAAATTTGATGGGAAAATCAGCATGGATTTGACCGTTTTAAACAACGACGTTACCTGATGTGTCACGAGATAGGGGGTGATTGGTGGGGAAGCTTTTAAGCTAAATGGCACTTATCTTATGACGCATTTTGGCTTTGTTTACTATATATGTGTCATACATCTCATGACCTAGACAAACGTTATTAATGTTCTCTAAAAAAACGAAAACATGCAGTATTGATATGTAGTGGCAATTTTAAGTCAGTATCTCGCGGCGCGAGGCTTTACATGGAAAAATATCTAGGTATAAATTAGATGGGTTTCTACCCAATGTCTCGCTCGTGAAGCTTAAAGAGATGTCAATTTTAAATTGTTTTCGTTGTTTAATTGGTGTCAGTTTATGTCATTCTAACAGCACGCCATGCTATAACCATACCTCCAAGCCTCATATATAATTAAAAAAAAAATTCATTAGCTGTTTGCCACACTAAGGTGGTCAGCTTCTTTAGATTTTGGATGAGGGGTGACGCTAGGTTATCCAGGCCTGACAGCCGTTTTGACGATGTGATAAATTTTACATTTTTCTGAAAGAAAGTGTTGAAAGCGGGAATTGAACCCGCGAGCTCTTGTTCAATGACAAAGCCTATACGAACTACGCCCCGAAATTATTTTAAAATATAACGCTGGTAAGAGATTTTGTTTACTCTGATCCATGGGCGTAGCCGGGGGGGGGGCAGGGAGGGGCGACATCCCCCCTGGCTTAAATTTCAAAAATGATCATTTTGCACTCCCCTATTATTACCCCCCCCCCCCCAATCCCAATACTGGCTACACCCATGCTCTAAACCTTTTCATATTACTTTTAACCACTCTTTTTGTGGCTTGTAAGGTCAAGAATTTTGAAATTTCTCCTGTTTTAATATGATTATCATCCCGAGTTATACTAATTTTTAGGAGTTTTGAGATCGTCAGTATTGAAGCTTAACCCTGGTTGGTCGCGTTTTCGAGAGCTTTGCTTTTAATATAAATCCCATCTTTACAGGCTATTAAGTACCAATTGCTGCTTGGTTAAAAAACTAATTACACATTATAGTATTGTTTCGACCATCTATAAAGAATTTAGCCCGATAGTATGTAATCTAGCTAGAACAGTTTTCTGAGGTTGCATGCTTTTAAAGTGAAGAATGTCTTATAAAGCAAATTTTACCTGATCAAGGCATAAATTTGAGATCTGACCCAGGCAGTATACAAATCAACGAAAACAAATTTGATTCGTTTAGCATTTAGCAAGAGAGTGTAAGGGGGGAAGAAAGATTGATTTTGTTGACCTTACTTTTCCTCACAACGCGACACTTTCTCGCGGCGCCTCCGGGCCGGGTTTGTTATGTTTGTAATTTAAGTTATTAGCATATACGCACCACGCTCAACCAACCTTGCTAGCTAGTTTGCTTAGTTAGTTTTATGAGGTGTGACATTAGAATTCTGTTAATTATTAATTGCGCTTCGTTTACCGTTGCTAATGCGCGAGGACCGAATAGACGTATTAGCTGTTCTAAAAAGACCTGACCCTTTAATTTTTAACAATCGCTGCAAAATGTTTTGAAATATGGCAGGAAATTAAGCGGTATTATGTAAAACGGATAGGTTGGCGTTCCGAAAAATTTTATTTTTTTAGCATATAAGATTTATTATTACTAATGTGATTTTAAACTTTATTTTTAGGTGTATAGATGCCTGGTTCCTCAAGAGTCGTTCGTGCCCGGAACACCCCGTAGACTAAAAAATTTTAAATTTAAATTTATGGTTATCCTCAAATCTCGTAATTTGTCAGTTGGACTCCTAACACAGTGATTTATCGACGCACCTGGTGAATTAAACGAAATCGTTTTCTAATAATATACGATACATACTGTACTACTGCCAAATACCTTCCTGGATTGATTTTTTATTTCAATTAAGTAAAGTCTTAAATTACATTTAAAGCTTTTTAAAGATAATGATTGGTTTATCGATAAAGTTTTTATTCCCCTAGGACATCCAAATCTTCATTAAACTCGACCCTATGATGACTTTTTGTTTTTTTAAATTAAACGACTTAACTCAACCAGCTTTGGTTTAAGATTTGGACTTTAAAATCTGTAGCCCCTCGATCCCCTAGCAATTGTGTGCCAATAGTAAACATAAAACATTTGCGCCACAAATAGTTACCAGCAGAACAACACTTTATATTCCTCTCATATTTTCGCACCATTGAACCTAGTCGACACCGTTGTTATAGACAGAGAGAGAGACACATTATGCAATATAAGTGAAAACATGTCCAGGTCTCCGGGTCATGGTTCCCCCCCCCCTTGCCTTCCTTTTACACCATGATGACCCCTCTAATTAATACCTATCGATTACTAGAATTCCGTATATATACTCTCCTTACCATTATTATTATTACACTTACCAGTTACCACCTTTTACTTTGTGCGTTTAACCCTGTGTACATAAAAATATGTAATACATTAAAAAATTATCGTATTTTTTTTAGTTTGTTGTGTATCTAAAGAGAAAAGGGGTACTTTAACTTCTTTCATGGGCCTAGCCAAGGGGCGCGGGCAAGGAGGGGCGCCTGCCCTTCTCTAAGTCCAAAAAATTCGTTGAAATTATTTATATATTTATTAAAATTATGGCTAAAATTTCAGAAATTGTTTATTATGCCGCTCCTTAAATTATTATTGTCACCCTCTTTCAATGCTGGCTACGCCCATGACTCCTTTATATTATGCAGCTAATGTTGGAAAAACTCGACCCCAAAGCATTAAAATTTTCTCAATAGGAACCCGACCCGAAAGCGTTTTAAAATTTTTAGCCCAAACACGACCCTAAATTTTAATTTTTGAACCCTAAAGTAAAAAAAGTTATTGGTTTAAAATTGATATGAATGGTTTTAAATTGCAACAAAATGTTATCTCCCAAAACAATAGATTTCACAACATATTAAAACATGTTTGCCATAGGTGAAAGCATTTTAAAAAAAAGCAGATAATCATTTAGAAAAGTTTTTAGCATATTTCACCCGAAGTATCTCTCTTAACAAGCCATTTATCTTCAGTAGGAACCATTAAAAAATGCGATATTCTTAAACTTTTGTTACATTAAAATGAGTCTGTCTGTAATATCAAGCAATTTTTTTAAAGCTAATAATGGTTGTAGCAAGATAGTGCGGAAAGAAATGAGAATATTTGGTAATTTTCTTCAAAAACTCTAATTTTTTATGTGTAGAATAATGTTTATTAAATTGCATAGCAATTCATACATTTTAATCATCGTTTAATAAATAATCATTATAATTTTATTTTTCCTTGTGTAATGTTAGGCGGTTAAACAAGTTAAGACCTTAAAACAGAAATTTGAGAGTTCAGATAATCGTTTATAAGTTTTATGATATCAATTATATGTTTATCATAATTAATAGCTTAATCAAGACATTTTAACTTTCCGTGTTCAAAATTGCGATAGATGTAAATTAAAAGGAAATATAAATAAATAAGATAAATTTATCATACATTTTCATACTAATTATAAAATATGTATAATGGCATTAATTTAACATAACCACCTTCAACCCGACCCGACGAAAGCGTTAAAAATTTCTGACCCAAACCCGACCCGAAAGCATTATAAATTTTACAACCCGACCCGAAGGCATTTTAAAATTTTCAACCGGAACCCGGGTCGGGTCACCCGTGCAGGGCTCTAAATGGACTAGGTTGGTAGAACAGCCAGTCTGTTCAATAGTGTTTGTAACCAAGAGGCAGAGTTGTTAAATTGCTAACTTGCTTCAACTCCAGCTACCATCTGCTCGAGTTTCTGCTCGGCCCTCGAGCATTTTTATATGCTATTGTCTAGTGTACCGAACAGCGAGCACATATTGTGCTAACGCGCATATTAAGCAACTCAGGGTGCGTGTTGGCGTCTGGAGTTGAAGCAAGTTACCAATTTAACAACTCTACCAAGAGGGGGTAGCCGTCTTAAAATGCTTAAAACACTCTTAAATTTTTTTAGTGAAATCAAAGAGTGCATAAAAGTTCGACTCTTAATTTTAAAGACAATAAGATTAACAAATTCTTAAGGCTTTAATCACCTTTCAAAGTTTATAGGATTGCTAGTGATGGTTAGAAGCAGGTTTTATATCACAAAAAAAAAGAAATTTGAAAACCTCGTTTCTAAATGTTTAAAATCATAAAATATCACATTTCCTATGCTTAAATCTAAAAGCATTGAAATGTTAACCAGGATTGAATAGAAAAGTTGACTTTTAGTTTTTGAATAAGAAATTTATATATCACAAATTGGTTATATTGCCAACGCGCTTGTGCAGTTGAAAATAAATATGTAATATTTTATTAGTTCATTTATAATTTCATACTTTTATTTTATGCGTTGAATTTAAAAACTTCAGGAAAATGTTTTGTTACGATTATTTTTTAGATGTTTTATAAAAATTCGAACCCGGGCTTGACTCCTAACTTTTTTATTTAAAATTCGGGGCCCGATTTGAATTATGAAAATGAAATCAAAAATCATAATGAAGTTATCATTCCAGATTCGGCAAAAAACTTTATAGTCTAATTTTCCTACTTTCTGTGAACACTCATTAACTACGAAAATTTACGTGCTTATAATAATCATAAAAATTTAGTCCACAAACCTAACTTACATGATTTGTAAATAAAATTTCTAAAGCCCATATAAATTCAAATTTAGTGGTAAGAAATAAATGGATGATTACAAAAACGCAATTAGTAATCTCATGTGTATTTATTTTAAATAAAATAATTTAAAATTCCGTGTAAATTTGCTAATGCCTACGCCAATGTGTAGGTTTCTTCTCTTCCCCATAATTTGGATCGATTGTGGATTTACCGGTGTAACATCCAATTCTTAGCTTATTTGAAATCTTGGCTACGTCAATCAAACAATCATAGAAGTTCATTTTTATGGCAAAAAAAGTTTTTATAGGCTGACTTAAACGTAAATCAATTATTTTGTATTTAGTTTTTTAACCCTCGAGTTAATTATCATAAATAAATTGAATTAACTTATTAAATTCTAACAATTTCTATATAATCGGCTGAATTGCTATGTAATCGAATTTATTACCTGGTTAATGATCGTTTGACATTAAAATCAAGGAATGTGCTGCGACCTCATCATTTGCAATGAACTCTTTCTTGACTACAAAAAAATGGGTTACAATAAGTAATATTAAGATTAAATATATCCATGGGCGTAGCCAGCATTGGAATTAGAGGGGGGCAATGATGATTTAGGGAGGGGCAAAATGATCCTTTTCTAAAATTTTAACCTTCTTTTTAATGAATTTCAGCATATTTTTTAATTTAGAGGGGGCAGCCGCCCCTCCCTGCCCCCCTCCCCGGCTACGCCCGTGAACGTTATAAAGGTTCAATCAGCAACCTGTGGGTTTGATCAGATTTGACTTGTTCCAGCGGTCGCTAGGCAAACCTTAAATATTTAATCAACATATGTTTAATTAGTAAATACCCTCATCAAGATTTTCTATAATTTTTTTTAGATTGTTTCCATATTAAGCAAAAACGTAATCATTGGCGTAGCCAGTATTGGAATTAGAGGGGGGGGGGCAAAAATGATTTAGAAAGGGGCAAATTGATACTTTTTTGGAATTCTAGCCCTATTTTTGATAAATTTCAACAAATTTTTGGATTTGGGGGGGGGGCAGCCGCCCTTCCCTGTACCTCCCTTGGCTACGCCCATGAATATATTAAACGTTATAAAGGTTCAATCAGAAATTTGATCAGATTTGACTTGTTCCAGCGGTCGCTAGGCAAACCTTAAATATTTAATCAACGCATCCTCAATTAATTAATACCCTCATCAAGATTTTCATTGAATTTTTTTAGGTTGTTTCCGTGATATTTTTTCTTGAGAGTTTGCCCCGACATGTTCGCAAGCGTATACGAGCCTAAATAACAACGAAAAATTATAAAAATATAGCTATGGGCGTAGACAGATTGGAATTAGAGGGGGGGGGGCAATAATGATTTAGGAAAGGGCAAATAGATTATTTTTTGAAGTTTAAGCCATAATTCGAATATTTTTACCCCCCGGCTACGCCCATGAATATAGCATATCTTACCTTTGAAACAATCAACTATTTTGTAAGGTCCCAACCAAAAAGGAGCGGTTTTATCGCCCTTTCGTTCGGCCCTCCTTAAGTTGTAAGCGAGTACGGCATCGCCCTTCTTAAACGTCAAAGAGGTTTTATGTCGCTTCTCATACCACTTTCCCTGTCTTCTTGGTGCCTTTAGAATATTCTTACTGACATATTCGTAGGCACGACGAAAGAGCTGAGATGGCTGCATCTCCGCCACAACCTCTTTAGGCTGGGCATCTAACTCAACGTCCGTTTTATAAACAGGCCAGGGGTGTCTAATAGATTTCAAATAAAAAATGGGTGTCAGCTTTAATCACGTATGTTGGGTATATTATTTAGGATTAGGGCTTTGTATAAAATTGGTGGGTTTGGATTGATGCGGTATTTCTGGATATTATGGCTCATCTTCAGGGGAAAAATTGAAAAAATAAAAGGGAGAAGATGAAGTGTAAAAAAATGAAAATGAAGTAAAGTGAGTATAAACATAGCCAGAAATGCCGCGTTCCATTTCCCTCTACCTACGTCAACAATCCAAACCCACCAATTTTATACAATGACATTCACATAATTGAAGATTCTACATTATGGGTTAAAGTAATGAAATAATTTGTATATATATATATACCTTTTAAACATCTTGTAGTAAGGTGTCACCTTTGTTGATGCTTGAACAGCAGTGTTCTGTGCATAAATCACACCAGGCAAAGCTGACTCCCACTGATCACAATCACCATCCAGGATTTTATTGAGGCTAGTCAATAAAGACCTGTTCATCATTTTTACCAAGCCATCGCCTTGAGGATGGGGGTCAGTGGTAATCTTTTGATGTACACCTGCAATGGTGTATAACTCTCGAGTAATGGAGTTGGCAAACTCCCTGCCTTGGTCATTCGCAATATCCTATAAAAAATAATGATTTAACAATGAGACTTAATTTACTTCAGGATATCCCCATGAAGAGAAAATTTGTAAAAGATTTTGGGCAACCTCAAGGGCTGTATGGGATTTCATGGGGGCAGCTATGACAAATTTGGAGAAACAGTCTGTTAACACCAGGAAGCAATTAAATCCTTTGGCACTTGTGGGCATGTTACATATATCCATCCCCACGAGTTGCCATGGAACTGGAGGAATGGCTATAGCTTGGAGCTCTGGTTTATCAATCTTTGCAGTATGTTTTTGACACATACTGCAGCCATTGATAAATGCTGTCACATCCTCAGTCAAATGAGGCCACCAATACCTATTTTAGGACATAATTTAGTTTGCATACAATTATAACTACTTTTCACTGATTTTGGCCCTTGTACGATTAATCCCACGATGTGAACCAAGACTTTCTTCTACATCAGTTCCTTCCATACCATTGTGATACAAAGTTAGGATTTGTTTTTTTTCATCAGGGTCCATAACCACCCTAAAATCCTTCACTAACAAAATTAAAAAAAAATTCATTTTAAATACCTATTTTCTGGTTGCGCAATCTTGCTGTTCTTTTTAGAAACAGAAAATCATCCTTGACGTAATAGCTATTTGTTTTCTCAACAAAATAAGTTCTCTGTCTACAACTAAAGATTTCTGGTATAGTTCCATTTACCAGGTACTCTTTAATGTCACTAAAACAATATTCTGCCATTCTATAAATTAAAAAAAAACATAAAAGCATCATAAAAAAATCAATTGGAGTAATTATATAATTAAAAGCTCATATATTGCATTGCAATAACACAAATAACATACTTTTAATATTGAGGAATAAATTGGAATAATTAATCAAAAGATTATAAAATAATTAAATATTTCAAAATTATAAATTGGAATAATTATATATTATAATATGGCAACTATTTAAAATGTATGTATGTATGTATGATTGCCGCGAAGACGCCCAGTGAAAGAAACTGGAATATAAGATGGCGACTATTCGAAATGATAAGTGTGTGAAAAAATTCAATGAGTCTACCAAATTTTTTTCAACGTTAATTTAAAAACACGTGATATGTCAAAAAACCCATCATTTCGTATTTTCAACCAATGAATCTGCTTAGTGCACGTGGCGGAAAATTGTAATAGCAACGTTTTCAGATATTTTAAACCCATAATCACTAAAGCATAATAACTAACGAACTAATCAACTAGATGCTAAATCGTAAAAATTAAAATTTAAAAATAGCAAATGTACATAACTATATATATATAATATTTATTTAAAAATGAGAACAAATTATTGTGCTCAGTAATTAATTTATTTTTTGCTCAGTAGAATAAACAAATGCTCAGTAGAATAATTAAATGCTCAGTAGAATAATTAAATGCACTGTAAATAATTTAATGTTCAGTAATTTAATTATTTGTTCAGTATAATATTCATTTGTTCAGTTTTTTATTCAAATCTTGCTCAGTAATTTTTTTATTTATGCAAAGTAACTAAGAATTAGTTTTTAAAATAAATATCTAGAGCGAGATTCGAACCCAAGATATCCAAGTAAGAGTCTGTGTGTTTCTCATGGAGGCAAAGTGCTCGCCTGAAAAAATGGTTTATTTTTGTTTATATGTTAGTTAAAATAAATTTTATTTCATAAACTACCTCCTCCAAGTGCAATTGTCCATCGTTTTGTAAACAATATATTTGCAAACATGTTGGGTTATCAATTAAACTTAAATTTTGCCAACCACCTAAAGAAGCCAAAAGTGTGCCTATATGGCAAAAAAGAAAACGAGGCAGACCCTCAAAGGCTAAATCAGCCTTTATTGTTCAGTAAGTAAGTTTAGATTATTTAACATTGATTAACAAATTTTAGGTTTTTGAAATGAAAGTTGTCTCCAGCAAAATTTGTCTATTTTTCATTTTAAATTGTTAATTATTATTATTAATCTGTATTTGTAAATATTTATGATTATACTCAAAAAAAAATTTATATTTTCCCTTTGATTGATAAATCTCAACAAAATTTGCAAAAAATGTAAAATTAAAAAGGGAAAGGCAGAGCATTTAGAATTGGAATTATAGGTCATTACTTTTTATAGCTTTTTTAACTTGCCATTTATTTATTTGAATTGAGAGAAGTGAGGACTTAAAGGGAAAAAATTCAAGACACTAAGATACCTTATAACCTTTAAAAAATTAACAATCAAAATAAACTATTTCAATTTCCACACATTCAATTTAACTTTATTTTTACAAAATATTAGTGCTAAATAGATTAAGATTGAGTATTATTTATTAAAACTACTGAGCATTTTTTTAAAAATACTGAGCATTTTGGATTTGTAACTGAGCAATATTAAGATTATTTACTGAGCATTTTGGATTTATAACTGAGCAATATTAAGATTATTTACTGAGCATTTTTGAATTTTTTACTGAGCACATTAATAAAATACTGCGCATATTTTACTGAGCATTTTTGATTTTTTAACTGAACATTTAAATAACATCCTTTAAAAATAATCCATGTACAACAGTTCCAATATAGCAGATTACTAAGCATGTTATTAAGCAATACATATTAATGCGTTTAATTAAAATTTTATAAAATATCATATTAATTGTTATCGGATGAAAATGTCTTTAGCCAACCTATATTGATGAGGATAACATAAATTTTTCATACACTTATACATATAAAGGAATTCAATAGATTGCTATTGTATAGAAATTTGTCATACACCTAAAGCGATAAAGAAAGGAACATATGGTTTATTCACAGAAAACATTAATGATGGTCGAAAAACAAAACTATTTATCGCGAGTCTAAAATAATGGGATGGGTTTGTTGGTATTCAAATGAGGGTTGACTCTGCGTGCGTAGATTTCTCTCCGTATCACGACCACTACAGATACTCCCCCTCTAAAAAAAGGGAAAAAGATATGTATACATAAAAATTTTTAAGCAGTAAATTTCCGTGGAGTAGTTATAGTTCTTCCATATCTAGACATCCGTTGTTGAACAGGTAAAGTGTTACTATCCTCTTCTTTTGCTTCGATCCATGCTGGTTTAAGTCTATCAATAGATATGGTTTGTTCTTTGTTATCTTTTGTCACTTTAAAAAATTTCTTACTCCTTTTTACTACCTTAAACGGTCCATCGTATGGGGGTTGTAAAGATTTTCTGACCGTGTCATTACGTACAAAAACATACTCTGATGTTTTTAAATAATTAGGAATATATTCCTTTCTATAATGTTTTCTGGTAGGGCAGAATTTTAAATTTTGCATTATTTCTTTAAGTCTAATTACATAACCTGGTTTAGATGATTCTATGAACGATTTTTGAAAAAATTCCCCTGGTAGCCTTAACGTCGTCCCATAAACCATTTCCGAAGGAGTGTATCCGATATCTTCTTTGATTGTCGACCTAATGCTGAGAAGAATTAATGGTAGTGTTTCACTCCATTTTGTTGTATCTTCCTGTGTCATGATGGAAGCCTTTAACTGCCTATGGAACCGCTCAACTAACCCATTAGAACACGGGTGATAGGCTGTAGTTCTGATATGGTCCGATCCTAATGTGGATGATAATTCTCGGAATAAACTGGATGTAAATTGAGCCCCTCTATCAGTAGTTATAACCTTTGGGACACCAAAATTGGCAACCCAGTATTCAATAAATATTCGTGCTAAATTTTCCGCTGATGTCTCGTTGATTGGTATTGCTATGGGCCACCTCGTAAATCGATCGATGGCTGTAAAAATATGGGTGTAGTGAGATGAAGGTGGTAAAGGGCCTACCACATCCAAATGCACGTGACTGAACCTCTCGTCGGTGTCGTCAAAAATGCCGGGTGAAGTGATGGTGTGTTTGTTCACCTTAGATTTTTGACATTTAATGCATTCTCTTGTCCAATTCCGGATATCTTTGTTCATTGATGGCCACACAAAACTGCGGGTAATGAGTCTTTGAGTTGCCCGAATCCCGGGATGTGAGAGAGAGTGAAAGTGGTTGAAGAAATTTTTCCTCAGTCTTGTAGGTATAAGTGGTCGCGGTGCACCTGTAGATATGTCACACAGAATGTCTTTTTGACAACTGGGGCTTTTTAATTTCACAAGACGCAAAGATTTTGTGTTGAGCAGTAACTCCGGATCATCCATTTGGTTCATAATTATTTGGTTGTCATTAGGACAAAAAGGTAGAGTTAGAGACGTTATGTCTGACCGAGATAATGTGTCAGCTGTAATGTTACTATTACCTTTTATAAAGCGAATGTCGGTACTGAATTGCGAGATATAATCCAAATGTCGAATCTCTCTGGGTGAGTAACGATCAATTTTTGCTTGGAAAGCATAAATTAAAGGTATTATGATCCGTAAATATAGTGAAATGACGTCTTTCCAGTGTGTGTTTGAAATGTTTAATCGCCAGAAAAATAGCTAGTAATTCTCGTCCAAATATACTATAGCGTGTTTGAGCTGCTAATAGTTTTTGGGGAAAAAAAGCTAATGGTTGTTGTTTGTTATCAATTATTTGGTGTAAAACTCCCCCTACTGCTATGTTCGAAGCATCTGTGGTTAACGTTAACCTACAGTTTGGTTTTAAAAATCCTAAATTAGTTGCTTTAATTATACTTTGTTTTAGGAGATCAAATGAATTAATTTCTGCGTCCGTTATTTTAATCTCTTTCTCATCATTGTTTAATAGGTCGGTAAGTGGTTTCGAAATTGAAGCACAATTTGGTATAAACCGTCTATAAAAATTCACCATACCTAAAAAAAGTTTCAAACTCTTCATTGTTTGAGGAATTGGAAAATCCCTAATCGCGTCAATTTTGTTTGACAAGGGGTGTATGCCATTTTGATCGACGTGATGACCAAGAAAGTTTAATGATCTTACCCCCAAAGAACATTTTGATAGATTTATCCGAATACCGTATGTTTGTAATCGTTCAAAAACTGTTGCGAGGTGTAATTTGTGTACATGTTCTGTGGAACTGGCGATAAGTATATCATCAATGTAGGCGTACACAAAATCCAAATCATTAAAAATGTCATCTATGAGGCGCTGAAATGTTTGTGCTGCGTTCCGAACTCCGAAAGGCATTCTTAAAAATTCAAACAGCCCAAAAGGTGTTGTGATTGCGGTCTTCGGGATGTCCTCTGGTGCCACCGGAATTTGATGGTAAGCTTTTACCAAATCCAACTTTGAAAAAATGAATTTGCCTGTTAGATTTAAAGTGAAATCATGTAAATGTGGTATCGGGTATCTATCAGGTCTTGTTGCGTAATTAAGCATTCTAAAATCTCCACATGGACGCCATGTCCCTGGGGCCTCTTTTGGGACCATGTGTAAGGGGATGACCATTTACTATGTGAAGGTCGTATTATTCCTAATCTCCTCATTTCTTCAAATTCTTTTTTTGCTATTTGAAATTTTTCGGGGTTTAAACGTCGTGGAGAACAATGGATCGCTGGTCCTTTTCTTATTATATGGTGTTTGGTATTATGTTTCACTTAGGTTGCGTGTTCATATCACGTCGGGGTCACCATATTATAGCGATAAAGAAAGGAACATATGGTTTATTCACAGAAAACATTAATGATGGTCGAAAAACAAAACTATTTATCGCGAGTCTAAAATAATGGGATGGGTTTGTTGGTATTCAAATGAGGGTTGACTCTGCGTGCGTAGATTTCTCTCCGTATCACGACCACTACACACCCATACATATAAAGGCATTCAATAGATTGCAATTGTATAGGGCTCTATATGTGCTATAGTGTAAAACGTCTTCAGCCATTCTATGAGATATATAGCAAATAAATAAACATAAATTTGTTATTAAGCAACACATATAAGCCAGTATATAATAAATTAAAACCCGTATAGCAAATGAGGGTAGATTTGTTTGTCATTGAGCGATAGTATTAAAATTAATAAGCATTTAATTAATCCTAAACTACATAAAGGAAAATACATTATTTTGTTATTTGAAAGTAACAAATATTATAGGAAAATCTATAGCCTAAGGAAGTATAAATTAGTACTTGATTCACCTCCAAACGCGAGCACGCACACTGAGCTGTTTAATATGCGCGTTAGCACAATGAGTGCTCGCTGTTCGGTGCACTAGGCAGAACAGTAGCATATAAAAATGCTCGAGCAGCTAGTCAAAACAGCAAAATCTGTTCAAGCATTGAGCAGATAGCTAGAGCAGAAACTCGAGCAGATATAATTGCTACGAGTTAGTAACTTTAAATATTTGCTCTTATTATATATCATAAAAAATTAAGATCT
This sequence comes from Gordius sp. MW1, assembly GCA_964036665.1. Taxonomy (NCBI): domain Eukaryota; kingdom Metazoa; phylum Nematomorpha; class Gordioida; order Gordea; family Gordiidae; genus Gordius; species Gordius sp. MW1. The sequence goes on from OZ038530.1 coordinate 19,796,437, forward strand.
TTGCCCCCCCCCTTTTTGTCCCGTTAATTTGCTCCCCCCCCCTTATTCCCTCCGAGAGGGGGTGTGATTCCCTACCCCCCCCCCCTTTTTTACCCTTTTTTACCCTTTTCCTCACCCGGGGAGGGGGTATTTGCTCCCCCCCCCCCTATTTATTGTCCTCTTACTCACCCGAGGGGGGGGGGGTGATTGCCCCCCACCTTTCTTTTACCCTTTTTCTCAAAAGCAGGTATGGTAGGCATCAAGAAATAAACACAATGATACAAGCTGCCCCAAGACAGGCAAAAGTTCCCTCCATCCTCGAACCGTCAGATTCCTGTATTGAATGGCGGATTTCGTCCTGGCGGTACGTCTCTTATTTCATAAAGTCCTTTTTTAAATGAGATTAAACCTGTATTAATCTTTTTGCACCCTTTAACGATACTCATGATCCCTGGGATCGGCAGACCATCGGAAATGTGTCAAATATTCCGTTTTTAAGGGCCTTTCATTTTTATTCCCATTGTTTCGTCAAGTTCAGGGACGTTCCAGAAAAATGCTTTAAATTATTTAAACTGAACTATATAAACGCTCACCTCCCTCGAAAATATCCTATCGTTTTTTACTAGGACAATCGATTGCCATCGCTAAAGCTAATTTAATTTTCTGATGGATTCAATGCCCTTAAAGAAAACGAAGAAACTGATAATGCCTTTTACTCATTTTACCTTTTATTATTTTGTTCTTTTATACTTTTATTTAATGTCTTTATATAAACACTTTCTAATAATAAAGAAATTTAACTTTAAAATAACAATCGTTCAGCAGGCCCAGAAGTCGCTTGGGTGCCCAGAAAATCTTTTGCTCTTGGAGTCGAATCATATAATGATTTTTATTAATTAACTATTAATACACATAAATCGTCGCATCAACAGAATGATTTAATTGTTATGAAATTTGAAAGGGCTTTAGTAATAGTTCTTTGTTGGAACTTATTTTAGGTCTGTGTTTCATAATATATAATTGCTAAATAGTATTATTGAAGTTAAATTAATATAACATAATGCGGAAATATGGTTAATATTTATAATAATTGGTTGTCTAAATTAATTTCAACTGTATTTCAAATTAACTATTTTTTTCATTCAGAATGTGAATTACACAATAAGGATAAAAAATCTTAAAGCCTAGATCTCGCTCATAAAATCTCATCTCGAGGTCCGAATTCTCGCCTCAATCTCAACTCCTAAGTTTTCGTCTCGTTTTTTCGCATAGACTAATAGACTGCTCATCGAAGTGGCATTCATTAAAAATTTGTGTATCAACATTTAGTCTATGGTTTTTCGAGACAAGATGAGACCGAGAATTTTCTTGGATCTTCCGCATTACTAAGTATGGAGTTTTTTGATGGTATTTAACGTTCGTCGACATATTCTTTAGTTGTTAGTATCGATTCAAGGTTTATAAACCTTTTCTTTTAATCCATAACAAGTGGACGATGTTGCCTGGCGATTTTTACTGGTATTACTTAGCAATCACGTCCATAAATCCTTTCGCCGTATGAGCACACAGTAGATTTGACTAAAATGCTTTCCACTTCTATATAAGTCACAATATGTCCTTCTCCGATTCCATACACTTTATTTGGCGCTTAGCCCCTATGAGCTGCGATCTTCGCTCACGTTAATACCACCTTGTCTTTGAGCAACTCGCTTAGAACGATACCAACACCATTTGTATAATTTGGTGACCCATTGTAGATTAACTTGTATCCCTCTCGAAAATCCTGAGCTTTGATTCCATTCCACTATGCCTCTTGAGAGCAGACGATGTGTACCTTTCTTCATTTTAGCATTTGTGGGACCTCGATGCTCTTTATAGTCAACGTGTTCCATTCCAGCACGTTACTCGCATTCTATCCACAGGTAAATGATTTAGGCACCTTTGTTGTGAGCCAAACGGTAACCCTTGTGTATTTTCCATATTGTAGGGGCGGGATATGTAGTGCATGTTGTTTGTAGTGTAGGAGATGCCCTATCTTTCTGTTTAAGTTTTATTTAAAAATATTAGAATTTTATACAGCATTTTTACAGCCGGTTTTTGACAGGATGCCAACTCTCCACTTTCTGCACATGGATTTGAGATCGTCGTAGGTAGTGTTTCAATAAGACTATATGATCTACAATAATAATTTTTTAAAGTTGTATATTTTAAAATAATTTACATAATATATTATTTGGGCAATATATAAAAACACAGTAACGTAAATGAGGGGGGGAACGGTAAATCCCCCCCCCCCCTGTTTTTTGATTAACAATTAAATTAATGGGTTAAAATATAATAGTTTAGTTACACCAAAGACTGCTTCAAATTTGGTAAGTCTAGCATTGAGTCTATCTTGGGGCCATGACAAATTAAATTAAACGATAATTTTGTCAAACTGAATAATAAATTGTTTGTCCTGGTGGATCTTTTAAGCTGCCTGTTATAATGTTTCAATAAAATGGCCTTGGCTTTCATTTAATAGGGTTTGAATACTTAGACATCTTCTGGGCAAGCTTGCTAAGCGCTTGCTTGGCTTTTAGACGTTAATTTATAGGAAATCCCAATATCTGTGATATTTTTATTTGTTGCATAATTTATGTTTTGATTTGTGATAATTTAATTAATATATGGGCTTATTAAAAATATGATATACAATTTAAATTTCATGCAAAAACATTAATACATCAAATTAGCGAACGAGTAAAGCCTGGCAAAATGAAAGTTCTTCGCCCCGAGCCCGACCCGATTCGACAATTTTAAATTTATTTTACCCGAGCCCAACCCAAGCCCGAAATATTTTTATACTCAGGTCTGACCCGACTTTTTTGAAATGTAAATTTTTAAAGAAATTTATTTAGAAACCCGCATCTTTCCTTTAACATTAAAATATTTTGTCCCCTTTAAATAGCCAACTTAACAAAGGAAACAGTGAAAGGTTTCTCCTCTCATGAGATCAACCATAGGGCGTCTTACACGATATGCGGATTGAAGGCGGAATATAGTCGAAGGAAAAAATTTGAAAAAATTTGAGATCAGCAATTGGAAAAGGATGTATATGAATTACCTGGCACTTTAAAGTCATAATTTAGATGAGACTTTAAATCGATAAAAAAATAAACCTTTCATCTACAGAATCCTGTGAACATTATATTAGATTTAATTTTTAAAAGCTCCAATTTTCCGCATTTTACTTTTTTAATCTTAACAAATGAAATTTATTTAATTTTATTAAATTGAATATATATATTTTATTAAATAAAAAAGTATCACATGGGTAAAATACATTGGTAAATAAAATACTACAAAAGAAAACGCGTTAAAAACTAATTGGATGGCATTGATCCGTGTATGGAAATCGTGTTGGATTTGACGATTTCCATAGTGGTCTTTTGCCTCATGTAGAAGAATTCATTAGGTTATAAAGAAGAATTCGTCATCGCTTTCCCAATTTGATTGAGGAGAGCGAGAGCCACTGAATCTAGGTTGCCAATAGTGGTAGCCACCACGGGGATGAAAACTGTATTGGTGAGAGTGGAATATTTTTCGGCCTTTTTCCTCTCTGCCTTGATTATAAGGTTGGGGGGAAGAGTTTGAGGGGGCGAAGATATTGATCGTAGTAAAATCCCAAGTGAGATTTAAACCGCGGGACCAAGGTATGAGCGTTAGCCCGTCTGGTCTTTTTCCGTCGGTCGTACTGAGGCCGACAGGCTCTAGGATATTAAGATAACCCTCTTTTCGAAGGTACTGACCTATGATTTTGTTAATTCCCGCATGTCTGAGTTACGGCGTTTGCTGTACTTGCAGTGAAGAGTATGGTGTCCATTGGGTTGGATCGGCTTCGCACATATATAGGGAAACAATGTCGCAGCCGGGGCGGAGGCCTATGGCGATGCGTAACTCTTCACCGGAAACATATGAAGACCCAAATTCCTGCTCGGGATCGCTTCGAGCCATTCGTAACCGCTGTTGGAGGAGGCCCAATTGAAAAGGTGTTTTCCCTGGCATAGTTCGTTCGAAAAGAGGAAAGCTACGGAACGTGCTATTGGGGGAAGGTCCCATTCCTTTTGAGTCACTCCGAGTGGTCGTTCGGCCGACTCGTGCTTGTCCGCATCCTACATGTTAAAAAGCCTCTTGAAGGTGCGGGTCTGGGAGGGATGTGATCCCTGAGATTAGACAGTGGGTACTCATACGAGATGAAATAAATCCCGCTAGTGCAATCTGTCGTGGGGATTTAATCCCGATTCCCCCAGTTATAGAGGGAAGGAACGCCTGAAGCCATTGTAAGGGACTAAAATTAAGGTTGAGGTAGGTTTCGAAAAGATTTCGTATGCTCCGTTCGATGAGGTTGAGTTGCTCGGGGCACCTGAAGATAGGGGATGCACGCAGGGCGTGGTTAATTTTAGGGATTAAAAGGGTGAGGGGTAAGTTATAATAGTGTGGGTTTAGTTGCCTCTATAAAGGTTAAAAATTTAATAAAGAAGCGCTCGGAAGATGTGGATCCTCCTAGTGGTGCGCCAAGGTGGCTGAACTGGTCTAGACTGACGACGGGAAAAGGGAGAGTTGAGGGATCTATTGATGGATCCTTACAGAATATTTCGCATTTAAGATGGTTGAGCTCGAGGCCTATAGAGTCTGAAAAGGACTTAATAACAGACGGTATTTTGCTGATTTCGCTAGCGGGGCCAACAAGGAATCCGTCATCCATGTACCATAGATTGCAAAATAAGCTACCGGTGTTAGAGAGTTTTTGGATGATGTCTTGTATAAATAACTACACTGTTGTATACTGGAGTATACACGTCTTTTCATACACGTCTTTTCCTTTATTTTTTCCTTACGTGTGTGATATTTTACCCCCCCCCCCCCACACGCACTTATACGCATTTGTTATTTCTTCCTCATTGATCAACATGAATACGCATTATTAAACTAGATAACGCGTTTCGATTCATTATTATAATTATTATATTTTTTCCGTCTTAGGTTGAATAAAATATGTACTAAAGTCGATAAAAAGTACTTTGTATTGAGGCGGTGGAGACGTGTAATCTTGTTGTCCACCGCCGGGGCATCACCCAATTTATTCTGTAGATTCATTTTAATTTAAATGCCTTATGATCGCCCCAATAATATTCCCCTATCCTTCCTCGATAATTACTCCTGATGATTCCCCTTCATTCAATCCTCTTTTTAGTATTTAAATCGTATTCTCCAGGAATACGATATTACACAAAAAAGTGCGGGGCCTAGGGGATCGCCTTGCTGTATTCCTTTAATACTTTAGAAACTTTAATAAGCAATACAAAAGGATGTACTGTACCACATAGATAACAATCTACTTAAAATATGAAACAAGATTAAAATTTTTTTACTATATAAATATTTAATCAGTTTTGCAATACAATTTGGGAATGGCAGGGGGACCGTGTTTGATACACTCTTTTCATTATCAAGTCCCTAGCCCCCCCCCCCTGTATCTCTATGTATGTTTATGTTGTTTCCTCCTAATCAATCATAATACACTCCACTGCCTTGCATGAGACTATTTAAAATCTTGCCCGCCTACCTCTTAATGATCCCTATGCTATGCTTATGCATATTCTACTTTCTGACAAATAAACACACACAGTCTATTGTTTTAAACATAATTCATCGTCATCAAATCCTTCATAAATTCATTTTTATTATAGCTACTAGTCTATATATAGTTCTAGAGGGATATAACATAATATATAGCTATATTTTCTTTATGTAAACCTCGAGAATACTTGTAAAAATCTCAATCCTGATCAAGGCTGTGGTTGGGGTATAGCGAACCCCATTCTTAAAGTGCTCCTAATTTTAACACAAATAAAGAAACGCATATCCATTTTTAAACATAGTTTTAAGCCTCTTATATGTTTGTGTAAAAAATTATTTAATTATAATAGTAATTTAAAAATTAAATTACCAAAATTATATGCAATCTAATCTATAAATTCCAAAGAATGTTTGCTGTGTATTTAATTTGGTAATTCTTTGAACTAGATTTTACTTCGGGACGGGTCCGGCTGGCTTCGGATGGCCCATACAGGGCTCTACAAACGAGAGAAAAAAAGACAGTTGACGTATTGGCTTTGCATCACAGTGCTGGGTTTTATAAATAATTATATTAATAATTAATAATTCGTTGCATATTATTAAAATTTGTATTTATCTTGTTGTTGCATAGTGTTTTTGAATGCATGATAATTTATTATTAGTCGTTGATGGATATTTTTCGTGCCCATTACGATTTAAACATAAGTTGAAAAAACTTTTATTAAATTATCAATGCTGGTAAAACTTTTCGCATTAGCAAAGCGTTTGAAGGGTGAATACCGAATAGCCTCAAAATTATATGCGAGAAATTTTGGCCATGCAGTGTAAGTTTCAATTTGAATAATTATATTCAAGTATTTTACATCCACTTATTGATTATAATAATCTATGCAAAATTAATGAAATATGGTTAAGTATTTTAAGGTTATTTTCTGCATATGCTTAAAAGAGTTTATCATTATATTTTGGTTTCCAATTTACAAATTTTGTTATGGCTTAGTCATCACAATTATAAAAAAGGGACCAAAGCTTAATAATAAGAGTTGCAAAACATTGAATGGAGTTTGGTCATAATTTTATTAAAATATTATTTTATTTCAATGGGAAAGGGAAAATTAGCTGCCAATTTTACTTTGGTTATGCCCTTGACTATTGTCTGAATATATTTAAATTTTTTTATGGAGACTCTCATCCAATTTTGATATGCGCATAACCCATTTTTCTAAATATGTGATATCCCCTATATCTTTTTAACAGTCAATTTAAATTGCAAAGGCCATTGTCAATTCACCCACTACACATTACCCAATCACATCTAGTTATATCAAAATTTTCCACACAAACTCAATCTAATTTAGATGACCTAACAGTAAATCCTATTAATACATGTTCAGCTGAAAAGACTGAAATAAACAAACAAAACTCTTACAGAACTCACACGTGTGGCGAATTGAGGATCAGTGATATAGGCAAAGATGTAACACTCTCAGGCTGGGTTTCTCATACTAGGCTTAATAATACCTTCATCATACTTCGAGATGCATATGGCTCCATTCAAGTCACAACTAAACGCAATATACCTATAAAGTCCAAACATAGAGAAGATGGTTCAGAAGGGAAAAGCAAACGTAAATCATCTTTTAATTTAGCTTTGGAAAGTATTATCCAAGTCAAAGGTAAGATTGTGGCCAGGCCCCCAGCTCAAATTAAAAATGATATGCCAACGGGGGAAATTGAAATAGCTGCCACGGATATAATACTCCTCAATCGCAATACCAATTCGTGCATACCTAAATTGACTCACGATTTCCATTACAACCACTCGGACCAGCCCGGTGTCAAGGATAACATAGAGTTCGAAAAACTTAGGTATAGGTACGCTTACTTGCGTTCACAAAGCGCTCAAGCAAATTTGCGGGCTCGCGCTCGGTTCTTAGCAGCAGTGCGCGCTTACCTCGACGCCCAAGGCTACGTTGAAACCGAGACGCCCGCGCTTTATAAGCCGACGCTGAGTGACATGGGCGCCGGTGAGTTCCTAGTGCCGACCACTAATTTGCGCGCGCTCCAACAACACCTTCCTACTCAAAATGGTGAACCTGCTACTGCAAAGTATTACGCTCTAACTCAAAGCCCACAACTGCTCAAACAACTGCTCATGGTCGGTGGCCTGGATAAGTACTACCAGATTGCCAAATGTTTTCGCAACGAAAAGCGTATACACCACGCGCGTCAACCCGAATTCACCCAAATCGATTTAGAAGCGTCATTCGCTACTCAAACGGACATTAGGACTCTCGTAGAGGGAATGTTGGTCCGGGCTTGGCCTGAGCTTCTCGATACCCAACCTAACTCAACGAGCCCACTCGAAACTCCGTTTCCCGTTTTAACTTACGACTACGTATTGGATAATTATGGAACGGATAAACCCGATTTGAGGGATGCAAACGAGCTACTCTTGAGTAAAGGTACCCAAACTCTCCCCGTTCAATTGCTCTCAGAGCGCGTCTTTTGCGATTTGATGCCCAGCTCGAAGAGCGTCGAACACCCTAAGATCTACACCACAGGTTTGGCCATGCCTCGACGCCAATTTATCGACCTACTAAACCCTAACGAATCACATTATACCGTAAAACTCGAGGATAAACCCGGTTTTTACGTCTTGTGGTGCGATGGTAATCGCCCCGAACCTTTGAACCTCCTCCGGTCTAAAGCTCAAGCCTCTGCGCGCCCTAACCTATACGTTTCGCGAGCTATAGATTTCGAAACTTTTTCCGCCGAGAAACGCACCCCAATCGACTCCACTAATATTCCCCCTTGGCTCCCCCACTTCGAGCGAGATAGCCTAACTACCGCAGAGTCCGTTTTGCTTTTCAACGCCTCATTCGACCTCAGAGAAGCTCAAACGTCTTTGGGTAAGGTTAGGAGCGCACTTTTATCATGCTCGTCCACCAAAAAAGCTTCCCTCACCACCTCCTCCCCCCACAAATTTTTGTGGGTCGTCGATTTCCCCTTGTTTCAAAGGAATCAATCAAACATCAGACCTGACGCCTTAGAATCGGTTCATCACCCCTTTACAGCTCCCGCACCCGAGCAAAGAGAGCTCCTTTGGCAAGCGCGCTTCGATGTCGCGTTAGCGCTCAGCTTACGAGCGCAGCACTACGACTTAGTGCTTAACGGGGAAGAAATTGGTGGGGGCTCGGTTAGAATGCACGACCCCGCCGAGCAGAAACTGGTGCTAGAGGATATATTGGGGAGTAGCGTAGAAGAAAATAAGGAATTCGACTATTTTTTAGAAGCGCTCTCTAGCGGTTGCCCCCCGCACGCTGGTATAGCGCTAGGCTTGGATAGACTAGTCGCTTTAGCCAGAGGCACTACCTCCATTCGAGACGTCATGGCTTTCCCTAAATCAGCCTCAGGCTCGGACGTTCTCTCTGGCTCCCCTTGCAACCTCTAACCTTTTGATGCAATTTTAAAGGCAAACTAAGGCCTCCCTTTGAATTTATTATCTATAAATTAATTTTTCACCCCGAAATCTAATTAATAACTTAAATTTGTTTGGAAAGCGAGCCCTCCAGTTAAGTTTGGTCCAGATAATAGATATCCCATCTGAAATCAACGGCTTCCTTATCAAAAACTTTGTTACGTTTACGCCTAAACTAGATCACGTTGGTTTTTATGGCTCAACCTACTTTAACAGATTTTATGTATCGAATTTTAAGCTCATTTAAGGTGGAAAGATGGTGTTTTTTTATAAACATTATACATCACTATATACCCATTATCATCGCCTCCGTACTGATTTGATATCCAAAAGTTTTGTTACCTTATTGAAGATTGTAGATATCACCTATCCCCCATCATTACTCCATTTTGTTGTCACCCCATCGCGTCGCTTTTAGTGAGTTATAATGGATCATTCATTTATGTTACCACGTACATGTATTATATCTCGCCAGTTTTATATGAAAATTGAGTCAATACTTTCAAAAAGTAAAAATAGTCTATAATCGATGGAGAATCATGTGCGCACTCGGTGGTTGCTCAAAATGTTTTTGGCGTTTTCATAAGTATATGTGTTCAAATGAAATATTAAATTTAATTTAACATTAATTACATTTAAATAAAAAGTGAGTTTTTGATACTTGTTACAATGGACTTAATATGGAGAGATGGTTTAAAACCAATATGACAATTTTGAAAAACTGACAGCAATGTTATGTCAATATTTTGTTTCATGTTTTCTAGTAAAATTTTGTACGAGATTTTAGCGATCAGCAAATATTTTTCCTCCCCAAGCGAATCTCTTTATTAAAGGCTAGTTAAAATAAGTTAAATGTTTTAACATCTTTAAATAGACCTTCTATTGTGTGAAATAGTGTTGTAAAAAGACCTGCGTTTTGTATGGTCGATCTTTGGTTCAATTTCAAATTTTGGCTAAGCCTGAGGTCGACTCAAGAAAACAGACTATTTGGTCTGTTTAGTTTGGTCGACTAAAATCAAAGGTCCACCAAAAAAAACTAGCCGTTTTTACAACCCTAGTGGAACTAAAGGTTTAACTGTTAAGAATTCAGACCCAACCCGTTATGGATTATATTTGCTTGTAAAAACGTTTATTAAACTATTCTTGAAATATAACCCATTCATTTTATTATTTAACGTTTTTAATTATGGACTGTACATAAATTCTTAATATCTATTTCAAAGGCTTTAATACACTTACATTTTAAATTATTTATAGAGATCGTAGTTCTAAGCAAAATATGCTATAAAAAATAATTGATGAAGTGGTTGGCTCTATTAATGCTAGCTTTCAGCTATAACTTTTCTCTTTTATTATAATATTAATTGCTATGCAATTTATGGGTAATTTTTAGAGATGCACCGATACCACTATTTTGTGCCGATACCGATACCAGCCGATACTTAAGATTTTTTTGCCGATACCGATACCATGCCGATACTTATAATAAAAAAAAATTTATACTAAATGTCTAGTTTTTAAATGTTTCCTTAAATTTGAAGTGTTAAAGGAATGTTTGTCTTTGCCCCCACGACTTATTTTAGCTTTGCATAATTCACAGATTACAATTTTTTCATCTGCTGACACAACAAAATAACTCCATAGTGTATGGGCCATTCCATGTCGATTCGTCAAAAAAAGACGATTTTCGACCGACCATTTCAGATCAGGATAATTTTTGGTGAGGGTGTAGGCCTCATTTATTAGATTAATTTCTGAAAGTTTTAGCCATTTTTGGCCATTACTTTTTAAGTTATGGACGTTTAAAGGGCCAAAATCACGTTCGGGAGCGTTTTATGAATTTTACTATTTTTGTCATATTTTTGAAAGTAATTGCGTTATTCACTCAGATTTTGGTGGATTTTGTTCCTAAAAAAATTCTCTATCGAAATAGTTTAACCAAAAACCTCAAACTTTTGCGGTTAATTTTTTGTGGTACAATTAGTGAAAAATCATAAAAACATATTTCTCCGGTATATGAAATCACCAATTTCACAATGTGAACTCCTTTATGACCCATTATCATATTTCAATCATAAAAAATTTGGGCGCGGCTACGAGATGGTCAAAAATTCGAAAAATTGCATTTTCAACAAAAATATTTATAGATGGCGGTATAATCAATTATCACAAGAACATATTATGGTGTTTGCTTTTTATCAAATTCCAAATTTTTAAAAAATATATGGTAAATATATTGGATTAAAAATCAACTTAAATTTTGAACTTTTATCTACGCGGCGGGCAAGTAACCGAGTTTGAAAATAACTAGGTTTAATTAAGATAAAAAATGGTCACAACTAGCAAGAAATTTTTTTTAAAATACCTTTCATCCTGCATAAATTTTTAATTTTTAGCATGGATTATCAGTATAAAAATAAAAATATATGAGAAATTTTGCCATCATATTAGTATTTATTTATTTTTTCAACCTCATATTAATTTTAGCATACCCCTATATCATTTAAGTTAAAATTTAAGATCTAATTTTCAAACTCGGATAATTGCCAATTGCGCAGAAAAAAAATCAAATTTAAGTTTATTTTTATTCCAATATTATTTATTTACCATATATTCTTTATAAATTTGCAATTTGATAAAAAATAAACACCATAATATGTTCTTGTGAAAATTGATTATACCGCCATCTATAAATATTTTTGTTGAAAATGCAATTTTTTGAATTTTTGACCATCTCGTAGCCGCGCCCAAATTGTTTATGATTGAAATATGATAATGGGTCATAAAGGAGTTCACATTGTGAAATTGGTGATTTCATATACCGGAGAAATATGTTTTTATGATTTTTCACTAATTGTACCACAAAAAAATAACCGCAAAAGTTTGAGGTTTTTGGTTAAACTATTTCGATAGAGAATTTTTTTAAAAACAAAATGCGCCAAAATCTGAGTGAATAACGGAATTACTTTCAAAAATATGACAAAATTAGTAAAATCCATAAAACGCTCCCGAACGTGATTTTGGCCCTTTAAACGTCCATAACTTAAAAAGTATTGGCCCAAAATGGCTAAAACTTTTAGAAAATAATCTAATAAATGAGACCTACACCCTCACCAAAAATTATCCTGATCTGAAATGGTCGGTCGAAACCGTTTTGATTTGTCCTGGAATGGCCCGTATCTAAAGAATCCATCTAAGGCTTAATATTTAATAATTTTTAAAATAAAATAATATTTACTTAAAAGCGCAGTCGGAACAGATGGTCAATGAGTTTATTATACTCCACATAGAAATATTTATAGCCAATCAAATGAAACAATTTTCAAAAAATTTGAAAAGTCCTCTATTTTTTAATCGTAGGAGATACTATAAGTATTATTTTTTGAGTTTCATATTAAAAAAGGTATCGGCTTGGTAATTGCCGATACTAGCAAAGTATCGGCCGATACTTTTGGCAAGGTATCGGCGCCGATACCATGCCGATACTTGGTATCGGTGCATCTCTAGTAATTTTATCCTATATTAAATGACATTGGCTTGGCAGCCTTTTGGTTTTTCTAGAATTAACAATGTTGTGTTGGGTAATACCACCGTGAAACGCATATTTGAGCAATAATATTACACCTCTTTTCACACTAAAGTTTATATGGATTAAGTCGCTTCTAGTATTATTTCAATTAATAATAAGGTAGGTATAAAAGAAGCTTATTTCAACCGCATCCATGTAATAATAAATCACCCTCGACGGTTCCAAACAGAAAAGGCGAAGATTGGTTAGTACTCTTACCTTAAAAATATTTGTAAAAAATCGCGATTTCACTTAAATAAAATTTCCCACCATCTCCCTGTCCTATTTAAGATAATCGTAAAGCCATAAGGAGAAGAGTAAAAAAATATATATATATAAATTATACATTTTATCATTGCTAAATGTTTATATAATCCAATATTACGTAGTTGGGCCTATAGAAAATTGCCCCCACCAGAATCGTTCGATGTTTTGATCGCAAAATCCATGAACGCCCTGTTTTGGTGGTGGCTCTTCTACAACCTATGGTACTATCCCGAAGAAACTTTTGTAAGTTTACCACTTTGCTTTTCGCTACAATCATTTATATTAAGGTCTTTTATTTCAGTGAGTGTAATTATTATAAAATTTTTAACAGCTATGACTCCTTCAATTTCAAGTGATGACTCTAAAATCTCGCCCATGTAGGTTTAAGTTGCTTGATCACTAATTTAAAAAATAATAAAGTATGTTATGCGCATTTCTATCCCTAAGGAGGGGGGCGTTTTTTTTTGTTAAGCCTTACATTGTAGGTTTTACCCACCTTATATTCTAGGTTTAACCCACATAGCAATCGGGTACTATTACCGACCATATCAAATTTTAGGGAATTAAATTAATTCCATGCAATTTGAGGAAACTCTCTTAAATAGAAATAATGATTAAAAATCCTTATAAATCAATATTTATTTTTTTATTTATACACTTTACTTTTGGTTTTGTTGTATCTTGTTTAGGGCCATCATTTCTACCCCGACACATCAAAATGGACGGACAAAGAGTTAGGTATACCACCAGATGATTATCCAGGCACGGGAAGGATCCGTGAAAAACACGATATGCCATTAGTTATTTACGCCGAAGATGACCTCGATTCTAACATTGAACCCTATTAATTTATTAGCTATACTGCTGTGTACTTTACTATTATTAAATTTGCGCGTCTTTATTATATTAATGACGCATAAAGGTGCCTAGGAATTTCATTACTATTTACGTGATGTTTCATTACAGAGTTTCAGAAATTGTTTAAATTGTAATTTAACCTCTTGGACAATAAAAAATATCGGATAGTTAAAGAATCAAAAATCAATGGAAAGATTAACGTAGTTGAATGGTTAAAATAGTTACTCTTGACGCTATAGGCCGGCCAAAACATGAATTGTATCGCTGCTAGGTATTTAGCGATATAATATTAACACGTGTGTGCTAGTAAGTAGGATGAAATAGAAGGTAAATTTTGGGCTTTCAAAAAAATTCAATCAAACTCTATAATTTTCCTAAACTAGACGTGAAGAGTAATGCGGAAAATTCGAGAAAAATCTCCATCTCGACTTGTCTCGAAAAAGTGAGACCTAACTTTGAAAAATTGAGCTGAGATCGAAACGAAATTTCGACCTCGAGACGAGATCTATCAACGAGATCTCCCCTTTAGAATTTCTTTATTAACCTTCATACTCATAATAAATGAAATTTAGTTGTGTATTTTTTATAATTCACATTTAAAATATTAAATATAAATTTTTATTTAAAACACCTTTGTTATTGGGTAATATGTATCCACGTAAAGTTAAAATTATAGTTTGTGAATAAAATAAGAGTCCCTTAGGGCATGTAAGTAATTTTTTTATATTTTTATTGCAAAATTTATATACCTAGCACTAGCATTAATGTAAAATACATACAGGCTTAAAATAAGTGTTGATGAAGTCGTAAATATAATTTATCTCTCCAAAATTCGCAACAATTACTTCATTTTGATGTCCTGATATTTTGAATTCAGTGGTTAATTAAGCTAATATGGAATCGAATTAAGAAGGCTTTATTCAAATTTGTAACACGAATCAAAATACAACATATGATATCAACATAAAAACATGTCCACTAGGAATATAGAAAATAAACGATATTAATAATAACGTGTATATCAAAATTATAAAACATAAGTACAAACATAACATTTCCCCTCGCCGTCTATTAGAACTAAATTTCTTCTATCAACCGTCTCGGGGGTTTCCTATTCCTGGTTGATTTCCTTTGACTGATCTGCCATTCTGGATCTTCCACGTTAGAGGTCGGAGTTGATGTGCTGTCGTCCGAACTATCTTCAAGGTCCTCGGGCCTGTGTGTATCCATGGCACTCGAACGATCTCTCAACTGGTCGCTATGTTTCCGCATGTTTTTACTTAGTGTTTCCACTAAATACGAACATGGGCCGTTGCGTTTTATTATCTTCCCCGTTCTCCAACCTTTATTAACTTCATTTATCACCCATACTAATTGGCCAGGAATGAATTCTCTATTCTCCGTCTGCGCATCATGTCTCGTTTCCTGTTCATCGATTTTTTGTTCCATAAATTTGTTTTGAGTTGGACGTACCCAGTCCAACGAAGTTTTGAGATTTCGTCCAGTTAACGCTTTTGACGGTGATCTTCCTGTAGAAGAGTGTTCGCTGATTCGGTAGCTGATGAGAACATCAATCATGCAATCTTCCGGATCCGAGCTGTAATCGCGTGCAGCTGCATACCGTGATTTCAGAGTTCTAATGGCTCTTTCGGCGAGGCCATTGGTTTTGGGGTGATATGGTGTTGCGTAAATGTGTTTGATCTGGTATTTATCGCAAAAACCCTTCATTTCCCAGCTTCGAAACTGCGGCCCGTTGTCTGTCACTATTTGCTTAGGAACTCCCCACCTAGCAAACCAATCTCGCAGTTTCTTTAACGTAACTTCAATTGTCGAACTTCGCAGTAACGCCGATTCGATCCATTTGGAATAAGAATCTATCGCCACCAGCCAATAATAACCATCCACTGGCCCCGCATAATCTATGTGTATCCTTTCCCACGGATGTTCTGTTACGTTCCAACAATAAAGGGGAACTTCAGCTCGATTACATCTATTCTTCTGACACCCAACACATGTCCGAACGTGTGTTTCGATATCTTTATCCAAGTGTGGCCAATACACGTATAACCTGGCGATGGATTTCATGGAGTTAATCCCCGGATGACCCCTATGAATAATAGTTAAAACTTGTTGCCTAAGCCGCGATGGGACAACTATCAATCCGTTAATGTAAATGACTCCCTTGTCTTGTTCCATTTCATTCTTTCTATCGAAAAATACCTGCAATTCCTTGCTAACCGCATTTTTGTCCGTTGGCCAACCTTTGTCTATAAATCTTTTTAATATTCTTAAATTCGAATCATTATGTGACTCCCTAATTAACACTTCTTCCGTCAGGTGCAAATCTTTCAAATTAAGAAGACGGATATGATAAGTTGAATTACTTTTATAAAAATTGACTTTATCCGCATCAGACGCTAGTACCGGTAAGCGTGATAATGCATCAGCACTTACATTCTCCTTGCCGGGAATGTATTCAATAGTATAGTCATAAGCAGACATCTTCCATGCCCATCTGACTAACCGATTGTTGCTAATCTTCGGTAAATCTCGTGTGGCTCCAAATTTCCTTTCCAGAGGTTTATGATCGGTCCTTAGAATAAATCTACGGCCTAGTAAGTATGTATGAAATTTTTCCATACCAAAGACTAAGGCTTTTGCTTCTCTGTCAATTGGTGAATATTGTTTCTCTCCATCAATTAGCGTTCTTGACGCATATGCGATTGGTCTTTTATTATTTTTAATTAAATGATAGAGTACAGCTCCAAACCCCATTTCTGAAGCATCGCATTCAAGAATTAATGGAAGTTCATTCGAGTAGAATACTAAGGTCGATTGGTCTGATAACAAAGCTTTGACCTTTTGAAAAACTGACTCTTCCGTTTGAGACCACACCCATTTGGCTTTGACGCTCGTTAATTTGTGTAATGGTGCCATTATACCATGTAAATGTGGAATAAATATTTCGTGGTAGTTGATTAAGCCTAAAAAAGATCGCAATTCTTTAATATTCTTTGGAGAGGGGCTATTTTTAATAGCTCGCACTTTATCCGTAGAAGGATGAATACCGTTACAATCAAAAGTATGCCCAAGAAAGGTTACAGATTCTTTTAAAAAGTCGACCTTAGAAAATTGCGCCTTCATACCCACCGATTGTAATTTATTTAGCACCTTTTTTACATTATATACATGATCCTGGTAGTTTTTGCCCGTGATAATGATATCATCTAAATAAATTCCTGTTTGATTGCAATCACTCAATATACTTTCCATGTATCTTTGAAAAATCAAAGGCGCACAAGGTAACCCAAATGGCATCCGTTTGTATCTAAAAAAACCGATGTGTGTTGAAATAGTTAGTAATTCCTGACAATCTTCAGCTATAGGTAGCTGCAATTATGCATCTCGCATGTCAATTTTGGTATATAAGTATCCATCTCGAATTTTGCTGCGATATCGTCAAAAGTTGGAATGATATGATAATCGTTATGAATGAAAGGATTTAAAGTTACTTTGAAATCCGCGCAAATTCTTATTTCACCATTTTTCTTCCTTACATTTACTATAGGAGTGCTCCATGTAATTTTGCTAACCCCAGGATCTACCTTTTCTATAATACCTGCATGCATTAACCTGCTAAGTTCCAGCTCGACCGGCTTGCGTAAAGGAAAGGGAACCCTTCTTGCCGGAATCGCAATTGGTTTTGCATCATCTAATAATATGATTTTTACGGAAACTTGAGTCGGAGTATCGTTAAACACCAACGGAAATTCGTTGTCAAGCTTAATTAAGGCTCTGTTTAGCGGGGATTTTTCGCCGATTTTATGTATTTTGACTTCCCTCGGTATTTGTAATCCGAATTTTACTATCCACGGCAACCAAAATAATGGTACATCCTCCGATTTTGCAACAATAGCCGATAGATAATGTGAAATGTTTCCCATTTCGGCTACCATATGTGTTTTTCCCAATATTTCTACTGGTTGATTACCATAAACCTTTGGAATCGCACAACCGTATAGCTTCGGTTTTCCTAACAGTTGCCATACTCTAGCATTAATTACTGAGGTTTGGGCCCCGATTTATAATCCATTAGAACGGAATGTCCACTCAACTTAACCGTAATTGTGGCTCGCTTAGCCCTTTGTCCAAGATGTTTTATAGAATCAGCAGGTTTATAATCGAGGACTCGATTTAGGGTGCTACGGCAGCATACAGCGTAGTGCCCTTTCTTGTTGCACTTGTAGCACACAGCATTGAATGCTGGGCAACGATTTCTTGGATGCTCTTTTTGGCATCTATAGCAATTTGAGGCTTTACCGTATACTTTCTTTGTATGATCGGGCTGTCGAGTATGCGTGGGGGTTTGATTTTTTATTTTATGGAGCATTTCGTCTCTTCCTTCGGGTGTTTCCATTTCCATCATTTCATAAATCATCTCATCTTTTCCTTCCTGTGTTTCCATCTCCGCCCTCTCCATGATTATTGCCATGTTAATCACTCGATCCAGAGATAAGGGATTTCCATTCTCGTCCAATGTATAAGGATATTTGCTCCTTAGTTCCAATTCCAACCTTTTCAACTTGCAAGCATACACAAAATGATCCCGGCAACGTTCGTCAATATCCGACTTGTAGTTGCACTTGCTAATACATGTCTTTATTCTTTTTAACAATTCTAATATCGTTTCCCCGTTCTGTCTTGTAATATTTAACAGTTCAAATCAGGAAGCGAACACTGTTTGGGAGGGGGGGGGTTGAAATTTTTGATATAGTATCTTCTCAATACCTTCCACTTGGCATCTTTCAGTGTAGTCAGATATAATAATTGCCTGAGTTCTTTAATAGTTCCTAGCCCTATAAAGGCAAGCAAAACCTTTTTCTTGTTTGTGTGGGTAGCCTCGATTCCTTTGATTTCAAACATAGCTTCCAAGTTGAATAAGTAATCCTCTATGGTCTATGGAATGTAAATCCGGATTAAATTCAGATAAATGGATTTTAGATAGTTTGGGTTCCTCCATATTCGAATGTTTCCTAAAAACAATTTATTTATATACTTGTTCTTTTATCTTCGTCGCCACTGATATGGAATCATGGAATCGAATTAAGAATGCTTTATTCAAATTTGTAACACGAATCAAAATACAACATATGATATCAACATAAAAACATGTCCACTAGGAATATAGAAAATAAACGATATTAATAATAACGTGTATATCAATATTATAAAACATAACATAAGTACAAACATAACAAAGCAGTACAATAACTTAAGCTTTTTGAGCACCCCGGGGACTTATGTGCTTGTTCAAAGCGAATAAGTCAAATTTAACCGGACTTTATTTTAATCCGGACTCAACCGATATATTCAGAAGCATTAGATTTAATTTAGAGTTTGTTATGCTTGAACTCATGGGACACCTCTGAAATTCTCTCATAAATCTCATTTGTTTTGCCAACTACATAACCTTTCACATTACAAAGGTGGATCGTAGTTGCATTCTAATTTATATAAATGCGGTGATTTTTTAATGCACTGTAATATAAGAGCATAAGCTTTAATAGTGAATGAGTATTTGATGCCGGATTTATTTAAATATGGGGGCCTACACTATAATGTAATGGTTTATTCTTTGGATGGATATAAAATTATATCCGTCCAATTATGAGCGTAGGCAACTTTGAAATTAAGGGGGCAAGAATGATTTAGGGAGGCAAAATGCTAATTTTGCCTTAAATTTAAAGACAAGGGGGTAGCCGTTTCTCCCTGCCTCCCTGGTTACTGCGTGCAATTTATTGAAACCCTTAAGACTCTTATTTTAGTAACAATGCTACTTTTATTGGTGTTTTTACAACGTTATAATGTGCGCAAGTAATACTAATAACGATAAAACGTAGACACTTGTACCTTTAAGGTATCTGAAACAATATAATAAACATGCGATAAATTCTTCAGGAACGCATTGGTAAAGGTTATATCAGAGGGCTAAAACTCTTGCTTTAATTAATTATCTAAAGGCATTCCTTCTTTTTGACTATGCTAACTAAGGGTCCCAGCTTGTTCACATATATAAATGACAGATTTTAAATAAAAATTGGGAAACATTTTTTGTTCAGATTTTTTATTTATACGATAATTTTAATGAATTTGGGCATAAAAATAAAGGTCGAGACATTTAGAGACAGATTCTCATAATATGAGACGAGATTTTGCTTTTGAGACCGAGACGAGATCGAAACAGACGTTAACATAATGAATGAATTCTTTTTTTTGACGTATACGCAAAAGCAAAATATATCATTTCGTAAACATTAATCCTAATCCAAGGAAAATTTAACAATCCAACCAGTTTTTTATCAAATTTTTTAAAAGATTCAAATCTTTTACACCATATGTCATTCTTGAAAAACTTTAGCATAGCATCACCTTAAAAATGGCTTGCCACATAAGACAAAAATCAGCGACAAACTTATCTAACTTTTTTAATATAAAAATAATGGCTTTTTAACAAACGCATGCAATAGCATAATGCAAAAAATACAAAAACAAAGATTGCCCAATTTATGAAAAATTTAGTATTTGTTTATAATATGCTGATGATATAAGAGATTTTGTATAAAGGGTTAGGTTTAGAATACTTAATCCCTTGAGTTGTGAAAGTATTCGAAGAAGCCGAAAAGTAGTCAAAGCGCTTAGCTGGATATGGTACGGTACAAGCACCCCATCGCTGGATGACCATTTAAAGTACCCAAAAGTAGACAGGTTTACACACCTCGGCTCGATGCTACATCAAGAGGGAGGTTGCGCAACAGAACTCAATGCCCGGATCCAAAAAGGATGGCTTAAATGGCGAAGTATATCGGTGCAATGTGCGACAAAAAAATGCCAATATGGTTGAAGAGCAAAGCTTACAAATCCATCGTAAGACCGGTGTTACTCTATGGGAAGTGACACATGGGCATTAAACCACGGAAGGAAACCTATTACAAGCCACAGAGATGAGAATGATACGGTGGAGCTTGGGGTATACTAAGCTCGACCATATGACGAATGACTCTTTCATGACAAAAATGGGTATTCAACCTATGGCGGACATGATTAACGAAAATCGGGTTAAGGTGCTAGGGGCATATACTAAGTAGGGACACGGATGACCTAAATCGAAAAGTACTGGACATGGAGGTACCGGGGAAGAGAGGAAGAGGACGACCCCGTGTCACGTGGAAAGGGCAAGTCGATAAAGTTATGAAAACTAAAGAGATTACTCAAGACATGGCCCTCACCCGGTCAAGATGGAAGAAACTTATCAAAACAAACCCCACGAATGTGAGACCAAATAACTGATAAAGAAGAAGAAGAGTTGTATTTTTCTCATGTTTTGTTATCCTGCCATACTTTAATCAATTTGTTCTAGTTTTTTTTAAATGTGTAAGTTACACATATTTCCTCTTTGCCCTATATATATTAAAAAAATTAACAAAACTTTAAGTAATTTTAATATAATCTTTTACAACAATTAGTTTCGTCCAAATTTATTTCTTTATCAAAAATGTAGCTATAATTTGAATTAGAATCTAATAAATTAGAGGGGTAATTTTTTAAATCATTGGATAAAGTAGGAAGTCAGTTGCCTTATTTGGCTACCATGAGCTTAATTAGTTTTTAGTCTTATACTTATCGCCATTGGAAATGATCGACGTCAGGGATATTTTGTTTTCTGAGGGTAATTTATAAATATAATCAAGGTGGAAAATCAGTCATATAATTCTTGATCGGAAGAGTAGTTTTTTATTTATCTTATTTTATACTTGTTTAATGTATATCTCATGTACAATTTTTACCAAATTTAATAAAATTATTTTTATAGATAATTAAGTCTTAAAAAGAAATCACGTTTTAGTCAAAAGATTGCAGAAGTTCTTAAGTACAATATAATTTAATGATAAAAAACAAGTAAAGGTGGAAAGACTAGGTGGCCGAGTGGTTAAGGCGATGGACTGCTAATCCATTGGGGTTTCCCCGCGTGGGTTCGAATCCCATCTTAGTCGAATTTTTATTTTTTAGTTATTTAATAAAAAATACATAATATTCGCGCAAATCAAACATCACCTAGAATCTTTTATTTTGAAGGTTATTATACAAATAAAAATCCATCCGCAAACATAACATATAAAAACGAATATAAAAATAAATAATAATACATCAGGCGAGGCGAAAACCCGTTTAAAATGCGAGTTAGTATAAATATCACACCAAAATGGCATATAAGTGGCCTTTGAGTATAGAAATAGCCGTGCAATTTCAAAGGACATTTCAAGTATTCCCCATATTTCCATTACACCCTATCAGCAAAATTAATCCAAAGAGTTGTGGGAATGTTTTTTGGCCACGGCGAGGGCAGTTTCAATTTCTTCGACCGTCATAACATTGCTTTCTACCAGGCTATGCAAGAGTTGGCCTTTGGCGTGCCCGATGAAATTTTGGTTTAGAAATGCGGGAAAACCTCGGTACCCGTCGTCCATTGTGTATAGGGGAACGCGACAAAATCCTAGGACCTAAAGGGGATTAGTTAGAATTAGAGGTAGTTAAAGGTTAAACATTTTAATCGTAGAAAATAGCTAAAAGTAAGTGAAATCATGGGCGGAGTCAGCATTGGAATTAGAAGGTGGCAACAATGATTTATGGTGGGGCAAAATGATAATTTTTTGAAATTTTAATAACTTAATCAATTTCAACAAACTTTTGGATTTATTGGGCTACGCCCATTAGTGAAATTCTTGACAATCTGCATAATGATATTAACTTTATTATGCCATAGTAATTCGGGCAAACCCGTTGTTTCTTGGCTGTATAAATTTTGAAACATATTTTTCGATCGGAATGTTTATTAGTTTTTAATTGGTCTGATAATAATCAAATAATTTTACCAGCAATAGTTTGCTAAATCGATTAATAGTCTTTACTCAAGTTATTCAGTGTTGCTGGTAATTCAACTACAATGTAAAATATATAAAAAGCACTTTTAATAAGTTTATTTTCTTGTAGCACGTATATTCATTTAATTGTCCAAAAATGTATTGGGATTTTAATTTGTTAGCAAATCCCAAATTCTCCACCGATATTTACCAAAGAATTTATAATACCACTATCGACACTAACCTGTTATTTCCTGATTACAATTTAAACAAAACACAAACAATGCCTACCAATAGAGTCGTTAAGGAAGTGCAACAAAGCTACGCAGACGTATGGGCCTACATTCAAAATTTACAATACAAAATATCCCTCTAAATTTGACAATTTATTATCTCAGATCTAAAAGGAAAAAGATTAAAAAAATATAATTTCTTCAAAAATTGCAAAATGAGTGATAGTTGTCAGTTAGTAGAGAAGGGTATGATGAGAAAAGTATTAAAATGGCGTTGGCTAAACATTAAAAAACCAAACTTAAACTTGCTATTGACAGCAATGATATTTTTTCCATCACTTTAAACCTAATATTAGACAAGTATACTCGCACATAAAAGATGAAAACAAATTTCTTCGCTATCCCATGATACTCGCGAATCTTTTTTTATAAGAAAAATAATCGGCTTTACTATTTGTATACTTGTACAAATAAAATAGCCTGTTGATCGCGAAGTAACATTTTTTCTTTTTAAATAAAAAACTTATGATAAAAATATTAGAATGAGTAAGCTGAAATTTCACCTCTTTCCCATAATCGTGCGCGCTGAGGCAATTTCTTTCGAGCGATTGGAAATCTTGGTATTGAATCTTTTTGGCGTAAAAGTGTAGGCAAAGGTCTTGGGTACGTATCACGTTAGATATCTATGGATAAGAGGCGAACTTGAATTACTTTATAAAAGAGGATAAAAATTATGGTGCCTACTAAAATGCAATATAAAAAGTATACAGCCATTAAAATCCCCTATACAGTCAAAACCGTTTAATTGCAAAACCTTGGGCCTGAAAAAAATTCGCGATATTTCGCGATTAAACTATGGAAATAAAAGTACATGTACATTATATTAAATATTCATTTCTTACGCTTCGCAATAAAACGATATTTTATATAATATCTGGTTGATTTAAGGACTCGAAAATGTTTGTGAATATCCGATATTGTACTATTAAACGATTTGTCAATAAAAGATGTTTTTGTTAATATTATCGTTTAAAATAAACAAAATGGCGGTTAACTTCGCGATTAAAAGATTTTCGCGATAATCCGATTTGCGATTAATAAGTTTCGACTGAATAAGTTTCTACAGCAATTATTAAAAAATCACAAGTTGGACAGGACGGACAACCAAAAACGAGTTCCTGTAAAAGAATAATCATGTGTATTAAAGATGGAGAATTTTGAAAGCACCAATAAAACACTTCTTGAAGTGAAATGCCATTAAAAGCTAATGCTATAATAACTTTTTCAATCAATGGCAGATATTAAATTAAGATAGGGACACAAGCTTTTTAAACGGAGTTTTAACATATGTTAAGTAAATGGTTCAAGGATAGGGTGGTGAGAGTCAAATCTGATAGGTTGATGTGGGTGAAGACTGCAGTTTAAACAGGGTTTTCAACCATTATGTGTGCGTAGGATCTATATATTAGATGTTTCAAATTGGAGATGCAAGGAAAACGGCAAGAGGAACTAATTTTTGGGGCGGACCTAAACGGCCACGCGGGAAAATATCGGCAAAATCATGGATGGCATGGCCTTATGTAAGCACACTAAGTTTACGACATGGCAATTATAATAAATACCCTTCATAAGAGCGTGAAGTTCATACATATCTTAACTTATAGAAATGGGAGGCATTTTAGAGCAAAAGGTTTTGTGGAGGTTAAAGGATCGCAAAGTAACACCGTGAGAATTTTTAATAGAAGACTATTTCGGAAGTGATTAAAAATATAAGAAAAGGCGATTATTAACAGCATACTATAGAGTAACATGAACTTGGAGCGGAACAGAAACGAGGAATACACCTTAAAGGAAAGATCGGGGGGGGGGGGGGGGGGGGGTTAAAGTCATTAAGGAATTATGGTAGTGGAATCAATCATTTTAGGGTTCATCGAAAGTGAGAAAGTTCCATTTAGACAAAATGTTGGAGGATTATCAAGTATAAAAGGTGGCAAGTGAATCACATCAAAGATCTGTTGTGAGCCTCTTTTTAAATAATGTAATTATGAACACAATAAGGAGGGACATATAAAGGCCATCTTTGTGTATTTTATATGCCGATAAAATAGTGCTAAGCAAGGAGACAAAATGAACTGAAAAGAGATCAAAGTGGTGGATCAAAAGTCAATATTCATATTATGTGGAGATGAATGTCACAAAGTATAAAAAAGTAGACAGATTTAAATATATGTACTAGATGCTAGATCAAGAGAGACGTTGCTCAAAGGAAAATGATGCAGGGAATACTTAAATGGCAAATATTCAGAATAAAATGATATAAAAAGATTTTAATATGGCTGCAGAGCCGAGTTTACAAATCTATCATAAGACCATTTTAATTCTAGGAAGTAAAACATGGACATAAAATGCTAAGGAACAAAAGTTATTATAAGCCTCAGAGAAAAGAATGATGTGCTGAAGCTTAGAGTACACAAAGCTTGACCATATCACAAATAAATGCCTCGGGAGAAATGGGTATCCACCTATGGTAGACATAATAAACAAATATTGGCTAAGGTGTTATGGACATAGGTTAAGGAAAGATTTAAGATATAAATCAAATAGTATAAGACACCAAGGTCCTGGGGAAGAGAGGAAGGGGCATAAATTTGAACATGACTTTAACTTGATCAAGATGGAAGAAATTGATCAAATTTATAAATAAAAAATCTGTTAAAGCATGTAAATATTGTTTTATAAAAGAAAATGTTCCTTGTATGTAATTTAAAACAAACAATAATAAAAATATAACTAGATGATCTTGTCTGTGAACTCGAAGTTTAGGATCCAAACCAATCTCCTCTTTTAATTCTCTGTTAAGAGACATCTCAAAGCTACTATCAGATTCATCAACCAAACCTCCAGGAAACCCTAAAAAGCCATCAAATCGGACTTGCATCTGTGTAAAATTTACAAAATTAGGAATAATTTATTAAGACTAAGGTTGAGAGGTAAAAAAAAAGTAATATTTGAAAATTTATGTTTATTTAGTTATTTGAATGGATATTTATATATGAAATTCTCAAGATGCACCACATGACACAAAAATAATTTAAATACATGCATGAAATATAGAACAAAGAAAATTGATTAGACAACGTTAAGCTCTTACAAAAACTGCGGCTTTTGTCCAATATTTGTTAAATATCAAGACATCATAGGGAGCATAAATCATACAATGAGTCGCATGAGAATAATTTTTTAAAACTGATGATTCTTGATAAGTGATTTGTTCGATATTGGTAAATGAATATACAGGAGTTCGTTTTATTTGTGAAGTACCATTTCTTTCCATATCACGATATGACCAATGTTACACGATCCAAATTCTTGTACTGTATAAGCGATCTGACATTCCATTTTCTTATTCGATCTAAAAAATAACGAAGCGCCGATTTGTGTTTTTCATAAACAAAATTTCTTACTCACGTCTTCATATTGTGATTTCGGTCTCGCAAGGGCAGGTTTTGTAGGGTTAGGGTTAAGTCATTTTAGGTTCAAGATACATAATTACTTTTTTTGGATCGAATAAGAAAATGGAATGTCAGATCGCTTATACAGTACAAGAATTTAGATCGTGTAACATCGGCCTCACGAGCGTGTTCTATTTAAAAGAATAAATCAAGCATATGTAGTGATGTTAAAAATATGTTTGCTAAGAAATTGACGAGTTTAAGAAGTTCATTGAATTGAAAGGGAATATAGATATTTATGTAAAACAATAAAATGAATTAATTTATTATGTTATGGCCCACTATATATGTTTTAATTAAACATGGTAAAACACGCAAAGGGATTTATTCTAATTAATTATTTTTATATGTTCATCATAATAAAGCCTTAGATAATTTTCCCAAAAAATTAAGTTAATTTTAGTGTACAATTTAATTCTTTAAACTTTTACCTCGTCTAGCCAAGACTCCTAATTAACCAAAGTGCTCTAACCCAAATTCATGGCCTAATCCAAGTTTAGAATGACGGCAAATATTTTGTCTCTAAAGAAGGGGGGCATGTATTTAATTTAAATCTTAGCAAATATGCTAATCCTTTAAGCTTTTAAATATTTTGCTAAATAGCATTTATACAAAACTTTATTATTTTATCAGCAAAAGTTAGAATAGCTAACTTATATTTTATCATCTTATTAACAATTTTCTTGGGCATAGTTTTTGTGCCCAGAATATAAAATAATTTTTAATCAGTGCAATATATTTTATATTGGGGAAACTGTCGTATCCGGAGATACTCGTATATTTAAATTTTCCCAACCCCCATGTCCTCTTATATAAAAGTTAAGGATTTCCACCTAACCCCTTGTAAAACTGCTTATCTCAGACATACTTATTCGATTCCCCTTCCTTCCTTTCTTTATACTGCAAGTTTGTTGATAATGAGATTCTTTTGATCTTACATTACACGCGTTAAAACATCTGCTATATTTACTGATTTTAATATATACCAACAACGACTCTGGGTATACACGTTTTTTCATACGCGTCTTTTCCTTTATTCAATTTTCTTTACGTGTGTGATACTTTCCCCCCCCCCCACGCACTTACACGTATTTGTTATTTCTTCCCCTATTGATCAACATGAACACGCATCATTGATTTTTATACACAACGTATTGTATCGAGAGTTGTGTGATTTGGTTCATTCAACATATTTATAATTCTTCTTCAATTTGTAGTTAGTATTTACCATAATAAAGATGTAGTGAAAGAATTAAAAGTATGTGGCTTGGGGAGTCCTTTACCTTCCCTGCCATCCATCCGGCCGTCTGACTATAGTATTCCAACATATGCCCCTATCCTTCCTTCCAATTCTCCCAATTTAATTCCTGATGATTCCCCTTCCTTCAAATTCTTAAATCATATCCGTAGGAATTTAAATTGACGGTCGTAAGGATGTGATAGAAACAAAAATAAATGTTGGAACACGACTCAAAAAACATCTAGCGGCATTATATTGCCCAAACGCAAATTTAACAGCCATTTCTAATACTTTAATACTACAAAATTAGAGAAATATTTTAAAACGACAATTTTTCTAAATACTGAAACTTATTTCAAAAAGAATTCATCTTCATTAGAGGTTTAAATCCAACACTCAATGAAGATATGTGTAAAGAGAAATCTAACCATTTTTACACTATATTATAACCCTTCCTCTAGAACGTTCTATTTAATTGTAGTATTTTATTTTATTTATCAAATTTTTTTTAATCTTATGATGTCCTTGAATAGGACAAAATTTCATTATAATAATTATAATTATTTTATAACACCCTCTAGTGGTCCTGTGAATTAATCTATTGAAAAAATTCTTTACGATGGACAAAATCTTCAAAATTTAATATAGCTACCCATGTATTCTCTAATTTTAAATTGATTAGAATAAGTTTTATATCTAAACAAAAAACATTTATTTAAACGATCTAATTCATGCTTAAATATTTGGCTTTAAATAGCAAAGGATTAAGAATAGAAAATTGCTGCCATTTATAAACAGTCAACCAATACAAATGTAATATTTGAATTCTGCACGGGCAGGCCGCGGGATGGTATGAACGAACTTTAAAACTAAAATAATTTTAACGGGCCGTGCTTGCGCGGGCCAACAAGTTTAGTAACAGCTCGAAAGGACCAAAAAAAGTTCATAATGGGCTGGAACGAATCTTAATTCTGTAAACGGTTTTGAAATTGATTTACCCCGACCACAAACGAGCCTATGGAAATATTTTTAAATATAGAATTACAACAAACACTTTTTCATGATAAAACATAATTCGATAGCTTTATTTGTATATGAAAATCGAAGGGTACTTATATTAATTTAAATAGCACTTATTTATTAATATTCTAAAGTGTTACATTTATATTTTGCATTCCATGCTATATATTTCAAAATTGCTCGTATTTTATTTTATTTCCTGAAATATAATTACTAGTGATGGGAAAACGCTTAGCATCTCCCCGCTGATGGGAATTGCATTATATACGCTATGTCTACTAGCACAGTCACTTTAAGTGTTATAAGCTATAGGAGATGGGAGGTTTGAGGCGCTAAAGCTATAGTCGATAGCACTTAAATGCGCTAGATAGCACGGCGCTAACATTGATAATAATTTGTTTACTTTTTTATTAGATATTAAAATACATCTGCTGTGCGCCACAACCCTTTCTTTTATTTCTATCTAATAAACAATTAAAAAAAATATTATCAGTGTTAGCGCCGTGCTATAGCTCTAGCGCATTTAAGTGCTATCGGCTATAGCTTTAGCGCCTCAAACCTCCCATCGCTTATAGCTTCCAGCAGTTAAAGTGACTATGTGCTAATAGACATAACGGCATATGGTTGCTATGTGCTATAGCTCCTTAAAAAAGCTATTTCCCCATCACTAATTACCTAACTTATCGAAGTAGCTCTATTTAAACCTGATAAGCAATTCAAATTTTCTGTATAAAACGCTAACTTAAGCTTAATAATTTAGGAATTTATTGCGTTTTATTTGACTTTTGCCAAGTTTTAGAAATATAAAGTAAACTTAGATAGGCATAGGTGCGCAACTATGGACAAGTATATATCTAATTACACAAAGATCTTTACTTGCATTTAGAATTTTATCATTATTAATCTTGGAAATAATCTTTTTTGCAAGTCCATTTTTGTAGAAAAAAATTATGGTCTAATATTATATGTATAAGGGATCTTGAACACATGACAACATTTAAAGTTATTAATCAAGAAAATATCCTAATAATGATGTGGAAATAGTAAATGTATTATTAAAACCCATCGGAATATCTTGTTAAAAACATAAGTAAATTTTGATTTTATTGATTGGCCGGGCCAATCTTGGCAGGGGGCCAAGCCTGAATTGCATTAAAAAATACAGACGCTTGAAGATTTTTTTAAATGGGTACAAACGGGCCAGAAGTGCATTAGAAAATTACGAACGGAAAAAACTGGTAAGGACGGACCTTAAAAACGGCCCGCTGCAAATCTATGAATGCAGTAATTTTATTTGTGACCTAATAGGGTGATGATTCAAACTATGGCATAAACAATCGTTTAACATTTAAACAACATTTAAGTAGAACTGTAACTATATATATTTTTATTATCAATTTTCACATCATAGTTGGGGAGATGTGTTTTAATTAATGTTATTTTTAGCCATAGATGCTCATGTCATATGTTTCACATGGTAAAATGTGTACCATTAAATCCACCAATTTATATTTAACCATCTTCCATGTCTTTCTGCAGTGTTACCCATTGTTAAAACGAAAAAGTGAACTTGCCTTCCTCTTCCTGCTTATTTAATAAATAAAAAAGAATGTTAATAAATGATTATTTAATAAAATGTAGATGGCACTAAATTGCTCTAAGATGACATCAGCACAGTATTTTTATATTTTAAAATGTTGTTTTAATTTAATTTGTTTAATATATTTTTATTACGTTTTAAAAACACTTTAATTAACCAAATATAATCTATATGTCCTTCGTTTATTTTTGCACATTTCAAAATGGCGAAAAAACGATACCCTTATTTAAAGTTAATGAGCAGTCTATCTGTCTATGTTTTTAGGTTATAGTTTTAAACTTTATATGCCAAAAGTATTTAATGAAAAGGAATTTGATGGCATCCACAGAAAAACCCCACCGCTCGCCAAGCCAACGGGTCGGGGTGGGCCGATCAACTGTTAAATTTTGATTTTAGAGCGGGCGGGCGAGCACCAAAACACGATTCTAGCTATTCGGATTCAATGTTATTTATAAATTATCTATTATTTTGTCACCTTTTTATTTAGTTGTTGATCCTATTTCTTACCCCAAAAAAACCCAAATAAAGATTTAATTTGTTTACAAGATTTAACGATATTGCTGCTGAACAAATTTAAAATATAATTTAGGGCCATCTCCAATGATTTAGGCATGGCCGGGATGTCACTTAGAGTGGTTCGGGCGGGCCGGGGCAGAAAAACTTAAAGAAATCTGACCTATATTTAATGGGTCTTATTTTTTAGAGATGTGCTTTTAGATTATCCCTTTTTACCCACCCTTTAATGATAAATGCCATTATAAATTTATTTTCGATCGAATAGGAATTTTAAAAAATTCAGGAAACAAAAAAAAGGTCTCGCAGACGTAATTTATATTCTAATTTAAGAACGTTTAAAAAATGCGTTTTTACCATTCCTTATTTACCGCTTGAAATCGAGAATACATAGCCTAGGCTTTTAAAATATATTACATAATTATGAAAGTGTTCAATAATATACACAAATCTATAAGAAATAAAGATTTGAATGTTTTGTATGATAGCCATATACCTATAAATCTCTTTCAAAAAAGTATCTTGACCGTTGGCTCAGCCTGCATTGCCTTATTTAACCCAAGGAGAGATGGTTTGCTTGAAACAAAGAATGTTAAATCTTTTTAGACATGGTAGCTACTCTTGGAGAAGTAATTGGCTATCAGTCCTTGAAATACATGAAAAGAAAAATGGAAAATACTATGGAAGGCCAAGAAATATTGAAGTACATAAAACTTCATTTATCTATACTTTTAATAGGGAAAAACCTGTTTTAAATACTGAAACCATTGATTTTGCTTATTTAAAATCTCTTCCCCAAGAAACATTTGGTAGATCATATGCAAATTGGATAGAAAAGAATGTAAAATATTTGATAATAAACACTATATACTTTAGAAAGTTACTCCAGATTCGAGGAAACCAGTACATTTTGTTGACAATATTGAATTAAGATATGTGATGCAACGCTATAGGGAAACTCATGATTTATTGCATACAATTTTGGGAATGCCAACTAATTTGTTGGGAGAAGTTTGTGTTAAATGGGTGGAAGCTATCCAATTTGGCATGCCTATGTGTCTATTAGCTTCTTTATTTGGCCCATTAAAGTTTAACGCTAAGTATTCATTTAGCAATTATTTCTTATATAATTTTAAAATAAGGCAAAGGAAAAAGTATATCAACCATTATCTGTTATGGGCTATAAAATGTGGCTTTCAATCAAATTTTTTGCTCGGCATTTATTTTGAAAAACATTGGGAAGAGCCATTGGTTATTTTACGTCAAAAACTAAATATTAGCCAGCTGCCAAAATAATATTTGTAATATGTTTATTAAAACATAGTCTCTAAATATAAAAATAAAATATTCTTTATTCTTGATCAACCAAAATAATATATATGTGCATTTAACATAATAGGATAACACTTTCATATATACGTTTAGTAACAATTTTTAAATAAATATAATACACCCATAATTTGCAATTTTAAAATGCTATCAAATAAATAATCATTAAAACTTCTACAACCAATACCAACCTTTAATCCAATTTAAAAACTTGAATTAATAGGTATAAATGCATAACATAAACAATAAACCCGTGAGTTATTCAAGGTTATAATATGAGATAAAAAAGTGTTAAACCGTTAAATAGTTGTCATGGATATGTTGTATTCGTTGAAATTCTAGGATTTTGGATGTTTTAAATTTGTCAAAGAGGTTGCAGGTTCGTGGAAGTCACTAAGATTGTCTGAATCGTCATCATTCAAGGGTTTATACTTTGGGCCCGCTGTCAGTGTGAGGATTAGCCTTTCTCCGTTGGTACAAGCTGCCTTCAACAACTTTTCCCCCGTCCCATGATGGCTTAAGCTTAGTTTTCGATTGCTGGGTAGTGTGGGGGATAGTTGATGGTGATGTTCTCCCACCCCATATCCTGGCTCCAAAAAACATAAGAAGTTTTAGCGTTTCAATTTTTTTGTGTCCCATATGGACACTACATATTAGTGTTGTAAAAAAAACTGGGGTTTGTTTAGTCAACCTTTAAATGAACAAAAATACCAGAGATCAGATTGCCCGGCCCGGCCCGCTGCCCGAACAGGCCCGGCCCGGCCCACAACTGTCCTAAATTTTTATTTTCGGGCGGGCACGAAGAAGATAGGATTCGGGCAATTCGGGCTTAATGAGATTTTTTAGATAGTGTATTTTTTTGTTACTTTTCATTAAATTGCATATGGAAATGCTAAAAAATCGCCATCCGTCCCCAAGTTATTTTTACAATTTTTGCCAGAACCCCTTTATTTCCATCAAGTCCCTAGCTAGGTTATGGAAAGGATTAAAATATTTCTATTTATGCAGCCCTTTCATTGTTCGTAATTCGCATGTGCCGTCTATACATTACATAGTACAAAATCGTCACCCCAAATGATACAATGCCTGAAAGTGTTAAATTTCACTAATATCATTTAATTTTTAACAAATGATTTAACAAGGCTTCTCCAATTCGCCTTTATTATTCCCTTATCACTCATCGCTAAGCTCAAATATTTTAGGAAGACCAAATAATACGTTTTTTGACCAATTAGGATTAAAATTAAAGTACAAAAGTTTCATTTGAAAAAATCATTCGACTTTTAAATATTGAAAATTTTGAGGTCGCAAAATTTCGGGCCTAACAGGCAAATTTAATATTTCGGGCCGGGCATTTCGGGCAGCATTAATGTTTCGGGCGGGCTCGGGCGGACACCAGAAGGGTTCGGGCGGGCAATGAGGTTAGAGAATTGAACCGGGCCGGGTACGGGCAGAAAATTCCTAACAAATCTGACCTCTGAAAAATACATCAAAATCCCCTGGTCTGTTAATTTAAATTTTGACCAAGTCTAGAGGTCGAATGAAAGACAGACCAAAAGTTTTAGTTGCGCTGCAAACACCAAATATTTTTTTCCCCATAAAAAGTTTGTTAATTTATGGCTAATTATAATACGGTAAAATGTAATACAAATATAGTATACTAAAAAAATTAAATAAGAGCTTTAAGTAGCTAATATAATATCTTCCTCTTTTAAGAAAGGGCAAGAATCCAAAAATCACTTAAAATTGAAATTTGCGATTGACTAAACCCTGGTCTTTTAAAACATTAGTCCATATATTCTACGAGTTCGTATGACAATAGTTATGGCGTTGGCATAGCTTATTCATGAAATTTTCCTAGAGCTACCCAGAAGGCAGCTTAATATGGGTCAGGTCAGACTTTTCAAAAAGAAACAGGTAAAAGCATTCGAGGAGCGGACATTGATAATATAATAATTAACCAATGAATCCTTATGGAAACTTTCCTCAATAAAGTCTTGTAAAATCGAGTCATTAAAATCACAGTTTATACCTAACTTCGACATTCAATCCCATAACAAATACGATCCTTAATCAATTGAAAAGAATGGCCTGTTTCTAAACTAAAGAAATTAAAGTAGCGTCATGACATATCGTTTTTATAGTTAACAGCTTCGAACAAGGGGTTTTAATGAGCTATACAAAGTAAAATTGGTGAGATTTTTTAAAATCTAAACCATAATATTTAGTATCTAAAGATTCCTGTCTTTCCTCGTCTAGACCCCTCAAGTTAAATTTTTTTTACTTTTAATCATGGGCGTAGCTAGAATTTGAATTAGAGGGAGGCAATAATGATTTAGGGGAGGGCAAAATGATCAATTTTCGAAGCCATAATTATATTAAATTTTAATGTTTTTTTAGAGGTGACTACGCCCATGTTTTTACTAAATTAACTTAAATGTCAAACGGAGCAGGGAAATTGGAAAGCATACAATTGTTTCCCTTAATTTTTTTAGTTCCAGAATTATTTCTCCATAACAGCCTATAATATAATTTATAACGAGGCTAATTCAACAAAAACCATAATTTAGTGCATAGCCAGGACATATGGCACGCTTAAATGTAAACAATTTCTGATTAAATGATTAATCAATATGCTGGATGTCAGGGATTATAGGGAGTCGTGGAAGGGGCAGAAGGGGGCACAAATTAATTTGTCATGAAAAATGTGCACGCCAGATATTAATCATCGTAATTACTCAAAATTAGGTCAATGTCCCGTTTGTCAAATAGCTACGAAAAGTGAGAACCTAATGTTTATGGAATATTATAATGTCGAGACCGATAAAATTCAAACTATCCGCGAAAATGTGCAATTTTAACCCATATCAAACAAAGAGAACAGTTTTAATTTTAATGAACCAAACCATGAGATTTCTATGTTATAAATATTTTTAGTGTCCTTAAAAAATATTCTTTAACAGGGATAAAAATCTCCTAAGTTTCTCCTAAATGTTGTTAACTTTGTTTAAATACCTCGGAGTAACGCGATCTAAATGGCAGCGGAATAATTTGAGATCTTCAAATGGACTTTAACCCTCCCCCATGATTATTATAAATAAATTAAATTTGGCTTTTGAAAAGCGATCGGACCCTTAAACTTAAGTTCAGCAAGATTGCCCAAACTAACTTGATTATAAATTAAAAAATAATTCTTTTGCGTAAAGGTCGGCTTGGATACGAAAGTTAAAACGCAATATAATGCATTGCCTTAGCAAGGATTCTTATCGGACTGAATGCTAAATGCATGTTTAAAATCTTCCCTTCCATAAAAAATGCATCGATCAAAGATTTTTTGTGGTTAACTACAATTAATCATTATTTTAAACGTGTAGCTTTTGAATCATGCCGTCAAGAAAATGTATTATGATTGGGGTTTGTTTGAGTGACAAAATCTAGATTTTGTAAGACCCCAATCCTTTTATTAAAAATGACTTTACTAGTTCTAGAGAAGAGTCCTAAAAGGGGACAATGCAAGATCAATAAAATGAATACACAGCCGGGTGGTCCTTGACGAATCTGATGAATAGTTTTTTATTTATACTATTTTTTGCTCGCAATACAAACTAAGAACCGCGTGGGCCTACATTAAAGTTGAATTTAAAAAAGTAGTGCGCATTTTGAAATCGAACAAATTCAGTACCTAGATAACACTTTTAGTTTTAAATAATGAAATAGCCCAAAATAAACATAAATTTTTCTACAAGGTTCTCGCGTGAAAACCTTTTTTATTATAGAGACCCAGCTAAAAACCGACGTATATTTCGTGACTCAAATTGAATCGCTACCCAAACTTCACCTTTTATTTAGTCGACTTTTGGTTCAACTAAGACTAACGCCAGACTTAACAAAATCAGACCAAAATTCTGGTCTCTTATTCAACTTTGGACTAAGCCTTGGTTTAACTAAGAAGGGCCCCGACTTAATAAAACAAACCAAAATGAATCTATTTTTCAATTTTCGCCTAAGCCTAGCTAGAGGTCGACGTGAAAAATAAACTAACCAAAACCCAGGTCAATTTACAAAACTAGTTTCGACCTTAAGCAACTATTAAAAAATTTTAAGACATACAAGTTGAAATTATTGTTATCCATCTTTGGTTTACCTTCCTTGGCGTCGTTATTTTTTGCAGTAAATCGGAGCAAGACGTGAAGCGTTATCCCTACCAGGCAGAGCAAGAGCCCGGCAAAATTTGTAGGGGATAACTGGTCGCCGTTGTATTTTGCCGCCAAGAAAAGGGTCAACATTTCCTGTTAGAGTAAAAAAGGGTTTTTAACCAATGGAATTATTTATGACAAGCTGATCTCAAATAAAAATAACCAAATTAAAGCATTTTAAAATTTTGTGATCATAGGGACTCTTTTTACCATAAAGAGAGACAATATTGTAAATTCAATCAACCTAATGTTAAAACCGTAGCTAGATTTGTTAAAAATACAAGCGAGCAATTTTAGGGGATATAAAGGAGTAGTAGGTAGAAGCCTGCACGGGCCGTCCGAAGCTCGGGTCGGGTCTGATAGGGCAACCCGACCCAAGGCCCGAACCCGGCTAGAAACGACCCATTAATTTAATATAACTTTAATAAACCCATATAATAAATATCTTCGTACCGCGTACACAATACGGCTTTAAAACTTCAGCCCCTCCCCCCTGTCTATAATAAATGTTCATATAGGATAAATTCACAATTGCCACGAGACCAAAATAAAACAAGTAAATATTTCAAAAGTTTATGTATTTTGAAACCTTAACTTTTAGTTTTAGCAATAAAATGTGTATTCTTTAATCCAAACTTAACCTTGTTTTAAATTACGAATAACAAGCAAATTCATTTTAAGTTTATGTGATCATAGTTTTCAAAAGTAAGATTCTCATAACAGTTTAAACTTCAAAAAAAACCGGCCGAGCTAGGGTCGGGCAAACTAAAAATTTAAAGGTCGGGCTTTGAATGGCCGAAGTGTTAGAGCTAACCTTAAATATGCCCGTGATTCCTAGGGTAAGTCCCGAGGTATGCAGGACGAGCAAATATTCGCTGGCTTCCATACCGAAGGCCAACACGCTTCCTATGGCTATTTTACTCAACATTTCGGGAGTCAGAAATCGACCCATGTCCCAGTAAAGTTCTCCTGTAAAGTTATATATTCATTTTACAATTGAAGCGCGAACAAATTTCCAGTGCACGATTTAGGGCTTGTCTTAATATCGGATTAACCGATTCAATTTCATGGGTCAAACTCGGTTTTAATTATTAATATTCTGTTTTTTTGCTAGTTAAAAAACATTTATTTTCGCTGTTTATTTCAACTCTTGAGATTAAATCTAAACTTTGCTGTTATCTAAAAATTTAGAAAATTTTGCAACTTACAAAATCGCTTTTATGTTACGCGTCTGAAATGTAAATCAGCTGAGAATTCGAAGTTAAGACACGACTATGTTATAACATGGTTATAACCCGTACGACGATTTTTGCTGCGCAGCAAAATCCGATATTAAGACAAGCCCTTCAGGCGGAAGCTTTAGTTTTCTTTTAATTTAATATAAGGGAAATTACTTTGGAGAATCAAGGCTTCACTGAGCCGAATTAGAGTATTTCAATGCCGTAAAAAGAATATTTGAAATTAATTGCTATAACCTATACACACATGATAATTGCTATGCAATATATGGGTTCGTTTTTGGTTGTCCGTCCGTCCTGTCCAACTTGTAATTTTTTAATAATTGCTATGGAAACTTATACGGGTTTTTAATGGCTGTGGACTTATGCCTCTGTGGATATAGCTATGTATGATGACAAATTTTAAATAAAAAGAATAACTTAAAAAGCATCATGGGTGTGTACAAGAGGGGGGCGGGACCCCACTTCTCCACAGAGATAAATTTTTATAAATTGTATGATAACACGAATATTTTTTTTAAATAATTATTTTGTCCCAATTAAAATCTTGGTTGCGCCTAGGATGTTAATTAAACAAATGGCAAAAAAAGTATAAATCAAAATAAAAAACGAAAGATTCAAAAAAATTATTCGTTCTCATTTCCTATTATAGCACATGTAATTTTTAAAAAACTATAAAAATAACTTTATGTTCAAATAATTGACGACTAGTGATTCATTAGTCATCAATTATTTGAACATGAATAATGTCCAGAACACCAATCGAGTCTGAAGTGTTTAGTAGTCGAAAAAATTTAATTTCTGAAAAAACTAAGGGTAAAGTTGGCCCAAAAAATCTTAGGTTTATGTAGTTATAACGTGCCATTTATATATACAAATTCCAAAAATGAAAATTCAAACTAGTGTGCAAAAATGAATTTAAAAAATATTATAGATCAAGAACTTTTCGACATAATCGACCCCTTATAAATCCAAACAGCAAACTTTTAAAATTCGGTAGGGGGGGGAGGTTTATTTATCAATTCCCTTTTAAATATTTTTCCTTTTTGTAAAAACATAAGATTGGCACTTTTAAAGATTTAACAATAAATTTAATTTAAAATAAACATAATTATTTAATTTAGATATACATTGAATTCTTAAAACTTATTTTTATCTGCTTATATAATTCAATTTCCTGCTATTTAAATTTTTTATCTATATTTGGACAGCAATCATATTAAATACATACTAATCTTAATTTTTGGGCATGCCATTTATTAAAGTTTTTTGGATGTTGATCAGTAAATATTTTTTTGCTAGTTGCCAAAATAACACACCTTCATGACCTTGAGTTTGGTAAAGCAGTAAAAAAAGTGAAGAAAAGCCTTTTCACAAATATAAATTAAACTAATCCTTATATGTTTGTGATTTAAAATAGTGTGAATTATGTTATTTATATACATATTTTTTGTCCTATTTTTTTATCAACTAAGGTATAAGTGGGGGGGGGTGTTAATATTATGCAAAATAAATTAAGGGATAAAATATCATCTTTGACCAAGTAACAACAACATTTAAAGTCAATGGATGAGTAAGTAATTTTTAAAAATTTTATTTTATAAAGCAAATTTTTATAAATTATATTAATTACTTTCAAATACTATTGCTAATGGAAGCAAAATTGTTAGCATCCATGGTTGCACATAGAATATGACATCTAAGGGGTTGGTTACCGCTAATATTAAACAATAAAAATATATCTAATATTAAACAAAAATTATATATATAGTAGGTAATAAATTTAAGCAAAATTTATAAAACTGCTTTAATACCAAATTTTTTATGCTGTGTTACGAATTGGGCTAGAGACCACCTTACTCCTCCAATCATAGCAGCAATCATAACTAATACAAAACCTTTCAAATTAAACTGAGTTGCATGATAAGTAAAAAGAAATAGGCCAATGGATATGAGAAACACAGTAATTATATTTGACACTTTCTATAAGGATTAATACTATAAAGATGGTGTATTTTACCAAAGTTTGTAGACGTAAGCAAATTGAAAATAAAAATATGAAAACTATACAGGAGGATTTAGACATGGTGTACCTTAAAGATATAATTGTTTAAATAGGATGCTTAAATATTACAATGAAACAGTTATGAACTCAAAGCTCCAATTGGAAAGTCCTATATCCAGACCACTTGCAATACCTTAAATTATTGTTGTAACCATAGATAATTAAATTTTTACCAGTAGGAATTAAAGTTTTCCAATACATAGTAAAATCCAAATGAAACGGATCTTTTCTCGTAAAACAATTGATAATTTTCCGAATAATAAATGCATAAATAAACTTTAGGATAATATGTCCAATAACAATAGTTAGCGGATAATGAAAATCCTGAAAATACAAAAAACTTTGACTAAAGTTACTTTTATAAAGTATTTTTGGTAAAAAGTTAACCCTATTGACAATGAATCATAAAACAAGACCAATGCAGTAATGTGGAAACAGATAAGCACTGAGCTATTCATATTTCCAATTTAACTAGCACACTAATTTTATAGGTGTCAAATGCCTACATTAACAGATGATAACAAAACATAACAAAAGTACAGCCTATATTAATTCAAGTTACAAATAACTGCAAAAACTTAGCCTCACATAATAAAATACACCCATATCTATGTGTCAGTCATTATTTATCTATATGTTAGTATTGAATTATTGACATTATTTATTTTTTCTAAATATTTAATTTGTTTAGATATATATCTACTAAAAAAATCTTATACTCCAAAGTATTAGAGTCATATCCCCGAGAAGTGACCAACCTTAGATGCGGGATCTAATATTTATGTCGATAAGAATATTATTTTTTTTAAGAAAAATACTTAATAAATATTTAGACAATTAAAACAGGGTAACTCTTAGCAATTTTTTTAAAATAAATTAATTTCATGAGCCAAAAAGTTTTAAAGCATAAGCAGTGGCATAGCTAGGGAGGGGGGGGGCAAGAAGGCCTTGCAAAATTATGGTCCCTACGGTCCCCCCACCACCAAGCAATTTTTAATGTATCTTTGATTCATTAAAAGATTTGTATACCGCATGATG
Source organism: Gordius sp. MW1 (assembly GCA_964036665.1). Lineage (NCBI taxonomy): Eukaryota > Metazoa > Nematomorpha > Gordioida > Gordea > Gordiidae > Gordius > Gordius sp. MW1. The sequence continues at coordinate 19,837,114 of OZ038530.1, forward strand.
ATCTAAAACATCTTGGTACCACATGGATACCATAATCTTAATTGTTTATTTTATAATAATTAAATCTTTTAATTGAGCGAAGCGGCTTACTTATTTTAAATTTTAGCTACGTAATTTAGTAACACTCAAATTACAACTTGACGTATTTTAATGTTCTTAACTTTAAACAACAGCTTTAATCAAATATGTATGTTTTATTTTTTGGGTTTGGGGCATAACCATTGGTCATTTTACAAAAATAAGAAATTTCTCTTATCAATATAACAGTTCCTTTGCATTAATTTATTGGAACACACTCCCTTTTCGCCATATAATTTTATGTTGTCTTAATATAATCGTTTCAATTGCAGAGTTTCGTTGTTATATAATTATATGCATTCATTATAAATATAATTTTTTTTCGCTTAGAGACGCACGATCTGACCCTACCAGGCCTTAAAAACTCAACCCGCAGGCTGAGCTTTTGCTTTAAAAAACAACTTACCGGGGACGGGCCCTAATATAATCTAACGGGATCGGGCAGAAAATAGATATAACAGAAGTCGCTGAAAGCCCGTTACAAAATCATTTAGATTTTATAAAGAAAAGTGTATTTTTTGAAAATTTAAATTAAATTATAATTATTGAATGATTTTTAAATTAATAATGCAAAAAATTATATTTTTCTCGTCACTAATTAACGCATTCATCAATATCAAAATGCGCATTTTAACTTGATTTGTGTCAATTAAATACTATATATAGACGTAGTCCACTTCAATCATACACTTTTAGAATCTATTAACATTAGAGTAAGCTAATTAAATATTTTAATAAGTGTAATTTTTTTCTTGATTATTATTAGCATCTGTAAAATATATCTTATGCCTAGTTACAATAAAAAAATTACAATCGAATATAAAAAAACAAGGACCCAGGTTCCCATTTCCCATTCCCACAAGACAGAAAAATTGCTTATATCGCACTGCGTTTATTCCCCTATATTAAGTTGCGATGTTCACCAGCATTGCAATTGAATTTGATTGAGTTATGGTGGCTTGAAGCTATTCCTAGCTAGCTTTATAGGTCAATGTTTCAAGATTCAAAACATTTATATATACCCTATAAGACTCTAGATATTATAATAGAAAATTTTCTTGCTAAATGTTCCGAAAGTGTGGATGTATATTCAAAGCGCCCCTACGTGATTTTAAACTGATTTAAAAATATAAGTAACACCCAAAGAAATTCCCTCATCCAAATCACTTCAATAAGCTAATTCCATTCTCTTAACTTCTGACCCTTCGTTAAAAGGAAAATGGATCCGATGGTTCTACGCTCATCTGACAAAGTGGTATTTTAAATAAAATTCTAACTATCAAGACATTTTCGTCCTCTCAAACAAAAATTGTAACGCCCTAACGCTTAGTAAGGATCGCAAAACGAATAAATACACCCCATACAACATTTCCATCCCGTTTGTCGCCTCATGCTTAGTGGCCTAGCTAACATTTTTCACTTAAGGGGAGGAGGGCGATCTTAAATTTCACACCAGTGGGATGGGGTCAAGGGCGTTTAAAAAAATTTGTTATAGCAATTTGTCAAATTTGATAATCAGCTATTCCGTGTATTTTATTATGTTCCAAAATCTTAGAATTTACTTTACCTTCGAATTACACGTGAGCAAGCAAAATTAGAGACCTGCAACGGGCCTCTTTAGATCAATCAGCCCTCCCGATAAAAATATCTTAGTTAAAGCGAACTAGACATCTATAGCTAACCCGGTGTAGTAATGGATTCAACGATCGTTAAATTTAACATAACGTCAATCAAACATGTCAATCAAGTGTCATTTATTATTTTGATTAAATGTTGAAATAGTTTTTATTGGTGGATAAAAACGTCAATCATCAATAATATTATGTTATTTTTATGCTTAATTTTAGTCGTGAATGTAATTTTTTGTGTACCATTTAATAAAGCTGCTTCAACTTTAACAAAAAATTTATTAAATAAAAAATAAATTAATATTTAGTAAATTTTTAATCAACTTATTTTTTTAAATACAGCTTGAACTTGAAGTGGCTAAGCTTATACAACATTATATATTTTTACCAAATAATAATAAAATTGTGTTATTTTGATGCTTAATTTATTAAATGAATAATAAAGTTAATATTAATAAATTTTTAATTAACCTATTTTATACTATTATAGCTAGATTACCCTATTTCTCTTTAGGGGGGAGGGGGGCGATTTGCCCCCCCCCTTGATTTTTACCCTCTTTCTCATCAGGAGGGAGGGGGTGATTTGCCCCCCCCCCCTATTTTTTACCCTCTTTCTCATTAGGGGGAGGGGGTAATTTGCCCCCCCCTTATTTTCTACCCTCTTTCCCGCCCCCCCCCCCTGGTGGAAACCCCCCTTTTATAAAAAAGGTAAAAAATAAGAGGGGGGGGGGGGTGAAAAAGGGGCGTTGCTAGGCTAAAAAATTTATAATAAAAATATATTTATATTTTGCCTATTGCACAAAATAAGGTTCAAATCTATGCAAAACAATAAGATTGACGTTCAAATTTAAACGCTATGGTATAACAATGGGATCGTCAAAATCTACAATTCTTTTTCCGAAATCCTCACCCAATCCCCTGCTTGCGAATAACACGTGATATAACTAACAAACTCATTATTTCGTGCTTTAAACGAATAACAATTCGCAATTTACGTTCGCTATTTTCCAACGTTCGTTAGATTCGTATGTTACACCGGGGTCTTCACTCGGAGTAGTGAGCCTGTCCTTATGTTAGGAACAGACTTATAAATAAAAGTAAACTGCCTATGATTGTTAGAACGACTTTTAATGGGTAATGCAGCTTAAGAAAGTGTTAAATTTATGAGTATAGTTTCAAGAAGGGTCTTATAAAACACTTATAACTCTTTAAAATTCCACAAATATAATTTTATGTAAAAGTCGTATTTATAATGTATTAATTTACGATTAAAAAGAAAAGAGAATTCACCAAATGTTTCTCTACTTCCTTAATTTATTTATACTTTACTTACGCCTTAACAACTAATATAAATTTAAAAAATCGTAAATTCCGAAACCCAAAATATTTCACATATAAAATGGGAGAATAAAAAGGGCGCGCGAAGCACAAACAAAAATTACAAATACTTTCTCTTGGATACAGAAATATATATATTGTTCGATTGTTTCATCACCATAGATTACGTGATTTATATACATTTGTCTTATTTTCTAAGATAGTCGCTGAGTTATGTTTAGTCTGTAATTTGAAATCCCATTTTGTTGTAAAGCGTCGCGTGTTTCTGTCAAGAAAAAGAGATGTACAAATTACGAATCGATATCACATGAATTCCTTCTTCCTTAATAAATTAATCCTCCTTCTTCCTCAATGGGCTACATACCCAAAACATTTAAGCGATGTGTAGTCACTTTAAAATGATCCCAGCCCTCTTCATGTTGGCTGCATTATACGTGATAACAGCAACCAGTTTTTCTTTGCCAATTTGTAACATTTCATATTTACTTATTCACGAGTATATTCACCTGTGTGTTGATTAGAACCAAAATTATACATTTCAAAAATATAGGGGTTGGAGTCATTAAAATAAAATTGATTATCTTGTCTCACTGAATAATTAATTGCTTAATTAGTGATTGTTTAAATCAAATCGGAACTAGATGTTTTAAGCGCTAATATTAATTAAAAATTAAATAGTCTCCAGGTATCGTGAAACAACATTTAAAATACAAAATATATTATATATTACATAAAAATATATGATAAACTAAAAGGATGATTAACGCTAAATTTGAAAGTTGCCAAAAGAATTTTTGGGGAAATTTCCATCTTTTCGGAAAGTTTTACTATCTTGACAACTCTATATAGCATAATTTTATGCCCTTAGTAATCGACTTTAGAAAAATATTCGCTAGATTGAAAATGAATAACAATAGGCATCAAAATCCAATTAAAAACTATTTTATATCTATGTGCTATGGCGCGAGTCATCATTACACTTAAAACCTGAAACATAAGTATGTTTAAACAATGCCTCCTCATGCAATAGCATATCATCTTGATTCAATATACTAGCAATCTATAAGGCAATATCTCAAAGTCACCAGATATCAGGCTTATCAAATGATTTTCAGCATATACCCAATTAGTATCACATCTAATTATTAAATATTTATTAATGTCCTAAATGTAGGTTGTAACATGATATAGATATACTTATTTTAGAAGAAGAAATAGTATTTTATAGTTTACAGTTGTTAAATAATGCTTAATTTGCCTTTGACATTAATAAACTCTTGCGCAATTTTATAGAATATATTTAAAACAATCTTGCAATCTTTTCTCTTTAAACGCCGAATTTGAAGAGACTGTATTATTTAGCGCTGACATAATAAATTATATTTAGAAAGTTAACAATCATATATAGAAAAATTACAAGCTATTTCTTTCATTTAAATCAGAAATTTTGCATTTGGGAGTTTTATACATTGACTTTTAGATCCAATATTTGAAATTTGTTCAAAATTAAATAAACTCAATTATACAATTAAAATAGGCTCGTTTAAATTACCTAAACAAAAGTTTTAAAATTTATTTTTATACCAGTTATGCATTTCAAGTTTTTTTAGTTACTCATTCATGCTTTTTAAATTCTTTCAATAACTAGATTTTACTCCTTTTAGACTACCCTAAAAATTAATGGAACTCAGAGAGCCGTTAAGTCTCTTCCATTTAAAGGGATATCATAAATAAAAGATAGAGAGCCTCGGCTTATAATTACCATCTATATTTTGTGAAACCCCTCTCCTCTAAACGTGAAGACTTCATAAATTTTATTCTCCTTTTTAATTTCGTTCTATATAAGCTTTATATACTCTCTTGCTCATTTAGAGACAGAACATATAATAATAAATCGCGTATTAATATAACAAACCTGACATCAATGTTTATATTAATTTACACAAATTCTATAGTAAAATGGCAACAACAGATCATAAGTTATATACTTTTCCATTTCACATTATCAAAGTTTTACATATAGAATATGTGCAAACTTTTTGGCTCTATTCATCTCTTTTGTCTTTCAAACTGGAGTTCATAGCTCCCAGGTGATTATGGTAGGCGGAGTTGCATTTATGCGAGATACGTCTAATGACAGTTGTTATATTTAGTGATATTGCTGGTGCCTATGTAGGCGCCGATAGCTGATATGTGGTATAGCGACGTCATCTTAATTTAATTAAACGGAAATGTCGTACGCTTGGTGTCGAGAGGCGAGCAGCTCTGATGGAGAAGCAGCCTAGACGACTTAGAGTGGCAAAGATGTTTCTGTCTCGCTCTTTTGGGGGAAACTCAAAAAAAAACTACTTTGGTTACGTTTAACGAAAACAATTGGGTGAAGTATCCTATCCCGAACCCAACGACGCTCAGATGCTCTGGCCAAAACCCTCTTCCCCTAGCAAGCTTGAAGGGTATTGTGCGGTTCAAGTTTATGGTCAATTGCGTTTCAATTTTTACGGTCAACGACGAAATTAAATCGAGAAGACCAATCAAAAGACCGAACAGGAAAACGATCCTGGTAATGTTCACTACAAATCGAGGTCAACAACTCAAATTCGACGACAGGGCTTAGAAGTTAACAATCAGGTCGGTGGAGGTTATCGTGAAGGGTATGGTGTTGTAGTCCTACACGAATCAGAACAGTTGCTTATATCTCTTCCCCATTGCTCTTACGCATTTTAACTCGGATTTATATCCAGACGCGTATATATACATCACGTGTAGATGTATATATCCATACGCGCGTTTTTCATTGGTCAATTATGATCTTTTGTTCACAACATAACATATGATGTAGTTTTTTTCTTCGTCCATAATTAATATTTATTCCTACGTTTCGCTAATATCTTTCTTAATATCTCGCGGTTCTATGGGGATGATTATATTATAAATAAAGGATAAATTATGAGTAAAGTAATTGTAAGGTAAGAAACAAACATTGTCTTTATAATATAATCGTCCCCATAGAACCGCGAGATATTAAGAAAGATATTAGCGAAACGTAGGAATAAATATTAATTATGGACGAACAAAAAAACTACATCATATGTTATGTTGTGAACAAAAGATCATAATTGACCAATGAAAAACGGCGTATGGATATATACATCTACACGTGATGTATATATACGCGTCTGGATATAGATCCGAGTTAAAATGCGTAAGAGCAATGGGGAAGAGATATAAGCAACTGTTCTGATTCGTGTAGGACTACAACACAAACAAATAAGACTCATATTGACTTATATCCTTTTCGAACATCATTTATATTTAAATTATTTTAATAGAAGGCTTAATGAATTTTGAAAAAAAAATATAAAAAAAGATTTTTTGTTTTATGTACATGTTTGGGGTATCCATGAAGTAGAATAAAATCACCAAAACACTCGCGAACTTGTAAAATGACACAAAATATACTTACTAATTTAGTCACGAATTTGATATTCAACAAGTAGAGATATTTGATAAATGAATTTACAACAAGTGTAAAGCTGAATAAGGTAAAAAATATGTTTTCATAGATTGGGAAGCCATATTACAAGAATCTTTATCATAATTTTGACGTTTTTTACAGATCCCTTCAACCTTGCCTAATCCCTTAAAAAAACTGCTCGTGATTGTGATGAATCCAATATTGCATTTCACTATTTTTGACAAATTAGTAGAAGAATTTGGAAATACGTATCATATTTAATTTACGGTTACTTGAGTAGCTACTAATTCTTCCTTTAATCCTATATCGATCCATTTCATTTAACTATAACTTTTTTAATCATTAGATGTAGCATTATTTTTGACATAGTAAAAGTTTTTTTTGGTTCTTAGATGTTTTGTTATTAATTATGTGATAATGATATTTAGCGTTCGGTAAAAATAAAAACTCGGGCCTTCGGCCCTCGTGGGAAGGGGGAGGGGAGAAGGGGAGGGGAGAAGGGAAGGGGGGAAGGGAAGGGGGACGACTCATCTTTACTTCGTATAAATGTATCATATTTGCTATGCAATTTATGGGCGAGAAAGGTGGGAAGGGCGAGAATGCCTAAAGGGGGGTATTAAATGCCTAATGATTAATTAATTATTTATACAAATTTCCATTTATAGGCAAAATGTAATATAGGCAAAATGTAATATAGGCAAGGGTTATGGTTAGATTTAGTGTTTGCATCTAGTTGCGTATTACATTAGTTTTTACGGCCTTTAGTGATTATGGGTCTAACAAACATTATATTATAAAACATCACAATGTTAAGAATTTGCAGAATTGTTGGGAGAAATTTTTGTTGAATTTGAACAATTTTTAATTAAAAAAATCAAAAATTTGGCGAATGGTCATTTTTTCTCCATTGGTCAGTACCAACAGATACTCTATAAGTCAATGATAGCCAAAAAAACTGAAAAAAAAATTTGATGCTCACTTTGGCCAATGGTCATTTTTTTCTATTGGTCAGCAGCCAGCACACGGTAAAAATGGATATAAATTCATAAGAGTAAAAAAACGAGAAAAAAAATTTTTGAATCACATTTTGGCCAATGGTCATTTTTTCCATTGGTCAGCAGCCAGGACACGGTAAAAGTGGATATAAATTCATAATAGTCAAAAAAAACGAAAAAAAAATTTCGAATCACATTTTGGCCAATGGTCATTTTATTCCATTGGTCAGCAGCCAGCGGACGGCCAAAAAGTCATAATAGCAATGGTAAGAACAGGAACAATCATAATAGTCAAAAAAAAACGAAAAAAATAATTTCGATTCACATTTTGGCCAATGGTCATTTTTTCCATCGGTCAGGAGCCAGCGGACGGCCAAAAAGTCATAATAGCAATGGTAGTAACAGGAACAATCATAATAGTCAAAAAAAACGAAAAAATAAACTCGGATTCACATTTTGGCCAATGGTCATTTTTTTCATTGGTCAGCAGCCAGCGGACGGCCAAAAAGTCTTATTATCAATGATAGTAACAAGAACAATCATAAGAGTCAAAAAAAACGAAAAAAATAATTCCGATTCCCATTTTGGCCAATGGTCATTTTTTCCATCGGTCAGTAGCCAGCGGACGGCTAAAAAGTTATAATAGCATTGGTAGTAACAGGAACAATCATAATAGTCAAAAAAAAAACGGGTTTCGAACCCAAAAACTGGTTAAATTAACCGGGATTGAACCTAAAAACTAGTTAAATTAATAATAGCAATATCTATACTGTTAAAAAAAGCGTGACAAGACATTCGGTGCAAGACATTCGGCGCGTGACAAGACATTCGGAAAATGGAAAGTAAGCCCATAAATTGCATAGCAATTAAAACTTTTGTAGGAGCACAGGGACCCACATCAGTAGAGGCATAGGCCCTTGTAGTGGAGGGCATAGGGTAATTATCAAGGTTAACCTATTCGAAAACGAACAAAAAATTTCGATTTATTTGGCCAATGGTAATTTTTTTCAATGGTCAGTAGCCTGCGGACGTTCAAAAAGTCATATTATCAATGGTATTAACAAGAACAAAATATTAATTTAATTAACAGGGACCCATATCAGTAAAGGCATAGGCCCTTGTAGTGGAGGGCATAGGGTAATTATCAATGTTAACCTATTCAAAAACGAACAAAAAATTTCGATTTATTTGGCCAATGGTAATTTTTTTCAATGGTCAGTAGCCTGCGGACGGTCAAAAAGTCATATTATCAATGGTATTAACAAGAACAATATATTAATTTAATTTAAAAAAGGCTGGCGCCAATAACTTGGTGGACGGACGACGGACGGATGGACGACGGACGGACGGACGACGGACGGACAACCAAAAACGAGCCCATAAATTGCATAGCAATTAATAAAACAAATTTTTAAGTAAATTGATAGTATCTAACGTCTGTTATATCCTAATGTCTGTCAAAGAGCCCTATGTCAAAATGACTATTTTAGGTCATAGAGAAGGGGGGTTAAGCTATAATATTAATATTGATAATCGCCACCATGGGCGTAGCTAAAGGGGGGGGGGCAGGGAGAGGCGGCTCCCCCCCCCCTCTAAACCAAAATTTTGTTGAAATTTATTAAAATTATTACTAAAATTTCAACAAAAAAAAGCTCATTTTGCCCGTTTTTAAATCATTATTGCCCCTCCTTAAACCATTTTTGCCCCCCTCTAATTCCAATGCTGGCTACGCCCATGATGACCACCTTATAAATTTGGCATCGCATATTGAAATTATTACCCACTATTATTATTGATAAAATTTATCTAATTATAATTTAGCTTAGCATATTGATAATGTCAAAAGCGGAAAAATAAAATGTTAGTTATTTGCACTTCATTCTTTTAAATACTTTGTATGCAAACTTACTTGTACAAAGATTGTTTATTCTCCGATTTCCTTGCAATTCAATACTTTCTTTTACTAATCAAGTTTAATTAATAAATTCATTGACAAGTATGTGATTATTATTGCACTCACAACACAATTATCAAAATATCATATTATAATACTTTGATTTTGATTCGTAGGTCTGTTATATAAAGGGCAGCGTTTTCTTATTGAATGCTCATTTGATCCATTTTGGCCATTTATGCTTTCCATTCTGGAGTTGGAGTCTCATTGAGGATAATAATTTTTTAATACGAAGGGCCCGGATATGGTTAAATTGACATGCGATAGGAGATCATTATACCTTTTTAACTTAAGCTCACCAGATCTTCATAATATCAAAGCGGTTTAAAAATTAGATAAGTTTTTTATGCAATAACGTTATAAACATAAATTAATTATATCACATTAGTATCATAGTTCACTACAACATGTGGAATTTGGGGTATGGAGGAAGTTTGTGTTGGATAATTATGGCCTGCATCCCGTGTATGTTTATTGCTATTGTTGTTATTAAAATTGTTAACATTTTTATCGTCAACGTTGTATTTTGATGATTTGTGGCGTAGTCCGTCATTGAAATTTGAGTCATAATCTAAGTTAGTAGAGGGTATTGCATCACTTCCTAAACTTAAATCATCGAATAGGTCATCTTGTAATTCAGGATCTAGAGCCTCGAGTTCATAGCTTGGAAGTCTGCTTTGATTTTCCCTATCATGGTTGTAGTTTAAGGCTGAACCGCGACCGTTCTCATATGTGATATTTTTACCATTGTTCAAGGTTTGTGAAGATGACCTTAACAGATCTAACCTTTCGAATGAATTATTTCCTAAATTTGTAACTGGCTCATAGATTGTTTGGATGTCGTGCGAACGAGTGTGAACTTCGCCTGTAGATGTTATACTCGATTTGGAATTTTTAAATATATTTTTGGACGTTTTTAATGCATTCGCATTTTTGTACATCTGATAACTTCTATCTTTAGTTTGACCTGAAAGGCTTGCACGTGTACCTGAAATGTTACCACTATTGTTATTGTTATTTTCATTGAAATTATTTGAACCCAAATGATGTGTTGATTTGAGTTTATCCAGTTGTGAACTTCTTTTATGCTTTATAATGACAAATATAAATGTAGAATTAAATTTTATACAAGCACGTACCTTAAATTCAAATCAATAATGCTAAAAAAACTTATAAACTAATCATATATAACCATAACACAATCTTATAATATTAGATATGTAGAGTGAAAGCAAAAAATGAAATTAATAAATGATAAATGTTTGTTTCTACTGTTGATGCGCGCGTCTTTTTATTATCACCATGGCAGCAAGACGGTAATAAGGATGGACAGTGATCTAATATAAAATTGGATGGATTCATAAATAATCTGTTGGCTCTGCGATCACGTGGATGCAATATTTGAACTTTAGGAGCAATTTCAGCAACGTTGGTTAGAGGTGGGGACAGACATGGATCATTTATTTCATGACTCATTAAGCCAATACTATGAGCGGAGGAGTGGTAAGAATTCAAGCCATGATTAGGTTCTCGAACATTATCTAACCTATCTTTAGATTCAGGTACTTCCATAAACTCTGAATCCTAAGAAGTTTGCATTCATTTATAAATGTGTAGTAATTTATCATATTCAATATTAGGAATTATATTTGACAAAAGAATAAGAATTAATGCCTTAAAGTTAAGTCAATAATTTGTAATTTAGTTTTACCGTCGTTAATCATTGTCGGTAGCAATTTATAAAATTATGACATACATATTATAATGCAATTCAAAGTCCTCCAACGCATTACATTACCTAAACTTTACACACATAGTACTCTGATAACTATGTTAAGATATAGATATATTTGCATAATCCAATTGATTAAGCATAGTGATTTCTTATAAAATAATGACGCAACCAGCTTAAGCTATTGCCTTGAGCACTAGTAAAGTATTTAAATGCTTTAAATTAAATAAATTATTTTCAATTAAATTGAATGCATATACTGGCGGCTTAAAAATGTAATTAACTGTACAACTTAGTATAATCTAATTATGTTTAAATAAGAATTAGTCATCTTTACAGTTATTGACTCTAGGCATTTGAGCAAATGATGATGCTGCATCTTGAGCAAATCCGGTTTAGATATAGATGATAGCGTTGTACCGTGTAAGGCTGCGTTTGTCATCATTTTATCCAAATTGTGTTTCTGTTGAAGCAGTGAAGCTTTTGCGGCATTTTTAACGATGTGGATCCTGGCCAAACGTGCATTCTGTTAAAAAAATAAATCACAGGTATTGTAAACAATATCCTCTGTTTGTTACAAACATATGCATATAGTCAGATAATTTTTAATATCAAATATATTTACTTGCAAGTAAACCCTGTCGTGTACATTTTAATAAATTTGATATTTATCAATATTATCAAGGCTGGCCTGAGCAACACTTATGTTTACAATATATGAATAAATGTGAACAAAATGTTAAGTTAGGTGTTTAAAATCTTTGTGGTCGCTTGATATTTTTGAATGCAAATATTTTGTTTAGCTTAGTCAAATTTAATCCTGAGATTAAAAAATAGGGTCTCTGCGAACTTAGTTTTACGAAGATTAGGCACCATTCGCATTATAAACATGGCAATTGACTAATACAGATTTTTTTATACGTAGTTATTGTTTTGGTTGATTACTTCAAAATTATATCAAGTATATACGAATAACAAAGAAAAATCAGAATTTGATTTTTTGTTTACTAATAAATTAATCTTTTACTTAACTAATTGTGAAATTGAATCAATTATAAGTTAAAGACTTTTAATAAATTAATATAAGCATGTGCAATGGGTTGCTTGATCTTAAGAACGGGGTACATTAGGATTGAGCAAACTAATATCGCCTTGGCTAAGATAATCAATGTGATAAAAATTTAATATAACGATATATGGTAATTTTATGCTAATATTATAAGACATTTACAATGCTCAAAACATTTATTTATTTTAACGTTTAGTTGATATACATATTATTTTTTTATGTTAATGAAGTATACCCCGAACTCTAATTTATTACTGGAAAAATATTTGTCGAAAAATAAGGGAGCTCTTTAAAGTTTAAATTGTGTCAATTGAAGCGTGTCGAAAAGTTTAGTATCCAAGGTTATTTATAGAAAAAAATTAAAACCCTTTAAATTATTCAAAGATATTTTATTAAAAGAACGGTTTTAAACAAAGTTTTATTTTAATTTCATTAAAGCGGGTAAAACTTATGATTAAATTTTGATAAGGATTTGCTTTTTTGCATTTTTCATTGCATTGGGTAAAATATTATCCAGTTTTGTCATTAATATCTTTGCAGAAATTATGTGTGTCCACTTAAAAAATATGATTGTTAAATATTCAAGGCTAAACTCCATAATTACTTATAACACCTTATTTGTTTATACATAAGCCATTTTTGATCTTTTTTTCAGCATACTAAACGCTCATTTGAAAGCAATAAATAATAAATGCCTTTTCTTTTTTCAACAATTTTTTTGGTTGTTTTTGAAGTTAGCATTTATAAAAAGATATCTGACAATTTGCGTGCTGGTTTTTCCTTTATATTTATATAAAGAAAAAAACGAAATACATCAGTTTAGTCATGCCACTTATAGTATGGATTAAGTTATCTCACATCTAAAAAATTGCAGTTACCAACTTAAAGCCTCTCTTAACTTTTATAGTTTTCAAATTTCTTTGATACTAAAGCTTAAAAATGGCTTCATAAATTTTCGCATCACTAAAATGAATGGGAACGTGCCTTTTGCACATAGAATTTAAACATCAAACATAAGCCGCATCCTTCTGGTAAAGGTTAAATACGTTGTTATCATAGGCACGTTATTTTTAAAGTTATTGAATAGAGGTTTTGAAAAGTTTATCGATGCGCCTTACATATTGTATAATATTTTTTAAAAAAAGCTAGCATTTAGTTAGATAATCTAATGTGTTATAGAAATGTTTATATAATTTTTCTTTTCTTTTATCCCCTTTGTATAATTTGACGAAATTATTTTTTATGTGAAAAAAGATTAGTCTGGCTTTAAATAACTGACAAATAAAATTGGGCATTATGCTCTCGCCATAAGCCAGCTTGTAATCGAAATAAGCGAAAATAAGTGTAAATCATATACGAGAATTTCATTTGATGTGAAATAAAGTTTCAGGAACACCTTCCGACTCCTTTTTAAATTTCCAAATCAAAGAATGAACACCGTAAACTCCACGTCAATATTAGGAGTTAGAGATGGCACAGGGGGGAATATTCCCGGGAATATTCCCATTAATTCCCGGGAATATTCCCAAGGGAAAATTGAATTTTCCCTATGATAAATTCCCTTAAAAAAATTAATGTTTTTGACACAAAATTTACGCAATATTTTATTTTTAAATTGATTTTAATTATTTAGAATTTTATATTTTCCTCGTGGAAACTTCTATTAGCATTTTTCCGCCTATTTAAAATTAATTGAAACCTTCTAGTCAATCACCTAATTCAAGTAAAATATAAACATCAGAATTTAAATTTTTAGCTTTTATTTTGGAATTTGACTTGCTTATTGTATATTCAAAAAGTTTACCCTATTTGTTTGACTCATCTAAGTAAATAAAATACATATAAACAATTTTATTTAAAGTAGCTTTTAGCTTGTTTAAATTTGAAATATAAGTTGCAAATCAACTATTTAGGTATTATTACACCTACACCATTAAAATTTAAATTCTGTATTACCCTATATTTAATCTAGCACTATTTTTTGTTTCTACTTTACAAACACACCTACAATTTTAATAATATAAACAACTTAATTTAAACCTCAGGTAAGATTATGTATAATTAAATTTGAAATTTTTTTAGCTAAATCTATTTGACATTCAATTTGATATCCTATTTAATATTTTAAAAAACACTTACACTTAAACTCAAGTAAAATTATACTAGCATTTTATTTTTAACTAGCTTTTAGCTGTATTGGATTGGCCTATATTTTAAATCATTAAATAAATTTTAATCTGGTAAGATGCCTAGAAAACCATCTGATATCTGGAAACATTTTGGTAGACATACATCCTCCAATAAGAAAGGCTTTATTGCCATCTGCAACTATTGCAACCATAAATATGACTTCCCCAACCCAACAAAAATGTCTATCCATATACAAAAATGCCCAGAATATGCAAGTGAAACAAAATGCTCAGAACTAGAAGTTTTTTCAATATCCTCAGAATCATCTAAAACTTTTTCTGCGTCAGAACACAAACACCCCACTGTAACAACACCTGAGTTAACAACAAATTTTAACACTTCAAAACAATCCACATCAAATATTAATCAATATTTCGATAGCATGACTCCAGTGCAACAAGAAAGATTAAATGAAAAGCTTGCACTCGCTATCTATATGTCGAATTGTCCGTTTAACATAACAGAAAATTATTATTGGAAGGACTTTTTCAAATCTATAAAACCATCCTTCAGAATTCCACCAAGAAAGGCAATAGGAGGTTCTTTGCTAAATGACCAATTTGACAAGATCAAAGCAGTTATAAATGAAAAACTAGAATCAGGTTCTAATTTTACATTAATTAGTGATGGTTGGACAAACATTAGGGGGGAGTCCATAATCAATTTTATAATAATGACACCGAAACCCATATTTTTAAAATCTATAGATACAGGGACGAATGCCCATACTGGGGATTATATAGCTGATCAATTCCTAAAGGTAATGGAAGAAATTGGCACTCAAAAATTTGTTGCCATAGTTACTGACAACGCTAAAAATATGAAGAAGGCTTGGGAAATAGTTAAGTCTAAACATCCTTCAATTGAGTGCTTTGGCTGTGCAGCTCATGGGCTTAATTTATTAATAAAAGATATCTCCAACAAAATTCCTACCATCCAAAATATTACAGCTAAAGTTAAACAAATTATAAAATACATTAAATTTAATACAATATTATCATCAACTTTTAAAGAAAAACAATGTAACAAAAATCGACTCACAACTTTGAAAATACCCTGTCCAACAAGGTGGGGTGGTATAGTTATAATGCTTAATAGTTTCCTAGTAAACAAAGATACTTTGCAGGAACTAGCTTTAACAGATACATTTGCTGATCGAAGCAAACGTTTAAATTTGCTTGATAATGATGTTTTTTGGGAGAAAATAAAAAAAATTACATTTTTTTTAGATGTAATTTTGACCAAAATAACTTGCATAGAAAGTGACTCTGGATTATTGTCTGATGTACCGGAAGCATTTCATACTATTAAAGCTCATTTCAGCGAAATTTCTAGTAAGGAATTTAGCCTAATTGATGCAAGTGTTATTAAAAAATTCGTGAGCAAAAGGAAATCGTTTTGCTGTAAGGATTTTCAGATGGCAGCTAACTTGCTTGATCCACGTTATTGTGGAGTCAACCTTACTACAAAAGAAATAGCTGAAGCAATTAACGCTATCAAGATTATTTCTCAAGGCTATAATTTCAATATAGGCCAAGTTATTGCCAATTTGGCAGAATTTCGTGCTAAAGACGGGTTGTTTGCTGAGCGGTCAATATGGGATAGCGCTAGTTACATTTCACCCTTGACGTGGTGGAAAGGCTTGTGCACTAACCAACCCTTATCTGAAATTGCCGTGAAACTCTTTTCAATTCCAGCTACCAGTGCTGCCACAGAAAGAATTTGGTCCACATTTGGTTATGTACATTCTAAATCAAGAAATCGAATGAAAAACGACAAGGTGAAAAAGCTAGTGTCCATAAGGCACAACATGCACTTGAAAAGTAGTATCAATTTTAATGCAAAAGCGCGCTCAATATCTTCATCTGATGAATCAATTTCATCGCTAAATGACGATAGTGACAGTTTAGATATTGACAATTTTTAATGTATATTTTTATGTGAATTTGTAATGAAATATTGTGTATTATTGGAGAAATAAACTTTATTAGCATTTCATTTTACACCCTAGCATCTTTTTTTCATCTAAGACTATATATTAACAATCAAAGTATTTATTTTCCCCATGAATTCCCCAAAATTCCCGTTATTTCCCAAAAATTCCCGTTATTTCCCCAAAATTCCCTATTTTCCCTGGGAATATTCCCTCGATGAAAATTCCCGGGAAATTACCCATCTCTATTAGGAGTTAAAGCAAAATATCTTTTTAGCACATAAATCGGCCCTTTAATCAGCCATAACTAGAGCAATTCTTAAATAGATGATGAAAATTATACCTGCTTTTAACTCGTTCATAATAACATACAAGCATTCACCTTTATTTTGATTAAAGTGAAATCTACAAACTAAACGATACCTTTTTTCATGTTAATACTTAAATAAATTGTATAAATAGGTATATTAAATAAGTTGCATATCTTTCAACCCAAGCATATTTGAGATGAATTAAAATTACTTTTTGCGCCCGCCTCTTGTCTGCGCGTTGGTTTTGATGATAAATTCTACTGAAATTGGAAACAATTACAGGTACTGGAAGGGCGATCACCAGGACACCACTTAACGAACATACACCCCCAACTATTTTACCGGTTATAGTTTTGGGAACCATGTCGCCATATCTAAAAAAATAATTACTGAGATATAGATTATAGAATATCTTCGTATTTAAATGTTGATAATAATCATTTTTAAAAAGTTTAATGAACTCAATGAATTCTGTCGTTTGTAATGAACATATTAGCAACCTTGTGAACTCAATTTTTTTTATTAATATACCTAAAAACCTTTGGCCCCCAAGCCTTACAACTTTTTAAAAAAATAAGGTAACCAATCTCATTACTATCCCATGATAATCGCGAATCGTTTTTTATACAACAGAAAATCGGCATAACTACCTGATAATTCATTAGCCATAGCGGAATGTTTTCCCAATATTTACAATTCTTAATTTTTTAATTTATTTATCTCACCTTCACAAAATATGTAATGAAATAGTACAATCTAAAAAAAAATTTATAAAAAAAAGTAATAAGCCCTCTGCTTTTTATTTAGTATAATAAATTTGATGGGAGCTCCTATTTGGCAAGCCATCTCTAAACCCATAAGGCTTCCAAATGAAATTTCTAAAAACGAAGGGCTTTATATCTTTTGCATGTAAAATATGTGTCAATAATGATATTAACTTTACTACTTGACAGACATATTAAGTGAGATTATGTTTGTTTTGACGTAAAGCAATTGCTATAAATTAAATCATCATATATTAACAAAAGTTGAAAGTTAAAACAAAATTTGTTTGAAACGTTGTTGGAAGTTTAAGTATTTGTTAAATGTGTATGGTGATAACTTTAACAAGATTCAAACTTATATGGCTAAAAAGTATTTTATAACCAGTGGCGTAGCTAGCCTTTTTGCCTTGGGGGGGCTGAGCTGGTCAAATAGGGGGGGGGGGGGACAGAAAAATTTTCCTACCCACACCTTTAAGAATAAAAATTATGTTTTGCCCCCCCCCCCCAATCCAAAACCTAAATACGACCATGGGTCAAATGCAATTAAAAAAATTTTCTTACATAAACGTTGCACAAACTTAAAATTCCGCTACTACTTTGTGTATTTTCTATTTATATCACACTAATATGTCCCCTCATGTTTATAGGGCATAAAATTAATAAAATTTATTCATAAATAAAACAAAGTGATGTAGTTAAAACAATGTAGAAAATTTCACATGGTATAATAAGTTTGTAATGGTAAAAGTGGAACGGGGATATTGACAAGAAATCGTTGGCATTTTAAAAAATAATGCAAATAGTTAAAAAAAAACTATATAACAAAGTTTTTATAAAAATTATGGCCACAGCCCAAAGAATCTTGGCCATCAAATTTTAATTTTACATATGCAATATTGGCAGCATTTTCAGGCAGCATTTATATCAGGAAAACAATGAGAACATTTAAAAGCCTTTTTTAGGTTAGATCCTTAAAAGGCGCAATTATATCATAAGATATAAAAAATTAATTATGAAATTAAGATTAGTATTTAGAAGTTATTGCCCCTTGATATTATAGATATATTAGCACAACCCCCCCCCCCCCCTTCACCACCTAAAAATTAAAAAGAACTAATAAAATTAACGGCTAAATGAACCTAAAAATATTTTGTCAAAATTAAATGAATCAAAATTTTATTTGACAATTTTAGATGAAATTAGAGATGTGAGATGCACAGAACAACTTAGCGTCCAAAGACAAACATAATGATTTTTTTAGGAGTTTTATCCCTTGAAAGTTTTGATGCGTTAACAATTGTCTATAAAATTCAGGAATTGGTTATTAATATCAATTTATCAAACTTATGATGGGATATCACTAAAAAAGGGGAAAAAATGGTGTACAAACAATTTTTTGGAAAACTATTGGCTTTATATGTGCATGTGGTACATAAAAATATGCAAGATATGTTAAACAATAAGCATGTGAGATAAACAATTAAATTGAAACTAGGATGAAATTTTCGTAAATTAAATAATATTTTAATAAATTTTGAAAGTGTTAAAAAGCTTAAAACAAGTTTAAAAGCCCAGATAATTTTAAATATTAAAATTAGTCTTTTAATAGTAGTTCATTACGCCTTTTACTCGATGTTGCAAACGAATTTATAATATCATCCGGGGGAATAACATTTATAAAGTCATGTTCTAAGCTCAATAAAGCTAGGAAGATAACCTATCTTGTCCAATTGTGGAACGAAGATAAATTTTAATCCGTTTTAGCAGTGAGAACGATCTTTCGCATGAACCTGAAGTTATTGGGATAGTTAAAATTATTTTTAGCAAAATAATACAATTTGGAAACACTACTGAGGGCAAAATTTTAATAAGTGAAAAAATATCATTGCATTTTATTTTATTTGAAGATAAAGAGTTATAATGTTTTACAAAAAATGTTGCCATATTTATTACGCCGTCTTCCAGTTTTAATTCATAATGGTTAATTATTTCTGATAAAAGAGATTTATCGCAAAAGGATGAAGGGTTTAAACCTTCTAAGGACTTAAATAAATTACAATTAATTTTCGAAAATCTTATGTTTAATTCTGCTATTATTCTATCAATGATAGGATAATCTAAATCAATTTTGAAATCAATTAATGAATTAGTAGATTCAAAAGAGTAAAATGTGTCATATTTTTTGGTTTTTTAATACGTTTAGAAGGTAATAAATCAAAAATTGCAGCTAAATCTTTTGCCTTATTATAAAGAATTTGATAGTGGTCCTCATTTCTAATATCATTTAAAGTTAATATTAGGCTATTAACCGTTGTAATTGCATTTATTAAACAAATATTTGGGCTTTGAAACTCGTAAATTAAAACTTTTATTCAGAAACAATAATAATAATCTTTATATTGTTTCTTAATTAAGATAAAAAAAAATAATGGTGGAAGGGGCCCGGGGGCCCACGATTTTTCCCTTGGGGGGGCCCATGGGGCCCGGTTTTTGCTCTTGGGGGGGCCCGGGCCCCCTGGGCCCCCCCCTAGCTACGCCACTGTTTATAACTCAAGTAACTGATATTTTTTTAAACTAATAGTTTAGCTATAAGGTCGTTGTTTTATATCAAATTTTAAGACAATTTATAACATTGTCTAAATATTTATTAAAATATTTTTGCAACATATTAAAATTTCTAGTGGTTAAAAGTAAACGTCCACTCTTTATATGGTGTTTTCCAATTTTTAATTTTTTAAGATCTAAGAACAAAAGATTCATTTGATTAAAATTTAAAAACACACTAAGATTTTAAATCAATATTTTTAATTAATCCTTTGTCAAAAAAAATACGCTTAAAACCTTAGTTCTAAAGCTACATTTGCGCACACAATTGTTTCTTTGTGATACTCTTAAAAAACATTTAAATGTCCATTGAATCTTAATGATTTCTTTTTATCTTAATGTTTTACCATCATTGTTTTAGCTTAAAAAATGTATAACCTTCAAAGATAGGTTATTTTCGAATATGGTCTACATATCCAAATGTTACAGCAAAATCATACGATTAATTTCCTTAGCCTATTGCGTAAATAATAATTTATTTGTTAGGCGTAGTTAGTTATCATAGCATATAATTGGTCAAAGTGTCCTAAATAAAGGCCATTTATGATGGAAGGGAGAGATTGAGAATTGGTAGGGCGGGTGGGATGCTTATGTTGCGGCACATAAAATTTCACATTTGACATAACTATTCATTTACAAAAAGATGAAAGGAGTTTTATGAGGCTCAAAAGGTGTAAAATGGGGGGGGGGGGGGGGAAAGACTAACATGCGCTAGCATCAACTTGGTATTAATTAATATGTGCTAATTAAAACTGAAGAGAATTTATGTGACAGAATGTGGTAGTAGGACTATAATAGCGTTCAAAATAGCCTTATATCAAAGACTAGTCACATCCTTTATGTAGCGAGTCATATAACTGAGGGTGAATCTACTAGAATACATATAATCCTATCGCTGCATTAAAAACATTAAAATGTCCATACATTGAACTATGGGATTTAGAAATTGAAGAAAAGTTTTATCATACTTTGCTTACTTTATCAACGTGGAAAATTAGATCAAAGAAGTCAAATAATAATATTCATAAAAGCTTACATTTTAAACCCATCTCAAACAACATAACTACATCTTTGACAGCCAAAAACCCTTTTAACTAAGAACAAGAATGTGTTTTACTAAATTATACATAAATTATGTCCAAACCTCGTAAACTTAATAGACTATGCAAGCGGTATAAATATTTGTATATTTATAAATTTAAATAGTTCGAAACCTAAAATCATGCTGCTTTTTAGTGCAATCTCTCATTTGTAATTTCCTAATAAATCAACAATTCATGATCATTAATATAATAAAAAATTTAGGATGTATAATGTACACCAAAATATTATAATTGTATGTAACTAAATGCCATAAAAAATGTTAAAAATATGTCTATAATTAATATGTTGATTTTTGAATTTATAATTTAATTACTAATATTATCATATAACCCTTTTAAAAGACATACAATACATCTCAATCTTTTATAGACATAAAATACAATGAATTAATGCATAATGTATTAAATGAAGGTTTGTGTGTTACAAAAATCATGTGAAGAAGCTATTTGTTTTGCACATATTAAAAAGTATTAGGGTTAGCATTGATTGATAAGAGATAATCTGGAATCAGGATAATCAATTTTGAAGGTAGTGGATAAATTTTGTTAAAACTAAAAGCAAAAATATACTAGAAGGATGACGATGTGTCAACGTATCATCATCACTTGAGCTCAGATGTAAATCTATGTTTTTGGGATGACCATCAAAATTCGTATGCATAATTATATTATTAACCATGAGTCCAACAAAGTAACTATAGATTAATAAAGAATAAATGTATCGTCGCGTAAAAAGTTTTCTTGAACCACAAAAAATAAATGCAGTGTCTAGTGTCGGAATATATGTTCAAGGTCTATTTGCATCATATGTCATTTAGAAAAAAAATCTAGTCCTTATAATTGGAGATATCAATGTAAGATACAGAGAATCTTTTAAAATGTTCGAAAAGCACCGTTCAAGGGAAGAAATTTAATTTCTTATTACTTTGTAATTTTCTGCTTATCTTGGCAACTATAATTAATGAAGAAATTATTCGAAATAAAAGGCTTTTTTTACATTATAAAAAAATGGATCAAAATAATAATGTGTTCCTTGCGCTCATATAAATTTCTATTTTAAACTTTTAAATATAGAAACTAAAAATTAAATGCAATAAAATCGAAAAGCTACAATATGCCTTAATGTTATTTTTTATAAAAAAACAAGTTATAAAAAAATTAATTTCCTATCTAAGATGATATTGAAATAAAAATATATTGGTTCAGATCAGGTGAAAAATTCTCTACATTTATTTCTAATCTTAAAACCATCAATTAAGATCAATATGGATTAATGAATGAAAATTCTCATCCATCAAAATCTTTTATTAAACCTGTGTATAAAAAGACGATTTCTATCGTTGCGATAAGATATAGCTCACAAGCTGTTTAAGGATGAGAAAATAGTTAGAAAAAAAGCAATTAATACTTCCTATAAAGAATTAACAATTTTCAACGGACTTTAAAGCCAATTTTTAACAAGTGAATGATAAATGACAAGCCAATCGATTCTTTAAGAAAAATACTTAGGGTATCTAGGGTCTAAACAGACAAATGATAAGAGTTGGAAAATCTTGCTTAAAGTTTGTATATATTTGAAACTTAATTATTACTTGAGTTAAATGTTTTATTTAAATAAACAGTGGGTTATATCATAGCACACTTTAACTAATGACAAAACAAACGCGATTTGGAAGCACGAATAAATTAGCCTAAAGATTGTTGCTATAAAATAACATCTATAGTTTAACAAGCTTTATGGATAACAGTTAAATAAACATAGACATATAAAAATATAATAGCAAAACGCTTTGAAAACATTGCATTAAATATCAGGTCTATAAAACATAGGATATGCTTTAACATGCTATAGGTTGTTTATCTTTATATACTTATTCCTCAACACTAGTGTTAAAAAACGCGGCTGGGTTTTGATTGGTCGACCTTTGATTTAAGTCGACTAAACATGAACCGACTAAAGGTTTTTTGGTCTGATTTTCTTAGTCGACCTCTAGGCTTAGCCGAAATTCGAAAAACAGACCAGAAGGATCGTTAATCTTAAACCAATGGTCGACCAATCAACACACTATAACACACAAGATTTGAGTTTAAGTGTATATGCAATATCATTAACAATGCCTAACAATGTGGATTTTTAGGTGCCAACTTTAAGTCTATATAATAAATAAGCCAGCTCGCCAAATATCCTATCATGATATTAAATATTTTAGACTATTCACATGGGCGTAGCCAGGTTTTGGATTAGGGGGGGGGCAAAACGTTTAAAAGTTCAATTAGAGGGGGGCAAAACATAATTTTTCTTAATTTTTCAAAGTTTTTGCATTGAGAAATTTTTTTTTGGAAACCCCCCCCTGGCTACGCCCATGACTATTCATAAATTACTATTTAAATTATTATATTGAAATTTGTTTATTAATAAGTAATCAATATTTTAAATATTCTGACTTCTAACAAATTTTAATTAATAGTTTGAAATTCTAAACCAGATTACTAATTAATAATGGATTAATACTTATAATTATATATAGAATTAATAAGTTAAATAATTAAACAATAATTTGATTTTATCTATTTTATATATTAATATAGATGATGTAATTAAGGCATTAATACACATAATATATCAAATATAAATTTATTATTAAGAGGCAAATATTCAAGCAATTTTAATTAGTATGAATAATATATTATGAAAAACGCCGTAGAATTAATAGCTACATCAAAATTGTCATTAATAATCGCAATATTTACCATGGAACTTAATATTTCTAGGTTAATCATATTAAAGGCTATTATTATTTACGATAGCATCTTAATAATATTCAATTTATAAAAAAATATTATTATACACTTATTAGTCAAAATATAATATCAGATATTTATTTAAAAAATTTATAATAAATTATATTATAACTCGATTAAAACCAATAAACTAGTAATTTTACGAAATATAATATTGTAATTACAAACATAGCTCAAATGAGCCTTGTAAAAAATCAAATTTTATCAGTTCTTAATCATTTATTCTTTATAAAGCCACGCTATTTTACCCGTTAAACCTAAACCATGATTCTTGCATAAATATTTTCTACTACGTATTTTTACGATTATAACAAATTGTTACAACTATTATTTATTTAATAATTGAAAAAGTTTTCAACAAATTGTTTTACGGTGCCCAGTTCAGATTGCATAAAAGGGGGGTAGACCTTGAAATCTAAAAACGATCTAATTAACTTTTAGGCTCGGGAGCAGACTTAGACTTGGATTAATTTCTATACAATCGACAACTAATCAATCAAATTTAGGCTGCGGAAAAATGTAAGGGTACACCGGAGGTTTATGTGCATTTCAAGATTAATTTTCCGATGTCTATACAATTAATACAAAAAAAGCATAGATTGCAAAATTAAAATTTCCTCTTTCGAGGGTTATTCAAATGTTTGTAGTATATTTGGAGAAAAAAATATATATATTGATTTGGTTGTTAGCACATTAGTATATATATCATATCGACTGTGAATCTCTTAGGGGAGGGGGATCGAGATGGGCGTGCGTGATTGTTAACTTTTAAGAAACAATGGGCTAGTTATGACTTAATTGAATACTGATAACAAGAGCTGTTAAGAACTAGTTCATTTTCTTCAGAAAAGTAACTTATCAGTTTACTTCAGTGGAACTCTAGCTGTAGTTAGATACATTAATTCAGCCATTCAATTTAAGTTGCAGTTACTTTTTATACAATTTTAAAATCATCAATTGAATCAAATAATAGAGTTACACGTCTAGTTTGTGTTTATCGCTTTAGATTTAATTTCGTTCTCGGATGTGGATCCGTCTTGAAAAAAATAAGAGAAAAAAAGAAGACACTAAATTATGTTAATTCATTGATCCCTCACCAGGAGGCACGACAGGACCTAGTTGAATCTACTGGGTTAGATTTTTTTAACTTTCAAAGTTGGAAAGGATTCAAAAGTGCATTTAAACTTTTACTAATTTTAATAAAAATGATGGATCTTTAAAAATATATGATAATTTTCTAAATTTGAAAAAAAATCTTTTATAAACTTCAATATACCCCTAGCATCCAGCGCCCCCGTCGCGCGCCTATTTTTGGTAAACTAATATTTGGTAAAAAGTGGACAAGCTTTCTAGGCGACAATTTAGAATATAACGTTTTATTGAAATCGAATCACCATTAACTTGTAATTATTATTCCAATATATGTATAAATTATATTAAATATTTTTTTTATTTACCCGAGTAACTTTTAATGTAACTAGTTATAATATCAGGTAGAAAAAATGTAACTTTAACTTTAATTAGTTCCTTTTTTTAAACGTAACTGTAACTTAACTAGTTAGAAAAGTAACCTTAACAGCTCTACTAATAACAATAAAATATTTAAATTTGACCAAATGTTTATCTTTAGAATAGGTAAGTTTTTG
Source organism: Gordius sp. MW1 (assembly GCA_964036665.1). NCBI lineage: Eukaryota > Metazoa > Nematomorpha > Gordioida > Gordea > Gordiidae > Gordius > Gordius sp. MW1. The sequence continues at coordinate 19,862,736 of OZ038530.1, forward strand.
ACAAAAAAGTTTCCCATTAATATGATTGAATAGTATTCTTTAGCTAGTTTAAGTTTTTTATAGAGAGATAATTGTATAAAACTATTTTTAATTTTTATTTTGCATTTTAACTTTAAGTTGCCCAAATATGTAACAGATTAAAAAAAATAGTGAAACAATAAATAGGTTGTCCGTTTCCTCAACAGGTAATATATCTCAAGCACTTCTAGAATAAAAAAAATTGTGAGTTTTTAACACTTAATTACAGAAAAAACTATGAATTAAAATGGACGCTTGTTATAAGCTATTATTTAATTATAAAAGATGTTCATTTATTTAATGCTAATGATTACAATTACATTATTATTGGCTGCATCCACTAAGTTAAATTTCCAGCAGTTTGGAATATTTCATAGACAATCAAAAGGTGACTTATAGGTGAAAAGTACTTCAAAACTTGCTCATTAATAAAACCAATTAAATTAAACCTGTCAAAATTTATCTTTAAGTCAATAATTTTTCGTCATAGATAACTTGGTAAAAACTAAGAAATTCGAAATTAATTAAAACTTGGTGCATTGAAAGTGCGTAGAATTTTGTTGGTTCCGTGGATTTTTTAAATTTCTCAGCTATAAATTATTGAATTATATTGAAGGTCATCACAGTCAAAAGAATGGCGTTATAACTTATAATAGTTACCAATTAAGAATCTGTCATTGATTAGCAATCAAATAGACCTGTCTTTGATAAGGAGATTAATTTAATTATTAATTTGGCGAAACTCAGAAGAGTTGCACAAAATTGTGTGTTTTAATGTTAAATCCCACCTTTTGCATTAAATTATTAAGTGAATTGAAATTCTTATCAACTTTTTTGCAGTTTTATATAACTAATAGGTTGAATTTATTTTAAGGCATTTTTATAACTCCTATTGCCCGTTATAAATGTTTAAAAATAATTATATCGTTTTAAAATCAATGGTAACTTAGAATGGATCTGTATTATGTATTTCAAGAAGATCTAGATTTCGGATTTGCAGACTTTATGCCCTACTTAGCCAGATACAGAATGTCTACCCCTCCAATTTAAACAATTAATTTTTGATATATAATTTCGGCTCAGAGAATGAAAAAGTCCCGCTAGCCCCTCCCCCCCCCCAAACAAAAAATTGTTTTTTTTTGTCAGGGGTGTTATTTAAAGTAATTTATGTAAACTACCTTACCACATGGTTAAAATATCTTAATGCACCTTTTTCAATTACAGTTTGAGTCAAAAAAATCACCAATCTCCTTAAGCTGCTGTTGAAGCATATTACAATCAATCATACATTCTTAGGGCTAACAAATTAAAAGATTCGTTATTCTTCAGGCATATGTAATATAAAGTGTTCGATTCATACTTTGAACATGAACCTATGCCATCTTTTTAAAAATTTAATAAGATATCCGCCGTATTTATAACATAATTATTACAATGGTTACTAGAAACCTCTTTTAAAAATCCTGCAAATTAAATTGCTAAAATATAGATATTTTTGGTATTGTTTAGCTTAATTTGTTAGTTATTATAATTTGAGAAGGTTTTAAGCAAAAATGTATGGACTATTTTTGGTTGCTAATTTTTACGGATTGGATGCAAAAAACTTTAGCCGGCTAATAAATCAAAACATTGTCCGATAGCTTATAAATCATAGCTATGCCAACATAAGATAATTGGCTCAAAGAAAAACAACTATTCTATATTATCATTTTCAATGTTAACGCGGTTTTAGGAGTGGGATTAGTTAGAGGTTAGTTTGAGCAATATATAATCCGGATAAGCTTTACTATCATGATGGGCAAGCAGGCGGCCACTTGGCAATACGCCTGCCTTTACCAGGATATTGATTTAAAAGTTCTCTTCTCTTGAAAAACTTCTTATATCAAAATTTTGTACTATTTTAGTTAATTTTATTACTTTTTAAACACAACATTTCGGAAAAAAGGATCCCAAATTGTCCTCAACTTACTATGTAATGAAAAATGAAAAATATAGTATAATTATTATCGACTACGATATAAATAAATAGAAGTCTCGATTTTTTTAAATCTTAAAAATGCAAATTTTAGCAAAGATTAGGAGGCATAAAACGTTATAAAATTTATTTTAAATTAAAAAGTGCCCGTTTTAGTAAATCGATTCTATATAAGATAATCAATTAAAGTGGTTTTTTGTATATTTTAATTATAATTAATTGGATTTTGACATAAGTGCAAGGTTGGGAATTTGTTAATGGCAACAAAATAGAGTCGATCTTTTTATGGTTCTTAGTTTAAAAAAGTTAAACTATATAAATTTTGAGTGTTGGGCGATTAATATAACACCCTTGCTTCTTCAGCAGACCTCTTCCCACAATAAGGTATCTATTTATAGTTTTGAAATTTAAACAATAAGATGACATTTTTACCAAACTAACGCGCTTAAGGACATCCCTTTTAAATAAAATTTATCAATATCAAAAATACCATCTTATTAATAGTCAGATTGATATTGATTTTGCTGACTGATTAAGATGACTTAGTATTAAAAAATAATAGACGATCCCTCCAAAAATGTTGAGCTAATGTTTAAATAATAATTATACGGACTTATAATAACGACTTATTTGCTATCGGAAATAGTTTGTTTTTTGTATTCAATCTCAACCTCAAATGAAAATTATATAACAAATTCGGTGGTTTTCATTCCCAATTACTACTAGTAGCATTATTTAGTCAAGTGTTTGGTAATATAAAGAGCAGGCCACTATATATTTCCAAAAAATTATCGATTAATTTAAAAATATATTACACATTATGGGTATATATAAAAATATCAAATCATTTTTTATATAGATCCGGCTGGAACTAATTTAAATGTTTATGAGCATGGGCGTAGCCAGAGGGACGCAGGGGGCCGGACCTCCCTAAATCCAAAAAAGTTGTTAAAATTTAATACAATTATGGCTAAAATTTAAAGAAATGATCATTTTGTCCCTCCCTAAATCATTACTTCCCCTCTGATTTAAATCCTGGCTACGCCCATGTATATGAATCAAGTTAAAAAGGACTTCGTTGCTCCAATTTATTTCAAGCAGACTGATTAACTTGAAGATATGTTAGTATAAAATGCCCTCAACCATGGACGTAGCCAAGAAGGGGCTGGAAGGGCGGCTGCCCCCTATATATCCAAAAATTTGTTGCAATTTAATAAAAAAATTACGGCTAAAAATTAAAAAAATGTTTTATTTGCCCTTCCCTAAATCATTATTGCCCCCCCCCTCTAATTCCAATGCTGGCTATGCCCATGCCCTCAACTAAAAAATTGCGATTTAAAGTTTGCAATAAGATAATTTAAGAGCAAAATTTTTTTGACCTATATATGTAAATATATTGTTGTCACCAAATGGTATACAATGACTTTGACGCAAACAAATACCAAAAAACAGGAAAACAATATGAACATTTTTTTAAATATTCACGCCTATATCCCTTATAATTAAATCAAAGTTTAACACATAAGGTAAAAAAATATTTTTATTCTTAATTCTCCTCGTAGCTTTAATATTAATTAATCCTTTATCGTATTGGCGCTAAAAAGCACTACTTTGTGAGATTTTCGGAGTGTATGTTATACGACTAATTATTTCGTCCCATATGGGTAAAAAAATCGATTTTTTGCCTAAATAAGCTATGTATATATTACAATTACGTATACCGATAATGATATAAGAACAAAAAAATAGGGAGGGAAGGTTGGTGAAAGGGGTTTTCTATAGGTTTAAATATTGTTTTTTTAAAGATTTTAATAATGTATTTTAAGAAAAGATGACTTGGCCTATTACCCTTTTACGTAAGTATAATAAGTCCCAAATCCTAATGTCAACCCCCCCCCCCATGCTGAGTGTGCGATTTTTGATGAAAATGCTATCTATCTAACGTTGCGAGATGTAGGGTCAATCAATAGACAATTTAATGAAAATGAAACCCTTTTTTGCGGGGGCGGCGGGGAATGTAATATAGTAAAATTCAAGGTAAGATATTGAACGATAAAAATTATGATTGGAGTGGAGAGCAAAGAATTATAAAGATTTGTTTGAGCCTCTTTACTGAAAAGTTAATGTTGATGAAGGGCCAAAGGGTTTTAAAAATAATTTGCGAGTCGATATGTTGCCGTCAGGGGCGCATCCAGGATTTATACGAATGACTTAGCAATGGAAAAATAGTATAACAATTTTAAATAAAGGGGGCAAATGCCCCTCCCTGCCTAGTTACGCCTATTATTGCTACTATAAGGTAATATATTTTTTTAATAGGCATTTTTTATTAAATGAAACTATAAAAAACTATAAAAATCATATGCGAGGTAAACATTCGAAAATTGCGATAGCGTTGAAATGCCAAATAATGATTCCGATTTTCTGTTTAATGAAAAAAGTTTCCCTATTGTCAAGGGTATTGGCAACTATACGGCGTCCCAATTCTTTCAGAAGGGCTTGGGTTTTAGGACCTATTGTTGTAAGGGTAGTGGTCACTATAGGGGAGAAAAGCAGTGTGGAATTAAGTTCTGCGTATTTAGCGGATTTTAATCTTTCAGAATCAACAAGGTGGTCTTTTAGTGTCGTAAAAACGGCTGGGTTTTGTTTGGTCAACCTTTGGTTTTAGTCGACTAAACATATGCAAAAGTTATTAAGACTTAGGGCGAGGATAAAGGAGGTTGCGAAACATTTTCAATAGCTTACGGTTGGACAAAATAAAATAATTTACCGAAAGAGAGTGGTTAAATGTTTTGAATTAAACAAAGGGGACAGCTGGTCCCCCTCGACATTTAAATGTTTATTCATATATTATATTAATGTCTTTTATGCATATGGACCCAGGAAATTCTTTTCTTCGGTATATTAAAATTTGTAAATATTTAGATCATGTCGTAAAATCGGATTATTTTAAGTAAAATGTCATTACCACCCGATACCCAGAGATAGTTAATTAAAACAGATCATTAGGGTAATCAAGGTCTTAGAAATGCTTTTTGTCAACTGGTAAAGAAGGTGTCAGGTGAAGGAGCATTAATATTAATTAGTTTTTATTATATTTTATGGTTTTGAAGGGATTATTTTAATCATTAGAGAAAGATATAATAAACCACTCAAGCAATATTGCATAGTGTGTTCAAATTTTCAAAACAAACCTGTGACTGACATATCAAGTTAAAACACATTTAAAAATGTTGATCCCACATTAGCTTAGCTTTATATCAAGTTAGAGGACAAAAAGGATTAATTTAATTTTAATAATATAAAAAAAGCATAATTTAAACTTGCTTTGGCTATATGACAAATTGTTTTTAAAAGCCAAAATGTTAAATTAAACTTAAAGAAAAAATTCGAGAGTTAAGTTTTAATCTAAATAGCAATAATTTTTGTTAACCGTAAAGTATTATAGCTGGTTGATAAAATTAATTAGATACTAAACTAAAAAGATGGTAATATTTTTCAAAGATAAATAATAATAAGTTCCTAAAATTAATTTATCTCTTAAAAAAATGTGAGTTAGTTGCGATTATATTAGAGTTTTGACTAACTTTAACGCGCGAAATTGTAATTAAGTAGATTGTTATAAAAAATGATTAAAATTATAAGTTCCAGCAAAATCAAAGGTACAAAGAGTTTGCTTGGGTTGGGACGTATGGACATACGAATAGGTTTCAAATTTTAATTCCCCAAGTCCCCTGACTTGAGCAAAAGAAGTATAATTTGGGGACTGTAAAGCTTGATGAGAATATTGATTTTAGGATATGTTTCAACTAAAGAGAAAAAAATAAATTGCCTTCCCAAATTAATTATAAAATATATATTAAAAAATAGAGTAATGAATTATAAAAACAGATTTATGCTCCAAGTTTACCTAGAGTTACTAAATTTTACAAATATAATTGCTACTTTTACTTTTGCCCAAAAAATGCCGTATTTTGCCTTGTCTGTAAAAATAAATTTGAATTTACACAAGCCTAATTTAATAGGGTTTCGAAGTTTTTACATTAAGCTTTTACAGAAGAGAGAGAGTAAAGTGTAATTTTAAGTTTTAGTTAATGTGTAATAATGTTTAGACATTAGATATATAAATTCTTTGCGGTGTTTAGGTATAAAATTAATTTAATTAACTTTTTAGCCAATAAAACATCCTTCACTTTAGTTACTGCCTACACTGTAGCAACACTTTTGTCACGAATAATATAAACAAACTCGACACAAACCAACACCATTTTATAGGGAGTGTGGGAATGTTTATTAACTCAAGTCTAAAACTGAGCAATATTTTATTGGATTTTAATGTAGAATAAGGTAACTACTAGAGGTAGAGGCTGTTTGTCTTTTAAATTTAAGTATTTAGGACAAATTTAAATTTCCAACAATTCGTTCATCTTTTCACTACTATGTATTAAAGTAAATAAAAAAATTTAGATAGATAAAATAATTATGATATTTTCATAAACAAAAAAATCAAAGTATTAATTTTTAATGATATCCATTAATTTGTTAGTAAAGAAATTTTAATAAAAATTTATAAAAATTAATTGTAAAAACTTACACCGCGGCTTTCAATTTCTGTATCTGTACTACTAAATTTTCCCCTTCTTTCTAAGTTTAAACATCATCAGTTGTTATATTTGATTAAGAAACAGCAGAATTTATTATATAGTTTTGGCTGCTCCCATATTTTTTTCGTGTGTTTTCAACAGGGAACAATTTATGAAAATAGAATTTCCACTTTTTAGTATATATTAATAAGCTTTATCGTGGAGATAAATTAAATTCCCTATACCTGTCTGACTGACTAAAATTATTCTTTTAACGCCAGCTCAAGAATCCAAGCTCTTTTAAGTAATTATGGCTCCTTTAAAATACAAATCTAGAGTGGTAGAAATAGCGACAAAATATTGATTATTTATTAAAGTGTAAGTTGAATTAATTCGAAAGGCTCTTTTTATTAACCGTTTGAAAAACCTATTATAACACATTTTATGTTAAAAATTAGGACACAAACTTGTTCAAAATAATAACAATACGAAATTTATAAATAAAATTAATTTTAAATAGAAATTAAAACCTACGATTTTTTAAATAGTCAAGTCAAACCAGATCCTAGCCCAGTTATGTAGAGGCCGATCACGAAGGCTTTAGAATTCTCAAATTTTTAAAAGTCTAAAAATACTAATTGCAACTTTAAATTTTTTATTCATACCCTTAACTTGAATTTTATAAATTTAATTCATTTAAAGGGTTATAATATTGTAGTAAAGGTTAAAGTGTGGACTTCTTTAATTTAATTTCCTAAAGTAATAAGAAATCGCCGGTTTAATCGAAATAATGAAATTGGAAGATTGTTGGTGCTAGAAAGTGATTGGATATAAATTAATTATCGAGGCATGCAACTAGCTAAAAGAACTCAAAGAAAATATTTTGATATACACTTGTTGGAAGTTAAAAAAATTAATCAACGCAAGGCCATATTACGCGATTTTGCGAGAAAAATTTTGTTGGCTTATAAAACTAATTTTATAAACGCTTCTTAGAAACGGTTCATAGTCAGCTGTTTATTTGTTAAAGAAAAACGAAGATGTTTTCGACTGGGTGTGATTAAGTTAGATTAATGAATACGTTTGAGCCTCAGCAGGATTTAGCTGTGTGATCAGTTGGGAAAAACGAAAAGCTTTTTACAAATTGCTTTGAAGTGAATGTTAATTTATATCGCAAATTTGTGATATTTTACAAAGGGACGTGTATGCCAATGGCAATTTATACCGATTATAACCTGGTCTATGATTATAACATGGGACCTTTCTGTTTTCTCATAACTCATTTAATTGCCTTTTTTGTATATTCTCAAAAAACTGTATAACAATTAATGTTAATATAAATGTTATAAAAAAGTTGTTTGCGAAAGATGGTAAAAATGCGTTATCCTTATTAAGGTAATCTTTTACCTACTTTTACCTAGTCAAATATTCAGCCTCAACCTACCGCCACATTTAACAAACGATAAAAAGTTTGCAAGTTTTCATGGCCCCTCTGTAGCCCTAATGTTTGAAAATAACCCACAATTTATAAAACCCTGCTGCTGTTGTACTCTTTATAAACTTAGTTAATGGCTTTTTTTAGCAAATTTTTAATATTATTGCACCAAATATATCACATCACAATAACAGTTCCCTCCCACTGGATGAACAAATAAATATTAAAATAAATGTTTAAAACGAGTTGCGTGTATCATCTTACCCCAGGGTCGTCATCGTTACTATGGTATACCAAAAGGCGGCCGGTATACTGGTAAAGGTTGTTCTAGGCTCATTTTTTTCCGCATAAAACATGACGGTAGCGAATATAATGATAGCCATGGTGAGACTGAATAGCAAGAATCCCAGTTCGCTAGCACAACTTTTTAGGGTGTATCCCAAAATTCGCAAGCCTTGCGAATGGCGGCTAAATTTGAAGATGCGAAAAACGCGAAAAACGCGCAGCGTCACGAAAGCACCCGAGAGGTTGTCGTTTTTTATGCCCAATCCGATGTAGTAAGGCATGATTGCCACTACGTCTATGACGCTCATGACGGAGCGCGCGAACTTGCAGCGATCGGGTGCGGCGTACAAACGAAGTCCGTACTCCACCGTGAATATCATGACGCAAGCGGTGTCCAAACAAAAAAAAGCTATGTGAAATCGGGCGCCGCAAGTAAGGGCGTGAGGTAAACCGTCTATTCCGAGAACAGAACCGCAAGGTACGGTTTCTGCTATGTTGGCCAACACGGAAACCGCTATGAAGAACCCGGTTACGTAATAAAAAACAAGGGCCGACGTGCTTAAGTGCGGATTTTCGAAAGCGCGCCACATCTTACGCCTAATTGATATACTGGGACCGGGACCACCACCTGGACCGCCTCCCTCTTTTTCTAAAGCGGCTGCCGCTTCGTCCTGTTCGTCGCCAAGGCGTTCGTGATTTTCACGCCGCCTATCGCGGTAATCTTCGTAGCAGCAATCCGAGATGACATCAGGTAAGATACGGAAAAAAGCGAGCTCCTCTTCGTAAGCTAAAACGCATTCGTGTTTGGGGTAATGTAATTTGCCCGTCCTGTAGTATGAGAGGATGTGGCGAAAGAGTTCGGGATCACGGTCGAACGCGTATTCGCGCTTGTTGGTGTCCAAGAAAAATTCCTTCTCCTCACACCCCAGTAAAGTGTTGGGATACCTTTCCAAAGTTTCCCGTCCCGTTTCGTACCTTATTCCACCCACGTTAAGAACCACCTTCTCTTCCCATGACATAGAAGCCGATGGTGATAACGATGGACAGTTTCTACAGCTGTGTGGGCACGGTCGGTACAATTGAACAGTTGTGGCTGGCGTGGCTGTACTACTCAACCCATTACCTCCATCGCCCTCGCGATCTTCTGGAAGATTGATTAGGTTGGGTGGTCCCAACCAAGTAGTAGGGTGACGAGGTGGTCGTGATAATGGACCTGTTGATATTATGCGCGGAGACAATGATTGCATTAAGGAAGAAGAGTCTATTTGCGTTTCGATCGGTAACACCGTAGGGTATATTTCGGTTCCCCTAGTCAAATGTTCATGAGGATGATCTGATCTTTCATCCTCAAACACTAGCGTCGGTGTGTGTAAGTTTAGGGTCGTCACGGATGGTTGGGTAATAGGTATGGGGTTGGAAATTGGACTAGAGATTAAGTTAGGGCTTGTAGCTAGATTTTTCTCCGGGGGCTCGCCATCGCCACTTGAGCGACCACTATCAACAGCCCCCGATGATAAAAAGTTATTATTATTGTCTCCGCCGGAAAGTTTTACCGTCATTTCGACATGCGGGTAATGTAAATGAGATTTACCCATCTTTCTATCCGCAGCACTTTGGGTCCCTGTGGGAAATGTAAAGTATTGTTGGCTAGATGTCGTGTCGAGTTCGACACCCGACGCATTGCAAGAACTTACAGGGCCTTGGGTTGTTGTAGCATTTGGTTGGGTAGAAAAGGCGTTCAAATAGCTCGGAGCTGGAAGTGGGTGCTCGGCTATGGGTAACCAGCCAATCGCCGCGGCTCTAGCTAATGGTAACCAAGCTGATATGGTGGACATTGTTTAATTATTAAGTGCAAATTGGAATCTGGAATATTATGGGTATATACTATACAACGTTAACAGTTCGTTCTCTGTCAAAAATTATGATTTCCCAAGGAAATGTGAACACATCGCGGAATTTATATTTAGGGATGACCATTCAAAATTCGGAGTGAATAAGTATAAAGAAAAGATTGTGAAAAAGGTTATGATATGATAGGGGTGCAGGCGGTGTGTGGAGCTAAAGCGAGGAGATGGAGGGAATGAAGCAGTCCAAAAAATATAAATTCGATTCCCGGCTTAGAAATATTGATTTTATTCGTGCATCTCGATACGCCTATTTTCTATTATATTCTCGTATGAATAAATAGCATAAATTATCACAATATTTATCTTATTATGCGAAAATTGAAAGGCGAGATGATAATTTGTCTATAAATAAATGACAGCACACTAACTATTTACGCCGTTGTCGCCTATCTAAAGAGGGATCGCTAACTAGAGACAGCAGTTAATGGCTGATAAAATTGTTGTTCATCAAAAACAATTCATAAGAATTTTAGATTAAGTTTAATTTTTGGTCAAAATCATGTTGACCTCGCACTTAAGACTTTTAAAAATCACGCAAATACAATGCCTTTAAACCAAATATTTAATAAACTTGTTTACTTAGAAATTTATGAATTTTATTTTTGATTGCTTCAAAAAAACTTAATTTAAAAATATACTCTAGACATTTTGTTGTAATGACCCATGCTGCTCACGCAAGCAAAATCTTATTTATATTTTGTTATGATTTTTTATATCGGGCGTGAAGTCGTTTTAACACAAACATTTCATTAAGAGATTCGTAGAAGATTGGTCCAATCAATTAAAAGTTGGAAGATGTAATTATGCCGTGAAGGTGGCTTAAAGTATTTTATGTTTTCTCCGCCATCTTAAAAATAGCATGGTTTATCTTTGTTTTAATGGTACAATCATTGTCGAAAAGTAAAATTTTGCCTTTATTACAATTTGTTCTCATGATTTATCGATTTTACCTAATACCTATGGGTGCCTTATCCAGGGGTATTCATAAATAATTTATGGGAAATTTGTTGGGAATATGCATGAAAAAATTGACAATAGGCAGTGTAGAAAAAAGCAATCCTTCCAAAAACTCAACATTAAATTAGTTTTAAATTTAAGTTACTTTATTAATTCGGTGTGGATTATTATTGAGTTTGTTTGTTGAAACTAATCTAGATTTTTCAGCTTTTTTAACGCTGATAAAATATCTTACAATAATATTAACACAACATCAAGAAATTTTGAGTATTTTGAAACTACAAACTAAATTGAAGATAGGAAAATATTTTATTATCTTAAAAATCATTTTCAAGGTAAAGAAAAATAAAAAGTTGGCATTCCCGTGTTAAAAGTCAAAATTATAATTAAACTTGCGCGCATTAAATGTCACGTAATAATTTGAAGAGAAAAATTATAATTCTTGAGTTGCGCAGTTTTTTTGTAACAAAGAGAAATTTGGGATTTTATTTTAAAAATTCCCATAATTAAAATCTGGATTTAGCCCTTACTCGATTAAGATGGAAGAAGCTTATCAAAACAAACTCCACGACTGTGTGACTATAAATATATTAAAGAAGAAGAACTAAAATGATTTGTATAACAGATTATTTTAATATTTTTAATTTTCTTAGCTCCCAGGCTATGCTCAACTATTATAGTTCCGCAATCCGATACTGCTATGCTTGATATTTAAATGGGCTTGTCCGATTACCTCCTAGAAAATATCCTATTTCCAGACCTTGATTAGTTAATAGATACAGCTTAGTCCTAGCGATAGAACCCGAATATTTGAGAAATAGCCGAGAGTGGCTACTACTTTCATTCGCATTTACTAAACATAAGTAGTACAATAGGATTTTGAGTTAAATATAAAAAGCAATGATGTTAAAATTTAAGCTCAAAAAGCATTCCTCTTACTTAACAAAAATTCCTGAAAAATCATCATAATATTTAGTCTTTATATCTAATAGTACAATTTGTCTCCGCGAACTAATCATCAATATTTAGGTTAATTATATCAAGTATAAAGAATATTCAATGACAATGACTATTCAGAGCATTGATAATTTTTTTTCCACCCCTACATTACAGTTACGACACGTAAAAGGTTTTGAAAATTTTATTCCAAGCCGTAGAGCTATGAAATAGGAAATTTCTTGATCTTCTAGCATCGTCCCTAAGAATATGGTGGGATAGGCCTCTAGCCATTCGTGGCCAGAGCCATCTAGCAGGGATAGTACAATTTGTCTCCGCGAACTAATCATCAATATTTAGGTTAATTTTATCAAGTAGAAAGAATATTGAATGACGATTACTATTCAGATCATTGATATTAGCTCAGAATTTTTTGAATTATTTTGAATTGGGGTCTTAAAATAGCTTCTAAAATCAACTGCAATCGGTCCACATGTGCCCAAGACGCGAATATTTGTAAAATTAAGGTGTTGCAAGGGTGATGGATAGTGTAGTCTTGAAACTAAACGTTGTCGCAAGTTAAAAATAAGAATTAAAAACGGACCATAGTCGAGCGTTAGTCTTAGTTAAACCTAAGGTCGACCTAACAAAACCCAGCCGTTTTTACAACACTATCTAAAATACACCCTACATGCCATAAGTCACTTTCCTTAATTTTGAAGTTATCGAAGGATCATTTAAAATGGACAATAGTTAGGTAAAGATAGACACTTAGAAGCGGTATGTATATAATTTGTTATAAGATACGATGGCATCTTATACTCTCTATAATTAGGCACAGCATGTTAAACTCCGCTAATGTTTTTGGATTTACTGGTAAAAAGTAATAAATATTTTTACTTGTTCTATTGATTTTTCAGAATCAAGTCTCTTTTCAATGTCAAGTATAATAATATGCTAATGTCCCACTTTTATAACTCATAAATAGATCCCCTTGGGAGAAGGTCAAATAAAATGACGATTGCCTATTTTAAGTCTTTTAATTATGCCATCTCTCATTCATAAATCATGCCACTTCTCAAAGTCTGGATAAAATGAATCTTAAGTGTTATAATATACTTGGGTTTTCCCGTGTAAATAAATTATTACGCTATGTGATAATAACGAAAAAAATTATCAATTTTTCATTACTACAAAACCTGTTGCCAACAAGTTGTAAATTTCCCCTTAAAAATATCTTCCGATGCCATTATAGGGATCTTGATCAAGTTTTTAATCAATGTTTTTCATAAAAAAGTTGACAAACCTTCATAATACAATTTTATGACAAATATAATATCAAAAAAGTTGCTCATATCAGAAATAGTCAGTATCATTATTTAAAAATTGTCCACTTAAATACCGTTGCCCTAAGTATACATCTTTAACATAAAGCAAAATCTTGCACCCCTCTCCTTGGCGCCCATGAAAAACAAAATACTGACAACTGTTATAATTTTAAGCTAAACGAATAGCTCTGATTCGCACATAGTTCTATGTTGGATTTCATAACTATAAACTACGCCTGTGGATTTCAAATCGAAATATTTTTAGTATTCGATTTGGATTCGAGACTTTTTTTTAAAAAATATTCGATTCGAGATTCGTCGAATATTAAAATAAGTATTCGAATTCGATTCGAAGCAAATTTTAAGATTCGAATTCGATTCGAGTATTTTTCAAGTTTCTTTAACTCCTTAATATGGCATTCAATTAATTTTAACATTTCAAAAAATTTATTCAAAACGCAAAGATTGAAAATAAAAATATTGAAGGCGAAAAGGATAAAATATCGATACCCCTAAAACAATGAAGAATTGTTTTTAAGTCAGTTTTTTTTGTTATATAAAAAATAACTTTCACAATGATTGCAGGTAACATAATTCGATGACTTATAATGGTCCCAAATCATTAACTTTTTTTCTTCTTCAGTATCAAAATTATCTAAATTTAACATAGTCTCTATAGTATAAAAATAATATTTAACATTAAATAACGGTTGACCTAAAATGTTAGCAAAAATATTAAAAGTTTTTTTAGAAGTTGAACTTCATAACATAAGTAAAAAGCTATAATTAATATATTTTGTGTATACTTAAAAAAATTTAATTTAGCAATCGGGGAAAATAACTAATTTACGAAAAGATGAGAACAGCTTAAGTATTCACGTCTTGTTATATTAAAAATAACTATCAAGTAAAATTGATTTTTCGAATCCCTTTTTAAAGTTCGATTCGGATTTTTGAATCTCAAAATGTTAATATTCGATTCGAAATTTAGACCCATGGATTCGAATTCGGTTCGAAATTTTATCGAATCTGAATTCGAACCTTGAATCGAAAATTTCCCACAGGCGTACTATAAACAAAAGGACTGGTTTTAATCATTAAAGATCCATTACAATAAGCGCATTTAATTTCACATCCAGCACCCACGTTACTGACTCCAGTTTTTAAAGCTGTGTCATACCATCCCGGACACGGATGGCTAAGCGATTTATTTAGAAATTCGCTCTACTCCTAGCAAATCAGGAGTTTCGAATCTTAGTGGGGCTTAGAGGCCTGCAAAGTCACTTTTTTCAACCCGAACCCGACTTGATATGAAAGCGTTTTTAAATTTTCAACCAGAACCGACCCGACCCGAAAGCGTTTTCAAAGTTTCAACCCGAACTCGACCCGACCCGAAGGCATTTTCAAAATTTCAACCCGAACCCGACCCGAAAGCGTTTTTAAATTTTCAACCCGGACCCGACCAAGTAAAATTTGAGGATGAATAATTTATTCGACAGAAATGATCATACAAAATTTGATTAATAAATTTATTAAATTGATTTACTATAATTATGTATAAATATTGTGGCGTCTACAATTTCGGGGCGTAAATTAGCCCTTTTCTCTTCTATAATTCTCCCAGCAGTGGAAAAGGACCTCTCGCTACTGGTAGACTCTATAGACTATAAACAATAATAAATAATCATTTGCTAATATTTTACCTTTCGGGATTCAGCTTTAAATTTAAATTTGCCTCCAAATTAAACGAATTAAAAAAATAGAAAAGAATTGATTATATGAATGAATGATTATAATTAGTTATACAATTCCATATTGTTTTACAAAAATAGCATTAATTTAACATACGTTTCGTTCATTTTGTAATGCAAGATTCATATTCTTTGACCCGACTTTATAACCACCGACCCGAAAGCATTCTAAAATTTTCAACCCAAACCCGACCCGACCCAGGGTTTCCGGTGACCCGTGAAGGCCTCTAGTGGGGCTTCACCCAGGCCTCAACACTGCTGCCAAACATTGTTGTACTGTGACAAACTAAAGTAATTTCCAAAAGTCACCATGGCCGATTAACAAGCCACATTGCGGTCAATAATAAAATCCAACGGTTTTAATACGATGCCAGTTACCCCAAAGCTTAAACCAGTTTGTCTGTTTGCGAGGGGTAACAACCATTCAGATGGTCAGATTCTCTTCCTTAAAATCGAGGCACCTGCCTCTCATAGAACTTTACCTGCATAAATCATCTCTTTTTCTAACTCCAACATCGACCAGATTTAAAGTGACGTAGCTAGGGGGCTCCCAAAAGCAATATCCTGGCCCCTTCGCCCCCCCCCTCCTGACCCCTTTGACACCCCCCCCCCCCCCCAATTATTTTATATATCGGAATTAAATTAATAATATTACTTTTGTTAGTTTTTAAAAAAGTAAATCTTTAGATTGGGCCAAGTAATTTATATTAAATTTTCGCTTTGTTAACAAGCAAAAAAAACTAACAATTTAAACTTAACTTAATTTTAAAAGCTCCAAACAACAGCTTAAATCAATCTGTATGGTAAATTATTTAGGATTGGGACAATACCAATTTGTTATAATGACAGTCACCATATAGTTTTACCATTGGTATCATTTAAAAAGATTAACATTTTTCTTGCCAATTCCATTTTGGGCTTTAATTGATTTCTACAAACTCATTACTTGCAGGTAATTTCGCTTAAAAACCTGCACGGCGGGTTAAATAAGCCATTAGATATTTAACAGAGAGATTCGTGTTAAAAAAGTTTATTTCTAAATAAGTTTTACATAGACATGAATAGGTTGCAAGAAAAATAAAAACATATTTTTCGAAGGGAATAATTAGTCTAAGTAATTTATGTTTGCAGTTGTAACTTATTTGCAGGGGTAAAGCACAAGATCAATAACTAACATACAAAAACTTTTTTTTTAGATCATACCTATTCATTAGAAAATAATCAGGTGTGTATAATAACGAAATATAAATAATATTGTAATCAAATTGGTAACAAAAAAAATCGACCTCAAATCCCGGACTCGAGTCTATATTCCGAGCGAGCGTTCGATTGAGGTTTAGATTACACTTACATTACTCCTTCTTTTAAGTTGACATATTGGGATACCTGTCTGGTGGCACCTAAACCCTTTTATAGATGAGAAGAGAATGTTGTCTTGGGATACCACTGCAGGTTCAAATCTCTTGTGATCTAAGTTGATCGGCGTGATTCATTTAAACTTTGTTTATCCAAAAGCACATCATAAGTTATGGTAACTATTTTTAATTTTGACTTCTTTCCAGCCTAAACACCTGTCGTTCGGACCCATACTTCTTGATCCGGGGTAATCTCTAAATTATAGACCTCGATTCCGATAATATTTCTGCTTCCATAGAGCATCACAAATTTTTTCTTTGTCAGTTTAAGTTGATCAAGCGTTGTACGTAATCTGCGGTCAAACATGGCTCCTCACTGATACCTATTGTGATGTTAACCGTCGTGCGCATATTATATAGAACATTTACTTCTCTCCTCCCCGCAAGAAATTTGCTTTTAATGGTTCTTATATATCTTTTTAGATCCCGTGAACATTTTACAATACACTTACACTCAGTGGCGCAGTTAGCATTTTCCCCCTTGTAAGATCCGAACTTAAATTTTACACCAAGGGGAAAGGGTCAATCGCGTTAAAAAAATTTTTCATAGTCATTTGTATAACTTAAGAACACTGATAAAATATTAAACTTAAAAAATCAACAGGCAAACGGTTCCTAGATTCTGGTAGCAGTAGCGTCGCCAGCATTTTTTCCTTGGGGAGCCGAACTTATATTAAACACGAGTAAGGAGGTCTACCTGATTAAGAAAAATTTCAATAGCCATTTGTCAAACTTAATAATCAAATATTCCTTTGCATATTTTCTTTTTCAAATTTAACTTGAACCTTTTTAAGGGCATATTATTATTATTTTCCCAAGCCTTAAATCTTCCCACTTATATATAGTCTTTAATTAACATTTATCCATTTGAAATGCGCGTTGAAATATTGATGATTGAATGATAACGAGAAAAATATAATTTAATTTTCATTGTTAATTTAATAAATATTATATATTTATAAATTAATATAAAACGTCATAAAAACACACTTTATATTATAATTTATAACAACACAAAAAAAATTATATAATTTTGTCCGGGCTCAGCGGGACTTAATTATATCTATGAACGACCCGAGCTTGCTAGCTTATATTACGACCCGTTCCCGTCCCGTTGTTTTATTCAAAGCAAAAGCTTGCGGGTAATTTTAATAAAAAACCTTTCCGGTGCCAAGCTGTGCAGGTCTCTAAGTCAAATTACCCACGATAAAATATATTTCTAAATGCATATTGTGGTATCCCCTCCCCGCGTCGCTTTGCAATATCATTTCCCCCTCTTCACGTTGGAATATTGTTTCCTTGTAATATCCATCAGGCCTCAGTAAATTTTATATACGCATGCGCCACGCATCCTGATACACCACGCATTAATAATTTTTATATACGCATGCGCTATACAATTATTTTTTCCCCGATACTTATGCATATATTATATTTTTCGAACCATGATAATATAATAAAAGAAAAAGATATTCGCGCACGTGAAATAAGACTAACATTGCAAATCCTTCCCGATCTCGCCATCATTATTTCTCGATCCTCCGAATATTTATTGGACATATAAATATTCCCTCTATACAGACGGGACTTAACAATTATTACTATTCCCTCCATTCTGACTGGGATCGAACACGTATAATTAAATAAGAACAAAACTTTACATTAAAAAGATCATATTAAGGCTACATAAGATTATAGGGCAAATAATGAGTTTGTCCCCAAAATAAAACATTGCTTACACTACGGTTAGCATCATTAGATAATAAACAATCTGATGCACTAATTGATGTCCCGCCGAAACAATAAATACGACTTTGTTATATATCAAATTGAAAGGAGACCTAGTAACTTTTTATTAAAAAAATTATTTTACGATTGGTAAGATCAAGTATTAATTAGAATCGTCGCAATTGATAAAATTAGTAATTTATTTTGAGATTCAATTAATAACACTATAACTCCTTTCACATAATTTATTGATGCAGTGGGTGAAATTATTTACAAAATGTCCCCGTAACACATAAACCTATGATCTTATCCATATGATATCATATGTCAAATGAAAAGGTGATATATGATTCTATTGCTCAAAAACTTTTACAAGCAAAATGCTATAATACTGCACTTGAGTTTCATAATGAATTATCTGAACGCGGCAAAGTGATCCCACGATTGAGGGATTATTTTAATAACCAAGAGGTCTTAGACAACAATTTTAAAGACACACCAATAAGTAATTCTAATTTTTTTATGCACAGTAAAATTATGTAGGAAGAACCTCGAGTATACAGACATTTGAATCACTTGATTTTACACGGTTTTCTGAAGATAGCTCATATCAAGTTGAAGAAAAAATAGCAGGTTTTTTATTTATTAGTATATAAAAATTATAATAGTACTTGAATATGAGCTTAGAAAAGCAAATGAAACTATCAAACTTCTTAGAGAAAATCTTACCCAACAAAGTAAATACAAAAGCAAATAATTTAATACGTATCTTTATATATTATGTCAAATTTTGTTAGTCCTAGTTTTTTTTTCTTAAATAGGGCATTTATAATCTGTAATTGTAGATAGATATATATTTCAAATAAATATTATTTAGCTACTGGAACATCTGATGCTTTGCTTACCAATGATCCTCAACCATTTTTGGCTTGGCAAACAAATAATTCTTGTCCACCAATAAGGAGCTTTGAAAAAAGAGCTATAAATTTTTTAGTCAATGAGTATTTGTTAACACAGAGTTATCGATTAACTTCTATCACTTTTGCTGATGAAAATGAAGACCAAGTAGTTAAATTTAAACACTCTGAGATTATTATTTTGTTTATAAATTGTAACATTTTTATTTTAAAATAACATATATGTAATTATCTAAAAATTAAAAATGACTAAAACTATTTCTAACATTTTCATCAATTATATCAAATATAAATAATATTTTTTATTTTCTGAAAATTAAAAATGAAAATAATTTTTTAAAATACATGATATTTTGCCTAAATATCAAAAAACCATATGAATTCTACTTTGTCAAAACTGTTGCAAAACAGGCCTGGATGGTGAAGAAAAAATTTGTCAAGGTATTAAGTTTCATTGACACCATTTTATCATGTCGCGATGATTCATTGCTATATAGGGTGGTATATTAAAAGATATTTAATTTCGAAGACATTTGGCTTTATTCTATTAAATCTTTAAAGGCGTACAAGTAAAAGAGCGAAAATAAAATATTTTGAAGTAAATCATTTTTAATGCATGAAAAAATCCGATTAAAGGTATAAAATAATTCAAATAAATTTTTGGAAGTCATAATATTAAATTGATTGAACTTAGATTACTGCGCACATGGCAAAGTTTTTTTTATAAATAACACTGCATTGCAGGAGATAGTTATATTTATTGGCTCAGGGTAAGGCAGGAAGAACCTTCTTAATACAATTTTTTCCCCGATTTCTAATGGAAGGAATTATGGATGAATTTTGGAAAATAATATTTTTCCCTCCCTTTTAATTTATTTTTAGTTAATGGGTCACAATATATATTTTACGGCTCAAATTTAGTTTCTGGCAAAAATTTTACCTCCTTATACAAAATTACGACAATATGCGGAGATAGATAAGTTGTTGTTATTAACTATATCGACCCATGCTCTTAGCTAGAATTTGGATTAAAGAGACCCAAAATGTTTGGTAATTTTTTTTTTGGGGGGGGGGCATAAGGGGGTGGAGGGGGGCAGCTGCCCCCCTCTAAATCCGAAAAATTGTTGAAATTTATTAAAAATATGGTTAAAATTTCAAAAAATGGTGGTTTTGCCCCTCCCTAAATCATTACTGCCTCCCTTTAATTCCAATGCTGACTGCGCCCATGGGCATAAGAATTTTTTTGCCAATATTTTAACTTTAATTTCGTAAAATTTTATAAATATGTAGGTCTCTCGGTCTGTTCGGTTCGTTTTTTGATAAGGTATACTGCAACTACCATGTAATTTATAAGTTATGATGGGAAAAGGGGCGAAGCATTAATCAGTTGCAAATTTCAATTTAAATTTAGCAATAATTAAGAGTTTTTTAATTATTTACGACGGGGACGGATTTTTATGATGATAAGTACTTGTTTACATACAAAGTTGTGAATTGACGTAATGCGATCTCTTAAGTAGGCTTTGCAAAAATATTTATTCCCTAGTGATTTTGAGTTTAGTTTGGGTAGACTGGGATTAGTATGGGTATTTTATTTTATAAGACGCAAATTTATAATTTAGTTCGGCTTTAGGGTTACGACAAGTTGCATCTTATCTTTTGCGGCACTTTAAGTACCTGCCAAATCGGGTCAATGAAATGGTAGTGGAAAGACACTTACCTGTTTCCAACTTCGCTCAACTCAACCATAATATCAAAAAGCCCATTATAATTACAATAAACAAAAAAGCATGGTCGTAGCCGGGGGGGGGGAGGGCCACCTCCTTGCCCCCCCCCCCTCTTTTAAATTTTGAAAAGTCACTCAAACTATGGTTATATTTCATATCCCTCCCCCTTTAAATTTGAATTTAAGTTTTGGCTATGACTATGAATAAGTTGTATTGTAAATATATAGCTATCTGCGCATACTATTTATTGTTTTGTTGTTACTTAATAAGACAATCCCTGAAATAGAAGATTGTGTATTATACTTTTAAGTATTTTGGATATCTTTTAATTACAAATAATAATTTAGGTAAATGGAATACACGCAATTATTTCTAAAATAGGTTAATTTTATGATTTGGCTAAAAATCATGGATCGAAAATACATACTGTTCTTTACTTAATAATATGTAATATCCATGGGCGTAGCCAGCATTGGAATTAGAGGGGGGAAAAGGGAGGGGCAAAATGATCATTTTTTTAAATTTTAGCTAAATAAATTTTAACAACTTTTTGGATTTAGAGGGGGGCAGCT
Organism: Gordius sp. MW1; assembly: GCA_964036665.1. Lineage (NCBI taxonomy): Eukaryota > Metazoa > Nematomorpha > Gordioida > Gordea > Gordiidae > Gordius > Gordius sp. MW1. The sequence goes on from OZ038530.1 coordinate 19,884,270, forward strand.
GCCCCTCCCTGCCCCCCCCCCCCCCCCCCAAAAAAAAAAAAATAAAAAAAGATTATTTGGCAGCCTTATGGATGGATTCTATATAAATTATGCGTTATAAAATAATCTTAATCATTGTAAAGAAAGCTCTTTTAGTTTTAGCTTAAAACTTTATCGTTACTTTTGATATTGCACTATGAAATAGGATTTTGAAGATTGGTCAGATGTGGGTATCGATACCAGGAGACCGGCCGATTTACTTAGCATAATCCGAGCATATAACCCACCGGGACCTGGCGGTGATAAAACTGCTAAAAATACGGACCCAGACACTGCTGATAAAAAATATTCTCTCGAAGCGGAGGAAACTAATGGCATTTTCAATGAATCTCCCACCCAAGACCTTTTCGTGAGACATTTTAACTAAATGTTTCTACCAATGTTTTGGTCGGGTGAGGTTCCCTAAACTAAAAAAACAAATTTGGGGCCGTTAAAATTATAGCAATTTTGCTATGCAGAAAAAATGTCTGTCCGTCCGTCTGTCTTGTCCAACTTTTTGGTTTCGATATAAAGTTAAAACTGCTAAATTAAAACTTTTACAGAAGCATAAGTCCCTAGCCATTAAAATCCTGTATTGAAAAATTACATGTTGGACAGGACGGACGGACGGACGAGCGGACAACCAAAAACGTGCCCATAAATTGCATAACAAATTAATTAAAAACGAAAAGACTAATATACAGCAATTTGCGAATTAAAGTTGGAATATATACAAACACAAAGTTTAAAAATAGCTAGACATTGGATATTATTAAACTCACCAACGAAGTGAAAAGAGTTTTAATACAATCGGCCATGAATTTCGCTAGGCGCCGAGGAAAAAAGATAGAATCATCCTTATCCATTTGAGAATGATATTCAGTCTTTTTTGGCTCTATTGGTGTGGTGTCATTTAGGCAAAAATCAGCTGAAATTTAGAAATTGATTATGACCGTCGTATCGATTACTATTATAATTATTTAGTAAAAAATGGACACTGTGCCGCTAAAAATGCTTCATTAGGTTAGAGCTCCGAGCAAAATTTTTTCAATGAATGTGAATGGCTTAGTGGCTAAAGTAGTGTTGTAAAACGGCTAAGTTTGGTTTTAGTCGACTAAACATAAATAGGCCAAAGGTCATTTGGTCTGATATTATTAGTCGACCTCTAGGGTTGGTCGAAATTTGAAAAACACACCAGAGTCCACCGTCCGTATTAGTTAAACTGAAGGTGGACCAAACAAAACCCAGCCGTTTTTACAACACTATTGTAAAGTCTTAACATCTATTATAGATCGCGGAGCTTGACGAATTGCGAAAACGAGTGTCCGAATTAACGAGGCAAAATATCCGACTGGGGGAACAAGCCCGCCACTTTCAAAAGTATCCTCATACGTTCATTCATTCATTCATTCATTCATTCATTCATTCATTCATTCATTCATTCATTCATTCATTCATTCATTCATTCATTCATTCATTCATTCATTCATTCATTTAAATATCTAAAGACATTGGTATGTTTGTAGAGCTTAGTTAAACTTGGTAGTCTAAGATTAAGTTCCACCTTGGTGCATCTAGAGCCCTGCACGGACGTCCAAAGCCCGGCCCGGGCTAGTGTATCGACCTCTAGGTTTAGTCGAAATTTGAATAACAGACTAGAGTCGATTGTTGGTCTTAGTATAACCAAAGGTCGACCAAACAAAACCCAGCCGTTTTTACAACACTAGCCTGGGCCCGAGGCAAAATCTAGCTAAAAGATTTTTTATAACTTTTTACTAATTTCTTTGTTGAGTAGGCTCATTAGAAGAGACATAATATTTTTATGTTAAATTAAAGGTGCGGGCGGGTATTTTGAATAAATTTTTTTCTAAAATTTACATTAGAAAAAAGTTGGGCCGGGGCTGCGGCCGAAGAAATCCATTTTGCAGGGCTCTAATTGCATCTCGGGCCACGTTAACGCGATGTTACGTATGGCTTTGTTTAACGTTAATATTTTGTTGTTGGTGTGTTATTAGTAAAAAATTATTTATCCTAGAGACTTTTAATTTCATATATTTTTATAATTGTGAAAAAGACATTTTTGCTTCCGCCTAAAGACTATTTGATGACCGTTGGTTGGCTTAACTTTTTTCGTCCTCGCCCGAGCCCAAATATTTTTATTTTTGCGCTCCGATTGAATACCTTTATAGCTTTCTTAATGCAACCTGTCTAGCTTGTTGCTAACCTCGAAACTGGCAAAATAATTGCCCAAAAATCAACTATGACCGTTGCTCACATCTAATTTTTCTGACCCCCACCCCCCCCCCCCCCCCGAGGCCAAATATCCTTTTTAATTAATTGCTATGCAATTTATGGGCTCGCTTTTGGTTGTCCGTCCGTTGTCCAACTTGTAATTTTTGCATAATTGCCCTGGAAACATATACGGATTTTTAATGACTGTAGACTTATGCTTCTGTAAAAGACTTTTATTTCGCTTTTGCAAATATACTAGCTTATGACCGCAGGTTGGCTTTAATTTTTCCGACCCCGCTCGAGCCGAATGTCCATCATTTTTATTGTGCCCGACTGATTAGCTTTCTACATAAATTTCTTTGGGCAACATGTCTAGGTTGTTGGTATATATCGGGTAATTGCGAAACAGGCTAAATGATTCCCAGCAAATTATGGTGTCCGTTGCTTAGTTCTACTTTATCTGACCCCGGCCAAAGACCAAAGCCTTGTTTAATAGCTATTTATATTTACTGTTTTGTGAATTTCTGTTTGACAATTTGCCTATGTTGTTGCTTTAAAACGGATGCTTGCGAAACTGGCTAAATAATTCCCTGCAAATTAATGATGACCGTTGCTCGTTTTTTATAAATTCATATGTTAATATTCGTAAAATCGAGGGAATTAGAGAGAGCTCTACTAGTGCCTGGGGTTGATGGGACGATTAAAGAGGAGGTTGATATGAAATCTGAAAAGGTGGGTTCAATTTGTCAAAGTCCCGTTTTCAATGAGGCTGACTGCTCCAAGATTGAAAGTGTTGACACTGGATTGGATATTGGTGATATCGAAATCGCCGATCGCATATTAGAAAAGTGTTCCAAGTTAGAGTTATTGATAGTACTACTCATGGGCGTAGCCAAGGGAGGCAGAGAGGGTCGGCTGCCCCCCTCTAAATCCATAAATTTATTAAAATTACGGCTAAAATTTCAAAAAATGTTCATTTTGCCCCTCCCTAAATCATTATTGCCCCCCCCCTTTAATTCCAATGCTGGCTACGCCCATGGTACTACTTCACGCTATTTATTTTAAATTTTCCCCATAATTTGGCCTATTAATTTTACTAATTCTTATAAAAGTTGAACTATATTTGAAATATTTCCGTGATGAGAATTTTGAGTTAATTAAAGTCAAAAAAGTAAAATTTAATGTTTTCGAAGCTTTTATTATTTACTAAACGGGTTTATCTACGTTTTGAAATAAGTTTGAAACGTCGCCCTAATAATAAAAAAAAACTCAATTTATTACCGTTAAACTATTACCAGGATTTTAATTTTTAGGGTCTATCTTTTTTAGGTTCAAATCATAGTTTTAGTTGAATCTCTTCGATTGTTATTGAGGCCAATTATGTAATAATTATCACTTACAACCATAAAATGAACGACACTGACATTTTAGAATTCAAAATTATCTTTAACATTCCATCTTATTTTTTGCAGTGATTTTTGAAAGTACATTTCATTAAACGCCAATCCGAGTGTAAGATTAAGCAAAATGTGAAAACCATTAGACCTATAATATGACCTTTCATACAAGCCGATCTGGTTTATGTTTGTAAGGCTTCTTATATATTTAATTTCAATAGGTATATGTCTAGTCAATTTCGGAGAACTTTATTACGCTTAGCATCACCCTTCGAAAACCAATGCTTCTTAGGCGATCCTCTCCTAGCTGATTCCATTTCCCACTTATCCAGGGTAAAACATAAATTTGGATTTTTTTATCCAAAGCATTGTAGGTACCCTATAATTTTGTCCTAGGTATATACATTTTTCTTAATTTTAAAGGTTTTCACCTATTGGCTTAATCTATAATCGCGTATATATATGGAGATAATTAAAAAACAATTTAATAAGGTTGAACGTTATGAATGAGAATTGCTTTTTCGGAAAAATAGACTTCTAGTTCAAAAAATAGTTTTTTTTTTCACGAAAATTGACTTTAAAAAAACGTAAATGTTAAAAGGACATATACTAATTTTTTATAATTTTCTACAAGAGGCCAAGAATCGGCAAAAACTTCAAATAAATTATATTTTATGTTTTGAAAAGATATGTTTTTTGATTTTTGTTAGATAACTAGGATGGCCGAATCGTGTGAAGAATTGGTCGACGTTTTAGCTAACGCACTACCAAACATATTCCCCAACGTCCTCATCACCAAGCGTGAAGTAATAAATTTTTTTCCGTCACAAAATGTTTAAGGGGATTTTATAAAATAGCGATTAAAAGATTGTTTAAAAGTCGTAAAAATATAAAAGAGCCCCGTATAAAGTATAAAATTTATATATATTACCCATTTTTTAATACCGAGATTGAGGTTCGAAAGTCACGACTTTTAAAATGCAAAAAATTTGTTCAAAGTTGTGATTTTTAAATAAAATTTTTCAACTATCTCTGCCTGATTCTGCCTTTAACACTCCGTCCGTTGGTCAAGTTTGAATTAGTTACTCGAATGGTACAAGCGTTTCTAAGGATTCTAATTTAATTAAGTTAGCTCCTATCATGGTCGTAGGCTGGATTAGATTTAGAGGGGGGCAATAATAATTTAGGGAGGGGCAAAGAGATATTTTATGAAATTTATATTATATTATAATTTTATTAAATTTTGGATTTAGAGGGGGGCAGCCGCCCTTCCCTGCCACCCCCTGGCTACGCCCATGGCTTTTATTAAAATATTTATAAACGCTGTAAGCGTGATTTAAACTTAATGCCAATTTCGGTATCAATAGATATTATTTTTTAAGCAAATTTATGCCACCTTTTCCCCAGCCAATCCTGTCGTATCCTGCCACCCCCTAAGAAATGCATAGCTTTTTAAATTAATGTTTTAAAACGGTATGGAAGAAACTAGGTTTGCTTAACGCAATAACAAAGCGATAGAGATCCGAACGTCTGATTTAATGTTCATAATTTTATATTAATAAATTGAACGACCCTCACTTGGGGTCTCAGCGGCTGCACCTGACCGACGGAATGTTAAATTGGGGACTGTAGACAATTTGTCCATCCTCTTAATTCTGATATTTTTTGTTTTTAACTATCGCTATTAAACCCTTACCAAAGTTAATTTCTTATATACGCCTTAATCAGTCCAGTTTTTTAATGTATGCCGTTATAGTTATCTTGAAGGAGTAATTTACAGTTGGTTTATATTAAAAAATTAGTATATTTTCATATTTTCTGTCATTGTGTCTTGGATACATATTATTAAAAATAACCCCGAAACTGAATGTGAGTTAGGCTATCAATATGAATTATGATATTATTCTAGATGAGGATAGGAATAGGTTATAATGGGTAAAAATTTGGTTTACAGGTATTTAAATAAAATTTAATTAACTTAAGATGTTAAGTTGTTAAGAAAATGGCACTACCGAAAAGCTTATTTTGAACCCTTAATTTAAATTTTTAAAAAGTTTCAATAATTGTCTTTTACGTCTTTTTCCAACATAATTGTTATTTTTCTATTATTTGACATGCTAGGAGTTGATACCCTTACTATTGAGTGCGGCTCACCTCCATCTCGACACCAAAATACGTGATACCTTGTTGAACATTTTATTTAACCTCGTCAAACGGCCAGACCAAAATCAGAGGTAGCTACATATTAGTGTTGTAAAAACGGCTGGATTTTGTTTGGTCGACCAATGGTTTTAGTCGACTAAACCTAAACAGACCAAAAGTTTGACCAAAAAATCTTTGGGCTCTATATGCGACTAAGAAAAACAGATCGAAGAACCGTGGTCTGTGTATGTTTAGTCCATGGGCGTAGCTCAGGGGGGGGGGGGGGGGGGGGGGTAGGGAGGGGCGGCTGCCCCCTCTAAATCCAAAAATTTGGCAAAATTTATTAAATGGCTAAAATTTAAAAAAATGTTAATTTTGCCCCTCCCTAAATCATTTTTGCCCTCCCCCCCTCTAATTGAAATGCTGGCTACGCTCATGGTTTAGTCAATTAGAACCAAAGGTCAACCTAACAAACCCCAGCCGTTTTTACAACACTAGTATACATATCATTTAACAATAGAAATGCACAATGATATTTTCGAATACTAACAACGGTTAATTGGATTTAATTCAATTTATTCATTTAAAAACACATATTTTGTGAAGATTAATGAATTAAAAAGTTAAATCCTATCTTCTCTATCAGTTATTTGGTCCCACAGTCGTGAGGTTTGTTTCAATGAGTCTCTTTCATCTTGACCGGGTAAGTGGCATGTCTTGACTAATCTCTCTTGTTTTCAATAGGTATTAAAAATATTTGGAAAACATTCCGATATTACTATTGAATTGTATTTACAAATAGTAATGCCTAATTTCTGTCTTATAAAAAAGATTCGCGATCATCGTGGGATAGTAGCAAAGAAACTTTTTCCCTATTTTTAAACTAATTTTTAAGGCTTGGGGGCCAAAGGTTGTGAGAGTGGTTGCCACAATGGGACAAAAATTGTAGTATCGTTAAGTTCCGAGTATTACACAATTTCTAATGCCTCGGCTGAAGAGAGAGAGGTTTTGTTGTTTTTAGCAATAAGAAAATTTGTACAAATCTATGAATAAAATTAGATACCCTTCCTTAATATAAATTGTATTTTTTTCTTTTTCCTTAGGAGGGTTATTTTACTCAGTTGCTTGAAGTATGCCCAAAGTGCGGGCCCTACTAGAATAAATCTAGAATTGCTGCCACAATGTTGGGAACAGATTAGCCACAAACATCCCGAGCGCCGTTTACTCATAGCCGAAACGTGTGGCTTACTTGCACCATACGTGCTAGTCAGTATTAATTATATCCACTGGCGTAGGGAGGGGGTGGTTTTCGGGTTAGAACCCCTCCCATGGATTTCAATTTATATAATTTTTTTATATTGCATATTTAATAAAAATAAATATTTGTTGGATTTTTACTTTTGGTATTTTATTATTTTTACGCTCTTGTCACTTTGAATTTTTAGGGGGAAAACATTTTTATCCATGAAAATAGTTTAAAAAAAATGCACCTTTATAACCCCCCCCCCCTTGAGGAAATCCTAGTTACGCCTATGATTATATCTCTCTAAAATAATTAATCGCTACTAAATTGTGAAACTTTCTACGTTACCGTTTTTGTTCTCTACCTAATATATAGCAATCAGGATCGATTTTCCTACTTTTTAAAATTGATATAGGGTCGGGTTTGGTTTAAGACTTTGGTTTGCAGGATTCAACATTGTTTGACATAGCTTAGTTTGTTTTATTGACGTACTGTCTCGCGATTTACAACTAAAAAAGTTGGTCCTAAAATTCTACAGAATACACAACGTAAGTACTAAATCTTTAGGTTAAAAGCTTTTTCATTCAAATTAAATGCATTGAAATAAAAGATATAATAAGGTTTTGAGAGATTATACACGCTGTAAAAGCAGAGATAGTTAAGTAAACTCCTAATATTAATATTCACTCTTTAAAATTAGGAATTTTTCTAAATATATCAAAATTCTAGATTCAATCGGTAAATTTTTTTATTTAAATAAGTATAAATGCGACGAATATGCATTTAAAAATTTGTTAATTAAGTTTGTTTTATCATGATTTCTTGTTGTATAATTTAGGAAGACATCAGGGAGTCTTTATTGCTTTCAATGCTTCAACAACTTTTTTCGGAAGAACGGGACTCTAATATAAGATGCGCAGTCCTGAAAAGTCTAGCTCTGATATTCCCTTTTGTCAGAGACAAGGATAAATTCAATTTGGTCAGCTTTATATATTTAATTTGTTTAACCTTAGTTCTTTAAATTCTATATTGTTTTGTGGAAAAGCTATAAAAATTATATTAGTTGATAAAATAAATCATATGAATCCTGATATACTTTCTCACATTTAGTTCTATTATTAGAGAGTAAAACTTGAGAAGCCATCTGAATTTAGTTTGATAGCCATGGAAGTAGTGCATTATATATTAAAAAAACTATATACTCAGCCATACTTTGTTCTTAACGAGTGATAAATATACCTATTATTTTAATCTTTTAAATTGAAATCTTTTAAATTTCAATTTAAAATGGAATATATAAAACAAAATCAAAATAATTATTATAAATAAATTTTTATTCTTACTTTAGGCGCTCGAAATTATAAATCAAGCAATGTTTGAAACAGACGATAACGACGTATATCACGTGACTAAAAATATATACCTTCCCGCACTAGCTATTTGGACAGAGCATTTGGGTCTTTTACAAAACTCTTTGACTTCATACTTTAGTTCTCGCCTCGAAACGACAGTTAAAGTAATCTTAATCATTCCCTTATTTAATAAATTTAAATTAATCATGGAAATTTTAGAAATAAGTGAGATTTAATTTGAGACGAAATATTTATTAGCCTAAATATCGATTGCATGGAAAAAACTTCAAAAAAGTTGTAACGTTCATCTTATGGCTTGTAACTTTATTTGCATCCATAAGTTTTTAAACAATTCATTTAATTGTACTTTTAAAAATCACTTTTAAAAATCATTAGAGGTAAATCATAGTTAATAAATCAATTTGAATTGAAAATTTTCTTTTCGAACCTTTATAATTAAGTTTACCATTTAGACGAAAGTGTATGAAAAATAATTATGTTTAGAGTGAAAGAGTAACAAATTAAACATTTTTGAAGTTAGGCATTATGGAAAGCAAGATAAAGCAAATGGTTGAAATATTTATTCGTAGGACCTTTAAGAAACGAATTTATAAATTTAAACTACCTATCTATAATTCTATAGTTTGAAATTAGAATAATAATATTTTGATCACCTCAAGTTCGCCAATTTTGATAGGTAAAACTTGCTTAGAAACATTATATAAATAAAGTAGTGAGGCAAATTTTAATTTTTTCAAATTATTTTTAGACAATATTAGGTATTGATCAGCAAAGGAATGCATTGAATACGGATGAAGATGAGAAATTGTTAAAGTGTATTAATTTGTTGGTGCAAAAGTCATCATCTAAAACTCAAATTCGTGGTAAAGGTGAACGAGATATTCTAATTTGTTTGTCATGTTTGGAGACTTTAATCCCTTTTCTTTATCATTCCGCATTGATAACCGGTCCTTACCATAACTCCCCCAAAGAAAATAGTTCTCCTACGAGGCAACCAAACGATTTCAATCATAATCTAAGTAACTGATTTTATTAGAAATCTAGTTTATTTATATGTATCGAATATATTAAAGTATAAATTAATACTAATTTAATCAGATATACTAGCTATTACCGTGGGTATTTGTTATTTTTTGTTTTATAAAGTATTAAACATAAGATAAATATAGTATTTTACAAGAATAATCTATCAAAATACAAAAGTCTTGAAAGTTATTAAACTTTTATTGTTTAAAAATTTTAAGATTTTCCAGTATGTGTTTAGAAAAATGTTTACTAACTACACTATTTTTGTACATTTGCGCTATTCTACCTATAAACGCAATTTTTATATATGTGTTGATCTTATAATTTGGCATTAGGCTTCCAAAATACCGATAAAAGCGTCCTTACAGATATTCGATTAATTGCCAATCAACAGTCTAACTTAATGCCGTTGCAAGAATCGTTCGAGGCCCTAGTTAAAGAGGAATGGTATCTAATGTGGCATGAATTAGGCTATCTCATACAAACTCTGTAAGTTTAGACATATACACATGGGCGTAGCCAGGAATTGGATTTAGAAAGGGGGGCAATAATGATTAAGGGAGGGACAATATTATAATTTTAAGTAATTTTAGCCATAATTATATTAAATTTTGAAGAATTTTTGGATTCAGAGGGGGGCAGCCGTCACCCCCTGCCTATGCATATACCGCATATTAATAAAATAGCTAATATTTATGAAAAGGAATAATAATAAGTGATAATGAATAATTGAAAATGAATAATTACAAGAAGATGATAATATCTTTTATTGATAGATCAAGAGGGTCCGGGGTAGTGTTGTAAAAACCGCTGGATTTTGTTTAGTCTACCTTTGGTTCAACTAAGACTGACGGTCGACTCTAATCTGTTTTTTTCAAATTTCGACTAAGAAAACAGACCAAATTTGGCCTCTTTATTTTTAGTCCACTAAAATTAAAGGTCGACCAAACAAAACCCAGCCATTTTTACAACAGTTGTCCGGGGAGGGACGTGAGGAGTAAGGTAGAAACATAAACACTAAATATATAATTGTAGCAATAATATAAAACGACGATATTAATATGGAGATAATGATATAAAATTAATAGTGTATCTATGACTAATTTATAAATATATTTAATAATGTTAAAATAAAGATTGCCGACACTTATAAAGTGTGCTCTGCTAATCGAGATGGAACAATGCTCAAACGTATTGAGGCACTATTTTTGCTCCTTTTTTCGATCGTTTGTCAAAACCTTCGGAACGATATTTACTAATTCAAAGGTTGATTTAAAACTTTTCCTCCAATCTTTCTGCTTATTGTTTTAACGTTTTAAATATGAAACAGCCCATATTTTTTTGATTTTATAAGGTTGAACGTAAATCAACTTAAACTTACTATTTGTGGTGAAAATGATTGACTTGCAATATTTTTAAATATTTATAATTGTGGCATTTAATGTCAAATCGATCATAACGCGTTTTTCGGTCGACCCTCTCAGATTTTTATGAAAATTGGTGAAAATCTGAGACATTATTGATATTGTGAAATTCTAAAAGTTTTAGCCCATTTGGACCACTTTTCGAGTTGTGGGGTCTTAAAGGTTAAAAATCGGTCTTTTACGACATCGGGTAATGAAGCTAAATTCGATATTTTTTTAAATTATTTACCCCCTAATAATAAGATCCCGTTGTAATTTTAACTAATTTAACCTTATTAATATTATTACGAAAAAAAACTTAAGTACTATGTAGCGATATTTTTTATATTTAAGGTTGAACCGTTGTTTTCGTCAACCATATTGGCGTTGGCTAATCAAGAGAATACTGGTATTGTTTAATTGTTTTTTATTTTAAATTTATTTGTGTATATTCATTTTTTGATCACTTAAACGCTCTACCGTCTCTATTAGCTGCGCTGTAAAAACGGCTGGGTTTTGTTTGGTCAACCCAGCCATTTTTACAACACTCTACGGCCACTATTAGACTTTGTATTAACATTTAGATTGTTTATATTTAGCAAATTTTTAGCAAAGCCAATATTATCGTCATTCTTTTATTGACCCTAACTTCAATCAAATTCGTTATTTCTGCATAAAAAACATTTAAAAATATGGTCGTAATCTCATAGTTTCGTGAAAAACATTACATCAATTCGAATATTAATGATAACAGCTTAAACTAATGTTTAAACCCGCCAAGACAATTAGGTATCTTTACTAGTGTTGTAAAAACGGCTGGGTTTTGTTTGGTCGATCTTTGGTTTTAGTCGACTAAGCATAAATAGACCAATGGTTTTTTGGTCTATTTTTCTTAGTCGACCTCTAGGCTTAGTCGAAATTTACAATATTGCTTACTTTTAAATGTTGAAAATTTTTTAAAATGATTAGAGCGTTGAAATAAGTTTTAAATCAAAATTAATCTAAAATGTTGAATTTAAATGAAGACATACCAGATCACCAAAAATCTTTCACCAAACTTATAATTCCCGTATACATTGTTGGCATTTTGGACGCGCTTAATAAAAGCGAATCCAGTCTCAATATATCGAAAGCGGCTCTTTTCCTCAAAGATATCATCGTCTCGTTGTCCCTCTCCAATTCCTCTATCAAGACTGCCCGCGCATCTGTTCAAGAATTTTGGTATAACCTCAAAAGCTATAATCTATTATTATTTGAAAATATATATTGTCAATCCATGAACGTAGCCAAGGGGGGGGGGGCTGCTCCCCTCTAAATTCAAAGATTTATTAGAAATATGGTTAAAATTATAAAAATGATCATTTTGTCCCTCCCTAAATCATTATTGCCCCCCTCTAATCCCAATGCTGGCTACGCCCATGTGTCAATCCTTTGTAATTATATTCGTTATTAACAAATGGTAAGGTTGGTTGATATCCCTCTTTATTACCCTTTTTAAATATTTTTAGTGAAAAATGGCATTATTAGAGAAAACGCGGGTTTGTTATTAATTAAGGTGTTTAACCAGAGAAATTGACGATATACCCCTTTAAAGTTTAACAGACTAGCGAATTTTAATGAGCGTGCCTAATTTATTTTTTATTAAATACAAATGTAGTTATGAGGGTTGACTTTTATATTTTAAATTTATATAACTGATCTGCGATATTAAAAAGTTTACAAAAACTTACGTCGACCCAAAAACACTGCTCATTGTCTTATTAATATGTATCACATGAATACAGATATATTGTAAGCTCGGAATAAGAACTTAAAATTCGTTGGATTCAGAAGGTCTTCGAGTTCAATTTAGTGTAAGGTAATGGGAAGTCAGAAAGAGATAAAGGTTTTGAAAATTTGAGAGCTCTATGAATGATTTTTGGGTCATCTATTTCTGTTGAAGTCCAAAAAACTTAAAAAAATAATAACTATGGACATGATAATGCTAAGATGGATGCTAGAAACGAAATGAAGAAAAAAGGAGAAATTTGGGTACAACATCTATTAAGACAAAGCTCGTAGTAAAGAATAAGATGGTACGGCCATGTCTAGCGAAGGCACGATAGCTAGTCGGAAAGAAAAATGAGAAGATAAATTTGGCAGGAAGACTTAAGCTTACGTTGAATCATGGGCGTAGCCAGCGTTGGAAATAGAGTGGGCAATAAAGAAATAGGGAGGGGCAAAATAAACATTTTTTTAATTGATCCATAATATTAATAAATTTATCAATTTTTTGGATTTAGAGGGGAGCAGCTCCCCCTCCCTGCCACCCCTTCTTGGCTACGCCCATGGAAATATAAAATAAGGCACGACATAAAAATGCACAAGATAAATAAAGATCTATGTAAATACAGAGACAAATGAGTAATAAGAAGAAGGAGGGGAAAGAATGCGTTACAAATAGGGTTTTCCAATTCAAATCGTACTTTTTTAGTTAAGTGTAATATTTGATATTAAATAGTATTTTTACACATGTTATTGAGTTTTTTTACGTTTATTAACATTGGAAATAACTTTTTTCTTCTTTTTTTAATGGGTAAAAAGTTTATTTTCACGAAAACAAAGTTATACATAAGCGTAATACAAAAATAAACAATTCATGCACATAGCCAATATACCAGTCCCAAGAATTTATCCGTCCTCACCAAAATTCTAACCGATCTCTCATCCCACCCAATGGCTTCTGTACGCGTTTCCGCTGCCAAGTAAATTACATTTTTTCACGCGCACTATGGATCTAAGAATAATTTCTTTTACCTTTGTTTAACGCAAAGGACTTAATAAGGTGTTTTAGAAGGCCGCCGGCATAACTTTTTATAGTAAAAATTAAAATCTATATAGAATTTAAATTGGATTTTATATCTATCGTGGAGATAGAAAGCAGAGACCATAAGAGCGCAGCCTTACCCGCAACTGTCGTAAATTTGGATTTTTGGACGGGCACCATAACAAGATTCTGGCAATTGGGGCCTAATAAGATTTTTTATATGGTGTATTACCATGTTTTCGCGTACTATTTTATCACTTTTTAATTGACTGTATAATATTTAGTGGTTCTTATCTTATCCAAGAAAAATCGGGAATCTAATTTAAAATTTTTCGAAATATAACGAAATTATTGCTAACATTTTAAAATTATCGTTTTGGCCCATGAGTTGGGCAATTCTTAAGATTCGGACATGGCCATGCGGATAATTTAGTTATAAAATTTAAATTTAAACAAATTTGACTACCAGGCCTTGTCTTAATATCGGATTCAGATTCAAATGGCTCGAATTTATCTTTATCAAATATCCGATTCAATTTCCTGTGTCAAACTCGGTTGTAATTATTAATATTTTGTTTTTTGATAGTCAAAAACGTTTTTTTGTTTATTTTAACTCTTGAGATTAATCGCCGTTGTGTTAGCCGTCTGAAATGTAAATCTGCTGTGAATTCGAAGTTAGGACACGGCTATGTTATAACCCGTACAACGAAATTTTCTGCGCAGCAAAATCCGATATTAAGACAAGCCCTAGGCTTGAATTTTTTGAAAATAACTTTGTTTTTCCTTAGACTTACTACCGAGATAGTACCGTACGTGGCAAAAGATATGGCCCTTATAAATCAGCATTTCAACCTATTACATACTCTCGCCTCCGACATGGATATTATGGTTAAGATCGTCGCGGTAGAAAGCTTAGGGACCGTTATTCAATTCATACCCCCCAAACCAAGTCGTGACGATACCGATTGGAATTATTTAGAAGTATTTTTCGTTTTTTATAAATATTTTTATGCCAAATTAGCTGGAAATTAATGATGTAAAGGTTACAGAAGTAAAGGCAGCAAAATTTGTGAGTTTAGTTAAAGCATTACATCGGCTTGCTTTTATTGTCGCAATTTTTTGCCTGGTAAAATAGCTTGTTGTAAGAAAGTGCTCGGATGTTCTGAGATATTCACCTCCCCCCCCCCCCTTTTAGTTTTAATAGAACGTTTAGCGTATTACAAATAGCAAGTAGCCACTTATATTTCTTTTCATTTATTTCATACGGATTCTTATAAAAGTTGTTAATCTTCATAAGAGTTAGGGTGACTCTATGGATATAAATGCGTTAAAATCAGTTTCAAAAAATTGCATTGGAATGTGATTTAGAGTACTCTAGTCTTTTTTTGTGATCATTAATTAGGGAAGAGTTTATGAAAGGTTTGTGTTGGATAATTAAATCTAATTTTTTGAATTTTACGACAGCAATAGAAATGATTCAAGAGGAATTAACGCCTTAATTCTTGTTTGATCGGCGGATTTTTTAATTTGCTTTTAATTCACGTAAAAATGTGAAACGTCTTACGACTTTTATATAGACCACGTTTAAATTTATTTAACATTAATTCTTTAATGAAATTTATTAAGTGGGGTGGAAGCGAAAGGGTTTTAATATTTCGGACCACGGGCCCTTCTCATCGGCGACTATAAGAAGTCAAATTAAACTGCATTTCTTAATAAAAACACAATTATTAAATATTAACTTTATATATATATCTTTTAATATGTAATGGATTGTCTATGTACTCCTTGTATTTCGCTTATTTATGTAACTTTGTTTCGTGAAAATAAACTTTTTAACCATTTAAGTAGTGTTGTAAAAATGGCTGGGTTTCGTCTGGTCTACTTTCGGTTTTATTCAACTTAGCACGAATAAACCAAAGATCTGTAGTCTCTAAGTCGACCATTAGTCTTTGTTGAACTAAAGGTTGACCAAACAAAACCCAGCCGTTTTCACAACACTACCCTTAAGCCATAATATGCATTAATTTTTTTTGGAATACCTAGATTATCAAGCAATCGTTCGGGGTGTTTTACGCTTACTTGAGAAACCCCTATGGAGCCGGAGAAGACCAACGTTTTGCCCCATTGGTTATACGCCTGTTGGGACGCGTGGGCACTGAAACGGAATGCAACTTAGTTAGGGAAAATTGTAAGTTTCTACTATTTTTCAAACGCTAAAATTTTTTAAGTACAAACATTAGAGGAATCAGAGAACTAATAGTAATGAAGTCAAATGCAATAAATTATCCCAAGCCGGCAGATCCATGAGTAGAGAGTATTTTTGTAAAAAACGGCTGGGCTGGGTTTTGTGTGGTCGACCTTTGATTTTGGTCGACTAAACGTAAACAGACCAATGATTCTTTGGTCTGTTTTTCTTAGACGACCTCTAAGCTTAGTCGAAATTTGAAAAGCAAATTAGAGTCGACCGTTAGGCTTAGTAACACATTAAAATTATAACCATTTTAAGGATCATAAGCTGCCGATTTGAGCTGTTTGAAAATTAGGCTGTTGTTTTTGAGGGACATTAATTTTCTAGTTGACAATTTGCCTAGTATGATAAAACTTGTGAAAATTTATATGATGCCATCCATGGGCGTAGCTAGCATTTGGAATTAGAGAGGGGCAACAATGATTTATGGAGGGGCAAATTTTAGCCATAGTTTTGATAATTTTAAACAAATTTTTGGATTTAGAAGGGGGTTCCCTCCCCCCCCCCCCGGCTACGCCCATGTTGCCATCTAATTTTATATTTAGACAAATGTAATAACGATCCATTTTCAATTTATTGGTAGATATAATTCCGTGCTTGGCCCACGTCATTTCAGCTTGCAACGTACAATCTAACCAACAAATATCTGTGCAAGGATCTACAAAGATTTCCGAAATTTTGTCGTCTTTATTTCAAGCCCTATCTACGCTATCGTGTTGTGGTAATGTGTCAATCTCGACAATATTTTTATTAGTCGACACGACTTGGGGTCTAAATATCCTCTTGAATTGGACATCTTTTAAATTTAAATACTACTTGGCATCTTACTGAGAATTATGACAAAGGGAAATTACTCTTTTTACCAATTTTTAACTTATATTTTCTTCGTTTAAAATTTTTATTTTTTACGTTAGGGCTATTAAATGTTTTATTAAATGGTATGGATTTTAAAGAGTAGCGATATCAAATATTTATAAGTGAACCGAGTTTAATTAATTAAACACGTTTCAGACGAGCTATTTTAAGTCTCTTGTAAAAATTTCAAATTGAGGTATTACTTTCAAAAAAAAATTTATTTAAACAAAAATATTCGTTATAAAGTGATTAATTTCGGTGAAACACATTTAATTCAGACAATTCGCAACCCGTTATCCGAGATTACTTTTTGCCTTCTCTGGCGTCTTTAAAAGAGTCCGCCTTTTCGTTCCTAACTCCCGATCACGAAAAGGTTTTAGATTCCATGATTAAAGACCAGGAAATCAAATTGAAAAACGGCGATAGGAAAACGAAAAATATACCACACAATAACCCTTGGCCAACCAGCAGTACCAATCCATCTGGACAAACTGTCTCGACCTCTAAATATATAGACCAAGCGAGTCGGTAACTAATACAGCTAGTGTTGTAAAAACGGCTGGGTTTTGTTTGGGAGACTTTTGGTTTTAGTCGACTAAACATCAACAAACCAAAGATTTTTTGGTCTGATTTTCTTAGTCGCAGACCAAAAGGTTGACCAAAAATATTTGGTCTGCTTATGTTATGTCGACTAAAACCAAAAGTTGACCAAACAAAACCCAGCCGTTTTTAAAACACTAAATCCAGCCTAATATTTGGGGGAGACCGGGGATTTTTGTGCGCCGCGGTTATACTTGTACCCTTAAGATTGTGAAAAAGGGTTTAAAAATGATTTTGAAACAGTTTGCCCTAAATACTTTAGCTGTTGGAAGATTATTTTTATACTCCGTATGGACATGACTTGTCAGGCTTAAACTTCTATAAAATTTTAAATTGCAAAGCCCGTCAGACTGTTTTTTGACCCGTTCACCGTTTCTAAAAATTATTATTTCGTAGTGTCTAAATATTTATAAATATCTAAAGTTTCATACCGACAAAACCCTTAGTGTCCGTTTATTATAGTAATAAGCTCTCGCTGCGTTATCTTTTGTTGCTAAGTTTAAATCTTTTATGCCAATTATTTCACTAAAACTAAGTGCGCGTACATATTTAATTAGTTTAAGTAATACAAGTCTATATTTCAATTAGCACTAATTTAAAAATTCATTTGCGAATAAAATAAAGTACTTTAGGGAACCCTAAGTTTTAAATTTTTTGAAAGATAGATAAGTGAGACGTTGTTTTTACTTCTAAAAGCTTGGTTTAACACAAAATATATTAAATCCTTCCAAATTGTCTAGTTAAATGACAAATGCTTTTTCTAAGATTAATTGTGTGTTGATAAATTTAAACATATTATTTTTTAAAAGAATTGCCTCACAAGGAGAATACTTTGGGGTACAAGGACCAAAATGTAATTTGGAGTCAGGCTCAAGCCATAGGTTGCTCAAAAAGAACGATCATCTAAAGGGTGAAGTAAATAGATTGCAGCACCTGGGCAATATATTTACACGAAAAAAGTCCTAATTTCCGTCATAATTGTCCATATGTGAAAAATTCAGACTTTGTATTATGGATAAATTTATACAATATAGTACGGTTAAATTATACAATGCTAGAGAATAAAATATTTTTAAAAGTTTCTAAATTCAAATATGTTGGGTGTATAATACATAATTGTTGTTTAAACAAAGTAAAAAGCTAAACGCAAAAACAATATCTTACTATGAGGCCTTAAGTAATATAATTAAGTATATTTGTATTAAATTTAAAGTTCAAAAAATGCCTTTTATTAGCAGATGGAGGATATAATGATTTTTAGAACTTCTCACTGTCTAATTAAATTAATAAAAATTTAAGATTTGGGCTACATAAATTTAACTAAAAATCAAAAATTCCACAATATTTATTTGCTTAAATGGCAGGCTCGGATTGACACTTCCCCTTTATAATACTACAAATGTTTAACACAAATCTTGAAACATAACAATTTATTTACAAATCATATATAAATATAAAGGCGAAGAACACATTGCATTTCGACCATACCAATGCTATCGTTGATGCCCATCAAATTCAAAATTTTCCAAGTTCTATAACAAAAATTGAATAAATTTGTTAATAATAAAAAAAATAAATATAATCTATAATTTCATTAAATTCAACGTTATTTTGCCAAGCTACCCAAAAACTTGTTAAAAAACACATAAATACATCATCAATTTTAAATCGCACACTTTCTACAATTACTTCCTTGTAAATAATGTGCGACAAAACACAGTATCAATTATACTTATTTTTTGGAACTCCCTATTTTATTTTTACCGAGCTCCGCCCCTAACTTTTTTGTTACCGTGAGGTGTCCAATAATCTTTAAATATTTTATAAGAGCAAATCTCCCTAATTATTACCTTAAGCCAAAACAGTAAACGCGGTGAAACTTTTTTATGGCCCAATTAGTGTAAATTATTTATATAAAAATGTTTATTAAGTGAACTTTTTGTTTAAACACAAAAATTTAATAATTCCGATTGGTTTTATTATAATCTTAAAGCAAATCAATTATTATTTCTATGAAGAGAGAACGTCAAGGAAAGGCAAATGTTCCCCTTAAATCCAAAACCCTATATACCTACAATCATTTAACCATAATAATTATATCATTGACAAACTTGAAGATTTTTCCCTCCCCCTAGATTCAATCTTACTGGGACCATATTAGTTTGAAATTGAAAAAACGTCTGTTTTTATTTTCGATTCACATTCTAAAAGAGATAGGGATAAAAGTAGTCAAACTAGTCTCTAATTTAAATTGTGTCCTTGATGGTATGTTAATTAGAGTTATATAATTATTTAATTCCGGTTACCACCCGTCGTAAATCGGGCTTTCTTTACAGTATTTAAATCCTTATTTCAACAATATATTAAAATAAATAAATGTTGCATATTACTTTTTTTACTGGTCCTCTTGCCTTTGCCAGCACCTCCTTTACCAAATTTTCCCTTGCCCCGTTTATGGTAATGAGATTTTGCCTTGTAATTTTCTTCTTCAGCAGCTTGTATCATAACATCTCCGAAGCCCCTGAAATCTGTTATGTCATCCAGAGCATGACTACCCGCATCTCTCAACAACTTCATTTTGTGCTACAACAATCACAATGTTTTTTACTTAAGATAAAGTTACGTTTTTGACTTCTAGACTTGCGATTATAAAATGCTCAATCATAAATAAAGCCTCTATTACTACACTATTGTGTCTATTTTAGTTTCCTACGTTTTTAAGTAAATTGATGATTTCCCTCTATTTATATATAAAACTTTTATAACACAAATAAATTATAGTTTATTTGGTTTAGTTGCTTTTTTATAATTTATGTGTATAGAATAGCAAATGCAAGACTCATAAAAAAGTCGACAAATATGAAACATATCACCCTTATGAGTAGACTAAAATCTATGCGTGTCAAACAATAAATTTATTGCAAATGTTGAAGTATAACTAAGTGGTTGCTATTTTTTTAATAAGCTTAAAATTCTTAATTTAATTATTCTTAAAATAGGGTTGACTAAAACAAGAAATGTGGACAAAATTTGAGTTTCATCATTTATAAATGCCAATATTACTTTGTCCTTTTTAGATAGATTCACCCTAACCATGTGCTCCTCTTCGTAAGCAATCCTGTGTTCAATTTCTTTTTGTATTGCTTTCTTGGCTACATTGGTACTTTCCTGGAAAGTTTGATTTTAATATAACTACAAATATAAATCTGATTTTGAGAATAAAATTAACTCTTTGTTTATATGTAACTTATTACAAATTCATAATTTGAAAAAAATTTAGACATATAAAATAAAATAAATATCAATGGTAAAAAACTTTAATTTTAAGTGTTAAAATGTAAACCCTAAATTCTTCTGGACGATCTCCATATTGATTCCTCAATTCATCTAACAATCCAAATTTAAGGGCATCTTTACGAGAACGTTGTGTTTTCTTATTTTTCTTGCCAGTGCTCCCATAATCAGGATCTTCATCAAAGCCTTGATAAGGCACTGCCATCATTTTAGGTGGAATGTATATGCCAGTTTCTGTTGTAGTTTGTTCTGAATTTAATTCAACATCATCATTTTTACTGGGGTCACTTTCTTCTTGCTTATTAAGGCAAAAATATAAACCCATTAAAATACAATAAGATTTAATAGTAGATTTATATTGAACTTGTGTCAAATTAGAGATATGATGTTCAGTTAATTTATTACTTCATCGTCGTTGCCAATCATGTTGTTTAGATTTGGCTTCAAAGACAAGGCATTTTTCAAAGGATTATTAATTGTCCCTTGGGTTAAAGCAGACCTCTTTAGATGTTTATCAATTGTGTCATTTAATAGATTCTCCAAAATTCTCATTTTTTCTAAATACTATTATATAACTTTTATTATTTTTTAAGTAAATAAATAAAATGTGTATAAAATATATACATATATAATTACCACTCTGTTTGCAATTGTTCGCTTGATAGCTGGTTCATTTTCAATATTTTTTCCAGATATTTTTTTAAGAATTATATAGCTCAGGTTAGAAAGATATTCAGAAAACAAATAGTTTTTTAACCGTAAAACATCTAAACCCTGTAATTTTGAAATATATTAAAATGTATTAAACGTAAAATAATTTTGATTAATTCAAAATGCATGTATTTAAATACATAAAAATAAAGCTAACTAACAAACATAACAAATAAAAATACATTATTGTAGTCTTTTTTGTTTTTCTTAATAAAATCAATAACTTCATCCATATAATTTGACACAGCATTAGCATTTTCTTTAATCTCATATAAAGAGGTTTTTAAATTTTCAAAATCCATTTCCATATGAAGCCTTTTGGTACAAATCGCTCTAAAAATTAAAACACGTCGATATGATATAATGGGTCTAACTGAAGTTTTAAAAGTAAGCAATTTTATAAAAGTCCTTTAATTCAAAAGAATAGTAAGTATAGCCAAAATTTTTACAAGTACATTATTTTTACCTATATTTTCCATTGTGGATGTTCAATTTCCTAAAATGATTCAGCCATTATATATAAATATAATCACAAATAATCTATATATTATATAAACTAGTAATTTTTTTTAATGTTCTGGTAGGATTGATAAAAAAGGTTAGAGGATAGGGGTTCCTCCATTCTTCTTTTTCCGGTAATAGTCACAAGCTGACAGATGTAGAGGAGCCCCCCACCTTTTTGATCAATCCCACGAGATCATTAATAAATTCCCCTACATTATATATTAGTGCATTAAAATTAAAAAAACCTAACTCAAGACAATTAAGCTAAAAGATACTTTATTTATTATAACCTTACAGCCCATCTGAACTGATGCCATTTTTATGACCTAATCCAATACACAAATGTCGTTCTTTTAGTATATTTTTTAAAGGTCGCTGTTAAATGGAGCGGTATATATTATATGCAAAGCAAAACACATAGGTTTTTTTTCACATCCCTAATCAAACACATGACCCCGATCCCCTTTTAATAAAACATAAAAGCAAAATATGAACATAAATGACTATTCCTCATATGAATTGTGCTTTGTTAATCCACCCTTCTCATACTATTCTACTTAATTTATATGAAATTTTATTTAAAACATTTGCAATACAAATTATGTTCAAAATTTTGCAAAAATTACATTTTTTCTCTGGTTTATTTCTACCTATTTTCTGTTTTCAGATATGCTGATTTTATTTTTCAAACCACTGCTGTTAGTTGTATAAAAAATTCCTGACGATATACGCTAGATAATAAGCACATTCTAACAGGTTGCCGACTTTAAATATTAATTTTATGCCATAGACGTTTAGGCCGATCATGAGTGCATAGCTAAACTGAAAATTCTTATTTTGGGTAAATACCTCTAAAAACCACTAATATAAAATGATCCATAATTTATTAAAATAAACTAATTTCTAACTATATTTACATTTAAAAATAAAAAAAAATTAAATTTATATATTAAGAAATTTAATAGCTATAGTTCAGTGGCATGTATTTTGGTAACCATTGGGGATCCGGAAATTGGGTTAGATATCACAAGTGTTAAAGGCGGCAACATAAAAGCAACTTTTTAAAGGCAATGTGCAATGAGTCATCTTACAATTGTGTAATTAAAGTAATATCAAATAACTTTATGGTTGGCAAGTGGTGAAAAGGAAATTTTTGACTATTTATGACCCCTCAAACCCACAATGATTAAAATTACTATGTAGACTTTTGGAGTTTATACTTTTAAATCGATTCACTCTAAAACTATCTCTTAAAATAAGCAAAATAAATTTCTACATTTAAAAATTTGCGCTTTTTGCTTAATATTTTTTTAATATTAATTTAGCGCCTCTCAGAAATAATTAAATGATATTATATCAATAGCATTTAGTGATTGATGACCAAAAATAACAAAAATACTATTTAATTTAAATATAAAAATTTTGAAAACTAGCGTTTACTAGTATAATCATATATCTTTTGCTCAGTTATATTAAATAACATAGCAAGAAAAACAGTCTACTAATTAGACCATAAATTACATAGCAATTAAAGCTTGAAAAAGAAAAACTCATGGGCGTAGCCAGGGAATAGCAGTGCCCCTCTCTAAATCCAAAAATTCTTAAAAATTTTATGATTATGGGTAAAATTTCAAAAATTATCTTTAAGACCATCTCCAAATCACTATTGCCCCCCCCCTCAAGTTACAATCCTGAATACGCCCATGAAGAAACTTGTACTCTGATTAAAAAATTTCTAGGTTTATCAACACCGTTATTTGAATAAAATGTAATTCTTTTATAGATGGCTGGCTTAAGATTAAAACCAACTAGATTGAAAAATTGTAAATCAGATTTTGAACACCTCTTTTATTCATGGTTATATTAGGGCCCAAAATAAATTCCTCTATAACTCTAACTAAACATGGACGTATTCAAAGGTGGGGGGAAGGGGCACACTAACCCCTGCCCTTAATTAGAAAAAAAATATTTACAAAAACATATTAAAAATGTAAAAAAATTAGTATTTGCTCCTTTTTACCCAAATCCTCGCTAAATCTAATCAAAAGTACTATTTTATTTTATAAAAAAATAAACTATTTAGTAAAATAAAATGTATTTTGATGAACAATTAATGATAAAATTGTTTCTAGCAAATTTTTCTCGTTTTACCTTACCCTAATGAAAAAATAATTCAGAATTTATATTTAAAATAAGGTATAAAAAAAATTCAAAAAATGAGATGACAAAATGGGAGTTTTTTGGTCTACAACGTAATAAAACCGCCAATTCCTATAAATTAAACATCGATTATATTGAAATTTTCAATATACCGAGCAAATCGATTAAATTAGTGAAAGAACAGCACGCTTTCACTAGCATAAAATTGCCATTTAAAACGAATTTCGTTTGACGCCCACGCAGTTTAAATAAAAATATTGATTGATTTACTTGGTAGAAGGGTAATGGAGTGAGGTGTGATTACTTTAACGCGTCGCTGTAAATGACGCAAATTCTATGAATTTAGCAGCTTGATGTGCCTTCGCACAAAAGCGGGTTAAATGGAAAGAGCCTACCTATCGGTGTTAATTCACTGAAAATATTTACTTAAGACGTCATTGATCTAATAATAGCTGATTTTTAACCAAAAATTGCTCATTTTTAAAACGTTTTTTGCACTAAAAAATATAATTTATGATCAATTTTAAGAAAAAATATTGTTTAGATGGTTAAAATTGATTTTTGGCAAATTCATGTTTTGAAAATAAAATTGTTGGTGCAAAATATAAATGTGCGTAACCAAAGGGGGGCTGGGGGCGGCTGATCCCTATATGGGCTTAGCTAGGGAAAGGCAGAGAGGGGACGCTGCCCCCTCCCAATCCATAAATTCGTAATAATTTAATAAAATTATGGCTTATATTTCAAAATATTTGCCCCTCCCTAAAGCATTAATGTCCCCTCTAGCTCCACTCTTGGCTAGGCTTATGCTATGATTAAGTTTAATATCACTTGCTTAAAATAAATATCCCGATTGACCTTAGGCTATAATTTTGCTGCGACTTTTAAATTGACACACATGCCTTGACGCAGCGCATATTTGAGATATTTGTTGTGTAATACCCCAACGGTGTTATGCCAGATCAAATATTACGCCACCCACTGGTTAAATGCAATACCACTAGACAACGGTTTGGAATATACAAAGATCAAAAATACGTCAATTTTTTTTGCTCTCCATTGATTTTTGTTCCTAAAATTATATTACTAAACTAGATTTATTGACACATCCAAGAAGTTTTAATGCCCATTACAAAATATGATAATAAAAAAGTTTAAATGGTCTAAAAAGTGTAATTTTTCAATAAACTTTAAAACTCAAACAGGGGTTATTTTAATAGATAACCTTTGACTAAGATCATGGCGTAGCCAGCATTGGAATTAGAGGAGGGCAAAAATTGGAGGGGCATGAACATTTTTTGAAATTTTAGCTCTAATTTCAATAAATTTTTGAATTCAGAGGGGGGCAGCCGCCCTTCCCTGCCCCCCACGCCCATGAACAGGATGCCTTTAAGATGGGAGGAAATGCGCTAACATCATATCGATATAAGCCAAAATTGCATAGACATGGTAATGCGGGAGGGGTGACGGCTGGGGGTGTAGACGCGTTTACATGGGGGATGGGATGGGAGGGGGTATAATTTGTTAACCTGGTGTCGCAAATGACCTAAATAACACATTTTGTTAAAGCATGACAAACACAAATAACTAACAAGATTTCCGTATAAATTAAAAAATAGGCGTTTCGTTTTCCTAAAAAGGATTTTTAAATTTTTTAAGGAGAGCTATTTATAGGTGGGGGGGGGGGGGTTAACTTTTACCTCCAACGAAGCCAATAACTATGGAGCATGGTGATCAACCTTTTTTTTTAATCAAAAGCCCAACATAGTATATTTGAAAACGCACAAAATCCAATAAAAAATGCACAATTTATGAGAAACAAAGTTAAGCCGCCGATCATTGCCTGGCTCAGTCAGCCTTATTATGTTTTACATAACGGTCCTTCACATAAAGGGGGGGGGGAGTGTTAAGGCGCATAAATTTTTGTGCATTGATTAACGAATACGACATGACATGGGGGGGGGGAGGAGGATAGGGGGAATGGAGAGTAATAGTGGAAATGTGAGTGAGAGAGGTTGTGTTATATGTGGGAATGAGATATTGGGACGATCACATTAGCTTTTATTCTTCATTCATTCATAAGCGCTCGCATATAAGCTTAATACAAACAACGCCCGCTTGGTGTGCCAAATAATTTTCATTTTTCGCGCATCGGCAAACGCCCAAAGAAGATCATCAAAAACCTTTCCCTCTTCTTCATTTGCTACACATCCTCTCCTCACTCTCAGCCCTCCTTAACCAACCTAATATTTTCCCCACATTTTTGCTGATAGCAACACTAAATTGCCTCAAAGCACCCACTAAAAAAAGGCCTACATCCTTCTCACTCTTACTAATAAACACATCTTTTTCCCCCCTTTTATTACCGGTCGGTTCCCGCAAATATCGCGATTCCTAACGGCTAAACACATTCGTTTCACACAAAATAACAGATTCGCGTATCAAATAGTTAAAGTGTTATGTTTTGGAGAAAAATATCATCCTTCCTGCCGTCAAATAGAAGCTATGATCGATGCAAAATTGGTATGGGAAGGGGTAAATGGCATAATCGGGAGACGTCAATATGACCGCAATTTCCACTTCGAAAACGAGAGGATTAATCATTAAAATCAATTTTTATTCGAGAAAAACGCGTCTAATTTGTCGAAATTACGATCGGAGAGATAAATACGTAATTGAGAGGTATCGGAAGTTAGGGTATGAGTCAGCACTATAACCATCCCCTCAACAACTCCCTTTTACCCTTGCTTTTACCCAATATTTGTGGTATCGTATGCCACATTCTTTTTTATCAACACGATCCCTTTATATCAACTCACGATTTTCAATCAATTTTTTTTATTTGATTTTAATTTCTCAGTTACTATTTATAACGTACTGACTCAAACAACACACTAACCTTACCCACTCACTCCCCCTCCTGCAAAAGGCTTACTTAGCTAAAGGGGGCGGCCGTTGACTGATTAATTAAGATGTTATTATTCTTTTCATCGTTATCTTCCCTTTTCCCGGAATTCGGTATATTTTGACGAATTCGCCTCCTTACCCCCGTATAACGGCTCAGCTCTGAAACTTCACTTTTGTCAATTATGAAGTATGTTGATGACAGTCATTGACTGATCCTTCCGATCCAAAGTTGTCGTTGCAATGTCATTATTATTGTAAACTATTCCCAGAATTGACTATAAAAATTAATTTTTAGGAAATTTTATACAACTACCTCATCCTCATCTCTCTTACCCAACCCATTTACTCATTCCTAACGCATCGCCGCCCCTTGGTTACACGTTTGCAAAGGAAAGGTGAGCGCGCATGAATAGTCGCTTTCAAAATGAAGACGTCTTCAAATTACATTCGGTCACGGATAAGCAGGTAAAGATAACGCATGTTTTTATTTGGAATCTAGCATGGTGCCCCCCCCCCTTCTTAATTTAAAATTCATTTTTATGGAAATTCGTGAAATTATTATTTTGCTTCTTGTTAATCCCCCCCCCCCCCCCTTTTATATACCTAATTTGCCTATGCGCTCAATTACTAAAGCTAATCATTTTTGTACTTTTTATGTGTTCATAAGGCTTTGTATATAGAATGATTTAAAACCATAGACGTAGCCATGGGGAGGCAGGGAGGGGCGGCTGCCCCCTATAAATCCATAATTTCATTAAAATTTAATGTTAATGACTAAAAGTACGAAAACTTATCATATTTAAATCATTATTGCCGCCCTTTAATTTTAATCCTGCCTACGCCATGTTTGGAACAAGAGAACAGTTCTGATTTTATGGGATTAGCTGGAAAGACAATCATGGGTGTAGTCGGAGGGGGGCAAGGAGGGGCGGCTGCCCCCCTCTAAATGCGAAAATTCTTTAAAATTTAATATAAATATGGCTAAAATTTCAAAAAATTATCATTTTGCCCCTCCCTAAATCTTCATTGCCCCCCTCTATTCAAATCCTGGCTACGCCCATTAGGACAACTGACCCCATCCCATACCTTATCTAAAAATTATTACATATTTAACGAAGATACAGTTAATATTAAAAAAATCATCATACTGTTTTCCACTCAACAAATTTTTTGCCCACCGCTCTTGGCTACACTCATAAATAATTTAAATAATGATTTTCTCTCTAAAAGTAGGCGAGATTTTGGGGTTGGGGACACCTGGAATACCTATTATGGTTTTAATGCTACTAATTTGTGTATCCTATACCTAATACAATTTTCATGCTTCTATTCTAACATGGGCGGAGCCAGAATTTATGGGAGGGAGGCAATTTTAAAGTTTTTTATAATTTTTTTTGAATATCAAATTTTTAGATTCGCGGGGGGGAGGGTGTAGGTACAAGGGTTTTCCCCTCCATGCTTCCCTTAGGCTAAACCCATATACCATCAAATAATTTATTTGTTTTTATTATATTTAATTATTAAGTCCCTTATAAATTTTAAAATTTTAATTAAAAAATATTGGAAATGGTTTCTGATATATAGGCATGTCCTTATTAAGGTCCAAAGATTTCACAAAAAGCCGCTCCCATAGAATTTATCTCGGCTTGATAATATTGCTTGCTTCGCCCCAATAAATGTAGCTCACATTTATCGAAGGAGGTTAAATTTCAAAAAAAATTTAAATTTTATTGTTTCATTACTTTGTTTAAAATATATTTATATATTATTTGTGATTTTTTACATTACAAGTTATGCCTTATTTTTTATTTGTATCAAATTTTCATACGTTCATTAAATTTTTATTTAACAAAGCATGTTTGCAAATTATAAACAGAGCTGATTAAATAAAAAAAAGGCCAAGAAAATTGCAAATATTTATAAATCTTTCCAATTGCCATATTTATTTGTATGTAAAAGAATGGATTAGCAAAGGAACGCGAATATCTTAATTAATTATATGATCGCGGAATTTATATAATACCCCTTTTTTTGCATACAATCCATACAATAAATGTATTGTAATGAATCTCACTTATTAACTTTTATGCAATTTATTTTTAAGAAATTAAATAATATATATTCAAACATTAATAACGGTTAGCAATGTTTAGGTTTATTTATATTAATTCAAATAAATTCAAAATTATTATGCCATCAAAAAGATTAATCAATTTGTATGTAAATTGTAAAATATCTTTATTTATTTCTTTTTAATTTGAAATACAAAAAATAAAATGTATTATTAACTAACTAGTTAATTTAGAGGAATATTTAATTTTTTTTAATTTTTCCCGTTACTATTGTTATGTACCAATTATATGCCAACGAACGCCCTTTAAAAAATTATGGACAGGATTGATGTTTGGTCCGTTTGGCCCACAAATAAAATTAAACTCTCTTGTACTTAACCTATGCCTGTTTGAAAAAATATATTCACAATTCTGAAAAGGGGGCTAAATTTTTATTTTTATTATGACCAAGCATATACAGTCGAAACTTTTAATTGCAAATCGGATTATTGCGAAAATCTTTTAATCGCGAAGTTAACCGTCATTTTGTTTTTTTCCAAACGATAATATTAACAAAAACATCGTTTATTGACAAATCGCTAAATTGTACAATATCGGATATTCACAAACATTTCGAGTCCTTAAATCAACCAGATAATTATATAAAATATCGCTTTATTGCAAAGCGTAAGAAATGAATATTTAATATAATGTACATATACTTTTATTCCAATCGTTTAATCGCGAAATATCGGTTAATCGCGAATTTTTTCAGGCCCAAGGCTTTGCAATTAAACGGTTTTGACTGTACTTTATTAAACATAAATTGATAAGCTAATTGAATAAAGTTTGCAATTATTATA
Source organism: Gordius sp. MW1 (assembly GCA_964036665.1). Classification (NCBI taxonomy): domain Eukaryota; kingdom Metazoa; phylum Nematomorpha; class Gordioida; order Gordea; family Gordiidae; genus Gordius; species Gordius sp. MW1. Next base: position 19,914,103 of record OZ038530.1, read on the forward strand.
AAAATACGATTTGTTAATGTGGTTTTTATTGAACGACAATCATTTTTGATCTTAAATCAAATTAAATTACATTTGGTGTGATCTCGACAAATCATGATATTTTTTATTGACTCTATTAAAAACTTAAGCTTGTGTAACTGTTTAATTGATTAAACTTTTGTAATATTTATTAATACCACACCTGTTACTTCCGCCGTCTATGTGTGACCTTCAATCGCAGAATTTTCAATGAGTAAAATAGGGCAAAAATTGTAGCACTTCAATTATTTAAATAAGACTTATATAAAATATTTAATCATATTTTTTTAAAAATCTGTTTAAATTGCCTTGGGCGTGGAAATTTGAGTCCATTAAGAGCCGTTTTATAAAGCTTTAAGCTAATTTTTTCAAGGCTAAAAAATCGCTGGTAAATTTTGGGTTGCTTATAGATTTAGAATTCAATTTTGCTTAGTTGTAATTTAATGACAATAGCCAAAATAACTAATAACGTAAAATCTCGACACATATTTAGCTAAATGATATTTACCGAATGTATGCAGCCCAAAGAAGAATCGCCCCCCCCCCCGCAATTTAATTTGATTTTATGAGCTGATGCGAATTTAAATCTTTTAGATCTAATCCGCGATAACACCATTAAACTTAGGTTTTTTTAATTTATAATTTCTTACACATTTGACGCATCCTATATTTATGCATAAGAATAATTACGCTTCATCCTATAAATTGAAATATCCATTCTTTAACTAAAGTTAATTTTTGAACAATATATTTAATTCCGATGATTGTCCAACTCAATAACACCCCAGACTTTTATTCTCACCTAGCGAACCCATAAGGGGGTATCGGATGAGGTAGGCATTTTTTCATTTATTTTCTCTCTCCCTCAAGATTTTTATCGATTTTTTGTTGCTGTTTTTTTGGCCAAATACCATTGGCGTATCTAAAACGACTTTATATAAACCCCCCTTACGCTCTCATTATATTAACCCACTACTTCTTTTGGATCAGGGTCCGCATATATATAAAGAAAATGGAATTGTTTTAATCAAAATGTCTCGAATAATATAGTTTTTGAGATAATTAGAAACATGGGCGTAGCCTGGATTTGTATTCGAGGGAGGCAGTGTTGTGATTTTGAGAGGGGCAAAATGATCATTTTGTTTAATTTTAGCCATAACTATATTAAATTTTAAGGATTTTTTGGATTTAGAGGGGGCAGCCGACCCTCCCTGCCTCCCCCAGACTACGTCCATGGTTCGATAGTTGATTATTATTTCATCGATGATTTTACATAATAAGTAATAGTTAGAGTTGTTGAATAGCTAACTTTGCTTCAACTCCAGCTACCATCTGCTCGAGTTTCTGCTCGGCCCTAAAGCATTTTTAATTTTATATGCTACTGTTCTGCCTAGTGCACCGAACAGCGATCACATATTGTGCTAACCCGCATATTAAGCAACTCAGTGTGCGTGCTCGCGTCTGTAGTTTGAAGCAAGTTAGCAATTTAACAGATTATCCTACATCTTTACAAATGTTATTTTAAACTTCATTTAAACTTTGACCTGCATTATGGCATTAGTTTAACATAGTGCTGTAAAACGGCTGAATTTTGTTTTGTCGACCTTTGGTTTAACTAAGACTAATGGTATACTCTGGTTTGTTTCTCAAATTTCTACTAAACCTAGAGGTTGACTAAAATAAGCAGACCAAAAAACAGCTGTGATTATGTTTAGTCGACTAAAACCATGGGTTGACCAAACAAAACCGTGCCGCTTTACAACAATAGTTGAGCTAGGTGGAAAAAAGTTATAATTATTTTATTTTCGCGAAACATTTTGAACATTAATAGTATTAAGGTTTTATAGTTGACGACCACAAATTTTATAAATAATTTCATAGCATAAATAATTTTAAATGCCCGTTTATATTAATTCCTCCATAAAAGGGAATCGCATTATCATTGCAAAAATATTTCGCCACTTCAATTTGCTGAGTTAATGTGAGTGAGGCTTGGTTAAGCGTCGTTAGAACTGGGCACATTTGGGGAATAACCTACCTTCCCTAGCAAATTTTTACGTACCTAAGTTGTTTATCGAAGGGTATAAATAATTTCGTTGGTAACGGCCATTTGACAATGTGCGTGTCTAATGAAGGATAAAATAAGCTTTTAAATTTCACATATATCATATTATACATTATACTTTTTCTTCCAATAATAAAATCTAGACTTATAATAAATATTTATTTAAGCTTATGCATGGGCGTAGCCAGCATTGGAATTAGAGGGGGGGGCAATAATGATTTAGGGAGGGGCAAAACGATCATTTAAAAATTTTTTTGGCTATAATTTTAATAAATTTCAACAATTTTTTTAATTTAGAGAGGGGAAGCCGCCCCCCTTTGCCCCCCCCCCTTGGTTACGCCCATGAGCTTATGTATTATTTTTGTGGGTTTTATGAGAAAATATTGTTTATTTGTATTACATTATAATTAATTAGGTTCATGGGAGTAGCCATTGGAATTTGAGGGGGCAAAAATGATTAAGAGTGGTAAAACGAACATTTTTTAAAATTTTAGCGATTAATAATTTGTAAAAAATGTTTGGATTTCAAGGGCTCTTCCCTACCATACTGAGATTATTGGCTTCAAACTGACGGGCGGCCAAATTACATAATATAAATTTTTTTTAAAATATTCATTTGTTTGCAAATTTTATTGTAAAAACTATAAATTATATGAAAAGAAATGTATTATAGAATTATCATTTACGTTACGTTAGGTCGTTTACATTGGAAACCGGAATAAGCCGTTGGAGGAGAGAAAAGCTCGGTTTTTGCGGGAGTGCCAAGATGGGTTTATTGAAATCGTAATTAATTTTTTTTATCTTTTTAACTAATCTCTTCATTAATATATTAATTGCTATGCAATTTATGGGTATTATATCTTTTTTACAATCTTAGAAAAATTTGATAATCTTAATGTAAACTTTTTTGGAAATTATTTGTATGCTTATAAATTAGTCTTTCCTGAGTACTGGTTATTGCCTACCCTTAATCTTGTGTTCCCATCCACCATCCTACGGTTGCCAAGGTGCACCTCATTCTGTCACCTCCGAAAATTTAATAATCGACAAGGAAAATCACAAAGTTATTATTTTTATTATATTTTCTCTTTTTAAATAAACTCAAAATGATCAAATTATTAGAACATTAATAGCTCATTTTTGCTAACGACATTATATTAAATGGCCTTTTATAAAGAATTTATTATTAAATCAAATTTAATAGCCATTTAATTTATTATTGGTTGTTATTTAGCCTTAAGTGATTCAGTTCGCTGTATGTACCCTTTATTAAATTAATTCTAAATATCACTTATTATGGTAGAGAAATTCTTTTGTTGAAAATAAGCGATTCTGATAACTAAATTGTTCATCAAGCATGATGATTATTTATAAAATTTTAAGTTAGACAACGACTACTTTTTTATAATGAATAACTATTACAAATTGTTTTAATAATATCGAATAAAGCCCGAAAGTTTTTTAAACAAAAAATTATATGTTATTGGTAGGGCAATATTATAAATTCGCATTTTTGTTATATAAGGTGTATCTGACTGCACCTATGATACTAGATGGTGTACCAGTTTGTTGGAAAGGCTGGATCAATATGCAAACTTTAGAAGGCATGGGTCGCTTGATATACGATGAACGAGCCGCAATGTCTATGCACGTAATTTAAAATCACTTAAACAAATAAATTTTAACCTATTCATATATCCACAATGAAGTTTGATTATGAGGTTAGCGTTTCAAAGCATATTATTTAACAACTTTAATTTACACATAAAACCTGATTTTCAGCAATCGCCTCCGAAATCACCTCCGGCACACTCGCTCCAAGAAATTGAATGCTTTCAAGTCCGTTCGTCAACGGGAGATAGCACAGGATCAACCAAATCGGCGACCGAACCCGCTCAAGGAACATCCTCGGATATAATACCCAGTAGCGTTGATGCAACTTTTCCTAGGCCAACCCTCTATTCTCGACACCATTCATTCGACTCCACGCTCATACCATCATCAGTAGATCCCTTATCATATGCAACAAACACATCATACACACCATTTTTGATATCACATTTCTCCCCCCTTCAGCACGCACACCCCTTTACTACCTACCTCCCCTCTAGGTTAAGGAGTGAAACGGGCCCTCCTAGTTTTCAAATTACAGAGTCTTTAGAACACTCTCATACCTTAACACCTTCCAACGGCATCCATTCAAATTTAAATCCTTTGTCAGAGCCATCATCCCCAAGAGGGATCGTCTTGAATGGAAGTGTCTCCGATGCCAACGGCCCTAACCATTCTGATGTCTCATTAATTAGGCCATCGTCTAGCTATTCCTCACCAATTCTCTCAGGACAAACGACTACCACATAAATACCATTGATGTTCTGTTTTAACGACTACCCTCATAATAATACTCAGGAGAATTATGGCAAGACATAAAACAATTAAAACAACTCAACCAATTACGCGTGATATTTTAGATTATTTTGTTCAAGATGTGTCTCGTTTAAGGGGATATTGTGACTTATTTCTTTAACCACTTTACTATTTTTAGGTAAGACTATAAAAGTCATAATGCCCCCATTTCTATACTTTATTATCCATTTTTATTTGACCCTTGTAATTTTGTCTTCATGAGAGTAATATTATCAAACTCTCTTTAAATGTACTTGTATACAATTTGTACATATGTTTTAATAGCTAATTGAATTCTCAGGGAAATGTTTTGTTCACAAACTCACAATGCGTTCAGCGGCGGCATATACTCTATCTCATGGGCGCATATTTATTACTTTATCTACCTCTCATCACTATAATAGATATTTACTAAGAATGCAAAATTCATACTTCTAGATTATGTTCTTACATCCTCTCTACATAGACTCATATATTGTGATAAACAATTTGTAAGTTATCGTGCCAATAATTATTTGTACCTCCACCTACCTCACAAAACTTACATATAAATGTTATTTACCTCGTTTTGGATGCAAATCTTTTAAAAACCTCACATATATGTATGTTTTAATTAAAGATCTAGTCACTTGAAAATTATTGAATGTTTTAATAAAAAATTATATATATTTTATTGAAAAATTATTAAATAATGGAAGCTTTAAAGCAATTCACTGCCTTTAACACAAACAAATGTAAAAGGATTACAAAATCATTTGATGGCATAGTCTGAAGTAATGAGAAATTGCAAAATTTGTGTTTGAGCCTTGCACATTTAGTTTATATAAATATAAGCTGAAAATATTAATTATAAACCCAATTAAAAGGTTTTAAGTGCACCGATTTTTAATCGACCATATCACAAATGCAAATCAAAATGCTATAATTTTTTGTACTTGAACTTATACTTAATGTTTAACCAAATTATTATACCTTAATTACAACTGTTTATGTTAAATGTATAATTAGCTTTATTTTGTAATTGTTAATTATTTTCGTAGTTTGATTGTGCAGTTTGACTACTGCCACAAACTGGCGAAACACCTCGTAAACAATGCTCACGCGAGCATTAATAACTTTAGCTACATAACACATATCGTATTAAAGAAATAGTTCAAGATAAATATTAAATGTTATTAGAGAACTGTCTTTGTTTATCCTAATGCACTCATATAACCTTATCCTTTCTTATATATGTTTTCAGTCCTATCAACTCGCCGAAAATTATCTTGGGACATAAAAGGACCTAAATTGAGTACCTTTTATAATAATTATCAATCTTATTGTAAAAAATATCTAACTTTGAACTTTAATCCGAAATTGAATGATTAATAGGCTTTTTTGTTGGGGGGACATTTTTTAACTTTGGGACAATCATTTTGGCATGGTTTTTGGCAAGTTGACGGGCCAACATTATTTTTGCCTAAAATTAAAAAATTGACGTGTATCTGCAGGCGAGTATAGGTATCAAGCTAATTTTTTAACGTCAATTTGAGTTTAAAAATTTATACCTATTGATTAATTATTATAGAAACAAAACAAATATTAAACTTTCCACGGAGTTAAATTAAGGCGAGGAAATATTTGTCGCAGTAACATTATCCTTTCGAAAATTATTGCTAGGAAGAACTAAACAAATTAACACCAACCCTTTTTGCGTTTCGCACGCAACCGCAAAGTACTCGAATCTATCAACCTAACATTGGTTTGGAAAATTGTGGTCCGTGATAGCTTTTTTGTTATACTTAGATTCTTCTTACACTTGATCGTGGAGAGATTAGAATATGGGATTTACGAGACACTACCAGCAAATTAAAGAAAGTCATGAAAACCCGAATATCACTGCTAGCGTGTTTTTTTTGATAATGATAAGCTTAAACAGCTTTATTATCACTTAGTTTATTACAGCATGACTTAAGAAAAATTATTAGGCCTCAAAGAATATCTATTTTGTAGCTTCATATTTTTCGCTATAAAATAGGGATTTATAATAATATCTCTTTCAATTAAGTCGTTTTAAGAATAGAGTTTTTATTTTTAGGAGGGGGGGGGGGGTGTAGGTCACATTTTAACAGAATCTCAGGTTAATTTATAAATTTGTATTCTTCTGGGAATAGTTCCAGGTTCATGGGTTTTAACTTAAGCAAGTAAAATTATGTAGGTAAAATGGTTCCTAGGCTAAATCCCGAAAGCGCACAATCCCGAATTTTAATGCTACACTTTTACGGCAATTAACATATGGTAAAAAATATGCAATCATATAATCAAGCTTTTAATGAATATTTGGTTGAGAGAACAAATCAAGATAATACAGAAAGTATAAGTAAGCTTAATATCTAAATATTTATAAATTATCTTTAGAATTTAAAAAGTCGAGTAGAAAAAATTTGATTCTGACCCATAAAGACTTGGATTATACCAAAATTAAAGATGGAAAACTTTATCATTTGTTAATTGTTAAAGCTTAATTTCATCAAATAAAAGTCTATTCTAGATATAAATAGGTTATCATAATTCCTTAAATTAATACTGAGATTCTTAAAAGTGCAGGAGATATTTAGATAACTCTTGACATCTCACATGAAGGTAACTTATAATTCTTAGCACTTATATATTATATAGCTTATTCAAATTATTTGTAAGTTTATTTATAACATTCTATGATTTTTTAGGAGAGGGTGTATCAGTTCTTCCTACAAATCTTTAGATTATACAACAGAGCTAGAGTATTATCATTTGTTAATTGTTAAAGCTTAATTACATCAAATAAAAGTCTATTCTAGATATAAATAGGTTAAATCAATGATTCCTTAAATTAATACTGAGATTCTTAAAAGTGCAGGAGATATTTAGATAACTCTTAGGTAAAGTTTCTTTGAATATGACTAATTTTGCTCATAACAAAAATAGCTTTTTTAATTTTATGATGAACATATTAAATAAGGTACAAACTATAAATTTAGAAAATTTGGCTAAAAAAAACTTAAAAACAAAAATTAATAGAATCGTCCAAACTTAAGGAAGTGTTGACACTTTAAATAAAAATACATCATATAAGGTTATATTTAATAATATGAAAAAATCTAAATGTAATGTCTATAAACATATACAACTATAAAAATGATAATTTTTGTGTAAAAATGAGTATCAAATTTAATTTATTGTAGATTAAAATGAAAATTATAATTAAGTAACTTAATAAACATAGTATAATGAGTTCATTAATTTAGAATTTTTGTGTATTAAGTTGCTAAGCTTTAATAATATTTACTATAATGTATAAACTCTTAAAACTATAAAATTAGATTATAAAACAAAGCTAAAATATTGTTATTTGTTGATTGTTAGAGCTTAATTTTATCAAATAAAAGCCTATGCTAGATATATATAGATTAAATGAATGAAAGTATAACCAATCTTTTACTCATTGATAGATTACTCATTATTTACAATTTTATAACCATAAATTCAACAAATTCCATAAAATGGTATCAGAAATATACATGTAATATTTTCCAAAACAAAATTTTTATAATGTGGGTCTAACTTAAATTTCTATATGACAATAAGTATATTATTGATATTTCTTGAAATTAAGTTTGGTAAAATATAAAATTTTTCACATTCCTAAAAAAGTTATTGATAGGTACCAGATTTTCATAACCTGCTATAACATTTTCTAATTAGACTTTTTAAAACAAGAACAAGATTTTAAGGCATTTTTTTGCTAGGCTCTTTGGTAAGCATTAAATGTAAAAATTGGGGTAAGAGTTTCATCCATCAATCATCTTATATATCAATATAACAGCACATCAATAAGTAAACATTAGTTGAGGTAGATAAAAATAAAATAGAAATAGTTAGTGATTTAGTTATAAATAAATTTGCCTTATAATAATAGCAAAAACTTAATACAAAAGCTTATCTAATCACATGCACATTGATACTAATCATATTTAACAATGATCCCTTTACAATCTTATAGGATCTAAATTAAGTTATATAGCATCATAAATTGTATGAATAATTTCTATTTAATCTAATGGCTAAAGAGATTGCCCTTTTAAAATTTAATATTTTTTCTATTAAAGTACAAAAAAACTTTAACAAATTTCTTATATGTTTACTTGCTGAGATTATACTCTGTAACTATATCACTTAACGTTCTAAATATTCCATTAATCAACTTTTATAAAAGAATCTAGAGGCATGGGATAGCACTGGGATGATATCCTTTATATAATACTTAAATTTATTATATATTGCTTATTTATACACCACCTTATACCAAACAAACGTATATCAGTTAATTATATAATTAGTAAATTGTAAAGGTTCCACCCAAATATAGCTCTTGAGTACATAATACCCAAACATTATTGTATACCTAATAGGATTAATGATTCCCTGATTTTAAATACGTTAAAATTACCTTAGATATTGATTCCAAACGATTATTATTAATGGCATCCTTTAATTTATACCTTGTCACTAAATATTAATACTCATCAGTAATCTGTAAATAAAGCTATATTATGTTACTTGGTGCAGAGGTTAATTAAATGTGATTCTTACATAAGTAAATTGTAAAGGGGCACCCAAATCTTGCTCTTGATTATGGATAAAACTTTAAAATTAAAAAACATATGGAAATTTGAAAATCGTAGCAGTAGCATTATTGTAGCTTCGGGATTGTGCCTTTTCGGGATTTAGCCTATATCCCGGTAAAATTAATATAAACAAAATAAAATAAAATTTGAATTGTCACGAAAACTTACCAAAATAGCAGATTTTGTTGCATTAGCTTAACTTGTCACATTAAAACTGTTCAAACGCAGGGTTTGAACATAATAAGATTTTAAACAGTGTCATATATAGTTGTTCCACTTTTCATCACTTTACATGTTTAATATCATTTCCAACTTAACGTCATCTTTTTGAAGGAGTAACAATTCTACCTATATTACTGAAATAAGACTGACGATAAAACCCCTACGTTCAACAAGTTTATTTTTATGGCAAGCTAAGGAGCGAATTATGAAATGGGAAAATATTCGCTTTCTGCTAAAAATGTTTAAAAAAAGAAGAGACTTTATAGATTTTTGAATAAACTACAAAAGATCCTCTATTTTGTATATTAAATTATCAGCAAAATATATTTTTATAATTAGAAAATTACCACAAGAATTTCAGCTCCCCCTCCCTTTTGGCTACGCACCTGCATAAAAATTAGACCCCACAAATTGCCCTTCATAAATGATCAAATAATTTTAAAAGTTTTTACCTAAAATTAATTTATACATTTATTTTATCAATTTAAAATGTGAAAAAGCATTTGTTATCAAAATAATGCAGGCTGAATTAACTTCTAATCTTTTGGAACAATGTTAAATTAAAGCATTTAATTTAGAGTTTTGAAGGCTAACAGTTGGTTAACATCTGCCGCAGATGTTTCAACATAACAGTCGGAAGGGGGAGGGTTCTGCATCAGGTAAAATAACAAAATAACCAGAAGCTTTATTTTACAAATTGCTACCAGCCAAACACGCTGAAGTACATTTATTTGAAAAAACTAGCAATTTATCTGGCTATCAAACATTTTGAGACGCATACTTGAGGGGCGTTTTATTATATTTACGGACCTCAAACCTTTAATTTATGCATTCCAGGCAAAATGTGATTGTTACTCGATACTTAGATTAGGTGTCTTAGGTAATTAGGAATACAGGACGCACTATTCCGATTAGATATAGCTTCTTTAGCTTGTCTCATATGTCCAAATGCGATTCAAATAATTTTATACCAAAAGAAGGATAATTAGTTTTTAATAAACCCTTACGTCATTAAACTAAAGAGTCTCTCTGCATTATATCAATAGGTTCCCTTCGCCCATTAATACCACAAACCTGACAAATAACTTTTAATTTACTTACCATTATCTCTTAGATATATTTAAGTTAAATGACATTGTAATTTTTAACATTTCATATATTTATATTCCTCGTGGCTATTGAAAAACCTTCAACTTCATTTGGAACATGGAAGAGTATTCAAGAGAGCCATGGTTAGGATATTTTCATTACTTTGATTACTGTTTAAAGTCCTTGGAGGATTGTTGATGATTGCGGCGGAGCTTTCACTATGGGTGCTCTAGGAGGAAGTTTGTTCCAAGCCATTAAAGGATTCAGAAACGCCCCAATAGTATAACACATGTTTTATAATTTATGAAACACCTAGCACAGCAATATAGTAGTAAATTTTTTATAGGGGTTTCGGCGAAGATTTATAGGTAGTATGACAGCAATAAAGGAACGAGGACCAGTTATAGGAGGTAAGATAATTATAAATAGGAATATTTATAATTACAAAAACTTTTGTTTAATTTTGCTGATTATTTTAATGTATCAATATTATAAAATAGGCAATTTTGCTGTTTGGGGTGGAGTTTTTTCTACAATAGATTGTAGCTTAGTCCAAATAAGGAAAAAAGAGGACCCCTGGAATTCAATTGCTAGTGGAGCTTTAACTGGTGCAATTTTAGCTGTTCGCAATGGTCCTGGGCCCATGATTGGTTCAGCTGTAGTAGGTTTGTTTATTAATTTGTGTATGGATCATTTATGTTATTTAGGTGGAGTATTATTAGCTCTAATTGAAGGAGTTGGCATACTCTTTACACGTTTTTCTGCAGAACAATTTCGACCAAGTAGCCTATATCTTTTCATTTATATATAATAACTTTTTTTCTTTATTTTATTAAATAGCATATATAATGTATTGTGAACTATTATTATTTAGTTAATCCTCAAACTGAAGATCCCTCTCATAGTCCTAGCCCGCCTTCCCCATTTGGTCAATCACATAACTATCAACAAAACATTTGACACTACATAATTATTTTTATGAAAATACTGCGCCTTATTAAGATCTTATGTGATCTCAACTCAATGTTTTATTAAACCGAAATACATTGTTGATCAAAGATCTTTATGTGAATTATGCCCTTAGCTATAATAACAAAAAGCTTGGTTAAGTATTTACTTGGCCAAGTCTAAAATCTTCACTTATGCTCTATACTCTATATAATTATAAGTTATTTTTGCCTTAGATAACAATGAACTTTTTAATATTATCATTTGCTACTAAATATCATAATTGAGATGTTATAATATTTTTACAAACCTTAACTTTTAATAAAAATTTTCTAATGACGAGGGTAAAAGACAAATATTAAAATAAAAAACTCTTTAAATAATTCAATTGTAATGTGTAATGGTAAGCAAAAGTGAAAATTTTTGACATTGCTCTAATTTTTTTGCATATGAGTTTAAAAGTAATGTCAAAATGAACATGCATAGATATTAAAGACCAGTAAGTCTGGCCCGCTGCCTGACCTTGCCCCCCCCCCACTGGCAACTTTTGTAGATTTAGATTGCGGATGGGCATTCTAATAATTTTGGGGTCTTAATGAGATTTTTTATAGTGTATTATTTTGTCTTTGTGTATTAGTCTGTCCCATTTTTAACTGATTCTATAATATTTACTTAAATTAGTTCTTATCAAAAAATCGAGAATCAAATTAAAAATTATGTGGAAAATAAGATAAATTGCATTTTTAAACCCTTCATTTCGGGTGTTTGAACAGCAAGGATGATTTGAACAGACATTTAGAATGGTTTGGGCAGAGAAATCGGACCTCTGATGGATATGTTATTAGGGAAGCTGCCCGTATATTTTCAAAGCGTCGAGGGCATAACAAGACGAATATGATTTAGGAATTGGCTGGGTAGTGTAAAATATATATGTATTTTTGCCCTAAAGACGCCCAAGAGCTTAATGCATTATAATGTTGCCCCCTCTTACGCCATATGGCTGATAAGTAGAGCCCGGCATGAGCCTCCCATCCGAGCGGGTTTCTGGTCGGAGTCGGCAGAATTTAATAATCCGGGCTCAGGTCGGGGCTGTTGAGGCGGCCCGAGCCAGGCCTGAATTGAACCAAAGCAGACTAATCTTATAAAAGATTGAACTCATCTCGATATTAAATAATATCTTCGCAAAACGTTAATAATATAGCTTCCAAACTTCAGCCTTTTTCCCGTGTCTATTATTTTTTTGACCTGAATTGCAAATCTTATTCTAGTATTTAAATATATTGATTGTAGCTGTTGGAATTTTCAAAATAAATAAGTAAATATTTCAAAAAGTTTTTCATTTTTAACTGTTTAATAAAATATATTCACTAAATTTTAAATTATTATTAGCTGAATTAATTGTAGCGAGTAAAAATTGATTTTATTTTAAACTTTTCTTAGTTGTAAATTACGAATAATAATAACTGCATGCATTTTATATTTATGGTGAAATAATTTTCAAAAATAAAGTTTTTTAAAAACATCTATTTAACCCGACAGGGACCTGCGCGGTTAAATTTTATAAAAAAATAAGTTTCTAGGGTCACTAAGGTATAGTAACAACAAATCAACTGAAATTTGAAAAATTATGACCCCGGGTAGATGGGGTGTCACATAGTGACATTGGGATGGCCAAAAATGCAACATTAAATTTTTTATTAAAATCAGCTACAATATAATAATTATAATTCATGATAGGTCGCCCAACATTTTAAATGCAATCCGGCGTTACAGTATACATTTTAGGCGAGTGGCCTTCTTACAAGCTTTACAACGCCTCTGAGAACAGGGTTCTTTTAGATGCTTTGTTATGTTAGATTTATATTTCGTTAAACTCGAATACACGTTTCTTTTGGGTTGGATACCATATTTCCTGAAATATGACATCACAATCGATCTTCGGAAGTTGCATAATGACTGATAATCATTGTTTGAGTTGTAAATTTGCCATGCATTTTGGCAGGCCGCATCTCTTCCAAATGCTAACAACGGAAAATACCATTTTTTACCTCTGTAAGAAATTCTTGTAGATTGTACGTTCTGATCAAATCGATCAACCCCACCCATATGTACATTTGTACCAAAAATGGGCAATCGACTTGAATTTTTGATTTTGCCTTATTTAATGAACCTATTCTGGATACTTTACTTATTGGATTGCTACCATGACAATTTGATAGCATGTTGACAATGCAATTGTCATTCCATTGAATCGCAACTTATTTGAAGTTACTTTTTTAACGAAATAGCCTCGGCCTTTTTTTAAGCACTTTCGGATCTGCCAGAGGACATTTAATTCGATTGACCCTGACGGTTCCCGTAGCGCCTATGTTTTTTTTGAAAGAGCATTTAATAATTTTGTGCTTGTTAAGTAATTATCGAAATAAATATTATAAGGAGAATATTCATTTGGTAATTTATCCAGAAGATTCATTATGACAGCTCCCCCTAAACCGAAAGTTTTTTGCTGTGGTAAAATAGATGATGAACCCTGATAAAGGTCAAAACTAATAAGGTATCCCGACCTTGTTGCGGCCATTCAGAGTTTATACCCAAAGCGCATTGGCTTTCTTTTTATAAATTGTTTCGTAGTATGGCGCCCATAGTAGCGAACGATGGTTTCATCCATTGAAATATTTGAAGTTTTTACATATTTAAAATTATTCCTAAATCGTTTATTCTAAAAGATCAAAGAACTGTCGAACTTTGGCGAATTTGTCGACCGAGTCTAAATTTGAATTGTCGCATAGATGTAAATACTTTGTTATTTCTTTGAAGTTGAGGCGCACTCCATAGGAAACCACTTGATTGTAAGAATCGAATTTTAATTCCCAAAACATTTTAATATTTTTCGGAGTCAAATATCCAGTAAGAAGTTAGATGGCAATATAAATTTTAAGCTCCTCCTTTGTAAAGTTCAAATTTATATTGTGCTGTTTAGCGTATAGATTTGTAATTTCTACAATGAATGTCACAATTTCATCGGTAAAAATTTGTTCGAAATAATCTTCTGTGGTTGGTAAATTCATAACATCGACGTCAGTCCTATCCATAGACTAATAGACTGCTCATTATACGTATACACGTACCGAAAAAGTGATGCCAATTTTGGCAGCCATTTGTGTGCTCTACAACGAGAGAGTGTTATAATGGGATTCTATATATACTCTCTATTTTTTACCCCTTTTTCACCCGGGGAGGGGGGGGGATGTTTTGCCCCCCCCCTAATTTTTTACCCTCTTTCTGATGCGGGGGAAAGGGGGGGGGCAGAGGGGTATTTTGCCCCCCCCCCCCAACTATTTTTTAACCTCTTTATCACCCGGGGAGGGGAAGGGGGTGTTTTGCCCCCCCCCCCATTATTTTTACCCTCTTTCTCACCCGGTGGAGGGGGGGGGTGTTTTGCCCCCCCCCCTTTAATTTTTTACCCTCTTTTTGATGCGGGGGAGGGGGGGGGGGGCAGGAAGGGGTGTTTTGCCCCCCCCCCCCTAATTCTTTACCCTCTTTCTGATGCTGGGGAGAGGGGGGGGGCGGGAGGGGGGGGCAGGGAGGTGTTTTGCCCCCCTCCCAATTTTTTACCCTCTTTCTGATGCGGGGAAGAGGAGGGGGGGCAAGGGGGGGGCAGGGAGGTGTTTTGCCCCCCCCCCCCTAATTTTTTACCCTCTTTCTGATGCGGGGGAGAGGGGGGGTGATTCGCTACTCTTCTTATTTTTTACCCTCTTTGTCACGTGGGGGGGGGGGGCGGAAAGCCCCTTTTAACCATTTCAAAATATTTTTGTGAATTTTTGCGGTCACCGTTGTGACAATTGTCATAATCAATATTTTTTATTGAAATTTATATTTGTTTTTTAAAATTAACTAGCACCCCCCCCCCCTCTCCCCGGCATCAGAAGGGTAAAAAATTAGGGGGGGGGGCAAAACGTCTATCTGCCCCCCCTCTCCCCCGCATCAGAAAGAGGGTAAAATGGGGGGGGGGAAGCAAAACACCCCCCTGCCCCCCTTCTCCCCCGCATCAAAAAGAGGGTAAAAAATTATGGGGGGGGGGCAAAACACCCCCCCCCCCCTTCCCGGGTGAGGAGGGTAAAAAATAATTGGGGGGGGGGCAAAACACACCCCCCCCCCCGGGTGAGATAGAGGGTAAAAAATAATGGGGGGGGGGGGCAAACCACCCCCTGCCCCCCCCTCTCCACCCGCATCAGAAAGAGGGTAAAAAATTAGGGGGGGGGGCAAAACACCCCCCCCCTTCCCGGGTGAAAAAGGGGTAAAAAATAGAGAGTATATATAGAATCCCATTATAACACTCTCTCGTTGTAGAGCACACAAATGGCTGCCAAAATTGGCATCACTTTTTTAAAGCGAATGAGCAGTCTATTAGTCTATGGTCCTATCATCTTCTTTGCGACCACACGGGGAAAAAACCTTTTCATCTTGCCAATTTAAATTATCTTTAATGGGATGTACCCTCAGGTCTGAGGAACGGATGACCTCAATAGAAGACGTAAGCATTGATCTTGGTAGATGATCCAAATCAGCCTCAATTTCATCGTCACTTTCTTGGTCAGTGTCACCATCGTTGGTTGGAGGAAAAATGATAACTTGTTCCACATTTAAATTAGAATATTCTACTTCTTCTAAAAGGTCATTTAATGTTCTAAATCAATTTTTTTTTAAAAATTTATAATAAAATTAAATTATATTACAGACACAAAATCAAACGTCTTTTTTGACTTTGTTTTTGTTTTTGCTGTTAACAAAATTAAGGAATTTAATAAAAGAAGGCTTACAAAAGTTTAATTGAGTAAAATATAGCTTAAATGCTAACAAACAACGTTAAAAACGCCAAAAACTACGTAAATATCTTATTGTTCAAAAATGCCCTTCCCAATGTCACTTTTAGGTGACGTTATTTAAAACTTAAAAATAACTATGATATATTTATAATTAATAAAGTATATTTATATCAAAATATTAAGCAAGAATTATTATTCAGGAACATGCAAAAATATATTTTGCACTCATGTTCGATTTTCCATTAAATGAATAATTTGGAAGAGTTCAAAAAATAAAAAAATTGCGAACTTTGGAATGGTAAAATTTTTAAACAATGGATTCGGAAAGGAAGTGAGCTTATTTGGCAACATCTCTTTTGTTAAATTCAATTTAAAAATTTAATTTTGAATAAATACTTTTTGAGTAATCATCAATCAAATGGGTGTAACTTAAAAGTTACATTGGTGCCTGTCGGGTTAAATTGGATCAAGCTAAAAGCAAATATCTTTCGGATTGGGCTCGGGCAAAATGATCGCGCAGAAGTGCAGGGCTATACGGATAAGGCAAACTTGCGTACACTGTGACAAATCTGGTTAATTTGTAATAAATATATGCCATTGAAAGTTCTGCAAAGGATTATAAGTACTGATGGAGAGATATAAGATACATTCTAATAAGAAAGACGAGGACTTTGGCTATGCGATTTTCTATGCATTCTAGCTTATATTGAACTGCAATCTTTATCAGGTGCTTGCATGTCGTTGAATACCTTGTAAAATCATCTGCCATTGCACTTGCGATCCCCTTAATAGAGTAGGACGTCGAAACAGGGGAGACATGGAGTAGTCAGTACCTTTCCTTCTGACTTGATGGGCTAGAAACCGCATTTCCTCGTTGATATAATGTTATGTGGAGATCTCACGACCACAAAACTTTGTTTCATATAGTAAGGAGATGGAAATGATACGGTGGAGCTGGATATACTATGCTCTACCATATAAAAATGGACAATCTCAGGGAAAATGGATATTCAGCCTTTGACGGACTTAATTAACCAAAATCGACTAAAGGGTATGGTCATATATTAAGAAAGAAGACGAATGAGTGATTCGAAAGATACTGGACATGGGTACCGGAGAAGAGGACGACCTCCTGTCACGTTGAAAGGGCAAGTTGACAAAGTTATGAAACTAAGAAAATAAATCAGGACAAATAGCCATGGTTAGGATGGAAGGAACTTTTCAAAACAATCCACGACTGTGGGACCTAATACATGATAAAGAAGATTAGGATAGAAAATACGACATACAATGTGTAGTATTTTGTTGAGTTGACTTGAAGTTTATTCAAGCTAGGAGCTTTGAGGACCAAGATTGGCAAAGAAGATGTGGTAGAATCGTTACTTTGAAGATTCTGAGACGAGTAGGAAGCCTAAAATGACGGGATCTCCGAATTGCAAGACAAGAGTAAAATTTTACAAAGGGCTGTAATTTCGACTCTGAGTCAGCTTCGGCATAGATATCCGGTGTGAAGTCTAATCACAAGTAATGAACTTTCTGAGATGCAGTTACTGTTGATAAATACTTACCATTTGAAGAAAATATTTGCATCTCGCATTTGTCAGCATTTATAAACAGTCCCGCTATAAAAATCGATTTAAAATAGGTTCGGTCTTCTACAGAGAGGATGTTACCAAACATAGGTCAGATTTGGTAAAAACTTTATTCGAATTCTTGGTTCAATTTTATAACTAAGCTACCCGCCCGAGCTCTCCTTCTTTTAGTGTCCTCTCAGCCATGCCCAAATTTATAAGAGATTCTCGGCCTGAAATGATATTTTTTTAAATATTTTAGCAGTAATATCGTTATATTTTCCAAAAATTTGGATATCAAATTTCCAACTTTTTAGGATAAGAACTAGGATAAACTAATATTGTCGAATTAAATAAATGACAAAATAATACACGAAAACAAAATTACATTAATAAAAAACATAATTAAGCCCAAATTATCCAAATTTTGTTATGGTGCCCCCCCCCCCCCAAAACATAAATTTACGACAGGCCGTCCTGGCCGGCCTTTTTTGGTCTCTGCTACCAAGCATTCAGCAAAGAGCAGGGACGATAACCTGGTCTCTTTCAACGCAATGCCATCCGAATCTATTATTGTTTTTTTAATATGCCAAATTGTTTAAAAAATATAATTTTCGTAATATATTGGTATTAACTTAAATATACACACGCTAATTTATTGGCGTTGGAGGTCTTTAATTGAGCCTATGAATTAAACTTGCATATTACATAATTTGTCGCGAAGGAAAAAACTTCACTTTTGCCATAGGATTTTCTCCAAATGCCTCCTTGTTTAATAATTAGCTCAATAGTCTCCCTACCAAAGCTCGGATGTGTGGATGTGGCTATTAGAGCAGATTGAAATTGAGCTCATCTTAATGATTTCAACCTATGTCGATGTTAGACAGTATTCATATGACGGATATGACTGACTCAGTGCAAGAATGGGTTTAATAAATGGCTGACATTGTTACTAAAAAACGGTTAAACTGTAAAGACATAAAAGGGAAACTGCTGTAGCTCGCCTTTTCCCATACTCAAATTAAGCCTTTTCCCATACTCAAATTAACTCATTAGTGCTTTTCCTTTTAGTTAATACTCCCACACTCTCACCCATTAGTTATAATATCATTAGTTACTTTCCCACACTCTCACCATGATTTGAGTTCGCATTCATTATTGTAATTAAGTACATTATTATTCCCACGCTTTTTCCTATATATTACCAAATTATCGCATAAATGCATTCTTGGATTTTTTCCCTTTCTTACGCATTTTATTACGCTATAAAATATGGCGCGGTCGAATTCCAATATACAATTCCATCAATATAATCCTACCGATAGTTTTGACTTATACTTGTCACAATTCAACCATTTTCACAATGTTATCGGTTGCGATAAAAAATCCTTATTTCTATCCGTTATAGGTACCGAAAATTTCGAATTACTTACAAACCTTATTGCCCCCCAGGACCCTGCAAACCTTCCTTTTGAAGAATTATGTTTAGCCCTAAAAAACTTTTATTCTCCCAAATTAAACCCAATCGTACAACGCTACAAATTTAATAAGTTGTCCCAAATGGATGATGAAACCATCGATGCATTTACAGCAAGATTAAAGGGGGTGGCAATCCATTGCGAATTCGGATCGAACCTTGAAAGTAGCCTCCGTGATAGGTTTGTAGCTGGATTAAAGAAAACAAAGATTGTTGAACGCCTTTTAGGCATAGAAAATTTGACATGGCAAATTGCGCTGGACACCTCTCGCGCCATGGAAAGGGCAGAACTACAATCGCAATTATTGAATCATTCGGAAACAATTCATTTGGTAAAACCCAGGTCCTTAAATTATTGTTATTCATGCGGGGGGAATCATAATCGGGCCATGTGTAAATTTCGAACTGCAGTTTGTTTTAAATGTCAAAAAAAGGGACACATTGGAAAAATATGCAAGAGCGAATGCAGTGTTACGCATCATCAAGTGAATTATTTGAAGGGATATTCGTCATTTCCCACTTATACATTAAAGGTAAATGATCTAGATGTTAATTTTGAAATTGATACAGGGTCATCAGTGACAATGGTGAATGGAGGAAACATTGTAGTACGGAACGTTTCTCCACTCAAAACTATCTTAAAGAGCTATAATGGTACAACCATACCAACGAAAGGGAAAACCGAGGTGACAGTATCTGAAAATGGCAAACGATTTAAATTGCCGTTAATCGTATCAGAAGGCCATGGCCACAACATATTAGGACGCGATTGGTTGCAACATTTTCCCCATATCCTAATTCAACTGGCACATAAATGGATTAAAGATGATACCACTCCCTCTTCAATCAATATGGTTAATTGTTACAATAATTTGAATGATATTACTAACAAATATTCTTCGTTATTTGATAATAAATCCACCGGAGTTATTGATTTTTATACAACACTTAAACTTAAACCCGAATCCTCTCCTAAATTTTTTCGGCCCAGACCAATCCCTTATTTTATTAAAGAAAAAGTGGATAAGGAGTTAGACCGACTAGTTAATGAAGGGGTTTTGAAATCTGTAAAATATGCCGACTATGCAGCGCCCATTGTTACTGTTCTTAAAAAAAATGGGGGATTACGAATTTGTGGAGATTTCCGAAATTTGAATAATAATCTAGTTGTTGAAAAATACCCTCTTCCCCGAATCCAAGACTTGTTTTCTAAATTAGCAGGTTTTAGATATTTCTCCATATTAGACCTAAAGGAAGCTTATTATCAAATTAAAATTACTGAAAAATCACAAAATATTTTAACAATTAATACCCACAGAGGACTTTTTCAATATACTCGACTTCCATTCGGAATTGCTTCTGCCCCAGCGATATTTCAGCGCTTCATAGACTCATTATTTAGGAACATTAATGGTGTAGTATGTTATTTAGACGACATTATCGTGTCTGGGAAAACAATTGAGGATCACAATAAAAATCTCGAAATAGTGTTTAAAATATTGGATGAGGCTAATATAAAATTAAAACGAGAAAAATGTAATTTTTTACAAAAATCAATTGAATATCTTGGACATATAATAAACGAGGAAGGAATTCACACAACTAACAAAAATACTAAGGCAATTATAAATGCTCCTGACCCTACATCAATTAAAGAATTACAATCTTTCTTAGGCATGGCTACCTATTATGCTAAGTTTATACAAAATTTTTCGACTCTAGCACAACCGTTGTATAAATTATTAAGAAAATCAGTGAAATGGAATTGGACACAAGATTGTATAAATGCCATTAATAAAATAAAGAAAAAAATAATTAATGCTCCTGTTTTAGTTCATTTTAATCCTCAATTACCATTGCTACTCTCCACCGATGCTTCAGCGGAAGGTATCGGCGCCGTTTTATCACATGAAATTAAGGGGTACGAGCATCCCATTTCTTTTGCCTCGCGCACACTCAACGCTGCGGAGAGAAATTACAGCCAAATTGAAAAAGAAGCGTTAGCCATTATATTTGCATTTCAAAAATTTCGAGAATACATTTATGGCCAAACCTTCACTCTAGTAACAGACCACAAACCACTATTATCAATATTTAATCAAACCAAAAACGTACCTCAAGCTGTATCGGCGCGACTTCAACGATGGGCTTTATTTACAACACCGTACCAATTTAATATTAGATATAAGAATACCAAAGAAAACGCTCGTGCAGATATGCTCTCAAGGTTAGCTGTTCCGGACGAAACAATATCTCAAGAGGGAGATATTTGTGCTATTTACGAAGAAACATTTAAGCAATTACCAATTACATCGGCAGATGTGGCCAGACATACCCGTCAAGATCCTGTTCTAGGACAAGTATATAATTACGTACTTCACGGTTGGCCCAAAAAAGTGGAATCGGAACTAGTCGTGTACCATCAACGCCAAAAAGAATTAACAACGCTAAAAGGATGCCTTTTCTGGGGATATAGGGTGGTCATTCCACAAAAATTAAGAAAAGATATTTTATATATGCTCCATTTAGGCCATCCTGGTATGACCCGCTCTAGGATTCTAGCCCGTCAACATTTATGGTATCCAGGTATCGATAAGGACATCCAAAATTACGTTAATAATTGTAAAAATTGCCAAGAGTGGTTTTCTGGAACACCAGAATTAGCTCCCCAAAAATGGACAAACCCTGGTAAACCTTGGTCTAGGCTACATTTAGATTTTTGTGGTTCTATTCACGGTTATTATTATCTAATTTTGGTCGATGCATATACCAAATGGCCAGAGATATTCCCTATGACCAGCATTAGTGCATCGTGCACTATCAATGCCTCGAATCGATATTTGCTCGTTTCGGACTACCTAATTCCATTGTTTCAGATAATGGTCCACAATTTACAAGTGCTGAATTCAAGGGATATTGCAAAAAAAATAATATTCGAAACATTTATTCAAGTCCTTACCACCCTCGTTCTAATGGAGAAGCCGAACGTTTTATTCGAACCTTTAAAAATTTCCTATATAAGTCGCAAAATTTTAAAAATGATAAATTATTTAATTTCTTGTTTTCTTACAGGAATACTATCCATCCTACAACTGGTTTTACCCCAGCAGATTTGTTAATCAAAATTCACCCCTTAAGTTTGTTTAGTTTTTTAAAACCACACATGATGGTAGGGGAACTTGAAGAAGATAATTTTATTAGAAGAAAATTTTTAATCGGTGACAAAGTCTGGGTGAGAGATTTTACAAGTAGTGACAAATTGTGGTGCAAAGGAGTCGTTCGTAAAATACTTGGTCCCGTTTCTTACGTAATCGAAACAGAAGAAGGTATGATGTGGAAAAGACATGGCGACCACATAAGGAAACGATCGGATACAATCATGGAAGAAGACTTGCCTACACAGGTGACAACGCCCTGCCCCTCTCCTTCTACAGACTTGGCAAATGATTCACCATTTGACGATTACAGCACGGAGCAAGCTAGTTTTTCACGTACACCACCTATGACGCCCTCCATTAATACTCTTCCATCTACGACCCTTCCTTTTAACTCGCCACCATCCACATCTTCGACGATACCACTTACGTCCCCGCCCCGTTTGCCGATCGATCCTGACGTAGTTGGACTACCTTCACCTACACTACCACGACGGTCGACCCGAATTAAATACCCGATGCAAAGATACGGAATCGATTAAGGGGAAAGAAATGCTGTAGCTCGCCTTTTCCCATACTCAAATTAAGCCTTTTCCCATACTCAAATTAACTCATTAGTGCTTTTCCTTTTAGTTAATACTCCCACACTCTCACCCATTAGTTATAATATCATTAGTTACTTTCCCACACTCTCACCATGATTTGAGTTCGCATTCATTATTGTAATTAAGTACATTATTATTCCCACGCTTTTTCCTATATATTACCAAATTATCGCATAAATGCATTCTTGGATTTTTTCCCTTTCTTACGCATTTTATTACGCTATAAAAGAAACATTAGACAAGTTTTGCCTTCGGAGGTAAGAGGGAAGTGAGAATGAAGATAACCGTTTTTATTGGTAGGCCGGTAGGGATATGGCCAGTTAGAAGATAAATCCGAATACGTTTGACTCGATTAAATGGAAGAAACTAATAAAAATAAACCCTACAACTATTGAATTGTATACATGAGAAAGAAGTGCTGTTATACATGATCTGACACTTTAAAACACAACTAGCTTTAAAATACATCGTTTATACACTTTAACCTATATGCGGAAGTGGCTTTCCTTTGACCTATTCCTTTTTTTATTACAACGGTTGCAGAACTATTCTTAAACCCTTTTTGCGTTACATATCATTGAAAAGATCTTAGTATACCGCTTGGTAATTAAAAACATCTTGGTATACCTACCACATGGATACCACAAATTAATTGCAGCATGTGCCCACAATGATAATTATTTACGGCAAAACAAATCTTCATTATTATGATTATTTTTGTATATTTGGCTTTAATGTTGCTAGTCCTTTAAATCTAACGGAGCATAACAAAGTTGCTGTTGGTTTTTATGTCATGATCTAGACAATAACAAATTATGTTTTAGCCAAATGATAGGCTATTTATCACATATAAAATAACTAATAGTTTTAAGCTTATATAAGACATGTTTAGGACATTGACCTGAAAGAAGCTTTGAGCCAATCAGGTAAAATTTGTTTTTTGGTAAAAGTGATATTGTTTTTGTCTCTTTTGCGAAATTTCCTTGATCACTAATATTTGTTATATTTTTGAATAGTAAATACTTAAATTCGTTTGTTCATAGATTACAAAATTAGTTTTCAATAGTAGTTACCCACCATGCATATTAATGAAAGTTGAATAGGAAATGATAGCCCCGGACATCATAGCCCTAGAGTAATCCTTGCACTTTAAGTTGTGTTTTAAAATGATTATGCTGCAAAACGGTGCCCTATCAACTCGCCGAAAACCATATTGCCGAATTCACCCTGGGACATTAACAAACATCTCTCCATTATCATAAAGAAGGCGCTAAATTGAGTACCTTTTATAATAATTATCAACTTTATTATAAAAAATACCTAAATTTTAACTTTAAATTGAATGATTAATATGCTTATATGTTGGGGGACGTTTTTTGATTAGGGGATATTTTTAACCTTGAAACATTCAATTCGGCAAGATGGTTTTCGGCAAGTTGACGGGCCACCCTTCAAAACCACACATTGCACATAAATCATATGAAAAAGTCTATTCTTTTTACTATAAAAGCTGTTAAAAGTTATAAGAACGCGTTTTTTTAAATAGAGAAAAATCCGAAAATGGTTGCTCCCGAAAAATCTTAATTTCTGTGTTGGTTTTTATGTCATGATCTAGACAATAACAAATTATGTTTTAGCCAAATGATAGGCTATTTATCACATATAAAATAACTAATAGTTTTAAGCTTATATAAGACATGTTTAGGACATTGACCTGAAAGAAGCTTTGAGCCAATCAGGTAAAATTTGTTTTTTGGTAAAAGTGATATTGTTTTTGTCTCTTTTGCGAAATTTCCTTGATCACTAATATTTGTTATATTTTTGAATAGTAAATACTTAAATTCGTTTGTTCATAGATTACAAAATTAGTTTTCAATAGTAGTTACCCACCATGCATATTAATGAAAGTTGAATAGGAAATGATAGCCCCGGACATCATAGCCCTAGAGTAATCCTTGCACTTTAAGTTGTGTTTTAAAATGATTATGCTGCAAAACGGTGCCCTATCAACTCGCCGAAAACCATATTGCCGAATTCACCCTGGGACATTAACAAACATCTCTCCATTATCATAAAGAAGGCGCTAAATTGAGTACCTTTTATAATAATTATCAACTTTATTATAAAAAATACCTAAATTTTAACTTTAAATTGAATGATTAATATGCTTATATGTTGGGGGACGTTTTTTGATTAGGGGATATTTTTAACCTTGAAACAATTTTTTGGCCTAATACGCGCCTTAATATATTACATTAATGATTAAAATTTGAAGGCAAAATATATATAGATGACAAAATTATGACGTGTACGACATCGGTCAGTCTCCCCTACTCAAAATCGGTGGCATCAATTATTGGTATTAGCTGACACTCTGTGTCGAATAAATTTTACACACCGCATTTTTTTACTTACGGATCTAGTCGGGGTTGGGTTAAAAAACTTCAAAACGGTTTGGGTTATGTTTAGATTGAAATTTGAAACGCTTCTGGGTAGGGTCAAGTTGAAAAAAATCAATCTGCATGGCTCTAGTCTTGATCCTGAAAAACAATATATGTCTTCCAGTTAAAGTTATTTCATAATAATAGATCGCTCAGAAATTTATAAACGCTCTAAAGTCATACATTTGTCGAGTTAAATACGCTGATTATTTCAAACACGTTGAAACGTGCTGAATAGCACAAAATTCCTGGATTTAGATAAAAAGGCATCTAACAAGATTCTGAAAATCGGACTTAATAGAATTTTTATAATTAATTAATTTTGTTTTCGTTTAAAATTTAATCTAAGTTTAAAATCATTCTTTTTACTTTCTTCAAATAATAATTTGTGGATTGCAGATTTTATCAAAATGTAAAAGGACTTTGGAAAATGAGTTTCTATATTGTTGATAAGAGAGTACATTATATCATAGATGTTCCTGAAAGGAATGAAGCATTCTAATTTTAATTTATTGAACCTTTGGGGAATCTTTTTATCCATCTCAAAACCGGGCCCTTTATATTATTAAGCGTCTTTTTTGTTTCAAATTTTGCTATATATAGCCCACTAATTATTTTTGTTAATCGAACTTGTTTAATCTTTCTTAAATGTAGGCCTCTTTTACTATTAAAACTGTCAAAATGAATCGGTTAAAACAATTTAAATAAGCTTGCCTAAATAATTAGTGAATTCGGGTCTGACGAGCAAATTTAATTAACCAGATAGGGTAGCTTTATTGTGCCAGAAATACCTTGTAGTGGTGGTTGAACTTGTGTACTCTCGTGATCAAGGAAGCTATACTTTTGGGAGCTAAATACAATTTTGTGTTTGTTACTGGTGGGGTCACCCTATTGACTAGGTTTTTGGTGAAGGTTTAGACTAAAATTTGTGGGCTTTTGAGGGAGGGCCAGTGAAATGGAAGCGCTAGATTGAACTATAGATAGGAGTCTGTCTAAACAAAAGTTAAATTCACCATGATCCTAGCATCATAAAGAGGTAATCAAGCGGCCAAAACTAATATACTTCCATCAAGGATAAAATGTCAGGATATCATTACTTTCCCATTCAAAAACTAAAATGTATACTACAGCAGTGTGAAGCAGCATTAGAATCTATTTTAAATATAAAATTCAATACTCATAGCTGGTTACAAGCTTCCCTACCAACCAAACCGGGTGGTTTAGGGATTCGCTCACCCGCAATACCTCTAGTCTCGTTTATTTCATCTTACAAATCCGTAAAAGATACCATTTTTAAGTTGTATCCGGTTAAAGAAGACCCGCTTTTACCCATTGCTTTAACTATTTGGGAAAACAATACCCATCCCGGAACACCTTTGCCACAAACCTCACGACAAAGAGATTGGGATGCCGGACTTGTGTTGCGCTCCGTTGATTATCTAATTTCGAGTGGCGATGCAAGTCAGTGTTCTAATTTAAGTCGTTTTTGTTTGATGGCTCAGGTCACGAAGGTCTACCCAAGCTGTCTCACCGGGATGATGCTGGAGGACTCGGAACTTTCGTACTCCATAGCTCTCAGGCTAGGGGTTAGATTTTCGAAGCCATTTATTTGCCGAAATTGCAGCATACTCGTAGACAGGGGCGTAGACAAGGGGGTAGAAAAACGGATAGTTTACCCCCTTGGCCAAAAATTAATTTGTTTTATACGTTTTGGCACTTAATAAAACCAAATTTGGAAAACTACCAGACCGATTTAGCTCAAAGTTTCACAGTTTATTCCCCATACTTCGGAGCATGTTTTAAGATTTGTTCGAGCCAAATCGGTTCAGTAGTTTTCGAGGGGTCACGTTTTTTTGTTTTATACGTTGTTTTATACGTTTTGGCACTTAATAAAACCAAATTTGGATAACTACCAGACCGATTTGGCTCAAAATTTCAGAGTTTATTCCCCATACTCCGGAGCATGTTTTAAGATTTGTTTGAGTCAAATCGGGCCAGTAGTTTTTGAAGGGTCACGTTTTTTTGTTTTATACGTTTTGGCAATTAATAAAGACGTCATATGCTATGCAGTATAATATATGAAGCTTAAATGTTTTATGGCTGCATAAAAATTTTCTTTCATATTAAATCAGGTCAGACCCGTTACCATATGAATGAACCAGAGGAATATAAACATTAGATTCTACAAAGTATTTTATGTCATGGTTATGCGTTTATTATGTAGAAGAAACTTAAATTACATTTAAAACTCAGTGACATTTCTTTAAGGCTTATGCTAAACTATACCATAAATTATTTGGGTTATGTCTGTACTGCGTTATGAATATTTTATGTTTTTAGTCAATTATTCATAAAGTGTAAGTCTACAGCCATTAGAAACACTTAAAAAGTGATACTGCAAAATGCAAAAATAAATGGCAAAACAACGTTTGCCGGGTTCATCTAGTCTTATATATAAAAATGAAACTATGTGTGTATGCCGCCACCAATTTTGAAAAATACCAGACCGATTTGGCTCAAAATTTCATAGTTTATTCCTGACACTCCGGAGCATGTTTTAAGATTTGTTTGAGCCAAATCGGTCCAGTAGTTTTCGAGAACAGTTTAGCGCCTGATTCTCAACTTTTTTGGAAAACTACCAATCCGATTTTGCTCAAAATTTCACAGTTTATTCCTGACACTCCGGAGCATGTTTTAAGATTGTTCGAGCCAAATGCAAATAGGTCCAGTAGTTTTCGAGTATTCGTACGCCTTGCACTGTATACGGAAATAGAACAATAGAAGTAGAACATATAGACATCAAACTTTATTTTTACTTCAATAACCGCTTTATCATCATATATGCCCTAAAATTCCAACATAATTTAATACACCCGGGTAAATGGCAAAACAACGTTTGCCGGGTTCATCTAGTTAATAATATTATATTAGTAAATAGAAAAATAAGCCCTTCGGGCGTAGCTGGGGGCTTCGTCCCCAGACACCCATCTCCTCGGGGGCTCCGCCTTATAAATAATTTATTGAAATAAAAATGTTTTTAAAAAATTGGAAAATTTCTACCCCCTTGAGAAAATCCTGGCTACGCCCCTGCTCGTAGACGAACAAGCCAGGCATCCCTTACACTGCCTGGCAAACAAATTCAAGTATGTTAGACACAATAAGGTCAATGCCTTAATTCAAAGTGCTCTGAAGAGAGCAAAGATCCCATCCATCTTGGAGCCATCGGACCCCTCCTTGGAGGGACGTATGCGTCCTGATGGATCTTCTTTAATCCCATGGAGCAATGGTCTTCACCTTAAATGGGACTTCACATGTATAGACCTATTTGCCCTCTCTAACTACAACAATGATTCTTTAGCTGTCGAAGAGGGGCGGAAAACAAATAAATACAAAGTCATATTATCCTCAAACATTTTTAATTGGTTGCTTCGTGTTCAGGCACCTTTAGCAAACAGGCCTTAGCTTTTTTTAAAGAGGTAGGAAGACGTTCTCTCCCGTCTAAACATTCGGTATCCTTTTTACCTAAACAAAGACTTGGTATTCTTATAGCCAAGTACAATTTTAAATCGTTCGCGGATTCTTGGCCAATTTTGGAAGATCCCCTCGATGATGATATATCAGAATAGTGTATTATTTTATTTGACGCATTTTGTCTTTTATATTTCATGTATTTTTATTATATTACTGTCAACGGATTTTTAACAAATAAACCTTTATATATGAAAAAAAAAGCTAGGGCGTTCCCCTTAAGCGACACGCGCATTCTTCGCCTAGAATATATGGGAAATTAACGAAGGATACCGCTCTTTCCACAAACGAAAGCGTTTAAAGACATTAGTTTCCCTTGGATCAAGTTTGAGTCATGGAGTATCGGTACACTGACAAGCAATAGCAGGGAATTGGCTGACGTTCTAAGGAGGAGAAAATGCGATATCGCTCGTATACAAGAAATGGAAGGGCCAAATAGAGCAATATATAGGTGGCGGATATAAATTATATTTTGACCGCAGAAAAACACATCTGAATGGCGTTGGTATAGTGCTATCGAAAGAATTTCAACAATCTGTCGTCAATGTTAAAAGAATCAATGACCGAATTATGGCGATACAGCTTTGTTTCAAATTTATTACGATATTTGTTTTATTAGCATACGCTCAAAGTGGTTGCTGAGAGGTGGAAGTAAATTGTTTCTATATATAGCTTGAAAATACGCTAACTCACTTTGATAAAGATGACCTCATAGTTATTGGAGCGGACCTCAATGGAGACGTGGGTAAACAAAGAGGAGGTGTGAAAGAAACACGGTGGCCGGGGTTGAAACTTAAAAAATGAAAGTGGTACGGAAATTCTAAAAAATGCTCAAGTTTTTGACTAGCTATAGGAAATGCCTTCTTCAAAAAGAGACAGGAAATAACGTACAAAAGCGGCAGCCGTACCCACTCAGATAAATTTCCTCCTCGTCGACAAAACGCACCTAAAAAATGTTTAAAATGCAAAGGTAATACCGAGTGAAATATTGGCATGTCCACACAAGCTGTTGGTGATGTACTGTATATTAAGAGGCATGGGCGTAGCCAGGGGGGGCGGCCCCTAAATGGCGAAAAAAAAAATTTCAATGCAAAAAGCCTTAAAAATTGAAAAAATGTGTGTTTTGCCCCCCCCCCCCTAATTAAACTTTTGAACGTTTCGCCCCCCCCCCCAATCTAAAACCTGGCTACGCCCATGTTAAGAGGTCTTAAAGGATAAAATGTACAAAGAATAGCGGCTACAATAAAATGGAGGAGACTAAAGGATAATAATAAACAATTTGGGAAAAAGTAATGAAACATCTTGAATTTATGGAAAATACATCTTGTGAGGATCTTTGGAATGGTATAGCCTGCACAATGCGGAAAACGGGACGCTCAATATTAGGTGAAAGCAAGTCCACTAAGATAATTTTCAAGAAGTCGTGGTGGTGGAATGAAGAAGCACAAAAATGCTTAAAGAAAATAAGAGATTGTACAAAGTTTGGTATAAAAGCAAGGATAATAATGATAAACAAGCTTATTAAATAGTGTTGGATGATATAAATAAAAAATCAAACTTTAAAGAAGGTGAAAGATTGATCTACAAAATCGCAAAGTCAGGGGCCCGAAATTCCAAAGATTACATAGAATGCCGGCCGATCAAGGATTAAAATGGATAGAAACTAACACATGACAACCATATATTACAGAGATGGTACAACTATTATAGTGATTTATCAATTGAAAAGGCCTTAATCGAAGGTTAAAACCAAGATAAAGTCTATAGGACATTAGTTTGCAGATGTCTCATAGAAAACATATACCAGAATTATACGTCAGAGCCATAAAAGATATGTACAAGGAAAATAGAACTTACGTAAAAATAACAGTGGGGACAACAGAGGTTTTGTCATCCACACCTGTTCATCAAGGTTCAGCTCCTAGTCCCTTCTTACTCATAATGCCAATGGATATTATTACAAAGGATGGGCGAGGAAGTTCCTTAAAGAATGTTCTTTGCAGACCATAAAATCCTCTGTGGTAAAGGTGAACAAGAATTGGCTAATACTGTAAATAGATGGGTAAATGAAATAGAAAAAACTTGTCTCAGGGTAAATGGAAAGAAAACAAAATACATGAAGACAAAGTTTAAATCAGATTAAAATCAGCAGTGTACATCCCTTACATTAGGCGAATGGAAACACAAGTGCGGATTTCTTCAAATGTCTAAGATCAACACTTCAGGTGTATGGTGGAATGGATAAAGAAACCCAAACAAGAATAAATTTCGGATGGCTTAAATGGAGAGATTTAACAAGCATACTGTGTGATAAAAACATCCAAAGAGGACTTAAAGATACATTGTATAGGTCCATAATAGAGCCAACAGTCCTGTATAGCTCGGAATCATGAGCTATACTTAAGAGGGAAGAGTAACGCCCAACGTCCATGGGGATGAGAATGCTATGATGGATATAGGAGTAAGCAAAAATGAAAAAATAAGAAGAAATCTGGGTGCAAAATGATGATAGAGCTCGTAATAAACAGACTAAGATGGTAGGGCTATGTCGAGAGAAGGGTTAATAGCTACGTCGGATTGAGATGATAAATTTAAAAGGAAAACAAAAAAGAGGAAGACCCAAGCTTACACGGAATCAGAAAATAAAGCACGATATGAGATTTACTAGATAAATATAGATCTATTTAAATATAGAGACAGCTCAACCAAGCCAGAAATACCTTGTAGTGGTGGTTAAGCTTGTGTACTCTCGTGATCCAAGAAGCTATACCTTTGGTAGCCAAACACAATTTTTGTGTTTGTTACTGATGGGGTCACCCTATTGGCAAGGTTCTTGGTGAAGGGTCAGACTAAAATTTCTGGGCTTTTTGAGGGAGTACTAGTGAAATGGAAGTGTTAGATTAAGCCTATCAATACGAGGGGTCTAAAGAAAAGTTTAATTCACCAAAATGACGGCATCATAAAGAATAGTAGGTAGTCAAGCGCCAAATTCTAACATAGTTTCGTCAGGCTTGGAAGGCCGGAATATCAATACTTCCTCATTCCATATAAACCAAAATGTATATTACAACAAAGAAGCAGCATGAAAACCAAGCTAGGGCATCCCCCTTAAGCGACGCGCATTCTTCGGCTGGAATGTGTGGGAAATAAACGAAGGCTATCGCTCTCTCAACAAACGGAAGCGGCTAAAGACGTTAGTTTGGGTAGGATAAAGTTTGGGTCATGGAAATTGGTACAATGACTAGCAAGAGCAGAGAATTGGCAGACGGAGGAGAAAAATCGATCGCTTGTATACAAGAGACCAAATGGAAGGGCCAAAAAGCAAAATACATAGGTGACGGATACAGATTATATTTTTACGGTACAGAAACTCATCGGAATGGCGTCGGTATAGTGCTATCGGAAGAATTTCAGGAAACTGTCGTCGACGTTAAAAGAATCAATGACAGAATTATGGCGATACAGCTTTGTTATAAATCTACTACGATAAACGTTATATCAGCATACGCCCCTCAAAGTGGATGCTCTGAGGCGAAAAAAGAGTGTCTTTGGAAGGAGCTTGAAGATGTTCTATCCCATTTCGGTAAAGAGGGACTAATAATTATCGGAGCGGACCTCAATGGACACGTGGGCAAATCAAGGGAAGGATTCGAAAGAAATCACGGTGGTCGGGGTTACGGCCTAAGAAATGAAGGAGGTACGGAAATTCTTGAAATTGCTCAAGCTTTTGACCTAGCAATAGGAAATACCTTCTTCAAAAAGAGACCGGAACATCTTATTACGTATAGAAGCGGCAGCCGTACCACTCAGATAGATTTCTTTCTAGTCAACAGAGCGCACTTAAAGTATGTTCAAAATGTTAAGGTAATACCGATTGAAATATTGGCCTACCAACACAAGCTGTTGGTGATGGACTTTATATTAAAGGGCATTAAAGGGAAAAGGTACAAAGAGTAGCGGCTACTATACAATAAAGGAAACTAAAGGATAAAATCCAACACTTTCAGGAACAAGTTAAACATGGTGAATTTAAGGAAAATACTTCATGTGAGGATCAATGGAATGGTATAGCTGCCACAATGCGAAAAGCGGGACGACATAAGTGAAAGCAAGCCCACTAAAAGAATTCTCAAGGAGACGTGGTGGTGGAATGAAGAAGTGCAAAAATGTATCAAGGAAAAGACGAGATTGTACAAAGTTTGGTATAAAAGCAAGGATAATAATGATAAGCAAGCTTACCAAGTAGCTAAAAGATCGGCTAAAAAATTCGTAGCAAAAGCAAAAAGCAAGGTGTACGACGATATTAATGTAAAACTAAACTCAAGGATGGAGAAAAATTGATCTACAAAATCGCAAAGTCAAGGGCCCGAAATTCTAAAAATTCCTAGAATGCCGGCTAATCAAGGATCAAAAGGGAGAAATACTAACACACGACAGCCATATACTATAAAGATGGTACGACTTTATAGCGATTTATCAATTGAAAAGGGGCCTGTAGTCGAAGACATTAACCAGGAAAATACAATAGGAGAATTAAACACAGCAGACTGGATCACGGAAACGGAAGTCAAAGTTGCTATGGATAAATTAAAGTCGGGAAAAGCTCTTGGACCGGACAATATACCAATAGAGGGCTTCAAAGCGTTAGGTAATACTGGTGCACAATTCCTCGCCAACCTTTTCAGCACTATCTTGAAAACGGGTGTAATGCCTAACGAGTGGAGGGATAGCTTCATGATCCCGATATACAAGATGAAAGGGGACATTCAGGATTGCAACAATTACAGAGGGATAAAGCTTATGAGTCACACTTTCAAGGTGTGGGAAAAAGTGATCGAAAAACGGCTTCGAAGTTTGGTCCAAATTCGAGATAACCAATTCGGATTCATGCCGGAGAGGTCTACAGCATACGCTCTAAACAGTGTTAGAAGATTAAAGGTACGGTTTAAAGAAAGGGAAGAGGATTTGCACATGTGTTTCATCAATCTAGAAAAAGCTTTCGATAAAATTCCTCGTACTTTAGTGTGGAAATGTCTAAAAGAAAACAACGTGCCAGAATTATACGTCAGAGCAATAAAAGATATGTACAAGGGAAATAGAACGTACGTTAGAACAACGATGGGGACTACAAAGGGCTTTGCCTTTATCACTGGAGTCCATCAAGGTTCAGCTCTTAGTCCCTTCCTATTCATAATGATAATGGATATTATTACCAAGGATATGGGCGAGGAAGCTCCTCGGGCAATGATCTTTGCAGACGATATAATCCTCTGTGCCAAAAGGGAATAAGAATTAGCTAATATTGTAAATAGATGGGTAAATGCAATAGAAGAAAGTGGTCTCAGGGTAAATCGAAAGAAAACAGAATACATGAAGACAAAGTTTAAATCGGATGAAAACTAGCTAAATGCATCCCTTACTTTAGGCGATTGGCAACTAACAAGCGTGGATTCCTTCAAATATTTAGGATCAACACTTCAATCGGATGGTGGAATGGATAAAGAAATCCAAGCAAGGACAAATTCCGGATGGCTTAAGTGGAGGGACTTGACAGGCGTTCTGTGTGACAAAAACATTCCAAGAAGACTAAAAGGCGCGCTGTATGAATCCATCATACAGCCAACAGTACTGTATAGCTCGGAATCATGGGCTATACCTAAAAGAGAAGAGCAGCGTCTTGCGACCATGGAGATGAGAATGCTAAGATGTGTGCTAGGAGTAAGCAAAAAGGAAGATAGGCGAAATGAAGAAATAAGAAGAATTCTGGGTACTACATCTATTACGACAAAACTCCTAACAAATAGACTAAGATGGTATGGCCATGTCGAAAAAAGGGACGATAGCTACGTCGGAAAGAAAATCGAGATGATATATTTCGCAGGAAAATGAAGGAGAGGAAGACCCAAGCTTACCTGGATTCATAAAATACGGCACGACATGATAGTCCACAAGATAAAGAAAGATCTATGTAAACATAGAAACAAATGGAAACGAATGCTGAAAGGACTGACCACCAGCTTAGGTGACAAACAGTCATAGATAGATGAAGAATTTAAATATAGAGACAAATAAAAATTTATGTCGAATGGCACCAGCCTTGGTGATAAACAGTCATAGAAAGAAGAGAAAAGAAAAAAGAAGGGTAGCTTTTTTGTTATGGATATTACCGGACGGACATGTAATTTCGCCGGGAGAGGGACGCATAAATTTATTAAACAGTGGCCAAGCAAGATTCAAGCAGAAAAATACATGAAGATCTGTACAGGATGCACTAATTATCCATGCAGTACATTTATTAAGTTGTGAATCTATAATATTTACTTGTTTAACACTACAACCTTACATAATTCGATGAGATAAAGCACTTAAGTATGCAAAAATTTTAAATCGCAGGTTAAAAAACCTTCATAAATTGTTTATCTGATAAAAGTGAGTAAAAAGGCAAGTAAAAGAACCCCCTCCAATTGTTTGATGGTATGGGAACTAAAACAACCATGCTTAAAACCATATTATAGGTAATTAAAGTTTGAAATAAGTTAATTACAAAACGCTTTAACATACGAGAGCCAATGCTTTTAAAGGTTTTAATTAAGTTCCGGGTTATCGCAAAACTAATAGTCTTCTTGAATAATGTACATTTATTTGGCCTAGTATGTTAATCGCACACATTACACAAACAAATAATACAATGAATTAGAATGTATGTATGATTTGGCAAACCACGTGGAACAATAGTTTTATTTTTCTTCGAAAACCTCCATTTATAATTTCATATAGTAATAAACATTATTTGTATAATTTTTATGATGTATTCCTAGGTTTATATGGCACCTATTAGTTCATATAGATCGTTATGTATCAGTGATGTCAATCGCAATATTTCTGATAATGCCTTAAAAGATGAAATTTACAAAAAATTTGAAAAATATGGTGATTATTTTAACATCAAAATATCTTTTTTCAATAACCAACGAGTGGCTTATATAAATTTTACATACGATGAAGATGCTAGAAGAGCTCATCAAGAATTTCTTAGCCTGCATTTATTTGGACGATCTGTCAAAATAGAACCTGTCCCTTTAAAATCAACTAGACCTAAATATAGGCAAGAAAGTCGTAGCCCGAGCCCTTTCTCAAGAAAACGCCCTGAAGAGTCACCTCCCTTTTCTACTTTAAACCATGAGATTAGATCCAATGCTCAAAAATCTTATAGAGGTGAAATCAGGTATGGAGACTATGCAGATAATGTTTATCGAGAACCTCCTAAACCAAGATACACAGATGAATATGCATATGATGATTACAATTATAAAGCACAATATAAAGTAGCTCCCAAATATAAAAATGAATGGTTTTATCCATTAGATGCAACCAGAAGTTTATTTATAGGAAATGTCCCTGAAGATATTGAAGAGAATGATTTGTATAAAATTTTCAAAAGATTTGGACCAATTACAGATATTGATGTAAAAAGGGCAATGAAAGGGAAAAATAACACATATGCATTTGTTAAGTTTTTTACACTGGATTACGCATTAACGGCAAAAGAAGAAATGCAAGGACAACTTATAGGAAAAATGTCCTGTAAAATAGGATTTGGGAAGCCATCACCAACTAAAAAACTCTGGGTTGGTGGATTAGGACCATGGACCACATTATCAATACTTGAAAAAGAGTTTGATAAATTTGGCCCAATTCTCAAAATTGATTACTTGAAAGGGGATAGTTTTGCATTTATTTTGTATGACACTGTGGATTCTGCAGAATCTGCTTATCAAGAAATGAGAGGAATTGAATTGGATGGAACACCCGAGACTAAGATTATGACAGATTTTTCAGATACCAAAACTACATTCTATGATGGTTCCAGTGTTAGTACATTTCTTGAATCATACCACAAGCCTGTCAATTATTTGAATAGTCGACCTATGCGTAATTTACCACGTAATGATCCTTACGCCAATGAATTGATGGCAAATGAAAGGGGAGTTCAATATGGAGATGAGTATGACACTTATAAAAAACCACCTGCTAACACTAGATCACCCTACGAGGATGAAAAATATATGACACGACCAAAAATAATTAAGAGAAGTCCCAGTTTCTCACCTATGAACCGCTCCAAAAGGTCATCAAGCTCTGAATATTATGCTGGTAATAAGCAAAGAGTCAATCCAGAATCACCAATTAAGTATGGACAAGATACTCATTTACAAGTTAGGAAAGGTGACAGGAATGGCAATTTTGTAAATGCGGACAAAGGCAAAAAAGTTTATGATGACACCAAACGTTCTTACACCAAATCCTCGAGTCGCTCACGGACAAGTTCCTATCATAGTCAATCTTCTGCCATGTCTAATCGCTCATCGAGGTTAACTCCTCCCCCCTACAAAGTACCTAAAACAAATAATGATCCTCAATACAATAGGGCATTTCAGCGTAAAAATTATGGTGGGCAAGAAAGGAAACCATATATGCAGGAGAATGCTAATGTGAAAAGCATGCAGCAACAGCATAAAAGGACATCCTCTACATCTACTAGAAGCACATCCTCTGCCTCCCATGAGCCCAGTAGTAACAACAATCCAGCTGGTAAGAGAATCACAACTATGCAACCCAAGGACAAAATGTCTGAAGCCAAAAAAACTCAACTTGCTTTGATCAAATGTACTAGTCTCAGCTCAATCATAAAAACTCTCGAGCCCGCCATTTGGATGGGTGAGTTTACCATAAAAAATAGCTTGTTTCCACTTGCGCTCTACTTTTACAAGGGTGATTCCGATTACACCTACAACTCTGTGCTACCCATGATTCTAAATCAGAAGGAGCTACAAATTGTGCAACGTTTTAGGCTAGATTCATCCAAAATAGAAGACATGGCGCACCAAATAAACTCTATGCCCCTGAATGAAAACAACAATAATCTGGAGGATTTTCTCAACGACCCTTGCTCTGGTTATTCCATCTTTTTTGCCCTGGACAAACCTAAAGCCACTGAAGGCGATGTTGATCAAATGACTAATAAATCTCACAAACGACAACTGAAAGATTTAATTCATTACCTGAAGCAAAAAAATGCTGCTGGAGTTGTATTTTTGGATAATAGCCTCGATGATAGCCAAACCATGTCGGACAATACTCTGATGAACAACAATATTCTCTACGCTTTCCCTCCCTGTGATTTCACCAAGCAATTTTTTGCATCCAATTTTCCCAATTTGGATGTTTCAAAAGGAGGTTCACCCAACCTTAACCATGCCATTGATATTCAGAATTACCTACTCATTGTTGTGCTTAAAAATTCCCCCAAGAAAAAGCATTAAAACTTATGTATTTGTGGAATTTATAATTTTTTCACCAGCACAGACGTCTTATATAAATTATTTCCTCGCACACAAGAATTATTAAGACACTTTTTGTTTGGTAACATTTTTTTGATTATATATGTTAGTTCATTTAGATGTCACTTGTTTTATGTATATCAAAATAAATGCTAAAATAATATCAATTATTTTTATATAGGTTTGGTATATATGTGTATGTTGTATTTTGTAATTCTTTCGCAATGGGAATTCTGAATCTATTATTTTATCATTTATTATCTATCTAATCATTCATATGGTTGTGTTTGTTTGGTTTATTCTAAAAGAAATTATAGTAATTTATCTTCAAACTATTTTTATTATGAAAATGACTCATTCTGGATCATTATACAAATTAATATGTGTTAAATCAGAAGACATTCTAAATATTAACTGAATTCGTAGGATTTATTGAATTATCATCTATTCATGGGTATATCCTTTTTATCATTCTCATGGAACCAATGTGTAAATGAAATTATCCAATTACTTCAGTATTACGTAATCTCGCTATCCTGCACATTTAATTGTTTTAAATTTTTTTATCATTGAATCCCATATGCCCTAGCATCAACTTCTTGGTTTGGTAAGCAATTTTTATACACAAACCTCAACAATGGAGATGAGTATAATTAAGCTCTATTTAAAGTATTTTTAAACATTTAAAGAGTATGCAATAACTTTTATTAAATTGTAATTTGTTAACCATTTAAAATGTGCTAAAAGTTTAGACGTACAAAGTTTTATTGCTTATATCAGGCTTATTTTTCAAAGTAATATCTAATGTTTGTATTTTAATTATAAGCTTCAACCTAATTTTATGTTATGTGCAATTAATCAGGATAAAATCCTTAATAGAATTTAATTTATCATAGAATTATAAATATTAGCTAAGTTTTATGGACCCCTAATAATATATATAACTTTATATTCACTTGTTGCAATTTTGTTTAGTTCCCATGCCATGATAGTATTATATAAATTTAAGTTTAAAATATGTATGCAACTAAACAATGTTGCACAAAAAGTGCTTCTCTTCAATTTTAATAAACTTGAAATGTATGTTCCTGAAGTAAGGCCAGATTCGCTCAAAAAGGATTAAAATAAGCCTTATGGAATAAATACAATCAGGGCAATAAACTATTAGGTTCAATTAATTTTTCTTATATGTTATTAATTTTTATAGTAATTTTTCCATTTCTTTGAATATATTTTTTATATTTCTCTTATATACAAAAATATATATTAATTGTGTAGTATAAATTATACATAATTGTTTATATATTATCAAAACTTGTGTTAAATGTTTGGATTTATGCATTGTTCAAAATTGTAACCTATTAATTACATAATATTTGTTACATGATTTCAGAGAATTTTTGTATATGAATGGTTAGTGTTAATAATGCAAAATAAAACTAATTTTTTTGTTTTGTGTCTAAGAACCTTATTATATCATAAGCTAGTTTGTTTATGATAGAAATTACTTAGGTCTACAAATATTGACTATGTGATTCTATCTCATAATCTGAAAAATAATTACTATTGAATTAACGCTGAACTATGATGTGTACTTAGTTTTTCCCAAAACGTCCAGTTTATTACATACCTGGAGGTTAAAGGTATATAAAGGCCTTTCAAACGTTTTTAAAAGTTAAAATCTCACTTGATTTTAAATGAATTTATAAATCGTATAGATCATTGATTAATCAAGCTTTAAAATTATTTTTTGCTTTACTTTTGTATTTAAAGTTGCTTGCGTATTAAACCTGACCCTTTCCCTGCATCAAAACCAGTTCTCCATTTACTTCTTGGAAAGGAATCAATGATTTTATGTTGGTTAATGTGTTTTCTGTCGGATCCAGGTCCAATGTTTGAAATATAGGGGGAATATTTTTGCAACTAATTTTTTTATATTAAGGGCCATTCCAGGACAAATCAAAACGGTTTCGACCGACCATTTCAGATCAGGATAATTTTTGGTGAGGGTGTAGGTCTCATTTATTAGATTAATTTCTGAAAGTTTTAGCTATTTTGGGCCAATACTTTTTAAGTTATGGAGGCCAAAATCACGTTCGGGAGCGTTTTATGGATTTTACTATTTTTGTCATATTTTTGAAAGTAATTGCGTTATTCACTCAGATTTTGGTGCATTTTGTTCCTAAAAAAATTCTCTATCGAAATAATTTAACCAACCTCAAACTTTTTCGGTTAATTTTTACTGGTAAAATTAGTGAAAAATCATAAAAACATATTTCTCCGGTATATGAAATCACCAATTTCACAATGTGAACTCCTTTATGACCCATTATCATATTTCAATCATAAAAAATTTGGGCGCGGCTACGAGATGGTAAAAAATTCAAAAAATTGCATTTTCAACAAAAATATTTATAGATGGCGGTATAATCAATTATCACAAGAACATATTATGGTGTTTATTTTTTATCAAATTGCAAATTTATAAAGAATAAATGGTAAATAAATAATATTGGAATAAAAATAAACTTATGATTTTTTTTCTGCGCAATTGGCAATTATCCGAGTTTGAAAATTAGATCTTGAATTTTAACTTAAATGATATGGGGGTATGCTAAAATTAATATGATGGCAAAATTGCTCATATATTTTTATACTGATAATCCATGCTAAAAATAAAAAACTTATGCAGGATGAAAGGTATTTTAAAAAAAATTTCTTGTTAGTTGTGACCATTTTTTATCTTAATTAAACCTAAAGTTATTTTCAAACTCGGTTTTTTGCCCACCGCGTAGATAAAAGTTCGAAATTTAAGTTGATTTTTAATCCAATATTATTTATTTACCATATATTTTTTAAAAATTTGGAATTTGATAAAAAGCAAACACCATAATATGTTCTTGTGATAATTGATTATACCGCCATCTATAAATATTTTTGTTGAAAATGCAATTTTTCAAATTTTTGACCATCTCGTAGCCGCGCCCAAACTTTTTATGATTGAAATATGATAATGGGTCATAAAGGAGTTCACATTGTGAAATTGGTGATTTCATATACCGGAGAGATATGTTTTTAGATTTTTCACTAATTTTACCACAAAAAATTAACCGCAAAAGTTTGAGGTTTTTGGTTAAATTATTTCGATAGAGAATTTTTTAGGAACAAAATGCACCAAAATCTGAGTGAATAACGCAATTACTTTCAAAAATATGACAAAAATAGTAAAATTCATAAAACGCTCCCGAACGTGATTTTGGCCCTTTAAACGTCCATAACTTAAAAATTGGCCCAAAATGGCTAAAACTTTCAGAAATTAATCTAATAAATGAGGCCTACACCCTCACCAAAAATTATCCTGATCTGAAATGGTCGGTCGAAAATCGTCTTTTTTGACAAATCGACATGGAATGGCCCTTAATATAGAAATTGTTATCATTTTAAATATAATATTCAGAATATCTTTAAGACTTTTTTTATTTATTTAAATTAGCATCTTTTAAAGATCGCACCAATAGAATGGGGTATAAATTTATAAATACATATAAATCAATAGCTTCTGATAAAGATTCATCACTTAATCATTAATAAAATGTTACTTTATAATAAGTGAAAATAGAACCTTTTTCGATTAAATTCATTGCTTAACAAATTAAATGGTATAGTCTTTTCCGACATCTAATTTGAATATTTTTAAGCTACAAAAACTCTTAATATGTTTTTTGAATTAATAGAAATCAATGTAACCTCATTTGATCAGTTGCGCAAAAAATAGAATTGAATAGTTAAAAGTTCCTCTTTAAGTAACTACCAGTGTATTATAATGTATTGATGGAAATTTTAAGATTTAGTGTTGCATAAGTTTGATTTTAAAAACTTTTTAAAATATAAGCCTAGATCATATTAAGTATACCTAGCGATAATTGGGATGATAAATTTCAAAATGTTTATTAAGCGTAACTAACGGCCAAGACATAAAAGTAAGGTGAATATGTAAAAATTACATTAACACGCGATTTCTTAAAATGAGTAAAGGCTAAGTAAGTATCGATAAACTTGAATAATGAAGGTAATGGTTAAATCAATCTATTAGGGCATGTTTGATATAATAGTAACCAGTTGTTTAACAAACCGCACTTTATATGTGCTTGGAACTGTGATTGTCCATTTATCGTAGAGAAAATAATAAAACTGCACCATAAAAAGAATTCATTAACAATATAAGTAACCTAAACATAAAATTGAAGGCGCTTATAAGAATAAGACGGGTAAAGAGTAAAGATATACACATATTTTGATTGTGGATTCTAAAATAACGCGAGTTAAAATAAGTAATGCTCTGGAAGAGGTGAGAGAATGCGCGATTTAAAAATCAAGGGGAAATGTTGTTTTTGAAAGTTTATTTGTCGTAAAGGTCAGAATTAACGGTGAAGGGTGAACCTTGAACGTGAGAATCGCCCCACTTCATAACTATGACGTATTGACCGGGGTTCGAGATTTCGTAGTTGACCGAATACACGTGGTCGCCTTCGTGTTTTACGCTCAAACTTTCACAAGGCAAACCACTGTCGGGGTTATAGATGCCCACGAGCAAAAACGATTCACCTGTATACAAATAAGCTATTAAAATTCAATTCCACGTTTATAAATTAATTTTGCAGTAGCGACATTTTTGTACTGAAAACAAACATGTAAAGCAATATTATAGCTGTTAAATTTGTAGTTTAAACTGCGATTATTATTGGAAATTGACACAAAGTACACGACTTTCGTTTAAATTGTTTTATAAGGTTAGGCATGCAGAAATACATAAGGTCGCAGCACAAAAAGATTACCGCCAATTTTAAATTCTATTTATTTGTCGCAATAATGTCCGTCTCAAGTGCATATAGGCAGGCATTACAGATGACATAGAGAGTTGTTAGCTTTAAGCGAAATGATACACACACACACACGGTAAAAGCATGTTTTTTTAGGGGTTATGGAAATAATTCCTTTTCCACACGATTTTAATCGGTACTTGTAGGCTTTCGGAATTGATGAGACGTCAAATTTTGGCATATATTTAGGGTTGTTTTGCATGTAAATTGTAAAAGAATGATATTTTCATGGTAAATTCGTCAGGGTAATTGGGGATATATTAAATAGATCTCATTTTTATGTACATAAAGCATGACAGAAATGATTTAATGAAACCGAGTTTCAAGGTAAAGGGATGATTCATGAAATTTAGATGCATTTGAGTTGGAAGGGGGAACCTGGGACATTTTTATTCCCATATTTCACGATTAAAAACAAGTCGCCTTTCTCTCGGATCACGTAGGTTACTTGAAATTGCATGCGGGCTATGGTGCTTGTGCTGACCTCTTGACAAGGTCCGCTAGCACCCCAAACATTGACCGTCAACAAATCATTACCTGTTGTGCCGTCAGAGCCAAAATTAATCATAGATTTTGAATCAAAAAGCATTGGGCAATAAAATACCCAAACTAAACTCGCCATTGAATTTCAGTTTGTAGGAGATTTCCTTAATTTTCAAAGCAATAGTTGAAATGACATTCTTTCTACGATTTTAAGACACTTTTATTTATTATAAGATGCCATACCTAAAGGAATGCATTCCCGCACTTATATTTAGGTTGTAAACTAATTTTTGAAATGCCAAGGTAAAATTTTTTTAGTTTATTTTTTTTGCCTACCTCAATTAAAAAAACATTGCTAATTTAGTCCTGATAATATAAGGCGCGGTGAATAGTAAGCATTTAGGACGCACAGAAAATTAAAAGTTAATTTTTGGATGAATTCTTTATTGGGCCATTCCATGTCGATTCGTCAAAAAAAAGACGATTTTCGACCGACCATTTTAGATCAGGATAATTTTTGGTGAGGGTGTAGGCCTCATTTATTAGATTAATTTCTGAAAG
Source organism: Gordius sp. MW1 (assembly GCA_964036665.1). Taxonomy (NCBI): domain Eukaryota; kingdom Metazoa; phylum Nematomorpha; class Gordioida; order Gordea; family Gordiidae; genus Gordius; species Gordius sp. MW1. The sequence continues at coordinate 19,958,368 of OZ038530.1, forward strand.
TTTTAGCCATTTTGGGCCAACACTTTTTAAGTTATGGACGTTTAAAGGGTTAAAATCCCGTTCGGGAGCGTTTTATGAATTTTACTATTTTTGTCATATTTTTGAAAGTAATTGCGTTATTCACTCAGTTTTTAGTGCATTTTGTTCCTAAAAAAATTCTCTATCGAAATAATTTAACCAAAAACCTCAAATTTTTGCGGTTAATTTTTTGTGGTAAAATTAGTGAAAAATCATAAAAACATATTTCTCCGGTATATGAAATCACCAATTTCACAATGTGAACTTCTTTATGACCCATTATCATATTTCAATCATAAAAAGTTTGGGCGCGGCTACGAGATCGTCAAAAATTCGAAAAATTGCATTTTCAACAAAAATAATAGATGGCGGTATAATCAATTATCACAAGAACATATTATGGTGTTTGCTTTTTATCAAATTCCAAATTTTTAAAAAAAATATGGTAAATAAATAATATTGGATTAAAAATCAACTTAAATTTTGAACTTTTATCTACGCGGTGGGCAAGTAACCGAGTTTGAAAATAACTTTAGGTTTAATTAAGATAAATAATGGTCACAACCAGCAAGAATTTTTTTTTAAATACCTTTCATCTTGCATAAATTTTTTATTTTTAGCATGGATTATCAGTATAAAAATAAAAATATATGAGCAATTTTGCCATCATATTAGTATTTATTTATTTTTTCAACCTCATATTAATTTTGGCATACCCCTATATCATTTAAGTTAAAATTCAAGATCTAATTTTCAAACTCGGATAATTGCCAATTGCGCAGAAAAAAAATCAAATTTAAGTTTATTTTTATTCCAATATTATTTATTTACCATATATTCTTTATAAATTTGCAATTTGATAAAAAGCAAACACCATATTATGTTCTTGTGATAATTGATTATACCGCCATCTATTATTTTTGTTGAAAATGCAATTTTTCGAATTTTTGACGATCTCGTAGCCGCGCCCAAACTTTTTATGATTGAAATATGATAATGAGTCATAAAGGTTCACATTGTGAAATTGGTGATTTCATATACCGGAGAAATATGTTTTTATGATTTTTCACTAATTTTACCACAAAAAATTAACCGCAAAAATTTGAGGTTTTTGGTTAAATTATTTCGATAGAGAATTTTTTTAGGAACAAAATGCACTAAAAACTGAGTGAATAACGCAATTACTTTCAAAAATATGACAAAAATAGTAAAATTCATAAAACGCTCCCGAACGGGATTTTAACCCTTTAAACGTCCATAACTTAAAAAGTGTTGGCCCAAAATGGCTAAAACTTTCAGAAATTAATCTAATAAATGAGGCCTACACCCTCACCAAAAATTATCCTGATCTGAAATAGTCGGTCGAAACCGTTTTGATTTGTCCTGGAATGGCCCGCCCTATTATTTAATAATAAAAAACAGCGTATTTTAAAGAAATTGTTTTTGAGGTAATTATTATTAGGAAAGATTATTTCAAGTAATATTTAAAGTTTTAAATCTGTCCTACATTAAAATGGGTTTGGGAAAAAATAATTTATATCCGGGTAGCTAAAACATGATATAATTTAAGGTTGCAATGGTATTAAATCGCATGATAATAACCTTTAGTGATGATAAAAGTTTAAAAAGACTGAGCGCGCACTTACCCGCTTTGCTACAATTGACCAAAAAGGAGTTGTGTTTGTTCATAAAAGCTTTCTGCAACCCGATCCCTCGCGTTTCAACTTTACTGGCGTCCGAGTTAAACTTGGGCAGGGCAATCTCTTTTTGAGAAGAACTTGATTTGGTAACGGTCTCAACGACGAATGTTGAAGTTTCTCTTTTATCCGAACTTTTAGCAGCCCCAGCGCCTAAATCGATAACGCAATTAATTGAATGCCCCAAAATTAGGCGTTTGTTTTTAAAAAAACAAAAAACTTATCAACATTTCGATTATTTGCGATTTAAAAACTTGGGACGCTTAAAGTTACCACGCATAATCATACACGGGTAATCCAAAACGCAAATTCGATATTAAAATTGACTTTAAAGATAATGTGGAATGGTCAAAAGTGGCTATATCCTGGATTTTAACTGAGCAAAACCATCACCTATAAACCATTCAGCAAACAATTCAAATTTTTCATTTTTTTATTCGCATTAATATTTTGAGTGAATACCTTCGACTACGGCTTTGAAAGGGCTCCCGCTAATGTGATGCCCACTAAATTTGACGGAAATGTAATAGTTTCCAGGGGTTTGCGGGGTCCAATCGATCGCGTATCCCTCTTGCTCTTCCCTACTGCTCACCGCTGTTTTAGATGGTCCATCTACCGTTACAGCCAAAACCCCAGCTCCGGATTTAGTCGTGTTCACAAAAAATTCATTCGGTTTGCCTTGTTTGTATAATTGACAAAACTTTAGGCGTGAATTTGCGAATTTAAATTTATGATTGATTAGAAAGAAGCCTAATGTTTCGTGAGAGGGTCAGTAGTGTGCTGGTAATTTTTGTTTCGCAAAAACCATTATATAACTCGTTAATTGAAGGAAAAAACGTTATTTTTTTGTTTAAAAATGAGATTTATTATAAATATTTCTGGGCTAAGCTACAAACAAATAATACTTTTATGCTGGAGTCCATTTGATATTGTTAAGTTGGCCAACATACATAAAATTAATATGTCCACACTAATTAAATCTTTTAAGTAATAAATTTTTTTAAAAAAGCACAAATAGAAATGAAAGAATTTTTTTACCAACGCGACCGGCATGAAGTCCTTTTCCACTGACTTGAACTTTGAAGGGGTCGCCTTCGGTTTCTTTGCCAACTTTAATTCTGAAGGGTGAGTGTCGAATGTGGACGTTGTTGAATTTAACGTGAACGTAATGCGTGCCTGAGGCATAGAACCAGAATTGAATTAAAACTTTGATGGGACAAAAGTGGATGATATAATAAAAATGTATGTTAATTTATTTTATCAAAAAATATTTAAGGCTACTAGTAGCATAAAGAATATTCTCCTTTATCATTTGGGCCCACAGTCAGGGGTTTGTTTTAACAAATTTCTCTAAAGAGTAGAAGACAAAAAATTTATTGCCTTTAAAAAATCTACAATGACTTAAAATAGGACGCCAAGGCTATATTTTAAGATTAAACCTGATTTAGGAGATTTTGAAAAACTATCTTCACACCTCATTAAAAAGCTCTCTAGTTGATTCTAATTAATGAGTCACGATTAATAAAAAAAACAAGCATTAAAAATCCCATGCAGTCTCATAACCTCCCTCCATCACTCTTTAGTTTATTCCATACGTGCTTGGTACCTTTAGCTTTGGGCACGAATCGAACCATGTAAGAATCGTCTCCGGACGGTATAATGTAACAATCGTCCTCTTGGCCAGAAGGAGAAACGACCTTGGCCTCTAAATGGCCTCGCGTCCCGTTCATGTTAACGTTGAATGTGACAGGTTTCCCGATGGCACTAATGTGATCTTCCATGGAAGAAGTGGTTATTTTACGGGCCTCGCCCATCGGCGGCTGCACGTACACTTTGAACGGGCTATCGGGGATCGGTTTATCGTTGAAGTTTACCCGAATCAAGTATTCACCAACCTAAGAATATGGTGGTTGAGGGAAAGTGTTTATTTACATTACGCTACTTTTGCCATGAATTTTTTGAGCCGCTTTACTATATGAAACTGTTCGGGTCAAAATTAAGAGGAAGAAGTGAATCTTAAACTTTTTGGATCCTTAAATTTAGGGAATATAAGGTGAGTTAAAACTGAAATGTAGTTATCAGATACAATTTAATGTATTGCACACCGAACTCTTTAAAATACATGTTTGTATTGATGGCGACCCGAGCTAGATACATATTTGTAGCCTCTTGAAATTCGAAAATGTAAGAATTGTGGTTCATAATTTTAATATTTTAGGACCTTTAATAAAAAAACGCTCTAAAAACAATGCAGATGAAATATGAGTCAAAAATCAATCCACACTTCTCTCTAGATTTTTAACATTAATTTTAAGGTAGGGGTGAATCCGGGAGAAAATCAAAATATAATTTTTTATTGTTTGGGTGTTGTCTTTAGTAAAATAATGCAAACACCAAAATAATGTTATATTTTTTACCCCCGTTATTTCTTTTAAAACGTCGTACAAAAATTTAAAGGCATGAGAATAATAGAAAATTCGAATTGAAAGTTCTTAGGGTTGGGCATATAATATTAAAAAAATTTATTATAAAAGATGAATATAAAAACACCCTCGCCGACTCAGCGAACAGGGGCAAAAGCAAAAAAACGGGATAAAAAAAGTGGGATGTGTCGTGAAGGGACAGTAATCAAATGGAAAGTGAGCCCATACATTGCATAACAATTAATACTGTAAAATAATTATTGAAACACACGAGGAATAAATTAGGGTCAAGTCAATATTTTATTAAACAATCGCAAAGAATAAAATTCGGAAATACATACTTCCGAACACGTGTATTGAATGGCGCAACTTCCATTTTTCAAGTCTTCGTATTGTATGTCCGATTTGCCAGGCCCTTCTATGGCCACGGTTAACACGCCCGAACCAGCTTCGTGCGTGTTTACGTTAAACTCAGCTAAAAGATGTTAGAACTTTTATAGTAACATAATTTGTAATTAATAATACAATTAAATGCATGAATTTATAAGATATTTCGACACTTTTTTCAGCATATAAGACTACTGAGAGGACTCAACTAAGTTACACATGCGATAAAATTCTTATTAATCAGCTACAAGTTCAATAAGTTTTGATGGCTTGCCTTTGGTGTTGACTTCTGCGTTGACCAAACCAAATCCGTAAGCTTTCACTTTGTGTGCACCCGTACCACCGTCAGCTCTTTTAATTTCTCCAACAGTGAATGGGAATGGGCTCCCTGTAACAAAATAATACAAAATTTGATTAAAACGAAAATAAATTATATATGCCTTGGACGTGTAGTGAAACTAATAAATGTTGATTCGTTTGCCTTGAAAGAAATTTGGTGGGGATACGCACAAGGTTAAAAGAGATAGAATACGTGAGGAGAATTAACTTGAATTTGAATGTTTTATCGTTACTTGCAACCTTACTGATATATAAATGCGCGATATATATATTCCTTACTATTGTTATGGCTTCGATATAATAAAATTTATTAACAACCCATATTTACTATAAACGAAATGAAAAAATTATCAAAAACAAGGCGAGTGGATATAAATGTAACTTAAGCAAATTTTACCACTGTATTTTTAATGTACTATCAAGGAGATCTTGATTTTTATATAGTCTAAGTGCTTAGTTTGTAATGCAAAGCTTCATTTGCTAATGCACTTCGTAAACTAAAATAGCATCTCGCATCGTTAAAACTGAGTATACTAATCATTTAAAAACATCCTTACTTTACCCCTAAAAATTGCAAAAAATAAAAATTTTTATTCATACCGTGAATGTGTTGACCCTTGTATTTCACCGATACGCTATGTACTCCCAATTCTTTAGGTGTAAATTTGATGCTAAATCTTCCATCCGAAGTGGGCACTATATCGCAATCTTCTGTCGATGAGCTTGGTCCCGTTACCTGGGCGCTCAAATCCAAGGGATCAGTATCTATTATGACAAAAAATATTTGAAATTATTGCAAATCAATAAAAAATTTACGAATTTCATAACAATTACTCCTTTTTCTGCTACAACTTAACATAAAAAAATGTTTTCAAAGCCATTAAATTCCAAACGGTTTATTAATTCAGTTGTAAACTTGGTTTCAGGCGATTTATTAATACAATATGATAAGTTGTGGGGGATATATTTAGCGTGAACGTATAACTAAAGTCAAACCTTGTAATTTGAGGTTAAGCTCGCAACTTGAACCGGCTTTGGTATTTTCGGGCGCCTTCTGTTCGCTACGAATGGATCCTTTCACCATTTCCGAACCTTTCCCCTTAACTTCGATACGGAAAGGACTTCCTGCAAAAACACATATTATTTTAGATTTATAAAGTAATTTTTAACTTTATAGACGAATGAAAATCAATGTTAAAAGGACTGACCATCCGCAAAGTTGACACACAATCAACACAATTATATAAAAACATTATTATTTAAAATGAAAGGTATCCTAAAAATATTGATAGTTATAACCTTGACTACGTTTTATTGATAACAAAACGCATGCCTAAGCCTTCAACTTTATACATTGAAAAAAGTAAAATAGAGAAAACTCACTTTTGCACTTATGGAATACCGACATAATAGGAATAAAAAAAGAGGAAACTTGAAAAGAGCAAATTATGATTAGGCATATCAGCTAAAATCACAAGGTTGGTGTTAAAAGGGGAATTTTAAAAATCTAATGTAAATTTGGATCGCTGACAATGACGGCATCATTCGCGAATAAAAGGTTATCGGCAACAACAGCACTTCAATAAATCTCAGAGAATCCCTTTGGCAAAAGACGGCACCACAACTTTTTTGCCAATACCACTATCATGATAGTTTATAATAAAATAACCGAATTAAAGTTAAAAGACAAGGGAGTATTGTGCAAAATCATGGTTTATGATGGTCGTTTTAGGTTATGCATGCAATATACCAGATTATTAAGTTTATAATATCTATGTATGTTATTTCTAATGTAATAAATAATTTGTTCTTAGATAAGAATGCTTTAAAAATTTAAATTCTTAAATATATTATGATTAAATTTTTTTTAGATTTCATGATAAGATGTCGTTTTGGGGTAAACCTAAAATTTTGTTTTATTTAATAGGTTAACTGAATCCATCATTGCTAAAATCTTTTACTGCTACTTTTTATGTTAAAGGTCAAGCAAGTCCCAACTGTCATAACAAATTGAATTTTTTTTTAAACTTGACATATTTAAATCTTGATGGGTCTCTGAAAGAAACCCTTAACCCGTGTCGTAAAAGATACCTACCTATATTGGTAGATAAAATTCAAAAGAACCTATTGAAGTGCCTTTCACCTAACCTTAATTTATGCTCTAGCTCTTACCCGTTGTCATGGGCGTAGCCAAGGGGGGGGGGGGCAGGGAAAGGCGGCTGTCTCCCTCCTAATCCAAAAAATTGCTGAACTTTATTAAAATTATTAATTTGCCAGCCCCTAAATCATTATTGCTCCCCTCTAAGCTCAATGCTGGATACGCCCATGCCCGTTGCTACCTTAATTTATAATTTTCCAAAATTTCGGCACATTATAAAAATACTCAAAATCTCTAAAGAAAACAAAGGGTCGAAGAAAGTTGCATCTTAAAGCAAGTTATCGGAAAAGCTAGGAGTGAGTCCAATTAAGTAGTTAACCAACCAACGCCCTCTCTCTCTCTCCTTATATTCTGTAGTGACAGTAGTTATTCATAATTCGTTTTGTTTAGACATATTTCCTATTCAGTACGCTTCGTTATCTGTGACATAAAAGTACACCGTATGTATTTTTCGGTTGTTTATATAACTCGCAGTATCGCCGTGCTTATTTAATGAAAGAGTCTGTTATGAATCTCAGTTGTGTTATACCCTTTGCCACTTACTACCACCTCAGCCTTAATTTAATCGGCCTACCTGGTACGTGGTTGTCGGCAAATTTGATATTGAGAAAGTAAGTTCCGGGCTGTGTGACGACGTATGAAATATCGCAAATCCCAGGCTCTTTGTCCACGCATTCAATGACGGCTCTGCTAGGGCCTTCCAAACTAACGCTGAGCCCGCCGTAGCCGGCCGATTTAGTGTCAACCCGAAAGGTATTCGTGGCTTGGGTTTTAGCCTCTTTCAAGCCCGGGCCCGATAGCTTGACTTTACTAGCGTCCCCGAGGTCACCCGGTTTTACCATGATGGAAAAGGGACTGCCCTTTATCGGTTCCATCTCTTTGAGAACGTGTAGCGTGTGTTCTCCCGCGACGTGCGGTGTAAAACTAACCCCTAGTAAAGAAAAGATTTTTAAAATTTTATTATGTGGACACTTTTTTATGTAAATGTTTGCTCGACCTTTAAAGAGCTCACTTTCATGTGGCGATTGAGAAATTTACAATTTTTAATTAAAAAAACAAAAACGAAATTTTCTAAATCAGGATTAACAAGACTCTAAATATATCATAAATTGCATAACAATTAATAATAAAGCAAACAATTGACTTCTAATGGTAAAATTAAAACTTATTAAGCACCAATGCAAATGAATTTTCGTGTGCGTGTGTGTCTTATTGTATAACATTGGATTTAATAATGACCTTAAGAATTTAAGTGCTTACCTATATTTCCATTGGGTAATTTTTTCAACATGCAAGCATCTTCAACTCCATTGGGGGCCCTGATGGTGGCTTTAAGTTTCTTAATGTCAGGTTCATCTATTTTGAGCGATATTTCATTGGCACTACCAACCGAAAGCTGAGCCCTCTTTTTACCCTCACCTATCAATAAAATAAAATGAGAAGATATTGAATTATGATGCCAAAAATAGTATATCGCATTAAATATTCTTTTTATTATGCTAATAACTCTAAGAATTAAAATTACTCAGTAGAAAAATTCACAAAGTTTCGCTTGATTTCAAATTCTGCTACCTTAAAGTTTCTGTAAATGAATCTATTAGTTGAACATACACAACACATAATCGTTCTCCACTCGATATTTTGGCATTACAAAAGTTGCTTCAGTAAGAGGAAAAAAATCAAATTTCTATATTTAATATGTCGTTACAATAATTTTGAGGGTAAAAAGTGCCAAATCTTACCGGTAATTTTAACGGTAAACGGGCTACCGGAGATGTGTTTATCGTTGAATTTCACGTTGACCTTATATTCGCCCGGTTGAACCGGTACGTATGTTACCCCGCAAGTTCCATCTTTATTATCGTGGCACGAGATTTCGGCTTTAGACGGACCTTCTACAGTCATCGCCAAACCACCTTCAAAATGTTTCGCGCGCGACATAGCGCAAAAGAATTAATTTTTAAAGGCTTCAAAAATTATGTTTTTTTAAATTATGGGTAGTAAAGGAAGTCTATAATCTAGAAACCCGTTATTATATTTAAATATTATTTTTAAAACAGTAGGAAGTAATTAAAATTAATCGTATAGATTGACCATTTTTTCTGTTATACGAGCCGTAGGACCTTATCAAAGATTGACCATGTTAATTTTATTAGAGTTATATTAAAATGGAGAAATTAGTAAAACGAAAAAGGATAAAAGTGTTTTCCTCCATTACACACATTGCATTAATAAAACTTATCCTACAATTTAGCCTTGCCACACATTTGTGACTAGTTAAGTCGTATGAATGAAACTATAGGTGGCTATCGATTAAATATATCTACTACCGGCTCCGGCATCCTTGGTTACGATAGTAAAATTGCATGCCTCTCCGCTAGAGCCATGGCTCAACCCAGGACCCCAGGCAGTTATGTTTGAATCATTCATCCTATCCACGTAAAATTGATACGGGCTCCCTGATTAAAGCATAAATTTGTAAGTATACATAAAAATAAAGCGTTCAAAATCATAATTGCCTTAATACATAAATAACCATGAAACAAATTAAAAGCTCAAAGGCGTAGCCATGGATTGGGGGGGGGGGCGGCTGGCCCCCTCTAAATTTAAAAATTTGTTAAAATTTATTAAAATTATGGCTAAAATTTCAAAAAATGCTCCACCCTCTACCATGTAAAGGAACAGAGCTAAAATTTTTTAAACTTACTTATAAATAAGGAAATTTCGCTGAGGTCAACATGCTTTAAGAGTCTTCACATTGAGCTTACAAATGATGAAAGCGAATCAATGAAAGAGTTGATATACTTAAATAGTAAAAGGTCGTAAAATGTTAATAATAAAATTAGATTCGTCAGGTTATATTGATTTATATGACCTTAAATTCAGATTTAGCATAATCACTTCACCTCAAATTTCGCACTCCTCATAATAATTTAAAGAAAAGGTGGTCGATTTTCATAATTTTTATTAACTTTTCGATTAAATTTAGCCAATAGTGCATACCATTTTCAATATTATCGTAAAGGCTTGTTTGAAACAATTTTTTCAAAAATTTTAAATCGAAATAGTTTCATAAATATTCCAATGTCTTCTTTAACTTAAATTTGTCAGAAAAAGCCCTTTAAATTTTTTTTTAATTTTTTGAACTGCGGATCGCCTAATCTGGGACATTGTTTTTTGTTGTAAAAAGAAAAAGAAAATTTTAATTGGCGATAAAATTCGTTTTTAATCAAAAGTATAAACCTCAATGTATTTCTAATAAGTCTTATGCCCTAAAAGTTTTTGGATTGTTTTAAAAGGAAAAGGGCATTTATAAAAAAGAATGCCTAAAATTTATGACAACACACTTTTGCTAAAATGGTTAGGGTTAAAATTTTGAAGGGGAGAGATATCTCCCCCTCTACCGTTTATTTTATTTTATACTCTCTCACAAATATTTCATGTATAGCGCGCGCGTATTATAAAACATATATGTATACTGTGAATAATGATCGAAAATTAAGAATCGATGTGAAGCAAAACTTTTTAAAAAAAGTTTTTAATTTTAAGAACATTTTTACGACAAACTTAACGATTAACAGACTCGAATTAAAGTCTTGTCATCAAACGTAACCCGGTGTTTGAAAACAAAAAGAAACAACCAAATAGTTAAAAGTAGAGTCTATAAGCTTAAGCTTAGTGCGGATAGAATCGTGGATTTGTCAGCGCGACAGCCGCAAAATCTTGTATTGAAGCGCGCTGGAAAAATTAGCCGTTTGTTTAACGAATTAAAAAGTTTCAAGGCCTCCCTACCCTCACCCATTGCCAAAACTAAAGGCACCCGCGTCTGATTCCAGATCAAATAAAAAATCGTGAAAAATCATTAAATAAAAAAACCGGAAATTGTCCAACAAAAAAGAAAAATAAGAAACGATACAATGTAGGACACTGTCCAGGAAAGAGCTAAAACTAAAAATTGATAAAATTAATATGCTTTTATCAATTTAAACATAAACATCTCGCCTTGATCTTGATTTTTTAAATTTTCCTTATAGATGTCAAGAACTGAAGAAAATTATTTTTGACAGAGGGTGAGTGGGCAACCGATTAACATTTTTTAGTTTGTTTGAGAATTTCAAATGAAAAAATTAATATAATTATTAAAAATTACACCTTCATAAATTTTAGGAATTATTTTAATTTCGACAATTTTTATGGCATCCCCCCCCAATCTTTCATAAGCTATTACTTTATAAAGCGACTCCTGATATTAAATATATCCCTGGTCATTATTTACAATTTGGTGACCAAATATTAACTATTAAAGCAGGCACAAAAGTTCTCTGTAAAACCACAGCTATTGAAAGGATCAGGAGCCTACAAGAGTCCAGCAAGGAAGAGACATTGGGCAGGATTCTAATCTTCCAAATTCATAAAAAAACACCTAATTTCCCCATTTAAAAAAAGTTAATAATAACCAATAATTTGCCGTTTTCTAAATCATGACAAAGCGCGCGAAGATATTGTTTGGTTTATTCACCAAAAACCATTATTTTTTACACAAAAATTTACCTTGGACCGGTTCATTTTTGTATTTGATATCGATTTGATGCAGTCCGGGTTCGCTGGGGTGATAGCGTAAATTGATGGTTCCATCGGTGTTACTAGTTATTTTAGGTAATCCCATTTTGCCCGTCGGTGATGTCACTTCGGCTACACCAAAAATAAGGAGATCAATTTTTAATAACGGTCAAAATTTCACAACAAAGTTACATATATAGGCGAAATACAGAAAAGACATATTGGTTAAATACAAAGGTCTGTATAATTATTATCTTCTAAATTGACCAAGAGACGGCAAAGGATTTAAAGTTGTATCGTACAACAAGAATCCCCCTAGTTGTTGCCTAAGTAGAAAACACGCGGAATGTTAGATTTTGGTGAGATAAAATAGTCTTCAAAATGAATGTTTGTCAAAAATTTAGAAATTTGATGATATTAATTCAAATCCATTATATACATAAAGCGAACCGCATTTAATCCAAAGACTGCTCAAACCTTTACCAAAGAATCATTTATACGTAGAAAATGTTAGATGTTTCTAAAATTATAGTTTGAGAGATTAAACTTTTTTTAAATTATAACCTGTAATTATTTAAATTTAAAATTTATTAGAAAAAAAGAATTAAAAGGCGCCATCAAAATTTTAGATTCATTAATTATAAAATTATTTGAATAACTTATCTGTTTTAGTAAATTTATGAAAATATTACAAATATAATCCTGGAACGTTGGGCAAAATCATGAATGGGCAGGAAGGAGAACGGCCAAGCCATAATTTGAATTGGGCGACAATGCACAATTTACAAATAATAACCCAGTTGTATATTTAAATTAGGAAGAGAAGGCAACTGCCCCCAAGGAGCAAACGTTGCCAATTCTAAAGCTTCTAACACTCGTCGCAATTATAGTAATAAAGTATTAGAATCTTTAAAATCTGGTCATATTTTGATCACATGTCATAAAAATAATAGAAAGAAAAAAAATGCTTAATTTGAAATAAAAATAAAATTACATCGCACGTTACACTATTTTAGAAACTATATAAAAAAATAGCATTAAAAAATTAGAGATAACTCTTACCTACAAAAGTACTTCAACAAGTTAAGGTAGCCTCGAATATAAAAGATGCAAAGTTTGGGCGATCCGCTCAAATTGAACGGCAAAATTTCATAAAATAAAATAATCACAAGTAAAGAGGATGGGTGCCAAACAGCGATAAAAGTTTCAAAAAAAGTAATGAAACGACAAAATTTTGCCAACTTTACTCTTTAACATTCAGTAAGACCTACCTAACCCAACTTTGTTTATTTATACCGTCCAATGATTTATGAGTTTAGAATATCAATCCAATGCGCTAAGAACCGTGCCAGTAATAGGACGCACTATGCAGAATCTGTAAGAGCGATGAAGCAGGGTTGCATTGTAGGATTTTAGAATTTTATGGATTTTGGCTTCCACAAATATTTGTTTTTAAAGCTTAATCCTGTGAAATTATTTGGGGGGTAATAGCATGTTACACTATTGGATGGGGGAGGGCCAACTTAAAAACTTGTAATTTATTCCTAATAAAATATTGTTTGAGAAGTAGGATGAGCTTTACCGAGGTATAATGAAATTGTCAATTTTCAAATAAAAATAAATCGATACAATGACGCTACACTCACCACAAGTAAACTATTGAGCGACTTGGGAAAAATGCGTTATTAAAAATCAAATTTTTCATCGAAAAAAAATTTAAAATTTTGAAATTTCTTGAGTCGCAAATTTTTTATCAGCAACTTTTTGTCTAATTAATTTAATAACATTTTATCCTGGATCATTTTATTAAATAAACCAGCTTAACAAATTAATTTAAAACTAATATTTGAAGAAACTAAATCGCGGAAATTAAAGTTATCTATTTTATAATGGTGTAACTTCCTGATATAGTACGTTAAAAACATAAAAAACGATAATCAACATTAGTTAAACTTAGCATTGAGTTTGTAGTAAATAAAGGCATCTTCTACAATGATATACCCCCTAACCATAATTAACATTAGCCCAAATGCCATTCGTTTAGTTATAGCGCGTTTTTATATTTTTTTTAGTCGTATATGTAATTTTTTGTATATCATCTTTTATTTCTAATTAAATAATTTTAATATTTAAAAAAAAAATATATATAGTGTTGAGTTTGTAATAGTAATTTGATAGCTTACACCCCGTACCAAAAATAAAAATAAGAGACGATCACTTCTTACCAGCAGCCTTTCTAAGCGCCGAATTAAAGCCCGGGAGCAATAAATTGGGGGTTTGCCTTTCAACAGGACTTTCACTTCTGCTAAGATCTCTCCTACTAGAGGGGCCCGTCCTGGGCGTATATGGGCCGGCCGTCTTTCTCACCGCAGCCGTGGTGGCTGGTGGATTATAATATTTGGTAAAAACCATTTTTTCGCCCCAAAGAAGTTTATTTTTAAAAACTAGCCTTCGGGAAAATAAATGGATGTGGACTAATTGCGGGGAGGTGAGAAAAGATTCGATCGAATGTTATAGAAATCGAAATTTTGCGATGATAAAAGTTATGGATGGATGTGTGCTTTTCCCTGGCATAACTGTGGAGGCAATTAATTGAAACTTTGTCGTTCTTTTATCAACTTTATAACAACTCGCTATAGTTTTCCTCCTCGCGACGCGGATTGTTGGTTAATTAGGAGAATTGATTCAAATCGAAGGCATTTCACGTAAGGCGAGAAAAATCAACGCTAATTTAGCATTGAAATGTCTAGAACTCAAAATTTTGAAGTTACTGGGGGGCAAAGTCACCCCGGTTAAAGTAAACGCGTAGTCCGAAATTTATGTATGCTTATCTTCTCACCCTCTTACACTGTGGTCGACTTAAACCAAGGGTTGACCAAATAAAATCCACCCGTTTTTACAACACTAACTCGATCAAGCCCGTTTTAATTTTTATTGTTCATTCCAAAGGCTTTAACATTACGTTGCAAAAATTGCGATTTTTTATGGGGGAAAATGAAATTGCTACAATATTCTAAGCACAATTACTTTACACGAATAATAATAACTTTATTCCATAATCGAAGATTTTACTCACTAATTGTTATATTATATATCTGCTTAAAACATAAATAAAAAAAGATATTTATAAATTTTAAAATGGTAAAAAATTACAAATAGATTAGCAATGTTACTTTATATAAAAAAATGTTCAAAGCCTAAGCTATTGAAAAGTCTTGGCACGAATTAAAATACCGTAAAGGCAATTGAATCTTTATTTACAAGATTAAGGTTAACATCCAGTGTAAATCTATATTTTATTAATAAGTTCGTCTCATAGCTATTGTAAACTAAATTTCAACGGCGTCTCGTTAATCCCTCGCCAAAACCCGTAAGACGGCCACATTTCAATATTTATATCCTTATTGTTGCCTCATGCTCTGGGACTTTTGGACCAGCCGCCATTTAACTTTTTAAAGAAATCAGCCGAGGCTGCCCGGTCTCTAAATATTGCAGCAACTTTTTAGCTAAACAAAAAATAGGTATTTTAATCGCAAAGTATAATTTTAAACCCCTAGTCGACAGCTGGCCGATTTTAACGGATGATACATGGGTAGAGACCTGCACGGGCGGCCCGAGGCCCGGAAAAGCCCGGGCCTTAAATTTTTAGGCTTTAAAATTCCGGGCCGGGCCTAATTTATAAATTATAGGCCCGGCCCGGAATAATTTAGAAGAGTCTAAGTAGTCTTTTATTCTGTTTAAAACAATCTATAATATTTCAAAAAATTAATTACAAGTTATTGAATCTGTTAAACACTTATTTATTCATTTCGCGCTTATTCTAATATACAAACAATTAAGTATGGAACAAAA
Organism: Gordius sp. MW1; assembly: GCA_964036665.1. NCBI lineage: Eukaryota > Metazoa > Nematomorpha > Gordioida > Gordea > Gordiidae > Gordius > Gordius sp. MW1. The sequence goes on from OZ038530.1 coordinate 19,973,802, forward strand.
AAAATCTACTGCTAATAGCTGAAAATATTAAAAAGAATTTTATAAAAAAGAAAATCTTAGAGAAAAGAGTGAAGTATGGAAAAGATTATAAGAAAATAAATTTTGTTTTTTGTAAGATTTGCAGGAATGTGTTATCCTATAATTCCTGCTCATCAGGCAATATTTATGTTAGTTTTGATAATGCTTAATATGGAACACCCATCTCCAAAAACATAAATGCTGTAAAGAAGTCCAAGAAAATAAAAATTGGACAATTTCCTATGCAAGCCACTTTTAATAAAACTTACAAATCCTGCAAAAATCAAAAAAGATCTCATATCCTCAATAGCCCAATTTTGTTGAATGGATATGGCATGAAACATCTTCTATGAAGAAAGAGGTAGAGGAAAATGAAGTTGACACCAACACAAAGTTAAAGATCAATGAGAAAAAAAAATTATCGGATTGGTCGAAAGACCACAGTGGGCATTTCCAGCGCTTAGCCCTCTTGTTTGTAAGATTTTTCGACACCTGATTTGCCCTCGAGTGAGAGGTGTTTTTCGTCAGCTGGCCGCATTTATGAAGAGCGGAGAACAAATCTAAAACACGGAAATTTTTGATGCCTGTGTTTTTTGCATCAAAATAGATTTTTATCCCTTTATAATTTTTTTATGTGCGTTTTATTATTTAATAAAAAATTTTACCAAAATTCAGTTTGATTAAGTTTCTGAAATTACCAAAATTCCGGGCCTTGTTTTTAAAGATGCTAAAATACGGGCCCGGGCCGGGCCTATTTTCCCATTTTAATTCCGGGCCCAGGCCGGGCCTTAAAAAAAATTGATTTTGCAGGTCTCTATACATGAGACGCGTTCGAATTACGATTTATTTATTTTTATTTCTAACCCGCTTTTACATTTATATATTTCCCATTTTTATACTTCGCCTTTAATTTTCCTAAATACATCGAACAAACAAAATCGTAATCATGAAAAAGGATTATTGTTTAAAATTAATATAGACAATCTTAAAAATATATTAGCAGCCTTACAGTCTTCTAGATTGAATCCGGGATGAAGCAATGATGAGGTCCGCCTCTCGTCGACCCTCAAATTATCTTCAATCTGATATTTACTAGTTCGGGACATGGTTTAAAAAAATTTCAGATTTTTTCCACAAAATCAAGGTTAAATTTGGTGACGAATTAAATTGGGGACATTAGACAATGTGTGAATGAAATTTTAAGGATCTAATATATACTATGGCAGAAGGTTAAAGATTATCGGAGGGGGGATTAAGCATTCTTGGGAGGAGTAAGGCTTAATATAATTAAATATTCGAAGGGTCGGGGGTGTTCTAACCTCATAGCCCCGCCATATGCTATTAAAGTTTGGCACAGCGAAAGAATATGCCGGTAAATTGACACCACAAGCATCGCTCTTTAGAATGTGCAGTCGGGAAGTCTCTTTGCTTTTACCTAGCTGTTAATTGTTTTTGACGAGCAGTTAAGTGCGCAAAAGCAATTTTTGGAGGTCTCTGACTTTTTTTATCAGAATGTGGTTTAACTTGATTGTGCGAATAAGACTAAGTTCTAGCCTCTTGAAAGTTTTTTTATACATCCAACCCCGACGACATTCAAAACATTATTTATTCTGTTTTTATTCTTTGTCGTCTATCTCAGCCCCCACCTTAGAGAGCGTAATCTTGCTTGATAGTTACTTGCGTTTAAAAATAAGTACTTAAAAGCAGTATATAGGTCTAAGGCCCTGCAAAACGGAATTTCTTCGGCTCAAACCCGGCCCGACTTTTTTAAAATGTAATTTATTTAAATACCCACCCGCACCTTTCATTTAACATAAAAATATTTTGTATCCTCTAAATAGCCTACTCAATAAAGGAATCAGTAAAAAGTTTTAAAAAAATCCTTTAGCTAGATTTTGCCTAGGGCCGAGCCGGGCTCTGGTTAACTAATCAAGCCCGACCCGAGCAAACTTTGCATTTAGGGTGCGATGTAGCAAAATATTTATAAATGTTACAATCAATACTTTATAAACTTTAAATGCTATTTTTTATGAAAGATGGCAAAATAATAATTTATCAACATGGAACCAAATTGAAATTTTCTTCAGCAATTTATGTTAAAAAAGTAGGCAATAAAAGGGCAAAAATTTTAAACTTATATAATCCCACAGGTAAATCAAGAGAGCCATAATTCACAGGCGTCAAGATTTTAAAATAGAAGACAGGCGAAACTAGTGTCAACCTAATTGTGGAAATTGCCAAACTCTAGTAATGTTTTTTAGATTCTTTTTAAGAATACCAGACAGGGTCCTAGTTTTAGAATATCTAATTTGCCTCTTCCCCATATTATAATTTAAATAATTTAAAGGATACGTAATTTGTGATCTTTCCGATAAATATATGCTTGAAGCCTCAATCTCTCTGACATCGGAATAATTTCTTAAATTATATGCTCTACTTTAGAAATCCAATAATCTGGCACACAAAATTTCAGGGTTGCGTGGCGCTAATGCGGCAGCGATAAACAAACTAAATCAATTTCGCAAGAGATTAGTATTAGTTTTATCCGCTGGCATCCCTTATTCTCTCTCTCGGTAGAGCAAGGACGAATTTTGAAACTCTTAAAGCGACATTGAGATTATAATATTTTTATTCGCAATTTATGGGTTTAACAGGCATTCGATTAGGCGAGGTGGTTGAAAAGTTTAATCAATTAATTAATAGGTCCCAGCCAAAAAAGATTTATCAACAAAGACAGCAAAAACCATATTTAACAGAGAAAATTCTAACCCTTATAAACCGCATCTATATAGTAAATATTGGTTTAAATTTGTTAAAGAACAAAGCTGTCTGCTAAGCTTTAATTATAAATAACTCAGACCTAACATGACGCTTGCCTGTTTATTTGGTATCTGCCTGATATAATATTGACGTACCATTTTATTTTGAAACGAAAGTATTTTCGCGAAGTTAAAATAACATTGATCAACAAATAGTGGACTTATAAAATCAACCGGCAAATTGTTTGCACAAAGCGGTTAGTGATATTTTACGGTGGACACAAACACATTTTTAGGTTTATCACTCACTAAACGTCAAGTTTTTGAAATATTTGCTATCAAAGTTGCTTCAAACGTCAATAACTGAAAATTAATCGATAAAATTTTAATTGATTAAATTTGATTTACAAATAAAGGGAAGAGTAATCCATTATAATATACCCTAACTCTATTAAATTTTTAATATATATGCAAAATTAACTTATCTCTCGCTATCTTTTTACATTGTCAAATTGCCTCAGACTTAAAGTCGCCGCCCTACCTTCTCTTTCATGTGCGTAGCCAGCAAGAGGATTAGAGGGGGGCAATTATGATTTAGGGAGGGGCAAAATGAACATTTTTTTAAATTTTAGCCATAATTTAAATAAATTTTTGGATATAAGGGGGGGGGGGGGGGAGGGCAGCCGCCTCCCCCTGGCTATGCCCATGTTCTCTTTAACACTCGGAATTAGGTGCGTGTTGTTGAATCGTCAAATGAAGTTTAATAACAAAAAAATTCCCAAAAAAACTATTATAAATGGAATTTGAAGAAATTTAATTTTAGGCAAATAGCTGTGTAAAAAGTAATCTACATATAAATAAAATCACAAACCCGTCATTAGGGAAGCTTGAATTTGGAGCTGGATAGAGCTGAGGTCAGATGCGGGTAGGGGTGGTAAACAAAATTCTACGGTTCTGAACTGGGCATACTGAGACACTTGCTTTATATATTCCATCACGTAAGCTCCCTCGTCGGGTTCATCAAATTCTTCAACCTAAAGTCACGGCCAATATTTGTTTGAAAAAAATGGAGGCAAATTTTTTGATTAAACATTTAAACTCTTTTTTTGTTGATTTAATTATTTAGCACCAGATTGTTCAAGTAGTTTGTTCAGTGTAAATGATATTTTGGGGTTAGATACCCAATTTAAACTATTTCTACACTTAAAACCGATTTATAAATAATCAATTTTAATATTTTAAGGAAAAACGTATACAATAAAAAGGTACAAACTCAATTCAAAACAACCCCGAATTCTATAAATTTCTGCATATTATACCCGCCCTCCGGTCTTTAAAGTTTAATCCCCGCTTAAATTAATTAGTTATGTTAGTAATTATTTAGGGCGACCATAAATTTATAACAAGCAGATGTCCATAGCTGTTTAAGTGAATTCCCAAGCTTTTTGGCCATAATTAACTGTTTATGGTCGAAATAACAGATTACCGAATGTGGTAAAAATAACAAACATCATTGTTTCAATCATGCTCCCACTCGAGATCATAATATGCATATTTTCCCGAAAAATAGTTGATATATAAAAATATTAGATTTTGTAACTTTAGAGCTCTTACACAATGAGAATTACACAATTTCATGGCATAATAAAACTCAAACAAGTTTTAAAAAATGCCCTCTGCATCAAGGCTATCGCTAGTGATCCTAAAGAAATGTCTGAGCAAAAGATAACAATCAAGATTTAGCCCCCGTCTTAATACACGATTCAACTTGAAAGCGCTATATTTTTTTGTCCAAATATGCGATTTACATGCGTGGAATCTATTATGTGAATATGCATCAGTAAGCTTAAGTAAAGGATAAATATTTGTTTTATGAGAAAAACACAGCAAAAATTCAAAAATGGCGTGACGCTCGTTTCGAGACCCAGCTACGTTTTAGCATGCATTTGCTTTTTAAATCTAGATTCAAAGTCGCGTATTAAGACACACACTAAATCCAACATAAGCTACGAGATAATTTAGCCGCTACCATAATTATAAGGGTCATCATAAGTATAATGGCAAAATTCATTTACACATAATAAAATAATAAATATTTAATAAAAAAATGAAGAAAGTCTATGAAAAAAACTTACCAAAAAATCTAAAGTTCCTCCGGGGATGGGTCTACCACCCAAGTTTGTTTCGACTTTGTAAGTTCCAACCCTTTCAAAATTTAAAAAAACGGTAAAACTATCGTCTGCGTTATCGACCACGTCGACAGCCTCACCCACGACCACGGGCGGGGCGGTGATGTCATATCGAACGGCCAAACACGTGACCGCGGGAACCGGTGATTGGCCGGTGCCGCCGAGAGGGCGAGCATCTACTTTAAAGCATTGTTCCCGACGCGGATTTATTCGGATGGGTGAAGTGGGTGGAAAATTAGCTAAATTAGCGAAAGTGGAAAAAATTAATTTAAAAGTGAAAATTAGAAGAATTAGATAGTTGGATTCATAGACTAAATAGACTGCTCATGCCATATGGTAAATTGTGTGTCAAATTTTCCTCCATTTTGAAGACAACAACTCGTCCATTTCAACCATATCAATTTTCTCTATAACGGTCAATTTACCTTCCTCACTAGTCTATAAATTTGAGCAAACGTCAATAAATTAATTTATAGATGGCGCTATATTATTAAACAAACTTTAATCACATTTTTACATATATAATGTTTATGCATTGTGTAAATGATATTTATTTTAGAATGCTATTTTGATATCTACCCAATTCATTATTTTTTTATTTACCTTTTAAAGATTATTTATTTTACAAAAATTACTTCTATCTACATAATCACTATTTTAACATGTTATCATCAAAATGGTAGGAAAAGGGTACACATTTTGTGCCTTGGTGGGTTGGATTTTTGGTCTGTTTATGTTTAGTCGACTAAAACCAAAGGTCGACCAAACAAAACCTAGCCGTTTTTACGTCACGAGGTGTGTGTTACCTAAAATGATGGCTTTCGTGGCGTCACCCAAGACTTGGGCATTAACGGTGAAGGGTGTGTTGGGGACCAATTGACCGTCGTACAGCACTTTAACGCTGTGGGGGCCGGCGGAATGAGGGGTGTACGTGTATTGATAAACGCCACGACCCTCGTCATTCCCAAAATGCTGGTCTCGTTTCTCTCTCAAATAGCCGGGCAAAAGTCTACCTTGCGGATCCTACGACCCAAGTAATAGAGATCGTATTAATGTAATCATATAAGTATCGTTTTAAACCATTAAATGATTATATTATTCCAGCCTTAATGTGCTGTGATTTTTTATAATATCTTAGGACTGGTATTTATAAGTTGATGTTAAGAATCAAGATGAATTTGGGGTTTTATTTGTTATAAAAAGTTTGTAGAAAAGCTTACGTTGCAATATGGAAGATCCTATATTCAAAATTTCTCGGTTTTAAATCGACCAACAATCTTATAGAATGCTTTTAAAACAGTTCTAACGCCTAAATTCAACAACAAACTCTTAGAAGGATTTTGGTCGGCAGTATGTTAGATTCATATGAAGGGGCATACCATGAATCTTAAAAGAATAATCATAAAGCTGATGCAGCGTCTAAAATTTATTAACACGATTATTTATAATTTATAAAATCAAAAAAAATTATGTTTTGAAACGTATAATTATTTTTGAGCAATATTAAAAGGTAAGTTAATTCACAAGCAATGATATACTAGCTTTTATTTAACATTGAATTTAACTCATTAAAATCTCTAAAAACACTTAATTTATCACTTCAAGAGGTATCATTGTTCTGGAACATGCATCAATTGTATAGCTAAAACTATGACATTTAAGTATCTCTTAATGTGACGATTCATAAAAGCCCCAAAACATTATTGAAGCTTAGGATTAACCTCGGTTATCACGTCTAGAACGGCTCGGCCGGCGTCACGTGTATCGATGATCACGTGGCTCGGCAAGCTGGCCAGCAGAGATTTATCCCCGGTCCCGGGCCCACAAACTACGACCGCGCTCGCGTCCACGGGCGGTAACGGGGTGAAGGTGAGAGGGGGTAAGGTGGGTATCGCTTCACCCCCAAATTTAGCCTCCAAGGTGAATTCAGGCCGATCTGTGGGGTGAGCGGGAATAGGGGGCGTTACCCAAACTCTGTAGATCCGGGGAGAACCCTGAAAAAGTAATTGTTTATTTTTATTTATTTTTAATCGTTAGCAGTTTATTTACTTAAAAATTGGGTAATTTGGCAATAATATGAAATAAAAACTTTTAACATATAAAAAATGCAACAATTAGTATATTTTAAGCTTGAAAGAAATCGAAAATAAATTCAAGAAAATATATGATGATGATAATAATACAAGAAAAACATGCACGTCAAAACGAAAGATTTTGAAAGTAGCATAAAGTCGTTGAATTGTGATTTTGGTGTTGGCCGACTCAACAAAAACAGGTCAAAGGTTTTTGACGTGTTTTTGTTAGTCGACCTCTCTAAGCTTAATTAAAATTTTGGTATGTTTTTGTTAAGTCGTCCGTTAGTTTTTTTTGAACCAAATGTAAACAAAGTTCGAACACTATCTTAATATACCAATCGCAGTAAAAGTGCGGTAATAACAGTCATGCTAATATTAGGAAATGAGTAATGATAAAAAACATAGGCAGGTTAAAGAGTATTTCGCCCTCAATACACTAGGTAAGGATTATTTAAAAACTATAAAAATGTTAAGTGTAAAATAATCTGCTCAAGCTTAGTATATTTTTAGCCAAAAAACTCAGGGGCTCAAAAGACAATATGAATGCCTTAACCTTTTCGCCCCTATGTACCTGAGGAGTGAGACCTTCATCGCCGGGGGGTGGGGGAGAATGGGGTGGAGAATAATGACCGGTGCGAGACACCGTAGCAAAATTGGGGCTAGCCCCGTTCATGGTTAAATCTGATATGTTGCTATATTCTTCGGTCACTCTACTTATCACAGGTTGTTCAGGGCACAATTTCCCTAATTAAACGGATTACAATTTTTTTTGATTTTTAAAATACGGAGATAATTGTTAATTTTCATTTATCACCCAAAAAATTACCAGTTTTAGCGTCTTTCAAAATAACTTCTAAAGTTCCATTGCCGGCCCGAGATGCGTCCACTACGAACTTGGTGGGTATGCCCGACCTAAAATTTTTGGTTTTTAGTCCATCTCCCCACACCATTATCTTGTCCACGTCCACAATATCGTAGATAGTAGCCATAAAGGGCGATCCTTTAAAGTAATAAAAATTAAAGAATTTTTTAAAGAATCATTTAATTTCAATAGATAAACTAAATAAACCATGCTGAACTAAAGCGAAAATTATTATTAAGACTGAATGAAATTGTTTCTTAAATAGAATAATAATCAAAATTCTCAATTTTTCCATGTTTTATATATCACTAAAAGATGGGCGGTATCAATCAAGAAAAGCTTATAATGTTAGGAGAGGAGGAGTTTTACATTTTTACCATAAATAAAAAGTTAAACAACAAACGTCAGGACATTTTTCGTAGCTAGGAGCCTTTTTTAAGTATTTAGAAAGACGTTCTCCGCCTTATGATTCCTAACCATTTTTATTAAAACAATGACTTGATATTCCTATGGCCAAATACAATTCTAAATCGCTTGCGGATTCATGGCAACTTTTGAAAGATTCTCTCAATGCCTTTATAAAGGAATAGTTTACTTTTGCAATTTGAGGCATTTCGTTTTATATATTATTGACATTTTCTGATTTTCAACAATAAACATTAATTGAAAAGATTTTTAAACGCGCGATGCAGGTTTAAAGTTTCATCACTTATACAAACCAACTTGATTCTATTTGTATCACATACCCGTTATGGGGACGTCTTGAAATTTAACCATTATATCGTAGTCCCCAGGTTCCGTGGGAAAATATTCCACCGAACAAGTTCCGTCGCGATTGTCTCTGCACGACATTTTGGCTTCGGACGGACCTTCTATGGTCAAGCCCAACCCCCCTAAACCAGCCTTTCTAGTGTCGACCAAAAATTTGCAAGGTTGATTAAGGTATCCTTTGGAAAGGCCTGGCCCCGTAGCTTTCACCTAAAATTTTGAAGATAAATAAGTTAGTCCATAATATGTAAAAGCGCATGGGCGTAGCCAGGGGGTGGCAGTTGCCCCCCTCTAAATCCAAAATTTAATATAATTATGGCTAAAATTACTAAAGATTGTTATTTTGCCCTCCCTGAATGATTATTGCCCCCCCCCCTCTAAATCCAATTCTGGTTACTCCATTGAAAAAACGTATATAATATTTTTGCCTCGGCCTGAGGTTATACAAATTAATTTTAGAGAGCGGTCACTAATTTTATTAGTTAAATTTGTTACATTTATTTTTAGGCGATGGCACCATAACTTTGTAGTTTTTCATTATAAATCAACAAGTTGGACAATAAACGACTATTTTTCGTCAAAAGTGAGTCCATAAATTGCATGTCAAGTAATACCCAGAGTTACAAAATTTAAAACAATGTGTCCAAATGTAGTGCTTTGAATGGTATTGTTTAAAAGAAAGTTTGTATGACAAGACTAGTATATTAACCAATATTAAAGGTTTTCACGTTTAATTTTTTACATTATTATAATTGTTGAGGCACACCACTAGAAGTCATTTCTAAATTATTCTCATAAATATTTTATTTATATGCGCTCAACAGTGATTATTTCAATATTCCAACACCTCCCCTCAAGCCACATTCAACCCATGGGGGTGTAAATAATCTCCCTGCTTACCTTTATATCTTGATTAGCGGTAGTTGAATTTTATGGCTTTTACATAAGAGCGAACTTAATTTAAACGTATAAAAATTCTTTTTTTCCCCGACCCTTTAATGAGAAGCTTATATTAAGGAATAGGAACGATTAATTTGTCAGGGTTCTAAGAATGTCGACCTTCAACCAGAAATATAACAAAAGTCACTTATTATAACCCTAATAGGCTTTTTATTGCAACTTTTGTAAAAATATTTCATAAATGCCATGCCATTTAAGCAATAGGTAATTATTTTGAAGTATTTTAAATTTAATTATAAACGTGTCCAATTGGTTAAATAGCACATCATGAGCTAACATATCGATTAGTTTTAGTGTTAGTTTTAGATAATGAGGATTTACTTTGGATGGATCACACCCATTTTTAGCGACGATCTCGTACGGTTTGGCAAACAAAGGTACGCCGTCGTAGCTGATATCAACTTTGTAAAGTCCTGCCCATCAAAAAACCACCGTAACTTATTATTTAAAATATATTTCAAGTATTTTATTGACTAAACAGGCAACAAAAAGCACTTGATGAAACAACCTAGAAGCTCGTAATTTTATCGTAAAATTAAACCGTGTAACCAGACGAAACTTGCATGACTACCATGGGGCATAAGCATTTACTTCACGATTAGTCATCATTGAAAACAAAACTTAAAACTCATAGGGAGCCTTTGGTCTATTTATGCGACCAAGAAAACGAGACCAAAAAATCGTTGGTTAGTTGATGTTAAGTCAGCAAAGGTCGACCAAACAAAACCCAGCCGTTGTAATAACACTAGTTAGTGCATACAATAATGGGGCCTGGTTAACATTCAAATTTTATCCTTATGATCATTAATACAATACGTATACACAAGGTAAATAGAAGTAAAATATATCATCGATAACGTATATAAACAGATGTTGTATAACATTACACACACCTTCTTCTTTAGGATTAAAGTAAACTATGTAAGTGCCGTCCTGCTTATTTTCGACGTACGCGTCAGTATAGATGTGAGTGGCGTATTCCACGACGCATTTAACATTGCCCGTGCCTGCCCGTTTTTCAATTAAGGACGCGTCTATCACTATTTCGGAGGCTGACCCAATCAAGACATCTACAGAGTAAATTAATAAAAGTTAAGTCCGCAAAAACTAAATTTCCACATTAAAATACAAATTTTTTTTAATTTATTAGAGATTGATCCAAATATGTGGGTTTAAAGATCTATTAATTTTCTTTTAAATCATGCTACTTTTTTTAAACTGTTTTCGATAATTTTAAATCGAATATATGCGTTTTACAAGCATAAAGGCTACTAAAATATAGGTAGGTTTAAAAAGGAAAGGTTTTATTTTTTTTAAGTTCACCATTAAATTCTTCCCCTATCGGATTTAGGTACAACACTCCTATAAGTTAAAATCTATAAAATATCGGTTTATTACTTGATTCTAATTCGTTGATTTTGATTAGGGAAGGGTTGACCGATGGTTCCACATTAATCTGTAAAATTATAAGATATAAATGTTACCAAAGATCGAATCAATTTAATAAAATTTATTTTGCATGTACTTAAATATTACCCATTTAATTGCCAAGCCTCAATATTTATTCAATTAACTTTTCACATATTTATATATATCCCAATATTTTAACGTCAAATTAAAAAATATATCATTAGTCCTCACCTCGATTGCCTATTAACTTTTTATATCAAAACCTTCAACCCATAAAAAACCAAAAAATGAAAAAATTTATCTTATTGATATCCATTTAAATAAGTATTTCTAAAATTAAGCGGTCATTAAATTCGAAATCTACATTAAAAAGCACATAAAAAAATAAAATTTAGAAGATAAACAAAACTCTAAATTCGAGGTTACTTCCAGAGGCTTTTCCAATACTTCTCGGTCTCCGAAATAGACTTGAGCCGTGTGCAAGCCACGAGTGCTAGCTAAAAATTCTACTTTGTAAACACCGGGCTTACCCGACACTTCTTTCAAATCGGCCAAAACGGATTTTTGATTAGCATCCAAAACGACCACTTTTATGTCACCTAAACAGCCAAAAAATACCATGCGATTATAATTATTTAGAAAGTTAATTTTTTGTGATTGACAAATTTATACTCATGTATCGCTCGCTAATATAGGTTTAAAATTTTAATTAGCACGTTTGTAGTCAAAATCATTTATCGACACGTTAGAAACATTAAAATCAAATTTACATTTTATAGACTATTGTGTTTAATACATTTATTTTCACCTTTTATAACCACAAAATAACCCAAAAATTATTTTATTACTGACGGACACCAGCTATAATTTTGATGCACCTCAAAAATGAGGCAAATAGCCCATATAATAATATAAGAGCTTGTACATTGTTCGCATTTTTAAGCAAAATTTAATAAGGATTTTGTTTAGATGATTCCGGCGACAATAACAATTCTGATTAGGAAAACCCCAAATCAAGGTAAATTTTTTCAATATTTTACAAACTAAAAGTATGTAGAAGTTGATAATAATCGGCAATTATATCTAAGTATTATGGATAATACTAAATGGTAATATTAGTGTACCGGTTCCGGCTAAGGAAGCGTCTATCGTAAATTCGCAAACTTGACCCAATTGAGCGCAACACGTTTTAATGCATTGACCATGAATTATGACCTTTTCGGGGTGACATGGAGGTCGCACTTGAATCTTATTTAGAAAAAGTATATTATTATAGGCAACGGTCATCATTAATTTGCAGCGAATTATTTAGCTAGTTTCGCAATTATCTTTTATAAAGCCACAACCTAGACAAGTTGTCAAAAGAAATTTATATATAAAGGTATTCAGTTGGGCACAAAAAACGGAATTTGAGCTCAAGCGAGGTCGAAAAAATTAAAGTCAACCAGCGGTGATTAGCTAGTCTATATGCGAAATAAAAATAAAAGTCTTTTAGAGAAAGTCCACAACCATTAGAAACCCGTATAAGTTCCTGCAGAAATTATTAAAAAGCCAAGTTGGACAGGACGGATGGACATCCAAAAGTGGGCCCATAAATTGCATAGCAATTAATAAATGTTGTTCATAAGTGATAAGGTTGGATTGTACGAAATAAAAAAAGTGGAGTTGAAATAAAACTAAGATAAAATTACGCGTGAAAAGCCACGCCAAATGAAAAAAACGGTGACTTTAATAAAAATGGCAACATAAATTATCACAAAATATCTTTTGATAACCACATTAAGAATTAAAGGCCATTTTATATCATACCTTCCATGGACTTTTAGGAAGGGCAGTGCCGCAATGAGAAATCCATAGGACGTGTTTGCCGACACCATTTGGTACATATGTGCACTTGTAAACGCGGTCAGCGAGGTCTGGGCCAGTGTATCTTTCCACCTTAACGGGCACTAATTCGTATTTCGGGTCCAAGAGAGTGACTTCTGGTGACGTAAAATTAATGGACTTGTTGTAGGGTGAAGAAGCACCAACGATGGCTTGAGTAGTATCAATGTAAAATTCGTTGACTTGGTCCAAGGCAATTTTCGAGCCATCCAACCCGTCGCCGTACACTTTAACCTAAGACGTGAGAATAAAGCGTCTTTCGTTTTAGGGTGCTTTATCAATCAAAAAAATTACCCAATATTGGGCTTAGAATGATGGAAAGGGTTCGACAATTTCAAAATGTAACTAACCTTAAATTAAATAACTTTCTGCGCCCTTTGAAGATATTCAAATATAATTAACCATATGTTAAACCATTTCGTGGAGGTATTTAGTCTTTAACTCATATATCCCGTTGTCAATTTATGAAAATTTCAACTTTTGATTAAAAACCCCAAACGACCAATATGGACACCTACGAGAAAATGATAATTAAGACATTAAAGATACTTTTATTTTTAGCAAAAATTATTCTGTTTGAATTTCTACGTGTATATTGACGTTATTTTATAGTTTTGGATAAACAGAAAAAAATACAAGGAAAACGTGAGAAAGATTTTTTGCGGGATAATTAATAATTTAGAGGCTCCTTAATTTTAAGTTTCAAATGTAGGTTTACCTAAAGCCTATATCCAACTGACCTCCTGTTTTCCAACTTGTAGGGCTGGTTTTATTAAGCCTTTAATTATGTACGTCATTTACGCTTAGTCCTTTATTTATTTAACACCCCCACCCCCCCCCCCCCCCCGTAAACAAATTTTTCCATACAAGTGCATTAAAACTAATTCATTATACATGATTATAAATGGTATAAAGTCGCAAATTTATCAAATTAATCGTCAACACTATAATCGAAACGTGAGACAAAATTTTTTTGTTTTAACCCTATCTGGGTGAAAGCCTTCGATCGAATCAGCAATTTCGGCCATGAAAGGACTGCCTGGAATATCTTGGCCGTCGCACAGTATACGAACCCCATATTCTCCTGCCACGTGCGGTATGTAACTAACTTCGGCAGATCCATCTCCATTATCCACACACTCTATTTTGGTTTGGGACGGTCCTTCTATGGCAAATTCTGCGTTAATAAATAAAGAAGCAATGTTAAAAATCGTCATTTTTGAAGTTCCTTAAAGCAGAATTTTGCTTAAAAACTCATTGTTAATTTCATAGACGATAGGTATTCTTCTATAGTCTAGAATAAAAATGATTGTCGCATTTTAGCAGATAACATTAAAGTACAATAATTCAATTTTAGTACAGCATAATTTTTAAACAGTATCTGTTTGCATTTTATGGACGACTTTTTTTGGAAAGGAGTTAGACAGTTGGATTTAGAGCGTTTAGTTAGTTGATAGAATCCTTGGTATTGAAATTTTCCAAATGCAGAGGCAACTAAACTAAGAAACTTAATAAATGCAATTCTTAGCTAAAAATTTTTTACAACATTTAAAAAACTGTTGAAGCGGCAACGCTTTTCTGTTTAGATATAACTGTAATATTCACAAAAACTTTGTTTCAAGATTTTTAAATAAAACGAGTTTAAACAAATGGTAGCGACCCCATTTTGACAAAACGGAGATAAATAAACGAAACCTTTAATAGGAGAATCCCAAAGTTATACCTGAACCTAGTGCCGTAAAAACGGCTGGGTTGCGTTTGGTCGACCTTTGATTTCAGTCGACTAAACATACTTGTTTAGTCGACATCTAAGCTTAGTCGAAATATGAAAAACAGACCAGAATCGACCGTTAGTTTTAGTTGAACCAAAGATCGGCCAAACAAAACCCTACCGTTTTTACAACACTACCCACATGATGGCTAACAGTTAGGGGCTTATTAGATATTATAAACGCACATTGCAGATGGCCATTAAAAATCTGAGTTCAAAAATCGTTAAAACATAAAAGACTAAGTATTATGAGCCCATTTCTCGCACAAAATGCGTTTATTTTTAACCTAATCTAAAAATAAAATTTGATACAAAAAAACTAACCACACAACTAAGTAGTTATTAGCTAGTCACATTTATCATAACAAAAGTAATTAGTCAATAACCATTTCACATGATAAACAAACTCTTTACTAAAAACTGTTTTGATTAACAAATTTTTGTGTGATTTCAACTCCACTTTTATTCTAATTTTCTGAAGATGGCTTCCACAGCTCGAAATATCAAGTCTCATTTCCCTCAAATCATTTTATCAATCCAACTTTATCACTTATAAACAACAATTAGAATTACGAATGATCAACAGTAAATAATAATTAAATTTATACAAAATGCATGGCGCAAACATAATCTTTTTCAAGGCAACTTTTAGCAGTAGTTACCTAGAGCACCCGTCTCTCCATTGGTTTCTACGCTGAAATTAGCGCTGCTTCCAGCCAAACCCTCTTCGAGACCGGGTCCGAACGCCTTAATCCTAGATTCTTTGTACTTCATAACGTCAACCTTAATGATAAAAAAGGCAAAATATGAAAAAGAGGATTGAAAAATGTTCTATTCATTTTTAAGAATTTATGATACTTTGCAATACTTTTAATTAAGTTAAAAAAGCTCTTATTTTTTATTTAAAAGCTTTAATTTAATCCTAATGGACCTATGCCAAAAATTATTTAGTTCTTCCAGAACTTGCCCGAAAGTAACATTAGTTTGCCGTTCTCAGATTGAGATAGATTCCGTTTAGAGCGTTTCCATAAAATGCTGATACAACAGATTGATGAACAGCTCATTTTTGCGTTAAAATTTATTAAATACCCCAGACCACCATTTTTGGTGAGGTTTTTTAATATCCACACTTGTTCAGGGGAAAAAATTGCAAAATTTATGGAAGAAAGTATAATGAGAACGTTAAGGGATTATATTTCCATACGTAAGTTTAACCTTTAATCATACACCGAAATGAACAGGGTTGAGCTCATTAATCAATACCCTCAAACACGGCAGCCCACCCACACCCTTTCGTAATAATTATCAGCAGGTCGCCAGTCTATTATATATTATTGGTCTGTGATGCTGTTTTAAAAACGGATGGGTTTTGTTTGGTCGACGTTTGATTTTACTCATCTAAACATAACCAGACCAGGTCTGTTTTTCTTAGTCAACCTCTGGCTGGGCGTAGCCGAAATTTAAAAAACAGGCCATAGTCTTCCGTTTGTCTTAGTTGAACCAAATGTCGACCAAACAAAACCCAGCCCTTTTTACAACACTAATCTATGAGCGTATCCTAACAACTAGGGCTCTTTGAATATTGACCACCCGTTCTGAATTTCGAAGCTTAAGGATGAGGCAAATGACACAACACAATAATTTTAATGGGGTAATTTAAAGTCTTGTTTGGCCACGAGGTTGGGTCAAAATCTTACCTCGATGCTAGATTGCCTATTCTAAGCAAAAGCAAATTTAACGAGCCTTTTTCTATCTCAAAAGGACTTCATAAACCTTACTCACTAGGCTTGAAAAATGATAAAAGCAATATATAGATTTTAAAAATGTACTAGCTAGTAGAATTAAGTTCTATCCCAAACTTTCAGCAATTTGTAATGAATAAAAATAAATTCCTACGTAAAAAGGTGTTTTAGGGATGGGGGTATCTTCGCAGCTAATTTCGATAGAATACTTCCCTTCTACCGAGGGAGTATATTGGTATTTAACGTCAGAAACTTTAACTGGCCCAGCTCCGCGGCTAGTAGCCGGAGAAATATGATGAAGGGTTCCGTTGGCTATAGGTTTGACTTCCGTACTAGAAATCAATTTGCAAGGCTCTTCTGCCCTACCTATAAAACAGGTTATAATCAATTAAATAGTTTACTATTTATAGTGAAATGAATGAACGATTTTTTTGTAACCTTAAAAGTTTTTCTAATATTTAAACTCGTTTAAACATATTATTAGGGTATGTTTACAATTAATTAAATTAAGTGCATAGCAATTAATAAACCCGATGTACGAGTGCAACATATTTATCTACTAGAAGTTGCTTCTTCTGGATGGGGGTTTATTATTTAGTTTGCGGCATCGTACATCGAGCATTGAAAAAAACTTAAAAAAGGGAAGGGGGAGGGCAGTCAAAATTAGTATAATTAACAATTTTATTAAAGCCAAAAAGACTCAATTTAGGGAAATTCATGCCGAAAAATTCAATTCAATACCACTAATAGGGGAAAGTGCGAATCATTTGTGCGTGCACAAATGAAACCAAACAAGCCTTAAAATCATAAACTCTCCCAAACAAACACTAGAAGAAAATAGTAAATAACATTCATATATAAGGAAAAGTCTGAACCTTACAATTAGCATAAACATTAAAACGAAAACAAATGTGGTTATAACTAACTAGGTTCCAAAAAGTGTAAATAAAATCGCAAAAAAGGCCATAATTTTTACTTGGGCTTATGACGCGAGCCGATAAAGTTGCTACTGCAACGGGTTCGGGCAAATGCAGGGTAAAATCAACTATGTCTCGCGCTCTAATTCCTTTGGCTTGTACGCCTCGTCCGGTCACATACATTTTAGACACGTCCACTCCTATCGCAATCATATTATAATGCTGAAAAATTACTACGCTGTTAATCAGGTCTCACTCGAAATCTATAAATTATCAGTAATTACTGAAAAATAGATGCAAAATTGTTTCAAAATATCTTTATCATATCAATTTAAATAGCCCTGATTCGTTGTTTAAAGGTTTGGAGTAGTGTTGTAAAAACGGCTGGTTTTTGTTGGTCGACCAAACATAAACATAACAAAGGTTAAACCAAAAAGCCTTTCGTCTGTTTATGTATGCGACTAAGAAAATTGAGTTTAGTCGACTAAAACCAAAAATCGACCAAACAAAACCCAGCCGTTTTTACAACACTACTTTGAAGAATCAGAACATTCAACATAATCTAAGCTAACCAATGATGACATCAAGTTTTAATATTTCAAGGTAACTAATTTACCTTTTTTATTTTAAGTATACCATTTAATAGTCTTAATGTAATTAAAACAGGCCCTACAAAACTTATGATAATTCAAATTAAAACAGTTTCGCGATTATAAGAGCAAGCAAAACCGTTCAAATACTTAATAATTTTATATTAAATTATTAATTCATTTGAAGTTATAAACATTTTAAAAGCACAAAATATAACACCCAAAAAAATTTAATTAAAACAATAAGGCATTAAGCTACATTTCGGCTATTTATTATGCCTTACTAGTGTTGTAAAAACGGCTGGGTGTTATTTGCCCGGGTTTTGATTTAGTCGACTAAAAATAAAGGTCGACCAAACAAAACCCAATTTTTACAACAGCATTCCTTACCACTATCAACGGTAACATCGAAAGGACTGCCGGGGATGTGTTTGCCTTCAAACGTAACGTGTATTTGGTGTGGGCCAGCCAGAGTCGGGGTATATTCGCATAAATATTCGCCTCCTTGAGTCAAAACAGAACTTTCCCGAATAGTTATCGGTTTCGCTTCATTCTCGCAACTTGCGTGGCAAAGAAAACATTCTAGTCGGCCCTTACCCGCATCTATAACAAAAAATACGTTTTTAGTTTTTGGCGTCATTAAGGTTATAACAGGTGTAGTCAATGTGATTTATAATAAGGGATGTCTTAATTAGAAAAAGTTTTTTTAATGAGTACTGGTTACTTGCAAACAAACAAACAATAATATGTAATTTATACAACAAATGGTATTGATCCTTATATGGAACTCGGGTTTTAGAGATTTTCATCGTAAACTACTGAAGTTAACACAAAATCTTTTGAAATTTTTGATATTATTCAATATGAAGTATCCCTGTGACAAAAATATTCCCCCCTTCTGATTTTTTATTTCTTATATGACCATTAATATAATCAATTTTTTTAAATTGTCAGTTTTGTCATAGTGCTTTTAACTACACTGGATTTTGGGGCAAAGATTTCTGGTCAATATTTATAAACCCGCTATTATTGTTGACTATGAGAAGGGTTAAGATATGCGAAGATAGATAGTAATAAAAATAATAAAAGATAAAAAAAATTAAATTTCCAAAAGCAGTGATACAATAGACGTTTATCGAATATTTAAGGATTACCATATCTTCCAAATACCCTGTAAATATAGTTTTAATCTCACAAATTTTTGGTTAAATATAGTTTTTCCTCAATTAATTTCATCTATGCCCGCTAATAAATATTAAAAAAATGAAGGGCGACGAAGCAATAATATAAATCAATAATAATACCTAACAGTTATATGCTCATAAGGACGAAATTAAAACTAACCTTTGGTGTAAACACGGAATTGGGAGGTGTGCCCAATTTTGGCTTGACCATCTAAGCCCGAACCTTGAGCTACACATTTACTAGCGTCGCCCGTTAATTCTTCCACGTAAACTCGGAAGGGACTTCTAGCCACTTCGCGTCCGGCAAATTTAACATCGACCTAGCAAACAATTTCAGTTTTTTCGTGGTAATTTTTAAATTGTGATTAAAGTAAATTATATCTTATAATTATAGTGGACAAAAGAGAAGCAGGGTTGTGATTTAAAGTTATCGTTCATATTCCATTTTATGTGAATTATTTATTTCAAAAACTGAGATGTGCCCTTGGTTAGACGCAATATTCATCATGTTTGAAAGTTTGGAAAAGTCTGACTCTGACCCAGACAAAACAGTGTTATTTTTACTACTAGCCCAACCTTTAAAATTAGTCGGCTTTCTTAATTGTTTCGAGTAATAATGGTAGAAATAATGGTAAACGAGTACTCCGCAGTAGTAAGTCGCGTTTTGGTAAATTTTTTAGACATGGTAAATTTTTAAATTTGGAACTTTAAAATAGCTGTCTTAAGATTTATTAATTGCTTTTATTAAATTTAAGGTAAAATAATATAGGATTTAATCGCATCCTCGACTTATTTTCAACGCAAAATGCTGGTAATCATAATCATAATCGCATTTATAGGATAATAAAAATTTAAAAGACAGAAATATTGTATAAAAAATTTAAACCCAAACGAATAAATGATGAAAGTAAACTTACGAGGTAAGTGCCTCTGGAAGGAGGTGTATATGTGCAAGTGTAGGTTAGGTTGCGGTCGTCGTTGAATCGGACGTCAACCTACCAACATTAGAAATTTGCAAATTAGGGTAACACATTTTATTTGTCAATTAATATTATAATTAACATGAAATATATAAATAATCCGTGAATGTTTAAAAGTTCGGTGTATTATGCAGGTTGGTGTTGTAAAAACGGCTGGATTTTGTTTGGTCGACCTTAAAAATCAACGGATTTTTGGTCTGTTTTCCTTAGTCGACCCCTAGGCCCAGTCGAAATTTGAAAAACAGACCAGAATCGTAGTCTTAGTAAAACCAAAGGAGGTCGACCAAACAAATCTCAGCCCTTTTTACAACACTAATGCAGGTATTGGAGGACATGGCACGACAAGACAGATTTGGTAAAAGGAGGAAGATGTTGGCTTAAAACTTGGGGTCAAACGATAAATTTTTTGAAATTTTAGCCATAATTTTAATACATTTCAACAAATTTTTGAATTTAGAGGGGGCAGCCGCCCCTTACTGCCCCCCCCCTTGGCTAAATTAAAATATTCCAACACCTAAGGTTTTAAAGTGTCAAGTTATAAATGATTTGTGATCTCGAACCATAGGAATTCTCTTTTGTCATTAATCAGCGAAATGACATTTTTTCCATTTTTGATCAGTTGCCCGTTAAATAAATTATATTTTTAATCAAAGATTTTAGTGTATAATCTGATTTAGATACAAATCAATCAAGAGTCAACGCTAATGGTTTGCAGCAATATACATGTAAAACCCCATAATTAGACAAAGTATTCACGTAATCGCCAACATATTAATCACAAGAAGTCAAAAAATAAGTAATAATGGTGAGTGTGTTCGAAAAGATAAAATAAATTTGATGTTATATCTAAGATCCATAGGGGTCCAAATAAAATACTTTCTAAAAATTAATTTTAATAGCATCCCTAAATGAATTATATCTTTATAAAGACATCACAAGTGAAACGTGTCTATCTCCTTTCAAAAGGGATTCTGTTATAAATCTTAAATTTTGGCAATTCATAGCCAAAGGATGTGCACACAACTTCTTAGAACTTTTGAAAAATAATAGAAGGAATCTGTGCCGCAACTCGGACCTACAAAAACACCCTTCATACATAGGCAAGTTTTTTGTATTTCCTCTAAAGTCTACGGCTTGATCTCAAGTAATTTTTTCCAATATTCCTTTTAATTTTAAAAACACCAACATTTCAGATGCTTAAAAGCAGCGCCCTTTAGCAAATTTAAGTTAAGAAAATAGACTAAACATTAATTATTCCATAGTCTTAATACATGCCTTAATGCAGAAACTATGAAATATCAACAATCTAGGTGAAAAAGTTAACAGCACTTGCGGGAACCTTACTTCCCTAATATAAATGTAAATTGCCAAAGCCTAAACTCATTACGTAATAAAAGCTAATTCTAATGTTAAATTAGTCAACGTCAAACAACCAAAATTCCTTCATGAAAATCCACCTAGTCCAGTTCGAACAATAAACTCATTAAAAGCGCTAAGAGAGGTGTAGTTAAAAAACAAAGCCTATCCTAGGCGTAGCTAACCACCTAACTTCAACTTCATTGTAAGTAGTAAGTGAAGTTAATTATAAAATTTGATTGAACATTTTTTCAACAAAAAGTTTTGATCAATCAAGGTTTTGTTTGTTTTAAAAGACACCCAAAAATTCGAAAAGTACACAGGATTTCGGGGTAATCATGAAACGATTAACCTTTTAGAATTGGAATGGTCAACGAAAGGCGTCTCTAGTGTTGTAAAAACGGCTGAGGTTTGTTTGGTCGACTTTAGGTTTTAGTCAACTCAACATAAACAAACCAAATGTTTGACCAAAATTTGGTATATTTATGTGTGGTCTACTAAAATTAAAGGTCGACCGAACAAAACCCAGCCGGTTTTACAACACTAGGTGTCCCCTTCAATTCAATATAGCTGAGAGTCAACCACAAATTTTTAAACTAAATGCCTTCTAAATAAGCTGATAAAAGAACCTCAACATCCCTATATAGTATTACAATATCATAAGCATACTACTAACATTAAATACCCAAGTTAACTATAAAATCACATATGATAGCTGAAATAGAAAACATATGGTATTCTTAATCCTGCTTTATAGTAGTTATTATTGGTAAACAATGCAGCCTACTGTTATAACGAAAGTTTCCTCAAACTATTCTTCACTTCAACTAAGCCCAAATAAAAACCAGACTAAAAATATTTAATTTTTTTTGATTGATTCAAAATTCAACGATATAAGATTCAAAAAACATTATTGAAAACAAATCATGGCACCCAATGTTCACCTCACAGGTCTTAAGTGTCAATTGAAATAATATCGGGTGGCTGACGAAAATCATGAAACTTTTTTTAAAAAACCTTGGTTATTTCACACCCTGATGAAAAGTAATCAAAGATCGATTTAAGAACGTCAACGTGATGTATAGTTTAATGAATGAGTAAAAAACCCTAAATACTATACGAATGAGATATTGCCTCTTTCTCGAGCTATTACTTGATGTTCTGTGTCGTCCATGAAGTTTTTCATACTCGCTTCTACCTGACCACGTCCCGCACTAAACGTTTCGACCGTAAATTTGGCTGGGGTTCCCGCTATCACTCCTAAGGTGTTTATATTTTTATTGAGTGGTTTGGTCAAGGTAACAACAATTTACCTAATTAGCAAGTGTAAAATTTTCAAAATTTTCGATATATAACCAAAACGTTAAAAATAGTAGTCTATAAATAGTGCCCTGTAAACGAATACTATTCGGCCTGAGTATTAAAAACTCTAAGGAAGCCTATAAAACCCTTGAAATTAAATAGGTGTATAACTTCAGTTATCCGACTTCTCTATCACTCCTTCAAAAAAATCATAAAAATCATGAAAATCATCAAGGCCCGAAAATCTTTCAATTACTCATAAAGCCTCACCTAGTAATAACAACCCAAAAGTATTCGTTTAACCGATAATAATAATTCGGGATGGCTTATGCGAAGCTGGATCAGATCAACTACTTTATGATGAATTAAGTACAAACTTTATATACGAGTGGTCATTTATAAAAACCAGTTGGCTATAATATTATCACAGCATTGTCAAGGAAATAAAATAATTAATAACTGCGTATACCGGTAGGCTCGACACCAGGGCCATGCACCCTAACTTTGCTGGGGTTGGTTCGGGGCCTCAGAGGCGCGTTCGGTTTGGGTTTAGCGTTGGGAAATTGCGAAAGATAGGTCATCATACTCAATTCGTCCACGTTGAGGTTCACCATTTCCCTCGGTTTTATGAGCTAACGCGACAAAGGTACTTTATTATTAAAATCCTACTCAAAAAACGACAGGCCCAACAAAAATTTCCACTTTTTGCCTAAGAGTCGATCTTAAAATCCGAAAAAATTGCTAAGGAAATTAAGGTTTTAAAATTGAATCTTTTATGTATTCCAAAATAGTTACTATGGCGATGCAAAATGACATACAGAGAGAGGGCGCGGTTAAAAATTGTATATAGTTTTACAAAATTACTTTTAAAAAGTTGGGTTACATAACCTCAAAGTTTGCTTGGCGGTGGGGGCCCTGAGAAATATGATGTACTTTTGATTTTTGCTTTAGAAAAGTTTAAAAAATTGCTGCAAATCCACAGACTAGGCAAAAAGGGCTCACCATAAAGGAATACAAATGATTAATATTGCATGACGTAAATAAGGGTCATATAAAAAATTTAAAAATGTGAGGAATCAAGATAAAGTTCCCATTTCCCTTGAACCCCTACGTAAACGTAGTGTTGTAAAAACGGTTGATTGGCGCTTTAGTCGACTAACAGACCAACGTTTTCCTCTAAGCTTAGTCGAAATTTGAAAAACAGGCTAGAGTCGACCGTCTGCCTTAGTAAAACCAACGGTCGACCAAGCAATAACCCAGCCGTTTAGTGTTTTTAACAAATTCCCCAGGAAAAAGCCCTGATTCGATAAGAAAAAACGTTTGGGATTAATCGGGCCTCATTTTATAAGCTCAAACATTATCGTTTATTTAGTTTTCAAAAAATGAGCAATTTTGGAGGCTAATTAAAAGGGAGGGGCCACAAACCTGGGGCACGGAGAGCCATTCTTCGGCTAATTGCATGGCTTCAACGGCATTATCCAAAGCATTCCTAGAGTCATAATCAGGCCAATCCGGGCAAAGTCCTAAACGAAAAAAAGTAATATTATTTATGCCCAAGTTTAAATTGCAAAAATTAACATTACTCAACTAAATATAAAATGGGAAGGTCTTAGTTACTATCACACGATTTTAACCATAATTTACCGATTTTTCTCAATTCTCAAATAAGTTTTAGATTGTTTAAATATTTTTACATAGCTGTTGTTAATTAATTAAGTAAGGGACGATTATAAAAACTAATTAAACGACTAATAATTTTCAAATTTAATTTACTGCTAAACCCAACAGGCAAAAAAATATCCTAGCCCTGGGCGTAGCCAGGGGGGCGGCCGCCCCCCCCCCTAAATGACAAAAAAAATTTCAATGTAAAGACCGTTAAAAATTAGAAAAATTTATGTTTTGCCCCTCCCCCAATCCAAAACCTGGCTACGCCTATGATTCAAGCAATACCTTTCCTTAATAAATTCAATTTCAGAATCAACATTTCTTTATTGCGAATAAAACTATAATTTAAAAGTCACAAAATCAAGGTATAGTAAACAGGATTTAAAGCCGTTTTAAAAGTAAAAAACATAGCACAAATACAAATAACAATTTCAACTAAAAACGATAACGCATGCATTTTTGAAATGACCAGATTACCTATATTTCCGCAATTCTCGTAATGCCAAAAAATAAGTAAAAGAACAATCAAACAAAATAATTAAATGCTCAGTAGAATTTCGTAATTTATTTCCTCCGCATATTCCATGCTAATCTCCTCAATTCCGTCCTTTACCTTTAATAACAAAGGACTAAAAAGGTTAAAGGGAGTGAGAGGGGGGGGGGAAGTGTTCATTAAAAACTGCTCAAAACAGCCACATTTTAGGCACAAACAAAACTTACGTGGCGTAATTTATGTTCAAATAGCACTGCAATACTTAAGCCATAAGCCTATTGAAACTATGTGCAATTTTCTTAAAAAGCTAATATGGAAAATTCTTTCTTTGATCAAAAACCAATAGTCAATTCATTTTTTTAATTAAAATGTAATTATAAATTTAAAATATAATTTTCTGGCTGATAGCTAACGATAGTTTGCCCGGTAGGAAGAGCTTTAGTAAAAAACAATCTTTCACAAAAGCATGAGGATCAAATTTAAAAACTATAGTTAAGGTAATATCAAAAAATAAGTAGTGTCCAGTTTTTAATAAATATCGTATTGTATGTTGAGCGTTTGATTTTGGACATTCCTAAACTCAACCAGTCTAAGGCCAAGTGTGAACTCCGAGAATTATTAAGATGCGTTTACACTTAATATTTCATATAAAACCCATGGGCGTAGCCAGGGGGGCGGATGCCTCTCCCTAAATGGCGAGAGAAAAAAAAATTCAATGCAAAAACGCTTAAAAATTAAAAAATTTACGTTTTGCCCCCCCCCCAATAAAACCTGACTACGCCCATGTAAACACCTAAAGCTTTAAAGCAATGGGTTATTAGTTGCAGGGGCTTAGCCAGGGGGGGGGGCAGGGAGGGGTGGCTGTCCCCCTTTTAATCCTAAATTTTGATAAAAATTTTTAAAATCACGGCTAAAATTTTAAAAAATTATCATTTTCCGCCTTCTTAAATCATTATTGCCCCCTTTATTCCCATTGCTGGCTATGCCCATCATGATTAGTTGTAACTTTTTGGAATTTATTTTAAAAATTCTGCTGCTTACAATCGTGTGAAGATATCTAAACCAATTTTTTTAATGAAATTTACATAGGCGTAGCCAAAAAAATCAGGAAGGGGTATCTGCCCCCCCCCACACCCAAAAATATTAATTGTATTGAGTAAAATTGGTCTAAAAATTATAATTTATATACAAATTACAAAACATCATTTTGGCCGTCCATATAAAAATTGCCAGTTTGCCCCTCCCCCCTTAATAAAATATGCACTCTACTCCTATATGAAACGTTGGGAATCAAATCTTTAAATCACAAAAACTAAAAATACGTATATGTTTAAGGTATTTATTTTACATTATGACCAAATTTCCTCATTTTTAACAAACAAACTGTAAAAAAACATAAAATAAAAGTAAATTTTGTCGTTTTCGACAACAATCACGTGGTTTTTTCTTGGCAAATAATTCGGACTATTTGCAAGGTAATATATGTAAATGTAAAACTAAAAGTGTTGATGCTATTACTTTGAAAATCACAAGTCGTAGTAATACGATAAGTTGTTTTTTTTCGTCCTCGGGCGAGCGAGATCGCGTATAAATTAAAGAAATTAAAGTGGGGGAGGAGCAAAGGCTTTATTAGTGGCAGCAGCAGTGAGATAAGAATGCTTCTTCTGTTCCTCAAGGGCTAAATGGGTCGGGATGGGGTCAATTTTATGGCATGACAAAATTAACATAAACTACAGGACAGGGACAGGGTAGGAGGACACAATACTCTAATCCGCCCCCCCCCTCTTGGTGAGAGTGGGAAAAAGATTAAAAGGCCTGACTAAGGTATATATTTTTTTTTTATTGCATACATTAAATAGATGTATAACGTGGACCTTTGGCTAACAATTTCCTTTTACGCAAAAAAACAATAAAATTTATTTCTTTAGTGGCAGTTTTAAGATATATAAAAGTAAGTATAATAACCCATAAATTGCATAGCAATTAATAAACGTGAAAGACGTGAAAATATTCTAACCCTAACGTGGTTGAGATATGAAAAGGCTGAGTCTTTACATCTATAAAATGTTTATTTTTGTGTTCTGAAATTATCATTTTTAGCCATGGGCGTAGCCAGGGAGGAGCGGCTGCCCCTTTAAATCCAAAATTTCTTTGAAATCTATCAAAACTATGGCTAAAATTTCAAAAAATTATCATTTTGCCCTCCCTAAATCATTATTGCCCCCCCTCTAATTTCAATGCTGACTATGCCCATGTTTACAGGTATACAAGTTTAATTTCGTAAGAATAGATTGATCGAAATACGAAACTAATTGAAAGCTATTTTCGGCAAGCACAATGAATGTTTATATTAAGAACGAAATTTTATTTAACAAAATTAGCGTTTTAATTGCTATTTAACTTAAGCTTGAACTTTTTTTAATACATAATTATTGCAAGGGTCTGTTTGAAATATTTGTTAATTTCTAGCTTAAATTTGCCCAAACCCCCAATTTCACATAATTTAATCTTTCTCACTCATCAAAAATCACCTTTAATCCCCTGCAAAAGTTTCTTTTAACATTGACCCGTAAAACTAGATCAGCATTTCTTACATATATGTGGATGGGACATTGCCGACATCCACCTCGGGGATAAATGCCATCGCACAGGAACGTAGCTGGTTAAGTATCCGTCTTGTAAGTGTAAAATAACTCCCCTAAGATGTATATGGGTCACAACACAACTAGCAAAATTACTCTTTTCACAGGTTAATGTAGGTGTGGTGGGGGGGGCAGGCCTCATAAAAATGGCGAAAGTCCACGCACTTTTACATAAATTGTTGCACACACAGAATGACTTCATAAAAACTCGTACAAACACAATTGACCGGGAGGGGAAGGGGGTAGTGGGGTGTTATAATATTAAAGAACGAAAAAAAAATAAAGAAATATGCAGGGGAAAGCAGGGGACTTGCCTCAGGTCTTTAAGGTCGCGTAGAAAAAATAGGTAAAAGTCGATTATGTAAGGGGTGGGGTGTGTTGGTATGGGGAATTATTAAGTGGTAATCCTGTAAGCTATTACAAGCTACGGAGATGAAAATGATAGGGTGGAGCTTGGGGTACACTAAGCTCGACCATGTGACGAATGACTTTCTCATGACACACTTGGGTATTCACGACCCGAGCCAGAGGCCTTATTATTTCATAAAATTCTGGCCGGGCTTCGGGCGGCCCATGCATGGCTCGAGTTACAGGATAGCAAGAATACAGTATAAAATAGCTAGTTTATTATAAAATTTAGCCGGAACCAAACTCGTAACCGAAATATAAAAGCCATCATTTAGGGCCATACCATAAAAATTTCTAACACACACGTGCAAAAATTAGGGTATCCAGGCTCGTCCTCCTTTAAATGCAAAATTTATTTCGAAAATAACACATTTTTGCCAAAATTTCAGGTAATTTATAACCATTTTTCCCTTCCCCCCCCCCTCGCTTAAATATCATGATTTTTATTAATCCCCCTAGTACATACTTTATAGTACACCCAGTGTTGCAAAAACGGCTGGGTTTTGTTTGGTCGGCCTTTGATCTAATTATATTAGTCGCCTAAAACCAAAGCTACACCAACCCAGCCGTTTTTACAGCTTTAGTACATACCTTACCAATCAAAAATACTTGGATTAAAACTTCTCATGAATAATTTCAGAGGGTTAAAAATACACATCATACATAAGTAAAAACCATACTTAGACATGGGCATAAGGGGGAGGCGGCCCTCTAAATCCAAAAAATCTTTAAAATTTAATACAATTATGGCTAGAATCGTAAGAATGATCATTTTGCCCCTCCCTAAATCATTATCGCCCCCCCCCCTTTAATTCAAACCTAGCCACGCCCATGTACTTTGGCAATGCACGCAGCGTAGCCAGGATTTTCTCAAGGGGGAGGAAAAATTCAAAAAAAATATCGACACTTTTATTTATGTAATGTAAAAAAAATAAACTTCGCGTCCGGATTTGGAAAAGTCTCTTCTCTTCTCAGAGCATTACTAACGAATTTATATATTAGGGCCCGTCTTAATATATGATTCAACTTCATGGCGCCAAATTTTTGTTTGTCTAAATTTGCTATATACATGTCCTGGTATCAACAATTTTAGTTTAGTTACCATATGAATATGCATTAAATAAGCGTAATTAAAGGATAAATATTTGTTTTATGAGCAAAACCACAAAAATAGAACAAAAATGACGTGACGCTCGTATTAAGACACGGCTATATTTTAACATGCATTCGCTTTTTGAATCTAGATTCAAAATCGCGTATTAAGACGCACCCTTAATTAAACCCATTTAAATTATATAATCTAGAATTGTCAATCCGTTTATAAGGATATTGTTTCCCTCTACGTTATCAATCCAAACTCACCGTTTTTATACAACAATATCCATTTAAATTAGTTATGAAAAAAAAAACTAAATTTTGGCCAAGGGGAAGGAAAAGTCCCGCTTTCCGCCCCCTTGGCTACGCGCCTGATATTACTATAATATAGTTAGTAAGATTATACTAAGTTGTATAAGATGAACTTGAAAGCTTAGCAATTTAAGGAGGGGGAGGGGGGAAGCTACCCTAGCTTTAAAAAGCTTTCAAAGACTTTATAGCATATGCCATTATATTGTACATACATAATTCCTATTTAATCCTCCTATCTTCCCCCATATTTAAAATGATTATGATGATGAAAGGGGGTATATATATAATGCGGTGGTGGTTGTAAAAAGGCATACAAAACAACATAACCCCGTCCGCAGCCGCACTTAAGCGTAATTTAAAGCAAAACCATGCGTAATGTTTATGGCTCGGCTAGGGTGAGCTGAGCCCTGGTGGAATGAATCATTGAGTTTAGTAATAAAAATGAGAGAGAGAAAAAGGAAAATTCGTTAATAATACGTACCCAATTTTTAGCGAAAAACATTTAAATATTCACTCGCGCAAAAATTTGATTTTAAGCTTATTTTCGAAATGAGTTTTATAACTAACGTTAAAAAATATAAAAAACTTATTTTAAAGGCAAATGTTATATGATTTTCTATAGGGGTTTAATTCAAAAATAAAATGTATAATGACAACGAAATATTATATTATAAAAGTACGCTTAGTCCAATGTATTGTATTAGCCAATGAAGGTGATATTAACACACCTAGCTACTCATAGATATAAAAATTATATGAATTGGTTTCCCAAGTTAGAAAAGTTAGAGTATACAGCGCTTTTAACCTTTTAATAAAATATTTCACTAGCTATGATTCTTATTTAATTTTCCCAACAAATTCAATAAGTTTAAAAGGAAAGAAAATAATGGGGTGAGATCTTAACTTGGCCATTAATTTTTGCTGGCTAGCATTTCTAAAGTTACAAAAATGCTAATGCTATAATAGCATTTTTTAACATAGAGAAACGAAAAAATAAACAACTGTTTCAAAATTTGCCCAAATAATACCACAGCCGCAAAGTTCATAGTAAGTGAAGCCATAGTTGGGATTTTTAGCTTAGCTCAAAATTATAATCAATAAATTTTCTTTGATATCAAAGGTTTAAAGATTTTTAATGCAATTTAAATGAGCAAAAATTTGTTGGCTAATTGAAAATTTTCAATTATGGTTTTTAACTTCCTATTATTAAACAATTTTATCATATAATTATAATTAAAAGTAATTAGAATTTATAAATTTCGTATGCTAACAAACTTGCATACAAATTTTTGGGTATTAGCAGCATTAAATAAGAGGACACCAAATTTGAGTAAATAAATTAGAGGGGCTGATGTTTACCCACAATAATTGGTACTGGCAGCTAGTAAATATTTATTTAGGATTAAATTATAATATGCCATAATCCCCCAGCAATCAAAAAATTGAGAAAAAGTTATTTATGTAACTAAATAATAAAAAATATTAACACATTTTTTTTGGTACGTTAATTTAAATGATTTAATTTCTAATTCTACCTGAAGCAACTGCATCAACTAGGGCACCAATAGCTTTTCCATCATTCCAATCAGATGTGAAATTAGTGACAGTCAAGTCGGGTATACGACTTTGAATCCAGCTTAATAATTTTTGCTTAGGAGTTGCTTCATGCCCTTTCTTTTTACTACTAGTTTCCACAGTAATTTCATCAACATCCCATGATGGAATTGTAATTGAATAATGCAAAATAAGCATCCAAACAAGTCCAAGAATTAATTTCAAGTTACAGTCTATTATATCTGTACTATCTTAAATAATTATTAAATAAAATAGCTTAAATAAGTATACCTATGTTGACAATTTTAATTCCCTCTTCATTTCCTAAAAAATCTAGACATACTGAAACATTCTCCAATTTTTGTGACCTAAATGTTGGTCTCTTATTGTATTTAAGAATTCTTTTTCCTGATAAAACTTCTATTAGTGATACAAGTCTTAACCCATCCGATAAATCTGTTTCGAGATTCCCAATTTGTTTAGTCGCCACTTTAAGATGTTCATTAACCCATCGTGTGAATGTATTTTGTTGAATTCTCTTCCATCCAGCATCCTCACCAAATTCTCGGTCAGCAGAAGGCATATCAGAAAATGTGCGTAAATATGTATTATCCGAATTTACGGAGCTCATATCGGACGTTGGCAGCTCCTTAATTACAAATCTAATTAAAACGTGCTATCGTGGGTATTAAAAAGCTTAAAAATTTGAAAAACGTAGAAAAATGTGGGTATTGATAAAATGCGTGAAAGGATTATCATATGTGTTTTTCTACACAACTTGATTCATATATAATAAAAGATAAAACAAAACTTTGTTAGCAATTAATATAGGTTACGTTAAATATTCAATCATTTACTCAAGTCAGATTAATTAAATTAATTAATAATTATTTATTCATCTAAGTTATTCATGAAAGTCCAGTTATTTATTTCTTACTTTTTTTAAATTAGTATATTCAATATGAATATTTTATTTAGTACATTCATGTATTTCGCCGATAATATTTCAAAGGTCCAGCGTGAGACGATAACAAAAAGTAAAAGTTACAGCTATATCATAGAAGAAAACGAGAATTGTGCGCATGATAATATCTCGTTAAAAATGCGCACAAAGAAATATTAATTATCAAGTACGATCAGCCAAGCATGATCTGCCAGCGCAGCTGCCATTAGTACGCGTATCATAAAGCGAGAAGAGAGAGATGAGGGGGGGGGGGGGGGGGGGGGGAAAGACGAGTATGGTACACTGCACAGCAATGAAAGACTGCTTATAAGAGACAACCATGACAATATACATATCATCCTACCAATGTTTAAAGTCGCCCTATTAAGATGCTACCTGTGCCTAAAATAAGAGTAAACCATAGAAATTGTTGGATAAGCTTTAAGGGAAAAGATGTGTAAATTAATAATTGTTTAATTATTCAAATTAAGAAAACTTTTAAAATAGTTTTTAAAACAATTGTATAATAACCCATATAATTTAGGGCACTATTTGTGTATGAAATATTTAATTAAGTAGTTGTGTAGTTTGAACGATGAAATTTACCAAAATTTAGGTCATTCAAATTTGTAAAATAATTTATAAATAGCGACCTTAAGTTTAATTAATTGTTTGATTAGGTATCTTTGCAAGGGCGTAACCAGGAGATGGCAGGCCCCTCTATATCCAGAAATTCGTCAAAATTTAATATAATAAGGCCTAAATTTAAAAAGTAGATTTTTGCCCCTCCCTAAAGCATTATTGTCCCCCTCCAGTTCCAATCCTGGCTACGCCCATGGACCTTAGCACTTACATATATATATTAAAATTATATACAACTTTAAATAAGTGCAAAGTTTGTATTTCTAAATTATATTAAAATTAACTTTAAAGAAGATCCAATTAAAATGTTTTAATTTTAGATTAACGTTTTTGTTTCAGTGGCAATTCGTCTTTTACAGATATCACTTTAAAGCATAGATGCAAAAAAGATTCAAACCATGCATGATTTTGAATTTTGATTCATTTTCTTTTTAGTCACGTAATTTATCCTATTTAATACTTCACATGCCCACAATTATCATTGTATTTGATTCATTAAATAATATATATCAAGCAAATATTTGCCTTTTCTAGAATAAATGCCGATTTTAGAAATAATCTGAAAACTATTTTTAATTATTCGTATAATTTAGGGCAGTCTATTAAGTGTCGCTCGTGGTTGAAATTTACTAACACATTTTCTTCTTTGGTGATAGGAACTATAAAAGAGATTAATATTTATTAGCATAGCATTAATAGATTTCTAAGAAATTTAAAAATTTGGAGTTATATCCTTTAATCATTTATACAATTCTTTCAAATGTCAAAGTTCAGCGATGAACATGAATTAAAATATAAAAATCATCTAAGATACGAATAGTTTACCTATTTACCCCAATATTAAAAGTGCATAATAAAGGCCATGATAATCATAAGACATATTCGTAAAAGAATTTTTTTACTATATAGTGTTGTTTATAATACAATTTAACATAATCTTGCTTGCCATAGTTTAATAACACAGGTCTACAAAAAAAATCATCCCGCTATCTAACCTATAATTATGATGGAGAATTTTGCGCTGATTAATAATGTGTTTTTAGTTTTTTTCCAAAACCTCCCGTTTTTAAGATAAACGAGGTTGAAAATGCAAAAATGCCCATTTTACCCCTTCAATAGCCACGAAAATTTTAATTTATATCAAAAAATATTAAATTATTCCTGTAGATTAAAATTTCATCTATACGTCCATTATTTTATTTTTTTTATGTGACCCTTATATTTAAATTTATTTGCGTTTACGTTAACCCCTTCCCCTTATCAAAATTCGTCCCGCTATGTCTGGAAAAAGGAGTACATTAGATTTCATACTACACACGCGCTATTTACTGACACATATCTCTCTCTCTTTCTCCATCCTTCCACTCCCGCCCCCGTAGATTAAAATTTCATCTATACGTCCATTATTTTATTTTTTTTATATCTCCTTATATTTAAATTTATACGCGTTTGCGTAAACCCCTTACTCCTTATCAAAATTCGGACCACGATGTCTGGTAAACGGAGTTCATTAGAGTTCATACTGCGTACGCGATGTTTACTAACACATATCTATCTCCCTTCACCTACTCTCCTCTCTTTCTCGTCCACTCCTGCCCCATCATGTGTGCTTGGATAGATAATTTTTTGATATAAATCAAAAATTTCGTAGCTATTGAGCCTCAAAAAGGGGTAAAATGGGCATTTTTTGCACCTTCAATCTCGTTTATTTAAAAAACGGGCGGTTTTGGGGAAAAAATAAAAACACATTATTAATCAGCGCAAATTTCTCTATCGATTTTTAGGTTAGATAGCGGGATGAAATCACAAGTCAATATTTGTAGAGCTAACTTTAGTAATATTTAAAAGACCTTTAAATTAATCTAAAAAATTTAAGACGTTTTAGGCCTATAATTTGTGATTTATACAAATATAGATTAAAGCAAAATGATTCATTGTAAATTGTTCTCTCATTGAAGTAGCGCAAAAATCAAGCGACTACTTTTAGAAAGTTCTACTCTAATCAAACGATTTTAAATTAAATTCATAAATAAGATTTATAATAGTTTATTTAAATTATGAAATCCTACTCATGTATTAGAATGATTACCAACTCATTAGCAACCATAATTATTTTAATTATATGCTCTATGTTGCGCAATTTTGAAAATCGTGATCTTAATATCACTGCTTATATAAATAACGGAACAAAAATGTTATCGGATGAAATTGCGATCACTGAAAATTCTATAGACTTGGATGAAGCTTATGTCACATCAAATGAGATTAATGCTGAGCTAGATGATAACGGTAAATATATAGAAGAAGTTCTAAATGACACCCTTAATTTATTATTGATTTCTAATATTACCGAACCATATCCAGTATTCAAAGAGGACTTTAGATATACAACTAAACATCAGAGAATTATAAAAAAGGTACTAACTGACATAGAATCATCAACAAATGTTAATTCGACTATGCCCGAGAAAAGCTATCTCAAAATTAGGAAACCAATAAAAAACGCATTATCTAAAAACAATAATATGAAGGGGCCAAGGATTGGAATTCCAAGTAAAGGTCATTTGTTAAATCGAGAAAATTTGATTTCCAAGAAATTAATGGAAAACAACACATGTCGGCCTGCTTGTAACATAAATGCACATTGTGACTCTAGTGATTCTAAAGCCCCAACATGTATATGTAATTATGGATACGATGGTGATGGAGTTGCAGAATGTAGAGGTTTTGTTAAAATTTATTGCAAAAACTGAGCTATGAAGTTTATTTCTTGAAATATTAACCCGATCAGAGACATAAATTTTACGACTCATATTTTTATTGTATAGATTATATGTTAAAATTCATCTTTTTGTTATAAGAAAAAATAGTAAGAAAACTTTATTCGTCTTTAAGATGAGTAAATTTCCATTAGCAAATTTATCTGGTTTGTTTTGGGTTCGGTTATGAGTGCCCATCTCTTTTTCTCGTTTTGAAAGTTGTTCAAAAATGTTTTAAAGTGGTTTTATCAATTGTAGAGATAATATTTGTCTATATTTTTAACGACGTTAATAATAGAGAGACGGTTCTATATACTTTTAAAAATACCTTATGATCAACTAAAAGCTTAAGCATTTTGTTCACATATTAATCAAGCCTCTTAAAGTTTCATTATATTGTCGTTTAGTTGTGTTGTTCCATGTGTGATTAAAATTTTTAATCGTGGTATAATTGCCTTTGCAGAATTATTCTTCCACAAGGATAGGCGAATGATGAAAAACAAAAAAACCAGGCATAAAGTGTTGAAGAGCCTAAAAAGTAAGCATAAGAATACAGCATTTTGGGAGTGGTGGAGGGCGTTAGAGCCCTTCAGGCCATCGGCCCGGTCCAACAAGATTTCGGGCTGGATACATGCAAAAAATTATAAATTAATTGGGCCTGTTAGGTCGGCTGCCCCGAGGCCGACCTGGTCCGAACTAAAACATACTTACCTATAAGGAAAGGGCATGGGGGTCAGGGTAACAGCCATTCCCATTTTTTGAGCCTTTCTAAAGGTATTACATTTTTTCCAATTAGTTTTTAAAGGCCTAATGAATAAATTAAAAATTCTCTGAACTACTTATATTATCTTATTCCGATTTAATATAAAATAAGAAGATGCTTAATACTATATTGATACACAATTTTTATCTTTTATTTCCATACTACCTCTAATTAGATTAAGAAGTTACATGAATAATTTATATTGTTTCGCTAATTAATAATAACTTTGTAGCCGGTCATTTGTGTGAATTGAATGTGTGTCAACCCGATGATACATGCATGGAAACTGGAGCTAAAAGTTTCAGGTGTATTTGCAACCCTACAATTTCAGTCCCAATCAACGGCTGTGTTCCATCTATAAACGTTACTGAAAAAGACAGGCAAAACGCGCGACATTATAAGCATGTAACCGCTGTTTTATTTCTTTTATAATATATTTATAATAGTTGATTCATTTACTTACAGATTTCATATAGTGAGAGCAATCTGCACTATTGACAACGTTTCATTCATGTTAATTTTATAAATTTAAAAGTGTTATAATCAAAGCGCTATGTTTTAAAAAGAACGTCTTTATAATACCTATCGCTTTTTGAGAAGCTTATTAAGTCAAAAAAGCAAAGCCATAATAAAAACTTGACGTATTAAACTACATTTTTCTTGGCAGGAATTACGGAATAAAAAGATTCAGGTTGAAGAGGTGGAGCTATTATCACCCGAATTAATATCACAACTCGAACCGGAGGTTGATGAAACAAACGACTATATGGGTAAGATAAAATTATGTCATTTACCTAAAATTAGAGATCTGCACGGGTGCACTAAACCCGACCCGGACCCGGGGTTGGAAATTTTAAAATGCTTTCGGGTAGGGTTTGGGTTGAAAGTTTTAAACTAAATAGTTTTAGTAATGCTAATAGATTTAACCTGCCTCTTAATCTAATATATAATCCATGGCTATATCAAGACCGGGGGATAAGGTTAAAATCTACTTTAGGTCGGGTCTAGTCGGATTTGAGCTAAAATTAATAAAGCTTTTCGGGTCGGGTTTACACTCGTTTATTTTAAAGATCGAATACTGTAAAATATGTTGGAAGAGTTGTTAAAAAGACTATAGATAGAAGTTAACAAACGTTTGAAGTCTTATGGTCAAAAAAATGACTCAAATATTAGTTGGCCCTCAAACGCCAATTTAAATATGTAAAATAATAAAACGGTTTTTGCATTTAAGGATATATCTTCAATGTTTATAATTGTTGTTCTTGCCTAAGATTTCAAAGTTAGGATCTAAAATAGTGAAACTAAATTGCAGTAGCTTCAAAATTAAATAGGCGGTATAAAAGGCACCTTATATATATTCTCACTAAGGTCAGCTTAAACATCAACAATTTTACCACAAAAATTATTTGAAAAATTGAAGGTACAATTACCTTTTAAAACTTTAATTTAATTAAAAATATGCTGTTTATTTTTAGATGACTTTAGGGTGACCACATCAGGATTCGAAGATTGTCGTATGTGCTCCGGTCCGGGTTCTGAGTGCGTCGTAGCGACTAACCTGACTTTATGCTTGTGCTTCCCGGGCTACGAGGGAAAATATTGCGAGCATAAAAGTAAAGCAACATTTAACCAAGTAAAAATATAAAGCCTTTAAAGTTGCAAATCTAATTTGGTTTTGCTGTAGAACACGACCATTTTTAATTTTGGACAAAAACACATGCTGAAATTTTTTTGCGTACTACGTATGTTAAAGAGCGGTGAGAAAGCGTTAAAGGCACATAGTTGCTCCGACCAAATCCAATTAAATTCTTATTATATAAAGTATATTTTAGACCGTGTGTGCTTTAAGGTATTTATTAAGGTCCCGAATAATATCGAATTACATGAGCATGGCTATGTGAGATAATACACCTTTAAATAAGTCAATGAAGTGATTAAAAAACGTTTGTTTCCATTTTGTGCATTAATATACAAAAAATAAGTTTCAATAATTGGGAGTTAATTAACACTACACACTCTACTAGTTTCGAGTTTCAAATGGATATTAGACGACAAAAAGAGTCTACTCTTTTATGGAGGAACCATAGGCGCAATCACATTAACTATCGTAACGATTCTGTGCATCGTATTTTGTAGAAAATCTTCATCCTCTAAGTAAGATAACGAGGCCTTTCTTATTAATATGAGAAAAAGGGTGTAAGGTCATCAGACTAAAATTTAGCATTTTGTAGATAAGGATTATATTTCTATAACTATTATATTGATTATGTTGATGTAAATAAGATTTTGTTTTCTAAAGTGGAAATAAATTTGCCTATTTGTGATTTTTTATACAAATATTTTGTCATAGTATGTTTTTAAGTATGCTTGTAATTAAAGTGCAATTGATATTTGATAATTTATATAAGCATTAGTATATATATGTAATGTTCTCTTTTAAAAATTCATTTTGGTAAATATGACTAATTTTTTAATACTTAAATAAGGCACTAACTTTGTGTAAAAAACAACATGATAATGATAATATTGCTACACTTTTTATGAAGATCGAAAAAGAGCTCGACCAAAAGACGTTCACAAGAGAAACGACATGGCAGAAAGAAATCCAAATTAATGTTCAAACCAAGTTTACTTTTTGAAAACAAACTCAAAGGGACTTACGAAAGGAGTATATTTGTTAAATTGTTTGGGTTAAAAGAAGGAGCATTAATAACAAAAATACTATAACAAATTTTAATTAAATTACTAAACATAACGAATAGACTAAGCTACTTTTATAAGTGAAGTTCTCTTCGAAAAAAATCATGACAAGCATAAAGCCTTAGTAAATTACAAAACAACTAGCGTTGTAAGGTTTTAACCTATATTAATAAATTAATCAATTAATAAGAAAGTTGGTTTTATCAATAGATTGTGCAGACTCATGCCCAAAATACTAGTGGACAAAATAAAACGGATATGCATGCATGCAGGTACATTTACGGTATTAACTTTTCCGATACTATCATGGGGAGGGAATTTGATGTGCATCTAATCCTAACCCTAACCCTAACCTAAAACGCTGACCTAAAACACTACCCTGAACCTTAACCCATTATAGATCTTGAAACGGTTTCAAGATCTTGAAACCATTTCAAGCGCATGCGCATTGTTAAAATTCGCAGCTATCTGATTGGTCTGTTAAATGCATACGCATGCGCATTATAGATTTTGAAACGGTTTCGAGATCTTAAAACCACTAGGATTTTGTCCACTGGTATTTTGGGAAAATACCGATTGTGCATTTCTAAGTATATTCAACAGACCATTGGTTACAATCGATTTTGAAATTTTATTAAACACGATCAATAAACAAATTCTTTTATAGAATGGATTAAATATTTCTAGATATGTTTAATCAGTTAGTTATATATTGTTTGTGCTTTAATGAACAATAAAAATTATTAGTAAATAAGGAAGAAGACATGGAATCGCTAGTGGGAATGCACAAGACGGGTTCTATGCTAACTTTAGATATGAGTTCCCC
The DNA here is from genome assembly GCA_964036665.1 of Gordius sp. MW1. Taxonomy (NCBI): domain Eukaryota; kingdom Metazoa; phylum Nematomorpha; class Gordioida; order Gordea; family Gordiidae; genus Gordius; species Gordius sp. MW1. The sequence goes on from OZ038530.1 coordinate 20,013,371, forward strand.
TTTTCCCGATTATCATGATTTCTCTTCGGAAAATTCGGTAAACAATCGCAAAAGAGTCGTGGACAGTTTTGCAAGTGAGGACGAAGTCATTGAGTACATAGCCAGGACCCGCGACAAACGTCATATTAATCGTGGAGAGGACAAATCAAAATATAAATTCACCTTAGATTTCCCTACCAATAAAAAATTAGGTACGCAAAGAATATTCATTTAAAATCGGCCTGAGTTATTCTCTACAAAAATACATTAGGCCTTAATAACAAAACCTCGGCTTTTTGGTTCATTGGGGCCTTAGCCCCGGACCTAGGGAGATTTTTCTGGTTAAGAACCTTATTCTAAATCTGTAAAGAAGCACAGCCTTTTTAGATATTAGATATGGGGAAAAGCTTGACAACCCAGAACGGACAGCTGTGCTGCTTTTTTAATTATTTTTAAAAAAAGTTTAGAGAGTAACTACGACTTAAAGTTTAAATCTTAGGCGTTTACCAACTACGTCGTACGGCCCTTATAGCTTATCCTGCATGTAAATTTATCGCTAACAATTTGTAAGCAGATATAGATTGATTAGAAAGGCGCGCAAATGTATTATAAAGATTCTGATTGATTGCTTAATGATTTTTAATACCTATCTATCTTATCGGTGGCATGGCGACTTTCTTCTATACATCCTTTAATCAAGACTACGGCCTATAAATTTTCCATATATCCAGGGTCAAACAAAGCTAAAAAATCATAATTTTTGATACGTACCTATCTGATCGGCGTCACCAGGCTGTTAATTTTATAGAAAAAATATGAAGGGGGGGGGGCGTAGCTTGAACAGGACGAGAAAATACAAGACAAAATATTTCCCTAGAAGGGGTCGGTGTAAATGCTGCATTATCATTAAAAAAAACTTTGACTTTCTTTTAGTAAGGATTTTAAAATACAATTTTGTCATCTGAAATATTAACAATAATGATTATAATCTATTTGTATGGAAATATTTCATCTTAAAATTAGGCGATAGCTTGTTTATTTAGAGTTGGACAAAAAATATGTGTAATTTTTAAATCTGGTTTAATAACTTTTATACCTTTAAGAATCTAAACGATACCAGAGAAAACAGGTGGAAGGCAAAGTGCTTAAAACGGCGAATAACGCCTCTTCACCTAGAGAGCGATTGCCTCCTATTGCTATTAATTCCGAACCAAGTATTTATTTGCCGGAATTATTCGGAAAATTCCAGTTTTATTTCTATCTTAAATTTATGACTTAAAATATTCATTTAAATGCAAAAATTTAGTATTATAAATTATAATAGCCTTATATTTATAGATCTTTTATTTTTCATTATATTCATTGAGAGATAAATTAACTCTACATACATTAATAACTTATATGACAATTTAGCGGTAGCAATGGGGATGCCACAGCATCAGAGTACTCAGCTGCAAAACGTGGAAAGAAAAACGTCTACCACTTCCTTAGGAGCTTTTAAAAGACCATCGAATGATAAAACCTTGTTATGCCCTATTGGAAAGAACGAGGGCAAATATTTAACTGAATTCAACGATGACATTGGTGATATTATGAGGCAAATTCCAAAATCTCAATCGTTGACTGTAGCTTTTAACCGAAGCGGTGTTCCGTTAACCCCTCCTAGCCCATTAATACCACTTGAAACTTCGAATTCCTTTAGAAATCTCAGAGAATAAAATAACGTATATTAAAAATGATTGTGTTTGTTGCGGGAAGAATATATTGTTTTTGGAGGGTTGGTTTGTTTTGACAGTATCATATATCTATGTCTCAAATTACCGGGCTAGACTTTAAAATTCCGATATAGAAAATCTAGTAAAAGGAAATATATACGTAGTGTTATAGAAGGTGGTAAAGTGATTACTGCTTTTATTTTGGGGTATAAAGAGGGTTAAAATAAGATCTTTAAATGCTTTTTTAATAATTGATATTTGTATAAGTATGAAGACTCGAATTATAGATGAGATTATATGACATATTTAAAATTTAATGCGTTAATAATATTACAAAAAAATTAACACATTTTATCTATTATTCCTGTCATGATTATGGGAATTTTGAAGGCAATATTTGTCAAAAGTAGGAATGTTACTTAAATTATAATATGTGACAAAAGCATTTGGAATACATTATATTAAAATAGACAAGTCATACAAATTTGCTTAATCAATAATGGCATTTTCCATTCTTTTGTTAAATTATATCCCCCTTAATAAAGTTTTGGATATTAGATGTGAATTCCATGACAAAAAGTTAAAATTTCTAGGCAATTAAAAAATATTAATACGATGTCAAAGAGCATGTATACAAAAGTTAAGGATTCCCCCCCGCGCTTATATAAAGTTGGACAACTGCGTATCTCATACATACTTATTCGATCCCCCTCCCCCCCTTCTTTCTTTATACATTAATTGCAAGTTCGTTGATTGTTATATTACTTAGCACTAGAATACCCTTTTGATCTTACACGCGTTAATTAATATAACTCGAATCTTTAAAACGTTAAACATCTGCTGTATCCCACACACTTCGAATATTTTATACTAATTTCATAATACAATATAGAACGCGAGAATTATACAATTGTAATGCTCAATAAAGAAAATTAGAAAACCAGCAGATAAAACCATAAAATTGGTGTCAGAGCCAAAAAATCCCACCCCTACCCTCGGAAAAAGTTGTTTAAAATAAATTTGGAACAAATTTCTCTCCCCCCCCCCCCCCCCCCCTTCTTCTGAATAGAATAAATCATATTCTTGAAATAAAATTCTCATCATTGAATAGGAACAACGCGTTAATTATCACCTGATTGCTTCGGAATCTAATGGAAAACTGAATCGTCACTCTTAAAAAAAGATAAAACATTACATAAGACCTACTTTCTTATACAATAAGGTGTTTTAGTTTATGCAAAAATCCTCTGTTCAGAATAAGAAACATTTTTGTAATTTCATTATTTAAATACAATCAACTTAATATAATTATTTTCTTAAGAATGTCTTAAATAAAATAACTTTCTTTCAAAAATTTTAGAATATTATGAATGCTAAATTTAACCGCCTCAATTAAATAGAATTTAGTAGCTGATAATTAAGGTTTAATATAATAAAATCTTAAAAAAGGGGTGTTTATTAAGATTGGTTTTTATAAACAACTATTTCAAAAAATATTTACTACAACATTTGTTAGTTCAAATTTGACATTCTTAAATAATCGTGCTTGCAATCATTATTAGGGTAAAATAGTATTAAATAAAAACAAAAAACCGCTCCTGCACACCTGGCAAAATGCATATGTGGCAAATTTACTAATATTAGGCAACAAATAATCCATATATATCATTGTCACTCTTAGGTTCTACATTGTATACTTAAGCACACAAATTTTGTATAGGTTTGTTAAATTTACTAGATATTAAAGTTTTAAGAGAAATATAATATATATTGTATATAGAAATCATGTAATCTATATATATCGATAAGCACACTTTTTTTCAACTATTTTGACTTTTCGCCAACTGTGCATTTCGCCAGGCGTGCGGGAATAAAAACATGTGATAACATTCATACAGGCCAATATTGCTAATTCTTTTTCGAGGTAATTTTTATAATTTAATTATCTTACTTATTACTTACATGGGCGTAGCCAGGGGCCAATGACAATAATTTTTTTTAATGCAAAAAACCCTTAAAAATAAAAAATTTTAGGTTTTGCCCCCCCCCCTGATTGAAGTTTAAACGTTTCGCCCCCCACTAATCCAAAACCTGGCTACACCCATGATTACCTATTTATTTAATAAATTAAAAAGTATATAAATGTGTGTGTTTAGGGTGTAATTTATAATTGTACAATTGATATTTAAAAATGTTTATTTTGCATTTTTCAATATGATTAGCTGAAATAAAAAATCTGAAAGCTCATTGCTTTTATACAATTTTATAAATAAGTAACTTCTCTTTATGTTTATATTTTGCTCTATGACTGGTTTAATTTACTTATATGTATATACCATCTATTAAAACAATTGTGTTAGATGTATATAGAAAAATAAATATTTTCCATGGCATCAAAGTTAATTTATTTTTTCCTTTTATATATATTAAAATTAATTAAATGTAAAAAGGGTATTTCTTTGTAAATGGTTGTAGCCAGGCTTTATATAAAGATGACAATAATCATTCACGGAGGGCAAAATAATATTTTTTTTGTAATTTCTTGGTATTTCCAGTATTAAAAATTTGTAAGGGAGTCGTTGCATCTACCTGCCTTCTCCTGGCTACACCCATGATTTAATATATAATGCTCTTTTAATGACAAAACTTTGCAATAACATATAACTTAATAATCATTTAGTAAATACATACTTTTATTTATTGAAACAAATTATATAAACACGTAACCGTGCCTGTTTATAAAAAAATAAGTCTCACAACATTTCCCCGCATACACATTAATTTATTCAAAAATTTGCCAAGACAAAGCCAAAATTTGGCTATTTCCTCAATGGTAAATTAAAATGTGAAAAAGAATGTTGTTTACCTGCTCAGGGGGGGGCCTTAACACCTTTCCCTACACATTATTGACACTGGCTGCTTTATTCACTTTTTTAAACGTATAATTTACTCAAAATTTAGCGTTTTTACCTAAAATAAATCAAATAATTCAAAAAAATCGCGTTTAAAAGCTTAAATTTATACATGTAAATCACAAATCATATTGCCGTTTTCTTGGCTAAATGGCTGCAACATTATCATTTTGTTACGACAATCACACTATGGATATAACGGACGAAATAGCAGATCGGTAATATACATCTTTTATATCACTCCACAGTTTTTTTAGTGAAATTAATGAAAATACTGACTTATAATTTCAATATTATATTTAAAGGTAATATCTATTAGGTTTTTAGTACCTATTTGGTTTGGTATTTTTTTCGAGTTTTTTATGTTATCTTGTACCTTATTACACAACACCACAGTACGCTGTCCTTGATATAAATTATACATATCATATCGTCAATATTTGCTTTTCATATTATCTTTGATTTTGAGCCGACTCATAAATTAATATATTTTTTGGCATAGCCTTCCTTATATGTCCACTTAAATTTATTTTTTCTTCATTTTGTTCTATTAGGCTTTTTTTGGTAATAAAAGTTTATTTTTTACCAGACGAATTTACAAATATGTAAAGATAAAACAAAAAAATACATATTGGTTAAATGCAAAGATCTAAACTATTATCATCTAAACGGGCCAAGGGTTGGCAATATCGCATAAAAATTTAAATTTTGATTTAATATATTAGTAAAAGTTATAAACATAATAAACATATACACAATATATAAAAACGAACATTATATATATAAACATATTATATAAATTTGAGCTCGAGGGCATCACAACAGCTATTCTTTTCGAGAAGCGGCCAGCTATTAGCCAGACATAGGTCGAAATTGTATTTTGCAATTACAATGCCTCTTTTTTGTTTAATTAAAAAGTTAGTATGAGAATGTTTCGATCTCTTTAAAAAAGTTAATCGCGCTTGGTCCGAAAGTCCTTGAGCAGGAGGCGACAAAGGGTGTGAAAATGTTGGGGGAGGAGGGCCTGGGCTATCTAGCCGTCTTGCGGTCCTTTGCTAGAGTTAGCGCATTATCATTTTGGTTGGACCAGGATTGAAATTCCATTTAAGGCGTAGACCATTTTGCCGGGGGATGAAAGTTGAGCCGTCAGGGCGCATTCTTCCTTCCAACGAAGGGCCAGAAGGCTTTAGGATCGCTGGTGCTTTGGCCTTTTTAGGGCAAAAGGCCGTGAAATAGCTAGATTTCGGAGAACGTTTTCCGATTTTTTCAAAGGAACTCATGCCCTGTTTACTCCCCAAGGTATCAGAGAATAAGACAACGACGGGGATTAAATTATACCACCGGATGCCAGAGGGGCAGAATATTTAGAAATGCTGTAAAAACGGCTGGGCTTGGTTCGATCGACAGTTGGCTTTGGTCTGTTTTTCCTAGTCGACCTCTAGGCTTAGTCGAAATTTGAAAAACAGACCATAGTCGATTGTTGCTCTTAGTTAAACCAACGGTCGACCAAACAAGACCCAGCCGTATTTACAACTCTAAGTCGTTTTACGCTCCTCTGCTATGATGGGGTTGTGGTTAATTGAGAAGGGGCAAATGGGCTCTTCTCTTAAATTAAATAGTTGAAGTTGAAGCCCAAAATTATTTTTATTTTTATATATTTTTGCCAATAATTTAGAAAATATGTTAGAATTCTGACACATTTTTGCTAGAGTTTTAGCTATAGTAATATCAGCTCTAGTCGTATTGGGAATAATATCAGGAAACACCTTTTCTCTTAAGGCAATATCGCCTTTTCTTATTCATATCCTTTGTACAATTTATGTAGCGAATGTTGAATTGCTCGCGGTTGAATTTAATTTTGTTTAACTTTAGTAAAAAAAAGTAAAAAAATTAGATTGACATTTAATTTTGATTCAACTACGAGTTTCGGAATTTATTGCTCATTTTCACCCTTTTCCCAACAATTGAGAGAATATTTGCATTTTACGCGAAATAAGATAGTGAATAATGTATTGAGAAATACAGTGGGGCGTTCCCTGACAAATTGCCACGTTTTTGGCCGACTCCCTCAGATTTTGAACAATTGATTGAAAAGGTTTTGCCTTTTTTTTATTGAGACAGGGTTTACCTGGCACTAAAACAAGATCCCATGATTAAGGGGTGATTAGTTTTTATAATTATTAAATTTAGCCTCATGAACCGATGTCGTTCGGGCCGATTTTTGACCTCGGTGCCCCCACAACTCCAAAAATAGTGGTCCAAATGAGCTAAAATTTTCGGAATTCCATAATATCAATAGTTTCAACATTTTCACCATATTTCATTAAAATTTGGGGGGTTCTGCCGAAAACGCGCTTTTTTGATATCAATTTGACATGGAATGCCCCAATTACCTTTTTCAACCTACCATAGACTCTTAATTATATTTATAAGTATGATTTTTAAGATTTTTAATCTACATTGACCAAAAATTGATGGGAATTCACTTTAAACGTGAAATATGAGTTTAAAATGAAAAAATAGGTTCAGGTTGAATTCAAAAGTTAATATCTACGAAGATGAACCTCTTTCATGCAATTGTTTACATTTTCTTGTTGGGAAATCATTTTCTAAAATAAAGGCCAACAAAATTATTTTGTAAAACTACGGCGGTTAACAGAATTTTTGATTATTTTTTTTCCTAACATTTCGTTATTTCAGAAAAGAAGATTATTGGTAAAATTAGAGTTGGAAAAAATTGGCTTCTTAGGATGGTAGCTATAGAATGAGAAATTTTCACATAAATGTATAAATTTATCTATGATACGACATTTTTTACTGCTCAAGCTCATACCGTGTTTAACTATATACACGAGCGTAGCCAGCATTGAATTAGAGGGGATAATGATTTAGGGATGCTAAATATTTTTCCTTGATTGATTAATTTTATCACGGCTTGTTCAGTATTTTTCCGTATTGCCAAGTTGTTTTAAATAGTCTAAAGTCAGTCGAGATCCGAACACGCAATGCCAGGTCCATAAGCTTAAAACTACTTAACAAAAAATACATTATAAACGTGATATAAGCTAACATGGTCATAGCCACAAAAAGAGACAAAAATTTTATACATATAAACGCTTAAATAAATTTAATTTTTTTTAACGTCCTAATTTTTTTTTTAAATTTTTACTGAGCATTTTTACGTTTTCACTGAGCAATTAAAGTTTTGGGTTGGGCAACTGTTATGATGAAGAATTCCCGATAATATTATTTGTTTCGTTTAATATTAATAATAATATTTCAAAGTGTTTGTAAAATGTTGTGTTTATAGAACATCAGAAACGCACCATTTGTCCGATCAAACATTAGCCTTAGATAACGTGAATCAGCTTAAAATGGAGTCAGATAGGCCTGAGGACAATTCACCTTTGCATACCATAAGGAGTCAGGATCCTCAATCTAAATCTTTGCTCAAAAAAGATTTATCTTCAGTCATAATGCAGGTAAATTATGGAATTTTATCAATTTTTTTTTTTTATTCTAGACTAAAATAATTTTATTTAAGATTAAATTGTAAAACTTTAAATCGATTAAAAATAAAGTTTTGATTATATTGCTATTTTAAGATGTTGGAATTAGTTTATAAAATGTCAATAATAATTGATTCATATATGACTGTTTTTTTTTCACATTTTCTACTTTTTGATTTGAATTTATTGTAAGAATTTGGCAGAAATTTAATTATGTATTATATCTGCGTTTTACACGAATAAATTAGTTTTAACGCCAGGATAAGTGTTTTTCTATTAATTGCTACACATCTGTATTTCCTATCCTAGAATTTTTTTCAACTAATATTTGTTAATAAATGAAACCAGTAATGGAGAAAGGACTATATAATTTTAATTCTCAAATTATAAACTACTCACTCGACCATAAATTAGCGGTTTAAGAAAGCATAAACGTGCCAAGAGATATTTTTTGGCAGCAAATTTTCGTTACAAAATCTAAGGCCTTCCCCCTTTGGCTATAATGTCAAAACGCGTCGAAAACTGCAATTTACACTTATTTAATCCAGTATGATGATGACAAGCACTATGCTAATCGTAATCCCAAATGCTCAGTTTCTTTTTAAAAAAAATTGTTATGTAATGTAAACTCACCTTATTATGTTTTTTTTAATTTAAACGCTAAATACATTTTCGAAAATTATTTTTTTTAAATGTTATGCAATTTATGGGCTCGCTTCTTGTAATTTTCATATACGATCGATGCAGAGTTATACTCAGATTATATAAAATCGTTTATTTCAGAATAAACTCTTTTTTATTCATGTGGCGAATTGAGCTAGAAATTAAGTTTTTTATATATAAAAGTTTATAACCGTTTCAAGTTTAAAAGTTAATTTGGAAGGAAAAAAACAATTACGTTTTAAATTCAAACACGCATTGAAGAGAAAATAGTGTATTTTATAAAATTGAATCGAAACCTTGCTTTATATAATAATTTTCATTGGTAAGGGAATTGGATTTTCCTTTTTAACAACCTCTCATATACGTGAGGTGAATTTAGATTTTATCAGTGTCTGCCTTCGCCGAGATTGTATGTATGGATATAATTATTGATTGATTTACGATATTAAGATCGTTTTGCCAGTTATTTATTAATTGCTATGCAATTTATGGGCTCACTTTCCATTTTCCGAATGTCACGCACCGAACGTGGATGTCACGCACCAAACGTGGATGTCACGCACCGAACGTGGATGTCACGCACTTTTAATTTTTGTTATTTGTTAATTTAATTTAACCAGTTTTTGGGTTCGAATCCCGGGATTTTTTTTTTCTATTATGATTGTTCCTGTTACTACCATTGATAATAAGACTTTTTGGCCGTCCGTTGGGTGCTGACCAATAAAAAAATGACCATTTGGCCAAAGTGTGAAGCGAAATTATTTTTGCGTTTTTTTTGACTCTTATGATTGTTCTTGTTCCTACCATTGATAATAAGACTTTTTGGCCGTCCGTTAACTGCTGACCAATGGAATCGTGGATGTCACGCACCGAACCGAACGTGGATACGCACTTTTAATTTTTGTTAATTTAACCAGTTTTTGGGTTCGAATCTCGGGGTTTTTTTGAATATTATTATTGTAACTGTGTCCGCTGGCTACTGACCACTGTAAAAAAATGACCATTTGGCCAAAATGTTAAACGAAATTTTTTTTTGCGTTTTTTTTGCCTCTTATGATTGTTCCTGTTACTACCATTGATAATATTTCTTTTTGGCCGTCCGTTGGCTGCTGACCAATGAAAAAAACGTGGATGTCTTGCACCGAATGTCTTTTTTGTTTACTTTTAATTTTTGTTAATTTAACCAGTTTTTGGGTTCGAATCCCGGGGTTTTTTTTGACTATTATGTTTGTTCCTGTTACTACCATTGATAATAAGACTTTTTGGCCGTCCGCTGGCTGCTGACCAATGGAAAAAAATGACCATTTGGCCAAAATGTGAATCCAAGTTTATTTTTTCGCTTTTTTCCGCCTATTATGATTGTTCATGTTACTACCATTGATAATCTGCCTTTTTGGCCGTCCTCTGGCTACTGACCACTGAAAAAAAATGACCATTGGCCAAAGTATGAAGTAAAATTTTTTTCCTCGTTTTTTTGGCTAACATTGACTTATAGAGTATCTGTTGGTAGTGACCAATGAAAAAAATGACCATTTGGCCAAAATGTGAATCGAAAATTTTTTTTCGTTTTTTTTGACTTTTATGATTGTTTCTGTTAATACCATTAATAATATGACTTTTTGGCCGTCCGCTGGCTACTAACCATTGGAAAAAAATGCCCATTGGCCAAAGTATGAAGTGAAATTTTTTTCCTCGTTTTTTTGGCTAACATTGACTTATAGAGTATCTGTTGGTAGTGACCAATGAAAAAAATGACCATTTGGCTTTGACTCTTATGTATTAATAGATTGTCTTTTGGTACTGACCAATGGAACAATTTAGCACATGTAAATTTTTTGATATATCTTTATGATACCTGTGACAGTTTTAGATGCGCGGTCGTAACAGGCAATAGCGGAGCTATTGCATGTCGCTGATAGTTTCGTCGTAAGGATTTTTTTAATTTTTATTATTATTTCCCATTAATTTCTATGTAAAATTTTTTAATAGTTTCTATGCAATTTTTTATTATAAGCTACAATAGGAATTATCCCAATTAAATTTTTTGATATATCTTTATGATACCTGTGACAGTTTTAGATGCGCGGTTGTAACAGGCAATAGCGGAGCTATTGCATGTCGCTGATAGTTTCGTCGTAAGGATTTTTTTAATTTTTATTATTATTTCCCATTAATTTCTATGTAAAAATTTTTAATAATTTCTATGCAATTTTTTATTATAAGCTACAATAGGAATATCCCAATTTAATAACATTTTACCTTAACCAAAAGTAAGTTTTTAAAATTTATCATTTTTAGATGCGCGTTCGTAACAGGCAATAGCGGAGCTATTGCATATCGCTGGTAATTGTGCCATTTTTAGATGCGCAGACGTAACAGGACGCCTAAATTAATTACTATTTTTAACAAAGTTTTCCATTATTACTAACCATACTAAATAAAAATTACCTCTGAATTACGTAGCGAGTTTTTTATTTTTATATTGATTATACGTTAAACCCCTACCCCTCTATCTTACCCTTCCACCGCTGAGTTGGTATTATTAGGGGGCGGGAGTGGAGGAGATCATCCCTCAACCCCTTTTTATTATTATTGATTTTTATATGCTTTTGGCAAATTAACGGAGGGAAAGGGGGGATAGTGTGCGCGTTTAGTTTTAACGGAGGGAAAGGGGGGGGGGGAAGGAGGTAGTTACTCTTCTATTCCCCCTCACTTCAGGCAAATACACTTAGAGCACCAGCCCCCAAACCCCCATCCGCCATTGGTCTTTGCTATGAAAAACGTGGCTGATCGTGTCGCTAGTGCTGCCACAACTTCCCTTCACTTTCCCACTTTTTACCACTAAATGACGTCTAACTCTATAATTCAGTACACTTTTAAAAAACATTTTATCGTAAAAATATGTTTATCAAAAATGAAATTTAATTGATCAGACAGGGACATGGACGTAGCCAGGTTTTGGTTTGGGGGGGAGGCGAAACGTTTAAAATTTCAATCAGGGGGGGGGGGGGGCCAAACCTACAATTTTTAATTTTTAGTTTTTTCATTCAAAAATTTTTTTTTCGTCATTTAGGGGGGTTTTCTTATTTGAACTAAAGGTCGACCAAGCAAAACCCAGGCAAAACTAGTCCCCCCCCCCACTAAATGACAAAAAATTTCAATAAAGCTTCCTCCAAGAGTTACATTTTAGCCCCTTCACCCTCCTAACCTAAAATGTTTAACCTAATTTCATTTATTAAAAAATAAAAAATAAAGATGATATTTATATACTTAACTCATTTATATTTTCCCGCTTCGTCAAATTGTAAATCAAAATAAAATTTTACGTTTTTTTGGCTAACATTGATACCTACCTATGCCCGTCAGTCCAATTCTTTTGCCTTTAATACCCCCCTATAGGCATTCTCGCCCCTTCTCACCTTTCTCGCCCATAAATTGCATAGCAAATAAGCTACATTTATACGTAGAATAGATGAGTCGTCCCCTCTTCCCTTCCCCCCCCCCTTCCCATCTCCCCCTTCCCCGGGGGTCTGGGGGCGGAGCCCCCAGGAGATGGGGGTTTGGGGGCGTAGCCCCAACGGGGGTTTGGGGGCAGAGCCCCCAACGGGGGACTGGGGGCGGAGCCCCCAGCAGGGGGTTTGGGGGCGAAGCCCCCAAGGGGGTCTGGGGGCGAAGCCCCCAGTTACGCCCGAAGGGCGTATTTCACTAAATATTTATTTAGGAACTTTTTTCATAAACGGAGATTTTGTTAAGATAGATGAAATGAATGGGGGGAATAAGAATAGATTTAATTAACCTTTTCTCATATTCAATGATTTTAAATTGTCTTGATAGTTAATTTTAAAAGCAGTGTGATGGTTACAACGGATTCTATGATAAAACTTAAGTTTTAGAGTAATGATATTTTTAGAGCCAGGTTTTGGATCTTTCCGCTTATCATACACTTAATTTACAGACCTTGGAGTAAACCTACTAATTTTCAAACTTAAATAACGTGATTCGGCTATGTGAATTAATTTTGTTTTTTTTATTTAAAAGAGGTTAAAAGGAGTTAATGCAAGAATGTATTCACGCTTTAATATTTCATATATAAAATTTTATGCGGGTTTACATGGTTTTAAAATAATTGAGTAATAGGCTGTTGTACCCTTTTTGAAAAGGGTTGTCCATTTCAAACAAAAATTAAGATAGTTAAGAAATTGTTTCTAATGGATACCGGTTATTTCTCATATATCAATTTTTGATATAATAATAAATATTTATGATAAATAATTAGCTTGGCGCCTTTTATAATATGAGATGTCGGGAAAAATTATTGTTTAAAGCGTCATCTATAAATCATATTATTTATTATTGTGAATTGTGCTCAATTAACTAAATAGTTTGGTAAATTTATGTAATAGGCTATAATGGATAAAATGAATAATTTAATATTATAACACAAAATTTGACTAATTAAATTCACATGAATTAAATCATTTAGATTATGCAAGGATTAAAGTATATAAGGAAGCTAATTTAATAAAAAAAAATTGCAGTGGAATTTATTAAAATACTATTATAGGTTTATTAAGTCGGTTTGCCTATGCTTAATTATAATCATTACTAATCTCCTCTTAATGTGTATTATGCGCTTATGGATTAGAGGTACCTAAATGTGTAGGTAGACAGAGTGTAAATAATATAGGTGGCCCGTCAACTTGCCGAAAACAATCTCGCCGAATTTAATGTCCCCCAGCTAGAAAAAGGTCCCCCATTTTGTGATTGGTTGAATGGGGGACGATTTTAAATTAGGGGACCTTTTTTTAGCTGGGGGACATTAAATTCGGCGAGATTGTTTTTGGCGAGTTGATAGGGCACCAATAATATATTGTAAAAATAATTGAATTCTAATTTTTGCCTTGGGAAATCGAATCATTGTACAAGAACACGGTAGTGTTGTGGGCCAAAAGTTTTTTGGTCTGTTTTTCTTGGTCGACCTCGAGGCTTAGTCGAAATTTGAAAAATAGACGAGAGTGGGTTAGTTGAACCAAAGGTGAACCAAACAAAATCCAGCCGTTTTTACAACACTAGAACACGGTCTAATTTGCGAAAACTCTCCTCATGTTTTAAACACGTAAAGTTGAGATGATATATAATAATCTCTTGGGGACGCTAACACCATATCCGAATTAGCTGGCTATTTCGTATCTTCCTTTACATTAAAATTAACCAAATAATTGATTATGTTAAATAAATTGCATTTTTTGCCATATTAATTTTGTATTATACACACTTATATGAGGTCTTAGATTGCCCAAATGACGATGCTAGTGTTAGAAAACGGCTCCACTAGTCTACTAAACATCAACAGATCGAAGATTATATGGTCTGTTTTTCTTAGTCGCATAAATAGACGAAAGATTTTTTGGGCAAATTTTTGGTCTGTTTGTGTTTTAGACTAATAGACTGCTCAATCCCTTTTAAAAGGTGTTCCACATTTGGCAGCCATTTTGAAAAGTGAAACACGAATTTTGGCCAATTTATTTGGTTTGATGAATTTTTAAAATCGCTATATAATGATTAAAATGGGTTGTTTCATGTTATGAGATCAATGATCATTGTTTAATACAATCAATCGCTATACAAACTCTACTTCACTTATCAAAATGGCGGTCGTTTTTGGCAAAACTTTTGATGCGTGAAAAATATATAAGAGATGAGCAGTCTATTAGTCTATGGTTTGTCTTTAGTCGACCTCGACTAAAACCAACGGTCGACCAAACGAAACCCAGCCCCTTTTTACAATATCGCTTATAGATTAGCTAATGACCGTTGGTTAGCTTTTATTTTTTTTTTAAATTGTTTTCTTTTTTGGTGCGTGTTGTGTTTAGGAGGATAAAATTGAAACTAGCCTTGGATACGTTATAAATGTGGCCGTTCAAGGCAATAAAGCGAAACCTGCTATACTAACCTACCACGACATGGGATTAAACCGTAAGTGGTTTTGTGAAACTTACGAACCGAATATCTTGAAATTAATATGAAAAATAATGGGGATGTTCCTGGGTTATATTTGTTTTAATTAATGTTTTTGTTAGGGCTCTTGTCTTAAACTTCATTTTTTCTTGTAATCTTCTCCTTATATATTGCCTAATCGCAATATTATTAATTTTTAATCAAAGAATCCAACCATAAAGATTAAGGCTATCAAGGGCATTACAGAGGGGGGCAATAATAATTTAGGGAGGGGCAAAATGATCATTTTTTAAATTTTAGCCATAATTTTAATGAATTTCAACAAATTTTTGGATTTAGAGGGGGGCCTCCCTGCCCCCTTGGCTACGCCATGAAGGCTTTAATTTTTTAATTTTAACCCGTTTGTTTTGTTGTTGTTGTTCAGACGTGGCTCAGTTTCAAAACTTTTTCGGCGGAGATGACATGAGTATACTACTGCGTTACTTTTGTGTTTATCACATAGACGCGCCCGGACAAGAAGAAAATGCGGCTCCTTTAGTAGAAGGGTTAGTAGACATTGATCAATAATAAAATGAACATTATACCAACTTTTTAATGTTGTTTTTAAAATTATAACTAATTCAAACGAATTTATTGATTGCTCTGTAAAATTGAAATATTGAATCTTATATTTGCCAATATTTTAAGATTAATGGGGATATCAAACTCGAGCTTGATCTTCTATAAAGCTTAGAAACTGCAAAATTTATGAGTTGATTGTTTTGATGTTTATCCTCGTTAAATGAATTTTTTTTATAGATTTCTATATATCCCGAAAAGCAGCCCTATTTAAACTATTTAAAATGACTTACCACCGAAGATGTTAGACTGGATCATGGGCGTAGCCAGCATTGGAAGTAGAGGGGGGCAATAATGATTTAAGGAGGAGTAAAATGACCATTTCAAAAAATTGTATGGGCCATTCCATGTCGATTCGTCAAAAAAAAGACGATTTTCGACCGACCATTTTAGATCAGGATAATTTTTGGTGAGGGTGTAGGCCTCATTTATTAGATTAATTTCTGAAAGTTTTAGCCATTTTGGGCCAACACTTTTTAAGTTATGGACGTTTAAAGGGCCAAAATCACGTTCGGGAGCGTTTTATGAATTTTACTATTTTTTCATATTTTTGAAAGTAATTGCGTTACTCACTCAGATTTTGGTGCATTTTGTTCCTAAAAAAATTCTCTATCGAAATAATTTAACCAAAAACCTCAAACTTTTGCGGTTAATCTTTTGTGGTAAAATTAGTGAAAATTCATAAAAACATATTTCTCCGGTATATAAAATCACCAATTTCACAATGTGAACTCCTTTATGACCCATTATCATATTTCAATCATAAAAAGTTTGGGCGCGGCTACGAGATGGTCAAAAATTCGAAAAATTGCATTTTCAACAAAAATATTTATAGATGGCGGTATAATCAATTATCACAAGAACATATTATGGTGTTTGCTTTTTATCAAATTTCAAATTTTTAAAAAATATATGGTAAATAAATAATAATGGATTAAAAATCAACTTAAATTTTGAACTTTTATCTACGCGGTGGGCAAGTAACCGAGTTTGAAAATAACTTTAGGTTTAATTAAGATAAAAAATGGTCACAACTAGCAAGAAATTTTTTTTAAAATACCTTTCATCCTGCATAAATTTTTTATTTTTAGCATGGATTATCAGTATAAAAATAAAAATATATGAGCAATTTGGCCATCATATTAGTATTTATTTATTTTTTCAACCTCATATTAATTTTAGCATACCCCTATATCATTTAAGTTAAAATTCAAGATCTAATTTTCAAACACGGATAATTGCCAATTGCGCAGAAAAAAAATCAAATTTAAGTTTATTTTTTTTCCAATATTATTTATTTACCATATATTCTTTATAAATTTGCAATTTGATAAAAAATAAACACCATAATATGTTCTTGTGATAATTGATTATACCGCCATCTATAAATATTTTTGTTAAAAATGCAATTTTTTGAATTTTTGACCATTTCGTAGCCGCGCCCAAATTTTTTATGATTGAAATATGATAATGGGTCATAAAGGAGTTCACATTGTGAAATTGGTGATTTCATATACCGGAGAAATATGTTTTTATGATTTTTCACTAATTGTACCACAAAAAATTAACCGCAAAAGTTTGAGGTTTTTGGTTAAACTATTTCGATAGAGAATTTTTTTAAAAACAAAATGCACCAAAATCTGAGTGAATAACGGAATTACTTTCAAAAATATGACAAAAATAGTAAAATCCATAAAACGCTCCCGAACGTGATTTTGGCTCTTTAAACGTCCATAACTTAAAAAGTATTGGCCCAAAATGGCTAAAACTTTCAGAAATTAATCTAATAAATGAGACCTACACCCTCACCAAAAATTATCCTGATCTGAAATGGTCGGTCGAAACCGTTTTGATTTGTCCTGGAATGGCCCGTATCCATAATTTTAATAAATTTTTGGATTTAGAGGGGGTCAGCCGCCCCTCTCTGCCCCCCTTTGGCTACGCCCATGGATTGCACTTAAATTTAATAATTGCTCCTTGATATGCCAGCAACACGGGTTCTCCCTCTTCGAGCGGACCTCGGGAGACTAATGGGGTGCAATTGAGCACGCTATACGAGGGCAAAGATAGCGATAAACAAGGATTAAACACTCTTCCAAATCCCGATCTCGATAATGCTAACGAAAGTTGGGGTTCCTACTTGAGCTCCTTTTTAGGCAGTTGGAGTCCGAAGTAAGCTTTTCAAAAAATTTCCATAAAATTGCATTGCAACATGTTTGTAATTTAGTGTTATTTTTTTATTCGAAGTTCATAATTTGTAGGTTTAAGATGGAATTACTGTCCAATGTGTTGTATGAGTGGCATGTTCTTGAGGATTCAAGGTTAAATTGCGTTGAAATATGTTGAACTTTTAAGTTGTGATCAAGTAGGGCTGAAATATATAGTGCCAGCGTTAAATGACTGAAATCTGTGAGAATTTGGTACGAATCTGCGAAAAGCTGTCTTAAAAATGATATATTTTTGTAGGGTAAAAAGCTTAAATAAAGGGAATAGATTTTTAAATTATGGTTACATTACATTTGGAAAAGTTTTATTGCGAGACTCTCCTTCTTGGGTGAGCTAATTTTGCAATAAAGAATTTTAGTTTGCTTTAAAAATGCCAGCCCGCTAAATTATAATTATAACTAATTTTAGTGGTATTAAAATTTGATTTTGTGTCATTTTAGTGCCCCTTACCCAACTATGGATGAACTGGGGGATATGATAGAAGATGTATTGAAATATTACAAGTAAGACTCCGCATCTCTTAATAAATTGGGATAAAAATTGTGCACTGCTTTAACATAATGATTTTAATTCGAAATAATATTTTACCTCTTATTTCTAAAATTATTTTAATCTAAAGCAACAATTATAGCCTTACTTCATTTTGGGTAGAACTCACTCTTGGTTGTCCCTCCGTCCTGTCCTGTCCAACTTGTAATCTTTTAATAATTGCTATGGAAACTTATACGGGTTTTTAATGTCTGTGGACTTATACTTCTTTAAAAGACTCTTATTTTGCTTTCGCATATAGACTAGATATTTATCGCTGATTGGCTTAGATTTTTTCGACCTCGCCCGAGCCTAAATTTATTTTTATTTTTGTGCCCGACTGATTACCTTTATTAATGAATTTATGTTGGCAACTTGTTTATGTTGTGGCTTTATAACGGATAATAGCGAAACTTGCTAAATAATTGCCATTTTAATGATGACTAACTGTTGCTTATTTCTAATTTGCCGGCCTGGCCCGAGGCCAAATCTGTATAGATCATCGCCTTTTCTAAAACAGTTTTGCGAAAAATTTCTTATAATTTTTTATGTTTTTGTATTGGTTATAGTAATTGATGTGGAGATATAATTTTTTGTTTGTAAACCTAATTTGTTTTTATAAGCATCAAAAGTTTCGTGGGCCTTGGTGTGGGTGCTGGTGCCAACATCTTATCCAGATTTGCGGTATGAAATATTCTTTTTATCAATTAATTCTAGAGTTTAATTCTATCGAGCAGATTATGCTTTTGAGATATGAAAAAGAATAATTCGAGTTTTTTAAATAAATTAGATAAAATCATACTATTTATAAAAATACGTGTAATTATATAGTATTCATTTATTTTTTTTATAATGCATATTTTGTGAAGGTGCGATAAATAAATAAAAAAGCTAATAAATTTTAAAACATCGCAATTCTTTTTTTAATTAATTTGTGTTTATTCTTCTCTACTTTGTATTTATAGCTTAGTCATCCCAATCAAGTGGAAGGACTATTTTTGATTGAAGCGTCAGCCTCAGTTGCTGGTTGGAGCGAATGGGGATATCAAAAGGTGTGATTTGTTTTTAGATTCAGATGGATAACCATTTATTAATACCTTGACAATTTTTCAGATTTATTTTTATTTTTTTAAATACTTTTTTCAGCTAAAAATATTACATATGTAAGATATAAAGAAAGCATTATACATATTTTCTATAAGAGTCAAAAATGTTAAAAGCCTTTTTATGTTAGTAATTTTTTATTGGAGGGGGGAGGGGAGTTTACTGTATCTTTTTGAGTTAAAAATTAGTGTTATTGCTTGATTATAATTGTGTTGCAATATGAAGAAAGACGATTTTTAAAAACCTAGGATTTATGGATCCGAATCAGATTATTATATCCCATTAATTTACGCATATAAATTTTGTTGTTGTTTCAGCTCAACTCCTTTTACTTGCGTAAAAACGCGTTGACAAACTTCACCAACGAGTACCTCATTTGGCATCACTTTGGCAGGGTGAATTTTATTCTATTCGGATTTATAGATTTATAATTGTCTGTATAAGTGCATTCCTAGTCTCTTTAGAGCCTAATTGGGTTGCGATCGATATCATATTAGCTTTGCTTTATTGATTTGCAATTATATTAAAATTTTAGTTCATTCTAATCAATGTTACTTGTTACTAGTTTAATATATAGCGTTTTTTTGACAATTGGTCCAGTATGTTATGGAGCAATTTTAAATTAAGATTAAAAAAAGAAGCATCTATGAGCCATATATAATTACATACTTTAAAAATGAGAAAATAATTGTTTTAGAGGGTTAAATTTTATTATTAAACCTATTTTGCTCAGATCTTGTTTGGGTACTTATTTATATCTTTTAACTTAATTTAGCTATTGTTGAAAGGTAATGTTTATGTTTTTTGTAATTTTAAACTTCGATTGTTTATGCTTGGGTTTGTAGATCGGCCCGGAAAAAAATCATGATTTGATTCAGGCGTTTAGGGACTATTTTATGAACCACATCAACAACCAAAATTTGGCACTTTTGATCGAATCGTACATTAAGTAATAATTTATTTAATTTATATGTAGGTATCTAAGATGAATTGCATATCGTTTATTTAGCTAAAAAGTCGGTTGTGAATTATATAAATACTTGTCCATCTGAATTTTATGTCATTTTTAAATAATGATAGTTAAATTGTTGACTAAATTTACGTTTTTACTCTGATGATTACTGTTATGCATAGGAGAACGGATTTGGGGATAGTACGAAAGACTGATGGTTGGAATAACGCGAACTTAAAAAATTTCAGGTTTAACATAGTTTCCCATAATTGGTTTCCGTATTATTCAAATTTTTTGTGAGGTATCTGCTTAATTTTTTTTTTAAATCGATAGTAGTTTATTTTTAAATAATTAAGTATGTTTTAGGCTTTGTGAATCTATCTTATTCCCCTATAATGTGAGAAGCATTTTTTGATCTTAGATATGGATAATAATTCTTTGTATAAATCAAATTTCACATTCAACGATTGTTAAAAATCTCTGTGCCTTTTCGCACTTTAACTTTAATTGCACCAACATTTACATAAGCATTACTATCGTTAAAATGTGCATTTGTCAATGTTATAGTGTATTATTCGACAGATGTCCAGTTATGATAGTGGTGGGAGCTGAATCTCCACACTTGCAAGAATCCGAAATCATGTATTCCAACCTCGAGCCATCACGCGCATCCTGGCTTAAAGTATAACCCCTAATTCTTTTCTTTCGGCATGGCCTTTAATATTATCATAAGTGTAGTCAGGGGCACCTCGTCTGAATCCTAAAGTTCTCCTTAGATATATAGAAAAGCTACGATTTTGAATTTCGAAATCGCCATTGCCCCTTCCTTAATTAATTTACTAATTTTTTTTATCGCGCCTTGATAGAAACTTGGTGGGCCGTAATTTAATTAAGAATTTTGGGGAAATACTGGGAGAATGGAGTAATTAGACCATTTATTCGATGCGGCAATGTTTAAGAAGATGCTTTAAAATGAAATCGTATATTTGATTAATACAAGTTGGATGGGTTTTATAAAGGAAGGGCTCGATTTAGGGCGGGTGATAACCGCGAATCAAAACATATTAATTCTAATTTATATGCCATTTAGTGAGTTGGAGACTAATTTGGCTAAATTTATCCCTATCTCTGTTAGCACGTGACTCGAAATTGATAACAGACATATAACGTTTTCGCTCTTATTCGAGCTCATCAGTATGCCATAGTTAATTTTCTAGTCACATACTAATCGAGATTGGTATAGATAAGGTCAAATTAGATTGAGTACTTTTTTATGGTGGTTAAGGATAAACCCTCAAAATTGTGGCGTAAATAATAATTGTTTTAATGTAATGATGAAATAAGGGTTATAAAACGATTTCGGTTTGGATATTATGAAGGAGGGACAGGATTTATGACGGGTGGAACCGCGAATCGAATTTATTTGGCGAATAAGGGGGCGTTCGTGATGACGCGCGAAGCGAAAAAAAGCGAAGTTAATTTTTGGGCTAATTTATCAAACTCTTCTTTTTTTTATTAATATCTTTATATTCATAGAGAAATTTATCATTATCAATGGTATTCATGGATAAGATCGTAATTATTCAATAAACATATAAAATTGTATAAAAAATACATACATAACAAATTCAATTTTTTAAACATCGCGCGAAAAGTACAAAATGAATTGTATCTTATTTTCGTTCGTTTTTTGCCGCGGGCGAAAATAATTGTCTGCGGTTTTACTATGAACGCCTCCTATTTACAATTGTTATTTTCGTGATATATGATAAATTTCACGATGAATATATAAAGATATTAAGAATAAGAATGAAAAGTTGATAAATTAGCCCAAAAATTCACTTCGCTTTTTTTCGTTTCGCGCGTCAGTCCAAACGCCAAATTTTATAAACGTGAGAAGACATCAGTCTTTACACTGAATGCTTTTTTAAAAATATGGAAAAATAGAAATTTTAAGTCTAAGTTTTTATTTTGCTATGATATCAGCAAATGAATTACTTTTATTTAGGGCCTTTTTAAATACTGAGCACTTTTATATAATATTTTGCAGTTATCGGATTGCGGAGGCATGGTTTTGGAGGAAAAGCCCGATAAAGTATTTGAAGCTTTACGACTATTTCTACAAGGAATGGGTTATAGTAAGTCCTTGAAGTTCTTTATGAATTTTAATAAATAAAACTTTAGTTGGATCTTCCTTAGATCTTCATTTTTTCGAGGTTCTGCCATACTTCTTAATATTATTGTATGATTATTTTGGGCTTTATCGTCAAAATTTCCTTATGTTTGCCATTGATTATAGTATTTATAGCTTAATAATAATTGGCAATCAAGTATTAATTATGAATTTCTTATTAATTAAATATTTAATATTACATACTCTTGTATGTGTAAAATAATTAGCAAAATTAATATTGCATGAAAACATATATGATAATGAAAAATAAATTAGATGGGATATTTTAAAATTTTGGTTTTGTATTCAGAAAGAGGTAACTAGGAAATTTATCATCTTAATCTGTTCGATAATATCGCGATTAGAAGCTTTGACGTGATTACCTCAAGCTAATATCACTCTGTGGCCTTTCGAACATTTTTTTGCTCGTTTTTTTAAATTTTAATCAGGCTTTTAGATCAAGTAATTAGGAAGGAAGGGGTGTCGCGATTTTTCCATCGCTGAGACAAATTATAAAACGGTTTATGAAATTATAGCACAATGCATTTTTCTATTATTCCACTCTTGATGATGGCCTCTTATTGTCCAAAACATGAAATCATTCTCTTTTAAGGGGTAAAGAATGTTTTTATGATTTTTGTTTAGTTAAGTTTATCCCAAATTTTCAATCTTTACCATGGCATTGATTTGCCGAAATGCAGGATGTGCGTTTATATTGGTATAGTGTGCGAACATTTTGCCTTAAAACTTTTTTCCCAAATTTATCGACAGTACCATATTTAACGCACGCGATGACTTCATCTGGCCGTAGGCATACCTCAGCCCCCTATATCACGCTACCCCCGAAGGAGGATTATGAAATGGTCAAAAGGAAATCCGTGCCCAATTCCTCTACCTTTCCCCCACAAGCCCACAAAATTTCCCTCAGGCTAGAAGGCCATGACCCACAAGCTGAATCCCAAGTTTGTTACAAATTCTTTAAAACTAGTAGTAACAATAATGATAAAAAGAAAATTATAAGTGAGTTGTTTTGCTAGGGTGTGTAAAAATTTACAAGTTCAAAGCATTTGTTTTAAATTTGAGAGGGTTCAACATTAATAATGCCATCTCGGCCATTCTAAAATGACCAATCGATGAAAATTTCATAAAAAGGTTTTATGGAGACAGGCTTTACCTAAAAACAAGATTCTATGAATGGGGGGGAATAACTTTTAAATTTTATTGAATTTAGCGTCACGAACCAATTTTTTAAAAGACCTTTTTTTGGCTTTGGGTGCCCACAACTCGAAATGTAGTGGCTCATATGAGCTAAATTTTTTAGAAATTAATCATTTTACTAGTTTTAACATTTCTACCAAATTTTGTGAAAATCTAAAGTCGGCCGAAAACGTGGCGATTTGTCATCGAATGTCCCATTTCGATAATTTTCTTGGTGCAATTTTTTAAAATTTTTGCATTTAGATGGTTGATTTCTTGGGTGGTGGAGATTTTAGCCAGAAGCCCGCTTTCTCCGACCCCCTGGCCCAGCCACCTACGAGCCCTGCTGTGGTTTGAAGAAAGTTGACAAGGCGCAAAAACAAAGAAAAACGAGAATTGGAAAAATATAAATTATTGTTCGTTGCAAAGTGCATTCCCTACTTGTCTATTTATTCTTCGTCATATATTAGTTTTAAATTCATTAACAAACAGAAACCATGTGGTTCTAAGAGCTTTATGTGCAAGCATTGGACTATATGTATGTCCCTCCGTTGCACAAATGTTTGTTAACTCGTTTTTGTTTCGTCTCACTTTAAACTTACGCTAATAAAATCGTATTATATCCTATGTATCTTGGTTTATTTAAAAAAAACATTTTTTTCAAATTCAAAAGATGTTTTTTTCTGTATGAGCATGGAAAATTATTTATATTTTACATTTTAGGCTTTTTATATAATTTATATGGATTACCAAAAAATAGCAAATATTAGTATAATCTCAATATAGCTGACTGCTGGTCTTTTGGCATTGAGTCGTCTAGTCATAAAACTATTTTTCGCTCTTGTAATAACATTATACACAATGGAAAAACCTACAAACGGAGCCTAGATTTGTTGAACATAATAAAAAATATTCATTTGTTTTAAACTTCTTTACTGCCAAATCCAAATCAAGATAAATTAATGTTCTTGTTGGATAAAATATCCACCGTGTTTCCCAGTATTTTCTAGCGGTCCTTGAAGAAGTTTTCACAACTAGCAAAAAACCATCCCTTGTCTTAACTTTTCCTTGCAGATAAATATTGCCCTCAGAGACCAGAAAATCCTCCTTGCCCGGGGTTATAAGCTATGTCCTTTAAGCAAGGGCTCAGGGTTCAAATCTCGCTCACGGCTCTTTCTTTAAAAAGATGTAAAATATATCACATTGTCAACAAGGCTGTCAGGCCTGGGTAACCGAACGCCACCCCTCATCAAATCTCTAAAGAAATTGACCAACGAAGTGTGACAAACAACCATATTATGTTTGATTTCGTGTATTATTTTGTCACCTTTTTATTATAATGTATCATATTTATTAATCGTAGTTGTTATTTAGAAAAATCGCGAACTAAATTAAAAAATTTGAAAATATAGAACAATACTGCTAAAAACAAGTCTGAGAGCTTGGGCATTTCTTATGATTCGAGCATAAATGAGGCTAAAAATTCAAGAAACGGCCTTTATAACGTTTTTGAGGCTTTATTCCCACGCATTATAAATTTTTGTATAATATTTATAAAATCCTATAGATCATTAATGATTTATAGGATTATTATTTTGTTTTTCTGAAACTCCCTCCCCGCATCGAAATTCCCCCACTATGTCTGGGAAATGGGGAACACAGAACATTATAGTACATACATAGACTAGATCAGTGGTTCTTAACCTTTTTATACACGCGGCCCCCCAAATATTTTATAATTTGTTTGCGGCCCCCCATTTTTTTCATAATAATTTATATTTGTTATATTATCTATAAATTGATTTTCTATTATTTTTTCATTTTATTATATAATAAACATAAAACACAACTTTATTATTTCATTATCTATTTAAATTTAAATAGATAATGAAATAATAATAACATAAAAACTTCATAATTAAACATAAAAACAATGTTTAAAATAAAAAATATATGCATTCGGAAATATATTTAATGAGATTTCTGCTGCTGAACATCTTCAGCCAATTTGTTGATTCTTGGTTCAATTGATTGTAATGCTATCCTCATGCAGGAATCTAGTCGCAATCGATTGCGTTTTTTAGTTTTTATATCCACCATAGTTGAGAAGCCTTTTTCACACAAATATGTACTAGTGGAAGGCAGCAAATTTTGAATTGCTGCTGAAAATAATGGAGGATATTCTGCACGAATTTGTATCCAAAATTGCGGCAAACTTTGTTTTAAACAAAGATTTTAAATTACAATCATTTATTAATTCTAATAATGAATCTTAAGGCAACGAGTTCGAATCCCCTGGTGTTTTTCTAAAGCTTTTCTGTATATTTTTATTTTATTCCAAAAATTTGGCGGCCCCCCAGTAAACTTCTCGCGACCCCTTAGGGGGTCGCGACCCCCAGGTTAAGAATCACTGGACTAGATAGACTGCTCATTATAACGCACAAAATGTGTACCCTTTTTTCCACCATTTTGATGTTAACTTGGTATCGCGTTCCTGCGAGGTGGTGGAACATGATTTAAACTTAAAAAAGGTTTGAAGGGAGAATTTAGGAATATTGGGAGAATTGAGGAAAGATAGGAACATATGTTGGGATACTATAGTCAGACAGCCGGGTGGATGGCAGGGGGGAAAAGGTAAAGGACTCCCCCAGCCACAATATACTTTTAATTCGATTTTACTACATGGTATTTTAACTAATTTATTTATATCCAAAACTATTACAAGAATTAAATAATGAATGAAAAAATCAAACAACTCTCGATACAATATGTTGTGTATAATAATCAATAATGCGTGTTCATGTTGATATAGGGGATGAAATAACAAATACGTTTGGGCGCGTGGGGAGGGGGGGAGGGAGGAGAGGGGAAAGTATTACACACGTACTGGAAATTAAAAGGAAAGGAAAAGTACAACATATGAAGTGGTAGGGTTCAGTACTATGTATAAATTAAAATACGCGGCACAATCAACGAACTTGCAGTATAAAGAAAGGAAGGGAGGGAATCGAATAAGTATGTCTGAGATAAGCAGTTTTACAAGGGGTTGGGGGAAATCCTTAACTTTTGTATAAGAGGACATGGGGGGTTGGGAGAATTTAAACTCCGGATACGACACTTGGTAAAGTGGGGAATATATAGATATTAGTAATTTTGTGAATTAAATAATCTTAAAAAGGTAAATAAAAAATATTGAATTGGGTAGATATCAAAAATAGTATTATGAAATAAATATCATTCACAGAATACATAAAAATTAAAAATGTGACAAAAGTTTGTTTAAATTTATGTATTGTATAATATTAATTTATTTACGTTTGTTCAAATTTATAAACCAGTAAGGAAGGTAAATTGACTGTTTTCGCGTAATATTACATGGTTGGAATACACAAGTTGTTATATCGAAATGGAGGAAAATTTGACACACAATTTACCCAGTGTATCTAGTATGTTTACTAACACACATAGACTAATAAAACTATAGACTGCCGAACAGCTGATTTTTACTATTAAAATCATTCAGACACCAAAATAGCTGCCATATTGTAGGAAAAATTCAACAACAGGTATATTTATACTTCTCCACAATAAAATATTGAAGAAAATAAATAAGACTAATAACTTAATTTATAAATCAAAGAAAAATAAGTAGATTAGAACAATAAATTTTGCTGAATTCTATTGTTTGGTTACAATTTCCCACAATATGGCGGTTGCTATATTTGCTGTAAAATTATCAGCTGTTCGGCAGTCTATGGTTTTATTAGTCTATGCTAACACATCACTCTATCCCTTTACCTACTCTTTCTCTCCATCTCCTCTACTCGCCCGCTCCGCCCCCTTCATGTGTGCTTGGCTAGTTATGGGGCGGGAGTGGATAACTAAATGTTTGCCAAAGTTTAAACAAGGATTTTTTGTATTCCATATTTCAATGAACTACTCTTAGATTATTTGAATGACTAGAAATTTTTTGTTTCAAACCCGTCCTTAAGAATATTTGAGTTGGTAACGGTATCCCCCAGGGTATCTCAACGCCCATTTTATATTAATAAGTATTGATTAGAAACTCCAGTCATCATACCCTTTAAAAATCTATAAACAACAGATTAAACTAATTCACTATTAAGTCAAATATTATTTTTCAATGATTATTATTAACATTTGTAACATATATATATTGTCTATGTATTTCAATAAAAACATCTAATATGAAGGAAGCAAATGAAAAAATGTTTGTTTAAAAAAGGATCCAGCTTTTTAAATCAGCTGACCGGGACCGAAACTGGGCTTCTATATACTTATAACCGGTGGTGGTCTAAAGCAGTGGTTCTTAACCTTTTTATACACGCGACCCCCCAAATATTTTATAATTTTTTTGCGGCCCCCCATTTTTTTCATAATAATTTATATTTGTTATATTATCTATAATATATTGATTTTCTATTATTTTTTCATTTTATTATATAATAAACATAAAACACAACTTTATTATTTCATTATCTATTTAAAATTTAAATAGATAATGAAATAATAAAAAACTCGGGCCTTCGGCCCTCGTGGGAAGGGGGAGAAGGGAAGGGGAGTAGGGGAAGGGAAGAGGGGAAGGGGGAACTCTTCTATACTCCGTATAAACGTAGCATATTTGCTATGCAATTTATGGGCGAGAAAGGTGGGAAGGGGCGAGAATGCCTATAGGGGGTATTAGATGCAAAATAATTAGTTGATTAGTTATAGGCCCTTGTAGGGGAGGACATAGGGTAATTATCAATGTTAACCAATTCAAAAACGAAAAAAAATTTCGATTTATTTGGCCAATGGTCATTTTTTTATTGGTCAGTAGCCAGCGGACGGTCAAAAAATCATATTATCATTGGTATTAACATGAACAAATATTAATTTAATTTAAAAAAATTAAAAAAAAAAAAATTTGTCCCCTCCCTGACTTGAACCCCACACCACCAGTTCCCAAGCCGGCGCTATAACCACTATACCATGCTGGCTTTAAAATAGAAGAAGTTATTATGTTATTTATATAGATAATGAAATAATAAAGTTGTGTTTTATGTTTAGAAAATCAATATATTTCGTCGGTCAGTAGCCAGCGGACGGTCAAAATGTCATATTATCAATGGTATTAACAAAAACAAAATATTAATTTAATGTAAAAAAAAAATTAAAAAAAAAGGTTTTTTTTTTAGTTTTAAAAAAGGGCTAAATTCTTAAACTACCAGCCCGATTCGCTCGAAACTTTACCCGTAGGTGCCCAGGGCGGCCGGGGGTAAAATAACCTTTTCAGATTCCTAAAATACCTTTTCATTTTAAAAATATCGAACAGTTCCCTGCCACACGTGCGGTGTAATATCTATGACACGTAGAAAAATTTTACTAATTATATAAACTTACGCGCGCCATCTAATAAAGTACAATTCGTGTTTGAGTTTAATAGTAGATTCAATTTAATTAGAAATAACGGGCTATGATTATACCTTTGAAGGAGGTTTCGAATTTTGTGTTAGTTTCTATCGATATATTTTATCGTAAATTAGAAGCTAATACCTATATTATTTTTTTAAATATTACTTTTTAGGTTTTCTATGAAATCACAATCTAATTAAATGAAATATATTAACCCAATAAAAAATATATATGCATTTATAAGGTTAAAAATATATATTACATAGTTGGCTGTCTGTTAGACCATCTATAATAAATTTTTAGGTTATATATAAAATTTGGCCAATGGTCATTTTTTTTCATTGGTAAGCAGCCAGGACACGGTAAAAGTGGATATAAATTCATAAGTCAAAAAAAACAAAAAAATAAACTCGGATTCACATTTTGGCCAATGGTCATTTTTTTCCATTGGTCAGCAGCCAGGACACGGTAAAAGTGGATATAAACTTATAATAGTCAAAAAAAAACTAAAAAAAATTTTCGAATCACATTTTGGCCAATGGTCATTTTTTTTCATTGGTCAGCAGCCAGGACACGGTAAAAGTGGATATAAATTCATAATAGTCAAAAAAAACTAAAAAAAAATTTTCGAATTACATTTTGGCCAATGGTCATTTTTTTCCATTGGTCAGCAGCCAGGACACGGTAAAAGTGGATATAAATTCATAATAGTCAAAAAAACGAAAAAAAAATTTCGAATCACATTTTGGCCAATGGTGATTTTTTTCCATTGGTCAGCAGCCAACGGACGGCCAAAAAGTCATAATAGCAATGGTAGTAACAGGAACAATCATAATAGTAAAAAAAAACGAAAAAATAAACTCGGATTCACATTTTGGCCAATGGTCATTTTTTCATTGGTCAGCAGCCAGCGGACGGCCAAAAAGTCTTATTATCAATGATAGTAACAAGAACAATCATAAGAGTCAAAAAAAACTCCGGGATTCTAACCCCAAAACTAGTTAAATTGCATAGCAATTACCAAAATCTAAATATAGAAACATTGGTCAGCAGCCAGCGGACGGCCAAAAAGTCATAATAGCAATGGTAGAAACAGGAACAATCATAATAGTCAAAAAAAACAAAAAAAATAATTTCGATTCACATTTTGGCCAATGGTCATTTTTTTCATTGGTCAGCAGCCAGCGGACGGCCAAAAATTCTTATTATCAATGATAGTAACAAGAACAATCATAAGAGTCAAAAAAAACTCCGGGATTCTAACCCCAAAACTAGTTAAATTGCATAGCAATTAAAAAGTAAACAACTTTTATTTATGTTTATTATATAACTAGTTAAATTGCATAGCATTAAAAGTAAACAACTTTTATCTATAGTTAAATTGCATAGCAATTAAAAGTAAACAACTTTTATTTATGCTTATTATATAACTAGTTAAATTGCATAGCAATTAAAAGTAAACAACTTTTATTTATGTTTATATAATAGATAATTTAACAAATCTTATATATAACACAGCGAGGGAGATAGAGATGAGGGGTGGGGCACCTCTTATGCATAGCAATTAAAAATAACACAGCGAGGGAGATAGAGATGAGGGGTGGGGCACCTCTTTCTCATGCATAGCAATTAAAAATCGATAACCTAATATACCCAATGCAAATAGATAGGGTAACGGACAGACAACGGACGACGGACATCAACGGACAACCAAAAACGAGCCCATAAATTGCATAGCAATTAATAACATAAAAACTTAATAATTAAACATAAAAACAATTCATTTATAATAAAAAATATATGCATTCGGATATATTTAATGAGATTTCTGCTGCTGAACATCATCAACCAATTTGTTAATTCTTGGTTCAATTGATTGTAATGCTATCCTCATGCAGGAATCTAGTCGCAATCGATTGCGTTTTTTAGTTTTTATATCCACCATAGTTGAGAAACCTTTTTCACACAAATATGTACTAGCGAAAGGCAGCAAATTTTGCATTGCTGCTGAAATTAATGGAGGATATTCTGCACGAATTTGTATCCAAAATTGCGGCAAACTTTTAGTTTTAAACAAAGATTTTAAATTACAATCATTTATTAATTCTAATAATGAATCTTCATCATCTGATGATAAATTATAGTAATTTACATTTTCTTTCTCGAATTGAAATTTTGAATCAGAGAATAGTTGTGAATAGAATGGAAACATTTCATATATATTTGAGTCATTCTTTGAATCCATCTTTGGAATTTCATTTTCATAGCCTCAATTTTGTTATGCATAGTAAAAATATCAGATTTAGGTCCTTGCATAGATATATTCAACTGATTTAGAATTGTAAAAATATCCGCTAGATATGACAATTTATCGACCCAATTATTGTCATCAAAATAGCAGGGTGTAAGTGGTTATAGCGAACGTCTTGTAAATGTAAACAAACAGAAGGCAACGATTTCGAATCCCCTGGTGGGTATTTTTTCTAAAGCTTTTCTGAATATTTTTATTTTATTCTAAAAAAATTTGGCGACCCCCCGGCAAACTTCTCATGACCCCCTAGGGGGTCGCGTCCCCCAGGTTAAGAATCACTGGTATAAAGAGGCTGTTAAAGGTTTTTTTCGTTTGCTAGTTTAAGTCGAAGGTACGAAAGAAAGAAGATCTAAGGGAGCATATTAATATGGACAAAAAAGGGTACGATTTCAAGAAATTTTTGTATTAACAGAAAAGAATAGCTGATTATTAAGTAATAATTGACTATGGAGAGCCCGCTCCACTTGTGAGGAAATAAAGTTCGGCCCTCCAAGGGAAAAATGCTAGTTAGGCCACTGCCTTGGAGGCCTATAATTGTAATTTGTATAATTTTTTTTGACCTCATTTCTACGACTACTTTTTCAAACGATAAATTTAAAGTTAAACGCTAAAAAATGCCTTATCTAATTATTGACAACTCCGGCTTCGATCCTCGCCCGAGGCTTCGATTTTAATCGGCTTTTTTGTTAAACGTTAAACCTAAGCCCTTCTATATAATGTAGAGACGCAATAATTATTTGCGAAACAATTCTAGAGGACAGGGTTTTATGGTTATCTCTCTTTTTTAATAAACATAAACTATTGATTGTCATGCATGCCATTTATAGTGCTGTATAAAATAAATATTTGTTGCTATTAAACTTAGCATTAACCAAGCATTTACATAATTGTTGTTAATTATAGATAGCATTATCATTATTGGATCTTTAAATAAACGTGACAAAAATTGGCTTCAGGCTATTTTTATCAGCATTAGATATTTAAAGTGCTAAAAAAAGCATTAAAGTGTAAGCGGGAATCAGAATAACAAAGAAAAGGGAGACACAGTCTCGAACGCGATGTTAAAATATAGTAGGTCGTTTGCAAAGTGGACACATTGTTGCACCACTCATCGCATCCAATGGTCTCATACACACAGGGCATGTAGATATAGCAGGCTGTGCTGCACTGTAATTAGAAGTGTAGGGTGCTTGAGCGACATAATTTATTTGCTGCGGTTGGGGTTGAAAAGCTTGCATCTGCGGTTGGGGTTGAAAAGCTTGCATCTGCGGTTGGGCTTGGAAAGTTGGCATCTGCGGTTGTTGCATGTCCAAAAAACTAACTGCTTGATTGGCCCATAGTGTATTACGTTTGCATTCAGGACATTGAGTCAAAGTTCGGATGACACTTTGTTTCATGGTAGGACCCGCCGTATTCACCATGGTGGTATAACTGGGAGATGACATCATAGGTGGCGAGATTTGTGCCTGACCAGTATAGTAAGGGTTTGAAAATTGATTGGCCATGTTGGGTACCTCAACAGGCTGCATACAAGTTTCACAAAAGACTTTTTGTGTTTCCACAATTGGTGGAGCCGTTTGAACGACTAATGTCATACGCCTACAAGATGGACATTGCGTAACAGCCGTTCCACCTGATCCCATTCCGTATTGCTGAGATGGTTGATTTAATGGTGGTTGAAACATGCCATAATTCTGATTTTGATTAGGGACTGCCACATCCTGATAGGTCATCAAAGTGTTTCTTCGACATTCTGGGCATTGGCTAACGGTCGGTACTTTGACCATCGATTGTGTTTGCTGAACCATGTTGTAGGAAGGTGCCGTGTAATTTTGGATAATTGTTGGAGATGGTATTGATTTAGTGACGACTTCGTTAGTCACCAAAGTATTTCTATGACATTCCGGACAGAGGCCTGTCTTTTGAATCATAAATGATTCTTGTTGCATGGGTTGTTGGGCATACTGCTGCGGCATCGAAATGTTCTCATAACTGATCATAGTTTGTCCGCATGTACCA
Source organism: Gordius sp. MW1 (assembly GCA_964036665.1). Taxonomy (NCBI): domain Eukaryota; kingdom Metazoa; phylum Nematomorpha; class Gordioida; order Gordea; family Gordiidae; genus Gordius; species Gordius sp. MW1. The sequence continues at coordinate 20,046,650 of OZ038530.1, forward strand.
CAATTCGTAATTTTGGGAACGGAAACAGAGGGAGGTTGCTGGAATGCTTGCATACCTTGCATATCTTGATTATTATAAGCAGCGTAAGGATTTATCTGCGGTTGAGGGGCGGTCATCATGGGAGTTCTGCAAGTTGTACATAAAGTTTCTTGATATTGAGCATTTGGACCCACATTAACTTGCTCTTGCGTCCAGAGAGTATTCCGGCCACAGCTAGGGCATTGCTTTAGTTTAGAAACCATCATCGAACCTCCCATCATGGGAGCTGATGTGTTCTGGGCTTGCATTGGAGCTTGACAAGTTGGACAATTCGTCATTGTCGCATTTGCTTGATCTGGATCTGGAACTTCAATGACTTGAGATGTCATTAAAGTGTTTCTATGACAAGTTGGGCATTGTGTTAATGTGGGAACTATCACGCTCTTTGTCCTCTGACCAGGGTAGGCCATACTTGGTTGGTATGAACTTGCAGGCATGGGTGCTACTGAGCCAGGATAATAAGACGTGGGTCCATTCATGTCTAAAAAGTTGTAATATACCTGAATAACAGGACACTTATTTGAAAATATTTTATCGTTTAAACTAAGTTTTGGTTGATCGTGAGTGAGGCAATATGCAATCCAGTCTATATCCGCTTCCTTTTTCAGCCTATTTAAAATTTCAATCTGCTTTATCAACTTTTTTGAATCAGGAATAATGGTTTTTCTATCCATTTCATCAATGGAATCCTTAAAATCACCAAATCCTAGCACATGTGATTCATTATGAAGAGTTCCACGTTCCTTTTCGTTTGCTAAGATTTTCAGCACAAAAAGTTCTTATTAATATATTTTAAAATTCATTTACAAAGTTAAATAATAATGTTATAGCTAGCAAGCATAATATCGCTATCTTAACGAACAAAAATAAAATGAATTCGCTAAAGTTGTTTAATTTTCAAAACATACTTGCTTCAAGATTTTTAATATAAGGAATTGGAGCCATTATTTATAGCAGAAAGGAGAATGTAAATTAATAATATAAGGATCTGAAATTTATGGGTGTAAAAATAGAAAGAAATGGGTTGTAAAATAATAAAGACGACGAATAATATTTATTTCCATTAATTTATTATACTTATAATCAGTAAAACATAAACAAAGGTTTGATGGTTACGTATTAGACAACGTCATAATTGACTTATATTATTGTTTTTTATTTGACATTTGCCAATTATTGCATCAACATAGAAAAAAAAGTTTCTAAATGTTGAAGCATTTCTACACATACCAAATTAGTCCTTTTAACATTATATATTCTAAATTCGTTTCAATTTTTATTGGAATAAGAAAAAAAACTGTTATTTAATTTTATTTTTAACCTATCAAGTCGCCATGCTGACAAAATGGCTATAAAAAAATTTGCCACTTCACGAAAATTGGTTAATCTATATCGAAATAGGTGATGTGACCCCAATACATTCTAACTTAAAAATATAATTTAATTTAAATTGTTTTTGCAATAGTTAATTTTTTAAATTTATTTGATGATCATATATTAGTATAAAACTTAGTTGAAGGAATAGAAACCTTCTGCGTCATTTGCGTTTTTCTTATAAGAACGGTTTTACTTAATTAAATAAAGTATTTCATAATTTTCCTTAAGCCTTTTTACGTCCCCCTTATCATTAGAGGTAAATAAATAGTAATCTTCGATTGGTTATGACAGAAACTTCTAAATGACTAAAGGAATAGAAAAAGATAATAAAAAGTACGCCTATGGGAAATATTCAAACCCTTATGTGTAATTTTCGAACGAATCTTAACTTTCTGAGATTCGAATCTTTAAAAAAAAATTCGAAAAATCATTTAGCTTTTAATTTATTTTAAATAGACGAGACGCATAAAATACGTTTTTATCTTACCACAATTTAGTTATAATTCCCGCTATCATTTTTTAGTGAAATCTAAACACGTTCGAATCGAATTGAAATCTTAAAATTTCTTTCGAATCAAATCCAAATCTTCGAAAAAATTTTTGGAATATTTTTACAAAAAATTTTCGAATTCGAGCAGAATATTGAAAATTTTTGATTTGAAATCCACAGGCGTACTACAAAGTATATAACAAATTGAAATCAAAACTTATATTGTTTTTTAGTAATGTAATTTTTAATTATTATATATGCCTAATTCAATCATAAAATCTTAATTGGACAGAAATTACTTTTATATTTTAAAAATACCGAATATAAATGCCTGGCTCAAACAAATCAAGCTACTTTATTAATTTATTTAATAAAATTAAATTCATGCTACGTTTATACGGAGTACAGATGAGTTTCGTTTCCCCTTCCCTCCTGCCCCTCCCAGTTTTTATTGCTATGCAATTTATGGGCGAGAAAAGTGGGAAGGGGCGAGAAAGATGGGAAAGGGCGAGAATGCCTATGGGGGGGGAGGAAGTCAAGATAGTTGTTTTTAAATATGCTATTTTTATATTAATAATTTCCTCAATAAATAAAGTATTAATAAATGTTTTATAGCTGGTTTTACAAAAATTTAGCGTAAACTAGGTTATCATTTTGCATTTTATACTTGATTTTGAAGGTTTCTTTCATTCATTCTTATTTACAGCGTTTACCTAAACTTTTGCACTTCGTATTCCTCTCCTGCACACTAGTAGGAGAGAAAAGGGGTAATCCATCATCGCGTTTAACATGAAACGCTCATTTTACATGCGAAGGGGAGAGAAGGAATGAGCGATTCATGTTAAACGCTATGATGGATTACCCCTTTTCTCTCCTACTAGTTTGCAGGGAGGAATACGAAGTGCAGAAGTTCAGGTAAACGCTGTATCAACTGCTAAATTAATCAAAATAACGAAAGGAACGCAAATAGAGGGTATGACCTTGGAAAAGCGTACCAGTAGTCATCCTTCCAAAACGTACAACTTTCAATTTAAAGTTTTTTTGATACTGTATAATTTAAACAATTTGGTATAGGCGATCCATAATTTGAATTATGACTATAGAATTTATTCAAATCATGCGCATATGTATAGTATAAACAAGATATTTAAAAAACGAAAAAAATTTCCAATCAGACTTTGGCCATCGGTCATTTTTTCATTCGTCAGACGGCCATATAGCCTATAATTATAATATAAAAAAATGCGATATACACTTTGACCAGTGGTCATTTTTTCCATTGATTAGTAGCCAGCAGACGGCTAAATACTAGCCAATAATTATATTCTAGAGAAAAAAATTCGATTTTGATCTCACTTTGGCCAGTGGTCATTTTTTTTATTGGTCAGTAGCCAGAAAACGACCAAATAGCCTATATTTATAATATAAAAAAAATTTGATACACTTTGGCCAATGGTCATTTTTTTTCCATTGGACAGCAGCCAGGAGACGGTCAAAAAGAAATAATATTAATGGTACTAACAAGAATAATATATTAATTAAAATAAAAATTTGCCCTCACCGAGATTCGGACCCACATTAGTAGAGGCATAAGCCCATAGGCGGGGGGGGGGCACAGGGACCCATATCAGTAGAGGCATAGGCCCTTGTAGGGGGCACAGAGTAATTATCAGATAAGCATCTATATATTGGTTCCCTACGACAAAATAATATACTAATGGTCGGTTTGCATCGCACTTATTGAAAGTCCTTAAAAGAAAAATACTAGCACTTATGATTGGCTATTTTATACCCACCATATTATCACTCTAGCAGACCCCTCGGAACGTCCTCTACATAAGAGACCTGCCAGGGGCTGTTTAGATCATACAAATTTATAGGCCCGACGCGGACCCGTCAAATAATCAATTTAATGCCCGGACCCGGCCCGCTACTTTTATACAAAGCCTGAGCCCGGCCCGTAAATTTATTTATTTTAAATTTTTTTACCAATACGGAAAACATATGTATGTGTTAAAAATGTTAATAAAAATATTTTAAATATAAATAATAATTCCCGATCAGACGAGATCTTCTATTTTGGATTCTAAATAGTTGTCTCAATATAACATATGAGCAGTTTACTTCATATTAGGAAACTAAATATAAATAAATAAATATGAGTTTTTTTTTCACCGTCCCCTTTAAAGAATATCATTATGGCTTTTATTTGTCGATTTAATTTTACACACAACAATTTTCGGGCTCTAAAGTAAGGTGTTTTAATAATTTTAATGAAGTTTTTAAAATGCTTTCGGGTCGGGTCAGGTAGAAAATTTGAAAATGATTTCGGGTCGGGTCCGGCTAGAAAATTTGAAAATGATTTCGGGTTCGGGTTGAAAAAAAGTGACTTTGCAGTTCTCTACCCTCTAGATTGAGTGAATTAATTTAATATGTTATATATTATTAACAAATTAAAAAAACAAATTTTAAAATATATTTCTTCAAGTTACTTTTGTAAAATATCAATGTCATTTTTTATCAATACCCTAAAAATTTAAAATGGTATAAAAGGAAAGCTAAGTAACTATTAAAAACATTATAACCTTAAATTAGGTTTTAAAAGTTTATTTGGCTTATATAGTTTTATGTATCGCGAGTGCTACTTGTAAAAAAAATTTTCTCCCTGTAGTCGCCTCTATTGTTATTATGAAACCAATATTATATAGCTGATTATAATCAATATAGTAAATATGATGAAATTTATAGTGACTCTTCAAATGTTTTAAGTTTGAAGTGCAATTTAAGGTAAATTCATTTGATATGAAACTTAAAAAATAATTATATTATAAAAAAAATATTATATAATTATAAATTTGCAAATGAAACATTTATGAAATTATAACTTACTTTTAAGTTGGCTTTTGAATATGTATTAAATGTAATTTAAATTAACGATGGGGATTAGCTAAAACTTCATGGTTAACACTAAAAAAATTTAAAAAACTTTATTGAAATAATTTACCTTTTAATAGTCAAATTAAAAACAGGAGTAATTTATGTAGTTTGAATTAGTGATGAAAATTAGCTAGCACTTCAGAATTCGGAATTGTAAAATTTAAAAAAGAGCAAGATAATTAAATGAATGAATGATCCAAATTAGTTGTACATTTCGATATTTAAAACACTCTTTGCTTAGCAATTACATTAATTAAAAAAATAGGTCTCGCGTGTTTTTTACAATGTTTAAACCTTAGATCCGACTCTATATGACCCGACCCGAAAGCATTTTTAAATTTTGTACCGGACCCGACCCGAAATCATTCTCAAATTTTCTACCCGAACCCGACCCGAGGTCGGCTCACCCGTGCAGTTCTCTACTAGAGGGTATAAATGGGAAGGCAAGGATGGGCAGGATCCCCCCCCTCCTAATCCATATTTTTTGCCCTGACCCCTTTTAATATAAATTTGTGACGCCCATGGGATCCTTTGTAGATATTATCTTTAACATTTACAATGCGGGTTAAGATATTGATTAAATAATTAACTAAGATGGAAATAAAATATAACTTATCTTGTTAATTTTATATTTAATATACATAAAATAATTATAAATTAGAACATTTAAAAACACCTTCTTTTATACTAAATCTAATTGATTTTATAGCGGGCCTTAAGTATATCTAGGCCCGGCCCGTCCAAGCCCGGTCCGTGCAGGTCTCTACTCTACATTACTAGATATGACTAGTCCCGACCCCCCGCTTTTAAATAGACAACGAACATCCAAATAAAAATGTTAAAATAAATGTTAACAAAAAATTGTATTCAAATAAACATTTCTTTTTAGATAAACATAGATTAGTTCATATAATTCGAAAAAGACAAAAAATTGTACAGGCGACTATCCGCCCAAGATTTTTTCATATAAAATTTTATTTATTTTCATACAAAATTAATGATATATAATACCTTTATATCATATACACATATAATTTAAACAATGTTTTTCACTGTAATTAGTAATAAATATAATTCAGATAATTCGAGAGTCTAAGCTATTATTATATCGATGCATCGTTTTTATAACAGATGCAAAAAGGGGTACAGCCCTGGGATAGTTCATAAGGTCCGGTACATCCAGTAACCTTTGAGCAATAACCTTATGGTATATTTTACGGAGCTTCTCCTTAGGTTCAGCCATTATTGCCGTTTTCAACGTTTGCAGCGTAATAAGAAACTCATAATCATCCCTCTGTCCCTCGTGATTATGTCCGTGGGTAACGTTGGGAAAAGTCGTCATTTTTAATTTTCCAGGGCAGGTTTTAATCCTACATCGATAATACGAAGCAGCCTTTTTATCCGAAATTTTTTGGTACAAATGAAGGCCAAAATATAATAATGTGCCCCCCAACTTTTGAGAAGGAATAAATTCCACAGTAGCTAGATCAAGAATACTATTATTGAAAAAACTAAATTGCTAAATATACTTTGAGGACCGTTGTGAAACTCATGTGGTGTGTCTAATGCTGATTCTGTCTCTTGTATTGAGCCTTAGTACATTTGAATACATTTTTAGCAAATGGCAAACAAAAAAATTAGTACAGCAAATAAACTTTGAATATTTAAAGATCCGTTTTTATAATCAAGTAATAAAATTAAACTCACAATTAGGAGATGTATCAACAATGGCAGTGGAAATTTGCGGATAAGTAAGTGATGTTGCACCTGTATAAACAAAAGTTGTTAATTTCATTGCTATTATAAGCTTAAGGGTATACATGAATATAGTTATCATTTACATCTAAGAGATGAATTATCAATTAGAGTGCAGATTTGAGGGGGAAGTGATGATCCACCTTGGGAATTATGCAAAACTCCATTTATAGTAATAAGAATATATGATATAAAACTTGAAGGTTTCTATGAATAGTTAACAATTATACTTGAGGATGAATTTGTGATTGGAGTGGAAACTTGTTTAGGAGGGTATAATCCATCTATAAACAAGAAAATATAATATGTCTTAGTAATAAGTAAAATAAATTTTAAGTAAAAGCTCAAGGTTATAGAATAGTGATGATTACAACTAAGGGATGAAACAGTGATGGGAGTGGAAACTTGTAAGGGAAGTGATACTCTATCTATATAAATATGTAATGTAACATTATTTTGGTAAAATAAATTGTATTAAAAATTAAAATTAATATAAAAACAACGTTTACTCTTAAGAAATGAATTCACAATGGCAGGACATTCAAAGGGAGACACAGCACTTTGGGAAGAAATTGATACTCTACCTATATAAACATAAAATAGTATCAATTTTGGTAACTAAGTCGATTGTACTATGAGAATAAAGTTAAAGAATAAATTTAACATTTACTGCTAAGTGTTGAATTAATAACGGGAGGAGTGACATTAACAGGAAATGATACTGCACCTTGGAGAGGATGTGATACTCCATCTACAGAAACATAATATATATATCTGTCTTTAATAATTAGATTTAAGGTTTATATAAAAATTGAATAAAGTTTCTTTACTGTTAAAAGATGAACTGATAATATGAGGGGACACTTGGGTTACAACAATCTGGGAAGGAATTGATATTCCCCCACCTATTTAAATATGTAAAGAATTTTTATTTGTGTTTAAGCAATATTAATTTAGAGTCAAAATTTCAATATGGTTAATGTCAAAATTCACTGACTGATAGGGGAGGAATTAACAAGTGAAGGGAAGACTTGACTGGTAGTGCTAAAACACTGGGAAGAAAGTGGTACACCTTTATAAATACAAGTACAAAATTAATATAATGTTTAAAAGGTATAAAAATATAATTAACTTTTACTAATAAGTGAGGAATTAGAGATTGGAGGAAAGATTATGGGTAATGATACTACACCCTGGAGAGGCAGTGATACTCCACCTATGTAAACATCATTAGATACTATTATTAAACATATTTTTATAATTAAACTGTATTTTGAATATACCTGTAAAAATTTGCATGTATAAATTAAACATTTACAATTAGGGCAAAAATTGATGATGGAAGGGTAGACTTGAAAAGGGACCGAATGTGCACCTTGAGGAAGAAGTGATATCGCATCTACATAAACGAATACATAATATAATATCTATTTTGGTAATTAAAAATGTACTTTATTGCTTAAAAGTTTATATAAAAATAACATTTACAATTTTGGGATGAATTAGTGACAGATGTTGAAGCTTGAAGGGGGAGTGATACTCCACCTATATAAAAATAAACACGTAATATCATACCTGTTTTGGTAATGAAGTTTATAAGTATATACTTAAAGATTAATGTGAATAAGTTATTATTTACAGTTAAGGGATGAATCTATGAAGGGGGAGGAGACTTGAAGAGGAAGTGATGCTGCTGTTTGGAAAGAAAGCAACGGTCCACCCACAGTAACAAGAATACATAATTAAATATTTGTCTTAATAAAACATTTAAAAGTTAGTATAAATATATAGTCAATGTTTGCAATTAAAAAAATTCACAATGAGAGAGCAGACTTTTGAGGAACCCAGGAGAAGAAACAATATTAAATATTTTAAAATCTGATAATAAAGTGTGTATAAAATATAAGGTTGATATTTATAAAGGTAATATTTACAGCTAAGAAATGACGTGGCAATGGGAGTGGAGACTTTAAGAGGGAGTGGTACAGCACCTTAAAAAAGTAATTTTATATAAATGAGTACATCAATTTAATAGTTAAGTTTAAAATTTAACCTATAATTGAAAATTAATATTAATAAAGTCAAATTTACTGCTAATGGATGAATTTATCGAATTAGAGTTGGTGGTGGTTGGGATGGATGAATTTGAAATTGCACTTTGTATACTTTCTACAGCAGAAGCCCTCAAATTTAAAATAAGGTTGGTGGTGGTTGGGATGGATGAATATGATATTGCACTTTGATTATTGATTGCTCTCAGTTTTTTAATTAAATCTAAAACATGTGGATATATTTTAAAATTAGCTTACTAGTAACATTGTTGATGCCCATTGTTTGTAGAGGTTGAGAAACCTGAGCATTATCAATAGATCCATAGTTTGGATAAGCTATTATGAATATAAGATATAATAATCATAAACATTACTTGTATGGGGAATGTCGTCATGATTTCTTGTTATAGTAAAGTTTTTGTCTCTGTAAACCCCTCTCGAGGAACATTTTCGTGTTCTACACCTGTAATATACTTGTGAATACTTCCCTACATTCACTTTCATGTATTCATATTTTCCCGCAACTAAATATGGTTGTCTTTTTTGGGATAAACAAAATTTAACAGACATTTGATAATTAAAAGAAGTGATATTGAACAGCCAGGCTCTGATTGGTCAAAAAATATTCATAGACATTTTGTCAGTTAAATTTTTGTCAGATACGAAAAATTGAATGCAACAAGTTCTGATTGGATGATATAACACGGATGCAAGTTATCCCGTGATCCAAATTTTATTTTGACTGTTCAAAACAACGACAGATGATAATAACGACAGCCATAACAAATTAGTATTTAATATATTAAGTATGGGGGCGGCCGCCCCCTCCCCTAAATGACGGGGAAAAAATCTTCAATGCAAGAACCCTTAAAAATTAAGAAAAGATATGTTTTGCCCCCCCCCCCTCCCCGATTGAACCTTTAAACGTTTCGCCCCCCCCCCTCCAAAACCTGGCAACGCCCATGTAAGTATGTATAAATTGCTTTTAATTGCTATGCAATTTATGGGCTCGTTTTTTGTTGTCCGTGCGTCCACCAAGGTATTGGCGCCAGCTTTTTGACCTGGAGGTCTTGAGTTCAATCCCGGGAGAGGACGAATTTTTTTAAAATTAAATTAATATTTTGTTCTTGTTAATAACATTGATAATATGAATTTTTGACCGTCCGCTGGCTACTGACCAATAAAATATATTGATTTTTTAAACATAAAACATATTTCATTATCTATATAAATAACATAAAGACTTCTACCATTTTAATACCAGCAGGGTGTGAGTGGTTATAGCGCACGGCTTTGGAGGCTCGTGTTCAATCCCAGGAGAGGCGAATTTTTATTTATTTTGTTTAAATTAAATTAATATTTTGTTCTTGTTAATACCATTGATAATATGAATTTTTGACCGTCCGCTGGCTACTGACCAATGAAAAAATGACCATTGGCCAAATAAATCGAAATTTTATTTTTTCGTTTTTGAATTGGGTATATTAGGTTAACATTGATAATTACCCTATGCCCTTTCATACAATCCCTACTGTGGCGAGCTGCATCGTTCATATATGTATATTCGCGTCGTTTATTATGTAACTTCTATATTCCTGGTGCAAAACCAGCTGTTAATTTCATTACTTACTTCCTTCGCCAATATTCACCAATTCAAATATTCACCAATTCGTCAATTCACTAATTATCATCATTTTTACTTCTTTCGCGTTTATCACCACACCAATAACCTTTTTTTTTATCATCTCTATATTATTCGTATTCATATTTCATTTAAATAAACCAATTCCTATTCAACAAGGTTTAAGCAATGACTAAGAATGGACAGCGTCCCCAAAGTGGTGACCCCGACGTGATTTTTAAACTTCCTAATTTTGACGCAGAAAATTCCAGAGCTTGGTTCGCAAGGATAAAAACATTATTCAGGCTAAGAAAAGTAAGAGAGCCTGCGAGTAAGTTGGCCCTGCTACTTGAGGCATTACCTCAAAACGTTTGTACAGAAGTACAAGATCTCTTCGAGGACATTACCAAAGATGGTGCTTTTGAACACATAAAATCAGCTATCATTCGCCGTACTTCAAACTCCGATCAACAACAATTAATTCTTTTAAATAATTTGGAATTAGGGGATCAACGCCCCTCGCAGTTACTGCGACAAATGAAACAGCTGATTGGAAACTATACCATGGACGACGAGATTTTTAAGCAGATGTGGCTTAATAAATTGCCTAGCCATTTTACTAACATTCTCGCAGTTTTCGCTACTGAGCAATGTACGTCAAAATTAGCTGAAACGGCTGATCGGATCGCCGAGGCAAATCAGGGCAACGCCATACATAGCTTATCTACTAACAATGAAATTTCAAGCCAAAAAGAGATGGTGGAAAAATTATCACTGGAAGTCCAGAAACCAGCGGCAAATTCTGCCAGATCCCCTGCTCGTCAATTTCTCCCCCCCCCCCCTATAACTCACGTCGCTCCCTTTCCCCTAATGATAATAACGCCAGCGACGTGTGTTGGTACCACAAAAATTTCAAAAACAACGCCAAAAAATGTACCCCTCCCTGCTCTTTCACGTCCCGATTTTTATCAAACGCCTAGACCAGCCGGGAAAGGCGACGCCCGAGCTCGGTCATATCCATCGTAGTCGCTTATTCTATATCTTTGACAAAGTGTCCGGACACCTTTGGCTCGTTGATACCGGCGCGGACATCAGCGTCCTGCCAGCTAAATCAAATCAACGTTTCCTACCTGCCCCTTTTCAATTACAAGCTGCCAATAACAGCTGTATCAAAACCTACGGTCAAATTCCTTTAACGCTTGATCTCGGTTTAAGGAAAAGGTTCAAATGGATATTTACGATCGCAGACGTAAAAACACCCATTTTAGGAGCGGATTTCCTCGATTTTTTCAATCTCACAGTAGATTTAAGAAGGAAAAGGTTGATTGACCCACAAACAGCGACTATATCAAATGGTGTACCCACCTCAACGACATCTCGAAGAATTCAGTCTTGCTCCCAACCGTTAGAAAATGAATTCGCAAGTTTATTAAATGAATTCCCCGAAATAATGAAACCTCCGGATTACAGAAAGCAGGCGCATGGTGCCGTGCATCACATTCCCACTAAAGGACCGGCATCTTACGCCAAACCTCGGCGATTAAACCTGGAAAAGCTGACAATTGCAAAGGAGGAGTTCGCACATATGTTAGAGCTTGGAATTATTCGACCATCACAAAGCAGCTGGGCCTCTCCTTTACACATGGTCCCAAAAAAAACTCAAGGTGATTGGCGGCCTTGTGGAGATTATCGTCACCTAAACAATCAGACAATCCCGGATCGTTATCCCCTACCCCACATCCATGATTTCTCGATGAACCTAGCTGGAACCACAATATTTAGCAAGCTTGATTTAATACGGGCGTATCCTCAGATCCCCGTTGCCCCCGAGGATATTCACAAAACGGCGGTAATAACGCCGTTTGGACTCTATGATTTTTTGAGGATGCCATTCGGTTTACGGAATGCGGCTCAGACGTTCCAGCGTTTCATAGACCAAGCATTCCGAGGATTCCCTTTTACGTTTGCATACCTGGATGATGCTTCGATCGCTAGTAAGTCTAGGGAAGAACATATTCATCATCTCCGCCAGGTATTCACACGACTAAAACAATATGACTTAAAGATCAACGCTAGCAAATGCCAGTGGGGACTAAATGCGATAGACTTTTTGGGGCATAATGTTTCTCCGACGGGTTTAACTCCGCTTCCAGAGAAAGTTATAACGATTAAAAAATTTTCTATTCCTATATCTATGACGCAACTTAGAAGGTTTATAGGCATGTTAAATTTTTACCGACGTTTCATTCCTCAGTGTGCTCACCTACTCAAGCCCCTAACCGACTTACTGGACGATAAGAAAGGGCCGATCGTCATGACGAAAGACTCTATAGATGCTTTTGAGAAAGCCAAAGAAGCTCTAGCTGACGTTACTCATTTGGCACACCTTGAGGAAGGCGCAACTCTTTCTTTGACAACAGACGCTTCAAATTCAGCTGTCGGAGCCGTTCTCAATCAAACGAAATGTGGTGAAACTAGCCCTATAGCTTTTTTTTCGCAAAAACTTACACAGGCACAAGGTCGTTACAGTACTTTTGGACGAGAGCTACTTGCCATTTATTTATCGATAAAACATTTTAGGCATCTGCTTAAAGGTCGTGACTTTGCAGTTTATACCGACCATAAGCCTTTGACCCATGCCTTGTTTTTCAGACCTGACAAGTATTCCCCCCGAGAATCTAGACATCTAGATTACATATCGCAATTTACGTCAGATATTAGGTTTATCAGTGGCCATACTAATATCGTAGCCGTTACTTTGTCCCGCGTTGACCTAGACACCATTCACCTTGAAAGTATATCCTCAGAGCAGATAGCTAGATCACAAGAATTAGAATTTTACAGCCCCGACCAACTTTCGTCGCTTAAAATTTCAGATTTTCCTATTCCCGGTTCAAATTTGACGATTAAATGTGACACCTCCTGCGCCACACCACGCCCGGTTATACCTACTTCAATGACGCGAAAGGTGTTCGACCTCATTCATAACCTCGCTCACCCTGGAATCCGTGGAACCCTTAAGCTGGTTGCTAAACGATTCGTATAGCCACAGATGAATAAAGACGTACGGTCATGGGCAAGACGATGCCTTCGATGTCAAAAGTGTAAGGTCAACAAACACACTATCACAACCCCTGGTAGTTTTGCTAATCCTGATGCACGATTCAGCCATGTGCATCTTGATTTAGTTGGCCCTTTACCACCTGCTAATGGCTATACATACTTGCTTACTGCTGTCGACAGATTTACGCGTTGGCCAATAGCAGTGCCCATATCTAAAATTACCGCCGACATGTTGCCCAAGAGTTTGTTAAACACTGGATATCAAACTATGGAGTTCCAGTAACAATTACTACTGATAGGGGGGTGCAATTTGAGTCTAGACTTTTTTCCGAGTTGGCGCGCCTTTTGGGTTTCCATCACAGTAGGACTACTGCTTATCACCCACAATCTAATGGAATGGTCGAACGCTATCACAGGCAGCTTAAGGTAGCCTTAAAAGCCCAAGGCGATACAACGAAATGGGATGAACTTGTTCCACTGGTTATGTTAGGGATTAGGTCGGCTGTCAAGCAAGATATTGGTTGTTCAGCGGCTGAGCTGGTTTACGGGACAACGTTGCGTCTTCCAGGCGAATTCTTCGAACGATCAAAAAAGGCCATCGATATCCCCGAATACATTAATCGTCTTAAAGATCATTTTGCTCACCTACCATTTCACCCAACTCGCCCTCAGGTTATCACTCCAAATTTGCTGAATGCTTTAAAAACAAGTAATTTCGTTTTTATACGGAACGACGAATCCCGCAAAGGTTTGTACGTTGCTTTCAATGGGCCTTTCAAGGTGATGGAGAGGTATGATAGATATTATGTAGTAGAAAAGAACGGTAAGGCTGATACCGTTTCAATCGACAGGTTAAAGCCAGCGCATTTGGATTCTGACTTGGACGTGAGTTCGTCATCATCTGCGCCACAAACGAGCAAGGCGGAAGCTGTTTCAGCCGGCATGTCTAAATCGAATGTTTCGGTTCCTAATCCAGGCACTAGTTCATCAGCATCCCCCTAGCAAATTAAGTACACTAGTAAAAGTGGTCGAAACGTTCATTGGCTAAAGAAGTTATCCGAGTACGTATAACACTCCGTATTTAGGAAGGGGAGTAATGTGGCGAGCTGCATCGTTCATATATGTATATTCGCGTCGTTTATTATGTAACTTCTATATTCCTGGTGCAAAACCAGCTGTTAATTTCATTACTTACTTCCTTCGCCAATTCAAATATTCACCAATTCGTCAATTCACTAATATCATCATTTTTACTTCTTTCGCGTTTATCACCACACCAATAACCTTTTTTTATCATCTCTATATTATTCTTATTCATATTTCATTTAAATAAACCAATTCCTATTCAACAAGGTTTATGCAATGACTAAGAATGGACAGCGTCCCCAAACTACGCATCTACTGATATGGGTCCCTATGCCCCTACAAAAGCCTATGCCTTCTATTATTGTTTCATTATCTATATAAATAACATAAAAACTTCTACCATTTAATACTAGCATGGTGTGAGTGGTTATAGCGAACGGCTTGTAAACAGGAGGCAACGAGTTCGAATCCCGGAGAGGGCAAAATTTTTCTTTTTTTTAAATTAAATTAATATTTTGTTCTTGTTAATACCATTGATAATATGAATTTTTGACCGTTCGCTGGCTACTGACCAATGGAAAAAATGGCCATTGGCCTAAGTATAAATCGAAATTTTATTTTTTCGTTTTTGAATTGGTTAACATTGATAATTATCCTATGCCCTTCCGTAGAAGGGCCTATGCCTCTACTGATATGGGTCCCTGTGCCCCCCCCCCTACAAAAGCATATGCATCTATTAATGTGGGTTCGAATCCCGGCGAGGGCAAACTCTTAATTGCTGGTTCGAATCCCGGAGAGGGACTTGCAGGTTCGAGTTCAAGCGCAGGAGAGGACAAAATTTTTTTTTTAATTAAATTGATATTTTGTTTTTGTTATTACCCTTGATAATATGACTTTTTGACCGTCCGCTGACTCCTGACCAATGAAAAAAGTGATCATTGGCCAAATAAATCGATTTTTTTTTCCCGTTTTTGAAATGGTATATTAGGTCAACATTGATAAATACCCTATGCCCTTCCGTAGAAGGGCCTATGCCTCTACTGATATGGGTCCCTGTGCCCCTACAAAAGCCTATGGCTCTATTAATGTGGGTTCGAATCCCGGTGAGGGCAAATTCTTAATTGCTGGTTCGAATCCCAGAGAGGGCAAAATTTTTATTTCTTTAAATTAAATTAATATATTGTTCTTGTTAATACCATTGATAATATGACATTTTGACCTTCCGCTGGCTACTGACCAATGAAAAAAATGACCATTGACCAAAGTATAAATCAAATTTTTTTTTTCGTTTTTAAATAGTTATATTAGGTTAACATTGATAATTACCATATGCCCTCCCCTACAAGGGCCTATGCCTCTACTGATATGGGTCCCTGTGCCTCTACAAAAGCCTATGCCTCTACTGATGTGGTTTCGAATCCCGGAGAGGGCAAATTTTTTTTTTTTTTTTAAATTAATATATTGTTCTTGTTAATACCCTTGATTGACTTTTTGACCGTTCGCTGGCGACTGACCAATGAAAAAAATCACCATTGACCAAATTGTGATTCGAATTTTTTTTTCGTTTTTTTTTTTCAAATTAATATATTGTTTTTGTTAATACCATTGATAATATGGCTTTTTGGCCGTCCGCTGGCTGCTGACCAATGGAAACAAATCACCATTAACCATAGTGTGAATCGAATTTTTTTTTCGTTTTTTTGACTCGTATGTATTTATAAACCGTCTCTTGGTACTGACCAATGAAAAAAATGACCATTGCCAAATTGTGATTCGAAATTTTTTTTTCGTTTGTTTTTGTTAATAACATTGATAATATGACTTTTTGATCGTGTCCTGGCTATTGACTAATAAGAAAATGACCACTGGCCAAAGTGTAGCACTTTTTTTTCTATATTTTAGATATAGGCTAGTTGGCCGTTTGCTGGCTACTGACCAATAAAAAAAATGACCACTGGCTAAAGTGAGATTTTATTAATTTAATAAGTTTTTGTTTAATCGAACTTTGACACAAAATTTACCCCCTTCCCCCCTTAATTAGATATTTATTTTGGGTTAATTTTTTCTGCTGACCCGACAAGAAAAAAGGGCGGGTTTTGGGGCAAAAGTTAGATAAATTCGCTCCTGGTTAGGGTTTAAATTTTGTTTTTGCAACCCTCTGGAAACAATAGGGCGGCATCTAATGAGTCATAAAAGAAATTTAAGAGCAGGAAAATTATTACAAATGGTAAACATCTTTTCATTTCCTTGCCATATGTCAATAAGAAATTAATTTAAATTCCATTAAAATATATTATTTTGTAATTTATCAAAAAATATACTTCTAAAATTCATGGGCGTAGCCAAGGATGGGGGGCAGTAAGGGGCGGCTGCTCCCCCCCCCCCTTTAAATCCAAAATTTTGTTGAAATTTATAAAAAGTACGGCAGGCGAAAATTTTTGCAACATTAATGTAATTCATTATATATATATTAGTAAATTCTAGCAACTATTGCTAGTTAAAAAAGATATTTGTTTCGATTAAGAGTTTTTAGACTATTTTGTTAATTATCACATAATTAACTAAGTTGTTTGGGCACATTGAGTATTTATACAACTTGCAATCTTTCTTTAAATCTGCAGGCACTTAGAAATTGTCTTTTAAGCAATCTTAAAATTTTATCAGCTTTTTTTGGATGTGTTTTATAACAAAACATGGTTTGTTTTAAAGAACCAGAAAAAGTTTCAAGATTTTTTTGTACGGTTATAAGCGGTGCATCGTTTACATATATCTTATTCGCTAGCATTATGATATATTATGACAAGTGCGTAATTAGGTGGGGCAGTGCTCCCCCCCCCCCTTTTTAAATTCAAAGAATTTATTTTTAATTAAGTGGGTTTAAGCTAAAATAGGGGAAAAAATTGTTTTGCGCTACGCTAGCTTTCCTCCATGTATGAATCTAATAAAAATACTGTTTTAGGGTTAATTTAAGCACTCCCCACCCCACTACACCTCGGTAATGTATCTTGCTTGCTAGGAAACGTGATGGGTATAACTAATATTAACGATAAAAATCAATAATTCTAATCAATAAATATTATGCGATTAGATAGTTTTGAAATCGAATTTATTATCACCCTATTACAAGTCTAATGGGGGAGGAAGGGAAGTGTATTTAAAATGTTTTAATCAAATGCTATGCAATTTACGGGTGAACCCCATCTCCTTGAAATAAATCTTATATAGGTATGGCTAAACCAAAGTATTTTGAACAATTTAGTTAAGGCTTTAGGAATTGTGAATAATAGGTCTTTAATGTTATTACTAGTTAAAAATGGCCTAGATAGCAAATAATATAATTATTAATGGTATTTCCTTATAGATGCTATGTTTCGATCATAATGTCCATACTCTTTTTCACCTTAACTTTTGGTTTTTTTAAATATAGTTATTTGGCTATATGTTTTATGGATATTAAATCAATTTCATAATTTCAAATATGACCCATTTTACATTTGTTGTAAAGTTCCTATATTTCATACATGGGTATGGCCAAGGGAGGCAGAGAGGGGCGGTTGCTCCTCTAAATCCAAAAATTTGCTAAAATTATAAAAAATGATCATTTTGCTCTTCCCTAAAATATTATTGCCCCCCCCCCCCTCTAATTCCAATGCTGGATAGGACCATAAATATACCTATATCTATGCTTAACGTTTAAATGTGTTAATGAATAAAAAATCTGGTATTTTAAATATATTAAAATGGATTCTTTTTTCCTTACTACTATATGTTTGTAAATGTATACTTATTAAACACTTAAATTATCTCGTAACCATAATTAAAGTTTTGCAATTTTTTATTTTAATTTTACTTACAGTATAGGCTCAATCAATCAACATTTCAAATTTTAACTTTAAAATAGTACAAAGTTTAGGCCTTAAATATAATAATAAAATTTATGATATTTTTGAATGCTGGTTTTAATTATACAATATACTAATTCAAATGCTGGCTACGCCCATTAAACCTTCTGAGGAACTATATAAATTACAATTAATTTCCCATTTTCCGATGTCTTGTCACGCACCGTCGTGTTTAGCACTGAAACCGCTTGGAAGTGGGTTCGATACCCGGGGAGGCCAATTTTTTTTTTAATAAAAGGAAAATTTGTATTAATAATTAACTAATCATTTTGCATTTACTACCCCCCTATAAGCAATCTCGCCTCTTCCCACCTTTCTCGCCCATAAATTGCATAGCAAATATGCTACTTTTATACGGAGTATACCCCCTTCCCTTCCCCCTTCCCACGAGGGCCGAAGGCCCGAGTTTTTATTATATACACTTAATTATATACCACCCTTTACCAGACTAACTTGTATTTATTAATTATATAATTAATTGCTATGCAATTTAAGGGCTCGCTTTTTGTTGTCCGTCCGTCCACCAAGTTATTTTCACCGGCTTTCTGACTTGCAGGTTCGAGTTCAAGCCCAGGAGAAGATAAATTTTTTTTTAGATTAAATTAATATTTTCTTGTTAATACCATTGATAATATGACTTTTTGACCGTTCGCTGGCTACTGACCAATGAAAAAATGACCATTGGCCAAATTGTGAATCGAATTTTTTTTTCGTTTTTGAATTGGTATATTAGGTTAACATTGATAATTACCCTATGCCCTCCCCTACAACGGCCTATCTGACTCAGTCTTTCAACTTTCTGACTTGCTGGTTCAATACCCGGAGAGGACAATTTTTTTTTTTAAATTAAATTAATTGTTTGTTCTTGTTAATACCATTGATAATATGACTTTTTGACTGTCCGCAGGCTACTGACCAATGAAAAAATGACCAATGGCCAAATTGTGATTCGAAATTTTTTTCTTCGTTTTTGAATTGGTATAGGTTAACATTGATAATTACCTATGCCCCCCCTACAAGGGCCTATGCATCTACTAATATGAGTCCCTGTGCCTTCCCCCTACAAAAGCCTATGTCTCTACTGATGTGGGTTCGAATCCCGGCGAGGGCAATTTTTTTTTTTTTTTTTTTTTTAAATTAATATATTGTTCTTGTTAATACCAATGATAATATGACTTTTTGACAGTGTCCTGGCTACTGACCATTGGCCAAAGTGAAATTAAAATCGATGTTTTCTTGATTATAATTATAGACTAGTTATTTGGCTGTCTGCTAACCATTAGAGAAGATCACCACTGGCCAAAGTGAAGGAACAATTGTATAAATAATTAATTTGCATTTAATACCCCCCTATCGGCATTCTCGCCCCTTCCCACCTTTCTCGCCCATAAATTGCATAACAAATATGCTACTTTGATACGGAGTATAGATGAGTTTCGTTCCCCCTTCCCGTCTCCTCCTCCACTTCCCCCTCCCCCTTCCCACTAGGGCCGAAGGCCCGAGTTTTAATATATATAGGTGTTATATATCAATTGATATAAACGAGAAACTTAATTTATAAACGATTGAATAGATTTACAACCGTTTTAAATATTTATTTGGTATTTTTTATTTTTACAGGTCAAAAAGTGCGATGTTAACTCTCTTACAGATTAATTTTTACTAATTATTTAGCTAATAAGGGACTAAGCCAAAGCAACGCTTAGCCGGGCACAGCTAGTAGTATATATATAAATAATCTTACATATTAAATTAATTCACTCAATCTAGAGGGTATAAATGGGGAGGCAAGGATGGGCAGGACCCCCCCCCCCTAATCAATATTTTTTGCCCCTGCCTCTTCTAATATAAATTTGTTACGCCCATGAGATCCTTTGTAGAAATTCTCTTTAACATTTATAATGTGGGTTAAGATGTTGATGAAATAATTAACTAAGATGGAAATAAAATATAACTTATTTTGTTAATTTAATATACATAAAATAATTATAAATTAGAACATTATAAAAACACCTTCTTTTATACTAAATCTAATTGATTTTGTAACGGGCCTTAAGTATATCTAGGCCCGGCGCGAGCCCGTTAGGTTATAGACGGCCCGTCCAAGCCCGGTCCGTGCAGGTCTCTACTCTACATTACTAGATATGACTAGTCCCGACCCCCCGCTTTTAAACAGCAACGAACATCCAAATAAAAATGTTAAAAAAAAAGTTAACAAAAAATCCTTTTCGAATAAACATTTCTGTTTAGATAAAACATAGATTAGTTCAACATATAAATCGAAAAAGACAAAAAAATTGTACAGGCCACTATCCACCCCAGATTTTTTCATATACAAAATTATTTATTATCATACAAAACTAATGTTATATAATACCTTTATATCATATACACATATAATTTGAACAATGTTTTTCACTGTTATTAGTAATAAATATAATTCAGATAATTCGAGAGTCTAAGCTATTATTATATCGATGCATCGTTTTTATAACAGATGCAAAAACGGGTACAGCCCTGGGATAGTTCATAAGGTCTGGTACATCCCGTAACCTTTGAGCAATAACCTTATGGTATATTTTACGGAGCTTTTCCTTAGGTTCAGCCATTATTGCCGTTTTCAACGTTTGCAGCGTAATAAGAAACTCATAATCATCCCTCTGCCCCTCGTGATTATGTCCGTGAGTAACGTCGGGAAAAGTTGTCATTTTTAATTTTCCAGGGCAGGTTTTAATTTTACATCGATAATACGAAGCAGCCTTTTTATCCGAAATTTTTTGGTACAAATGAAGGCCAAAATATAATAATGTGCCCCCCAAATTTTGAGAAGGAATAAATTCCACAGTACCTAGATCAAGAATACTATTATTGAAAAAACTAAATTGCTAAATATACTTTGAGGACCTTTGTGAAACTCATGTGGTGTGTCTAACGCTGATTCTGTATCTTGTATTGAGCCTTAGTACATTTGAATACATTTTTAGCATATGGCAAACAAAAAAATTAGTACAGCAAATAAACTTTGAATACTTTTAGATCCGTTTTTATAATCAAGTTGCTGGTATTTTAAGCATTTTTAAAGTCGATAAAAATAACTCACAACTAGGGGATGTATCAACGATGGCAGGGGAAACTTGCTGAATGGGAAGTGATGATGCACCTGTATAAACAAAAGTTGTTAATTTCATTGTTATTATAAGCTTAAGGGTATACATGAATATAGTTATCATTTACATCTAAGAGATAAAGTATCAATTAGAGTGATGATTTGAGGGGGAAGTGATGCTCCACCTTGGGAATTATGCAAAACTCCATTTATAGTAATAAGAATACATGATATAAAACTTGAAGGTTTCTATGAATAGTTAGCAATTATACTTGAGGATGAATTTGTGATGGGAGTGGAAACTTGTTTAGGAGGGTATAATCCATCTATAAACAAGAAAATATAATATGTCTTAGTAATAAGTAAAATAAATTTTAAGTAAAAGCTCAGGGTTATAGAATAGTGTTGAATACAACTAAGGGATGAAACAGTGATGGGAGTGGAAACTTGCAAAGGACGTGATACTCTATCTATATAAATATGTAATATAACATTATTTTGGTAAAGTAAATTGTATTTAAAAATTAAAAATTAATATAAAAACAATGTATACTATTAAGAAATGAATTCACAATGGCAGGACATTCAAAGGGAGACACAGCACTTTGGGAAGAAATTGATACTCTACCTATATAAACATAATATAGTATCAATTTTGGTAACTAAGTTGATTGCACTATGAGAATAAAGTTTATGAATAAATTTAACATTTACTGCTAAGTGTTGAATTAATAATGGGAGGAGGGACATTAACAGGAAATGATACTGCACCTTGGAGAGGATGTGAAACTCCATCTACATAAACATGGGAGCATAGTATAATTCCTGTCTGAATAATTAAGTCAATTACATTTCAAGTTTACCATAAAAAATTGGTATGAATAATGATTTACTGATAAAAGATGAACTGATAATATGAGGGGACACTTGTGATACAACAGTCTGGGAAGGAAGTGATATTCCCCCACCTATTTAAATATGTAAAGAATTTTTATTTATATTTAAGCAATATTTATTTAAAGTCAAAATTTCAATATGGTTAATGTCAAAATTCACTGACTGATAGGGGATGAATTAACAAGTGAAGGGAAGACTTGACTGGTAGTGCTATCACACTGGGAAGAAAGTGGTACACCTTTATAAATACAAGTACAAAATTAATTTAATATTCAATCCATTAATGTGATGTCATTGTATAAAATTGGTGGATTAAACCCACCAATTTTATACAATGACGAGTACATAATTGTTTAGTATTTAAACATCAATGTATATTTAAAAGGTATAAAAATATAATTAATTTTTACTAATAAGTGAGGAATTAGAGATTGGAGGAAAGATTATGGGTAATGATACTACACCCTGGAGAGGCAGTGATACTCCACCTATGTAAACATCATTAGATACTATTAGTAAACATATTTTTATAATTAAACTGTATTTTGAATATACTTTTAAAAATTTACATGTATAAATTAAACATTTACAATTAGGGCAAAAATTGATGATGGAAGGGTAGACTTGAAAAGGAACCGAATGTGCACCTTGAGGAAGAAGTGATATTGCAACTACATAAATGAATACATAATATAATATCTATTTTGGTAATTAAAAATGCACTTTAATGCTTAAAAGTTTATATAAAAATAACATTTACATTGGGATGAATTAGTGACAGATGTTGAAGCTTGAAGGGGGAGTGATACTCCACCTATATAAAAATAAACACGTAATATCATACCTGTTTTGGTAATGAAGTTTATAAGTATATACTTAAAGATTAATATGAATAAAGTTTTTATTTACAGTTAAGGGATGAATCTATAAAGGGGGAGGAGACTTGAAGGGCAAGTGATGCTGCTGTTTGGGAAGAAAGAAATGATCCAGCTATAGTAACAAGAATACATAATTTAATATTTGTCTTAATAAACATTTAAAAGTTAGTATAAATATAGTCAATATTTGCTAATAAAAACAAATTCACAATGAGAGTTTTATATTACATATTTTAAAATCTGATAATAAAGTGTGTATAAAAATATAAGGTTGATATCTATAAAGGTAATATAGCTAAGAAATGAAGTGGTAATGGGGTAGAGACTTGAAGAGGGAGTGATACAGCACCTTAAAAAGTAATCCTTATATATATAAAAGAGTACATCAATTTAATAGTTAAGTTTAAAATTTAACCTATAACTGAAAAATAATATAAATAGTCAACTTTACTGATAATGGATGAATCTATTGAAGTGAATATTTGGACAGTGTTTTTAGCCTGAAGATCCCTGATGGCACCTAAAAAGACTTAAGGTTAATTTATTTAAAATATAACTAATCAATTCTAATATCTTAACTTACGTTTAATATTACCTATGTTCAAGGTTTGCAAGGGCGATGCATGTAGTGTAGTGGTTTTTGTACATAATCGTGGATTTGGAAAAGCTAAATATCAGATTAATATAAATAATAAATTTTACCTTTATGTGGAATATCGGTATGTGCTTGAGTTAATTTGAATTGAGCATCCCTGTAAACGCCCTTACCTCCACATTTTTTAGTCCGACATCTATAATATTCTTGCCCTTGCTTCCCTACTTTTATTTTGACATACTGAAAATTTTCAAAGACCAAATTGGTCTTTGAGTTCGAGATAAACAGTATTCAATCGACATCTAAAATTGAAAGCAACAAGCTTCTGATTGGATGATATAACAAGGATGCAAGTTATGCCGTGATCCAAGTTTTATTTTGACACTTATTTTTACTTAAATAAATGTGTTATCAAATTTGCTTACATCAGCATTCATCTTAGAGCTCTAAATATCAACAAACTTTTTAAATATTAGATCACATATTTAATTATAGGCTCAAGCTTACTGTAATAAATGATTATTGTTATTACCTAAACATATTTATATAAAACGTTTTGGGGCAACCGGTATAATGCCCTTCGGGTCAAAGTCTCACGATCGTGAGACTTTTTCGTGAGACTTTTTCGAAGCGACAAATTTCAAATTGAATTGCTGTAAGTTTATCTGTTAAAATTTCTCAGTTATTATATCAAAATCAAAATATCTCTTTATGTGTTTAGGGCAAAATTACTTACAATATTTTTAACTACATTAAAAGTATGGATTTTAATTATTTTACAATTATGTCTTATTAATATTTAATTTTATTTACTATATTTTTGTGTTGCTTATGATACAAATTTAAAAACTCTGGGATATTGATATATGATTACTATACATTTAAGATTTCAAATTGAACTGCTGTAAGTTTATCTGTCAAAATTTCTCAGTTATCATATCAAAATATCTCTTTTTAAATGTGTTTAGGGCAAATTACTTACAATATTTTTAACTACATTAAAAGTATGGATTTTAATTATTTTACAATTATGTCTTATTAATATTTAATTTTATTTACTATATTTTTGTGTTGCTTATGATACAAATTTAAAAACTCTGGGATATTGATATATGATTACTATACATTTAAGATTTCAAATTGAACTGCTGTAAGTTTATCTGTCAAAATTTCTCAACTATCATATCAAAATATCTCTTTTTAAATGTGTTTAGGGCAAAATACTTACGATATTTTTAACTACATTAAAAGTATGCATTATGTTTATTTTACAATTATGTCTTAATATTTAATTTTTTATGTTATATTTTTGTGTTGCTTATGATACAAATTTAAAAACTCTGGGATATTGATATATGATTACTATACATTTAAGATTTCAAATTGAACTGCTGTAAGTTTATCTGTCAAAATTTCTCAGTTATCATATCAAAATATCTCTTTTTAAATGTGTTTAGGGCAAAATTACTTACAATATTTTTAACTACATTAAAAGTATGCATTTTAATTATTTTACAATTATGTCTTAATATTTAATTTTATAGCTTTGCCATTTGTGAAGAGAAGGCACATCCATGATGTCATGACCCTTTGCATGGTCCAGCCCAATGTGCGCGGCGATAGAGAAATTGAGAATTTTTTTTTGTACATCCACAATAAATGGATTGGGCTTGGGAGGGACCCCTTGTTCACCTATGATATGTGGCAAAGGCTCGATGCAGAGGGGCCCCGTACCAACAACCACCTGGAAGGATTTCATAATGCGCTTAGAAGTGGGCTTAAACAAATCCACCCTACTATATACATGTTTGTTGATTTCCTGCAAGGCCTGCAAGAAAAAACTAATGTTGATTTGCTACACATCTCACAGGGCAAGAGAGTGTATGAAACAAATAATAATACGCTTCTATAAATTATAATATAAATCGTCTTATAGCTCAATATACAAATGTATTTAACCCTATGCCCCTATTTTCATGTGTTGATGCCATCTCTAATTATATGCACTTACAAGGTCACGATGCCCCGTTATATGATGAAATTGATTTACAATAATAAATAAAATTTGTTTAATTTTTAAATACAAGCTTGAAAATATGTTAATATTTTGCGCTGCATGTGTTTTATATTTACTCATAGACCATCTTATATTATTTATTAGACCTAATTGTATATTTAAGGCAAATTGAACCATCTCACCAAATATTTTGGAATGTCTTTACTATATTGGTTGCATGCCAATAGTAAATGATCTTTATTGTTAAAAGTTTCAATTTCACGCTCTAAAAAATCTTTTGCCCATATGTCTCCTGTCAAAATTAATTTGAATTACTTTTGCTGATATTACAAGCTCCAACATATAAATTGTTTGGAACGGCTTTAAATAATCTTTTAATACTACTGGGCATATATTAAAAGATAGCATATATAATATTCACGTTTTAAATATGAGAAAGTTCTATAAAAGTAACGCAAGAAAATTTTAATTACCTTTAAATACTTAACAGATCAGCCATACTCATTTAAGTTTTCCGATATTAAAGATAAATGTGGCAATAGACGTTATTAAAGTTGACTTGGACATAATTATGTTTATTATCAATAATTAAATCCTATATCAGCTAACATTATACAAATAAATTGTCTAAGTTGATTCTTGCTAATTCTAACATAACATAACAAGAACTATTAAAAATTTATCCTTTGTAGAGAAATATGTTCTCTACAAATGATTTAAGTGAATGAATTTATTTAAAACGTCTTGTTTATATACACAACTATCGGGGTTATTTAAATTATAATTAGTGGTCAAATAATAAGGTTAAGAATATGAATAGTGAGGGTTGTGAATGCTCGAATAATAAAGGTTAAGTTGTATGAATAGGTAACCATCGATCGAGTTTATATATTCAAATAATAAAGGTTAAGTTTTTGCCTAGGTAACTAATGAGCGAGTTGCTTTATTCAAATTACCTAGAAGGTTAAATTCTTTCCTTTTTTAACTACTTTCATACATTATTTTACACACTATTTATTTTTAAATGTAACAATAGTATGTTTTATTGTATTAAGCTTATTTTACTTATACTATATTGTACATTAAACACATTAATGATAATATTTATTTATTTAATACATAGAATAACTATTATTATATGTTTAATCCCATAGATATTACAACAGATAGAATATGCACAAGTGATAATATCTATTCATTTTATATATATCATTAACTATTGCTATATGTTAGTTATATAAGATACATATTATAACAGATATAAAATGTATAACGTTTTATAGCATTACTTTAGCTTTTCATATGCTATATATACAAATTGAACCAATTGATAGTAACACATGTTCATTTATTAACTATTATTATTATTAACAGTTTAATCTAGTTTATTTGTTACAATGTAATTGAAATGTTTTATATAACATTAAATATAATTATAAACGTTTTATAGCCTTACTCTAACTATAATTATGCTATATATACACATTAAACCAATTGATAGTAACACATGTTCATTAATTATTAACTATTATTATTATTAACAATTAAATCTAATTTATTTGATAATATATAATTAAAATATGTTATAATATCCATATATTTACATGTACAAATTAAATATTTCATATGATCCGAATTTTTGATTCATGCATACAAAAATTAGACTGGATGTACCCAAATCATATAAAACAACATGGCATTAACACGTGACAATGTAATCAATTGCGCAGATATAGTTGAATAAACTATAAATCGGAACTTCAAGAGCTTTGTAATATTGGCGACGAGGTAAAACTATTATAAATATATATGCCAAGAATGGATGAGCAACTGAAAAGAATATCCATGGCTGAATTTAATCCAGAAATTCATTCAATTGAAGATTATCTGTACAATTTAGATGTGTTGTAGTTTGTATACTACTATATTTTATTTCGACGATTAAACTACAAATACAGAAATATATGCGAAGGAAGTGATAATCTCAAAGATAAGATAGGATGATATGTGTTTAAGATTCGCGATAGTTTATTTACATTTTTAGATTAATAATAGCGATTTTTAGCGAAGTGTGATGATGAAAAATGATGCAATCCAAATGTCAGGAGATAATCAAAACATATGTGTTTCGTCGACTTGTTACATTCTCAATGTTTATGTCACTACAGATATTCTCCCCCTAGGTTGTTTGGAGTAACACTAAACGATCGATTAGGTGGACACCATCTCGCCTGTGTATCACTTGTATTGGCAAAGTCTTTTGGGCCAATGGACATGTCTGCCACTGCGAGTGGTTTTGACTGGTTGTTGTTCCTGCTCTGGTTCTTGTGAAATAGGTTTCTTGAGGGAGGTTTCTTGATTATGTACCGGTTTCTTGCTTTCTACATAAGCGGGCTTCAATCGGTCAATTGATATGGAATTCTTTTTTCCATTTTTCTCGATTATAAAGTACTTTGGTCTACGAAGTAAGACTTTGAAGGGCCCATCGTAGGGTGGGGTGAGTGCTTTGCGACTGTATCATTTCTGACAAACACTTGCGGTGTTTCCCACAGGTACCGATTTACCTGTTCTTTTGTTTCTCCATGGTGGTGTGGCACGGGGTACGGCGACGCCATCATCGCTTCTCTCAACTTCTCGACGAATTGATGTACTTGTTCTGCTGATTGTTGCGTTGTTTCTTGTGAAAAATAATCTCCTGGGAGACTTAAGTTAGTCCCGTATAGCACTTCCGCCGGCGTGAGACCAATGTCTTCCTTGATGGTTGTGCGGATACCTAATAGGACAAAAGGAAGAACTTCACTCCATTTTGTGTTTCCTGCGGCTTTTAACGAAGCCTTTAACTGCCGGTGGAAACGTTCGACTAACCCGTTTGCGGACGGATGGTAAGCTGTAGTTTTGATGTGTTCGCATCCTAAAATATTCGCGAACTCTCTAAAAAGCTGTGACTGAAACTGGGATCCCCTATCTGTGGTAACTGTACTCGGAACCCCATAATTTGCCACCCAGTTCTTGATAAATTTGTCCGCGATAACTTCGGCGGATGTTTCTTTAAGTGGTATGGCCATAGGCCATCTCGAGAAACGGTCAACTGCCGTTAGCATGTGAGTGAACCCGTTGGAGGGTGGTAGTGGTCCTACTACATCCAAGTGGACATGAGCGAATCTGGCATCGGGTTGTTTAAAAGTACCTGGTTTCGTAATGGTGTGTCGGTGTACTTTACAACGTTGACATCTTATGCATGTTCTTGCCCAGTTAGTGACGTCCTTGTTGATAGATGGCCAGACTACGCGACTAGTGATGAGCTTTAGGGTGGATCGAACTCCTGGGTGTGATAACGAGTGAAAATGGTCAAAAACTGTTCTCCTCAGTGCGTCAGGTATGACCGGTCGAGGTTTAGTAGTCGACAAATCGCAAAGGATTTTGTTATCTGACCCTGGGATGGGTAATACTTGTAGTTTTAGTGAAGTAGTATCTTCTAAACCTTCCAAAGACTTGTCGTTTTTTTGGTGCTTGCTAATGTCGTCTAATTCTGGCATTTTTGGAGGATTTACCGCGTCTACTCCTATCCGAGATAGAGCATCAGCTACTGTGTTTCCTTCGCCTTTAATGAAGCGAATGTCAGTGGTACATTGTGAGATTAGGTCGAGCTGTCGTATCTCTCTCGGAGAGTACTTATCAGGCTTAGCGTCAAAGGCGTATGTGAGTGGTTTGTGGTCGGTGTACACGGTAAATATTCGGCCTTCCAGGATGTGTCGAAAATGCTTGATTGCTAGGTAAATGGCGAGAAGCTCACGACCAAATGTACTGTATCGTGATTGTGTTGGTTGAAGTTTAGCAGAGAAAAATGCTATTGGTGTAGTCTCTCCGGCCATTGTTTGTTGTAATACCGCACCGACTGCTGAATTAGAGGCGTCTGTTGTTAGTGTAATTTGGGTTTCTGGACTGATGTTCAAAAAATTTAGCTTGGTAAAAGTGATTAGAGCGGATTTTGCTTTTTCGAAAGCTTCTTCCTGAAGTTTGTTGAACGCTATAGATTTTTGCGGATTCTTTAGTATGTCTGTCAACGGATTTAGGATTTGAGCAATATTGGGCAGAAATCTTCGATAGAAGTTGATCATGCCTAAGAATCTTCGGAGTTGTTTACATGAAACTGGCGTCGCAAAGTTTTTAATAGCCTCAATCTTCTCTGGTAAAGGAAAAATACCTGTGGCCAAAAATTTGTGACCTAGGAACTCTAATTCCCGCACTCCAAATTGACATTTTGCAGGGTTGATCCTGAGGTCGTACTTTTGGAGTCGTTGCAAGACGGTCTTTAGATGTACCTCGTGTTCCTCTTCTGAGCCGCTTGCTATGAGTACATCGTCGATGTACGCGTAGGCGTAATTCAGTCCTCGCAAAACTTCGTCTATGAATCTTTGGAACGTCTGGGCTGCATTTTTTAGACCAAACGGCATCCTCGTGAATTCGTAAAGACCGAATGGTGTCGTCACGGCTGTTTTACAGATGTCGTCCGGCGCTACCGGGATGTGATGGTAGGCTCTAACTAAATCCAGCTTGGAAAAAATTGCTTTTCCGTGAAGGTTAGCTGTGAAGTCGTGAATGTGAGGAATTGGGTACCTGTCTGGTACGGTGACTTTGTTCAAGGCTCTATAATCTCCACACGGACGCCAGTCACCTGATTTTTTAGCAGCCAAATGTATTGGTGCCGCCCAGTTGCTTTTAGATTGCCTTATGATTCCCAGTTCCAACATATATTCAAATTCTTTCTTAGCAACATTAAGTTTTTCAGCAGTAAGTCGCCTTGGGCGTGCGTATTGTGCCGGCCCTTTTGTTGCTATGTGGTGAAAGATGTCGTTGGTTGAAATTTGTTGGGTGAAATTTAAAGGAGTTAGGAGTGATGGAAAGTTGTTGATCACAGATTCCAACTTAGAGTCCTGACTCGAGAGAGCTATGCGGATTCCTAACGTTTGATGATGGGTGGAAATTCCTTTTGAAGTTACGTGAGTCAGACCATCAATTAATCGCTGGTTTTTGACATCTACGATGATGTTGTATTGGTGCAAGAGGTCGGCTCCAATGATAGGGGTGTGTACCTCGGCGATCAGAAATAACCACTGTATTGGGCGTCTCAGACCTAGATTGAGGGACAACATCTTTTGTCCATAGGTAGAGATATTGCTATTATTGGCCGCCTGCAATACTGGACCATTTGGTACCTTAGGTGAATTGACGGGTCTTGGAATGATGGACACGTCAGCTCCTGTGTCAATCAAAAACTTATGTCCTGACGTACGATCAATGATGTAGAATAGGCGACTTGGTTTATGACCGTTTCCGGAAGTCGCCTGAATGGAAAGGTCAGTTAGTTTTTTGACTGGGAGTTTGAGGTAAATGCGCATGGTTGTGTGCATTTTTGAGCGTTACCCTTGAACTTGTGGTGATACCAACAAATTTCTTCTCGACGGTGTCTTGATTTTGACCGTGATCTGCTTGGGGATCTCCAAACCTTTCTACTTTGTGGTGGCTGATTGACCAGCTGGTTTACTTTTAATTCCAACTGTGCGACCATTTTTACCAGTTCCTGGATTTCGTTTGTTTGGCTCATTTGAGGGCTTGCTATGGAAGCTACGCTGTTGGCCGTATATGTCTCGTAGATTTTGTCTGCCACCTAAGCCAAATGTGCCAGAGACTTTTCTTCTCCTATGCATGTTAAGATACCTGTTACCTCCCTTGGAAGTTTTTGTGTCCAAAGGGTTTTTAGAATTTTATCACTCATTTGCTGTTCCCCGACAAGACTCTTCAGATGCCTAAGTAATTGGGATGGTGTTTTATCTCCCAAATATATGTCCTTGAACAGCTTGTCTATTCTTTTTGCTTCACTCTCACCCATTCTTTTGACTAAGGCTTGCTTTAACACATCATAAGGGTCTTCATCTGGGATGTTAAGTATAAGGTCGGCCACTTCTTCGGCTATCTCAGCCGGGAGAGATTCTAAAAGATAAGCATACTTGACTCTTTGTGATGTGATTCTCCTAGTGGAAAATATTGCGTCGACCTGAGCTATCCAGATTTGGATGTTTCTGAGGTGAAATGTAGGTAGCTTGATGTATACTGATGATGTGTTTGCCGTGGTGGGAGTGTTGGATGCTGTCTCATTGTAGAGAGTTGAATTGTCAGACGATTGTGTATCCATATCACGTTGAACGGTCACCAATGTTGTAGTTTGTATACTACTATATTTTATTTCGACGATTAAACTACAAATACAGAAATATATGCGAAGGAAGTGATAATCTCAAAGATAAGATAGGATGATATGTGTTTAAGATTCGCGATAGTTTATTTACATTTTTAGATTAATAATAGCGATTTTTAGCGAAGTGTGATGATGAAAAATGATGCAATCCAAATGTCAGGAGATAATCAAAACATATGTGTTTCGTCGACTTGTTACATTCTCAATGTTTATGTCACTACAGATGCCATCCTAGACATAAAAGGAATTAAATCTAGTCCAATAGTTAAAAAGAAGATAGTTTTGGCATACATAGGATTACCAATAATCAAGGAACTGAGGAAAATTTTATATCCCATGACTTTAAATGATGCAAAATGGGAAAATCTTGAAAAGGCCTTATATCAAAGATATCAACCAAAGAAAACTATTTTTGCTCATAGGTTAGATTTGATAAACTTAAGCAGATTGCCTGGTGAAAGTATTTTAGAATTGTCAAAAAGAATTAGAATATGCTTAAGTAAATGTGCATACAAGCATGACTTTGATGAAAGAGCCCGAGATCATTTTATTTTTGCCCTTAAATTTAAACAACTAGAGATGGAACTTAAGACAAAATAGCCTGATACTCTAGATGAGGAAGGCAAGCCTATTACGTTTGAAAGAATAATAAATATGGCTTTATGTATGGAGAGAGCTGAAGTAGAGGCAAATGTTGATTCTGAGGAAAGACTTTTTAAACTAAAATATGATTAAGAAACAGTTGAATGATCACAACAAGAATGATAACAAAACATTATTTAAATGTTCAAGGTGTCTAAAACAACATGCAAAATTTCGTTGTCCAGCTTTTACAGCAACATGCTTCAAATGTCAAAAGAAAGGTCATTTTGCTATAGCTTGTCGTAGTGTATTAAATCAAATGACTCTCGAAAATGATAATGATGATTCTGGTGATTCTATTAAGCGTGTATGTCAATTATCTAAACGAGCCACAATAGAGGTTAAATTAAATGGTCAAAATTCCATAATGGAATATGACACGAAGGCTCAGATTAGTCTTATCAACCTTAAAATGTGGAAACAAATAGGCAGACCCAGATTGACCAAATGTATGTCTCCCAAAGCTTATGGTAACCAGCCAGTAGAAACGCTGGGCAAAACATTATTAAATGTCCAGATGGGGAAAATTAATCATAATTTGACAGCTGTGTTACAAAGACAGATGATGTCCCCTTGTTTGGATTACCATGGATTATAAAATTCGGATTAAATATTCCACAAGAAGTAAAAATTCATCAAATAAATAGATGCAACAAGTCCGAAGTTCCACTGTATTCGTGGAATGTAACAGAACAGTTTTGGGAACGTAAACATATGGACTACGCGGGTCCCATAGATGGATATTTTTGGTGCATAGCTGTTGATTCATATTTAAAATGGGTCGAAGTGCAGCTACAAAATAGCTCCACCACTACAACGACCATTAAAACCATGCGCCAATGGTTTGCAAGATGGGGAGTTCCAAAACAGATCGTTACAGACAACGGTCCTCAGTTTCGAAATTATGAAATGGAACAATTTTGCAAATCTTTAAACATAAAACACATCAGATCTACGCCATATCATCCAAAAACAAATGGATTGGTGGAAAGAGCTATTAGAATTATAAAGAGCAGATATCAAGCATGCAGGGAATATACCAAAGATCCCGAGTCATGTATGCTTGACGTGTTGATGGGGTATAGAATCAGTGAACACTCATCAACTGGGAGAACACCGTCGAAAGTGATGATGGGGAGAAACCTAAAAACGTCACTCGATTGGATACAACCAACAGTCGGCAATTACATAGAACAAAAGACAGAGAAAAGTGAAAACAGGCAAAGGGACAAAGCTGTTACCAGCGAGTTTATTCCAGGTCAGGCTGTATGGGTAAAAAAATGAGATCAAAAAAGGATGGCGGCTGGGGAAAGTCCTTAAGCGAAATGGACCTTATTCCTACGTGGTCGATACGATGAATAGAACCGTGAAAAAGCATAGTGACCAGCTAAGGGAACGATACCAGCCAACCAAGAATGTTAGAGAAGAGAGCGATGACGAAATAAATTGCGATGACGAAGGCGTTGAAGATATCGTTACAGAAAGCACAGGGCCTTGAAGGTCAAATCGAGAAATACATCCTCCTAAGCGGCTTATTCAAGAAATTTAGTTCTAACTAAATTAGCGAAGGGAAATGTAATAAATGATTATACAATGTTATTACCTAAACATATTTATATAAAACAACATGGCATTAACACGTGACAATGTAATCAATTGCGCATTATTGGGATTTATGATATATCTGAATAAACTATAAATCGGAACTTCAAGAGCTTTGTAATACTTACAATATGAAAACACTGTAGATAGTTGAGGACTAGATACGCGTTGGCAAATTATGGCAAGTGGTAGGCTATTCGACGTGTGATTTCGAAAGGCATAAGGTCGCAGGACAGTTGTTATTTCGGAACATGAATTTTAAACTAAATGTTAGACTATTTACGCAACATTTACCAGCGTGACTTCAAGCGAGACTGGAGGCGAGGCTGGCTGTTGTAAACGTTAAATAAAGTGACCAAATATGTCTCAGAGCCGAGAAGTCTAGCGTCCCCTAGGTTGGACCATATTCCAAGGTTGAACCATGCTTTAGATATTTTTACAGTCTATGTGCATATAATAAGAAATTACTCTAGATACCAGCGCTACATTTGAGTTTATGAAAGATGTGGATTTATACTGTAGTGATATGATTTATCATAACTTCGTATTGTTAACGATATTTAATTATTATGTATATATGTATTCTTTGTGGAGAGATACCACGTCTTTATGTTGCTGATAAATTATCATGTAAATTGAAATAAAACTAAATTTATAAATAAAACTAAATTATCACAATGGCGCTGTCGATATAAATAAAACAAATCATCACGTTATAATAAACTAAATTATCACAATGGCGCGGTCGAAATCTGTGGAACCTGAAGGTAAGCATACACTATAGGAAAATATTAATTCTTATATATCTACCATTAAGAATATCTTTGAAGCCACAAAATTGAAAAAAGACAAGTTAGATACTCGGGGAAAGACCTTAATTTTCGCTTACTTCGGTCAACGTAATATTGAAGCAATTCGCAACTTCTTATATCCAAAAGATATTAAAAGTCTCGTACATAGGATTGATTGATGTTATTAAAAAGATTTTCAAAAGCAAAGCCACCATCTTCCAAGCAAGAATTGACTTTTTCAGATGTGTGAAATTAGAGAATGAAACCATTCAAAGCTATACTACACGATTAAAATCCAAAGCACAAGCTTGTAATTTTACTCAATTATTAGATGAAAGAATTGGAGGTCAATTCCTTCATGGAGTTAATCCTACTTTAAAGCTTGGTAGGAACACGTTGGTTAGAAGCAATAAATCAAGCTGGAGAGGTAATCACATTTGAAGATATTTATAAAATGGATGAATGCATGGAATTGGCGAACAAAGAATTATTTTAATCAATTGATATTAACAAATTACAGAGCTCAAGTAAAAACAAATCAAATGAAGTATTTGAAAACCAATATCTTCCAACAAATATAAGATTCATTAGAAATTGTACAAGATGTGGAAAAAATTACCCTTTGAAAATTTATAAATAAAACTAAATTATCACTACCTCTAGTGTAAGGATGGGTCACAGAGAGATGAAAATCGTCTTTAAAGTCTGGTGTACTTTAGTCTAAGGGTGTACTAAGAAGCGCCTACTATAATTGTTAGCATATCTATAGTAAAAAAGGTTGGTATATATTTTATTTAATCAAAATTATAACAGTGGTAAGGTAAGGTATGTATAAATCGTGCATTTATATATCAGTAATTGTTGTAAGCAACGATAAACTTTCAAATTTAAGTTAATTCTTTTCGCGTATTCTTTCTCTTTTTGACCTTGTGCGTATCCCTATCAAATCCTTTCTAGGTAAATGAAGTCGTTTCACTACAGATCTAAAAGCAGACCCACTGCTGGTAATTAATTGTTTTAAAGAATTTGAACCTAACAGTGGCAAAGGGGGCGATAAATTACTTGTGGTACTTATGGAAACCTTAGGTCATGCATATAATCAACCAAGGGGAGGTCGCGAAAACGAACAACCAAAAGCGCGCTAAGAATAAAGGTGGAAGTATTATTACAAGATGGGCATATAACTAATGTTCTTTACCACAAAATGTGTGTCCAGGGCAAAACCTTTTATCATTTCTCCCAAGAGGATACGAGGTTAATAAAATGATATACATGAAAATCACTATTATAATAATTCAACGAGCTTAGTATATAATTTAATCATTCAAGGTTTTATATAAATGTCGTGGTTTCTCCCACGTAGTTTACAACACGCCTATTCCCCCCCCCCTCACCTCTCTCTCTCCTTGCTATATGGTACGCGCAGGAGGGCCAACACGCGTATCCCCCCCCCCACCTCTCTCTCTCTCTCCTCGCTTTATTATACGCTTACTACTAATGCCAGCTGCGCTGGCAGTTTAGGTCATGCGTGGATGATCCTGGAGATAGAATCTTTCTTTGTTCAATTTTGAAATAATTACTTTCCTTTTGTTCGTCGCGCGGATTCTATTCTATCGGGACTTATAGGGAGAAATTATGTAGTTCTATGAAGTGAAATTGAAAAAAAATTATTATGAATTGAAAGTAATATAAGGTAAGAAGATAATAATTGGATTTATAGATATCTATCTTAGTAATTGTAAAATTAAAAGTAAATATGAAAGAGTAATGTAATTGCCAACCTAATTTATAATTTTTTTTTTTACTTTTAAATAATA
Organism: Gordius sp. MW1; assembly: GCA_964036665.1. NCBI lineage: Eukaryota > Metazoa > Nematomorpha > Gordioida > Gordea > Gordiidae > Gordius > Gordius sp. MW1. The sequence goes on from OZ038530.1 coordinate 20,083,572, forward strand.
AATAACATGTTTTTCAAGCTCGGGATGATCACTGCCAGTTAGGTATGTCAGCGTCGTTATGATGGTGCGGTGTAAAAAACCCCAATCGTCAATGTATTTATTTTTGTCGGCGCAAGGGGGACGGTAGGATAAAAAAAATTCATTCATGCATATGACAGCTAGAAAGAAAGATGGGACGAGAACTCAACAAGGATTAGAGTCGGACGTAGAATTTTTCCATATGGGCTATGTGCGTAGCCAGTGGGGAGCAGGGGGGGGGGCGGCCGCCTCCCCTAAATAACTTTAAAAAAATTTTCAATGCGAAAACCCGTAAATTAAAAAAATTATGTTTTGCCCCTTTGTAAATTATTTTTAATACTAGGGGCCAGTAATTATCGCAATGGGATAGAAAATTATAGTAATGTAAGTTCGGAGTATTTAAAAATTCAGTGCCTCGGATGAAGGGGGAAGATATTTGTTTTTATTAGGGGCAAATACGTCGGTACATGTAGTGTCCCAAGCTAAATATTGTCCAATTTCCCAAGCAGCTAGTGTTTTACCATCGGGTCTTTTGTTATCTTCACAGAGGCCTGTGGGTTCGATTATGGAAGGGAAACCAGCTTTAAAAAAATTTTATTGTATAAGTTTGTTAACCGCCACCTTTCGAAGATGCCGAGCTTTGTTACGATTCGAGATCTTCACGGGCAGGTCCGGCCCACGGGCGGATACGCACGGGCTTTATAGGGACCAACAATCAATGGAACGGGCTCGGGCGGCCTGAGATCTTTTTAACTGGCTTGAACGGGCCTAACAGTTTATAATGGGGCTTAAACGAGCCTGAGATTATATAAACGGTCACGACAAACACCCTTAAAAGTCAGACAATTATATAAATATATAATTTGTATCCAATATATACTTTATTAATTGCTATTTTTTAAAATTATTTTGTAACATCTAATTTTTGTATATATTGTAGCATTGATTCATTTTCCAAGTACTGAATATGACTTTGAAACATTTTTATTCTATTTGCTATATATTTTCGTTTACATAAATCCAAAACCTGGCTACGCCCATGCAATCCACCAAATTTTTAGTGTTTAATTTTTTCACCAATTTCTTTTTGTAAAATTATTTTAAATTTTTAGCAAATTTCATTACTTTCATAATTATTAGTGTCATATAAATCAATAAATGTTTTTGTTCTTATTTAAAACTTAGGTGTATTCTCTGAAAGAAATTAAGTCAAATCAATTTAAACTGCTTAATGAAAGTTGAATTATCTCATATAATTTTTTTAAAGTACTATGATGGAATGTTAATATTGAATTGTAACATCTTAGGTGTATTAACTTAAGTTAATCAAATAAAAGTAAATTGTTTGTTGAAATTGAATATTCTCACTTAGTTTTTGTAAGTATTTTGATTTAATCGTAATACTATGATGAAACTTCTTAGGTGTATTAATTAAAGTTAATTAATCAAATAAATGTAAATTACTCCTATCATAAAGTATTAAAGAAACCTTACTGCATTAAAAAAACTCATTTTGTTTGATCCAACTAAAATTTCCATACAAAGATCGATGCCATTCATTTGATTTAGAAGTGAATTAATGTGTACATTAATAAAATGACTCATACGTAAAAAGATATATATACATTTTCCCACACCTTCATTGCGTGACACGTTAACTTTTATAATAGAATACTTATGGATTTTTAAATCTAAAACTAATATATCTATTGCCCTTAACTTAATATTTGATTAATATAATACTAAATTTTATTGTCATTAATTCGAAGGGGAATATAAATAAAATATTTGGGATGCAGAGCAGAATACATATATAATTATAATTAATGGGAATGGCTGTTTAAATATTTGTTTTTTTAAATTGATAACTACCAAGTCAAAACCTAGGGTTACACTTGTCGGGCGAGGAACTTTGAATAGCTGTAGGCCTACGCCTAGGCTGCGACATTGTTTCTCCCTTCAACTGCGATCTCTGTCGCAAACCCATTCTAGCAAACGGCCATCAGCCTTTACACTGCCAATACAGCAAGGGGCGGTATCCCCGCCATTCCACAATAAATAAAATAATGGGCAATTTTTGAAAAAAGCCGGCTTTCCTAACTCACAAGAACCCACAGCCTAGGCTCTACTGACGGTACAAGACCCGACGGCGAAACAATCATCCAGTGGGCTCGTGGCCTAAACGCTTGTTGGACTTCACTACCGGGAAAAAAATGCCAAATCTAATACATCTCCCGACCTCATCTCTTCTACTGAGAGGAATAAAGTGGAAAAATACAAATTTCTCAGCAATATTTTTATCCGAGTAGTGGCCATGGCCCTCGGTAATTTAGGTCTCGAAGGCAGCCAATTCTTCAAACAAATATTAAATATATTACCTCCATTACACACGATAACAAAGAATTCTTTTACATCAAGCCGAAAATCACCATGAAAATTGTAAAATCCAATACAATCTCAATCCATGGCTCGATGCCAGCTCATTAATTTAATATATTTTAGCATGTATCATACAAAATTATTTAAAATAAACCTCTATTGCACAAAAAAAGCTGATTCTTGTTTAAAATTATTATGTATTACAAATAAATAATGCAACTTATTTGCACTTTTGCATACCATGTTCTTACAAATCGAACAAAATTGCAAAAATATAATGTGCAAAATTGTAATTAGCTACGAGTGTTAAAACAAGAAAATACATTTTTACATACAACATTAATTGAGTAAGGGTCAAAAATAAATAAGTGTTTTTTACTTTCAGAGTGGATTGTTAGTATCAGTTAAAATTGTGTAAGTTTCAAATGTGTAAAAATTAATAAATATATTTTGAAAGAGATAATAATAACACTATATAGGAGTGCCGCATTAACTTAAGAGCTTACTATAATTAGCGCCATGTAGAGGCAATTTTAATTAGAGACTAATTTAACTATATATCTTTATCCTTTTTAGCATGTGACTCGAAAATCGTAACAGACATATAAGGTTTTCGTTTTTATTTAAGCTCATCAGTATGCCATAGTTAATTTCTATTCCTCCCCTCCCCGAACAGTCCTGTAGTACAGTGATTCTTAACCTGGGGGTCGCGAGAAGTTTGCCGGGGGACCGCCAAATTTTTTTAGAATAAAATAAAAATATTCAGAAAAGCTTTAGATAAATACTCACCAGGGGATTCGAACTCGTTCCCTTCTGTTTGTTTACATATACAAGACGTTCGCTATAACCACTCACACCCTGCTGCTACTAAAATAAGCTGTGAATCTTATTATTTATAATGAAATTAATTTTTTGAATGGTAGATTTCTTTTGCTGTTTCATAATTTATTCATTTTCTAATCTTTAAAATAATTATCTTCATTTAATTTTACAATTCAACAAATTTAACTTCTAAAATTTAAAAATAAAGCGAACTTCTCACCACCGACTTTGGATCGCAAAATAGTGAACTATGGTGGATATAATTAAAAACTCAATCGATTGCGACTAGATTCTTGCATGAGGATAGCGTTACAATCAATTGAACCAAGAATTAACAAATTGGTTGATGATGTTCAGCAGCAGAAATCGCATTAAATATATTTCCGAATGCATATATTTTTTATTATAAATGAATTGTTTTTATGTTTAATTATTAAGTTTTTATGTTATTATTATTTCATTATCTATTTAAATTTTAAATAGATAATAAAATAATAACTCGGGCCTTCGGCCCTCGTGGGAAGAGGGAGAAGGGAAGGGAAGAGGGGAAGGGAAGGGGGGACGACTCATCTGTACTTCGTATAAATGTATCATATTTGCTATGCAATTTATGGGCGAGATAGGTGGGAAGGGGCGAGAATGCCTATAGGGGGGGGGTATTAAATGCCTAATGATTAATTAATTATTTATACAAATTTTCCATTTATGGGCAAAATGTAATATAGGCAAGGGTTAGGGTTAGATTTAGTGTTTGCATCTAGTTGCGTATTACATTAGTTTTTATTGATTATGGGTCTAACAAACATTATATTATAAAACAATTTGCAGAATTGTTGGGAGAAATGTTTTGTTGAATTTGAACAGTTTTAATTAAAAAAATCAAAAATTTGGCCAATGGTCATTTTTTCTCTATTGGTCAGTACCAACATATACTCTATAAGTCAATGATAGCCAAAAAAACGAAAAAAAAAAATTTTGATGCTCACTTTGGCCAATGGTCATTTTTTTCCATTGGTCAGCAGCCAGCACACGGTAAAAGTGGATATAAATTCATAAGAGTAAAAAAAAACGAAAAAAAATTTTCGAATCACATTTTGGCCAATGGTCATTTTTTTCCATTGGTCAGCAGCCAGGACACGGTAAAAGTGGATATAAATTCATAATAGTCAAAAAAAAAAACGAAAAAAAAATTTTCGAATCACATTTTGGCCAATGGTCATTTTATTCCATTGATCTGCAGCCAGCGGACGGCCAAAAAGTCATAATAGCAATGGTAGGAACAGGAACAATCATAATAGTCAAAAAAAAACGAAAAAAAAATTTTGAATCACATTTTGGCCAATGGTCATTTTTTCCATCGGTCAGGAGCCAGCGGACGGCCAAAAAGTCATAATAGCAATGGTAGTAACAGGAACAATCATAATAGTCAAAAAAAAAAACGAAAAAATAAACTCGGATTCACATTTTGGCCAATGGTCATTTTTTCCATCGGTCAGGAGCCAGCGGACGGCCAAAAAGTCATAATAGCAATGGTAGGAACAGGAACAATCATAATAGTCAAAAAAAAACGAAAAATTAAACTCGGATTCACATTTTGGCCAATGGTCATTTTTTCCATCGGTCAGGAGCCAGCGGACGGCCAAAAATTCTTATTATCAATGATAGTAACAAGAACAATCATAAGAGTCAAAAAAACTCCGGGATTCTAACCCAAAAACTAGTTTAATTGCATAGCAATTAAAAGTAAACAACTTTTATTTATGTTTATTATATAACATTGGTCAGCAGCCAGCGGACGGCCAAAAGTCATAATAGCAATGGTAGGAACAGGAACAATCATAATAGTAAAAAAAAACAAATAAAAAAACTCGGATTCACATTTTGGTCAATGGTCATTTTTTCCATCGGTCAGGAGCCAGAGGACGTTTAAAAATTCTTATTATCAATGTTAGTAACAAGAACAATCATAAGAGTCAAAAAAAACTCCGGGATTCTAACTAAAAAACTAGTTAAATTGCATAGCAATTAAAAGTAAACAACTTTTATTTATGTTTATTATATAACTAGTTAAATTGCATAGCAATTAAAAGTAAACAACTTTTATTTATGTTTATTATATAATAGATAATTTAACAAATCTTATATATAACACACCGAGGGATATAGAGATGAGGGGTGGGGCACCTCTTTCTCATGCATTAATTTAAAAAATCGATAACCTAATATACCCAATGCAAATAGATAGGGAGGGTAACGGACAGACAGACGGACGGACAACGGACGGACAACAAAAAACGAGCCCATAAATTGCATAGCAATTAAAAGTTGTATTTTATGTTTATTATATAATAAAATAAAAATATAATAGAAAATCAATATATTATAGATAATATAACAAATATAAATTAATATAAAAAAATGGGGGGCCGCAAACAAATTATAAAATATTTGGGGGGCAGCGTGTATAAAAAGGTTAAGAATTACTGCTGTAGTATCTACAGGTTATCTCCTTGGATAGATTGTACACTCTTCCATCACGATACTGGTCATGTAATGATCGAGACACAACAAGCAACCCTTTCAACCTCTCAACAATCTCGATCTACACATTTCACAATGCTGTGAGGGAAGAAAGTCGCCTACATATTGTTAAGATGATGAAATTTTATCCTACAAATTTTTTTTTCTTTTTTACGCTGCGTTCATAGTGCCGCGCGAAGCGAAAAATTTTTCGTGCGAAAAATGCAAATGCATTAAATTAATAGGGCGCGTTCATAGTGAACACAAATTTTGCGAACGAAAAAGTGTATACAAATCATTTTGTACTTTTCGCGTCGCGTAAGGGCCAAAAAATTAAATAGTGGTGTAAGTTAATATGCATATAAGTGATTATTTATATTTTAATACTTAGAGCATAGATAATTATAATCTAATTGATGACAATAGTGCATTACCGTTTATATATGACAAATTTAATAAAGATTACAAGGATATTAAAAAAAGAGATGAAGAATTTCAGAAACTTTCAATAAAATATTTCGTTTCAGGTAAAATATGCTATTTTTAAAATCTTATGTTATGATTAGCTGAGGAACTAAAGAAAAGATGGAAAAACTTAAGAGATACTTATATGAAGGAGTATAACAAGGAAAAAAACCCTAAAAGTGGAAGTCATTAAGCATGTCATCTTGGCCTTATTTCAAGGTGCTAGATTTTTTAAGGCCAACTTTACAGCCAAGAAGTCAATGGGGCAGTCTTGATAATATAATATATGAAGATGAGACAAACAATTCATTAAATGATGAAAGTGTCTTTTTAAGTGATGCTTCTAGTGTGCTAAACAAGGAAAATAGTAAGTTTATAATTGGATAGTAGTCAATAATGATATTTATACAGCACCACCAGAAAGGTTTAAAAAAAAATCACGTAGGATCAATTCAGAAATAACTTTTCTTGAGAAGCTCATTACTATGGAAGAGCAAAATAAAAACAAACCTGCTGTCCATGGTGTTATAGAAGAAACTTTTAAAAAGAGATCAAAGAAGGGAAAAGAACAATTGTTTAAGATAATTATAATGAAATGTTTAAATTTTCATACAGATGATGATTTAATTTTTATATTTTAAATATGTATTGAATTTTATAAATATTGTATCTATGTAATATATGTAAAATAAAGTTATATTTTCAATCAATATGCTTTATACAACCTTTTTAAACGTATAATAGTAATACTAATCTTTATTGAAATCAAAATTTTTTCCATTCGTCATTATCAAAATAATTGCAAAATAATTGTCGAATATATTTAGCTTCTTTGCTGGAGTTTTTTATTGATTGTTGGTGGTAAAAGACCTGACAGTGAGCCTTTTGATGTTTATCCATATCATATGGGATATATGGCCTTTCCTTATCAATAATCATATTATGTAATATGACACAAGTTTTGATTATTAAATCTGTTGTAGAAGGTTTTGTGTCCATAGCTCTACCCAAAATTCTCCATTTGGATGTAAGTATACCAAAGGCACATTCAACCAGCCTTCTTGCTCTGGACAACCTATAGTTGTAGTGTCTCATTGAGTTTGTACATACCCCTCTAAAAGGCTTCATTATATATGTTATCTAAAAGTATTAATTAAATTTAACATCTATTACTATTATTACCTAATAGTGATCATCAATTTTTCCTCAGATGATATATTTAATTTAACAAAGTTTGTTTTTTTGGGCTTTGTTGATGGACCTACTCGCTTAAGTATGTAATAAAATGTTTCCTGCAATAATTTTAACAAATAAATATTATTAATTACCATGCTCATTCTCAAGTAATTAAAAAATTTTACGGGACATTGAAGCAATTTTGGAAATGTAGTAAAATATTCACTTTCTTTTCTTCTATTAACGTTTAGTCTATTAACAGTTCTTTTCTTCATAGTATAATATAGATATAAACACTTTAAAGTTATAAGTGAAACCATTTCAAACGCGAATCGCAGGCATTATGAATGAAACGTCAATTTGCGAATTGCCTGCGAAATTTCGCCCGCGAAATTTCGCGTCGCAATTTTTCGCTTCGCGCGGCACTATGAACGCAGCGTTAGAAGGGGAGTATCTGTAGTGAAACAAATTCATTTACCTTGAAAGAAATTTGGTTGTGATACGCACAAGGTTATAAAAGAAAGAATACACGAAGAGAATTAACTTTAATCTGAATGTTTATCGTTATCTATTGGTATGTAAACTCGCGATTTATAGATTCGTTATCATCGTTATAATTTCCCCGTAATAAAATATATTCCAACCCCTTTCACTAAATATATATGGGGAAAATTAGATTCAATCAATTCTATGGTAGTTAAGGAATAACTCTCATAATTATGGTATATAATCAATATTTTGTTATATTATAATTGAAAGTAAAATTAGAGTGCTCCTACCAAGTTCCACTTACAATCTGAAAAGTAATAAACATGGCAAAACAAAAATAATAACACCATGTCCTCCTGCGATTTAAAAATTTGTCGGTGCACCATGGGTTTAAGCAGAAAAGAGTTTGATTTAATCTATTAAGGTGTTATTAAATACTTAAATATGTCAAAAAATTTCAAGGCGCCGTACCCTTGCTTGGACCATTATTTAAAATTATTAACCACCAATTAATTTTAATTAAATCAGGCATGGTGATGAATATGTTGCTAAAATTCAAAATGCTTTAGCAATATTTATTATATTATCTGATCATTTTAAGCCTATAAATAAAATATTTATATTATACAATAATTCTATGGATAATATTATGTGAGAGAATATAATATAAAACTTTAATAAAATAATGAAATAAGAGTTTAGAACGATTCCACTATGAGTATTATAAAGAAGGGAGATTTTTTTTAGTAATATCTATTACTTTCTCAAAACTCATGTTTGTAAGTTCATATTATATTAATGCTCATGATAAATTGTAATAAATATATTAAATAAATATTTACAAACCCAAAGGGCCACGCGTATTTTATTGAACAAGCTAAAATTACTAAAATTCAAATTTAACGTGGATAATTTAACAATAATTAAACTTGGGTGTGTAAAATATTTAACATTAAGGGAATCTCAATTGAATTTACATTTAACATCCTAAATGTAAACAATGCAAAATAGAAATATAAACTAAATTCACTATATATGATTATAATGGCCAATAAAGAATAGTGTGAGCCGAGATCACAAATATGAAATCTCGTCTCGTCTCTAAATCAAACGTCTCGTCTCTATCTCCACTCTGTTTTTAGAATCTCGTCTCGTCTAGGTTTTTCGACACTCGGTTTTTACGCATCACTACGCGAGATTGAAATTTTCTCTTTTCCGCTTCACTACGTAAGAAATGTAGTCATATTTATACATATACTTGATGAGAAATAAATCGACGATATATATTGTTCCATCCTTATACTGATTAAATATCTAATTTTTATTTAATTTAATTTATCTTTTAATAAAAGATTAAATATTACTTACATCGATCCGTTAAATTACATAGCTTTACAAATATTGACTTTGTGATTACCCGCAATCCGACCATTAATTCTGATAGAGAATTTTGCGCTGAAAAATAATCTGTTTTTTAATTTTTCTACAAACACCAGTTTTCTAGATATGCCATTTTTAAGCCTTTTTGAGGCTATATTGCCAAGGTATTTTTAAAATTTAGTGAAAAATAGTAATATATTCATGTAGACAAAAGTTTCATCTATAAGTCCATTCTTTTATTTTTTATATCACCCTTATACTCAAATTTATACGCGTTTGCGTAAACCCCTTCTCCTTATCAAAATTCGTCCCACGATGTCTGGTAAATAGAGTACATTAGAGTTTATACTGCGTACGCGATGTTTACTAACACATATCTCTCTCCCTTCACCTAATCTCCTCTCTTTCTCCTCCACACCTGCCCGCTTTATGTGTGCTTGGATAGATATGGAAGCGGGAGTGGAAGAAATGGAAAAAGGGAAAAAGAGATGTGTTAGTAAACAGCGCGTGTGTAGTATGTACTCTGATGTACTCCTTTTTCCAGACATTGTGGGACGAATTTTGATAAGGGGAAGGGGTTCACAAAAACGCGAATCAATTTAAATATAGAGGTGTAACAAAAAAAAAATTAATGGACCTGTAAATGAAGCTTTAATCTACAAGAATATATTACTATTTTTTACTAAATATCAAAAATACCGTTGCAATATAGCCTCAAAAAGGCTTAAAAAGGGCATTTTGGCACCTTCAACCTCGTATATCGAAAAAACTGGTAAGTGTAGAAAAAAACTAAAAACATATTATTTTTCAGCGAAATATTCTCTATCAGAATTATTGGTCGGATTGCGGGATGTTTTTTTGTAGACCTGTGTTATTAATGAATATATATATTTAAATATATCAATAATAATTGTGCTTAGCGAAAGGGTGGGGTAAAACAGAACACGAAAATGGAAATACTTAGTAATAATGCGTGAACAAAGGTGGTTCTCAAAACCACATAGTACTAGTGATGGATGTGTAATATGTGTTGAACGGTCAATCCCCATCTGGTTTTTCCATTGTCCTATTTATGCAAGGTTATAGAACTCGTACTTTCATTCCAAGTACACAATATGGGTAAAATGTACAATACGATTGCAAGGGGATGGAAAAAGGTTAATAACGATTGCAAATGGAGAGTCACAGAGATTGCAATGGGAGAGCAAAGTGTAATCACAAGATACATGAGATCTTCCCCTTCAATATTTGTAGGGGGTAGAGGGTTTGTTATTATAAAGTAGCGTGACATCGACGGCTTAAATTTACTAAGTAATCTAGGCGTATTTGGGTTCAGGGCACTCGACTCATTTTCTTCGTCTCACGCACTTCGCAATATCTTTCCGGTCTTTACCTACTCTAAAAGTAATTGAAAATAAGATACTTACTCAGTTTCTGGTAACTAATCTCGTATGCAGTAGTATATGTAGTCTAGGAAAGGTGCAGATCAGAAAACGGATGTAGAGATGTAAAGAAAGTGAGAAAGAAGACGACCTCGTGTAATATTTTAAGATGAAGTAATAAAACTTAACGTGGATAAAAAGATAAATCGAGACTTCTGCGAAAAAAGTTGTTTAAAGTAACCTTTAGCTAATTATAAAGACCGAAAAAACTAGTTAAAAAACAACCTATAACTTAGAGGCCTATTAGAGGGGTGAAGATTAATGTGACATTCAATGGTTCTCAATTAATATATTTTTACATTCATGCACATATTTGAATTTTAAATTGTTATTTTACCAATATTTTTTGGAACGTGAATAATAGCCGCAAATTTGAAAATGGATAAATACAGCGAAAATCTTCAAGATATTCTTAAAAGAGCTCAAAATTTAAGTGTCGAATTAGAGAGTTCATCCAATATCCCAAAAATAAATCGAAATATATTTCAAGTGCTAGAAGAGGGTCAAAGTTTTTTCAAAAAGAACAAGCCTGTACCTAATGAAGCAGACCTATTTAAAGCGTGATAGTTTAATATGTGTTTATCAGTATTTGCTTAATTAATTTAATATTTAAATGTTATTTGATTCAATTAAACTTATATTTCTTATTTTTTAATAAAATTTTATCGTTCTTCAGTTCTCTGCTTTTGGGAGAGAAAGGCTATAGTGTTCCAGATGCAAATTTTGAATCCTTTCAAGATGCTGCTCCTACAGAATATGAAGTGGGAATTGACACAGATATAGAAGTGATTTATAATATCTCTATATAATCAAAATAATTAGAGTTTTATCAAGAATGATAAAGAGAATGATTTAATAAACCTACTATTGAACAGCAAACAACAAGTAATTGGGAATGGTGATATATAATTTTTTTAAGTCAGAACAAATATGTGATGAGTATTGTGAAAGAGTGATGCAAAATGACTGGGAAAATAATAGAAGAAAACTTTTCATGCAGTTGGGCAGCTTTTCCCCAAGCATGACTGGACCATTACAAAAACCTGCATCAAAACAGGTTACTCAGAAATTTCAACTCATACAAGTACATTTATAATTTATTTAAGGATTTTATGATTTTATTGTATCATATCTATAAATATCTCTAAATGTTCATAGCAAGATAAATCAAATACTACACCTTTCAATTCCACACTATTAAATTCATCACTTGGGTATAATGGAGTTCCATCAGCTTTAGATGCCTTGGAAGCAGCTCAAGCTGCACAATTAATTCTTTACAACTTCAAAATGTTGCGTTCGTTTCAAAATACAGTGGGCAGCAATGCCAATTGTCAATTATTTAAAGCATTTGCAGAATGTGCCCAAATGTATGGAGATGCGGTAATTTATTAATATTTAGATTTACTAATGTCAATTCTTTTTAAACAAATAATGTATATAAATAACTCCTATTTCACCGTTTTTATACAACAATATTCAGATAAACGGATTGACAATTCTTGATTATATATATAAATTACTAATTCAGTGTATTTAATATTTTACTTTCAAATTTAGTGAAAACATTTTTGGCTTAGATATATAAACTTATTTACTAAAACAAAATGAAAATAAAGGATTTTGTCAAACTTGGTTTGATTAGTTGATATTTATTCTCTTGCTATGCTTAATTATTTATTGTGTTTGTAGTTAACATATTGTTTATAACAATACTTGGATATAGTTTTGGATTCCTTAAGGTGTAAATTTAAGAGGTTGTGAAATTCACATTATACATTTTCACATTATAGGAATTTCAACATGTTTGGTGTAAATAAAGTCCAAAAAGTTTTTGATGCCCAAAATGACCTTTATTTTGTAAGGTTGTATTGCATTAATTTGATAAACTGTATTTTAGACCAAAAATTATTATCTAATCAATGTTTAAGAGTCAATTTGATTTAAACTTGAAGGTTAAATAAATAATAATGCATGTATAAAGTTGTTACAATAAAAAATTTTTAATCATATGAAATTGGGAAAACAACATGACGTGTTTATATTTCAATAGATATATTGTAATGTTCTAAATATATCGAATTTAGAATTGCTATTTTAACACTAGATATATCATTTAAAAGGTTTATAAAGTCAATTACATCTTGATATGAGAATGCATAATTATTTTATCTTGGGTGTAATGCAAAAACTATAATTAAATGTTGGGTTTCGTTTGGTCGACCTTTGATTTTAGTCAACTAAATATAAACAAACTAAAAGTTTTTTTTGTCTGTTTTTGTTACTCAATCTCTAGGCTCAGTAGAAATTTGAAAAACAGACCAGAATCGCCCTTAAGTCTTAATAAAACCAAACGTCGACCAAACAAAACCCCTCCGTTTTTACAACACTAGTATGTATATTATATACGAATTTCGGGTTTTTTTTTGCAGGATGTTAGAGAAATGTGGAGCCTGATATGTAACGTTATCATCGAACCAAACACCGTGGAAAAGTCGGCCAGATCTTTCAGAGCCTCGCGCCACTTTCAACTTCAACACATCGGCGCTACCAAAAGATACTTGGAAGAAATGTAATGGCTTTAATGCTAATGTTTGCTCGAAGAGCGGGTCCTTTCATGGGCTTATGCTGCATTGGAATTAAAGGGGGGGGGGGGCAATAGTGATTTAGGGAGGGGCAAAATCATAATTTTTGGTGAATTTAAGCAATAATTAGATTAAGTTAGGATTTTTGGATTTAGAGGGGGGGGGGACAGCCGCTCCTCCCTGCCTCTCCCTGGCTGCGCCCATCCGTCCTTTAGTAGGACGAAATATTATATAAATTATAAGTTCCTTTTTTTATAACTCTCAAATAGTCTCGACAATAAATCATTAAAAAATAGTTACCAAACGTTTTAAACGCCCTTCTCCCCACTTGGTTTTATAGACTAATTGTGCAATAGGCGGGGGATTGGCTGATATTTGAGTTAACATTTATTTAGTAAATAGGCCGTATGGGGAAAGAATATTGAAAACATGAAAGGATTATCTCTAATCCTAAGTTTAAAGTAGTTTTGGTAATTTAAGCCTCAAATTATTGTAGTATAAACGGCTGGGTTTTGTTTGGTCGACTTTTTGTTTTATAAACAGAACAAAGGTTTGACGACAAAACCCAGCCATTTTTACAGCACTAATATTATAGTATATGCATTATAGTCAACTAGAGCTTCGAGGAGTGTTTATTCAGTTTAGCCCCCAGTAGTTTCCAAATTATTTGAATTATTTAATATTTTGATCACTTAAAGTATAATTACCTCATTTTTCCATTTTTTATATTTCTCGCGAATCCAACAACGTACGGGCGCTTAGTTATTTGGAATTCATTCGAGCCCAGCTGGACCCGATGGGCGGGGCAGGCGCTTTCCGATTTGACCCGAGCACGAATCAATCCAAGATGGCCCCTGATTTAGGTCCTTCCTATCAGCTGATTCATCGACATTGCCAGAGCATGTGCGCTCGAGGTGCTATCGATTACCAGGCCGAAGGTGGTACCATGGACCAAATCCCCGTTTGGATGATGATATACAACCTAGCCCGGACCGGTCTGTACACGGAAGCTTTGGGATACGGGCGTAGCATAAAGTTATTTTTTACCCTTCTTTCTTCGAAATAAAATTATATCTTAATTTTTCAAATTTATTAATATTAAGTACAAATAAAAACGTTATTTTTATGATGGCCAGCGAATTAACTGACTTTGAATGAAGGTTTGTCTGTAAAAATGTTTATTTTATTTTTGAAAAGATACTTGTAAAAGCGCAATATGGATCTTGTAATAATTGTGGAAGTTTTCAGTAGTGTTGTAAAAACGGCTGGGTTTTGTTTCTAGTCAGTTTTTCAAATTTCGACTAAGCTTAGAGGTCGATCACTGAAAAGAGACCATAAGGCCTTTGTTCTGTTTATATTTAGAGGACTAAAACCAAAGGTTGACCAAACAAAACATAGCCATTTTTGCAATATTAGTTTAGAGTATAGTACAAATAGAGGGGAACCGGTCAAAGGAGCTCATCAGAACTCATCAGAAAAGGAGCACAATGCTCAGGATGAATTTAACAAATTGTCTTAGCACAAAATATTTTATATTAACATGTCCTAGTGATATCATAACAAATAAATATATGGGTTAGGGTAAGTATTAGGGCCAGGGTAAGGGTTAAGGTTAGGGTTTGGGTTATAATAACAAATCCTGATGAGCTCTGATGTGCTCCTTTGACCCCCACTTCAAATAAAGACTTGCAAAGGCACTTTACTCAACCCAACCCTAAAGCGTTTTAAATTTTTTAGCCCTACCCCACCCGACACTTTATCCTACCCGAGCCCCATGTAGGCTTCTACACGAGAGACTATACTAAAGACTGCCGTTTTGCGATGTCTTTCACTTCATCGTTATTATAGGGGCCTGTAAATTATATTGTAGGGACTTACAATAGGTTGTGAAATTTTTTGATCATTGACGATAATTTGCAGGAAAATAAGTCTAGTTTTAAGACCGTGAAAAACGCTACGCAAAATATTGATGTTGCATTGTTTCTTTACTCAAGATAAAAAATTAGGAATTTTTGAGATCCAATTGATACTTAGGCCCCATTGAAAGAGGTTCATTAAATTTTTATAACCAAAATGTTTTTTTTATATTTGTTTTATGTGTAAATGTATTACCACGCTTTTTAAAGATGAAAAAATATATTATAATAATGACATCTGAGTTGTAGTTATGTATTATAAACCAACAACTTGGACTGACAAGACAGACGGGACAAGACGGACATTTTACCTAGCCAGGGGGTAATCCATAAATTGCATAGATATTAATTGAAATAAAATTAACTCAACAGGCACATTCTAGGCGACGCTATCTTTGAAGCGCTAGAAATTGCGGCTTCGAGCGCTGCTTCTGTACAAAACGGCGAAGAGAGCTCCGATTTAAGCCCTGAATTGGAACAGGCCTTAGAGGCCGATTACAGAAAATTTGTCAAATTTAGTTCCGACCCTTACAAAAAGTAAATATTATGGGTTTGGGATTTTGATTATAAATTTTTAAATTCTGAGTGCTGCTTGGAGACCATTAGCATATTTTAGTAAGGCTCTATGCTTAAAAATTAATCCCTTAAACTTTTCTAAATGTTTGCAAAAAATTTGCTTAATGCTAGCATAATATAAAAAAATTTAGTTTCCCCAACCCTCGGTATGTTTTCTCTTTAATTGACTCAATAATATGTTTTTTAATATAAATTCTTATTAATTGCTATTTCTGTAGAGCTTGTTATTGCATCCTTGGAAAGTTAAACTTCGAAGAAACTTTTTCCGAAGTTATAACCAAAACCGACGATTACATCTGGTTTAAATTGTGTATCGTCAAGCCCGATACTCTCCAATCAAGCCCCGTAAAGTCCGAACGCGTTCTTTTATTTTCTGAACTACAGAATTCTCTCCTCAATCAATACGGTTAGATTTTGTTTTATTTATCGATACAAATCCACGTAGACTAATTTTTTTTTATAATGCCATAAGAGTTTTTAATTTAAATAAGTATTTTTAAAAGCATTTTCTGGATTTTACTTCCGATGTGTTGGTAGTTTACAATATACAAGGATAATACTTAAAGTGCGCATGGCAGATCTTTTCAAATTTTAAAAAGTCATCGATTTATATGAGTTTTTTCCTAAACTATTTTAACGTTAAACAATTACTACATGGATCCCAATCAGTTAAAAATGTGGTTTTTAAGAGATTTGTACAAGGTTGTTAAACGTAGCATATCACTAAGATTACGCTATGTTCAATTTGGCTTGGAAATGGATCATGTCATATTAAAATATAAATTATGGGGTAAGTATTTTTATTAAACTACCAAAAAAGGTTAGATTTAAGTCTTAAATAAATTGGCTTAGCAGACTCTACCGTAGGAATCAGTTAGCCTCATTTTTTAGCTATACGTTCTGCTGTTTTTAAGTTTCTAACCGTTTACCTTTTCAAATTTCACGAATGGACATGACCAACGAGATTTTTGAACAATAGTACCTACTAGTGCTGTAAAAACGGCTGGGTTTTGTTCGGCCGACCTTCGGTTTTAGTCGACTATACATAAGCAGATCCAAAAGTTAGATCCAAAAATCTTTAGTCTATGTTTAGTCGACTAAAATTAAAGATCGACCAAACAAAACCCAGCCCTTTTTACAGCACTATCATCAACAGTATGTCAGGATAACAGAATTTACATCAAATTCACATACGCACAAATTGATTCACTCGAACGTTCAACAAAAAGAGGAAATCTAGCCGAAATTAGTAATTAAAAAAAGCAAAATATTATTAGTTACACTAGCTTTTAATCGAATAGTTCGCGATTTTAATCATGCCATAAAAATTGAATCTTTGAAGCGTATCACAGACTAAAATTTATCATAGAGCAGTTACGAGCTTACCATAGCTAAAATCTATCATTTTTCGCATTTTCACACTTTAGGGCCGGATTACTTTAGGGCTGACGAAAAGCCTTGGCTCTTTTTCAAAATCTTAATATGCGTAGCTGAATTTGAATCGGCCATCCAATTTCTAGCCTCTAACATGGCCCAATCGCCTAAGCAAACGGCCCTCCTCGGCCAAGCCGTTTGCCTGGCCATTGCGTTGTACCAGGCCAATTTGCTACAAATAACGCCCAGGGTCGAAGATGACCTTAGTTAGTTTGCCACATTGTATTGGGAATTTTATATGGAATTTTTGAAATACATTTATTTTTTAAGGTTTTTATTAGGGTCATAATATAATTATTTTTCTCCCACGTGCACTTATTTATATTTAGGGATAAATAGTTTAGCATAGGCTTGGTCAAAACTAGGAGAGCTTACATGAGGTTCACTGCCTTGTGGTGTCCTTAAATTGTCATCACTTATATATACGGCCAAATTTTTTAAATGCCTGAATTTGGATATTCTTCAGCTCATTTGCTGCTTGTGTGTTGATTTTATTATAAATGCTTAGTGCTGTAAAAACGGCTGGGTTTTGTTTGGTCGACCTTTCGTTTTAGACGTCTAAACATAAACATACCAACGGTCTGACCAAAAAATCTTTAGCCTGTTTATGCTACTCGGAAAAGTTTGTTTATGTTTACTCGACCAAAACCAAACGTCGACCAAACAAAACCCAGCCGTACAACGCTATTATTGCTTTACCAATGCAATAATTAATCTCGTATCTAGTAACCGAGAATAAAGCCAGTTTGGGGCCTTCTTACAATCTAAACCTCAGCCGGTTGATATCGCTTTACGTTAAACGCTTCGAAACAGTCGATATTGAAGAAGCCCTAAATTACTATTACGTATTGAGGTTATTATTGTTTTTTTCTTCAAACTAATTACTAATTTACCTAAGATTAAATTATTTTTTTATAGGTTCCACTAAATTTAATATAATCGGGCTTTAAAATAAGATTTTAAATTGAAAATAAGCCTAAATTTTTTTATTTTTTAATCAGGGATATAAAATGTTCGTCGGATATGGTGAAAGATATAGATGATTTTGATACATTACACCAGCTGGACATGTACACGTCTAATGCTGCTCGATTGATAGTGGAAACCAAAAACTTTGAGGCTATAGTGGGAACACTATCACCTAAAGAAGGAATTAAACTCGTAATTTGTAGAAATTTATTATTACATCATATATTAGTTTATTTTAAAAAGTGTTTTGAAAATTTACAATTAAACAAATGGCTTTTTTTGAAATTTTTACTTTTTGTATATGTTAAATAGTGTTTTAATTTTTTTTGTGTTATAAACTCCATTCTTAATAATATTCAGCACTATCCGCGCATCCAATTTGATCGTAAAAAATAAAGGTTTAAGTAGCGCAATTTAAATTCTTGTAAAGTGGTCCCATCCATTTCGTTTGTTTTTTGCCGTTGGTTTTAAGGTGCTCGGTGTTCTTTCAACTTGCACTGAATTATCGTTGGAAAATTATTATGAATATAATTTTAAAGTGCGAATAATTTTATTTGATTTTTACTTAGAGCGTAGTTCTTAATTTATATATGGTCGTTTGACTTATATTTTAACATTGGTATAAAATTACTACTACGGTGAAAAAATAAGCTTAAATTTAAACTATTTTAAATTTTTGAAATGACCATTTTATTTTTGAGAACGCATTTGAACCTGATATTATGATTGTCTGAAAAATTAATTTATTTAATTGTGTTTTTAGAAAGATGGGATTATAGATAGATTGGGAACGGATGTTAAGCAAATTATCAACACGGCGGCGACCGAATTCGAAAATATACCACTTTACCCACAAGCGATACATCTCTACCAAATTTCTAAGGTAAATAAATTGAGCTAAATATTTGATTTGTTTTGGCATACTCGATAACTTGTTAATTGTTAGGATTGCCTTTTTGCCCTTAACGCCTTATATTATTTTAATTTTGCAATTTTTTAGTCATTATTATAAAGCTTCGTTTTTACGTTGTCATAATTTAGAAATTTTAATCTTTACGAATTCAAAACGCTGGTTACATTAATAACGTTCTATAAACTTTGAAATTAAATGTTTTTGTAAGATATGAAGAATTTCTACGGTTTTTCCTCATTTAATGCCCTGTATACAACGAGAATTTTTTTTAAGTCCGTTTTCCCTTAATTGCATTTTATGGGCTCCCTTTTAATTGTCCGTCCGTCCTGTCCAACTTGTAATTTATGGGTTTTTAACGGCTGTGGACTTATGCTTCTGTGAAAGACTTTTATTTTGCTTTCGAGAATAGACTAGCTAATGACCGCTGATTGGATTTAATTTTTTCAACCTCGCCCCAGCCCAAATTCCATTATTGTTTAATTTGATGATTTCGCCTAATTTTTTGATCGGGCATATCATTAGGTAATTTATGTGATAACATTTTAAGGAATATTCGAGACTTTTTGCTCTGTTACGGACGCTACTTGCGGAATTGTTAGCCAATCCATCTACGCTTTTGTCCACTTCCTCGATCCCAGCTGGGCTCATATCGCTTGCTGACACCATTGCCCAAAGGTCGTAAGAAATATTATTGAGCAAAAGTAGGGGGAAAATCGTTGAAATTTTTTGAAAATAAGGGAGTTTGTTTGTTTGATAGGAATGCTTAGCTTTAAATCGTGTTTTTTAACGTGTAATTTGACCGTTTTTAAGAGTTATTAATTAAATGAAGGAATTATTACACGTTCTTACGTTATTTAAATAGATTTTGTTATTTCTTAAGGAAATTGTTAAGTCACATTTATAAACAACGATCAAAATTATCGCATCACCTAAGCTATGATGTCCAAGATTTACTGATTCCTATGCAATTTACGGGCTCTCTCCTGTCAAACTTGTGTTTATACAATAATTGAAATTCCCCCAAAGTTTTTCCCTAAAAATGAATAATGACCGCTGTTTGAATTTAATTTGTCCAACACTCCGGCCCCAGGTTAAAGGCCTTTTTTACTTTTTGGGCTGACTAGAGCCGGTCCCGACATCATTTATGGATCTTAACTAGTTATTTTCAAAGCTTGTCCAACTTGTTGGTTTATAGCATGTTTTTTAATTAAAAGTAATTTTTTTATTAAGGAAATAGTTATCATAATTAATTTTTATGTTTCAAGCATTAATTGTCGCTTTTAATATAAGATTGTGAATCATCTTATTATGTATGAGATTAGGTACACCGAGGGAAATAGTAGCGCAAACAACTCCTCAGCCGCCCAAGCATATCCAATAGAAGCCGGCAATTTTTTCGTGCTTTTGGATTTGTGCAAGTTTTTCCAATCTTACCTATCCGAAAATTACGATGATGCCCTCTACGTATTAAATTATTTCAGCTTTTTTTGGATAGTTTGCCTTTTTTCGTTGACTACTAAATTGGTGACATCCATCTGAATAGGATGTGTAAAATGTTGATATTATTTCTTTTTCATAAATATTCGTACTTTATAAAATAATCTGCTTTTACCCATCACTGGCAATTTTAGAAACCACTGAGATCTTTTAGTATTATAAAATAAGTGTTGAGCCTTCAAGTTCAATTTGATAAAATTAGAAATTGTTCTTTAGAATTTATTTCTTGGAATTTAATTTAAATTTATAGCGACCTCTTCATATTATTAAATTAATCTATGCATAGTTGACTTGATTCGTTTTGGTTAATTCCCTATAAAGCTTAAATTGATATAAGTGAGTAGTCTATGTCTTTTTTCATATATATCGGTTCGTTTTCTTAGTTTACGATAAAATATTGCCGTCTTACATCGTATAGGATTTTAATATTAAAAAAATTATTAATTTATACGATAATTTTCTTACATCTTGTTAAATAGGCCATAATACTTCTTTATTCCTTATATTTACTTTTCGATTTAACATTTTAAAAAATTTTCATTCCAATTAGATCGTGGAACAACTGCGTTTGGTACCCTTTGAAAAGTCAACAGTGGATTTCTGCGTTTCAAACTTTTCATCTCTCTGCAACGAAGTATTTATTGAAATTAAAAATTAACAGCCGCAAAAAATTTGTTCAACAGCTTCAATATTTTGCATCTAAACTTGGATATACTTATTAGTTATTATTTGAAAGTATTTTTAATAAATAACTTTTTGACATCTAAGATTAATTTGATTCACCTTTTACCACACTATCAATATGTGAAACCTTAAAATGTGTAGCAAAAAAGCTTGGGAAGGAAATTTAAAGATACACTAAAAACTAATTAATCTTGGTAAAAATTGTTTTTGCGTGAACTTGCATTATGTTTTAAAGGGATATTTTTTTAAATTTTTGTCGATTTGGTTTATCGGTATCCATCTTTAAAGAGACCCAAAAGTCCTTCACAACTTTGAACTCAATAACAATATTTAAAAAACGAAAAATACACTCGTGTTCACCACAAGAAAAAACTCTGCAAAAATATGTGAACCGTTCTCCAGTTAATTTCACAAAACCATTATTTGTTGTGTAGTGTTGTATTAAGTTTACCAGACTCTCATCCTATCATCATCATATAAGTGGCCCACTATAACATTAATTATTTTAAACTAAATAAAGGTGAGAAATTTGGTGCCCGAAATATTGGTAGCTGTAATGACCATGTTAGCTCGCAAATACAAAGAACACAAGACTCAAAACTCCCTAACTTCTTGGCCTGGCCATAATGCAACTTTTAACGGTTCAGGTTTTATCATGGACAAAACTATCCCATTTACCGATCAATCTTATGCCTTGGAACGACAAAAAGTTAATTTTATTTCTTCATGTTTCAATCGCTATTCAATTTATGGACTCGCTTTCGACATGTTTTAATGGAACTATAAATCTGAGTACCGCTTTTTGCAGTTAATTTGTTTGGCCCCGGCCCGAGACCAAATCCTTTTTTATTTTTGGGCCCGACCCGATATTTTATGTAAATTGTGGTTACTTGTTATACAAATATTAAAGGCATACAATACATAGTGCTGTAAAAACAGGTGAGTTCCGAAATATTGAACAGACTAATGTTTTTTGGTCAAACCTTCGGTCGATTGTCTTTTTATATTTATATTCGACTAAAACCAAATGTCGACCAAACAATACCAAGCCGTTTTTACAACACTAGGCATACAAATAGTAAAATTTCTATGTGCTGGGCCCGAATAGAGCTTGGCCTGATTTAGTTTTTAAATCTCAGCTTTATAAGTCAAGCACTATGTACTGGCAGTGAAAGATAGTGTTGAAAAACGGCTGTGTTTGTTTGGTCGCCCTTTAGTTTTAGTCGATTAAACACAAAACAGACCACAGGTTTTTTGGTCTGTTTTTCTTAGTCGCATGATTAGACTGAAGGTTTGACCAAAAAAACTTGGTCTGTAAATATTTAGCGACTAAAACAAAAGGTCGACCAAACAAAACTCAACCGGTTTTACAACGCTAGTGAAAGGATAATGATTGAGGAGGCTTTACAAATATGAATTTTGAAATTTTTTATATGAGAAACCGTACGTGTTTTCATCGATAGGTATTACAAGAAATCAAGGCAAAAGCCGACCTCTTGATAAAGTATCCCGCCTTACTTCCCTATCGTTTTACCGGCGATACCAAGAGTAAATTGGTTCAACTGGCACAATCATTGGTTTAAATAACATTCATAAATAAAATTTTGAAATCGCATTTGTTATCTCGAATTCATAATTTGTAACTAATTTCTAATTTCTACTATGTACGTTGATTTGTGAACAAATTAAGACTGTGTTTATAATTTTGTCTCAGCTTAGGTTATAATTTAATTGTACATTATTAATGTAGAAAAATGAAAAGGTTTAGATAGTTTTGAGGATTGAAGTTTGGTTATTTTCTTTGTAATACCTTATTTGACCTTCGTCGTATATATATTTAGCCCTGATCAATTTTATAGATCCATAATTGTGCTTGGTTGAGTACAAATAAAAATTAGATTTTCTTTAGTTAAAAAGTCATGTGCAAAATATATTTTCGAAAGCATAATTCCTATTTGTAAGGAATTAATTTATATTCTAAATTTATAAAAGTAAAAAATTATTTATTTAAGATATTAAGCTCTTATATCATGAAATTGCGCTTAACCGTTGAGGTGTTCTGTTCTTTTGCTCGCCAAAATGTAAAATAACTTGTCGTTTTTACAAATTTCGAAACACTCATTTTCACCTTAGTTATCTTTTTCTACGTATCATAATTTTTATATTTGAATAATAGTTGGAAAAAGTTATTTTTAACTAAATCTAATACAACGACAAAACTTTTCCGTTTTATTACGCAGCATCAAAATTATATTAAAGGCGTATAACATTAGGTGCCATATTTCTTCTTTTTCAATGCCGGTAATAAGGTGGAAAGAATACGTTCAGGTTTAACTTCAAGAGCTAATAACCATTGTGCATTCATGGCGTTGAAGTATACCAAGTACTAAAAAACAACAATTAAAAATCAAGATATAAAATACAATTAAAAATGGATAATAAAATAAAAAAATTTATGATATTTCATTTTAATCAGGTAAGATTGCTTTATTTTTAAATACAAAAGCTTAGTAATACTGTCGTAAAAAGGGCTGGGTTTTGTTTGGTCGACCTATGGTTTTAGTAGACTAAACATAAACAAACCAACAATTTTAAGGTTTATTTCTGTTAGTCTCATAAATATAGACCAAAAATTTTTTAATCTGTGTCGATTAAAATCAAAGATGGACCAATCAAGACCCAGCCGTTTTTACAACACTTATATTTTCTATTTATAACTAGAATAGGTATGGCAATAATTGACATAGTTTACCTTGTATTTGAGCATTTCAACCAAAGCCCTAGACCCGTGTTTATCTCTCATAGCACTGGAACAGCACTAAAGCAATATTATAAGAAATTATGATCTATATTGCAAATGATAAAATTTTATCGTTTTAAATAACTTAAAATTTATAAATTCTGTTAAATTAAAAAATTGCCCCAAATTCTCTGAATTCTCTTATAAAACATCTTTGCAAAAGGTGTTTGCATATAAAAGGTCAACTTCGCGCGAAGCAGTTTTTTTACATTCTTCTATATTGAAGAACTGTGAA
Organism: Gordius sp. MW1; assembly: GCA_964036665.1. Lineage (NCBI taxonomy): Eukaryota > Metazoa > Nematomorpha > Gordioida > Gordea > Gordiidae > Gordius > Gordius sp. MW1. The sequence goes on from OZ038530.1 coordinate 20,107,872, forward strand.
AAAAATCGGAAGGCATGATCAAGCCAAGCTATTAAGTTTTAAGCATTACAAACTTTTTACACTAAAACAAAAGTCTCAAAATTTTATACTTTCGCAAACACCACATTTTTAATTTAAAAAAGGCGCCTAACCTGAGATTTATTGATGAGGTAGAGGGCTTCTTGATTGTAACATACAATTTGATCGACATTTTGTGGATTGTGAAATATGCCTCTGATTAAGTTGTAGGGATAGGATGAGCCTTGTTGCGGACCTATTTGTGTTAGGACATCCAGCCAAAGCGGCCTAAATTTTTGTGCCAAATGCGAGTTAAAGAGCAAACTCCAAATCGTGGGCTCCGCGCTGAAGTAATTGTATTCGCACACCTATTTTTCAACGAATAAACATTACGATGCTTTTAGTAAATTTAAACTAAAAGTGAAACGAACAAAATTACATTATAGCCATGTAGATGAGTTAATAATGTAGAGGATGATTTATAACTATAAAAAGAGGGAAAATTTACGTGAAAAAAACGTTTCAAAGGCCATTTTTTACACCTTTAAACCTCATTTATCTGAAAGTGTGCATGTTTTGAAAAAAAAACTAAAAACATATTGAACAACGTAAATTTCTCACAGTTAATTGCCAGGTTACGAATCGTTTTGTAAGCCTATGGAATATTACATGAATTTTAAAACCTAATGAAGATTCTCCGAGGGCTCAACGTTAATTTTGGGGAATTTTACAGTGTCACTCAAATAGTTGTTTAAAGCAATCTTTACCTTTGGTTTAAGTAAATTATTTTTAAAGTGCAGTCGAAAAAATGAAGTATTACCGTATTATCAGCGTATACGAGAACGACCTCAGGATTTACGGGATTAAAGCTTAACGAGGTGCAGGGATAATCCGAATTGTCAATTTTCCATATCATCTAAAAAACGCAACATTTTAATAAATTTATTTAAGGCTAAAAATAACTACTATTTTATTTAAAAAAAATTCCGGTCTATTTAATTTATAGCTTAAGTGATTTCAAAATTGTCGCCTATTCAGATATTTATGAAATGACACACAAGGATGTTTGTGAGAATATCAAGTTAATAATTATAAAATAAGTTTTTTTTAGCTTAAAAGTTTATCATTTTTACTTGTAAATTATCGAGATTATGAACGGCCACTCTGCCGCAGGTGTAAGAGATGGCTATATCGTCGGTAAAAGTTTTATTTGAGGTCGGGTTAGCTGTTTCGTAATTATCGCGAGTGGTTATACATTGTATGGAGGTTTGGGCGTTACCTAGAGCATAAAACATGTTACATATAATAACTTAGACATGCGAAATTACCTTAAATCTGGTTGTTAAAATATGGTTATAGAACTTTGAGAATTTTTTTTATCAGAATCAACTAGTTTAAGACGAATTTATAACGAAAGGAAAACCATAGTTTTTTAAAGAAATGAAATTAAGGACAAAAATTATGCATATAGGATATGTCGGTTATTATAAAATAAGGAGACGATGTAATTTCAAATCTTCTTTGGATTCCTGATCTCTTTTAAAAGAGGAGGATAAAGACATATTACTCATATATCGTTTTTTATTTAATTATTATATAATTGAAGTATTGTTATGTTATGTTCAGATATATATCAATAAACTAACTATCCCACGGTAATTCTGTACATATTGCATAAATAAGAATTGAGACATGGGCGTAGCCAGCATTGGAATTAGAGGCGGGCAATAATGATTTAAAGAGAGGCAAAATGGTCATTTTTTGAAATTTTAGCCATAATTTTAAATTGTTAGATTTAGAGGGGGGGGGGGCAGCCGACCCTCCCAGCCTGCCCTTCCACCCGGCTACGATCATGAGAAAAGATATTTCGCTTAAAAGAATTGCAATGGGTACCTAATAAAAACATTTAATTCGTTTTGAACAAAATGAATTTTGATGAAAACCTTCTCAAATTTAATTAGCAAAATACACGAGGACAGCCCAGAAATCTAAATGGGTAACGTAAAACCGGACCCGATTCAACAAAAAAATTAAAAATAATCTCAGGTCAAGTCCAATATAAGTATAAATTCCTATTTTAAGAAATGAAGCAAGCTTTAAAATATCTGTGCCTTGCAAAAGACCATTATTGCCGAGAGTATTATTATTTTATACAAAAAATATTAATATTTTTTGGATAAATTTGCTTTAAAAACAAACCATCTAAAAGGGGCGCTGGTATGATTCCGTACGGTTTTTGGTCCTCATCTGAAGCCTTCCACACCTCTAAATCCTTGTATATCCTAACATTCCCATCGGAAAGTCCGAGAATTAAGGCGAGACCTGAGGAGGGATCAATCTCTTTCTCGGGATTTAATGGTTGTTGAAGGGTTTTAAGTTGAACCTTAAAATTGCCTTTGCTCATCGTTTCTGTGCTGGCAGAAGGGACTGACACTGGTGTAGAGTTGTAGAATTTGACGTGAGAAACATAAACCCCCGAGTTTGTTATCTTCGCGAGTCTTTTTAATTTAAAGTTTCCCTATTTCCGTAAAACGCTTAATATAAATATCAATCTTGTTAAGGAGCGGCGCTCCTGAAGCGCCGCTACATTTTTTTAAAAAAAGCTGAGCGCCCCTCCTTTTTAAAATGAGAAGCGGGCGCGGGAGTAGCTCCTTTTAGGGCTGGAGCGGAGGAGCTAAATTTAATATATAAATATTATTTTTTAAATATTAATAATATTTGTTAATTAAAACTTAATGAAAATATAATTTTATTTTATTTAAATTTATTCATTATTAAATGTTGAGCCGAGTTTTATATTGATTTTTCATCTAATCATTTGAAACATTAAACATCAATTTTTCCTTTAAAGATCCAAAAAATATGGAACTAATGCCAGATTAATTAATTTTTTAATGAAACAAATACCCGACGGAAAAATAGCTACAACGTTCACGGGAACCTTGTAATGATTTGGAAGATTTCTTTGGATTCCATGAAATCGATTACCATGAAAATAATATATTGGACAGATTTTTTTTAAATAATGATAGCAAAATTACTATTTTTGAACAATTCCATGAATTAAAAAATATTTATATTAAATACAATACCCCGCTTCCCTATAGTGCTCCTGTGGAGCGTCTATTTAGTATCGCAAAACAGGTCTTAGGGGAGAAGCTTGGGTGTTTGTTAGATTCTATATAGCAATTAAAAAGATAAAAAAATTCGGGCCTGTGGCATAATTGTTTCCTAAAATAGCGAGTGTCCATTAAAGTCTCCAATACTAACCTGGGAATCATCTGGGGAATGTGGCGTGAGGGAGTATACGAAAGTTCGATTGATGTCGCTGTAAGCCAAAAAATCTCCGTTGGACGATATATCGGAAGCTATAATTTCTAGCGGTATTTTAACTTGTCTCGTGGTTCGCACTTCTAATATCTTTCTCGGTTTGTCCCCTAATTCTACGGCTGCTCCGTTTAAGGCTTTTTATATGTAATAATGATTAAACCAGTTATTTTAAATAATTATAAACAAATATAAATATTATGTATATATGACATTTCAATTTTTAAATTAAAATGATAGAGCGATTAATAATAACGTATATATCGATAAAATAACAATTAAAAAATATATAATTAACTCAAAATTATATTTTAATTTTTCAATTCCGTTGATTTCGGTAATGTTTATAATAAAATCAACATACTTAAAAAAGCGTGAGGTTCGCTTCTTAACAAAATGGCTTTGTTTAATCGACTAAAACCAAAGTTCGACCAAACACAACCCAGCCGTTTTTACAAAACTACTCAATACATGTAGCATAATCGGAAATAAATATATTATTTAAAGCCAAGTTTCTGGAATTCATTTAATTGATTAAGCAAAAATGTTATTATCACTTGGTAGATCACCTATAATTCCTATTCGGTTTTTCCAATTCCTAAGAAATGTTGATTTAAAAACAATATAAAAATTGGCATTGACGTCCCACACCACACCACAGCTATATACAACACATAGAATAACTGCTGTTTACGTTAATAATTGTAAAAATTGCCAAGAGTGGTTTTCTGGAACACCAGAATTAGCTCCCCAAAAATGGACAAACCCTGGTAAACCTTGGTCTAGGCTACATTTAGATTTTTGTGGTTCTATTCACGGTTATTATTATCTAATTTTGGTCGATGCATATACCAAATGGCCAGAGATATTCCCTATGACCAGCATTAGTGCATCGTGCACTATCAATGCCCTCGAATCGATATTTGCTCGTTTCGGACTACCTAATTCCATTGTTTCAGATAATGGTCCACAATTTACAAGTGCTGAATTCAAGGGATATTGCAAAAAAAATAATATTCGAAACATTTATTCAAGTCCTTACCACCCTCGTTCTAATGGAGAAGCCGAACGTTTTATTCGAACCTTTAAAAATTTCCTATATAAGTCGCAAAATTTTAAAAATGATAAATTATTTAATTTCTTGTTTTCTTACAGGAATACTATCCATCCTACAACTGGTTTTACCCCAGCAGATTTGTTAATCAAAATTCACCCCTTAAGTTTGTTTAGTTTTTTAAAACCACACATGATGGTAGGGGAACTTGAAGAAGATAATTTTATTAGAAGAAAATTTTTAATCGGTGACAAAGTCTGGGTGAGAGATTTTACAAGTAGTGACAAATTGTGGTGCAAAGGAGTCGTTCGTAAAATACTTGGTCCCGTTTCTTACGTAATCGAAACAGAAGAAGGTATGATGTGGAAAAGACATGGCGACCACATAAGGAAACGATCGGATACAATCATGGAAGAAGACTTGCCTACACAGGTGACAACGCCCTGCCCCTCTCCTTCTACAGACTTGGCAAATGATTCACCATTTGACGATTACAGCACGGAGCAAGCTAGTTTTTCACGTACACCACCTATGACGCCCTCCATTAATACTCTTCCATCTACGACCCTTCCTTTTAACTCGCCACCATCCACATCTTCGACGATACCACTTACGTCCCCGCCCCGTTTGCCGATCGATCCTGACGTAGTTGGACTACCTTCACCTACACTACCACGACGGTCGACCCGAATTAAATACCCGATGCAAAGATACGGAATCGATTAAGGGGAAAGAAATGCTGTAGCTCGCCTTTTCCCATACTCAAATTAAGCCTTTTCCCATACTCAAATTAAGCCTTTTCCCATACTCAAATTAACTCATTAGTGCTTTTCCTTTTTAGTTAATACTCCCACACTCTCACCCATTAGTTATAATATCATTAGTTACTTTCCCACACTCTCACCATGATTTGAGTTCGCATTCATTATTGTAATTAAGTACATTATTATTCCCACGCTTTTTCCTATATATTACCAAATTATCGCATAAATGCATTCTTGGATTTTTTCCCTTTCTTACGCATTTTATTACGCTATAAAAATAACCTTAACACCAAAGCTCAAAACTAATGCTATAAAAATAATATCCTCCTAAAACATCATGAAAAATCTGCAACAAAAAACGTTCTCAAGAATATACCTTATAACTATAAACATACTTTGACCTGCTTCAGCTAAGGCAGCAAGCGAAGTGGGTAGCTCCTTATTGGCAGGACTTCCCATTTTCCACAGCTCGAGGTGGTGGGGATATTTGAGCAATATTATCCCATTTCTCGTTTTAGAGCAAGTTTCGTGTGGGCGGGGTAGGGCTGGAATTTCAATCGTCATTTTTGGTGGACCTCGGGTCATAGCTACTTTGCTATCGAGCCCTGTAAATTATCAAGATAGGAAAAGCATTCAATGTGTGTAATAGCTGTTTGGATATTAACAGTTTTAAACTTCAATTTTGAAGTGCTATATTATTAAAAGGAGCTACTTGGCTACAAAAATATTACAAATATTAGATTTAAGTTTAATACTGCCACAAGATTGCATCATGATATAATTTAAATCAGGTAAATGGCTAAAAGTTTGAATGTTCCCTTTTACAATCAAGTAAAAAACGCAGATGCTGGGCGATAATAACTTGTTTATTTTATCAACAATTTCATTATGAACAAGTGTTAAATTTATAATGACTTTTTAAAAAGTATACAAAAATGAAAAAGATGAGAAATCTAATGATTAAAAAGCATAGTTGATTTATTTATGTTCATTCAGAATGGGCTTTGAATCCATCAGGGAATAAAAATTAGTTTTTACATTAGCATAACCAGCTTTGTAAATGGTTCATTTGTAAAAAATATTTTTTTTAATAATATAACAAATAAAACGTGTGAGCCTGACAATATAGCCTAATACGGGGTTATTTCAAGCTAAAACTTATTTTTTCAGACCTTTGTATAAGGCAATATAATGCAACGAGAATAAGGTAATTAGCTAAATTCATTATTGCAATGTACACATGTAAAGTAGAGTTGTAAACGGTTGGGTTTTGTTTAGTCAACCTTTGGTTTTAGTCGACTCAACACTAATGTAGATTCAAATTAAAGTTGTTACCTCCAGAAATAAGCCAAGAATTGAAACTAGCCATGCTTTTAACATCATTTTCGTGCACGTTCCTTTGTACTGATTTAACCCATTCCCCATTCAATGCTTTATCAAATCTCACAATCAGGGGATCTACTCCCGAAGCCCAAAAACTATCTGTACTGCCCTATGTAAAAAAATAAAAAGAGAAATTTAAAAAGTTTTCATATTATTTTTAAACAGTAAAAACTCAATGATGATTAAGGAATTTATGCATTAGGCAAAAATTAAAGAGACCTCATATATTTTATGTAACCAAATTCTAAAATGGTTATAAAAAATAAATATCAAATCAAATGAAGTCAAATATATGTGGATTATATTTGAATCTAAAACAGGACACACAACAAGTTAACCATATAAATATTTTGACCAAAGAATATTAAACATAAAAAGCAATTTACAATTCTATTTTTAAACATGCAAGTATACTTAAAGCTCGATGTAGCACGTAGTTAAACAATTTTTAGCCTAGAAACCAAAATTTTATGGCTATAAAAATTTGTAATATTAAGATAAACAAATAATTACATCGAGAGGGCAGAGGCATAAAATAGCTGCTTTGTGAATGCACACAGATTTCATGAGTACCCCAGCTTTAGGGTCCCAATATCGCACATTACCATAAGAATCCCCTGTTACCAAACATTTCCTATTATCCATGTATAGCATGGACGTTATGTAGAGTGATTCTCTCAAACCCATTGGGCCCATTGGTGTCACTTCGTCTCGTGCTAAAAAGTCTAAATTTATAACAGGAGATGCGTGTGATTGTCTTTGTGCTTTCATTTTAGATGTTTCATTCTCGTCCATTTGAGAATTTTTGTTAAAATGCACTTTCCAAATTGCAATTTTTCCCGATAATGCTGCTCCATCTTTGAGTGAGGTGGTCACGTATGATACAGCAATACAATTGGTATCTAAATTTTGATCAATCAAAGTACATATAATATCATAATCATCCAAATATTAAATGATATTATAATTATTGGACATATTAAATTATGGGATAATAAATTAACTTACATAAAAATTTCTTACATATACATTAATAGACAGTTATTAAATATATATTTATCATTTAGATTATTTCATTAAATACTTGGTTCCCATGCCAAACAAACAACCCTATCACTTATATCTGTCCCAGTGTTTGCAGAAACTAGTGTTAACTTAGTGATATAATTTAGAACATTTTCATTATTATCATTATCATGAATTGGAGTATCCATCTTTTTTAATGCAAAAACAAGAACCACTCCATTTTCAGTGCCAGCCTAAATGTGACATAATAGATATATAAATATCAAATTCTATATTATATTATCAGATTGTTATTTTTATTTTATAAAGTTACTGCTAAATAGGAATGGCTGCCATCAACTTCTAAACACCAAACACCCCCAGCATTACTAGGGATTCTATTCTATAATTTATATATATATATATTAAATATAACATTACAAGAAAATTTTATCTAAAAAATTATAGTTTAATTTCAATTATAATAAATACCTTAGGAATTGAATTAAAGGCATTGTATTCAATTATTTCCCCAGTTATTCCACCAGCAAAGATCCTATGATTGCTGACACAAATTGTGTCAGTTATAAAATTTGGCGGGGCACATAGTAACTAATATAATTTATAAATTGTTCCAAATATCATTACTTGGTTTAAATATAGGATATCGTTCTTCAACACATAAACTTCTATGGGCCCTCTACTCCTAAAGACATAGAAAAAAGTTAATTGAAATATTAAATAAGCAAATATTTAATTTATATTTTTAATTTTAAAATATTTTTACCTTAAAACATAAACTTTAGGTTTATCTATTCTTAGTTGTAAGATAGGTTCGGGATTATAGTTATAAAAGCTGACATGATGAACACAAAATTTTGAAGATTGCAGTTTTTCTGTGATCATTTTATTATAAATTTTATAATTTATGAGAGGTCAATTGACTACGATTTATTGTTGCACTGATATCCTATCAACTCGACGAAAACCATCTTGCCGCATTCACCCTGGGACATTAACGACCATCTTCCCATTATTAAAAAAAAGGCCCAAAATTGAGTACCTATAAAAATTATCAATTTTATCTTAAAAAAATACCTAAACTTTAACTTTAATCCGAAATTGAATGATTAATAGGTATTTTTGTTAAGGGACATTTTCTAATTGGGGGACATTATTTAACCTTGGGACATTTAATTTAGCAAGATAATTTTTGGCAAGTTGACGGGCAATCATTTACACTTATGTACATAGACTAATAAAACATAGACTGCCGAACAGCAGATAATTTTAAAGCAAGTATAGTAGGCGTCATTTTGTGGAAAATTGTAACTAAACAATAGCGCTCAACATAATTTATTGTTCTAATTTACTTTTTTTTAATTTATAAATTAAGCTAATAATCTTATTTATATTCATAAATATTATATTGTGGCGAATTATAAATATACCTGTTGCTGATTTTTCGTTCAAGATGGCAGCTATAAGGGTATCTAAATACTTTTAATAGTAATAATCAGCTGTTTGGCAGTCTATTGTTTTATTAGTCTATGCTTAATACCAAAATTTATGCCACATCACAATTCTTATTTATTAAAAGGGTTATATTTTAAATTGAGCTTTGAAGGCATGGGCAAGATCATGCGATTAGCCAGGGTGGGCAAATATCTTAAAGATGATTAGGTACTTTGCGAATGAACACTACCTACGACGGTCCCAAGTTTGTGTGCAAAAAGTGGAGGGTTGGCGTCAAATTGGAAACCGGCTATAAATACCAACTCCAAAATTATGATAGTTTCTAACAAAATTTAACAAGAAAAGGTTAGGGCGTCCTCCACAAACGACGCGCACTGCATACCCCGCCCGTGCAATGTGAAAAGTACACTAGGGTTACTGCCCAACTCACAACGAAGGCGGTTAAGGAAATTAGTTGTTGAAAGAATGCGAGTAACGTGCTGGAATGTTGGAACGTTGACGGGGAAGAGCATCGAGGTCGCACAAATGCTAAAAAGAAGAAAGGTACACATCGCCTGCCTACAAGAGACGAGGTGGAACGGAACGAAAGCTCGGGAATTAGGAGAAGGATACAAGCTTTTCTACAATGGGTCACCAAATTGTAGAAACGGGGTCGGTATCGTTCTAAGCGTTCAAGGACAAGGTGGTGGAAGTCAAGCGTTGTTCCGACAGGCTAATGTGGGTGAAGATTGCAGATCAAGGGGGCCTCCTAACCGTTATGTGCGCGTATGCTCCCCAAATAGGGTGTTCGGAATCAGAGAAAGACATATTCTTCGATTCATTGGAAAAGGAAATACAAGGAATAGGACAGGAAGAAAGGCTAATTATTGGGGCAGATTTCAATGCTCACGTAGGAAAAGATTGCCTCGGGTATGAACGCAATCATGAAGGCTATGGGTATGGTCTGAAGAAAAGAAGGGGAAAAACTTCTCAAAGTATCCCAAGCATATGACATGGCGATCGTTAACACCTATTTTCAAAAGCGCGAAGATCATATTGTGACCTATAGAAGTGGGAAGCATTTTAGTCAAATTGACTATTTGATTATACGGCGAAAGGACTTATGGAGTATCAAGGACTGCAAAGTAATACCGGGAGAAGAAATCGCCAGGCAACATCGTCTCATTGTTATGGATCTTGACAGAAGAGTCTTTCCCGAAAGAAGAAAGGTCTATGCACCTCGAATTCGATACGAAAGGCTAAAGGATACGTCGACGAACGAAGAATACCGTCAAAAAGCCTCCTCACTCTTGGGTGCGCGGAAGTTGCAAAGGGACGTAGACGACGATTGGGAGACACTATCTAAGGACATTAAGGAAACATCGATTCATGTTCTATGACATACCAAAGGAGGCAAAGCTATGAATAGGGAACTATGGTGGTGGGATCAAACCGTTAAAGATTTCATCGAAAGAAAGAAAAATTTATATAGACTGTGGCATAAATCAAAAAAGTCGGAGGATTATCAAGAATATAGGGACGCAAAAAGGGCCGCAAAAAAGGCCGTTGCAAAAGCGAAGAATGCCGCGTACACCGAGATGGCAAACAAAGTGGATCATAAAGGGGGCGATAGACTTATGTACAAATTGGCCAAGATAAGGGAGAAGAAAAGTCGCGATGTCGGAGTTCTTAAAATAGTCAAAAACGAGAAGGGTCAAACCTTATTCAAGCCGAAAGAAGTGATGAAAAGGTGGAAAGGATATATTAAGAAACTTATGAGTATTGCAAATGACATGGATCTTCCCAAAATTGAGCCAAATATAAGCATGGTCGAACTCTTTCAGGAGGATGAAGTTAAGACACAAATGGACAAGATGCAAAAAGGAAAAGCAAATGGCCCAGATGGAATACTTATGAAAGCTTTGCTCGGATGTCGTGAAGAAGGAGTACCATGACGAACCTCCTTAACAAGTTATTGGTAAAAGAGCGATTTCCTAATCAATGGAGAGCCAGCACGATTATACCCTTATTTAAAGGCAAAAGGGACCCTCAGGACTGTGGCAATTACAGAGGTATCAAGCTAACTTGCCACTCCTTGAAGCTTATGGAAAGGATCTTAGTTACAAGGCTGAAAAACGAGGTGGAAATATCGGCTAATCAATTCGGATGGCCGGCAAATCCACAATCGACCCAATCTTCGCCCTACGACAAATGATGGATAAGTATGGTGAAAAGAGGAAAGACCTACATATGGTTTTTATCGACTTGGAGAAAGCTTATGACACGGTCCCCCGCGATTTAATATGGTGGTGCCTGAGAAAAAATATCCCTGACGTATATATACAGCTTATGAAAAATATTTATGAAGCCTCAAACTCTTGCGTTAGGACGACAGTTGGAGACTCTAAACCTTTTCGGGTTAATATTGGATTACATCAAGGCTTTGCTTTAAGTCCGTTTTTATTTAATATAATTATAGACACGATAGCGAGGGACATTCAAAAGCCATAGCCATGGTGTATGCTATATGCCGATGATATAGTACTATGCGAGGAAACAAGGGAGAAAGTATTCGATGAAGCCGAAAAGTGGTCAAAGCGCTTAGCTGGATATGGTTTTAAGGTCAACGATCAAAAAACGGTACACATGGAAATGAACGTTACAGACACCCCATCACTGGATGACCATCTAAAGTACTCAAAAGTAGACAGATTTACATACCTCGGCTCGATGCTACATCAAGAGGGAAGTTGCGCAACGGAAGTCAATGCCCGGATCCAAAAAGGGTGGCTTAAATGGCGAAGTATATCTGGCGTAATGTGCCACAAGAAGATGCCAATATGGTTGAAGAGCAAAGATTACAAATCCATCGTAAGACCGGTGTTACTATATGGAAGTGAAACATGGGCATTAAACACCACGGAAGGAAAGCTATTACAAGCCACAGAGATGAGAAGGATACGGTGGAGCTTGGGGTATACTAAGCTCGACATATGACGAATGACTTTCTCATGACAAAAATGGGTATTCAACCTAAGGCAACGAGAATCTCTAAGGTGGGATGGGCATATACTAAGAAACGACACGGATGACTTAAATCGAAAAGTACTGGACATGGAGGTACCGGGGAAGAGAGGAAGAGGACGACCCCGTGTCACGTGGAAAGGGCAAGTCGATAAAGTTATAAATAGTAAGGAGATTAGTCAAGACATGGCACTCACACGGTCAAGATGGAAGAAACTTATCAAAACAAACCCCACGAATGTGAGACCAAATAATTGATGAAGAAGAAGGCACTTTGCGAATGAATATGACGTCCAATAATATCATAGTCATGCAGAGAGTGTAATGGCATCCATAAACACAAGTAAAGCAACAATCAATTATAATTTCCTTTTAAAATTGCATATAATCATAGACTGCTCATGCCATATGTTGCATATGATTAATTCTGTGTCAAATTTTCCTCCATTTTGAAGGGAGGAACTGGTGTATATTAACCATGTAATTTTGCCCAATAACAGTCAATTTACCTTCCCCACTTGTTTATAAATTAAAACAAACGTCAATAAATTAATGTTATACAAAATATTGATGTCGCTATATTCAGAATTTTAGTCTTCTCGCTCAATTGTTGTAATACTTATTTATACATGATCAAGCCTAGCCTACAAAGGAGCTTAGAGGCAATTTCCCTTCCTCCCAAATTTAATAGCCTTTGATAAGATTATGAAAAGAGGTTACAAAATTCTAAATCATTACGTTAAGTCCAAACTGACCATTTAAATCTTTTTATGCCCAATTTGTAACAACTATGATAATTATTATGTAAGACAGGCAAAATCTAAGTGAGAATCATTGGGCCTGAAATTTGAAAATTATTACACAGGTCTACAGATATTGACTTTGTGATTCTATCCCGCAAACAGGCCAATAATTCTGATATAGACTTTTGCGCTGATTTATAATTTGTTTTTCCAAAACTTCCAGTTTTTAAGATAAATGAGGTTGAATGCTCATTTATACCTTTTTTGAGGCTTTATTGCCATGGCATTTTTAATTTTTCCTGAAAAATAGTAATATATTCCTGTAGATTGAAGTTTCATCTATAGGTACAATATTTTAGTGTTTTTTGTCTGTGAACTGAACCCCTTCCCCTTATTAGAATTCGCACTATGTATGGAAAACGGAGTACATTATAGTTATACTACACACGTGTTGTTTACTAACACATATTCTCCATCTCTCAGACTCCTACCCCCTTATCTATCCAGGCTCACATAAAAGGTTAAAATGGGCATTTTTGCACCTTCAACCTCGTTTATCTGAAAAAATTTGGAAAAAAATAAAAACAGATTGTTGTGTAACGCAAAATTCTCTATCAGAATTATATACGATTGCAAGATGTTTTATTGTAGACTGTGATATCATTTAAGCGATTTTTAACCCATATCCGACTAAAATTAATGTAAACAAGTTTACATGAGGTAAGATACGATAAGAAATAGCTAGCACTAGTGGATGGTGTTTATAGAAAAAATAATCTTCTTATAGGGTAGTGTAAAATTTCAGTAAAGAACTTTACGCAAAATACAAAATTTTGTCAAAACTACTAATAACCCCCAAAACCCGTTTTTTCTATATCAAATTTTTAATTTTTCCAAACAAAAATTCTTAACTTATAATTTAATTGTTTTAATTGTTATTTTTTAAATTAAATACAAAGATACAACAAGTAGCCCCGGGATATAACTAACCCCGGTCTCCCCTACTAATATAAATTTAATTAAAAATTATCTGGACTTTTATATGAGATTCTTAATAATCAATGCGATATTGTAATAATAAAGGACCACTAAAGGCCTTGATAATAATTTGATCAATTTATGTAGCATGTACAATCTATAACAAAATCTCTCGTAATTATGATATTCAATTTACAAATTACTAGGGCACACACAGTTTATCAAATCGTCACAATAAAACGATGCATGGCAGTTAATATTTTTTCCACATCATATAAAGTTAAAAAAATAATTTAAATATGCTCTGGCACAAGAAATTCCATTATAAATCGGGCTGAACGCCGAACCCAGGACCTTTAGGTTCTTCCTTCAGAGATGTCAGCCCAGTTAAGGGTTCGGATGCACAACGTCCGTTTCTAAACAAATAATACAAACAATATTATGTACAATTATTTTTATGTAAAAGCTCATTTTGACTTAAATTTTTAAAGATGGGAGAGGGGGGTGCGCGACCTCCATATATTGATGCTCAAGTAAAAGATCATAAAGATCATTCAAATATTGGCTAGAGGTGTTTATAGGTATAGTTTCGACCGAGGGCAAAACAAAAATAATACTATACTTCGAGTCCAAATTAAATTGTTTTTTTGAATGTCCAATAATTGATAAATTAATTTAACATTTTTTAAGATGCGTGCTTCTAAAAACGCTGTAATTAATTGTTTATGAAGGTCTATCAATTTAAAGGAAAAGCTCATGGAATAATTAGAAATCTAGTTTTTGATCCATATACTCAAACTGTTTTTGATGTTTCCTAAGGTCTGTATTTTTAAAATCATTTAACTTAGTCAGGTGAAAAGATCAAATATCGAAATATAGCAATTTACATGATATTAACAAATTTGATTCTTATTTAATTTTCATATCGTTTTTTATATTTTATTTTCTCATTGACAAACATGAGTATTCAACTTGTGGCGGACATGATTAACGAAAATTGGCTAAGGTTATACTAAGGGAGATGAATGATTTAAATAAAAAAACAGGACATGGAGGTACCGGGGAAGAGAGGAAGAGGACGCATGTTACGTGGAAAGTACAAGTCGACATTGTTATGAAATCTAGGAAGATCAATCAAGACATGGTACGTACCCGATCAAGATGGAAAAAACTCATCAAAACAAACCCCACGACTGTGGGACTAAATATTTAAAAAAGAGGAATGATTTTAGTTATAGGAAATAACACATCTCAATTAGATCAGCCCTCAGTCTAATTTGGCATATGGGCCATTCCATGTCGATTCATCAAAAAAAAGACGATTTTCGAATCTCAGATAAGGGTAATTTTTGGCGAGGGTGTGGGCCTCATTTATTAGAGTAATTTCTGAAAATTTTAACCATTTTGGGCCAATACTATTGTATTTTGAACCATCTGGTTAATAACGTAAAATTAATCGATACCTTTTAGAATTTTATTTATTAAGAACTATTGCTGTTAAATCCTCCCCAAAAAGGGGAGGCCTATATTGGATAAGTAATAGATTACTCGACTTACAATATCAACTTCATTTCGACTTCAAAACAACTCTTTCAACTTTTTTTAACTAACTATATATTACAACATCTCGTATGTAGTAATAATGATCAGGGATGAGGTAATCAAATTAGGCGTAAATAACGATAGAGCACAAATAATAATGATAAGAGAAGTGGTCACAATAATGATAAGCGAAGTGGTAACAATAATGATAAGCGCAGTGGTAACAATAATGATAAGCGCATCAATAATGATAAACGGCGAGACTAACAAATAGCGAAATCATCGTGATTCTAAAATCTATTAATAAACGCGTGGAGGATAATTTTATGGGTAAGGTAATAAAACTACTAACATTTGAATTTGGCTTAATGCACGCGTGGCCTTGAACAGCCAAACGCGATTCATAAAATCCAAGGGTAATCTTAATTTTAATTGCCACGGTAATAAAAATAAAATTCATTATTTGGCTTAATGCCACACCTTCCCCTTTTCCCAACAAAAATTTTTAACCTTGCGGATTTCTGGCAATTTCGTAATCTCCATATTCATGCTTTTTGATATCGACATTGATCTTGACATTAACATTGACTTTGATATTGACCTTTATTATGACATCGATATTGACCTAGATATTGACACTACTTACCGAAACCGAGGATAGGTTCTTTTAACAAAATCCCGTTCCTCATAAACCGAGGTTGACTCATTAACTGAGTTCAGTGGTTGACTCATTATCTGAGTTCAGTGCCTTATAAACCCGAGGTTGACTCAATGAGTTCAGAGCCCCGTGAATACCCGGTTTAGTAGTACAATTTCT
The DNA here is from genome assembly GCA_964036665.1 of Gordius sp. MW1. Lineage (NCBI taxonomy): Eukaryota > Metazoa > Nematomorpha > Gordioida > Gordea > Gordiidae > Gordius > Gordius sp. MW1. Next base: position 20,123,961 of record OZ038530.1, read on the forward strand.
AACCAAAAATTTCCGCCATTTCCTTCCTTCAAAATCTTTCTAACAAAAAAATCTCCGTCATTTCCTTCCTTCAAAATCTTAATACCATCCCATTTACAAAAATCGCCATTTCTCTCGCCATTAAAAAATATTAATCATAAATGTAGCAAATATTTTTAATTTAGTGTGTGAGTGATTTCAGTCTGGGCGAATTCATTCTTACCAGATATGACAAATCTTGATTTTCAGAATTCCCAAATGTTGATTTTGAATTTCAGATTACTGGGGATTTTTACTTTTGTTTCGTCAGTTAATAAAGAATGCGTTATGCTAAGAATTTTAACTCCCAGAATATACTTCATTTTCGGAATACGCTTAAATTATTTTCTTTCCTTCCGAGAATATGCTTCATTTTCATTTTCTTTCCTTTTGCTGAATAATCTGATACCCATAATTAATTCTTCGTATATAATAAGACATCTCTCCTTTTGTTGAATAATCCGGGATCAATAATAAGCAGATATTATATTCGTAAAATAAAGGAATATATTAATTTAATTTCTAGCTAAATGTATTCATTTTCTTTCCTTTCGAGACGATTGTCCTGGGGACGTGGGAACTTACTATTCCCAATTTACTATTCCTGGGAATAGTATTTTTTATTTATTTTGAAGGACACCATTTTACTATTCCCAGGTCCTCCCCTCAAAAAAGGAGGACTGAATTAAATTTACTTTTTAGTTCTACCGATAGAATAATCTTTATTTGCTATCAAATTTATTAAGACTCAAGAATTTATTAACACTATTAAATCAAAAAAAATTATATGATTATCATTCTACGAGCGATATCAAGGTAATCAAAAATATCTGCTAAATCATCATAATAATAATTACGCGATGGTGAAAAGCGAAGTGGTAGTAACAATCTATATTTAGCGAAGTATCGTATGTGTGTGGGGTAAGAATAAACAACTTGGCACATTTCCAAAATAAATGTTTTCTTAACCCTCGAGAGTATTCATCAAAATCCTGAACGCGAGAGTATTCGTGGGGTATAACTCTACCCCATTTTTAAACTTCTTATAACTTTTAAAGTATTCCTTTAAAACCTTTGAAATTTTAAACATATGTTTATAAAGGTCTTAAGATTGATGGTTTAAATTTTGATATAAATCTAATCAACATTACAAAACTTATTAACAATTTTCTGGACCCCCATTTTTATTTTGGTTATTTTAGAGCTTCCCCTTATTTTACCTCTTGACATCATATACCTTAAAATAAATCAAAATAAACGTGATTTTTTATTAAAAGAATGTTCAAAATGTATTAAAAACACAAATTGTAAAATATATCTTTATATAAAAGAAAATACATACATTTTTTCATATAGAAAAAAACTTACGTGAGAGTATTCGTGGGGTATAACAGAACCCCACGCCAAAAAAGCTCTATATTTTAAAAAGTATTAAGCCAAAACCTATTAAATTTTCACCTAACCTAGTTCTTGATAAAATATTAAGCTACTGAAAAGGCCAGATTCATTAGATTTAAATTGCGTTTTATATTTAAATTTATAATTTGCGTTGGGTACCAAAATACCCCACGAATACTCTCGAGGGTTAAATAAAACTTTTGAGTTAAAGGGGTCATAAAAATCGAAGTAAGCGGGGGGGGGGGGGAATTTATAAATCAATATAAATCGATATACCACAACATTTCAATTTGGCGTTATGCCACACCTTCCCCTTTTCCCAAAACAGAAATTTAACCCTGCGGATTTCTGGCAATTTTGTAATCTCCATATTCATGCTTTTTGATATCGACATTGATCTTGACATTAACATTGACTTTGATATTGACCTTTATTATGACATCGATATTGACCTAGATATTGACACTCAGAGGATAGGTTCTTTTAACAAAATCCCGTTCCTCATAAACCGAGGTTGACTCATTAACTGAGTTCAGTGCCCCAAAAACCAAGGTTGACTCATTATCCGAGTTCAGTGCCTTATAAACCCGGGGTTGACTCAATGAGTTCAGAGCCCCGTGAATACCCGGTTTAGTAGTACAATTTCTAACCAAAATTTTCCGCCATTTCCTTCCTTCAAAATCTTTCTAACAAAAAAATCTCCGTCATTTCCTTCCTTTAAAATCTTAATAAATAATTTTTAAGTTATGGACGTTTCAAGCGCCAAAATCACGTTCGGGAGCGTTTTATGCATTTTGTTCCTAAAAAAATTCTCTATCGAAATAATTTAACAAAAAACCTCAAACTTTTGCTGTTTTTATTGTGGTCAGTTTAGTGAAAAATCGTAAAAACATATATACCCCTTATACGAAATCACCAATTTCACACTGTGCACTCCTTTATGGCCCATTATAATTTTTCAATCATAAAAAGTTTGGGAGCGGCTACGAGATGGTCAAAAATTCGAAAAATTACATTTCCACAAAAAATATTTATAAATGGCGGTATAATCAATTATCACAAGAACATATTATGATGTTTGTTTTTTATTGGATTGCAAATTTATAAAGAATATATGTTACATAAATAATATTGGATTAAAAATCAACTTAAACTTTGAACTTTTATCTACGCGATTGGCAAGTAACCGAGTTTGAAAATAAAATTAAAAATGGTCACAACTAGCAAGCAAAAATTTTTAAAACAACTTTCATTCTGCATAAATTTTTTATATTTAGCATAGATTATGAGTAATAAAATAAAAATATCAAGCAATTTTGCCATCATATTAATATTTATTTATTTTTCAACCTCACATTAATTTTAATCTACCCCTATGTCATATAGTTAAAATTCAAGATCTAATTTTTAAGCTCAAATATTGCCCATTGCGCAGAAAAAAAGATCAAAATTTAAGTTTATTTTTATTCCAATATTATTTATTTACCATATATTCTTTATAAATTTGCAATTTTATAATAAACAAACATCATAATATGTCATTGTGATAACTGATTATACCGCCATCTATAAATATTTTTAAAAGAAATGTATTTTTCGAATTTTTGACCATCTCGTAGCCGCTCCCAAACTTTTTATGACTGAAATATGATAATGGGTCATAAAGGAATGCACACTGTGAAATTGGTGATTTCATTTAAAGGGTAAATATGTTTTTTTTAATTTTTCACTAAATTGACCACAATAAATTAGCCGCAATTGTTTGAGGTTTTTAGTTAAATTATTTCGATAGAAAATTTTTATAGGAACAAAATGAACCAAAATTTGAGTGAATATCGCAATTACTTTTAAAAATAAGACAAAAATAGTAAAATCCATAAAACGCTCACGAACGTGATTTTGACCCTTAAAACCTCCATAACTTAAAAAGTGTTGGCCCAAAATGGCTAAAATTTTCAGAAATTACTCTAATAAAGGCTTACACCCTCACCAAAAATTATCTTGATCTAAAATGGTCGGTCAAAAACGTTGTCATGGAATGGCCCATATATAATTGGGTGATTAACTCTCAATAATGTGCAATGAGGTAAATCGTTCTTAACCCAACAAATACAATCTGCAGAAAGGAGGGAGGGGATTTAAGGTCTTTCCTCATGGGCGTAGCTAGCATTGAGAAAGGGACAAAAATGATTTAGGAAGGGGCAAAACGGACATTTTTTGAAATTTTATCCATAAATTTAATAAATTGCTGGATTTAGAGGGGGGCAGCGGCCCCCCCTGCCCTAACTTGGCTACGCCCATGTCTTTCCTTCTTAAATATAAGCAATTTCTACATGGCTTGTTAATGTAATGTATAACTTGATGCATTTAAGTAAGCAACTCCAATCTACACAAAAATATTTACTATAAAAGCGCCTATAAAAGTAGTGGAGAAAAAAAAACCGTATTTCATTATAGGTGAAACAAAGTAAGAGGCCAAATTTTACCTATACCAAAAAAATTAAACATTTGTATATTTTTATAGCAAGATTTTGTTGATTAATTCAAGCACGTAATTAAATAATGATTTTTAGGTGTGAAAATTGTCATAAGTAATTCAGCCTTGGCTTTAAAACATATTCACAGGATGGTAGTCAATAGGCTAAGTATGCATACTAACCTAGGTCCTGGTTTAGGCTTTTTGCCAGCTTTTAAATCATCCAAGATCTTATGGATATCACTTGGTGTTAGATCTTCATAATAATCATCATTGACTTGCATCATGGGAGCATTTACACAAGCCCCCAAACATTCTACGGATGATATGGTAAAAAGATTGTCTGATGTTGTTTCACCCTCTTTAATACCTTAATTTAAATAATCCATTTTTAATATAAAAACTGCCTTTTGAAAAAAAAATATTTAATACTTTGTCATAAACTATAATACATTAGCTTAACCTAGCCGCTCCTTTAAAGTTTCCATTATAATGTCACTTCCAGCACCACCTAACATGCAGGGTGTAGTTGTGCACAATTGAATATGGTATTTTCCTACAGGGTATCTTTAAACAAATTTTAATTTATAATAATTTTTCCAATTTAATAAAAAATTATCTAGATAAGTGATTCTCAAACATCTGTGTATTTACCTCTTGTACATGGTGTAAAAAGTTGCAACTTCATAAACCCTCATTCTAGGCATGTTTAATATTTCTGCAACCTTATGCATAGCTGATATTGGAAGCCACCCTGTGTGCATAAAAATTGTTTGAGAATTTTAAATAGCATCATAGATATTAATTATTTTCCATAAATTATACCATGTTGTCTTTGAGCTAGATCCAATAAAGGCATAACTGCTGAACGTTCATGTCCTTTGGGATATAAATTTATAACATTTTGTATTCGCTAAATTTTTAAAGTTATAAATAAAGAATGTTACTTGATTATTTTCTTTGCTAAATTCAAACGGTGTTTCTGGATTATTAGTGGGATCATCTCTATGCTAATTATATGTAACAGTTGAGTCACTAATTCTTACAATAACCAGTTGGTCAGAAAATAAACGAATGCCTTTAGAAAGCTTCTAATTTTGATTTAAAAATATAGAATAAAAGGCTTACATTTCTTATAGGAATTTTAGAAGACAAAACTTTAAATAACCCCAGGTTGATCATATGAAGAAAAAAAATCGTGATGTGACAACTTGTCTAAAACATAATCGGAGCAAATTTTTATAGCTTTCATAAATTGGTTATAATCATGGACGTAATTGCAGATGGCGGCTGTCCCTCTTAAATTCGAAATTTATTGGTATATAAACGATTTATATTTACAATTTTCGTCTACATTATTAAGTAGACGATCTATCCTCCCCCCCTCCTCTTTTTGGACAATGGCTCGTCAACTTGCCGAAAACCATCTCGGCGAATTTAAAGTCATAATGTACCATTTACAAAACTATTACCAAAACTCTCATAACCATATGCACCGATATTAATATATTGAAATCTCTCAACTGTTTTAACAATAAAGCTAATCTCAAAACACATTAATTTAAAAATAAATGTTTTATGGTTTTTTTTCACATCAATTAGGAGAAATATTGTATGCTAGGATGGTTATATATATTAAGTTATAATGATCTTAACAAATTTAATAAACAAATTAAAAGTTTTACAATATGAAATTAATGCTATTTGAATATTTTCCAGGGAAAAATTCCCGTATTATCTCACGAAACTTCCCAAAATTCTTTTATCTAGTGAAAAACCCTAAACAAATTATACTTTTAAATTTGTTTTTTACTCAACTTTTTCTAATCATATAATATATCATTTTTGCCTCTTGGAAAATATTAATTGCTAATTCATCTTTTTACGCATTCAAGAATCTATTTGAAGATTTTAAAAATTCTATACATCTTGATCCATTAAAACTTCACAAACATTTATTTTTAAAACATTTGGCAATATGTTATTTTTAGAGGCATTAATTCGGCTTATTTTGGTTATAATGAGCCTGCATATTCTTACACTTTAATCAAAAATCATAGCTATAACTTAATCATGCACAATGAATATGATGTAAAAACAGATCTTTCTTTTAAAATTTCATATTAAGATATTCATATGAATTATATTGGTAATATTTATAAATATAATTGCATAAGTGATCCAGGATTTGCAAGGGCAGGAAAATGCCTAAAAAATGATGTGGGGCGGCATACAAGATATAAATTTAAGGGGCAGCCCTCCCTCTTTATGGCTAATCCCAAGCTATTCAGTATATTCAGCCTAATCATTTAGTAAATTCACTTAAAGGATAAATGCAAAATTTTCTTTTAGATAATTTAAAATATAGATTTATAATTTAGAAATGATTATTATCTCTATAGCAGTATAACTTTACAAAATCCAAAGGAACAATATTAATATGATACTTGTACATAAATTAGATCAATATGGGACATCCCATGCTTAAAAACATTTCCTAACCCCATAGTTTTAAAAAGAGTCTTTTAACCTATGGATTAATCTAGACCCACATTTAGTTTAAAATAACAATTTAGCCATATTTGTTTCAATGTAATTATCTGTACATTTTATAATACATTGAAAATATAATAACATACATTTAAATTTAACCACTAATCATTGTTCATTTTTGGATTGGAATTATGTGTGTGTGCCCTTTTATATATTAAATATTGAACATACACGTTTCCTCACTTTACTACTGGTGAAACTGCAGAAACATTTTAGCATTAATCCATTTTTAAGCAATCAGCTTTAAATGAATGAGATCACTTAAAATGATTTGTATTAACTCTGTTTGTCACGAAGAAAAACATAATATATATAATATTTTTTTAATATTAATAAAATTGAAATGTTTAATCAGAAATTATATATGGAAAGGATCTTAGTAACAAGGCTGAAAAACGATGTGGTAATATCGGCTAATCAATTCGGATTTGTGGCTGGCAAATCCACAATCGTCCCTATCTTCGCACTAAGACAAATGATGGATGAGTGTGGTGAAAAGAGGAACGACCTACATATGGTCTTTAGCGACTTGGCGAAAGCTTACGACACGGTCCCCCGCGATTTATTACGGTGGTGCCTGGGAGAACAAAATATCCCTGACGCCTATATACGGCTTATGAAAAATATTTATGAAGCCTCAAACTCTTGCGTTAGGACGACTGGAGACTCTAAATCTCTTCGGGTTAAAATTGGATTACATCAAGGATCTGCTTTAAGTCCCTTTTTATTTAATATAATTATAGACACGATAACGAGGGACATTCAAAAGCCATCGCCATGGTGTATGCTATATGCCAATGATATAGTACTATGCGAGGAAACAAGGGAGGTATTCGAAGAAGCCAAAAGTGGTCAAAGCGCTTAGCTGGATTTGGTTTATAGGTCAACGATCGAAAAACGGCATAATGGAAATGAACGGTACAAGCACCCATGGCTGGATGACCAACTAAAGTACCCAAAAATAGACAGGTTTACATATCTCGGCTCGATGCTACATCAAGAGGGAGGTTGCACAACGGAAGTCAATGCCCGGATCCAAAAAAGATGGTTTAAATGGCGAAGTATATGCGATGTAAATGTGCAACAAGAAAATGCTAATATGTTTGAAGAGCAAAGCTTACAAATTCATCGTAAGACCGGTTTTACTCTATGGAAGTGAAACATGGGCATTTAACACCACGGAAGGAAAGCTATTTTAAGCCACAGAGATAAGAATGATACGGTGGATTTTGGGAATACTAAGCTCGACCATAAGAAGATGACCTGCTCATTACAAAAATGGGTTTTCAACCTATGGCGAACATGATTAACGAAAATCGGCTAAGGTGGCATGGGCATATACTAAGAAGGGACACGAATGACGTAAATCGAAAAGTACTGGACATGGAGGTACAGGAGGAAGAGGACTACCCCGTGTCACGTGGAAAAAGCAAGTCGATATAGTAATGAAAACAAATAAGATTAGTCAAGATATGGCACTCACCCGGTCAAGATGGAAGAAACTTATCAAAACAAACCCCACGACTGTGAGACCAAATAACTTATAGAGACTTGAAACCGTAGTGTCTAATTTTTTGATAAAAATAAGATAACACTTTATTAAAAACCACCATTTAAAATGAGAAAACATTTATGTTTACATTCCCTATTTTCATCGATATTTCTCCTATTTTCCTGTAATTTCTCCGAGTTTCTTGTTTTTTCTAGGGCAAATTCCCTTACCCAAAATTCTCTAAAAATACAAAAAATTGCTTGCAATGTTTTAAGTCACGAATAAAAAGTGTTTAATCATTTGTCCTCATCTATATATATAAAGTAAAGTGTTTGTATATATGTATGTAATGGCTAATCTCTGAAACTACCGGTCCGATTCGCGCGAAAATTTACCCCTAGGTTCCCAGGGCGGCCAGGGGTAAAATAGCTTTTCAGAATCCTAAAATTCCTTTTAATTTTCGAGATATTGGGTTTTATACGTTTTGACGTTCAATATAATGTCAATCAAACGCACCTCCTCGCGTTCGTCGAAAATTTGAATATACAGACGGTTCTTTAGTAAAGGTGTATCACTTTTAATATTTTTTTAAAAAGTAGCTATAAAAATATCGTACATTTCATGATCCCTACCTATGTGCCATTTTAATTCAAGCGCCTAATTCAAGATTAATTCTGTAATTTTGATCAATATTCCATATTTATTGGTTATTTAAATTCAACAAACAGATAAGAATTTAGATGTATATTTTTAAAAAATATTTTACTTAATTCTTTCTTATTTGTATTGTTATTTTTTTTTAAATTAATTAATTTATTTATATTTTACAAATTTTCAGACTACCTTAGTGTTTTAAACGTATATCGTTACACATGTGAATTTTTTTTAAATTAATTAATTTATTTATATTTTACAAAGTTTCAGACTACCTTAGTGTTTTAAACGTATATCGTTACACATTTGCATCCCTACCTATGTGCCATTTTAATTCAAGCGCCTAATTCAAGATTAAATCTGCAATTTTGATAAATATTCCATATTTATTGGTTATTTAAATTCAACAACCAGATAATAATTTAGATGTATATTTTTAAAAAAGAATTTACTTATTTCTTCCTTATTTATACCCGATTCGCGCGAAACTTTATCCGTAGGTTCTCAGGGCGGCCAGGTGTAAAATAGCTTTTTCAGATTGCTAAAATTCCTTTTAGTTTTAAAAATATCGGACATTTCTCGGCCTTTTGGTTTTAAAAAAGGGCTAAATTCTGAAACTTCATCCGATTCGAGCGAAAATTTAGCCGTAGATGCCCAGATAGGCCAGGGGTAAAATAGCTTTTTCAGATTCCTAAAATACCTGTTTTAAAAATATCTGACATTTCCCGTCCAGTTTCATTTATAGCAGCATATACAATAATGACTTCATACATACAAAGCTGAAGTTTTCTCGAACTAGATATTTAAAAGTATAATAAAAATGTTACAGTATACGGTTAAAATTATTGGGGTTTAACAGACTATTTAAATTAAATAAATAAAATTTAAATTATGCAGTTTTGTCATTATTATCACGTGGTCGATCATAGAAGCATATTTTTAATAATTATCCATCCTTCAATTAATTATTTTATTATATTAAAGAAAATTGTATTTCAAATAAATCAGCTAACTAGAAAAATAAAATAATGGTATTGTTGTATAATAAGTAACAGCATTAACAAGAAATTTTTTCAAAAACATTTACTTTTAGTCGGATTTGATGACTAAAACAGAATTTGCATTTGGTTTGTCTTATTATATAAATATATACTAAAAATAGTGGGTTCATAAAATCATTCGGACCTTTCACATTATAAATTATTTCATATATGACCCCATTTTAGATAAGTCTTATTAATAGCTTATACTTAATTAACCACTTAAGGACTGAGCCAAAGCAACGCTTGGCCGGGCACAGCTAGTTAACTATAAAATAACGTCACGGCTTTTGTTTTTAACTTTTGAATTGCATGTCTTATTTTTTTAAATGCTAACCAAAAATTATACAAATTTACAATATGTATCAGGTGATTTACTATTTATTGCATTAAGTGTTTAAAATGCAGTGAAATCGCAGATTTCTATCGTAAAAAACTTAAATAAAAATACTAAAATTAAATTTTAAACCACTAAAATTGGTAAACAAGACGTTTATTTAAGAAAATAATTAACGCAGTATTATTACGATACTTTACTTATCAAAAATATGCAAAAAATATCTCAATTTTAATGATCTTTCACAAGCTTAAATTTAGCATATTATTTCTTAAATCATTCATTTTTAAATAAATAAAACTATTCTTACACTTTTTCATCAACGTTTTTACAAATCCTCATAAAGATGCAGGCACACAATAATGGATAGAAATTATGTTGGATTTTTCAATTTTCATAGTAATTTATATTAATTAGTTTTATTTCCTTTTGGTCTCATTGGTGCTTCTACACTTTTTAAAAATTAAATAAAGTTATTATATGTTTATATAGAAGATATTTAAATATTTGTACCATATATTATCGTCAGGTATAATAATTATTCCCACCTTTACCATTATTCCAACCCTACTTTTGGCAACAACCATGTTTATATGAACTAGAGGCCTGCAACGGGCCTGTTTAGGTAGGCCCGTCCGCGGGCCGGGCCGGGTCGTGTAGGTCTCTAATATGAACGTCTTTTACGATCCACTCGGGACCATATAAATTTTGAGTCTACTTCGTGAATTAGTACTAAACCATTCGCTCTTTTATAGAAATTTAACTTCCCATCATTATTTAGATTGTTGATCGATTGACTAAAACCATAAGTAATTATTGTGGCCAACAGGGAAATCTAATACCAAAAATACTTTATTTTATAACATGAGCTTTACTAATATGTGTTAATCTACTAATTAGAGACTTGCTTACAATTGATATCGAAATAGACTAAATAAAAGTATGTAAGCTTATAATTTAAACTTATTCGATATAAGACAATTATCTTAAACAAATACACTTTATTATAAAATTATGTATAATGCAAGTTTTAATTATGATGCTAGGGAAAAATGATATCAATAATTTTAATAGGAGATCCTTAGTGCGTCAATTTAATAAGTTAAGCATATTATTGTAATCGGCTTTTATGAAAACAATTAAATTGTATGTATTATAATAAAATTACCAGAAACACTTTAAAGATATCCATAACTCACTATTTATGATAAGAAACTATGCTCTATTCGTAACTAGTATTTATAGATAGTAAACAAAGTTGACAGTGACCTCATATTAATCCAATGTCATCATTCTACATCAAGCCGGAAAATTTTAAAAGAGTTAAAGTTTAAAAGTTGTTATTATTAATGGTCTGATGATGTGAGAAGGCGGGAAGTGAGACGTGCAACATAGTATGTCAAATGTCATGCCGTTCAATGTTATGGTATTTCACTGTTTTTTAAAGTTAGCGGTGCAATATGGCTTAAAACGCCAAATTTTTGTAGGTGTTTTGAACCATAAAAACAATAGGCAAAGGATATTCAACCATTAACGAGCTATCATTAATTTAATTATTCAAGGCTTTTTCAAATATTATATGTGTTCATGAATGACTTAATATTATGATAAAAAGGCTAAAATACCTAATCCATCATTACTAGGCTGTGTGGTTCTAAATTATAGGAAACTTCCCCTCTATATTGTACTTTAATTATGAAGGTACATTTTGTATAATATTATTTAATAGTAATATATCGTGCAGCTCAACAGAGTCGGAAATATCCTGTCATGGTAATTGAGTTTTCCTATTCTCGTGATGCAAGAGTCTATAGCAAGTTAGTCCTATAGGGTTACCCGAAAGTAGACCATAGATTTATAACTAACATAATGATATTGCCGTATTCTTTCCCCCCTCTCTATGCACTTGGACGTATATACAGCACTTTTCTTTAACTTTGAACATCTTAACTCCCCTTCCGCACACTAGTAGGATAGAGAAGGGTGATCCATCAAAGCTTTTGAAAAAGAACGCCCTTTCCCTCTCCTTTCTCTCATTCAACTTACTCCCTCCCTAACCATGTATATGTTTTTGCTACTCTTACAGTTGACTTTGCCCCTTTTTATAATTTTTTTCCGCAATTTCTTATTTTTTACTATGATGGATCAACAAACAAGAAAATTGGCTATAAAGCATAGTCAAGATGGGAAATCGTATGTTGAAATTGGTAGAATATAAGATATATCGCGATGAGAGCGGTTAAAATATTTAATGAAAAAGGAAAGGACTATGCCAAAAAATCTTGGCAGAGAAAAAAAATGATCAACAGGTAAATTATGTAATGAAATCAACAATAATTGTAGTCTATCTCTCAAAGATTTAAAGGGAAAATTAAAGGAAAAGGACACTTTTGAAGTTTGTCTGAGTACAATTGCCAGAAAAATCAAAGGTTTCATTACAGCTTTAAACAGGTAACGACTATTTCCGAGAGGCGCAATGATGATGATGTAATCATTAGAATATGTATGTGTATATGCAAAATTTTTGCCTATTTTGGCCCAATTATTCATGGACGAAACGGGCTCCAATATATCTATGCGATGTGTATACCGAAGAACAAGGGGAATTAAAAAAGTGAAGGCTTTAGAAAGTAAAAATATTAGTGTGTGTTGCTGCATGACCAAGGATGAACTACTTTTTTACGCTTCTGTACAGTGGACGACTGACCTGTTAGGCGACAACCAATTAGATTACCCGATTCTTAAACACGTGACTGACACATATTAGACTCTAAATCATAATAAAAATTAAAACAAAAATATAGTATAAATTAAATATAATACAAAAGATTAAATACAATATACTATATATTACATTATACAATAAATATAATACAATAGATTTAATATAATATAATACATTAAATTAATATATTAAAATACAAAACAATAAATATAATATAAGTTATATAATTAATATAATGCAATAAATATAAAATGATACAATAAATACAAGAAATATTTTATAATGCATTAAATGTAATATAATACAAGATAATATATTTAATAATATAATTTATATAATATAATAAGATATATATAATGCAATACAGTAAATATAATGCAATATAATAAATATTATACAATATAATAAATATTATATAGTACAATACAATAATAATAATACAATGCATTAAATATAATATAATAAATATAATACAATATATTGTATTATATAGTAGTCAAAAACATAGGTCATACCTTATACCAGCCCATAAGGTGTTGGAAACATGGGCGTAACCAGGTTTTAGAATGGGGGGGGGGGGTGAAAGTTGTTTAAGTTCATTTAGGGAGGGGCAAACACATTTTTTTTTTTTTTAAGGGTTTTTGTATTAAAGAAAAGAATTATTGTCATTTAAATTTAAAACTAAGTTGAAAAATTATAAAAAAATGGATTTAGAACAATAGAAACTTTATGTCTCAAAAAACAAGTTAAGACTTTCTTAAGTTTGGACAACTCTTATTTTTAGGATGTTTTTTATGCCAAATTTAAAAAATCATGAACTTATACCAATATCTATTTATAAACTGACTATTTTAAACTTTACCCTTTCAATCTAAAATAATTTTACAAACTAGGAAAACTTATAGGAACTCTCATTTTTACACAAAATTTACTATTGAGTCTGATGAAATTTTTTTTTAAGAATTTACATTTAAATTTTTTTCATATCTTTAATTCTAACCTTCTATCATGTATTTATATTGAAAAAAATTTAATTGAAGGCTAAAAATAAAAAATAATGGTTAAGAACAGTAGTAACTTTTTAACATTAAAAACATAGGGCCAAAATTCAATAAGTTCAGACATCTCATATTGATTGTAAGTCCAAAAATGCATAAATGATATCTGTTATAAAAGTTTTAATTTAAATATTATATATTGAACATTTTACATACATTTGTAGATAATAATTTGTTTAGTTCAGTAAAAGCAGGGATGAGTTTATAATATGCAAAGTATAAATTAAGTTAAAATTTATATTAAGCCAATGTATTAGCTAATCCTCTATGTATAGAAAAAGTTATTACTTATTGTATATTAGAATGTAAACTTATATTTACTGATGAATTGAGATAAAGTTATAACTGTTTGTTATATAATTGTATGTGAATCACTTCCACATTATCTTTTAAGTTTAAATATTATACCTTGCAATACTTCAAACAATCTGAATAACATAATGTCTTAAGGTATGTTATTAATTTTCAATCTTAATATCTTTAGGATCATCATGCACTACTTCAAATAACAATTTAATTTAAGTTATATACAAATCAAAGACAAGCTCTAAGTATACAAATTTATTTGATATAATGTTAAAAAATAGTACATATTTAATGCAATGAATTCATATTTTTAACACTGACTAATCTAAAGATTTAAAAAATATGCACATAAAATAAGTTGAACATTGAACAGCTCCAGTTGGAAGATCCATGAATTGAGATTACTTGTGCTAAGGTAGCTAATATACATATAAATTCACTTAGGCCCAAAATATGTGGTGTATCTAAAAGCTTTTTGGTACAAAATAAGTAGAATATTGTTTATCAACTGCAAGTTTTAAAAAAGGCATAATTATAATATAAACATATGTGCAAATGTGTCAAATAACCTTATTGGTTTTCATCACTATGAATTCATTGTTTTAACATTGACTAATCTAAAGATTTAAAAAATATGCACATAAAATACGTTGAACATTGAACAGATTGAGTTGGAAGATCCCCAAAAATCTTACTTTTATGTGGTGCATCTTAAAGCTTTTTGGTACAAAATAAGTAGAATATATATGAACTGAACGTATGTGCAAATGTGTCAAATAACCTTATTGGTTTTCATTACTTGGTTATCACTTGAATTTTCTCCAGTTAAGCTCATTCTAGTCGCACATAAATCTGTAACCTAATTGGTTGTCGCCTAATAGGTCAGTCGTCCACTGTACCAGATTCCTTTTTTATAACGGAGCTTTTAACAGCATAGCGAAGTTAGGTTTTCTTTTTTGCAAACTATTTATAAAATAAAATCGTGATTTAATTTAAATTGAACAATAATTGCATACGCTACATCTCATTAACATATTATTAATAATTTTATAATAGATAATTTTGTTAAAAAAATTTTTATTGTGATGATATCTGATATGTTAATTCATGTTATGTCGTCCCATTCGGTTTGAATAAAGGAAGTATACTTTAAATATGTGTGCGAAGAAGCATTATAGTGGTGAAATATATTTTGTAGATGGAAACCAAGCTTTAATAATCATTATAGATTGAAGATAAAATTAAACTTTATAATTCACTTTTAATCAAATAATTTTTTTTATTATGAATCAGGTTTATCTCCAAACAATTGTGTTTGTTACATGCTAAAAATAGTATTAAACCGATTTCTTTTTTAAACTAAATATTTTTAATTTTTTTTAAGTATATAATCATTTATTATTTTTATAAAGAGAATTACATATTTTGTGAAGGTGAGGTAAATAAATTAAAAAATTATGAAACGTAAATATTGGTAAAACATTCGGTTATGGCTAATGAATATATTTACAGATAGTTATGCCGATTTTCTATCGTGTAAAAAACGATTCACGATTATCATGGGATAGCAATGAGATTTGTTTCCCTATTTTTTTAAAAAGTTGTAAGGCTTGGGGGCCAAAGGTTGTTAGGGTAGTTGTCGCAATGGGACATAATATTATAGTAGTATTGTTAATTCCTGAGTATTTTGAGATTTTCAGAGCCTCGGCTGAAGACAGGGAATCTTTGTTGTGATTAGATGGGGCAAATACGTCAGTACATGTATAGTCCCATGTTAAACTGAGGCCTTTTTCCCAAGCGCCTAAAGTTTGGCCATCGGGTCGTTTGCTGTCATCACAGAGGCCTGTGGGTTCGAGTTGAGGGGAAACCAGCTTTGGGGAAATAATTATGTATAAGTTTGTTAACCGCGGTATATCGAAAGTACCGGGCTTTGTTGCGATTACAGTGAAGGCCATGATGGCCATTTGATTTTACGGAATTATGCAAAGTGAACAAGTGTGTTCAGCAACTATATTGCATCCTAATCTTAGGCCTACAATTTTCCATAAGAAAGATGAATTATGATACCTCGGTAAAACAGAATATTTTCAAAAACCGCAGTCCGGCCCTAAAATAGAGCAATAAAAAAGTGCGGGCCGGGCTTGGGATAAGTGAAATAGTATATTTAACTTTATTCTGTAATTATAAATATAAACAAAAAAAATGCACTTATTAGCTTAGTGATAAAAAAAATTTATTTTTCAAGTAATAATTTGGTGAAACTCAAAATACATTAATTTAAAAGTTTCCGTTTTTATCTGGCAAATTAATAGAAAAATTTCAAGGCAGTTCCAAAACACATATCATGCTCTTGAATATGCTTTCATCTCATGAAAAGGCAAGCATCAAGTTAGAAGCGGACATGATGTAAAGTATTACCCTTTTACAGCATCCCAAATTTGTATCCATCTTCTTCGCGTAATAATGATCCTGTTGACTTAAAGATCTATAAATTGAAATTAAGAGCCAAAACTATGCTAATTTCAAAGTTTGATTTGGACATTTATCATAAATTGTCAATCTTTTTCCTGCTTTGCACGTTAAAAATGCTACCCGAAGATAAAAGAATCTTCGTAAAAACTACGGTAACAGAATTTGTAAAGAGATCCATTCAATAAGATTCGGCTCTTCTTGTATAATTCGTTTTACCTATAAGCAATCCAGCTCAGGTGAGCAACACTAAGCAATTATCTATTGGTGAGGCAGATATGGATATATCCATTTGAGAGGATTAGAAACGGAAAAGATTGAAGAATTTAAAGAAGTTAATACTTATCTTAAATTAAATCGAAAACCTAAAGATGCTCAGCTAGATGTAATTTTATGGTGGAATGAGCACCGACGTATGCTATCAAACTTATCATAATTAGCTATTCCGTTTTTGTCAATTTCAGCCATCAGTGCTACGAGTGAACGCACATTTAGTAAAAAAAAGTCGCCTTATGGAAAAGAGAAGAACGAAATTATTGCCTGATAGAATAGATCGTCTTTTATTTTTAAACTAGCTGTGCCCGGCCCGTTGCTTTGGCTTAGTCCTTAATCAGCTAAATAATTGGCATGAATCAATAGAACATATATGAAAAATTTTGAGTCATCTGTAGGAGAGTTTATGATTAAAAAATATAATGCTATATCATTGAAATAAATATTATTTAAATTAATAATAAAAAGGCATATTTATTAATAGTTTAATAAATCTGTAAAAGTTTAATATACTTATAAGGTATTTGTTAATTTTATAGGTTAAAATGTGAGGTGATAACGATAAAATGCATAATTGGGTGACAAAAAGTACCATGGGTGTATAAAACCCAATGATAATGTATAAAATTTAAATAGTTTGTTAAACCCCAATAATTTTGACCGTATACTGTAACATTTTTATTATACTTTTAAATATCTAATTCAAGAAAACTTCAGCCTTGTATGTATGACGTCATTATTGTATATGATGCTATAAATGAAACTGGCCGGGAAATGTCCAATTTTAAAACGAAAAGGTATTTTAGGAATCTGAAAAAACTATTTTACCCCTGGCCGCCCTGGGCATCTATGGCTTAATTTTCGCGCGAATCGGGCCGGTAGTTTCACAATTTAGCCCTTTTTTAACACTAAAAGAACTTTTAGGATTCTGCAAAAGCTATTTTACCCCTGGCCGCCCTGGGAACCTACGGGTAAAGTTTCGCGCGAATCGGGCCGGTAGTTTCAGAATTTAGCCCTTACATACATAAATACATTCACTTTACTTTATATATATAGATGACAATATTAAATTATCAAGTTGATTTAAACCGATTTTATATGCTATAGCTAAGTATTTTTTGAATAATAGAAAATGTTTTTTATACAAATAAATAATTGTAAAACAACGTACACTTGTTTTTATTCGTGCGGGTCTGGTGCGGCGAAATTTTTGGGGTTTTTTGCGGGCCGAGTGCGGGCCATAAAATTGATATTTCTGCGGGGCCGGGCCTGAATCTAATATTTAGGCCCATGCAGACCTCTAATTTATATTTCCTCGTGCCATGAAAGAGCAAATGGACCAAATGAAAACTGAAAAGCGAAACTAGAACGAGTAATTAATCAAGATAAAGGAAACTTAAACAAATCTTACCATTATGGAACCAAATTCAAGTGAAAGAAGAAGAATGTTTTAATTTTTTTTTGCTAAGATAATAGCAATCGAATATATGTCCCACCCTCCAACCCCCTCTACGCCCATGCTTAAGCAAGTGTTTTCATATATTACCCATCTTAGCAGCACCTTTTTACAAGATGCCAACCTAGATCTCTCACAAGCATTCATTACTGCTACCAAAAAAGGAATAGTGGTAAAACAATTTAGAAATAGGAATAGCTATATTAATAATTCGATGTTTTTGATGGGTCACTGGAAAACAATATCGTTTTGAGGTATAATTCTTGTCGCAATTGTGCGTAGCATAATTAAAATTTCTTCATGTATAGCTAACATAATTAAGGAAATAGGTTAAAAAGCAGTAAAATATTAGTACAATATTGCTAAAGAGATCACTATCGTTTTATAAACAACTATAGGATTTAGAAAAAAATACTTTCATTAGAGGTGTGCACGGATCAAATTTTTTTGATCCGATCCGATCCGAGAGGTTTTTGAAAAATTTTACATCCATCCGATCCGATCCGAGTTTTTTAAAATCTAAATCCGATCCGAAGTTTTTAATTAAAATTTTACGAACAGAACTTTTTATAGCTGATTAAATTCAAAATACATAAAAATAAGGTATAGCAATTTTAATAGACCCGAAATAAATATAAAATTTTGTTTGACTAATTCCATATTATCATATAAAATAATAAAGAACCTAAATTTTCTGGTTTAATTCGCGTTCTTCTTTCTTCTAATGTTCTTCCAGCCACCGAGAAATTTCTTTCCGAAGTGGTAGAGGTAGCAGGTATAGCTAAAACTTTATTTGCCAGCTTATAAAGCCTTGGCAGGACTGTTTGATATGAAACCCACCATTTCAGCAAATCTTTTTTTTGAATCATATTTGCAATCTTCATTTCAAAGATAATTATGGAAAGGTATACTAAAAATTATTAATTTAATTAATTAGAACTTATTATTGTTTATTTTAAATTTGAAAATCCGATCCGATCCGACTAAAATAAAATGTTGATCCGATCCGATCCGACTTCCAAAATTAAAATGTTGATCCGATCCGAGTTCGGACGGATCGGATGTCGGATCGGATTGATCCGCGCACACCTCTAACTTTCATAATAAATGCTCTTAAAATTTAAAAAATAAAACTTTAAAGTCACAAATAAAACTATATTTTTACCGATTATCGCAAATAAAAGAAGCTTGCTTAGTTCCTAATTTAGTCTTCAGATTTATGATCATTATCAACTTTTGAGTAATAAGGACTCGGAATTCCCCATCTCCCTGTCTGTCTCATAAAAAGTCCGACTTCTAATTTTTTTGTATTCCAATGCCTATTTTTATGAAAAACATAATGGTTCAGTTTGACATCATAAAATAAAGTCTTTTAATTTATATATTTAGTTTGTAGTATTGGAACCAATGCTTCTAACAAATTAAGTTAGTTATAGTATATTATTTAAATCGTAATATCTGATTATCCAAATCAGCAATGTTAAAACCCTTCAAACTATATTTTGTATTTTAAAATTTTGTTTAACCAATAGATGATAAATATATCGCCTATATTCTCTGCTCTAAATTTTTGTTAAACCCTAGTTTCTATTCTTTTTACATGAGTATGACTTGACCTGAAGTTGAGCTAGAGAACTGTAAAGTCATTTTTTTTCAACCCGAACCCGAAATTTTTTTAAAATTTTTAACCCGGACCCGACCCGAAAGCATTTTAAATTTTTCAACCCGAACCCGACCCGAGAGCATTTTAAAATTTTCAACCCGAACCCGACCCGGCCCGAAAGTGTTAAAAAAACTTTAACCGAATCCCTTCCGAACGTGTTTCAAATTTTGGTATCCAACGCGATTAAGAAAAATTGCGGTGTGCATGGGCGTAGCCAGGGGGTGGCAGGGAAGTGCGGCTGCCCCCCTCTAAATTTAAAAAATCTTAGATATTTTATCAAATTATGGCTAAAATTAAAAAAATGGTCATTTTGCCCCTCCCTTAATCATTATTGCCCCTCTAATTTCAATTTCCTAGCTACTCCCATGAGGGTGTTAAAAATTTAATCAACAAATCAAAGTGCGATTTATGAAACTAATTAATTCCGCAGATTTTGATTACTAAATTTATTTTCAAGATTTATTATACATATATACAATGATAGCATACAGTATCAGGTCACATTCAATTTGAAATATAGTTTTGCAAATGAATCATTTAATTAAACATAATCTTATTAGTTTTATGAATATATATTTATGTAGTTTAAATTAATAATAATGGACTACCACTTCACACTATTTAAAGACAATTTAAAAATATTAGTTTATTGATATATTTTACCTTTCACTAGTCAAATTTAAATTTGCGTTCAAATTAAAACAATCAGATTTAAAAAAACAAAAGGAATTTAAATTAACTTAATAAATGATCTTCAATTATAAATTTCAATATTAATTAAAAAATATTATACATAATAGCATTATTTTTAAAGATATGTCCCGTGTATTCTGCAATGTAAGATTCATACACTTGACCCGACACTTTAAATCCAACCCGATCCGACCCCAGAGCATATTAAAATTTTCAACCCGAACCCGACCCGAAGATTTCAAAAGTCGGGTTGGGTCACCCGTGCAGTTCTTTAAGTTAAGCATTAAATTTTACGTATCGGAATAGGAATTTGTACAGGACTTAAACATATAAATTCAACGTTCAACATCATATCTTTATGTAATTAGTGTTTCCAAAATCTTTGAAAGTAAAAAAGAATATAAAAACTAAGAGGCAATTGCCATTAGCTATTTCAATAAAACTTACCATCGATTTTCACGAAGTTTTATTAACGCTCAAATTGTTGAAAATTGAATTTAAATAAAAGTACTAAGATAATAAATGCCTTCGATTTTATTTCATTAAAAGTATTTACAAAAATCTATACATATGCTTTTACCTTTTTTCATTTAATTTTTAAACTATTCAAATTGCAAGGTGTTATTTATTATATTAATGATGTCATCCATTTGAAATAAATAATAGTTAGCTGTTAAATGTTTTTCAACTTAAATCAAATATATTTCTGTGAATAAAATGAGCTGTTGTAGAGATTTACTCTTAGTAAATATTTTTCAACTTCAATCAAATATATTTCTGTGAATAAAATGAGCTGTTGTAGAGAATTACTCTTAGTAAATATTTTTCAACTTAAATTATATATTTTTATGTGAATAAAATGAGCTGTTGTAGAGATATACTCTTAGTAAATATTTTTCAAATTAAACATTTTTCTGTGAATAAAATACCTAACTGCATGTTTATTTTGTAAACGCTGGTGCATAATTGGAAACGTTCCAAGCTAATATTTCATATTAAATAGACGCGTCCATTGACGTTGGATGACTTTGAAGAAATATGAAAAACACCTCGTTTGACTGTTATTTTGTAGGAATTAATTAAACAAAGTTTTGTCAATATTTAAAGTTGAGTGACGGTAATTGACTAAATAAATAATATAACTACAATATATAGGTATATAAAAGGAGGAGAAGGTGTACGCTTTAATTAATTTTTCAACATGTTTCCGATAATATTTTCAGTTGAGATCGTTTGCATAGCATTTGTCCTAGCTATCCCACACACTAACGGTAAAATAATCACTGTTTATACTAACAACCATCATTGCTACAGGTTTGATGATGAAGCCGGATTATTCGCCTAAACCAGCTTCAATAAGTGGTATCAGAAACGTGCGTGTTGAGCCGATAGCACATAGGTGAAGATACGCGATTAATGTGTCATTTATCGGACCACAATATACTGGCAAAAGTCTGAAGGGTTACACTTACACAATATATAGACATTCAAACACTACCCATCGTGATCGTGTGCCATTCAAAAATACAACATTCTTAGCACCTGATGTATTCCCACATTTAAATGAAAGTGTAATCTGTATTTTTAAACTTTTTAGGCTACTACTTTTAAAGTCAAAGGCATGCGTTACAACGCTCAATATGACTTAGAAATCACCGTCGTTTACGAGGAAGAAGCTAACAATATTGCCTATGCGGAATTCAACCATTTTAATTGTAAATACTTTTATTCGGTATTTTCCCAAAATACAATGGGACAAAATACAAATAGCTTGAAACGGTTTCAAGATCTTGAAACCGTTTCAGGATCTTATAATGCGCATGCGTATGCATTTAATAGACCAATCAGATAGCTGCGTATTTTAATAATGCGCATGCGTAGGCATTTAACAATTATTGCTGCACTCTAAAACTTTAAGGGACAGGGTTAAGGTTCAGGGTAGTGTTTTAGGTCAGCGTTTTAGGTTAGGGTTAGGATTAGATGCACATCAAATTCCCTCCCCATTTGAGATCTAATTTTCCGTGATATTGAGTGTGGCATTTTGGACTGTAACCATTATATTTTGTCTCATCGAATTTTAGGCATGAATCCTTTTATTCAAACATTATTTGGCATTTTTAAAATACAGTTTTATGTAAAATCTTTTATTCTTAATGCTTTTTCAGATGCTAATGACTCTAAAGGATACATGTGGTTTACCTCAACAGGTAAAAATTCATAAGTTTCTTCAAATCAAGTGCATGAGTATACAAATTCTAATTGATTTGATTGAATTAATTAGACATAAGCATACATGCACCTCCGATCGATGACTCAAAGGTTAAAAAACTTGAAAATGGATTATTCGAAATTTATGCAAAATGGCGACATCCAAACGAGGGGTACATACGTGTTATATACCGATTTGTCGTATGCCTATATTTAACAGAGAATAATAGACGTATCGCCACTGGAGTCATTGAAGTCGTAATAAAAATTATTCAAATTTTTGCTTCATTGCGTTAATAATTTTTTTACAAATTTAATTTAAATTCAAATATAGTTTTAATTCTAAATTGAGCTTAATCTTCTTTATTCAAGGGACAAGTTCTAAATTACACATTTCCTTCAGTACCAAGCGCTGAATATCGAGTTGCGATATTCCCTATATTCTCTTCTAAAGCCACAGGAGTGAGCGACTATATGGCATCGAGTTATTTTTTATATTTATATTAAAATTTGCATCAATACATATATATAATTTCAACAAAACTCTTTTTACCTTATGAATATCATTATTGTGATCTGATCAGCATTGATTTAATTAATTCAATTACGATTAAATAAATAGTAGTTGCATCCATATTATGTTGAATAAAGGCCCAGTCACTATCAAAGACAAAAGCGGTAGGGGATATGTCCTCATATTACCCACATACCATTTTTACTTTAGGAAGTTGGGATAGCCAACACTTAAACTTAAAATGGAACATAAAATGTAAGCTTGAAAGAGTCAGTTACAAATAAAGTTATATGAATTTCATTTATAAAGTCAATCACCACAACGTCAATGATATTTACAAACTAGATACAAAACTAATAATTATAATTAAAATGGCAAAACTGTATTATATTAAAAAATTACTAAATATAAAGCTATTAATATAAAATAAATAACCTATGGAGAGGCTTTTAATTTGTATTCATTTGCACATTAACTAATGAATATTTATAGAGATTAAGGTGCCCACGAAGTAAATAATTTTCAAGGTGTGGTGGGAAAAATAAAGTATTACCGTATGATCGGCGTACACGAGAACGATCTCAGGATTTACGGGATTAAAACTTAACGAAGTGCAGGGATTATCTGAATTGTCGATCTTCCAAATCATCTAAAAACATAACATTTTAATAATTTTATTTTATGTTGAAAACAAACTCAAAGTAACATATTTTACAAATAGACTAGAACACTATTAAGTAAGTTATACCTATTTTATTTAAAAAGTTTAGCATTTCAAAAGTTGTCCCCTATTTACAGATTTTATGAATTCATACAACGATATTCGTGATAATATCAAGTTTAAGTTTTTAATTGTAAAATAAAAATTTGTTAGCTTCAAAGTTCCTTATTTTTACTTGTAAATTATCGAGATTGTGAGTGGTCACATTGCCGCATGTGTAGAATATGGTACATTTCGGTGAAAGTTTTATTTGAGGTCGGGTTATCTGTTTCAAATTTATCACGCGTGGCTATACGTTGTATGGAGGTTTGGGCATTACCTAGCACATAAAACATACGTTAAATTTAAAAACGTAAATGAATTACGATACTTTTTCCAAAAAAAAATTGGTTTAATAATGAGATTCAGCAAATAATAACACAGGTCTATAAATATTGACTTTGTTCCATCCCGCAAAAAAACCAATAATAATAATTTAGGTATAAAGAATTTTACGCTGAACGATAATATGATTTTCTCCTTCTCCTTCTCCTTCTCCTTCTCCTCCACTGCCGCCCCCACATGTAGCCAATCACACTTGAAGGGGGTGGGAGTGGAGGAAACGATAAAGAGAGGAGAGAGAAATGAGTTAGTACAAATCGCGTACGCACCAGTATGTACTCTAATGAAAAAAAGGGAAGGGGGTCACGTTAACGCTTATAAATAGCGGCGAAACAAAAATATTAAAATAATGGACCCATAGATGAAACTTTAATCTACAAGAATTTAATATTTTTGAATATAAATTAGAATGTCATGGGAATATAATCTAAAAAATGTTAAAATGGGCATTTTTTACAGCTTCAACCTCATTAGTTTGTAGAAAACTGTAGATTTCGGAAAAACTATAAACACATAGGAATTAATATTAATGTTTATTCAGAATTATAAGTTCGATTGCGGATGGCTGTTTGTAGACTGTGTAACTAGTAATTTAATTTAATTTGTAGCGAAAGCGAATACATAGTTTTTAAATCAAGTAATCCGTTTAATTAACGATAAAAACTATGTATATAGGTTGTCTTACGTTAAATAGGGGTCAATGGGTTTTAACATTATTTTAAATTTCAATAACTACAATATAAATAAGAAATTATTAAACTTAAATAAACTTAAATGGGTACCTAATAACAACATTTAGTTCGTTTTGAACGAAATGACTATTGATAAAGACCCTCTTGAATTTGAAAAACAAAGATACACGAGTAGAGCCCAGAGATTTATATGAGTGACCTAAAAGCCGACCCCATCCGCCAAATTTGTTTAAGGGGAAATCTCAGGTCAAGTCTAACATAAGTATACATCCCTACTTTAAGGAATTAAAGAAGCTTTAAAATACTTTTGCCCTGCAAAATACCATTATTTCCGCTAGATTTATCAATTAATACTAACAATATTTTCAGTTTTTGGATAAATTGCCTTTAGAAACCAACCATCTAAAAGGGACGCTGGTATAATTCCGTACGGCTTTTAGTCATCATCTGAAGCCCTCCACACCTCTAAATCCTAGTATATCCTAACATTCCCATCGGAAAGTCGGAGGATTAAGGCGAGACCTGAGGAGGGATCAATCTCTTTCTCGGGATTTAATGGTTGTTAACGGGTTTTAAATTGAACCTTAAAATTGCCTTTGCTCATCGTTTCTGTGCTGGCAGAAGGGTTTGATACTGGTGTAGCGTTGTAGAATTTGACGTGAGAAACGTAAACCCCCTAGTTTGCTATATTCGCGAGTCTTTTTAATTTGAAGTTTCCCTATTTCCGTATAACGCTTAATATATGTATATTTTTAAAAGGGCAAAAAGGCAGTCTAAAAATACTTATAAAAAGATTTGGAATGTTTTTACTAACACTCGGGTAATAGTAATGTTAACATAAAAAAACTTGAAAAAGAATCTAAGACAATAATGTCATTTTAAAAAAATTATCAAGCAGCCACATATATGAAACAATTGCAAAAATATTTTACCGGTATAAATATCTGGCTAAAAGGATAAAAAAAATCGTCAAAATCACAATTAAAGTTTTCCCATAAGTGTATCCTAAAATTTAAGTGTCTATTAAAGTATCCAATACTAACTTGCTAATCACCTGGTAAATGTGGGGTGAGGGAGTATACGAAAGTTCGATTGGTGTCGCTGTAAGCCAAAAAAAACTCCGTTGGACGATATATCGGAAGCTATAATTACTAGCGGTATTTTAACTCGCCTAGTGGTTCGCACTTCTAATATCTTTCTCGGCTTATCCCCTAATTCTACGGCTGCTCCGTTTAAGGCTTTTAATAGGTAATAATGGAAAAACTATTAAATTAAATAACTACAAACAAATATAAATATGACATTTCGATTTTTAAATTAAAATAATAGGGGGATTAGTGAGTGTGTATATTTATTCGAAAAAATTTAAGAAATATATATTCAATGAAAATTTATATTTTAGTTGATTTCCGTATTATTAATATTAAAATCAACATACTTAGAAAAGCGTGAGCTTCGCTCCTCAACAACTTCAAATGTGGCATTTTTGATAATATATAATAAAATAACTTAACTAATATACAAGGATAGCACAACAAATAATACAAGTTATTGAAATTCTATTGAATAAAATTTGATCTTAATATGTTATCTCTTTAAAATTATAGTGGACACGACTGGTGTATAAGTGGATATTTATTTCACGACTAATTGGGGCGTATTAATGTCATTCCCACTTTTTAAGGCTAACAAAGGTCAAAAATGGCAATTAGTTATTTAATACGCAATACACATAACATAACTCTATAGGAAATAAATATATCATTTTAAGCCAAGTTTCTGGAATCTCTTTAATTGATCAACAAAAATGTTATTATCACTTAGTAGATAGATCACCTAAAGTTACATGATTTTTCGTATTCCTAAGAAGTGTTGTTTACATGCTTGTTTCAAACAATATAAAATGGCATTGGTGTACCACACCATAGCAAAACTCATCAAACAGTCAGCCTTAACATCCTAAACTAAAAATTGATGTTATAAAAATAATTTCCTCCGAAAACATCATGAAAAATCTGCAACAAAAAACGTTTTTATGAATAAACGTTACGTATAAACATACTTTGACCCTCTACAGCTAGTAGCAGGCTAGGTGGATGACTCCTTATTAGCAAGACTTCCCATTTTCCACAGCTCGAGGTGGTGGGGATATTTAAGTAAGATCATCCCATTTCTCGTTTTACTTCACATGGGTGGGGTAAGGCTGGAATTTCTATCCTCATTTTTGGGGGACCTCGGCTCATAACTACTTTCGTATCGAGCCCTGTTAATTCATCAAAATAAAGAAAAAGATTTTAATTAGTATAACAGTAAAAGTTCATTTTTAATGCTGTTGTATTACAAGTAGATCCTCTAACTACACAAATATTATGATAATAAGTTTAGGTTTGATATTGCTACAAAATAGGATCATGATAAATTTAAAACAGTCTGTAAGTTTCATTTTGCAAACAAGGTTATGACAAGTAGAAGAAACGCTAATGCTGAGTCATTATTGCTTATTTATTTTTTAACAGCTGATTATTAAAAAGTGTTAAATCCATAATGACACTTACAGGGGATATAAAAACGAAAATATTAGAATAAACAGAGCCGCACCGGTTTTGCGGTGCGACGTGCTGGTGCGCGCACTTTTTTAAAACCAAGAGCGAGTGCGGGTGCGCGCACCTTATTCACTCGGTGCGCGTCTAATAAAAAGCCTAAATCGTAGCTCCTTTTCAAAAAGGGCATACTACAACATAAAAACAGCAAGTGAGTCAAACGACTCCTTGGTGCAAACCAAAACATGGGAGCTTTACTTTAGATCTATTTTGTCTCCCCAGTTCAAAGTGCCGGTATTGGACATCTTTAGAGATTTTATAATAAAATTTAAAGGACCTCCGACACTCCCAATATTAACTGACCCACCATCAGTATCAGAGATCAACAGAGCAATCAAATCGCTTAAAACCCACAAAGCGGCTGACCTGATTGGACTCCAGAGGCACTGAGAGCGGATCCTTACGTCTCTGGTACTATGCTACATCTACTCTTTTATAAAGTCTGGGCGAAAGAAGAGGCACCAGAATCTTGGTCACAAGGGCGGCTTATCAAGCTTTTTAAGAAAGGAGATCCATCTGATCCTAATAATTACAGGGGAATCACAATTATAAATCTTGAGTCCAAAATATTTATAAAAATAATCTACAACAGAATATATAATGAGGTCGAGGGATTCTCAAACAAAATCAAGCAGGGTTTAGGAAATGCCGGACTACAACAGAACACATCATCACCCTGAGAAATATGATAGATGTGTCGCGTTTCAGTGGGGACCCTTTGGTTTTAGTCTTCCTAGACATTTCGAAAGCGTTTGACTCTCTTTCCCATCTTTACATATGGGAGTCGCTATGTCTATTGGGAATTCCTAAAAAATTGATTCTTATGATCTTCCTGATCTACAAAGACATGAAAGTAATAATAACGCATCTACAACACAAATCAGACCCGATCCCAGTGACAGTGGGAGTTAGACAGGGCTGCCCACTGTCCCCTCTTCTTTTTATAATAGCGATGGACTTGATCGTAAAGCGGTCTATACTTGGCTACGATGGCATCAATGTAAACGGTACCAACATCATCACTACTTTTTGCGGATGATATATGCCTTGTCGCTTCGTCTGTATCACAGGCTCAATCGATGGTTGATAGATTTGCTACTCAGGCGAAACAAGCAGGGTTGTTTATAAATGCTAGTAAATGCTCTATGCTTGTAATAAATAATCAATCAGAGGAGGAGTTAATAATAGAAAATAACCCAATACAAGCATCCCACAGAGTAAAGTATTTAGAAGTAGAACTAACAGAGGATTCTTATGCTGACGAAGACTTAGATTTAAAGCTCCGACGAACTCTTGTAAAATTTTACTCTTGTTCGGCAATCTGGCGCTCGCGCCAACTGGTCCTTAACACCCGCCTGAGGATCTTTGAAGTTATGATTCTACCAACACTTCTTTATGGGTGTAAATCTTGGTCGTTGCGTGCCCCCGGCATAAAAAAACTCCAAATTAACCTAAACAAAATGCTACGAATTGTATGTCGAATCTTTTATAAGGTGTAATGTTCAATTCGCGTATCGTTTGATATCGCGGAAGTCAATCAAACACGTCAATCATGTATTTCTGCACTATAATTGCAAAAAAGATTATTATAGGCTGATATAAATGTCAATCAAAAATTGTGGTTTGTTATACAATAATTTTGTTAAGATTTTTTAATAAAGGTTTAACATAATATAAATTAAGTTCATTAAATATTTTTTTAATAAAGGTTTAACATAATATAAATAAATTAAGCTTCATTTAATATCTTTTTTAATAAAGGTTTAACATAATATAAATTAAGCTTCATTAAATATTTAATTTTAACCATTATAAACAAATTCAATTTATATGTATTAAGTTTTTAAACTATTATAAAAAGTGGGGAAAATTATCTATATATATAAAGTAAAGTGTATATATGTATGTAAATATGTATATATGTATGTAAGGGCTAATCTCTGAAACTACCGGCCCGATTCGCGCGAAAATTTACCCCTAGGTTCCCAGGGCGGCCAGGGGTAAAATAGCTTTTTCAGAATCCTAAAATTTCTTTTAATTTTCGAGATATTGGGTTTTATGCGTTTTGACGTTCAATAAAATGTCAATCAAACGCACGTCCTCGCGTTCGTCGAAAATTTGAATATACAGACAGTTCTTTAGTAAAGGTGTATCACTTTTAATATTTTTTTAAAAAGTAGCTTTAAAAATATCGTACATTTCATGATCCCTACCTATGTGCCATTTTAATTCAAGCGCCTAATTCAAGATTAATTCTGTAATTTTGATCAATATTCCATATTTATTGGTTATTTAAATTCAACAACCAGATAAGAATTTAGATGTATAATTTTAAAAAATAATTTACTTAATTCTTTCTTATTTATATTGTTATTTTTTTTTAAATTAATTAATTTATTTATATTTTACAAATTTTCAGACTACCTTAGTGTTTTAAACGTATATCGTTACACATGTGAATTTTTTTTAAATTTATTAATTTATTTATATTTTACAATTTTCAGACTACCTTAGTGTTTTAAACGTATATCGTTACACATGTGAATTTTTTTTAAATTAATTAATTTATTTATATTTTACAAATTTTCAGACTACCTTAGTGTTTTAAAGGTATATAGTTACACATGTGAATTTTTTTTAAATTAATAAATTTTTTTATATTTTACAAATTTTCAGACTACCTTAGTGTTTTAAACGTATATCGTTACACATGTGAATTTTTTTTAAATTAATTAATTTATTTATATTTTACAAATTTTTAGACTACCTTAGTGTATATCGTTACACATTTGCATCCCTACCTATGTGCCATTTTAATTCAAGCGCTAATTCAAGATTAATTCTGTAATTTTGATAAATATTCCATATTTATTGGTTATTTAAATTCAACAACCAGATAATAATTTAGATGTATATTTTTAAAAAAGAATTTACTTATTTCTTTCTTATTTATACCCCTGTCCCTAGACTATGCCAACTTTTACCTCCTCGCCTTCCCCGCTAACGTGCCGGTAAATTATTTCATATATGACCCCATTTTAGATAAATCTTATAAATAGGTTATCCTTATTTAACCACGGGAAAACTGTCCCAAACGGTCCTCCAAAAAAACTGTCCCTAGCCTATGCCAACTTTTACCTCCTCGCCTTCCCCGCTAACGTGCCGGTAAATTATTTCATATATGACCCCATTTTATATAAGTCTTATAAATAGGTTATCCTTATTTAACCACGGGAAAAACTGTCCCCAACGGTCCTCCAAGAAAAACTGTCCCTAGACTATGCCAACTTTTACCTCCTCGCCTTTCCCGCTAACGTGCCGGTAAATTATTTCATATATGACCCCATTTTAGATAAGTCTTATTAATGGGTTATCCTTATTTAACCACTTAAGGCTTGAGTCAAAGCAACGCTTGGCCGGGCACAGCTAGTTTTATATAAAGGATCTTATAATCCCTGATGATCTTAGGTGTCATATATTTGGTTCAATTCTTTTATAAGTGATCCAATCTATATAAATTTAACTTATTAAATTTATTTTGCATCTGATAAAGCTGTTATAATATAAAATAATGATATTGATATTATTATTTTAATAAATATATATTTTTAGCCATTACATATCATCTTTATTGGAAAAAGGCATATTAAAACCATGTTTTGTCAAATATCATTAGACATTGAAATAAGACTAATATATTTTATTTAAAGTAAATATAAAGTAAAAATAGTATAGTAACAATTAAAAATATTTTATAAACAACTATCAAATATATAGGAATAGTCCCATTTTCCATATAATCCATAATCTCAGCAAAACCATATTCTTCCATTCTATTAAATAAATGCTAAATTAATCAAAGTATAGATTAAGTAGTTAATATTTATAATATTAGGGACTTATAAGGCATACATCTAAAAAGGTAAATAACAAACTTTTGCATTAGCTTATATTTATAATCTTAGGAACTTACTTATTACAAAATACTACAATTTCAACAATTATAAAGGCATACATCTAAAAAGGTAAATAACAAACTTTTGCATTAGCTTATATTTACAATCTTAGAAATTTACTTATTACAAAATACAAAGTTTACTACAATTTCAACAATTATAGAAGCATACATCTAAAAAGGTAAATAACAAATTTTTGCATTAGCTTATATTTATAATCTTAGGAACTTACTTATTACAAAATACAAAGTTTACTACAATTTCAACAATTATAGAAGCATACATCTAAAAAGGTAAATAACAAACTTTTGCATAAGTTTATATTTATAATCTTAGGACCTTACTTATTACAAAATACAAAATTATATTGGTAAAAAAGTTTGCAAATTACGTAACCTCAAATGAATGTCATTACGTAAAATAAAATGTATGTTTTTCCGAAATTTAAACCAATCATTTTACTCAAAAAAATCACGTGATTGACAAAACAAGTACTTTTTTCGTGTTTCAACGAATGTGGAGGCGTGATTGACGATTACGCGATCTTAAACGCTACGTTGTCTCATACGCTACACCGGCAACGATAACAAACGAAAATCTGTGGATGCGTTGCAAGATCCCTCCAGTTAAAAATATTATGTTAACAAGGAAGTGGAATTTTTTAGCGCATCAGGCCCGGAGGAAGGGAACAAACTATTGCCTGTCTTCCCTGTTCTGGTGTCCTCCTTCACTAAGAGGCTTGAAGTGCAACGGCACTTGGCTTCATAAGACTTTTCGTGAAATCCAACTATTAAGTCAGGACTGATTCAATGTTGACAATAATGCGAGATAGGAAATTATGGATAGAGTTCTCAAAAAACCAAATATCTTGTCTTTCAACTACAAGGGCGCGTACATCTCATTCGTAATAATCGCTCTCCCAGAATGTTCTCTTTAATTCTTATGGATTAGGGTATTACATATAAACATGCCATAATTACACTGCATATTAATCAAATTTACAGGAACATTACACACGTTGTCACCAACGTGGCCTTATGCGCCATTTGGCGTGAGAAGGGGCCCAACCTTAGATTGCACTTACTAAGCTCTTGGGCGTCTTCGCGGCAATCATACATACATTCATACTCGGTGCGCGTGCGAAATTGCGCTTCTATTTTGCGCACATTAAGAATTTTACAATTGATATATTTGACATTCTCTTATATATCGCATAGCATATCTCACAAATTAACATTGTAGTGAAACAACATCAAAGATACATTCATGTTCCT
Organism: Gordius sp. MW1; assembly: GCA_964036665.1. Lineage (NCBI taxonomy): Eukaryota > Metazoa > Nematomorpha > Gordioida > Gordea > Gordiidae > Gordius > Gordius sp. MW1. Next base: position 20,156,918 of record OZ038530.1, read on the forward strand.
GGTGGAGGAGATAACAAGGCGGGAAATTTAATTAACATCGATAGACAATATAATTAATTAATATATCCGCCATATTTTATATTATTCGCCTATTTACTTTATCAATTATTTGCTTAAAACGGGTGTATCATAATTTTTATTGCAATAGAAGTTGAGTATAATTAGAGAAACAAAAACAGATAGGTAATTAGGATAAATAATTAACAATATTGTAATATTTCTATTCAGTGTTTTTTGGAAAGCGACAGAAGGGGTAGCCTGACAGATAGTCACCTCGAAATGCTTTTAATGATGAATGTCAATAAAATGCTATTTTAATTGTTTTTTCTGGATCATGGTTGAGGCAGCACAATCGTCACAAAAAAGCAGCATAAAATTAGGTTCGTATTTTATCGATTACCTAGCTTATCGTTTGCATATTGTTACATGGCATTTGCACTTCTGTGCAAATCGTAATATGTGCATTTCGTAATACAGGCAAGAATTGCTTATGCGCATGCGCAGTTATAACCCTCCGCGTTTGGTAAGTTTTCTAATATTATTATCTTTTATTTTGTAAATATTATTATCGTTTATTTTGTAAATTTAATGTAATCTAGGCAAAATGTAATATAGGCAAGGGTTAGGGTTAGATTTAGTGATTTATTTGATAATATGTATTACTTATTACGAAATGCACATATTACGAAATGCACCAGATTCCATTTGTGCAAGAATTTAGAAATTTTCTAGCGAAAGATAAATTAAGTAAGTGTAATTATATAAGCTGTACATATTTTTTAGAATTTACGAAGTCAGCAAGAAATGGTCAGGCGTTGACTTATGGCCGATACTCCTATACCAAAGCAAAGATAGGAAAAAACCAACAAATATATTATAGGTGTCGAAAAACTAAATGTAATGGGAAAGGGATTCTTCAACAAGAGAATTTTGATATAACTAAAGAGCATACTTGTGATGTATCTTCAGCATTGCCTTCCTCAAGTAACCTTTGTAAATCAAAAGATCTTATTAATCATTCAGGTTCCAGCTCAAAAAATGATTGTAGTGATATTACATCTATAGATCAAGCAAACCCCAACGAGCAGCAGAGTATTTATTTTTACAAAATGTTATAAATTAATCATGGGTAGGAGAAGATGCCCAATTTAAATACAAAATGTGAAGAAGATATGAAGAGAATTGTCTGCCAAGAACCAATAATCATATAGAAGGATTCCACAACAAATTAAAACACATGATAAAACAATCCCACCCTAACATCTACGAGTTCATAGATCACATTAAAGCAATACAACGAGAAAGTAAATCAAGGGAAAATGATCAATCTTAAATCGAAGATAGAAATACAAAAGGAAACTTGCATCAAAAATTTGCAAGATCATTACAGAAATCATGAAATAGATGCATCAACATATTTGAAACACATGAGTTCTTACATGAAATACGGAGAACAAAACGTTCATTTACATATTACTCTCTAATTATATATAATACATATTGTACACTGAATTTTAATAAATATTGTATACATGATTTATTTAGAATCTATAATAAAATTGATTTAATGATTTATTTGATAATATGTATTTATTTATAAAATAGTATTATACATTTTGATATACCTTATTTTGTTTTAATTAATAATTACAACATATTTGAAACACATGAGTTCTTACATGAAATACGAAGAACAAAATGTTCATTTACATATTACTCTCTAATTATATATAATACATATTGTACACTGAATTTTAATAGATATTGTATACATGATTTATTTAGAATCTATAATAAAATTGATTTAGTGATTTATTTGATATGTATTTATTTATAAAATAGTATTATACATTTTGATATACCTTATTTTGTTTAATTATAGTATCCTTTTATTAAGTATAATTACATATTATAATTTCACCATTTTATAAGTCTGATGCCCAGATTCACTTTCACCATATCAATTTTCATATGGTTTTGGCCAATGTTACACGATCCAAATTCTTGTACTGTATAAGCGATCTGACATTCCATTTTCTTATTCGATCCAAAAAAAGTAATTATGTATCTTGAACCTAAATGACTTAACCCTAACCCTACAAAACCTGCCCTTGCAAGACCGAAATCACAATATGAAAACGTGAGTAAGAAATTTTGTTTTTTTCTTACGATTTGTGTTTTTCCGAATGCGAAAAACACAAATCGGCGCTTCGTTATTTTTTGGATCGAATAAGAAAATGCAATGTCAGATCGCTTATACAGTACAAGAATTTGGATCGTGTAACATTGGTCTATGGTTTTCGTGACGAGAGTAACGAAATGTGATGATCGTGACGAGTTTTAGCTCCTTTTTCTGTGCTGCCTCAACCAAGTCCCGTTTTTTCTGTATCTTTATTATTTTTAAAATTATAACAAATCGGAATAATAAAAGTTTTTAATTGAACATTGTAATATATTAAGAATTTAGATAGAGTGTAAAAAAAATTATATGTGCGAGTGCGCGCATCGAGTTTGCGGTGCGAGTGCGCGCACCTTTGTTAAAATTGGCGCGGGTGCGAGTGCGCGCACCGAATTTTCTCAAAGTGCGGGTGCGAGTGCCGCACCGGTTTTTTAAGTGCGATTAACAGTTCTGATAGTAAGTTAAAAAAATTTTTATTCTCACATAAAAACCTAAATCTGTGTAAAAAATTAATTAAAAATTTTTATAATCTTACCACTTATCCGATTTTTAGCACTTAACCAATTCTCACTTATAAATAGATTTAGCGTAAATTTTAAGCAATGTGTTTAAAAAATTGCGGTTATTTGTCATTTATAAATATTACCATTTATCCGATTCTCACTTATACAATTTCGACTGTATTAATTTAAAAATAAAATAAAAAAATTTGGCCTCTCCGGGATTTAAACCCACATCAGGATAGGCATAGGCTTTTGTAGGGGGGGGGGGCACAGGGACCCATATCAGTAGAGGCATAGGCTCTTGTAAGGGGGGCACAGGTTAATTATTAATTTCAACCAAAAAAAAAAGAAAAAAAAAATTCGATTAACATTTTGGCCAATGGTCATTTTTTCCAATGGTCATAAGCCAGCGGACGACCAAAAAGTCATTTTATCAATGGTAGTAACAAGAACAATATATTAATTTAATTTAAAAAAAAATTTTTTGGCCTCTCCAGGATTCGAACCCACAGCCTTGTGAGGCATAATCCTGTGTGAGATGCGGACGCGGACACGTTCGGTGCGGACTTCGAAAAATGGAAAGTGAGCCCATAAATTGCATAGCAATTAATTACATTTAAAAGGATAGGCTTATAAACATAGATTAATGATCATCAGCTCAAGCTCAAAAACACATATCAAAAGATAAGTAAATGCAGTGTGCTAAATATGATAGATTTTAATTCAAAATATGATAAATTTTAATTAAGCTTGTAAACCATGGTTGAATTACAATAAATATTTTTTGTGAATATTATAGGTTATTAACTGAAAACATTTGTTGATTGACGTTTGTGTTAGTCTATAGAAATTTGATTTTAAAGTTTAAGAAAAATTTTTGATTGGCATTATTTTTTTGAGCGTCATGGAAATGGATATTACACCTGACATTAAATTCGGCGAGATGATTTTCGGCAAGTTGACGGGCCACCATATAAAACTACACAGCACTTCTACGCGAATCCGTGTCAGCTTACAAACATCCAACTCACAAATTAAGGGTTAACGATGGATAGATGTCGTATTTGTTATACTAAATATCAATATATTAGAATTAAATCTCAAATGGGGAGGGAATTTGATGTGCATCTAATCCTAACCCTAACCTAAAACGCTGACCTAAAACACTACCCCGAACCTTAACCCTGTCCCTTAAAGTTTTATAGTGCAGCAATAATTGTTAAATGCATTTGCATACGCATTATTAAAAATCTGATAAATGCGCAGCTATCTGATTGGTCTGTTAAATGCATAAGCATGCGCATTATAAAAAGGGTTAACGATCGTTAACACCTGTTAACGATTTACGAGCTGACCGTTTGTCAGTTGACTTGAAAGGCTTCTACGCAAAATGTGGAAAGCTGGAAATACGGAAAACAAATCAAAAGCATTGGCAATTTCGCAGAATATATGTCAAAAGAACTAAAACCAATATGTGATCATTTAGTATTTTATGTGTGATCACAAATAGTGTTCATATGTATAATTATATTAAGGTATTATATATATTTAAACTCATCTATATATTGATAGGTATATAAGCATTAAATATATATATTTACATTTATATAAGCACAATATATGATTATTATTATAGATTTATACCAATATACATAGCTACTTATACAGACACTTTAAGAAATAATATTTATAGTTGATTTGTAAATACAAATAAGTTTGAAATGTGTTGCTTTATTACTTGAAAGAATCTATTTAAATCAGAATTTGTTAGTACTTCAAATGCCAAAACATAATTATGTCAAGCTTATTAATTGAAGGTAACTATCAAAAATCAAATGTTTAGCATTTTAAAAGCAAAAAATTAATTGTGTCGAGCAGCAATTATTTTTCACATATTTATATGTTGTTTATTACCTGAGGAAATCTATCTAAATCAAAATTTGTTAGCATTTTAAAAGCAAAAACCATATGTCAAGCAACAATCATTTTTCACAAACTTATATGCTGTTTTATTACTTGAAGAGAACTATCTAAATCAAAATTTTAGGATTTTAAAAGCAAAAACCTAATTATGTCACAATCATTTTTCACAAACTTTTAGGATTTTAAAAGCAAAATCCTAATTATGTCAAGTAACAATCATTTTTCACAGACTTATATGTTGTTTTATTACTTAAAAAGAGAGACACAGGGACTAGGCTGGAAGGTAGACCTTAAAAACTTTAGATTCTAGAAATTAAAAAAAAACTTAACAGATGGTAAGTTCTGCCTATTTAATATTAAAGCTGAGCAATAAGAGATGGACTTTATATGGGATGATGTATCTCCCAATAGTATTTGCTTAAAACTTTAAAACTAGACATGAAAAACTAATTTACTAGATAGTAAGTTCTATATATACATATAATATATAGAGTACCTACATATATATAAGTAAATAGGCATTGTACATAAATATTATTTAATAGATTACAATTACGTTATAGATATTTATATAAGTATAAATAAATTAGCATTATATATATAGTGCCTATATGTACAAGTAAATATATATAATGAATAGAAATATTTATAGTATTTCAAATCTTTAGTGTTTATATGCTTAGGAATATATAGATGGGTTTATATGTAATACCTTAATATATTATGGTATATTATTATATATGTTATATACAGCATATATTTATATATAATATATTATATATATTGTATATATTTATTTATGTAATTTACTCCTTTTAATTTAGTATTTTAGATCCTATGTCTAGTTTGTAAATATTTTCCGTTTTATCGGGTTTCCACATTTTGCGTATTTAGTTTAAAGAAGCATATGGCAATTTGTTCTTTTTTGAGGCACTAAATGAGCTTATTTTCGAATTAATAAACACACAAATTCTTACACTTTGATCATATATCATCGTTAAACACTAACTTAATCATTCACAGTGAAGCTGTAAAAATGAACCTTATTTTAAAATTAAGCCATATTAATATATTCATATGATTGTATTGGTAATATTTATAAATATATTAAATTGCATGAGTGTATCCAGGATTAACAAGGGCAGGAAATTTAAGGGGCAGCCCTCCCTCCATATGCCTAAGCTATGCTATTCTTTATATTCAGTCTAATTATTTCGTAAATTTACTTAAGAGATAAATGCAAAATAATTCAAACAGTAAATGGAACTATAAGGTTTATTATAATTTAGAAATGTTTATTATCTCTATTGCAGTATGATTTTAAAAACCCAAATGAACAATTAAAATATGATACTTGTACATAAAATATATCAATAAGGGATATCCAATTCTTAAAAACATTTACTAACCCCATACTTTTAAAAAGAAGTGAGTCTACTAGACCCACATTTAGTTTAGAATAACAATTTAGCCATATTTGTTTGTTTGTAATTATCTGTAAATTACCTAATACATTGAAAATAAAAGAACGTACATTTAAATTTAACCACTAGCCATTGTTTAATTTTGGATTAGAAATATGTGTGTGCCCTTTTATATAATTGAACATACACATTTCCTCACATTACTTTTGGTGAAACTTCAGAAACATTTTAGCATTAATCCATTTTTTGAGCAATCGGTTTTAAATACTAAGATATAATCTTAAAATAAATTGTATTAACTCTGTTTGTCACCAAGAAAAACATAATATATATATTATTTTTTAATATTAATATAATTGAAATATTTAATCAGAAATTAAAACATAAATATTTTACTTACAACCGTAGTGTCTAATTTTTTGATAAAATAGCACATTATTAAAAACCACCATATAAAATTAGCTAGAAATACTAAGAAAACATTTATGTTGATAATAATTTTTAAAACTTGTAACAAATTTATTTTTTTACAAATACATCCATTATAATTTAATTAATGATCTAAAAGCTTTTAATTTATACTAATCCTCGTTTTAAACGTTTTTTTTATTAAATAAAATGTTTGCGTCCCCCTATTTTCACCAATATTACTCCTATATTCCCGCATCAGAATTTCTTGTTTTTTTAGGGAAAATTCCCTATACCAAAATCCCTCGGAAAATACAAAGAATTGCTTGCAATGTTTTAAGTCACAAATACTAAAACGTGGGTAATCATTAGTCCTCATTATCTATAAAATAATGTAACGGCTTTGTTATTAATTTTTTAATTGCATGTTTATTTTTTAAATGCTAACCAAGAATTTTTCAAATTTACTATTATTTATTAGATGATTGAATTTTTTTCTCAATTATCATTAAGTGTTTAAAATGCAGTGAAATCACAGATCTCTATCGAAAAAAAATTTAAATACAAACACTAAAATCAAATTTAACCACTAAAATTGGTAATCAAGACGTATATCTAAGAAAGTAATTCCTTGTCAAGAATATGCAAAAAATATCTTCCATTTTAATTATCTTTCTCACCTAACTTCTACATGATACAAGCTCAAATTTTGCATATAATTTCTTAAATCATTGTTTTTTTAAAGTAAAACTTTACATTTTCATCGACTTTTTTACGAATCCTCATAAAGATATATGCTAAAATATATCGAATTGATGACTATTAGAATTTACAGTTTTTATAGTGATCTATATAAGTTAGTTTTTTTTCATTAATTAGTTTTATTTCCGTTTGGTCTCATTGGTGCTTCCACATTTAAAAAATTTAATAAAGTTATTTTCTTTTATACTTTTATATAAAAACCAGGGCCGGGAAGGGGGAGGGGGGTAGGGAAGGGGGGAGGGAGGCGCAGGAGAGAAGGGGGAACGAAACTCATCTACTCCGTATCATAGTATATTTGCTATGCAATTTATGGGCGAGAAAGGTGGGAAGGGGCCAGAATGCCTATAGGGGGGTATAAAATGCAAAATGATTAGTTAATTATTTATACAAATATTTAAAAAGTTAAATTTTTGTTTATTAATACTTTATTTATTGAGGAATAGGTTTTCTTTCATTCATTCTTATTTATCAACTTCTAAATCAATCAAAATGACGAAAGGAACGCAAACAGAGGGTATGACCTTGGAAAAGCCAATATTCATCCTTCCAAAACGTACAACTTTCAATTTTTAGTTTTATTGATACTGTATAAATTTAAACAATTTGGTGTAGGCGACCCATAATTTGAATTATGACTATAGACTCAATTCAAATCATGCGCATATGTATAGTATAAACAAGATATTAAAAAAAACGAAAAAAATTTCCAATCAGACCTTGGCCATTGGTCATTTTTTCCATCACTTTGGCCAGTGGTTATTTTTTCTAATGGTTAGCAGACAGCCAAATAACTAGTCTATAATTATAATCTAGAAAAAAATCGATTTTAATCTCACTTTGGCCAGTGGTCATTTTTTCCATTTGTCAGTAACCAGCAGACTGCCAAATACTGATCAATAATTATAATCTAGAGAAAAATTTGATCTTAATCTTACTTTCGCCAGTGGTCATTATTTTTATTGGTCAGTAGCCAGCAAACGGCCAACTAGTCTATATTTAAAGTATAGAAAAAAAAATTTGCTACACTTTGGCCGATGGTCATTTTTTTATTGGTCAGTAGCCAGGACACGGTCAAAAAGGATATAAATACATAAAAGACGAAAAAAACGAAAAAAAGAATTTCAATTCACAATTTGACCAATAGTCATTTTTTTCATTGGTCAGTAGCCAGGACACGGTCAAAAAGTCATGTTATTGGTATTAACAAGAACAATATATTAATTTAATTTAAAAAAAAAATTGCCCTCTCCGGGTATCGAACCAGCAAATAAGATAAATGTTGGATGGACAAACGGAAGGACAACAAAAAGCGAACCCTTAAATTGCATACAGGACCTTTCGGTTCTTCCTTCAGAGAGGTCAGGCCAGTTAGCGGTTCTGATGCACAGCTCCGTTTCTAAAAACAAAGGTTACAACAATATTTTATATAATTATTTTTTTGTGTTAAGCTTGTTTTAAAAGATGGAGGATGGCAACTTCTGTATGTTGATGCTCAAGTTAAGATCATGAAGATTATTTAAATGTTGACTAAAGATGTTTAAACAAGAATATTGTGGCAACGTAGCGCGAAACAAATTAAAAAGGTTCCAGCGAGGGCAGAGCAAAAATACTAAGTGGAGCAAATTATATTACTTTTTTTAAATGTACAATAACAAATTAATATATTAAATATTAGGAATATGTGATGAATTAATGCTAAAAACTATACTAAATTAATAAATCTTTGCACCATATATTATCGTCAGATATAACTTAAGGCTTACACTGAAATATCGCTTCTGATAAATATCGTGGGATTAAATTGCACTATTTTAAAAATCCATCAATGAAAACTTTTTATTTCAAACTATTATCCATATTTCATCACAACGATGTATTAAGGTACAATATAAGTTACCACCAATCATAACTCCATAATTTTTTCCAAAGGGCTTTTAATTTTTTATATATTTTGCTTTAGCCCTTCTGCTGATAATTATTACCACCTTTACCATAATTCCAACCCGATTTACCATTATTCCAACCCGACTTATGCCAACCACCATGATTATATGAACGTCTTTTACGATCCACTCGAGACCATATAAATTTTGAGTCTTCTTAGAAAACGACTTCATGAATAAGTATTAAACGATTCGGTCTTTTAAAGAAAGCCAAAGTCCCATCATTATTTGGATTGTTGATCGGTTGACCAAAACCAAAAGTTATTACTGTAAGCACCAGGGAGATCTAATAACAAAAGATCTTTATTTTATAACATTAGTTTACTAATTACGATTTATATCCAAGTAGATTAAAAAAAAGTATGTGATGTGTGCTTATAGATTAAACTTATTCGGTATAAGACGATTAGCTTAAATCAAATAAATTATATTATAAAAAACTCGGGCCTTCGGCCCTCGTGGGAAGGTTGAAGGGGAGGAGGGGAAGGGGAGGAGGGGAAGGGAAGGGGGGACGACTCATCTATACTCCGTATAAACGTAGCATATTTGCTATGCAATTTATGGGAGAGAAAGGTGGAAGAGGGCGAGAATGCCTATAGGGGGATATTAAATGCAAAATGATTAGTTAATTATTTATACAAATTTTCCACTTAATTACAAAAAGAAATTTGCCCCTCCGGGATTCGGACCCACACCAGTAGAGGCATAAGCCTTTGTAGGGGCCCAGGGACCCATATCAGTATAGGCATACGCCCTGGAGAGGGCTTAGGGTAATTAACAATGTTAACCTATTCAAAAACGAAAAAAAAACTTTCGATTCATAATTTGGCTAATGGTCATTTTTTTCCTTGGTCAGTAGCCAGCGGACGGCCAAAAAGTCCTATTATCAATGTTATTTATAAGAACAAAATATTAATTTAATTTAGAAAAAATAAAATATTCGTCCTCTCCCGGGATTGAACACGAACCTCCACGTCAGGAAGCTGGCTAAAATAACTTGCTAGACATTAGACATCATCGGACGGACAACAAAAAACGAGCCCATAAATTGCATAATAATTAATAACCTCAAACAGTAGTGGTATGAATGGGAATAAGATCGTGGATTTTAAAGATATACTACAACCGCAAGCAACTTCTATCAGGCCCCACATGAGCTGTTAAGTAGGTATAGATTTTCTATTTTATTTTTACTCGCTCAAATAACTAACGCCTCTGTACAATGTTGAATTGTGCTCAAGAGTTACGATTTCGCTCGCTCCTCAACTAATAAAGAAAGTTTGAATTCTAATGGTAGTATTTTAATACCACTCTTTGGTTAGGTGAGATGGAAAACACCCTCTTCCAACTTAAAACTAAAATTTAAGCGGGTTAAACTACATATTATTATCGTTAACCTAACGCTCAGTAATGTTACAAGGGCTTTTTTTAATCTGGTGTTGTGCCCGACAAAAAATTAATAATACTTTATTTAAAAGATATAAAAATTAACTAAAAATTTACAAGGTCCTCTCATTTGCTATATTTTACGTTTCTTTAAAAACCTATTATTAATTTTCAAGGTTCAGTAATTAAATATAATAACGAACGCGGGGTAACACAGCGAGGGAGATAGAGATGAGGGGTGGGGCACCTCTTATGCATTAATTTAAAAAATCGATAAAACCTGAATAGGGTTCGGGTGTGTTATAAAATGATGCCAATTTTTTTGGAAGCTATGCATGATATTGCATAAGTTGACTCCACTGTTAACTTTTAAAGTATATATATATTTTACAAAATTACCTGCATGATATCTTAAATTATTTAAAAATTCTGTCAAAATCCAAAATCAGCAGTATGTTAACTCGGTAAAAAAGGATAGAATTTATTTTAGCGTAAGTTTTTATAAGGACCATAATGCCCGAGTGGGACCCCGAGCTTAGCCGACGGCTTGTTTATATATGGTCAGGCGGGCACCTCAAGAGTTTTCGGACTTAATAGGCTTTTCTTTAATTTATTTATTTTGTTTTGGCGTAATATTTATTTTGGCTTTCATATTTAATAATGATAATTATTTTTGTATCGGGGGGAAAAATATAGAGAATTGATTTAGTCGCTAAATTGGTACTGTTTAATTAACAGTAAAATTATAGACTTTTTCCTAGATGGAAGAATTTAAGTTATTTTTTTAAACTCCAAAAATCTCTAACAATTTTGGAGCTCCGTCCGTCCCCTCGACATTTATTAAATAATAGTGTTTGTTTCTTAATTTTGTTTACAATAATATCCTCAATATTTTTTTAATTTTGACAATTTCAAAATTATTTCCAAAGGAGGGATAATATAATGCAAGATATAAAAACGAGATTATTAAAAAAATTTATTTGACTTTTTAAAATATTTTAATATATTATATAATAAAATGAAACAATAATAGAAAATCAACATTTTATAGATGATTTAACAAATATTTGTCTAATGTATATAACATTAGTTAATTATACAATGGGCAAATCGTCATTTAAAACTGTGATTCTTAACAGGGGGCAGCGAGAAGTTTACCGGGGGGCCGCCAAATTATGCAAAAAAATTTTTATATGTGATAATTTAAAGGGGCAAGAATTTAAGAAATTATGTTGTGCTGTTACTTGTAAGCATCCAAATTTTACCTAAGTTCCCAGGGCGGCCAGGGGTAAAATTTACCCCCTTGCCTGGGAAGGAGAGGTAGGGGGGGGGCAGTTGCTTACTAATTTTAAAAAAGCAGTATTTTATAATGATTTTGACATGAGCATTTTAAAGTTTTAGCCTTTACTTAAAAACAGTTTGGTCAATGGTCACTTTTTTCCTTTGATCAGCACCAAGAAACGGTCTATAAATACACACGAGTCAAAAAAAACGAGAAAAAAAATTTCGCTTCACAATTTGGCCAATGGTCATTTTTTTCATTGATCAGTACCCAGAGACGGTCTATAAATACATACGAGTCAAAAAAAGCGAAAAAAAAAATTCGCATCACATTTTGGCCAATGATCATTTTTTTCCATTGGTCAGTGTAGTGTAGCGGCATTCAAGGTAGCAATTTGAATACACGCGTTTTTCCTATACTTGAGCGCGGTCACAGACATTTGATTATACGCTTAGCCATTTGAATACACCTTAGTTTACACCGTACTTATTATCGCTTATTTGATTTCTACTTTTATATATGTCCTTCGTTATGTGTATATAAAGCCCTATCCACCTAATAAAAGAGTCTCTCTGTCTCTTGATGTAGTCTCTGGTTTAGGATCTGAGTTTAGTGTCATACCCTCGGTCACTTCATCACATTTGGCGACGAGGATGGGATTCGAACCCACGCGGGAAAATCCCAATAGAGACGGGCTAAAAACACATACGAGTCAAAAAAAACAAAAAAATATTTCGATTTACATTTTGGCCAATGGTCATTTTTTTCCATTGGTCAGTAGCCAGCGGACAGCCAAAAAGGCATATTATCAATGATATTAACAAGAACAATATATTAATTTAATTTTAAAAAAAATATTCTCTCCGGGATTCGAACCCACATTAGTAGAGGCATAAGCCTTTGTAGGAGCAGCAGCCAGCGGACGACCAAAAGTCATATTATCAATGGTATTAACATAAACAATATATTAATTGTGAAAAAAAACGAGAAAAAAATTTCGATTCACACTTTGCCTAATGGTCATTTTTTCCATCGGTCAGTACCAAGGGACAGTCTATTAATATACAAGAGCCAAAAGTAACGAAAAAAAAATTTCGATTAACATTTTGGCCAATGGTTATTTTTTTCCATTGGTCAGCAGCCAGGACACGTTAAAAGTCGATATAAATACATAAGAGTCAAAAAAAATTAAAAAAAAAATTTTCGATTCACACTTTGGCCAGTGGTCATTTTTTTCATTGGTCAGTACCAAGTAGTGTTGTTATGCGGCGCGCCATTTTACACCCACGTTTTAATAGAAAGAAAGAGACTAAGAAGCCACACCTTTATAAAGGTCCCTCGTAAGGCGCGCTTGCCTAGTGTAAGGTCCCTTTTTTTTACTAATCCCCTCCCCCATGGTCCTAAATTGTAGAAAATAGAACCGCCACATGTGCCATTTCATTAGTCACATTAACCATCACATTGATGAAACAAATAAGGCATGAGGGTCGTACTATTTACTTTTTTAACATAAAATAGCAACACTGTGGATAAATCAGTGGCGTAAATGAGGGGGGGGGGGGGTAGGAATGAAAAGTTTTTTGATTAATAACTAAATTAAATGGGTTAAAATATTATGGTTTAGTTACATCAAAGACTTTAAGACATAAAAACCTAGAAACATAAGAAGGATTTTTTGAAGGAGGGGGTTATAAAATTTTCATGGTTAAATTTTTTTGTAACTATTTTTTTTGAAATAAAGTGTATGTTGTGCTTTTACTTGTTACAGTGTGTAAAATTTACAAGGGCTTAAGAACATTATATTTTTGGAGGGGCATAACAAAAACACCAAGTTTAGATACATTTATTTGATATTGTAACCCTCCCTTCCGGTTACACCCACCCCCCCTCCCCCCCAAAAAAAAATTAAACAATCCTGCGTACGCCCCTGACTAAATTGTTATAATAAAAGTAAGTTGAATGTCCTGTCCGGTTCTTAGAAAATTCTAATTTAATAATAGTTTACTTACACTTATAGATAGGATAGCTTAGATTAACAAATTTGACTGCACTGCACGCACAACGACAGCACACATCGTGTTGATGATGATGACAATAACAACTAGCTAATAACACCCCCTTAGCATATATCTAAGGGTCTATCGGGTCTCTATGGAAAAATAATAGACTAGCTAATGGTCGGTATTCAACACACCCACACTTAATGTCTTCACCAGAAAAGGAGACTAACAGTGTGGGTGTGGCTCTTTTTCATAAGACTACAATAGCCCCTCAGCACACCCTAGGGCGCGCTATCTAGCGCGCCCGTCACAACACTAGTACCAAGAGACAGTTTATTAATATATAAGAGCCAAAAATAACGAAAAATAATTTTTTGATTAACATTTTGGCCAATGGTCATTTTCTTCCATTGGTCAGCAGCCAGTGGACGGCCAAAAAGCCATATTATCAATCGTAGTAACAAGAACAATATATTAATTTAAAAAAAAATAACAAAAAATTCGGCCCTCTTTGAATATCGAACCAGCAATTAAGAATTTGTCCTCGATGGGATTCGAACCCACATCAGTAGAGGCATAGGCTTTTGTAGGGGGGGGGGGGCACAGGGACCCATATCAGTAGAGGCATAGGCTTTTGTAGGGGGGGGGCACAGGGACCCATATCAGTAGAGGCATAGGCTCTGTCGGGAGAGGGCATAGGGTAATTGTCAATGTTAGCCAAAAAAAACGAAAAAAATAATTTCGATTCACATTTTGGCCAATGGTCATTTTTTCCATTGGTCAGCAGCCAGCGGACGGCCAAAAAGTCTTATTATCAATGGTAGTAACAGGAACAATCATAATAGTCAAAAAAAACGAAAAAAAACTTGGATTCACATTTTGGCCAATGGTCATTTTTTTCATTGGTCAGCACCCAACGGAAGGCCAAAAAGTCTTATTATCAATGTTGGTAACGAGAACAATCATAAGAGTCAAAAAAACCTCGGGAGTCGAACCCAAAAACTAGTTAAACCATAAATTGCATAGTTAATTATAAAAAATAAACAGCGTGACGAGACATCGGTAAACAAAAGCGTGACAAGACATCGGTAAACAAAGCAAGACAAGACATCGGTAAACAAAGTAGGTAAACAAAATCAAAAGCGAGCCCATAAATTGCATAGCAAATTACTGTAATCGGCTTTTATGAAAACAATTATATAATATGTTATATAATAAAACTACCTGAAACGCCTTAAAGATACCCATAGAGCTCACAAGATGAAATTATGCTCTATTCGTAACCAATATTTATATATAAACAATCCAATGTCATCATTCTACATCATAGCCGGAAAATTTTAAAGAGTTGAAGTTTAAATGTTGTTATTATTAATGGTCTGATGGGAATGATGAGGTGAATATTCAATGTTTTGGTATTTAACTCGTTTTCAGATTTTGCAGTGCAATATGATTTATAACGCTAAAATTTTTAAAAGTGTTTTTAAACCTTGAAAACAATAGGCTAAAGTTGGGTGTTTTAACCATTAAACGAGCTATCATTAATTTAATAATTCAAGGTTTTTTAGATATTATATGTATTCATGAATGACTTAATATTATGAGAAATAAAGCAAAAATATCCCTAATGAGGATTTACATTATAGTACACTTCGACTCTATATTGTACTTTAATTATGAAGGTATGCTTTATAGGATATTAAATGCTATGCAATTTATGGACTCACTTTCCATTTTGTTTGTCACGCTGTTCGTGTCACGCACCGAATGTCTTGTCTTGCACCGAATGTCGTCACGCTGTTTACTTTTTTAATAATTGCTATTATTCATTTAACTAGTTTTTGGGTTCGAATCCCGGGTTTTTTTTGACTCTTATGATTGTTCATGTTACTACCATTGATAATAAGAATTTTTGGCCGTCCGTTGGGTGCTGACCAATGAAAAAAATGACCATGGGCCAAAATGTGAATCCAAGTTGTTTTTTTTCGACTATTATGATTGTTCCTGTTACTACCATTGCTATTATGACTTTTTGGCCGTCCGCTGGCTGCTGACCGATGGAAAAAACTGACCATTGGCCAAAATGTGAATTGAAATTATTTTTTTCGTTTTTTTTGGCTAACATTGACAATTACCCTATGCCCTCCCCTAGCAGAGCCTATGCCTCTACTGATATGGGTCCCTGTGCCCCCCCCCCCTACAAAAGCCTATGCCTCTCCTGATGTGGGTTCGAATCCCGGAGAGGCCAAATTTTTTTTTATTTTTTTTGTTCAAATTAATATATTGTTCTTGTTAATATTGATAATAAGACTTTTTGGCCTTCCGTTAAAATGGAATCGTAATTATTTTTTTCATTTTTTTTGACTATTATGATTGTTCTTGTTAATACCATTGATAATATAGCTTTTTGGCCGTCCGTTGGCTCCTGACCAATGGAAAAAAATGACCATTAGCCAAATTGTGAATCGAAAACTTTTTTTTCGTTTTTTTTTGACTTTTATGAATTTATATCCACTTTTACCGTATCCTGGCTGCTAACCAATGAAAAAATGACCATTGGCTAAACTGTGAAACGAAGCTTTTTTTTCGTTTTTTTGACTCTTTTTGTATAAATAATTAACTAATCATTTTGCATTTAATACCCCCCTATAGGCATTCTCGCCCCTTCCCACCTTTCTCGCCCATAAATTGCATAGCAAATATGCTACTTTTATACAGAGTATAGAAGAGTTCGCACTTCCCTTCCCCTCTTCCCTTCCCCCCTTCCCTTCCCCCCTTCCCTTCCCCCCTTCCCTTCCCCCCTCCCCCTTCCCACAAGGGCCGAAGGCCCGAGTTTTATTTAATAATAATAGATCCGTTATTCAGCTCAACAAAGTCGGAAATATATGGTAATTGAGCTTCCCTATTCTCGTGATGAAAGAGGCTATAGCAAGTCCTGTATGGGTCACCCTAAAGTAGACCATAGATTTATAATTAACATAAGGATGTCACCGTTTTCTTTTCTCTATCTCTATGCACGTGGACGTGAGAGTAAATAATATATTATATAATATAGTGAAGTTATGTTTTAATTGCTATGCAATTTATGGGCTCGTTTTTGGTTGTCCGTCGTCCGTTGTCCGTTGTCCACCAAGTTATTGGCGCCAGCTTTGTGACCTGGATGTGTCGGGTTCAAGCCAGGGAGGGAACGAATTTTTTTTTAATTTATTTAAATTAAATTAATATTTTGTTCTTGTTAATACCATTGATAATATGAATTTTTGACCGTCCGATGGCTACTGACCAATGAAAAAATGACCATTGGCCAAATAAATCGAAATTTTTAATTGCTATATGCAATTTATGGGTATTTTTTCGTCTTTGAATAGGTTAACATTGATAATTACCCTATGCCCTTTCCTACAAGGGCCTACGCCTCTACTGATGTGGGTCCCTGCGCCCCTTACCAAAGCCTATGCCTTTACTGATATGGGTCCCTGTGCCCCTTACCAAACCCTATGCCTTTACTAATGTGTGTTCGAATCCCGGAGAGGGCAAAATTTTTATTTATTTTTTAAATTAAATTAATATATTGTTCTTGTTAATACCATTGATAATATGGCTTTTTGGTCGTCCGCTGGCTACTGACCAATGAAAAAATGACTATTGGCCAAAATGTGAATCGAAATTTTTTTTTCGTTTTTGGATTGGTTAACATTGATAATTACCCTATGCCCTCCCCTACAAGGGCCTATGCCTATACTGATACGGGTCCCTGTGCCCCTACCAAACCCTATGCCTTTACTAATGTGGGTTCGTATTCCGGAGAGGGCAAAATTTTTATTTATTTTTTAAATTAAATTAATATATTGTTCTTGTTAATACCCTTGATAATATGACTTTTTAACCGTGCCCTGACTACTGACCAATGGAAAAAAATGACCATTGGCCAAATTGTGAATCGAAATTTTTTTCCGTTTTTTTTGAGTCTTATGATTGTTCCTGTTAATACCATTGATAATATGACTTTTTACCCGTCCGCTGGCTGCTGACCAATGGAAAAAAATGACCATTGGCCAAAGTGAGCATCAAAAAAATTTTTTTCGTTTTTTTTGGCTATCATTGACTTATAGAGTATCTGTTGGTACTGATCAATGAAAAAAAATGACCATTGGCCAAATTGTGAATCGAAATTTTTTTTCCGTTTTTTTTTGACTCTTATGATTGTTCCTGTTAATACCATTGATAATATGACTTTTTGGCCGTCCGCTGGCTGCTGACCAATGGAAAAAAATGACCATTGGCCGAAGTGAGCATTAATAAATTTTTTCCCGTTTTTTTGGCTATCATTGACTTATAGAGTATTTGTTGGTACTGACCAATGGAAAAAAATGACCATTGGCCAAATTTTATATATAACCTAAAAATTTATTATAGATGGTCTAACAGACAGCCAACTATGTGATATATTTTTAACCTTATAAATGCATATATATTTTTTTATTGGGTTAATATATTTCATTTAATTAGATTGTGATTTCATAGAAAACCTAAAAAGTAATAGTTAAAAAATATAGGTACTAGATTCTAATTTACGATACAATATATTGATAGAAACTAACACAAAATTTGAAACCTCCTTCAAAGGTATAATCATAGCTCGTTCTTTCTAATTAAATTCAATCTTCTATTAAACTATTAAAACACGAATTTTACTTTATAGATGGCGCGCGTAAGTTTATATAATTAGTAAAATTTTTCTACGTGTCATAGATATTACACCGCACGTGAATAAGTCAAAATGTATAATAGAATTTTTAATAACAATTTTAAAATAAAAATAATATATGCTAGAGATAACCCATCTTCGAAGTCTGTCAGGTAGTTAGCTTATATCATTATTAATTTTGCCTGTGTATATACTCCTTTTTGTTTTACTTGAATATTTTAGGAAGATCGAAAGGTATACTAAAAAACTTTATCCTAAAATAAACATACAAAATTTGCATAGTGGCTACAATGAATGGATATAGTAAATAATGATTGTCACAATTTTTAAAACATAAACAAAATATTTATTTGTAGTTAGAAAATTATTGTTCATTATTTATAAATAACTATTCTAATCTAACTATTCAAAAAAATTTTTATAGCAATTGTCAAGTTGCCAAATAATTACCGTAAATTGATGCATTTTTTTACTATCAATACGACTTATAAGATTTTAATATTTTTTAACCATTTCATTTTAACTTATAAGGTGCTGTAATCACGGCTAAAAAAAGGTGTAAGTAATGTAAACAAAAATTTTAAAACTAAGCATGCTGAGTTAAATTCTTTAAATTTTTAATCCTTGAAAAATATTATAATTGATTAAAATGGTACACTAATAAATTAATGTTTACAATATAATATTTTTGCACTTTAGTAACACCTGCCGAAGGTAGTGCTAACAATTTTAATGGGAATTAAAATTTTCATTATAAATCTATTTTATATAGGGGATAAATCAATCGATCAACTCGGACGTAACGATATGTTTTGATTTATACACCTAAGGCACTTTAAAATATTTAAAATTTGTGTATATTTATTACATCTTATATATAAAAATGAAACTATGTGTGTGTGTATGTATGTATGCCGCCACCAATTTTGGAAAACTACTAGACCGATTTGGCTCAAAATTTCACAGTTTATTCCCCACACTCCGGAGCGTGTTTTAAGATATGTTCCAGCCAAATCGGTCGAGTAGATTTTGAGATATTGGGTTTTATGCGTTTTGACGTTGTATCGAACGTCAATCAAACGCCCTGCCCTCATCACGTACTGCTGCGTATCTTATCTATCTATCGTGTAGGTAGTCTGGTGATAAATGCAGTAGGCATGTGTTGCGGAAAATGAAAACTTTTTACGCACTATCAAAGCCATTTTTTGCTTCAATTATTATTATTATTATAGGACGGTCGTGTCCCCCCCCCCTGCGTGGCTAAATAAATTAAAAAATCTAATTTTGTAATTTTTTGCACGTTAAACAAGGAGAAAAATGAAAATACTTTTAACAAAGTGCCAATAAATGTTGATATATCCATGGGCGTAGCTAGGTTTTGAATTAAAGGGGGGGGGGCAGTTTAAAAAAAAGGTCTTGACTACCCAACAATTTTCCTGAGAGCAAAAAAAGAAAAAGGTCTCGACTATCCAAAAATTTTCATGCAACCGTAATTTAAATTTTATTTTACCAAAACAATTTTTTTTAAACAAATAGTAATATTAAAAAGAAAACGCTTTAAAATCTAATTGGATGACATTGATCCGTGTATGGAAATCGTGTTAGATTTGACGATTTCCATAGTGATCTTTTATTTTTGTGTAAATTCGCTAATAAGCATCTGTATTAATTGGAGTTAAGTTCAAATAGGGGGGGGGGGGCAGCCGCCCCCCCTGCCCCCGCCTGCCTGGCTAATTAGGGAGGGGGTGGGGCAAAACATAATTTTTTTTTTAATTTTTAAGGGTTTTTGTATTGAAATCCTCGGCTGCCCCCCCCCCCCTTAATTTGCGAAACCAAATTTTTTTCAATGCAAAAACATTGAAAAATTTAAAAAATTTATGTTTTGCCCCCCTCTAATTAAACTTTTAAACGTTTTGCCCCCCCCCCCTAATCCAAAACCTGGCTACGCCGATGATTATAGGTAAATTTGACTTAAAAAATTTGCTTCATGAAAATTTAAATTCGAACATTATTGAGGTAAAATTTTGTGTTTTTAACCACCCTTAAAGATATCAGTTATTTGTTATTTTTCGTTAAATAACCTATATGCGTATCCGTATCCGCCTTTCGTTTATATATTATCATAAAGGCCAGGCGCGATATTTTTTTTGATTATAGGTAAATTTGACTTAAAAAAAATTTGCTTCATGAAAATTTGAATTCGAACATTATTGAGGTAAAATTTTGTGTTTTTAACCACCCTTAAAAATATCAATTATTTGTTATTTTTCGTTTAGTTGAGTTTTTAAATTTTTTTTTGGTAGTTTTAAATTTTCTTATTTAAATTTTTTAATTTTTTTTTAAAATATTTTTAATATGGCAAAACAACGTTTGCCGGGTCAGCTAGTATACATATAAAATTATAGTTGATTTTATGAAAGAAGATAAAAAAATTATTAATTTATTAAAACATTGCTATACTAATCCCACGAACCAAGAAGCAAAAATTTCGGAATTTAGTTATATAAGTATTTTGTAACATTTCCTTAATTAATAACTGAATAAAATATAAGTGAGTGGTGAACAACCTGTCAACTTAACTTTAAATTCTAAAGATTTTAATAGTTTAATTAATTTATAGATCTTAATGCTACCCAATCAATAAGCAATTTACAAAGTAAGAATTATTTAACTTAAATTCTATTCACAATTTTATGAATTTGAAATTAAATGTCATAAGTGTTTTTCATTGCTATTGATTATTAATTGATTATCGATTATTGATCAAAAAACCAATAAATGCATCTCAAAAAGTCCGATATTTGGGAGTGGACCTTACTCCAGATACCTACGCCAAAGCGGATGCCGAATCGAAGCTCCGTCGGACCATGGTCAAATTCTATTCATGCTCGGCGATTTGGCGCTCACGCCAACTGACGCTCCATACACGTTTGAGAATTTTCAAAGTCACGATCCTACCAGTCCTCCTATACGGCTGCGACTCTTGGTCGCTGAAGGCTCCTAGCCTAAAGAAACTGCAAGTTAGTCTTAATAAAATGCTACGTATCGTTTGCCGGATATTTTATCCGATGAGAATAACCAATGAGGATCTATGGGTGCGCTGCAAAATCGCCCCAATCAAAAACATTCTACTCGCGAGAAAATGGGGTTTTTTGGCACATCAAGCGCGAAGGAAGGGAACCAACTATTGTCTATCTTCCCTGTTTTGGTGTCCACCCCAGCTAAAAGGCCGCAAATGCAACGGCAGCTGGCTTTACAAGGTGTTCCGTGAGGTCCAAGCACTGGGTCATGATTGGAATTCATTGCTACCCATCATGCAAGACAGGAAGCTTTGGAAAGACTTCTCTAATAACAAATTATTGCGGCTCCCCCATTAAGGATCTTCTCACGCATTATTCATTTACGACCTTACCATTAAAGGCTTTACATTACTTTCAAGTCAATAGGTATTACATATTTACATGTCATAATTACACTGCATGTTAACCATTTTTTACAGCATATTTACACACGTTATCACTAACGTGGCCTGATGCGCCATTTGGCGTTAGAAGGGGCTCAACCTTAGATTGCACTAACTAAGCTCTTGGGCGTCTTCGCGGCAAACTTACTTACTTACTTACATAACATACCTCCTTCTACTCACCCCCTCCCCCCGCCCTTCTCAATCAAACGTTATAGGCGATAGTAGCGCTTAGCTAGCTAGTATTCCTCAATTTGACCTTGGACGCGTGAGTGGCAAACATACACCACTACCCTGCCGCGATCTCAGTAAAAGTCAACCTTAGTATTAATTGCTGTCATTTTAACACATATATTCTCAAAGATTTCCTCTTTTAATTATAATTACTATTTTAATTATTTAACTAGTTTTTGGTATTTTTATTCATTTAAAGGGTTGCGAAATTTTTAGGAACAAATTGCACCAAATTTGAGTGAATAACGCATTAATTGTTAAAAAAATGTTAATTTTATCCCTCCTTAAATCATTATTGCCCCCCCCCCTTTAATTGCAATGGTGGCTACGCCTATGACTTATTATAATTAATATTGCAAAATTTTGGGTTAGTTATTTAATAACAATTTAAGATATTTGCCATATTTGACTGTTCGTTTATGCTGTAATTAATTAAAAATTAACAAAAAGTTCGGCTTTGTCCGTATATCTATTTATTTATAAATCTTGAATATTGTATATTCACGAGGGGGGTGGGGTAAATGGAATTGGAAATTAATTATAGGGTAAATTGATTTTGGTAAATATTTTAATCCTAGGTTAGGTTAAATCGAATTTGCAAATGATAGAGGTCTCTAATTTTTATATTTTTATCAATCTTTAAAACATACTTAAGGGTTTGGTTTTAATCTAAATTTATAATTAGTGTAGGGCAGGTAAATCTTTAGCCGTAAAAAATGACCAACAAGGCCTTTTGGGTGAATCATAATGATTTCAAAATTTTGTCAAATCCCCCTGACAACTCTTTTTTTCCTTTTTATTATTCTGATGGCTTACTAAGATATTGACATATTTATTTTATATATGCATGAGCATAGGCCAAATATAATGATTTTTACGAAAGTAATGTATATTCTTTACTAATTTTGGGAGTTTATATACCACATATATATGAGAGGCCTACTATATTTAAAGGGAAAAAGATTAAATTAATAATTACCTCTTCCTACGTGTTCCTAAAAACTATTTTACCCCCTGCCACCCTGGGCACCTACGGGTAAAGTTTCGAGCGAATCGGGCGGGTAGTTTCAGAATTTAGCCCTTTTTTAAAACTAAAAGGAATTTTTTTTTAATTTTTTTTAATTAAATTAATATTTTGTTCTTGTTAATACCATTTAACTGTCTGCTAACCATTAGAAAATATCACCACTGGCCAAAGTGATGGAAAATTTGTATAAATAATTAATTAATCATTAGGCATTTAATACCCCCTATAGGCATTCTCGCCCCTTCCCACCTTTCTCGCCCATAAATTGCATAGCAAATATGATACATTTATACGGAGTATAGATGAGTCGTCCCCCCTCCCCTTCCCCTCCTTCCCTTCCCTTCTCCCCCTTCCCACGAGGGCCGAAGGCCCGAGTTTTCTTTTTCTCAGTCTATTTTACAAAATAAAATCGTGATTTGCTTGATTGAAATTGACCAATAATTGCATACGCTACATCTCATTAAAATATTATTAATTTTGTAAATAGATAATTTCGTTTAAAATTTCTTTCATTGTGGTGTGTTTGATATGTTACTTTATGTTATATCGTCCCATTCGAGTTAACTAAAAAAAATCTTTTGTAAATTTGTGTGCGAAGAGGCATTATAGTAGTGAAATATCGTTTGTAGATGGAAGCAATGCTATAATAATCTATCTATATATATAAAGTAAAGTGTATATATAAATATATGTAAGAGCTAAATTCTGAAACTACCGGTCCGATTCGCGCGAAAATTTACCCCTAGGTTCCCAGGGCGGCCAGGGGTAAAATAGCTTTTTTAGAATCCTAAAATTCCTTTTAGTTTTCGAGATATTGGGTTTTATGCGTTTTGACGTTCAATAAAATGTCAATCAAACGCACCTCCTCGCGTTCGTTGAAAATTTGAATATACAGACAGTTCTGTAGTAAAAGTGTATCACTTATAGTAGTTTGTAAAACGTATCTTTTCTTAACGGTGACAACATAAAATTCATGAATTAAATTTCTTAAACGTCATCTTTTCTTAACGGTGACAATATAAAATTTATGAATTAAATTTCTTAAACGTCATCTTTTCTTAACGGTGACAAGACAACATAAAATTTATGAATTAAATTTCTTAAACGTCATCTTTTCTTAACGGTGACAACATAAAATTTATGAATTAACCTGAAATAAATAAAATTATAGATTATTTGAGAAAATATATAGGTGAAGAAGATGAATTTTTCTCATTATCATTAAATGAGATATTTTAAATGAGAAAGATGAAAGTATATATAATTTAAATGTAATATAAAATAGTCCAACGTTGATTATTCTGAGTAAATGCTATTTATATATAAATGTCATTATTTATCTATCATTAATTTTTATTAAATGAGATATTTAAATGAGAATAAATTCTGAAACTACCGGCCCGATTCGCGCGAAACTTTACCCGTAGGTTCTCAGGGCGGCCAGGTGTAAAATAGCTTTTTCAGATTGCTAAAATTCCTTTTAGTTTTAAAAATATCGGACATTTCTCGGCCTTTTGGTTTTAAAAAAGGGCTAAATTCTGAAACTTCAGATCCGATTCGAGCGAAAATTTAGCCGTAGATGCCCAGATAGGCCAGGGGTAAAATAGCTTTTTCAGATTCCTAAAATACCTTTTTGTTTTAAAAATATCTGACATTTCCCGTCCAGTTTCATTTATAGCAGCATATACAATAATGACGTCATACATACAAAGCTGAAGTTTTCTCGAATTAGATATTTAAAAGTATAATAAAAATGTTACAGTATACGGTTAAAATTATTGGGGTTTAACAGACTATTTAAATTAAATAAATAAAATTTAAATTATGCAGTTTTTGTCATTATTATCACGTGGTCGATCATAGAAGCATATTTTTAATAATTATCCATCATTCAATTAATTTATTTATTATATTAAAGAAAATTGTATTTCAAATAAATCAGCTAACTAGAAAAATAAAATAATGGTATTATTGTATAATAAGTAACAGCATTAATAAGCAATTTTTTCAAAAACATTTAATTTTAGTCGGATTTGATGACTAAAACAGAATTTTCATTTGCTTTGTCTTATTATATAAATATATACTAAAAATAGTGCGTTCATAAAATCATTCGGACCTTTCACATTATAAATTATTTCATATATGACCCCATTTTAGATAAGTATTATTAATAGCTTATACTTAATTAACCACTTAAGGACTGAGCCAAAGCAACGCTTGGCCGGGCAAAGCTAGTCATTTATAGATTGAAGATAAAATTAAACTTTACGATTAACTTTAAATCAAATAATAGTATTAAACCGATTTTCTTTTTTGAATTAAATCTTTTTAATTGATTAAATTTTCCATACAAAAGTTGAATTATGATTCCTTTGTGAAACATGACATTTTCAAAAACTAAATGCTAATCTAATGAATATTTGAATAAATATTTACCGGTGCTAGGTTGCTCTTTCCAGTACTTAAACAGGGTAATAAAACTGTTATTTTTGCTAAAGATTTTAGTTATAGCCAAGATCAAATTTTTTATTTTATTTATAAATCCTAGTGTCATGTGGAAAGAGCAAATGGACCAAATAAAAACTGAAAAGCGAAACTAGGACGAGTAACTAATCAAGATAAAGGATTAAAAAAATCTCACCATTATGGAACTAAATTCAAGTGAACGAAGAAGAATGTTTTAATTTTTTTTTGGTTAGATAATAACAAGAATATATGTCCAACCCTCCAACCCCCTCTACGCCCATGCTTAAGCAAGTGTTTTCATATATTACCTTTCTTAGCAGCACCTTTTTACAAGATGCCAACCTAGATCTCTCATAAGCATTACTGCTACCAAAAAAGCAATAGTGGTAAAACAATTTAGAAAAAGGAATTACTATATTAATAATTTAATGTTTTGATGGCGCAATGGAAAACAAGATCGTTTACGTACATAATTTGGCACAATTGTGCCTAGCATAATTAAAACTTCGTTCATGTATAGCTAACATAATTAAGCAAATAGGCCAAAAAGCACTAAAATATTACTACAATATTGTTAAAGAGAACACTATCATTTTATAAATAAATCTAGGATTTAGAAAAAATACTTTTATATTGAATGCTCTTAAACTTAGCAAAATAAAAAATAAAACAACAATTAGTACCATTATCTTAGAGCTTGCTTAGTTCCTGATTTATTCTTCAAATTTATGAAATTGGATCAATTTCAACTATAGTGTAATAAGGATTAGCGATTCAACATTTCCTCGTATGTCTCTTAAGGTCCGACCTCAAAGTTTTTTATATTTCAATGCCTAATTTTATGAAATATGAAATGGTCCCGTTTGATATCATAACATTAAGTCATTTAATTCATATATTTGTAGTATTGTGACCAATGCGCCCCACAAATTAAGTTAAATAGCAATGGTATATTGTTTAAATCTTAATATCTGATTATCCAAATGAGCAATATTACAGCCCCTCAACCTGTATTTTGTATTTTAAGTATTAAATAATTTTGAAATTGATTAACCAATTAGGTGATAAACGTATCCCTTAGTTTTTTAGTTCTAACTTTTTATTAAAGCCTAATTTCTATTCTTTATACATAAGTCTACATGACTAAATTAGAGAAATTTTAAGTACCAGAATAAAAAATGTCTTGAAATTTGTTAAATAAGAGGTTGCCATAAGCTTTTTCAATAAAATTTACTCATCGATTTTCACGGCTTTATTATGTAATGCACAAATTGTTGAAAAAATAGAAATACTGAGAAAATAAATGCCTTCCATTTTATTTGCGAACTATTAAAATACTTTAAAAAAATTATACATATGCTTTTTCATTTTTCATTAAACTTTAAAACTTATTCAAATTGCAAGGTGTTATATATTATATGAATCATGTCATCTTTAAAGATTTACTCTTAGCAAATATTATTTGACGGAAATCAAATTTTTTTTGTGGTTAATATACCTCACTGCATGTTTATTTTGTAAAAGCTAGTGCATGATTGGAACCGTTTTAGGATAATATTTGAATAGACGCATCCGTTGACATTTAAGGAAATGACTTTGAGAAATATTAAAATATCACGTTTGACGGTGATTTTGTGGGAGTCAATTAAACAGAGTTTTGTCAATATTTTAAGTTGAGTGACGGAAATTGACTAAATAAATAATATTTTAAAGGTATATATAAGGAGGAGAACAAGTAAGCCTTAATTCATTTTTCAACATGTTTTTGAGAATCTTTTCAGTTGAGATCGTTTGCATAGCATTTGTCCTAGCTAACCCACACACTAACGGTAAATTAATCACTGTTTATACCAACAACCATCATTGCTACAGGTTTATGGAAGGCCGATCATTTGCCTAAACCAGCTTCAATGGATGGTATCAGAGACCTAGAGATTCGGACGATATCATATGAGCGAGATTACGAGATTGTGGCTTCTTTTAACGCACCACATAATATTTACGACAAAAAGATAATAGGTTACTATTACACAATATCCCAATTTTCGAACACTACCCATCTTGAACCGGTGCCATTCATAAAGTCAACATTCCTACCTAAGGTAATACCGCATTTAAATGATATTGTAATCTGTATTTTTAAAATTTTTAGGATACACGTACATTTAATGTCAAGGGCATGCTCTATAACGCTAAATATTACTTAAGAGTCATTGTCTATTACGAGGGAAAAGCTACAAATATTGCCTATGCGGGACTCAAACATTTTAATTGTAAATACCGTTATACAAACATTTTGTGACATTTTTAAAATTCAATTTTATATAAAATTTTTTATTCCTAATGTTTTTTCAGATGCTAATGACTATAGAGGAAATCAAGGTTTTACCGTAACAGGTATCAATTTTATATTTTATTTGAATTAAGTACATGGGTTAACAAATTCTAATATTTGATTGAATATTAATTTAGACCAATTCATATATGCACCATTGATCGATAACGCAAAGGTTAAAAAAAATGAAGATGGATCATACGAAATTGATGTAAAATGGCGTCCACTTCCAAACGAGGAATACAAAGATTATATAAACCGATTTGTCGTAGACCTATCTTCAACAGATATTGATGAAAATATTGCCACTGGAGTCATTGAAGATGTAATAAAAATTATTGAAAGTTTTGCTTCATTGGTTAATCATTTTTTTACAAATTCAATGTAAACTTATATATAATTTTAATTCTAAATTGAGTTTAATCCTCTTTATTCAAGGGACAAGATTTAAGTTACACATTTACTTCAATACCACCAAACGCTGAATATCAAGTTACGATATACGCTATACCCCCTTCTGATGTCAGAGGATACTATATGAGAGACCATACGGCATCAAGGATATTTTTCACTTTATATTAAATTTGCATCAATACATAGATAGAATTTAACAAAACTCATTTTAGCTTATGAATATCATTATTGTGATTTCATCAGCATTGATTTAATTGTATCAATTACCATTAAATAAATAGTAGTTGAATCTTTCTTATGCTGAATAAAGGCCAAGTCACTATTTATTTTAAGAGCGGTAGGTAATATGTCCTCAGATTGCCCACATACCATTTTTACGGTTAGTAAATTTTACATCAGAGGTTGGGATAGCTAACACTGAAACTGAAAATAGAAATAACATTTAAGCTAGAAAGAGTTAGTAACAAAATTAGTTATAGCAGTCTAGGTGCATTTCGTTATTAATTTTCTTCTTCTTTGAGCGTGGTACTAGGGTATTCTTGACCGGGATATATTGAGTTTTAATTTATTCATAAAATTAATTGGTGAGAATTTTCTTTAAAAATTCTTATAGTCATTTTGTATTTATACAATTTAAAATTAAAATATTTAATAATGATTAAATAATAAAGTAGAAAATTAGGATATATTTTAATACACAAGCTTATTATTCTTATATAAAATATGTTTTTGCTAACAATAATATATAGAGTAAAGTCGTTTTTTACCAATTTAAACACATAATTTAATTTTAAGGACTTTGTATGAATTTATAACAAATTAATCGCACCAGTATAAAAATTTAAGCTTGCAAATTTTATGTACATGAACTTAAAGGGAATTTAATAGATGCGTCTACTACTCGAAGTCATGTTTTAAGAAAATAATTTTGTTATAGAAATAATAAAACTTTAATTTGTATCTCAGAAACTTTATTATCAACCAATTTTTTTATTTATGTTGGTTAATAAAATTTACAATTACTTGTAATCCCTTATGACTTAAATAGAGTTGTTATAATAACTAGTCTAATATATAGTTTTCCTAAAACAATAATTTTTAGTAAAAAATATATATGTAAATAAACAAGTGTGATTTTTATAGTTTCACATATCTCAAGTAAAATTAATTAAATTATTCGATAGTATTTGGATAAATTCGTTTAAACCTTTTTGTTAATTTTTTATAATGTATGAAGTCATTAAGCGTTTTTAATTTAAAGGAATTATTATAATGAATGTTTGGTTTTCTAAAATTTTTCACTAAATACACACATTAATTAGCATTTTTTAATTTAAAATACAATAGCCTTAGCCATATTATAAAAGGCTTCAAATACAATATTTGTAATTAAAGATGGATCTAAGCTATGAGGGTGATGTAAACAATGTAATGTCTCTATAGCGTTATGACGATTTATTTCGTTCACAGAACTAGGATCGAGCGCTGACCATACTAGCCAGTCTGCTAATAAACCCATGCCTACATTATTCTTTTCGGGCTTGTAGAGAATTAAAAGATTCTACTTTATTACTAAATATGGAGTAAGTTTATTATAACCCAAAGAAAGAAGTGATTCTAATGAATCTTTTAGTTAAAACATCGTGTTTATATACACATGGCGAGGTTATTAATTTGAATAATATCGGTGAAATGTAAGGTATTTAAACATAAACTTCAATGTCCCTTGTAATTCAAATTATAATGAAGGATGTGAATAGAGTAAGGAGGAGTGTTAAAAGAGTGATATCCAAATCATAAAGGTACCAATATTCTAATTAAATAATACTATATTACCCCCCTCCTATTTGCATGGAGTGCAAAAAAAATATAAAAAGTGTAAGGTAAATGGAGTTAGTGTTTGCGTGTGGTGGTTGAGGCGTGAATGCTGGTTGGTAGTTGTTTTGCTATCCCATATATTAGTAGACATGTCACGAGCAGACGTATCTATATTAGAATCGCAGTATTCCATCAGTTAAATCGGTCAGTGTATGGGGAAAATGCTAATAATAGCAGGTGTTTGCATTGTATAGCCAAAATTATTTGTCCTTGCTCATTGAAAAGGGCCGTGTAGGTGTGTTGATGTTGAATATGGCCATGAGGAAGTGGACGATTTTAGTCGGCGGCACAAGTTGCAGAGTTTGAAAGTGTAGTAAAGCGTTTAGATTGTCATCGTATTAGCAACCAGATAGGTAGGTTCATTCCACAGCATTAGGACACGTTTAGATCGAGATATATTTGAGAGTTGAAGGATTGATTGTTTTGTATCTCGATCTCTTTGCCAGAGTGTTATTTGGTGAAGGTTTGAGAAAGAAGCACCCACTCTGAATTTTTTAACGATGATAACTATGGCGCAGGTACAAGAGAGAAGGTTTAGGGGGAGGAAACAAAAAATCCGCTCCCCTCCATTGCGAGGTCAGCAATGTAGACCTAGGGTTCTAAGTGTTTAGGGGGAGTAATCAAAAAAAATTCGGCTCTCCCGAATAAGCGGGGTTACCATTTGTAGAGAATTAAAAGATTCTACTTTATTACTAAATATGGAGTAAGTTTATTATAACCCAAATAAAGAAGTGATTCTAATGAATCTTTTAGTTAAAACATCGTGTTTATATAAACATGTAGCGAGGTTATTAATTTGAATAATATCGGTGAATTGTAAAGTACCTGTATATTCAAATTATAATGAAGGATGTGAATAGAGTAAGGAGGAGTGTGAATAGAGTGATATCCAAATCATAAAGGTATCAATATTCTAATTAGGTAATACTATAGGCTTATCATTTAGGTCTTCATAAAAGCTGTTATGAACTTACTACAATTTAAATGTTGTCATTAATGTATTATATATGTTTTTTTATTTAATATATAAAAAAAGATCACATGGGTCTGTCTTTTTTCCAAAATTTATTAATATAAATCTGATGATATCGTGGTTTGACAAAGCGTTAAAACTTTTTATTAATGTCATCCATATTAGATTGAATTATTCGTGTTTCGCCATCTAGTTGCTTTCCATATAATGGTGATCTCAAATTCACTTTCCATAGTTTGCTTCATAAGTGTGAACCTTATCCTTATATATTTTACCTTTCGTTAGTTACTCTATTTCCATCATTTGATCAAATTTAATTGGTCTTTGTAAACTTTCCGAATTTATTGTATAAGGGAAGCTATTAAAGCCTTAGGACCAGTAATTCGATCTACCTTCGATTCTCGGACTCCCTCATATTTTAAACTAATCATTATTTAACATAGGATTTTATGACAGGCGTGGTTTTCTATATTCATTTTGGAAACTTTTTTCATAGACCGGTCTTATATTCAAGCATCCTTACTTTTATTATTGTACACGAAATAAACAACACGATATTACTATCACTGAATAAATAATACATTAGCTTTGCAGTAAAGTTACTGAATTCAGGAATAATGTATAATATATAAACAAGCGACGTTTATAAAAAAAATTGACTTTTAGATTCAAAAAATAATTAAATATCTCATTCGGTTTACCCTATATTTAATATAGATGATACTTACTTAATAGTCATTTTTGAGGTCCAAACAAGTTATGCAAGAACAATGTTACCCTTTTCCGATATTACATACTCTTGGCCGATTATAGATCCTTGTCAATTAACGACGATTGAGAATCAGAAAGTGAAGGTATAGCAATGGACTCGCACAATCGGCATTAAAACATAATTGATTTACTGTTTTCAAGCTGTATCCCAATATTTATACTTTTAATATTATTATCATCCTCATCCTCCTTTAAATTTAACTTCATCTGTTGTCTGTTGCAGATGTTAAATTGCTCGCGTGGGCACACTATGTGCTTTGCTGGAGCACGCACACTAAGTTGTTAATAAGCGCATTAGCACAATCTGTGCTTGCTATTGAGTGCACTGGGCAGAACAGTAGCATAAAAAATGCTCAAGAGGCTAGTCGAAGAAGCAAATTCTGTTCAAGCTTTGAGCAAAGTGCCCGAGCAGAAACTCGAGCAGAAAGCAGATTTTTTAGAAGCAATTTATACGACTACTTCAAAAATTTGCTCATATTAGATATCATAAATAAATTAAAGACTTAGCCCTCCCCCCCCTTCTTCCACCCTCTCCCTCCCCCAGAGGACTCCTCTTCCCTTTTTCACTCTCTCCCTCACCCAGAGGGGGGGGGGGGTGATTTGCCATGCCAGCATCTTTTACATTAAATCTTTGCAAGATAAAAGTTTATTATTTCATCCTACATTTCATGCAAGCTTTTTAACATGATTATTTTATTATATTTTATAAAAACAAAATAATTATTACTATCATAATTATGAGGGTTATTTCTTATCCACCATAAGAATGGGCTAAATCTAATTTGAGCATTATATATACCTATCTCGCTTAGTGTGTGACCAGAAAATTAACTATGGCATACTGATGAGCTCTAATAAGAGCGAAAACGTTATATGACTATTATCATTTTCGAGATGCTAAAAAAGTTAGGGATATATATAGTTTAAATTAGTCTCTAATTAAAATTGACTATAAATGGCGCTAATTAGAGGAAACTTTTTATTTAATTGCGGCACTCCTGAAAGGGGTTATTATTATCTTCTGATTATGATTATTTTAGAGTTTCACCTGTCTCAACATCTTGGTAGATTATATTTGAAATTAATGAATAAATTGCGGGTTTTGATAATAATTAGAAAAAGATAATAATAACCCCTTTCAGGAGTGCAGCAATTAAATTAAAAGTAACCTCTAATTAGCGCCATCTATAGGCAATTTGTTTTGCTCTAGTATTAAACATTACCGGTTTTTAAATAGCTATTAAGTTCTTAGCTTTGTTGTATTAATTTGAGAATAATGGGAGCATTCGATTCCATAAAAATTTTGTCAAAAGTGTTCTAATTTTTAATATAGTATTGATTAAATGTGCCTAAATCTCTTATAGGAACTCAAGACTTTTTTAATATTTGTTCCTTTATAAGAAACAAATGTTAACCTCGAAAAATATTCGCTTGATCACCCAAGCTTGGTGAAATTCGAAATTAATTTTTGATGTACGATGGTGTGAGTTTTTTTATTACATTAATTAAATGTGAATAGGACCCTTTTTGTAAAATTCCATATATTAATATAGTGTAATGAAATGTTATATAGGTAAATTTTTGAAAATCATCTGTTTATACGTCGGTAGTAGCACTACATATAGAATTCTCAAGGGCATTTTAAAATTTTAGATTTGGAAGAATGGTTTCCACATAAAAATACTCCATATTTAGCTCCTATCTCAGGGATATATTAGGCCACATACCTAAACCCTTGTATATAATCATTCGACTAAAAATCAACTGACAAAAGTCTATGAATGTCTATGAAATATCTATGAATATTTAACGAAAATGCTCCTCGAGTGGGGTTTACAGAGACGAAAACTGTATTATAACAAGAAATTATGACCACATTCCCCATACAAGTAATGTTTATAATTATTATATCTTATCTTCATAATAGCTTATTCAAACTATGGATCTATTGATAACGCTCAGGTTTCTCAACCTCTACAAACCAAAAATTGGTCAGATCAAGATTGGTCAGGAGGGTTAGGGTTTTAGGTCGGGGTTTTAGGTTAGGGTTAGATGCACACATTTCAATCGTCAAATGCATTTTCGTAGACATTTATTTGTTTTTTGCTTTTTTGTCAAATGTAACTGAATCAAACCCTTTACCATAAAAACCTTAAATGGCTGAAGATCCACAGTTGAAAAAGTTACACATCTAGAAATCAATTCCTTTTTTTTAATGAATGGTTTAACAACAGTGAGAGCATAATTTGAAGTTATCTTAGCTGACATGACATACGACATTTGTGTCTTGCCAGGAGTGATGATCCGTTTTCCTTGAGTGGCTCAATATCTCTTTGCAATTGTTGCATTGCACAAAATCTAATTTTTCATTAAGTTCATTTACTATATTTTACAGTTTTTCCATTTAAACCTTTATTTTTATCTTCCACAAGATTGTATTTTTTAAGTTTTGGCATTTATAGTATCATATTTTTGTCAGGTTCGTAAAATATAGCAATGATTTTAAGTAATTTACCTTTTCTATGCAGGCATTAGAATCAATTGATTTGAAGATTCCATTAAATTGATTTAATTAATTTTAAGAGCTAAAGTTAAGTGATGATTAAAAATAATGATCACTAAATTACCTTAAAAAAGTAAATTTTAAATTTTTAAATAGTAACAAAAATGTAACAAATGCTAAGTCATTATTAAATATGATAATTTGTTCACTAAAATACCGTAAACAACGGAACATAAATAAGGCTAAAAAACAAATACTATTTTTTCGCCTTTTATGTATTATTTATTTGTGAAAAAAACATCAAAAATAATATTTTTTAATGTATTCTCGTTATTATGTTTTTATCCCAGAAATTTTCCTAATAAATATAAATTTTTATCTTTTAGCTATTAAGTGCATTCTTTTGTTCTATATCTAATTTTAGTATGAATTCAAATCAATCTTTAATACTTTAAATATCTAAGCCTAAGCCCCGCCCGCACTTTATATACTGCTCTTTTTTAGGCCCTACGGATCGAGGGCCGGCCCGGCCCATGCAGGTCTTGAGTGTTAGATGTTTTTAATCTGGTTTTCCCCATCTGGTTTTTGTTCGAAATCACTATGCGATGGTAATTTATTAATGAACAATAACAGTTTAACGGGGATTGGAAAGTATACTGGTTATCGTACAGGGAGGGAGGAGCTTAATATTTGTCGTAAAGGGAGGGGAAAGAGAAGAATGGGTTACGAGGGTGGTGCAGTGTAATGAAACCACGCTCAATTTTACAATACCTCGTAAGTCGTAAGCTATACAGAAAGGAGAAGAGTTATAATTCTCATTAATGAGAATGCCAAGCTGGGTGTTAAGGGTAAGCAAGAAGAAACACAAATGAAATGACAAAGAAAACTTCGGCATAATCAGTGAACAGATTAGGGGGGGGGGGAGACGAACTCATCGCTACGTAGCAAAAATACTTGGAGGATTAGGCTCGCTAAAAAAGGGACAAGGAATATACAATGAAGGGACCACATAATATAGCATGATACAAATATATAGATGACGTTTTAAAAAGAAAGCAGCATAGATGAAAAACAGATATGGAAAAATAGATGGGCGTAGCCACAATAATGATTAAGGAAGGGTAGTGATGCGGAAAACCCGAGATAAATCTCGGTCTCGTCTCGTCTCGTCTCGACACGAACCTATAGTGTATTTGATAAATAACAATTTAATGTCAAAGGGAATTGGAAGTTACTTATCTGAAATATAAATTTGATTATGATGATTTTTGTCATAAATTTATACACGTGCACCTCTTAAAGTTTAAAACTTTATGTTCATGTGCAACTAGTTATCAATTCTGTAAATAATAATATTATCATTAAAAGTCACTCGTACTTTGTGGTTAATAACGCTATAATAAACATGCAATAACACTATGGGCTATAATTGATGATGGTAATATTAATGTACTTAAACGTTTGCCTTAAATATGTTAAGGTCTACTTTGAAGCTAGCCCGGGTTAATAAAAGGTCTCAATTTGCTCAATTATGCAACTAAGTCAACTATAAGCCAACTTATAATTTTCTAAGTCTATTTATAGTTGACAGAGACCGGCAATTTGATACAAATGTTATATTTTGCTAGAACAATAAAATTAAATTTTCTATACTTCAAATTTATTTATAGTTTTTTTAGTCTGCACTTTTCATAGAAAATGTCTTTATGAATTAATTCATATCTTTATATTGTCAATGAGAGTCGTGTCCCGCTAAACCTTTAAAAGGTTTGTATATTAAAGTTTTTCAAAAAAATATAAAAGTTTGCCATTTGGATTTTTGACACTTATTAAATATTTTTAATAAAACAGGAGAAATTTTTATTCCGTTTATAATTTTTCTTAAAGTCGAGACGAGACGAGAATTCTCGTCGAGACGAGATCGAGATTTTCATAATCGCTACCATGACGAGATTTTGTTGTCGAGACCGAGACGAGATCGAAACACTAAGGAAGGGGCTATTTACTTGAACTTTTAGCCATTATATTAAATTTTGAAGAAATTGGTTTTGATGGGCCCTTGATAATATAATATTAATTAAAATAGGATTCTATTGATATTAGTTGGTGATATAAATATCACCATACTTCAGTTTCCCCAAATTTAATAAAGTAATTGATAAAATATTTTAAGGATAATTTACAATAAATTAACATTAAAATTAGTCAACAATTTAATCATCTAGTAAACTAATCAAATGTTACACCAGTCCCCCTCCTTTCCCAAAATGTAAACCCAACTTTAAATTTAAAATAGGAATTATTCTAAAGAATAAATTCCTAAAGGTCTGCATAAACCCCTTTTCAATAAAGTATCTAAACAAATTAAATTGAGATATTAAAAACTTTTTGCTTTGTAAGCTAGAGACCTGCCTAAAGCAGTCAAAGAGATAAGACTACACATAAAACAGGCAGGTCTTTTAAGGTAGTAGTTTCGTACAAAACATTTTAATAATTTTTTAACTGGGATATTTTTCACAAACCTTAAAATGCTTTCAATCCAATTATTAGTTAATATTGACCTTAGTTTACTGGAATTTAATGGCAACGATCAATATTTTATAAACAGCCTTGTAAATGCTATAAGATTAAGCCCATTTAAAATCAATGTTATTAAATTAATTTTTGATATTATTGTATGTCCATTTTGCCCAATGAATTTACAAAATAATACTTATTCTACAAAATATGTTATCAACTAATAAATTACAAAATTTCTATATACACCTATGAATTTTTTAAAATTTATATATTTAAAAACAAAAACACAATATCTTTGAAGTATCAAGATTATGAAACAAAAAGGATTTTCCTATGTAAAATGAAAGCTATGAGAATTTTTACCTTTCTCAAATAGTAAACATTTTTAATATGAATATAAAGTTTTTTACTCAATATACTTAACTATAAACTTTATAATAATGTAATTGCAACAGTAAAAGGCATTGTGTTATTAAAATGTCTTTGCCATATAGCCTAGCTAGTCCATTTCTCACCTTGGGTACACTGTCAAGCTATTGATATTTAGGGAGAATGCTCTTATAATTCCTTGTTAGATAACTTGCAAATTAAGAGTCAAAATTAAAATTTATCTTCTAAAATTAGTTTAATTTCAGCTTCCTAGTACATAATATATTAAGAATATATGTGTAAAATATTAGGTCATCTTTAAAGATTTTGACAAAACTCAAACATCATTCTTAAAAGCTAATAATTAAATTGTTCCTTAATTTCAAGTCCTTAGGCTGTAAAACTCCCAAAAACTTATAGTAGCCTAAACAAGGATTAGATTTTTCTGGTAAAATTATAGCAAATAAAACTTTAGCTATAATTAAAATTGCAATGAATTTACTGCACAACTTACATATCTCTAACATTAATATAAAAAACTATACATCCGGT
This sequence comes from Gordius sp. MW1, assembly GCA_964036665.1. Taxonomy (NCBI): domain Eukaryota; kingdom Metazoa; phylum Nematomorpha; class Gordioida; order Gordea; family Gordiidae; genus Gordius; species Gordius sp. MW1. Next base: position 20,194,944 of record OZ038530.1, read on the forward strand.
TTGGCATGGAATTTGATAACTTCGTATAGCCTAATCACAAGAGCTACTTAATAAAAATTTAGCACTATAACATATTTTATAAATGGCCATTTTTAAACAAAAAAACTTTTGATTCTTTACTAGTTTTAAATACCTGTCAATATCAATGCAATAAGAACTTTAAGCTAAATAATTGTGAATTTATTTATATGTAATACGTTGTTGTTTATAGTCAATAAATGTACCAAATACAAAATATATACATATTTATGGCAAATATTTGAGATCAACGCCTGGCACCTCTACCTCGTCCCCGGCCACCACGCCCTCTTCCGCGAGCAGGTCTTGCACCTCTAGCTCTAACATCCCCTCTTCGCTTCCTAGGTCCATCATCATTTAAAAGATTATCAATATTTAGAGGATCAGGTAGCACAATATATCTAATGTTATTTCCTCTAATGCTAAGAGTATCAGCAGTAATAGGTTCGTTATTTTTAATTGTGACTTTACATGCCTTTAAATGAGTGTTCATTGACATATCAACACCTATTAAAATTTAAATATATTACATGCATATATACCAGTAATAGTTCCATGGATTTGCGTTCCATTTTTTAGTTCAATAGTCACAGTCTCGTGACTCATTTTCATAAGAAATCTAAATTAATATCTAATAAGTTATTATCATTTTAAATTCTACCGCACTAATTTCATGCTTTATAATTTCCAAATTTTGTGAGAGAGTGGCTTTTAATAGAAATTTTAATATCGCAAATTACTAATAATAAAGGTCTAGTTCAGTCCTTTAGAGCCAGGATGTCAGGGAGGAGGGGATTAAAATATTCTCAACACTTCTATTAATATTTTTATAAAAATAAAAATTTAATTCTAAAATATACAACACTTTATTTAGATATCATTATAATTATAAAACACTATTTTTACCCTTAGAAAGTATCAATTGGAAGATAACCCCTGACAAAATTATCATACAATATTAAATGTTTTTCACATAAGCTAATAGTCTTTTAATTGTTTATGATATATTGATATATATTAAAATGTCGCTAAATCGGGCAATTGCTCTAATTTCGACTTACAAAATGATAGGACTTTAATATACTCTATGAGCGGCAGGACTTTCAGGTTCAAATAATGCAAAGCTTCATAAAGTAAATTTTGTCTTTAGTTTTTATGCTCTTTAAATTACTTGATTGTGACTTTGGCTCAGCCATAAAATTCTTGTAATAAACAGACAAAAAATTATAAGGGAAACCAGATCTGAAAGTTACCAGAACTTTATTTCTCGATTATAAATCTTTTATTTGGTTGTAATACAAAGCAAAATATGTTTAATGTATAGTAAACCTCCACCGATTTATTTAAATTATTTTTACAAAAGCTTTGCCTTCTAGCAAGACGGTTTTTTGTATAAAAATGATACATTTTGCTTTTAGCCTCCAATGTTTCATCTGCAATTGTTTGTATATTAATGTAAGCAAGAAATTTAATGTACATATAGGAGAATTAGTACATTCAGATTTTTGAAAAGAACTTAGGTCACACCCTCTGTGACACGATCATAATAATACGACCTTTGAATTTTTAAAGAGTTGGATGTCTTGAAATTGAGTATGATTGTCGTTAAAATTTGCTCTAACTTAATAAAACCATATTAATCCTTTTTAAATGTGACGTATAGAAACTTTGCGAAACAGCCTTAATTTAATGGTAATGACTATAATATTTTCGCAAAAAAATAAAAAAATTTACGATTTAAAACTCCGGCAAATTTAAATATATATATATATTAAGGAAAAAACTACTTTAGACTTATAGCATAGAATAGCTTGCCATGGTGGATAATTTATTACAAATAATATAATAACAATAATAGTGGATTAAGGTGCTGAGCGACCTCATATCATGGTGGAGGCCTGGCATTACAATATAATGGGTTTAGGTTGGGCAAATTATAGCAAAATTCATGAGTGGGTCTGGAGCCTGCAGTTTGCCAAAAGGATAGAGAGTCGGCCAGATTGTTATCAAAATTTTATAAACCGACACGTACCAATGTAGCCTGTAGGTGACACAATTTGGAAGTGTTTTTAAAATCTATGAAGATAAAAATATTTTTTGTAATTAAATTTGAAAGATTGGATTTGAATAAATTAGCTAATTTCATTCCTTCCTCTTTATTGGTTCTTGAATTATATTCGTTTGAAAAAAAATTTAAATTCCGACTTATATTACTTTATTCTTGTGGCATAAGGCCAAATTTTGGTATATTGAATTACTCTGAACTCTTTCCCCCCCCCCTCGTGCTTACTTTAAATTTTATTACTCTTGGCACTTAGAAATTTCACTTTCAAAATTTAAATATAGTTTTATGGCTTTATACCCACGCAGAATCACGGTGATTGCAATTTTTGTTCCTCTTAGCATGATTGTTCTAATCCCCTCATTATTATTGTATTGTTTACCACCGCGCTGTGCGCTATTATTATTATTTATCGCGTCCATGATTATTATTGTTTTTAACCACCGCGCTGTGCGCTATTATTATCATTTATCTCGCCCATCATTATTATGGTTTTCAACCACCGCGTTGTGCGCTATTATTATTATTTACACCTTTCATCATTATTATTCCTACTATTTAAAAACGAATTGTTAGTAAAGAGTCAATTATATTAAAGTCATATACCTTATTTTATTGTGTTACTGTTAATAAAGGAAATAGTGTTAATAAATCCTAGTGTTGGAGTATTAATAAATTCCGTCCTCCCTTTTTGAGGGAGGACTATGTCAGGAAAAGATTTAATACTTATCAAATAATATAAGGGATCTCAGGGATATAATAATTCTATATTTATGTATACTCCGTTTTTGCAATTTACATATTTTAAAATCTGTACAATTTTTCTAACATTTTAATAGTAATTTTAAATCTACTTGAGTACCTTAAAGCCTTTAAAATTTGCCTTAAAGTTGAGTCACCTTTAGTTTACACTGAGAGCTCACGCTGCCCTAACAATTTTACTGATTTAATTTTAAAACTAAATCTTTCAATAGTTTTTTCTATTTTCCTTTCCAAAATTTCATATTATATATGGGGTGGGGGATAGTCACAAATAGCATTAATTCAGTGAAGCTATACTATAGTCATGGTCAACATATGTATCTCTTAATATGGGGCATACATTAAATTAATAGATAAATCTCTATTTCCTATCATCTCAAATTTATATAAGATCGAAAAGAGCGGGTTCCAATGATAATTTTAATGCGACCCAAGATAGAGATTTGCATTTATATAATTCGTTTTGATTTTGTGATATTTTCATACAACTTGCCCTATAATTATACACAATGGGTCTGGGACCACTCTCTAAGCTCGCACTAATCTTCCAAGGTGTGGGTTTTTGGATATTTGAAATATAAAATTAACAACAATTTTAAAATTGCAACTGATCTCATGTTTCATGGATGATTGCATGATCATTATATTATACACAGACACTACACTGCAAAGCATTTCAAGAAGGGCAAGTTTTTAATATTTGTTTTAAGATATGGTATGCAGCCACCAAATGGCTATCTTGTTGACTGCCTTTAAACTTTGTTCCTAAAATTTTATTTTGATTATTTTTACAATCGCTTAATTAGTAAATTGTCCTTTAGAAGTAAAATTCAGAGCTACTGGTAAAGTGCGTTTAAACTTAAATGCCTCTTATTAATCAATATAAAATCCATGAAAAAGGAATTAAGATTTATCCCGAAAAGGAATATTTCCAACGTCCCGGCACTAAGTTGGCGCGATAATCGTAACGAGGTTTTAAATTTTCATGGTTAACGACTATTACTTTTAGTAGAATCACTCTACTTAAAAACCCAGGAAAATATTCTTGGTTCATTGCCCAAAGGTTTATAGTAAGTTTATAGGCGGCGTAGATCTCTTTGATTGAATGTTGATGCCACAAGATATTATTCGGGGCAGAAAATGGTGCTTCCCAGTAATTGGATTGGATGCCTCATATCAAAATGTCTTGCAGCTCTATTGTCTTAACAAAGAAAACATTAACTCTGCAGTTTTAAAAGAGAAAATGTTCTAAATAAAAATACGTTCAACTTCGAATACAATCTTAGATCTTTTAAGGTCAGAGACGCGATAGACAGTCATCAACTAAAAAGAGTAAACAACCACGCTGCGTTGCTTGAAGCTAAGCAACCCCAATTTTATGCTCATACTTTAATGTCATACCTCACATTAATCAAGAGAAGAGTCTGGCCCGTGGGCTGGGTGTGCAGGTTCGAATTAAAACGGTATTAGTGCTAACATTTTTAAAACTAATAATTTCGGGTCTGTTTGTTCGGGCAGCTCTTATAATTTAGGCATTGTCAAGCGGACACATAGAAGGGTTCGGGCGGGCAGAGCAATTATAAAATCGGACCGGGCGGGCAGAGCAATTATAAAATTGGACCGGGCGGGGATCGGGCAGAAAAATTTTAAAATGTGTCTATTTTATTATCTGCCAGTGTAACTTGGAGGTGACACCTCTTTATTTCCGAAAATAAGCAATTTTTTTGAAGTTTTTAAATTGTTTAATTTTCTAGTGCATATTAAGATGTCCCCAAAAACTTCATATATATTGGTTAGTCGAACCGTTTGTGTTAGTCGGATTAATCTTGCTTTAGAGTCGCACTAGAACTATAAGGAGTATTGCATGACCATGGTGATACCATTTTTTACATTTAAACATTTTACTAAATTTTGCTTATTTATATGGGAAACGGAATCACTGAAAAACATAATTTTTATAGGTCTAAATATTTATGTGATCCATTAACCCTTTCTTGGCTTTAATGTTTTGAAAAATGGTTAGGCTTATCTTATTCCAACGTCAATATTTAAACAACTTATAATTGAAATTGCCGTCCGATATATAAGTCTCTTCTTAAGTTCTGAAGCAATGTTTTAGTTTTGAGTTTATTACAATATACAGTTCGATACGTACGCCTGAATAAGAGACAAGTGAAAACGTAATGCGGTCAAAAACTCACGTCTGACGACCGTGCTTAGAGGTCAACACTCGGGTTGGAGGAGGTTATCTTGAAGGGTATGGTGTCGTGGTTGTCTCCTACGCAGTATACCATACGCGTCTCCCCCCCCACCTCTCTCTCCTCGCTTTATTATACGCGTACTAATGCCAGCTGCGCTGGCTGGTCATGCGTGAATGAACCAGTTCATCGCACGGGAGAAACAATAGTTTCTTTATTCGCGTATTGTAACTCTGCGCGAGAGATATCCTCATGCCCATTATTATTATTATGTTTGCGCTTATCATCATTATTCCTTTTCGCTTACCGTCGCGCGCTTATGAATTAATACGATCGGATAAATACATGGAAATATGTAGTTTTCTAAATTGGAATAAATAAATATTCAGATTAAATTAAATGAAAGTAGGAAGTAAATGATTGAGTATTAACGTAACTTAATCTTTAATATTTAACTGAAAATATATAAAAAATAAACAAAATTAGTTACGTTAATATTTTATCATTTATTGTTTCTTACCTTTAATTTATTAATACCAAAGAATAACGACATATTTCCGTGTATTTATCCGATCGTATTAATTCAAAAGCGCGCGACGGTAAGCGAAAAGAAATAATGATGATAAGCGCAAAAAATAATAATGAATAATGCGCTTAAGAATATCTCTCGCGCAGAGTTAAAAAAAACGCGAACAAAGAAATATTAATTATCCAGTACGATGAACTTGTTCATCCACGCATGACCTGCCAGCGCAGCTGGCATTAGTACGCGTATAATAAAGCGAGGAGAGAGAGAGGGGGGAGACGCGTATGGTAAATTGCGTAGGAGACAACCACGACAGTTCTGAAGCGGTGTTTTAGTTTTGAGTTTATAACAATATAATTTTTTTAATTTATATTTAAAGATTAATCATTAATAGCCCGTCATCTCGACATAAAAATTTTATAATGATGGATTTTGTTGCCCTTTGAAAATTTTATGTCTACTTCAATACACTTAAACGGCAAACATCCATCAATACGACTCTGCGACATTTATCATTACGGCCCAACTATTTATAAAAATTAATTTGGCCATATGCTATATATAGTCAAACAGTTGAGAAATTAAAAATTCTTTTAATAGAAATAAAAGGTTGCCACCTACAGATTAAACTGGGAGACATAAAATACCCATATTTGAATTTTTTATTAAATGACAGTGATATGTAAAAAAAGATCAGATTGTAATGAAATTATTATGACCAATATTGAATCTGAAGTCTGACATTACACCAAGAGTCAAAAATTCTGGCTACTTTACCCCCTCACCGCCTAAAATTTTAACTAAAGTTTAACGTTCGTTTGGTAGGTTGGTCATACTTTTTAACATAATTTGGATAATTTCTTTCTAAACTGTATAGTGCAGTATGTCCTTTATTAAGGCAATAGAGTTGCCAGGCATTTTAACAAGCGCCATGCAATCTATGTGCCGCGAGAGTTCATCATAATTTTATTAAACATAGACACCATATATTAACATATAACAGAAATTTTTTGAGGATTTTAAAGAGGCGAGATTATAGGCTTGACACCACGGAAGATTTGAAAGCATCGACATGATGTTCTTAATGTGTCAATTTATTACCATGATATTTTAAGTTGCTATTTCTCTGTAAAATCTCTCTTTTTTCTTTTCATGAATTTTATATGAATGAATGGGCATTAGAAAATTTGAGCGCTGTACTAATAGTTCCAATATTTGTTTGTGAAAGACAATTTAATAAGTTGGTGTTAATAAATAAGTTATACAATTTTAGATTATAAGGGACAGAATCCAAAGGTAATTTATCAAGTCGAGTATTACAGCAGCTCATCTTATAACAAAAACTTAGCTCCCTGACATGTTTGCAAGATAAGGAGATAGCAAGTTTTAACCGTCGCTTAATACATCTTGAAGCCGACCTTAAATGGTTTGGCTTATATAAATTGCTTAGCCTTGTGGTGCCCAAAGGGATTCGGGTTTCATTCAATCATAAATAGAAAGTGCATATCTAGTATGTTTTTAAAACTTTGAAAATTTTGTCAGTCCGTTAAATTCTACGTTATCTGCTAAAAGTAGGTTTTTAACAGTTTCTTGAAATTATTGATACCTTTGAGTCTCACTGTATTTCATAAAATTATGGGTCATTATTATAAATTATAAAGTCAGAATAAACCATAAAATTGTTAGCCACTACCTGAACCGCCTGGTTTAAATATTATTTGATACATAAATTTAATGTGTCCTCCATTTTTTATTTTAAAGCCAAAGTAAATCGAAAATTAGTTTCTTTAAAGACTTATTACTATACTCATTTAAATTATCTAGCTCCACCCCTTATATTCCAGAGAGTTTTGCCTTAAAAAATTAATTATTAAAATTCACTTTACTCACTTCATTTTTCGTCGATAATTAACCCATATTGGCATAGCAATTAGAATTATGGGCTTATAATTGTAGCACCAAAAGAGTTACGACTGGCAAACAGGATCTTTCTAGTTTAACTATTGGTGACGTTCTACTTTAAGGCAAAATTTAAAGGCTAAAAAATATTATTAGATAATAGTAGAAATTTGTATTAATGAAATTTGAATAAAATTATGGTTAAGTACCTATTACTAATAAAAGAGGGGATAACAAAATTGTGATTTTAAGCTTTTTAAACCATAACAATTTACAAGCAAATAAACTGGAGATAATATTATATCAGCTAATTTGTCTAAATATAGCTTAAAAATATATTTGAAGATTACACATTTTTTATTAATCCATAAGAAAAATGTTCCCAAAGTTGCGTCATTTATAGATTACACTAAACCTTGAAAGGCCATGATGGGCACTGTTGTTTGTATTTTCGGACATTTGGACGATTATCATTATTTTATCTATTAAAAATATTGGCTTAAATAACCATATTAATTTTTTTTTTCAAAGTATTAGTGATCATTTGACTATCTTTATAAGTTATGAATAAGATATAAACTCTAATGTAATGTGATTATTCCACAATAATTGTTGCACCAATATTATGTTATTAACAATCAGGCTTGCATTGCAACTATATTTTTTGTAGATATGATTAAAATAGTGATTATAACAATGCCATTAATCCTTTTTTCATATGATTCCAATTCCTTAGATAACTATACCCATTTGACAAGCTTGGTTAAAAACGCTTTTAAAGATAAAACTGATGATATATTCAGACCTAGTTTGTTTAATTTTTCACAATCCAACAACAAATCTAAGATTTATAAACCTTTGTTTCCTCAATTAAATAGCAAACAAGATATGAAGAATTTTAGAGATCAAATAATTCAGAAAATTAGTTTATACCCTTTGAATGGACGTTTTAAGTAAGTTTATTTTTAATATGTCTATCATCTCTTGTCTCTGTGGTTTAAAGAGAAGACCCTAATGCTGGACAAGACTCTTTAGAGGGTTCGTGGAAGTATAATAAATTATTTAAAGTATTGGAAAGAAACTACGAGGATGATGCATTTATTGCAGAGGAAATAGGTGATGAAGTCAATTCCGACGAATATGCATCTTATGATGGTGGGTCTAATACGGTAGCATAATCAAAATCCAAACTAATTTCCTTATGTTTATACTTGTAAGATAGAAGATAATGGCTTTGATATGAGATTACTAGATCAAGAACACAAGCCAGAGGAAGCCTTACCAGCCGTGGATTTATCATATATGAAAACAAGTATAGTATATTTCTTTAAATTAATTAATTTCATCAAACTTTTAGCAACTAAACCAAAAAAATATGTTCCTTGCGAGGGAGAAATTTATAAGTCAACTTCTAAGGAAGATGACCTGACAACAGAGGAAATTGACGAAATTCTGAATAGCACAGATTTTTTAATAGATAAAGTTAATCTAGCTTCAGAAGTTACTATACCCTTTGAGATGGCAAACACGGAGGAATTTGTCCCGCCTGACTCGGATGAAACAATTAATGACGAAATAGCCAAGGAACAACTTAAAACTACATCGAGTTTTTCTGAACAAACTACAACAGAAGGTGTTAAGGATAACACCGAGGCAAATGGTGAAAATGTAGATCCATATGCGGAAAATATTAACGCAGCAGGAAATTCATTAAGTTCGCATGTTCCTATTTGGAACATTGGCTTTATCTTAATAACGTTCAAATATATGATATTTTCATAGTAAATATTGATTAGACATGGTTAAAAAAATAATGGATGGATTTAATAAAAAAATGTGTATTAATTTTGAGTTTTTATTAGTTCCTAGTTAGCAGGTAATAGAAACTTTAGACAATTAAAAAGATCGTCAATAACACAGTATCGACTTTGTAATACCATCCCTCAACTATACCAATAATGAGAATTTCGCGCTCAATAATAATATGTTTTAGGTTTTTTCAAAAAAATCTCTAGTTTTTTTGAGGTTGAAGGTGTAAAAATGCCCATTTACCTTTTTTAATTTATACTTAAAGGTTCAAAGTTTAGCCTCTATTTAAATTTATTCGCGTTTATGTGAACCTTTCCCCTTATCAAAATTTGTCCCGCTATATCTGGTAAATGAAGTACATTAGAGTACATACAAGGTATGCGATGTTTATTATTCTTTCCCTTCACTTGCTCTCCTCCATTCTCGCCCCTTTCTTGTGTGGTTGGCTAGATATGGGGGCGGTAGTAGAAGAGAAGAAGAAAGGGAGAGAGTGATGTGCTAGTAAACATCGCGTATGTAGTATGTACTCTGATGTACTCCGTTTTCCAGATGTGGGACGAATCTTAGTAAGGGGTTCACGTAAATGCGAATCAATTTAAAAATAGAGGTTATACATAATTTAATATACAGGAATATATTAATACTTTTCAATAAAAATTTAAAATGGCGTGGGAATTTAGTCTCAAAAAAGGTTTAAACCGGCATTTTTTACACATTTAACCTCGATAATCTAAAAAACTTGGGGTGTTGGAAATAACTAAAAACATATTATTATTGGGAGCAAGAAAATGTAAGCCAGATTGCGGGGCGTTTTATTGTAGACATGTGTAATTATTATTAATAACAACATAATTAATTTGTAAAGTTTTTAAATTTATAATATTAAACGAGTAGCCGTTGCAAACAGCGACTAATTTGTTAAAGACCATAAGATTTCAAGATAAATACTTTCATAGGACTGATCTTTATAGTTTGAATTAACGCTTAAAATTAATATTACTTTTTCTATATTCTTGTTTCTTCCCAGTATATGAATTGCTTTATTAATTCTCGAGAGTATTCCTGAAAATCCCGAACGCGAGAGCATTCGTGGGGTATATCTTTACCCCAATTTTTAACTTCTTATAACTTTCAAAGTATTTTTTAAAAACCTTTCAAATTTTAAACATGTGTTTATAAAGATCTTAAAATTGATGGTAAAAATTTTGATATGAATCTAATCGATATTACAAAACTTATTAACAAGTTTCTGGACCCCCATTTTTATTTTGGTTATTTAGACCTTCCCCTCATTTTACCTCATGACATCATATACCTTAAAATAAATAAAAAAGCGTGATTTTTTATTATAAGAATGCTCAAAATGTATTAAAAAAGCAAATTGTAAAAGATATCATCATACAAAAAATAATACATACATTTTTTCATATAAAAAAACTTAAGTAAGAGCATTCGTGGAGTAAACAGAACCCCACGAGCCAAAAAAGCTTCTATATTTTAAATATTATTGAGCCAAAACCTATGAAATTTTCACCTAACCTAGTTTGATAAAATATTAAGCTACTGACCAAATTCATTAGACTTAAATTGCGTTTTATATTTTAATTTATAATTTGCGTGGGGTTTAAAAATACCCCACGATGAATACTCTCGCGGGTTAAATGAAAAACAATGTTAATATCATAACCGGGAGATACAAGTTTTAATTAAAGCTGAAGCACCCAGTCTGGCAATAAGGTTTTAATATTTTATTCACAACCTTAAAATAGTCAAAAACGAGAAGAGTCAAACCTTTTCAAGCAAAAGTAGGTGATGGAAGTGTGCATAGGATATTTCAAAAAAATTATCAGCATTGCAAATGATAAAGATTCCCTTCCCCATATTGAAGGTCAAATACTCTCAAGAGGATGAAGTTAGGGTACAAATGAACAAGAGGCAAAAAGAAAAAGCTAATGGCCCAGATAAAATACCTAACTATGGAAGTATGCTCGGATGTCATATAGAAAGAGTCACTAAAGTTATTGATAGAGGCGCGAAATTCTATCAGTGGAGAGGCACGATTGTACCCATGAGCGTAGCCAGAGGGGGGGGGGAGCAAGGAAGGGGCGTCTGCCCCCCTCTAAATTTAAAAATTTGTTGAAATTTATTTAAATTATGACTAAATCTTCAAAAAATGATCATTTTGCCCCTCCCTAAATTATTATTGCCCCCCTCGAATTCCGATGCTGGCCCCGCCCATGATTATACCCTTATTTAAAGGCAAATTAGACCCGCAGAACTGTGACAAATAGTATCAAACTAACTTTTTATTCTTTAAAACTTATGTAAAGATTAAACAGCTGAAAAACGAAGTGGAATATATAGGCTATTTGGATTTGTGGCCAGCAAATCCACTATGGACCCGATCTTCCCACTATGATAAATGATGAAACCTACATATGGTCTTTATCGAATTGAAGAAAACTTATGACACGATCCCTCGTGATTTGATATGGTGGTGCTTGCGAAAACAAAATATCCCTGAAGCTTATATACAAGTGGCGTAAATGCGGCGGGGGGGGGGGGGAGGACGGGAAATCCCCCAGGATTTTTTATGAAAAAAAAATATTTTAGATCAAAAGCTTATATTTTATAGTTGTGCAACTTAACTGACCAAGTAAGACACTTATTAATTTCTATGCAATTTATTGGAATTAGCTCCCACTCCAGATGAAGTTCTTGAGATATTATCGCTGGGAAGAAGAAAATATAAGATGATTTTATAATGACTTTCTTTTTTTTAGTTTAATGTTGAAATAAAAATGCTATAAAAAAGGGAATCTATTTTTTGACATAGTATTTCTTATATAAAAGCTAATAGGTAAAGAAGAGTTGTGATGTTGGGCAAAGATTACAATATTTTATAATCTGATAGGGCGTCCAAGGAATTCTTTTGACGAAATCCTTCTATAATTTATTTTCATATTTGTTCCTGGCAAAACAATCAAAGACGGAGGAAATATTATTTGGAAATTTGCCAAAACTTGTTTCTTGTCCAAAAACCGTTCATTTTCTTTGCATATCGAGGTTTTTTAAGTTCAAAATCATAAAACTAAGCCTTAGATTCGACTACTATTAATAAAGTTTTTGCTAACTGTCTGACTTGCTGAAGATCTAGGTCCTATTTTTGCAATTGCTGGTATAATATATTCAGATAGTCGTAGAGAAGTGAGTAAAGTTGCAGCTTCTGTTACAACATCGTGATCATACCAGCTTGCTTCAATTTCTCCTTATTTGATTTCTCTTCCATTTCTGACAACATTTCAATTAAAACTTCATGACGTTTGAATAGATTAAATGGATTGACACTTTTATTAGCGATTCATGGGGAATTATCTCCTACTCTAGATGACGCTGGGAAAAAGAAAATATGAAAATATTTTATAATGACTTACTTTATGTTTTATACCAGTTTACAATTTTGATGTTGAAATAATAATGTTAAAATTTTTTTTGGAAATTTCCCCCCTCCCCCCTGAGAAAATCCTGGCTACGTGCCTGTTGTATACGGCTTATAAAAAATATCTATGAAGCCTCATATTCGTGAAATGGGACGACATTTGGAGACTCTATACCTTTTCGGGTTGATATTTGACTACATCAAGGATCTGCTCACGTCAATTTTTATTCAACATAATTATGGACACCAAAACGTTAGACATTCAAATGCCATCTCCTTTGTGTTTGCTATATGCCGATGATATAGTATTAGGTGAGGGACAAAGAAGAAAGTATCCGAGGAAGCCGAAAAGTGGTTAAACAGCTTAGATGGGTATGGTCTAAACGTCAACGATCAAAAAACGATATACATGTATATAAACGTTACAGGCATCTTATAGCTAGATGACTAAAGTACCCAAAAGTAGACAGGTTTGATATAAATCGAAAAGTACTAAACATGGATGTACCGGTACGTGTCATGTGTAAAGGGCAGATGGATAAAGTTTTGAAAATTAAGAAGATTTATCAAGACATGGCTTTCATCCGATCAAGATGGAAGAAACTCAACAAAACTTACGACTGTGGGACCAAATACTTGATAAAGAAAAAGGAGAAGAAGAGATAATTCAATTTTTAGCACATCTAAAGCATGATTTAAAGGTGTATCTTCCTTGGCTCAGTAACCGCTGCTGAATCCGGGTCCATCACAAAGACGTTCTCGTCAACGCAGTATCCAGCTCAAAAGTTTCATTCAATTGCCCTTGAAGAATGGCATCTCGCAGACTCGCTTTCATCTTGTGTCGTCATCGCCCAGTAGCTTTAACTGAACATTTATATCCCGCACTCTCTAAATAAAGAGGTCTAACAGCTATCTACACCTCGAGTTCCTTAAAAATTGCAGCGGCTATTTAAAGTTTCTCGACGAATAGGTGAACTTTCCCCCCAATAATGTACGTTACCGAATTCGTACATTTGGGCTAAGCTTAAGGTAGCCTTTTCCTAATCATCTTTCAATACCCACTTCGCTCGTACGGTAAAAATGATATTTTTATCAGCTTCTTGAAAAACTCTCATGGCAGACTGCTCAAGAAGAGCTCCCTTTTTTATCTTCTCAATTGGGAATCGTGGATTTTAATTAAATTTCAAAATGGTTTAAGAGCACCTCAATTTATTTTCCCCTTGGATTTTTTCATGGGGTCGCAATTGGGATATTCTCTTTAAATAGACCCCTATATGATGTTATTGATTGTTAAAAATACGATGGTTTATATGGATTTCTTATGTAAGAAAGCGCCTCTACGCACACATTAATTTAGATTCTACATTATTAAGACATGTATGACAAAAATGACATTAAGTCCAAACTTGTTTCCACAAATCTATTATTATATTAAAATTTGTAGACTAGTTATACTAAATGATGGCAAAAAAACGTTTAAGTCGCTTCTTGTAAACACAAAGTTTAGTTATAGACTTATAGAATTTAATTTAACAAGGTTTTGAACACTTTTAATTATTGTGATGCTATAAACAAAAATACAATATCCTTGATCATTAGAGTTAACGAACTGTAAAAAATGAATTTAAGTGAATTTATGTAATCAAGAATTTTCAATCCGTTTATATAAATGTCATTGTATAAAATTGGTGGTTTGATAGCGTAGGTAGAGGGAAATGGAACGCGATATTTCTGGCGACTAATCCATCCTATCTCACAACCACAAGCACATACATCCACACAACTATATATATAATTCACTATATCTAACTACCCATTTATTACACAATACTATTATTTGTAAGCACAGTTATTGTATAAAATACCTGTGATCCCCCCTGTTTCTCTTTTTTCGCCTTTTATTATTTAGCTATTTATTTTCGCACCTTTTTCCTAACTCCATGTGCACCTATTATATTGTTATAAAAACATCCATCCCTACAATCGCTATTGTTAATTTCTCGCTATAACCAGTTTTGTAATTCCTATTGTTTTTTTTATATCTATATCTCCGTATTTACTCACTTTGCTTCATTTTTAATTTTCGAGACTTCATCTTCTCCCTTTTTTATTTTTATTATTTTTTCCCCTGATGATGGGCTTTTATAGCCAGAAATATTGCGTTCCATTTCCCTCTACCTACGCTATCAATCCAAATCCACCGATTTTATACAATGACATTTAAGTGAATTTGCATGAATACAATTAATTCACGATCACGATTTTATAAAAGATCGCTTAATAATCAATTTTAACCCTGGTACATCTAAGCCATATATACTATCATGTTAGATACTAAAATATGTTAATCATTAGAATTTTGTTTAAGAAACCATCATGAGATACTAATACTAACTCTAGGCTATCTTATACAAAAATTTAAATTTTCACATTATTAGACAACTATGAATTAAATCTGATGTCACTTGCAATATTGGGAAACATAATGATAGGCTCTTCAGCGGCAGGAAGTGGTTTCCCTTGACAAAATTTTTTAAAAATTTTTTCCGAGTTTTACATAAATTTTTGATAATAATAGGATCTATATAAATAATTTATTACCATAATTAATTTGAGATTTAATTTTGGAAAAAAATCTACTAATTTTAAGACCAATTATACAAAAAATTTCCTGAATGCGTGTTTAAAATGAAAAGATTTGCCCTAAAAACATACCCCAATTTCTAAAATAAAGGAGAAGAATACTAATGCAAGCCAAATTTAGTAATTAAGTTGATATTTTTAATTTTCTAAGTGTTTTAACATGTTTTTTTTTATTGGTAGAAGTTTATTTTCAAATAATTATGTATATTATATGCTAAAACATATTAAATTAATAAGCTGGCATCAAGCCATCCATGGATTGGTTTTGTAATGGTGATAGAAAAATTCTTTGGGATCGTGTGTGATTTTATTATTTGGAAATTGAAATTTAATAACCTCCATCGTTTAGTAAAATAGTTTTTAAAGTTTACTTTTAAATGATCGTGGTATAACCAACTTACTTGAAGCAAATATAAGTAAAGTTATAATTATATTATAACATTTTATCTTGCGGATGGCTATTAATGAGCCGGGCGTGGATAGGCTTTTTATTAGACGAGCTTTACGGTTAACAAAAAGGCTCGGGCTCAGGATGGTGTGTTGTTTACGTTTAATGTTTAAAAAATTTATATTTTTTACAATTTCTTCAATCAATATAAAATGATCACAATAATTTATTCATGGAACTTGAGACTTTTAAATAAGTAGATCCATAAATTTTAAATTTTTAATAAGATTAAAAACTTGATAATTTCTGTTAATTGATATTCATCTAGCATAAAGTTTTCAATTTTATTTGACATAAATGATTTTATGCAGCTACAAGTGAGGGTGGCTGGTTGGAAAAAATAAAAATCTGAGTAAATCTGATAATTTCATAAAGTGATTTTCTTAACATTTTCAACATGTAATAAATGTTGTTTTGATATTGACAAATTTTGCATCTAAAAAGCAACAAAATAAAAGATCCTGGCTGGTTCCATACGTTGAAAAAAATTAGCAGGGGGGTGGGGCTTGACCATATTTTTAATATTAGCGGACCCGGCCGCTCGGGTTTTAAAATTATTCTAACCGTGAGCCAATTAAGCCTAAAAGACTCGTGCGTATCTTTAGTTCAAAAAATGGCCTTGGTTGGCATATAGAAATATTAAAGAGCTCATTGCAAATTTGGAATAAAGACCACAGACAGATTTGGCTCACAATGTATATATGATTTAAATATTAATGCTTTTTTTGGGTACCTACATAATACTGAACATGGGCGTACACAGGTTTTGAATTAGGGGGGAAGGGGGGGGGAGGCAAAACGTTTAAAAGTTCATTTAGAGGGGGTCAAAACATAATTATTTTTAATTTTTCAATGTTTTTGCATTGAAATTTTTTTTCGTAAATTAGGAGGAGGGGGGGAAGGCAGCCGCTTCCCCCCCCCCTTCTGCGTACGCCCATGATACTGAAGATATTATTTATGCAATTAAAAACCCATCATGCATATTAAATGCATGTAATTTACATAAATTGCATAGCAATTAAAATTAATTTTTGTTTTATCGACATTTTTTGACACAAAGTTAAATCCCTCCCTTCTTAGGCAATCCTGCCTAGGTTTCTGATGTATTTAATCTTAACAAATCTTTGTTGAATAGTACTTTTTGTAAAAAAAAAATTGAAAACCATCTATACCAGGGTTTCTTTCAGGGGGGAGCCCGGAGGGGTAATACCCCCCCGGGCAATTTCAAATACCCCCCCGGAGAGTTTTGATTGAAGAAAGCATGAACTCAAGTTCCATCATGAAGTTATAAATTATATTAATAGGCTAAAATTGAAATTGAATAATTATTTTAATTTGTCAATCAAAAAAATATAAAATTGGCGAAATTAAATTTTTTTTACAAATCAGGTGGAAATCATTCATAGACATCATTTTTTAACATCTGTGAACCCTAATTTACAATCTAAAGTTACAAATTATCTTTAATTAAAAATGATCAATAGGTAAATAAACATAAAATGCTTTTATAATTAATAAATCACTATCTTACTTATAAACTTAAAAAGAATTATTATTAATAATAGATTCTATTGTTTGTTTTTTATTGATATAATATGCTTATTTTGAATTGCAGATATCTTGTAAATATAAAAGTCATCTTTTCCACTAGTTTAGTAAAAAGGAAAAGCTTAATAAAAAAGGTGGTAAATATGATTTAATTTGGAATAATTTTAATTATGTATGGGTATTTGTGTTTATATAAAATAAGACATGAATATGTTTGTTTGTAATAGGTAAAGATGGGACTGAATTAAAAAAAACTCTTGTTTTATCCCTTACTATGGGAAATTATGGTAATTATTTTTAAGCATTAGATATTTTAAATATATATAAGTTAAAGGCAGATATTATTCTGCTTCCAGCAGTGAAATTCACATGAACTCTGAAAGAGGCAAGAAAGATTTTGGTTTTGATATAGAAGTATTATATATATTTCATGTTTTATGTCAAGATGAAAATTGTAATTCTGCTGGAGTGGGGAAAACTGCCTTTTCTTTTTCTTATGATAAAAATGCTGGTAATTAAAATTATGCAACTTGTTTTTATTTTATTAATATAAATTGATAAAGATGTGTGTATTGGCAGCTCTACTAATTGCTCAGTCTCTGAAAGTGAAAAACATGGGCAAAATTAAAAACTTAAACCATCATATAAATGTATGATTTCATGGACATCTAAATACAAATGGCTAATTTTTGATGAAGCCTTAGGTGGGGCTTTAGGCTCTGTCTGTTCTCTTTACAACAAAAAGGATTTATTTATTCAACAAAAAACAAAGGGTGTGTTCATTAATGTCCCGTTTACAAATTACAGAAAAGCGACAGGAGAAAGAGGAAAGCTTTTAAAACATGAGTAAATATTATACAAAATGGTTTAACAACTAAAAAAATTTTTACCCCCCCGGAAGTTGAAAATACCCCCCCCCCCGGAGCATTTTTTCTGAAAGAAACCCTGATCTATACACTGAGGCTTTATATTATAAGACTTGAAACTCAATAATTTTATATGCAAACTTTTGTTTATTTAAATTTGTTTGAGACTTCTGCTATGTGCATAGCGTTATAATATAAAGTTAAGTAATATAATATTTGATGTTAAAGCCTTCACACATTTTACACGATAAATTTAAAAGGTTAAATCTAGTCACTTGACTTCATATATGGCATTTTACTAGTTTAATTAGTTTTTTTTTGTGGTAAAATGCAAAGAAGTTTTGGGGAAGGTGCCAAAAATATCTTCGTAAGTTGAGGAAGGGATTTTTCATATAAAGTTTAAGCCTTGCTAATTGATATTGAAAAATAGTCTATATCTGCCTTTTATACAATAAAATACTTTTTCAAATTTATTTCAATTTATAATAGCAGATTCAAACACTGCACAATATAAGAATAGTAATAGCAGGGTACACACAGACATCAGGACATCTAAAGCCGTTCGTTTGTAGAATTTGAGTAAAATTATCATGTTTTACTTGAGTTTTAGGGTTAAAATCCAAAATTCATCGAATGCCAGATGCTCTCATGACCAAATAAACAAATAATTAAACTTTAAAATTAAAAAGAAGTTTTGTTATGTTATATTAGTATAGGACATGGCATTGCTCAATTTATAAATTTGTTTATTATTGTAGATTATTACTATAGTTGTCTTTGATATTATTTCACAAAATATTAATTGCTATGCAATTTATGGGCTCGTTTTTTGTTGTCCGTCCGTCCGTCCGTCCGCCCGTCCGTTACCCTCCTATCTATTTGCATTGGGTATATTAGGTTATCGATTTTTTAAATTAATGCATGAGAAAGAGGTGCCCCACCCCTCATCTCTATCTCCCTCGCTGTGTTATTTTTTAAATTAATGCATAAGAGGTGCCCCACCCCTCATCTCTATCTCCCTCGGTGTGTTATATATAAGATTTGTTAAATTATCTATTATATAATAAACATAGATAAAAGTTGTTTACTTTTAATGCTATGCAATTTAACTAGTTATATAATAAACATAAATAAAAGTTGTTTACTTTTTAATTGCTATGCAATTTAACTAGTTTTGGGGTTAGAATCCCGGAGTTTTTTTGACTCTTATGATTGTTCTTGTTACTATCATTGATAATAAGAATTTTTGGCCGTCCGCTGGCTGCTGACCAATGAAAAAAATGACCATTGGCCAAAATGTGAATCGAAATTATTTTTTTCGTTTTTTTTGACTATTATGATTGTTCCTGTTTCTACCATTGCTATTATGACTTTTTGGCCGACCGCTGGCTGCTGACCAATGTTATATAATAAACATAAATAAAAGTTGTTTACTTTTAATTGCTATGCAATTTAACTAGTTGATTAGAATCCCAGAGTTTTTTTGACTCTTATGATTGTTCTTGTTACTATCATTGATAATAAGACTTTTTGGCCGTCCGTTGGCTGCTGACCAATGAAAAAAATGACCATTGGCCAAAATGTGAATCTGAGTTTATTTTTTCGTTTTTTTTTTGACTATTATGATTGTTCCTGTTACTACCATTGCTATTATGACTTTTTGGCCGTCCGCTGGCTCCTGACCGATGGAAAAAATGACCATTGGCCAAAATGTGAATCGAAATTATTTTTTTCGTTTTTTTTTGACTATTATGATTGTTCCTGTTCCTACCATTGCTATTATGACTTTTTGGCCGTCCGCTGGCTGCTGACCAATGGAATAAAATGACCATTGGCTAAAATGTGATTCGAAAACTTTTTTTTTGTTTTTTTTGACTATTATGAATTTATATCCACTTTTACCGTGTCCTGGCTGCTGACCAATGGAAAAAAATGACCATTGGCCAAAATGTGATTCGAAATTTTTTGTTTTTGTTTTTTTTACTCTTATGAATTTATATCCACTTTTACCGTGTGCTGGCTGCTGACCAATGGAAAAAATGACCATTGGCCAAAAGCAGCATCAAAATTTTTTTTTCCGTTTTTTTGGCTATCATTGACTTATAGAGTATCTGTTGGTACTGACCAATAGAGAAAAAGTGACCATTGGCCAAATTTTTGATTTTTTTAATTAAAAATTGTTCAAATTCAACAAAAAATTTCTCCCAACAATTCTGCAAATTCTTAACATTGTGTTGTTTTATAATATAATGTTTGTTAGACCCATAATCACTATAGGCCATAAAAACTAATGTAATACGCAACTAGATGCAAACACTAAATCTAACCCTAACCCTTGCCTATATTACATTTTGCCTATATTACATTTTGCCTATAATGGAAAATTTGTATAAATAATTAATTAATCATTAGGCATTTAATACCCCCCTATAGGCATTCTCGCCCCTTCCCACCTTTCTCGCCCATAAATTGCATAGCAAATATGATACATTTATACGAAGTACAGATGAGTCGTCCCCCCTTCCCTTCCCCTCTTCCCTTCCCTTCTCCCCCTTCCCACGAGGGCCGGCCCGAGTTTTTTAACTTTACTTCCGATAGTCTAAAATTTGGAAAAAAACACTCTACAACACATTGTACGTTTTATTTTTAATTAAAATTATCTTTCTTAGTTTTATTAAGTCCGAATTAATATTGTTTGCAGTTAAAACAACATCTATTTATAATATATTGTTGCGAGAATAGCTAATGGTGTTAAAGTTGCCTTTTTCGACTTTCAAATTAGTATTTCATAGTGAAGTCAAGATATATTTTTTAAAAATAGTTTATACCTTCTTATCATAGCAAGTGAGTATCACTTTGTATGTGGTTTAAATTTAAATAAAATGCTGATTGACACCAAAAAAGAGTTGGATCAAAAAAAAATATTATTTATAAAATTACACTTTTACCTAAGGAGGAGGATGGGTCATGATTTGCCAATCTAAAAGATGTTAGTAGCTGTGGAAAAACTTTTTCTTTTATCTCCAAATTAACCTGCTGTTTAAGGAGGGGGTAGGGGAGGGGGTGAAAACACTAGGTGCACGGTTGGAATACATAAAACAGTCTTCATTCATTCCACCAGTTAGAAAACGTATTTTAAACATTTTTCCCCCAAAATATAATTCGTAAAATATTTAATCTAATAAATCAATTTTTTTTCTCCTTAGCTCCCAATTTTTATCAAGTAAAAATTAATAAATTTCCTTGTTTTTCCCCCCACTATCTCTCACTCTCTCAAATATAGATATATATATATTGATTAAATTAATTTGACGTCAAATATTAAATGGTACCTCCCTTACCCCCGTTCAGCTTTATTTCAAAATAACACTTTTCCTCCACCACCATTAAGGTATTGTCAAATTAATCATACTTTTTGTGAGATTTAGAGAGGTGGAAATCGCCTGCTAATTAATAAATCTGAAGTTAATAAACTAAGGTTTTTCCGTTCCCTTCCTTCATTGCATTTTAGATGTCACTATGAACTATTTATTTTTTAAGAATTTTTAAAAGATTTTTTAGAAATTAACTTGGAAACTAATGAATACAAATATTGCAACATGAACTGCCGATGAGTTGATTAAAATTCTAATATTTTCCTTCTTCATCTGTTTAAAATTATTAAAATCCATTGGGGCGTTATTATATAGGTGTCTTCTAGCAATAAATCGTTCAGCTAATTCCAAAAAATTTAGAATTTGGAGAATTAAAAACGAGCTTGGAATAAGCTGATGATTAATAAAAGATTAAAGTTTTTCAAAAAACAAACACACTAGTGTATAAATGTAGCAGGAATTTAAACCTAAAAATTCATTGCACAATTTATAAAATATATTAATATTTTATATTTTCCGAAAAAATTAATTTTAATTAATTTATTATAGTAAATACTCATTTATTAAAAATAAGATCACTCAGGGTAAAGTGACGCATAACTACTCTAATTTTTGAATCTAAAAATGTAGCTTAATACAGTAGCCATTTTAATTAAAACTAAATGAAGGCCTTGAACTATGAAAAGAAAAGTTGACTTAAACATAACTACTTATCACTTGACCCCATTTATAATACAACAGTCACTGAAAGTAATTATAGGCATGAAATGCTATAGAAGTTTATAATTCTAAAATTACAATTAAAATTTAAATTTTATTACTATTACAAAATGAATTAAATGAGACTTTTTAATGAAAAATCAGTGGATAAAACTTAATCAAACGAGGAATAAATTATAAGAGGCTAGTAGTAGCGGGTATATTGTGTATATAATATTTATTCACTTCACCATATCATAAGATTTAGTATTCAAATTGTTATTATTCGCTTTAAAACTTATCATCATAAGTAGTTTTTGGGTAATCAAACATCGCGTTCATATATGAAATTCCATGTGTTATACTTAATAAGATGAGGAAGAACAGACAATTTGTTTATTTTTCCCATAGAAATCAAATATAACCTTAAAAATTGACCCATTCTCGACTTGCCCAAGTAAACATTTTAGATTATTACTGATCTTATAAGTTGATTTAAAATTCTAGTTTATTTCGATCAAAGTTTTACGTTTGAAATATTAAATAATTGTTTAGATAAGTAATATAATTAGTATATTCCTATGAATATAATTTACACATACATACATTTTAAATCGTGTTGTGAAAGAAATGTTCTTTAAAATCAGGAATTTTTCCTTATGTGATACTTTTTAAATTCATTTCTTTTTTGCTAGAATATTATTTAAAATTTCTTTATTCATGTTTGTGGCTTTCTGATACTCACCTATTATTTCAAGTTTAAGTTAATTCAATTATTAATTAAGTGCATTAACAAATAAGACGTGGACATGAAGAATAAGAAATTTTAAAAGATGAAATTATGTCAAAACTTGTGCTGTCGGCTTTCTGTCAAATAGCCACTTTTGTAAATTTTAATATTTATATAATAATTTATGCAATTTAAGTTTATCTATCAGTTCAATGGTGAGATAACCCAACTCCGCCTACAAAAAAAGTGTTAATTGCATATTTGTTTAACTTAATTACTAATTTTTCTCATTTATAATTAAAATTATATAAATTAATGGCGAACGTTCTGATTAAAAACGGAATAACATTCATTTTGATAGCCTTTAAAGCAATTCTCCCATGCTTCTTATGACTGATTTAACAAAAGGACTTTTTTGAAAATTAACATGGTAGATTATAGCAAAATTTATTGTGATTTTAAGTGTATTAGAATACCAGCCGAAATTCTAAATTCGAAAGTGTAATCAAATTACTCTAATATTTAACTATGATTCCCTTCAGTAAAATAAAAGCTTCAATGCATGCAGTTCTCATTTTAAAATTTTGTTTAAAAATGAATTTCTACACCCGCTTACATATTTTTAAATCTAGCAAAGCTGTTAAAGAGGCTGATTTAATGCATCCTTTAATTTAAAGGTGATGTTGCAATAGGGTTGGTTTTTGCTTTGTTTCGCGGAAGTCAGTAGAGTATCAATTGATCTTGAAAGATTAGGGGGACGCCCATTTCCGCAATTAAAAACTCTTGCATTATACTCCCTCGCCCCTTTTTACCCCCATTTAGATAATGTTTCTAAAAAACTGGCAAAATTATTGGGCTGCATAGTAATGGCATGTTAAATTTATTATCTATAAAACTATCGCGCGCAACATCTGCCAAGTAAATTGATTAACTCAAGAAACCCTAAAACCCGTTCCGCGCCTTAATAAATTACGCACACATATACATTTGTGTTTTGCGCGCTTTGTTTTGAAGGTTTGCGGAAGAAAATCCTAAGTAATGATTGTGTGCTAGCATGAAACTCGGCCCGCAAGCAAACTTGAACTCTCGGAAATTTTTATGGCCAAGGGCCCGAACCAGCCCCTCCCAAATTTATATCTAAAGCTCTGGATAGGCGGCGCATTAATTGAATAACTCCGCAGAAGAGATAACGCTGGAAGAGGATTTGGGTGGGGGTTCTTTAATTACAATTTTTATCCAGCCATTGAAGATTTCAGAGGCCTGCCTACCCATGTCCATTAAGCACTTTTAATCTTCAAAAGAAAAGCAGTTCATCCATATGGTTTTTTCCCGTCGAGAGCCAAATGGCATCGCGCTCCTAGTTTTATTACCACGAATTTTTCCAAGGTTAGAAGCACTAATTAAAAAAAATAAAATTTATGAAAACATTCCATTCATTTTAAAGTTTCTTTAGTTAATTTTAGGGGATATGACAACTCTTACAATTTGTAACCACATTTTCCAGCCAAATTTAGTAAAGTCGCGAGCTTGAGGCAAGTGTTTCAACGCGGAAACTATTTAAACCAAATTTTACCCTTTCTAATCCCCAAACTACTGGGGAAAAATGAAGTTACTTCATCAAATGCTACTTTCTCTCCTCCATTCCTTTTAGCCGTCGTCCATCGTCGTCGTAATTTAACTACAGAAAATTAATAAATTTTAATTAAATTTTTAATCCCACATTTGATTAAATCTTCGCTCCATTTTATTATTATGATTCCTCCCTTCCCATCCCTTCTCTAGGCTGGTTTTGAAAAACGTATTAATTTTTTGATCAATTTTAAATTAAAACGACACCAGCATGGCTCTCATCTAGGGGTGGTGGGTAGGCAAAACGAGAAGAGATTTGTCTTCTCTAAATTTGCCTTATTAAAATTTGTAACCAAGTAAACCGTGTCCTTAAAGGCGGGCAAGTTTGGGGAAAACTTGTTTTTTAATGAAATTTTTTGTTCATATTTTTGGACAAAAGCGCAAATAAAAAATTGATAGTCGAAGTTTCGCCTACTCTTTTTAATTTTGATCAATATTGATCCTCCTATAATTGGAAAATTGTTTGGTACCTTTAACTACGCCTTGCCCTGATTTGTTCATTAAAATTAGTTTGAAACATTATTTTTAAACATTCACCCCACCCTCTTCTATGTCGTGTAAAATGTTATGGAAACCAAAACATGAGACCGATTGAAAAATGCGAGGATTTGAATTAAATTACATTAAATAGGGAAGCGTCAACGCACTAATTTGCTGTAAAAATGGCAAAGAAAAAATCTCCCTCCCCTGCCCAGAAACAACTTCAAAGGTTCTATAAAAATCACTTTAACAAACCTGAATTTATCATAAAAAATTAATCTTATAAATTTTGGCGGACGACTCTTGCAGCAAAAATTATTGTTTGAAACGCTAAATTAAATTACGCCACCCACATTTGCCTATCATATATTTCTCCGAATTTCCGAGCACGCATTAAAATTTATCAAGCATAAAATGATTTTTTCTCCATTAATAACGACCGAAAATTTTGTCAATTATTTCAGCGTCCACTCGTTTTCTTTTCATTATAATTAGTGGTAACGCTCTAAACATTGATAAATTTAAATGTGATGGTCTACCTATGGTAGGAAGATATAATTTTATGGTTAGTAAATGGTATAGTTTCGTAAATTTCAATGTTCAAAAATGATTAAAAATTAAAGAATTTACGCTATAGGAATTTTATACTTTCTTCATATCACACGTGCTTACAGATAGCTGGGCTGGGCACCCCTAGTTAAAAATTAATAACCAAATTATTACAATTCCTTCGCGTTATGTGGATAAGGAGATGAGCATAAACAAATGCCGCTGCAGCGATTTTTTTACTATTTAATTAGTTTAGGATAATGACTATCCAATTAGACGATAACGGGCCTAATGTGTCGCTAAAAGTGAGAGATGCATTAAATATTTATACATTTCTACAGTTGGTCATGTATATATCAAAGATCATATTCAAGCCACCCTAATATACTTGCTGTACTCTATTAAAAAGTGGGCAATTTGACTACCTAATTTGATATAATATTTTAATGTGTTTTTTTGCAGATTGGCAGCTTGGTTAGCCCAGGTTCTCTTTTTAGTTTTTTGAATAAGGCTCGGCCCTAGCCCCCCCCACCTCCGCCAGAGTTTTTGTTCAAGCCTTAGCATAATTAAGTCACGTCATTACACCAAATGAATATAAAGTATGTATAAAAAATTATCATAATAATTAGTTGTTTAGGATGGTTCCTAGTTTCACTGATTTTGACTAGGGCCTATTATAATGTAACTTTTTAGATTCATTAAAACGCACTAATCCTAATCACATCCTAATGAGGCCATTCGTTAATGAAGCTCATGGAATTTTTCATGAGTCCACTATTTAATCATAGTTTAATGAGGGCTGTTTACTTAAATGTATTATAACTACCTTTGTTATTGAGGGTTTAAACACGAACAGTGCTGTTTTTAAAGTAGAGATCTTTAGTAATATAAGATAAGTTTCAAATGACTATACGTGTTCTATAAACTAGGTTTATTTTGGGTAAAAAGATCAAAATTTTTGAATGAAGGAGGAAAGTTAAAAGGCAAAATAGGTTTGAGCAAATTTCTTATATTCGTAGGCTATAGGTATTTTATATTTAAGTCCTTTATCTTTTCAATAACTATGAAGTAGGTTTTAAAAGTGTGCCAAAAGTTAGAGTTGTTAAATTGCTAACTTGCTTCAACTCCAGCTACCATTTGCTCGAGTCTCTGCTCGGCCCTCGAGCATTTTTATATGCTACTGTTCTGCCTAGTGCACCGAACAGCGAGCACATATTGTGCTAACGACCATTAGAAGCAACTTAGTGTGCGTGCTCGCGTCTGGAGTTGAAGCAAGTTAGCAATTTAACAACTCTACCAAAAGTAGTGTCTCAGTTTAAACCTCACATATTCAGTTGGAGTTATCATACTATGTGTTATTGAGCTTTTAACTATTTAAGCCCAATAAAAATTAACAATTATTTAAAGTTGCGTCTTGACTCTTGACCCTTCCTTGCGATGCGTCTTTTAATGAATGTGTACTCAACTAATAAATTGGTTTTCAAATTCTTTAATAAAGCGTCAGGGCTTAGAACAATTCAAAGTTTCTAGCCCCACATTTGGGTAAAGTTTACAACAGGCTTATCTACATGACTATAACGGACCAATTTTGTAATCTTTTTTATTTAATATTAAGTTAAATGAAAGGACTGCTTTCAAAGAACAATTTAAATTTTTGGTTATATTTTTAGCTTGAATATGAAACATATTGTTTTACTATTTTCTTTATTATAAATAATGGTTTTAGGATCAAATTGGATAGTGTAGATACTTATTTTTAATACACAATTTTACCCCAAACAAATTAATAATGGCAATCACTATTTTCACATTATAGATCTTAGAAAAATTCATGTTGCTATATTAATATTTGATTGTGATGCTAAAGTACCAGTAAAATTTGCCCATTATTATGCCTATATATCTCAATGTCGTTTTTAATTATATAACTTAAATATAAGTTAAAAATTTGTAACTCTTTACAACGTTTGGACTAGAGCGGTTCTAAAATCGAAAATGTTTTCTGGAAGTTAAAATAATATTTTGAAATGTTAACCGTATTTCGATTAAATGTTAAACAATTTTTTATTTAAGGGACTGGGGCACCTGCCCTTTCTGCTTATTTTTGACTACACCCTCTTGTTAATGGTATACATTTATTGGCATATTTTGCCTACCATAGGTCTTAAAAAAGTGTTACGCAAGTCTAATTTTTTGTTTAAATTTCTACCTTTTCATTACACATATACAAAAATATCTATGGTGTAAAACTATTTTATAAAATCGCAAGATAAATTATAAGAAATCTAACATTTAACATTTGATTGAAGAGAAATTATGTGATAGTATTTCTTATCCCCAACAATCGCTTGCAATATATTAGCTATTAAGTTGTTTTGCTTAATATTTTATAAAAATGATTATCTAGAATCATTTATATTAATTAATTTGTTGGAATATAAGCACGACTTTCACATGTCACGAGTCTATATTGAATGTCGATTAAAACGCAAATAAATAATATATCGTAACGATGTTAAAAATCAATAATTAAAAATTATTTCAATCAAAACGCTCAGCATCCCCACCATCACCCACTTCATTAGCAATTCCGGCACCACCCCTTAAAGCCATCTTATCTCCCCTCTAATAACTGATTGTTAAACTAAAAATTAGAGCCGTTGATTGTCTAGAGCGACTTAATGAATTTGGGTAAGCATTAATTCTCTCTCACGTGCGACGCACAAAAGATTTTACCACTCAAATTCCTGAGACCGACCTCGTAATTTAGGTATGGGCCCTCGCGCCATTCCTCTGACTCTATCCCCTACTTATGTCCCCCGCTTTACCTTTTATGTGTAATATTAAAACCGTTATTGCACCGACCCAGAGACTTCTATAACCACTTTACAATTAATGTCAGGAAAAGGAGGCAATTAATAAACTTCCTCCGCCCTCGCGTGGTCGTGTGTCGCTAAATTAACTAAGCTAAGACTCTTTAATAAAGTGGGTGTGAGTAAATTAATTTCGTAGCACGTGCATGCATGCTACGCCTCACTCACTTAGTGCGGGTGCAGCTATGTTTTGAGCACTGGAACGGCAAAAGTGAAAATGAGTTTTGTTTAAGTTATACGATAACGACGAAGAAAGGGTTTGGCCCGTTCGAAGAATAGGGTTCTGGCTAATCAATAATAAAATGGGATATAATTGAAAGATTTACATACACCGTACCGACTGCCGACCGAGGCTTAAAGACTTAAAAAATTAATTGGCATCCTCGGTGGTTGCGTGAAAGCTAGTGGTGTGGTGGTGGGGTGGGGTAAAGTGGGTTGGTTAACTGTGCAAACGTGTTAATGCAAAACGATTATTAATCAATGAGAGCAATAAATTGCTTTACGGTCCTTTGAGGTTAACGCATAATTGGCTTCCACTCATTTTTAAATAGAGTTTAAATGAGAGAGATGGAGAAAAAAAATGCAATTACAATTTATATAGTTTGCAATAAAAGATTGTCTCACTTTTACCGATACATATCATATTAGTGGTCAAGTTACTTTATTGAGCTCTAATTTTGAAAACGCAACTTCGTTCTACTTTCGGTATAGGTAAGCTATATTTTAATTATTTTATAAGTAAATCGGATAGGAAAGAGCTTTTTGGAGATACAGTTTATTTCTATTAAGATATAGTCAATAAATATTAGCATTTAGCAATTATTAAATTTAATCTAAATCTAAATTATCATCCTAATGATTCATTTAAACCTGAAATGAAGAACATCGTTAAGTGCATAATTGGGTTTAAATCTTTGTGTATTCGAATTTAAAAGTTTGATTGTTAAATTAGTTTTTATACTATCTTATATATAAAAATGAAACTATATGTGTGTGTATATATGCCGCGACCAATTTTGGAAAACTACCAGACCGATTTGGCTCAAAATTTCACAGTTTATTCCTGACACTCCGGAGCATGTTTTAAGAATTGTTCGAGCCAAATCGGTCCAGTAGTTTTCGAGTATTCGTACGCGTTGCACTGTATACGGAAATATAACAATAGAAGTAGAACATATATAGACATCAAAAACCTTTTTTTTTAACTTCAATAACCGCTTTATCATCATATATGCCCTAAAATTCCAACATGATCTAATGCACCCGGGTAAATGGCAAAACAACGTCTGCCGGGTTCATCTAGTTAATGATAATGAGTATTTAGTGTGTACTTAAAAGACCCATGTTAAATTACCAAAAATAATGGTCTCTAGTAATTTTTTTTTTTTTTTTTTTTTTTTTTTTTTTTTTTTTTTTTTTTTTTTTGATCTAAAAGTTTTATTCAGAAACAAATAATTATAATTATGATATACACGAATAAAAAATATAAAAACGCGCTATAACTAAACGGATGGCATTGATCCGTGTATGGAAATCGTGTTGGATTTAACGATTTCCATTGTGATCTTTTGCCTGATAAAAAAGTATTCTTTGGGATCGTGAGTAATGGAGGTTATATATTTTGAAATTTGTTTTAGGAATTGGCTGCCCTCGGGACCTAAGTTACCGAGGGTCGTAGCTACTACTGGTATGAAAATAATATTGTTTAGGTATTTGTATTTATCCTCCTTCTTTCTCTCAGTAGAAGAGATGAGGTCGGGAGAGGCGTTAGATTTGGCGAATACGTCCACTGCAGTGAAGTCCCAGCAGGCGTTTAGGCCACGAGCCCACGGGATGATTGTTACTCCATCGGGTCTTTTCCCGTCAGTGGAGCTTAGGCCAGTGGGTTCTATTGTATTGGGAAAGCCGGCTTTCTTCAAAGATTGTCCGATTATTTTATTTATTGTGGCATGACGGGGATGCCGCCCCTTGCTGTATTGGCAGTGTAGAGGATGATGGCCGTTTGCAAGAACGGGTTGGCGGCAGAGGTCGCAGTTGAATGGGGACACAATTTCACAGCCGAGGCGTAGGCCTACAGCTATTCGGAGTTCCTCGCCCGACAGGTGTAACCCTAGGTTTTGGCTTGGTAGGGCCTCGAGCCATTCGTAACCCCCGGAGGATGCCCAATTGAAGTGGAGATTTCCCAAAGATAGGTTGTTCGAAGTGAGGTAAGCTACGGAACGTGCTATCAGTGGTAAGTCCCAATCCTTTTGGGTGGTTCCATTCGGGTAAGTAGCGGAATCCAGTTTGAGGTCATCCCACGCCTGAAGGGCGCTGTCGAGGTGCGGGTCTTGGGTTTGAGTGATTTGCTTGATTAACTCATCCGTTGATAAACGGGATGAAATGAACCCTGCTAGTGAGAGTAGATGGGGGGGTCGGATGCCTATACCACCACTCTTGGAGGGAAGGGTGGCTTGGAGCCATTGGAGAGGGCTAAATTTAAGGTTTAGGCACCTTTCGACTAGCAATTGGATTTTTTTTTCCATCGCGTGGAGTAGGTTAACGGCTAGGAAGACGGGCGAGGCGCGTAATGCATAGTTAATTTTGGGTATTAGGAGGAAGTTTTTTAAGAGGAAAAAGGCATGGTGGGGAGTTAGACGCTCCAGGGTGTGGGATATGGAGTCGATGAAACCGGAGAAATGCTCTAAGAATGTTTCAGTTGTTTTAACGCCTCCAATGGGAGCGCCTAAGTAATGAAAGTCATCTCTTGATATGACTGGGAATGGGAGGGAGAGTTTGTCAATTGTGAGATCTTTGGTGAAGATCTCACATTTCGATGTGTTTAGGCTGAGTGATATATTGTCTGCGAAGCCATTGATGATCTGTGGGATTTGCCGGACTGCTTCGGCTGGGCCGACCAGGAATCCGTCATCAAGGTACCATAAATTGCATGAGAAGGCTCCTAGGGAGGAGAGTTTATCGATGATAGTTTGAATGGCCAAACAGAAAAGGGCCGGGCCCAAAGGATCTCCTTGTTGGATCCCTTGGGATGATTTGATTATTTGGTCCCCAAAGAGTAGATACGTTGGGTTCCCATAGCTATTTAACAGAAACTGATGGTATTCCGGAAATTGTTGTATGAACGGTTCAATAAAGGCTGCTCGGTTTACGCTGTTAAAGGCGTTTTTAAAATCGAGTTTCACCAGGAGGTCATTTGATGAAGAAGACTCAAGAAATGTTCGAGCTACATGGGAAGCAGCCTCGCATCCTCCTTTCACGCCAAAACCAAGTTGGTTTGGGAGGAGAGAAGCCGTTAAAGGTGAACGGATTCGAGAGGTTATTATTTTGGAAACCATGCGTCGGAGGACTGATCCAACAACAATGGGTCGGATCGAACCATCTGGTTTTTTAAAAGCAATCAGTTTTCCACCAAATAGGAGAGGAACTATTTCAGAAGGAAAATGTCCCCGCCTTATTATGTTACAAAGGTTGGTTAAGTTGGCTAGAAGAGCATGTGAACCGCTAAGTTGAGGTTTGGTGAGGTCCTGAAGGTAAATTGGTCGTATACCATCGAGGCCCCCGGCTGAGTCTTTTTTGAAAGACATAAGAGCTTCGGCTACTTCTTGGAGAGTGAAGTCCATGAGGGGAATATCTGAGACGTTTAGGAGGTTAGGCGGTAATGGATGACCTTCGGGGTGTTTTTGCAGGAGGAGGTCGAAGGTGGTATTGGTATTTGGCGCTATTGAGTCATCCGATTCCAGGATTTTAAGCGCTGAGCGGATTTCCATGTTGTTGATTTTGTTGGCTATCCTTTTAGCTTTGTTGTCAACTGGGTGATGGTTGTGCTTCAAGGGTGGTTTTAAGGGATTAAGGAGATCAAATTCCAAGATTGATGCTTTAATGTCTTTTGAGAGGTGCTTTGTAGCAGGGTTGGGGATGGCTAGAGTGTGAAAACTAAGGGTAAAGAGGCTTTCCCAATTCTTATGATTAGCAGGGTTGTGTATGATTGAGGTAATAATTTGGTTTAGGAGAGTACTAAAACATTCACGAGCACCTCTGGGAATCCTAGAGATGGTGTTAGGTTTTTGGAGGCTTATTATTTGGCTAGCCCAAGAAGAGTCATTTTGTTTCGGGGGTTTATCAGGAGCAAGCACGTGCTCAGGGGTTGCGTTGTGGTGGCTGTTAAAGAAACTGCTACTGGAGATTGTTGATGTACTTGAGGGAAATGAGTTTGATAATGGGCAACGGTTATCACGGGGACCATGGATGATAAATTTGCCAGCTTTAGTGAGTGTAAAAGTCTTATTGCAAGATGGGCAATTTGTGGTAGGCATGTCAAAATGGAGAAATAGTAATGTAACAGCTTACATATAAGAAATAGACATAGTTATATTAATTATAGAGGAAGGATACGGGAAAATCTTAAGGATATAGTGGGGGAGCATTGATGTTGTTTTAAAGAAAAAAAAAAAAAAAAATTTTGTTACCTTGATTAGGTAAATTATTTTGTAAAAGAGATGAGATTCCATATTGTAAAGGTTGGTTCTAATTATGTTACTACTTGCCTAATAAGGAACATTGGTGTCGTTTAATAGAAAAAAAAAAAATTACTAATTTTTGTTACCATGATTAGGATGAATTATTTTGTGAAAGATATGAGATTGCATATTGAAAAGGTTGGTTCTAATGATGTTAAAAGATTCCTATATATATAATTTGAATGTTTGGGTATTTAACTTTAGGTCTAAATATGTGTTGATTAAAAAAAAAAAAAAAAAAAAAAAAAAAAAAAAAAAAAATTATGGAAGTTAAAAGAAATTTTATGTTACCTTGTTTAGATAAATTATTTTGTAAAAGATATGAGATTGCATATTGTAAAGGTTGGTTCTAATTATGTTAAAAGATTCCTATTTATATAATTTAAATGTTTGGGTATTTAAATTTAGGTCTAAATATGTGTTGATTAAACAAAACAAAAATTTTAAAAATATGGAAGTTAATAAAGTAGTGATAAGAAATGTATAAATAATTGAAATACTGACAGTGAAGGGTTTTGAGGTTACTAAATGGAGGATTCAGTATGCTTTGAATAGTAAGTTGTGATGTAATTAATTGGGTTGATTGTTTTCATTATTTGTGTGTTTGTGAAGAGTTTTTGAAGAGTTTCCAGGTAAATTAGTAGAGGATTCAGTTTGCTTTGATTAGTAGTGATGATGATAGCAGATCATTTGAGGGATATACAAATACGTATTTGGAATGCAGGATCAATAGGGATAGATTCCATATATAATATATGATAAAATGGATTTATTGCAATTTTCGAAGATATTAGATTAATTTAAAATGAAAGGTGCTTTTGCTGAATGAGAGATAAGGAGCAATAAACATACCAGACTTATCATACCTTAAGCAGTCTAGCATGCGATTTATCCTCTATTTCTAAATTATACACATAATTTTTAATCTTTGCATAAAAATACAATACAGCGAGCTAATTACTGTCCAACGGGTAAGTTTAAGTTAGACATAAACTGACACGAGCTTTGCGAAATCTTGGCTCGATATTTAAATTAAAATTATATTTGAGTCACTTATTTAATCACATATTGCCAAAACCTATTTTAATTTTGCCAAGTATCTAATTAAGTAATTTTAATAGGAGTGTCGTCGTAAAAGTTTGTTAATGTAACTCTGCTAACTTAGATTCAAATATTTTTTACACATTTAACTGATTTTAAAAAATAAATGACTCTTAACTTTGTAATATGCCAATTTAATCCCCTGGTAACAAGTAAATAGTTGCGATCGCATTTTGTGTTGATTATTAAAAATAGGTCTAAACTTGGCAAACATCTTAATACAGACCTAAAAACAATCTAAGATGCATTTATTATATTTTATCTATATTTAAGTTTGTATAAGGTTACTAGATCTCCGTGTATGGTAGACCTTTTAATATAGTTGGAAAAGTTAATTATTTTGCAAAAATACTCACCACTAGCTAGTACTTCTTGCTACTTTATTTTTTAAAACTAAAACTCGCCTTAGCCCCAAACATTAGGTATAGGAGGTATTAGGACGCTGCTGGACGCTTAATAGAATCATGAACATTAACATGGGCTTAGTTTTAAAGGTAGCCCGCTAAAATTATTTTGGTCTAAATAAAAATGCAATAAGACTTAATTTCCAATTACAAATGGAAGTTAATAAATCTTTATACATAATAATCGTATCATCGACGTCAAGGACGATTCCGTTATAACATTTGATTAACATAAATATGTTCCAGCAAAATTATCATATTTAATTGGCGACGGGATGATGTCCATAGGCAATAAAACAAATAAATCTTTGATCTTTTAACATCCATGTTTTTGTATAACGAAATAATGTTCTTCTTAATTTTGGTATACAAATACAACGAACGATAATCTATTTAAACTAAACCACTAGACCAATGTTTCTTGTTCATAAAAACAATTATGATACCAAACATAAAAACCAAGCATCACAAACCTTGACTTCCTCCAAAATCTTGTTTTTTATATTCTAAAGCTGTTAACTTATGAAATTTTTGAACATTTCGAAGCATATCCGAAATAATATGGTTTTTAAAGAAAAGGTACTGCCTTATGATTAACACTATTCGCATTAGTTTCCTGCATTCCATGAAGGCCTCGACACAGTATATACACCTCGATGGTTATTGTTTGTCCATAACTTCGTTTTGCCACATTGCATTGGCTCAAAATAACGTAACATTTGCATAATTTAATGATATTTTTTATTAACGAAAATATGCGCATTGTGCGCATATTCCCAAAATTAATAAGAAAAGAAAGAGGCGGTGAGCCAGAGGTTAAACGTATTAACTCAATACGCTGTTGGTCAGTGGGTGTTGTGGGGGCCTCCGAAGTTTAGTGCGCCATATAGGTCTCGGAGCGGATCTGCATGTCCACTCACTTATATATATTTATATGAGTAGATTTGTGGCTTGAGGAGGTCAAATTTATGCATGGATGCAGTAGTAAGACTATTAAAGACTATTTTTATAGTAATCAGAATCATTAGAAAGATGGCTATGAAATCTTACAGGGGGGGGAGTGTTTGTCTAAGCAAATGTATTATGCAAAAATTATGGGATACAATATGTCATTATTTAATTTATGCATATGGGATGCATACGGATGAATGTTTAGTTTGCTATGTACAAATGAATTTACGGAGAATAAATTTGATTAAATAGCCAACAAATTTCCATAAAACATTATATAATGTAAACCTGATTTGATTCTAAACCTAGGGCTGCAATGGCTTATGCTTGAGGTCGATACAAATCGCTGTCCAATTAATCCCATACTAAACGCATGCATTAATATAAGCGATACGGTGAAATAATGCGCCTACATATTAATTAAAAATTCGGAGGACCATATCGGTGAATGATATATAGAGCCCTTGTCTGTACTCGCAGCATATATTATAAAACACGTTAGGACATTGGGTTTAGATCCACACTAAATTTTGGTCAATGCTTCTACAAAACACGCAAATCTAAACTTGACAAAGCATTAAGTTTAAGTTACTACTTTTATGTAGTAAATCTTAGTTACTTTATCATCTTCCGTAGTTCATTCATGTTGATAGTTAGGCTTTTGGCCAATTTGAACCAATGATCCCATTTGAATGTTTAGATCAGAAATTTGAAGCTCTTCTGTGGCTTTGATAATTAGCTTTAAGTTACTTTGAATATGCAAAATTACAATTTTTTAGAAAGACGTATTATTGTTTTAAAAGCTTAATACCAAATGTTCTTTATGTGACTGAAATACTGTATTTATTTTTGATACATAATTTATAAATGATTAAGTGCTTTAATTGGTTCATACTTTAATCAACATTAATCTAATTATGACCGTAATGCCTTTTACAGTAAGAGTTAGAACTTTATTAAGTTCTAGGATTTCATACGAGTTATTCGACATTTGATTTATATCACTTACCATAATTTAACCGGTCAGTCTAGTATTTTTGGGGCTTTTTTTAGCTTAAGATTCATGTTTTTTATATTAAATAGATATTTAACCATTATATTATGGAAAGTATGGTACATAAATTTAAAGTCTACCTTCAATTTTCATTTAAGGAATATTTATGACTTCTAGTTTTGAATATCACATTTTAACTTATAAACACATCATTAGGATACAACTTAAGACTATTAAATAGTTGCTGCTTTTATTCTGCCTCAATTCTGGTGGTAAGATGAATTGTGATATTTAACTTAATTATTTCGTGTTACAATATATATTTATACTTTATTCCTTAATATCAAGATTATATTTAATCCAAATCCTATTTTCTTGCCTTTAAGAGTTATTTTAAATTGAATGAGTAGGGAAGACCGGGGACTAAATAGCCATAAAAAAAATTAAATCACGTTCTAAAAAAACTAATAATTGTTTTTACAAATTTTTTGTTGAAACATATTTTTAACGTCTTTTTTTACTAGAGGGAAAAAATTAGGAGGGAAAATTGTAATAGTTTTTTAACAAAGTAAGTTTAAAGAAAACAAAAATCCTAAAAAATTTTTAAATGCCCGAGGCTAGTCAGAGCCCCGTTGGGGGATAGATTAATCCTAAGTTTTCACTTCTTATTAGTGTATGCTAACTCAAATTAATAATAAGTTTAAAACATAGAGAATGCAAATGTAATATGGTCATATTTTATATAAAACAAATAAAAAAAAGGTTGAGATGACAATCTGTGTACCCATAAAAGACAGAAAAAATCTTTCAATAGTTTATTAATGTATAGTCATAGTCTATTTCAATTCTAAATTACCATAAGTTTGATTAACAAAATCTTTGTTCTTATAATCTTGTCATCTTTCTTTATAAGGTAGGTTACAATGAAAAATGACTAGCACTAGCCCCTCTCCGACTAGCCCCGACCCCTATTTTTATAAACAATTAATAATTTCATGTTAAAAATAAAAATTTAATCTTTGGACCGTTTTTAAAGAAAAAATTTCTCATAAGATAAAACTTAAATTAGTCTAAGATATAAAACCCAAACATTTTATGTGCAAAATACAAAATTTGTCGGCTAATAGCCCCAATAAACATTTTTCCTCTAAAAAATTTTTATTATGTTGTGGAAAATTTGTTAATGACAAAATACACATTTGGTTTAATTTTATTGTTTATGATTATTAATTTTAAAATAGTTAAAAAGATAAAAGCAACCCCGATCTCGAACTAGCCCCGGTCACCCTAAAAAGAAAAATATTTTAATCGGCTTATACACCTCTAATATTAGTAAAGAAGAATAGATTGCTTCGATTGTTATGAGGAATTGTATCTTTACAGTATATGGTTATTAGTTAATGAGCTCATGGGCGATCAAATGATAGTTCAACTTAAATCTATTTTTCATCAATTGTCTTATAAGTTTTAATCACCTATTAAAAGTCAAAGTTAGTTTCAAATTTGAAATATTAATAAAATCATCAAATCTTGCCAAGTTTGAAAGTTTTAAGTGGCAAAAAAAAGATATTTAAAGATTTGTTGATTAACTTAATTTGAAATGGCAACAAACGGATTTCATATGAAAAACATTTAGCCCGCTTTAAAACTAAATGAAAAAATCACCTATTCTTAAAACACAAATAAGATCCCTACCCTAATGTCATTCGGCTCACATAAACATGGCTCATATGTATTTATTCCTGCCTAATCAATTTCACTCACATTTACTCGGTTTAAGCTTTGGTAAACTTCTTACATTCCTAAATTGTAATGAAATTAATTTCAAATATATTTTTAAAGTGAAAAATTTATTAAAACCATATAAAAAAAAGTACATTTACGACTAAAAAAGAAAAAAACTATGCATGTTCTAGGCTTAGCCTTAGATCTTCATTGCCCTAACTAAAATCAAATGATTGATTTTTAAGTGTCTCTTTTAAAAGCAGTTGACATATTTTAGGCTTTATTAGTTTTCGGGGGTATTATTAGAATAAGATGCTGTGCCACGAATTATATTATAGCAAAGTGAATTTTAATCCTTTTATAAACAGGTAGCCATCGCTCAAGCACAAAACTAGACTACCAGGAGACTACTTTTCATTTGGTAAGTTTTAATTAACCTATGAAATTATAAAAAGTTTTAATTTTGTGCATTTATATTTATACATTAAATTTTTTTTTAATGTATATATTGTTTATTTGAACGTAAGAACATTATAAAAACGAAGTGTTAAAATTCAAAAAATATAAGAGCGGGTATATAAAAAAAATTATAATTAAAAAGCGTCGCATGTGTCATCTAATAAAAGAGGCCAGCTGTCGGCCAGGGATTTAAAATTGTACTTGGCGATAAAGATACCAATTTTTTGTTTAAGTAAAAAATTTGTGGAATATTTAGAGGGCGGGCAGCGACGGCTGATATCTTTAAAAAGCTTGATGGCGGCAGGACCAAAAGTCCCAGAACACGAGGCAACAATAGGGGTAAAGATATTAGAGGGTAAGAGGGCCTGGTATTTTACCGTTTTGCGGTGTTCGGCGAGGGTCAGAGCATTGTAGTTCTGGTTAGAGGGGCGAAAATGTCTATGCAGGTGAAATCCCATTTTATTTCCAATCTGGATTTCTTTCAACGGGACTGAAGTGTGCCCCCCCCGTATTGTCCAGTCCAACCCTACCCCTGATTTTGTATATTTTAAATTTAAAGAATTCCGACATTTTCACATTTCTCACTTATAAAATTATTATAAATCCTCATATTTATTTACCATTAATTAAACTAATTGTCACTTTTAACAAACATCTCTTTTTCATTTTAAAGCACTAGACACGCAATTATAATTAAAAGAAATAAAATGTTATTTAAAAGTTTTAAGTTTTATTTTTTGTTGCAGGCTATGTATGCGCGTTTGCAAAAATTAAATAATCAGTCCCATACAAATTTCATTTTTTAGGAATTTTGACGCGTATTGATTATATGACTGGTAATTTAATGAAATTTTAACGTGGAGCGAATGGGCCAAACGTGGTGGTAAATGTATAATAATATTTGATCTATTTCAAATTTTACACTCGACATAATGTTAAGTAAGTAAGGCATTGCCCGATTTCATTTCATTAATTTTGCTCCTCCTTATTGATTTTACATAAAAAAAAATTTTATACTACCCAAAAATTATTCTAATAGTTTGTTCTCGAGGGTAAATGGCTATAATTGCGAATATTTGCTCGTTTAAATCGAGAATGATAAATTAAATTTTGCGACCCCTTGGACTTGGAGTCTGTTCAACCACCATACTAGCATAATTTAGCAGTGATTTAGTATGGATTGAAAATTAAAGCAACTTTACAAGTAGGTTCCCAAGTTTATCGTGGAGTATTGTAAAGTGCCCAGCAATGATAAAATTAATTAAATTTTAGGTTGTTGAATTTAAACAAATTCATCGATGCAAAATTATTTTCTACTATTTTAACCCGCTAATCTTATATCGAAACTCATAAAGTCCATTACTAATTATAACAGCAAAAGTCATATAATTATTATCTTAATAAATACAGTATCCATGGTAAATTTAATTATAAATTTGTGAACAATAAGTTTAATCGAATAAGGAGGAAAAAATTTTGAGAATTATATTTCTAAAGATGGACGCTCACGCTACCAGATCAAGATGCTATATAGAGCGCTTTTTAAGGGATTTTTAAAAAAAACAAATTTATGGAGTCAAATCATCTGTGATTGGGTTAACCTAAATCCTAAAACAGGCCATGCATTTTGCAAGGGCCTCTTTATTTTTTTATTTTTTTTCGTGTTTTTAATGCTACACTTTTTTAACACGTAAATATAGGCAAATTTTTGTAGGTTTCAGCCGTATCTAAGGGTGTTTTCTCTGAAATCTAAGTTATTCGAACATTAAAGCTTTTCATCTTGCTTCGAAATCTTATATATAAAAATGAAATTGTGTGTGTGTGTATATATATATATATATATGCCGCCACCAATTTTGGAAAACTACCAGACCGATTTGGCTCAAAATTTCACAGTTTATTCCTGACACTCCGGAGCATGTTTTAAGATTTGTTCGAGCCAAAACGGTACAGTAGTTTTCGCGTATTCGTACGCGGTGCACTGTATACGGAAATAGAACAATAGAAGTAGAACATATAGACATCAAACTTTATTTTTACTTCGATAACCGCTTTATCATCATATATGCCCTAAAATTCCAACATAATTTAATACACCCGGGTAAATGGCAAAACAACGTTTGCCGGGTTCATCTAGTATAAAATAAAAATATAAGATGGGCCAGACATCGGCAAAAGTATGTATAGTGTCGCTTTGAATTGCTTAACAACTTTGCAATACTTCATTTCATGTTTTTTAAAATGTTGAGGATATGTTATAAAAATAGGTTTTTTTTAGTAATTTGTATGTTCACTGCAGTTTAAAAATATGTGATGTTTTTCTAATATAGATATGTTCTAAGAAATAATTTAAAAAAGTAGATGGCAAATACATTATGAGGAAAAACATTTAGATTTTAAGTAAATAATACTTAGCCGTATATTTAAGAAATAGCTACGTTTTTAATATATTCTACCCATTTACTTCAGAAGCTTAAATTACTTAATAGTAAAGATTTCTTCTAAGGGCAGAAAGGCAACTAATAGTTTTATTGACTCCAATACAATTTCAATATTTTAAAAGTTAGCCAAATCGAAATCGTATATTGATTTAAACATGAAATATCATCATATCATCGTGTTTAGGTCAAAAGCTAATTTAAATAAAATTTAACACGTCATTTACTTGAAAGATCAAAACACTTGGTATGAATTCTAGGTAAAACTCTGTTTGATTCAACTTTGCAACTTTTTAAAAAAGGTAAAATAAGCTTAAGTTGGAAAGTCCAAAAATGTGCATGCAACTAATGTTTAACGCTCCCGTCAAAGTCATTTTAAATGTAATGGACACTTTGTCAATATTAATCTTCGCTAAAAAACTTGTCCGCTCCACGCGCACCAACTCTAGTTGGAAAACTCTGTGGAAAAACTACGAAATACCCTAAACCCATTGACCGGCTCCACCAACCGACCTTTTGCCCTAAGTTATTTACAGAATTTAACGGGAGACTTTCTCAATTTTAAATAAACTTAAAATGTATTTTGAATAATTTTACAGCCTTATTTTCATTGTACGGCATTTCCTAATGGAGGTCTCG
Source organism: Gordius sp. MW1 (assembly GCA_964036665.1). NCBI lineage: Eukaryota > Metazoa > Nematomorpha > Gordioida > Gordea > Gordiidae > Gordius > Gordius sp. MW1. Next base: position 20,236,724 of record OZ038530.1, read on the forward strand.
ACCCCATGTCTGATAAAAAAAACAGGCCTCGCGATTTAAAATGGTTCTAATTTGTGTTGTGATGGTCACTAATTAAAATTCTTTCTTTTTTTGCCTCGGAAGAATTATCGCGGTTTAAAATTTGTCCAGGAAACATGATTTAGCATTAATGTATTCAATTAAATCGAGCGTATACCGGGCGGGGGTCGAATGTTGAAAGCGGTTAAAAAATCAATTTTAAACATAATTACATTATTTATAACGTCGGTCCTCACTACTGTTAAATAAAATCAAGGGGCGCATTTTAAAACTTACCAATTTTTCCCCCTGACTTCACAAGCCAACCCATCTTACGTATCCTCCCCCTAGCCAGTGCCACTACTTTTTACTCCTTGGCACATCTTTCCTGCATGCGCAATCACTACGGAATTTTGAGAGATTTTAGCCGCAAAACTAAGTTGTGGTGCGCGTGTACCGTGTCAAAGTTGTGAAATTGCGAAATTTGCACATTAATATGAATTTTAAGCAGAGCCACACCACCCACCACCACATCTCCCAAAATGCTCGTTATCATTTGGCTGGTGTGCCCTTGATGTGGTTATGGTGGTGGTAGGCGTACCAAGTCTATAATATCTCACTCCAAAAATTACATTTATTAGAAGATTCGGTCATTCATTATTTCTCCGTACGACATTGCTGACTAGGTAAGACAACCCTATTAAACTAACTAGGTAACTTATGTCTAATCTATTAATTTGCATGAATTTGAATATAATTTGTATTTTAATGTTTATGACTATCTAACTTATGATTTAGTAGATTGAAAACGCTTGATATTCTATTATATGTAGATGTCCATAAAACTGATTATACGATCTTAACCCTTGTTTTATATGTTAGAAAATGATAGAATAAATAACTTAAGTAAACGATTGCTACTAGCCTATTGAAGGTATATTATTAGCAAATTGTCGTAATATACCCAATGCTTTTGCTTTAAAGACTATAAGGCTATGAATATGATAATTTGACTTTAATTAATTGAAATGTCCAATCAGTTTTAATAAAATAATAATTAATTATTTTGGGAATGTTTTTACAGTATTTATGCAATAAAAATATTATGCTGCCAGCACTTTATTATTACCTTATTTTGGTCGAGACTGATATTTATATATACGGTTTTAGTACAAATTATATGATGCTGTTTACAATATAAAATAAGAACTACATTGCATATATACTAAGATTATATCAAACTCAAATGTTGATTGTATATTGGCAAAACCAAATTGTTTATGGTCAAATATTTACGTAGTCAAATTTTAATAATGGTTCTCGAGATTACATAACGAGGAACTATTGTTCTAAAGTTCTATATTTTTTCTCTTAAATTTTTCTAGAGCTAACTTTAGGACAAATTTTTCCATTTCCCTAAATTATCATAAAGGTCTCTAAAGAAATAAAATTAGGGTTGTTATGCCGGATTTGCTATAAAGGTATGATCAAAGAAACATTATGTCGTTGTCATTAACTTTAAAAAGTTACAAGTGTGTATTGTAATGAGGAAAATTATAATACACTCAACGTTATCAACATATATTTTAACGACTTCTGCGAGTATATATTATATGAGAATGAGATGATGTCTTTTGTTAATAAAATATTGGGAAATAATTTATATTATCCCCTCGCACATTATATACGATAAGATGGAGTTAGTATTACGATGGTATGAAAGCATGCGAATAAGTTTTATACCCTGATTTGAAATTAAACCAATATATATATATAGACTTAATAGTCATTATAGACTTGTGTAAGTTAGTATATAATGAAAATGACGGGTGAATATATGTGCGTGTATAAGCTATTTTTAATGAATACAGCCTTGATTTACTCAATTTCAGTATTACATACCAAATTTTCCATTAAAGGGTATATAAGTCTGTTAATATAGCGCACGGTGGCAGTTGTAGTATAATGAATGTTGTAAAAATCAATTATATTTGTATAAAATCGCGACACCAGGGTTTAGGTAATTCCAAACTTATTACTCTTATAATGAATTATTTGAATAATAATAAATTACTTTTTTTTAATTATCTTTGACTTGTATATCAACAGGCGCATGTAAGTAGTATTAGTGAAGCTCCGGTATATCGAAGATTAGCTTGGTATATGCTTTTTTAGTACAATTTATACAGTCCACCAAGTCACACACGCAGACGCATTTAATTAAAAAGGACTATTAATATTCTTAAATTTTATCAAACTTAATTCCTTTCTTACCATTGTCTATAGATAGAGCCTCAGATTTCGGTATTTTAACAATTTAGATGAGGGCAATATTAATTATTTTTTGACCAAATTTAATAAGCGTTAAAATTAATTTTAAAAAAGAATTAATTAGCTTGCGCTCAATATTTAACGATTACATTTTTGAGCCAGACATTGTTTATTTTAATAATATGTTCGGTTGGCGCCATGAATTTATTTAATTGCTTTTCCACCAATAATAATAACATATAAAACTTGAAGAATTATTTTAAATAAAGCATCGATACATAGGTAAATTGCAAAAAATAATACACAAACCGCTTTTGGATACAAACCTATTAGTTATTAATAAGCATTAAAGTGTCGGAATAAAATTATATGCGATATTTTGGCAGTGTCAATCTTAGAGACAATGCTGCCTCTAACTTTGACTCTTTCGCCAAAGTTGTCTGATGATTGGAATCTTGTGAAGTGTCTAAACGTATCAATGATTGGGGAGCAAGATCAGTGCTACGGGGATATTGTTATAGTGCGCATGTTGTGAGGGATTAGGTTGGGACTAAGTTTAAATGTAAATTAGAATAGAGCTCGCATATTTTTGGTCATCATAAAAACGTTAATTAAATGCAAATGACCTAAAATATTATTCAATTTGCAATATATCAAACCGCCACGACATTTAGTAAGGTGTATGTATACTTGCGCTCTTTATAACAACTATCTTCTGAAGCATCGGCTCCTTGACTAGTGACTATAATGATAAGCGCAGGCACCCTAAGCTTGCCAAAACACATTTAGTAAGGACTAAGGAGGTAGTATAAACATATTGCCTAAATTTTCGATTATTCATAATCTTAAATTATACAACTTTGAATATGTAATTTTTAAGCTAACATTAATGGAATTATACGAGCAATGGGATTGCGTTTATGAATTTATTATGCATATCACTCGATGACCCCTACCCCTCGCCACCACCGTTGTATTTGAATATATTAATGAAATAATTCTGATCCTAGCAACAAAAGTCCTCTCAGTCGAATGGCGATAACTATTTTGCAATCAGAACATCTCCGTTCTCCGTATTAATTAAAGTTCGAAACATAATTTGTGCTGCACAAAAAATATACACGGGCATAGCCAAGAATTCATTTAAACGGGGCATTCATGATTTATGAGGGGCAGAATAATGATTTTTTTATTAAATACTTAAGAATTTTCGAATTAGGGGGGGGGGGGGAGCAAATGCCCCTCCTTGCCTCCCTCTTGTTACGTCCATTAATATAAATATTTGTATTAACATCTTAATGTAATTGACTTCAAAAAATCTGCTATTTGTTAAACCAACAGATAATAGTGTAATATGTGTTAGAAAAAATTATTTAAGTTTTATTAAGATATTAAAAATAATGAATTAATTTGCAAGTAATAATTGTTTGTACTTCTTTCCAAACAAAAGTTTTATAATAAAAATGGCTAGCATAGATTGTTTTTGATTTATTTATACTTTGGCTATAGATAGTTTAATTATATATTAAAAAGGTGATAAAATTATTGATTTTTATTGCTGTAATTTAACTTCTAATTTTTATCTTTAAATATTCCTCCTTTACCCGGCCTTAGGTGCATATCGATGTTAATGATAAATTAATTATATGGACTTATGCGCTTCATTTGTTTCTTTATTGCTCCAAATTAAAAGAATTATGATTAAGTCAAATCTCTAAGGAGCCATTTAAAGCGATATTTTTCTGCATTCCTTACGCCCTACAGCTTTTCATTTGTATAGTGCGCAAGGCTCTTCCCCATTCAACCCTTATTAAGTTATGCATATTCCTATATATGCCCCTTCCTAAATGATGCACGACATTCCCTTTAAAACCAAATCCCAAATCTGAATGCTAATTACGCTACATGTCCACAAATACGCTAGTTGGTAGCGACTTTGATTCCAATATGCCTAGCATTATAATTAGTTCTGGACTAGGTTAACATAACAGTAGTCAGTCCCTTATGCCAATATTTTTAAGTTAGTACATGTATTTTAAAGTTATTATGCATCATTTTGTGAGTGGGCCGCTTAGAGTAACAAACCAAAGATTTAAAATAAGGCTTATTATATTTAAATGTTTATATAAATTGATGTTACTAAAATACCTGTTAAGAGGCCTTTACACAATTTAATTGAGAGAAGGATTCGGTGTTGTAAAGCATAAAGGGTGGACATTGATCATCCTTTTCATAATTAACCATAAATTATTTAAGGCTCATAATAATTATCTTATCCCCTCATTGCAGGTTACACAACCTTAACACCAATCTCCAACCAAAAGGGACGATGATTAAAAGAGACCGGTGATTATATTGTAAACGCGCTAGTAGACACATTTAACACTACCGTCAAGCCTAAAACAATTACACATCATATCAATTAACATCAAGATGGCAAGGAGTACGGCCAGCATCAGGTAATATCCTATTATTCACGCCATAAGATTTATAAATTATTGATAAACAAAGTTACATGCACTCGGTGTTAACTCGTTAATTTAGCCTATAACAACTTTACCTAGTTTTTGTGAGTTTCAAAACAAGCTTTAATATTTAGTATAAGTTTAAAAATCAATAGTGATTATTTTAGACAATATTTTTGGTAGAAATATGGCACATAATTAAGAACATAAATTGGAAAAATTTGAAACATAAGTTGAGCTCTAGTAAAATCCATAATTAAGATTATTGATCTTTATGGTCTTTGGTAATTGCTTTTAATGAGAAAATTAAATTAGTAAAGTGAATAATGCAATGAACCATATTTTGACACTGGTGTTAATAGAGTATAGACGTAACTCTAATTAAATCATAGCTAATGGCTTTATACAGAATAAATTGCAAAACAATTTTAGTTAATAAGAATTAGGTAAAAGCTTTTTGCTTAATGATGCGATGCCTTAAGCTTGATTTATAAAACTTTGCTGTTACCCTTTTTAATTATTATCGATATGAATTAACTTTTGAGATTGTGCAAATTTGCCTACATAATTGAATAATTGTGAATTTTGAGATCGTTAATAATGGATTAGGGCCAAAAGTATTTGTGAATTCTAAATTATTTATGTAAAATAGCTTAAAACACATATAATCTTTGCTGCTGTTAATAAATAATGTATCTATTTTTATGTATTGAATTCACAAGCTTAAGCATAGTCTACTTTTTGAATCAATCGAAATATTTCCATTAAATTTCTATGCTCGTAGACTGCTGAAATTAGTTTTTATAATAATTTAACGCCATTTATTTTTAGAATGATTTAATGTTAAATGTCAGGATCAACTAAGGTCAGTTTTGAATATAATTAATTACAATTAATAACGTTCCATCATAAATCTTGTTATAATAGTTTTTATTTAGGATTACGATTATTACTAGTTGACTTACAAGTTTTATAAAATAAGTTATAAAGTTTAAATTAAATGTACATAGGCCGTTACTATAATGGATTATTCTGAATTAATTTATGAGTTTGTAACTGATAACGCCACATTTCTAGGTAGGTCTTTTTAGTGGTGAAATATAATTATATTAAAGAATAAGAAAATAATTTACATCCCCTAAACAAAGTAGCCCTCTCTTAATTACTTCATAATGCTTATATAAATATTTGCCTAGATAGAGGTATAAAATTAAAATTTGTCAAACAAATTTGATATACTCAGGTATTATATGTGAATTGCGGGCTAACTATATCACACGAAGGGCATTAAAATTTGATGACGCATAATGGAAATTTGCGAGAGTAATTGCAATCAAAGGTGTAGGAAGTTTTTTAAAGCCACAAATTGTCCAAAATAATTTAGCGGCCATAGTGTTTTTGAAGTGATTTCCTGTACGATTGTGTGTGTGTGAGTGTGTGCTATTATTTAATGAGAACAATTACGCACGTTTTAAATTATAAAACAGTGCTACGCAGCACCTAAAAATCGATAAATATTAAAATTCCATTCTAGATCTTAATTACCGAACTGCAAATTTTTCATCAGATATTACACAACGCGACTAATTGGCTTTTTTTCTACTCATATAACTCTATATATATACACGTCCTAATGAGTACGTGATTATGTTATTGTTGTAGGAATTAACATCAATTTTACGCACTAATTATTATTAAAATACCTCTTTGGCACTCTTCGCTTAAAAAGCGGGGGACCACGGGGGCAAGGCCTAAAGTTTAAAATTGGAATCAAAGCTCTTTTGCCTTAACCCCCCCCTCTTCTATTGGTCTCATAAGTCAAATCTTTATTAGAGATCGGTTTTGTTCAAAAAGTCATTCAACATTACCGATTAAATTGTGTGTAGTTAGCTATGGGTGTGTGCTTCAACACTTTATTGTCTCATTTATCTTTCTCCGCTATTATTTACTCGAAGTTTACATCATTAAGTTATGAAAAGTTTTTGTGACGCTTAAACTAAGAGGTGGTTAAAACGCTCCAACGAAATCCACCCCTAAACAGCACTGTTTGTGATGTGACATGGTGGGCGCCTTTGAGGTTAATTCTTCGAAATTTATTGATTCGATAACGCTCCTCCCTCCTTAAACTTACATTCGTTAAATTAATTAATTTTTGCCATTCGTAAATGTGATATATGTTCCTCTTATAAGTTTATCTCACAAACCGTATTAATTAATAATTATTAACCTCAGCCGAGCGAAATTTATTCTATCTACGGTCGAAGTAATTTAACGCGATAATTCATTGGCTATGGCGACTTTTCATTAAATCGTGAAACGTAGACACCAAAAGCGCTCACATTTAAAGTCTAAGCTGATTTTATTACATGTTTGGTAGTCTTAAACGCCAAACACCTTGTTTACTTTGACTTTAAAAACACAAATTAGCAATTATTGTGTAATAATAAAGTTTTCATTAAATCTAAATTATAATAAACATTGTTAAAAGGCCTACACAACTTCCGTCATTTCTATAATGTGCGTTTTGACACCCCAACTCCCACTACCCCCAGCTAAAAGGTTTACAAAAACAAATTTAAAATTTAATATAAAACAATAGATCGGTAATTACCACAGGCACCATAGTAATTATGTGAAGCATTGTGTACACTATATATATATATAGTAGAGGACTAGAGGCCACGCTGATGGCAAATTGTTGACCGAATCTACACACAAAATCATATATATATAATTATCCAATAATTGAGTTTTAATTAGAGTTTAATTATACCCATGCTTTTTCTCTCAAATAAATTACTATTCCAACTGACCCGGGCACAGCCCCACCCCTAGCTATTTAGGTTAGACCAAAGCCAGCCCGGGGTCCGAACCCCAATATACATAGCATGGAAGCAGTGTAGGTAAAGTGTGGCAATTAAATCACCCTGAGCTTATTTTGAATGGCCCCCTCCACCTAACTTCATATCTAGGTGCCACGTGGACAATTAATTACATTGCGGTTCTACCATAATTCCTATTTTTAGTTAGTTTTGTTTAAAGCCCCGCCTTAGATGTGCTTAACAAGTTACAGCTGATATAGTTTTAATTAAAAGTAATTAATTAAAATATTTAATTAGCTTGCACAAATAGAGACACGGGTTTTTACTTTAAATGAAAAAAACCGGGGTTTGTTCGAGACCGGTAGTTATATCATCGTGATTTTTAGGAAACTAGTATAAAATAAAAACTTGAAGTGTTTGTGGTCGGCCCTAAACCCAGTTAAAGTCCAAAGCCGGTTTATCCTACATGGCTATGCCAATAGCCTTGGCAAAAATGTACTAATAATATTATTGGGAGATTATTTCAGCTGATTTAAGTTATATCATAATTATAAACTCAATAAAAAATTTAATAGTAATTTTTACTACCTCTTCATCCCATTTTGTGTAAGAAATTGCAAAAACTTATATAAGTAATTTAAGCAATAGTAAATAGATCGTTCATAAGCCAAGCTGTTATGGTTGACCCAATAAAAAACGTATAAATTATAATTGTATCGTTGTTTTTAGTCGCCAAAATACTTAATATAGTGGAAACAAAAAATTATTAAATTTGTATAAATTTATTTTTTATAAATTTAGTTTATGTAAAATCAGCTAAATTGTTTCTTTACCCCATTCTCTTATATGTTATGTCAATTTTCTAAGATAACAACTACTAAATATAAAATACTAGTCTAGTTTATTTAAAGATTTGCAATCTACTTCAGATATATTAATATTGATTTATAGTGAGATCAGCAAACTGATTTTTTGAGCACCATGGATAAACAGGGGTTTGTCCCGAACCCGAACCCGTGAACCCGAACCGGGTAAAACCCGATGATTTACAGAACCTGAACCCAAACCCGAACCCATTTTTAAAAATACCCTTAAAACCCGAACCCGATAAATACAAAAAAGGGTTCGGGTTCGGGTTTTTAATTCAAAAATATATTGTGAATTGAATATCTCAGTTTTCTCTATCATGACAATGTAACGAAACGAAGAAAACCATATAATTTTAATTTCAATATTTTTATGTTTCCGGCATTTTTCATTCATTAATCAATACTAATTATCTCAAGAATTATTTGTAAGTATTTAGTATAATAAAATTTCTTGAACCCGAACCTGTACCCGAACCCGAACCCAATTCCTTAAACCGAACACGAACCCGAACCCGAACCCAATTCCTCAAACCGAACACGAACCCGATTTTTTTTTGGGCGGGTTCAAACCCCTGGATAAATTTGATATTATAAAATTGCTAATTTTGTTCGATCAACTTCATTGCCTAGCAAATTTGCATGGGCATAGCCCTAGAAATTCTTACAATTTTGGAAAATTATGGTTTAAGTTTCAAAAAAATTTGCCTCTCCTTATATCATTATTTCTCCTTTCCTAATTCCAGACCTGGCTACGCCCATGTGCGTTTGCAATTTGCATTGACTCTCGTAGTCACTATAAGCCCACGATTAGGGCTAAATAAATAGCCATATCCAATTTCTTATCAATGTTTGGTAATTTAAAAACCATTGATAGAAAATCAAGGTTTAAAAACTCATCCCCTTACTTATTAATGGGTTTATGGGCACAGCAAGAGTTCGAAATGATATGGGGACGGGCAAAAATGTCATTTTTTGCACTGTTAACCTGTAATTTGCTTAATTTTTTTTTAATAATAATTCAATTAATTTATTTTAAAGACAAAAACACATGAAAAAAAGTGTTATCAAAGTCGGATTAACTTAAATAAATATACATTATTGATCACAATTTGTGAGAATTTTGGAAAGTTTAATATTGTTTTTAATATAAGGGTAACGGATCACTTCAGCAATTATATGTAAATGATGGGCTATGTTCTAGAGTTACCTTATTAAAAAAGACTAGAGGCAAGATCAAAACAAGTCCAGTTTATTAATTGTCAAAATTTTAAATTTAATATGAGCTATTTCACACGATTAGATATCGGTCAGCATTAAGCTAGCGTCTAACTGTGATTTTATTTTTGTAATATAAACTTAATATTATTGGCAATGGATTCTGCGGGACTAAGATTTTCTACCAACTTGGCCGCCGTCACCTATTTAGGATATGGTAAGAGGGGCGCTCTTATACCCCCTCAAGCACCACCCCAACACCACTAATCAAGGTCTTTTAATTAAATCATTGAATTTGGGGGGAATAATTAGTTTGATTTTCGTGCCATATTAAACCTATCGATCGCGCCTCAACAACCACCACCTATCCATTAATCGTGATTTGTGTTTTATTTTTTGATTCATTCGAAAAAAAAAGTTAATTACGACCGCTCACGACGAGGAGCTTGCTTTCCTGTATCGGGAAATGTAATTATACACACACACACACACTTAGTTAACTAATAGTAATAGTGTTGCTTAGCTAATTTGCCAATCGGGGCTCCTTCAAGCGACACGGCAATTAAAATGTTTATAGCCAATTTCAAAGCGGTTGATGTGGGCCCACTGGCACCCTCGATCTCCCCTTTCCCCGCCCCACGCTCCGATGGGATTTTAGATCGCTATCAATGTATATGTGTATTTAAGATTAGTCATTAACCCACAGAAAGTCCTGCGCAGTCATAAATGGTGCGGCGCGGTGTGTTTAGGATTAATTGATCGTTTAATTTTGATTTTGTCGATACTTAATTCTAAGGAAATCGTTTTATGATGGTACAAGACAAGGTATCTTCAGACCAATGGTTAAATAAGAGTTGCTTAAACAGACCAAATTAGTCTACTGAAACCAAAGGCAGATTAAACAAATTACACCCGTTTTTACAACACTACTTCTAAGGGTGGGTCTTAATACGCGATTTTGAATCTAGGTTAAAAAAGCGAATGCATCATAGCCTCGTCTTAAAACGAGCCTCACTTCATTTTTGTTCTGTTTTTGTGTTTTTGCTCGTAAAACAAATATTTATCCTTTAATCACGCTTATCAATGCAGATTCATATGGTAACTAAACTAAAATTGTTGATTCCCCGACATGTATATCCCATATTTACACAAACAAAAATAGGGCGCCATGAAGTTGAATCGTATATTAAGGCGGGCCCTAGGTGAGGGTAGGGTGGAAGCAGTCCAAGCTAGGGGGAGGCAGGGATGGGCTGCCATCCCCCACTATATTAATTTTTTTTATATGCTTGAATGGTAAATTTTCAATAATAATTATTGCCCCTCTTTAATGCTGGCTACGTCCACGGTGAAAATAGCCCCTCTGATTTAAAGAATCGCGAAAGATTTACATGTACTTTGCAAAGTTTAATGGAAGAACCATTTCCTCCCCCAGGAACTTTAAATATTCTAGATCAAAATTTTTGGTTGGTATGGTGCAACATTTAGCTAATGTTTATCCTTGCTTAAAACAATATGTAAATAATTCAATAATTTTTACATAACTCCCTATTTAAAATTATAACATTTATAGATGCTTATTTTCATTGGGAATCTTCAAAACAATTAAATTTTATTAGTTTTACATAAATTCCAGATTTTTACCTATGCTTACATGGGTTTAACCGAAGGAAAGGGGGAGACGAAATTTGATGACTCAAGTAATGTTGTAAAAACGGTTGGGTTTTGTTTGGTCGACTAAACATAAACACACCAAAGATTTTTAGATCTATTTTTCTTAGTCGCATTAATAGACCATAGGTTTGACCAAAAACGCTTGGTCTTTTCATGTATAATCGACTAAAACCAAAGGTTGACCAAACGAAACCCAGCCGTTTTTACGACACTCAATAGATGTTTTGAAATAATTTGTTCATAATCGACATTATGTAGAATTTAGTGTGTTAAAAATTTAATGCAAGGTGTTAAAAACCACAACTTTTATAATATTCTTTAAGTTTAAGCTATAATATTTGTTGTCGTATAATAAATACAGTTACAATTTATTATTTCAAAAATCCCAAACCCGTCGTATACCCATTCTCTTTGATGCCATATTTTTCTACGATAGTTCAAAATATTATTTCAAAAGTCATTTTGCCTAAATATAGTTATTTAATTAGTGATTTTAAATCTTTAGATGCTCATTAAAATTGTGCTCACTTTACCTCAGCAAAACTGTTAATTTTTATTAAGTTTGATGTTAGGTGAGTTAATAATTTTTTTTTTATCAAGTTTTCAAGAACAAAAAATGCGAAGTCAAAGTTGTTCAAAGTAACATTTATGGGTGTATTGAATTTATACAATTACCTGAAATTTTTAAAAATGATTATAAAAAAACACTTTTTAAAATTGGGTTAACTTTTCCCTGCCCTGCCGTTGTTACCCCCATGTAAACAACTTTGTTTAGCTATTGGATGTAATCTTACATTTACATCTATATTAAACGATAATTCCATTTTTATGAATTAAAATTACGAAAGCGATGACCATTTAAGCAAGGAAATGTCTTTAGCAGGCGCGTAGCCAGGATTTTCCCCGAGGGGGGGGGGGGGGGGAAATTTCCAAAAAAAATTTATAACATTTTTATTTCAACATCAAAATTAGAATACCTGGTATAAAACATAAAAAAGTCATTATAAAATAATTTCATATTTTCTTTTTCCCAGCGTCATCTGGAGTAGGAGCTAATTCCACATGAATCGCTAATAAAAGTGTCAATCCATTTAATCAATCCAAACGTCATGAAGTTTTAATTGAAATGTTGTCAGAAATGGAAGAGAAACCAAATAAGGAGAAATTGAAGCAAGCTGGTGATCACGAAGTTGCAACAGAAGATGCGACTTGCTCACTTCTCTACGACAATCTGAATATATTATGCAAGCAATTGCAAAAAAAAGGACCTAGATCTTCAGCAAGTCGGACAGTTAGCAGAAACTTTAGTAATAATAGTCGAACCTAAGGCTAAGTTGTATGTTGTAACTTAAGAAACCTCGATATGCAAAGAAAATGAATGGTTTTTGGACATGAAACAAGTTTTGGCAATTTTCAAATAATATTTCCCTCGAATTCTTTGATTGTTTTGCCAGAAACGCGAATGAAAATAAATTATAGAAGGATTTCGTCCAAAGAATCCCTTGGACGCCCTATCAGATTATAAAATATCCTAATCTTTGCCCAACATCACAACCTTCTTTACCTAGTAGCTTTTATACAAGAAATACTATGTAATAAAATAGAATAAATGGATCGGCCCATGTTTTAAATTAGGGGGAGAGGGCAGATAAAAAAAAACATTTCCTGAGAGCAAAAAAAAAAGGTCTCGACTATCCCAAATTTTCCTGAGAGCAAAAAAAAGGTCTCCACTATCCAAAAATTTTCCTGAGAGCAAAAAAAAAGCAACTGCCCTAAATTAGGCAGTGTGGGCAGCCAGACCCCCTGCCCCCCCTGGCAAATTAGGGGGGGGGGGGGCAGGGGGTCCGGTTGCCCCCCTCTGGCTAATTAGGGGGGGGGGGGGCAAAACATAATTTTTTTTTAATTTGTTAGGGTTTTTGTATTGAAAATTCGTTTTTTTAAATTACTGCCCCCCCCCTGCGTACGCTCATGGATCGGCCCTTTTTTATAGCATTTTTATTTCAACATTAAAATTAAAAAAAGAAAGTCATTATGAAATAATTTTATATTTTCTTTTCCCCAGCGATAATATCTCAAGAACTTCATATGGAGTGGGAGCTAATTCCAATAAATTGCATGGCAATTAATAAATGTCTTACTTGGTCAGTTCAGTTACGTTGCACAACTTTATTTATAAACTTTCTATCTAAAATAATTTTTTTCCATAAAAAGCGCATTTACGCAACTGGTCTTTACACTTTTGACACAAAAACGAATAATATTTTAAACCTATCACGCATGGGAGGGAGGCGGCCGCCCCCCTCCCTAAAAGACAAAAAAAGTTTTATTACAAAGCCCTTAGAAATTAAAAAAAATTATGTTTTGCCCCCCCCCGCCTTTAATTGAGCTTAAACAACTTTCGCCCGCCCTAATTTAACCTGGTTATGCCCATGCTATCACGTGAATGTTCTTTTTTTAACTTTTTGCAAATATATCTTCAACCAAACCTTACTCCAACGTAATAGGAAGTCTCGCAAAATCTAAATTAGATAAAAACCTTATTAATTGCTATGCAATCGATTAATTTTCTCGTATCGGCACATCCAACGGGCAACTGAAATATAGGAACGGGACCGCCTGTGCGTAATTGCCAACATTAAGTATTTCCGGAAATGAATTACATGCTGTTTCACACCCTTTATTCATTTCAACAACACCAAAAAACATTGCTCCGCCTGATTATGGCGCGAGCTAATTCAAAAGCTAAGATTTCATCGTTGCAGGCTATGAGAATTTCGCGCAAAAGACGCCCGTTTATTCAATCCATATCCACCCCTAAAAAGTATAAAGGCACACAAATTGGGACAACACTCTCCGCCCCCCCCCCCTGTCCCCCTCCGTTTTTAATTTAGTTGGAAAAAGGTAGAGATTTGAGTGCCCGCCCACGCCCATGTCTATCCTTATTTATAGTCACTTCCTTCTATTTTTAATTATTATCGCAACAGACGTTATTAAAAGCCCCTCCCCCGCCCCTCTTCTCTTCTTAAGAGCACTCTTATTGTCATCAAAGCTGATTGTTGATGGCTGCCCAAAAAATCTAAAAAATTTCATGCATTATCTTGTCCTGTCGCGTTCCCCGGCATGTGCATAATATATTAGACAAGTTGAAAACATCCCTCGACAACAACATGACTAATTGATGACCCAAATAGCATTCATTCTCAATCTCTTCGCGAGCATTCTGGTATAATTTTACAAATTGCAATTTACCCTCAACTTTAACGCGAATTTTCCAGACTTTTTTTACACAATTTTACCCCTAAAAATGCTTTGGCAAATATATGTATGCGCCATTTTAGTGATTTAATTTTAACCTAATTATTTATGCTTTGGAGTAAATAAATTTCCCAGTAAAAATTGCTTCCGATGCGACCTTGAGCACTAATATTTTGTGACGTTAAGACTTAATGCTAGACGATATCGAGTTGCATAAGCGGCCCGTTGTGAACTGGAAAATAAAGCCTTTATTATAGTAAAATTGTTTATCTTATTTTATAAATCAAAATTCATTTTTAAACGGTAATTTAGCATAAGTGGATGTTTTATTTTAAAATTTAGTAAGTCCTACACAGCCTCTTGTTTCTTGTCAACGTCCTGTCTTTATAGTTAACTAGCTGTGCCCGGCCAAGCGTTGCTTTGGCTCAGTCCTTAAGTGGTTAATTAAGTATAAGCTATTAATAAGACTTATCTAAAATGGGGTCATATATGAAACAATTTATAATGTGAAAGGTCCAAATGATTTTATGAACCCACTATTTTTAGTATATATTTATATAATAAGACAAACCAAATGCAAATTCTGTTTTAGTCATCAAATCCGACTAAAATTAAATGTTTTTGAAAAAATTGCTTATTAATGCTGTTACTTATTATACAATAATACCATTATTTTATTTTTCTAGTTAGCTGATTTATTTGAAATAAAATTTTCTTTAATATAATAAAATAATTAATTGAAGGATGGATAATTATTAAAAATATGCTTCTATGATCGACCACGTGATAATAATGACAAAAACTGCATAATATAAATTTTATTTATTTAATTTAAATAGTCTTCTGTTAAACCCCAATAATTTTAACCGTATACTGTAACATTTTTATTATACTTTTAAATATCTAATTCGAGAAAACTTCAGCTTTGTATGTATGACGTCATTATTGTGTATGCTGCTATAAATGAAACTGGACGGGAAATGTCAGATATTTTTAAAACAAAAAGGTATTTTAGGAATCTAAAAAAGCTATTTTACCCCTGGCCTATCTGGGCATCTACGGCTAAATTTTCGCTCGAATCGGATCTGAAGTTTCAGAATTTAGCCCTTTTTTAAAACCAAAAGGCCGAGAAATGTCCGATATTTTTAAAACTAAAAGGAATTTTAGCAATCTGAAAAAGCTATTTTAAACCTGGCCGCCCTGAGAACCTACGGGTAAAGTTTCGCGCGAATCGGGCAGGTAGTTTCAGAATTTATTCTCATTTAAATATCTCATTTAATAAAAATTAATGATAGATAAATAATGACATTTATATATAAATAGCATTTACTCAGAATAATCAACGTTGGACTATTTTATATTACATTTAAATTATATATACTTTCATCTTTCTCATTAAAATATCTCATTTAATGATAACGAGAAAAATTCAAAAAATTCACATGTGTAACGATATACGTTTAAAACACTAAGGTAGTCTGAAAATTTGTAAAATATAAATAAATTAATTAATTTAAAAAAAATTCACATGTGTAACGATATACGTTTAAAACACTAAGGTAGTCTGAAAATTTGTAAAATATAAATAAATTAATTAATTTAAAAAAAAATAACAATATAAATAATAAAGAATTAAGTAAATTATTTTTTAAAAATATACATCTAAATTCTTATCTGGTTGTTGAATTTAAATAACCAATAAATATGGAATATTGATCAAAATTACAGAATTAATCTTGAATTAGGCGCTTGAATTAAAATGGCACATAGGTAGGGATCATGAAATGTACGATATTTTTAAAGCTACTTTTTAAAAAAATATTAAAAGTAATACACCTTTACTACAGAACTGTCTGTATATTCAAATTTTCGACGAACGCGAGGAGGTGCGTTTGATTGACATTTTATTGAACGTCAAAACGCATAAAACCCAATATCTCGAAAATTAAAAGGAATTTTAGGATTCTGAAAAAGCTATTTTACCCCTGGCCGCCCTGGGAACCTAGGGGTAAATTTTCGCGCGAATCGGACCGGTAGTTTCAGAATTTAGCCCTTACATACATACATACACTTTACTTTATATATATAGATTCTAGTCAATGTCGGCTAGATAGTCCAAGCCGGTGATAAAAGTTTTGATGAAAAATTAAAATCGGTTGTGGTTGCAGCTCAATTCGTATTTAGTATACGACTAATATAATTCCCCTCCCCCCTAAGTTTCAGAACTGTTCCCTTCATTGACTTAGCCAGCTGGAAATTAGAGGGGGCAATAATGATTAGGGAGGGGCAAAAGGATCATTTTTTGAAATCTTAGCCATAATTTGATTACATTTAACAAATGTTAGGTTTGAGAAGGGGGCAGCCACTCCTCCCTGCCCCTCTGGTTACGCCCATGGTTCCTTAGTGCTGCATAACTAAATGAGTAATCTGAATTATTTGTAAGGAGGCATTATATTGTTGAGAAAAGTTATAACATCTTTGACGTCATAAATATCTATAAAATGGAGTTGTAGGTAAATGAGTCAATTATTATTTGACTTAATCGCCTAGCATCGGTTTATGTTATTCATTACGACATATATTTGAAACTAGCATAGGCGTAATTATGATTTCCTCAAGGGGGCGGGGTGTTATAAAATTTATTTTTAAAATTAATTTTACATTGTTTACATATTCGGAAGTTTAAAGTTTCCTGTCCCTTTTTAATTATATTGTTATATAGCTAAAAATACATACCTTTTCAAGATCATTGAATTAAGCAATTTGTTGTTCATCAATTTAACATTTGATCAAGACTTATTAGCTTGCCAAAATTTGCCATCTCCAATAACTAATATAAATAGTGTACTTTTAATAAGATTAAAAAAGATTCCTTTGACCAGGTAATTAACGAAATTTCGAAGTATTACACATCTAACATTAATTATTGCGCAAAGCACTTATGATTCCGTGCTCAATTAAGCTCACACTTACATGTAAGAAGTCCTTTAAAGTTTAAATTGGTTTTTTTAATTAATATGATCTTGACTTTTTTACAGTTTACTAAATCACGCTTAAGATAACCTAATAATTTAATTATAACTGATGTACAAATGTAGCAAAATTAAAATAACTAACTTTGAGTGAAAAATAAGAATTGTCTAAACTTATAAGTTATAATAAAGCAATACTGATACCAAAAATTTCATAGCAATCAATATTGAACTATTGTGTGGAATTAATTTATACTAATAAATCTTAATGTGAATAATTAATTTTTCTCTCAATTTGATTTCAGATTTCATATAATTTAATATGTTAATAGTTTCAATTTTATTTGTGACTATTAGTGTTTTAACAATTATGTTATATCTGAATAGAATAACTAATTGTATGATCAGATGAAATGTTTGTTTATAACTTTATTATGCTCATGTAATCTATATTTTTATTAAATACTTAACTTTAGATTAGTGTTAACTAATAATCTTAAACTTAAATACTTATAACTTAGTATAATCTTTTGAATTATGACAATGCACTAATATATAAACGATAAATGCATTTTCATATATTAATATGTTTTTGATGAATTTCGTATAACAAAATTGAAAAGTCGGTGTTGATGTTGTTAAACTTTGTAATATCTGTCGTTTAAGGCATTTGTTTACGTATTCGCTATAATCTCACAAACGATATATCCTCCTTTCGCAGGCTTTTGTTCATCGTGTTCGTCGTTAGATGAAAGTCCATTTTTGCCTGAAATCTATTGCGTTTATAATTGATTTAAGCAACGCTATTAAATTAAATTTATATGTATTTTGCGCATATCTTCCCTTCACCAACCCCTTATTTCTCAAAAACACCCTTTTATGAAATACTGTATGAGTCCGTCGACAATTTTTAAAATAGTTGAGTAATTTATCAGAATTTGCTAGGGCAG
Organism: Gordius sp. MW1; assembly: GCA_964036665.1. Lineage (NCBI taxonomy): Eukaryota > Metazoa > Nematomorpha > Gordioida > Gordea > Gordiidae > Gordius > Gordius sp. MW1. Next base: position 20,255,211 of record OZ038530.1, read on the forward strand.
ATTTGTGCCTTCCATCTGCCCCCCTCCTCCACTTAAGCCTAAATTGTCATCCCATTTAAACGGTTTCCACCGTACGTTTGTCCTGTCATAAGGGGCCTTTGCTTATTTATTAAAAATTATTTATATACCAAAATTAATTAACAAAACGACACTTCAACCCAGAGGGCCGAGCTCGCCTATCTTTTTATAGAGACTCAAATTAATTTATTTGATCACAACAATTTTTCAAATATTAATACATATACCACGACCTATAACTACCCACACTACTATACTCCTACTACCATATCTGTAGAATATTAATCGCGATAAAATGTAAAGAATATTTAATTTAAAACTGACGCCGTAGTTGGAGAGGGAATTAGGAGTGATCGTGGTTAATGAAACGTTTTATTTAGGGAAAATGAAATGTGAAAAAAAAACAAAAATTATATTTTGTTTAGCTTTAATGTTAGTTTAATGTCACCCACACTCGTTTTATAGTTAGCGATGTTCAAACACATTGAAATTCTAGTGTTTTGTTTAAGCTCCTCCGTTTTACATGTACGCTGGGACGTGACCAATTCTAATAAAAACAATGGCGATATTGATTGTGATTATTTTTCGCAGCCGTCTCGAAATATGTTTTGGTTAAAAATGACTTTTTAGAATTAATTTTAATTTGTCAAAAAAAATTAAATTAGAAAGCTTTGTCTTGAGGCGTTACATTAACACCCTGTGTCGTCCTCGTGACTCCTTTCTCGTCTGAAAGTCGTGTTCCGTTATGAATACGTAAACTTTGCTTATGCGTCTTCAAAGCTACAATTTAACTGTTATGATTTATATAAATTTCAAAAACTTTTAAAATTATAATCTCGTCTCCTATTCATTGACATTTGTGTTGACAAGCTGGTGGCAACTTTAATCTCATTTAAGACTGAATTTTAATGGGTTTATTAGGATTACTAACTTAGTTGTCAACGCATACGACGCCAAATGGACTTTAATAAATTTATGAGGCAACGAGATAGTTTATAAAATAATATGGCAAACATCTTGTAGGCATGAATAACAGCCTGTTTTTGCAAAGGTATATATAAAACTTCCTATTAACGCTATTAATTGATGCATATTTGAAATTTGGCTAGTTATGATAACAGTATAAAATTCATAATTGGTAAACATTTAAGATCTTTAGATTACACATACCGTAAATACAATTTATTGTCAGATCTCGAAATAAAAAGTGTTTATAACGAATTTATAGTTTTCTTCGCTTGTATTTTATAATAAACGAAGGTATTCAATCTATTCACCTTTTTGTTCATAACTTTTTCTTTATATTTGTTATGTTGCCCTCACATATTAGTCTTGATAGGTAAATAATTTAAGCGTGCACTTTATTATAGGCTCTAGTCCCAAGCTCAATTTACTTTAATTATTGAGGCATGATTAAATAATTTGGCTCTTATATTGCCGTTGACTTAGATGATTGAGTCGCTATTACATTTTTGCCGCATTTAATTGTAAATAAACACAAAGCTTTAAGTCGCTTGCAACCCTCCACGCGTCCACCCCTTCCTACTAATTAAAAAAATTAAGGATTTTTTTACAAATATAATTTAAAGAATCATTCCTGAAATAATTAGCCTCATTATATCTAATAACAACCTTTGTTTTGATAATAAGAATATATGTGCAAAAATGTTTTATCATTCCAAAATTATCCAATATGCAACCAATAAATTAAAGGTATTTGTGCATTATTTCAATGCTTAGAATAAACCCTTTTACGGCTCATCACGCGATTAAAACCCTCAACTAGGTCAAATAAATAAACATACCTGGAAGGCAGGGTTAATTATGTCTAGCCGTTCATAATTTGATATTTAATTATAATCAAAATATAATTTGTATGTATGCACTTTTATATTTTAACAAAAAAAAATTTATTTAGTATGTTTTATGTTAAGCTTAAACAATTTTAGTATTTCCCTAATTTTAATTAACGTTTAATTAATTTTATATAAAAATTTTGATAAGCTAATATGAAGAGGTTAGTTAATAGCTGAGCTGATTAGTGGTGTCAATTTTAAATTTTCTGTATTATATAATTCATTATGCTCAAACTTCCATTAGGTTGTGGGAAAATTAGGTAAGACGCCTTGTAAGATAAACAAATCAGATTGATAGGCACAAATAAATTTTTGACAGATGAATATAGATTATGAAAATTGAATTTAATGCACTTTTAGCTATTTGAATTGTGTTGAACCCTTAGCCAAGCCTGTAAAATAATTCAAATTAATTTTTTGATTTTTGATTGAGCAAAGGAACCATCCAACTATGTTTCTATTCCATTTTTAGGTTAATTAATTAAAACGGGGTCACTAGTTATTTAATTAAACATTCAAACTATATTTAGATTCCGTTTATACTAGAATACTAAATATAGCCTAGCTAACAGGCTAAGCATTATGAATGCGTTAACAGGCCAAAGTTACTTAATTCATTTTATATGATCGATGCTGCTCAACTAAACTCTTGGCAAAAACCTTATATGCCTCAAAGCTTAATCACGATTTTCTGCCCGTTCTCGAACCCACATTTTATCGATTTAAAATCAATAATTAAAATAATCATTATATACCACCGCAACGCTGCTAATTAATGAGCGAAATTAACCAAGCGGTAACACATGGTCTTCTTACGTCCCTCCTTGATTATTATAGAAATAGGAGAAGGATATTGGGGGGGGGGGCAAAGGAAGCGGAGCACCCGAGGCACGTGCCCCTTTGGGATGTGATTTAATTAAATAACTTACGCCCCGATAACTAATTGCTTGATAAAAAGCTCCCCCCCCCCCTCAATCCACATAAGCAACCACAATGAATACATTCGCTAGCTGATTTTCATATTTTAGGCATGACGGTCAATCGAAAAGCAGCTATTTTATTGGACGAGTCCCATCGTAAATAATAATAATTAATAATTAGCAGTCAATGTTTTGACTAATTGCTTCACGCTTCCACCCCCCCCCCCTATCTTAGGCCCGTGGGATTTAAACTATTAAAAATGTTGAACCTGCTTGGGCAAGTGGGGAGGGCCGGGTTGGTTGTCACCCAAATTAAAGAGAGAAGGTCCCGCGAACCATATCTTTCTTTTATAGCAATATTTATAATTAAGTGCCCCAGAGGACTCCTTTCATATAATTTTAACTAACTTTTATGCAATCAATTAATTTTGCGTCGATCTAATCATAATTATACATGCCAAGGCGTGAGTAATATAATCAATCAACTGAGGTATAATCAAATTATTGCTCTTTAACCGCCAAGCGTCGAAGCCAAAAAATGAGTTTTAATATTTAATATTTTAAAGGGTTTAGCTTAAGAATTGAACAACAAAAAAACTCTACGATTTGTTATTAAGTTTCTATTCATGCCTAAATTTATAGTGTCGCAATCAATTATAACTAATTTTATGTATAATGTTACAGACAAGAAACATTTGGTTAAAATTATTATTTTAGCCCTTCAGTTTTATAGTAGTCGGAACAAATCGTTAATTTTATTCATTTTCAATTATAACTTAAAAGAATAATTTAAATTCGTAATAACTATAGGTTAAAAGTGAAGGCACATCATCCATTGGTAGTCATTAAATAGTTTATAACTATGTATGTAACAATAATATAACTCATACCATAAATTACATTGCAATTAATTCTAAAAATTATGACTTTCATGAAAACATTGGCATATGCAAATATGAAAATTATACTATTTAAGTGAGGTACTGGACTGGACTGATTTGAACTTTTATTCGACTTTAACCAGCATATCTTTATAAGTTTTAAATTAATGCTATAATTTAGATTTATTAAATGTAAGGATTATTCTATTAATTATTTAACGTTAAATTAATTTTTGATTAAAATGAAATAATATTTATGTTTAATAATTGCCTGGCAAAATACAAATCCACTTGATAAAGACTTCAACAACTTTAGGCTGACCTTCTTTACGATGCTGACTATAAAGCGCTCAAAAACCCTGATTCAAAGGTTTCAACGTCAAAGAGAATTTTGATTGCGAGCCGAAAGGGGATAATTAAAAAAAATTTAATTTCCATTCTCCCCCTTCTCACTAAATTAGTAGGCAGCCCCCACCCCCATAACCTCCTTTTCGCATATATATAATAAAAATTAATTAAAGAAACCGAGAGCCAGCATTCGCTAGTTGTTACTATCTATCTATTCTATTTTTATTAACACTCTAACCACTCTCGCAATCTAACTATAAAAATTCTAATTTACACTCTTTTATACCGTATACAACTGAAATAAACAAATCCCTCATTTTGATATACCAGGATAGGGGGGGGGGGGAGCCCTGAGGCCTTTAATCATTTTAATTAAAAATTTTGCAGATTAATTAGGTGTGTGCTCCATACCGGCGACACCTAGAGAGGAAACCGCCCCGCCTTTCTCTTTGTGCCCCGAGCTCGGGACCGCTCCCTATGGCCTCGCCCCGCTTTTTTAATTAATTTATTCTCTCTATCATTGCCCGCTCCCCACCGATCTCTAGCTAGCTTTTGCTCTTTGTTGCTCGCTGCTCTCGTTCTTAACGTATTATTCCTAAATTTAATTAATTAACTCGCAAACTATTTATTACCTCCCTCCCCTCCCTCCTTTCTTTTACGATCTCCGTTCCGAAAGATGCAGCATTGCACATTGCACAGCCGCACATCACATATATACACATAAGTAGCGCGCTCTCTAATTAAAACTCTTTAAGATCGTATAACCAACACTTCCTCCCTCAGAAATATCACACAGGGGCAGGGGCTGGACCTTTGGAGTTGCTACCCAGGGCGATTTTGCTATGTAATGCAATTACCATCGCCGACCGTTATTAATTAATTAATAAGCAGGCGGGGCGGATGTGCTGCGAAACTTCTATCACACCTATAATATACACTGTATACAACAGTATGATGATATGGACAGACAGAGGTGTAAATATGCAATATATATACGCACGTTGTGGAGCCGCTAATTTATAATAATATAACCGTGCCCGTTGAAAGCGCGAAATTGAGCTTTAAAAGCGAGTGAGTAGTGTGTTCTTAGTTCCGCACGCTGGTCTCTTCTATATAGAGCGCGGCGGCACTTACTCGGTAGAATTAGAGCGAATTTCATTTTGGACAGGTAATAAAAATGTGATTGTGGCGCATTTTTATGCCAAAAAACCAAAAGTCGCCATGCTCTCCCCCCCCTCTTCCTTGCGTTTGTCGCACCAACCAAATATACTAATTAATTTTTGATGTGTGTGTGTGTGTTTATTGCCCTCCCCCCCCCCCAGCTATTTACTCCCTTTCGGCCTCTTTTTTTGTTGCATATTATGAGCTGTCGATAATCAATATATACTAATACTATGTATAACTCATTCTCTGCGCGCTGTCTGCGATTGTTTCAATCAACGCGCATTGACCCTCATACATGATCTCAACCAGACTTACTAATTAAAGGCCAATTCAATCATGAAATACTCTATTGCCTTAGTAGCGCGCCTATTTTTGAATCTCACATAATTCCCGACAAAGGTCAGTACACGCGACCTCACTTCATCATTCGCGTTGGGTAAGTAGCACCTTTGAATTTACATTGAAGAATAATTTTAAATGCTAAATAGGATGCTTTAATAATAATTTTGCAGTTTTCGTTTACTTGTTGATCATCATTTCCCTGACATATCCTTCACTTAGTTAAGGACCTAAGAAGGCTGTGAAGTCAGTTAATGTATCATCTTAGTGTCGTCACTCACCATTATTTTTAATACAATGAATGTTTTAATTATTATTGTACGTAACGAAAGAGACGAGTATGTGCATTTGATCCTATGGGAAAAAGACGGGGGGGGGCAAAAGATTGATAAAGTTTAAAATCCTATCTCTCCCCAGCCCCACCCTCTTACCGTCTTCTTTGTATAGTTTTACGACCGCATTCCGACACGACATTTAATGATGTGAAAGGGTTGTAAATGGACTAAATGGCTGACCATTGGTAACGAGCGGTTTGTTTGTATATAAATAGCGTTTTAGTGAAGTGCTGTGGGAGCGCTTCCTAATAAACTAATTTTGATTATGTCCCCTCCCCGTCCCTTCCTTTGCCCACTATATTTATTGTTTATTCGATTAAACTCACTTGACCTGCCTCCGAGGTATGAAGTTAAGGGGTAGTCCCCTCCCCCCTTTCTTTATCATTTTGTCATTATTAATTATCTCCTTTGCGAGGTCTGAGATTAATTTGACCTTACTCAGCAGCCGTGTACAAAGCATTGTCGTTCCTTCCTTTGATGTAGTGATAAACGGGCAACTTAATCAGGTGAAGTTGACTGAAGAGGGTCTCTTAACTTCGCTTTGATTGACCCACTAATTAGCCTTGATATTTTCTCTCGGAATTTCGACGCTAAGATCAGTGTTTATAACATGTTTCTCCAATCGTTTTTTATATAACATATTTATAGCAGATTTTTGCCAACATATCATTTTTTTGTTGTTGATAATTAAACCTTTTTGATTTTTTTAAATTTGCTTTGACCCAAAGGCGTAAAGGGGGGGGGGGAGGGGCGGCTGCTTCCCTCTAAATCCCAAAATTTGTTAAAATTTAGTAAAATTATGGCTAAAATTACAAAAAATGATCATATCGTCCGTCCCGAAATCATTATTGCCCCCCTCTAATTCTAATGCTAGCTCGCCCATGCCCTGACCTTTCCTTTCTACACGAAATAATCACAAATAACTTAAATTAGATAGATACGTATCCCCTTTTTGAAACGCATTAATTATAGAAATATAGGCGTACGTTCATAAACCCCTCACTTCCCTAGACATATGGTTGAATGGGCATGATAGTATTAATTTTTTAATTAAAAAAACGGGGTGCACCAATCGCCTCACATATCTGTATATCAATATTTTTTAGAGATATTATTACCATTTTTTAACTACCAATACAACCCCCTTTCAGTTCACTTGCCCAGCCCAGAGCCCGAAGATTACGAGCTAGGGGGTTGCTCATTTTTCATTAATTTTTTGGATTGCTGGGCGGGAATTAAGACTGAGCGAGGATAATTTTATATTTTTATGGGCATTTTAGGAAATACATATATAACGCGCGACGAGCGGATGGGCTGTGTTATGGTTGGTTGCTCGGGGAATATAAATTATGTTATTACTATTATTATCTATGAATAGTATATATATATGTGTACAAACACCGCACCATCTAAAACGGTCCCTCGCGAATGACAATTAAAACATTCACGGTCGCTCACCATCCCCCCCCCCCCCCCCCACCTCTCTCAAAATGCCTCTACTCCGACCCGAACCTTCACAATCTTTCTGCGAAAGTTGCTGGAATCTGCTAAAAAGTGCCCTTATTTACCGTTATAATTATATAGCTTTTTTTGTAGCTTAATAAAGTTACCGGACATCGATCAATTTGTTTAGCATTTTAGTTTTTAACGAGATTCGCCGAGTACTTTTCGATTAGGGTTTATAAGGTATAAGCCACTCTCGTTTTTTTAAACTGCCACAAATGCATCAATTGATCGCTATTCTAAAGCGATGCTTTATTTCAGGTTTTTAAAAACAATTTAGTTTTGAGATTATCTCAAATTTTGGGATGGGGAGTTTTTTATTATATTTTGCAATATACATGACATGGGTATTTTGGACAATATAACTAGAATTTTCTCCAACACCTTCTTAGGAGACAGTGTTTCCCTTTCTTTAAAATTATCTAATGCTTACGTTGAAGGTGCTGCTCGAATTACATAAAAAAAAACAGGGGAAAATCTAAGGTCCAATTACGGCTACGTGGCTCATCAACTTTTATTAAATTATTAATGCCATAAATAAGCTGGCATCATCATCAATTCATATAGCACCTTGCCACTCATTTTTAATTATTAATTTTAATTAATTTTATATCGAATTTTTTGTTACGATTTAAGGTCAATCTCATTATCATCAATATAAAAATTAAAAACACGCCTAGGGCAAATTTTCATATTCCAACAAATTTTAAATCTTATGTATATTATTTTATATTGATGTTTAATCCCGATATACGATAATTATTACTTTAAATGAAAACTCTCAGTTAAGACCTAGATTTTTTTAACTTATATTATTTTTTCATTGCTCCACCTTTCAAAGACCATAAAAGCCCGGCCCGCTCCCCCACCGCTCCGCCAATTAGACGGGCCAGGCAACTTTCGTAAAATTAACTTTCGGGCCAAGATTTGGGCAATTCGGGCTCAATAAGATTTTTTAATATACACTATTATTTTTTTTTCGTGTATTATTTTGGCACTTATTTGTTTTTGTATAATATTTATTAATCGTAGTTCTTATCCAAAAAAATCGAGGATTAAATTAATTTTTTACACGTATAAAGTAAAATTACTAATAAAAATTAAAGAAAATATTCATTTCGGGCTGGGCAGCTCTAATGATTGGGGCTTGGTCGGCCGTATACTTAGAAGGGTTCGGGCATGCCCGGGGCAAGCGAGCAACTTAGCTTTAAAATCGAACTGGGCCGGATTCGGACACAAAAATTTATACAAATCTGACCTCTGCCGACTATTTAACATATATTCAGCATCTATTGTAATTTTAAAATTTTGTCAGAAACTTTCTAATTAACATCTTATATTGCACATAGTAAAAGATAGTTGAAAGGCTAAATATTAATTACTTTCGAGTTTATAGTTATTAATTTTGTAGGACATTGAGTCAGGGCCATCGTACGATCATCGCTAGTTAAGTTTGGTCAAATTAAATAGGGAATACACAAAAATTCGCGCAGGATAATTAAATCGCGCCAACACTTTAAATAATAATCGGCGCGCGCGAGCAATTATTACATTTGCAGCTCGAATTTTAATTTTATTTTTAATAGAATTAAGGATAATTATACTAGCGCCAGGGTGTAAGCAATGTCCGAAACCTGACCTTTTTCCCAAAATTAGTTATATATACATAGTGAAAAATATTTAATTTCCTCCTCACAAGATCCATTACACTCCCGTGCGTTATTATATAATTCATTAATTGCCATTATTGTAATTATATTTTTTGCCATAGAAATTGTTGACTGTCGAAAACAAACATCGCGCACGCTAGGCGCATGTGCATCTATCTTTCTACTTATTATAGCTTCTAAAAGGTCCTAGAGCACTTTTTAATCGGCAAGCCAAATAGTAATTAAAACCATCCCTACCTCTTTGATTAATAATATAGCGATGGTTGGCGCCGAGTTTTTCCAATAAAATTTAAATGTCGCGCAAATTTAAATATGCATAAACTTTTAAATTTGAATATATTTATATTCAAAAATTAGGGAATGCCAGTGATTATCGTACTAAAGCCCTTTACTTTACTACTTTTCCCAACTTTAATTATATGGTAATACGGAATTTTAATATTCACCTGCACAAAGGATCGAATTAGAATAAGAATTATCAATATTTTTGCATATAAAAGTAGTATTAATTATTGATTGACCCCATAGGTCTGCTCCGCGGCTTTGAACAAAGGTTGTCCCTACATAAATAATTAAAAACAATTTGTAAGTATATATGATATTCAAAATTGTTATCTATATATATAAAGTAAAGTGTATGTATGTATGTAAGGGCTAATCTCTGAAACTACCGGTCCGATTCGCGCGAAAATTTACCCCTAGGTTCCCAGGGCGGCCAGGGGTAAAATAGCCTTTGCCGATTCCTAAAATTCCTTTTAATTTTCGAGATATTGGGTTTTATGCGTTTTGACGTTCAATAAACTGTCAATCAAACGCACCTCCTTGCGTTCGTCGAAAATTTGAATATACAGACAATTCTGTAGTAAAAGTGTATCACTTATAGTAGTTTGTAGTAAAACGTAATCTTTTCTTAACGGTGACAACATAAAATTTATGAATTAAATTTCTTAAACGTCATCTTTTCTTAACGGTGACAATATAAAATTTATGAATTAAATTTCTTAAACGTCATCTTTTCTTAACGGTGACAAGACAACATAAAATTTATGAATTAAATTTCTTAAACGTCATCTTTTCTTAACGGTGACAACATAAAATTTATGAATTAACCTGAAATAAATAAAATTATAGATTATTTGAGAAAATATATAGGTGAATAAGATGAATTTTTCTCATTATCATTAAATGAGATATTTTAAATGAGAAAGATGAAGGTATATATAATTTAAATGTAATATAAAATAGTCCAACGTTGATTATTCTGAGTAAATGCTATTTATATATAAATGTCATTATTTATCTATCATTAATTTTTATTAAATGAGATATTTAAATGAGAATAAATTCTGAAACTACCGGCCCGATTTGCGCGAAACTTTACCCGTAGGTTCTCAGGGCGGCCAGGTGTAAAATAGCTTTTTCAGATTGCTAAAATTCCTTTTAGTTTTAAAAATATCGGACATTTCTCGGCCTTTTGGTTTTAAAAAAGGGCTAAATTCTGAAACTTCAGATCCGATTCGAGCGAAGATTTAGCCGTAGATGCCCAGATAGGCCAGGGGTAAAATAGCTTTTTCAGATTCCTAATATACCTTTTTGTTTTAAAAATATCTGACATTAACAGACTATTTAAATTAATTAAATAAAATTTAAATTATGCAGTTTTTGTCATTATTATCACGTGGTCGATCATAGAAGCATATATTTAATAATTATCCATCCTTCAATTAATTATTTTATTATAATAAAGAAAATTGTATTTCAAATAAATCAGCTAACTAGAAAAATAAAATACTGGTATTATTGTATAATAAGTAACAGCATTAATAAGCAATTTTTTCAAAAACATTTAATTTTAGTCGGATTTGATGATTAAAACAGAATTTGCATTTGGTTTGTCTTATTATATAAATATATACTAAAAATAGTGGGTTCATAAAATCATTCGGACCTTTCACATTATAAATTATTTAATATATGACCCCATTTTAGATAAGTCTTATTAATAGCTTATACTTAATTAACCACTTAAGGACTGAGCCAAAGCAACGCTTGGCCGGGCACAGCTAGTTAGTATATATTTAAATGTTTATGATGCACCTAATATTTAGAAATAGTCTAGGTAAGGCATTTAACTTTATAAATGATCTTGCGATACTTTATCAAAGTTTCAACGCACACTTTTATTTTTTATTTAAATTCTATAAAGATAGGATTACACTACAACCTCTATTGAGATAGAGTTTAATATAATTTAGTAAAGGACTTGGGTAATCATAGTCTCTATAACACTGTTCTTGGCCCCTTTTTGTTTTTAATTTTAATTAACCAACCTTTCTATTTTTGGGATATCTTTGCCACCTAAATTGTTAAATTTACTACAAAGGGCATGACGCAAAACAAAAATTAACATTATTCACATCAGAGACTGAAAAAGCCCGGCCCACTGTCTTAAATTTTGATTTTCGGGCGGGCCTTGGCGGACAATATAACACGATTCGGGCAATTCGTGCTCAATTACATTTTTTTAAAAAATTAATATTTTGCTTTTGTATACTATTTTGTCACTTTTTTATTTGATTGTATCATATTTGTTAATCTTAGTTTATCCAAACAAAATCGGTCAGCAAACTAAAATATTTTACAAAATGCAATGATATTATTTCTAATTTTTTTGTTATAACATCATTTCGGGCAAGGCAGTTCGGGCAGCACTAATAATTCAGGAATGGCCGGGCAGACATTTGAAAGGGTTCGGACGCGCCCGGGCCGGCAGTTTCGTTATATAATCGGACCAGGTCGGGTTCGGGCGGAAAATTTTTAACAAATCTGGCCTCTGATTCACATATAAATTTTATGTCGCAATTTGTTTAGTACTAAGCTGTCAAGTATAAGGGAACTCTCAAATTAGTCATTTAGATAAGTAGTATTATGATGTGGGCTTGTTAAGGAATTTTCAAAGTCTATACTAGTATATGAGTGCCATACAGTGTATGACTTAGTCTTTATCCTATGTCCGAATTGGGTTTATCTGTGCTTGGGTAACCGGTGGGAGTGGCGATGAGGGGATTCCGTATAAAAAGATTTAAAGATGATTAAAGTAACCGTTGTAAAAATTTTCTGCCCTCTTGATAAATTTATTGACCTGCCCAGTTTTCTTAATTGAATCCTAAATGTAACTACAAGTTAGTTTTTAGTTCAAGTAAAGAATATTACCTAAATTTAGCCCTATATGGATGGGCTTGCCGAACGACGGACCTGTGGTCTTCGTCGAATTGATAAGCGATAATTAAAAAAATATTTCAAGGAGCGATAAAAAATTTCAGTCTATTCAATGTCATTATCATCTTCATCACATTGTATCTTAATAGTAATTGCTTTTATTTTATTATTTGATTAATCATATGTTTAAGTTTATATTGCTTTTATAAAGAGAATTGGTATTACATCACATTAACATGCCTCGAGTCTCGTATAGTAAATTAATCAAAATTCACCAATCCGACGACTTTTTAAATTAAAAAGATTGGGGAATAAGTATACAAACACAACTTAGATACATTTTCTGCTTTAAAATGGTGCCATTTCTCCACCAGTTCTCTATGCAGATACGCCAAAAATTAGCCATTACCCGCTGCCCGCGTCTGGTTGTCTAGATAAAAATGCAACCGCAACATTTTAGAACTGCATTAATTGCGACGCGGATTGTAGCCCTTAACTCTTGAGTTAATTTTCAATTTAAAACGGACCATTTTGAGGCATCGGAGGGGGTGGATTTTGGTGGACTGCTTGCCGCGAGGCTGAAGATGTTCAAAATTGATAAGGAGCTCATCCTTTCTGCTCTGTTGTGCATTCGACTCGAGAAACTTATCTGCTCTAAACCCTGTTGTTTAGTTGGTACAAGGCCTGACATAATTACTCGAGTAGCTAAATTAGAGGCAAAATAATTAATTAGGCTTGTTTAGACGAGACCTAGAAGACAATGGTAATAATAATGATAATTTGATGGCAATGATAATTTAATTGGTTATAATTTTAGATGGAGCATGGGGGTGACCGTCGTCCTCCTAAATTCTTGCATGTATATACAGCGACGCGTCCTCCCCTGAGAAATAAGTGTATTAATTTATTTCGCGCCTAATCGAGCATAAAATGAGCACTTTTTTTATCTGTCCCATTAAAAAAAATAAATTTTTTAACGGCATGATGATTACTAGGTTCGTTACACACACACACACACAATCTTTAGGACGATTTAAATTTTTTAACCGCATTGAGTTGGACAGGGCAGGGTGGAGGAGGGTAAAATAACTAGACAAATTTAATAAATGAGAATTTAATGCGACTATCCAGCGAGTTCAGTGGCGATCGTGATTTGTTATACAAACTCCATTTTGAAATGAGCATTCGTAGTCCAACTCGAAATGTTAAAGAATTTATCTTTTTTACTGAGTTCATATGGCTACTATATATTTGTAATAATTAATTACACAGGTCCGCAAATATTAAATTTGTGACTCCATCCCGCCTACAAATAACATATATATAATATGATAGAGAATTTTACGATAAACAACAATATATTTTAAGATCCTTTTCCTCAAAACTTCCAGATATGGCCTTTTAGCGTTTTATGTAGCTAAATTACCACTCGATTTTTAATTTATTTTTAGTAATAGGTATATAACATAGATCATTGATTAATCTATAAAATAAAAAAAAACATTTTTTTGTTTTCCTTTTATTTATCTATGTTAACCTTAGGTGGGGTTCAATCGGTTTATTATAAAAAACGAATAATTGACTTATAAAATATCGGATTAGTAGTTATATTATAAAATATTTGAGCATATATAAGATTTAAACTTGGCTATCCTTGACCAAACCTTAAAACAACCAATTTTAACGTAATTTTTAAGATATGTTTTCTTAAGACTAAATGGTTGCAAATTTACAACCTATAAAAAGCTCTTTTAACTTGGTTGACCTTATTAATTCGGACAATGCTTCATCAGCTTAAGTTAACAACCATTTTCCCTTTCATTATTATTAACCATCGCCCTCCTTTAAAGTAATAATAATAATTAAAAGCCGAGCCGATGATATACCATCAACAACACAAAGAAAATACCTTAAAATTTTTGTTTCGCTCCCTAGTTCCCAGGTCATCCTTTGATCCATCCTCATATATAAAATGAACAAGTCTGTCTTTCAGTTAAAAACCTTACGGGCAGCTGCCGGCTAATTAGGTTTAGATACTGTTTTCCCAAAATTATTTTATCCACGGTTAATATGAGAAAAATTAAATATATCTTTCCCAAAAATTGAAATAAACGTGCGTCATTGGGCCTCAAAAAGGTATTATTGCATAAAATGCAAAGGTATCTAGGGGGCATATATCAAACTCCCCCCGCTGAGTCGCCTAAACAGGCGCATTAACATCCTCTCGGTCCTGCCGTGTTTGGATGGTAAAGTTGGAGAAGCCTCGATTAAGGACGACGGGACGGGACTTTTTAATTGTTAAATTAGAATTCCTGCGATTGAACGTTCATCCTTTAGTCTGTCTCAGGAAAATTTTAAAAGCATAGGTACCTCCCCCCCCCCCCCCCCCTCAATCTCAACCTTTTAATCTGCATTAAGCTAAGCTTTAACGGGGTAAGGGTTTTTATGCAGTGATAGTTTTACGTCAATTCACGACTAATCGAAGAAATTATACATAAGATCTCCAAGGGGACGAAAATTTTGGGCCTTATTTTGCGTTGATAGAACGAAGAGCGAGGAGCTGCTTTTAATTACGGACACTGTTTGTAGTAAGCGTAGGCTGCTTGCCAATTCATTACGTATTACAATATATTAAGTATAGTATTTTTCCGAGTGCTACAATTATTATTACCATTAATAAAACTAAACATCCTATCCTTCGCTTATAATTGCTGTATATAATAATAACTAACTGTACTGTACTACCTATACCACCTACCTCTATCTTTTTCTAACTATCATCTCTCTCCCTCCTTTCCTTATATAAGAGCGCTGCTCGCACGCCCTAAAGGTCAATCCATGAAAATGTTTTTTGGCAATAGTTTTCTAATTAAATACTCTGCAGCATTTCTTTCGTGTGGCAAGTGACGTAATTAACGATTCAACTAAATTCGCATTTTGGTTTGACACACTCTGCTACTTAAAATTCGACATCTATGGAATCACGAAGCACCTTTTTATTCAAAGTTAGATTTATGATTTATTGTTAACTAGTTTTCGTAAGATTTTTGATTATATATATTTTTTATTACCGGGGGAAAACCTTTATATGCTGGACTTATTACTTTTTTGCCTATTAAAGGTTGAACACTATATTAATGGCGAATTCGAATATTTAAATCGTATGAAAAGTTATTAGATTTGTTTTAAATCAGTCATAATCATTTAAGAATTATCTGTAGAACTTTATATAAGTCTCATTTGGGTACAAACCTTGAATTTTTAAGCCTTAAGATGAATAAGATTAAAAGTCTTTTATTTCAATTACATTACAACTCTGTTTATAAATGGTTAATATATAATATTACTTAAGTCACTCGTAGTTGTAAATCTAAATAATTGTCTTAATGAAGGAGAAATATGGTTATTAAGTAACATTTGTTTTCTTCAACCATTTTTATAATATGCAATATCCCTAAAATTATTTAGCTTTATTAATTTTTTGAAGCTACTTTGCTCTTTTATAAATTGTCGGTTAAACTCTTACTAATCTTTCATGCCTTGTCGACGGTCCTGTTGAACCATAATATTAGTAATATTGTTTGACATTATGACCTTGACTTTTTTAGGCTAGTTATTTAAAATGGTTAAAAAACTCATGTTAAAGCATCAAAAATCTACTATCTTTGAAACTATTTTTTTTGGAATATATAAACAAGTGTTTGTTTAATTAGTGAAATGACCCTAACTTAACTTTAGCGGCTTTGCGCGCTGCGATCGCTAAAGATTTATGTGAGATGTGGCATGTAAAGTTTGCACCCCAGGACAATGACGACTCACTGCTAAGTCGGATGTGGTATTAATTTGTGCTTGACCTCAATTACACCATCTCCTCGCCTGATTATGTTTTAATACAACAACGCGCGCACCTAACTCTCTTTTTTACACTAATACGACGAGGTGAGAGGATAACTAACGGTAACAAAAACCAGCACTGCCCACAGATAAATGCGCTAAAGTTTTAACGGATCGACTCGAACGTAACGTGTGTAGTGTGTGTTTATATTTTCCCACCTCACTTAATACCTAGCGATGGGCCTTGTACCACCGTGACGGACCCCTTTTCGAGATCTAAAACAATGATGTATTAGGGGGTCATTGTGTGAGGGGCGTGAGTTTAGGTGATTACAACACTGATTATGATTACCCAAGTTCCCTAATACTTATGTACACACCCACACTACACTAACACTGGTTGACCTTATTTCTACCCTTACAATCGATTCGCCAGCACCTTTGCTCCCCTCGAAATGACCAATCTTTTTTCTAAATATCATTAGGAAATGACGTTTATCCCTTATAATATTAAATTAAAATAATAAAAATACTTGTTTTTTATTTGTCTCCCAAATTTTACCATTTAGTGGTTTCGACAAATAGGGATGTTGATTATACATTCAATAGGAGATGTTTGCTTCAAACTCTTAACTATCTGATCTGAGTAATATGATTTATACGACCTGTTTTAACTGTATACTACTTATTAGCAGTGTCGTAGGCTTGTGTTCAATCTTCTGGCTACCTGTGCAAAGGTTTCCTCGAACTCGGACACTGTTTACACCATTAATCAAGCCGCCTGTAATTTGCTAATACGACGCAATCATTACGATAAAATAAATTAGTAACCACCCCCCCCCCACCCACCCATTCATTACTTATCCATTTTGCTGGCCAGCAATCTCTTTACAAGAAAATTTAATGCGCGACAACGGAACGCACTCGTGAATGGGGAATGAGAATGCATTACTACTTTGTTAATATTACATTAACTTTAGCAAACTGGCCTTGAGGTGCAAATTGAAAGCTTATGATTAAATTAAATATATATATAAGTAATGTAATGACTATAATAGTAATTACACATTAAAGTGTTGGCAGGCCAGCGATTCTACATTAGTGGTGGTGACAGAATTGTCCAGCTATCTAGATACGTGTGATTCTCCGGTGGCACCATAACATGCAGCATTCTTAACTTTATAAATTATGCCGTTAATTGCTACGAATCTTACATTTATTTATACCTACTCTCATTCCTTTACCTGAACGTCACCTCCTGCACCTCCCCCGCGCGCATGTTTAGGCCTGCTAAATGTTGCGTACGCATCACCCTAAAGAGGTCATCCTTTAATTCGTGTCCCTTGGCCCGTCCCCTACCGATTGAATCGCCATCTTATCTGCGCGACGAAATCTTTAGTGCACAAAATTAAATATTAGTTTTCACCCCTGCCCCCACCCCCATTTGTGGGAGAAATTACTTAAAGAAGGGGGTGGGAGGGGAATATTGTGTTGTCGTTTTGCATGGAGTACATGCAGAAGAAGCATGTTTCACGAATTAATTTTAGAGAGATTTCGTGACCATTCCACCACGCATGAATGATGGAACGGGGGGGGGGGGGGGGGTGGTTGAGGGTAGTTGTGCAAACTCTTTTCAATCAAGAGGAACGTCCGTTAGTTTTTTCCTCGGTTCCCGTTATTAGAGTTGTTACGTAAGGGAGCGAAGGGGGGGGGGGGGGGGTGGGGTGTTCGACAAAGAAAGTTAAGTGCATTTATCAAGTGTCCATCGCCCAGTCTTTAATTATAAATACATGCGGAGCAAAGTTCAGTGTTGGTTGACAAGGAGTGAGTGTCCAGTCTCGGGGTATACTTTTATTCTTTCTTTTAATTTCTTATGCATTACTTACTTTTACTTTAACACGATGGGAAAAGTTTTAAACGGCTAGCATCATGATGGATAAATTTGCGGCCTTACAACGGTACAACGAGTACGTACAAATAAAGCGGAATGTGATGTAATTATATTATGATCACGTCAAATTATAAATGAGTTAGGTCCAGACTCCCCAATTGACCTTCTTAATCAAACTAAACATTTAAAATATGTAAAAAGATCCCTGGCTAGATTGTGAGTATTTCTTTTATTTTGTTAAACTTTAGTCTCTGCTCTATAGCTTTGGTTGGAATGAATTGCATTTTGGTGAAGCTTAGGTGGATCATTTTAAAGAACTGAACGTAAAAAAGTTGCCTGGTAATTTTATTTATAAATATAAAGTCAATCAACTATTTTATTGACATGTATGTTGTGCTGGGAAATAATTAACAATCCCACCCCCTTTTAAATAGGTGATGATGATTAAAAACGAATAATTAATTCGTTTCAATGTGAACAATTACTTCGTTAATTATTCATATGACTTAGCAACGACTTAATTGCTAATTACCTGATCGGATGTGTTACAATATAAATACGCACATAACAAACGTACGCCAACCTATGCATGGGCGTAGCAAAGGAGGGGCAGGTAGGGACGGCTCCCACCCTCTAAATCCATAAATTTGTTGAAATTTATTAAAATTATAGCTAAAATTTAAAAAAATGATCATTTTGCCCCTCCCTAAATCATTATTTTAGCTACGCCCATGTCCTCATTGAAATTTGTTTATTATTAGTGGCATTGGACTCTATGGGTAGAAAAAAGTTTAAATATGCAAAAATGGGGTTCCAAAATATGCGAATCAACGTTCGTTAATTATTTTTTTTTATTTTAAATCTGATATGTATCGCCATTTTGTAATTGATAATATTAAAACAATATGGAGCTGGGATGGGCCTTCACTATTATTAAGATTTTTAACAGTTTATAATTTGGATTTGAAAACGTTGATCTCTCAGCGCAGGTATTTCTGCATTTCCTTACCTTAATCAATAGATTTTTTCATACTTTAGTCCATTTTAAAATTCCTTTCAAGCAATAATTATTATTTCTTGCTATGCTCGCAAATTGCTGTCACCGTTAATTTTGATTCCATTAAAAGTGCTATCCTAGGTGAACGTACCCCCTTCTATAGAATCCCAGGTCCTTTCTCATTAAAAAATAAGCCAGGAGAGCTTCTTCTTTGTTTGCCCATCTTGACCCTCATCGTTCATTAAATTGTTGCGTTATCTGTTCCTTGATAATAAAACTCGCAACTTCGAACAACTTACGTAACGGGAGAAGATTGACCACAAATGTATTGTGTCGCGCCATCTATTCTCCCCTCCCCTCATTCACCTTTTCCAACCAACCACTTTCTATTCATTCACTTTTACAATGCGGAGCTTAGTCCCCTTTCCCAACAAACTTCATTAACATTACCGCGTTCGCAATTATAAAAGAGGGTCAGATTCTAATCCAGATCCACATTAGCTAACTAAAGTTTACCTTAGTGTTGTAAAAACGGCTGGGGTTTGTTTGGACGACCAATGGTTTTAGTCTACTAAACATAAACAAACCAACGGTTCATTGATAAGTTTTTCTTAATCGCATAAACAGCTTAAAGGTTTTTCGGCGCTTTTGGTCTGTTTATGTTTAGTCGACTAAAACCATTGGCCGACCAAACAAAATTCAGCCGTTTTTACAACACTATTTTATCCCATCCCATGAATTCTTCCGAACTCAAGAAATATATGTGAAATTCGGCTTTTTTTACTAACTTTTTAAAAAAAACATTTCAAACACCTTAAGTTTAATCTAGCGGGCTAAATTATTTATTATAAAGAAAAGTGTTAAAGCATGTCGCACGACTTAGGGGGACAAATTAATTTATCTCTAATAATAATAATTTTTCTCAACTTCAATAAGCGGGAGTAAGCTTTAAAGAGATGGCTATTGATGACGAGGGAGAAGCCAATTAAGATTTAATATAGCTTAAACGGGCCCACCGCTCCGGAATGCACGTTATTGTGATAAATTAGTTTATCCGCCGCGCGATGATAACTTTTGAATAAAGAAAAAATGGAGGGGCTGAAGACGTTTTGTCAGAATGATTAAACATTCCCCCTTCCCCTTATTGTAAGCGGTAAAATAAATTAATATTGCTCGTTCCACCACAGTTCTAATTATATTTCCTTTGGGGTGCGACAATCACAGAAAGGGTGGGACGTGCGATGGGTTATTAAAAAAAATTCATTCAAATTAATAAATTTCCTAATCATTTCTGGATGAGATAGAGTGGGAGAGAGGGCAGGGCATTCTTTATTGGTAATTGATTGAGCCATAGCGAGCTAGGTTTATGATTATTATGATTTATCATTAATGTTGTCCTATCTAAAGAAAGCACTGTAATAAGAGGCTTTGTTGTTGAGCGGGCTGCTGGCAGGCGCAGGCAAATCGCTCCCTTTCCCTCCCTCAAATATGTTTTAATAAATTTATGATATATGAAAATGATTGATTAAAAATATTAATTTATATTTTTATTAGTCTCCTACTACAACTACTACATCACCCCCCCCCCCGCATGAGCCAGCCCACTGATCTTAATTCTTCCTCGCATCCTTTAAGCCATTGTAACCGACGTTTCCCAACCCCCTTTGCGCCAATAAAAAGATCTACTTAAAAGCTCTCTTCATTCTCAATATATTAAAAGTAGAAATTAAAAAGTAGTGTCTCGATGCTTTTTATTATTAGCCTTATTGATTTTTGCCCTGCCCTCCCTCGGTTTTTAATCAATTATAATAAATTTTTTTTACTACGGAACCAATTTTTAGTGGATACCCTAAGAAGTTATGGCTAATAAAAATTTCCCTGCCACATCACGTCAACCATTTTAATTAAAATAATTGTACTCGACCAATTGAAATGTTGCTTCCACTTTAAATTAGCTTCTTTAATGTAGTATATATTATGAATTTTAAATCTATGATTACGGCGACTAGGGTCTTGAATATCATAAAATTGTTATATGTCATTTTCAAATTTATTCTTAAAATATTTTAAAAGCAAATTAAATTCTGCCTGAAAACGGGGCACTTGTCAAAAAGTTAAGTAAGTTTAGGGGAGGGGAGATTTTTCAATGAGATCCAGACAGGTGTTGCTGCAATTCTTAAGGTGCGCTTAATATTGTGCGATAAAATTTGCGAAAAAGGAACCCTGTACCCATATCATCATTACTACTTATTATTGTAATTCACAGAATTTTACTACGGGAGTATGTATTATAATTATACAACTTGGGGGCATTTTACATTTCATAAATGCTGTTTTTATTATTAAACATCTCGCAGACTCATACAAAAATGCCTTATTTTTCGAAGGGGGTAACTAGGGTAGGGATGAGAGATTTATAATGTAATTTTCGCCCTTTCTCATTTTTCTTACTTAATCACAGCCGGTCGGCCTTTTATCTTAAATCTAAATTTGCGCGATGCTTCAGCATTTCTCTCATGCATAAAATTTTTGTCAATTACGGGCGTAGCACAGGACAGGGAGGCAGAAAGGAGAAAGTGCCCTCCCCCCTCCTTTAAATACAATCAGACTAAATATTACTAAATATTTTATAAATTATCAAGAAGGGAAAGATACTTAAATGCTTAGTAAATCAATAATTTTTAAACATGGACGTAGCCAGGGAGGGCAGCCCCCCCTCTAAATGACGAAAAAAAATTTTTTCAATGCGAAAACTTTTAAAAATTAAAAATTTTCATGTTTCCCCCCCCCCCCCCGGGATCCTAAACTTGGCTACGCCCATGTTTTTAAGGCCTTATCTATGACTGAATCGAAAGTTGACTGCCAATTTTTTATTTATGAATACTTAATTAGCATCGAAAATTAAGGAAAGATGTATTAATCACTTTAGTCAAGGAGGCCGAAATGACGTTATAAGAGGGTGAGGATAGACGCAACTTTACCTTTAAATTAGAAGATTTGATGTCTCGCTGTGCTTAAAAAAAGAAAGTAAACGGATTAAATTTCATCTAAGTATGTCTATGTTTATGTAATCAGGTAAGGAAATAAATTTAACTGCCCAGAGCTTCGTGTCTAGCTATGATGTTTCATCTTTGAATTATTAGTAAATTGCCCTTCAAAATTAGGCAGAAAAAAGGGCCAGTTAGTGAAAAATGTCTCATTATTTAGGAATTATAAAAAGAGACCCTTTTTGGTATATTTTAATAAAATTTGTGCAAATATGTGTTAATTTAAATTTATCCGTGATAAAATAGACCCGAGAAAAATAAGTGCTGCTGGTTTATGATAAATTATCTCGAAATCTGTTTTTTTTTATTTTTTAAATTAAGTTTACTTTCTTTCTAAAACAGGCTTTTAAGGCCCTACAAAAGCATTCGGTATACAATTTTTTTTTATCTCTAGATATTTTGTTTAGCATACTTAATTACCTTACCTTTTTTAACCTTGAAAATTCAGATCCCCCTTATTAAGGGGTCTCCTCGGTTAGGGTTAAACAATTGTACTACTTTTTGTCATTATTACCTTTTTTCATATATATGCCTTTTCTAGTAATTTGGCTTGGTGAGCCAAAGGGAGGGAGGGAGAGGAGACGACGTGTTATTTCGCTATTAATTATATGATAATTTTGAGAGGAGCAGCACCTTTGTGACTTTAAATACAACTACTGTTCGAGAGAGAAAGCCTTCGTTGCTCACCCCTCCCGCCCCTGAACCCTTGTCAACATTGACTTCGCTCCCCCACAATTTTTCTTTCGATTATAATTTTCTACGATTTTTAAGCGGGCCCGGGCGACCGAGACCGTGAAAATATGGATGAGAAATATGCATGCAAACATACTTACCTCCTATTTACTAATACTAAACATTTTATATGTGTGAGTGTTATGCTTAATAAACATTGCCCGAGACGATCATTATTTAATTGCACCTGTTTAATTCTTCGGGGGCACAAATAATAATTTTAGTTTCATCGCAGAGGGATGCATGGATGGATGGTAAGTAGTGTGTTGTAATGTAATATTACTAAAAAAATTTCTTTTATTACTTTATTAGTTGTTCCCTACTAAACTTGCCAAAATAATTTTGAACCCCAGCAGTACCCCTCGCCTGCCTGCCCCCTCCCAACTTTTAATATTATTCTCTACTTAACATACATTCAGCACCGACCAGCAGCAGAGTCCCTGATGAGAGGGGGGGGGAGACCTCCTGATTTTTAGTTAACATATTATATATATAAGTAATGAGAGATGATAAATTTGGACGACTTAGTGTTGTTGTAGTGTTAGTCTTAGCATTTTAGATACGATTTTCGGGCGCTCCCAACGTTTAATGCGCAGCACATCATATATATAAATTTCGCAGCAAACAAAGCACATTTTATTTCACCTCACCCTAGTAGTAGTGTCGGTGAGTGTCACAAATTAACATAATTTTTGTACCTTGTGCTATAACTACTACGACTAACAAACACCAAAAAAAAGGTTAATCATGATGTGTTTACCTTGAGAAAGTGTCTTTTGCACCAAAAATGTTGAGCCATTATCACTTTGGCTGCATCAAAGTGCGCCTGTAATCGCGTATAATTAATTGTTTTTGTCCTTCAATTTCATACCTTTATCCAACCCCCCCCCCCCCCTCGCGCTGTTGCATGCCGGTCTCCTTTCCCGTCTTTAACAAAAAAAAATTGTACTGAAATTATTTATTCGTCCCAACGTCAAACGCAACAATTATATGCAAAAAATGATTTAAACCATCGTACGTTCAAAGAGGTCCCTTTAATTTCCCGTCTTAACTTCTTTAATCACTCCTCTCTCTGTGTAAGCGTCTCGATTTGGCCCCCTTTTCCCCCTTTCGTTTCGTTGTTTATAAATAATTTGGACAAACACTCTAGTGTCTTTATACAATCGTTAATCAGGGCTTTTAAAGTATCGAAGGCCCCCAATTTTATAGTGGTCATAAAAGTTTGCAATATCATAAGCAAGAATTTGTCCATTGCGGAATTTTGATTTGAAACTTTGTCATGCAATTTATCGCCACGATTGGGGCTTTATTGGCCCAAACTAATTAAAGCTTTGCCAGGCATTTAGTCGACAATCTCATTATGCCCTCTGCTCATCTTTAACCCTAAACTATTCTACCCCTCAATAGGTAACAACCCGTAGGTTATGAACGCATGGAGGTCGTGTGCCATCGCCATTTTTCCCATTCACCAATAACCACAACTACCTCCTCTCCCACCCTTGACCACCCCAAATCGTTAGCCGTAAACAACGAGCAACATAGCGATGATTCGCCTCCACCACTAAGCAATTCCAAACTCGATAACGAACCCGAAGCGGCACAACAACCTTCGCCCCCCGACCTCGCTCCCGCTCCGAACCCAGTACCTGGGCCCGGATCGATTTGCGCAAATGGTATGGTAGAGTGTCCCAAATGTGATCTCGTACTCGGTTCTTCACGTTCTCTCGGTGGACACATGACCATGATGCACAGCCGAAACTCTTGCAAAACCCTGAAATGTCCCAAGTGCAATTGGCACTACAAGTACCAGGAGACCCTGGAGATTCACATGAAGGAAAAGCATCCGGCCAACGACGGAAACGCCTGTACCTACTGCCTCAACAAGGAACCTCACCCTCGCTTGGCTCGGGGCGAAAATTACAGTTGCGGATACAAACCGTACAAGTGCGAAATTTGTAATTACTCCACCACGACTAAAGGCAACCTGAGCATCCATATGCAGTCCGACAAGCACGCCAACAACGTACACGAATTGCAGTTGAACCAAAAGAAGCAAGAGGAGCAGCCACCCATACATGAGCCTATTGAAGGCTGCTCACCCGACCGACTTGAGCTCGAGATTTCGGGTGAACCTTCCGTATCTTCGCCTCCCGAACCGGGTTTTTCGTGTAAATTTGGGGTCAAAATGACCCCATCACCATCCTCTGCAAAATCCATCGCAAAAGATCTGGGCCAAAGTTTAAGCAATATAAACCCCGGCGGCAGTTCTCAAAGTAAGCCCAAACGTAGATGTAGGCTATGCGGCTTCGAAGCCATTACCATTCGCGATCTGAGGCGACACATGGCCGCAGGCATACACCCAACTTCCTCACCCTATCTACCTCTGCCTCCTTACCTTCACCACCCCGGAGATACGGTTAGTTTTTAAATCACATATCTCAAAAGAATTTTAAACTCTTTGCTTGAATGACTAAGGGCTTGTCTTAATACCGGATTTTGCTGCGCAGCAAAAATCGTTGTACGGGTTAAAACATAGCCGTGTCTTAACTTAGAATTCACAGCAGATTTACATTTCAGACGGCTAGCATAACAGCGATTAATCTCAAGAGTTAAAATAAACAAAAAAAACGTTTTATCAAAAAACAAAATATTAATAATTACAACCGAGTTTGACACATGAAATTGAATCCGATATTTAATAAAGATATATTCGCGCCATTTGAATCTAAATCCGATATTAAGACAAGCCCTAAGTTGTATATGAGATTAATTTCCTTAAGTATACAAAATGTACGGATATCTCTGCATTTTAACTTAAAAAAAACTGGAACCCTTCGATAGGCTTTAATTAAATATTCGTGGATACATATAATTTTTATAAAAATCTATATTTAAGTATAAGGAATATCTAGTAGTATACCAAAACTATTTAAAAGTCACTCAGGTCAAGGATAAAGTTTTTAAGATTTAAAAATGACTTCATATCGCTATATCTCTTAGGCTTTCGAAGATCCCGCGCAAGAAGACGACGAACCAGCTTCCACAACACACCCATACCATACAATTAAAAAGATGCAGGCCACGGCGTTTAAGCCGAAATCTTCCAAAATCAAACGTTACCCGTTTTACGATTCAACTACGACTCCCCTATCCTCCAGCGACGAAGAGGCTTACAGACTTAAAAGACCCTACGGTATCCTAAACCCGATGGTGGGATTGGGTTTTAAGCAATGTAACCCCTCTACGCACTGTGATGATCAACACCCACAAACATTCCTCGACGCACAAATACTGGAATATCTGCACAGGTGTCAAAGTTTGCACGCGGTAACGCTAAAATATAAGTCTGTCCTTTGCCGGGCCTACAAGGAACGCCTGAGGGAATATAACGAAAATGACCAACAATCGGGCCTGGAGCAAAGTGCACCTTCGCCCTTTATTTTTGAGGTTCGAAGGGGCCACCCATTTTTCGATAACGTTTACGGTTGCGCGATTTGCTACAATTTTTCCGCACCCGACCTGCGCCTCATGGAGTTTCATGTGATAGAAGCCCAGGGGGCCGAAAACTCCAAGGACCCCAATGGTACTGCTTTCAACCTTTTCTTTTTTATGTTTAGGGGTCTTCCAAATGTAACTTTATGAGGCTTCAATGGATCATTTTAAATTTTTGCGCGTGGAACATTTTGCAAACAACTAACCATGATTTGAAATTTGATAATTTAGGTTTACACAGGTTGAATAAACATATTTGACTGGGAATTTTTATGAAAGAACGCTGGTAAACAAAGTTAAATAAAAAAATTCTTTGTTGTTTTTATATGCTATCTTGATAGAAGTAGTCATTGATAAAATCTATTTTTAAGTACTAATTATTTAAATTGTGTGTTTCCTAAATACCCCTGAAAATTTACTTTTTCACCCGCAAATTTGTTTCCCAGCAATCCACAGTGTTGAGAATACAAAATAAGCGAAAATGACGCCATTGGATGCTTTTAGCATTTGGTTTAACAGTTTCTTTTAATCAAAAACGCTATAATAAAAATGATAATTAAAGGAACATTAAATAACTCCTCTATACACCTCCTAGCAAGGACATCGACAGCAGCGGAGCAGTATTTTTTCCGTGAAAGAAGCAATATAGAAGGGAACGGAAAGAGAGATAATTTTTGGGACTAAAATTAATTAAAATTATTAATTAACATTATCATCCGGAGGGAAGGAGGAGGGAGGGAGATTAGAGATGGTGTAAATTAATTTTTTGTCCTCATTTACAAATGCGCAACGAGCATAAAATTGGATAGGGGAACAACGCGTCTGTATTTATATTTTAATTAGCTCTCCAGCCCATCCATCCTCGCTCCTAGTAGCAATTACATTTAATTTCAGGAACCATTTTATAACGCAAAAATTGATTATGAGCGTTCATCCCCCCTCCCCCCCCCCCCCCCCCCCCCCCAAAAAAAATAGCTAATAATTATTATTATTGATAGTGCCATTTTGTGTGTTTGTTATAATTTTTATAAGATGTATATACTAATTATGATTATTGCTAACTCCATCATCTACCCCCTCCCCCATTTAAGGGGGCGAGAAGGACACCTACACCCGAATAACACTAAAGAAAAAATTAATTAAATGTATTAATATTGATTAATTAAAGATATGATATGATGGGATGATAATACGGTTGTTGGAGGGAGCAGCGTAAAGGAAATTAATTTGAGAAGGCGGGGCGGGGCCCATTCAGTAAGGGCAGGGGACAGGAGGAAGTCTATTCTCTATCTCCATCTCCCACCCTATTTCTAATTTAATGGAACATTATTGTGCCTCGAGCCAGGACGGACCCGTCGTTAAGCAAAGCACTACGCTCAAATTTTTGTAAACATTAGGTGCTGTGTCTGCGCGACAACATCACGATGATGATTTAGGCTGCTACACAAGTACGACGACTAGCTGCAAAAATATCATCATCTCCTTAATTAATTAGGGGGACCCAGACTCGACCCCCCCCCTCCCCCTTCACAATAGAATACAACAACTCGGGTGTGTGTCGGTCGACGTGAGATAAAACATCCCTGTTTGTGCCCCTAACCTTTTAGCAGCTCAAAACTGGCCAAATTAAATCATTTGTATAAGGGACCATTTTATTGATAAATTATACTTAACAGGTTAGCATTGAACGAGGGCACTAATGAATGTCAAAGCAGTCGGCACCCCCAGCTAATGATAATTATATTAAAATATATGTCTATTTCTGCTAGCCTGAGCTCGTCCTCCCCTCCGTCATCTAAGTAAGCCATAGAGGGGAGCGAGTACCAAATAATTTCACATCGACCGTCGTCTATAATATCAATTTATGAATTTTTTAGACGTGATTTAGCCATTTAATACGTCCGTGATTCCTTTGCGCTATCACCCTTCTATTATGATTCTTATATTCTTAGCAGAGATCGAAAGCCATCAAGAAGCCTACTTGGCCCACATCAAAAAAGGTATATTAGTTATAAATTAATTATTATTTTTTATTAAATTTGCTTCGTAAAAGTTCGATTCAAACGTTGTGTGAGATGTTTTAATTTTAAATTCAAAAATTAGGAGAACGTTAATTTAAAAACTAAACTAACAAAATGCCTTTGTTTAAGGCGACCCCGAAAACGAATGGCAAATGGTGTATTTTTCGGGCTTACGCGGGGCCTTTAAAAACGCGAGCGCGTCACAGCAGCAGCAACAAAGACTCATCATCTACTGCAACCTCTGCGACCAATATTTTGCGTCCTTGGCTCAAGCCAAAATGCACGAATCCGGGCCCAGGCACTCGGCCAGCGCCGTTTTAACCGAAATATTGAAAGGCAAACTATTTCCCAGCACAAGTAATTGCAGCCCATCGAGCCCGGGGTCGTTAGCGTCACAACGCTCTAGCTTCACTTTTTCCCACTTTTACGTGCGGTGTGGCGAGCATTCCCTCAATTTCACCACGGCCTTTGCGCTCTTGAAACATGTGGCAGAAGCTCTAGCGCATATCGCTTCATCTAACCCAGCCAAATTGAATCCCATTTTTGAAGGATTCAATCTCGACGCTGATTGCGACGACAATACTTGCACCGCCGGCCTCTTCAGGATAAGCGATTGCCGGCTGGAAAAAATAGAGTATAGAGCGACGCCCGTGGAAAATTTGATTAGTTTTCCCTTCCAAGAATTTCAATACTTGTGCGGGTCGGATTCGCGCGATAATTTACTAAATTATTTGATGCGAGAACGCGTGACGGGAGCAAGCGATTACTTAACGAGCGAAGCGGGTTAGATTTATTAACTTATTTTTTACCTTTTTATCTAAAACAATTGACAATAATTTAGATTTTTAAAGCATTGTATATTGTTTTATAGTTTAACACCTCTAAACTTAGCTCAATTCAACGCTTTCATATTTTAATAACTATTTTTATATTAAAATTAACAGTCAAAAAATGTATGTTTCATGATGTTGTATCGAAAAAGGTAGAGCTTGCAAAAGTAATTCAAAGCCTAAGTTTAGTATGCCATAGAAGGAATGAATATCAAATGTTATACTTCAAAATAAAGTTAAAAAAATATTTTTATTGTATGAGCCCCACCCAAAAGGCATAACTTTACGCCTTTTAATATATACTTGCGTTTTAACAGATTTCGGGATGTTTCCTTTCTACTCACCGCACGTTATGCCACTGAACAAATCATCTATGCTTGAGATGGCGCTGACAAAACCTGCGTTAAAAAACCAAGGCCTACCATTTAGCCCAGAAGAAATGGGTGATGGTTTCAATTATCAAAAATTATTTGCCCACTACATGTTGCCGCAATTGAGCTCAAAATTTTCTAGTCAAACAAAATTATCACGTAGTGATAGAGACTCGTTCGAACGCAACTGCAATGTAATTGATATATATTTAATACCTAATTCTAACATTTGATGAATTTGTTGATATTTTTAGAAAGTGGAAAGTGGGAAACCAGCAATTTCATTTGTCGCCAAACAGCCGATCAAGAAAACCCTAGGATTTAAAGCAGCCTTCTCGAGGGATAAGAAGATAAAATTAATTAAAGTAAGATCCACATTTGAAACTTTCGAGTATATTATCGATATAAATTTAATTTGCCCTGTCTATTGCAAATCAAATTTGCTATATTAATATACCCTTTCAATCGTTATGTTTATATTTGTAGGTTTTTATGAAATTAGTATAAAGTTTGTAAACTTAAACTCTCATAGGCCAACAATTACAACATGCCTTTGATACCCATCCGTAAAAGTGAAAACCAGCTTTCGGATTCAAACCAAAAGGACCTCTCAAAACTGCCCAATTACACTCAACAATTAACTCGTTCACCCTTTCTCACCTCCAACAAAAAATATTTAAAAAAGAAAAAATATTCAATTAACTGGTAATTTCCAAGCTCGGCTCCTTTTATTTGATTTAAAGAATTTAACAATGTTTAATAAGTCTGTCTACAATTAGTTGTTTTTGTCCATTTTTTATTTCAGGGTCTTTTTCAAATGATAACTATTGATTATCTAATTTATTTTAAATATTTCAATCATATTTTTTTTAATTCTTACTTTATGGTTATGATCTTTCATTTTAATTTTTAATGATCTTCCTCTTTTTAAAACAACTTGGAATGTTACTGTGTTTATGCCTGTACTAATATTTTAAGTGTTTATTGAACAATCTAAGCAGACGATTTATTAAATTGTTTAAATATTCATTCGATTTTTCAAATATTGAATGTAAAAATAATATCTAACGTATATATTTTTATATCAAATGAACTTTTCATAGAAACTGGAATATGATTAAACCAAATTCTAAAATAAACTATTTCCTTGGTTTTGTTAATACTTTTCATTTAAAATATAGGTTGAAAACCATATGTCCGCATTGCTCTATGTGCTTTAATAAGTCGTCAATATTGCATTCTCACATAAAGAGAGTCCACAAGAACGAAACACATAGCGGACGGAAACCGCAACTAAAAATGGTATGCCATATAGACCATTTTATATAATCTTAGGGTATAAATGCTCATCAGAAATTTTAATATAGTAAGACAAAGTGATCAAATCTTTAATATTCTCGCTTTAACCTTAAAATAAACAATCCTTAAGGTTATGACAGTTGAATCGAACAAAAAAATAGATAGTTAATGAGATCTTTACTTTTTGATCCTCACTTCGGTAAACGAGTGATAATTAAGGTAAGTAAAAATATCCAAAATATTTGAATCTTTTCATTACAATATTCAGGCTCTCTACAAAAAAGCTCAACCATCGGTATCGAACGATTCGAGGCCGGTCAAAATTTCGAGTGAAAGCTGCATTAATTTGACCAAACCGGAGGACGACTCACCTAATAGCAAGGAGACTGACGGGGATGGTGGGCCGTCTTCATCTTATTTGCCCCAGGCACAAGTTTTTGGGGACCAAGAGATGAAATCTTTTTCAGCCTTTTTCCATTACCTCGCCACGTGTTCATTGAAAGGGGACGGCGCAGACAACCCTTATCTAAGCTCCGAAGCGATGGGCAACCGCTCTTCGGCCCTAGAAAAGTTTTTGGACCCGGCTAGGCCCTACAAATGCGGCGTTTGTCGAGAGTCTTTCACGCAAAAGAATATTTTGCTCGTGCACTACAATTCAGTGTCGCACCTGCATCGCTTGAAGCGCTCCCTTTACTTACAGCAATCTTCCAACCAAACCACGAACGGCCACGACGGGGCTATGCCTAATCGAGATGAAGAGATGACCGGGTTGGAGCTTAAGTCGTCTAACCCTAACGCAACCGTAGGCCCTCTTGATAATGACAAGGTCGAAACCAAGAATATACCCTCACACCGTAGTAAAAATTTGGTAATCACTAACCAAACTTCTAAGTATGGGACCAACGCTACTATTGCCACAGGTCATAGAAATCAAAATCATAAGCACCTCTCACCTACCTTTGACACTGCTCTCGCTAATATCGGCATTGAAATGGTAAAGGATTATGATGCTTCGGAGAAAAAGCTAATTGAAGAACACATTAAGTATGACAACGACGGAGGCCATTGGTTTGTGTGCAAACGGTGCGGGACGGATGATATTCACTTGCCAGTAAGAACGCAGTCTTTGTGGAAATTAAGGGATCACTTAGAGAGTGGGCACGGCTACGTCATAGGTGACGATGCCATCGAATCTCTGCTAAGCGAAATGGCACGTTTGGCTAACCCTTCCTCTTCCACCAACAAATTTTCAAAAACTTTTACGAGCCAACAAATTGGTAGCAAACTGCATAGGAAAAAAAATTTAATGGCTAAACGAAAGTTCGACACCATGATGGCGGTGTGCGACAATGATAAGGTTTCAACAAGTGATGGAGCCAAAGAAACCCCAAAGGCAGACACCAGTAAACCCGAAATGGTTGAAAATATGGCAACCGATCTTATCGTAGCAGCGAACATTCCCAAAGAGAATTCTGAACAATTGTCGATTAAGGAGAATATTCAAACTGTTCACAGACAAAGCGAGAAAACGGCAGAATCTTCCGATAATACCACAAAATCTTTGGGTCCGAGCCGCGAATATTTTCCAAATCCCTTGTACATGTCTCCCAACGACCCCCTCGCTATGCGAATGTTTTCTCTGGCCTACCCTCCGCATCAAAGCACCCCGATGTTTAACGGAGCTACTACACCCTTTACTCCCCACCACTTAAAAGACGCGTCCCCTCACCTCGCCTCACCGTACCCTTTCAATCCCGATTATCACTTGTCGCCATTTTTCAGCCCAAGCATGTCCATGCCATTTTATCCCCCGTCACCTTCTTCTTTCGGTCCGTTTGGCATC
The DNA here is from genome assembly GCA_964036665.1 of Gordius sp. MW1. Taxonomy (NCBI): domain Eukaryota; kingdom Metazoa; phylum Nematomorpha; class Gordioida; order Gordea; family Gordiidae; genus Gordius; species Gordius sp. MW1. The sequence continues at coordinate 20,287,821 of OZ038530.1, forward strand.
AATCATAATCAAATTAACCCCATGCATCATCCCTATATGTACTACCCGCCTTCCAACGTAGACGCTTTCGCGGCTACGCAACAAACCGATTTTTTTAACGCAGCCGCTGCTGCCTTTTACAATTTTTATTACGGCGGTTCTGATCCTAGCGTTATAAGCAAAGAAGATCGAGCGCCGTTAAAGGATGATAAGGAAGAAACCACACCCCCTAGCGTTTACGGGGCTCAGGAACAAGCGGGTCAAATTATGGGTAATACAGGAAACGTTGCCCTAGACGGTGTTAATGGTAATAATGGCAAGAGGGCACGCACTCGGATCAACGATGATCAATTAAAAATACTTAGGTCCAACTTTGATATTAACAACAGTCCAACTGAGGAGCAAATTAAGAGTATGTCCGAAAAATCTGGTCTTCCCCAAAAGGTTATCAAGCATTGGTTTCGGAACACCTTGTTCAAGGAACGACAACGGAACAAGGACTCCCCCTATAATTTTAATAATCCGCCCTTAACAAGACTTCCCATTTCTTTGACATCCGAGTCTTTGTACGGAGACCTCAATTACGACACTAGCTGCGGTCCTGATATCAAGGATGAAAACGAGTTTTCTACTCCAAAATCATTCGTTGGACCCGACAATAAATTAAATGGGAAAAGTCCTCAACCAGCGGATACTTCGTCTAATCGCGTTCAAGGCTGCGATTTTGACAACGAGTCTAAGGAGTCATCTTTCTCACGCAATTCAAACGTGGATCGAAGGGACACAGCGGACGATCGCATCAAAAATGATAACAACTGTGATCGCACTTGTGATATGCAATACAAAGATTGGTGCATGGAAGAAACGAAATTAACAGAAAATTTAGAAGACAATGATAATGAATATACGGAAGAAACGGAATTAGACCATAATCAAGCCTCAAGCAACGAGTTATACAAGAATAACCCTAATCGTTCATTTTTAAGTAAGCCCACTAAGAATGAAGTTTCCTTGAATTCTCGCTCTAATGCCGATGCCATGACGGAAGAACACATGCGACTCATGACATCAGCGGACCTCGCTGCCGTTGCTTGTGGGGGCAGAAGAGCCAATCGAACTCGATTTTCCGACACGCAAATCAGAATATTGCAGGAGTATTTTGAAAGGAACGCTTATCCCAAAGATGACGAATTGGAAAAATTGTCCAAGGTTTTGGGGTTAAGCCCGCGTGTTATAGTGGTGTGGTTTCAGAATGCGCGACAGAAGGCCCGTAAACACTATGAGACTAACTCATATAACTACGGTAATGCGAAATCGTTATCTCCGCGTCCCTTTATCAGCGATAACAATAATAACTCGGTGCCTTTCATCGGTTCTTTACATCACAAATCAGCATGTATGGACGGCGCTAAAGATAGGTATGGTTTAGAGAAAAAGGATAGGCATTACGAAGATATATACTCGCAGAGCGAGGATTCCAATGATTATTATCAAAGATCTGACGATGAAAACGAAGAAAGTACCTTTCAAAAGCATTCTGGGTACAGGAACACAGAGGCACGATCGAATGTTGATGCTCACAATGATTTCGGGAGCGATTACAAGTATGATGAGCCAAGTAAAATGCAAACTAACCTCGGGGAGATTTATAAAAATAAAGTCAAACTTGAACCGCTTGAACAAACGAACGTTTTGGGTGGCCAAGATAAAGGCGAAATCAAGGGTGAATTTCATTGCTTCACCGAGTCAACTAAGGGCAGGCATATTAAACGTGAGAATATGAGTCCATACCCGCTAAGCATGGATATTCCTCTCAAAATATCTCTCGAATCTTCGAGATCTTACAAGAGCAGCAATGATTTGAACGTGGACGAAACTAAAACTGAAAGGTCGCAAAGCGTTGATAGCTTAAATGTTATTTACAGCGAAGCCAACCATCCTTATTCCCCCGAAACCGTTACTTCTAATCAAGCTTCCTTAGAAGATAATGCCAACAAAAAACGGCTTCGAACTAATATAAGCCCCGATCAGTTACTTTATCTTCACAGACATTACCAGGTGGAGAGTAATCCTTCCAAATTAGTTATGGAAAAAATCGCTAAGGATATTGGGCTTAAGAAGCGCGTTGTCCAAGTGTGGTTTCAAAATGCCCGCGCCCGCGATAAGAAATCTAACATGTGTAGCAACTACCCTACCCTATCATCCCACACTGTTTCTAGCACGGGAAAACTGGCTTGTGTAACCGTAGGATCCACCCCCAAATCGACCAAGAGGTGTCCCTTTTGCAATATGTTCTTTAGGGCTAGATCCCTTCTTGAACTTCACGTTAAAATCAAACATCCCTCGCAATACGCAGACTTTGAAACCGTTATGCCGCCTCCCTCTACATCATCATCCTGTTCTACACGCTCTATTTCGACTCCTTTAAAATCGGGCATAAAGGATTTAATTGCTTTTGATTGTGAAGAAAGAGACCAAAAACAAGCGTATGAAGATTGTAAGGGTTTCGCCCAATCGATTTTTCAATCCGATGCAAAAAATAATTCAAAAATTTGTCATAAGACAAGGCATACCAGTCCGCGACGCCTGAACGCTTATCCCACCAATATTAATCAAGATGAGGGAATAGGCAAAAGTAAGGGACGGATGGATTTTGCTAATAAACCTTTGGTAAGCTCTTCACTAACCCAAGAAGCTGAAGCCCCCCTCGATCTAAGTCTCACGAGTAATCAAACCCAAAACATTGCCGATAGTTACGCAAAAATTGTATCTACTTATCACAATGCGAAAAAACCTATTTATCCTTGCACCACTAAATTTATCAAAGCTGAATCTCATGAGACTAATTTTTTGGAATTTAGCAACGGCGAGATTGATAATAACTGTGATAAAGAATGCGTGGATATAGATGCGAGGAGGAAACTTCTAAGATCGCAAAATAGTCAATTGCTCGACCTAATGATGAACTCTGATAGCAATAGCATACATAGTACTAAAAAAGGAACAACGGTAGAAGAAATAGATAACGGTTTAGATGAAAAGGAACAAAATTCGTTCCCAGAAACTTCCAATGGTCAATATGTATTATCAACGTTAAGTGCCGTGGCAGCAACGTGTGGATCATCTCTTTCCAACACCAAAAGGTATAGAACACAGATGAACAACTTCCAAGTCGCGTGCATGAAACATATCTTTAACGACTACAAAACTCCCACTATGACCGAGTGCGAAGTTTTAGGTAACAATTTATTTGGAAGTGTTTGAGATACATCTCTATTAAATTTTTTGCATGATAGGTATAAAAATTGGTTTACCTAAACGCGTTATTCAAGTATGGTTTCAAAACGCCCGTGCCAAGGAAAAGAAATCAAAGTATGGCTACATTAGGACATCAAGTTTTTCAAACGAACAAGAATGGAAAAATGCTACCGAGTGCAAATTATGCGATGTCTTATATTCAACCTCTTTGCCTATACAAGTAAAATCGCATCAGCAATCTCTTTAATATCTTTTTTAGGATCACGTCTTTACCGATTCTCACATCGAAAATATTAAAAAAATAACTGGAGATTGGGATTTTCCAGCCTCTTCCGCACATTCCCCATATTCACAAACACCCTCATCACGTCACGATTCTCCCCATCATTCCACAAACATCAACGAACTATCACCGTCTCCTTTATCATCCGAAAATAGCAAAGGCTCATTCACTTGGGATACCAATAGAATCAACGGAGGATTGCCACAAAACAATGACACTGCTGGCAAAGAAAGTTATGACACCGAAAACGTAAGTTTACAAAAAAGTTGCAAAACATGTTAACATTCGCATCGCCATTTAGATCGTATCAAATGGTTCGTCGAAATTACCGCAGGGTATAACCCAGTCGAAGGCTTTGAAATACTTGAGCTATCTTTATAACAATATGATTGTTCCGTCACCGTCACAAATATCGTACCCAACAACTATGGCGACACATTTGGGTCAATCCACAGGTACATGTATTAGTGAAATCTGCAACAAACCTTTTTTCCTTATTTAGATACAAATTCCTTCGCTTTAAACGATTTTAACAACTACGATCCCCTCATCCACGGGACCCCTTTAGGCCTATTACAAATAAGTCCAACCGTATTACAAAACATTCAACAGTTACTTTATAATGACACCACTTTCGAAACCACCCGATTTCTGTTTACTCAGGATGGTAGCACTAAAGAAGACCTTTTGAAAGTAACAAATTTACGTACTCATTGTATATTTACTCTTTTTAATCTCGCGTATTAGGAGGCCGAAAATTTGGTGGAGGAAGTAACTGCTGAAGTTGGTTTTGTCTGTCGAAAATGTCTTGTCGTTTACCCTTCGGAAAAGGCTTGTCTTGATCACGTTAGTAAATATTGTCGTTACCAAAATCCAGTGCAACCTTTTAAGTCTAGTAACCCAGAAATGGCTATCCTAAAATTGGTACAAAAGTACTACAAATGTAAAACGTGTTATGCTTATAACAAAAAAGAATCTCTAATAAACAACGCATCGAACGTTTCAAATCATCACAATTACCACTATTCCACGGCAACCGATTTTAATAGCCACACAAAAACGTCTCCTTTGCATTACAACAAACCTTGAACAGTACGGGCATGTTTGGGGATGTTTTGGATAACAAGAATGAAGCATAATAAACGACGTTATTTTAAGCAATAATAAATGTCTTGATACAGGCATATAACAACCAATAATGTTACCCGAATTATATAAATTGTACCGACGTGTCCATATTATTTACCCATGTGATGTTACCAAAAATTCTCATACTTTTTATTACATCCCCTCCCTCATTCACTCTACTAATTGCAGTCTAACGCTTTTTTGCGTCTTATTTGGTTTCATTTTGGCGCTTTTATTCCTGTCCTCACAAAAAGAATGTCATACTCTCCTGTAAACACCTTTGGCATTTACAATTAAGATAATTAAAGTTATACATTTATCTCGCGAAAGCGGCACGATAAGAAGTGGAGACGTTTGTTGGGAGTTGTCACTTTTTATTAATAATTAAATCTCTATACAATTATGATTGTCCTATTTTTACATATAACCATTAAGTTTCAAATTATTTGATATAATTATATTTTGATAACCTTTTATAACACCATTTCATTTATTTCCCCAAATTTAAACCATACATATTTAATGAATCACAATTATAATTTGATCATTAACATTATTAATCCATTCTGCCTACGTCATGTGCTCGTTGTTTTATTCTAGCATTATATACAACACCTTCTTTACCATTATTTATAATGCCCTGCACATTGATACTGTATCCCATTTTACTTTCTTTTATAACATGCGCCATCTCTTTAATCTGTTTAATTTTATTGTACAAAAACGTTGTTGTTAATCTTTATGTTTTGACATGAAATGTATCTAAACGATATTTTACAATATTTAAAATTGGTATGCGAATACCCAGCACCTGCTATCATCTTACAACTTTTATAAACAACCATGGAACATAGATAATTTATATTTATAATGATTCTATAGTATATATTTTGAATATAAACTCACATCATTATAAGTCATTTTGTAATCTCGATCACGTTATTGAAATAGTTTAAAACAATTAATAAACTTTGAAAGTTATACTATTACTATAATTTTTTACTTTTTAATCACAAATTTGCAAAAGCGAATTCATTGCCAATTAAAAATTTATATATCCTATTGTGGATATATTAATTTATAGTTATAAAAATTACGATAACGTTGTTGGTTAATTAAATTAATGATTTATTGTGTTTTATCTTAATTAATCCAGGATGTAAATAGTTCTATAAAATTGAACTCAAATAGTTATGTATGTTTAATTAAAAACTATTAATGCTATCATCGCTACAGGTGGATATTGTTAACTATACAAAAACAAAACCCGAACTTTAATTGGAGAAACCCTTTACTAATAAAACATACATCTACATGCAATCAAAGGATCATGAGAAGAGTCTGTGGGTTCATGTTTAACATCGCCTGTATGAACCCTTGCCCATTTTATGCTGATTCTTTGGCCCAGAAGTGACTAAAGCAGTGGCGTAGCTAGGGGGGGGGGCCAGGGGGCCCGGGCCCCCCCCAAGAGCAAAAACCGGGCCCCATGGGCCCCCCCAAGGGAAAAATCGTGGGCACCCGGGCCCCTTCCACCATTATTTTTTTTATCTTAATTAAGAAACAATATAAAAATTATTATTATTGTTTCTGAATAAAAGTTTTAATTAACAAGTTTCAAAGCCCAAATATTTGTTTAATAAATGCAATTACAACGGTTAATAGCCTAATATTAACTTTAAATGATATTAGAAATGAGGACCACTATCAAATTCTTTATAATAAGGCAAAGGATTTAGCTGCAATTTTTGATTTATTACCTTCTAAACGTATTAAAAAACCAAAAAATATGACACATTTTACTCTTTTGAATCTACTAATTCATTAATTGATTTCAAAATTGATTTATATTATCCTCTCATTGATAGAATAATAGCAGAATTAAACATAAGATTTTCGAAAATTAATTGTAATTTATATAAGTCCTTAGAGGGTTTAAACCCTTCATCCTTTTGCGATAAATCTCTTTTATCAGAAATAATTAACCATTATGAATTAAAACTGGAAGACGGCGAAATAAATATGGCAACATTTTTTGTAAAACATTATAACTCTTTATCTTCAAATAAAATAAAATGCAATGATATTTTTTCACTTATTAAAATTTTGCCCTCAGTAGTGTTTCCAAATTGTATTATTTTGCTTAAAATAATTTTAACTATCCCAATAACTTCAGGTTCATGCGAAAGATCGTTCTCACTGCTAAAACGGATTAAAATTTATCTTCGTTCCACAATTGGACAAGATAGGTTATCTTCCTTAGCTTTATTGAGCTTAGAACATGACTTTATAAATGTTATTCCCCCGGATGATATTATAAATTCGTTTGCAACATCGAGTAAAAGGCGTAATGAACTACTATTAAAAGACTAATTTTAATATTTAAAATTATCTGGGCTTTTAAACTTGTTTTAAGCTTTTTAACACTTTCAAAATATATTAAAATATTATTTAATTTACGAAAATTCCATCCTAGTTTCAATTTAATTGTTTATCTCACATGCTTATTGTTTAACATATCTTGCATATTTTTATGTACCACATGCACATATAAAGCCAATAGTTTTCCAAAAAATTGTTTGTACACCATTTTTTCCCCTTTATTAGTGATATCCCATCATAAGTTTGATAAATTAATATTAATACCAATTCCTGAATTTTATAGACAATTGTTAACGCATCAAAACTTTCAAGGGATAAAACTCCTAAAAAAATCATTATGTTTGTCTTTGGACGCTAAGTTGTTCTGTGCATCTCACATCTCTAATTTCATCTAAAATTGTCAAATAAAATTTTGATTCATTTAATTTTGACAGAATATTTTTAGGTTCATTTAGCCGTTAAATTTATTAGATCTTTTTAATTTTTAGGTGGTGAAGGGGGGGGGGGTTGTGCAAATATATCTATAATAACAAGGGGCAATAACTTCTAAATACTGAATTAATTTTTTATATCTTATGTTATAATTGCGCCTTTTGAGGATCTAACCTAAAAAAGGCTTTTAAATGTTCTCATTGTTTTCCTGATATAAATGCTGCCTGAAAATGCTGCCAATATTGCATGTGTAAAATTCAAATTTGTTATATATATGGCCAAGATTCTTTGGGTTGTGTCAATAATTTTTATAAAAACTTTGTTATATAGTTTTTTAACTATTTGCATTATTTTTTAAAATGTCAACGATTTCTTGTCAATATCCCCGTTCCACTTTTACCCTTACAAACTTATTATACCATGTGAAATTTTCTAAATTGTTTTAACTACATCACTTTGTTTTATTTATGAATAAATTTTATTAATTTTATGCCCTATAAACATGAGGGGACATATTAGTGTGATATAAATAGAAAAAATACAATACACAAAGTAGTAGCGGAATTTTAAGTTTGTCCAACGTTTATGAAAGAAAATTTTTTTAATTGCATTTGACCCATGGTCGTATTTAGGTTTTGGATTGGGGGGGGGGCAAAACATATCTTTTATTCTTAAAGGTGTGGGTAGGAAAATTTTTCTGTCCCCCCCCTTATTTGACCAGCTCAGCCCCCCCCCCCCCTCCCAAGGCAAAAAGGCTAGCTACGCCACTGGACTAAAGAACTTAAAGTTGTGCCCAATTAATCACAAACGTAATTGGGATGAATACAATTTTTTTTTATTATCACTATTCTGTACTTATGTTAAAAAAATGGCTATGATAGGGGCACGAAGAAACGATATATGATACAGTATTCGAAAAATACCTTACTTCACTTACAAACAAGAACGATATAAAGGGTCATATTGCAGCTGTCCCATTCAAATTTGGTAATCGCCAAGGCCCATGGGCGTAGCCAAGGAAGAGGGGCAGGGGTGAGCGTCTGCCCCCTTTTAATCCAAAATTTAGTTGAAATTTATTAAAATTATGGCTAAAATTTTTAATAATGATCATTTTGCTCCTCCCTAAATCATTATTGCCCCCCTCTAATCCCAATGCTGGTTACTCCCATGCCAAGGCCTACACTTTTTAAAAGTATGGATGACCTCTTCTAGCTATACAAAGCTGGTAATTAATCAATTGATCATTTCTTAGCCGTATATAACATTAAGTTAAGTCAATATTACCTAAAAGTATTAATATCTCATTTTATAAGTTACATAATAGGAATACCAATATGGTGGAATTAGCTTTCTAGCGGTGTGTTCATTTTGACCATGCCCGAGCCATATTGGATCAATAAACTTAAGACATTGAACAATATACATTTACATACTAGGTGTACGTTAATGCCACATACATCAAGAACCTGTAAACTACTTCTTTTTTATCAAGTATTTGGTCCCACAGACGAGGGGTTTGTTTTGATGAGCTTCTTCCATCTGACCGGGTAAGTGCCCTGTCTTGATTAATTTCTTTTGTTTTTATAACTTTGTGGACTTGCTCTTCACGAGGTCGTCCTCTTAATCTCTTTCCCGGTTCCTCCATGTCTAGTACTTTTCGATTTACATAATTGGTCTCCCTTCTTAATATGCCTAAACCACCTTAGATGATTTTCGCCAATCATGCCCACCATAAGTTGAATACCCATTTTTGTCATCAGAATGTCATTTTTCATATGGTTGAGCTTAGTATACCCTAAGCTCAGCTCCATCGTATCATACTCATTTCTGAGGCTCTCAATAAGTTTTCTTCCGTGGTGATTAATGCCCATGTTTTAATTCCATCGAGTAACACCGGTCTTACGATGGATTTGTAAGCTTGGCTCTTCAACCATATTGGCTTTTTCTTGTTGCACATAACACCGGATAGACTTTGCCATTTAAGTCATCCTTTTCGGATTCGGGCATTGACTTCTGTTGGGCAAACTTCCTCTTTTAGCATCGAGCCGAGGTGTGTAAACCTGTCTACTTTTGGGTACTTTAGATCCGACATCGCGAACTTTCTTCTCCCTTATCTTGACCAATTTGTGATAGGTTTATCACTAACTTTATGGTCCAATCTGTTTGTCATCTCGGTGTAGGCGGTAATATTCGCTATTTAACGGCTTTTTCGCTGCTCTCTTTGTCTCCGTATACTTATGATAAACCTCCTACTTTTTAGATTTATGCCACCGTCTATATAGAGCTCTTCCGATAAAATCCCTTATTCCCTATTCATAGCTATCCTTTAAGCTGTCCTAGAACTCGAATCGCTGTTTTTTGTGTCCTTAGTTCCCGAATCGTCGTCTACGTCCCTTTGCAACTTCCTTGCACCCAAGAGTGGGAGGCTTTTAATGATATTAATCGTTCGCGGACGTATCCTTTAGCGTTTTCTATCGAATTCGAGGTTCATAAACCCTTCTTCTACCCGGAAAAACTTTTCTTTCCAGATTTCAAGATTTATCATAAGTAGACGATGTTGCCTAGCGATTTCTTTCCCGTAATACTTTGCAATCCTTGATACTCATAAGTCCTTTCGCCGTATGAACATATAGTCAATTTGACTAACTTCCCAACTCTATAAGTCACAGAATGATCTTCACGTTTGGATCTTAATACGACCCCATTTCTACGATTTGGTGACCAACAGCTTTATGTTGTAGAATTTTGTTTGAAAATATTTTGATATTAAAGTTGGTTTTTACAGCAAGTTTGCCACCTGACGCTAGAGCCCTGCAAAGTAATTCTTTTTCAACCCGAACCCTACCCGACCCGAAAGCTTTTAAATCTTTTCAACCCGAATCCGACCCCACCCGATAGCATTTTGAATTTTTTAACCCGAACCTGACCCGACCCGAAAGCATTTCAATATTTTTCCCGAATCCCACCCGAAAGCGTTTCAAGCCAAACCCGACCCGATCCGACCCGAAAGTTAAAAAAGTGATTGGTGTAAAATTGATTTTGATGGTTTTAAATGGCAGCAAAATGTTATGTCCAAAAAACACAACAACAGATTTAACAACATTTTAAAACATTTGCAGGAAGTGAAAGCATTAAAAAAAAGTAGATCCTAATTCAGAAAAGTTTTTTTTAATATATTTCACCCAAAGTATCCCACTTAACCAGCCACTCATTATCTTCAGTAGGCACCATAAAAAAATGCAGTTTTTTTAAAACTTTTGCTACATTTAAATGAGTCTGTCTTTATTATCAAGCAATTTTGATTTTAAGGCTAATAATGGAATTGTGCGGAAATGAAAGGAGAAAATTTGATCATTTTTTTAAATTTTAATTTTTTAAATCATGTTTTTTATGCATTTTAAGCATTCGTTTAATAAATAATCATGATAATTTTATTTTATTCTAATGTATATGTTAGACGGTAAATCAAGTTGAGACATCACAAAATCGTTAATAAGTTTTGTGATATTAATTATATGTTTATTATAATTTATAGCATGAAGACATATTACCTTTCTGAAATTTAAATTGCACAAATCCAAAATTAAGATTAAACTTAAAAGAAATTCATAAATGCATGAGATAAATTAATCATATATCTCGATATTAATTATAAAAAAAATGCATAGCAATTAATATAATATATAATGGCATTAATTTAAACGATATGTCTGTTATGCAATTTAAGATTCATAAATTTCAACCTGAACCGGACCCGGCCCGAGTTTAGAATTTTTCAACCCAAACCTGACCCGACCCAAAAACATTTTAAAATATTTAACCCGAACCCGACCCGACCCGAAGGCATTTTAAAATTTTCAACCCGAACCCGACCGTCGGATTCGGGTCGGGTTTCGAGTCACCCGTGCAGGGCTCTACCTGGCGCCAACCCTCCACTTTTTTTACACGGACTTAGGACCGTCGTAGGTAGTGTTTACCCTCAAAGTATTATTAAAGATTAAAAAATTTGCATGTCGACCTATGGGCCCAGGGGAAAATATTAATCATGAGCATGATGACAAAGGTTTGATACTGAAATATGAAATTCTGCCATGGCGGCTTAATTTTGGAAATTTAATGTATTTTCAATCTTTACATTCTTTATATATACATTACTCTTAAGAAAATTTAGGTTTTCTATACACAGATTTTCTTCATTAAAATGCATTTATTTGAGCAAAAACTTATATTAAATCATTATTTATACACTAAATAATAGAAAATAACAATCGCATAGTTTTGGAATTAAAAAACTGTTATCACTATTTTATAAATTTCTTGCTTATTTTTTCCTCAATGCATGCCCATTATAATGGCTCGTTTAACATCATTTTAACTCAAATAAAATTTCAGAATATTTAATATCAATCATCCAAAATATTTAAAGAATAAGGCTTTTATATTAGAATGGGTGTAGCTTAACGAACTGGAAAAATCAATTTTTTTCAACCAGAACTTGACCCGGCCCGACCCAAAAGCGTTTAAATCTTTTTTACCGAATCCATCCCGGTTTCAAAAATTGTGGTGTGTAAAATATAACCAACTAAGTGCGATTTATGAAACTAATAGACCACACAGATTTTGATTATTAAATTTATTTGAATAATTTGTAATAGTGATGTATAAATATGATAATATCTACTGGTCGCAATTAATTGAAATATAGAGTTTTGCAATTGAACCAATTAATATTACTTTTTCTTAAAATTATAAGGGACAAAATCTTTTAAATTTCATATTACTTATATTTTGGTTTATAATTATGTAAATAGTTTGAATTATTAATGAACCAAATCATACTATTCAAAATTTGAAAATATTATATTGTTGATATATTTACCTTTCACGAGTCAAATTTAAATTTGCGTCCAAATTAAAAGAATCAGATTTAAATAAAAAAATTAATTTAATTAACTTTTTTTTCCATTATTATAAAGATTTATTAAGTTATTGAATGAATAATTTTCCATTATACATTTGATAAATCAAAAATATTATAATACAGAGCTTTAATATAAAAGACTAGCTGTGCCCGGCCAAGCGTTGCTTTGGCTTAGTCCTTAATTAGCTAAATGGGTCAATCGTTTATGATATAAAAAATATAGGAAAAGGCATACTTATTCATAATTAAATAGATTTGTAATAGTTTAAAATACTTACAAGGTATTTGTTAATTTTATATGGTGAAAAGTGCGATGTTAACGATAATATGCATAGTTGGGTAACAAAAATTTATAAACCACTGCACTGGTGTATAAAAGTTAGTTATAATGTTCGACAATGTATAGAAAATAGTTTAATACAGCGTTTATAATAGTGTATTGTCATAGCCTAAAATCTATAGTATCAAAATGAAGAGATATTAAAAGATCTCCTTCAAATTTGGTTAAATGAAGGCTTTTATAATATTTGGTTGGAATGAGAAATAATTAGAAATTATACAAATTTCCGCGAGTATAATGGAAGCGAAATATTTATGAATGAGAAAAAAAAATTAGAAAGATAGTTATATCGTTATACCTAGTAAAACATTGATCAGATGAAGGTGTTATAGGTGAGGTATGATTATAATAAAAACCAGTATAAAGATGATGACTTAAAAAATATAAAGTAAAAAAATTGATATGATATGATAAGTTTAGACCTGCAAGTGTAGTCAAAGTTTAAAAAGGGGGGGGGGCTTATGGTATATTTATAAGGGTAGCCAGCATTGGAATTAGAGGGGGGCAATAATGATTTAGGCAGAAGTAAAATGATAATTTTTTGAAATGTTAACCATAATTTTAATAAATTAAAAAAAAATGGATTTGGATGGGGGGTAGCCACCCCTACCCCTCCCTGCCTCCCTCTGGCTACGCCCATAAATATTTTGATTGTACATATACGATTTTAACTTTACCTGAGAGATGTTAAGATATGCCCGACCAGTCGGGCCAGGTTTGGGCCTGGCTTCGGACGGCCCAAAGAAAACCATGCTTAAATTTACCTAAAAATAAGTTTGAATAAGAATAAAACTGGGAGATTGATATGGTTGGTGGGGAAGAAACATATTGGTAATAGTAGATAGGCTATAATGAAGATATATACAGATATACCTGTTATGGAGTTAAAAAATTTAAAAATGCACATGTCCAGTCAAAATCGTGGCTTCTTCAACGTTGCACATCAAGCGTTTAACAGCGAGACGTAAACCATTGCAAAATTTTGGCTGACTGAAATTACACATCGCGATACATGGTACGCCAATTTTCGAATGCAGAATGTGAGGTGGCATCCCTGCCAGACATTTGAATTGAAAGATTCGACTGCATAATTTGCGTCATCAATAACAACAGCAGTGTCAACCGACTTGTAAGTAATTGGATTGCCTTGAATGTTAGACAGAATGAGATTGTTAAGCTCGTGGACGTCATTATTCTTGGGGGCTAGAATAGCCCGTTGGCGGGGCCAAAGTCGATCATGATAATGGGCGTTAATATTTGGAAACACTTTATCAACCAAGCAGTTAAGATGGAACAAAATTGCAAATGTTGGTAGGAAAAGAAATCCGTCATGAGCATATATCAACGTGCACGGTTTCCTTCCCAATTTCTAGCAATTAATGGGAGAATATCTCACATGCAAGATGATTTTGAAATACTACACGCATATTAGTAATTAGATTTAATGTTTTGACATAAGGCAACAAAATAGAATATTTTAGGGCAAGCATTAATTTCGTCCGCAGGGGTGGATCGTAAGAGAACCGGTAAAGTTTGCCTGAAATCTCTTGCAAGCAATAACCTTGCGTTACAAATAGGTTTGATGGTTCTTTGTAAATCTTGCGATTACCGATTAGAACTTAGAGCGGTTTTTCATAAGCCATTGTGCATTCATCCCAAACGATAAGTTTGCACTTCTGTAATACTATACCCATTCCATATGTTCTGGAAATGTTGCACATTAGAGTTTCACAGTAATAAGCGTTTAAAGGCAATTTTTAAGCTGAATGAGCAGTTTTTCTACCGAATTAAGTGACAGCCCTTCCGGAAGACGTTAGAACCACGGCTATATTAATTTGGGAAGGAATTGTTGCCAGAGCAAAGTCAGTAGGAAAGTTTTACCAGTTCCTCCTCAAGCATCTAAGAAGAAGATTCTCCTTAACCTTTATTAACAGCAAGCAAAATCTTATTGTAAAGGGGGGCGAAAAAGTTTTAGGTTCAATTAGGATGGGGGGGGGCAAAATAATTTTTTTTTGAATTTTTAAGGGTTTTTGTATTGATTTTTTTTTGTCATTTAAGGGGGGGGGGCATAAAGGGCTATCTACCTAGACTAATGCGTTCCGCAGTTGAATGGTTACCACGCTACCACCATCCTCTGTTGATCTTATTTTTTATAAAGGATACCCATCACTGCCCGTAATCAACTAATGTAGAGCAGACGTTCCGATTTAATTGTGGCTCACATATTACATTGATGGAATGATTGGCGGCATTTTATATGATTTTCTTCGTGCTCTCGAAGCATTATTCTGTATGAATAATCATATAACTGCATTTCAAGTTTGTCGCTTAACCATTTTCTGCATTTATCAACTTACCGTTAAAGTAATCTTTTTGTACTTTTAATATTAACGAACCTCCTAAAAATACCAAAAAAGCACGAAACGTGGGAATGTTTCTAAAAGCGCGCGTTATATTTATTTAGGAATGGTGATGTTTTACGGTATCGAGAATATTTATTTGTTCAGCTTTATTTATTGTAAAAAAAACGGGCGTAGTTGAGTAAAAAATTGAGACACAAATGACAAAGCAATCGAAAAAAGTTTAAGGTAATTCGTAGCACCATATCAATAAATAAGTATAAAAAACGTAGTATAAATAATCCGCTAGATGGCGGTATAGACTATCAAAAAACAAAGTTCCAGCTGTCGCAGGTTGATAAAAAGTATCTATAAACCATCTACAATGCTAAGGCAATAATCTGGCCAAATTTGGTGGCAATCGGTTGAGAACTCTAAAAGTTATTAGCGTTCAAAAAAAAGGGACTTAGATTTTTATATATATAGATATGTCCCGTGTATTTTGCAATGTAAGATTTATATTTGACCTAACACTTTAAAACCAACCCGAACGCAACCCAAAAGCATTTTAAAATTTTTAACCCAAACCCGACCCGATCCGAGCATTTTAAAATTTTCTACCCAAGCCCGACCCGACTCAAAGACATTTTAAAATTTTCAGCCCAAACCCGACCCGACCCTATATCAGGTCGGGTTCGTGTCGGGTTTAGGGTCACCCGTGTAGGTCTCCAGTGTAGCTAAAGGAAGTTATGTAGGATCACGGGCACCGTATATAATCAGCAAAATTCACGTATGAACTTCAAATACAAATTTGATGTAGGGATTATAATTAAAGAGTGCATAAGCAATTTGGGCATCCTTTCAATCAATATTCTTGTATTACATTGCATTTGTAGAGTGAGGGTCAAAGGAGCTCATCAGGAAAAAAAGGAGCACACTTTGTTTATTGAAAATAAATCAAGGCAAAACTATCAAACCTATTTCTAAGAAGAATTTGCACAAAGAAGGGTGTATTAATTTTAAAATAACCCTAACCCAAATCAAGAAATCAGTCCCTCATTTTTTTTAAAAAACATATCATCTCATAAAATGTCAATATACATCATGCAATTATATCACATGTATATAAACCAAATGATACAATAAAATCTTTTCATACATGATTGACTTTTATTATAAGTATGAAAAAACATCAGGATAAATAAAATATGTAATTTTATAAATATCCATAGTTGGTATTTAAAAAATATAAGTGCTAAATTATACAATAAAATCTTTCCATACATAAATGACTTTTATTATAAGTATAACATCAGGATAAGGTATTTGCTAAAACAATATGTTAAATTCTGATATACATGATGAGAAATGTTCCAATACAATCTTTATATATTCATATATTTACTTGTTATGATTTCACTAGGACATGTTAATATAAAATATTTTGTGCTAAGACAATATGTTAAATTCTGATGAATAATATGAGATAAGTTCCAATAAATTCTCATAAAATTTATGTATATATTACTTGTTACAAATTCAAATTCACCATATCAAAAAAACCCTGAGCAATCATGACGAGTTTCGCTCCTATTTCTGTGCTCCTTTGACCGGTTCCCCATTTGTAACATGCCAAATGGCCGCCTGGTCTAAGCTTTGCCACTCAATCGTTTTGCATACGATTTAATTTAAAGGTAATCTATAGTTAGAATAGGGGCGTGTAGCTAAGAAATTTTTAAGAGAAAACGCTTACAATGTAAATATTATCACTTTTATAGAGGATGTTAATTTTTCTTTTAACCAGCATCAGTAATGTGGCGATATTCTTCAAAACTATGAGAGAAATCGGGAAAAATTGTTAATAATTTGCTATACTAAGTCTTAAATAAGTTTTTGTCTCTTGAGCGTTGGACAACTGCCTTCTTGTGTATATGGTAGCGGTAGACAGGCTGTGCTGATATAATAGGCACCTATAATTAAACAGCAGAGAAAGATAAGGCGTCGGAAAATTCTATAAGTTAGATCTCTTCTTATGAACACCATGACATATATGATAAAATTAATTAGGATAAAAGTTGATGAGAACTCAAGCTTAGACAAAAAATTATTTTCTATGTCTCTCAAATAATTGATGGGTCTTAAGGCCAGATTTAAACCAAGACTTTGTTTTTTATCAAGAACTGTTCATCTATTTGTAAGATAATAAAAGCAACGGGATGAGTATCAATATATTAAGGTATAACATAACTTATTGAGGAAAGCCTAAACCATTAGCAACAGAGATATTCGGGTTATATCGGGTTTAAAATTGTAAAATTATGACCATTAGAGCTTTGCTAATAACCTTAAACAAGATCTATTTGTTGGTGGCCCGTCAACTTGCCGAAAACCATCTTGCCGAATTCAATGTCCCAATGTTAAAAAATGTCCCCCAATTAAATTATGTCACCCAACAAATAAGCATATTAATCATTCAATTCGGGATTAAAGTTAAAATATAGGTATTTTTTATAATAAAATTGATAATTATTATAAAAGGCACTTAACTTAGGGTCTTCTTTATTATAATGGAGATATGTTCGTAATATCCCAGGTCGATTTCGGCAAGATGGTTTTCGGCGAGTTGATAGAGCACCTTATTGTAACTAATGTGACCAATTCATCTCGCTACGAATTAAAAGATTGGTAAATTATTTTACCATAATCCTAAATTATCAAATTTGTTCATAAATTTTGGCTACCAATACAGATGGAAGACGATTTCCAAATTGCTCAATATTGCCATCATTTATTTACAAAGGGAGAATATGATGAAAGCATAAAACATCTAAGACGACTATTGGAAAAACATCCCTCTGACCCTAAAATTTTACATAATATAGCTGTTACACAATATTATGCATCACAAACAACTAGTACAGATCAGTTTAAGGATAATCTCAGGAGGGCATGCATCATGGTATAAATTTTATTGAAATCTTAACTTTTGAATTATGCATTCCTCAATATTTAATTTTTGTTAACTAACATCAATTGAAACCTTTTAATTAGCTCTAAATAAAAATATTATAGCTAGGATATAAATTATTCAAATTAGACTCAATATATGTAATGATTTTTGGATTGTTGACCTATAATAGGACATTTTGCAATTTTAATTACATTCTTAATATTCCTTTAACTGAATTTTAATTTTTATTCTGTCTTAGGCGGATGCAAATCTTGATGATATAGAATCCTTCTCTAACAGCAACCAGGCAATATATTATTATAACAAGGCAGTGTTGCTGTTTTATTTTAAGCAATTTCATCAAGCTTTAGCCATAATTGAAAAGTTGTTTGTTTTTGTGTATGATATAGGTGAATTTTATTTAAACATTTATTTATTTAATTTTAGACCAGCGGTTGGCTATTCAAATATGTTTATTGCTAATTCAGCTCTACATATCTTCCTTTCAACCTGAAGAAGCTTTCAAAATCATTCATTTCACTGATATATATATGTTTGGTAATCAAAATAATATGTCAAATATTATTGGATCCTCAAAAACATCTGACACTTGTAAAAATTATACATCAAATTTACAATAAATTTGTTTAGATCCAGCATATGCAGATATCTCTGGTTTTGTGAAATTTCCCATAAATTATAATGGTGTTTGTGATAAAAGTTATGAGCCTTATTATAAATCCATTTTGAATCAGGTATATTGTATGGTATTATTATATATGATTAACAAGT
Organism: Gordius sp. MW1; assembly: GCA_964036665.1. Classification (NCBI taxonomy): domain Eukaryota; kingdom Metazoa; phylum Nematomorpha; class Gordioida; order Gordea; family Gordiidae; genus Gordius; species Gordius sp. MW1. The sequence continues at coordinate 20,306,622 of OZ038530.1, forward strand.
ATTTTTAAATTAGAAATGATATATTTGTCATCTATTATAAATAAATGCATAATAGTTTTAAACTATTAAATATTATAAATTATTTAAGTTTAACAGAGTAAATTAAATAAGTTACATGACTTTCCTACTTTAGTTTCAGTAAATTATTGCAGATATTTTATTTTATATTGGTCTCTGGTTAGCAAAAATAAACATCTAAATCATCATTTTATATTTTATACAAATTAATTTGGCTTTATAAGATACATTTTTTTAACTGATCTCTTTTTAACTAATTTTAGTATCTTTGGAATTTAAAGTTATCTTCTTCTTCTTCTTATTTATCAGTTATTTGGTCCCACAGTCTTATAAGTTTATTCCATCTTGACCGGGTGAGTGCCATGTCTTGACTAATCTTTTTTGTTTCCATAACTTTGTCGACCTACCCTTGCCAAGTCATTCGTGTCCCTTATTAGTATATGCCATACCACTTAAGCCGATTTTCGTTTAACATGTCCGTCATAGGTCATCCCATTTTGTCATGAGAAATTCATTTGTCATATAGTATACCCCAAGTTCCAACGTATCATTCTCATCTCTGTGGCTTGTAATAGCTTTCCTTCCAAGTTATAATAAAGAAAATTTTCCTCTATAATTTATAAATCTTTTAAAATTTTTGGTTGTTTAGTCCTAAATATATAGTAATATACATAAGAAAAAGAATAAATCTTATATTTAACATAAAGAGATATTTTAAAATTAGCGCAGAATATAAAATTGATGACAACTTTTTGTTTGAATAAAGTCACATATTCAAATTTTTAAATAAAACAAAAATATAAATATAATGTTTTTTAATGATATTGTTTTAGTACAAGGTAAAAGCTAATATTCAGATGAAAAATCTCAAACAATGTAAAAAGGAGTTGAAAGTTTTGTCCAGTTATGGAAGTGTAAGCACATTTATTTTTTATTTACATGGTATGTCTTCTATTTCTATTGTTTATTTTACTCCGAACAAATTTTTTTTCTTAGAAATAGTGCTATTTCATTTATACTTATTAAAATTTATATTATAGGAAGTTTTGTCTTCCTGTATCAAAATTTTTATTTTAAATAATTTTTGACAAAAAAAATATTATTTTGCTAATCACCATATGAGTTCCAGTTTACCAAAGTTAATTAATGCTAATTTTGCCAGAAACTAGATGAATACACAAGGTAAGGGGGGGGGGGTAATGAGTGGTATAGATTTTGTCTTTGAAATAAGAGCTTGGGATTCAAATCCCGCTCTCAGCAATTTCTTTAAAAAATGTAAACTGTAATACATCGTCAACACGGCTGTCAGGCCTAGATACCTCAACATCACCTCTCATTCAATCTCAAACAGCTATACGGAATTTGTTTTATATATTTGACACGATGCGGTTTAATCATAGTTCTGCAGGAGTGTGTTAGAATAAAAAGAATAGGTCCCGTTCCGATTTATAAGGAGAATGGGAATATCGAACAAATAAATAGATTAATTTGTAAATTTAATATAAAAAATGCTCAATAAGATTACTTTTATAGTCATTCGAATGGTGGAAAACACTTTAGCTAAGTTTATAGCGTTAGCCAATCATGTGCGAATATTATTCGCCATTCTAACTACATGTTGCGCTATTTGTCCTGATATATCTTGGAATAGAGAAACATAAACTGCATAGCAATCAGAGGCCATATTTGTTTATATCCGCCCGAACCCTTAGTGCCCGCCCGGCCATGCGTGAATCATTAGGGCTGTCCGAACTCCCCGGCCATAAATAATGTTTCTTTAAAAATATTATCCAATTATTTTGTTATATACCTGTAAAAATTGTAAATTTAATTCTCGATTTTTGGATCGATATTTTAGAATTACAAAAGTGACAAAATAATACACCAAAATAAAATTTGATGCACTATATAAAAAAATCGCGTTAAGCTCGAATTGCCTGAACCGTGTTGAAGTGCCCGCCCATATCCACCCGAAAGTCTAATTTTACGGCAGGGCCGGGCTTTCGTGTTCTCTGTTAGCAATTAAGTCTCTTTTGCCCCATGACTGTTTATAACCTAGGTTTAGGGTCAGTCAGTAGTCCTTTCAATATTAATTTCTATTTATCATCATATTTGCACACCTCTTTATTTATCCTGTATGTTTTCATTAGTATTTATTTGTAAATGGGTTATGTTTGGTCGATCTTTGGTTTTAGTCGACTTAACATAATTAGACCAAATGTGGTCTGTTTATGCGACCAAGACAAATAGACCAAAAAATCTATGGTCTGTATACTTTAGTCTACTAAAACCAAAGATCGACCGAGCAAAACCTAGCCGTTTTTAAAACATTAGTTTTCATATTATGCCTTATATGAGCCGTACCCTGTATTTAATTAAAAAATGAGTCGTATGCACCATTACAAATCGCAGAATAATACGTTGTACGCCGGATACTTCAAGGCCAATACCGAATACATCAAGGGCAATTTTAGGAAATCGCTCAAAATTATAACAGGCACTTTGCCCTCCTTTCAAACAACCAAAGATAGCAATACCAACAACAACGGTCTCCCCGGTTCGGACGATAAAACGATGGTGGCTTTAGGTTCGAGTACGGGCGATGGCTCAACTTTCAATATGGCCCCCATTTCGGACAAGCCTTCTCACGGTAGATGTTTAGACAATTTGACCTCGAAATATCTGTCTTGCTGCTACTACAACAACCTGGCGTGCAACCACCTATCCCTCAACAAACCCAACCTAGGCGTTTTTTATTGCAGGAAGGCTTTGCAGGAAAACGAAAGTTTGATCGGGGAGTTTTCGGAACACGATTACGGTCCTATCGGGCACACGGGTAGGCAGATATATAATAATTGTTATAATTATTTTTTCTAACTCCATTCAATGCTCCTGTTAATAAATCTTGTAAAAAATGAGCTACGTCTTTTAACTAGTATGACGATCAAATTAAATTTTAGCTCGTCCCCCCACCCTAAGTTTTGGCTTCGTCCATTAGAGCTAAGAGCCACTCTAAGTATATTTAGCAATCCTAGTTGCTGAGCCGTTTTCTCACCAGAGATCAAAATTGTTTAAATTTTCTACTCGAATCCGATTCGGTCTAATTTTAAACTAGAGCTCTCTGTCCCGAAATGATGATTTTTTGAAAATTTTAGCATTGTATCTAGCTTACAAAATGTTAAGTTTCATTCTTGTTTTGTTATTTGGATTATGAGAACAGCGATAAATAAATATAATTACAATCAAATAAAATGTGGCAGTACACGGAAGCATTATAATGCATTATATAAAAAAATCTCATGAAGGCCGAATTGCCCGAATCTTATTATGATGCAGCGGGGTGGGCCGAGAGTTTCTGGTCTCTGTTTTATGCTAGCCTAAATGTTTTGTTGATCTTTTAATTCGAGTAAATATCGTCATAACTCACAAAGCTTTAGTTAAATCTTGTATGCTATGGTGTATAAAAACGACAATATAGAGTAATTTATCTTATATGAATTATGTGCAGATGTAGCCAGCGGAAAGCAGGTGACAACTACCCCCATCCCATAAATTTTTAATTTGTAATAAAGTTAGTGTTATAAAAAAATCATTAATCAACTTTTCGCTACTCTATTATTCAAATCCTGACTTGCGGTCGTAATGATGGGCAAAAGTAAAGGAAAAATGCTTAGCCCTCGGTCATCTCAAAGTGTTTATGATGTCTATAATTGTCATGTTTATCACCATTCTCATACTCGTTTTTTTAGAAAAATCTTGGAATTGTGGAAAATCCTCCGCAATATTCGTATACGATCGTCGATATCAATTATTGCACAACTTGGGAATTCACCTCCTCCACGCCCGTAAACCGCTACCCGCTTTCGATTGCCTCATCGAAACCATTCAAATCTATCATTCGAACCCTAGGTTATGGCTCCGTCTTGCCGAATGCTGTATAGCTGCCAGCCGCGGGGTATCACTTATTATTGTATTCCGCATTTTATGCTTTTTGCAAAAGAATTTTAGGTATTTTTTAAAATTTCTTTGGTAAAGATTTAGATTCAATTTAAATTTAATTTAAAATTACTTTGGATCGAATTTGGATTTTGAATCTAGCAAGAAGCGAAGTTTAGTGCCAGTCGCGTATATTAAAAAACTAACACTTTTAAGGCATATTAGCGGTTATGATTAGATGAAATTTAAATTATAGATTAGTGTGTGGTAACATATAACTTAATTAGACGTAAGGGTTGCACCTATTTGTCGGGAAAATTGAAAGACACCTAGGAACGGCATAAAATGAATAGGAAATTAATTTACCCTGGATTTAAGTAGAAATGGGGTTAAATTTACTGTGATGTCGAGTGATGTTGAAGCTCTATCATAAAAATTTGACAAAAAAATTTCGGAGGAAAGTTCCAATATAATAAAATTTATGACGTTAAAACCATAATTTGATATTGACTTGTAGGGCAACGAGGAAAATTTTAGCCTAAAACGAAAGCTGCAAGCCGCCGTTCAGCACATAATGGGTTTGGGGATTCACCGCAAAACTATACTGGTCCCAGGTCAAACGGAAAGGACTAATAAAATTGGGTAATAAACACGTAATATTGACTTGGGCCATAGTATCTTTTGCGTTTGTATTCATTCTTTAAGGCTTATGTGATAGCTTATAATGGCCTAAAGTTATTTGACATTTAGAAACTGCTTTACAATCATTTTTGCTCGCGACTCTTTCCATTTATATCAATAAATTTTTCTTGTTTATTTACTTAATTATAATTAGGGAAGTTTATTATTGAAACTCTATTTCAAATATTAAGAACAACGGGGGGGGGGTGCCTAAATAAAATAATAGTATCATAAGATTATGCAATACAAATCTCACTCTATATAACTCTAATTTTACATATCTATATCTAGAATGCATAGCAAAATTGATTAAAAATGACTTTAAAATTTATGGGTCACCATTGATAAAAGGGAAGACTCTTAAATTATCCTTTTTTTGCAAAGTGATTTTTGTTAAATTGTAAACGTGAGCCGGCCATGTGACAATCCATTAATTATATTAGCTTCCTTTGATATAATAATGCACCATAGTTTTGAAAATCAACAATCGGCTGCCATGCCCGTAGCTACGCTTGAATTCGCATCCATATGCCTGAAGAATGCCTACCTACTATTACCGCCCCCTTCTCTATCGCCCCCACCCAACACAGCGGATGGGGCATCGAGTAACGCCTTTCATTTCACCAAAAATCCCAACGCCAGAAAGTCCGGTGGCTACAACAAAGGCAACTCCTTATTTAGCCCAAATGACAAAGGTATTCAAAAATCTGCAGTGTTTTCAAGATTCAAACTAAGTTGATCCCTCTCCTACCTCATAATGGATATTAGAGTCCGGTTCTGGGTTTTATTGAGTCTAAGCTAGTGGATTTAAATGGGCGTAGCCAAAGGAGGGGCGGCTGCCCCCTCTAAATCCATAAATTTGTGAATTTTATCAAAATTATGGCTAAAATTTCAAAAATGAGCATTTTGCCCCTCCCTAAATCATTAATGCCCCCCCCTCTAATTTCAATGTTGGCCACGCCCATGGTGACTTATACTTGGGACTTTGATGCGATGAGCCTTACAAAAATTTTCAAGTTCCCACAATAAAAAATTACACTTAAAGGGTTTAGAGAATTGCAGAAACCTCAGGTTTTACATGAAAATTTGTATTAATTAAATTTTTTTAATTGCTATGCAAATTATGGGCTTTTTGGTCGTCCGTCCGTCCTGTCCTACTTGTAATATTTTAATAAATGCCGTGGAAACTTATACGGGTCTATGCTTCTGTATAATACTTCTAATGGCCGCTGATTGGCTTTATTGTGGATAGCGATCAAATTTCTTGAAGTCGGTCGATTTTTGATTTAAAACATGGTCCATGTTGTTATTTGGGGTTTTTTTTAATATACCTCTCCTCAAACTAGCACTACTTTGTTATAAATAAATATTTTTTTGCTTGATAATGACTATTCGCAGGTGATAGCGGTCATAAATCGGCTGGGATTCAAATAGACGCGTCACCCTCTAACCCAATGGATGCCGACGAGATACACGTTTTGAGGTATTTTATTCAAAATCCCACTAACTTCATTACACAATTATTGCCCCTAGGTGCTCAATTTTAGCGGCTAGTGCTTACGTCAACTTGTGCTTGGGTGAATATGTTTTAGCGTTGGAATATGCGGAAAGCTTAATTCAAGAACTTGCGCAAAAGGGTGGCTCTTCCATAATAACTTATTTAGCTCACCAATACTGCGCCGAGTCTCTGATATTGAGTAACAGGTAAGAATTGTAAATGTTTGAGGGTGTGTCTTATTACGCGATTTTGAATCTAGATTCAAAAAGCGAATGCATGTTAAAACATAGACGCGTCTTAATACTAGCGTCACGTCATTGTTCATTTGTTTTTGTGTTTTCGCTCATAAAACAAATATTTATCCTTTTTACGCTTACTAATGCAAATTCACATGGTAACTTAACTAAAATTGTTGATTCCACGACATGTAAATTGCATATTTGGACAAACATATGGCGCTTTGAAGTTGAATCGTGTATTAATACGGGGGTTAATTCGTCCTATTCTAGAATTTTATTATTTACTAAAAAAGCTTAATAAAGTGAACGTCTGACCCTGGCTGAACCTTTTTTTGCACTGAGTAAAATTGTTCAGATAAATATGAAAATATGTGACGGTGTACGGGGGAATGGCGTTCTAGAGATTAGATGTGTTATTGTAGAGCTTTAAAATTCCATAACAGGCCAATAACTATTTCACCAAAAACAAATGAATTTGAAATCTACGTTCAAATGTTGTTTCCAATATAATTAATTGTCATTTGCTTAGGGTCTCGGAAGCTTTGCTTCACTTGGATACACAGAGCCTTACCAACAACATGCAATGGAGTTTGCGGCCAATACTGTTGCAGAACACATCGTCGTCAGCTTCAAATTCCGATAATTCTGAGGAAATCTTCGGTCAAAAGGGCAACGCGACAATCAGTGCCCAAGCTAATTTAAATCGAGGTAGACATTTATTTTACATAAAATCTTTATATTAAAATTGTGATATAACCAAGTTTCTAGATTTTTTGTTGCATCTATATGTTTCGTTAATATTCTTTCCCTAGCCATAGAATTGCCACCATTCAATTGGATCCCGGGCGACGTGTCCTCAGCCAGGCTCATCATGCATTACAACTTGTGCGTAAGTTACACGCTTTTAGGCGAGTACGAAAAAGCGTCTCACATGCTTCGTAACAATATACCATTCAAAAGCACAAACGATCTTCCAGCCCAATTTATCATGCTAGCTTTATACCTAGAACTTAAGCAGGGTAAGTATCCACGGGGGGGGCGGGAAGTTCCCCTCTAAATTTAGAAAATCGTCAATATTATTAAGGCTTAAAAGAATTATCATTTTGCCTCTCCTTAAAGTATTATTCCTCCACCCTCTAGTTCTAATCCTAGCTACGCCCCTGATTTTTGTCCTTGGCCTTATAATGACCCGATTTACATATATGTTTAAATTACGGTGGGGTTAAGTCGATTAATAAGCCGCTAAACTTGAATATTAAAGACTTTTTATTATAGTAACTGCTGGAATTTAAACTCAGAAATGGAAAACCGTTATACGATAGATTTAAACAGAATAATTAAATATTTGTTCGATATTTAGTTAATTTTACTAATTTATACTTTTTGGCTGAAATAAAAATTAATTTTATACGCCTTAATTATGGTTTATTTTTATAGGTCACTTGGAAATAGCCAGAATGATAATTTTGCAGCATTTTTCGCAAGTTCAACATTATTGAATGATTGAACTTCCCCAGGACCATAGAAAATTTGATTTTTAAATGTATTCAAATGTTTGTCATTATTACTCGTAGTTTATATTTGACGTCATTATTCTAAAAATGTGAAATTTTAGTCATTTAATTTTTTATCGAACAATGATATTTTTTTGGTAAGGAGGCATTACCATATACTCTTGTTATTAAATGGGTTAGCTTTAACATCCAATGGAAAATCTTTAAATGCAAAAATCGGGAAAAAGTTTGGTATATGCTAGGGTCAAAGCTAAAGAGCATGATAAATTGATTTTCTACTTAAAGGTGTAAATAAAAAGATCATTGGGGAACTAGTATTAATAGCCAAAATACTGTGCAACGTTTCAATCTCAGGTCACTTGCGACCGACTCTGGTCACGAATGGCGTGAATGTATCACAAGTAAACACTCAGGACTGTTTTCAAATCCAGAAGTTCCGTATGCAAAAGCTCTCCGACTAGTTATTAAAGTTACCATAGGATATCCCTGCAAAAATTGCAACAAGGAAAGAGATATCTGGGCTCATCACCCACTCAATTGCAAGTTAGACAAGTATTGCTTTAAATCCATCATCAAAAGATAAACCTTTGTATTCAATCGGCTTTTAAAAAGGCCGGCACTCCTTTCATCCTTGAACCATCCGATCCTTCTTTAGAGGGTAGAATGCGTCCCGACGGACCTTCTATAATCCCCTGAGAGGATGGTAAATTCCTAGCTTAGGACTTTACCTGCATTGATATCTTCGCGCCATCTAATAATAATTTGAACCCACGCGGAAGATCGTAAAACACTCAAATATTGGGCTCTAGCTAAATCTATATTCCAATAGTAGCTTCCTATTCCGCTACTTTTAGCAAGAAACAGATTCCCTAAAGCTATGTACTCACCCAATTGCTGGTTCGGGAGGGCAATTTTTTTTTAAAATAAAATTAATATATTGTTCTTGTTAATACCATTGATAATATGACTTTTTGACCGTGTTTTGGCTACCGACCAATGAAAAAAATGACCATTTGGCCAAATTGTGATTCGAAATTTTTTTTTGCTTTTTTGAATTGGTATATTAGCTTAACATTGATAATTACCTATGCCCCCCCCCTCCTACAAGGGCCTGTGCCTCTACTGATATGGGTCCCTGTGCCCCCCCCCCCACAAAGGCTTATGCCTCTACTGATGTGGGTTCGAATCCCGGAGAGGGCAAATTTTTTTTTTTTTTTTAATTAATATATGGTTCTTGTTAATACCATTGATAATATGACTTTTTGGCCGTCCACTGGCTGCTGACCAATGAATAAAATGACCATTGGCCAAATTGTGAATCGAAATTTTATTTTCTCGTTTTTTCGTCTCTTTTTTTGACCGTGTCCTGGCTACTGACCAATAAAAAAAATGACCAATGGCCAAAGTGTAGCACTTTTTTTTTCTAAGTTTTAAATATAGGCTATTTGGTCGTTTGCTGGCTACTGACTAATAAAAAAAATGACCACTAGCCAAAGTGAGATTAAGATCAAATTTTTTCTCTAGCATATAATTATTGGCCAGTATTTGGCACTCTGCTGGTTACTGACCAATGAAAAAAATGGCCACTGGCCAAAGTGAGATTAAAATCGATTTTTTTCTATATTTTAAATGTAATTTCGCCGCTTGCTGGCTACTGACCAATAAAAAAAATGACCACTGGCCAAAGTGAGATTAAGATCAAATTTTTTCTCTAGCTTATAATTATAGGCTAGTTATTTGGCTGTCTGCTAACCATTAGAAAAAATGACCACTGGCCAAAGTGATGGAAAAAATGGCCAAGGTCTGATTGGAAATTTTTTTCGTTTTTTAATACCTTGTTTATACTATACATATGCGCATGGTTTGACTAGAGTCTATAGTCATAATTCAAATTATGGGTCGCCTACACCAAATTGTTTAAATTTATACAGTATCAAAAAAACTAAAAATTGAATGTTGTACGTTTTGGAAGGATGTCTATAGCTTTTCCAAGGTCATACCCTCTATTTGCGTTCTTTTCGGCATTTTGATTAATTTAGAAATTGATAAATAAAAATAAATAAAAGAAAACCTATTCCTCAATAAATAAAGTATTAATAAGTGTTTTATAGCAGGTTTTAAAAAAATTTATAGTTGTATAAATAATTAACTAATTATTTTGCATTTTATACCCCTTTATAGGCATTCTCGCCCCTTCCCATTTTTCTCGCACATAAATTGCATAGCAAATATGCTACGTTTATACGGAGTATAGATGAGTTTCGTTCCTCCTTCCCTCCTGCACCTCCCTCCCCCTTCCTTTCCCTTCTACCCTCCCCGGCCGAAGGGTCTGGTTTTTTTTATTATTATTCTATATTATTTTTACCTAAAAAATGCATTTTAATAATAAAAGGATAATAATAATATGGAAGTATTGTATTTTCGCAATTATTTTGTACTTAATATATGAATGATGCAAAATTTTAAGGCGATGGAGGAAAATTTAAATTGAGCATGATAGAAATGTTAAGCGAGAGGCTACAAATGATTTTAATTCTTCTGAATTGTAGAATATTAAGTAGCCTCTGCCTACTTGATATAATACATGTGCTAATAATACATTTCTGGTTTTCCGATTCTTATATTTAAAAATATTATTATTTATTAAATTGTTTATTTTCGCATAAACTGAATTCCCTTTTCTCCCCCTAAATTCCCGATCTTCCCGGGAAGATTCCCCTGATTAAAATTTTTAAAGAATGCACCTCTCATATGGCCATTATGAGAATTATAATTAGTACAGCCTTGCTGTTAAGCTGGAGGCTATAAATAATTCTATAATTCTCCAGAACTGAAAAATATCAATTACTTGCTTTTGCTTAATTAATACAATTTATTAGTCCCTTTAAATTTTATTTTTTACTGGGAACATTTTCCTAACTAAAATTCTTGAGAAATACACCTCTCTTATGGCAATAAAGGGAATTATAAATCGAGCATGGTGGCCTTGTAAAGTATAATTCTACAATTATCTAAATATCAAATACTTGTCTGTACTTACTTGATATAATACAAGTGCTGTTAGCAGTTAATGTAAATGCTTTTTTAATACCTAAGAATATTCTAAAAAAGTCCCGAGTTGGTGTAGGTTTTTAATTACAGGTGAAATTTACCTTAAATGTATTTGCAATATACTAATTTAATTTTGGCTCCTAAGGTATTATAAGAAGACAAATTTAAAACTTGATAGGGCTTAGATTTTAATATAAAAGACATTCAATATTATAAAAATAATACATCTATATGCACAATTAATAACACGAAGATCCTTATATGTTCTAATGATCATGTTGAAGATGAATGGACACCTAAATACAAAACTTTAAATGAAATTAAGTGCATTTCAGTGTCACTAGATGGGGCAAAACTAGCTGTAGCAACATTGTCATATGTTTTAATATATGCTTTTGAAGATAATAAGTATTGTTATATACACAAATTAATCAAATTTATAGGCAAGAAAAGAGATCAATTATTAATAAAATAAAAGTATCCAAATCCCCATTAAAATTGGTGTGGCCCCTTAAGCACAAATTATTTGGTTTGTTGGACACTGGAGAGGTGATTATTTAAATTAAGTTATGTTTAATTCTCATTATTTTTCTTAATTGATAAATTTCAGGTAATTATGTTGCATGTCAAAACTAACAAACAAACTATCATATTTTTGGAAGAATCTTTGCCTATTTGCCTGTCAAATCAGTATGTAAATTTAGCAAAGTTAATAACTACTCTTTGACAGTTATAAATTCAAAGGATTAGCCATTTCTTTTTACTCTGGTAGTATATATTCATTTAGTTTTGCCAATTTTGAAAAAGATGAAAAAGGATTTCAGGAAATTTCTTATTCCAATTATGTAACAAATATTATGCTTATTTTTTGTTTTAATTTTTACAGATCCACATTTTTATTGATTAATTTATAAATATATTAAGGTCAAAAGAGTTGCACATGTATATTACAAACCATTTATTGTATTATGGGCATACCATAATATGTACCTGGTGTCTGGCACTACACTTTCAATTGGCATATACGAAGAAATTAAAGAGTCAACTAATTCACAAGATAATAAGAACTCGTCAAACTTTAGTGTTTTGCAAAATTTTGATTTTAATGAAGAAATAATTCAAGATAGTGAAGATTATGAGACAGAACTAACTTGTGCCAGTCTAAGTAATGATGGAAAATTAGCAGCATTTGGAAGCTCTTTTAAGTGAGAATGCATTTAAGCTGATTACTTAAGTATGAAACTAATATATTTAAAAATACAGAAATAATTTGTACATTTTTTATTGTTTATAAGGTTTAAATATGGGCATGATTAAAAGTAGAAAGACAACTAAGCTAAAACTTTATTTCATAAACTTTTTATTTTAACACATTTGTAAACCAGATTTTAACTTCTCAAACACACTCGCCTTTAGTGTCAATTTAAGTACGTTGCGTTGTTCAATCGCAAATTAATATTAAAGTCAGCAAATTTTAAAATTATAAAAACTCTAAATTCTTCAATTTTAAAACACCAATTGTGAGAATTAGTGTTGCAAAAACGGCTGGGTTTTGTTTTGTCGAATTTTGGTTTTAGACTAAACAAAAACAGACCAAAAGATTTTTGGTCAGGTTTTCTTAATCGACCCACAGGCTCAGGCGAAATTTGAAGAACAGACCAGGGTCGACCGTTAGTCTGTAGTTAAACCCAGGGTCGTCCAAACAAAACCCAGCCGTTTTTACAACACTAGCGAGAATACCATTTTTTATAGGTTTCAGCCTACTTTAAGCATAAGTACAGAAATAAAAGCTCTAAGACATGATGTTTAGGGACTAGTACCGTCCCCTACAAATAAAAAACGAACTCTTTTTTTTTATTTTTTTTATTTTAAACCATTTATATAAATTAAGGATCAGACTTTTATGCTACGACGCGAGTAAGAAGTTGTGGGAATACACAATTGGTGTAAAACATGGGCTGGGCTCCGTTCAAAACCCATTAACAGGTACCCTTAGTTGCATGGCTTGGTCAGGTGACTCGTCTCAACTAACTGTCGCAACTATTTCTGGAGCTATCGCTAATTTTTCACACTACATTCGAAGGCTTATCTACACTGGGAAGGAGATCAAAATCATATACGTTACCAAAATTCTAATCATCGTATCCCAGCTCGAAAGTAAAGGAGCCATCCATTAGTTAATTCCTATTGCCGTGATTATGATTGAGTGAATTTATGCTGTTGGTTTTGTCTCAAAATAAGCCAAAATTAGATTTCTCAATCTTTAAAATTCCTAAAATATTACGCAGAATTGTAAAAAAGAGTATGAAAGTTGTTATTAAGTTTGGATGGATAATTGAGTTTGGCTGAATGATAAATAGGCACAACGATTTGGCAACGTAAATCTCATTTTTTCCTCATGTACATCATAAGATTTAAAATAAATCCAATAAGCAATTAGAGTTTGATACACAAGCGCAAGCTGCTAACCGCGTGTCAAGAAATAAGCCCTTGATGTTTTTGTTGGCATCAAATTTTAAAATTACACATTTTTGGTATGAAGTCGGCACATTTGAATTACCTTAAATATTGGTTGCAAAGATTAGAATTTACAGACCCTAGGTTTTGTTATATTTTCGTTTATTTTAATTATTTTGGTCAACCAAAGAAACATTCAATTGAAACACGACAGCTTCCTTCATCTTGTTTATTAACTTTAAAACATTTGTGCAAAAAGGCTTAGAAATTATTTCTATTTTAAAAATGTATCATATATAAAACATCTTTTACAAAATATTTAGGCTTATTTGCAAAATTATTCGAGTACATAATTATATGTAAATACAGAAAAAACTGTTTCTCGACCCTGTTTGTTTTTTTCATGTGATAAGCTCATACCCAATTTTTTTTATATTTTTCTAAAGTAGTGTTTTAGTCAACCTATGGTTCAACTAAGCGGTCGACTCTGGTTTGTTTCTCAAATTTCGACTAAGCCTAGAGTTGACTAAGAAAAACAGATTAAAAAAACGAATGGTATTGTTGTGTCCTCCCCTATAGAAATTATCATATACAAACATCTCCTCCTATAGAAATTATCATATACTAACCTCCTATACAAATACACACGCGTTGATAATCGATCACCCCCTCTCCGTACTTATATTCACAAGAGTTGTAAACTTGCATATCTCATACCCCCCTCCCCCCCTTCTATCAATATACATTAATTGCAAGTTCGTATCTTATTTAGGTCGGATACACCTTTTGATCTTACCCGCATTAGCATAACATCTGTGTACTAATTTTGATACATAAGAAAAATACAATCTAATATTGAACAACGAATAATAAATTCTTGTATTATACAAAAATGGTGTCAGAAGTGGGATCTGAACCCAATAATGGCAAAGCTTTCGTAAGCGTAGAATTTAAACAATTCTGTTTGAAATATAAAATAAATCATTTGTTAACTCCCCCATATCATCCTAGCTCAAATGGGCAGGTAGAAAGGTATGTAGGAATCGTAAAGAAATGGTTAAATTTGGCTAAAGTGACGAAGGAAGGAACATGGTTATATAAACTATATCATAACATGTCTCCAAGATATCCTGATCGTCCTGCGGTTAGCTACGAATTTTTAAATCGTAAATTAAGATACCCACCAGATTTTTTAAATGTTGATGATCACCAACAATTGCCAATGGTAGGTAGACCAAAGTTTCAGCTTAACCAAAAGGTGTGGTATAGAAACTATTTGGGTAAACCTAAATGGCTTTTGGGTGAGATTGTACAACAGGTCGGTTCTAAAATTTTTAAAATTAAAGATAATCAAAGTGATAATAATGAAATAAGACACACGGAGCAATTAAAATTGTGTGAGCCCTAATACGTATGTATGTTAAAGGCACACGAACAATTGAGATTGTATGGGTACTATTTTAATTATTATTTTAACTTTGTATTTGATACATCGAAACTCATACCTTTTCGCAAACTTGACAAAATTCAAATCACGTGACGATTGCGAGTGCGCTCCTCAACCAAGATTGCCAAGCCATTACTAAATTGTAAATCAGATCGTTCAATACCTCACATTATGACAACGAATACAATATGAATTTTGGCGATGAAAATGAAACAATAACAATATCTTGGCCTGTCACCTCCAAACATATGAAAAAATTCTACCAATTAAAAAAAAGAAAAAAAGACCCCCCCCCCCTATTATTGTTGAAGTCAGCTCGAATCAAGAAACCTCGTTGCCAAGAACGACCTATCCTTGCATATGAATCACAGATCGATGTAATCCTTAGAACTAACGTCCCCAAACCCCACTTTGGCACATCCTTATCTCAAAACCTTCCAAAACTGAAATTTCCCACCTCACCTTTACAACTAGCACACCAGGCTGCTCTGATTGAATAAACAAATTTAAATCAACAATCGCAAGAAGATAATACACAAAAACATAAAAATATCCAATTCCCAAAATCAGAAAATCCTGAATAGGGTTTAGTTGTCTAACATTTTCGGCAGATCATATTTTTGCTATAATTATATATTTGAATATTGTAACCCCAAAGCCAAAACCTGGTTGATAAAAACCCTTTAATTTCATTATAGCAATTATTTGTCTACATATATCTCTACCCTGGCCCTATTCTTCAAAACCATATACATTATTAAAATATTTATAAACCAATCCCAATGATTTGAAGAAAACATGAAATCTATAAAATTCAGACACGAAGTCAGAAAAATATACAAAAAAAAAATCTCAACATAAACTATGCCTCAGCCTTATAGTAAAACATCTAGAAATCAAAACTTTAGCCCACAGATCTATTAGTATCTTATCTATGCGTTGCCTAGTGAAAACGTTCCTCTCAATCTAAACCAAGGGATGGTCACATATAATCTGTCAACCATCCCACATCCAGTATCAAACCATACCACTTTTCAATGTCCAGTATTAAACAAAATCACTTTCCAGACTACAACAGATATTTTTCTTTGTAAAGGGGAAGGTGTTGTGTCCTCCCCTATAGAAATTATCATATACAAACATCTCCTCCTATAGAAATTATCATATACTAACCTCCTATACAAATACACACGCGTTGATAATCGATCACCCCCTCTCCGTACTTATATTCACAAGAGTTGTAAACTTGCGTATCTCATACCCCCCTCCCCCCCTTCTATCAATATACATTAATTGCAAGTTCGTATCTTATTTAGGTCGGATACCCCTTTTGATCTTACCCGCATTAGCATAACATCTGTGTACTAATTTTGATACATAAGAAAAATACAATCTAATATTGAACAACGAATAATAAATTCTTGTATTATACAAAAATGGTGTCAGAAGTGGGATCTGAACCCAATAATGGCAAAGCTTTCGTAAGCGTAGAATTTAAACAATTCTGTTTGAAATATAAAATAAATCATTTGTTAACTCCCCCATATCATCCTAGCTCAAATGGGCAGGTAGAAAGGTATGTAGGAATCGTAAAGAAATGGTTAAATTTGGCTAAAGTGACGAAGGAAGGAACATGGTTATATAAACTATATCATAACATGTCTCCAAGATATCCTGATCGTCCTGCGGTTAGCTACGAATTTTTAAATCGTAAATTAAGATACCCACCAGATTTTTTAAATGTTGATGATCACCAACAATTGCCAATGGTAGGTAGACCAAAGTTTCAGCTTAACCAAAAGGTGTGGTATAGAAACTATTTGGGTAAACCTAAATGGCTTTTGGGTGAGATTGTACAACAGGTCGGTTCTAAAATTTTTAAAATTAAAGATAATCAAAGTGATAATAATGAAATAAGACACACGGAGCAATTAAAATTGTGTGAGCCCTAATACGTATGTATGTTAAAGGCACACGAACAATTGAGATTGTATGGGTACTATTTTAATTATTATTTTAACTTTGTATTTGATACATCGAAACTCATACCTTTTCGCAAACTTGACAAAATTCAAATCACGTGACGATTGCGAGTGCGCTCCTCAACCAAGATTGCCAAGCCATTACTAAATTGTAAATCAGATCGTTCAATACCTCACATTATGACAACGAATACAATATGAATTTTGGCGATGAAAATGAAACAATAACAATATCTTGGCCTGTCACCTCCAAACATATGAAAAAATTCTACCAATTAAAAAAAAGAAAAAAAGACCCCCCCCCCTATTATTGTTGAAGTCAGCTCGAATCAAGAAACCTCGTTGCCAAGAACGACCTATCCTTGCATATGAATCACAGATCGATGTAATCCTTAGAACTAACGTCCCCAAACCCCACTTTGGCACATCCTTATCTCAAAACCTTCCAAAACTGAAATTTCCCACCTCACCTTTACAACTAGCACACCAGGCTGCTCTGATTGAATAAACAAATTTAAATCAACAATCGCAAGAAGATAATACACAAAAACATAAAAATATCCAATTCCCAAAATCAGAAAATCCTGAATAGGGTTTAGTTGTCTAACATTTTCGGCAGATCATATTTTTGCTATAATTATATATTTGAATATTGTAACCCCAAAGCCAAAACCTGGTTGATAAAAACCCTTTAATTTCATTATAGCAATTATTTGTCTACATATATCTCTACCCTGGCCCTATTCTTCAAAACCATATACATTATTAAAATATTTATAAACCAATCCCAATGATTTGAAGAAAACATGAAATCTATAAAATTCAGACACGAAGTCAGAAAAATATACAAAAAAAAAATCTCAACATAAACTATGCCTCAGCCTTATAGTAAAACATCTAGAAATCAAAACTTTAGCCCACAGATCTATTAGTATCTTATCTATGCGTTGCCTAGTGAAAACGTTCCTCTCAATCTAAACCAAGGGATGGTCACATATAATCTGTCAACCATCCCACATCCAGTATCAAACCATACCACTTTTCAATGTCCAGTATTAAACAAAATCACTTTCCAGACTACAACAGATATTTTTCTTTGTAAAGGGGAAGGTGTTGTGTCCTCCCCTATAGAAATTATCATATACAAACATCTCCTCCTATAGAAATTATCATATACTAACCTCCTATACAAATACACACGCGTTGATAATCGATCACCCCCTCTCCGTACTTATATTCACAAGAGTTGTAAACTTGCGTATCTCATACCCCCCTCCCCCCCTTCTATCAATATACATTAATTGCAAGTTCGTATCTTATTTAGGTCGGATACCCCTTTTGATCTTACCCGCATTAGCATAACATCTGTGTACTAATTTTGATACATAAGAAAAATACAATCTAATATTGAACAACGAATAATAAATTCTTGTATTATACAAAAGGTATGCTTATGTTTAGTCGACTACAACCAAAGGTTGACAAACAAAACTCAGCCGTTTTTACAACACTATCATTTAGAAGCAATAATATAATTTGATATGCTGTTTTTATCTTTCTACGTTGTCTTATACTAGAGCTTAGTGTTGTAAAAACGGCTTGGTTCTGTTTGGTCGGCCTTTGGTTGTAGTCGAATTTCTTAGCCGACCTCCAGGCTTAGTCGGAATTTAAAAAACACACCAGAGTCGACCGTTAGTCTTAGTTAGAGAACTGCAAAGTCACTTTTTTTCAACCCGAACCCGACCCGACCCGAAATCATTTTCAAATTTTCTACCTGGACCCGACCCGACCCGAAAGCATTTTAAAAACTTCAACCCGACCCGACCCGAAAAATTATTAAAACAAATTACTTTCGAGCGCGAAAATTGCTCTGTGTAAAATTAAATCGACAAATAAAAGCCATGATGATTTGTATTCTTTAAAGTTAAAGGGGATGGTGAAAAAAACTCATATTTATTTATCTATATTTAGTTTCCTAATATCAAGTAAACTGCTCATATGTTATAGACTTGTGACAACTATTTAACATCCATTTATTGTTATTATGAAACCATTATTACATAGCTGATTATAATCAATATAGTAAATATGATGCAATTTATAGTGCTGTTTAAATGTTTTAAGTTTGAAGTGCAATTTAAGATAAATTTATTTGATATGAAACTTAAAAATAATTATAAGTTGTTATAAAAAAAAATATTATATAATTATAAATGGGTGTTATTTAAATGCATAGTGAAAAATTCCATAATGCTCAGTTGTTTGTGCTCAGTTTTTAATTCAATTTGCTCAGATTTTTAATTAAAAATGTTCAGTTTTTTTATGCTCAGATTTTAATTAAAAAGTGCTCAGTTTTTTTGTAAACAAATGTTCAGTAATTTTTTAAAAAATATTCAGTTTTTTTTCAAAAAATGTTAAGTTTTTTTTTCAAAAATATTCCGTTTTTTTTCAAAAAAATATTTCGTTTCTTTTTCAAAATATGCCTAGTTGTTTGTTATTACTAACCCTAACCCTCTTTAATAATAGTTAAAAATTATTAATTTAAATTGCCTATTTATAAAAATTATTTTTATCTGTGGAAACCTTAGAGAGCTTTTATAATCGTTAAGTTATTACTCTAAATTTGTATAATAAAAATCTGGAAATAACAAGTGTAGCTATATATAAGTGATATAATCCCACAAATATTTTGAGGTCTAAAGGCTCAGTTGATTGAATGTGTGACTAGCTTCAATACTCGTAGGTTCGAATCCCGCACCTATCAGTTTTTAATTAAAAATTAAAACCACTTTGCATAAAAAAACTTGGCAAGTGTAATAAATCTCTGAGCAAATAAATAAAAAACTTAACATTTAATTCAAAACTTGGCAAATTGCATAAAAAACTTGAAAAATGGCAAAAAAAACTTTGCACTATGAATAAAAAACTGAGCACAATAATTTGTTCTCATTATAAATTTGCAAATGAAACATTTATAAAATTATAACTTACTTGTAAGGTGGCTTTTGAATATGTATTAAATTTAATTTAAATTAACGAAGAGGATTAGCTAAAACTTCACGGTTAACACTAAAAAAATTTAAAATATAACTTTATTGAATAATTTACCTTTTAATAGTCAAATTAAAAACAGGAGTAATTTATGTAGTTTGAATTAGTGATGAGAATTAGCTAGCATTTCAGAGTTCGGAGTTTTAAAATTTAAAAAAAGGAAGAGAATCAAATAAATGAATGATCCAAATTAGTTGTAAATTTCGATAAAAACACTCTTTGCTTAGCAATTAACATTAATTAAAAAAATAGGTCTCGCGTGTTTTTTACAATGTATAAATCTTGGACCCGACTATTGACCCGACCCGACCCGAAAGCATTTTCAAATTTTTTACCCGGACCCGACCCTACCCGAAATCATTTTCAAACTTTCCACCCGTGCAGTTCTTTAGTCTTAGTTAAACCAAAGATCGACAAAACCCAGTCGTTTTTACAACACTATTAGGCGACAGAACTCAACATTTCCTATGAAATAATAAACGTTTCAGATCATCTTATTCAGAAAATTGCACATTTTTTATACTTTTTAAATACACACATTTCACTCGCTATTTCATCGATTTATAAAGATGAAGGGGAAGAAGATGATTGCCGAGATGAGGCTCGCCAAGATTTATGCATTTCAACGTGGAGTTCCGATGAAATTGGTGATTTAAAGTTTTACCTAGCAGACCGCATCTTGGTGTGCGAAACTAAGGTGTCCTTGCTGGTTGCAGACTTGTGCGAAGGCATTTACGGGGAATTGGAAAGGGGCAATTGGATTGATTTACAGGATTTCAAGATTAAGAAAGGAACCAAAAATCCTTTCACCATAGTTGCCGTAAAGCCATGTTACCCTGCCTCTAATCGGTTGGTTAGGTAAGGAGAGTGTATAAGCCTATATACCCGGGTGGGCTTCATAAATAATTTTGCACAGTGCTACCCCACGAAAATTAAATAAAAATATACTAGGCTATTTGTTGTAAATCTTTTCAAGTTGGTATTTTTTTCAAATAAATTTCCTCAAAAACGCAATTACTTGTCGTTCTTAATATTTAAAATTAGGTTTGAGTTTACGATTATATTAGGATACCATGGTTTTCCATCTCTGCCCGCGATGTGGTATCCATTTACTTTCAAAGCTTTGGATATCTTAATTAGAAATTAAAATTTAATAATCATTCCATTTATTTTTTCAGCTCTAATTAATATCGCCGAGACAATCTTACATAATTATTTATTTTATATTTTTATAAACTTGAGTGTATTATTATGTATCATTATTATTATAGATGTAATTGTACGTGGTTTTGTTCGTACAGTGATGTGATTTATTTTCGTTACGCGAGATTAAACTTTCAGGTTTGAATCTAAAACCATTCTTTTTCCTTATCAAATTTTTTTTATATTAAATCAATTAATTTAAAGAGTTAGTAGAATATTGATCTATTTGTTATTATAAATAAAATTCGATTTTTGGTGCAGATATCAATTGAGCAAAAGCTCTAACACTGAAAAGTATAGACGAGGAGTTTCGGGAAATGTGCTAACTTATATCGTTATGCTGAAAGTAAGCACTAAAATTCCCATTACTGTCTGTTGCGTCTTGAAGTTCGGCCCAGAACCTGTTGATGTGCGAAATATAGCAACCAGATCTCTGAGTTGTATAGGAAATTTAGCTTTGCCCGAGACCATTTATGGCAGCGAAAATTTAACCTACCTCATGCGTATTATTGATGCAAAGTTGTGTAGCAATTTTAATGAAGATAAAGCTGTTGATAATGTATGTATCGCTTATTCCTCCAGTCCCAAGGAGTTAAATCTAGGTAGAAATGTTGGATTTAGGAAAAAATTTATTTTATTTAAGTACAAATTGAAGGTAAAGGCACAACTAAGTTTGATTTACTAATAGAATTTTAGGAACTTAATTAACATTATGGACATTAAAGTATTTGAAGGGAATTTTACAATTTTAAAGGCGCATTTTAATTTTAATGTTATTTTGATTTTCGTATATAATTAGTACGTTTAGACATAAACATCATCACTAATATTACGTTATTATTTTTGGAACTTTCGTCTTTATTTAATTAGTTAAATGGAACTTGTTTAAAAACACCTAAATGAGACTTGAACAATATGAAGTCTTTGAGATAATTTTTAACTTGACTTTATATAACATTAATTTAACTAAACTTTTTTATGGTTTTTTCGATAAAATCTTAGCTAGACTAACTAGAGGGAGAAAAGCTATGGTTATTGCAAAATATGCTCACGACGATGAAATTACTGCAATGCAAATAGATCCCTCCACCGCGACTCATTTGTTATTTAAAGATCGCCGTAAACGGTTATACCACATAGACATACCACAATCTTCTAACGTTTTACATAACTTGAAGAGCACCCTACTCGCCAAGAAAGTTTCCTTTTTTGACTTCGCACCAATAACGCATACTCAAATCTTAGTTGTTGAATGTAAAGGGGAACGTCCAGAAGAAAGTTTTAAATTTTATAATGAAGTTGGATCAAAAGTAGCCCTGGTATTTAACTTGGAACCGAAGGGATCAAGATCTATACTTGAAGAGACCGTAGCTTCTCTATTTCCCAAATCCGAAATGAACATCAAGGTTATTATAACACGTTTTTAAAAGGGGGAATTATTAGAATTTGTTAGATTTAATCTTAAAATAGTTTTAATATAGTTTGTTTTGTATATTAGAACCACTTTCCTCTAAGTATTGAAAGGTTATTTATGTTAAGCTATGAAGGAGAAATTTACGTTATATTTATTGAATGATATTGTGATTTTTCGCAAATATTAATTTTAAAACACATGTACGATTATAACTTGAAATTGTTTCCATGATGCCGAGAGCCAAGTTTAGATAGCATTGTAAATTTGTGAATTAAATCGTGATTATTTCATCGTATAGGGCAAAGTTGTTGATTTGTGCATCGATGGCGACCAATGTTTATTGATAACTCGAAGCAAAGGGAAAAAGTTTCAATCGGATTTGGACGAATTTTTGGCTTATCCCTTGCATATACCAAAGTCGCGTTCGGAGCCTCAACAACACAACAATCGTCGAGCTAACATGTAAAAATATAAAATATTTTTTTTTATATAGTCAAACTTTATTAAGGTATTAGTAGTTTTGTGAAATCGCCAATTATTTCGAGACGTTTTTTTAATTTTTTAAAATGAAAGCTTGTTTATTCATATATATCAGATAAGAATATTGTTTGTTTTAAATACTAAAATTATAATATATAAGAATATTTTTACAGTAATACGTTCTCATCTTCCTGTCTTGAGAGCGGCCAAGAATTGAAAAAAGATTTTAATAAAAGTAGTTAAATAATAAGTTAAAATTGGAAAATCCGAATAATCATAAATTAGAAACCAAAATTTTTCATAAACAATTAGCTATATGATAAAATATCGAGAAACTTATATGTTGTTCTTTAAAATTTGTTTTTTTGCGTTATGCCACCGTTACCTTAGTTAAATTACAATGAAAATAGTTGATTTAATACTATTTTAACATATGGATCAATGCCATCCCCAGTTTTAAACGTGTTTAATTTTTCCTCGTTAAATTTTATTTTCAAAGGTATTAAATTTATAGTTTATTTCAAAACGCAAGCTCAAAAAATACGAGGCCCTCTTGGAGTCTAGTATTTTTATCCCAATAGTTTCCTCCTATTCAGGATCCTATGGGAAAATGGCGTTGGCTTTAAAATAAATAGGCAGGCGATCCACTCCCTCTAAATATTCTCCCGCATTTTAATTGCTATGCAATTTAGGGGCTCACTTTTTTTATTGAAACAATCGATAGCAATCTTAATTGCAAAATTTAATTTCATATCCTTTTCAGATTCCTGGCCTCTTCTAAAAGAGGAAAATGAAGACATATTACTCATAAAATGTTTTTTATATTATTATTATTATAAATTTTACTATTAAATATTATGTTTAGACATAAATATCAATAAATTAACTTTATCTCTCAAAAAAATATTTTAACTCTACTTTTAATTTATCTCCATTTAAGCAGTTCCTCGCCACTCATCGAAGGCATTTGTGAAGGAGATTTGCCCTTTCCCTTATCTCTTGCTCCATTACTTTATCCCTCCATTCAAGCAAACTTGCAGACCGGAGATTTTGTTAAGGCAAAATCTATATTAGCGAAAGCGTTTGAAGTCCCAGCTATGAATTTGCTCGATCGCTCATTGACGGACCAAAATTGGATTCAAAACTTATTTAAGAATTCGCTTAAAAATGGCTATGAGGGAATGACGAGCCTTTTAGCCTTAGCATCTACACCTGGCAGCCCGGAATATCATAAAAAAGTTTTTGCAAATACTTTAGAAATAATTTTAAAAATGGATTTTATTTATTGATTTAACTTCTTACTAAAGCTGCTTTGCTAACACTAAAACTTAAGGTTAACAAAGAGCAATTTAGAACTAGGAGTTATGAGGACCCAACATTTATAATCATTAAATTTCATTTTAAAAGATTAGATTTTGAATCTTTTTTATTGCGTTAGAAACTAATTTGAATTTTAAACATATTTGGAATAAAAAATTGAAAAAAACGTAAAGCCATATAAATAACTTAAAATTATGTATGTTTTTTTTAAAAAAAGCAAAGATATAATATTTTCAAAATTGTATTAATAACAAATTATTTTGTATGTTTATAAGTTTATAAATATTAATTTTTAGAATATTTTTAGGTATCTCTAAATTACAAACTTCTTGTTTGATAATAGTATATAACTGCACAATAAATGACAACTTAATAAATGTCAAATGATATTTTATAGACTCGGGTTATTTATTGTAGTATTGTATTTTAAAATATATTTGTTTAAATTTGTGCCGTTTTAAAAAATACGAATATGATTTAATGCCTCTTAACCAAAATTACATGGGCATACCTAAATTTTATTCGCAAATTCAATAATTTTCGGATACAGAGCGCCTCTGCCAAAGAAGAATTGCAATTCAAGATGGTCAATAGTCTCATACTTAACGATATCGCCGCTTTCAATGAATCGTGCCTTAAACGGCAGGGCTCCGTTGATAATGTAGACGGGATAAAGGAAGATTTACTTAATCTTTTCGTTAAAAACTATCGTTCATTTGGGTTGTGGGAAGAAGCCATTCAATTAGCAGCTCATTCTCCACAAAACTCGACACCGGGTACAGATTTACTATTAACATAATAGTTGGACCGATGCAAAAGCAAAATTTTATAACATAAGAAATTTGTTTTTATTGGATAGTTTGGCGCTAACCCGTGTAAAATATCTGAACTGAATACATAATAAAATTAGGTTCTTCATTGTTTTCTTTCTATTTTTGGCACGTTTAATTTATGTTTTAATTTTTTTTTGCGAGATAAAGTTAGTTTATTGTTATATATCTAAACATAATAATAAATACTACAATTGTATAATAATAATAATATTACAAAATACATTATATGAATAATTCTTCCTCTTTAAGAAGAGGCCATGAATCCAAAAAAGATTTGAAATTAAATTTTACGATTAAAATTGCTATCAATTGTTTCAATAAAAATTAGGGGGAATATTTTTAAGGAAGGGGATCGCCTGTCTATTTTTTTGATAAAGCCAACGCCATTTTTCCGTATTTATAAGCAGTCCATCACCGCACTCAAGTTTTTGAGTCATGCTAGCTATTAAAATACTTTTCTATACTTTTTTTAATGAATTATACGAAATCAAACTTATAAATAAGAGTAAAATTATTATATTTTGCCAAATAAAGAGCCTGATGAGTGTTCGTATGACAACCTTTGCCAACAATATTTGGTATGGCTGAAAGAAACGGGACAATACGTTAAAGCTGGGAATTTCCTTCAAAAACAAAATAGAGATCCCGAATCGGCTGTGCAATGCTACGTCTCATCGCAAAAACCCAATTTAGCCGTAAAATTGTTACAATCCAACTCTGACATCAATTTAAATAACTTGGATATGGAGGTTTTAAACTTTTTTATTCTCGTTCATACTTATAAATTCTTCTATTTTTCTTAAATTTTAACATATAAATGCAGCTTTAGCTCGCTTTATATATTTTTTAAATTTTTAACATATAAATGCAGCTTTAGCTCGCTTTATTATTATAAGTTATACTCTATACTATATGTTATATTTTACGTAATTAATATTATTTGTACAACAGGAATCTTAAAATAAATTTTCACGCTTAAAGTTAAAATGAAAAATTAAAACATTCACAATAAAGGAACAAATTAACATCTATAATAATATTATACATTCTCTATTTTATAAGCATTATAATTGTGCTTGATTAAAAATAGGAAAAACATAATTAATTTTTTATTTCATGGTTAATTCTAGTTAAATGTTAAATCCATTTTTTGTGTGTCCTAATTTATAGAAACTTATCGGGGCATTGAAAGCGAAAGGTTTTCATAAACAAGCGGGAGATTTGGAACTCAAGAACAGGCATGACAAAGAGAGCGCCTTAGATAGCTATGTTAAAGGCCACTTGTATCCTCAGGCTTTGCATTTGGCTAAACAATATTTTCCCCAAAAAGTTGTTGAATTAGAGGAGGTTTGGGGAGATTACTTAATTTCTTTGTGTGGAGATCCCTGTGCTTGTTGTATTAGTGAAAATCCGACGCAAAATTATGATAGCAATGGAGAGAATCAAATTTATCAACGAGTGGAAAGTCGTCTTAGAACGAATAAAACTAATTGTCAATTGGCAATAAATCATTACATAGAAGCAGGTGCCTTGATGAAAGCCATTAAATCTGCCCTCGATTATGAAGAATGGGATAAAGCGGAAGAAATTTTAGTGGAACAACACGTACAATTTAGTTTTTTCGGCTAAGATGCAATTTTTTTGTTTTAAATTTTATTATAACTCATTAGGCTTTATACAATTCTTTTATCACCTTATTACTTTAATCATGCTTAACATCCCCCCATCCAATAAAAAAATTAAAGTGCCATGTCCATCTTGTATAAGGTTATATAACACTTACTATTTAACTTTATTTATTTTGAAACAATTAAATTTAGACTGCCAAAATTACATCTTCTTGGAAGAATGCGTATAATAATAAATTTATTATGTAAAAAAAAGGAAAGTGAAGAAATGAAACCATATTTCGAGCGATTGGGACGCCATTTTATTCGAATTAAAAAATACGAATCAGCCATTGATATGTTTCGGAGAGCTAATGATGCCGGGATCATTGTTGACGTCATGATCGAAAATAAGGCTTGGAACGAACTCAAGAACTTTTTCAACAGGTCTCTAACACTTCTAATTTGCCGATTTAGGTGCGTCTTAATACGCGATTTTGAATCTAGATTCAAAAAGCGAATGCATGTTAAAACATAGACGCGTCTTAATACGAGCGTCACTTCATTTTTGTTCGGTTTTTGTGTTTTTGCTCGTAAAACAAATATTTATCCTTTAATCACGCTTATCAATGCATATTCATATGGTAACTAAACTAAAATTGTTGATTCCACGACATGTATATCGCATATTTAGACAAACAAAAATATGGCGCCATGAAGTTGAATCGTATATTAAGACGGGCCCTTAGAAAGAATTATTGACATTTAAAAATTCATGGTTTGGGCTTGGAAGTTTTTAATTGCTATGCAATTTATGGGCTCAATTTTGTTTAAAGATATTCTGCTTGTCCTGTCCTGATATTTCCTGTTCAACTTGTTGGTTTGCAAATGGAAAACTAAAATTTGATTTTTTTTGTCTACAAAAAAAATAATGACCATTGAGTGCAATTATTTTCTTTTATCCCGGCCCGAGGCCAAACTTTTTCTAATAATTGGGTTTTGATTCGTTTTGTAAACTCAACTGTTTATTTTTAAAGTTTGTCCCACTTGTTTGGTTTATAATGGAAAATTACAATTCTGATAAAATATTTGCCTAATAATAAATTAATTACTATCACGTTTAAATATAGTTTACCTGACCACGGCTCGAGGCCGAACTTTTTTATTTTAGGGCCTAACTGATTATTTTTTGGAGGAACTTTTAATAACTAGTTAATTGTACCAGTGTTTTTTTATCTTTAGGTGATTACAATTATCACTTTTAGAATAGTGCTGATTGGGTGTTGGATGCCCAAGCGTGTATTATATATTTTGAAAACGGGATTCAATTTAAATCAAATACTTAGAGTTTATGTCAAATAACATTATATGAAACGTATTAATTCAGCTTGGATCAACAAGTGATGGGAAGGTCAAGTGGTCGAGGTCGTCAGAAATTAAATAATGGTGCTATGACATTTGACAAGCCTAACATAAAATCCATCATCTCCTCCAAAATTCTCTCAACTTTAGATCGATTAAAAGTAAAAGACGATGAATCCTTGGCAAAAGATGAAGTCACCTACGAAACAGTTAAAAAGTTGGCAGAGATAAGCGGCCAAACAGATCTCATTATCGAAGTTTATAGCTTGAGAAGCGATTACAAAAATCTATTGGATGTCCTTACGAGAAACATTGCGATAACGAAAGGAAATTTAGATGTTAATTTTACAGAAGTTAGTTCTAAATTGTATGGGATAGGGTTGGAATTAGAAAATAAACTGACCACGACGAATGATAAAATAGGCAAGGGACCTGATACGGCCAATGAAATAGACTTGGCCTGTGGTTTTTATCAATTAAGCTCAAAATTGGCCACAACCGAGGGTAATGGTGAGAGTTGGAGAGCCGCTATTGCATTGTACACAAAACATAACATGTGGAACAAGGCGTTGAACGTTATTAAAACTTTTAGCTCTGCTAAAAATGCCGACTCCGAGTTGAGAAAGGTAATTAATCTATGTGTTTTCAACCGTATTTTAAAAAGTTTTTTTTTGTATAATTGGATATTTAAGTTTGATAAATTTTTTATCCTAAAGATTTAATGACTATCAGTGTTTAAAGTGTCTTTTTAGTTTACATAGCTAGTATCATGCCTTTTAATCAACTTTAATTAATAGTTATTCATTAGTGTATGTTTCTTATTATCGCTCGCATAAATTTTTTATCACTATTTATTATTTTCAGTTGTTTTATATAGTTTTTTTCTATCATAACAACAAAAACTAAATAGCTTAATCATGATATTTTGGTAATTAACCAAAAGGCGCTGTCAGAATAAATCATCAATTTTATAAGTATATTCGAGGTCGTTCTTATATTATTTTGTCGACAAACCTTAACATTTAAAATACAACTTTAATTTGTAACAATTTACTGTAATATGTGCTACCCATTTTTCAGCTATATTATCGCAAATAAAATAATAAAATACTGATGGATGTAGCTCGCTATCACATGGGCTCATTACCTCGGTCCCGACGCAGCTGTATTAACCTTGAAGAAAATGGATCTCTTGGACGTCTTTTTTTCGCAGCCCAACCCAAATGCTCGAGACCTCGAGGATGATGATCAATATTACGAGTTGGCTCTTAAAATGGCGCCGAAAACTTTGCCCAAACCTAAAGAAGACCAAATTAGGCTTAATTATGCCAAACACTTGCTCCGTGAAGGGAAATTGGGCTTGGCCGAAAAAGAATTTATTAGATGTGGTAGGTATATTTTCGATTTTCCTAACTATAATAGATCTTCGCATTTCTCATTTTCAAGTCCAAACACAGCTGGGTCTCTAGGTTTAATTCGATTTCCAAAACCAATCTTAAGCCTGTTCTAATCGACTTGATTTTTTTAGTTTAATCCTTGGGTCTTATGTAAAACAAAACTAAATTTTTGATGTGGTATACATGCGATTTCAAATCAATAGTTGATTTTATTTTTAATGGCATGGGCGTAGCTAAAATATAAATAAAATAGATACAAGTTGGACGGACGGACAACGGACGGACGGACAACGAAAAGCGAGCCCATAAATTGCATAGCAATTAATAATGTTTAAAATTACCCAACTTTTTACGTCTTCTGCCCTTCTCTAAGTAAGCCCTTAACATTTTGCCTTTTTTTTTAAAATCCACTTTTTAATAGGAAAAGTAAAGGAAGCGGTAGAAATGTATTGTGATAAAGACGATTACGAATCTGCCATACGTCTGTTGAGTAGTCATTTACAAGTTCAAGCGCTGGAAAGTCGGATGGGGGCAAGTTCGCAATTCCCTTATACTTCGGGCACGGAGACGAGGCAAAGTTTGCATACTTTGACCGAGGATGTTTTGGGCAAATTGGCTGATTTTGCTTGGAAACATCAAACATTTTCGACGGCCGAACCCTTATTCATTAAAATGAAGAGAACGGACCTGTTGCTAAATCTATACAAGTAATCCCCATTGATTACTTTACATATTATACATTTTTTTAATGATTAAGATTTTGTTTATTCGATGTAGAGACATTACAAAGGCTAAGTATAAGAATGGGAAATGTATATAAAAGCGGGTTAGAAATAAGAATAATTAAATTATAATTCGAATGCATGTATATATCATCCGTTAAAAGCTGCCAGCTGTCGGCCAGGGATTTAATAAAATTATATTAGTAATTCATTGATTACTTTACATATACATTATAGTCTATAGAAATATTTAAAGTTGACTGTTAAGTTTAACAGGGTTGTATCATCGCCCCCCAATTTATTCGATTGAAATGTATTGCAAATAGTTATTTAATGAATTAGTGCCAAACAAACCCTATTTCCTAAGGATTTATTTAGATTAATTTTTCTTATTTTTTGATAGGTAAAAACATAAAAGATATTATTAGCAAAAAAAAAAAACTTTAAACGATTTTGAGTTTTAATTAAGTTTAATAAGAAGATTTCAAATGAAAACGATGAAATAAATTTGTTTTTCGTTTTAGACTTTAAACAAAACTTTTTTGTGTGTTGTTTTGTCGTTTGACGTCAAATAATAAATATAGCAAATGATACCATGGTTAATTTTGTCCCAAAATCTGTAAATCTAAGTCTGTATTTACGTATATTTTTAGGAAAGCAAATCGATGGGACGATGCGTCGAGAATCGCGAGGCAATATCTACCCTCTCAAATTTCTTCTGTTGAGAAGGAATTGACAGAATATAACATAAAGTAGATTACACTTGGTTTATAAATAAATATTAAAAAAAAATTTCGAATTTCAAAATTGCAACATTATCATGTTTTTAGAGAGGGTAAGGGAGATCCGAGAGCAGTGTTTGAAAAAGCTAAAGAAATTGAAGCTAATTATGCCGATGACCCCAAAAGAGCGGCTGATATGTATATCAAAGCTGGACTCACGGTATTTTACTTATAAAACAAACTAAAGATTTAATACAAATTGGTTCAAAGCATAGTTTATAAATAACACATTTTTTAGTTTGCCATTACTTATTCAATCGTTTGATAATTTATTAATTGCTATGCAATTCATGGGCTCGTTTTTTGTTTTTATTTAAGCATTTAAATGACTATTATACAAAGACCCTTTAAAAAAGCGAAAATAAAGGAGATCGTTATTTCCAATAGGGTTTTCATACAAGAATCAATGCCATCCGTTTAATTTAAACGTGCTTCATTCATATTCTCGTCGTTTACGGGTTTTTTATTATAAAACATACCACATCTTTACACTAGTGTTGTAAATACGGCTGGGTTTTGTTAGGTCAAACTTTGATTTTAGTCCACCAAACAGTTTTTCGGTCTTTTTCTTAGTCGCATTCGTCAAACCTTGGTCTGTTTGTGTTTGATCAACTATAACCAAAGGTTGACCAAACAAAACCCAGCCGTTTTTACGACCGGGCTGGCTCGGGCGGGCAATGATGTTAAAAATTTAACCGGGGCCGGGTACACTTAGGCTGTCCACAGCGACACCACTTTATCGAAGGAATGCTTTGGCCACGCCTTGGGTTTGTTAATCAAATCGAGTGCCAGCAAAAAAGGGGTCGTGACTAAAGCTTATGTCAGCGAAGTCGTGGAAAAAGATATCTCACCTCCACTACTAACCGGCCAGCATTACGGTGTGTTAGCTAGTTTGTACGAAAGTATGCTCGCTTCGAATTGTTCCACACATTTGCCGAAAAGTACAATTTTGGATATATTTCTCAAAGCAGCCAAGTACGGGACAGCCAAACGACTTACCGATCAAATGGGGCAAGGGTATAATATTTAAAAAAAAAAGTTTTTGTTTGTTTTTATAACTATTTTTGATTTGTATAAAACTATCGAAAGATAGAGGCAAAACTCTAATCTAGTATTGTTGTGTAAGTTATAAATAAAATTTTTAAACACTTACCTAGCTTTTTATTAAATTTACATGTATAGGTATGAAAATTACGTTGCGGATTATTTGAAACAGCAATACACGAAGAGTCAAGATATGGAGTTTATGAAGGGATTCGCTGCGATAGATTTGCGCGCCGCATTGAATTATTTAGTTTCACTTTCTAAATGGGACGATTGCTTGGCCTTGGCAAAGGAATCTCGTGATTCCGTAATAACTAACCCATAATTGATAAAATTTTACAAAAATATCTTTATTTTAACTTTATAATGATCTGAAAAATGTTAATAAAACCTAGTTTTTTCTATTTTTAATAAGGCAATCATCGTTAAAGAGTATACGGTGCAGTTTGCCAATCACCTCGTAGAATTTGGGGGAGAAGATGCTTTACGCCGAGCTTATAATCTTTTGATGAAAGAGTTTTCTAATGGTGTTGCCGTCACATTGATCAAAGAAGTTTCCGCTTTCTTAGGCCTGAGCAAAACTTTGTTAATCGCCACACCTCTCTGTGCGCTCACAATTGGCAAGGGGACAAGTGAGAATGAAAGTTTATGGTTGCAAAGAGAATTATTCACCATTTTAACTAGCGTGAGGGATGCTTTGTGGAACATTTTGTCGAGTTGTAGTGGTAGGAGTGCATCAAATAAATTGGAAAAAAACGTAGAAAAGGAGTTGAATGACTTGGTTTGGATTTACCATTTGATCGCCTTTCGCGCCTCAATGACTGAAATAGCTCCCTCTCACTCCGATAACATTGGCAAGGCTAATGGAAAAGAAGTCTCTTCTCAACAACGTCTATCGATTAAAGTGGTTGAGATAATGGCCGAAATACGAATAAGTTGTTTACGATTTTCCGATGTCTTTATACCCGCTCCTTTAGCATTTTACGTAGCCGGAACAGAAGCAAGAGTAAGTTTGATTTTGATTTTTAAAATAATTTTTGTAAAAAATTTTATCATCATAATACTGAATATTTTTTGTTTATTTTTATTATTACTTTGCAATGTAACCGAAATTTTAAAAATTTGCAGGTCTTTTAGACACTTAACGGGCCTAGCCAAGGGGGACAAGGAAGGGCGGCTGCCTCCCTCTAAATCCAAATTTTTAATATATTGTGGCTAAAATTTGAAAAAATGATCATTTTGCCCCTCCCTAAATCATTATTGCTCCCCTCTAATTCCAATGCTGGCTACGCCCATGCACTTAACCGTAAAATTATGATGAAATATATAAAAAGTCATTATTTGATTTAATTGTTTCGTAGAAATTCAAATTTATTAATAGGTAGTTATGCTTTTATTAATAGAAATGAACTCATAACTTTTGTAGCATAGTGCATATTTCAATAATTTATCGTTAAATCTAAAGGATGCGCGTTGGATTGACATGGCATTCGTCTTCTTAAATTTGTATTTGGACACGTGCGAAACGTGGCGAGAACTAGGAGCAAATACCTCAAAAAATAAAGGTGGCCACGAAGAAGACAACCTCAGCCTAGATTTTTCGGCAATTAAAGATTGTAAAGCAGACATACCCCTGCACGTTACGCAATTATACAATCTCCAAACTAAGAATATTTTGAGTCAATATAAGGATTCTCCATTGAATCCCAATGTACAAGATGAAATTAGGGATTGGGTCTTAGCTACTTCTCTACAACGTGATATTGATAAACCCTTCGTTTTGCCAATCAATCCCCTAACTAGCCGATTTGTGGGTTGTTTGGAAGGGAAACCAAATCGACCTCCGTTTGAACCTTGCGTTATTACGGGTACTATTGCAATGTTTTTAAACAAATTCACCCAACATTCTATAAAAAAAGTGCAAATATCTTTAAAATTACTAGTTATTATTGATAAGTTTTGCCTAAAAAATTGGGCTTAAGACTTTATCTTTTTTTATATGTTAATTCAAATGTAAAAAAGTTCGCTTTCATTGAAACATTTTAGGTTATCCTGTGGTTTCAGATGATAAGATTTGTTTTAGCCAATCTGGGAGAATGGCTAATGTCGAGGATTGGAAGTTTTTCATGGAATTACGCAGAGTATGATAATTTTATGTTTTATCAAATTCAATCCTTTAACAGGAGAATCGGAAAAATGGAATAGAAAATGTGTATAATTTCATAATCAAATGGTGTGGCGAGCCAAAAATTCTATAAAAGAAGACTTTCAAATTTTATTTGCTGTATATTCATCCGTCCAAAGCTATAATATATTATTAAATGCCATTTGAGCCATTTGATTAAAAATGTGTTTTTATATTTCGTCTGTGTATAATTTTTTATAAATTATTTTGGGCAAGATTAAAGACAAAAGACAATTTTTAATAAATAATCGTGCTTAAATCTTAAACAGAAATTTAATCAAACGTTGTTGAACAAGTCTTTAATTTTATTTAAACTTGATAACTTGTCAATGACACACTAGCGATGTAACAATTCTAATAATACATTTGTATCAACTTACATAAAGGAACATTTTGAACAAAAATTAAATAATTAACTGACAATATATATAATAATACTAAAGGTTATGTTCCAACAAGTGAGTGAGTTGGATATTAAAGTTAAACCATTGTATAGACATGAACATATTTTGATGGATCCGTTAATAAAAAAATTTATTGGTGTCCACTATTAAATTCTTTAAAGCTAGTTTTTAATCTTGTAAAATGAGTCTGACTTGACACATTCAGTTTATACGTATCGGAACAGGTTTTGGTACTGGACATTAGTGACCTCGGGTTGGATTTAAAGTGTCTGGTCAAAGGTTATGAATCTTACATCGCAAAATATACGGGACTTATCTTTTAAATTAATGCTATTATGTATAATAATTTTTATTAACATCAAAATGTATAATTGAAGATCATTCATTCAAAAATCTTGTTTTAATTTGGATGCAAATTTAAATTTGAATCGTGAAAGGTGAAATATATCAACAAAATAGTTTTTTTATAAATTGTAATTAAATAGTGTGAAGGGTAGTTTATTAATTTAAACTACATAAATATATATTCATAAAACAAAGAAGTAAGTTTAAATTTATTAAATGGTTTTTTTGCAAAACTCTATATTTTAAATTAAATGTGACCCGATATTGTAGATGCATCATATTTATACATCATAATAATTCATTTAAATAAATTTATTAATCAAATTGGTGGTGTCGATTAGATTCACAAATCGCACTCTAATTTGTTGATTAAATTTTACACTCCGCCATGGGCGTAGCCAAGATTGAAATTAGAGGAGGACAATTATGATTAAGGGAAAGGCAAAATAAAATTTTTGAGTTTTAGCCATAATTTCATCAAAAATTTTGGATTTAGAGGGGGGGGGGCAGCCGCCCTTCCCTACCGCCCCCTACACCCATGCTCACCGCATACTCTCGAGTTGGATATTAAAATTTGAAACGCGTTCGGGAAGGATTCGTTTTAAAAAAATTTAAACGCTTTTGGGTCGGGTTCGAGTTCAAATGTTTTAAAATGCCTTCGAGTCCGGGTTGAAAATTTTAGAATGCTTTTGGGTCAGGTTCGGGTTGAAAAAATTTACTTTGCAGTTCTCTAAAATATCTTAATCCATGGGCGTAGCCAGAAGGTGGCAAAGAGGGACGGCTGTCCCCCTCTAAACCCAGAAATTTCTTCAAATTCGATATAATTGTGGCTATTGCAAAAAATTATCATTTTGCCCCTTTCTAAACCATTACTGCCCCCCTCTAATTTTAATCCTGGGTAGGCCCATGTCCTCATCTATTAGACAATTTTAAACTAGTCCAAACAGCCATATTTTCAAGTTTGAAGTTTTCTGGGTATTTTAATGTTCCAAAAGCTGCAACTCATCCAATATTTGATGGATGACTTCCATAACCCTTTAAGGATAAACTGCAAAGCAATTCATAAAAGACAAATAATTGGGTTTTAGACGTGATGTGCGGCCACTAAAACCGCTATCATGCTACCTTCATCAAGCATAATGAAATAGGATTAGGAGAACCAATCATACTTAACGTAGCTTAAAGACTACCTATAGATTTGTCCATTATAATTTGTATATTTAGTTCTTTACAATCTTTAAATTAGTAAATTGTATTTCAAAAGAGAATAATGGAAACAATGATACAGTTTTTTTAAATCGTCTTAAACACCTTTAAGTCGATATGAAATAAATGATAAAAATAAAAGGATCCATTCAAAAAAAGAATACTACTTACTCCATGGCAGTATGTTGGCACGATAATTGTCGATCATGGGCGTAGCCAGGGGGGGGGGCGACTGCCCCTTTCCCTAAATGGCGGAAAAAAAATTGAATGCAAAATCCCAAATTAAAAAATTTACGTTTGCCCCCCCCCCTAATTGAACTTTTAATCGTTTTGCCCCCCCCCCTAATCCAAAACCTGGCTACGCCCATATCGTCGATGCTTTTAAATTGTCATGGTGTCACGCCTTTTACATATCTTAAAAACGACTTCTAAAAATCCAGGAGACTTTGACTCAATGCCCAAAAATGTATAACAAATTTAAATGTCGATGCCTTAAGAACACCTTTTCGGAGCAGAAATATTTTAAATTCGAAGCTGCTTATTAAAATTCCTGGCATCTCTATTGTCTTAACCAAAGAGAAATCATTTGAAATATTTTAAAAAATAAGGCCGACTTTTAAAATAAATCCTAAATCTTATATTCAACGTCAAGAACACTGTAGAGAGCATGAACGAAAATGTTAAACTCAATGGCGCTGCGCAGCAAAGCAACTATAAATTGGAGGTTATACTGCAATGTTCCTCACATTCATTATTGGTCCTCGTTCAAATATTTTTGCTTTTTTGATTCATTTAACAAAATTGTAAACATGCCTATTTTAATGTCTACCAGAGTAAGGGCGCGTCTAATATACGATTCAACTGCTTGGCGCCATATTTTTGTTTGTCTAAATATGCGATATACATATCGTGGAATCAACAATTTTAGTTTAGTTACCATATGAATATGCATTAATAAGCGTACTTAAAGGATAAATATTTGTTTTATGAGCAAAAACACAAAAACAGAACAAAAATGACGTGACGCTCGTATTAAGACGCGGCTATGTTTTAACATGCATTCGCTTTTTGAATCTAGATTCAAAATCGCGTATTAAGACGCACCCTAATGTGTAGGTGACTCTATTATTTCTGAAAGTAGTAATTTTTAGAATCTTTTTTAATTGTTTGGCTATCTAGAACATATTTAGATGCTCCATTTTTTTATATAAACTGGTTCGGATAAACCATTAATGGTACCTGTCGGGTTAAAACGCGTTTGTTGACGTTATTGACATGACTTTTGAAAATTATGAAAAAATGCAAAATTAAGCAAATAGACTTTGGTCAATATTCAAAGGTGATTGAGGTTACTGATCAAATAAATCTATACCAAAATTTAAATATACATTAGGAGGGGCGAGAGCATAACAAAATTAATTTTTCGACATGTATCTGAAAATCTTTTCGCTAGAGATCGTTTGCATTGCATATGTTCTAGCTAATTCCAACACTACTGTTAAATATCTACTTTTTAAACTAATTTATGACTCTTCAGATCTAACGATGCCTGATCATTTGCCTAAACATGCATCGATGAATGGAATTAGAAACTTGCGAGTTAGGGCGAGATCATATGAGCGAGATTATAAGATTGTGGCTTCTTTTAACGCACCACATAATAATAATCTTTGACAAAAAGTTAATAGGTTATTATTACACGATATTTCAATTTTTAAACATTACCCATCTTAAACCGGTGCCATTTATTGAATCGCCATTTATATCGAAAGTCATAATATTTTTGAATAAACATGTTAGCTGTATTTTCTAACTTTTTTAGGATACACGTTCATTTAATGTCAAAGGCATGCTCTATAATGCTAAATATTACTTAATAGTCACCGTCTATTACGAGGGAGAAGCTACAAATATTGCCTATCGGATTCAAACACTTTAATTGTAAATACCTCTATTTAAACATTATCTGGCATATTAAAAATAAATGTTTATATACAATCTTTTATTCTTAATGCTTTTTTAGATACTAATGACCATAAAAAAAATCAGCGTTTGATCAAATCAGGTAGCGATCTTATAGTTTTTTTTAAATTGTTGATAATTATCAATGAATTAACATTGATTTATTTGAATATCAATTAAGACCATTTCTTATATGCACCGATGGTTGATAACGCAAAGATAAAAAAAATTAAAATGGATTATACGAAATTGAAGTAAAATGGCGTCCACTTTCAAACAAGGATTACAAAAATTATATATTTTGTCGTTGACATATTTTCAATCGATAATGATATTACTTGTCAATTGATTACATTGGGAAAGTAAACATATAATTTTTAAATCTTTTGTTTTTGACATTCATTACTTCTTAACAAATTGAAATTAACCATACTTGAACCTTTCAATTCTCAAATAGATTTCATGAATTATTATACAAGGGACCATGGGCGTTGCCCCCCCCCTAATTTAAAAAAAAAATTTTAATACAAAAACCCTAACAAATTAAAAAAAAAATTATGTTTTGCCCCCCCCCCTCTAATTTGTCAGGGGGCAGGGGGTCTGGCTGCCCACACTGCTTAATTTAGGGCAGTTGCTTTTTTTTTGCTCTCAGCAAAATTTTTGGATAGTGGAGACCTTATTTATTTTTTTGCTCTCAGGAAAATTTATGGATGTCGAGACCTTTTCTTTTTTTTGCTCTCAGGAAAATTTATGGATGTCGACCTTTCTTTTGCTCTCAGGGAAAAAAAAAATTTCTGCCCCCCCCCTAATTCAAAACCTGGGTACGCCCATGCAAGGGACAAGCCCTTAGATACACATTTTCTTCAATACCGCCAAACGCTGAATATAAAGTTACGATATATATGCTATACCACTTTTCGGTATCAAAGGAAATTATATGAGCGATTATACGGCATCAAGAAGATTTTTCACATTGTCTTACGATTTTTATTTATACAAAATCATCATTATTTTGATATCGTCATCATTGACAACATTAGTTAGTACCAAATAAATAGAAATTGCATCCATATTTAGTTGAAGGTCAATTATTCTAAAAGGGATAGGGTAAAAAGTTCCTTTAGACGTTCATAGTCCCCTTCATGGAGATTTATATAATTATCTTGAAATTGGTGGATAGCCAGCTGCACGTGACGAATTAGATTCAGTATAAACAAAGATTTGTTTTATAATGTCCAATTTATAAATATTTAATGTTTATTAAATTAACAAGGTAGTTTAAATCATACTCATTTAAGTTCATTCATTCGTAAATATCTCTACGCGCATTATAATATAACTGTTAATTAGATTTTATTATTTTTAGGCGTTATCCAATGGTAGCCAAAATGTAAATTAGAGGGAGCACTAATGATTTATATAGGGCAAAAAATGTTTTTTAGATCAAGAAGTTTTTGATTTAAGGGGGGGGGGGGGAGCAGCTGCTTATCCTTGCCTCCACATTTATAAGGTCTAGCCATATTAGAGTTAAAAAGATCACAATGGAAATCGTTAAATCCA
Organism: Gordius sp. MW1; assembly: GCA_964036665.1. Classification (NCBI taxonomy): domain Eukaryota; kingdom Metazoa; phylum Nematomorpha; class Gordioida; order Gordea; family Gordiidae; genus Gordius; species Gordius sp. MW1. Next base: position 20,346,322 of record OZ038530.1, read on the forward strand.
ACACGATTTCCATACACGGATCAATGCCATCTGTTTAGTTATAGCGCGTTTTTATATTTTTTTTTAGTCGTGTATTTAATTTTTTATATAATAAACAAATAACAATGCAAAAAAAAAAAATTAATTTAAAGTTATGTAACATTTTTAATTGCTATGCAATTTATGGGCTCGTTTTTTGTTGTCCGTCCATTCTCCGTCCGTTGTCTGTCCACCAAGTTATGGCGCCAGCTTTGTGACCTGGAGGTCCAGAGTTCAATCCCAAGAGAGGACGGATTTTTTTTAAAATTAAATTAATATTTTGTTCTTGTTAATACCATTGATAATAAGACTTTTGACCGTCCGCTGGCTACTGACCGATGAAATATATTGATTTTCTAAACATAAAACACAACTTTATTATTTCATTATCTATATAAATAACATAATAACTTCTACCATTTTAATACCAGCAGGGTGTGAGTGGGTGTAGCGCACGGCTTGTGTCCTGTAGGCTTGTGTTCAATCCCAGGAGAGGACGATTTTTTTTTTAAATTAAATTAATATTTTGTTTTTGTTAATACCATTGATAATATGAATTTTTGACCGTCCGCTGGCTACTGACCAATAAAAAAATGACCATTAGCCAAATAAATCGAAATTTTCTTTTTGAATTGGGTATATTAGGTTAACATTGATAATTACCCTATGCCCTTTCCTACAAGGGCCTACGCCTCTACTGATATGGGTCCCTGTGCCCCTACAAAAGCCTATGCCTCTACTGATGTGGGTTCGAATCCCCTCGAGGGCAAATTTTAGTATTTTTTAAATTAATATATTGTTCTTGTTAATACCATTTAACTTTTTAAATATTTGTATAAATTAATAATTAACTAATAATTTTGCATTTAATACCCCCCCCCTATGGGCATTCTCGCCCCTTCTTACCTTTCTCGCCCATAAATTGCGTAGCAAATGTGCTACGTTTATACGGAGTATAGATGAGTCGTCCCCCCTTCCATCCCTCCTCCCCTTCCCCCTCCCCTTCCCCTCCCCTTCCCTTCTCCCCCTTCCCACGAGGGCCGAAGGCCCGAGTGTATGTATGTAGTTATTAAACAATTTAAAAACACATTTTAAAAGTTATCTTATCTTCAGATTTTCTTTATTTGCCTTTTTATTTCAATTCAATATCCTAAAAGATTTAAAATGACCGTAAAGCCAAGTAGCCATATTAAGAACATGTTAATCTTTAAAAAAGTTTCAAAGTTTTATTTGGCATATTGCCATATATGGATTTATGTATCCAGAATACAAGTGGCACTAGTGAAAGAATTTTTTCCCTGTATGTCGCCTCTTAAAAGATAGAAGAACTCGTCTTATCGGATTTTATTGATAATTTAATATTTTTACATTATTTTTAATAAAATATCTAATACATTTAAATTGTTTATTATCTCTGTAAATAAATTAAAATCTAAAAGAAAACAAAAATACGGGCCCGGGGCGGGCTAGGGTGGGTAAAATTTTATAATGGGTGGGCCGATTGACCTAAACAGGCTCGTTGCAGGACTCTAATCTAGATAATAGTTTGTAAATAATGATTGCATATCAAAATTTATGAACGAAAACGAAGTTGGTAGCAGTCGCGTAGCTTGCATTTTTCCTTTGGGGGTCCGTACTTAAATTTCTTACCAGTGGGGAGGAATCAAGGGCGGTTATAAAACAATTTTCATAGTCATTTATCAAACTTGAAAATCAATTATTACTTTGTGAAATTTTTTCTTATTTGCCTGAAATCATAATTAAGTTCCCATATCTTATATCTTTACTTTTATACATGAGCATGCCACATTAGATCCCTGCCACGGGGCTCTTTATATCAGACAGCCCGCCCGTTACATATATATAAAAACCTGAGCCTGGTTTGGATTAAAATAATAAACACTTTATCGCTAGGGGCAACGGGGATGCCAGAGGGATCACCGACCTTTCTGAAGCGTCAAGAAACTTCAGACATTTGCCGGTTAAGCTGGCCACGATCCCTTTGACAGCAAGACCACTGTCCGTAGCCAATTTCGCAGCCAAAATTGATCTAAAGTCAGCCTTCTTTAACATACCATTACACAAGAACTACAGAAAATATTGTGGGTTCAAATGGAAAAAGAAGTTGTATCAATACAATGTGCACCCCATGGGAGCATCGTTCTCTCCATACGTACCTCAAACAATAGTAGCTGACCTCGTCAAAGCTTCAGTAACCAGATGCAACTACAACGCTTATCTCGACGATATACTGATCTTCGCCCAAGACGAAGACAGCGTAATGACCGATCTGGGCAACATCGCGGAGACAGCAAGGGACTGGGGCCTCACGATCAACACAATCAAACAAAACATCTCTAATGCCCCAAGCAAACTTAGAATACTTAGGAATGATGCTTAATTTTGAAACCCATACGGTTAAATGCACTCCTGAAACACAAAAGAGATTGATCTATGCAGCAGACATATTGTTCCTATATCTAGCAACACCTGTCTCACCGGCGGACTTGGCGTCCTCAATTACTTCTTTTACAATCTCACGGGGAATGATACCGCTCACGACAGACCGGAGGCAAAAAAAATTAAAAAGCTGTTTGGCATTGTTAACTCAAATAGTACCACCCTATAGGAAGCATGATACCACCATCCATGCCGATGCCTCGGATACACACATAGGAGTATCGTGGGGAGTATTTAATTTCTCGGTAACGTTCGTAGACGCAGCAAATGCAATAGGGCTAGAATGAGTCGACACACAGCATATAACCGCGACCGAAACACTAGCAGCAATTTATGCCTACCTTCATGCAGTCCATAGTGGGTACCGATACCCCAAGGTCGTAAGGGACTCCATGACAGCGTACTTCGTCTACGAAAAGGTGGTTCAAACTCACCGATAGTAGAAAGAATCACAGCTCACTTCGTAGCAACATACGACGTTTCGCATCTACTCAAGTTATACTTTAACTTACGATGGACGTCAACAGATACGAACCCAGCCGATGCATCATCTCGAACCTTTATACCACTAGACCAATACATAGTATCACCGCAGCTTCCTAACCTCGAAGAAATTGAATTACCACACCTCGAGAATTTAGAAGAGAACATTGATTTGGGCTTTTGGAAATGCGAAATTTTCAGTGAATCAAACGGGGAGAACCAATCAAATCCCCCAGTCACGTGATCGCTATCTATATAAACGCCCAACATAATACCATACGCATTCGCTTCTTTTTCTTGTTCTTACGCGTTTACGCATTGCCGCCTTTTTTACCACTCATTACTTTACCCAAAAATTTCGCTTTTTAATGACATATATGTAGTGTACGTGTAGTTTTAAGGTTAAAAACAAACGCCTCTGGTGAAATAATTGCGTAACCAGGGGATCTGGAAGAAGGGCTTAACCCTTCTCCCAGATTAATTAATTAATTGCCAGTTTCGCAGCCAAAATTGATATAAAGGCAGCCTTCTTGGTATTATGTTCCGCGTTTATATAGGGAGCGATCACGTGAATGGGGGATTTGATTGGTTCTCCCCGTTTGATTCACTAAAAATTTCGCTTTTTCAAAAGCCCAAATCAATGTTCTCTTCTAAATTCTCGAGGTCTGGTAATTCAATTTCTTCGAGGTTAGGAAGCTCTTTTTCCATTTGAACCCACAATATTTTCTGTAGTTCTTGTGTAATGGTTTGCTAAAGAAGGCTGCCTTTAGATCAATTTTGGCTGCGAAATTGGCAATTAATTAATTAATCTGGGAGAAAGGTTAAGCTCTTCTTCCAGATCCCCTGGTTACGCAATTGTTTCACCAGGGGCGTTTATTGTTTTTAACCATAAAACTACACGTACACTACATATATGTCATTAAAAAGCGAAAATTTTGGGTAAAGTAATGATTGGTAAATAGGGGGGCAATGCGTAAACGCGTAAGAACAAGAAAAAGAAGCGAGTGTGTATGGTATCATGTTCCGCGTTTATATAGGGAGCGATCACGTGACTGGGGGATTTGATTGGTTTTCCCCGTTTGATTCACTGAAAACGCTTTTTCAAAAGCCCAAATCAATGTTCTCTTCTAAATTCTCGAGGTCTGGTAATTCATTTTCTTCGAGGTTAGGAAGCTCTTTTTCCATTTGAACATACAATATTTTCTGTAGTTCTTGTGTAATGGTATGCTAAAGAAGGCTGCATTTAGATCAATTTTGGCTGCGAAATTGGCAATTAATTAATTGATCTGGGAGTAGGGTTTAGCCCTTCTGCTAGATCCCCTGGTTATGCAATTGTTTCACCAGGGGCGTTTATTTTAACCATGAAACTACACGTAAACTACGTATATGTCATTAAAAAGCGAAATTTTTGGGTAAAGTAATGAGTGGTAAAAAGGGGGCAATGCGTAAACGCGTAAGAACAAGAAAAAAAAGCGAATGCGTATGGTATTTTGTTCCGCGTTTATATAGGGAGCGATCACGTGGGATATGATTGGTTCTCCCCGTTTGATTCACTGAAAATTTCGCTTTCCCAAAAGCCCAAATTAATGTTCTCTTCTAAATTCTCGAGGTCTGGTAATTCAATTTCTTCGAGGTTAGGAAGCTCTTTTTCCATTTGAACCCACAATATTTTCTGTAGTTCTTGTGTAATGGTATGCTAAAGAAGGCTGCCTTTAGATCAATTTTGGCTTCGAAATTGTCAATTAATTAATCTGGGAGAAGGGTTAAGCTTTTCTTCCAGATCCCCGGTTACGCAATTGTTTCACCAGGGGCGTTTATTGTTTTTAACCATAAAACTACACGTACACTACATATATGTCATTAAAAAGCGAAATTTTTGGGTAAAGTAATGAGTGGTAAATAGGGGGGCAATGCGTAAAGGCGTAAAAACAAGAAAATGAAGCGAATGTGTATGGTATTATGTTCCGCGTTTATATAGGGAGCGATCACGTGACTTGGGGATTTGATTGGTTCTCCCCGTTTGTTTCACTGAAAATTTCGCTTTTTCAAAAGCCCAAATCAATGTTCTCTTCTAAATTCTCGAGGTCTGGTAATTCAATTTCTTTGAGGTTAGGAAGCCCTTTTTCCATTTGAACCCACAATATTTTCTGTAGTTCTTGTGTAATGGTATGCTAAAGAAGGCTGCCTTTAGATCAATTTTGGCTGCGAAATTGGCAATTAATTAATTAATCTGGGAGAAGGGTTAAGCCCTTCTTCCAGATCCCCTGGTTACGCAATCGTTTCACCAGGGGCGTTTATTGTTTTTAACCATAAAACTACACGTACACTACATATATGTCATTAAAAAGCGAAATTTTTGGGTAAAGTAATGAGTGGTAAAAAAGGGAGATATGCGTAAACGCGAAGAACAAGAAAAAGAAGCGAATGCGTATGGTATTACGTGACTGGGGGATTTGATTGGTTCTCCCCGTTTGATTCCCTGAAAATTTCGCCTTTTCAAAAGCCCAAATCAATGTTCTCTTCTAAATTCTCGAGGGCTGGTAATTCAATTTCTTCGAGGTTAGGAAGCTCTTCTTCCATTTGAACCCACAATGTTTTCTGTAGTTCTTGTGTAATGGTATGCTAAAGAATGCTGCCTTTAGATCAATTTTGGCTGCGAAATCGGCAATTAATTAATTAATCAATCTGGGAGAAGGGTTAAGCCCTTCTTCCAGATCCCCTGGTTACGCAATTGTTTCACCAGGGGCGTTTATTGTTTTTAATTATAAAACTACACGTACACTACATATATGTCATTAAAAAGCGAAATTTTTGTGTAAAGTAATGAGTGGTAAAAAAGGGGGCAATGCGTAAACGCGTAAGAACAAGAAAAAGAAGCGAATGCGTATGGTTTATGTTTCACGTTTATATAGGGAGCGATCACGTGACTGGGGGATTTGATTGGTTCTCCCCGTTTGATTCACTGTAAATTTCGCTTTCCCAAAAGCTTAAATCAATGTTCTCTTCTAAATTCTCGAGGTCTGGTAATTCAATTTCTTCGAGGTTAGGAAGCTGCGGTTGTACTATGTATCGGTCAGGGTATAAAGGTTCGAGATGGTGCATCGGCTGGGTTCGTATCTGTTGACGTCAATCGTAAGTTAAAGTGTAACTTGAGATGCGAAACGTCGTATGTTGCTACGAAGTGAGCTGTGATTCTTTCTACTATCGGTGAGTTTGAACCACCTTTTCGTAGACGAAGTACGCTGTCATGGAGTCCCTTACGACCTTGGAGTATCGGTACCCACTATGGACTGCATGAAGGTAGGCATAAATTGCTCCTAGTGTTTCGGTCGCGGTTATATGCTGTGTGTCGACCCATTCTAGCCCTATTGCATTTGCTGCGTCTACGAACGTTACCGAGAAATTGATTACTCCCCACGATATTCCTATGTGTGTATCCGAAACATCGGCATGGATGGTGGTATCATGCTTCCTATAGAGTGGTATTATTTGAGTTAACAATGCTAAACAGCCTTTTAATTTTTGTTTTGCCGCCGGTCTGTCGTGAGCGGTACCATTCCCTGTTGATATTGAATAGACTGTAGTGAATAATTTTGGCATACCCGTGAGATTGTAAAAAAAAGTAATTGAGGACGCCAAGTGCTTCCAATAACGAGTAGTCCGCCGGCGGGACAGGTGTTGCTAGATATAGGAGCAATATGTTTGCTGCACAGATCAACCTCTTTGGTGTTTCAGGAGTGCATTTAACCGTATGGGTTTCAAAATTAAGCATCATTCCTAAGTATTCTAAGTTTGTTTGAAGCATTAGAGAGGTTTGAGATGGTGCATCGGCTAGGTTCGTATCTGTTACATTCTGTTTAACGTCAAAGTCGCATCAAGATTATGGCTACTCTGGCGCTATATATATTTTCACAGAAATATTTGTAGTTTATAAAAGGATACTAAATTAATAAATTTGTAGTTTTGTAAAGCTATTGAGAATATGACATTTATGCGCAGAACGATTCAATTAAATTAATGTTTTGTTTAGAGTTTAGATGTAAATTTGTAACAATGACTAAAGTAAATATGACGTCATAATCGTATACAAGTTACTTAATTGTTACCAACTTAAATGTAAACATTTAGCTGTGTTGTTCAAATTTTGTAAATCCTAAATATAAAAATGGCGAAAAAGTTGAAGATGAGTCCACAGATGCCAGGGCGAAAGCCAAAGAGCACGATGAAATGATTTTCAACTTAAAAAAGTGTTTAAATGAAAAAAAAAGATATTTGGTTACTAGTAATAATAGCCAAGAGAAGGTTGATAGGAAAAGTAGCAAGGATAGAATTTTGAACAAGATACCAAAATTCTGAAATAGCGGATCTTTTACAAACAGAAGCAAGATGGGTGAAAAATAGTTTTGACCGATTAATTCTCGTAAATATTGTAGAAAAGGTTATAATAATAACAAATATAACAACGCCATTCATGGAAATCTGATGTTAAAAGAGGAGATTTTTCTAATAAATGGCGATAGGCGAGATTCAAACTCAAATCTAATTTATCGTTTAGATTAGAGACCTACGCGGCCTTGCCCGCTGGCCGGACCTGGATGGGCTTCTGCTTTAAAATAAAAAGAAGGGACCGGGACTAAACGGGCCGTAATATAATCTAGCTGGCTCGGGCCGGACCTAGATATAGTTAGGCCCGCTTAAAGTCCGTTACAAAATTCCTCAGATCTAGGATTAACAGAGGTATGTTTTTTTAAGACGTTAAAACACCTATCATCGGGGCTGATTTTTTAAATCATTATAACCTTCTCGTTGATATACGACGTAAATGTTTGTTAGACCCTAAGACGACTTTAAAGTCTTATGGGCGATATATTGACTCGAACTTGGATAATTTGCAACTAGCAATAAAAATTGATTCACCGTATTTTAAAAATGTGTTGAAAGAATTCCCTGATATTTATGCCCCTCCAAATTACAGGTCACGCGTAAGCCACCAAGTAGTTCACCACATACGTACACTAGGACCACCCGTTTATGCCAGACCTCGACGATTAGACCCTGTCAAGCTAAAAATTGCCAAACAGGAGTTTGCTCACATGCTCGAACTCGGCATAATTCAACCCTCAGAAAGCCCCTGGAGTTCTCCACTGCATATGGTTCCGAAAAAAACTCCAGGAGATTGGCGACCGTGTGGAGATTACCGAGCACTTAACGTTATAACGATACCGGATCGTTATCCTTTGCCACACTTGCACGATTTCTCGCTCAATCTAGCCGGCACAACCATCTATACAAAGATAGATCTAGTCAGGGCTTACCATCAAATACCCGTAGCCTTAGAAGACATCGCAAAGACTGCAATAACTACACCTTTCGGTCTTTATGAATTTTTGCGAATGCCTTTTGGTTTACGAAATGCTGCTCAAACATTCCAACGCTTCATTGACCAAGCTCTCCGTGGTCTCAATTTTACCTTCGCATATTTGGACGATATTTTAATCGCAAGTACATCAACTAATGAACATTTAGACCACTTACGTCAGGTTTTTACAAGATTAAGAGATTTTGATATAAAGATCAACCTGGACAAGTGCCAATGGGGATGTTCGTCTCTGGATTTCCTAGGACATCAAGTTTCCCCACAAGGTTTAACACCAATACCGGAGAAGATCTCGACCATCAAGAATTTTGCCACTCCGACCACCATGACACAACTACGTCGTTTCGTGGGAATGGTAAATTTTTACAGGCGTTTTATACCCAACTGTGCACTTCTTCTACAACCACTGACTGATCTCCTCACCGACAAAAAAGGACCATTGGACATGACGCAGAGCGCACACGGTGCATTCCACAAGATTAAAATAATGCTCGATGAAATCTCGACCCTTAATCATTTAGTGGATGGTGCCAACATCTCTATTACAACCGACGCGTCAAACTCTGCCGTTGGAGCCGTTTTACATCAGATCGTAAAAGGGGAAATCAGTCCTTTATCCTTTTTCTCCCTGAAATTGAGCAAAACACAAACTCGATACAGTACTTTCGGGAGAGAACTACTAGCAATCTATCTGGCAATTAAACATTACCGACACATTTTAGAAGGTCGCGATTTTACAATTTTTACTGATCACAAACCGTTAACTTACGTTCTCACTTCTAAATCCGATAAATACTCGCCCCGCGAAATACGACAATTAGACTACATCTCACAATTTACTTCAGATATACAGTTTATTAAAGGTAAGGCGAATATTGTAGCAGACACTCTGTCCCGAATCGATATCGATTCCATTCAACAACCAAACACCTCACTCACAGAAAGAATTGCTATGACACAAAAACAAGAGCAATACCAACTAGAAGATCTCGAAAGCCTTCAACTGGAACAACGCTTAATTCCAGGTTATCACCATATCACTACGACAGCTTACCATCCACAAGCCAATGGGATGGTAGAGCGATTCCACCGGCAACTCAAAAGTGCAATCATGACAAAAGGTGACGTTACCCGTTGGTCCGAACTTATTCCCCTTGTACTCCTAGGGATTCGCAACACCGTCAAGGAAGACCTCGCCTGTTCAAGCGCTGAGCTTGTATACGGTACTTCTTTACGACTCCCAGGAGATTTTTTACAACCGTCCGATTGTGACATTAACGCTGCCGATTACATACAACGCCTTAGACAGCAGTTTGATGATGTCCGATTTACACCTTCCAGACAATCGAACATCAAACCACAAATTTCTGACAATTTATTTTCATCAACCCATGTTTTCATAAGAACTGATCGACTACGCAAAGCTTTAGTTTCCCCTTATGAAGGACCTTTCAAAGTGATTGGAAAGCATACTAAATTTTTTATCATAGATCACAATGGGAGGAAAGACACGGTCTCGATTGATCGATTAAAACCAGCTTTCCTTGAGCCTAAGGTTGATAAACCGAATTCATCGGTTGACCCAAATTCACCCAAACCAAACAATCACCCACCAAACCAAATTTTAAAACAACCTACCATTGTTTCTTCTACAAAAACTAGCGCACCCCTCAACCCAACCTTTACCAAGTCTGGTCGACAAGTGCATTGGCCAAAAAAATTTGTTAATTTCGTATGAACTCCGTTTTTACCCAGCGGAATATTTGTTGCGTCCATTGGCTTAATTGATTTAATTGTCCCTTACGATTTCGCAACGTTAATTGACCACCAAGCATACCTCGAGGTATCACCACTATCTATAATTGATTTGTTTATATCTCGCGGAGGCAACACTATGTTTATTAAATTAACAAGGATTATTTAAATATATTTCTATCTTAGTTTATTCATCCATCCATATCTCAACGTGCATTATAAGTGTTACTTATAGATTATTTTTACACTTAATCCTATGGGCGTGGCCAGGATTTAATTAAATGGCGGCAGTAATTATTTAGGGAGGCAAACTGGGTTTTTAGATTAAAAAAATTTGAATTTGGGGTGGGGGGGCAGGTGACCGTCATTGCTTTCCCACTTTTACGGTCTCGCAAGATTTAAAAAAATTTAATATTAGATTGGCCTTATAACAAGTTTATGTATAATTTTATATAACTCATAACAAAATTTAAAATGTTTTCGTTATATATCACTGCTTTTTTATCCAATAACATTATCCTAAAAATATAAATTGATAAAAAGACAAAGAAGCCAATTAACCTTATTGAAAACATTAAAGTTAAATAAGGGTTTAAAACGTTTATATGGCTTATATGATATGCATCTCAACTACACTAACAAAAGATATTTTTCCCCTTAAAATATAGAACGTTTCTGACCCGAATATAATAATATTTAAATATTTTTTCAACATTATTATTAACACTTTTAACACCCATAAAAAATTACAATTTAAAATTAAAAAAATAATGAAATTTTTTATACGGGCCTGGGTCGGGCTTTGTATAAAATTAGCGGGCCGGGGTCGGGCCCTTAATCTAATATTTTGACGGGCCTTGTAAATTTTTTATAACGGGCTAACCGACTGTCCTAAGCAGGCCCGTTGCAAATATCTAGTATAGATGATTACAATAATGACTACCTATTATATACATATCTAGGAGAGACAACAGAGACCAAAAAATACACGATAAAACGATTGAACTTGAGTACCAAGAAATAAGAAAGAAATTTATCAACGATTTATTAAGTTACATAGTTAAAGTCGAGATTGAAAAATGGAAGCGAGTTAGTAATCAAAAGGCAAAGTTATAGCGAGATTAACATAACTGCAAAAGATGATTTTTATGAACTAGATGACGATAGTGAAAAAAAGTTTTTTATTTTATAAAACTGCTGCTAAAAGTGATAAGTTGGTTACTAGTGTTCTGGAAAGGGATTACGCCCGTAGGAAAGACGAAACAAAAACTGGTTAAGTGGGAAAAACAAAAGGATAAAGATGAAAACGGGAACAAAAATAGGAAGAAATATGATTAGAATATTAGTGTACATTATAACAAAGTCGGAATGAAGGTGTACAATGATAATAAAATTAAATGCTGCGTTTAAAAAAGTACTCGATGAAAAATGAATTTCTGGGGCTATTTCTTGTCTAACAGTGACCATTCAGAAGTACAGAGTGGGGATAACAATGGCCTCGCACGGAAAGTTTGAAAACATAATTGAATTATTATTTATGTGTATCTCTTCGCTTATACTTTTATTTTTACTGTCATAATCGTCTTTGTTTAAATTTAGTCGCATCTGTTGTCTACTTTCTAATTTTTATGCACTTCATCTGTACCGCAATTTTATTTTCATATTATTCTGAAGCATACCTCCTTTCCCTTATCGGCTACTTCATCACGGTAGATTGTAGTGATCATACGTCATTTAAATATGCGTCCAAGATTGAAATTAACCCCGCATATTCTGCAGAATTTCTTTTTATTATTTGAGTATGAGCGGAACCATTCACACCTTCTTTTATAAAGAGTAAATTTATCTAGCGTTTTATCATTAGTGGCGTTATAATTAATAAGATTGGAATTGACCTCAACAATGATTCTACACCAGATGGATTTTTAAGAGCAGTATTTAGTTTCGTTAAAACATTGTACTTCTTATTCCGACATTGTTATTAAGTACACTAATTTTCTCATAATACTTCTTCCTATTTACGCCCGTTTCCATCTTTATTCTTCTGTTCTTTCCATTTTCAAAAATTTTGCTACGGCTTTCATATTGTCATAATCCCTTTAGGTAACATTAGTAATTATTGCGTTATCACTCTGAGTAGCAGTTGATAAGCTATGTAATCCTTTTTATCATCGTCATCTAGCTCATAAAAATCACTATTTGCAGGTATGTTACTCTCGCCATAATTAATTGCCTTTTAATTGCTATCTCGCCTCCATTTTTCATCCTTGAATTCAACTGTGTAAATTAATAAATGTTCGATAAAGTTCATTCGTATTTCTTGGGACTCTAGTTCTAGTGCTTTATCCTATATTTTTTGGTCTCTATCATCTCTTATAGGTATCGTATATAATGGGTAGTCATTGTCGTAATCATCTAAACTAGATACTTGGAGCGAGCCTGTTTAGGTCAGTCGGCCAGCCAGTTATAAAAATTAACAAGGCCCGTCAAATTTTATACAGAGTCTGAGCCCGGCCCCTTATAATAAAAATTTTTAAATTATGGATTGTAATTTTTTAACGAAATGGTTAAACAATATATATGTGTTAAAAGTTAATAATAATTATGTAAAAATACTCAAATATTAATAATTTCCGATTAGACAAGTTATTTTTTTTAAGAGGCAACTTACGGGGAAAATATCTTTCATTAATGAAGTCGGTCGGAATACATATCATATAAGCCTAGTAAACTTTTAAAACATTTATTTAAGGCTAATGTTTTAATAAGATTACCTGGCTTCTTTGCTTTCCTACATATTTATATATTTAGTTTATTATTATTGAATGAAAAAGTAGTGATATTTTATAAAGGAAACATTTTCAATTTTGTAATGAGTTGTATAAAATTTTACATAAACCTTTAATAAGGACTCCAATTATTGAATTAATTCACTCTAATATTACAAGACGGTGTAAATGGGGAAGCAAAGAGGGGCACTTGCGCCCCTTCCCCAATCCAAATTTTCTTAATTTAAAAAAACTTATATTGCTCCTCCCTAAATAATTACTCTCGTCCCATAATAAATCCTGGCTAGGCCCATGAGATTACGTGTAAAAATAATCTATATTTGACAATTATATTGCGCGTTGAGATATAGATGAATCAATGAGCTAAGATGGATATATTTTCGAAGATTTTTACCCTCATATTCAATGTTCTTCATGGATAAATTATCGGGAATTGTCGAGGGTGTTACAAACAAAAATTTGTTTTTAAGTTATATTTATTTTCATAAAGAAATATCGCCATTTCGCATACTTTAAAAATATAACCATTGTAATTGTCATTAATTTATTTACCATATTTGTAAATAACAACAAAACTATGTAACTGAAAGGATTATATTACGGCAACATATGTCTAAATATTCCTTGTTAATTTAATAAACAGCAGATAATTATAAATTCTAACATTATAAAAACAAACCTTTCTATATCCGAAAAATATTTGATTGTAAGGGCTTTTAACGGGCCTAATGTATATCTCGGCCTGAGCCGGCTAGTTTATATTAAGGCTCGTCCAGGTCAGGTCATTTTCTTTAAGCAAAAGCCTGTCCAATTCCGGTCCGTCGGCAGGGCTTTTAGCCTCGTCCGAAGGCTGGCCCGAGCCGTACAACTCTCTAGTGTGAAATATGATGGAGCGCGAAAATGAAAGGTAGATCGAATCGCTTGTTCGAAGTCTTTTATGATTTCCCTAAGGCAGTAAATATCGAAAAGTTTACGGAAACTAATTAAAATTGGATCAAACCATGGAAGTAGAAAACCTTAAAAAAATTAAGCTTGTCACAAATTTGAAGTGGAGTATTCAAAGTAAAATCAATATCACCAATGAACGGAAAGCTTTTTATACGACAACGCAATGTGAATAATTCAATCGAATTGGTAACAATAATAACAAAGTGGAAAAATATACAATTTTGATAAACTTTACAACGGTATATTCTTATTTGTTAATACAGAATCAAGAAATTTAACTTCTAGTAAATAGCCAAAAAAAAATATAGCCTATACCCATTTTTGATTTTAACTATTGTATTAAAGGCTTCTTTTTTCATCTATTCTATTTAAAAGCCACTAATTAATTGACATAAAATTTTTAGAAGACCAAAGAATTATTTGTAAATCCTTCGAACTCGCTTAATAATTCGTTTAGCATCAAAAAATTATCAAATGGTTACAATTCTCCTTTTCGAATCGAAAAATTTACATAGATGTTTAATTAATTTAGGTTGACTATTGATTATTTTCAATACATAATATATTCATGAGTTACACAGGGTTATTATAAAGTACTTCTAAATGGAGATTGCCTAATAGATACGTTTTTTCAAGCAATTTACATTATAAACAAAAAGAAAGCTTTAATTTACTGAGTACAAAATTTTTATAATTATCAGGAAGGGTATAATTCATGGGTTTTTCTTTTAAAACAAGTATATAGTCATAATAAATATCAACGAGACTGTCATTCCTTTTACTTAAAATTCTAGATAATTCAATGCACCTCTTTTTGAATGCTAAATTCATCGATTTTGAAAGTGGTTTTTTTGATTTTAGGGACATTATTTTGAGATTTTTAATTCCATTAATTGAGGTTTCTTTCTTTTATTACAAAGTAAAATGTTTGCCCCAATATTATTTATTTTACAAACTCAAAAATATTTCAATATTTCATAAATTAATCATTGTTATCGCTCATCTCTAGTGCATTTTTACACCTAGATGTTTTAAAGTCGTACGAAGGCCTTTTTAATATTAATTAAGAAAAATTTTAATTGAAAATTAATCACTAACAAATGGATCCAAGGTTCTTAACCAAAAAATCAATTCGTCCCCCTGGAAGTATTAAATAATAAATACTTTATTTAATATAAAAGACATTTGCGAGAAAGTAAGTTATAAGGAAGTGTTACACTTCCTTATATAATCGCAAGCTAATCGAAATACATTAAGTCATTAACGTCGTGAAGTGAATATAATGTAGTATGCCGCAAGTTATATAAGATAATTCAAATGAGTCAATTAAAGTTTCGAAGTGAACTTAATGTAATATGAACCAATTAAATAGTAGTGGTTACTACAAATACTGCTCTGGGTAAAAACGGAGTTTATACAATTAAAAAAAACTTGTTTGATGTAAAGGAGGTGAAAGTGATGTTCGTACTACTAGCCAGTCATACATACATATTACATACATACATACATACATACATACATACATACATACATACATACATACATACATACATACATACATACATACATACATACATACATACATACATACATACATACATACATACATACATACATACATACATACTGTTCGCCTACCGTGGTTGTTAGTGAGGTAGTCGAGGTGTGAGTAATGGTTGTGTGTGTAATGGTTGTGTGTGTGTGTGGTTGTGTGTGTAATGGTTGTGTGTGTGTGTGGTTGTGTGTGTTGTTGTGTGTGTGTGACGTTGTTGTGTGTGGGTGTGTGGTTGTGTGAGCGATGGTTGTGTGTGCGTGATGTTTTAGTTTTATCCAATATTTTAATAAGATACGTGCCGCAGGCAGACGCATCTATATTGGAATCGCAATCGGTCATCAACTAAACCGATCAGCGGTGGTCAGAACGCCGGTAGTAGTAGGTGCTATTATTTTGCCGAACGCAATCTTTGCTCCAAGTGTTGTTTAGGTTGAGATGTGTTTTGTAATTAGGGCCATGCGCAGAAGAGTGGACAATTTGGGCGTTCGGCAAACGTTGTTGTTGATGCAGAGGTGTAGTAGGGCATCATGGTTTTCGTCGTAAAAAGATTCAGGTAGGTAGGCAGCTTGTTTCCCTCAGTGCAGTCGGACACGAATTGCACGGGGTTAGTTGAGAGGTTGAAGTTGGTTGTTGCAGCTCGATCGTGTCTTAACAATATTTGTATTAGATGCCGGATTGACAAAAGTAATGCCCAATATCTGCGTTGCTTTATTATAACAAAGAAAACCAAGACACCGTTACTTAAGAGAGTGTTCTGGGGGAGGTTAAAAAAACGACTCCCCCGAAAGGCGGGATCACCAATTATTAAGTAAGACAATTAAAATACTTTATTTAATATAAAAGAAACGTTTATGAGAAATTCGCGAGCTAATCGAAATAATACATAAAGTCAATTTACCTTTAGTGGTGAATTTAATGTAGTATACCGCGAGCTATATGTGATGTAACAATTAAGTCAATTAACGTCGCGAAGTGAATTTAATATAGTATGCCGTAGTGTGGTAAAAACTGGGTTTTGTTTGGTCGATCTTTGGTTTTAGTCGACTAAACATAAATAGACCAATGGTTTTTTGGTCAAACCTTTGGTCTATTTATGCGACACAAAAAAACAGAGCAAAAAATCTTTGGTTTGTTGATGTTTAGTCGACTAAAACCAAAGGTGGACCAAACAAAACCCAGCCGTTTTTACAACACTAATATGCCGCGAGTTACATAAAAAATTCATATGAGTCAATTAAAGTTTCGACGTGAACTTAATGTAATATGCCGTGAGCAATCAGTAAATAGTAGTGGTTGTTGTCCGTCCATCCGTCCGTCTGTCCGTCCGTCCGTCTGTCCGTCCGTCCGTCTGTCCGTCTGTCTGTCCGTCTGTCTGTCCGTCCGTCCATCCCTATTTATTTGCATTGGGTATATTAGGTTATCGCTTTTTTAAATTAATGGATGAGAAAGAGGTGCCCCACCCCTCATCTCTATCTCCCTCGCTGTGTTATTTTTTGAATTAATGCATAAGAGGTGCCCCACCCCTCATCTCTATCTCTCTCGGTGTGTTATATATAAGATTTGTTAAATTATCTATTATATAATAAACATAAATAAAAGTTGTTTACTTTTAATTGCTATGCAATTTAACTAGTTATATAATAAACATAAATAAAAGTTGTTTACTTTTAATTGCTATGCAATTTAACTAGTTTTTGTTATATATTAAACATAGATAAAAGTTGTTTACTTTTAATGCGATGCAATTTAACTAGTTATATAATAAACATAAATAAAAGTTGTTTACTTTTTAATTGCTATGCAATTTAACTAGTTTTGGGGTTAGAATCCCGGAGTTTTTTTGACTCTTATGATTGTTCTTGTTACTATCATTGATAATAAGAATTTTTGGCCGTCCGCTGGCTGCTGACCAATGAAAAAAATGACCATTGGCCAAAATGCGAATCGAAATTATTTTTTTCGTTTTTTTTGACTATTATGATTGTTCCTGTTTCTACCATTGCTATTATGACTTTTTGGCCGTCCGCTGGCTGCTGACCAATGTTATATATAAACATAAATAAAAGTTGTTTACTTTTAATTGCTATGCAATTTAACTAGTTTTTGGGTTAGAATCCCGGAGTTTTTTTGACTCTTATGATTGTTCTTGTTACTATCATTGATAATAAGACTTTTTGGCCGTCCGTTGGCTGCTGACCAATGAAAAAAATGACCATTGGCCAAAATGTGAATCCGAGTTTATTTTTTCGTTTTTTTTTGACTATTATGATTGTTCCTGTTACTACCATTGCTATTATGACTTTTTGGCCGTCCGCTGGCTCCTGACCGATTGAAAAAATGACCATTGGCCAAAATATGAATCGAAATTATTTTTTTCGTTTTTTTGACTATTATGATTGTTCCTGTTCCTACCATTGCTATTATGACTTTTTGGCCGTCCCCTGGCTGCTGACCAATGGAATAAAATGACTATTGGCCAAAATGTGATTCGAAAACTTTTTTTTCGTTTTTTTTTTGACTATTATGAATTTATATCCACTTTTACCGTGTCCTGGCTGCTGACCAATGGAAAAAAATGACCATTGGCCAAAATGTGATTCGAAAATTTTTTTTTCGTTTTTTTTACTCTTTTGAATTTATATCCACTTTTACCGTGTGCTGGCTGCTGACCAATGGGAAAAAATGACCATTGGCCAAAGTAAGCATCAAAATTTTTTTTTCCGTTTTTTTGGCTATCATTGACTTATAGAGTATCTGTTGGTACTGACCAATAGAGAAAAAGTGACCATTGGCTAAATTTTTGATTTTTTTAATTAAAAATTGTTCAAATTCAACAAAAAATTTCTCCCAACAATTCTGCAAATTCTTAACATTGTGTTGTTTTATAATATAATGTTTGTTAGACCCATAATCACTAAAGGCCATAAAAACTACTGTAATACGCAACTAGATGCAAACACTAAATCTAACCCTAACCCTTGCCTATATTACATTTTGCCTTTATTACATTTTGCCTATAATGGAAAATTTGTATAAATAATTAATTAATCATTAGGCATTTAATACCCCCCTATAGGCATTCTCGCCCCTTCCCACCTTTCTCGCCCATAAATTGCATAGCAAATATGATACATTTATACGAAGTACAGATGAGTCGTCCCCCCTTCCCTTCCCCTCTTCCCTTCCCTTCTCCCCCTTCCCACGAGGGCCGAAGGCCCGAGTTAATACATTAAATATTGATATTCTTACACAGTGCCATAAAGTTTAGCATTGATTTGTTATATTCTGAAGAAGATAATAATAACCCCTTTCAAGAGTGCCGCAATAAACTTAAAAGTACACTCTAATTACGCCATCTCGAGGCAATTTTAATTAGAGACTAATTTGAACTATATATATCCCTATCTGTTTTAGCATGTGACTCGAAAATGATAACAGACATATAAAGTTTTCGCTCTTATTAGAGCTCATCAGTATGCCATAGTTAATTTTCAAGTCACATTGTAAGCGAGATAGGTACAGTCGAACTTCTTAATCGCAAATCGGATTATCGCGAAAATCTTTGCGAAGTTAACCGCCATTTTGTTTTTTTTAAACTATAATATTAACAAAAACATCGTTTACTGACAAATCGCTTAATAGTACAATATCAAACATTCACAAACAATTTAGAGTCCTTAAATCAACCAGATAATTTTATAAAATATCGTTTTATTGCGAAAAGTAACAAATTAATATTTAATATAATGTACACATACTTTTATTTCCATCGTTTGATCGCGAAATATCGGTTAATCGCGATTTTTTTCAGGCCAGAGGCTTTGCAAAACGGTTTTGACTGTAAATATAATGCACAAATTAGATTTAACCCATTCTTATGGTGGTTAAGGAATAACCCACATAATTAAGGTAGATAATAGTTATTTTGTTATATTATACTAGCTGACCCGGCAAACGTTGTTTTGCCATATTAAAAATATTTAAAAAAAAAATTAAAAATTTAAATAAGAAAATTTAAAACTAACGCCCATGGATATATCAAAATTTATTAGCACTTTGTTAAAAGTATTTTCATTTTAATGAGAAAATTAGATTTTTTAATTTATTTAGCCACGCAGGAGGGGACACGACCGTCCTATAATAAAAATAGTTGACGTGAAAAATAAGCAAAAAATGACTTTGATTTAATGTTTCCAATCGTTAAAAGTTTCCATTTTCCGCAGCAATTGGAAGATCTGGAAAAACATAATTTAGAGGATATAGTCTACAAACAGGAGAAATTTTGTCTATTTTATACATTTTTAGACACTTACATAAACGATGTAAATAAATCCGTAATGCGCCCGCCATCCCTCCTCTCCACCCCATCGTCCTTTGATTGGAAGATCTGGATAAAAATAATCAGAGGATTTGTTGATATAATACATTTTTAAACACTTACATAAACGATGAAAATAAATCCGTAATGTGCCCGCCATCCCTCCTCTCCACCACACCGTCCATCGATTGGAAGATCTGGATAAAAATAATTTAGAGGATTTGTTGATTTTATACATTTTACTTACATAAACGATGAAAATAAATCCGTAATGTGCCCGCCATCCCTCCTCTCCACCCCAACGTCCTTCTATTGGAAGATCTGGAAAAACATATATTTAGAGAATTTAGATTATCATAGTCTACAAACAGGAGAAATTTTGTCTATTTTATACATTTTTAGACACTTACATAAACGATGAAAATAAATCCGTAATGCGCCCGCCATCCCTCCTCTCCATCCCCACCGTTCTTTGATTGGAAGATCTGGATAAAAATAATTTAGAGGATTTGTTGATTTTATACATTTTTAAACACTTACATAAACGATGTAAATAAATCCGTAATGCGCCCGCCATCCCTCCTCTCCACCCCATCGTCCTTTAATTGGAAGACCTGGATAAAAATAATTAGAGGATTTATTGATTTTATACATTTTTAAACACTTACATAAACGATGAAAATAAATCCGTAATGTTCCCGCCATCCCTCCTCTCCACCCCACCGTCCATCGATTGGAAGATCTGGATAAAAATAATTTAGAGGATTTGTTGATTTTATACATTTTTAAACACTTACATAAACGATGAAAATAAATCCGTAATGCGCCCGCCATCCCTCCTCTCCACCCCATCGTCCTTCTATTGGAAGATCTGGAAAAACATAATTTAGAGGATTTAGATTATCATAGTCTACAAACAGGAGAAATTTTGTCTATTTTATACATTTTTTGAAACTTACATAAACG
Source organism: Gordius sp. MW1 (assembly GCA_964036665.1). Classification (NCBI taxonomy): domain Eukaryota; kingdom Metazoa; phylum Nematomorpha; class Gordioida; order Gordea; family Gordiidae; genus Gordius; species Gordius sp. MW1. The sequence continues at coordinate 20,366,991 of OZ038530.1, forward strand.
ATGAAAATAAATCCGTAATGCGCCTGCCATCCCTTTAAATGATCAGAAAATCATTTTTATAATTTTAAGGAAATGAGCAATAATAGAATCTTTGCTTATATGTGTAAGCATTTCTAGAGGGGCTAGAACACCGGCGAGGCTGCCAAAAAACGCCCTTATCGTGCGCGCCGCTAGGCTGCTGGCGATAACACCGGCGAGGCTGCCAAAAAACGCCCTTATCGTGCTCGCCGCTAGGCTGCTGGCGAGAACACCGTCGACGCTGCCAAATAACGCGCTCGTGCGCGCCTCTCGGCTGCCGGTAAGAAAGGCCGCAGTAATGACATATTGGCATGTCGGGTGATCATCGCAATGCGAGAGGAAAAAGGAAGAACACCGGCGAAGCTGCCAAAAAACGCCCTTATCGTCTGCTAGCGAGAATACCGTCGACGCTGCCAAGTAACGCGCTTATCGTGCGCGCCTCTCGGCTGCCGGTAAGAAAGGCCGCAGTAAAGATATATTGGCATGACGGTTGATAATCGCAATGCGAGAGGATAAAGGGAGAACACCGGCGAAGCTGCCAAAAACGCCCTTATAGTGCGCGCCGCTCGGCCACTGCTGGCGAGAACACCGGCGAGGCTGCCAAAAAACGCCCTTATCGTGCGCGCCGCTAGGCTGCTGGCGAGAACACCGGCGAAGCTGCCAAAAAACGCCCTTATCGTGCGCGCCGCTAGGCTGCTGGCGAGAACACCGGCGAGGCTGCCAAAAAACGCCCTTATCGTGCGCGCCGCTAGGCTGCTGGCGAGAACACCGGCGAAGCTGCCAAACAACGCGCTTATCGTGCGCGCCTCTCGGCTGCCAGTAAAAAAGGCCGCAGTAATGATATATTGGCATGACGGGTGATCATCGCAATGCGAGAGGATATACGACATTTTTGGTTTTTCCATCAGGTGCGAAAATGAACAGATTCCTCGGTGTGCCAAGCAAGCAACATATAATTGACCATGAGAAAAACATGGTTATTCTAAATTCAATCCAGCAACGCTCAGTGATTGTCCTTGGGCTTTATTGATTGTAATTGCAAAAGCTAAGCGCACAGGGAACTGTAGGCGCTTGAATTCGAAGGGCAAATCGGTTGGAAGCATTGGCATGCGCGGAATCAGTACATCTTCTCCTTTACTTTTGCCGCTGATGATTGTCGCTTTAATGACGTTTGGCAGGAGTTGTTTACGGCAAGTCTGGTTCCGTTACACAGCTTAGGTGGATTTAAATTGCGAAGGATTATTATAGGTGAGCCAATTTTCAGAGTCAATGTGTGAGGTGGCATTCCCGATGGTTCCAATGAATTTAGAAATTCAGTTGGATAATTCACAGCCTGATCTGCATCGATAACTGTGTCAACAAATGTGTAAGTAAATGGTTCACCGGGAATGTTCAATAGGATGCGATTATTTATTTTGTTGACGTCGTCATTCTTCGGAGCCAAGATTGCTCGTTCACAAAGCCAGTCGTGATTTGTGAAGTTAATAGCAATTTCCGGGAACACCATATTTTCGACATCTGCAATTAATGACTGTATAATGCAAAAGTGCGATGGAAATGATATTTCGTGCGTTGAGGGTTCAATTTGGAAATTTACCGTTTCCCAAGTCCAACAGTTGATTGGCAAACGGTTGCGCCGAAGCATCTTGAAGCAAATGAACACGCATGTTGGTGGTTTGCGTGATTATCTTCACATTTCTCCAAAGATATGACGCTTGCAGGCAAGCATTGAGCTCATCAGCAGGTGTTGAATTTGGGATGACTGGCAAGGTTTGACGGAAGTCACCGGCTAGCAGCAAGAGAGCTCCTCCCATTGGACGTGCAATCTGTCTTAAATCTCGGAGTGTGCGATCCAGCGCCTCGAGTGCTTTTTTATATCGTACATTCATCCCAACTGATGATTGTACATGTCTTTAGTACCGTGGCAATACCCGAGTTACTACTGATGTTGCAATTAGGAGTTTCATTTATATTAAGATTCAATGGGAGCTTGAAAGTTGAATGCGCTGTGCGGCCTCCATCGAGTAGCGTGGCTGCTATCGATGACGAGACAGCGAGAGCTATCTTATTATTTCTCCGAATTTCAGCCAAAATAAGATTAAGAAGAAATGTTTTTCCGGTTCCTCCTGGCGCATCTAGGAAAAGTAGGCCTCCGTTACCGTTTGTGACGTATTTCATAACGGTGGTATAGGCATGTTTTTGGTCAGCGACTAAGAGTATTTCCTGAGCGTTGACAAACAATTGTAGCTGAGCCACGTCGTATTGTTTTTCACGCCATAAGTCACTGTCGTGAACGTTGCTGCTATCACGTTTAGGTGCAGGCAATCCGAGCTGACATAACATTTTATTGTTTATGGATAGACATATGTCCTCAAGTAATATAAGAGCTCGATTGAAGATGTCCTCGGAGAATGGTATCTCCATATCCGGATGCACTCTACGTACTTGTAAAAGGATATCTTCACTGAGGCTTTCTTTGTGTGTATCCCAAAGATATTTTGGATTAGTTGTCAAAATGATAGCAAATAAAGTGCGTATTGTCAAAATGATAGCAAATAAAGTGCGTATTTGGCGCGGGAAACATGTGAGCGATGCTTCCACTAATGTCGTATCCCAATGTCGGTCATTTTCAAGCAAGCGAAGTTTGAGACATGCTTGTCTATATGTTTTACACTCTTCACCATAGATGGTTTTAATGGATTGAAATGATGTTGGTCCTTTGACATTGTTGAGCAACATTCTTAAAAAATAGCATTCGGCGTTATTGGAATGAACAGTATACATTCGACCCAAAGCATCAGACCGCCTGAATATCCAGGAACTATTGTGCCTTTTTTTCTTCTTTGAAACACTTTTTTTGATGAGCTCCAAGTGTAATATTTTGGGATTTCGTGGTAGAGCAAAGTTTTTGCGAACATCCGTTTGGCACAACAGGAAAAAGGCTGTCAGTGTTGTATTCGGTGGTTGCGCCGCTCTTTGCACAGCGTTCGCTTCCGTGAAGTAGACACGTTGGCCATTTTCCAAGTGAATGGCGAGATGTACAACAGGTGGATAGCGTTCGTGAATGTGGAACCCGAGAATGCGCCAGACAGCTTCATTAATGCTGATGTAACGTCCCGTTTGAAATTGTGTGATTTCATCGGCTTGCGTGTTAGTAATTCCAAAAACTGCCATATCACTGCCTTTGGTGACGTATTTGCAGATGTATTTGATAGACTTCACTGAATTGCAATACTCCACGTTTATGTGGGCCTTGAACATTTTTGAAAGCAACGGAGTGTAAGGAACGATCCATCTATTGTCGATTTCAACGGGAACAGTTTTCACTTTGATGGTGACTGTATGACCTCCATCGTTTCTATTACGGCGTCTATACAGCGGATAGCCGTCGCCACCAGTTTTAGTTTCTTGACTCATTTCTCTTGGATATTTTTTGGTGCATTTTCCGTCTTTCATACATGGTGAGTCTCTATTCATTGCTCCGCAGGGTCCATGAATCATGTGACGACTGATGATTTCAAATAGTAGCGGATCTTCTTGCGGATCGGGCAGTTCAGCCGATATAATATTATCATGAGTAGGAAAAATTGTGTCCTTCAGCCAAATTAAGATGTGAGCGTGTGGTAAGCCTCTTTTTTGCCATTCTATAAAATATAGCCAGCAGGTAGTTTCTCCGTAAATGTGATCTTTGGTGATGACATCGATGAGGCGCATTAGTTTTTGCCTGAAAACTCTGGCGGTGAGATCATGTCTATGAGATGATGCTTGGCCTGCCAAAAGCAACTGAGTGATCTTAGTCCAAGCCGGATTGCAGGTAAAGGTAATGAAAAGATCTGGACATCCGTATTTGCGCACATATGTCATCGCATCTTGTGTATATTCATGCATGTGTCTAGGACTGCCGGTATACGTAGCTGGAAGTATGACCATTTGTCCAACATTGCTTGCGTGACCATCATGTTCGATTGCATCTCGCAAGTGAATAATTTTCGGCACGGAGTAACCTCTGATTAAGACGGATGAAAAGAAGGCGTTCGCTCTCGATTTTTTCGTACATATCGACAATGTATTGGTGGAATAGGTGTCGGCACTTCAAGATATGGTTGTATTGCTGAGCTCTAATCATTATGCGATATGCATAAAAATTCATAGAAGACACCTGTAAGAGAAAGAAATTCAGTAGATTAAGAACACATATTATCATTTTAGCTAGAACATCGTATAACAAAGAGTAAAACATTCACCTTTTTGTTGTCGCGGCCCCTGAATTAGGATTAATTTGCATCACATTAAAGTGGTATCCGTCTTCTCCTTGCCAAAATAGTATGGGATATTGAACGGCATCATATGATCTGTGTGTTGCATCAATACTTTGCAGATTTTCATCTCTTCTGGAGATAATGATATCACGACGATCAAATTCTATTCCGACCATTACGATTGCCACTTCATCGATTGTTGGTGCATTAAAGCGTCTTTCATGTGCGCCTGATGGCGTTCTATCTGCTTTGATTACGATTTTGTAATCATCCGTTGGCATTCGCTCTAATGCGATTTTGAATAATTTAATTAAATGATATTTGTTGTGGAATAAATGTTGCAAATCTATGATGATTTCACGTTTGACTCCTGCATGAATCCCACAACGTCGATCAGCCTCCGTATCGCCCATGAAATAAATTTGCAGAAACTTTTGCTCGATATCGGATAATGGTGTGACCCGATTTGATGGTAAATTTGTCCTTGTACTTTAAACGTGGGCATGTAACCTGCATCATCCAAAATTTTCGTTGCTCCAAACGATGTCATTTGGAAGCATGCGTTGTACTTGCGAATGTATTGGAGGAGTGTTTGGACAATGTATTAGTTCCAGATACATAAGATAAGAGCGGTTCAGGTGTATCAACCAGAGGTGGCAAATTGACTTTGCCATTCGAACAACACATTCCAGGATTTTCTTTAGGGAACCGCAAAGCACGACAAGGCAAACACATCGTATCCATTTGGCCAATCATGACATTGGGGTGCATGCTGTAATCAAACGCTACATCATAATGGAACGCTGCTAATTTCAAACTGGCTCGCGAACTATATGTTGAGCGTCGTATCGTGAGCGCATATTGTCTAGTCTTTCGATTTGCTCTTCAGCTGATTCTGTAGCTCGTGAAGTTGTGGCTCGTGAGCGCATATTGTCTAGTCTTTCGATTCGCTCTTCAGCTGATTCTGTAGCTCGTGAAGTTGTGGCTCGTGAGCGTTTAGTGGCTAGTCTTTCGATTCGCTCTTCAGCTGATTCTGTAGCTCGTGAAGTTGTGGCTCGTGAGCGTTTAGTGGCTAGTCTTTCGATTCGCTCTTCAGCTGATTCTGTAGCTCGTGAAATTGTGGCTCGTGAGCGCATATTGTCTAGTCTTTCGATTTGCTCTTCCGATGTCTCAGCTGCTATTATAGTTAAGTTTCTCTTGCGATTGTCGCGCAATCGTACTTCACGATGTTGAGGAGTTTCAGCTGCTCTCCTTGTTTTATCTGTTTTTGATTTAGGTATTATTCTGCTGAATAATTTTTTTCGCATTGGCATTTGATATTAACCTTAAAACTTCTTTAAACAAAAAAATAAACAATTAAACATGCAATAATATTAACACGGTTTTGAATTAGGGGGGGGCGATTATTAAATTTTTTTTGCTTGACTATCCAAAAATTTTCCTGCGCAAAACATAATTTTTTCGGGGGCAGGGGGCGCGGCTACCCCCCCCCCCCCCCCCTATTTGAACTTAACTCAAATTAATACAGATGCGTATTAGCGAATTTACATAAAAATATAAATTATTTTGGTAAAATGAAATTTAAATTACGGTCACAGGGAAATTTTTGGATAGTCGAGACCTTTTTTTTATTTTTTTTTTGCTCTCAGAGTCAAGACCTTTTTTTTAATCTGCCCCCCCCCCCTTAATTCAAAACCTGGCTACGCCCTTGGATATATCAACATTTATTGGCACTATTCTCATTTTTCTCCTTATTTAACGTGCAAAAAATAACAAAATTAGATTTTTTAACTTATTTAGCCACGCAGGAGGGGGGGGGGACACGACCGTCCTATAATAATAATAAAAATTGACGTGAAAAGGAAAGAATGGCTTTGATATTTAATGTTTCAAAGTGCGTATAAAGTTTTCATTTTCCGCAACACATGCCTACTGCATTTATCACACTACCTACACGATAGATAAGATACGCAGCAGTACGTGATGAGGGCAGGGCGTTTGATTGACGTTCGATACAACGTCAAAACGCATAAAACAAAATATCTCGAAAACTACTCGACCGATTTGGCTGGAACATATCTTAAAACACGCTCCGGAGTGGCAGGAATAAACTGTGAAATTTTGAGCCAAATCGGTCCGGTAGTTCTCCAAAATTGGTGGCGGCATACATACACACACACATACATAGTTTCATTTTTATATATAAGATTTTTAAAACATGGATAAATTAATGGCATTACGAGCGTTTTTGCTTAATTAAAAGAAGAGATGATCAGAGATCAGCTAATTTTGCTTCATACATGAGACTAAGCCTTTATAATTATGATTTAAAAAACATTATCAAACCAGACCTTCAATAAAACCCCCTAGGTTATATAGCTAGCTGCTTTATATTTTCTTTTAAATTTGTCGAAGATTTAATTTTTAAACTTACACCACAAAACTTCGATCCTCTGATAACTCAGGACTTGGAGCTTTAGAGAGTGTCACACCCGAGACCAATTAATCTGAAAGTAGGAGACCGAATTACTGAGATATGGAATAGTATCGCGACTGATTACCTCCTAAGCTGCGATGATAGACAGCATTACAATATGTTTTTTGCTTTTAATGGAAGCCTATTCCAACAAACTTTTGGGAATGCCGCTTTAAGCTTTCATATTTCATAGCGTTAAAGTTGGGAATTAATTAGGCAAAAAACTTTTCTTGCCGAAAATGTCTTACACTAGTAGACGAATATGCCTGGCTACCTCTACACTGCCTCACAACAAATATAAATATATTAGGCACAAAAAAGCCAATTTAATAATTCAAGCTGGCCTTTAAAAGGCGAAATTTCCTTCAATTCTCGAGCCATCGGATCATTCTGTGGTAGATTGTGTGCGCCCTGACGACTCTTCTCTACTCCCCTGACATAATGGCCTATGGGATTAACTTATATCGACCTTTTTGCTTCTTTTTAATTACCACTCTATCGCCACTGCAGAGGGACGTAAAACTAAAAAATATTCTGCCTTTTTGGGACCCAATACTTCTATCCCAGCTTTCAATAAACAAGTCATGGATTTTTTAAAGAAATAGCAAAAAGTTCACTATCTACAGTTTCCAATGCATTACTCAGGCAACAAGGGATTGTACGATATAATTTTAAGTATCTTGTCGTCATATTTTATGACGACATGGGCGAAGCTTATAGGGGGCAATAATGAGTTAGAGAGGGGCAAAATAATTATTTTTTGAAATTTTAGAATGTAAATGAAATTTAGTAAAATTGTAGATTTAGAGGCCCCCCCCCCTCTTGGCTACGCCCATGTACGACGATTATTTGGAAATTAATATGCCTTTATTGTATTACGCTTATATATACATGTGACTTTGTTTAAAAAAAATGTTAACCAAAAAAGATTTGAATTCCAAATATTTGGGCAAGTTTTCTTCCATGTTTTATTACAAAGCTGGAAATTAAATAATAGAATATTAAGGTATTCCCTCACCTTAGGTGTAAGCACGGTAATAAAATGCAGATTGAAATCTACACGAATGTAGTTTAGCTTATATATTATTCATTCTAAATATCAAAAATAACAGCAGTTGATTTAATATCAAAGTAATAATTAATATTAATCAAATTAAAATAAAAGTGTAAAGAATAACGTGTAAATTAACCAACGCGGTATCTTGTTAAGTTCCGCTCGAAGTTAAGAAATGCGTTTTACGTTTAGCTATTTGTTTCTTTGAATTCAGAATATGTAGCATGGTGTAAATTTTATTTAGTAACAAATTCAAAAAGCATGATGGATCAATTTGATTGCCTTGGTAACAAACCATTTTTTATAAACGAAAACAATCAGTTAACAATGTCCCATTTTCAAAAAATAGGATTCTCGATGATCCCGATCAATTATTTCTGCATAACGCATGGTATAGGCCTTGTATTTATTTATAACTTTCTAAGGGATAATGCTTGTTGGACAGAAGAGCAAATTAAAACTGCACATGAGTTAGTTAAGAATAATTCAACCATAACTCTCAACAAAGAAATTATTAGTAACTAGTATATCATATTTTATATTAGTGCAACTTGTATAAAAATTAAACAATATTTTAAATACAATTTGGCTTTCTACAATATATATAATTAATAAACCCCCTTTTAAATAATTTTTACTTGCATATTTTAGGAGAGTATGAAAGTTCAGCTGATATATATTGGGATGAGTTTTATTCCACTCATCAAGACAATTTTTTTAAGGATAGAAAATGGCTATTTTATGAATTTCCAGAGTTGCTTAGTAAAACATCAAGTCATATAAATAGTAATTGCGTTACTTGTTGATTACCAATTGTTTTTTTTCTTTAAGATACTGAGAATCAGGACACATTTCCTTTGTATACTTATTATTTTACCTCAACCAAAGTTGTCAGCAAGAAGATGACCGACACATATATGAAGTCTTGTTTCAATATTTTTGAGGTTGGATGTGGAGTGGGAAACACCATTTTTCCTATCCTAAATGCCAATATGTAAGATTGTTTGACTTATATTTTGAAGATTAGTTTAATTTGACATTGATTTTATATTGTCTTTATAGTGTTGTCAAAGTGATAAAACTTAATACTACCATTTAAATTTTAAATTGCTCATACTATCTAATGTGGCTTTATATTTAAATATTTTGAATACCAAAATTTGATTTGTGATTTTTTTAAACTAAATGGAAAGCAATTAAAACTCCAGGAAACGGTTTATATATTTAAGGTACATTGTAAAAATTCTAACATCTACAAAATTTAATAAGGAAAATTTAGTGACTTTGTTAAGGTTTCATATATATCTTAATCTAGTTTTTTATGATTTCAAGGAGTAAAACATTATTCAAGTAATTATTAAATTGAAAAAGTATATCTAGAGAGGGCTTGATAATATTTTAAGAAATAATCAATCAGTGTAAAAGAATCAAATTATAACTTTAAACCCCCGCATTGATTATAATCTAATATTTATAATAATTAATCCATAATATAAGAATTAGTTATCTAATAATAGATGTTTTGCACCCAAATGTGACCCCTATGGTTATCGTTTTCTTGTACATTTCAAATGCATCTATTCTCAATGATATTTATAAATATGGGAGTCATTATGTTTTTTAGAAATAGGAAAAAGCTTAGTTTTAGAACATTTGTCCTGTATAAATACATGAAATTCGTGGTTACCCAGCTTCCCTTAAATTTAAAATCATAAAAAAATGCTACACTTTATATATATAAACGGGGTATCAATTATAATTGCTAATGTCAGGTCTACCTTCTGATAACAAACACCGTATGAGTTGGATTTATGGCGTTGTTATCAATGACTAATTTGTCGCGAGAATCGTTTTATGTTGTTAAAATTTTAAAATTATTCCGCTTGCTTAGCCTGGATTGACAATAATCCACCGTTTATTGAGTCTTTAGTAAAGAGGAGACGACAAAGCATTTGGCATCTACAATTATCTTAAATGGGAAGTAAGTATTTATTTTTTCATTATCAGGTCCACTTCTATTTTAAAGAGAACTCGAAGGACACTAAGCCCGGCCATATGACAAATGACTGTCTCAGGGGGGAAAAATGGATATCTAACGCATGACTGATTTGATTTACTAAAAATGGCTAAGGTGGTATGGTCGTATGATAAAAAGGGAAACAAGTGAAGTTTATATAAAAGTATTGGACATGGAGGTGCCTTGGAAAAGACGAAGAGGACGACCTCGTGGTACATGAAAGAAACTGCATGTGGATGATTTATGAAAATTAAAAAGGTAAATTAGGACATGGCCTTATTTGATTATGAGGGAAGAAACTTATTTAAACAAAACACTATTAATGTGCTACCTAATGCGTGATAAAGGCCGAACTTCTCTGACCTCCGCAATGACTAAAAATGGTTCAAATTTGTGTAGAAGATGGGTAACCACTCTTTTGTGTAGTATTTGACCCCATAGTCGTGGGGTTTGTTTTGATGAGTTTCTTCCATCTTGATCGAGGAAGTGCCATGTCTTGACTAATCTCTTTTGTTTTCAGATCTTTATCGACTTGCCCTTCAACGTGACACAAGGTTGTCCTTTTTCTCTCTTCCCCAGCACCTATCATTCGTCTCTCTTTTTAGTAGGCCCATACCACCTTTGCCAACAAGTTACACAGGAAGACCAACGTTTTTTCGCCTCATTTTCCTCGGTTATTCTACCACAACATTAAATGCTAGTGGAATTTTTCCATTGTTTATTTTAAATTTTTGCTTTAGGTGGGTGCGATTTTAAATCGAATAGCATACACCATGCCGATGGCTTTTAAATGTCTCTCGTTGTCGTGTCCAAAATTATATTAAATAAAAAGGGATTTACAGCAGTTCTTTGATTCCAATTTTAGCTCGAAAGAATCTCTGTCGTCCTAACTCATGTATTGAGGCTTTATAAATATTTTTCATAAGGGCTTGTCTTAATATCGATTTTGCTGCCCAGCAAAAATCGACGCACGGGTTATAACATAGCAGTGTCTTAACTACGCATTTACAGCGCATGCCACCGATTTTGTAAGGTGCAAATTTTTTAGTAAACTCAAATGTTGTAGGAAAATTTTTCGGAATCAACATAGTTTGGATTTATTTAAAATGTTAAAATAAACAAATAAACTTTTTAACTATAAAAAAAGATACTGAACGAATTCGTACTTGTTTTACAAGGCTGCGCTAAGGAAATGAGTATGGTGCTTTTAATTTTTGGAAAAAACGTTAGTGTTTCTTGCAGTATGGTTCGTTTCCAATCTAATTTTTCCTCGAGCCATAAATTATACCAAATTTCAATTTCCGCATTCAAATCTTCGATTTCAAAAAAATCTAAAAAATTTGTATGCTATCTTAAGTGGAAATTTCAACATTAAGTAAGGCTGAAGTTGATGTAATAAATCTGCCAGAACATTGTGCTCGGAAAATCAGTTTTTAATGATGTAATAAAAGAGTCTAGATGAATTTTCAATAATCAGAGGGGGAATCAGCAGGTGGATTAGACCGGTGTTTTTGCCGCTGCGCACATCTTGGAGGAATCAAGTCTATATCCAAATTGCCAGCAATTTGCTTACTTCTTGCAAAAATTTACATCATGAGTTCATCTGCATTTTTCCAATGAGACTTAACGGCGCTTAAAATGCGTTGCATATGGTTGTGGCATTGCATTAAATCTATGCTTTTGGCTTGCAAATTATCACAGACCTGTTCTAAAATGTCATAATATTTTGATATTACAACAGAGGATAAATTGTGGTAAAGTGCACGCCCAATGAAGCGGAAAAGAAGATTTCTTATTTTACTATCAAATTCGATTTCAAATTTAAATGGACATTAGAATTTCGCAAATCAAATAGTAAGTTCTATTTTTAGACAAATAAAATGTTTTAAAAAAATTCATGAATATGATAATTTATATTGTGAAAAAAAGTATTTGAAAATTTATATGTCCAATATCAAATTTTTTATTGCAGCATGTAAAAGAAAAATGATAAGTACAGATTTTGAAGATGAAGATGAGTCTAATACCAAGATTCAAGCATAATCTAAATAATATATAAATGTTACAAATTTTAATTTCTTAATAAAAACACATTTCAAAATTGCCCTCAGAACAAAGACATGAACACTTAAAACGTTGTTGACTCCTTCAATTTATGATTTTCATAAAGACGCCACGCCAACAAATTGAGAATCCTTAAATATTTTTGGCTCTATTTTTATAAACCATGCCTTACCTACTCACCACTTAAAAGGCGCTTTTGCATATATTAAGTTTTGCTTCCCCATCACTGTGTACAAGGTGTTTTAGGTTCATTTTTAGTAACACCATTTACACGTTATAAAAAGGTGTGAATTTTGTAAAGCCCACCAGGACAACACATGCCATTTGGCTGCTACAAACGAATCCGAGTCAACTGAAAAACGTCCAACTGAACAAAAACCTCCTAATCTCATCTAATCTCACCAAACTATATCACTTCATCGTTTAAATTGACTTGTTTGGTGAGATTAGATGAGATTAGGAGGTTTTTGTTCAGTTGGACGTTTCTCAGTTGACTTGAAAGGGCTACAAACAAAGGCAGCCAAAGTTATTTTATGTAATGTTTCCTGTTAACTACATTCAACTTGTTTACGCTCATCCATCGCGCACTAATTGAAACCAACAAACGGATTCCTAATCTATTTTATCTACCATAATGTTTTGTGCAACCCATGATTTAGTCCTTAAGGGCAAATCAATCCATGACCGAATCTTATTATTTAATCCAATTAAATATCAATTAAGGAGTCAATGATTTAAGATTACATTTACAAGATAATTTGAAAAAATATTGTACATATCAAATTTAAAACGAACTTATTTTTTTATTGGGATTAGAGAGGGAGCAATTATGATTTAGGGAGGGGAAAAATGATTATTATAAAATTTTAACCATATTTAATAAATTTAAACAAAATTTTGGATTTAGAAGGGGAAAGCCTCCCCTTTCTGCCCCCCCCCGACTACGCCCATGCTAAAATTATTCCCCCCCTCCATTTTTAATTCTGACCCATGTCCTTTATTAATTTATTAGGTTTTTATGAATTTCTAGATTGTTAAGCAACCTATTTTTTTACTTTCACTATTTGGTAATATAAATCTCTTGAATACTTATCAAGGCTAATCATGCATGTCTCTCTTTATCGTGTTGAAAATCCCACAGACGTGGGGTAAGTTTTTACAGCCTCTTCCATCTGAGTCGCGTACATGCCATGCCAATTTCCATCTGTTTGACGTCCATATCCTTTTCGACCAGTCGTTTCCAGGTGGCACGTGGTCTGCCCCTTCCTCTTCTTCCAGGCACGTCCATCTCCAGCGTTCGCCGTGTGACATCGTCCTCGTCTCTTCGTAATACATGGCCGTACCACCGCAGTCGATTTTCTCTTAAGAAGTCCTTCGTCGCTTGTATACCCATCTTTGTCATCAAGGATTCGTTCGTCATGCGATCCAGCTTGGTGTAGCCTAAGCTCCATCGCACCATTGTCATTTCCGTGGCTTGCAAGAGTTTCTCCTCCGCGGTGGTTACAGCCCATGTTTCGCTCCCGTAAAGCAAGACCGGTCGCACGATGGTTTTGTACGCCTTGCTTTTCAACCAAATTGGTATCTTTTTGTCACACATGACACCGGAGATGCTGCGCCACTTGAGCCATGCTTTCTTGATTTGAGAATGGACTTCGGCGGTACATCCTCCCTCTTGATGTAATAGCGAGCCAAGATATGTGAACTTATCAACCTCCGTGTACATTGGACCGTCATTTTTGTGCATTTGCGGACTACCGCCCATCATTTGCATGTAAACCGTTTTCTTCTCGCTGACCTTTAGACCGAATTCCGAAAAACGTTCTGACCATTTTTTCGCCTGATGAAAAACCCCTTCTCTTGTTTCATCGCATAGGACAATATCATCGGCACATAGCATAGTCCAAGGGGCTGGCTTGTGCAAGTCCTTTGTTATTGTATCCATAATTAGATTAAACAAGAATGGGCTTAACGCTGACCCTTGATGTAGTCCACTCGTTATTCGGAAGGGTTTCGTTTCTCCTACGGTAGTCCTAACAGATGCAACCGCGCCATTATACATTTCCTTGATAAGTCGAACATGGGACCACCATATTAAGTCTCTCGGAACCGTATCGTAGGCCTTTTCTAAATCGACGAAGACCATGTGTAAGTTCTTTCTTATGTCGCCCTATTTTTCCGTCGTCTGCTTCAACGCAAAGATTGGATCCATCGTTGATTTACCGGCCACGAATCCAAACTGATTGGGCGAGAGACAAACTTCGTCATTGAGCCTTTTCACTAGCACCCTTTCTAGTAGTTTAGTGAGTGGCAGGTCACCTTGATACCTCTAAAGTTGCCACATTCCTGCGCGTCTCCTTTGCCTTTGTATATGGGTATGATCGTACTTTCCCTCCATTGGTCAGGGATACGACTCTCGTACAGCATAGCGTTAAATAGGCCTGTCATTATGTCGTCTATATCAAAAAAACTTAATATGTATGCTAAATGGTCTACCGAAAATGTATTAATATATATAAGTGAAGAATTAACTTAGTTTAGCACTTCCGAAGAGAATAGGCTATTCTCACTAACTCTATAAATTTGCATCTCTTTGCCCTATCCTAGAAGTTTAGATTGCTACATGATTAAATTGATCTTTTGCTAATGTTATTTAGAAATTTTAATCTTCGTGGTTCAAGTAATTTCAATGTTGAATAAATTCTTTTAGTTACCCTATTATCGTTTTTAAACAACTTAATCGTCCCGACGTTTTAATTAGTGTAGAAAGCCCTTTAATATCGCTCTAATTTTATTAAAGACATCTCGGGACGCACGTTTTCGGGTGCGACTTTTCCAAAAAGGCGATATCTGTTCTCAAGGTAAATAATCTTAGTTTTATGATTTATCTAATATATGTAATTCAAAAAATAAGGATGCATAGTTTAAAGTCGACGTTTAAATTTCCCCCCCCCCCCACTTCCTTATTATTTATAATATTATGTCGCGTGCCTTATGTTTTAGCGCCACATGAAATTAGCTAAAAATTGCTTTACACTTTGCATTATGTTATTATAATATAACTGTGTACTTTTTGATTTTTATGCGAAATCATTAAACAATTCTCTGCCGTTTTAAATGGGTAAAATCTTTAAAATGTCTCCCGGGGAATTTTATTATTTGGCTTAAATTGTTACAATTTAACATTAAATGATACCTTTTGAAGTAAACTCGGCAATAAGCTATAAATTCATTTTTTTCTTAACGACTATAATAATGAACTCAATCTAATTTGGTCTTATATAAACCTATCTCGATTAGTATGTGACTGGAGAATTAACTATGGCATACTGATGAGCTCCAAAAAAGAGCGAAAAGGTTATATGTCGTTTATTATCTTCGAGTCACATGCCAAAAAAGATGGGTATAAATTTAGCCAAATTAGTTTCTAATTTAATAATTGCACTAGATGGCATATAGATTAACATTATTATTAAAGTAGTTTTGTGGAGAAAGAGAATTTATGTTATGTTGCATCTGCAGAGCAACCCGGCTTACGATGCCTCAAGGTGTCACGTGTTGGTTCACGACATAACAGCTGATAGCTCCCTCCCCTTCCCCCTGGAAAGTATGGACTTGATAATATTAGTGTTCGTATTGTCGGCCATTCATCCTTCCAAGTAATTTTTAAGCAGTCAGATATTTTAATGTTGGTTTTAAATTATATTCTGTTTAATATAAAATATTTTCATCCATACTGTCGTAATGTGTTATACCTAGTGTTGTAAAATCGGGTGGGTTTTGTTTGGTCGGCCTTTGGTTTTAGTCGACTGTTTTTCTTATTCGACCACTAGGCTTAGTCGAAATGTAGACCTAGTCTTAGTCAAACCACCCCGCCCTTTTTACAAATACCTAATGCAAAGATTATTTGTTTTATAATTTTATTTACCTGTAGTTAGTTTATTTATAGAAGCAGAAGTTTTTATCTAGAGCATTAATATCCATATAGTTACTAGTGTATCTATCATTTGTATCAGAAACATTAAGCAAATTATTATTAGAAGGCAATGCGAATTTTAATTACAAATCAACATAATTAAAAACGTTGATGATACGAGAACGATATGTTTATGATGCGAACAAAGTGGGTATTCGATAATTGTTTTTACGACGCGTTTATTAATAAAATATCATGTTTTATCCTGATCAGTCTGTGTAAGATTTATCTCTGTTTTTAGCATTGTGTGTGTAAATATTAGGATGGTCATCTCCAATAAGGGACTCATTAGGTTCATGTATTCTTCGAGGTAATTGTTAGTTCAAGGACCGACAACCTCATGTCTATGCCACATTTTATAGGTAAATATGGCCGAGGGGCTCACCCATTAATATAAAAATATGTAAAACAAAATGCACAGTTTAGCATGTTGGACACACAAGGGTCTTCCGGACAAGTTCTATAAATCTTGGCGACGACATCTTCAATTCTTACGAGGAAATTCCTAGAATATTTCCCTCTTGCATTCAGTGATCGATCCTCCTTAGCATGGCTTGGATAAGTGGAAAAGGCAACCTTAAATAAAAATGTAATTATGATAAATAGATAATTTCTTTTATTGCAACATCGAGAAAACATGTTTGCCGATCACCCTTTGCTGCGCACTCAACATCTTTTTTGGACTTAATCCAAAATTAAACTCCAAACATATATCCTTCAATTGGTTGAATACCCTGCAGTATTTTTCACGTTTCCCATTAGGCATGAAAACATACTGCAGGGATTTTTATAGTTTTGTAATAGGCGTGGATAGTGTAAAGCTGAAGTCATGTATATTTACATATTGAGGCATACATACTATTATTTATTTGATAATACAACCTGGGGCATTTGAACGTTCCATCCATGTAGATAGAAGCCACATTGCACAAGACCTTTAGGAACGAAGGCGCCCCAAAAATAAGCAACTCATTATCGTCATTCCATTAAAGGAATTGCTCATTTTTGGGAGTTAGACATTTCGCGTCAGTCAGGCGAATCTGGCATCTATCCTTGGCAATCGCTTGCCACTCCGCAACCGCCCTCTTTATCGAATCTCACACAGCTTTGAAAGACGGAAGGGCCATAGGAAAATCGGGAATGTCGCGGAGTCGGGAGCTCGAAGTCTGATGATAAATCCTAATAATTTTCATAGTCGGATTCGCAGCAACAGCATTTTTGAGTTTTCGCCTCGTCCTCAAGGCCTAATATTCCTCACTGGGAGGTTCATGGTTATGACGATTTGACCATGAAATTTCGAGGCTGTTGCAGAGCAAGATAAGTTTCGACACTTGTTGTAATACGTTTTTTGTTGTGTCTTTTTGCACGTTAGATATAAATAGGATTGGTAATACAAAATTACTCCCCCTTTCTGGGACTTCAGATATTCAGGGCCCACTAGAATAATTTTAGAAGTTTTAAATAAAACATAATTGTGCTCATTTGATTTAGTGGCATCTACCAAGAGCATGGCATCCTGTACTGACGCACCATCTAAATCAAAATTTATTAGCATAAAATTTTATTATGTCAAACATAAACATCATTTTTACGAAATTGTTGTTTTTTACATGAAAGGATCGCACATATCTAATCAGCAAAAAGGCACAAGAAAAAACGTATTACAAGTGTCGGAACTTATCTTGCTCATGGTCATAGCCATGAACCTCCGAGGGAGGAATAAAGGGCCTTGGTGACAAGGCGGGAGCTCAAAAATGCTGTTGGTGCGAGTCCGATTATGAAAATTAGTAGGATTTATTATCAGACTTTGAGCTCCCAGCTCCGCGAGGTCCCCGAGTTCTCGAATTTTTCTAAGGCTATTCGTTCCTTTAAGGCAATAAGTTTGACTTAGGAGAGCAATTGCGAATAGGCAACAATTCCTACGGGGAGAAGTCAAATCCAGTTTACTGCAGCCCATACTATCATTTAAAAATGAGCGAATCCTCCGTTGGAACGATGATAACCATTTAATCATATTTGGGACGTCTTCGCTTTTAAAGGACTTGTATGACGTAGTCTTCTATAACATCGACTGAACGTTTAAAGTATGTCCTAAGTTATATTATTTAACAACAATTGTATATGCATTAATAAAATGATCTCAGCTGTATACAATATATGCTTATTATGAAGATGACTTGATCCATCTACTATAGTTTTCAGAAGCGTGAAACACACTACAAAACTTCAATAAAATGAAATACATAAGTTTGGTCTTTTATTTGCAATTAAACCAACACGTGTCCAAACAAATGTTTAGCGCGTTGCAAAGATCGTTCTTTAGAGATGCTTTCCCGATGTCCAATCGGAGATAATAAATCTATTTATAACATTAATTTTCTATCTAAGGGCGCCTATTTCACTTCTGTAAGGCCGGGGAAATAATTATGGAAAGTGTCAGGCCTTCTCTTACGTATGATGCCGCTATGGTTTAAATACCTTGTCGGGAATACGGTATTGTATCCTTACATGCTAAACTAAGCGATTTTTTATTTTTTAATACCTAGGTTGGTCTCACTTAAAGGCCCTTAAAGTTACTATTTTTTAACCCAATCGGACTTAAAGCGTTTTAAGTTTTTCAACTCGGGGCTCCACTGTCATTTATCCTTTGAAAGTGTAAAAATATAAATATCTCAAAAAAAAAATTTCGTCCCAGTAGTGTGCAGGACTCTCAGTAATTTAGGATGCGAGGATAGCCAAATTTAAAATTTAACCACCCAAGCAAAGGATTGAAATCGTAAAATCCAATAAAATTTCGTTCCATTGCGCTATACTTGCTCATTAATTCAATATATTTTGCATGTATTTTTTAAACATTTGTAAAGAAAAAATGTATTTCTAAATTTAAAATTAGCTACTTTTTAATTTTATATATTAAATTTATATATTTTGTGTCTAATTTGAATAAGTTGTCATTATTATTTACTGTCGGTATTTTGGATTCAATTCTTACTACTGTAATCTTGTTTTAAATCTTATTTACAAATTTGTGCAACCCCTTGTGACAAAAAAATAATATAGATCTCGAAATTTTGTTCTGAGATCAAGATAGTCTTGACATGACTAAATTAATAGTAGACATTCGTTTCATATGTCTACTCTATTTACCATAAAATTGGGATAAACCGTTTTTGCATTTTTTTCGTTAAGGCACGAATCGGTAATTGCTCGACTAGTCACATATCTAAAACCCGGTGGAACTATATTATTTCGCGATTACGGCCGCTACGACCTAGCCCAATTGCGTTTTAAAAAAGGTTTGAATTTTGAACTTGTTTATACTCATAGCTCCGTTTAAGATAGTGATTCTCTCAATAAGTCCAAGACTCCCACAACTTATAGAGCTATAAGTTTTGTTTAATTTACCATTTGAACATGTTTCCATTATATTTTAACTTTAATAACTGTTTTGTTAAGTTAGGGGCTATAATTTTATGGCAATAATTAGAAGGATCCTTTCAATTCTCCAGTTTATAGGTTGAATATATCTACCTCACCAACGGGGTTTTTATCAAATATTATGTCTAATTTGTATTCGAGATAAGCTTTAAGAGAGTGAAATATAAGCAGGGAAATATTTTCTGTTATAGTTTAATATCTAAAGTTTTTTGAGGTAATAAATTATAAAATATTTGATCCAAAATTTAAATTTTGGTAGGCTCATAATATATCGGCATTGACAAAATGATTTTAATTGGCAAATATGACCTTTTTAGGTTTACCATGTGTTGTTGAAGAAGTGAATCGAATAGAATTTTATTTATTACATTTTAATAGTTCTGTTTTTATTCATAGGAAAATGCCTAGGCGATAACTTTTACGTTCGATCTGACGGTACTAGAGCTTACTTCTTTTCGCAGGGTATATTGTTATAGAGTATTATTTTTAATAATATAAACTCGATTGGTTTTTGTACATTTTTAATAATATATATAATTATTATAAAAGTTTTACGATTTAAACAACAAAAACACGAAGCAAGATCATGTAGCTTAAAAAATAATAATGTCAATATTGGAAATTAGTTTTCCATGAATCATAGCTCATAAACACTATATTATACATTTGGGAAAACACCAGCTTAGTCCACAACTATATAAAACAATTACTAATTATAAATTATTTACTAAAATATTTTCAATCTAAAGCATTCAAAATAATACTATACAATCAACACAGGTGAACTGAGAGAATTGTTCGGTAATAAATGTGGTTTGAGCGAGATTCAAAATGTCGTAGATAAACGAATCATCGTCAACCGTAAAAAATTGCTCCAAATGCACCGGGTGTGGATTCAATGCAAATACTCTAAACCAACCCCTCTTCGTCAAGATGCAACACTTTCCTGTCAAAATTTACAAGAGTCCTAGCAAATCGCCGGATTTTCTTAATATTTGACATAATTTATATGTCAATGTAATTGCGTGTAATAAAACTATGTCTCATGGTTGAGCTTTTGGTTCACACGCTTATTCCCTCTATCTCTGTAAAATGCCGCTTGCTAGCGCAGATGGTGCTAGCAGCAAGAAAATTCATAGTTTCTCGCTTATAAATAAAATAATAATTTTCTTCGTAATGGACCCCCTCGATATGCATTATTTTCCCCTAGTTTCCGATAGATATATATTTTAGTATTCGTAATAATGCATGTTTTGTTCTGCGCGATTCGCGTTTATTGGAATTAGGCTTCTTATGAATTATATGAATAAACGTAATTAAATTTATAAATAAAGTGAAATAATAAACATATGACAATTTTTTTTCTCTATTATATTTTTAATCTCACTTTTTAGAGCTCCCTATGGCCAAGTTAAGTTTAGCTGAGGTATTATCTGATCTAAAAAAATGAGAGTTAGAGTTCTGAAAGTAAATTGTGATTTTAAATAATCAATATATTTGAGACACTTTGTTAAGTGAGAAAAAATTATAATAAAGTTTAAGTGTTACCTGGCGGGTCAGAGTCTTACCTGCGCTATTAAAAGTACTGCTAAACTAACCCAACGTCACAATATTGATTTAAGCCAATGCATAAAAACAAATAATATATTCATAAACAAAATTTCCAAAAGACTTAATTATACTCGAGAATAAGCATATACTTAAGGTCATGGGCGTACAGCCCTCTTCTAAATCCAAAAATTTGTTGAAATTTATCAAAATTATGGCTGAAATTTCAAAAAATGATAATTTAGCCCCTCCCTAAATCATTATTGCCCCCTCCAATTCCAATGCTGGCTACGCCCATGCTCAAAGGGACTATCTTAACTTTAAAATAGAAGCAAAAAATAATTTGTAACAAATTATTCGTACAATTAAAATAGTTACTTTAATGTTTTTGCAATTGAACCCTTATCTATTTGGCTGATATCTATCAAAATTTTCTATGATCTTATATTATTGTTTCTTGTGGTGTAAAGCTTCCGAAATTTGTATTTTACTATTTGCTTCATTTTTTTGTAAATACTTTTAAAAAAATATTTTAATACAAAAGTGATTTTATAATAATATAAAATTTATTTAAAATCATGTCATATAATGCCAACACTTAACACATTCGATTTGTCAGTAAGTTCTCATTATAAATCAATTACATATGAAAAAATTTAGAAGCAGTATTTGAGGTTGACCCATCATTAACCAATTCATTTCTTAATCTCTATTAACAGTATGTACCTTGGCAATATATATATTAAAATTTAATCTAATGCTATAAATATTTGAAATTGACTCTTATTAAATTTAGTCTTGTACCTATGAAAACTAATAAAAAAATTTTTCCTAAACCAAAAAGTGTCCATAATGCCCCAAAATTGGCTAGAACAATTGTTAATAGGCAATCTGAATTTTTAGTACAAATAATTTTATTTAATAAATATATACAGTATATTTTTGAAATATGATAGGGCTAAAATGTACAAATGTCGTTAACCAAAATACAAAAAAGGCACATCAAACTTTCTAAAATCGTTAAAAAAGTCGGTAAAAACTATATAACTAGCAAAATGATCTTTGGATTTAAAATGAATTTAAATGCATGATTGTAATTTTAATACGTTTTAAAAGTGACGATTCGCTCCCAAATTAAAAAAATCATGAGAGTGAAAGTTGTTGCATTTGATTGATTAAGAGTCGGTTTGATTTCACATTGCAAGGGACAACATCAACCAAGGAACCTCCTATACCAGAGTCTTTCGATGCGGCTTGATGCAAGTATGGCTTTCTGAAACACGAAAATAAGAGTTAAATCATCATTCATGAAGGTAATATAAGACAAGTATTTATTTAAGTCTAGAATTGTCAGAAAATTATTAAAATCCATTACACTTCAATTGCTTATGGGGCAACATGTTTATGCCAAATTATGAGCTATAAAAGCACTACACATATCAATATGTTTAGCCTGGTATCTACAAATGACTAAGTTATTAACGATTGTGTAATATTTTTTCCTTATTACTAACTAATTAGGTAGATTGCTTGACTCTCCCAAGCGAAATGTTAGCATATAAAAATATAAGCCGAGTAGATATTTTTGAAAATTTTTTGATAACTTCTCTTACAATCAATATATAAATAACAAATACACCTTTGAATACGAATTTCAATTTGTCTATAGTGGTGGACGTACCCAGAGTAAACCCACCACGAACCCAATTTTATACATAATCAACAAAACTACATTTAAATTAGGAATAATTTACAATTCTTTAACATAACCCCACCTTTTGAGTATATATAAATCATCAAATAATCAGCAAACTTGTTATTAACTTCCCCGCCTCCGTTTTCGCCAAACAAGAAACCCGATTCGAGATTAACATCGGCCAACGACTCTACTCCGCTCCCCTCGAAAAGCAAGTAATATCGTTCGGTCGGCTTAGTAGAGCAAAGGTATGCTGTGGGTTCGGGCTGATGTTTTAGAGTTTCTCTCCGGGCTTCCCCATAGACACGATCACAAATTGACGATGGATTCGTTGGGTGTTTGTTGTTATTATTGTAAGGGCTTTTAGAGTATCGCAAATAATCCGAAGCTTCCAAAGGCTTACGGAATTCATCAAAATCCTGACATATCACGGCGAGTGGTTTAAAGTCTGCATCTCCATCTCCACCTATTCTTCGCAAATTTTGAGGCTCCTTGGGATCGTATAAAAATTAGAGGTTATCATCAAAAACGTTCTCTTGTTAAAGCCATCTCTGGCAATAAATAGGATATTTAACGACAACAAATTATTGTGCTCACTATTTAATTCAATTTTTGCTCAGTAGAATATTCATTAGCTCAGTAAATTATTCAAATGCTAAGTAAATAATTTAATGTTCAGTAGATTAATATTTTCTTATTTCTAAAGAGGTTTCTTGTTTATAATCCATTGGCCAACGCAATGACTCGTTATACAATAATTAATTTAACATATAAGTTTTTAAGCGCCGTTTTCTATAACCTAAGGATAAGCTCATATTATGCATATAAAGCACCATTGTTTTAAATTCTTCTGGCAGAGGGCTCGGCTTTTTGAACGGGTTGTCGTATTTAACGAGGGTAGGATAGTTGCGAGACCTGTAACTGCATTTGGTATTGTAGTAATCGCCTTGTGTGTAGCCTTTAGACGTAATGCGTGACGCGATATCCACCTCTTTCTCCATCCCATAATTCGTGTCCATTTCATTTCTTCGGTCATAAAAGACGGCATAATAATGTAAGTGCATCATGCAATAATTGTGATTCGTTTGTAAATAAAGCTGATCAGTCGGGCACAACAACAATAATGGATATTGGGCTCGTGCGAGGTCGAAAAAATTAAAGCCAACCAACCGTCATTAGCTAGTTTAATAGCAAAAGCGAAATAAAAGGCTTCCACAGAAGCATAAGTCCACAGCCATTAAAAATCCGTATATGTTTCCATGGTAATTACTAAAAATTACAAGTTGAATAGGACGGACAATCAAAAACGAGCCCATAAATTGCGCAATTAAAATAAAGTATTTTTAGGAAAGGCACTGGATAAGTAATCTGTTTAAAAAATTTTAAGAACCCCTTTACAAAGTGCCAAACGGTATCCTTCCTAAGGATAGCCAAGCGTTTTGGGCAAAACATAACTCTTTACCCATAAATAATTGCCACAACCGGTCAATGAATAAAACTATGAAGCGTACCTTAAAGGGGTGGGGAAATCATCCATGGAAGAAACGTAGCTATCCAGCGAAGAAGCAACAGATTCGCGTTGATAAAATGGTTGAACAGCATTATGAAGAGGGAAAACTGTTAAAGCGGGTGCGTCGTTGAAGCGTAAAGCTGAAGTTGAAAAAGATTTTTGCGGCTGGGCGAAGAGAGTTTGAGGCGCGGCAGAAGCCATATTAACTGAAATTGAATCGAACGCTCCCCTTCCTTGCTTAGCCGGTCTGATTATGTCGGCGTAAGATGGAAGAACGCTAACGTTGGAATTAGGGTCGAATCGACATGAGGTAGACGCGTTAGGTAACCTAATCGTATAATGTAATTGCAAAATCGTGAAAAATTAAAAAAAAGGCAAAAACTTATTTCACAAATCAAAGTTTTGCCCTAATTAAAGTTGATTTACTTTACAACATACCCGACAGAAATTAAAATAGTCGCCAAAATCATTGCATACTTTATCAAAAATTCAGCACGGATTTTAAAGGATTTGACAACACCATAAATGGTTTTACAAGAAAATATCTCCAAATTTTCAGAAAATTAAAAGAGGTTTCTCAAAGTCCAGAATAACGTGCATAAATCCTACCATGCTTATCGTTATAAATTATAACAACATTATGAGTCTAATCGTAGTTTATTAAATTTAATTGCAGCCTTGAATTTGTGCAATATATATATCCATGGGCGTAGCCAGGGGGTGGCAAGGAGGGGCGGCTGCCCCCCCTCTATAGCCAGAAATTCATGAAAATTTTATAAAATTGGTTTTAAATTTCAAAAAATTAATATTTTGCCCCTCCCTAAAGCATTATTGCACCCCTCTAGTTCCAATCCTGGCTAAGCCCATGTATACATCTATTCCAAACTACTAAAACTAGCATTTAATTCAAACGTAGGGCCGCGAACGCTACTATACCTATCGTTAATCTTAAAAGTTAGACTGGTGGGAGTCAACAAATTTTCTTGGCATTCGTCTGATGCAAGATCCGTAACTTCTTGTTCTTCATGTTGGAAAATGTGCGCGTTGCTGAGCGGGCCAGCTTTGTTCAGACGTTTGCAGGATAGGTCGGTGAGAGAACGGGCGGCTTGCATGCATTTATTCATTTCTCCTTTAGAAGAAGTTTTCGCGTTGGATTTAGGATGACTGGGAGGAAGGGAGGGGCCGTTAGAAGTAAAAAATTTAAGAGCCGACGGTTTTGTTAATCTTTTGAGGCCGGCCGTCAATTTTGCTATATTTCCTTGGGTAAGCATTTCGTCATGGTTCGTAGCCATTTCACGTTCCAGGTGTAGGGAACATAAGTCGACCGCCGATTGACTGTTTTTTCTTTGTGCGCAAAAATCTTTCATTCCCAATGCCTTAGGCGTCGTGTAGTTTGGCTCAATTTGTACCCCGTTTTCGAGCCCTTTGATTCGTTCTTCTAATTCTTTCAACTTTAAAACAATGAAAAAAAATAATAGTTAGCCCCCCCAAATTATATGATGATATCAGAAATTTTACAAATAATGTAGTTTGAATGCTTATATGTTCCATCTTAAGTAGTTTTAGTCGGCTATTTATACGCAAACGCCTTAAACGTAATTTCACTGTCAATATCCCCTAAATGTTTCAAACTAGAGAGCGCATTCCGGAAAAATTGCCTAGAAAAATAAAGGGGGGAGGGAGACATAAAAATAAGCTAATTTATAATTTTATTAATTGACTAAGCTTAGTGAAAACGATGATCAACGATGAATTTAAGGCTGTGACATTAAAAGAGCGCGGTCAAGGTCAAAAATAACTTGGCAAACGCGTTAAATTCAACGCTCTAATGGGGTAGAAAACGAGCATAAAACTATGGTTTTAACCGTACTTTTAGGCAGGATTTTTGGTAAGCGGCCTTCCTCATCTTTCTCACGCCCCGACAAATGGTGGAATCCGAGGCTAGGCATTGAACTGCGTTAGTGATTTTACTTTGCACTTCGTAATCCAGTAACAATCCTCTGAGCTCCTCCCCATTCCCAACAGGAACACAACTTCTTTCTCGTTGTTCTTGCACGTTATTATGAGAAGAGGCATTTTGTGAATAAAATTGCGCGTGTTCCGCATCAAAATTATTAAACATATTTTCGGGAAGTTTGAAGGTAGTATCTAGGTGCAGCCTGTCTTCGCCATTGGAACGGGCGTTGTCGTTGCTATTGAAAAAATTGGTTAGGGGACGCGGTTTTCGTACTAGGCGATTCAGGGTTGAGGATGGATTATTGGAGTGTCGAGGGCTTTTATTCGGACTCGCGGCCGACGTTAATGGGTGTGGTGTGGGGTTGATTACTAGTTGCTTGAATGATAAAAACAGTAATTTGACACATATTATAAAAGTTCGAATAAGTATCAAATTGCGTTAGAATGATTCTCAATGGCGTAGTCAGCATTGGAATTAGAGGGGGGTGGGGGCAATAATGATTTAGGGAGGGGCAAAGTGATCGTTTTTAAATCTTAAGACATAATTTTAATAAATTCTTGGATTTGATTTAAGGGGGGGGGCAGCCGCTCCCCCTCCCCTAGGCTACGTCCACGAGAGATCTCTTGATTTGAAATTTGGATATATGGCATAAATGAAAGTTAATAAATAATAATTCTTTTCATACAGATTCGCTAACTCTTGAAGAGTTTATCATTATCTTTATGTAAGTTATGCGAAATGGATTACAAAAATTTAAAAGCAGGGGTTCCAAGTGGTTATCATCATTCAGTCGAACAAAGCTCTAAAATTTAGGAGTGAAGGTGTATTACATTCTAATCAAAAAATGAGATAGCGTTAAACAACTCAATTACAAGTAGCGTCATTGGCTGGGTTTTGTTTAGTCGACTAAACATAAACGGACGAAAGGTTTTTTGTTCTGTGTTTTTAATAAACCTCTAGGTTTAGATTTAAAGCAAAATTATAAATCCTAAACACCTAAATTGGAATTACTTTGAACACGATAGAGCGATATAAGCAAAGTTTTCTTTTTAATCATCTAGCGTTTTTTAGCGTGATGTATTTAAACCACCTCTTCAAAGTCCGTCAAGATCGATTTAGATTCCTAGGGGCATTGAAACTAAATTTGTTTAATGTCAAACAAAAAAATTTATAACGATATAAATTTTTTTTGTATTTATGACTAAAAGACTCTAAAACCGCGCTAAAACTAAACGGATGGCATTGATCCGTGTATGGACATCGTGATGTATTTAACGATTTCCATTCTGATCTTTTGCCTGATTAAAATCTAATGAGACGTTGGAGATCGGGAAAAAAATAGAAAATGCATTTACCGTTTCCTGATCACATAGCTCGCTGAGAAGGCTCTTCTTGTCTTCGAGCTCTTGCAACAAAGCAAACTTTTTTTCGATCAATTTCAGCCGCATATTCTGCAAATCTAAGATACAAAATTGTTTCAAACAATATTTAAGCATCCACTTTAACTACGTTTTTATCTGAAAAACGAATGATTAAATAAAAAATACCTTTCAGCTCGGTTAGGTGTAATTTACGGGAGGTACTCGATTTGGTGAGTTTCTGAGGAGAAGGTCTTTCGTATTCGAACCTATTTTCACTCAATTCTTCCAGTACAGCACTTGATGGTACGGATGATCCCGAAGGAATCTACGTTAAATTAAAAAAAAAAATAATTAATTGGATAAAACATATTTTGTACCCAGGGTTGGCGTTTAAACAGAGACTACATGGTAGTGTTGCGACTGGATTTTCTTTGATCGACCTATGGTTTTAGTCGACTAAACCTAAACGAACAAAAGGTTTTTTGGTCTATTTTTCTTAGTCCACCTCTAGGCTTAGTCGAAAATTCAAAAACACACCAGAGACGACCGCCAGTCTTAGTTCAACCAAAGTTCGACCAAACAAAATCCAGCGGTTTTTAAAACACTACTACGTAAACTGTCCACGTCATATGTCTCATATGGTAAAACATGTACCATGCTCCACCATTTTGATTTAACTATCTCCCATGTCTTTCTGCGATGTATTCAATTGTTTAAACAGAAAAAGTCAATTTATTTACCAATCTCTTTAATTAAAATATAAACAAATTTAATAAATGATTATTT
This sequence comes from Gordius sp. MW1, assembly GCA_964036665.1. Classification (NCBI taxonomy): domain Eukaryota; kingdom Metazoa; phylum Nematomorpha; class Gordioida; order Gordea; family Gordiidae; genus Gordius; species Gordius sp. MW1. The sequence continues at coordinate 20,395,148 of OZ038530.1, forward strand.
AAAACAATGCAGATGACACTATTCATGAATTTTGTGTAAATGTTATATATTTTAAAATGCTGTTTTTAATGTTTTTTTTATTATGTTTTTAAAAACTTTTATTAATCAAAATTACCGTAATTTATATTGCCTTTCCCTTATTTGTGCACATTAATGGCATAAAAACGGTACAGTTATTTAGTTGATGAGATTTAGTCTATGTGTATAAATTGAACCGCAACAATTTCCAAATTTTATGGTTGTTTAAAGGGTAGCACATTAAATTTTGTAAAATTTTATCGCATGTTTTGGGGGCGGAATGATGCAAAAAATTGACATCAAAAATGTAGTCAGATTTAAAGATAGAAGGAAGGAGAAGTTAGAACAAAAAAGGTTTGCTGGCGATTTAGGAAAGACCGTGTTGATTTTTTTTCACCACATTTATTTTAAATATATAATAACGTTTAAATTTAGAGAAAAAAGCTTTCCTTAAAAGCATTTCTCTGGCTCAGCCCATGTTTGACATCCCACGATTAAATAAAAAGCACTAGAAAAAAGTCAGAAACTCCAACTCCTTAACACCAAATTTGGATTTCGTAACCAATGGATAGTATTAATCAAAAATGGGTCACGTTATTTACAAAATTCAAAGAGTCGATCTCGAATTTCAATTTAAAATTGAGCAAAAAACGATAATTACTTTGTGATTTTTGTGGTCCATCGAGAACTGATGTTGACTTACGGCCAAAGCCCATAAACTCCTAGTTAATTGCGCGCTTCGGGTATACCAATTGTAGACTGCCACGTTTGAGGCGAAGTTTGGGAATAACTTATGATTCGTCATATTTCGCCCATTATCTTGAACACTTAGGGACGATCTTAAGTTTTCCAATATTATTAAAAATATAATAAAAATTTATATTTTCACCCGAGGGAACTATTATGAAAGTGGTTGTTTGTAATTTTATACATTAAATTTTCACATACCCCTCCTAATATAGATGTCTTGAAAGGTGGATCAATATTAGAATTATATAAAAAGCAAACTACTGCTTTTTTACGAAATGTAGAACAAACTGGGTTTAAAGCTTAAGTAAAAAACAGACAGAGTCGAGGAATGCGAACCAGGGCTAATTCCGAAAGAACGGTTTGAATATATATATATATGCATGGGCGTAGCCAAGGGAGGGGCGGCTGCCCCCCTCAAAATCTAAAAATTTGTTGAAATTTATCAAAATTATGGTTAAAATTTGAAAAAATGTTCATTTTGCCCCCCTCTAATTCCATGCTGCCTACGCCCATGATACACACACGTTTGAAAGGAATGGCGTTCAATTATGCTCTGTTCATCCACAAATTTAACAATTCAACATTATGTAAACTAGCCGTCAAAACAAGGATACCAAACATATTACGACGATGTCAACTTGTGTGATATAAAAAACGGCTGGATTTTGTTTGGTCGGGGTTTGATTTTAGTAGACTTCTTTGGTCTCTCTATGTGACTTATAAAAACAGCCCAAGAAACCATTGATGTGTTTATGTTTACTCGACTAAAATCAAAGGTCGAACAAACAAAAACCAGCTGTTTTTGCAACACTAATATCAACGATAAAATAATATAGAAACTAAGCAAACACGTTCCCAAACTAAAATGAAATGCGCAAACTAATTTTATTATACATCATCATCATTCCATAGTAAATTAAGGTTCGTAAATCAAGCCATTTAACTGATATAAATTCAAATAAACTTACAAATTAATTTAATTTTAATGGCGTTCGGTTAAAAATTTACCTTTTCCCTTCGTGTACCTCGATCGAAAATTTGCGATCCCTAAAATAGAGATTTTCCAAATTTTTCCACTGATAAATGGCTTCGCATTTGGTTTTATCTTCCAACGAATATTGAATGATACCCCTGAAGCTTATTCCCAACCAATGGGCAACGTTTTGTTTATCCTTAATAACAAGTAAAACGAGCATAATTAAAATCATTCCCACATAAATAATCGTATTCACTGGTGTTGTAATACCGGCTGGGTTTTGTTTGGTCAACCTTTGGTACAGACTAACGGTCAACTCGGGTCTGTTTTTCAAATTTCGACTAAACCTCCTAGAGGTCGACTAAGAAAAACAGACCAAAAAATCGAATAAACCCAAAAGTCGACCAAACAAAACCCAGCGGTTTTTACTACACTTTGTGTTGTGTTGTTTAATTAAATTTTCATCCACAAATTAAATACATTTCGAGGAATTAATTGAAAAGCACGGAAAAATGGTATTATAATGGAATAAAATGTCGAGATGGTAAATTTATCGGATTTAAACGTCTCAAATTTTAAGTAAAAAAAAACAATGTTTCTAACAACATACAGCATTTTCAGAGCCATTCTCATTGCATTTCAAGTTTACAGATGAGGAAAAATAGAAGAGACCACACTAACATTATATCGTGTGAAGAGTTTTATCAAAATTAATCCACAATAAAGTGGATATACTTACTTTAACTTCGTAATATTGAACCCCGTAAGCTGCACTTTTCTCCGCTATTTCCATAAAACTACAAACAAAATAGATATAGGCAGCATATTATTATTTATGGAAACAGGTCCTTTTTAAAAGGTATAAAAAATGCATTTGTTGTGCAAAGTAAAAATTGATTTAAACTATAAAGCTCACTTTATAACGGCTTGTCCTCTGGTCATTCCCATACAATTTTGATGCCATAAACATATTTCTTCCATACTGTTATAAACAAAGAAATTCGATATTATTAAAGTCGTTTGAAATCGACGAAAAACAAATATTTAACCCAAAAATATATACTACAGTAAATTAAAAACAAAATTTACAACAAAAGATCATAAAAATTTGGGCTTGCCAATGTTAACACACAAAAAATGTTGAAAAGTCGCAAAACTGTATGCATCCTATGTTTACAACGGTAAAAAATTCATATATTTTATCCAAATTTTAAAATCCCGAAAAATTTTATCAAATATAATCAAATGTGTAAGAAATGCCAAAAACTGCCCCCTTTATATCTAATAATTCTTTTATGTCCAAAGAAATTTAAAAACGTAATTTCAAAAATGCAATAAAAAAAGAAAAAATTTTCTCCTCAAATTAGAATCCTCACTAGGTACACATGTGATTTCACATCACAATAATACCTGTCGTCTATCCACCGTATAGATGGGGGCAACGGGACGGGTAAAAAGGTTTTTATAACGGACTGCGTCGTTTGGTTGCTAGTAAAAATAAGGCAAAAATTTGGTTTTCTAAATTCTTTAAAGTCTTATACTTAGATTAAAAATCCTGTTAAATTAGCAATAAATCAAAAAAATGTATTGCTCTACACTTAAAATATCATAAATAAGAGAATGTTTTAAGGTTTACCTCGTAAATTCTGCGTATGTTTGCAGGACCAATGCCGTTGCCTCGACCTGGGTCCGTTTGTCTTTCAACAAAATTTCTCCCTTGAAAGTTTATTTAATTAATTGTAGTTTTGTATTATAAATTAAAAGTTGGACAGGACGAGACAGACACGATGGTAGTATTGTAAAAACGGCTGGTTGGTTCATCTTAGTAGACGCCGACTTAAAGTGGCCAAAACCCTTTGGTTTGGCTATGTTTAGTCGACTAAAACCACGAGTTGACCAAACCAAACCCAGCCGTTTTTACAACACTACACCGTACATGCAGAGCAATTAACACAAAATGACGAAAAAGGAGGTATTTTAAACTAATTTCCTAACGCCAGGAGATAAAAGTTATTAATCGCTCTATGCAATTTTTGTATTATTCCAAAATTAGTTAAAACAATTCATAATTAGACAGAGATCCTATAACCTAGAAATTACTCAAATTTAATCAAAAAGAACCATAAAAAATGGCCTCATACACGTATTTTTTAAGGCGTTTGAGCCATGTATTTTGACCGCATTCTTTGATTGGATATAAGGTAAATTTACCTTAAAAAAGGCATTTTTGCATTGTAGATACAGCATTTCGATGATTCTAGCATCCGTGAGCGTGGCGATTGATTTGGGATAAAATCTAATTGAGAAAATTAAAAATACAGTGTAAAATAGTAATACGTGAAAAACGAATCGTTTAGTTTATTATAACTTTTACTTATATATCATTAACTACACAGATTATATTGTTGCTAAAATCATCGGGTTTACTATTGCAAACCAAAGCCGAGTTAATACAAATAATAATTTTATATCATTAATAATCCTTTATCCTATTTTTACGTCCTGACCCCCCTCGGCTAATAATTTTATCTTTTTAATATATTTACTATTATCATTGAAATATTCTGAATGATGTAGGTCGAAAAGTACTGGACATGGAGGTACCGGGGAAGAGAGGAAGAGCACGACTTCGTGTCACGTGGAAAGGGCAAGTGGACAAAGTTATCAAAAAAAGAGATTAGGCAAGACATGGCATTTACACGATCAAGATGGAAGAAACTCGTCAAAACAAACCCCACAACTGTGGGATAGTTTGTAAAAACGGCCGGGTTTTGTTTGGTCAACCTTTGGTCAATTTATGCTACCTAGTAAAACAGACCAATAAATCTTGGCTTGTTTATGTTTAATCGACCAAACAAAGCCCAGCCGTTTTTACAACACTACTGTGGGGGCCAAATAATTGTTAAAGAATAAAAAGATCATTATCATATTTTATTAAAATAAGTACTAGCTAGAATAAATATTAAATTTATATTATCAAAAATTGTAAGGCGAAATGTGATTTTACTTTATCCTAAAATGCAGTGTAGTTGGGTTGAATTTTCGATCGCTCAAAAATTCGTGTTCCAATACGTATTTATCCATTTGTAACCAGTGCCATCCCTGTTCGCTAATATTGAATAAAAAATTTGTATTCATTTTAACTATTTTATGGGTTGTCATGAAATTAATATCATTAAATTGATGATTTTAAATAAAGACGCTTTTGAATTAAGATTTATAAATTTATATTTCTTACCCACTTTAATATACTTCGCCTTTTGTAGAATAAAAAAATTTAATCCAAAAAATTGAAGGTATTATAAACGACTTTTTAAATTAACTAAATTACTTAAAACGAGAGAAAAACTTTTCAGAAATGACCACCAAGATTTCCCTTAAGAATCAATTTCAGACAAATGGAATAGAAATATTTATCTCAAGTTAAAATTCAGACATCAATTAATAAAATATTTTAAATTTATAAAAAAAATTAAAAATAAAATAATCATTTAGGCGCAAAAAATATTTTATTTATACCTATCTTCTTGGATGTAGCATATCCCAAAATATTCTTTCGACTTGAGATTGAAGTGAGACGATACTATGTCCAGCAATTCACCAGCATACAAACGTGGCTGTAATAACACATGCGTGTAAAATAATTATAAATTTATACTAGTTATAACCAAAATTTAAAATATTCCATCTTTAAAAGTAATATAAATTAAATATAAATTATTTTATTATGGAACCTCAAGTCTCTTTAATTGTCTTAGTTCGTTTTTCTTTTATAAATTTTAATTCGTAATTAAGCGGAAGAACTCGAGATTAATTCAACTTTCCACATCAATAATAACTATATTTGCATTAAAGACTTGCGAGTCACTTTTGTTCGACCCGAACCCAACCCAACCAGAGATCGGGTCGGGTCTGGGTCACCCATGCAAGACTCTAATTTGCACCTTTGAAATTAAACTTTTTTAAAAATAAAACTTGAAAAGGCAAAAAATAATAAAAAGTTTATAATAATCCCTTTTTATTTTAAGGTGCTTTTCACCAAAGTTAATTTCAACAACTATAAAAACTGAAAGTAACATTTAAATCTAAATAGCAAATTTTAATATATATTTAGAGTTTTCAATTAATTCCCTATCACTTCTGATTAATTAATATCGAAATATACCTGAACAACGATTTCCAAATTGTTTTCGTTGAAGGCTATATTAATTTTGCGACCTTCGTTCATCTGTGATATAAAAAAATTTCAATATTTTTATTAAATTTGAATTTCTAACGCGTAAAATACTGAATTTTATCTTAAATCAAAATTTTTTTACCAATTCAAAATAAAACTTGAAATTTAATTAAATTTGATAGGTGCATATATATATAGCTAGGTTATTTTAAAATATCAATTTTGTAATATTAATAAATCAAAAAGCCATATCATGCCAATTTCAAATTAATTTTAATCTGGACAATAAATATAATCTAATATTATGATATACCCGTACATATGGAATAATCATATAGCTTTCATAAGCGAATTCAAAGTGTTGCCCTCAAACGAGAATTAAACCGAAAGTTCTAAGCTTAACCAATTTTTGAAAGGGAAAAAATTTAAACTTAATTACGATAAATCCTAATAGATAAATTGACTAGGGTTGTATGATAAACAGTCGTTAACCTTTGAACATAGTATACTTATTTCTTCTCTAATTTCGAAATCCCGTTTAAAAGTGGAAGAAGTACTTTGGCCTGAAAAACCATACATAACCAATAGAAAATAAACCATAAATTATGCGAAGAAGTTAAGTTAAAAACCTCATTTTACCCTTTATAATTAGCAGCAAATCTAATTTACGGCAATTAAGATGAGCAATAATTGAGCAATAGGATATGTAATCATATTTTTGTATTGGTTAGTTAAAAGCAAAGGTATTTCAAAAAAGGTAATCAGTGGGGCACAAAAACAATAATGAAATTTGGGCTCGGACGAGGTCGAAAAAATTAAAGCCAACCAGCGGGCATTAGCTAGTGTATTTGCGAAAGCAAAATAAAAGTCTTTGTCATAAGTATAAGTCCAAAGCCATCAAAAATCCCGTATAAGTTTCCTCAGCAATTATTGAAAAATTACAAGTTGGACGGACAACCGAATACGAGCCCATAAATTGCATAGCAATTAAAATAATATGTTTTTTCATATTCGGGAAATTAACAAAATTTTAAATAAACCTTTCCCTTAATAAGTATCATAAAAACGGCTAGGTTTAGGTTGGTCAACTATGGTTTAGTCGACTAAACATAAGCAAACCATGGATTTTTTGTCTGTTTTTCTAAGTACACCTCTAGGCTTAGTCGAAATTTGAAAAACAGATCAGAACATAGGCGTAGCCAGCATTGGGATTAGAGGGAGGGGGGGGGGCACTAATGATTTAGGGAGGGGCAAAATGATCACTATTTTGAAATTTTAACCATCATTTTTCTTAAACAAATTTTGAATTTAGAGGGGGGCAGCCACCCCTCCCTGCCCCCCCCCTTGGCTACGTCCATGGACCAGACCAAACAAAACCCAGTCGTTTTTACAACAGCACACCCCTCAACTCTAAATCACGGTCATAAATAATTCTAAAATCAATAAAAGTAGGAGGCAAACCTCTTTTAAAAAGAGTAAAAAAATTTGAAGTGGAGAAAGTTTGTGCAAATATTTAAGTTGTATTCCCATAGGTCAAACCTACCCCACATATACATACATACATACAATCGCAAAAAAGTGTATTGAGCGTAGCCCTCTTGCCTATGCAAATAAAAAGTCTCACACCTCAAATAATGATATTTTACCAACAAAAAATAGCTTGAAATCGGAGAAGGAAAATAAAATCTCGAGATCGAGGGGTATAGATAATGGCTAAAAGTTGACTGCGATAATAAAAAGAAAAATCTTACAGTCAACGATTGACATTCAAGCTTTTATTAGAAAAACGCCTTTTGAAAAGCTACGTCTGTTTGCATTGTAAAAAGTCAAACAATATCATAAATCAAGTCACACGGTGGGGGGGGGAGGAAAGGGGAAAAGGGGCGAGGCTATGAGAAAAAGGTATTTGATCATGGGCGTAACCAGGGGGTAACAGGGAGGGGCGGCTGCCCCCCTTTTAAATCCAATCCCTTTTAAATTAATATAATTATGGCTAAAATTTCAAAAAATTATTATTTTGCCCCTCCCTTAAATCAATATATCTAATCCTGGCTACGCTACGCCCGTGTATTTGCTACAAATAAGGCTACTTCAAGATCTACAGCAAATTAAAGGTCCGAACTAGTGTTGTGACAACGGCTGGGTTTTGTTTGGTCGACCTTTGATTCAACAAAGACTAATGGTAGAATTTGGTTTGTTTTTCAAATTTCGACCAAGCTTAGAGGTCTTCTTAGAAGAACAGACCACTAAAAACCCTTTAGCCTGTTTATGTTTAGTCGTAAAAGACGGTTGTGATAATAATCAGACATAATTTGTCCAAGTAAAAAATAACATTAATTAATAAAAAAAACATTTGGAATTATATGCTCAATTAAATTTAAATTAAAAATCGGGGGTTTTGACCAGTGGCGTAACTAGAGGGAAGGGGCCGTGATAGGCAGAGTGGAGATAGGGAGTAAGAATTTCGATTTTTAGCATGCTATAAGGTAGTGTTGTAAAAACGGTTGGGTTTCGTTTGGTCGACTTTAATTTAACTAGATTAACGGTTGACTCCATGAATGTAGCCGGGGGGGGGGGGCAGGGAGGGGCGGCTGCCCCCCTCTAAATCCAAAAAATTGTTGAAATTTATTAAAATAATGACTAAATTTTCAAAAAATGACCATTTTGCCTCCCCCTAAATCATTCTTGCTCCCCTCTAATCCCAATGCTGGCTACGCCCATGGTTGACTCCAAAAAATCTTTGGTGTGTTATGGTTTAATCGACAAGTACCAAAGGTTGTCCAAACAAAACCCACCCGTTTTTACAACACTACTATAAGGCCAATCATCCATCTTAACTCCCTCAGCACGTTATTAATATTGATGGCAGTAAACTTTCCAAGAGCATTCTTACTACAAAATTAAAAGGCAAAACCAACAAGATCATTAAGCAGGGACTTTAAAACAAACGAAGGGAAAGTCTTTCGAGAGGTTAAGAAACCCTCATGATCAAATCCTTGTTTCATTGAATAAATTCCGGGATATAAAATCTCACAATTAACAAATTGATGTTCTGTGCGCGTCTGTCGCATCAAAGTATAATAAAAAAATTAATTTTTACGAGCTATATAAGGTGTACAATCAATCTCGAGATCTCGTAGAAAACCAACAAATTTAATAGTAAAACACTTGAGAAACTAGCTAGCTGTTCGACAGTAGAGTGTGATGCATATGTGATGTGTGTAAGGTAAATTAAGTTGTAAAATAATAGTAAAAATGTTATTGCCCTGTCGTCCGTCTCTCCTCTTCTCTCAGCGATGAAAGAAAGGAGAATTAATATGATAACCAAAACAAAACTTTACCTTCAAACGACAACACGCACATAAAGAACAAAAACTGCTCCGTGCTTGAATAAAAAGGTGCTTTCAAGATTTACTTGGACGGGGACACTACATAGTAGACTCAGGAAGTTCCAGGGGTGGGGGGGGGGGGGTGTGTAGCTAATTTAACAACGAGGTGTGTGTGTAGTATGCCTACTACTATAGTATACATTTAATTATGAAAAGGGGACAATTGACAAAGGTCGGAAGTGCCGTCTTATACTAATACTACACACCTCTTTACCAGTATATACACTAAAAACAATTTTGTCGCTAACATTAGCCTTCTTTAGAATTGTAGTGAGTGTTCTGTTTGTAATTTGTGGGAGGCCCGAGAAGGTATTAAATTAATTGATTGAAAGGTGCGAAAAGTTAGTTCAATCAACCCACCTTAGAGACTTGCCTGCACGGGTTTTAAGATTTATTTAGTCAAAAAATTAGAAATGCTGATTTAGAGCTGAGCCGGATTTTAAATTTCTTCGTGGGTCGGGTTAGGGTTGCAAAAACGGGACTTTTATGTCTCTTAACCTCTCTCCCTTTTAGTAGACTTGTGAGAAAGTCTTTAAAATAATTGAATTAATCTCAAATAAAATATTTGTCGCTCGGGCCTAAAATTATGCAATTAGCAAATTTAAATTTAATATACTATCGTTAAATCGTTTTATTAAAAAAAAACAAAATAATATGAGAAAATTGCAGCCGATCCCCTTGAAAAAAAATGACCATAGACTCGTTGAAATTGATATAGCCGTGCGGGCAAAGATATTCTAGGCGTGGCAATAATGATTTAGGGAGGGCAAAATGATCATTTTTTGAAATTTTAACCATAATTATATTGACCTTTAAAAGTTTTTTTTTATTTATAAAGGGGGGGGCAGCCGCTCCTTCCTGCCATCACTTGGCTACGCCCATGCGATTAAGATGAGGGGAGGAGAGATTAAACATTTTGCCCCTGTTTTTTTACTTTAAACGTGTATTATTAGTGCTGTAAAAACTGTTGAGTCGTCCTGTTTGGTCGACCTTTCGTTCAACTAAGACTACGGTCGGCTCTGGTGTCAAAGATTAAGCCTAGAAGTCACCCAAACAGACTAAAAAACCTTTGGCCTGCTTATGTTTTAGTCGACTAAAACCAAAAGTCGACCAAACAAAACACAGCCGTTTTTACAACATCATGACCATTAAAATTCTATCAAACTTCGAAACCGTTAAAATTGTACTCCACTTCCTGCTGCTATTAAAATGCTGTTTGTGTCAGATGCACAATGTAAAATAGAAAAATTCAGCATTAACACAAATCGCAATCGTTGTTTTAGGTGATTATTTAAAAAAAACGTTCAGAATTTTTGGCAAACCAAAATATCCTAATTCTATAAATAATCTATAAATTAAAAAACTATGTTAATATTAAAAAAAAAACTTTTAAATCCTGGCCACGCCTAGGAGGATGAGAAATTAAAAATATTCCATTTTTATATTAAGACACCCTCTATTACAATTTAAAATATATTTTTATCTGAATATTTAAACAATTAAAATGCAATAGCAACGCATATAATAAACAAAATATTTTCAATTTAAATTCGCAAAACAGCCATTGTTTATTTCACGAAATGCGAATCCAAATCAATATTTAAAAAATAATCAAAAAAATTACCCCGTAAAACTTTTTCAGCAATTGCATCCCGAGGAACGATTAATAATACCAATCTCGATAATAAAATAAGAATAACTCAAAGCAACGAAACGAATGAGAATTCCAAATTAATTATCACGAATCTTGGAATAAAGATTAGAATAAAATCCACAAATATCGTAAACTTGGAGCTAAATAAAGCAACACAAAAATATTTCTCCCTGCAGTAAATTAATAATAGCGAAAAAAACGTTAAAACGTCCACAATAATAGAGTGACGAGATTATGAATGAGATTAAAATCTCGAGAATTCACGCTTCTCAAGCAGCAATCCTCTAATGATGTAGTAAAATAAAACTGTGATATTACAGAGAGGAAAGGAGCGGATGTTAATATGAGAAAACATACAACACACACACAATCTGTATAGAGTGCTGTGCCAGAGTTTTTCAATGTCGGAACGTGTAAAGGACAATAGGGAAGACGGTGACATGGAAATAATGTGGCTCGTAATTTATGAGTGAAGTGTTAGTATAGTAGAGGTAGTAGTATATAGAGTTTACGGTAATATATGGGAGGGGGGGGCATGGGCGTAGCCAGGTTTGGAATTAGGGGGAAGGGCATGGGTGTAGCCAGGATTGGAATTAGGGGGGGGGGGCAATAATGATTATGGAGGAGCAAAATGATCATTTTTTGTAATTTTAGTTATAATTATTGCAGATAAAACATTTAAGATATTTTGAATTTAGAGGCCCTGGCTACGACCATGGGGGGGGGGGGGTGAGAAAAAAAACAATAATTATTGTAAAGTTAGTATAGTATGACAAGCAAATCCGGTCTTATAGTTCAAGTTGACATAATCATCGAAATTGACCTAGTGGGGTTATAGGGGCCTTTTAATTAACATGTAATATGGGAAATAGCTCGGATGTTTCGAGTAGTGTTGTAAAAACGGCTGGGTTTTGTCAGTCGACCTTAGATTTATTAAGATTAACGGTCGCTTCAAGTCTGTTTTTCAAATTTAGACCAAGCTAGAGGTGGCCTAGGAAAAAAGACCAAAAAATCGTGTAATCGACTAAAAGTAAAAGCAACGGTCGATCAACAAAACCCATCAGTTTTTACACTAGTAGCTATACTACAGAAATGAAGATGATCCATAAAATTGAAGCGCACTATAATTTGAAACATTTGAATTATCTTCATATAATTATTTATCCTTTTACTGACTTACTAAATTGTAAAAATATCAAAAGAAAAAAAACCACCCTAAAATAATAAAAAATTCCTGATGCCTCTAGAATTGGTTTTAAATTTTTTTAATCATTTTTAGGTTAATATTTATGTCGAATATAATATTGATTTACAAAATGTTGACCACATAACTGTCACGCTTGTCTCAATGACGTGGCGCTGCCAAAATCAGATAACAACAGCATGTTTCATTTTTAACCATTTTCATATATAATTTATTCTGCTTAAAAACAGAGAAGGAAAAAGATTTTTGGCCTGTAACTAAACTATATTTAAGTGATGTTGTATAAATCACTTTAAATTATGGGCGCAACCAGCATTGGAATTAGAGGGGGCAATATTGATTTAAGGAGGGGCAAAATAATGAATTTTTGTAATTTTAGCTCTTTAATAAAATTCAACAAATTTTTGGATTTAAAGGGGGGCAGCCGTCCCTCCCTGCCTCCCCTTGGCTAGGCCCATGGTTCAAATCTTATTTTAACGCGGTCATACTAAAGCCTGTTCGTTAGTCTTCACTTCGATATGATCAAATTTGCCTTATTCAAGTAAAGCATAATAAAATGTTTGCAGCTAGAACAAAATGCTTAAAGTAAAGACCAAAATAATGCGACTTTGAAAAAATTAAAACAATTGCTATGTTAAAATAAATCATACACTCAAACAAAGTCAAACGTCATTAGGTCTTCAAACAAAAAATTCACTTTCAAACAGACTATTTCTAACTACCTGGCGGGGGGGGGGGGGTACAAAAATAAAATAATTCGTTGACGAGATTTACAACATTCCCAATAGCTCGATAAGCGTAAAGGATTAAAATCCTTAAATAACTGATACAAAGTACTGATCGTAAATCAGGTCATCTCAATCTCTCGCCCACTCAGACCTATAGAGGATTTTAAATTCTAAACCCCTCCCCCCTTCTGTCTTTCAAATGTATGAAAAACCTTTTCCGTAAAACGTCATAGATCGTCAGACCTAGCCAAGGGAGGGGCGACTGCCCCCCTCTAAATCCAAAAAATTGTCGAAATTTATGAAAATTATAGCTAACATTTTAAAAAATCATGATTTTGCCCCTTCCTCAATCATTATTGCCCCCCCCCCCTTATAATTCCAATGCTGGCTACGCTCATGTAGATTTTAACATATCATCGTTGAAAATGAAATAAGATATAATAATAATAATAATAATAAGAGAGGGAATGGGAGCTTTACAATTGAAACTAAACCGAGATTCGACCCATTTTTCATTACTCTCCCTCTATCTTTTATCTATTTTATAAGTGTGTGTATGTGGTAATGTAACGGCATTATTTGGTAGACAAACGTGTAATATGAGAGAGTAGAACGAGAAAATAAAAGATAAAGCTAAGCTATCTTGCTAACTAAAGCAAAGCTTTAAAAGCAAGTGAAAGATTACAAAAAAGAAACTAATCATATATATCAAATGCATATGCAATCATATATGTGTCGTCTCCTCTATAAATGAAACCTCACACCACCATACACAATAGATTTTTGTGGGTGAAAATAGATGGGAAACATTAATAGGATGATAAGAGTGTAACACAAATGCAATTTGTCATTATTCCCTTCCCCGACTTAAGAATATTACTTCAACAGCCAGCTCCCCCCCCCGGAACTTAAAGATGTAATTAAATATGCATACAAGTGACAAATTACTTAAACGTTTATCGAGGCCATGCTTTGTATAAACTAGAGAACTGCCAAGTCAATTTTTTTCAACCCGAACCCGACCCGAAAGTAATAATTTTCAACCCGAACCCGACCCGAAGACATTTCAAAATTTTCAACATCGAGTCGGGTTTTTGGGTCACCCGTGGAGGTCTCTAGTATAAATTAGTGTTGTAAAAAGGGTTGGATTTTGTTTGGTCGACTAAACGTAAACAGACCAAGAACCACCTTTAGTCGACTACTAGGCTTATTCGAAAGACCGTCAGTCTTAGTTGAAGCAAAGGTCGACCAATAGGAAGAGGAAAAATAATATTTTTTTACAAGTTAGAATCAATTCATATTTTTTTAAACCAGGGGGGGGGCAGCTGCCCCTCTTTCCTTAGGCGCTTAGGTAGGGTTTCGTTGTGTTTATTTGGTGGGGTATAGTACTAGTTATACAAACTGGGCCGACGCCGATAAGAAGAAGTGGGTGAAATATAGGATACATTGATATCTAAATGCTTTATAGAAATTGAAGTTTAGTTCGAGAGCAATCTTCGGAAAATCCATTGATTAGAAGCAAAAGTTCACCTAAAGCCCGTTTAAGTGTAAATAGATCCCAGGCAAGACAGATATAAGATCGAGATTATGATTATTATGATTCCCCTCAGATGTCAGCATTCTAAGCGAATATTGCCATAAATTCTGCTCAATCTATAACAGAGGTCAGATTTGTTTGAATATTTCTGCCCGAGCCGGTCCCGGTTCGATTTTATAACTAGAATGCCCGCCCGGCCATGTCTGAATTATTTAAGCTGCCTGAACTGCTCAGCCTAAAATGATGTTTTTTAAAAAATTTTGGCAGTAATATCGTTATATTTTCCAAACGTTTATTTCCCGATTTTTTGGATAGAACTAAGATTAACAAGTATTATACAATCAATTAAAAAAGAGACAAAATAATACACGAAAACAAAATATTATATTTTATTAAAATACATCATTGAGCCCGAATCCTATTATGGTCCATGCCCGGACAAGCCCGAAAATCAAATTTACTACAGTTTCCGGGCCGGACTTTTTTGATCTCTGACCTATGTAACAATTCGTAATTGTTATCCCCCATAAACTCGAATAAAGAGAATCCTATAATATAACAAAGAATTAAGCGCTTTCAAAAGTAAAGCCGTTCCCTTTGAACTACCTCTACATGCGCTTTACTTAAAAAGGCGAAATTTTATAAAATACAAAATTTTGATGGGGTCGTGCTACATAAACAAAGTATCTTCTTAGTGATAGTCTACTAGACAGATAGCTACAAATGTGTAATAAATTAACACTCGATTGCCCAGTGTAAATAGGGTTGATAGACCGTATAAAGAAATAAAGGTACTGTCCTCGTCGGCTTTTTCTATACTAATCTAGCCCCCCCCCCCTCTGTTTTGTGAGATTAAATTTAACCTTACACAAACAAATCTGCGAGTAAACGCGATCCCCACCACTGATGACGATTTTCCCATGACCATAAACAATACACCACCTAGGTGCTGTGCTAGTAGGGGACATGCAAAAGTCAAAAAACTCGTTTAATGATAGTCAAGCAAGCGTGGGCGTAGCCAAGGGAGGCAGGGAGGGACGGCTGCTCCCCCCCCCTAAATTTAAAAATTTGTTAAAATTTATTATAAAATTATGGCTGAAAATTTAAAACATCCCAATGCTGGCTAGGCTACACCCATGCAATTAAGAACATCTTTTAGCCCAAAATAACCATACCCCCAATTATATTGTTATTTATTAATAAAAATGAAGTTTAAAGTTTCTATTGTTTTAATTTAGATTAATTATGGTAAAATAACATATTTTCTGAAGATGAATGAAATAAGCAAAAGCTAAGTGTTATAAATTGGAAAACATTCCGCTATTGCTATTGTGTTTACAAGTAGTAATGCCGATTTTCTGTCTTATAAAAAAAGATCCGCGATTATCACGGGATAGCAAAAAAAGTTGTCTCCTATTTTTTTAAGAAAAATTTTAAGGCTTAGGGGCCAAAGGTTGTGAGAGTAGTTGTCGCAATGGGACAAAAAAATATAGCATTGTTAAGTTCCGAGTATTGCAAAATTTTTAATCCCTTGGCTGAAGAGAGAGGATCTTTGTTTTGATTATATGGGACAAATACGTATTAATTAAGAGTTCTCGCTGCTTAATATTTTTAAACGGGACTCAATGTAGGATAATATGATACTGAAATTCGCTAACTTTTAGATATTTTTACAAGCTCCTTCACATAAATTACCGAAAATGGGCGTGGCCAGGATTGGATTTATAAAGGGGGGGCAATAATGGTTCAGAAAGGGGCAAACTAATAATATTTTGAAATTTTATCCATGATTACATTAAATTTTAAAGAATTTAAAGGGGGGCAGCCGCCCCTCCCTGCCACCCCCTGGCTAGTCCCAAGCTAAACAGAGTCCATTTTCTCAAGCAGCTAGGGTTTAACATCGAGTCTTTTAATATTTTAACAAAGGTTTGTGGATAAGTTCCTTCGATTCGGATATAAACTAGTGTTGTAAAAACGGCTGCGTTTTGTTTGATCGACCTATGGTTTTTGTCGACTAAACATAAACAGAGCAAAGTTTTTTTGGTCTGTTTTTCTTAGCTTAGTCGAAATTTGAAAAACATACCAAAATCGAGCGTTAATCAAAGGTGGACCAAACAAAACCCGGACCTTTTTATAACACCGATTTGAACCAGCGACCTAGGGATCTACAGTCTTATAAAAAAACCTTTCTCAATCTCGCTTTTCTTAACTCTAGAGTTGTTAAATTGCTAACTTTCTTCAAACTCCAGGGGCGAGCACGCACACTAAGTTGCTTAATATGCGCGTTAGCACAATATGTGCTCGCTGTTCGGTGCACTAGGCAGAACAGTAGCATATAAAAATGCTCGAAGGCCGAGCAGAAACTCGAGCAGATGGTAGCTGGAGTTGAAGAAAGTTAGCAATTTAACAACTCTACTTAACTCTAAGAAGACAGGATTTGTATGAGTATGATGAGGCAATTTACTAGTCATTTCTAGACAAAGGAATGATATGTACATGATTTATTAAAAATTTTAGCAAGTTTTCTTTAAATATATAAATATAAATTTAGCTTCAGAAAAGTGGGGGGGGGGGGGGGACTTTTTACCCTCTTGCCTACCACAAGCAACCCCTTGCAGGATACCTAGCATCTCATAAATTCTACCTAGGTTTGACTCATCATAAAAAGATGTAGAAATGGAACGTTGTAGTAGTAACAGTCAGTCGGTCACAGGTCAATGATATTATTATTATATTGAAATGGAGAAGGAGTGGGGTTAATGGGGAAATGGGGCGTAAATTAATTGAAAATAGAGGTAATTGTATCGCTTCAGCGAATCAGGGGCATTCTAATACATTCTACTTGATTTTTTTAATGCTTTTATTAGGTAAAAATGATGCATAAAATATACAATAAACAAGCATGAATTATAAAGCAACAACCTAGACAAGTTGCCAAACAAAATTTGTAGATGTAATCAGTCGGGTACAAAAACAAAGAAATATGGGCTCTGGCCAGGGCGAAAAAATTTAAGCCAACTAGTGGACATTAGCCAGTCTATTTGCAAAAGTGATATAACCATGGGCGTGGCCAGTATTGGAATTAGAGGGGGCAATAATGATTTAGGGAGGGACAAAATGATCATTTTTTGAATAGCCATGATTTTAAGGAAATTTCAACAAATTTTTCGATTTAGAGGAGGGAAGCCGCACCTTTCTGCCCCCCCCCTCTGGCTATGTCCAGGTCCATGGCCCAACCTAAACACCGATAAACCTCAAGAAATCACTTGAAGTACATGTTTATTTACAAATGACATTTAAAAGCCTACAATTAAGCACGCGATCTAACAAAACACAAAACTGGAGCTAACTATCAAGATCACCTTTGCCAAATGACGTGCCAGAAAACCCCACTTTTGCTAAAGACTTATCTGGTTGTGCTTGTGTTCAATGGTAATAAGCTACGTAATTTAGTTTATGACATAACATCGAGAATAGAAGAGAGAAGAGACCAGCTTATTTTTTGCTAGCAGCAGCACACCCGAGATGTGCAATTATAGACAGGTGGTCTGGGCGACGTTACCTCATTGTCACTAGCTAGCTACATCAATTTATAATAGCTCTCATCCCTAGGTATACTGAATAACTATAATTATAACTCCCCCCCCCAGCAAAAAAAATTATATATAATATTTTTACATGGTATAAAAACGAACGAATGATAATTATATTAGGCCTGAGGGTCGAACATTAACTTACATAACATTAACCTCTCCCTACTACGCTCTGTGACATTCAATCTGTTACTTAGTTATAGTTATACTCCAGTCTTAGGACGACTGTTATATTCTCAATTTAAGCAGGCTTTTAATGGATCAGCGATGATTTTAATAAGGTGTAAACAGGGTTAAGATAAAAATGTTCAGGTTTATAAGCCTAGCTACGATTGGAACAATGGGGGGGGCAATAATGCTTTAGGGAGGGCCAAAATTATAATTTTTCCAATTTAAGCCATACTTGTATTGGATTTTTAGAAAAATCTGGATTTAGAGGGGGGCAGACGCCCCTCCGCGCCATCCCTTGGCTACGCCTATGCCCAGTTCCCCGATAATTAAGAGAATGCAAAAAACCCTACTATAAACTATAAAGAGAGCAGGGGCGCACGCAGGATTTTGTTTTGGGGGGAGGGTTTTCAAATTTTTTCTTCGAACATCGAAAAATTCATAGGAATTTTTTTTATGCAATTTGATTAAAGATCTATACATGGGCGTAGCCAGGGCCCCCCCCTCTAAATGACAAAAAAATCAATGCAAATACCCTTAAAAATTAAAAAAAAATTATGTTCTGCTCCCCCCTCTAGTTGAACTTTTAAACGTTTCGCCCCCCCCCCCCTAATCCAAAACCTGGCTAAGCCCATGGATATGTACATAATGTAGCATCCATGTGAGTTTGTCCAGCCAAATTTAAATTTTAAATAGCAGGTCCTTTTCCACATGAACTAAGTCTAAATTATTATCTAACTATAATTAATTTAAAAATCTTATTAGCAGCAGGTTCTTGTTCTACATGATTAAATTTTTTGACACAAAATTTAAATATTACGTCTTTTCTTTTGTTCAAATGAGGAATTCATATGAAATGCTTACGTTTTATAACCACAAGGAAAATCCCGGAAAAACATATTAACGCTTAATAATACTTAATGGTGTTGAATCTAAGTGCTCATAGTTAATTAAGTAACACTCATTTCATGCTATTTATTAAATAATGCGATATTAAAAAATCGGAGGGGGGTTTGAACTTCAAAACCACCCCCTTGCGTACGCCACTGAAAGAGAGGACACATTATTTTATATATAATATCAAATTTTGTTTTACAAGAACCAAAGAATTAACAAACAAGACTCTTTCATCCTCAGGTGTATTTAAAGGGGGGGGGGCAAAAGATGACCCGTGCCCCTGTTTTAAGAAGAAACATAACATACAATCAGTTAGCTAAAGGGAAGAGCCTCCATCGAGTGGACACGGGGACCATAATCATGAATTTGGGGAAGGGGCATAGCATAGGAAACACGCGATGGTAAATTAAAAGGTCGTAGATGCAGGTGTGTAGCGCTTAGGCAACGGAAAGAAGATTTTAAAAGAGACCAATAATTAAAAAAACATAACAAAATAAAGCAAAGGGAAGGCGGGTGTAATTAAAAAATCTAAATAATTTTTTTTAATAATAATTAATATAACTAAGTTAAAATTGTTTTCAAAAAATGTTTCATTTTCCCCGTAGTGTTGACCCTTGGTTTAACTAAGACTAATGGTAGACTCGGGTTCGCTTTTCAATTTTCGACTAAGCCTAGAGGTCGACTAAGAAAAATGGACCACAAAGCCTTTGTACCGTTTTTTATGATTAGTCGACTAAAACGAAAGGTAGACCAAACAACAGAATCCGGGTCAAACGTTTTCAGGGTCAAACGTTATAAAAACAACTAAAATAATTAAAACCTTACCCTAACCTTAACCCTGCCCCTTTATAGAGAACCCTAATTATGTATAAAACCTTCAGATCTACCTAAATTAAAAGCTTATCATAATTTTTAAAGAAATTTTTAGTTGTTTTTAGTTGTTTTATAACGTTTGACTTGAGAACGTTTGACTTGGTACCAAACAACACCCAGCCGTTTTTACAACACTAATGTCAAAAAAGGCACGTGTTGGTCGTCTTTCAGAGGATTTACATTAAAAATAATTATGAAAATTATAAATAATTCAATTCATCTCTAACCGTAAAACGAATAGCAAATGACAGACAGACAAAGGGGGTTAAAATAAATTAAAAACCACAAAAATAAGCATGCGTTTGTCGTTCTAGGGTCTGTCATACATTACATATAAGGGACGCTTTCCAAATTCAATTTAGGACATTGGCAAATTGATCCAAGAGAATTTGTCATAATTTTTTTTATTATGCATGCGCGTAGAACGTTTTTACTAGCTTGATTTATTAATTTGAGATAATTAATCGACTATGTTAAATGGCGTAAAATGAGGTTTTTGTAGCAGAGTTCATTGATGTTTATTGAATTATTATATTGATTTTGGTGTGCAGCTAAAATGTTTTTACTATCGTTTCGCATTTCAAATTTAACTGAAATATGTATTAATGTTTAATGCAAAAAAATGATATTCCCCCCACGGTAGGATAAAAAATGTTGATGAAAAATAAGTTAGATTACATAGCTTTGAAAATAGAAAAGTATCTCTTTCGTTTTTTTCCCTTTTTGTTAAATGTGAAATTTTAAGGATTTTTAGTATTATGTAAATCTTATGTATGACAAAAAAAATTTATCAAGATGAAATATTAGATTTAAAAATAGAATAAATTTTGTTATTAAATTTATATTACAATGCAGATATTAATCAATGTCTACAATTATTTGACTCTACTCTTAGAAAATAATTAAATAAGACATGATTAACTGCAATTTTTGAATTTGTATTCTTTACAGAAATAGCAAGGAAATTATGCAGACTAATTATACAGAAATTCTTAATTAAATTTTTCATAAAAAATATCTTTCTAAAGTTCAAAAAATACCATTTCAAAATGTGTTCAATATGTTAAGTTTTTTAAAATAAAATATATAGTATAGAATGACTTGGCATCAAGTATTAGATTTACTATAAGTAAAGCATCTGCAAAGTGTTAGTCTTTAGGGTAAGATCATATATATGTAAAAGTTACAAACATATAATCAACCTATATATAATTACCTTTTAAAGGTATGTTACATATAGGTTAGTGAAAGTAAAATAGGTGAATGTTAATTGAAGTAGAAACATAGATACATTGTGGAAAACAAATAAAATTATATCAAATATTCCAAAGGTACCATAATTTAATACAAAATTAAAGCTTTTGTTATATATTTTAATTTCAGTTACATTATATAACATGGTAAAACTTGTTTCTATATATTTTTATATATATAAATGAACAAAACAAATCCACTTGCATCACCATTAATGCAAAAGGAAAGAGCTAAGCTTTGACAATATTAAAGTAATATTATAAAAATTTAATATTGATTTAATTGTAAAAGGTGATTTAATACATAATTTAAAAATTATATGAGCATGTTTTAAGAAGTTTTTTATTATGTTAACAGTGATTATATTAGGCAAGTACATTTAATAAACGTAAACAACAAATTCTACTACAATGCCTACACTTATTTTTAAAAATATAAATGCCTATAATTACTTTCGTGCGACGATTGACCATATAATTAGTTGCACATCTAATTAGAGGGGTCAAGAAAATGCTGCAAAATCGTCTGCAATTTTGAAAATTGGCGTTTTTAATTACTACCACGCGACATATATAAATGTGGAAAAGTATTAACAAAAAATTAATATCGATTTTAACACATTGATATAATTGTTTATTATGTTTGCATCAATGACCTAAAATCCTATAAATAACTTAACCATTATCAAAGTAGCCTAACATCTTAAATTTTTATACATAATAGTCGTGTTGTAAAAACGGCTGCTGTTTATTTGGTCTACCTTTGGTTTTAGTCAACTAAACTTAAAAAACCAAGGATTTTTTGGTGTTTTTCTACATTCAAAACATTGATTACGATATTAATTGAGGTCGATTTACTTAATACATATTTATAAGTGGTGCAATACGTATAATACACACAAACAATTTATTTATTCTTTTTACAACAATAATTTTAGGGATATGTGTAATAACTTTAATAAAGGTAACAAATGGAAATCAGGTGAACATGGAAGACTATCAATCAGTGCTTGCAATTCAGTCTGTAAAGTTGTAAAATATTTCTTAGTAATCAAAACATCAAAATTGTCTGAGCATTTACTTAGATACCCTTTAGAACTCAACCGATTAATTTTCTTGAACAGACATTCGAGCTTAGTAATGATTGTATCATTAAACGCCAAATTATCGTGATTTTGTACAACGCTGATTAACTTTAAGAAATATAGCCGACATAAACGGAGACATATAATAAGGTACCAAAAAAGGCAAGCATGATTAGAAGATAATATTAAATTCAATTTTTCGGTTCGCAGCAAAGAATGAAAGGCTTGATCTAAATAGTTTGAACGCAACAAATGGCTGACCAAAATTTCTAGCATCTCTGCTAATTCTTTGGAAGAAATGAATTCGGTCTTAAAAGCACCCTCCAAAATTTCCAGCACGTCAAACATTGCGGGATAAATAATTTTGGAAGTGTCTAAATTGCTATCTTTAGTAGCTACATGTTTATCAAACAGGTTTTCGAAAGTGGTGCGTATACTTTGAATGCTTGTAATTGATTCCGTCAAAACTCGATTTTTGTATAAAATTGCATAAAACCATATTACTATTGATTTAAGAAAACGGCTATTCAAATCTTCGGGTATGAAATAAGTAGGAAGTCCCGTAAATTTTGAACAACATAATATAAGGCGCGAGAATATCGTTATGAAGAGAGAGCAAGTTGCTTCCGTCAAGCTGTAACAAATAATGAACATAAATGTTCTTTATAAATATAATAGTATTTATTAATTCTCAACCGCATCCAATTTTTGTATAAAAATATCATTTTTGCAAAGATGGCAAATACTGAAAAGGCTCGGGTGTATATTTTAAGCTAAATGATAACGTCCAGGTTCAACACCCCTTTGGATATATGGCTAAATATTTATATGTACTCACCAATTTAATGCTTAACTTAATGTTTCGTATCGATAGCAATACCTTCAACTCAAAACAACTATGCATAAAGCTCAGTTTAATTTAATCAAACGAACCGAGGTGAAAGAAATAACAAAAAGCTTAGTCGCATTTGTACCCACTTGGCGGTAAAATGGGTACTGTTTCAAGAAATAAACATTCGAACTTCCCCCTTGTTCTGGGGTATTGCTCTAAACTTTTCCATACTCTCCCTATAAACAGCACATTTGCTATGCAATTTAATGTAGAAAGGGGTGGAAAAAGACTTTTACAAAAGCACAAGTTTCCATATAAATAAAACAGAATTAAATGTTAGGCAGAACATGATGGGACGAGACAACTAAAAGCGAACTCAAAAATTACATAGCAATTAAAAATCAGTATACCCGATGTTATCAAATGCGATGACGGAGGCATTTTTAATTAAGTTAAAAGATTCGCGGGATAATTGAATAGGTTTTTCTCTCGTTTCCCCATTGACGCCCTCGGTCAGGTCAGAGCTCGAAATGGGATATTGGTCAATGCACAATGGACGACACAAGTCGTACAATAAACTAAGAAGTAATTTCTTCTCGGTTTTAGGTCGTCGCCTAATATTAAAAAAAACTCTAAATACAAGGTAATATGTAAAGATCAGATTTTTATTCAAAGGTACTAACTTGTTTTTACGAAACAATGCTAAGTTTTTTCGTAATATTTGCCAAGTTAGAAAATTATCAAGCAGCTTTCAATCTAAAATCCCAATGATTTATGTGTTGATCAAGAGTAAAGCATGATATAGATTTTTTATTTAACAAATATATCTTTTTTGTTTTACGTTTTTATATGTGACTTTATCTACGTACAAATAAACTTTATAATTACAATAAACACTAAATAATGTAACTGCTGGGGTCAAGTCTTACCCGCAATTGAGACTTCATTTTCAGCTAAAAGCCCATATAATTCTTACGCAATACAAGAGGATTTTGAAAGAAATAATTATAAATTTTATACTTACCTCCTTCCCATTCAAACAAAAATTGCTTCAAAATTTATGATATAAGTCACCTTTCGGAAAGCCTATGTGTTAGCCAACGCAGTAAATTTCCGTCTTGGACCATGAGGGGCCAGGCATTAGACGTGGAAACAGCCTTGTGCAATATTTTGAGCACCAGTTGATTACTATTGGCCAGTGTAACGTTGAAAGCATTATCGGAGATGTTGGAGCCCATAGAACCTATGTCGAACCCGTAATAGGTTAAGAGTATTTCTAATCGACCATTCTTTTTCAGGCAAAGGTAATCGCTAGGCTCTCTCAAGCCACGGTGAATAATGTTTAGCAGGCAATTGCGTTCGTTTTCGTGCTAATATATTTACGTATGTATAAATATATACACATCGTTAATAAACGCCTACTTTCTTTCAAATTTGTTTATTGGACGTAAGAGCATTATAAAAACGAAGTATTGAAATTGGAAAAATATAAGAGAAACCGTGCAATTTATGGGCTCACTTTAGGTTAAAAATGTCTTGTAAAGTTGTAAAATGGTTTTAGTCGACTAAACATAAACAAACCAAAGATTTATTGGTCTGTTTTTCTTAGTCGACTCGGGGCTTAGTCGAGATTTGAAAAACAGACCGAGTCTACCGTTAGTCATAGTTAAACCATATAGGTCGAAGAAACAAAACCCATCCGTACGAATGTCCTGTCCTATCCACCTTGCGTTTATATCGGTAAATCTATTATGAAAAGAATTTTTGCCTTTGAAATATAAACTAGCTAGTAGCTAATTGCCCGCTGCTTGCCTCCAATTTTTCTGACCCGCCCGAGACCGAATTCCGTTTTTATATTTGTGCCATCACTTTTTTGTAGCTTGTCCAAGTGATTTAGATTCTTAATTATCGGTAATAGTTTTTATAAATCTAATTACTATTATTTTTATTACATTTGTTATAATGGAAAAAACGTCAGTCTTTCTGCGAAGTCCCTTTTTCGAACAAAAAAATGAAATTTTTAGGCCAGAACATGGAGTCGGATAAGGTTTTTGGTCGCCCGTGCAGGACTCTATAATCCATTAATTTTTTAAAAAAACTAAAGTATCTAGCAAGAGTGTAAACAGTTTAAGCCATGAATCTACTTAAGATAGGCCTTCTTAAAAATAACTTGCAAATATACGTATAAACATAGGCGTAGCCAGAGGGTGACAAGAAGGGGCGGCTGCCCCCCTCTAAATACAATTTTTTTTAAACTTAATATAATCATGACTAAAATTATCATTTTGCCCCCCCCCAATCATTATGGCCCCCCCCCTCTATAAATCCTTTCCTGGCTACGCCCATGCATATAGATATAGCAAAAATGATAAGAATAAACTTAATGCTGTACTAAATTCTAACCGATTGAGTCCAGCTAAAAAAAGTTTTGAAGAAGGCGGGCACTCCGTTGACTTCGATGTAAGGTTTGGCCAAGAGAGTTCGTAGGAATGATTTAAACAGAACGTGGCCGGGATTCATGAGAACTTGGAAGGCTTCGGTTAGGAAGGCAACCACGATCGAAGACAATCTATTATTTGGCGTTTAAAACAATTTGTTAAAATTTTAGCGTATAACACAACCTTTTGATAAATTAAAGGATTAGATATGAATTATTACAAAAAGATATTATCGAGGTATAATGTGTAGGGTTTTAAAAACGGCAGGGTCTTGCTTGGCCGACTTTTTGGTTCAACCAAGATTAACGGTCGACTCTAGTCTGTTTTTCACATTAGACTAAGCCTAAATGTCAACCAATAAAAACGGACTAAAAACCGTTGGTCTGTTTGGGTTCAATCGACTAAAACAAAAGGTCGACCAAACAAAGCCCAGCCCTTTCGACTAAACATTATCAGACTTAAAAGATTTTACCCTGCGTAAAGAATATTTCTAAGAGATATATTTAATAAATCTCTTAAAAATAATCAGACTGTTTATGTTAAGTCGACTAAAACCAAAACCCAACCGTTTTTGCAACACTAGTTTAAACTGTCAAAAAGTACCTTTTCTCCGGAGTCAAAGAAGCCTTTAGGAGTTCCAACAAGAATGTAATTTGTTGTTTGGGCTTAAACTTTTGCCCATACGCGGCTATGAGATGTTGATGCAAGTTATCAAATATGGCTAAAGCCATTTTGCGAACGCACACGTCGTGGGAAGATAAGGCAGCCAAGATGTAGGCAAATCCATTTGAGCTTGCAAATTTTTGAACCGAAATCAAATTTTCTAATCGATATATTAATAAAATAAACAAAAATTAGAAAACGGGCGCAAAGGAGAGAAAAATTTTGTTTTTATTATTTTTAATAACTTTATTTTATGGCTGGCTTATTAGCCTTTCTAAATTCTAAAAATATAGTGTTTAATTTTTAATAATATTTAAAATGATATAAAACAAACATCTCCATTTTATGTAATAATTTATTTTAATTTCTAGATGTTACTTAAATAAATTGTCTAGAAGTCTTAATTGTTACACAAAAAATCCAAAATGTAATTTTTATAGCACCTTTTAAAAGAAGAAGTTTTAATACATCTTTACCAAAAGCATCGTTTTTACATTTCTTAGATCAAAAGGTGTAATAAACAAACTTCATCTCTTATCAGTACCATCAAAATCAAATCCCGAGCTGCGATGAATACTAACAAATTTGCTGTTTACGTTACATAAGAATCAAGCTTAATTTATGCTTGGGGTCAAATTGACCCCACCATAAACAGACTTATATAATAGAATAAGACAGGCGAACAGGGAATAGTTATTAAGTAAGGCTGTAAATCGCCACGTTTCAGGCATACATTAGCAAACTAAACGTTATTCATTGCTTAAACAATTAAATGTTAAACCTAGGAGCCTGCAATTTTTCGCTGCATAGGTGCGCATATCAGGTCTAGGTTACTCGATAAATTTTAAGGCAAAATCTAGCTGTTGGCCAGTCGATCATATTATTACTCTATGTCACATCATGGTCACATCACTCAAAAATTAACCTGTAGAAGTCGCGAAGTAGAGTAAGGGCAATAGGAAACAAGGATCGTAAATAGCCTGTGGTTCTTGTAGTTGCCGTTGTGATTCTAAGCTGAAAGCCAGTGAGCTAGCGTTGAGTTTGCGTTGCAAGGGGAATCTTTTGCCCGATTCTAACATGACGTTCGGGTCTAACATATCAAAAACTTCGTCTATTTGATGAGTTTCGTCCCACAGCGAAGACTTGGGCTTATGGTTGAGCAAGCTAAAGTGACTTATGGCTTTGCTTCCCCAGTAAAATGGTCTAGCATAATGATTAAATTCATAATAATCGAGGGAAATTACGGAAATTGTTCGTTGGTTAGCGCTAGTTGTAAACAAAATCTTAAATTTTAAAAGATTTTAGGCAAAGATTTGTCGAAGATTATTACCGTGCTCATCGTTAGTTTGTGACGGGTTTCTTTTAGAGACTAATAAAAGAGAATGTAAAAAACATTCGAGACCTTGAATGTTATGTGAAAAACTAAATTTAATGAGTTAAAAATCATACTATTTAAGAAAAAATTTAAAAATTTTCCATCTCCACCATTATAAGAGATTTATAGGCTTGAACAGAAAATTCAAACATTTAATCCCTTTGCCCACAACTCCTATCAATTGTTTCCCTTACAACAACGGGACGCATTAGCAGTGAAAGTCTACTCTAAAAAAGTCATTAAAATAATTGCGATTTCTTAGATTCCAAATGGCACAAAAACAGCCAACTATTTCTTTATTAACCCAAAATAATTTCGATATTAAGTTTTAACTCCATAATAAACAAAAATAGAGGAAAGCATCTAAATCGCCAAAAACCACCTTCATCAAAAATAAAAAGCACACATTCAACAACAAATAATACAGGAGCAGGAACATGGGCGTAGCCAGGGGAGGCAGGAGAGCCCTAAATGACAAAAACTTATTTTTCCATATAAAAAAGGTTAAAAATTAAAAAATATGATGTTTTGCCCCCCCCAATTGAACTAAAAACGCATTCGCCCCCCCCCCTAATCCAAAACCTGG
This sequence comes from Gordius sp. MW1, assembly GCA_964036665.1. NCBI lineage: Eukaryota > Metazoa > Nematomorpha > Gordioida > Gordea > Gordiidae > Gordius > Gordius sp. MW1. The sequence goes on from OZ038530.1 coordinate 20,423,344, forward strand.
CTACGCCCATGAACAGGACAGACAAAACAGTTAGCGAGCAATGAAGATAAAATTAACACAAGAATATCATTACTAACTTGAAGGGAGTTAGATCGATGGCTTCTTCACTAATGGATTTCAGCATATTCAGGATCATCACATTGGCCGGACTTAGGTAGGGCTCGTAAGCGGCTAGCAAAATTGGGACCAAGGTATTGCGTTTGGCGCTTTGGTTTGCGCCCGAGCTAGCAAATAATTTAATTACGCTGCCGTAGGAGTTATTAGGTAGCGTAGCTAAGGTATCTATCAATCGCAGCAAAGCCAATTTAATGTCCCCCACCCTTTTAATTTCTTCGCCGGAAGTTTCGTGGTGGACGTTATTAGGGAGAAGGCATTTCAAAAAGTTCGAATGAAACAAGACTAGCTCTGTCACTCGTAAGCTGGAAAGGAAGCCTGCAGGCAAGTTTGCCTGGGGAACGTAGACCTCGAGACACAGCAATTTTAAAAACTCCAAATGCTGGGCGCTGTCGTACCTATATTTTAGCAAGCACTTTACGAAACCCGTCCAACACTGCGTGAGATCGTTATAGCGAGGTAAAAATTCAGCTTTATTCTTTCGGTTATTCCCGAATTTTTCCCGGTACCCTTGGAAGGCTTGAAGGTATGGGTAATGGGTAAGGTATAATTTTATCGCATCATCTTCTAGCGTATCCCTAACAACTTGCCGTGTAACGATGACACTTAGCTGAGGCAAGGCTATTTCGTACATGAATTCGGAAATCGTGCAAATTATACGTGCGGCGTAATCAGGCAATTCCCTGTATAAAATGGAAGGTGGAATCGAAGCTCGGTCTGTAAGGGCGTTCATAGCCCAGGCACAACAAGAACAAACGGTGGAGAGCCAAACTTTATCCATGCGAGGAGTAGAGGAAAACTCGTTTTTAGGCATTAAATGTCGGGTATGCTTGATTAGTCTTTCAAAAAATTGAGCGAAAATCGTCATTTTCTCATCGAATTCTTTGGAATTGGGACTTCCTTTGCCATCTCTCCTTCGATCACTCCGTGGCTGTGCCCAAACTTTGAAGGTTTTCGTTAAAAAATGAGTTATGGGAGAATGATGGTGGTCGTTAAAATCGAGGTTGCCCGGGTCGGGTATTAGTAAATTTCCTTCGATTATTACCCTCACCAGCTTGAGCAAAAGTTCAGACATCGGACCTGGCGAATTTAAAATCAAGCGTTAATTTAAATCGGGCCTTCGGCCCTCGTGGGAAGGGGGAGAAGGGAAGGGAAGAGGGGAAGGGAAGGGGGGACGACTCATCTGTACTTCGTATAAATGTATCATATTTGCTATGCAATTTATGGGCGAGAAAAGTGGGAAGGGGCGAGAATGCCTAAAGGGGGGGGGGTATTAAATGCCTAATGATTAATTAATTATTTATACAAATTTTCCATTTATAGGCAAAATGTAATATAGGCAAGGGTTAGGGTTAGATTTAGTGTTTGCATCTAGTTGCGTATTACATTAGTTTTTATGGCCTTTAGTGATTATGGGTCTAACAAACATTACATTATAAAACAATTTGCAGAATTGTTGGGAGAAATTTTTCGTTGAATTTGAACAATTTTTAATTAAAAAAATCAAAAATTTGGCCAATGGTCATTTTTTCTCTATTGGTCAGTACCAACATATACTCTATAAGTCAATGATAGCCAAAAAAAAAAAAAAAAAATTTTGATGCTCACTTTGGCCAATGGTCATTTTTTTCCATTGGTCTGCAGCCAGCACACGGTAAAAGTGGATATAAATTCATAAGAGTAAAAAAAACGAAAAAAAATTTTCGAATCACATTTTGGCCAATGGTCATTTTTTTCCATTGGTCAGCAGCCAGGACACGGTAAAAGTGGATATAAATTCATAATAGTCAAAAAAAAACGAAAAAAAAATTTTCGAATCACATTTTGGCCAATGGTCATTTTATTCCATTGATCAGCAGCCAGCGGACGGCCAAAAAGTCATAATAGCAATGGTAGGAACAGGAACAATCATAATAGTCAAAAAAAACGAAAAAAAAATTCGAATCACATTTTGGCCAATGGTCATTTTTTCCGCCAGCGGACGGCCAAAAAGTCATAATAGCAATGGTAGTAACAGGAACAATCATAATAGTCAAAAAAAAACGAACAAATAAACTCGGATTCACATTTTGGCCAATGGTCATTTTTTCCATCGGTCAGGAGCCAGCGGACGGCCAAAAAGTCATAATAGCAATGGTAGGAACAGGAACAATCATAATAGTCAAAAAAAAAACGAAAAATTAAACTCGGATTCACATTTTGGCCAATGGTCATTTTTTCCATCGGTCAGGAGCCAGCGGACGGCCAAAAATTCTTATTATCAATGATAGTAACAAGAACAATCATAAGAGTCAAAAAAACTCCGGGATTCTAACCCAAAAACTAGTTAAATTGCATAGCAATTAAAAGTAAACAACTTTTATTTATGTTTATTATATAACATTGGTCAGCAGCCAGCGGACGGCCAAAAAGTCATAATAGCAATGGTAGGAACAGGAACAATCATAATAGTAAAAAAAAAACGAAAAAAAAATTCGAATCACATTTTGGCCAATGGTCATTTTTTCCATCGGTCAGGAGCCAGCGGACGGCCAAAAAGTCATAATAGCAATGGTAGTAACAGGAACAATCATAATAGTAAAAAAAAAAACGAAAAAATAAACTCGGATTCACATTTTGGCCAATGGTCATTTTTTCCATCGGTCAGGAGCCAGCGGACGGCCAAAAAGTCATAATAGCAATGGTAGGAACAGGAACAATCATAATAGTCAAAAAAAACGAAAAATTAAACTCGGATTCACATTTTGGCCAATGGTCATTTTTTCCATCGGTCAGGAGCCAGCGGACGGCCAAAAATTCTTATTATCAATGATAGTAACAAGAACAATCATAAGAGTCAAAAAAACTCCGGGATTCTAACCCAAAAACTAGTTAAATTGCATAGCAATTAAAAGTAAACAACTTTTATTTATGTTTATTATATAACATTGGTCAGCAGCTAGCGGACGGCCAAAAAGTCATAATAGCAATGGTAGGAACAGGAACAATCATAATAGTAAAAAAAAACGAAAAAAATAATTTCGATTCACATTTTGGCCAATGGTCATTTTTTCCATCGGTCAGGAGCCAGCGGACGTCCAAAAATTCTTATTATCAATGTTAGTAACAAGAACAATCATAAGAGTCAAAAAAAACTCCGGGATTCTAACTAAAAAACTAGTTAAATTGCATAGCAATTAAAAGTAAACAACTTTTATTTATGTTTATTATATAATAGATAATTTAACAAATCTTATATATAACACACCGAGGGAGATAGAGATGAGGGGTGGGGCACCTCTTATGCATTAATTTTAAAAATAACACAGCGAGGGAGATAGAGATGAGGGGTGGGGCACCTCTTTCTCATGCATTAATTTAAAAAATCGATAACCTAATATACCCAATGCAAATAGATAGGGAGGGTAACGGACGGACAGACAGACAGACGGACGGACGGACGGACAACAAAAAACGAGCCCATAAATTGCATAGCAATTAATAGCATATAAATTATAATTATTAAGAAGACGCTCGCTTAGCCCGTGATAGATAAAACATTTGGATTAGCTTGGGCAGTGCAAAGCCATATATAAGCCAAAAATAGATATAATACAAGATATTAAACTAAAACTCGGGCCTTCGGCCCTCGTGGGAAGGGGGAGAAGGGAAGGGAAGAGGGGAAGGGAAGGGGGGACGACTCATCTGTACTTCGTATAAATGTATCATATTTGCTATGCAATTTATGGGCGAAAAAGGTGGGAAGGGGCGAGAATGCCTATAGGGGGGTATTAAATGCCTAATGATTAATTAATTATTTCAAATTTTCCATTATAGGCAAAATGTAATATAGGCAAGGGTTAGGGTTAGATTTAATGTTTGCATCTAGTTGCGTATTACATTAGTTTTTATGGCCTTTAGTGATTATGGGTCTAACAAACATTATATTATAAAACAACACAATGTTAAGAATTTGCAGAATTGTTGGGAGAAATTTTTTGTTGAATTTGAACAATTTTTAATTAAAAAAATCAAAAATTTGGCCAATGGTCACTTTTTCTCTATTGGTCAGTACCAACAGATACTCTATAAGTCAATGATAGCCAAAAAAACGGGAAAAAAAATTTTGATGCTCACTTTGGCCAATGGTCATTTTTTTCCATTGGTCAGCAGCCAGCACACGGTAAAAGTGGATATAAATTCATAAGAGTAAAAAAAACAAAAACAAAAAATTTCGAATCACATTTTGGCCAATGGTCATTTTTTTCCATTGGTCAGCAGCCAGGACACGGTAAAAGTGGATATAAATTCATAATAGTCAAAAAAAAACGAAAAAAAAGTTTTCGAATCACATTTTGGCCAATGGTCATTTTATTCCATTGGTCAGCAGCCAGCGGACGGCCAAAAAGTCATAATAGCAATGGTAGGAACAGGAACAATCATAATAGTCAAAAAAAAACGAAAAAAATAATTTCGATTCACATTTTGGCCAATGGTCATTTTTCCCATCGGTCAGGAGCCAGCGGACGGTCATAATAGCAATGGTAGTAACAGGAACAATCATAATAGTCAAAAAAAAACGAAAAAATAAACTCGGATTCACATTTTGGAAAATGGTCATTTTTTCATTGGTCAGCAGCCAACGGACGGCCAAAAAGTCTTACTATCAATGATAGTAACAAGAACAATCATAAGAGTCAAAAAACTCCGGGATTCTAACCCAAAAACTAGTTAAATTGCATAGCAATTAAAAGTAAACAACTTTTATTTATGTTTATTATGTAACATTGGTCAGCAGCCAGCGGTCGGCCAAAAAGTCATAATAGCAATGGTAGAAACAGGAACAATCATAATGGTCAAAAAAAACGAAAAAAATAATTTCGATTCACATTTTGGCCAATGGTCATTTTTTTCATTGGTCAGCAGCCAGCGGACGGCCAAAAATTCTTATTATCAATGATAGTAACAAGAACAATCATAAGAGTCAAAAAAACTCCGGGATTCTAACCCCAAAATTAGTTAAATTGCATAGCAATTAAAAAGTAAACAACTTTTATTTATGTTTATTATATAACTAGTTAAATTGCATGGCATTAAAAGTAAACAACTTTTATCTATGTTTATTATATAATAGATAATTTAACAAATCTTATATATAACACACCGAGGGAGATAGAGATGAGGGGTGGGGCACCTCTTATGCATTAATTTAAAAAATAACACAGCGAGGGAGATAGAGATGAGGGGTGGGGCACCTCTTTCTCATGCATTAATTTAAAAAATCGATAACCTAATATACCCAATGCAAATAGATAGGAGGGTAACGGACGGACGGACGGACAACAAAAAACGAGCCCATAAATTGCATAGCAATTAAAAAGCATTCTCCCTATTAAATCAATGTATGTTATAAAATTTGAGTTGTACCAATATCACAACAAAGATATCGTTAAAATTACATGTATCCTACTTTCAAGCTAAGAAGAAAATAACATAATTTTAAGGGAAACAACAATTATTCACAAATATCAGCTTACAACAACAACTTTAAGACCAGTAAAAACATCGCGCACTAGCTAAAAATCATCGTACCCGCTAATCGGTTATTGACAGATATCCAATGTTCCAAACACGGGTTCAGGCTATTGCACAAGGCGGCGAGGTTCAACCAAGAATTATACTTCGTTTCGGACCCTATCGACGCATTATTACACTCGATTTCTGCTACTTTTTCGATTTGCGTCTCAAAAAAACGCCGCAAACCATCGCCAACTCGGTTTTCAGGGTTCACAGCAAACCTCAACAAAGCGCGCTGTATGCATAGCCCCAACCAAGAGACGACAACTGACAATTTTTTACACATTGAGCTTTCGTTTTGTACTGCAAATTGTCTCTCAAATTCCACCTGAAAGCTGAGGGCGTAGTGTAGCTTAACTAACTCAATTACGTCGTCAACTCGCACATTGGCGCTAGGGAGCTTGCGAGCTAATGAAGCACACAAGTTGATTGCTTGCGATAGAAGGTTCGGGTCGTTATTACCCAAGAAGGCCACGAATTTGAGCAAAATTTCGGCGTGAGACTCCGTGGCAACGCTACAATGAGGTAAAATCTCAGATATTTGAACCGTTAGTTCATGAGCCGGGCCGGCGGGCTCGAGCTTAGCCCGGCGCCCCAGGGTGTCCATAACTCTTTGGGCGCCTCCCAAAATCGTCGGGGCCAAACTTTCGACAGATTCTATCCTTTCTTCCAAATTATTATTGACTTCGATACTTGATATCAAGGCCGTAATCAGAGGCAAAACATTGGTCTCTTCGTGTAAATGGCTTTCACCTCTTAAAGCCAGTTCCCCAGCAATTTTATCCCGATTAGCTACAATTTCTAGCATAGTATTAATGTAACGATCGATTAAGTGATTTAGAGCGCCCACAATTTTTTGATAAAATTTAGGGCCCGGTGGTCCCGTTTTAGGACCCAGCAAAAGGGTGGAGTGTGTTGTTAATAGACCAAGCACCAATTTGGTTAAACGTTTTACGAAGGGATTAATATGGAATTCGGAGATGTGCTCGATCCAATAGTTGAAAAATGAGGATGAATCTAAATTGCTGTAGCTAGTGAGTTCGATTTTGCAGTCCTTTTTCAAGCTGAGGCAACTAGCTAACATGCCGAAGGAAAATTCCAAAACAGGATAAAAGTTGATTTCGTGATTTGCCCCGTCCTACAATATATAAATCTACATTGAGTGGTCATTAATAACTATATACATGTATTTGAAAATATTATACAATCATAAAAAATAAATAAACAATTAATAAATAAACAATTAATAATTTTTAGCACGAATACCGTCGCTCCAAAGTTTAAATTTCTATTCCATTCGGGCACCTTAAGGATTTAAACTTTTTAAAACAATATTGCACTAATAAGGCTGAGTCTGCTTATTGCGCGATTCAAATTAGAACGCGTAATATTTTGTTTTGTTTAAATTCGCGACTCACATCATACATTCTAATTAGTCCAACTGTTAAATCGGTAAATTGAAGCTTTAAAAATCTGCAAATTAAGCCGTATGTATACTACATACATTTAAAAGATGAATTATGAAACATTTTAAAAAACCAAACGCTTTGGAAATATTAAGTTTAGCCATAAAGCTATTTAAACTTTTGTGAAAGTCACAAAATTCTAAGGTTTTTGAATAAACAACACTTACATAAAAAATATTTATTAGGTATATAGTAGTCAATAGTTCATAATAATACTAGTAAAACAATAGCACACTTTTATTTATTATTCGCCATTTATCCATAACCAGCATTTTTTTCCTGGTTAAAAAGCCAAAAATTCAAAAAATCATGAAAATAACATTTATCCATAACCAGCATTTTTTTCCTGGTTAAAAAGCCAAAAATTCAAAAAATCATGAAAATGAAGATTGGTTTCGCTGTAAACACACATGATGAAATAATGATATTTTAATTATTTATTGTAGTCTTAATTCCATTTTTAATGAATATCAAATTTATGTTAATAACGCATTTAAATTTAATAACTTTAACCGAACAAGCTTAAAAAACACATTTCCCTTTTTTTGAAGGAGGTTATAATTACCCCTGACCCTGATAAAAGTGCCGCAATTAAATTAAAAGCTACTCTAATTAGCGCCATCTAGAGGCAATTTTTTTATACACATTAAAGCCAGATTAGTCTTGGCGCCAAATAATTTTAAATAAATTGCGCAAGGTTTCTATTAACTTTCTCAAAAATATTAACAAGCAATTTATTTATTAATTCTAAACATATTTACCTTATTATAAATTATTATATATATGAGCTTTATAAGCTATAAAAGACAAAATGTTGATATTTCAGAAAATCAAAGCACATGTTCTTTAAACTTTTTCAACTTTAAATAAAAGGAGGACGCCTTAGCCAAGGGCATAGCCAGGTTTTGGATTCAGGGGGGGGGGGGCAAAACGTTGAAAAGTTATTAGGGAAGGGGACAAAACATTAAACTTTTTAATTTTTACGGGTTTTTGCATTGAAAAAATTTTTAGGGCGGCGGCTCCCCTGCCCCCCCCCCTAACTACGCCCATGGCCTTAGCCTTTTTTGAAGGTCACCTTGAACCCACGGTCATTTTTCTGTTATTAGAGTTGTCTTTTTTTTAAAACGTTCTTATAAAAATCTATTACCTGCGTTGCTAGATATATTTTTCCCTTTAATAAACATTGTAGCCAAGAACATTTTTTAATGCAAATATAAACCTGACTCAAATTTTTGTCTAGGCCTTTTTAATTTTTTATGGTCGCGATAGCCTAGGTATCCCCTGTAAAAACTTAAATGTATAGAATCAAAATAAATATTTAATAAATATAACGTAAATGAAAACCTCGGAGAGTTGGTAAATGGAACACAATTTGTCTATAATCATAATCCAATAGTTGACGGAAAAATTATCTTGGACTATAATCTTTTGAACATTTTCGTCACCCAGCAATAATATATTCTCGGTTAAAATGAATATCAAAAATTCCTGGGTATGGCTTTCAATTAACCAAGGAGCCAGTTTTCCTTTAGATGCACCCAATTTAAACTCCAATTCCTGCAAAAAAATCTCAAAATAATGTACGCACGTCTATATATCGCAAAAAATGCATCTTTAAAAACATTTTTACTTTTCTAAATAATAAACGAACAAATAAAAATACAAAAATTTAATTATTTTTCAAAGTAAAAAGAGGTTACATTTATAGATCCTTTCCAATGGTCTCACGTTTCAACATCTAACACTCAAAAAAAGGCAAACTTGTTTGAAATTTTTTAAAGAATATTTATCAGGTAAAAGATCACAATTGAAATTTCCATCTACGGATCATTGCCATCAGTTTAGTTTCAGCGCGTTTTTATAGTTTTTAGTCGTGAATGTAATAATTTTAAAACTGACCTATAGTTTGTAACAATATTTGATATTAAAGCCACAAAATGATACGTTTAAAAGACAAATTTAATAGTATTCACTGATTCTTACAGTAATAGAAGCATTCGAGTTTAGAGATCGAACCAAAGACCCGAAGGTGCCTTCATTCCAAACACTAATATTAGTTTGATCCAATGCAATTTCTTCGACCAAAAGGCCACACAATTCTACCCTTACACTGGGGATTTGGTTAACCAAGGCATTCGTAAAGTAAAAATCATAAGACTTCGCTAGCCCAACTACATGCAGCTCACCCTTTTGATTTTCGTTAGCGTTAGCTCCATCTATACCTTTTAACTTCTTTTTAGCCGGGCCCATGGGATTTTCATCGCTAGATCGCGAGCTCAGGTTTTTGGTAAATTTAACGGCTTTCCCATATAAATTTCGATAAAATTGAACGGGAAAATTGAATGGTTTTTGTTCCGTTTGTTCGTCGCGCGTATGGGTTTCTATGCTAGAGTATATCGTATCTACTATGGTAGGTACTAACACTAATTTTATCACCTTTTCTCCCATTTCTACACCTTCTAATCTTGCGAAATGATTCAAAAATGTTTCTAAATCCACTCTCCTCAAGCTGGAATATATTACTGAAGAATTCGAAAACGCAATTTTAGCGATTACGTAATCAAGAGTCCGGTCTATGCAATCCTTCAATTTATCCCTTAACAATATATCTTGAGGGGAATTTTGAAATTGTTGAGAAAAAAGGGTCAATTTAAAAGCTAAGGTTAGAACGGTATCTGTTAGCTTTGTTATTTCGTGGCTTTTTTTAATAGTGAGTTGGGAGGATGCAAAATTTATGCTAGAGGAGAGATTGCTTTCGAAGCAAAGGCTTAAATCTAGCAGGCATATAGCCGTTTCCACGCTATCACAAAATGTGTGGGGCAATGTGCATCCTTTGGCGTCGGCTAGACCTACTACGGTCGATGTTTTGAGTAGATAATACACGAACTGACGCCATTTCTTGTGAGTTAATAAGTCGCGCTCGAAAGCCGGAGTCAAAATCTCACCGTAGTCCAGAATTACAGCCAAACTAACGCTCAGCAAATCGCTTAGCGAAATGTCCAATTCTGAATTTAAATAAATAATAAATAAATAAAAAATAGGTGAATAAATAGATAAAATGAAGGGTATAAATAAACCAGTAAATTCGACGACGTATTTTTTGGATAGAATTGGCAGATCGAGATCTCTGACGTCGGTAAAATGGGTCTTTAATATATGCATGACGTTATTAAGATCCGGAAATATCTGAAATAAAAAGTTAGAAAATCTCGTCTTCTATGATTCTCAGAAAAAATTAGTGTTAAACATGCACACGTATGATATAGGTTTATATACACTATATCTTGGAAAAAATAATAAGATGAATCAAATATCTTTATTTAACTTAAAACTATAATCATTTCGTGAAAAATCCGTTCAAAATCATAATAAATTTTTAGCCAGGTAGCTAGTCAGACACAAATTAATAAAACGATCGGGCCTTGGCCTAGGATTGGTTAAAAGAAATTCGGCTCGAGTCAGACAAAAAATAAAATACCTCGGGTTTGGACCGAAAAAAACCCATTTTGCAGGGCTCTTCAGTTGCTATTAATATATACATAGCTGTCAAAGCATGATACACTTTGGAGAAAAAAAGTGTTAAAAGTTTATGCTTCAATTTCTAATCACCGCAAAGCTGCCTTAATACCATCATAAAACTGAGCAAAATCCACCAAAAATACTTAGCAAAACCATCAAAAATAACGCACTCGACACAATCGATTGATGTATTTGCTCGTTAGCTCTCTCCCGAACGATTCCAAGTGCGGGGCTTGGGGCACCGTTAGGGCTTCGTAAACGTTAAAATCGCCACAACTTTTGCCATCACTCATTTGGGCAAACTGAGATTCCAAACAAGCAATAGTAGAGCGAGCCCGTCGCAAAGCGGTTTGTAAAAAGCGTAGGGCCTGGTAAGAAGTGAAAGGCTGAAAGAGGAGGGCTTGTGTTACGAAATGACGTCTCAGGACGGAAGGCATGGTCATTTCTAGCAGCACCTCTAAAACTTGTTCGACCAATTCGGGGTTTAAAAGGGGATTTTCCGTCACTTTTTCCCTTAAATTCGTGAGGACCGTGGCGAATAGATCGCTAGGTGCTGGCAAGCCTTCGTAAAGCTAATGCGGTTTTAAAAGGAAAAATTTGGTAACAGATCCATAGGCGTAGCCGAGATTTAAATCAGAGTGGGGCAAAATTATCTTTATCTCAAATTTTCAGGCGTAATTTTAATAAATATCCAAGAATTCCTAAATTTAGAGGAGGGGGGAGGCAATTGCCCCTACCTGCCTCGAATACGCCCAAGATTAGATAGATTATTAATATCGAAAAATACAATAAATACAATGTTAGTTGTTCCTTTAAGACTCGTTGTTTCGATTACATTGAAATAAATTTATAGCAACCTAGCAAATTTAATATATGCATAAATCTATTAAAACGATGGAATCATGTAACGAACGCCATTACTAAATGATGACTGTGTTGTAAAAACGACTATGTTTTGTTTGGCCGGCCTTTGGTTTTAGTCTACTAAACATAAACATACCATTGATTATTTGGTCTGTTTTTCTTAATCTACCACTAGGCTTAGTCGAATTTTGAAAACAGGCCAGAGTGGACCGTTAGTCCAAGTTAAACCAATGGTCGACCAAACAAAACCAAGCCGTTTTTACATCACTACTAGATACCCTTAATAATAAGCCGGGATCTTCGCAGTTCCATAAACCGTAACCCGTTTTGCTATAAAGACATAGCTAAACGTCAATAAAATCTTACTCACTAAAACACCTAAAACGCAAAATTTTAAGGTCCGAATTAACGACGTTTTCATCGGTATCTCTATTCCAAGGCATCCAATATACTATGAAAACATTTAACCAAAAAACTAGTGGTGGCACTCCAAAAATCCCAAAAATTCCTGTATAAATTTAAATTTTTAGGGGAGAGAAAAGGAATTTACTTCGTTGATGAAAGATGAGCATTTATCGTATTTCAGGGTGGGCCTGGGTTCTAAATGTCCCTGCAGAAAATTTAGGTAGTGGCTCAATTGGTCGGGGCAAGCTTGTATCACTTTGACCACGAGCTCCTTGTTACGCGGGTATAGGTAAGGCGTGGGAAAATTTTGCAAAAACGTTGTTACCACTCGGTTCATATTCCTTGAAAGATCATGTGAAATGAGAATGTTTTTTAATAAGAATTTGAAAAAATTTCTATAAGCTCTTAAATTTCAGCGAGTTTTTATAATTTTAAAAAAATTATAAATACATGCATTAGTAATGAAAAATTAAAAAAATATAATAGGGTCGGGTGTCAAAGGATTTTAAGTGTTAAGATAAAGTTTAGATTTTAACCAAGCCATTCTTGCCTTTGCACTTGAGTTTACATAATTCAGCAAAGAATAAAACATTTATAAAAAAATTGATCAGCAATATCCAGTCTTACTCTATTATATTTTACTAATGCTGATAGATTAACATAAATCTATCCATCTGACAGTTTAAAGTAGATACTTGGTTGGTGTTAGGTTTGGGTATCACGAATTTGTCATAGAGTAGATAGACTGCTCATCAACTTTACATAAATGTACCATTTTCCCGCTATTCCGAAATGTGCACGATAAGGGAAGAAGGACATATATAGTAATTTTGGTTGTTTTGGTTAAACATTAAAAACAGCATTTTTAAATATGCATCCTTAACAATATTTAAAAAAATAAAAGTATCTGTGTTGATGTGATGTAAAAGCAATTTAGTGCCATCTGCATTTTCTTAAACAATTGTTTATTAACATTTTTTTGAATTTATTGACCAATGAGGAAGGTAAATTCACTCTTTCTGTTTTAACAATGGGGTACACTGGGGAAAGACATAGGAAATAAATTAAAAATGGTGGATTGAATGGTAAACATTTTAATATATGAAACATTTAACATGAGCAGTCTATTTAGCCTATGGATTTTGTAAGACTTAGCTACACGTGTATAATGTGCAAAAAAATTAGAACATAAATATGTGTTATGAATTTCACAGAAAACTAGAATTAATAACAGCTAAACTTATTGAAATTTTAGCAAGTGATGGGGTATTTAAAAAAACTTAACATTATTTTGGGTTAGATTTGGGGTAAACATAATAAATTTATCTTAGGGTTGAACCTTTATAATAAACTAGCTGTGCCCGGCCAAACGTTGCTTTGGCTCAGTCCTTAAGTGGTTAATTAAGTATAAGCTATTAGTAAGACTTATCTAAAATGGGGTCATATATGAAATAATTTAGTGAAAGGTCCGAATGATTTTATGAACCCACTATTTTTAGTATATATTTATATAATCCGACAAATCAAATGCAAATTTTGTTTTAGTCATCAAATCCGACTAAAATTAAATGTTTTTGAAAAAATTGCTTATTAATGCTGTTAATTATTATACAATAATACCATTATTTTATTTTTCTAGTTAGCTGATTTATCTGAAATACAATTTTCTTTAATATAATAAAATAATTAATTGAAGGATGGATAATTATTAAAAATATGCTTCTATGATCGACCACGTGATAATAATGACAAAAACTGCATAATTTAAATTTTATTTATTCAATTTAAATAGTCTGTTAAACCCCAATAATTTTAACCGTATACTGTAACATTTTTATTATACTTTTAAATATCTAATTCGAGAAAACTTCAGCTTTGTATGTATGACGTCATTATTGTATATGCTGCTATAAATGAAACTGGACGGGAAATGTCAGATATTTTAAAACAAAAAGGTATTTTAGGAATCTGAAAAAGCTATTTAACCCCTGGCCTATCTGGGCATCTACGGCTAAATTTTCGCTCGAATCGGATCTGAAGTTTCAGAATTTAGCCCTTTTTAAAACCAAAAGGCCGAGAAATGTCCGATATTTTTAAAACTAAAAGGAATTTTAGCAATCTGAAAAAGCTATTTTACACCTGGCCGCTCTGAGAACCTACGGGTAAAGTTTCGCGCGAATCGGGCCGGTAGTTTCAGAATTTATTCTCATTTAAATATCTCATTTAATAAAAATTAATGATAGATAAATAACGACATTTATATATAAATAGCATTTAATCAGAATAATCAACGTTGGACTATTTTATATTACATTTAAATTATATATACTTTCATCTTTCTCATTTAAAATATCTCATTTAATGATAATGAGAAAAATTCATCTTCTTCACCTATATATTTTCTCAAATTCTATAATTTTATTTATTTCAAGTTAAATTATAAATTTTAAGTTGTCACCGTTAAGAAAAGATGACGCTTAAGAAATTTAATTCATAAATTTTATGTTGTCTTGTCACCGTTAAGAAAAGATGACGTTTAAGAAATTTAATTCATAAATTTTATATTGTCACCGCTAAGAAAAGATGACGTTTAAGAAATTTAATTTATAAATTTTATGTTGTCACCGTTAAGAAAAGATTACGTTTTACAAACTATTATAAGTGATACACTTTTACTACAGAACTGTCTGTATATTCAAATTTTCAACGAACGCGAGGAGGTGCGTTTGATTGACATTTTATTGAACGTCAAAACGCATAAAACCCAATATCTCGAAAACTAAAAGGAATTTTAGGATTCTGAAAAAGCTATTTTACCCCTGGCCGCCCTGGGAACCTAGGGGTAAATTTTCGCGCGAATCGGACCGGTAGTTTCAGAATTTAGCTCTTACATATATACATATATACACTTTACTTTATATATATAGATAGATAAAATGAAATATTCTACTTGGAAAAATTTTGTTATAAAACATTTTGACAACAAGAGTTTAATTTTTGGTTTGGCGTCATTTTGAATAATTATGGTTTTTAGAATAAAGTTAAGCATGTAAAATGATAATCACGTATCATTTTATAATTTGTAAATATAATTCATTAGAAATATCGAAATGTTTTATAAATGTTTATAATTTTTAACTTCTTTTTATTTATTTATTTCATCTTGCTAAAAATCGTATTTTTTAAAAATTGTAAACAGATTATACTATAGATTTGTTTTAAAAAAAAATTAGGTTGATTTAATGTTGCAAATTAGTATTATGCCTAACAGGAAAGGACAATCAAAAACGAGCCCATAAATTGCACAATATAAAGACCAACATTACGGTGTACAAAACGTTTCAGGTTTCATAAATTTTCGTTTAAAATGCAGTAAAAAATAGTTTGCAAAAATGTTATAAACATATATGTAATACTTATATAATAATGCACAGTAAATATAATTGAAATTAAACCTGCTTGATAAATTGGTAAGCTTATCGCTAAAAATAATGCCATTTTTGAAAGATGTCAACAAATCTGTCATTAGGGCATGGACTGTGTTTCTAACAGCACTTGTTAATTCATCTTCAATGTTACCGGTACTTTCCTCAATCTTTTTAATAATTAATAATAAAAACTAAGCACAAACATTGGAATGAAAATTATTTGTTTTAACAATTGGCATTTGTTTAGAGTAAATAAATTTAAAACAAAACAAAAAGCAAGTAAGAACATTAACTAAAAATTACTTTTAAAATTGTTTTTTAATAAATTTTTTTGATACGAATCATAGAGTATAGATTTAATAATCGAACATTTATCATAGTCAGAAGAAGCTAATAACCCCTTTAATATAATTTAATATAGTATTTATACCAATTTTGGCAGGCCTTCTGATCCATAAACAATTTTTAAATCTTTTCCAGACTCCCAAAAGTATAAAAAACCAAGGTTAATTAATGATTTAAATCCAAAAAGCTTGATCTTCAAAGTTTTAGAGACTTCATTCTTTTTTATTAATTTTTCGTGGAGTATAGATAGCATAATAATAATATTATTGGAGGAGTCATATGGCATAGAAAGAAATACAGTTCCTACCAGCTCTAAATTTATATACATTTTATAGGCAATTGTAGCATATAAAATTAGTTATAGGATTTAAAGTTAGAAAATATTAATACCAAAGGAAATATTCTTTTTACCTTTTTTTGAAGTAATTTTTTTGATAATATCAAGGTCTCCAATTATGTAAAATGATAAAATGAATTGTATAAGTGAACTTCTCAATTTTAAATCTTTCTATCAAAAAATATATAAACATCAAATGAATTTGTACTTGATGTGCTTTGTTAGCCAAAAGATTCTGAATATTTTGCTGAATGCAGTCAATTTGTAATAATAACTCTCGAGCTAGGGATGTATTTTGCATGACAACTATTGTGAGTAGATTAATGGCAGTTGTAATATATAAAATAGAATTCTCTGGGTAGATAAGCACGCTATTGATTGTAATCAAATTATCCTGAATAATCTTGTGGGCTATAGTGCGGCCAATAGGTTTGGCTGATGTGTTAGTTGTTGATAATATGTTGAGTAAAATTTTTTCCAAAAATAAAAAAATTTGATAAATCTAAAAAATAATATTCAATTAATTTGTTAAAAACTTCATCTTTTTTCCTCAAATGCAAATCTTCTACAAGCGTTGTTAAGCCATTATCATTTAGGTAAGTAAACAATAAATCCATTTTTTCGTCAAAAATATTTTTGGAACTCAATTGATTAAATAGAATGACACCTAAATAATAGATTAAAAGCGTTACATTAATAAATTCAAAGATAAAATAAATAAAAAGTTATTAAGTAGGCAATATTTAACCTCCTAACGTTTGCTGTGAATTTTTTAACATTGAAAGAACCACTTCCAATGATTCTGAATCAGGATTGACATCACAATCGATCTCTTTGGTTTTAGAATTTTTTGTTTTAGATAGTTTAAGTGACATTAAAATTTTAAAATTTTTGTTTAAAAAAACTTAGATGTTTTGGTACATGTTTATGAATCGATTTTATGTAGAGGAGTTTTCATTATAAATTAGTACATTTATTAAATAAATATAAATATTATGGATATGCTAATAAAAATAGTGGTATGAGTAGCTAGTGTAGACGAAATTTATTAGTCAGTAGAAAATAGGGCAGATTTCGGATATAATTTAACAAAAGGCTCAAGATAAGTTTCGTCTCATTTATCTAATTATTATCTCAAATTATAATATTTCCTCTATAACATTTTTATCTAACTTGCCTCCAAATTCTTAGAAAGTTTAGTATTAAAGTTTATTTTAAATATATTTGATTACTTCGTTATTTTTATAGACTCATATCTACCAAACCAGGATTGCTACTTAATGTAGACAAGCGTGCAGCACTAAATCTCGCTAAAATTATACAGGAACTTTCAATATTAATAATAGAAATGTAACGGTATTCTTGGAGATAGACACTTTTCCAGCGAAGATGATAGCTAACAATAATTGGAAAAAGGTTTGCAACTTTGGCTAATAATGTCAGACCATCCTTGCCCCCCTAATTGACTCAAATCAAATTTCATATATTTCGAGAAAAACATTAGTCAAACTCATATGACTTATAAGTTATAAACTATTAGGTGGCGAACAAGTCGCGCTTACTATTTGAAAAAGGGTATTAGCATAAATGGGAGGAATAATATTATAAAATACCAACTTAAATAGAATCAAAATTAATAAACTAAACTTAACAGACAGTGTCAAATTTTTACCAGCTGCTCGTTCTCAAATATGTTATATTAATTTAAAAAACTACTTTAGCTATATTCTTTTTTACCTACCTTATTTTCATACGCAGACATCTAACTATCATCTAACGAAGGTTGCAACTGTATATAAAATCCCAACTAACCCTCTTATCGCAAAAAAAATTTGTGCACAAAAAAGATAGATTCTTCTTCTCTCTTATCGAGTATTTGGTCCCAGAGTCGTCGGGTGTGTTTTGATACATTTCTTTCATTTTGATCTGGTAAGCGTTATGTCGTGATTTATCCAGAGTTTTCAAAACATAGTTCTATTGCCCTTTCCAAGTGACACGAGGTCGTCTTCTTCTCTTCCTTTCAACCTCAGTGCCCATTTCTTTTCGATTTACATCATTCGTGTCCCTTTTTTAGTATATGCACATACCAACTTAGCCGATTTTCATAATCAAGTCCATCATAGGTTGAATACCCATTTTTGTCCTGAGAAAGTCATTTGTCATATGGTCGAGTTTATTATACTCCAAGCTCCATCGTATCATTTACATCTCCGTGGCATGCAATGACTTTTCCTCCATGGCATTTAGTGCCCATGTTTCACTTCCATTAAATAACACCGATTTTGAAATGTATTTTTGAGCTTTGCTCTTCAACCTTATTGGCATTTGTTTGTCGCACATTACACCGGATATACTTTACGACTTAGGCCATCCTTTTTGGATCCGTGCATTGACTTCTGATGCGCAACCTCCCTCTTGATATAGCATTGAGCCGAGATTGGTAAACCTGTCTTTTGGGTATTGAGGTGGTCATTTAGCGATGGGGTGCCTGTAACGCTCACATCAATCTATACCGTTATTTAATCGTTGACTTTTAAACTATATAGAGCTAGGCGCTTTGACTATTTTTCGGCTTTTTCGAACACTCTCCTTTGTCTCGTCGCATATTAATATATCATAGACATATAACTTACACCAAGGAGATAACTTTTAAATGTCTCTCGTTATCATGTCCATAATTATGTTGAATAATTAGTGACTCAGAACAGATCCTTGATGTAACTCACTTCTAACCCGAAAAAATTCAGAGTCCCCAAAATTGTCCTAGCCCATCTAATTGAGGCTTGATTAATGATAAGCCGTATATTCGTCAAGAATATTTTGTTTTCTCGAGCACCACCATATTTATGCGCGCTAGATAGTGTCATAAGCGTTTGCCAAGTCGATAAAGACCATAAGTAGGTTTGTTCCCTTTTCCCCATATTTATCCATTATTTGTCTTCGTGCGAAAATTGGGTCGATTTAGGATTTGCCGGCAGACGATATTTCCATCGCGTTTTTCAGCCTTGTAATTCTTTCCATAAGTTTCAAGGCAAGCTAGCTTGGTATCTCTGTAATTTTCACACTCCTGCATGTCTCCTTTACCTTTGAATAAGAGAATAATCGTGTCTGCTCTCCGTTGATTAGGTATTAGCTCGCCTACCAACATCTTGCTAAAGAGATAGTCGTGACTCCATCTTCAAGCCATCCGACCCAGGCTTTCCTAGGATTTCCACGTGGGGCTATTAGCTTTATCTTTTTACATCTTGTTCATTTCGACCAGACTTATGTTTGATTCAATTGAGAAAAGGGAGTCTTTGTCATTTGCAATATTCATGAGCTTGAAATATCTTTACCATCACCTCCTTCGGCTTGAATACTTTTCGACCCTTCTTGTTTTTGACTATTTAGACTCAGACACCGCGACTTTTCTTCTACCTTATATTAACCCATTTGTACATAAGCCTGTCGTTCTCTTTATGATCTAATGTATTTGCCATCTCGATGTACGCGGCATTCTTCACAGCTGCAACGGCTTTTTTATTGGATATCTTTGCCCCTTTATAAACTTAATATTCCACCGACTTTTTATTTATGCCACAGTCTATATAGATTTTTCTACCTTTCGATGAAATCCTTAACCAATTGATCCCATCATCATAGTTCATTATTCATAGCTTTGCTTCTATTGGACAGTCCTAGGGCTGTTTTTTTGGTCCCTATTTGCGTCTCCCAATCGTCGTCTACGTCCCTTTGCAGCTTTGTACCCAAGAGTGAGAAAGCTTTTTGACGTATTTATCCATCGTCGACGTATACTTTAGCGTTACGTATCGAATTCGAGGTTCATAACCCCTTCTTCTTTCGGGAAATACTTTTCTTTCAAGATCCATAACAAGTGAAGGATGTTGTCTAGCGATCTTCTCCCGCTATTACTTTGAAGTGTTTAATCCTACATAAAGACATATTGCCAAGCACAATCAGAATATCAGATGGATTGTTTAGAGTTAATTTTAAGTTTCAGCCGAGCTGCTGCCTCCTTTATTTGTTGAAATCGGGGCCACGGAACAGTTGTCCTATAATTATAAAGGCATGACATTGGTGAATATAACCTCTAAAAATTTTATTAAAATTAACTTTTATCATATATAGACAGCAATACAAATCATGTACAAGCGGGACACAGAAGGTTCCCCATATTTACAGCTCCCTAACTGTGGTGTTCCCCCCGTTTACTTATTTTTACTCATTTATTTTTATGGCCCTTTTTACTCATAAGTCCTAGTTAAAGCGATTTTATTGCTTTTACTCTGGATTGTGTCGAGTAACCGTGATGATCTTTTTTTTAGTTATCGCTAGTTAAACTGGCACATAAGAACTAATAAAAAGGCTAAATATAATTTAAGAAATTAAATAGTCATCTACGAGCCATAGTCATATTCGAATTCAAAAAAATCAACATGTATCCTCTCCCACGGAGATTTGGGACGTGTAACGTTCGCAAAAGACCACAAAAACAGTCACTATACTAAGAACTCTTCCCTCTCCCTCTCCCACTCTCCGCCGGAACACGGAGAATTTTGGCAATTTTCTGCGATAACTTACCCATTCCCCCCCCCCCCCCCTAATGTGAATTTGATAAATATGTGATTTGTTAAAAGTTCATTTGTCTCCCCACTAAAACACTAAACGTCTTTAACACAGTACACGAAGAACTATAATTGTTTTCAATTCCCGTACACTTTCAGACCATAAACCTTCTTTCTTTTACGTTGTACTTATACAAAAAGTTTTCATAAGTTTAAATAATCGCAAATACACTAATTAATAATCAGTGGCATATACAGGGGGAGGGGGTTTAGGGTCAGTACCCCCCCCCCCTTTCCATTGACAAAAAAAATTCAATGTTAGTATTGTGCTGATGGAAACAATTTACTACCTTAATTAATTTAAGTTTTAATTTTAGATAAAAATAATTTAATTTTAAGACCAATTCTACAAATTATTCCGGCCTGAGTGCGTGTTTTGAAATGAAAAAATTTCCCTTATAAAACTATTTCAATTTTTAAAATAAAGGAGGTGGATTAAATTTAGTAATCAAGTTAATAATTTAATATTTTTAAATGTTTAAACATGCTTATTCAATTTTACTTTTTTAAATAAATAACTAATTATTTAGTTCTTAAAAATACATATTTTGTGAATATGAAAGAAACAAATATAAAAATATAAAGAATTGTAAATAATTGAAAAACATTCCCATATTGCTATTGAATTATATTTACAGAAAGTAATGCCAATTTTCTGTTTTATAAAAAACGATCCGCGATGATGGGATAGTATAGAAATTGATTTCATTTTTTTAAATAATTTTTAAGGCTTGGGGGCCAAAGGTTGTGTGAGTGGCTTTTGCAATGGGACCAAAAAATCATAGTATTGTTAAGATCCGGGTATTTTGAATAATGCCTCGGCTGAAGAGAGAGGATATTTGCTACGATAGATGGGGCAAATACAACGGTACACTTATAGTCCCATGCTAAACTGAGTCCTATTACCCAATTACCCAAGCGCCTATAGTTTGGCCATCGAGTCGTTTGTTAACTTCACAGAGGCTTGTGGGTTCAAGATTGGGAGGGAAATAAGTTTTGATAAAATATTTATGTATGAGTTTGTTAACTAGTGGTTCGATCTCGTCTCGTCTCGGTCTCGAAACCATATCTCGTCTCCTCTCGGGTGTCATTTTGAGAGTCTCGATCGCGTCTCGTTTCGGACTATAAAAATCTCAGTCTCGTCTCGACGTATACTATCTTAATTTTCCCCCTAATTTATCTAAATTAATATAAATAAAATCAATAAAATCAAAATGGAGTACCATTTTTTATTCAAAAACCTGGGTAAACGTATCATTTGCATATTTGAACTCAGGGACCCATGGTTAGCATTTGCAAGTATAAGTAATGTTTTTAGATAAATAAGTCAAGAAAATAGTTGTAGCCCTCTAAGAAACCTTCATCAGTTCGTTCCTAAAAAATTATTCCCGTTCATTATAATATTATAATAACCCAAAAGGTACGAGTTACTTTTTATCCATGTTCATAACATAGGTAATGGGTTGCACACATCAACAATAAATGTAGCATCGTTAGTCTTGAGGTTTTTAATAAATTGCACATATATAGTTTTATAACACGTTCACATTAAAAATTAAACTATTTTATTATGGTGTAGGACCCATATTATGTCCAAAAATACTAACTTATTTTATTTTTTAACTAATTCCGCCACAGCTTATTTCATTAATAAAGCTTATGCTATATATTCTTGTGTAGTGCAAAATCGCACAAAAAAATCTGTGGATTAGAGTTTACTTGCCAACCCTACCTTTATAATGTGATATATAATGTAAATGGCAAAACAAATGTAATTGTAATTTATGACTTGAAAATTTCAGGGGTGTACCATGAGTTCCGCCTTAACAAACTCTTGGAGTCCCATGGATATAATATAATGCATTTGAAAGCAATGGTTCGGCAGGCAGAGAAGTCGGTGAGGTGCTCTTAAAATCTTTAGCCATTGTAACCAAATTTAGACATTTATTCTGATTAATTAGCCACAGATGTAAAATATCAACATAAGAGAGGATTATGTAATAGTTGCGAAACTTGACGATGCGTTATGAAGTCTGTCTGTTTATATTATATTCTAATGCTAAGGATAAAAATATGCAATAAATATATTGAAAAATAATTTACATGTCTTATGCCCACTCATATTTTATTCAACGAGCTAAAATATTAAATTTTGAATTACACGCGTCTACTTGGTTGAGTAAATTATCCAATATCCAAAGTGTTTCTATTATATTATTTTATATTTCACATCGTAGTTGTAAATTAACATTACCAACGACGGTCCCAAGTCCGTGTGAAAAAAGTGGAAGGTTGGCGTCAGGTCGGAAGCCGGCTGTAAAAAAGCAACTCCAAACAACATGGCAGCTTCAAATACGAACTCATACCTGAATGCTAGGGCGTCCTCCCCAAACGACGCGCATTGCATCATCCGCCCGTGCAATGTGAAAAGTATACAAGGGTTACCGCCTCTCTCACAACGAAGGCGGCTAAGGAATCTAGTTGTCGAACGGACAAGAGTGGCCAGCTGGAATGTGAGCACGCTGACGGGGAAGAGCATCGAGGTTGCGCAGATGCTAAAAAGGCGAAGGATACACATAGCGTGTCTACAAGAAACGCGGTGGCATGGAACAAAAGCCAGGGAGCTAGGAGATGGTTACAAGCTATACTACTCGGGTTCCCCATCACGGAAGAACGGGTCGGTATAGTGCTTAGCGATTCCTTTAAGGACAAGGTAGTCGAAGTCAAACGATGCTCGGAGAGATTGATGTGCATAAAGCTGGCGGATCAAGGCGGCCTTGTCAATGTTATTTGTGCGTATTCGCCCCAGGTTGGATGTTCCGAAAATGAGAAGGACGAATTCTATGAGAAGCTCGAAAAAGAAATACGCTAAGTGAAGCCTGACGAGAATGTCATCATCGGAGCAGACTTTATGGGCACGTTGAGAAAGAAAGGGGCGTGTACGAACGAAATCACGGCGGGCATGGCTATGGGGTGAAGAATTAAGAGGGAGAGAAGTTGCTACAGATGACGCAAGCTTACGATATGGCCATTGTGAATACCTTCTTTCAGAAGCGTACCGAACATTTAGCGACGTACAGCAGTGGGGATCACCTTACACAGGTCGACTACATCCTAGTGAAGCGCAAAAATTTGTGGCAAGTTAAAGATTGCAAGGTTATACCGGGGGAAGAAATCGCCAAACAACATCGGCCAGTTGTCCTCGATATAGCAAGAAAGATTTATCCCGAAAGGAGAAAAGTCTACACGCCAAGGACAAAGTACGAAAAGCTTTAGGATGATCGTGCAAATGAAATGTTTCAAGCTCGAGCAACTCCGCTCTTGAAGGTTGCGGGCTTGGGGGGCGACATTAACAAAAGGTGGGACACCGTTGCAAATGTTCTAAAGGAAACAGCCTTTCAAATCTTGGGACGAACTAAGGGCGGCAGAGCTCACAAGCGTGAACTATGGTGGTGGAATGACTCGATTAAAGAGGCTATAGAAAAAAAGAAGGCGTTGTACCTACGATGGTACAAAACGAAGAAAGGAGAAGACTACGTGGCATATCGTGAAGCGAAACGCAAAGCTAAAATAGCGGTTGCGATAGCGAAGAACGAGGCTTACACCGAGATGGCAAACAAGCTCGATACCAAGGGCGGCGACATAGTCATGTATAAACTCGCAAAGATTAGGGAGAAAAAAAGTCGAGATGTCGGGACACTGAAAGTCATTAAAAGCAAAGAGGGACGAACGTTGTGCAAACCGAAGGAAGTCATCAAAAGATGGAAAGATTATTTCCAAAATATGATGAACAAAGCGAATGATAGAAGACCGCTAGAGAGGGTGGAACCGAACTCGAACTTAATTTTACCATTGCAGGCTTATGAAGTAGGAGCGCAACTAACGAAGATGCGGAAAGGGAAAGCGCTAGGTCCTGATGATTTACCGATCGAAGCTTGGCTTGGGTGCAAAGGAGAAGGAATCGATATAATGACAGGCTTATTTAATGCTATGCTGTATGAGAGTCGTATCCCTGACCAATGGAGGGAAAGTACGATCATACCCATATACAAAGGCAAAGGAGACGCGCAGGAATGTGGCAACTTTAGAGGTATCAAGTTGACCTGCCACTCACTAAAACTACTAGAAAGAGTGCTAGTGAAAAGGCTCAATGACGAAGTTTGTCTCTCGCCCAATCAGTTTGGATTCGTGGCCGGTAAATCAACGATGGATCCAATCTTTGCATTGAAGCAGACGATGGAAAAATATGGCGACATAAGAAAGAACTTACACATGGTCTTCATCGATTTAGAAAAGGCCTACGATACGGTTCCGAGAGACTTAATATGGTGGTCCCTTAGAGCCAGAAATGTACCCGAAGGATATGTTCGACTTATCAAGGAAATGTATAATGGCGCGGTTGCATCTGTTAGGACTACCGTAGGAGAAACGAAACCCTTTCGAATAATGATTGGACTACATCAAGGGTCAGCGTTAAGCCCATTCTTGTTTAATCTAATTATGGATACAATAACAAAGGACTTGCACAAGCCAGCCCCTTGGACTATGCTATATGCCGATGATATTGTCCTATGCGATGAAACAAGAGAAGGGGTTTTTCATCAGGCGAAAAAATGGTCAGAACGTTTTTCGGATTTCGGGTTAAAGGTCAGCGACAAGAAAACGGTTTACATGCAAACGATGGGCGGTAGTCCGCAAATGCACAAAAATGACGGTCCAATGTACACGGAGGTTGATAAGTTCACATATCTTGGCTCGCTATTACATTAAGAGGGAGGATGTACCGCCGAAGTCCATTCTCGGATCAAGAAAGCATGGCTCAGTGGCGCAGCATCTCCGGTGTCATGTGTGACAAAAAGATACCAATTTGGTTGAAAAGCAAGGCGTACAAAACCATCGTGCGACCGGTCTTGCTTTACGGGAGCGAAACATGGGGTGTAACCACTCCGGAGGAGAAACTCTTGCAAGTCACGGAAATGAGAATGGTGCGATGGAGCTTAGGCTACACCAAGCTGGATTGCATGACGAACGAATGCTTGATGACAAAGATGGGTATACAAGCGACGAAGGACTTCTTAAGAGAAAATCGACTGCGGTGGTACGGCCATTTATTACGAAGAGACGAGGACGATGTCACACGGCGAACGCTGGAGACGGACGTGCCTGGAAGAAGAGGAAGGGGCAGACCACGTGCCACCTGGAAACGACTGGTCGAAAAGGATATGGACGTCAAACAGATGGAAATTGGCATGGCATTTACGCGACTCAGATGGAAGAGGCTGCTGAAAACTTACCCCACGTCTGTGGGATTTTCAACACGATAAAGAAGAAGAAGATCGTAGTTGTAAATTACAAAATAAAAAAATGCACAATAAATTTACTATATTATGATTATGATGATCCATGAGACGAGATCTCGCCGATAAACTCTCGTATCATTTCATCTCGTAGTCGAGATTCCTCGATCTTGACCCACTTTTCAAAGTCTCGTCTCGAGATTATTTTTAGAAGCCGCGTTATTTTTAAGGTACAGGGCTTTGCTGCGATTGCAGTGAAGGTCATGATGCCTTTAGATTTTACTGAATTATTGAAAATGAAAAGTCAAGTGTGTTCAGCAATTATATTGCATCCTAATTTTAGGCCTGCGATGCGGAATCTGTTGTAAAATATTGACGGAGGTTTCGGCTGGGGAAAGCATCAAGCCATTCGAGACCCGACCGTGAAGCTAAGCTCCTAAGCGCTGAAAGCTCCTTTGCCGAAGCGCCATTCATAAGAGACTATAAGAGTCGCTCGGACAGAGGGCCATTCCAAAACTTTTGAGAATTTACCTCAGGGATTTGAGTAGGGACGCTAAAAAAGTTCTTTTGAAATTGATACTCCTCATGGCTTAGTAAACTGATTTTTAAAGGGTACTTTTAGATGATTATGACATCGCCAATTTTTTAAAAGTAACTGCATTGGCAGAGCTAAAATTATAAAATTTTGGGCTGCAAATGGCATATAAATGCACCGGGTATGGATGAACAGAAAAAATTACGTTCCGGGCTTGAACGAGCTTTACAAAAACCAAACCGGGCTGAACCTAGGGCCGGACCCAGCTATAAACAGGCACGGGTCCGGTCAGCAAAATGATTCAACTAACGTTTGTATTGTTGTAAAAGAAATAGTGTTTAATATAAGGTTTATCAATAATCATTTAATTTCCACAATCATTTTTTAATCAGTAGTACCTTTTCCTCATCATATTGCATAGAACCTATGATTTTTAATTTAGTGGATCCCGTAAGCTTCAATTTGTGACAAATTTCACCAAAGTAAAACCACAAAATAGTTCTTTCTATTTTTTTATATTTTTATGAAACCTCAACCCACCAATTTTATTTAAAATTATGGCAATATTAGCCTTATATGCCAGTCATCTGCTCTGCTAGTATGTTATAAGAAAATTCGCTTAAAATCATGTTTAATTACAAACAGCTCTGCTATATACTACGGTTGATTTTCAGCAACTTTGCTCGATGTCAAGTTAGTTTATATCTCCCTCAATTGGCAGCCTTAAACAGCTTTACTCAGCCAGTGCTATAACGGAGTTATTAAGCAGCATGGTGCCCTATCAACTCGCCAAAAAAAATCTCGCCGAATTTAATAATGTCCCCCAGCTTAAAATCGTCCCCCATTCAACCAATCACAAATTGGGGGACCTTTTTTAGCTAGGGGACATTAAATTCGGCGAGTTGTTTTCGGCAAGTTGACGGGCCACCAGCAGCATGTGCTTGTTATGCATGATGAATATAGTAGGAGATGTATTCTAATGGGTTATTGTTGTAGCATATAAGCATATTAACATCTCTAGATATCATAATTTGTTGATCGAAAATTTATAATTATATAAATCATTTTTAAAAATCTTGCGTTTTCCAAAATAAATGGTAAGTCTAGCCAGCGCTTCAATGTTTTTATATGTACATTTAGAAATTTTACGATTAATTTTAGGTGCGAGTATTTAGTTAATCTGATGGATGATCTTCCAAAAGTCTTGGATAAAATATTCAAAAATCCATTAATACTTCAGAATATATTGAAAAATTTCCCAGCCCAATATTTAAATAGCATTCAAAGGTAATTTTTATTAGAATTTTGTTAACCTTAATCTAGTACTAATAAGGAATGGAAATCCATTGTTACAGCTATTTCTGAACAAAGATCACGAATTTCATGGGCACTTTTAGATATAGCGAATGATAAATTTCCAATTGATGACCATTTAGCAATTAATTACTGGGATTTAGTGTTTAGGGTTAGCTTCATTATTTGATTATTTTTTATGTTGACTTTTATATTAACTTTTCCCATGCTTTCTTGTTTTGTAAAATCCACTTTAATATATCTGTTTCATCTAATATATTTTTAATGGGTGTATGATTTTTTTAGACAGTTAACATATGTCCAAATTTTATGCTGTTATGCCTATCCTACAACCTTTTTGTGCAATGTTACAAAATTTCTGGAGATTCTAAAAGATCTAAAAAAACAATAACCCTGCTAAAATATTTGCAATTTAAAATTCCTAAAGGTTGTTATATGCCATTCATAGTGTCAGATGGAATTATAGGTAACATAAATAAATCTTATGTTAAAAAATCAAAAACTTATATATATAATTTTTTTGATTTTCATGGGTGTTTGTACCATTATATTAGGCACTTCCATTATTGACCATACCATCTATGAGTTTGAATCTGGAAAATCTTTTTCTTCATACATGTTTTCATGTGATTCTACACCAGATAAATTTGATATCCAGACATTGTGCATGCCTAAAAAGCATATATGCTATTTGTTACAATCAAAAGGTGGCAATAATCTCCCTCATTATTTTACTTCAAAAACTGGCAAACCCTTTCCTTCCCTTGCTAAAAGTGTCATTGTATTTGCAGATTCCATACTAGATACTTCTATCATGAAAAAACTTTTAAATCACATATGTGAAACTTATGCCAAAACTGGAGGGGTAGTTATATCTGGATCTTTGGTTGATAATTTGGGTCTCATTGTTGGATCTGGTCATAATCAAAATATTGTTAATGATAACAATATAAAGTAATTAATTCTCATAGGTTTTTGTCAAATTAATATACATATTTATATACTAAACTGCTATTTAAAAAGATTATTTTTTAATTTAATTGCATAGTCTATATATACAATGTAAATTTATGTCTATTTAGGTCCTCATTAAATAGAGTTACTGTAGCCAACCCAAATATCAGTGTTGTGATACTATTTTTTTCTGGTGTTGAGATAGATCAAGCCATCCTTAATTTCATTCCATCTGCAATGACAGACAAAGCTCAAATTGAAAATAGCATAAAACTCTTTAGCGGTCGTTATCAATCAATACTAAAATCTCGTAATTTTATCATTTATTTATTTGTTATGATTTTTCAAATATTAATAGAGTTTCTAACATTGACGGTTCTAGTATAATTTAATGTTTGGTCTTTGTTTCGTTGTTTTAAAGCTTATTTAGATGAATTTAAATCATAAGTTTAAATAGCATTTAAAGTTAATTACTATCGTTCATTTTATATCTAAAATGCACAATCTATTAGCTTTGTTTGAAACATAATTTTCTAAAGGCTCGTTGTAAAAATGGATCTTAGGAAAGATATATACAAATTTTTTTGAATGAAATATAACTCATATGATTATTAAATCACATATTACCAGATCATATTAATTTGTTAATATAAAATCGTAAAGATACTTAATTCACATGCTAAAAATGTAAATTAAGGCAGGGCGTAATTATAAATCTTAATTTTATCGCATTTTTTACGAATAATAGAAACGCTCAAAGCTAACGCTACTACTCAACACGGTAACGCTGGGCCGCGTCGCTACAGAACTCCCACTTTCGGATTCGCCTTTTCTTGCATCGGTCGAGGCAAGCATTTATACGGTGGGGAAGAAAACGTCGAAACTTCTCTCTTCGCGAAACACTTCCCGGGCATTCCTTTGTTGGGAGTTTTTGGGAATGGTGAAATTGGTTATGTTCCTAGAAATCAATTTATGGATTTTGAGGAAATAGAAAAATCGGTGCCAGCTAAAATTCCGATAATTGAACCTGTATCTGGAGCAAATGATCGCTGGAATGAACCAGAATCACAATCGGAAATCGTTATTTACGATAACGCTCATTCGGGAAGTGTGATTGAAAGGAGTCGGATGCCTCTTATACTGGAAGAAATGACGGAAGGTGATAGGAAAAGTCCAAAATTGTGCTCGCAACAATACATTTACTACTACAGCACCATACTGTGTTTGATTGTTATGAATCCTAAAACTAGATAATAATAATAATAATTATTATAACAAATAATAGAGAATTGTTTATGTACGCGTACTTCTTACTTATAACCGTCGATGTGTATTTAAACGCGAATTTGGTTATCTAAAATATATATATATGTATGGCAATTTAAAAGATTTGTTTGTTTAGCGATAATAAATGTTAAAGATGGCGTGTGATTTTAAATGTTAAATGGATTCTAATTTGTAGTCAAGACAAATTATGTAATATTTTTGGAAAATATTTATACAATAACTTAGGTGTTTTTATAATAAATTGTGTGTGTCTGTTTACATGGGAAGGTCCCATTATCTATTAGGTGAACTGACATGATAGGCCGTTTTAGCCAAAAATTAATTATAAAATGCAGTAGTGAACAGCTCATAAATATGTGAGGAGTGTAGGCCACCATGTTGATGGTTTCTCAACTTTTTCTTCCATAATAAAAGTGCGGCGGGTTGTTGCTAATTAAATTTTAATGCGAATATCAGCTGTCTGACAAACTATACTATTAATCCTTTTAGTCCCTTTTTAGACTGTTTAAAAAGGATACCTTTGCTTTGACAATCCAATGACGTTTAATAAATTTAAAGTTTGCCTATAAGCTTAACTTGACTTATTAAAACGTTTTTCTTTATATTGTAGTCCAATAAGCTTGTCCGCTTCTCACTAAATATTAGCTTGCCACGACTAAATAGCGCTCGACGGGGACGCTGGATGGTAGGGGTACATTGAATTTAATAAAAAAAATCAATTTAGGAACATTATCCATATTTTTTAATATCTATCATTGTTATTAGAATTAATAAAATTGTAAATGCACTCTTGGATCCTTTCCGATTTGAAAAGTTTTAATTTAATTAATTACTTTTAAGTGCTTCCATGGCGCTTCCATAAATTTGCAGTGTTATCTATAGGAGCTGTTATGTAATGTAAATGTAAGTCATCTTATGTTGCACAATTTAAATACAAATATCGTCTTTTTGGTTTCTTTTCTGTTTATTGTAGTTATCAATAAATGGCCACGGTGTTGAATTTCGATGTCATATCACAAGAGTACAAATTGAATAATTAAAAATATAACTAATTCAATTATCTTCATCAATATTATATAAGTAATATCGATGTAAATTTAGCAAAAATTTAAAAATTAATTCTTTATAGTATATATTCAGTAAATTTATAGTTACGAAAATAATAAATTATGATAGTTGTAATTTTAAAGGATGGATTATCTATTCGAAATAGATTTAAATATATAAATTTAATCTGCGAAGAAAATTTAAAGCGACGATCGCAAATAGACGTGTACCTATAATATTCTATTTAATCAATGATTTTTAAATTTTATAAAAAGTAACCTTAATTATAGTTAAATAGTTACTGAATTAATGTAACTAACTTCATTTACAATTCCTTTGAAATAAAAGTTACAGATTACAGTTACTTTTTCGTAGAAAAGGAACTAAGTTACATGTAACTAGTTACTTAATAGCTCTAATTAGTAGTATACTATAAAACCATGCGCAAAATTTTACATACCCCATCGTTCCTAAAATTTGATATAACTACAGGATCCTCAGATAGGCCCTGTTGTGGGTTTATAATGACCCCTGTTTATTTTCATGATAAATATAAATTTAGCCCGAGGCCCGAATAAATTTTAATTTTTGGCCATTTTGAGGTAAAAAAAATTTATTTTTTGATAATTTATGTGAAAGAGCTTGAAAAAATATATAGAAGTAAGCCAATTTGAGAATCACTTTTTTGCTTAATCTTTTAAATAGTTGATTTAGCGTGGGCTTGTGGCCTAAACGCTTGTTGTTCACTACGGTGGGGCTTAAATTTTCCGACCTCGCCCGAGCCTAATCTTTTTGCAACTTGTCTAGCTCGTTGCGTTATAACGGATGCAGCTGACTAAATGTTATGCACAAATTAATGTTGACCGTTGCTTACTTTTAATTTATCTACCCCTAGCAGGCGCGTAGCCAGGATTTTCTCTGGGGGGGGGGGGAAATTATAAATTTTTTTTGTAACATTATTTAAAAAAACAAAATAAACATTTGATATTTTTTTTTCGGGGGGGGGGGGGATTTCCCGTTTCTCCCCCGTCTGGCTACGCCACTGACCCCTAGCCTGTGGGTCAAAATCATTTGCTATTAATTTTTTTGCTTATTTTCGTAAATCTTTAGTTGAACCTCGCCCCACATTTAATTTGTCAGACCCCGGCCAGGCCAAAATTTATTTTTATTCTTGGGCCCGCAGTTTAGCCATTTTGACCTCTAATTCAAATAAATATTTTTCCCTCAAAAAATAATATTTTGGCTAAAATTAAATGATAACCGTTGTAATATCCATTTCCACGACGCTCAAAAAAATCGACATGCCAATCAAAAATTTTTCTTAAAATTTGAAATTAAATTTCTATGGGCTAAGACAAACGTCAATCAACAGATGTTTTTAGTTACTAACCTATAAAATTCACAAAAAATATTGATTATAATTCAACCATGGTTTACAAGATTAATTAAGATTTATCATATTTGTAATTAAAATTTTTCATATTTAGCATTCTGCATTTACTTCTTTTGATATGTATTTTTGAGCTTGAGCTGATGATCATTGATCTATGTTTATAATTCCTTTTAAATGGCTGATATAATTTATAAAGTCAATATTGTATTTGGTACATTTAATAACCTAAGGGATATTTGAGTGAGTATTTAAATACATTAGCTAATGATCATTATATCTGATCTATGTTTATAAGCCTATCCTTTTAATTGTAAAGCTAATTGATGAACTCAATATTGTATTTGGTACATTTATAATAACCTAAGGGATATCTGTTGAGCTTGAGCTAATGATCATTATATCTGATCTATGTTTATAAGCCTATCCTTTTC
Source organism: Gordius sp. MW1 (assembly GCA_964036665.1). Lineage (NCBI taxonomy): Eukaryota > Metazoa > Nematomorpha > Gordioida > Gordea > Gordiidae > Gordius > Gordius sp. MW1. The sequence goes on from OZ038530.1 coordinate 20,456,261, forward strand.
ATTGTAATTTTGGTAGGGCTAATTGATGAACTCAATTTTGTATTTGGTATATTTATAATAACCTAAGGGATATCTGTTGAGCTTGAGCTAATGATCATTATATCTGATCTATGTTTATAAGCCTATCCTTTTAATTGTAATTTTGGTAGGGCTAATTGATGAACTCAATTTTGTATTTGGTACATTTATAACCTAAGGAATAGCTGAGTTAGTACTTGAATACATTGAGCTTGAGCTAGTGATCATTATATCTAATCTATGTTTATAAGCCTATCCTATTAATTATTTTTATTGTCTATAAGCTTAAAACTAAGGTAAAGTTTATAACTTAGACTAATAAAGTAAAAGTTTTTTTAATAAGCTTCAAATGATTATGTGCATTTTTATACAAAACTAGAGATGAAAATACAAATGCTTGAGCTTGACTAAACTGATATTCATAATTTTCTTGATTTAACCTAAATTTATAAAATACATGTGAAAAAAAAGATTTGATAATATACTTAAATGGCTAAATTGATAGCTTGTTAGTGATTCTCTAAATTTTAATTTATAATTTAGATAATTATGCATAGTAATTATTTGAAATATTTTGAAAGTCTTGTGTCGTCATTTTAGTGTCTTCAAAAAAAATACATGTTTTTGTGCCAAAACTAACCTATTGAGCTTTTAGGAAGATCACGTGATATGGCATATAACTCGTTATTATGCCATATTAACCAATAGGAATGTTCAACTGAGCGTCGTCGTTTTTTAAATGTCGACGTTTCAGATCATTACACCGTTCCTTAGCCAAAAATCAACCATTTTACTCTTTTTTGGGCCTCACTTAATTCTTACTTGTTGTGACATTTTTTATGACACTTTTTGTGAATTTTCCCATTTGTTAGTGTGGGTGGCTAAATTTTATGCCAACAATAAATATATTTTTCTGACCCCTTGCTTATAGTTTTACCATTTAGCACAGTATAAATCCTCCACCTTCATAGGCATTCCCCCCCCCACCATTTTAAACCCCCCTCTTCTCCCTTTAGCACAGAACTACCGTGCGCGCCCTCACACCCTCGTTCCCCACCCCCTTAACCCCATATTCTTGCCCTTAACTAGGTTTCCACCCACCCATACCTTCTCCTTTTCCAGCCCCCTCCCAAACTTCATTTTTCTCCCCCGCCACCTTTAAGTACGCGCCCTTACGTCACTCATCCCCCCCCACCTTAGAGCCCTGCACGGGTGCCCCAAACACGACCTGACCCGAACCCGAATTGAAAATTTTAAAATGCCTTCGGATCGGGTCGGGTTCGGGTTGAAAATTTTAAAATGCTTTTATGACGGATTCGTGTTAAAAAATTTCAAACGCTTTCGGGTCGGGTCGGGTTGAAGGTTTTTGAATCTTACATTTCATAATATACCTTTTATATTAATGCCATTCATAATTGATATGTCATTTATAGGCTCTTTTGGTTGGCCAATGTCCGCCCGTCCAACTTGTAATTTTTGAATAAATGCCGTGGAAATTATACGGGTTTTTAAGAGTTGTGGACTTATGCTCTGTAAAAGGCTTTTATTTTGCTTTCTCAAATACACTAGCTAATGACCACTGGCTGGCTTTAATTTATTTGACCTCGGCCGAGCCCCAATTCTATTATTGGTGTTGTGCTCGACTGATTAGCTCTCTAAATAAATTTCTTTGGGACACTTGTCTAGGTTGTTGCTTTATATCGGTTAATTTCGAAACTGACTAAATGATATTAATGATGAGCATTGCTTACTTCGACTTTATCTGACCCCGGCCAAAATTCTAGTTAATTGCTATTTATATTTTCCGCTATGTGATTTTCTTTTGATTTGTCTAGATTGTTGCTTTATAACGGATGATTGCGAAAATGTCTAAATAATTCCTGCAAATTAATGATGCCGGTAGCTTAGTTATACTTTATCTGACCCCGGCCAAAGGCCAAAATTCTGGTTAATTGCGATATATTTTCTGCTATGTGATTTTCTTTTGCCAATTTGTCTAGTTTCCTCCTTTTTAATGGATGATCGCGAAAATGTCTAAATAATTCCTGCAAATTAATGATTTCCGTAGCTTACTTCTACAACATATTTTTAAGCGTGTCCAACTTTTTACATATAAACAAATTACAATTCTGCTTAGCGCCTAATACTATAAGTAAAACATTGGCCGTCAAACTAGCTTTAAGCAATAGGCTCTCATCGTAACCACCGTTTGCTGATATCACTCGTTGCTTAAGCCTGAAGGTAATAGCATGGACTTACGCAGCCCCAGACCTTTATGCTCCGTTTCTTTTTACCATTGCTAAAATTTAAAATTTTAATTGCCTTTTTCCATATGAAGTGTAGAAGAGGCTAAGGTAGCGAGTTGACGAGCCGCTAACAGATATTCGTGGCGGGCTTAAATTGCATAGCAAATCAATTGCTTCCATACGAAGTGTAGAAAGGCTAAGGCTTCACAAAGACAACAGGAAGGCCGGGGTACAAAAGGGAAGGGCCGGGATTTAAGGGACGAAGCCCCTTGTTCATATAATTATAACAAAATCTTGAAAAGTTGTAAAAATCAGCATTTTACTCCCCATCCCAGAACCATTTCTCAAACTCTTTGCCACCGCTCTAATTAACTATTCGCATAAAAACATTCTTTTCAACAGTCTGTTAGTAAACAAAATTATTTGCAATATCTTTTATAAAAGTAAAATAATTAACACAACCAGCTTCGCCTATATGTAAATGAGATCATAGTGACTTTCTAGTTTTACGATATGGTTCCCTTATACAAATCTGTTGGGTGGGTGTAAACATTGATTTTAAAACTGACCATTAGGTTGATCTATATATGCGACCTTGGCAAATTAAAAATAATTTTCTAATTATAAAATATTGATATTTGATGAAGAGTGAGGCAAGATGAGCTAATATTTTAAGTTATAAATACCATATTACAAACCTTAATGATGTATTCCAAATTTATTAATATGGGTTTGCAATATTTTTTGACTATATGTGCAATCTTAATGTACGTCTCAGCTAATCATGAAAGAGGTAATACACAATTTTAAGTAATAATTAAATCATTTTGTAACTTTAATTAAATCATTTTGTAACTTTTTATTTAATAGATTATTCGCCAAAAATAACTTCAATTTATGGCATCAGAAATTTGGTTGTTCATAAAAGAATGCACGACGAAAACTATGAGATCACCGCATACTTTGAGCCACCGCAAAATCTACTCGATAAAAGAATATTTGCTTACTTTTATACGATTTCCAAATTTATACATCATACACACCTCGACCCTGTGCCTGTTAAAAGTTTTACACGTGTGCCAAGGGTACTTGATTATGATAATATTGACACATTATCTATTTTATAGGATGTTAATACTTTTTCTGTTGAAGGCATGGAATATAATAAAAAATATCACCTTAACTTGACTGTACATTACGAGGGAGAAGATGTTAATATGGCTTATGCAGCATTTAGACAGTTTTTGCGTAAGTATTTATTTCTCAAAAAAACAAGGCCCTATATAATACATATGTTTTCTTGTAACAGTTGTCAAGAATAGAGGAGATGTAAGCTTTTCAGACTCTGGTAATTACTTACTATCAGGCCTATTAATTTAATATTTGTAAAAATTTCCTATTTTCTATTTATGTAGGACAATATGAATATGCACCGGAATTTGACAAATCGGAGGTTAATAAAGACGAAAATGGTCAATTTGAAATTAACATGAAATGGTATCCGCCTATAGGCTTAGAATACTTTCGTTACATATCGCGGTTTATTGTGAGTATATCTAGAACGGATGATAACGTACATATCGCATCTAAGGATATCGAATTGGTAATTATAAGTTATTTATAGTTTACCATCTTTTTTTTAATTTCTTCCTATATGTTTAGGGGCAAGATCTTAGTCACAAATTTACGTCTATTCGGCCAAATGCGGAATATCAGGTGGTGATGTATGCAAAACCCCTGGTTGTCACTCCAGGAATTACAGAATATCATACTTCATCTAGAACATTTTTTACACTTAACGATTAATTTTTTTTTAAATTATAATAAACAATATTCTTTAATATTTAAAAGATCGTAAAAGTAGAGCTAATTTTATTATTAATTAAAATTTGGATTGATAATGGTAAAAATAAAAGCGGAACCTCTGTTTCTGACAAAAAAAAGTGAATACATTTTATTTTGTAAATCAAATTGAGATTTACATCGACTGGCAATAAAAACGAATAAGTTGGGCACACCTCTCTTTTATAACATCATTTAATATTTATAAATTATCAATTGTTTCTTATGTTCCAATTACATGAAGCATTTGATTTTAAATTCACGTTGTATTTAATAAATAAATTATCTAAGCTCACAATAGCTTACCAATTGAAATACAATTTAATAAAAATTTAAACAATTGAGTAGCGTAGGTAGAGCCCTGCGAAATGAAATTTCTTCTATGCGAGCCCGACTTCTCATTTTTATTTTGTCCGAGCCCGGCACGAGCCAAAAAGACTTTTTTTCTTTTTGGCCCGACCCGTGCCCGATTTTTCAATTAAAACTTTTGAAAATCTTGATTTTTAAAAATTATTTCACAATCTAATTATAAAATGCATTAGATTGTTATTAAACGTAATTTATAATTAGGATAAATTTTAAAAAAATCCATTTTCACTCGTTACAATTTATCAGCTAATAATTTAAAACTAAAAATATAACTTTAAATAATATATTTTATTTAACAGTTCCATATAAAACCTTTTGAATTATTTAACTATCTTATTTCTAAAGTTCTAACAGCACTATGTATATATTCAAATGCTAGAATAAGATTTGCAATTCAGGTCAGTTATTATAATAGACAGGGGAAAAAGCTGAAGTTTGGAAGCTATATTATGTACGCTGTGCTAAGATAATTATTTAATATTGAGTTGTGTTTATTTTAATCATATTTTATAACAAAATTTGCTCTAGTTCACTTCGGGCCGGGCTCGGGCCTTGGGTCGCCTCATCAGGTCCAACCTGAGCCTGAGGCCTGATTATTTTATAAAATTCTGCCCGAGCCCGGCCTTAAGCCAATATTTCGATATGAAGTGGGTGAGGTGTGGAACGGTTAGTCTTTTATTAATTTAAAGATGTAGAATTTATTACAATATTTTTATTAACATTACACATACATATTATTTTCCATATCGGTAAAAAAATTTAACAAAAAAATAAAAATATTTTACGGGCCCATGCCGGGCTCGGGCTTTGTATAAAATTAACGGGCCGGGCCCGGGCTTATTATTTAATATTTTAACGGGCCCGGGCCGCGCCGGGCTTTTTAATTTTTATAACGGGCGGGCCGACTGACCTAAGCAGGCCCGTTGCAGGTCTCAAATAATCGCTAATCGCTACATCTTCTTCCACATTGTCGTATACGGATTGTTGGATAGCCAAACGCGATAAACATGAGGCTAAATAGGCGTTACATACAGCAAGACTGTGCCTGCCAACTCAACCAATAGAAGCACTCATCCCAATCGATGACCAACTAAAGACTCTTTGTCTAGCCATCCGCTTCAATTGGGCAACAGCCACTAGAACATGCTTCATGGTAGAAAGAATTGAAGTTAAAGATGATGAAGTGTCACGACAGGTCAAGAAACAGAAACTTAAAGAAGGGCGCGGCCCCTGCCCAAAGTTAGGAAGCGCTTATCAGCGATGGCCAACATCTGAGAAGTCGGGCCTTCGGGCTTACCGCTCCCAACGTGCGACGCAGAGGAAAGCCCTCATGGCTGAAAAATATCTTATCATTTCTTCGGGAGACTCGCGGTATTATTTTCTCGCCGTCCAATGAGGTTCCGCCCGTCGAGGCCCCTCCGACTATCTCGCCCCCTAGCTCGCATGATCATACAAATGCTACCGAACAACCGCGCGATGTGGCGGCCAGAATAGGCTAAGCTGTAACGTCCCTCGGCGGGACGCGGGCTCCGCATCCTTATACGCAGTCATGCGAGCACACAAGTTGGGCCAAACCTGACAACAGTCATGCGCCTACGGGGCCCCTGGACATTAGGACTTTGAGACTGAAGCCTCATCTATTCATGTCTCGTTTCACACTAAAAATAGCCTTTGGAGGATACAGGCCTCCCCTTGATGTGGAGAGAATCCGGGCTAATGGGGCCTTTTCTGCCCACCAAAGCATAGGAGAATCTCGAAAGGATCGCCGGCGTACTCACGGAGATGGAGAGAGCAGGGGTCGTTTCCCGCACCCCAGATTTAGCCATCCGATTGGCGACCTTCTCTATAGCCAAATCTAACGGGGATGCAAAAGTAATCACGGATCTCTCCGAGGCATCTGAGAACTTTAAACCGCACCCCTTAAAACTGGCCACGATACCACTTACGGCAAGACAGTTATCCGTTCCCGCTTCACAGCAAAGATAGACTTAAAGGCGGCCTTTTTCCATCCCTGTCCATCGAACAACCAAGAAGTACCTGGGCTATGGATGGAAAAGAAAGCTATTCAATTATAACGTCCTTCCAATAGGGGCATCCTTTGCACCGTACGTTTTGCAAATGATCGTCTCCGACCTGGCCAAGAAAGCAGTTACTAGGTCAAAGTATAACGTATACCTCGATGACTTGCTGATCTTCAGCGACGATTATGACAACGTCCAACTTGACTTAGAAGAGCTGGCTGAGATGGCAAAGGACTGAGTAGAGGTGTGCACGGATCAAATTTTTTTGATCCGATCCGATCCGAGAGGTTTTTGAAAAATTTTATATCCATCCGATCCGATCCGAGTTTTTTAAAATCTAATTACGATCCGATCCGATCCGAAATGTTTAAATTAAAATTTTACGAACAGAACTTTTTATTGATGTTAAGTTCAAAATACATAAAAATAAGGTATAGCAATTTTAATAGACCTGAAATAAGTATAAAATTTTATTTGACTAATTCCATATTACCATATAAAAATAATAAAGAATCTAAATTATCTGGTTTAATTCGGGGAAAGGAGGGACGCGTCTGCTTTAAGGAAAGGGGAGATTGTGATTGATAATTTTCGGAGTTGAGTTCCGTTGAGATAGAAAGAGATGCGTGTGCTAAAAAGGAAACGGGATATGCTGGTTTATCATTGACACTAGCTCCTTTCTCGCCAAACAAGAAAGTCTAGCTAGGGAAAAACGCTAGGGAAATACTGATAAATATATTAGGGTAAGTTAGGTGAGAGGTGGTATTCGGCATCAAAAATGGTAAATTAAAAAAAGAATGCAAAGATAATTATGAAAAGGTAAACTAAAAATTATTAATTTAATTAATTAGAACTTATTATTGTTTATTTTAAATTTGAAAATCCGATCCGATCCGACTAAAATAAAATGTTCATCCGATCCGATCCGACTTCCAAAATTAAAATGTTGATCCGATCCGATCCGAGTTCGGACGGATCGGATCGGATGTCGGATCGGATTGATCCGTGCACACCTCTAGGACTTACCATAAATCTTGTCATAACATCCATTTTGCCAACACAACACATTGAATTAGGCATGAACCTGAAACTGAATATTGGGGCAGTAAAAATCTTACCTAACACTATCGCCCGATTAAAACTGGCAGCCGACATCTTATACCTCTGCATGGACGATATCGATGCCCCCGAACCGTTGGTTCTACTGGAAGCGCTAGGTGCGCTGAACTACTTTTATTATAATCTAACAGGAATGACCAAGTTGTTCGCCCCTTTTTATGCCTTAGCGAACGTTAACGCACCCCAGTTCAACCGAACAACAGCCACAACAAAGCTAAAGGAAAATATTAGAGCGGTAGGGGACACGCTACCACTGCACAAACAACCAACCACCACTATAGCAATAGATGCGTCTAATTCACATATTGAAGTAGAATGGAATAGCCAACCCTCGTCAGCCACGTTCCAACAGGCCGCAAACGAAATAGGGTGGCACTGGCCAGGAGAAGGCCACATAACCCTAACCGAGACACTAGCTGTATATTATGAATATGTCCTGGCTCGAAAAGAAGGACACATTTTCCCGTGAATAATCACGGACTCGGCCACAGCATATTACGTCTTAAGGAAAGGAGGGTCCAATTCCCCAATTGTAGAAGACTTTATCGGAACGTTTCTCACCAAGCCTAGGACTACAAGCCCTACTAGCAATACACTTCAACATTAAATGGACGAGCACGGACACAAACCCTGCCGACGAAGCATCAAGGGCCTGGTACCCCGTTCAGGAGCACGCGGCCCAGCTCTTCGACTACATCCCTATCGAACCAATCAGCGAAGAACACATAGACCTAGAGCTTTGGAATAAACGCCTCCGGTGAAACAATTGCGTAACCGGAGGAATCCGAAAGCAAATTTGCTGCTTTCAGATTTAATTAAATCTGAAACAATTTCTAATCAGAAATTCGGTGCTCACCCAACCCTAGTTAAAATCAACGTTTTCTCAGCGCGTTTTAATTAATCGATAGATAAAAATAGATCTTAAGGATTTTTAAGGCCTCAAAATTTTATTCAATTTTTTTTTCCATAATATTGAATAAATTCGAGTTATTGGAGTAATATTTCTAATAAATAACCTGTTTGATAATCTCATATTTTTTTACTGTTTTAGTTATAAGTCATGAATCTAATGTCAACAAAACCGTAAAACTTGCGGTCAAAATGCAGTTAGAGCCAAGTAGCTATATAAATAGCAACAAATTTAGAACTTTGCTCTATAAAAAATATAAAAAATTCATTTTTATAAAGAAATAAAAATGAAAAGCAATTTTTTTGCTAAAATATAACCGATTTTAATAGTTTACAATTACATGGCTAAACTTAATTTTATGAGATATCGAAATAAGTTTAGATTCTATAGCATTTAAACTTTGAACTCAATTATCTCAATTGTAAGTTTGGTGCAGGTAGAGCACTCCAATTCACACGTAACGATATTGTATGTATCATTTAATTAAAGTTAATAAATTTTAATAACATTATTTGTAAAATATAGTTTAATTTAACCGGATACAAATTGGCCCCAATATAATTTTTAGCTGTGTAAAGAATATAATCATTATGATTGTTTTGTTTTAGAAATTTAATCATTCACACTCATTTTTTTTTATAATATTTAATAAATTTAGGTTATTGGAGAATATTGTCTTAAAAATATAGAATTATTAAAAAATCTCATATTTTTTATTATTATAGTTATAAGTCACTAGCTGTGCCCGGCCAAGCGTTGCTTTGGCTCAGTCCTTAAGTGGTTAATTAAGTATAAGCTATTAATAAGACTTATCTAAAATGGGGTCATATATGAAATAATTTATAATGTGAATTCCGAATGATTTTATGAACCCACTATTTTTACTATATATTTATATAATAAGACAAAGCAAATGAAAATTCTGTTTTAGTCATCAAATCCCATTAAAATTAAATGTCTTTGAAAAAATTGCTTATTGATGCTGTTACTTATTATACAATAATACCATTATTTTATTTTTCTAGTTAGCTGATTTATTTGAAATACAATTTTCTTTAATATAATAAAATAATTAATTGAAGAATGGATAATTATTAAAAATATGCTTCTATGATCGACCACGTGATAATAATGACAAAAACTGCATAATTTAAATTTTATTTATTTAATTTAAATAGTCTGTTAAACCCCAATAATTTTAACCGTATACTGTAACATTTTTATTATACTTTTAAATATCTAATTCGAGAAAACTTCAGCTTTGTATGTATGACGTCATATATTTTTGAAACAAAAAGGTATTTTAGGAAAGCTATTTTACCCCTGGCCTATCTGAGCATCTACGGCTAAATTTTCGCTCGAATCGGATCTGAAGTTTCAGAATTTAGCCCTTTTTTAAAACCAAAAGGCCGAGAATTGTCCGATATTTTTAAAACTAAAAGGAATTTTAGCAATCTGAAAAAGCTATTTTACACCTGGCCGCCCTGAGAACCTACGGGTAAAGTTTCGCGCGAATCGGGCCGGTAGTTTCAGAATTTATTCTCATTTAAATATCTCATTTAATAAAAATTAATGATAAGCATTTACTCAGAATAATCAACGTTGGACTATTTTATATTACATTTAAATTATATATACTTTCATCTTTCTCATTTAAAATATCTCATTTAATGATAATGAGAAAAATTCATCTTCTTCACCTATATATTTTCTCAAATAATCTATAATTTTATTTATTCAGGTTAATTCATAAATTTTATGTTGTCACCGTTAAGAAAAGATGACGTTTAAGAAATTTAATTCATAAATTTTATGTCGTCTTGTCACCGTTAAGAAAAGATGCCGTTTAAGAAATTTAATTCATAAATGTTGTCTTGTCACCGTTAAGAAAAGATGACGTTTAAGAAATTTAATTCATAAATTTTATGTTGTCACCGTTAAGAAAAGATTACGTTTTACAAACTACTATAAGTGATACACTTTTACTACAAAACTGTCTGTATATGCAAATTTTCGACGAACGCGAGGAGGTGCGTTTGATTGACATTTTATTGAACGTCAAAACGTATAAAACCCAATATCTCGAAAATTAAAAGGAATTTTAGAAATCTGAAAAAGCTATTTTACCCCTGGCCGCCCTGGGAACCTAGGGGTAAATTTTCGCGCGAATCGGACCGGTAGTTTCAGAGATTAGCCCTTACATACATATATACATATATACATACACTAGCTGACCCGGCAAACGTTGTTTTGCCCTATTAAAAATATTAAAAAAATAAAAAATTTAAATAAGAAAAAAACTACCAATTAATATCTATATGTTGTACTTTTTACATTTTTTAAAACTTACATAAACGATGAAAATAAATCCTTTATGCGCCCGCCATCCCTCCTCTCCACCCCAAATCGGTCCAGTAGTTTTCGAGGGGTCACGTTTTTTTGTTTTATACGTTGGTTTATACGTTTTGACACTTAATAAAGACGTCCCTCAAAAACTACTGGACCGATTTGGCTTATGGCGGGCGCATAAAGGATTTATTTTCATCGTTTATGTAAGTTTCATAAAATGTAAAAATAGACAAAATTTCTCCGACTTACACTTTATGAATAATTGACTAAAAACAAAATATTCATAACGCAGTATAGATATAACCCAAATAAGTTTATCCAATAATATAATTTACACGGAAAAGCATCTTTTATCATATGGAATAAAAAGCATATATGTAATTATTTGGTAAAGAGTATATTAAAATTTATTAACCCCTCAAAAACTACTGGACCGATTTGGCTTGAACAAATTTTAAAACATGCTCCGGAGTATAGGGAATAAAGTATGCAATTTTGAGCCAAATCGGACCAGTAGTTTTTGAGGGACGTCTTTATTAAGTGTCAAAACGTATAAACCAACGTTTAAAACAAAAAAACGTGACCCCTCAAAAACTACTGGACCGATTTGGCTCGAACAAATCTTAAAACATGCTCCGAAGTATAGGAAATAAACTGTGAAATTTTGAGCCAAATCGGTCTAGTAGTTTTTGAGGGACGTCTTTATTAAGTGCCAAAATATATAAAACAAAAGAACGTGACCCCTCAAAAACTACTGGACCGATTTGGCTCAAACAAATCTTAAAACATGCTCAAGAGTATGGGGAATAAACTGTGAAATTTTGAGCCAAATCGGTCTGTTAGTTTTCCAAATTTGGTGGTGGCATAGATACAAACAAACACAATCAAACAAACACACAAACATACATACATAGTTTCATTTTTATATATAAGATTAATTGAATGTCTACAAAACCCTGAAAACTTGGGGTCAAAAATGAAGATCGAGCAAAGTAGCTAAATAAAATCGCAAAAAAGTTAGAACTTTGCTCCATCTGCAATTTAAAAGGTCCATTTTTATATGAAAAAGAAAGAAAAAATTTGTTTTTTTGGTTAAATTTTACAGATGCTATTAGTTTACATAGCCGAACTTAATTTCAAGTCATAAATAATAAATTTAGATTTAATAGCATTTCAAACTTTGAACGCAATTATCTCATTTCTGAGTTTTGATCCAATTTTCATGTATCCTTTCTTTCGTTAACCATTTTGCTTAAGTAATACAAATAACATTCTCACTTTTTTTAAATAATCACTAAATAAATCATTAAAATGATTATAATAAGTAAATTTGTAATTTCAAAGTTATATCATTACCGAAAAATAATTGAATAACATTTGTAGTGCTGCTCTATTTTTCCTCACATTCTCCTCGTTTTAAATCAAAAAATCAATTTAATTATGAATTGCTATGATAAAGTAAATTCTAAATTAAAATTTGTCTGAAAGTTATTTGGGCCCAATATAATTAAAATTCGGACTAGGAGAAACAACTACAATTTTGCTGGACTCTATTCAACCATAACTAGATCTATTATTTTATCGGTGAGAGAATGTGCATTATTATTATTTGTTACCTCCATTTATGTTTACGCTAACGCTTTTATCATTCCGCGCTCGTTTAGGCGCAATTGCGCTCACTTTCCCACCTCTCTATTGGTTGAATGCTATTCTCGTTGTTAACACTCCGTTGGCCAGGTTAAAATCCTAACACGGATGGTGAAGGGGGTCTTAAAAGCCCCAAACTTTTAAATAGCTATAACTTGGTTGTATTGTAATATGAACTTTTCAAATTTTAAAAGCATAATACTACAACTCTTATCTGTAAATTGATATATTACTTTGGATATTTGAACAAGGGGTTATAATTTTATGATTACAATTAGTGCAACCCCCAAAATTTCCCCCTATGTGACTATATTTATTCATAACAAATTTTTTTTCTCCAATTCCATAATTTAATTAATAAGATCATATAAAATAAGGTTGGAGCTAAAACTATAAAAAATTTGGCATAAAGAAACCTAAAAACAAAAATAATAGAGATGTCCAAACTTAGGGAATTTTTGGCACTATGTTTTTTTAAGGCAAAAAGTTACTACTGTTCGAAGCCATTATTTTTCTAATTTTTGGACTTCAATTAGATTTTTTTTATTAGAAATACATTATAGAAGGTTAGAATTAAGAATAGGAGAAAAATCTAATCATAAAATCTTAAAACAAAAAGTTTATGAGGCTCTAAAAATTGTGAATTTTGTTTAAAAAATGAGATTTCCTACATGTTTTGTTAGTATTAAATTTTTTTTAGTTAGAAGAGATAAAGTTTAAAATAAATGAACATTGGGAATAAAAGTTAATGATTTTTTACATTTGGTTAAAAAAAAACCTCAAAATAAAAAAATAGAGTGGTCTAAATTAAAGCAAATTTTGACCCTTTATTTTTTGAGACAGAATTTCTATTCTTATTGATACATTTTTTAAATAATTTTCAACTAGTTTTATATTTTTACAATAGAAATAAATCTTAGAAGGTTAAATTTGAGAATATGAAATTAATCTTCATGTAGTATCTTAAAACAAACATTATGTAGGGCTATAAAAACAGTCAATTTTTCATAAAATGACACTTCATACACATATGAAATATCAAATATGATTTGGAAAGTTTTAATCCAGTTACTTTATAAACAGACATATATTATTTATGATCTTTTAGTCTATTTAATCCTAAGCTACAATAATAATTACTATAGGTATAAACTCCTTAAACTAATATATGATTATTTATTTATGACAACATGATAAAAATTTTTATATTTATATACCATTTTCAGACAAAAAATAATATATATATAGCACTTTTTAATGTTAGACATGTTGAAATATCTAAGTGCACAGGAAAATTTACACAAATTAGCACATTGAAATACCACGAGGAAAAATAAACATGTTAAAATCTGAGTTTAAAAATTAAATATCTCAAATAAAAGGAAATGTTTAGAAAAATTTTCTTTGCAAATAGGTTAAGAATAATGCTTTTTAATATTATATTAAAAAAAAATTTTTGGAAAAATTTATTTTTCATATTGTGGAACGTGGGGTCCTGGACGACCCCGGGCATCTAAAACACGCTGTATCTTAAAAACTACTGGATAAAAACAAGCCAAATTTTGCAGAGATATTCTAGGATAAATTTTATTAAGCTACTGAAAAAATGAAATTATAACAATCACTAACTTAATTTGTACAACATTTATAAACCGCTTGGGGTCTGTGAGACCCCACCTAGCCAACGGAGTGTAAATCGACGAGTAAATATAAGTAAAATTTATAACCCGCGTTCACCGCCATTTTAATTTTATTCATAATTAAACTCAACCAACGAAATGCCCCCTAAACCCAGTGGAAAAGCCGTGAAAAAGACGAGCAAGCCGAAGACATCTAAAACCGACAAGAAAAGGAGGAAATCCAGAAGAGAATCCTACGGTATCTACATTTACAAAGTTTTGAAGCAGGTCCACCCCGACACCGGTATCTCGAGCAAGGCCATGTCTATCATGAACTCCTTCGTGAACGATCTGTTCGAGCGGATAGCTGCGGAAGCATCTCGTTTGGCTCACTACAACAAAAGGTCCACCATCTCGAGTCGGGAAATACAAACTGCAGTGAGGTTGTTGTTGCCTTGTGAATTGGCTAAACACGCGGTTAGCGAAGGCACCAAAGCTGTCACCAAATATACCAGTTCCAAGTGAAAAGCTCCGCTCGTAGCTTGAACCAACACCCAACAGCCCTTTTCAGGGCTACCTAAACTATACAGAAGAAATTAGCGTCACTTTATGTCATACCTTTCGATAAACTCTCAAAATTATCATTATTTGCTATGCATCTGAATTCTTAAGATTTATAAATTCAGTTAAAGTAGTAAAAATGATCAGTGTAGTTTTAAATGCTAAATTCATGATAATCTTGATGAATTTTTAGTGCTAACACGGATTGTAATAGGGGTCATGATGACCCCACACTTTAAATAACTATAATTCACACTTTTGAATGCATTCAATTTCAATTTTTTTATATAATATATAAATTGGTATTTATAATGATTATTAGTACAACCTCCAGAATTTCCCCTCTTGCCAGATTTGTTCCCCTATACAAATGTTTAATTGTATGATTTGAGTGATGTCCTATGAATAGAAAATTAGGAGGAAAAATTAAAGAATACACTAGACTTAAGGAATTTTTGGCCCTTTATTTTTTTAGACAAATAATTGAGAATTAAAAAATCTACATGAAAACAAATTTAACTTTAGTGTTCAAAATGATATTTTATACAGTAATCATTTTATATTAAAAATATCAAATATTTTAAGTTATCATTTTGAAATTCCTAAGCTTTAATGATACTAAAATGTTAAAACTCCTTATACTAATTTTATTGTTCAGGACCACTTGATAACATGTAGGTTTGAAATTGTGTTTAAACATATTTTTAAAAAAATTTTGGAATTTTTTTGTATTTCATATTGTGGGAGGTGGGGTTCAGCCTCGGACATTTTGAACAATCTACATCTTTATAACTGATAAAATCAAGCCAAGTTTTGCAGAGGTATAGGATAAGTTTATTACGGAATAATGAAGTTCAAACATTCACTAACTTTGTACAATATTTTTAACCACCAAACCTACAGAGTAACATTGTAAGTGTAAATTTAATCAATGTTAGCCAAAAATTTTGTGATTAAAATGGAGGTAAATCAAAATTTAGACTTGCACAAAATAAATGATATGAAAATGATAAAATTGAGACATTGAATACTAAATAAATACAGTGATAGGACCATTTTGTTGTTATAGTTTGTTAATTTTAATAAAAAATTTTATATTGTAAATAAGGTAGTTACATTTATTTAAGTTGCTGTGTCTTAATAATTAGTTTTTAGTAAAGAGAGTGTTTTGCTCAAATTTTACTTTACCTAATAACTCATACATTTGTAAAAATTGTTGTAATTCTTAAAGCTATTATTTTTTATTAACTGATTAAGACCAAATAAATTAAAAATATGATTATTAAATAAAAGTAGCTCTTTCTTCGATAAAGTATGGGTGGCCCTGAAAAGGGCCGTTGGGTGTTGTTGGAGAGTAAGCTATTAAGCTTTGGTCTCGGATTTCTTGGGCAGAAGAATACTTTGAATATTGGGTAAAACGCCACCGCGCGATGCTAACGCCCGAGAGCAATTTATTCAACTCCTCATCGTTCCTGATAGCTAACTGTAAGTGACGAGGAATGATCCTGGTCTATTTGTTGTCACGAGCCGCGTTGCCAGCTAAGTCCAACACTTCAGCAGCGAGGTATTCCATCACGGCAGCTAAATAGACGGGAGCCCCAGCTCCGACACGGCTCGCGTAGTTGCCCTTCCTCAGTAGACGGTGAACACGACCGACGGGAAAGTGGAGGCCCGCGCGACTAGAACGACTCTTTGCCTTCCCCTTTGTTTTCCCACCTTTACCACGGCCAGTCATGATATATCTTTTATTAAAATGTATAAAAAAATAATTGGCGTTTAAAAACAAGCTACAAGATAAAAACAATATGAGAAAGAGAAAATAAGTTCGGCTTTAATCTTGATTATGATCATTAGGGATTAAAAATCTTTCTATGTTGGTTACATGATGTACATATATGTTTCGCGAAAGGACCACATCGGATACTATTCGTCGACGCAGACGTTTCGCGAAAGTAGCGGCGCATAATTTAGGTATAAGCAAGTCATTAGGCCGATGCCAGGACCTTAAGGCCCCTACTATGATTAGTTCGATCAACACGATTTTGTTTCGCGAGAGCGGGGACTGACGGACCGGTTCATATTTTGCAATTTTCGCATGACGGGCTGTATCTAACGCGACGAGGCGATTGTCAAATGGGATACTTAAGTCGATTATTACAGCGGAGTCCCACTTTGTGATCACCAAGTCGGGCCGAGTCATCTACGATGTTATTTTCCCCTAATATCGAGAATCTATGAGCAGCCAGTTCCTTTAGGCGATCCACGACCAAGTTATGACGTTTTGTGTACGACGTGGAATACCTCATGCAGTGATCCATAACATGGGGGAGATTTCGTCATGTTCCCCACACATACGACACTTTCTGTCAGCGCTTCTATTCATGGGCGTTCCCTTTAGGGGTAACTGATTGAGCCTTGCGCGGTGAATATACCGCCAATCGGCAAACCTGGTGTAGAGCCCGTCATTTACGAATTGATGGCTGGCTGGATGGGCTCCCACGTCCATGACCTTCCCTTGATCCGGATTAGCTACTAATTTGAGTAATTATTTATCCCGTTCTTGGGCGCGTAAGGCGTAAACTAGCTTTCTGCGCATGAGTGGGTCGATGGTAAGGTTATCGCGTATAATGAAGGGGCCTTCCGGCCGAAATCCCATGACAACTTCAGTCGGGCCGAAGCCTTCCTGGTTACTGTCCACCCACATATTTGAGATTGAGAATTTAGAGTTGTTGAAGGGAGGGTCATTGCTGCCCGACAGGTAGCAAGAACGGATGGAAGGGGTTATTTCGCTTCTACTGATATTGGCCTTACGCAGGATCGAGGCATCAAGGTCCTCTTTGACCATGTCCCCTATGCGCTCATCTTTCGAGGTAAGCAGTTTGAAAGCCGAATCTATTATAATAAAGTCTGAGTCAGTGCCCGCCACAGGGAATCCGAGAGCTCCGGGTTTTGCCGAACCATATAAATAATCCACGGAGGAGCGCTCCGGGGGGAAGAAGATATCACGCAACTGAGGACGGAGGAACTGTCTAATTCTTTCCACTGAGTTTTAGGGAGGCACTCTAAACGCATAGAGTGTGTTAATGAGGGGTAAAAGAATGTTTTTAAAGAGTCAGCTTTTTGCCAAGGCGCTAAATTTGAGGCTAGAATTTTTTCCGCCACCACTTTGAACTTCTCAATGGTGTCGTCCTTCGAGATGGCAAATCCAATGAGTTTCCTAAGAAAATCCTCTGAGTCTCCATTTTTAAGACATTTAATAGGCTCTCCAAATATGAAGTGTGTTGATGGGATGGCTCCTCTAGCACCACCTGTGCCACTTATAAGCAGAGTAGCACATTTATTAATATTAATTTCGAGATTTGCTTGTTTGGTAAAGTTTCCGATTGTATTAAAGCCGTCTTGTAGTTTGGCTGATGAATTGGCTATTAGCAGAATATCACCAGCATAAGCTTATATCTTCACTTCGCTGTGTGTTTTTGAATTGCGCAAATAACAGGATATGTAGAGGTTTAAGTCTACTTTATTACTAAATATGGAGTAAGTTTTTTTTAACCCAAAGTTAGAAGTCGTTTATATACCATTGTATAGCGGTTAATTTGAATAACATTATTGAATCGTAAGGTATTCAAATATCTAAACTTCAATGTCTGTTGTGTATTCAAGTTATAATGAGTGTGAATAGAGTAAGGAAGATCATAAAGGTAGTACTATAGATCCATAGCGATGTCAAAGAGGATGCCAGAGAGAGGGCATTCTTGCCTTATACCACATAGTACCTTAATCTTTTCCAGCGAGCCAGTGGTCGGGAAGGAAGTGGAGATGCCGTTGTACAGGTCTGTGACAATCGCTGTGACCTGTTCGCCTATCCCGTTGCTGCCAGTGAAGTACAAATGGCTTGGTGAGAAACAGATGAAAAGGAATTCGGCAAATCAACCCATCCTACTAAAATATCTTGAAGGTTGAGTCTTGCAGAGTCCATCATGCTTCGGAGGCAGTAGTTATGCTCCAAAACCCCATCATAAGATAGAAAACCTTTTTGGGCTGGCGCAAGTACTTCATTCTCCTCCACCCATCTTGCGACTCTTTGCACCAGCAACCCCGTATATAGCTTGTATATAGTGTTATTTAGAGTGATGGGGCGCCAGTTTTAAATATCCAGCCTGTCCCCTTTTTTATAATATGAAAATTGTCTTAGCGTATTTCCAAGTTTTGGGGATTTTTTTGAACTTAAGACATATGTTATTTCTTCAACATGATATACAATCAATAATTTATATAGAACTCTTCCTCGTTTTGTTTCGTAGAATATTACCTTTACAATAAGGTGAATATAACGTTTTATTAAATATTATTAATTATGTTTAAACATCACAACGATTAAAAAAATGTATATTTATAATTGTAGATCAAAGGAGTGGGGGTCAAAGGAGCTCATCAGGAAAAAAAGGAGCACACTTTGTTTATTGAAAATAAATCAAGGCAAAACTATCAAACCTATTTCTAAGAAGAATTTGCACAAAGAAGGGTGTATTAATTTTAAAATAACCCTAACCCAAATCAAGAAATCAGTCCCTCATTTTTTTTAAAAAACATATCATCTCATAAAATGTCAATATACATCATGCAATTATATCACATGTATACAAACAAAATGATACAATAAAATCTTTTCATACATGATTGACTTTTATTATAAGTATGAAAAAACATCAGGATAAATAAAATATGTAATTTTATAAATATCCATAGTTGGTATTTAAAAAATATAAGTGCTAAATTATACAATAAAATCTTTCCATACATAAATGACTTTTATTATAAGTATAACATCAGGATAAGGTATTTGCTAAAACAATATGTTAAATTCTGATATACATGATGAGAAATGTTCCAATACAATCTTTATATATTCATATATTTACTTGTTATGATTTCACTAGGACATGTTAATATAAAATATTTTGTGCTAAGACAATATGTTAAATTCTGATGAATAATATGAGATAAGTTCCAATAAATTCTCTAAAAATTTATGTATATATTACTTGTTACAAATTCAAATTCACCATATCAAAAAAACCCTGAGCAAATCTGAGCAATCATGACGAGTTTAGCTCCTATATCCGTGCTCCTTTGACCGGTTCCCGATCAAAGCGTAGTACTATTTGAAAAATTAATCAAGGGACATATGAAAAAAAGATATTTTGAGAAAATTTAGAAACTCAAATTATAAAAATAGGTATTTCTAATGCAAACCTAAAGCTTGTCTAACTATTTATTATATGCTAATAAAACTAAAATGTATTTTGCTATTTAACGAAATGATAAACAGTGTAACTATTAATTTGATTTATAATAAAGAGCAAAAAATTTTCTAGATGCTGTGTAATCCCTTAAACTGTATGTTGTGACGTCGGAAGAAGGTATTGCATATATTGCAACTTGGTATTCATCATTAGGTGGTATGGAAGTGAAAGCATAGTTTAGTTCCTTACCCTGCAAATTATATAAATTTTTTAACTAACACCGAAACAAATTTATATGTATCATGTGCGAAGAATTTAAATAGTATTCATAATAAGAAAAACTTTTGAAGCTTATAGTTTTTTTATCTAGTATTTCTATTTTTGAGGTTTATTTATTTACAAAATCTAAACACAAATGAAACTTCATAAGGCAAATTAGAGGTTATAGGTTGTTAGGAATTATATTGCTAAATATTAACATTAAATAATATATATATCAAATTACTTAATATTTTCTACATATTTAAGGTCAATTATAATGGCCTAATTTTTTAAATTATGCCTGGACCTACAAAGTTTCAAGCTTTTACAAAGTTGAATTAAATTAAATGCTATTTTTTATAATTATTAGATGGTTTAATTACCAAAACACGGTACTACCATCATTTGTAAATTATTTATACTTTTATATTAATTGAAGACTTATATCATAAAAAATTAATCTTACATTTTCTATCACTTTATAAGCCATGTAATTATCGTTATTTGTAGTAGACAGACTAACAATAAATCGAGAGATATAATGCTTGTATTCTTCAGTTGGAAGCGAGTGCCATTTCACTGCGAGTTCATAAGATCCATTTTCATACTTTTTAACTTTTCCGTTGTCAAATAAGGGTGCATATATGTATTGTTCTAAGGCAAATTAGGGTAAAGATTTATGCGCTATTCGTTAGTACCTGTGTCGGTAAAACATCGATCTTGTTTAAAATCGTTAGCATCTAATATAAAAGAAGTTATAGACATCGCTTAGTCAATGCAACTCATTAAAAAGGCTTTCATTGCATAATCAATAATATTTATTTACAATTAAAATGTCTGATTCCAGCATAAGCCATATTCGCAGGCTCCCCTTCGTAACTGATGTAGACTATCAGGTAGTATTGTGTATTGTATTGTAAGTTTTTGACGGAAAAAGTAAGATTCGTCTAGAAACATGTAATCGAACATATAGTACAATTTAAAAGAGCTAACCGGAGGCAAAAAGGTTGCTTTTGTGAATGAGGTAGGGTCGAGATAGGTTTTGTTAAGGAATTTATAAACTATGTAGGAGTATCCGGTAATTTTTCTGTCAAAAGAGTTTTCAGGTGCATTAAAAGATGCTACTATTCCGTATTTTTTCTTAAGAGTTTTAGGTCTTAAATGCAAATCTCTTATGCCCATAATTGAAGCTTGTTTAGGCATATGATCTGCCATCTGTAAACCTACAAAATTACAAAACCACATATTAAATTATTACTTTCACCATTTTTATCAGCATCCGCGTAAGCTTTTGTTAAGATGGCGAAAACAAAGAGGGCCAAAAAATTCCATAAACTCATAATATAGCAAAATTAAAAAATAAACAATGGCAATCTATCCGAGAGCCAGGTTATATATCTGTAATCAACGATACAAGTGAAAGGGTTATTTAAAAATTGGCACCGTGCACCCTCTTTAAAATAATACAATGTTTGTGGTAGTTATTTGACATATTTAAAGCTTTTTTTTTTAGAAACAGCGTGTTATTTATTTGCACATATATTTATAACCCGTACATGTTTAGTTAACCTAGATATTTTATTTTAAATAAATGAATTGTTTGAAGTATATAATAAATTTTCCCCAATATAATGTTACAATGCTATAAGTAAGAATTATCTTATAATGAAATATTAAAATGTCTAAAATCCAGATTTTTTAAAAACCATCCACTGCATTAGACAATTGAACTATTTATGACAGGCGCTTAGCAAAATTTTCTCAAGGGAGGGGGACTGTAAAAAATGTTTATGGCAATTTTATTTATAATATAATAAAGATCAAAGACTAGAAAATTCCGGTCCGCTGCAGGGCCCGCTATTGTGTAAATAGAATTTTATCTAAGGGGTGAGCATTCTTGATGATTTGTTAATAATGCCAATTCATTCAATCGATGTTTTGGGTTTTAAATTTCATGAATATTTAAAAACATTGCTTACTGATGCCTATGACGTTAAGAAGACCATAAAATGTGGTTTTATTAGTCAATGACATAAATATAATTTAGATGTTAAGGTGTCAAAAGCATTCTTGGGGTGGCAGGTCTTTTGAGTTTGAGCAACGCCATTTACCATTAATTAATTTATGATTTTAGGTTGATGTTTGTGCTATTCAATCACTAGAGCAAACCTCGGCCAAATATATTTTTCTGAATTTCTGGCAAAATTTTTGAAGGATTTTGTTGAAATAAAACTTGAAAGTTAATTAGAAATTTTTTGGAAACCGTTATTTATTAATAAAGGAATAAAGAGGGGATAAATATCGTAAATTTTTGAAGGATTTTGTTGAAATAAAACTTGAAAGTTAATTAGAAATTTTTTGGAAACCGTTATTTATTAATAAAGGAATAAAGAGGGGATAAATATCGTTAATTTATAATAAACCTCAATGGATTCAGTTAAATGTGACAAATTACCCTTTGCAAATCGAGGCCTTTTTAGATCTAAATCATATAAATTAGCTTTAACCTCCATTAATAAAAAAGTTAGATATAATTCTTCGTCGACACTGTTTTTTTCTTATAGATCTTATCTAAGTTGCTATATTATCTGCTAGTGGAATGGCCTGTTGAGTGTCAAGATCTCTACAATTTTTTTTTTCAAGGATAGATTATCGGGATTTTTCGAGGGTGTTAAAAAAATATTATAATTATTATAATATTTTGTTTTCATAGAAAACATCTTCAGATAAGTAAAATAAAGTTAAATAAAATAGAATAAATAAAAGTAAATGGTATATTCTTTTGGTAGTGATAAATTTTTGTGTAACCAAGGGTAGAGGGGTAATCTTCCCATATCTTCATTTAGAGTGGGGTTAAGTCTTCTAATACAACATACCATTTAGTTTATATTCTATTTATATTTATTCTATTTTTCATTTTACTTATCTGAAGATGTTTTCTATGAAAACGAAATATTATAATAATTATAATATTTTTTTAACACCCTTGAAAAATCCCGATAATCTATCCTTGAAAAATATTGAATATGAGGGTAAAAATCTTTTAAAATCTCTACAATTGTTTGCATGAAATTAATAGAGCTAAGAAAGGTGTTTTAAATGTTCAGATTTCTGAATAGAACTACCCCTATCATTTATAAAACTGCTACATATAGGTAGTGTTGTGAAGGGCGCGCTAGGGAGAGCGCTCTGCCGTTTGCTAGAGTGATATTATGGTGTGCATAAAAGAGCGACGCCTACCTTAATAGTCTTATTTTCTCATGAAGTCATTCAATTTGGGTGTGTTGCGAACCGACCAGTAGTATATTATTTATTCATAGAGACTCTAATGGATTATTAGATATATGCTTAGAGGGGCGGGGTGTTAGCTAGTTGTTATTATCAAAAACGCGTTGTGTGCTCATTTATGATAGTTTAAGCTTCTGTTACAACTCAACACATATTTTATTTTGAAGAGATAATAATAACCCCATTTAGGAATGACGCAATTACCTAAAAAATTTCCTCTAATTAGCGCCATCTAGAGGCAATTTTAATTGAAGACTAATTTGAATATATATATTCTTATCTTTTTTACTATGTGACTCGAAAATATCAATAAACATATAACGTTTCGCACTTATTAGAGCTTATCAGTATGCCATAGTTAATTTTCTAGGCGTACTCTAAGCGAGATAGGTGTATATAAGGCCAAATTAGATTCAACCCATTCTTATGATGGTTACTGAACAACCCTCATAATTATGGTAGAATAATAATATTGTTATATTATATTTAAATTTAATTAACACTACCTACGACGGTCCCAAGTCCGTGTGCAAAAAGTGGAGCGTTGGCTCAGGCCGGAAACCGGCTATAAAAACCAACTCAAAAATTATGATAGTTTCAAACAAAATCCATCGTAAGATCGGTATTACTCTATGGAAGTGAAACATGGACTTTAAACACAGAGAATGATACGGTTGAGGGGTATACTAAGCCCGACCATATGACGAATGACTATTCAACCTATGGCGGACATGGCTAACGAAAATCGGCTAAGGTGGTATGGGCATACACTAAGAAGAGACACGAATGACGTAAATCGCAAAGTACTAGACATGGAGATACCGGGGAAGAGAGAAAGAGGGCGACCCCGTGTCATGTGGAAAGGGCAAGTCGATAAAGTTATGAAAAAAGAGATTAGTTAAGACATGGCACTCACCCGGTCAAGATGGAAGAATCGAATTAAAACAAACTCCACGACTGTGGGACTAAATAACTGATAAAAGAAGAAGAAGAAGACATTTGATATCAATTAATAAATTGCGGTTTTGTTAATATTTTGAAGAAGATTGTAATAACCCCATTTAGGAGTGCCGCAATTAACATAAAAGTCTCCTCTAATTTGTCAAATTAGTCTCTAATTAAAATTGCCTCTAGATGGCGCTAGAAACTTTAAGTTAATTGCGACACTCCTAAATGGGGTTATTATTATCTTCTTCAAGATATTAACAAAACGGCAATTTATTAATTAATTTCAAATATAACATATATTGATTTAAGTTTTTGTGAGTACAATTGAATAACCTGATATTAAATTTTCATAACCCGCATGGGACTTGTATTTTTATATTATACCTCAACAAATCGTCCTTTTATGAAGATAAAGCTTAAACTCTTTTATCATTATTTTTCAATTAATTTTTATCTGTAACAAATAAACACACAACAAACATTTTATTTGAAAAAATAAATTTTCAATCGCGATATATGAATGTTTTTCTGGTATTTATAATAATGTATAATCAAATTTAATTTTATTTAAGATGATTCAAAAATAAAGTATATTACATAATTACAGTCAATTGTAATTAATAAACGAAAACAAATAATTTAAAACCATTGAGCTCTTTATTTCACAAATCTTCTCAAGGTGCCCGCCCGCCCCTGTTTTTTTATAGCACTTTGTTGTCCAATATTTTTTAAACTTATATTGCATGGCTTAAGCATAGTGTCAAATTTTTATTTAATTTTATTATAATTTTTATAATAATTACAAAATACGATTAATCCCAGGGGCTTTACCCTATTTTAACTAATCAATAAGCTCTTAAAACTCTTATTGAATAATTAACAACCGAACCGTGTGCTAGTAATAATAATGCTTAAAACTCGTAGTGGGGATAGGTTAGGTAATATAAATATAAAACAAAACAAAAACATTTATATCCACAGTGTTGCTAGTTTAGATTGAGAGAACTTAAATAAAATAGTGTTTTAAAATACCCACTCATTCTCATGTGTTATTTGATTCATCAATGTGGAGGTTTAATGTACTAGAAAATACAGCACATGTTGGTGCTATAATTTTATCTACGATTTAGGATCATGGGGGAGGGATCTATATATATAAAGTAAAGTGTATATATGTATGAAAGGGCTAATCTCTGAAACTACCGGCCCCATTCGCGCGAAAATTTACCCCTAGGTTTCCAGGGCGGCCAGGGGTAAAATAGCTTTTTCAGATTTCTAAAATTCCTTTTAATTTTCAAGATATTGGGTTTTATGCGTTTTGACGTTCAATAAAATGTCAATCAAGCGCACCTCCTCGCGTTTGTCGAAAATTTGAATATACAGACAGTTCTGTAGTAAAAGTGTATCACTTATAGTAGTTTGTAGTAAAACGTAATCTTTTCTTAACGGTGACTTTTCTTAACGGTGACAAGACAACATAACATTTATGAATTAAATTTCTTAAACGTCATCTTTTCTTAACGGTGACAACATAAAATTAATGAATTAACCTGAAATAAATAAAATTATAGATTATTTGAGAAAATATATAGGTGAAGAAGATGAATTTTTCTCATTATCATTAAATGAGATATTTTAAATGAGAAAGATGAAAGTATATATAATTTAAATGTAATATAAAATAGTCCAACGTTGATTATTCTGAGTAAATGCTATTAATATATAAATGTCATTATTTATCTATCATTAATTTTAATTAAATGAGATATTTAAATGAGAATAAATTCTGAAACTACCGGCCCGATTTGCGCGAAACTTTACCCGTAGGTTCTCAGGGCGGCCAGGTGTAAAATAGCTTTTTCAGATTGCTAAAATTCCTTTTAGTTTTAAAAATATCGGACATTTCTCGGCCTTTTGGTTTTAAAAAAGGGCTAAATTCTGAAACTTCAGATCCGATTCGAGCGAAAATTTAGCCGTAGATGCCCAGATAGGCCAGGGGTAAAATAGCTTTTTCAGATTCCTAAAATACCTTTTTGTTTTAAAAATATCTGACATTTCCCGTCCAGTTTCATTTATAGCAGCATATTCAATAATGACGTCATACATACAAAGCTCAAGTTTTCTCGGATTAGATATTTAAAAGTATAATAAAAATGTTACAGTATACGGTTAAAATTATTGGGGTTTAACAGACTATTTAAATTAAATAAATAAAATTTAAATTATGCAGTTTTTGTCATTATTATCACGTGGTCGATCATAGAAGCATATTTTTAATAATTATCCATCCTTCAATTAATTATTTTATTATATTAAAGAAAATTGTATTTCAAATAAATCAGCTAACTAGAAAAATAAAATAATGGTATTATTGTATAATAAGTAACAGCATTAATAAGCAGTTTTTTCAAAAACATTTAATTTTAGTCGGATTTGATGACTAAAACAAATTTGCATTTGGTTTGTCTTATTATATAAATATATACTAAAAATAGTGGGTTCATAAAATTATTCGGACCTTTCACATTATAAATTATTTCATATATGACCCCATTTTAGATAAGTCTTATTAATAGCTTATACTTAATTAACCACTTAAGGACTGAGCCAAAGCAACGCTTGGCCGGGCACAGCTAGTTAGTAATAAATGGGACCTTAAATTAGGGAAGCGCATCTCACGATAGACCCCTGTAATGATGGTACTAAGTCTGTTTCCGTATTTGCTCAACTAGTCTATCGCTCACGGAATCTACAACCAATCAAAATGTAGTTCAAATTTGTAAAGCATGCTTATAACTAATTGATTTTATATTTAATCATGTTATAAACGCTTTAAAAGGTTGCAAAAACATATATTAAGCATATAATACATGAAGATTAACTTTTTTATTGCTGCATATATATATTTTATTTCATATTAAGCATATAATATATAAAGTTTAAATTTTTTATTGCTGCCTATGTATTTTCTTTCCTAGGTTAGATTAAATGCTTTATAATAAGTTAATAGGCATTTACAATATTTTATATTGTTATATATAATAGATATACTTATATAATAATGTTTAAATTATAATTTTTGTGCAGTAGATGAATTGTGCAGGAGACGAGTTGAGTATAAATCCTGTTTACACTTTTAAACAGCGCTGGTTTAAAATGACGCGCTCCAACACAACACTACTTGTAGGTGAGGAGGGCTAGGTAGTTGGGAATTTTTCGGGAAAAAGAAAGATAATGAGTTAAAAGTTTTTTGCCGAAATTTTAATATAATAAATTGCATTTATGGGCTCGCTTTTGGTTGTCCGTCCGTTGTCTGTCCTGTCCAAACTAGTAATTTTTCAATATTTGCCTTGGATACTGGTTTTTAATGGCTGTAGACTTACGCATTTTGCTTTCGCAAATAGACTAGTAATGAAAAACGTATAAATATATTTCTTAGGTATGTCTTAGTCTTTTGTGCAACTTTAAATACTTTTGATTTATTTAATAATCTATTTATTTATCAATCAATGGAAACTTTCTTAATTTTTTTAAGGCCGGGGGGACGGTGTTTTTCGTTGTCTACGCCACTGATTTGTGACCGACATTTAAGAATATTATAATTTTATAATCTACGACCTTCAAGTGATATTTTACCTTAAAAAGGTAGGAATTTCAAAATTACCAAAAATAATATTGCTTAGATATCTGTTAATCAACACGTAAACGTAATAAATCTATTAATAAGAAAACAGATTATGTAAGATCTCAAATTCAACTGTACACGATTTAAACAATGACCTCATTTGGCCTAATCTTAAATTTTACAAGAAATATTTTGCAAATGCTGTGTTTTAACGAACAAAAGACGTGCAGGATGTGGACCCCATCAGCAATTTAAAAACCTTATAATATTTCCTTTTTTAATGGGCTATAAATTTTTAAGCCAATTTTACTGGTAAATACACTAGTCAAATAATGGTCTTGTGAAATCAACCGGCAAACTGTTTGCAGATTCTGGTAGAGTTTTTCACGGTGGACACAAACATGTTTTTAGTTTTTCCCATATACGTCAAGTTTTTTTAATATTCGCTGTCAAAGTTGCCAAAAACGCGATTTTAGCGTTTTTCAAACGTCAATAACTTGCAAATTAATCGGTAAAAATTTTGTTTAATAGATTTAATTCGTAGGTATATGAGAGAGGAATGTATTCACAGTTTTTTTTATCCTAGCACCTTTACTTTTTAAGTTATATACAAAATTAACTTTCCCTATCTTTTACATTGACAAATTACACCAGACTTGAGGGCGCCCTCCCTTCTCTTTCACACTAAGAATTAAGTGCGTGTTGTTGTTTATCTACTCTACTACTACTATTACCAAAACAACAACACCCACTTAATTCTTAGTGTTGAAGAGAAGGGAGGGCGACGTCAAGTCTGGTGTAATTTGTCAATGTAAAAGATAGGGATAGTTAATTTTTTATATAACTAAAAAAGTAAAGGTGCTAGGATAAAAAAAATTGTGAATACATTTCTCTCCCATATATCTACGAAATAAATCTATTAAACAAAATTTTTACTGATTAATTTGCAAGTTATTGACGTTTGAAAAACGCTAAAATCGCGTTTTTGGCAACTTTAACAGCGAATATTTAAAAAACTTGACGTATAGGGAAAAAACGAAAAACATATTCGTGTCCACCGTGAAACCAGAATCTGCAAACAGTTTGCCGGTTGATTTTTCTTGTTGAACCATGATATTTGCATGCAATTAACTGAAAAATGTATATTCTAATAATAAGGAATTTTTATGTAATTTAATAGCACAAAAAAATTAACTGAAACATTTTAATAGAGAAATGCATTCTATACTTTAATAGAAACAAATATTTTACAACTTGTACAAATGGTAAAGAAGACTAAAGTATACGGTTGGTCAAGTAAGGTTAATATAGTATAATTTACAATAATTATAATTTTGGTTTGGACTTATGGTCTTTATTAAATGTGCAGGGGTTAAAATAATTCATTATAAACAAACTTGTGTCCATATAATACTAGAGGTACTTTTTTGTTAAAGTTTTTATATATCAGCTATATGACAGTGCGATGTGATTATATTCCATTAGGGATAATTAAATGATATAATAAACTTTTATTCTAAACACTTCACCCAAATTAGAATCCCGCGCACGAGTCTAGGTAGAGCTTAACATCAAATCGATGGTCTTAGAAGACATCAAAAACCGGAATACGCTTGTCTGAGTCATATAATGCCGTACAAATATTCAACGTTGAATCGACAAAACTTTCCATGATCTGTAGCTGAACTTTGACCATCTAAATAACATTTTGATTGCTAGTTCACCTCAGGAACACTTAAATTACTTTTTTGACGATACATTAATTCGATCTAAAGTGAGACCGTTCTTTAAGATAATTATTCGCACAAGGTTATTACCGAGTAAGTTTAAGGCAGTCAAAAATATCGCCACAACAACAACAATTACATATCTATTATATAGCTTTATAGGAATGTTTAAATTTTATCTAAGTTTTAAACGGTGCTCACCTTATCCCACAACCTATTGACTTCATCAGGAAGCTGTAAGGATCCTTATTCATCATGACGCACACAGCCCTTTCCTCAAGAGATAGTCCTCTATAGTCGCAGTTATAAATCATTCACTATAATGTACCACGCAGTTAGCTGATGCTTAAGCCTTCATCAGAGCAGTTTTACAACGAACCTTAAATGTGGAAAATTGTACTTTACTCTATTCTTTCCATCCCTTACGTTACTCATAATACAAGCTCGATACAGCACATACAGGTGATTGTTACTGGAAATTTACCACACTATCAAGCATTACAGACTGTATTGTAAGACACCAGCCTAGGTTTCAAACATTCATAGAAAGAACAAGATTGTAAGACGCAGATTTTCAATTTACAGATCACAAAGCTATTCCTGCTAAATTTGACAAATACTAAATTACAAATTAGATTATATTTAGTAATTTTCTTCTGGTTAACAATTTAACAAAGGTAATTCAAATCAGAGATCAGATTGCCCGGCCCGGCCCGAACAGGCCCGGCCCGTGGGCCGGGTCGGGCAACTGTCATTTTATTTTCGGGCGGGCTCGGGCGGGCACGAAGAAGATAGGATTCGGGCAATTCGGGCTTAATGAGATTTATTAGATAGTGTATTTTTTTGTTACTTTTAATTAAATTGCATATGAAAATGCTAAAAAATCGCCATCCGTCCCCAAGTTATTTTTACAATTTTTGCCAGAACCCCTTTATTTCCATCAAGTCCCTAGCTAGGTTATGGAAAGGATTAAAATATTTATATTTATGCAGCCCTTTCATTGTTCGTAATTCGCATGTGCCGTCTATACATAGTACAAAATCGTCACGCCCAAATTGATACAACGCTTGAAAGTGTTAAATTTCATTTTAATATCATTTAATTTTTTTAACAAATGATTTAACAAGGCTTCTCCAATTCGCCTTTAGTATTCCCTTATCACTCATCGCTATCGCAAAGCTCAAATATTTTAGAAAGACCAAATACTACGTTTTTTGACCAATTATGATTAAAATTAAAGCACAAAAGTTTCATTTGAAAAAATCATTCGAATTTTAAATATTGAAAGAATTTGAGGTCGCAAAATTTCGGGCCTAACAGGAAAATTTAATATTTCGGGCCGGGCATTTCGGGCAGCATTAATGTTTCGGGCGGGCTCGGGCGGACACTAGAAGGGTTCGGGCGGGCAATGAGGTTAGAGAATTGAACCGGGCCGGGTTCGGGCAGAAAATTCCTAACAAATCTGACCTCTGATTCAAATATAGTAGCAGATTTTGTTTCACGAAACGAGATATATAGTGCATTGCAAGTTCAAAGCATATCACGGAATGTCACCTAAGAAAAAAGAGACTAAGCCAGTTAATGTTAATCGAATCCTAAAGTCGGACGTCAATTAGCTATCCATTAAACACGCCAATTTACAATTAAATCTTTCAATTCTTCATAATAACCACGTAATATAGCAAACGGAGGAAAAAATTTAGCTAAATAAAAATGAAAAATTATTAGTTAATCGGAAAATATTACAACAAAAGGAATGGTGTATAGGAAAACAACAATCATTTTTATAGTCATATGTATAATCCTAGCTGTATTTTAATTGCTAATATATAATTAGATGTTCCAACAACTTTTATTATATACCATTTACATTTGAGTGATATAATAAGATGTGTGTGTATCAAAAAAACGACGCAAACGAGTTGAATAAATACGCTGATTTAAAATAACGATGTGTTAATTTTCTCCATATCTAATATATATTATGTATGTATTTGAGAACGATGGAAAGATGTAAATTAAATATTCCCTGTGTGTAGAGGGGTGTATAAAACATAAATAAAGGTTGTATTGCGGTGAAGGATAAATTTTCTAGGCTTAATAAAGTTTAACACGTAAATATACATTTATATATACACTTTACGTATTAGACATTAACAAAGCCGTGTAATATGAGAGAGAGAGCACATTAGAGCATCTTGCAAAAACTCACGAAATGTGGGAACAAAAAAATAAGTTATAAACGAGTGGAAAAAGAGAGGAGCTAAAACATTTATTCTCCACCTCGACAACAAAATCGAGTGGAGCACTGCAAATTTTGGCAACCATTAGAGAGGGTCTGTAAAGCGCTGTCGCCATCCACAACTATGTTATCGCAGTAATATAGGTTTTGGGGTTTGAGGGAATGAGCGTGGGTTAATAGAATTTCTAGCCCGGTTCTACTCACGAATGGCATTCCAGACAGATCGACATATACAAGATCTGGTAAAAAGCTACCGAAAGTCAAAACCCTGGGATAAAATAGAATGAAAAATATAAAAAATTAGTTTGGCACAAAAACAGTAACAAAATTTGGGCTTGGGCGAGGTCGAAAAAAATTAGTTAGTCTGTTTGCGAAAGCAAAATACGTAAGTCCAGAGCCATTAAAAACCAGTATACGTTTCCACGGCAATTATTGAAAAATTAAAAGTTGGACAGGGCGGACGGACAGGGAGCCCACAAGTTGCATAACAATTAATAAGTGTTTCTTTCAAGAACACGAGTAATGAGCTTAAAATATAAACTTTGGGCAAATTTACTTTAGGCCCATATCGGACACTTTGTGACATCCGGAAAGACTGAGCCATCTTAATTTCTTGACGAAGCGCGCCCTATGATAAGACCCGGTCGTGGGATCTAAGTTAGTTTTCTTGCGTTGAGCTAAATGTATGAAAAACAGTTAGTAATACATGACTGAGATTTTTAGAGATGCACCGATACCAAGTATCGGCATGGTATCGGCGCCGATACCTTGCCAAAAGAATCGGCCCGATACTTTGCTAGTATCGGCAATTACCAAGCCGATACCTTTTTCAATATGAAACTCAAAAAATAATATTTATAGTATCTCCTACCATTAAAAAATAGAGGACTGATTGGCTATAAATATTTCTATGTGGAGTATAATAAACTCATTGACCATCTGTTCCGAATAACTGCGCTTTTAAGTAAATATTGTTTTATTTTAAAAATTATTATATATTAAGCCTTAGATGGATTCTTTAGATACACTATGGAGTTATTTTGTTGTGTCAGCAGATGAAAAATTTGTAATCTGTGAATTATGCAAAGCTAAAATAAGTCGTGGGGGCAAAAACAAACATTATTTACTTTTTTATAAAATAAATTTATGTATTAATAAAATATAAAGTGTACCATAATAAAATTTAAATTTCTTTTTTGATCTATTAATCACAATACTTTTGAATTAATTAATAACAAAATTTATTATTATAAATTAATATTATATTATAAATTATAATTACAATTGTTTTATCGTCAAAATTCTGATCTACCAAAATTTGGATGTGACTTAATTTATAATATTTAATTTGCATATATTTTTTAGTATAAAAATTTTTTTTATTATAAGTATCGGCATGGTATCGGTAAAAAAATCTTAAGTATCGGCTGGTATCGGTATCGGCATAAAATAGTGGTATCGGTGCATCTCTAATTTTTATAGTATTAATTCTTAAATATCAGGCCTATTATTTGATAAACCAAACTAAATGGCCCAAAAAATGAAATCCTCACCCAATTATGAATGTTAATTCCAAAAATTGAAATACAAATGGTTTCGATTGATCAAAAATCTATCAATGTTTTAGATAGTTTATAACAATAAAACAAACACGCTTTTTACACACTACTACAATTGCCTATTAAATCCATATACATTTAAGGCAGGCGGGTAGATAAGCCAATAGGTCGGATTCACAAGTACCGTTCAGCATATTTTGACAAGTGTTGTGGCACGAATTATAACCTTTGCTACAAGCTCTCGAGGTATTATTGGGGAGAGAAGGGTGCATAATCTGTGAAAGTTGTCCATTAGATTTGTATGGATTAGGGTCCGTAGCACTTTCGTAATGTCGCTGCGTTAAGCCTTCGGACAAATACAGGAGGGTCGTGTTTGTAATGCCCGAGCAACCCGAAAGATCTAGGTGCTTGAGGTTAGAGCAAAACCCTTCCCTCATGTGCCAGCTAATGTCAAAATAATACAAAGAAGGTTTGGAATAAAATTTAGATAAACACTCAGTTAGATACAAAGGCTTAAAGCAGGGCTCTTATAAAAATAATTGCTGAAAAGTAGCATGAAATATAAATTGCCATTTTAAAATAATATACAAAATATTAATAAAAAATCACAATATTAATAAAAAAAATCACTCAAGTCCAAATGTTTTAATATTCGCTAATACCAAGAACTACCCATAAATTGCAAAGAAACCAAGGGGTAAACTGAATAACGTATCATCTAATAGGCAAGAAATTATAGCGCAATACAATAGAATCAATAGAATAGACTACACGATACAGTAATATTTAAGTTTATAAAAAATAAAATAAATCGCATAAAATACAAGGAATAAATCAAAAAATCTATTCGAAAAAATCGAGGCCTAAACAATCCAATGATATGACAATTATATTTGTCAGCTTTCAACTATTCCTTATATTCCTCTAGCAAACAAAATCGCTTTTCCAAACTTGAACACCACACTAAGATAATATTTTTAAAAGGCATATTCTTTTCATAATTAAGTAAAGTTACGATGTTAAAACATCTCGTTCCTTAATTTAACGCTAAGTTTACACGGGGATAAACGGATTTAGTGCCCTGACTCAAATATAAAGCATAATAATATTGGGTGATTTTCATTTACATTTCACAGTTTGTCAAAATCGTTTATTTCATATTTTGTAAAAATTGACCTTATCAATAATTTAAAATGCATGACCTAATGAGCCATCAAGCTACAGAGAATCAAAATCGTAGTCAAACGGAGTTGTATAACTTAAATTTAGCTTAATTATATAAGTGTATAACTGAATAAAAAATAGTTTTTTTCGAAAAACGGTAATAATTTTTCGCATAGAGCTGAAACGAAAATTGATAATTTACTAACTCTTGAAAGGCGGAATCCGAAGTGCTGGTATAAGAGACATCTAGATACTCCAATCGAGGACAATAGGATAACATCTTTCGCAACTGCGTTTTGCCACCGTACAAAATACAAGCAATATATATCAAGACATAACCGAAGTTTTTGCAACAAAATTATTTCGAAATTAAAATTTTTTGATTGAATTTAATGTTAAAATGCTCAAAACCCCCACAAAACATAACAGTTCTTTCATAATTCACCTAATCATACGCCTAAATTGAGGCAAAATAACGATGGATCATAAATGTTTTTGTGACAATGTATAAATGGACTATTAAAATTTTTTTTCAAAAATATGGCAAATTGTTTTTTACGAAGAAGTTATTTAGCTTGGAGGATCTTGAAAGATCTAAGGCCTTTATTCCTGGTCCTACATCTGGCATCAGATATTTTATTATACCTATTAACACCTTGGATTCGTTGTATCTACCACCCTGTTTAAATATGTTTAAAAAAAGAATTTAAAAAAAACCTATAATTTTTATTGAAATGCTTCATTCAAAAATATTGCTGCTATTATTTCAAAATTCATAATTACATTTTTGACAATGGTTGGCATGGTTTGGCTAACCATTCCATCATAATAGCCACTGTCGTAGTCAAAATCTTGGATATTGTGGGTTCCTTCTTCAGCAGCTATTTTACTTTCATCAAGGCTCGCAATGTTAGATATTTCATCGATACTATACCTATAAAACTTCCAGTCTCCTTTAAAATTAAAAACATCAAATTATATATATATATATTTATATTATTTTTTCGAAAATTTTATATTATTGTAATGCAAACATAATCAGATAAACTACAAAATATGATAAATTTCTAAAATTCAACCTGATTTGATCCATTTAAGTGGAGAGAGAGTTTTCCAGAGCTCTTGACGTCTTGCCAATTGATGCCAATAATGATTTACCTGCACACAAAGCAAAAGGAAATAAATATTTTTAGACTTAAATTTTGAATTTAAAAAGCTTAAATAATAGAATCATTGAATTAATTATTCACCTGTGAACAACGTAGTAAATCTTTGGGGCCCAAGTAATTAAAGATTTTCATGTAGATTTCCAGCGGTAAGAAATGGGAGGAAATTTCCACTTGTTCAAATAAAAAATAAAAAAAGTTAGTAACTTATGTATTAGAAAAGCAAATTTATGGTTTAAATTAAAAGTTTAAGCATAAATATAAAAAATATATACCTAATTTGATACAAAAAATAGAAAGGTTAAACAAAAATAACATATCTTTTAAAGTATTATAAACTGCAATATCAGAGGTATGCACTAAGTTTTGAGCCTTAACCCAGACTGGTTTGGTCAAACCAATTGACTATTGCCTTTCCCTGTCTAAAATAAAAAAATGCTCAAAATTTTAACTTTCAAATGTGAGCATATTTTTTTATTGTAAACTTTTTAATCACATATGATCTATTAAAATTATTGGTCATTTCTAAAGACATGTGGTTGTGCATTTTATTACTAAGCCAAATAAAATTTTAACTATTAATACTATTTGATTATAGACCTTTTATTATTACCCATTAGACATTAAGCTGTCAAGTATGGCCCTTATATTTAAATTTAGGTAATAAGATAATAAAATAAAACTAGATATGTAAAAAATGAATGATTTTTAAAGACAAAATGTGTGAATGGCTATTAAAACACCTAAATTTAATCTTATTATAAGCATTACTTAGCCATGTAAGACTGCTAATCAATAAAAAAAACAAAAAAAATTTCATCTAAAAATTATTAATTATGAAACTTTGCAAAAAGCCCTACCTTGAATTTCACTATTCAAAGTTGTGTCCAAAAATGTTGGTGTAGGAAAATGTATGACCAAATCAGAATATGGAGGATTTGTTGTGAGTCCATGGAAAAGTCCAAAGCCGCCAGCAATTTTTGAGGCTTCAACATGCCTAGCCATAACAGTCTGCTTAAGGTTTATAAGTTCTTCATATGTGAAGTATTGCATGAGCAATGGTTGAAAAACCTATTTGAAAGTATATTATGTTTAATCATGTTATAATGCCATATTTTATTTCAATTCCATACTATTTTTTAAAATATATTCCATTTATATTAACTTCTTCCTCTTCTTCCATGTGTGGAATAAAGGTTTGAGTAAACTCTGTCAAGGCCTCTTTTAGCTTACACCCAAAATCACTCAGCTTCGAAGGATTATATCCTGAAGAGATCTATAGAGGAATATACAAATATTTAGTTAAGCAAATCGGTTAAGATACAAATTTAATAATTTTTCCAAATTATATATAAAAAGTCAAAATTCTGTGTACTTTCAATCCATCTGCAAACATAGATTTCATTTCTCTAAGTTTGCTGTCACGATGACATTCACAGACCTTCACATCTAATATAGAAAGCTTCTTAAGTTTTTGATCAAGCTCTTTGATAATGCATTCATTTTCAATCTTTTCGTGTATTTCAAACTCTGTAAAGGCACGGTTAAGGAGTTTCAAAAGCGATTTGAAATCGGTTCGATCATCAAAATCAGTTAATGTAATCTGATAAGTTATTAGGTAGAATATATAGTTATTTTTTACTTGTTCTGCAAATATTTGGATAGCATTTTTCATTCTTTTGTGAGGTATTGTATACACGTCGATTTCATCCGAATATTTGACCATTTTAGATAAATATGTATGTATGTTTCAATAGATCAAATGATTTCTCAGATGAAGGGGATCAAGTTTGGTATAGATTCGTATTTGATGATATATAGTAAAATTAAAGCTGAAAGGCATTCTATCATTACAGGAGCATATTCAGGGTTTAAAGGGAAGGAGTATGGAAAATTTAATAAAATCTCAATCACGTCTCGTCTCAAAAAACTGAGCATTTAGATGTTAAATGTAATAGCGCAAGATTTATATTTTAAAAGTTCAGCTCATGGGCGTACGCAGGGGGGGGCAGGGGGGGGCGGCTGCCCCCCCCTAATTTATGAAAAAAAAAATTTTTCAATGCAAAAACATTGAAAAATTAAAAAAAATTATGTTTTGCCCCCCTCTAAATGAACTTTTGAACGTTTTGCCCCCCCCTAATTCAAAACCTGCGTACGCCCATGCCTTTGGTGATTCGTCCGGTTCAGAATTCTACCCCATAACTAAGTAGCTTATTAATGTTTTTCTCACAATATCGACATTTGATCAAAAACCAGCTAGTTCGAACAAATTTATTTCTTATTTTACAGGTACAAATTAAATACCTTCTAAATTTAAAGTTAAAAACCTAAAATGCTAAAGTGATCATCTCTCTATATGCAGGCTCTAAGTACTGAATACAATCAATAAAAATATATTTGATTTGTCTGTATAAATTATTCAGCAAATTTATCAAACATTGACTAAGGCGTCGGTTGGCATTTTTACTTAAATTCTTATTTATGCCTTTAATTTTAATATTGATTTACTATAAAATGGTGATGAATAAATTAAATTATTAGAGTATGATAATTTTAATCGTCTCAAACTATTGGTTTTTCTCCATTTAAATTTTTAACTAAGATAAATTGCTTAAATTCATACAAATGCCAGACATAGTTGAGAAATATGACTATAGTTTTAAAAATTCGAGCGAATTTTATGGTTTTAAGCTACTTAAACAAACCTTTAAAAAATAACGATTGTCATAAAAGTATATTAAAAATTATTTACGACTTTAATCATTTTAATGGTAAATCTAACTAACTATGCTTGTCCTAGAATATTTCGAAATCTATAGGCAATTACTAATATAATTTGTCTAAATTTATTGTTTCTATTGATTTTTGAGGTATTTATGTTTATCAAGATTTATTCACTTTAGATGATTCTTGAGTTACCTTAATTAGAAAATAAATATGACAACATACATATATTAATGTTAAAATGGTATGAAAATATAAATATTATAATCTAGTAATTCTACATTAATTTCTTAACTTTTGCCTTTAAACATGAGTTTAAGAAAATTAAAACAAATGTTTCAGCAATATTATCAATCCATTTAACATTCAAACGTGATTTTTATAAACTGAGGAATTAAATATCTTCAATATTTGAGATACTTTTATTAATCTCTTTTTAAAATTAAACATTTAAAGTTATCGTTTAAGTCTAGCCAAGGGTTTTCTCCACATATTATAAATTTTATAATATTAACAATTTCAAGAAAAATCTACGCCCCCCCCCCTAATTTTCTAGCCACCCTATCCCTTATTTTTAATTTTACAAAAAAATTACAATTGCACATGAAAATGTCGTTCAAAAAATCAAACCTTAATTACAAAATCTAGCAACTTAATCTTGGTGGAACCAATAAAATGTTAAATTAATCCAAAACCTCTGCGTTAAAATATTAAAAGTTATCATAATTAATTACAACCATATCAATAATCCATTGCCTCAATTGGGTTAATTAAGGCATTAGTGAAATTATATATCATAGAGCAGGTGATTCTTAACCTGGGGGTCGCGACCCTCTAGGGGGTCGCGAGAAGTTTGCCGGAGGGTCGCCAAATTTTTTTAGAATAAAATAAAAATATTCAGAAAAGCTTTAGAAAAAATACTCACCAGGGGATTCGAACTCGTTGTCTTAAGATTCATTATTACAATTAATAAATGATTGTAATTTAAAATCTTTGTTTAAAACTAAAAGTTTGCCGCAATTTTGGAGACAAATTCGTGCAGAATATCCTCCATTATTTTCAGCAGCAATTCAAAATTTGCTGCCTTTCGCTAATACATATTTGTGTGAAAAAGGCTTCTCAACTATGGTGGACATAAAAACTAAAACATGCAATCGATTGCGACTAGATTCCTGCATGAGGATAGCATTACAATCAATTGAACCAAGAATTAACAAATTGGCTGAAGATGTTCAGCAGCAGAAATCTCATTAAATATATTTCCGAATGCATATATTTTTTATTTTAAACATTGTTTTTATGTTTAATTATGAAGTTTTTATTATTTCATTAGCTATTTAAATTTTAAATAGATAATGAAATAATAAAGTTGTGTTTTATGTTTATTATATAATAAAATGAAAAAATAATAGAAAATCAATATATTATAGATAATATAACAAATATAATTATTATAAAAAAATGGGGGGCCGCAAAAAAATTATAAAATATTTGGGGGGTCGCGTGTATAAAAAGGTTAAGAACCACCATGGGCGTACGCAGGGGGGGGCAGGGGGGGGGGGCGGCTGCCCCCCCCTAATTTATGAAAAAAAAAAATTTTCAATGCAAAAACATTGAAAAATTAAAAAAAATTATGTTTTGCCCCCCTCTAAATGAACTTTTGAACGTTTTGCCCCCCCCTAATTCAAAACCTGCGTACGCCCATGGTTCAGCTTGTTTTAAAATATAGGTGGCATTTAGGGTATGTAAATATTAGTATATTTATGGCAATCTATAGCAATAATAGGTAATAAAATATTACAGACATAAAATACGTTCGATGAAATAGTAAAATTAATAAAGTATTTTAAAATGTCACATTACTTTTATTATCCTATCTTAGGTAATGGTATTGTCATTCGGTGGTTAGTTAATTAAGCTAATTATGTAAACCTGGCTACAATGGTCACATATTTTGAGCCCGTAGCTACTTCGACCGAACGATTGCCTTCTAAAGCATGTAATTAAATCAATATTCTACCAGGAGTTCGTTAAGCCGCTACCTAAAATTATCAAGCCATAAATTTCTGTTAGAAAGGAATAAGAAGAGGGAAAGACAGGGAGAAAGAAATGAATTCACGCACAAGGGATAAATATCACCAATAATACTTTATTACAAAGGATAGAATACCGCTATAGAATTTGGAACACAAACCTCATATCCCTTTACGAGGAATAACGAAGTATATAATATTACATTAATCGAAATATAACACGCACGGAATCTAACAATCTTTACCCTCAACACTTCTCCCCCCCCCCCCCCGTTCTTTTCACAGCTATATTGCATTAGATATCCTGGGGCTTGTCTAATACGTTGTGGGTATCTAGGTTAGTCCGGTGTAGGGTTCTAATTATGCGCCGTGATAAAAGTGCGCCTACATATAATTGGTCAAAATTGAAATAGCTAAAAATGATTAGCGTGCACGTGGGGTACCACGAATTTTGATAGGCTTGCGTACCAAAAAGACGCTAGAAAAACACACAGGAAAAAGTGCGTTATAAGTAGTGTTGTTATGCGGCGCGCCATTTTACACCCACGCCTTAAAAGAAAGTAAGAGACTAAGAAGCCGCACCCTTATAAAGGTCCCTCGTAAGACGCGCTTGCCTAGTGTAAGGTCCTTTTTTTTACTAATCCCCTCCCCCATGGTCCTAAATTGTAGAAAATAGAACCGCCACATGTGCCATTACATTAGTCACATTAATCATCACATTGATGAAACAAAAATAAGGCATGAGGGTTGTACTATTTACTTTTTTTTAACATAAAATAGCAACATTGTGGATAAATCAGTGGCGTAAATTAGGGGGGGGGGGGGGGGAGGGAATAGGAAATTCCTGAATTTTTTTTTGATTAATAACTAAATTAAATGGGTTAAAATATTATAGTTTAGTTACATTAAAGACTTTAAGACACTTATAAAAACCTAGAAACATAAGAAGGATTATTTGAAGGAGGGGGTTATAAAATTTTCATGGTTAAATTTTTTTGTAACTATTTTTTTGAAATAAATGTGTTGTGCTTTTACTTGTTACAGATAAAAATTAGTCGAAAGATAAAAATAATTTATAATTTGTAAAATTACAAGGGCTTAAGAACATTATATTTTTGGAGGGGCATAAAAAAAACACCAAGTTTAGATACAATTTATTTGATATTGTAACCCTCCCTTCCGGTTACCCCCCCCCCCCCCCCCCCCCCAAAAAAAAAAAATTAAACAATCCTGCGTACGCCCCTGACTAAATTGTTATAATAAAAGTGAAAATTGAATGTCCTGTTCCGTACTTAGAAAAGTCTTTAATTTAATATTAGTTTACTTACACTTTATAGATAGGATAGCTTAGATTAACAAATTTGACTCCACTGCACGCACAACAGCATACGTCGTGTTGATGATGATGACAATAACAACTAGCTAATAATACCCCCTTAGCATATATCTAAGGGTCTATCGGGTCTCTATGAAAAAATAATAGACTACTAATGGTCGGTATTCAACACACCCACACTCAATGTCTTCACCAGAAAAGGAGACTAACAGTGTGGGTGTGGCTCTTTTTCATAAGACTACAATACCCCCTCAGCACACCCTATAGCGCGCCCGTCACAACACTAGTTATAAGAATCCGCCTCAAAATCCCAAAATAAGTAAAAAATGCTTTTATAAATAATTAACTTAATATACAGCTCTTTTATAAAAATCCGCCTCAAAACAAGTATTCTAAATCCCAAAACAAGTAAAATACGCTTTTATAAATAATTAAATTAAGAAAGTATTTTAATAACAATGCTAAGTTATTGTAAAGGCCAAGATTTTTCCAAAATTTGAAGTTTTTATTAAATGCATGAGTAAATTATTTATAACACATTTATAAGTATACTGATAAGATATAAAAATTTAATGCAAAGTATTTTAAATACAATCCTAAGTTATTTCAAAGGCTAAAAATAACTTAGTATTGTTTTTAAAATACTTTGCATTAAATTTTTATATCTAATCAATATAATTAATTTTTAATATTTTTTGTTTAGGACAACTTAATATATAACTTTTTTTATTCTTTTAGATGTCAAAATATAATTTTGAGGAGATAATTAAATATATAAAGGAGGGACTGATGCCTGTTATATATGATAAGAATCAGAGGGCCTATCTCAAAAGAAAGGCAGCTCTTTTTACTATTAAAAATGAGCAATTATATCACAAAAGAGTGGAAAACATAGGAGGTATTAAGACAGGTATCATATTATTAAAATTTGCTGTAAGTTGTTATCTTTAGAAATGCTGGCAAGGGTGGTGATGACGAAGGAAGAGATTATGAATGTTATCAAATTACACCGGCCTAACTGATAGCATACATGCTAAAAGCTTGGAGGGCCATCTTGGGTTTAATCATACTCAAGAAAAGATAGCAGAGAAGTAAGAGTTTATACAATTTAAAGTTTTAATAAATTTGTGAATAATTGCTTTTACATTGTATATAATGTTTGACTGTGTTCTTATATGTTATGAGTAGATATTGGTGGCCTAACATGACAAAAGATGTTAGAGAATATGTTGGGGCATGTTATGCATGTCAGACACACATGGCTAGAATTGATAATGCCACACCAGTTCTTCATAATGTGGCTGTGATTCCAACCCCTTGGAAACATGTTGGAACAGATCTCTGCATGTTGCCTAAAACAGAACAAGGCAACATTTGCATGTTGGTTGTTATTGATTACTTTTCCATAGAAATAACTATATATGTTTATGAGCATTTATATATATATATGATTTTAACTAATAAATTTATCTCCACAGTAGTACTTTTAAATTTATTAATATCATTTAATTTATTACCACAAATCTATTATTTAGTTTAGTAGAAGAGTAAATATAAACAGAGACATGTGACAAAATTAGTACTTTACTTTATCATTAAATTTATTACCACATTTTTTGTTTAGTAGAATTTATATTTTTAGCTACATAAAGTTTATTATGATATGAATATATTAAGTTTTGCCAATTAGAGCCTTAATAATTTATTATTATCTTAACATTAACACAGATCTAAATTTAACAAGTTATTAACACAATTCTAAATTTAATAAGTTATTTAGTAAAAAATTATATTTTATGGCTACATAAAGTTTAGTATGATATAAATATATTGAGTTTTGCCAATTAATATTAACACAATTCTAAATTTAATAAGTTATTAACCAATTCTAAACTTAATAAGTTATTTAGTAGAAATTATATTTCATAGCTACATAAAGTTTATTATGATATATATATTTTATAGCTACATAAAGTTTATTACGATATAATTATTAAGTTTTACCAATTAGAGCCCTAATAATTTATTATTATCTTGATATTAACACAATTCTAAAATTAATTAAACAAATTTATTTATTATATAAAAAATATGTTTATTTACAATTTAGTATTATATATCTCATATCATAATATATTTATTTACAATTAATTTAGTATTATATTTCTCATATAAACGTAATTGACGTGTGTCAACGATAGCACAGATCTGTCAGTTGATCGTGATTGACATGTCTAAGCGCATTTTTACCTAGTTGACTTCTAAACCCTTACACCGGCTTTGATTAAATGTTCCCGATACCCATGGACCCGTTTGATTTCTATCCGACGTTTCCCTTTCGACTATCTGCGGGGAGCCTTATGGCGAATTCCTATTGGGCCAACCGTTCTCTTGATCCAGACTGGTCCAACCAAGCGCTTTTTGTTCTCTTATTTGAACCCGGTGTCTGTGGTGCTTTTTTCCTTGAGCCCACACTATGTAGGAGCGACTATGAAATTTGGCTGTTATCAATCCCTCTACCCATTTTCTGGGCCCCAAAAACATGCGCACCCACACCTTGTCTCCTACGCCAAACGAACGCGATCCGCTCTCCTTCCAAAGTTGTGGTTCGATTTTCCTTAACAGCTCCCACTCGGTTCGAATTTTCCGCCTTAACATTCCTTCTGCAGGAGTTATCCAAGTCGCTGGGTGGATTGTTGCCCTGTAATTTTCTAGGAATAAGCTTAAATCAATGCCGAAACTGTTGTGCACCACTGCCTCCTTTGCGCCGCATGTACCTCCGCTAATTTATTTAACGCATGGTGATAAGGT
This sequence comes from Gordius sp. MW1, assembly GCA_964036665.1. Lineage (NCBI taxonomy): Eukaryota > Metazoa > Nematomorpha > Gordioida > Gordea > Gordiidae > Gordius > Gordius sp. MW1. Next base: position 20,501,092 of record OZ038530.1, read on the forward strand.
GTTGATCAACCTTGTTTTATCATCCTGCGTTTACAAAATCCTCGAATCCCTGAATCTAAACAGCGGACCGTTATCCGATATGAGGCCAGAGACCAGATTGCCCGGCCCGGCCCGCTGCCCGACCCGGCCCGGCCCACGGGCCGGGCCGGTCAACTGTCTTAAATTTTACCTTTCGGGCGGGCCCGGGCGGGCACGTTTTACTTTTCGGGCGGCCCGGACGGGCACGCTTTGATAAGATTCGGGCATAAATAAATTATTGTAGGGCTAGGGTAGGGTGTGACTTTTTATATAAAATGGATTATTTTTGAAAATTTCTAGCTAGATTGAATTGCCTTACACAGCTTCACCTTTAACACTTCAGAGGTCGGGTGGGGTTATAATGGTAATGACCCCAAGCCGTTTAAAAATGCTGTGCAAAATAAATTCGTTTTCTATAATTATAGGCATAAAATTAAAACCACTTGATCAAATAGACAAATTAATATATTAACAAATTTTAACAAGTTTAAATTATAAAATATCTAAGTTATAGCTATTAGTTTGGGGTAATTAATACCCCAAATACCATCCGTGTTAACATTTTTGACCCAACCTCTGAAGTGTTAACCAAACCACACTTGTAATAATATGAAAGATGCATATTTTTATCCCTCCATGACCGTGGGCTCAACACAACACAATTTGATTGATTCGAATTGCTAATTAAAATTCTATTTTTTTTAGTGTGCTTTATTAAGGGCCGGGCATTCTTCTGATCTCTGTCTGTACCCTTTATTTAACCCTTGTTGAGAGTATCGCATTTTTAATAAATTTGTTGAATATTTACTTTACTATTACTTTTACGTCCTTTCCTTTTTTTATTGCTAACTAACGAACGCATGTGCTGTGCATGTGCGTGCACGTGCAGTCTAGACAAACATCCAACTCTCTTAAAAACGTTTTCATATTCATTTTCATTCTACTAAATTTAATCGCTTCGCTATTATTTTCTTTTTCACATTTACTTTACAGTATTTAATCCATTCAATTTCAAGTAAGTCTCGTGGTATTTCAATTCAAAGTGTTCATTTGTGTGATATCCTGCATTTTTTTTATTTTTTAACATGTTTAATAATAAAAAGTGTAATACTTTTACTTGCGCTTCGGGCCGGGCCGGGCGGGCATTTCGGGCAGCTCTTGCGCTTCGGGCGGGCCGGGCGGGCATTTCGGGGAGTTCTTGCGTTTCGGGCCTGGCCGGGCGGACACTGAGAAGGGTTCGGGCGGGCCGGGCGGGCAATTTAATCATAAAATCAAACCGGGCCGGGTTCGGGCAAAAAAATTTAAACAAATCTGACCTCTGATGAGGACTGGGGGGTTACCGAACCTGGCGAACACTTAGGCCAGCTTAGTGATTATGGTTGCGGTTGACGTGTCTTCTAACTTAAAAACCTCCAACCAATTTGTTCTATTGTCCACCATTACTAAATACGATTTGCCGCGCACAGGCCCAAACAAATCTACGTTTACCTGGTTCCAAGGCCTAAAGTTCTGTTCACCCTTGATACACGGCGCCCTTTTTGGTGCTGCGGCCCTGTAGTTGCATGCCCTGCAACTTTTCGCTTGGTTTGCGATATCCTGAATCAGTGTTGGGCACCACACCTATTGAGCTGCTACCGGCTGCATTCGCTTTACGCCCACGTGGCCCTTATGTAATCGTTGTAGCACCGTGTAACTTAATCTGGCTGGAATGAGGACCCGTCGTCCCTTGTAGAATATAATATCATTGGACACGTGTAACTTCGGCAGGTACCTTTCGTTGAGGCGTATAGTACCCGTGACTACTGAGGCATTTTGCGTCCCCTTTATCCATTCTTTGAGTTGTTGTAAGTTGGTATTATTACGAGTATATTCACGGACCACCTGGAGTAAAATGAATGAGTCCGGGGCATCCTCTAACACTTCCTCGATACCTTGATAGGCATGTTCACTTGGTCGCCTGTACAAAAAGTCGGCCACGTTATTTTTACCCTTATTGTAAGCGAATTTTGCTGCGTAACCCGATAGAGGGGACCATTATTTTTTTCCTCTCTTGCTTTGATCAAATATGTGAATCAACGGCATGTGGTCAGTTATTATTATGATCTCTCTTCCCTAAGCAAAATCATAAATTTCTTTAGTCCGTAGACGACGGCCAAAGCCTTGCGTTCGATTGTAGAGTATCGCCCCTCCACCTCGCTTAAAACTCTTAAAGCGTGAGCCACTACTCTCCATTCTCCACCTGGCGGTCGCTATTGCAAAATCGCCCCTAGATTTTTTCCCGACGCATCATATACTAACCCCGTCTCCAAATCTCTGTTTAAATGGGCTTAAACTGGTGCGGTAACTAGCGCACTCTTGATCCCGGAGGCTAACTGTTGCTCTTCACCCCAGAGGAAGACTACGATAGCCTTGTTTAACCTTTGGATATGATAAACTTTGCGAAGTACGATGTCAGCCCCAAAAAGGATTTAACTTCCGTCTTGTTAGTTAGCTGTCCCCATTCGACCACCACCTTAACCTTCTCGTCATTCACCATTATTGCTTTGTTGCTGATGATGTATCCCAAGAACGTCACGTGTGTTGCACCAATTACCGTTTTGGGAAAGTTTGGGCTAAAGCCACTTATGCAACGTTGTGAGCACTTTATGTAATCGGCTGTTGTAGACCTCCTCTGAATCCCCCACTATCAATAAATCGTCAATGTATACCACTATACCTTCCATGCCCCCAAATAAGTTCCATCGTTTTCTGGAAAATGGCCGCCGCACAATTAAGTCCAAAAGGCATTCGCTTGACTCTAAAAAGTCCCTTGTGAGTTGAAATTGTTAGGTAGAGGCTTGTTTCCCAGCTCACACTTAATTGGTGGTACGCCTTGGCAAGATCAATTTTCGTGAAGTACGCTACGTTTTCCAACTTAGCGAGCAAATCGTCAATCTTGAGAAGAGGGTACAGTAATCCTTGCGCGTATTTGTTGACCGTAAAGCGATAGTCGATGCAAAGTTTAAGTCTTCCGTCATTTTTTCGAACTGGCACCAACGGGCTTGCCCAATGGGAATACTCGACTGGCGCGATCACGTCGTCCTTCACCCACTTGTCCAACTCTTCCTCGACCTCTCTCCTCCATGCGAAGGGAATTCGACTCGCGGAGACGAATACCGGCTTGACCCTGTTTTCCATAGGTACCTCGACTTCTATGTCCTTTACCGCCTGTGGAGTCGCATTCTTCTGGATTGCCATCTGTATAATCGATGTCGCTCCTAGTTATCGCCGGTGTAATATCCATTTCCACGACGCTCAAAAAAATCGACATGCCAATCAAAAATTTTTCTTAAAACTTGAAATTAAATTTCTATGGGCTAAGACAAACGTCAATCAACAGATGTTTTTAGTTACTAACCCATAAAATTCACAAAAAATATTGATTATAATTCAACCATGGTTTACAAGATTAATTAAAATTTATCATATTTGTAATTAAAATTTTTCATATTTAGCATTCTGCATTTACTTCTTTTGATATGTATTTTTGAGCTTGAGCTGATGATCATTGATCTATGTTTATAATTCCTTTTAAATGGCTGATGTAATTTATAAAGTCAATATTGTATTTGGTACATTTAATAACCTAAGGGATATTTGAGTGAGTATTTAAATACATTAGCTAATGATCATTATATCTGATCTATGTTTATAAGCCTATCCTTTTAATTGTAAAGCTAATTGATGAACTCAATATTGTATTTGGTACATTTATAATAACCTAAGGGATATCTGTTGAGCTTGAGCTAATGATCATTATATCTGATCTATGTTTATAAGCCTATCCTTTTAATTGTAATTTTGGTAGGGCTAATTGATGAACTCAATTTTGTATTTGGTATATTTATAATAACCTAAGGGATATCTGTTGAGCTTGAGCTAATGATCATTATATCTGATCTATGTTTATAAGCCTATCCTTTTCATTGTAATTTTGGTAGGGCTAATAGATGAACTCAATTTTGTATTTGGTATATTTATAATAACCTAAGGGATATCTGTTGAGCTTGAGCTAATGATCATTATAACTGATCTATGTTTATAAGCCTATCCTTTTAATTGTAATTTTGGTAAAGCTAAATGATAAACTCAATATTGTATTTGGTACATTTATAATAACCTAAGGAATAGCTGAGTTAGTACTTGAATACATTGAGCTTGAGCTAATGATCATTATATCTAATCTATGTTTATAAGCCTATCCTATTAATTATTTTTATTGTCTATAAGCTTAAAACTAAGGTAAAGTTTATAACTTAGACTAATAAAGTAAAAGATTTTTTAATAAGCTTCAAATGATTATGTGCATTTTTATACAAAACTAGAGATGAAAATACAAATGCTTGAGCTTGACTAAACTGATATTCATAATTTTCTTGATTTAACCTAAATTTATAAAATACATGTGAAAAAAAGATTTGATAATATACTTAAATGGCTAAATTGATAGTTTGTTAGTGATTCTCTAAATTTTAATTTATAATTTAGATAATTATGCATAGTAATTATTTGAAATATTTTGAAAGTCTTGTGTCGTCATTTTAGTGTCTTCAAAAAAAATACATGTTTTTGTGCCAAAACTAACCTATTGAGCTTTTAGGAAGATCACGTGATATGGCATATAACTCGTTATTATGCCATATTAACCAATAGGAATGTTCAACTGAGCGTCGTCGTTTTTTAAATGTCGACGTTTCAGATCATTACACCGGCTCCCTCGCGCTTTGATCATGGATGAAGTTTAGGCAATAGCGCTCCATCGCTACTCTCGAATTCCACCGCATATCTTTCCCGTATTTTATCCAATTAGTACCCAGCAACGGCGGTTTCTTCGTGTCAGCCACTAACAGTGGCAGCATTTTCCCTCTCTGGCCTAGTCGGGCCTCGACTTTAGGTCTGCGATAATCCTTATTTCCTTTTTCCATAACCGTAGACGGTGGGCGTGGGTTCTACTACGGTTGGTAGAGGCTCCCTCCAAAGCTTGCCCGGCACTATCGTAACAGAAGACCCGGTGTCCAATAATAATTGCACCAAATTATCATTAAGATATAAATTGATAGTTAAAAAAACTCGGGCCTTCGGCCCTCGTGGGAAGGGGGAGAAGAGAAGGGGAGGAGGGGAAGGGAAGGGGGGACGACTCATCTATACTCCGTATAAATGTATCATATTTGCTATGCAATTTATGGGCGAGAAAGATGGGAAGGGGCGAGAATGCCTAATGATTAATTAATTATTTATACAAATTTTCCATCACTTTGGCCAGTGGTGATATCTTCTAATGGATAGCAGACAGTCTGGTATTAACAAGAATAAGAATTTGCAGAATTGTTGGGAGAAATTTTTTGTTGAATTTGAACAATTTTTAATTAAAAAAATCAAAAATTTGGCCAATGGTCATTTTATCTCCATTGGTCAGTACCAACAGATACTCTATAAGTCAATGATAGCCAAAAAAACGGAAAAAAAATTTTGATGCTCACTTTGGTCAATGGTCATTTTTTTCCATTGGTCAGCAGCCAGGACACGGTAAAAGTGGATATAAATTCATAATAGTCAAAAAAAACGAAAAAAAAATTTTCGAATAACATTTTGGCCAATGGTCATTTTATTCCATTGGTCAGCAGCCAGCGGACGGCCAAAAAGTCATAATAGCAATGGTAGGAACAGGAACAATCATAATAGTCAAAAAAAAACGAAAAAAATAATTTCGATTCACATTTTGGCCAATAGTCATTTTTTCCATCGGTCAGGAGCCAGCGGACGGCCAAAAAGTCATAATAGCAATGGTAGTAACAGGAACAATCATAAGAGTCAAAAGAAACTCCGGGATTCTAACCCAAAAACTAGTTAAATTGCATAGCAATTAAAAGTAAACAACTTTTATTTATGTTTATTATATAACATTGGTCAGCAGCCACGGACGGCCAAAAAGTCATAGTAGCAATGGTATGAACAGGAACAATCATAATAGTCAAAAAAAAACGAAAAAAATAATTTCGATTCACATTTTGGCCAATGGTCATTTTTTCCATCGGTCAGGAGCCAGCGGACGGCCAAAAATTCTTATTATCAATGATAGTAACAAGAACAATCATAAGAGTCAAAAAAAAACTCCGGGATTCTAACTAAAAAACTAGTTAAATTGCATAGCAATTAAAAGTAAACAACTTTTATTTATGTTTTAATTGCTATGCAATTTATGGGCTCGTTTTTTGGTGTCCGTCCGTCGTCCGTTACCCTCCCTATCTATTTGCATTATATTAGGTTATCGCTTTTTTAAATTAATGCATGAGAAAGAGGTGCCCCACCCCTCATCTCTATCTCCCTCGCTGTGTTATTTTTTAAATTAATGCATAAGAGGTGCCCCACCCCTCATCTCTATCTCCCTCGCTGTGTTATTTTTTAAATTAATGCATAAAAGGTGCCCCACCCCTCATCTCTATCTCCCTCGGTGTGTTATATATAAGATTTGTTAAATTATCTATTATATAATAAACATAAATGAAAGTTGTTTACTTTTAATTGCTATGCAATTTAACTAGTTTTTGTTATATAATAAACATAGATAAAAGTTGTTTACTTTTAATGCTATGCAATTTAACTAGGTATATAATAAACATAAATAAAAGTTGTTTACTTTTTAATTGCTATGCAATTTAACTAGTTTTGGGGTTAGAATCCCGGAGTTTTTTTGACTCTTATGATTTGCTTGTTACTATCATTGATAATAAGAATTTTTGGCCGTCCGCTGGCTGCTGACCAATGAAAAAAATGACCATTGGCCAAAATGTGAATCGAAATTATTTTTTTGGTTTTTTTCGACTATTATGATTGTTCCTGTTTCTACCATTGCTATTATGACTTTTTGGCCGTCCGCTGGCTGCTGACCAATGTTATATAATAAACATAAATAAAAGTTGTTTACTTTTAATTGCTATGCATAACTAGTTTTTGGGTTAGAATCCCGGAGTTTTTTTTGACTCTTATGATTGTTCTTGTTACTATCATTGATAATAAGACTTTTTAACCGTCCGTTGGCTGCTGACCAATGAAAAAATGACCATTGGCCAAAATGTGAACCCGAGTTTATTTTTTCGTTTTTTTTGACTATTATGATTGTTCCTGTTACTACCATTGCTATTATGACTTTTTGGCCGTCCGCTGGCTCCTGACCGATGGAAAAAATGACCATTGGCCAAAATGTGAATCGAAATTATTTTTTTCGTTTTTTTTTACTATTGTTCCTGTTACTACCATTGCTATTATGACTTTTTGGCCGTCCGCTGGCTGCTGACCAATGGAATAAAATGACCATTGGCCAAAATGTGATTCGAAAACATTTTTTTCGTTTTTTTTTGACTATTATGATTGTTCCTGTTCCTACCATTGCTATTATGACTTTTAGGCCGTCCGCTGGCTGCTGACCAATGGAAAAAATGACCATTGGCCAAAATGTGAATCCGAGTTTATTTTTTCGTTTTTTTTTGACTATTATGATTGTTCCTGTTACTACCATTGCTATTATGACTTTTTGGCCGTTCGCTGGCTCCTGACCGATGGAAAAAATGACCATTGGCCAAAATGTGAATCGAAATTATTTTTTTCATTTTTTTTGACTATTATGATTGTTCCTGTTCCTACCATTGCTATTATGACTTTTTGGCCGTCCGCTTGCTGCTGACCAATGGAATAAAATGACCATTGGCCAAAATGTGATTCGAAAATTTTTTTTTCGTTTTTTTTTTTGACTATTATGAATTTATATCCACTTTTACCGTGTCCTGGCTGCTGACCAATGGAAAAAAATGACCATTGGCCAAAATGTGATTCGAAAATTTTTTTTCTCGTTTTTTTTACTCTTATGAATTTATATCCACTTTTACCGTGTGCTGGCTGCTGACCAATGGAAAAAATAACCATTGGCCAAAGTGAGCATCAAAATTTTTTTTTCCGTTTTTTTGGCTATCATTGACTTATAGAGTATCTGTTGGTACTGACCAATGGAGAAAAAATGACCATTGGCAAAATTTTTGATTTTTTTAATTAAAAATTGTTCAAATTCAACAAAAAATATCTCCCAACAATTCTGCAAATTCTTAACATTGTGATGTTTTATAATATAATGTTTGTTAGACCCATAATCACTAATGGCCATAAAAACTAATGTAATACGCAACTAGATGCAAACACTAAATCTAACCCTAACCCTTGCCTATATTACATTTTGCCTATAAATGGAAAATTTGTATAAATAATTAATTAATCATTAGGCATTGAATACCCCCCTATAGACATTCTCGCCCCTTCCCACCTTTCTCGCCCATAAATTGCATAGCAAATATGATACATTTATACGAAGTATAGATGAGTCGTCCCCCCTTCCCTTCCCCCCTTCCCTTCTCCCCTCCCCCTTCCCACGAGGGCCGAAGGCCCGAGTTTTTATTATATAATAGATAATTTAACAAATCTTATATATAACACACCGAGGGAGATAGAGATGAGGGGTGGGGCACCTCTTATGCATTAATTTAAAAAATAACACAGCGAGGGAGATAGAGATGAGGGGTGGGGCACCTCTTTCTCATGCATTAATTTAAAAAAGCGATAACCTAATATACCCAATGCAAATAGATAAGGAGGATACAACGGACGGACGGATAACAAAAAACTAGCCCATAAATTGCATAGCAATTAATATTTAAATCATGGATGAACTTGGTCAATTTATGGCCCGCCCTTGATCCACCGCGAATGCTTCTTCTACTGGCACGTGCACCATTCTTATCTCTTCTTCGATCGCTTCCACCCCCAGGGCTAACTTGATGGCCCTGTCCCATTTTAGTTCACCCTCAGCCATCAATCGGGCTTGAACCGTCGGATTCTGTAATCCCAGAATGAACTGGTCCAACAGCTTGCTGGGTAACTCTCCGCTACTGAAATTGCAATCCCTTGATGCGGATTTTAGTCTACCTACAAATTGCGTTATTGGCTCCCTTTCCATCTGTCTGATGTTACCCAGTCGGAATCGTTGAGCCAGGGGGCAATTTTTACCTTTGAATATTGTCTTCAACCTGCTTGCTAATTCTTCAAATGCCCATTCTGTAGGGTTATCCGGAATGGCATCTTCTACCACTATCCGATAGGCTTCAGTTGACAGACAACTCAGCAGTTTGCACGTTTTTTGGGCCCCAGTGGCTGGAATTGCTTGGCTTAGGACAGGCGCTTCAAATTGCAGAAGGAAAAAATCAATCAAATCTCCCAATTTATAGGATGCCATGTAGGTTCAAATCCAACTCGAATATAAAGGAAGAAGGACATTCACGAACAAGGAATAAACATTGCTAACAGCACTTTATTATCGAGGATAGGTTACATGTGGCGAGATAACGATAAAACAATGGAAAAATAGAACAAACACAAAACTAATAACCCTTCATGAGGAAAAACGAAGTATAAAATACTACATTAATCGAAATATAACACACACGTAATCTAACAATCTTTCAACCCTCAACAAATACATGTTTTGTTATTTAAATTACCTCACATTATAAAGTTAGGGTTGTCGGATGAACTTTAATTTACGGCGATTTTGCACTACAATTTAATATAAATGAGCATAAATTTTATTTATAAAAAATTTTTATGGTGTATTATTTAAAAAATGTCTCCAATAAATATTTTGAGGCATAATTTGGGGTCTTACACCATTATAGAGTCGTTAACATTTTGAATTTAAAAGTGTTTGTTATAAAATAATTTGGGTGCAATTTACTGAAAACGCCAAAGCCTTATGATCCTATTTGAGTAAAAATACTACTTTTATTGGTTTTCTACAAAGCTGTAATGTGTGCAACTAATTTCTTATGTTATAATTAATGATTAATTATTCACTCGTACCTATCAACTTTCTATAACAATATACTAACATGCGATAAATTTTTTATGAATGAAATTATGAGGTTTATATCAAAGGGCTAAAACTCTTGTATTAAAAAGTTCATCTAAAAGCATTACTTATTTCTGTTAATGTTATGTAAATGTCCCAGTTAGCTCTAATTTTATAAAAAAAATGATTCGTTATTTTTATTTTATTTATATATAAATTCAAATTTATTAGAAGATAAATATAGATAGTATAAAAAAAATTTAAGAGGCGAGACATGTGGAGATTTCTCGTCGACGAGACGATACCAAGATGTTTCGAGGTCGAAACGAGAGCGAGATTCTCATTATGATACTGGAGACGAGCCGATATTATGCTTTTTACACCGAGGCGAGACGAGATCAAAACCCTAAAAAATGAGGGGAAATTGGTTCTTTCGATGCTAAATTTATAATTAACATGGATACTTAAGCTTGGACAAAAATACATTATTAACTGCTTTAAAATATTTTGTATTATTTTAATACGACAAATGCGTGTGAAAAATAGTTTGCGAAATAGGAGAAAAATCATTCTCAAGGCATAGGACTTAAAATATATTAATATTTTGACAACATTAGTGAAATTTCGTAAACATATATTAGAATTCTTGATCAATGTTTCAGTGAATGTTTGATTGCCTCCAGGCTTTGAAAATTAGAACCTGGTGTTTATAAAAATGTTTATAAATATTATAATGAGAGATGTGTTAATATCAATTGATATATATTTGTTATCTAAAATTTAACAAATAGTTATCGTAACTCTCGAGAAGCATGTAAGAGATTACATTAAAAAAAGCCGAAGAAATTTATTACTTATATAGGATAAAACCAAATTATTTCGAGTTTGTAGTCTATGCTTTTAAATGTATGTATATTGTTTTATCTTTGTTATTTTGATCTACCTCAGCCATAAATTTAACAAAAATTTGATTATATGTTAAGCAATTTTCGATTAGCGTTAAATCATAACATTGCAAATCGGGATTTCGTTTTTGGGATTTGTGCATCAGCTTAATTAATATATGTCAACACTTTACAGTATTATTTATAACAAGTTTATTTTATTATAAATTATGTATGGATGTTTGAGAGATTAATGAATTTAATGTTGCATACAATTAGAGATGTTTGCAATCATTTTTCAACTATGACAAATAAAGTTTACTTCAAAAAGACATTATTTTTTTTAAATATATATTAGAATCTACATATAATTATTCCCCAAAACAAAAGGACAGCTTTGGAGATCATAGTTTTAGTAACTGCATTAGATTAGATACCTATGAATATGCAAAATTTACTTCATGTATGATTAAATATCATCAGGCAGTAAATCGTTGTAATCATTTGGTCAAAAAATAACATCATAATAGCCCCAACACTTAATCTGCACTATGTTTGGTGAAAGTAGTATTAAATCTTAAGTACCATCATGATATACACTCAGGGTAGGCCGTTGGTTTCACACAACACTTAATTGTTACAGTACATATACAGCATTTATTTCATGGAATCTTGGAAAAAACGACCTCCCCAATTAATGTGTATTAATTTTTTATTTAAAATAAACCATTTGCGGTTATTCACATAAGGACACATGTTGATGGAGCGTTTGCGTTTTTTGCGTCGGATTCTATTGGCTTATTGTTACTATCAGGAACATTTGATTTCTCATTTAAAACATTAATGTTTTCTTCCAACAACTTTAATGTATCTTCTAAATGAAAATTGAGGTGTGTAATAGCTTCATCGATCCTAGCTAAATATTTTACATTTGTAATGCTATTTTGACCCGTAAGATTTATCTCTTTACCATTTGACCAATTAAACTTTAATCCTAACCATACGCCTGTTTCAGTAAAATCGGTACTATTATTTTCGACTATCTCAACAATGAAACCTTCAGTTCCTAAGTCAGCTTGTACATAAGATAAAAAAATCTTTAGATCTCCATACATCCTTACATTATAAGGGTTTGTAATTCCCAATTGTTTTTGAAATGCCATTTCGGGTAAATTGTATGTAAACACTGGCATATTTTTGAAACATGGATATGAATTAGGGACGGATTCGGAATCGACAAAATTTATCCATATTTTGGTAGAATCAAAATCTCCTTGACACCAATCTGTCAAAATAGCTAACTTTGAATTAAGGTACTTCAAAAAACATTCTCTAAACTTTAGATATTTTTTTGGACCTCCTAGCTTTTGAAATAAAATATCTTCCGTAGTTTTTAAAGATATACACGATCTCGTTTCAAGCAAATGAGATAAATCTTGTATACATTTTTGGATATTATAATATTTAGCCTCTAGCAAAAGAGCTTCTAAGTGTTCGTTTACAAAAATCTTACTTAAATAAGCGCCATCTGTCCTTATATAATACAATATATGTTCGAACAGCTCCGGATTTCTATCAATGAACCATCGTCCGTTCTCATCTTTAAATAATTCGGTGTTAATCAAATCGCCAAACCAAGCACAAAATTTTGATTCAGAATATTTAATTAAATAGGGTAATGTAACATCAAAAGATTTTCCTCCTACATTAAGCTTTATGATATCTATCTTCTTTTTTTCTTTACTCTCGGTTATAGATTTTGGTTCTTTTTCTTTTTCTTTTTTTAATTCGAGGTTGGAAGATTTACTTGCTGGAACAGATGATGGCTTAGGCAATTCTAGAGGACCAAGAGGTATGGGAGTTTTAGGAGGAGGGATATTAGGTGTCTTCTGCATAATTGACATTGCATCTTCCCATAATTTGGGGTCAATTTTTTTGGTCGCTGGAGCTTTCGCTTCGCTTTTGACATTACTAGGAGTAAGGTTTTCCTTAGTAGTTTTTAAAAATGGGTTTTTGTCTTGTGCCATCCCACTTGAACTTTGCGCGTTAGATGTAGTGGATTGGGGATGGTGAGGAGATGCCATCCTTTTGTCATGTCCTTTTTTGAATAAATCTTTATCATCACTATTTTTAACTGGCATAGATGTTTTTGGTATTTCTAAGTTGGAAAATTTGCTACGCTGAGCTAGACTTTTATCGGCATCAGCTCCGAATTTTTTGGCAATATCACTTACAGTTTTACTAAAGGAAGGTGTAACTGGAGCTTGTTCAGAACTAGTACTTTGTGAAAGGTCCTTTTTTCCATCCACATCGGATTCATTGGAAACTTTCCCGTGTAATGATTTGTTCAAAAAGGATGCAACGCTATTTAATTTTACTTGATTTAATGAATGTGGAATGGAATTTTGCGAGGATTTATCCATAATCAATGCTATCTAATTATAATAAACTTAAAAATACATCATTATTAGTTTTTCATATTTTAACAACAATAAGATTGTTTTTGATTATTGGCATATACTGCAACGCAACAAGTTAAGGACTTTCAAAGCCTAGCGTATGTATTAATTAATTACAAAATGAAATTTTTCACCAAAGCGAAGCTAGATTTTAAATATTTAATTAATGAATTCAGGACAAGCTTTGTATTTAGTAAATGTAGCTACTTAATTTACCACAAAATTATATATACTCTAGGTTCCATTTTCCATAGTACAGGTATCTCAATATAGCCTAACTACAAAATTATATACAATGTCCTTTAAAATTTGAAAAAACTTTTAAATAACTACATTAAAATTTGCGTGTCGCACGTCATATGAACGTTAATTCATGTTGAAAATTCTTTTCACAAAAAATTAACATCAAAACTTTTACTGTAATAAACTAGTATGCGTTTTAGCTCCTCTAAAAGTCCCTTCCACAAAATATAACAACTTATAAATAAAAAAAATTCAACAGCTTTAATATCTAGTTTGAAATCCCTAATTGAAATAAGTGTTATTTTTTGAAAAACTTTTACAACTCTACCTTAACACACGCCTTATAGCCAGGCTGGACTATCCAGCCCGAAGCTCGATTATATCATTTTTTATTTTACCGAGTTACATTCGAAGTCTTCTTGGACCGTGTCGGCCTCGGGCGGCCCGTGTTTGAAGTCTTTTTTAAGAAATGTGCTATCATTTGTGATCCCAAGATGTGACAAATTTCTGGTAGAAAGGCTTTAAAACCTATTGCTCTGCGAACTTGTAGATAATTTGAAATAATGTGATATAGGTTGAATAGAGCAGGTCTGCAACAAAATAATATTTTATTTTTAGTATTGTTAATATTCTATATTCTAATTTTTTGAAATCTGGTTGTGGTATCTTCCACCTACGGGCTTTGTTATATTATTTTTACCCTCTTCACATGTTGTTTTATTCCTTCCCCCGTATAATAATATTTATCCATCACGCTTCAATGATTTTAGTAAACGCATGCACATTGCATACTGAATCGATAATTTATATATAGGCTTCATAAAAATAATTCTTATGGATAATAAATTATTTATACCTATCATTATGTAAAATAAAACGTTTTCCAAGTTTCGCCCATTATTCGCATATCATATATTTTTAGATTTACAACTGCAGTACAACCAAGGCCTCCATCCTGACCGGGCCATATTTCACCTGCAGGTCCAATAAATATTATTGTAGTTAATTACCCCCCGGATATATAATCCCGCGAAGATACAACAGTGGGAATTGGGCTAAGGGTAAAATCCTGGAAAACGGGGATTTTATATAGAAGAAAAATAGGGAGATAAAGAACATGAATAGACACAAATCATAAATGTTTTTAAATTTGATTAACTTGTTAAATATGTACCTTTATTGTGCATATATTTATCTAAAATTTTATAAAATCGTGTATGTAAGAATTTTTTTTTATCTTTTAAAAAAGTAAAAATCCATTTTTAAATACAAAAATTTTTAAAAGTCGTTAGACTTTATTATCACGTGTGAAGATAAATTTATTTGTCAAAATTGTACAAGTTAAATATATATATATATAGCAAAATATGTGTCCCAACAGAATTCTCTTAATTTTCTATATTGGTGAGTTCATGTTCTTCAATTAGTTAACTACACATTTTTATATGGGAAAAGGATGCATTCTAAATTTCCCTTATACTTAATGTTAATTCAAATTTTTTATAGCAAGGAAATTAATGAAAACTGAAAAATATTTTATGTTTTGTTTCAAGCCTATGCGAAGAAAAAAATTGCCATATAGTATCTAGCCTATATCATTTATCATTATTTTGAGGACCCTTCACAAACTTATAGAATGCTGTATTTATTTGTATAAAATTGGTGAGCTTGGATTGATAAGTAGGTAGAGGGAATTGGAGCGCGATATTTAGGGTTATTAGAGCCCATCATCAGGGGAAAAAGTGGAAGATGAAGCCACAAAAATAAAAGAAGGCCATTTTGCAAATCCGTAAAATCAAATTTTTTTTTGATGTTTTCTAGTTAGACAATGACATGGGCGTAGCCAGGTTTTGGAACAGGGAAGGGGGGGGGGGTGGCGAAATCGTTTTAAGTACAATTAGGGGGGGAGGGTAAAACATAATTTTTTTAAAACTTTTAAGGGTTTTTGTATTAATTTTTTTTTTGACATTTAGGGGGGAGGGCGGCCGCCCCCATTGGCTACGCCCATGTACAATGATCTTAATAAAATAATTTTCCCTAGCTGACCTTTGTTATAAAATTAGATGTAACGTTCTGCGAGTGTCGTATCAGCTTTTTGTGCTCTCATTTTTATGCGATGCCACCGACGCCCACTGATTATGATCTTTGGATTTTAAGGCAAAATGGACGAAAGGTGAACCCTGAATTGCCCAAGACCGTCAGCAAATTAAGAACAATGCATGGCAGTGACGTTTACATCATTGGTACTGCACATTTTAGCAAAGATAGCGAGGAAGATGTCATTAAAGTATCTCATATTTTATTTGTCAGCTTAATTTGGTATTTACAGTTATGATTATTTTTAGACTATTCGAGCCATTCAACCCGACGTAGTAGTTGTTGAACTATGCCAAAGCAGATCATCTATTATGCAATTAGATGAAGAAACTTTGTTAAGAGAGGCCAAAGATATAAGTTTGGCTAAATTAAGAATGTCAATTAATCAGGTTACTTTTATATCATTCTTATATAGTTAAGTGATTAGCTCATGTTGCATGCCTTATTCAAAATATGCATGTTTTAATATTTTTTACTCTCATTTAGTTTGGAATGATGCAGGGTGTTGTTCACATTTTATTATTATCAATATCAGCTCAAATTACAAAACAACTTGGTATGGCTCCAGGTGGTGAGTTTAGAACAGCATACAATGAGGTTATTATATATATATATACTTTTTAATTTACATGTATAGGCCAAAAAAATTCCTGGTTGCAAACTTTTACTAGGTGACCGCCCTATAAACATAACAATAAAACGTGCCATTTCATCTTTATCCCTCTGGAACAAGATAAAATTTACTTGGTGTCTTCTTTTTAATAATGAAAGTATTAGGTAAATTTTTTGAAATATTGCATTTTTTACATAGTTGTTATTTTTTATTTACCTTTTTATATATGTAATATTAATGTAAAATTAATTCTATGCAAATGCCCAATTTATCTCAACCCAGTTTCTACTTAGTCTTCTCATGTTTGTTGTTCAAAGCTTAGAGTCAGGGCCCTACACAATTTGCATACTATCTACAAATATTTATTTCTAATGAATGTTCATTTTGTGGTTAGAAAATGTATTCAAATTACAATTTAAGTTGATCAATGATCAAATTGTTTGAGTGGTATCTTATTTTAAAATGGCATTTTGTTTAAGTGAACCTATAACTATTTTAATTGGTTATGTTTATATTTTCTATGGGCATTTCAATATGCTCATCTGTTTTCTTTTTAGAGTGGTTTTTTGATTTTTACCAAGATGATTTTTATCAACATACTTAAAAATCTATTATTTTATCAATAAAGGGTTCCTTGATTTAATAAAAGCCTCTACTTAAATAGCCATGATTCTTTGAATGAGTTGGAAGAATGATAGATTATTTTAAAATAATTAATATAAATTATTTTTATTCCTATCATAAATCAGATATGTAAAGAAAATGGCATAGAAATTTTGGATAGGTAGAGGGTTGACCAACAATAAGTGCTTAGCTTGCTTTAAGTTACTATGACTACTTCTTTTTTAAAAGTGGCAATTTGGAGTCAAATAAAAAAAACTATATTTTATTAATAGAAAATATAAAACATTTTGTTTAATGTTCTAATATGTTTGTTATGTGTAAAAAATTGTTTGATTTTTTTAAACCTACACGTATATTTTGCTTTTGCTAATTACATTTAAAAATATAATAATTTAAAAAAAGTATATATATATGTCGAAACTTCTTAATCGCAAATCGGATTATCGCGAAAATCTTTTAATCGCGAAGTTAACCGCCATTTTGTTTTTTTAAACGATAATATTAACAAAAACATCGTTTATTGACAAATCGCTTAATAGTACAATATCGGATATTCACAAACATTTTCGAGTCCTTAAATCAACCAGATAATTATATAAAATATCGTTTTATTGCGAAGCGTTAGAAATGAATATTTAATATAATGTACGTGTATATACTTTTATTCCATCGTTTAATCGCGAAATATCGGTTAATCGAGAATTTTTTTCAGGCCCAAGGCTTTGCAATTAAACGGTTTTGACTGTATATATAATTAATGATCAGAAGTTACTAAAGTTTGAATTTTTTTTTATAAAGTAAGGAAGACGTTGAAAAGTACAAAGAAAAAGACATGTTAGAAGAATTTTTGGAGTCGATGGCTGGTGAATATCCAGAATTGAGGTTGGTGTTTGTAGATGAGAGAGATGCCTTTTTGACTCATTCCCTCAAACAAGCAGCTGCTCCAACTATAGTACAAAATCCTGACAACCCAACTCAGGCGGGTAATTGAATAGCTGCTTTTTTACTTGTTTAAGCATGTAAGACTTTTCTAAATACTAGGGTTTTGAGTGCTTTCAATGTGCGCAATGTTTGAAAGTTAAATTGATATAAAGTCATATAATGTTATAAATCTTGAGCCCGGCCCGGCCCTAAAGAGCTCGGGCTGGCCTCGGACAAAATCACATAATTGGGCCAGCCCGACCCAAATTAAATGACCATTTATAAAATAAGATTAAAATAGACCCAATTTCATATAAAAGAAAGTTCTTCATACATAGTGCTTAATATAGCTGTTAAACTTCAGCCCATATCCCCATATATAATAACTTAATCAGTATTGCAAATTTTATTCTAGGATTTATATATAAGTCGCTAATTTACAAAAAATAAGTAAATGTTTCAAAAAGCTTATTAAACTGTTAAAACCAATTTATTGTATTAAAGTTAGATTTTTACGTTATAATAACTAGTTGAATAAATTGCAGCAAGAAAAATGAATTTTTTATTCAAAACCTATCCCCTTGTTTTACGATTTCGGATGTTAAATTTACCTATAGTTTTTATTCAAAAATTATTCCAACTCGGGCAAAAAACTGAAACGTCGGGCTCGGGACGAAAAAAAATTAGCCATAAAAAGTTGCATTATATTTGGATTTTTAAATTGAAATATTTCATATGTATCTCCATGTTTTATCGTAGGCTTGCTTTTTATGCTGCAAATGCTAATCACTGATTGAGTTTGTAATTTTATCATTTAAAATTTTCACGCCTTTACACAGTGGTCGTCCCTAAAGTTGTAGTGGGCGTCGTAGGCATGGGTCATACTATTGGCATTGAAAAGAACTGGGACAAGACTATCGACATTGTACCTCTTCTAAGGTTTGTAGTTTTATACGTCTTATCCTATTTTTTTATTTTTATTTATGGCCATGCCAATCTGATGGATCAGTTGGCTACTTCTTGTAGCTTCGTTATAATACTAGGTTTTATATGTTAGCATACAGTCGAAACTTCTTAATCGCAAATCGGATTATCGCGAATCTTTTAATCGCGAAGTTAACCGCCACTTTGTTTTTTTTTAAACGATAATATTAAAAAAAACATCGTTTATTGACAAATCGCTTAATAGTACAATATCGGATATTCACAAACATTTTCGAGTCCTTAAATCAACCAGACAATTATATAAAATATCGTTTTATTGCGAAGCGTAAGAAATGAATATTTAATATAATGAAGGCTTTGTAATTAAACGGTTTTGACTGTATTTGCCATAATATACTTGGGTTTATATGTTATAGCAAATTTCTTATTCCATATATATTACTAGGAATGTGTACTTTATAGGGCATCTTTTGTATGATAATTATATTAAAAATGAAGTGTTTGTTTGCTATTTCACTTCCCTAATTATAGTTTTAGCTTTAGTTATAGAGTAATTGCTTTAAATGATACTTGAGTTACTACAATAGTCCAAAAGCATTTTTATATATGTTTTATGCCCTAAAATCGTGTTTATGTATTACATTTGTTTTGCCAAATTATGTAAACACTAATTTTGTTTTGGCTTATTAAATGTATAAATCAATTTTTAATAATCATTCTCCATAAAACATATACTGCCTCGATTGAACTATGTAATCCGCAACTTTTTTAGGCAACATTTTTTCTAGCAGCTTGCATAAAAGCTTAACTTTGGCGTTATTATGAGTTATTGATATAATATATTTGCATGCCTTATAAATTATTTTAAAATTGTTAATTTAACCACTTCCCATTTAATATTAATTTTAACTTAAATGCAACTTTTTGTTGAAGCATTAATTAATTTATTTGCCCACTTGCTTTATGAAGCATTCCAGGGGAGAAAAAATCGGGCAGAGTTTTCAAGAAGATAGCAGTTATCTCTGTCGCAGTTGTTGTGTCTTATGGTGGATTCAAGCTGGTCCAACGCGTTTTATCATAATTTATATATAATAATATATTGTTTATTATATATTTTTATTTAAGCGATTTATATTGATTTATAATTATACCTCAATTTGTTAAAGCAATTGACCAATCTAATAAGCTCATTATTTTTATTAAACATCTTTTTTTGAAACCATTTAACTTCAAACCATATAAACAATATAGAAAATGAGAAATTGTGTTTCAATTAGTAATCTACTTGTTAAATATGTATTGGGTGTTTAATGGTACGGTTTGCTTAGTTGTTATAATAGTTAAAATATTTTCAAAAGCACAAACAAATTATAGCATTTTTAGCTAACACAATATTTGTTTTATTAATTATTCAAAATATTCACCTCTATAAAACTTCAAATTCGTGAAGGTTTCATTATTTAAATCTCTTTCTTTTAAGAGACTAAAAATTCTTGTTGATATAAATAAAATACCTTAATACCGTATTTTTGAAGCAAGGGTTCAGGCGCGTAGCCAGGATTTTTTAAGGAGAAGTGGATTTTTAAATATTTTTTATTTATTAAATAATAAAGATGAGAGACGAGAAATGTCCGGCCCGTTCTAGTCGCCAAATTAGATTCTATGGCGGGCTCGGGTGGACACCATAATAAATTTCAAGCAACAGGCCTAATAAGATTTTTTATAATAGTGTATTGTATTTTTTTGTGTGTTTTACTTTTGTCACTTTTTTATTTGATTGTATAATACTTATTAATCGTGTGTCTTATTTAAAAGAATTAGAATTTCCTTCAAAATTGTTCAAAAATATAACAAAATTTTGCTAAAAATTTAAAAAATCATTATTTTTGGACCGGCAGTTCGGACAGCTTTAATAATTCGAACCCCGGGAGGACTCTTAGAAAGACTAGGATCCCGCCGATCGGGCTGGGTTTGGTTTGACCTGTGGTTGGAAGATTCCCGATGAAATGTTAAAAATTCTAATCCATTCTATCAATGGACTTTTTATTTATTAATTTTATTTAATAAGTTTGCAATTTCATGACTATGGGGAATTTCATTCAGTGTTGCATATTAGTGGTGGGAAGACTCGGGATTTCGTAAACCTAAGCCTGAGGTTTGGGGTTAAGGTTTTAATTGCTATGCAATTTATTTTAAAACCTTGGTGTATAAAAATACCCTAACATAAAATCTTTTTGGTTTTGCATCCACCTAAGTATTTCCCCAAAATCACAACCTAAGATTTGGGCTAGGTGTGGGATTTATTCCGGCCTAAGGTTTTGGGCTAAAGTTTAAATCTGACCCAAAATTTTAGGTTGGGATTTTGGGAAAACCCTTAGGTGAATGCAAAACCCAAGCCTCACTAGGGTATTAAAACCACGTGGTTTAAAAAAAACCTTAACTCATAACCTGACCTTAGGCGAACACCTACGATTTTCCCCACCACTAGTGTATATGGTTATGGGGAGACTAAGCATTAATTTTAATAACATCTAGGGTGTTGACAGCATTCTCGGGACGATGGTCTCTTAAATTTTAGACAAAGCCATATACCATAAACCAACTTAATTTTAGTTGATGTTTGTAAATCACTTCAGTAAATTTTAGACAATAAATTTCCTGAGTTTATAGCAGAGGGATGTTGCGGAAACAAAAGTCAAGTTATTTAAAACTTGCTTTTTATCAAAATCCGTTCAAACTACTTGTTGGCTCGTGAGAATATGATGAATAGTTTTTTATTTATATTAATATATTTTATGCTCGTTTTTGGTATGTTTTATGGATCATTTTTACCTAATAAGAGCATTTAAAAACAAAAAAAATATAAGAATCGTCAAGGGGATAAAAATTGTTAATTTAAATAAACCTCAATCGATTAGTTGATTAGTAAAAATTTTGCTTTTTAGCAAATCGAGGTTTACATTTTACATCAAAATCATATAAATGAGCTTTAGTTTTCGCTAATAAAAACTTGCTCTTCATTACTGTTTCTTATAAATTTTATCTGCTAGTCGAATCACCTGTTGAATGCCAAAATCATTTTTCTGCAATTATTTGATGCGAACCGGCCCGGCCCATTATTCGTATGGGCTTATGCTATGCACTTTATGCAATTATTATATTGTTAAAATTATAAAAATAACTATGAATTTGTTAGTAATCAGGGTTTTAAAAAGGTTCTTTAAGCTTTTTGTGAAAATTTAAATATGATGTTTGTTATTCTAAAATTTATAATCTGGCAAGGAAAATAATATCGTTCTAAACAATGTTGTTAATAATTACTTTTGTAATTTGGTAAGTTTCATACAGCAACAATGATGATTCAGTTTTAGGTATACAAGTGCTAAATATTTATTTTCCCTGCCATTTATCATTTCTATAATGTCTATTTATAATTATGTAATGTAAAAATATAAAATCCGTTTTATTTCGAATTAGGAGTCTGGGAATGGAGTGGCTATCCCTGATAGAGAAACCGCTGTTAAAATTCTACTTATAAATTTATCTTACATTTTTTTTTATACAACGTTATCAACAAGACATTCAGGCATTTAATTCTGTATAAAATGTAACGTGAAAGGAAGTAATGAAAGAACTAGGTCGTCCTCAATCGACGCTCTTGTTAGTCACTCGTATCATTTGAATAGTCAACAGGGGTCTTAATATCAACCTAAAAGCAAAGCTCAGGGTGGGCTCGCTTAACTTTGGAAGTATGACTGCAAAGTGTCGAGTTGTGAAATCATCGGCAAACGCAGGTCTATAAAGGATGCTAGAGGTAAAATTGAAAGGATTTAAAGCAAGGATGATATGGGAACAAACTTTATTTCACGGAATTGGAAGCGTATAAAGACTGAACGGCAGGTATACTGGCTTCACATCTGCAATATGAATTCATTAAGCTATAAATGACCAACCGATGTTGAAGCCTTGCATACAAAGTCATATGATAGTGTTCGGTTATATTCTTCAAGCTGCACAGACGAATAAAGCCCAAGATTTTGGGAAGAGTTGTACGAAATATTGCACAGGCCGAGATAATAATAATTGGAGTGGATATGAAGTGTCACTTTGGTAAAATAGAAAAGAATTTGAACAGTAACATGGAGGAGACTTAAATCAATCGAAAAACTAGGGGGAAAATTATTGAAGGTGCTGTGGCATTCGATTTTCCTAACAAAAAAATAAGAAGGAATTGTACAAAGTGAAAATCGATTGACAACAAGAGAGAAAATGAACTTTACTGCAAAGTTGTACCTAGTGAGGTTTCTGCTTTTCGACTAATTTATGTGTTGTGTAAAACTATATCTTTTATAAGATAAAAAAGCAGGAGACAAAAAGATTAAATTGTAAAACACCTACAATGATGTAAAGATGAAACAGCTATAAATGTGCAAACCACCATCGGTAGCCAGAAGTGAAACGGACATAGCGAGATATGAAGGAAAGTGGTGATGGATTGAATACGTGCAACCCCAAAGTTTGAATAAAAATATCTAAAGAATATGGTCATACAATAAGAATGTCGAAACAAGATTGACATCCATTAAAGCTAGAAGTAAAACACTGTGCAAATGGTCTTAACAAATATCTACAAAATTTAAGCGCCAAGTTTAAATGTAAAAGCTAAAATTACCAGGATGCGGGTAAGTAACTTATAAGATGTGGTGAATTCAGAAATCATAAAGTACGAGGACGGCAGCACCTTAACTCTGACAAAATACCGTTAGAAAGAAAGCTAAGACAAGCGTTTTCGGACAATTGCGATGCAAAGTTGACCTAGTTCTAAAAGTCACATGAGCAGACGTTGGCCCCGTGCTAAGGATGACCATGTAGATTGGTCAGTGGAAACTTCTTAAATGTCCAAGACTTAAGGTATATTCTTGCATTCAACAAGTTGCTTTCAAGTGGAACGATGCCTGATTACTGCGGGGAAAGCTATGTTTTACCAATGTATAAAATGAAAGAAAATGTACACGAATGAAACAACTGACGCGTAAGATAACGAGTCAACAAAGGAAGGTATGGAAAGGGTAATGTATACTTAAAATTACAGTAGATAATCGACTCGGATTTCTGCCTGGAAGGTCGACCTCGGATGCAATACGCGGTCTTAGACGATTAATAAGAAGAGAGAAACAAAATGATTTTTACATATGTTTTATTAATTTCGAGAAATCTTAAGGTTCATATGCGCATATTATGAAATAGCCTGAATTACGATGTCGTATGTAACTGAATTTATATGCTTGGACCAAAGAACTGAAAACACATCTACAAATTGGTGTGGTAATAGTAGTGATGGTAAAACGCTTAGCACCAGCGCGTGTAGCGCCTCCCACCTACATAGCATAGTCGCTTGGATGCGCTAAAGCTATAGCACATAGATACTTGAAGGCGATAGAGCTATAGCACATAGTCACATAAGGCGCTAGAGCTATAGCACTTAGTCACTTAAGGCGCTAGAGCTATAGCACATAGTCACTTAAGGCGCTAGAGCGATAGCGTGGCGCTAACATTGTTACAAAATCTATAGGTTTAATTGCATTATTATGCGCACATGTTGGCGCTAACATTGTTACAAAATCTATAGGTTAAATTGCATTATTATGCGCACATGTGGCACCAACATGTGCGTATATTAATGCAATTAAACCTATAAATTTTATAACAATGTTAGCGCCACGCTATAACTCTAGCACCTTATGTGACAATGTGCTACACCTCTAGCGCCTCCAAGCGACTATGTGCTATATTTAACGCCTCTAAGTGACTATGTGCTCTAGCTTTAGCGCCTGTAAGTGACTATGTGCTATAACTTTAGCGCCTCCAAGTGACTATGTGCTATAGCTTTAGCGCCTATCAAACGCTATTTCACCATCACTAGGTAATAGGAAGGGATTCAATATTTCGCCTCTATGGTACAATGTAATAGGGGGGGGGGGGGTTGTTAGCGAAATTAACTCAAAACCAGGATGACCAAAATTGAGGAAATTATCAACGCATACCATTGAAATCGAAACGATTTTAATTTATACCTTTATCAACGGTGATGCCTGGAGAGACTGTTTAACCATTATTGAAGGTTTTAAGAACTGAGGTGCGAATTTATAATTTGTAGATGAACATAGAAAAAGCTACATCTCATTCACGTTTTTATGAGATAACCCTAACAACGGTGAATTTACGTGTAGAGAAACACATGGCAATTAATATATAACATGGGTATACAAACAAATCACATTAATATATACTCAAAATCAACATATAGAAAATGTGATTTAATTAACGTCCACGGCCTCTCTCTTTAAATAAGGCTATAGCAAAGGAAGAGCGAATTTTGGCTACGTTGAAAATGCTTAAAATGGATCCTGAGAATATGTAAAGAATTATTAAGGAAATTAAAATTTGCAATAGTAAAGAAGCTCGTTGTTAAAAGATTGAAATGTAATGATTGTCTAAAAAGAGGAGAAGAAAGTTATTTGATATCGTATCATAAAGGTGCAAGAGGTAAGTGAAAGAGAGGAAGATCTAATGGAGGGAACATAAAATTATGAGCCAAAGAGAAGCCGGTGTAAATGTGGGTTTGGAAAATTACATACTGGTGTTGACCACGTATTAACAGCATTAGGAAAAAAAAATTTAATAGAGTTTTTCTAAAGAGATGGATAAACAAGTAGATAAAACATATGCTGCGATATATTAATTTATGTAGAATTGCTACAATACAGAGTCTTTGCTATAAACCTGTAAATCACTTTTTAAATAATAAGGTTTAATTTTTTATTTTTTTTCGATAGAGTTTATTTTCAACTAGGCTCAATAGTATTCATTACTTTTTAATCTATTCATCATATTTGTTGAAATCCAGATACATATGTTAATATAAAATTAATTGTTTTAATTTATTGACTTTATTTGAAAATTTAGGTCATCATTTCAATACATTTTAAATTAAAATATATACTAAGTTGTTTGTATAATATACATACGTAATTTAATTAAACATATGAGTTTGTCGTAATCTAAATTTTGTAAGTCTTATATAAAATGATAGAGAATTTAATAGTCTAGGTACATTATGCTAGACTATTTAAATTATAATAAGAATTGAAAAAAAATTTATCCATATGTTAAATAATTGTAACCACGTTAATAATTTGTCTTAAGACATAATCCATCGTCTGATATACGACACTGCATCTTATCCACTTTGGTTCATACGAGCTTGTAGCCAGCGCAGCATTTTCCAGTTTTTTCGACTATCCATATAATTATAAATGTCATCCTTTACAGTGTTATCGTTGTTGTGGGGTACATTCTCTCTTTGTTTTAAAGATTCTTTAAATATTTTATTTTTGTTCATAGAATTTATATCTTCCACAGCTGAATTCACGCTATTTTTGTCCGTTGATTTTGTAGAGCCATTAAGTTTACGGTCGAGTTTAGCTAAAAACTCTTCTAAAGATTTTTGACGATTGCTGCCTTCTACTCCTATCGTAATCTGAGTGTATAAAAAACTTTAATTTGTAAATGTAGACGTTAAATGGAGGGCCAATTAAAAAAATTAGAAATGAAAAACAATACTATTAAAAAACTGTTATATAATTACGCTATAATAGAATTGTATTTATACAAAAGCATAATCATTATTTTGTATTATTATGTCTAATATGTACCAATTTAGAATTATTGATTTCGTCAAGATCCGTGAATCCGTTTGCTTTCATACGTTGTTTATCTTTTGCGTATTCAGCAGATTCTTTGTAAGCCAAAGTGTCTTTATTTTCATTTTCTCCTTGCACTTCTTGTTGCGTAAAATAATTCTTAAAAGCTTTATAATTCGGGGGAAGCAAGGCGGAATCAATCACTTTTACAGTATAGCTTATTGGAGTAGTAGTTGGGACAGCCTGTCCAACAACATCTAACACCTCCATACCAAAAATTCGTTTTTTCACCTTTTGCCCTGCGTTAGGCTCTCTTTGCGCTCTTCGTATACCATCACTTTTACTAAGTTTAAATTCATCATGATATTCATCGGAATTGTAGAGATCCTCTTTGCCTACTAAAAAGTCCTTTTCATTACTAAAATCTATTAGTAAAAAATATGAATAGAAGTTAATTTAAAGAACGCATTGCAGCTTAATCAATCTGTTTTTACAAAAGTGTTGACCTTCGGCTCATTAGGTCACTAATAACATACATATTTTAAATGTAGCTGCTAAAAGTTCCAAAATATAACCATACAAACTTAGAATTGCAGACCATTATTAACAAGAAAAAACAGAAATTTTTTAGATCATCGTAATAAACCTTTTTACCTCTTAAGGCAACTTTTAAATATTAGGTGTGGCCCATTAAAGAAGATCATTTTAATGACCAACAGTTTATTTGAACTTTAATTTTACATGCTTGGACTGCATTAGGCCTTTAATTTAAAATTTATTAATATATTAATGTGCGTCTTATGTAGTATAAAAACTGTTTTTTGAGAAATGCTTTTTACAATATTAAATATAGTAAAGTTAATATACCATGTACTGTATGGTTACCTATGCAAAAACGTAACCTTTATTATTTGAATATATAAACTCGATCATTGGTTACCTATTCATACAACGTAACCTTTATTATTCGAGCATTCACAACACTCACTATTCATATATCTTAAACTTATTATTTTACCACTCACCTCGCTACAGTGTATATAAACACGATGTTTTAACTAAATTTTATTCACTTGAATCATTTTTATTTTGGGTTATAATAAATAAGTAGAAATTTAATCTTGTACAACTGCTCAGTGACTAAGCAGCTAAACCGCACTGCATACTAAAAAAATCACATAACACTTTTCAAATTTTTTAATAGTTTATTATTAAAACGATCATGATGTCATATAAACATAAAAGGAATGATAAAGGACACATTGTTCAATACAAAGGTCTAAATTACTGTCATCTAAAATGTAAATCTAACGTTTAATTTAAGAGCTTGCTTGTATTTTCATTATAAACGGCATTAGGTCCGAATTAGTCTTAATTGCTTTAAATTGTTTAATCAAAGTCGGGATATTATTCGGTGACTTACTCACGTCAGTTTATTTAGTTTTTAATTTATAAACAAAAATTGAGATACTATTAGTATATTTCCCTCTAAAGAAATTCAACGTGTAACTTCTTTACTAACGATCCTATTACATTATATAGCTTTTAGCATATAAATTGATTATAATTTAAAAATTAAAAATAACTATATTAGTTTTTAGGATAAGATGAGAGTGCTTATCACCTAAAGAGGTCACAAAAAAGTGTTTTTAAAACAACAGGAGCTTAATAAAGATCAATTATAACTAATAGCCTGGTATGAAACTGAAAATCCTTTCAAATTAGATATAATGACTTAAAATTTACCACAATCAATTAATCGATTCATTGACGCTCCTAAATGGTAATTTTGGATCAAATAATTGATCTTTGCCAACTGTTCAAGGCTGCATCTTTTAAGGTCGGCAGGATAGGAAGATTCAACATCAGCCTCACCTATGTAATTTGTAATCTGATCCCTTGGTCTATTTTTGTAATGTGATAGCTTGTAATTAAGGTGATTAAAAGGCGCGTTGTACAAATAATTAGGTGATAAGAATGGCAGGAGATTATCATAGTCGTGGTTAATACGGTGACCTTGGTTGTAGACAACCCCACTTTTACCCAGTTTGATGTCATCGGTCTCATTTTTGGCAAATTTTGAATATTCTTTATTTGTTTTAGCTATTACAGGTAGAGAAGTAACTCCCATAAGGGTATCCGTTAATATCATGAGTGGGACCAAATTAGAAAGGCAAACATCAAGGAAAGCCATTAAAATCTGGAAAATGTTAAAAGGGGTATAAATTTGTACCTTTAATCTTAAAAGTAGCACGAATATGATTAGGTGATATTATGAGCTGAAATTTAGTGAATAGTTTTAGAATATAAATAATTTAATATATTGAGAGGATCATCAATTTGGATTATTAAAAATAATAATCAAAATTCTCTTGATAAGTCTTAATCATATTGAGACTACCGGCCCTAGCTGCCATATATATTAAAATAACGTTCATTTGTTTCACTTGATGTTATACCAGTTAATAGCTTTTTTTGGCAGACCTAATTATATATGTATATTTTTATACTCATACATAATTTAATAAACATCGGATTAAATTACATATTGTGTAATTTGTTAACTTAAATTGTAAAGCGCATTAATTAACAACACGAATATCTAAGAAAATGTAAGAATCCATATTTAAACAATATATCACATAAAATGAAATTATAATATATTTAAGTAGTAAACAATATTGCTTATAAGTTAATCTACTAGTGTATGTAGTAAATAGTTATAGCTTAAATAAAAAGACTGATCGTATGCTTACAAATAATACGGCATTATCCTAAAATCCCTTTCAAAATAACAAAAATATAAGATCAGTTAACATACAATTTAGACCTTTGCATGACAGGAAAAGCTTTTTATAGGTCAGTTATTTGAATCTAGCCGTGTATGCCTTAAAAAATTGTCAGTTATACAAGTGCTGATCATTGAAAAATTTTGTTTTAACGACTATACATTAACTATGAAACTAAAAATGCGGTGGATTGGCCCCTTCTCTTATATTTTCAATACCAAATGCTTATATACAGATATAATTGTCTAAGTCATGAAGCGCATTGATAAATTCAAAAGCATTGCTATACACTACAGAGTGGGGGTCAAAGGAGCTCATCAGAGCTCATCAGGAAAGGAGCACACTTTGTTATTATAACCCAAACCCTTACCCTAGCCCTAACACTTACCCTAACCCATATATTTACTTGTTATGGTTTCACTAGGACATGTTAATATAAAATATTTTGTGCTAAGACAATATGTTAAATTCATCCTGAGCAATCATGACGAGTTTCGCTACTATTTCTGTGCTCCTTTGACCGGTTCTTACACTACAACTTTAAACAAGAGTTATTAAATTTAGATTGAGTACATCTGGTTAAGTCGCTGCAAATTAGATGCCATGCTGCTTTAATCGTAACTCTTCTACCAATTCAAATAACGTCCAAACTAAGGCTCTTTCTTGTTTATAAATCCCATGTCTGTTCAAAAACTATTTTTTTGCGCCCACACAACTAGGGCTAAAATTGTTACTTTAGGTTTTCCTTGAAATAACTGAATTAAAAAAATGTCAAAAATGTGTTCCCCCTTGACACATTTAACCATAATTAGTTATCTTTTCTTTGAAATCCTGGCGACAGATCCACACGTTAAAAATATTTAAAAAGCAAGGGTAAGGCATACTTAAAGCAATCTGCGAGTGACTTATTTTTTTCCATAAATTTTGGATTAAAATAAGTGTCAGATTTTATTTGTAACCACAAAATTTTGATATTTATTATGTTTTAAGGTTAAAAGTGTAGTTCAATCTGAAAACATTATTCATAATTATAAAGTTTGGCTATCTTATATATTAATCGTTAAATTAAAAAGGCGATATATTCAAACCAAAAAGGATAGTTTTTGTAAGTAAAATGTATATTATCACACATCAATAAGAATTCAAATGTAGTAAAAATTAAACAATAATAGTTTAGACTGTCTAACAGTTGTATTTAAACATTTTCGATGATGTTTAAATGTTTAATGTTTTTTCTAATCAAGTCCCAAAATTAATGCATTAGAACTTTCGATAAAAAATTTATTTGCTTTGGTTAAAGGTGGACTTAAATTACCACAATTATGATTTTAACAGTTGATGCTTATTGTGGCCGATCTAGTTTTTGTCATGGAAGCCAACCTCAAATTTCACTAAATTGGGAGGCTGTAAAAAAGACTTAAACTTCTAGGGACTAATATGAATTGCCATAATCGAGATTTTAGATTAGATATTATCCTAATTCTAACAGTAGATTATAAATATTTTATATTAGTTATTTATCCTGACATTATATAAGAGAAACTTGGGTTTTCCCGGCCAATGGGGTGAGGGGTTTGGTCATAGTGGAGCCTTAACTCCCTCCCTTTAGCTATGCTAAAGATGAAAATTACAGCTTTAAAAAACGTATATGGATCCTCAAAGATCGCCTTATATTATTTAAACAATAGATTTATTATGCTGACGCATTAATTGGAAAAATTTATAAATTTTATGAATGTACCCTCATTTAATCGATGGCTAAAACATTTATAAACGAATCTATTGTAGGAGTGGTCTTCATAAATATTCCAAATTAAAGCAACAATAATTAATTATTAATTAATTAATTTTAGTGCTTTCATAAATCATGATTTAATGGCTAAATATTGATGCAAGCTCTTATTAGTTTTTGATTGGGTAAGGAAGATGAAACTATAAAATTAAATTACGTTCTCATTAGCGATCTCTATAATTAATTAATGTAATTTAGTAAGTTTGGGAAATGTTGAGTATAATAAAAGCAAATATGTTTAACACTCCGTCTGTCGGGTCTAAAATGCTAACACGGATGGTATTTGGGGTTATTATTACCCCAAACTTTAAATAGCTATAATTTCCATATTTTATTATATAAACTTGTCAAAATTTGCAAGAATAATATTTCAACTCTTATACGTTCATTAATATATTAATTTGGCTATTTGATCAAGTGGTTAAAATTTTATATCTATATTTAGAACAAACCCCAAAGTTTTTCCCCTAATGACTATTTTGCCTCATTCCCAAAAAACTATATTAGATTTTATGATTTAATTAATAAGATCTTATAAAAGAAGGTTGAAACTATAAACGTGGAAAATTTGGTAAAAAATAACTTAAAAACAAAAAAAATAGAGATGTTCAAACTTAGGCAATTTTTGCTTTTAATTTTTTAAGGCAAAAAAGTTACTTTTGGTCTCAACTCATACTTTTATAAATTTAAATGTTATTTTATAAAATTTTTCATATAGATTCATAATAAAAGATCAAAATTAATGAAAAATATTTAAATGAAAAATGTTATATAAGAATTTTATGAGGCTATAAAAATAGTTCCATATACATTTTCTACATATATTTATTTAGTCATAAATTTGCTAAATTTCACTCTACTCTTAATTATTTTATCTGTAATAAGTAATTTAAAACAATCAAGAGGAGTTTTGGTTGCCCATCCATATGGCTTTACTCCAGGTAAATGAAATACACAATTCTATTTTGTTCTAACATTTTTATTAGGACAATTTTTGTGGCACTTAGTATTCCTTTGAAATATATCATATAATAAAAGCTTCTAAGTTATTTCCTATAAAAATAACTAATTTTGCTAGGCATATCAATTAACTCTTCTTCATCTTTCTCCTGTTAACTCACTCACAGATATATGACTACTCTAGTATATGTAATCATAGAATCATCAAGAACTTGATAAAATGTTATAACTGTTATGTTCATATACCACCTTCAGACGAAGAACTATAAAAAAACTGCACTTTTTAATATTAGACTTATTAAAAAATCAAAAAATGCAATAAAAATCACACAAATAAGCACTTTGAATTACCACGAGGAAAAATTAACATGTGAAAATTAGAGTTTAAAATTTGAATATTTTCAATAAAAAGAAATGTATACAAAAAAAATTTTCACAAATGGGTTTACGATAATGGGTTTTAATAATATATTTCAAAAAAATAATTTGTTCATATTATGGAAGGTGGGGTGGTGGAAGACCCCGGGCATCTAAAACACGCTGTATCTTAAAAACTATTGGATAAAAACTAGCCAAATTTTGCAGAGATATTCTAGGGTAAATTTTAATAAGCTACTGAAAAAATGAAATTGTAATATTCACTATTTTTTTTGTACAGCGTTTTTAAACGGCTTGGGGTCATTATTACCCCACCCGACCGACGGAGCGTTAAGGGTAAAAAGTTTACATAAAGTTTGTGTTTAATAAAGTGATATTGATACAAAATGTTTACATTTTGTATAGCGTGTGCCAAAAAGCTATTATTAACCAATTTATTCTAATAATTTCTTCCATAGCCTAACTTTTATAAATTTTCTTGTCTGTTCTACTGGATTCAATTATATAAAAATTAAATGAAGACTATTAAAAAATATTAATGTATATTTAAAGCTAATTAAAAATATTATAAACTATATTGACTGAATTATAACAATGATGTTTATTTTTTAAGGGGAACTATATAAATGGTTTATCTATAACTTTTATAAGTTTTTATATATCATAATACTTATCAATTTATTTAGTTTGATCAATATTATTTTAAACAGTGGTTTTTTCAACCAATATATTAAGGAAATATGTCCCCAATATTGTTATTCTATTAATTAAAATTTATAACCAATCTATATATTAACGTTTTCTTAAATAACAATTAATAATATGTTATAGTGTCGAACTACAGAGATATTCCTATTTAAAGTCTCATGATGTATCAAATTACATGATTCCAATGAAAACTGTCATTCTGTATTTTTAATATAATTGCATAGATCATAAGATTCTAAAGACTAATATTAATTTAATTAAAGGTCAAAAAATAAGAGTTAAAAAATGCTTGTTTGTGCGCTGCATAACAAAATAAACGCTACTATAGCATTAATTTATGAAAATATATAGTATGTCCTATAGTAATTTGTAATTTGACTTAAATTGATAAATGTTTAAACTTCAATTATTGTTTAATGGTTAATTATAAATAAAGGTCAAATCTCAAATATAGATAAGGTTGTAAGCCAAAAATTTTTAAAATCTTAAATTGTTTATTTTATATTAAAATTTTATATATAATTGGTTAACTTAAATTTCAAATTGATTAATCTATATTTAGATAACTTATTTGTGGCTGTAAATTTTCATTATTATATTATTATAGGTGAACAACAAAATCTCATGACGCGGTGGTAGAGCCCTGCAAAATGAAATTTCTTCTACTCGAGCCCGACCCGAGCCCGACTTCTCAATTTTTGGCCCGACCCGAGCCCGACCCGATTTTCAAATAAAATTTTTTGAAAAATTATATTCTTGAAATTATTTTACTATCTAATTATAAAATGCATTAGATTGTTATTACTCGTAATTTACAACTAGGGTAAGTTGAAATAAAAAATCTTTCACTCGTTGCAGTGTATTAAGCTAATCATTTAAAGCTAAAATTTATATATAATATATTTTTAAATATTCCAAATAAAAAACTGAAATATTTACTTATTTTATTTCTAAAGTTGTAACAGATTTCTTCAATCCATTTAAATACTAGAATAAGATTTGCAATTCAGGTCGGTTATATTATAATAGACAAGGGGAAAAAGCTGAAGTTTGGAAGCTATTTAATTAATTGTACGATGTGCGAAGATAATTTTAATATTGAGTTGAATTTAATCCTATTTAAAAAAAGATTAATTTGCTTTAGTTTAATTCGGGGCGGGGTCAGGCCTTGCGTCGGGCCGCCGCATCAGGCCCGACCCGAGCCCGAGGCCCGAGTATTTTATTAAATTCTGCCCAAGCCCGGCCCAAACCCGATTGGGCCGGGCCGGGCTCGGGCCCGGTCGGGCTTTGGGCGGCCCATGCAGGGCTCTACGCGGTGGCTTTTCTGGTACTTTGATAAATTAGATTAACTTTTTAGCTAAATAACTTTAAGTTTGTGTTTGTTTCAATAAAGATTTCCTCAATCTACACAATGAGTTAATAACTGAAATTTACCAGTGCACAAATTGTATTATTTATTTATCTTTATAAGATTTTATTGTTTTAACTATTGTTAAATAAAATTAGAAGCAAATTGATATAAATCATAATTTTAACCATATCTTTAAGTTAACAAAAACTGCTAGCCTTCCAAGATATACATTGTTAGTATTATATTAGCTATTAAAATTTAATTTTAAAACCTAGGAAATTGCCTTGGGTGATGATTACCAAAGAAAGTTCATCACATTTATTTCGATTTCATCTTAACATTTTTAAAATTTTATATTATAAATGATGCTAAATAGAAATTTAGATGGCGCCTAATGATAAAGCAACATAAATTATTTGTTTGTATCATGAAAATTTAATTTTTTTACTATTTTAAATTTTACTTGTATTTAATGATTTTAAATTTTACTAAATTCCAACGCGGCTAAAGGACAATTGTATTGTTCAGTTTAAATTGTTTGGATAAGATACGTCATAATTAAGCTAATAAACAAGTATACCAATTATGAGTTAAGTTTTATTTTAAGGATTGTAAGATCGCTAGACAAATTAATTTGTGAATAAAGGGATGTGCTGAAGTAACAAATTTTAAAGTCGAAACAAGGGATCCGCTTTTTTAATTCGATAAAACTAAGATATTAGGTATTTTAATGATGTTGGCTAACCTTTTTTACACGGAATTTTTTGTTAAAGCCCATAATTTTAAGGACAATAGTTCACTACTGGTTTCTATTAAACTTCTTACATGTTAGAAATCGATATTAAACCAGGTCAAATGCATTATATGTTTCCTATCATAATTTAAAGAAAAACTTTAATTCAAATACAAACCATGTTTTCACTTAAAATGTCGACATTAAATAGGTGCCAATAAAAATGAATCCGATGCGCTATAGCTGATAATTTACATGAACATATAATTGCTTAATCTTACCCTAAATTATATTTTAAATTTATAACGATTTTCAACATCAAAACAACTTTGAAGTCTTTTTGTTTTATGATCATATAAGGCTTTTATGACTACGAATTTTTTTCGAATTACTCACAAGTGTTACTAAGATGTATAATGGAAAAGAATAGAATAATATCAATTAATGATGAAGCTAATTATAAATAGAATTATCATAAATAGTTTAAAAGCATATTTGAATAGAGCCAGTAAATGCGATATGACTTGAAAAAATGATAGAAAAAAATTCATTTTAACAATAAGAAAAATTTCCTTCAAAAACTATTTATTTAAAAATAGTACTGTATTTATATTTTATGATGTTAATAATGGATTGAAATAAAAATTGCTAGATTGCCTTATTAATAAATTTCTGAATTCCATAGGCAGGCAAATTATCATGACTTCTTAAGTAAATATATTAACGATTATATTAAAGGGGACTTTATATTTAAATTCGTATAAAATGTCGTATGTTTTCCTTGTATTATATGTATTTTAAGCTAAAACTTGATTAATATAATTTTTAATTTTATGTATAATACAAATGCCTATAAAAAATTATATAACTATATAAGTATTTTTAAAATATTGTTATATATACTAAATTATTAATTCGTATATCTAATCTTAAATCTTGCCAAAACCGATGATAATTAACAATTGATTACCTGAAAAAATTGGACAGAGATAAGTAGAAATTGGCAAAAAATAACTTAATGTTGAACAGCGACTGTTATACCTTTGATTATGAATTTTCCAATATAATGGGCTCAACAACGTCATTGTGTGCGTTGTTTTAACAAAAACAATAAACTGCTGGAGTTTACAATATTCTACTAGCCACTTAAAGCTTAATTAATATTAGAGTATACAAAAATCAATTATGACCTGATTATCAATAATTTACCTTCAAGCTTGAAATTGTTTTGAGGCATATTTTATAAATTACAATGAGTTTATAGAGAGCAGTGTCTGAATATATGAAAGTGAATTATATTTATAAATCTGCACAAATTAATAATTGTAAGAAATATTAATTAAACAGCTTTTGTAAAATTTTAAATTGGCGAGAACTATCACTCACCCAAATGTTCTACGTCATGCATATTTAAATAATATAAATTATAGCAAAATAAATTGAGGAATATTATATCTACATAAGTACTCAACTGACTAGATTTAAATTTGTCAATTAAATGGAAATCTAGGTGTTGTATCTACAAGTCTCCAGGGCGCATGCTGTATCATTTTGAGGGGGGGAATCAAATTAATGCATTAATTATTAAGTTTATAAATTTTATTCAAATTTCGCGGGTGGGGTAGGAAAGTTTAACCCCAAGCCCTCCCCCCCACCCCCTTGCTAATTATTAAGACATTCATAGCTTCGCAATATTTATTTAGTTATACACACATGTGGAGTAAATTATACTAGCTGACATTTTAGTTATATAGGATTATATTATTTAATTATAATCAAATGATATATACTTTTACAGTTCAAAAACCTTTTTAATTTATAGTATTTTTTATTAAATATCAAATGTTCTATTATTATATAAAATGTAACATATAATTTGAGCTTCTATATTAGCACATCACCTTTCCTTAATTATCACCTAAACGATTAGCTCTCTTAACCATTAAATTAAGGGTCAGAACGATTATTCGATTATTCACTATAAGATAGATTATCTTTTTATTAGAAATAAAGATAGGAATAATAATAAGATAATTTTATTGGTAACTAGGGCCGGGGTGTGGAAACTAAAGAACAAAGGATAAATAAAACGATAAGAATAAAAACATATGGTTATTCGGCTTACAATATTAAAATATATAATTATAGCAATAATATAATCTGTAGAAAATGATATACAAATAAAAGTTATACTAAATTAAACTATTCTTCTTTCACGTATTCACATGTACAACACAATTGTAAAAGAATACTATTATAGATATCACCAAATACATAACCTTATAATATTATAGAACAGTCGACAGCTAACAATTACAAAGTAAACGTGTAGACCGCAATTTTGTGTATAGATTAACAATTAAAAAGTTCATCATTTATTGCATTATGACATCATATTAACAAGGAAAAACTAGTGTCATGTTTAAAAACGCTGTGATCTATAAAATTATTCAAAGATATGCACACAAATGGAGGTTTAAGCGTTTAATCTTTAAGGCAATAATCAGCTATTGACTAGGCTATGCTTTAATAGTCTATGTATAAATGTTAATTTGAAAGTTTAAATCATAATATTAAATGTAATAAAACCTAGTGCATTACAATAATCTGAGATTATACGTCACGAGTAGAATGAAGGATATTATAGTTAAAAGACTAGAGAAATATGGGTCTATGATAATAGAGTTGTTGAGGTTGCTTTTCAAAAGATACTAGTTAAGAGTTATAATTCAATAAAAAGAACTAATTTACAGTTATATATTTCTTCCAACAACTCAATATAGTTGCAGTTAATAACCTACAGCCACTAGTTACATTTAACGTTCTTCATGTAAAGCTTTCTATGACTTATAAAAACATTTTATATATAAGAATAATATATTCAAATGTTAAAATAAAAAGGCATATATTAATGATTGGCTTCAATAGGTATATTTTTAAATGTACTTTTCTTACTAAATAGACGCTAATTTCTAAACGATCATGAGTATTTAAATTGGGATAGTGATGTATGCTTTCCAACTATGTCCTTGGATTTAATTAATCATTGACTTTCCTATGGGAAGGATAATAGAATTTTTAAGTTTAATGTGTGTTTAATAATTTTTTTGTCGAATTTAGGTCCTTTCTGTTTTAAATAGAAGAGACAGTACCGTTGGACTAAATTTTGTTTATTTACATAGGTCGAGGACTTTTAATATTGGTATCAAATAATTAGTATATTGTTTGTTAGTAATAGGCATGAATACAATATTGTCTGTATGCCAAACTCATTAAAAATCCACCACACTCCAAATTTTAAATAATTAATCTTATTTGCTTCCATAGATTATTAGCTTTATTATGAAAGCTAATAAGAAATGGAATATTGGGTTACATTTAAATTCATTATGATGTTAGTACTATCCCATTTCATTTCGATTTTTATATAAGTAATTCATCACATAAACAGTATTGACCAAAAGAACTAGTTAAAGCTCATCACGCATTCTTTCATCATATGGCAATGAATGATTACTTGAATCTTGCCTTTTTTACTAAACCGTAATTTCTCCAGCCTTACTAGCCTCTTGAAAAAGGCGCTCGATGAAAGGGGTTCATTTAATTTAAAATAATCATCATGTTTTATTTAAACGACCATAAAAAACGCCCTCCACCGGGGGCCCGGTCCGACTTGGCTTGAGCTGGTCCATAATTGTTTTGGCCCGGGCTCGGACAAAAAAAAATAATTGGGCTTCGGGTTTGGGTTAGGCCTGATGACTCAGCTCACCTGAGGTCCGAGCCAATCCCGAAGCAATGGGGTAAATAAACATTAAATAATAATTTAGAAAATCTGTTCAGGGTTTATAATTTAGCTTTTAAACACAGGCTCTTTAATAATTTTTTATACCTATGTATATATAAATCAGCTATTAGAACTTTAAAAGATTTTAATTATTTTATAGCAATATTGACCATAAAATATGAAATGTATAAATATTACATTTAAAAAAATCAGTCGATTAATTTGTAGCAGGATGTATAGTAGTCTTAATTTACTCATCATAATTATTAAAATTGATAAAATAACTTTCAAATTAAATTTGCCTAAATGTGATTTTAAAAAGAGTCGAGCCGGACTCGAGCCCAGGCTCGGGTCTAGTCAAAAATAATAAACTTAAAAGAGATTTCGGATAGGGCTCGGACAAGGCAAAAATTTTATCTTGCTTTTCCTGTAGGATTTGCTTCCTACCTTTAAAGATAGGAAGAAATATTGTTAAAATTTTTTAATTACTTAAATTGGGGAAAACTTAATACGATGACTTATAAGAAGGGATGACGAAAATTTTGCTTACATAGATTTTTATGGATACTGTGGAAGCTGATAAATAATTTATTTTAAGAATGCCTAATTATCATATAGATATCATTTTCATGGTGTCACTGAAATAAATGTCAAAAAGAGTCAATAATTTTTACCTTCAACCTCCAATCTAAATGTTTTTAAAATTAAATCAAAATAAAAATAATTTAATAACTTAGCATAATTATTTAAAATAGGCTTCTTAAATTATATAATAAAAATAAATTTCCGTAGTCAAATAAACCGAACCCTCATAAATTCCCCCATTTAAATTGTTGGTAAAAATGACAGCCATTGATCATCTTCATAGATTTAATATTGCGATAGAATGTATTAGTCAATAATCACCAGGGCCTTCGGTTCTGGTGGGAAGGGGGAGGTGGGAAGGGAAGGGGGGAAGGGAAGGGGAGAGGGAGAGGAGGGAAGGGAAAATGAAACTAAAGTCAATAGTCATCCTTCCAAAACGTAGAACTCTCAATTTAGAGTTTTTTTGAAACTGTATAAATTTAAACAATTTGGTGTAGGCGACCCATAATTTGAATTATGACTATAGACTTTATTCAAATCATGCGCATATGTATAGTATAAACAAGATATTAAAAAAACGAAAAAAATTTCCAATCAGACTTTGGCCATTGGTCATTTTTTCTATCACTTTGGCCAGTGGTCGTTTTTTCTAATGGTTAGCAGACGCCAAATAACTAGTCTATAATTATAATCTAGAAAAAAACCAACTTTAATCTCACTCTGGCCAGTGGTCATTTTTTCCATTGGTCAGTAACCAGCAGACTGCCAAATACTGGCCAATAATTATAATCTAGGGAAAAATTTTGATTTTAATCTCACTTCGGCCAGTGGTCATTTTTTTATTGGTCAGTAGCCAGCAAACGGCCAAAAAGCCTATATTTAAAATATAGAAAAAAAATTGATACACTTTTAATGGTCATTTTTTTATTGGTCAGTAGCCAGGACACGGTCAAAAAGGAGATAAATACACAAGAGACGAAAAAAAATTTCAATTTACAATTTGGTAAATGGTCATTTTTTTCATTGGTCAGTAGCCAGGACACGGTCAAAAGGTCATATTATCAATGGTATTAACAAGAACAACAATTAATTTAAAAAAAAAATTTGTCCTCTCCGGGATTCGAACCAGCAATTAAGATACATGTTGGACGGACGGACGGTCGGACGGATAACGGACGGACGGACAACGAAAAGGAGCCCATAAATTGCATAGCAATTAATAAATCATATTATAGGTTGCAACCCATTTAAAAAATTATAGCAATTTTTTTTAATTTTTCAAAATATATTAATAAAGCAGTATAGTTTGTTTTATTATAACGAATTAGATATATGGCAAGGCATAGTCAATACCATTGTAAGCGTCTTCCTAAACAAGATGATCAGTATGTCAAAATTTTATATACTTTTTAAGAGGGGTTAGGCAGTTTATTAGTCTATGAAATCATCAGTTATCATATTAATTAAAGAGAAAAGAGAATAGAGCTACATATGGTTTTTATAACTTGGAGAAAGCTTATGACACGGTCCCTTGTGATTTATTGTGGTGGTGCTTGACAAAACAAAACATCTCTTACGCATATATACGGCCCAATAAAATATTTATAAAAGCCTCAAATTCGTGCGTTAGGACTAAAGTTGGAGAATCTAAACCTTTTTGAGTTGAAATTGGATTACATCCTCGATTTGCTGTAAGTCCATTTTTATCAGGACATTCAAAAGTCATTGGCATGGTGTATGCATGGGCTTAGCCAGCATTGGAATAAGAAAGGGGCTGATTTAGGGAGGGGCAAAATGATCGTTTTTTGAAATATTAGCCATAATTTTAAAATTTCAATAAAAATTTGGATTTAGAGGGGTGTAACCGCCCCACCCCGCCTTCCCCTTGGCTACGCCCATGTATATATAATAGTAAGAAAATAACATTGTAATTACATTTTGTTGTAGCTATTTTAATTAAACAATATTATTTATTTCAATAAAAATGACTAATTATCGATAGTTACTTAAACTCGGGCCTTCGGCCCTCGTGGGAAGGGGGAGAAGGGAAGGGGAGTAGGGGAAGGGAAGAGGGGAAGGGGGAACTCTTCTATACTCCGTATAAACGTAGCATATTTGCTATGCAATTTATGGGCGAGAAAGGTGGGAAGGGGCGAGAATGCCTATAGGGGGTATTAGATGCAAAATAATTAGTTAATTAGTTATAGGCCCTTGTAGGGGAGGACATAGGGTAATTATCAATGTTAACCAATTCAAAAACGAAAAAAAATTTCGATTTATTTGGCCAATGGTCATTTTTTTATTGGTCAGTAGCCAGCGGACGGTCAAAAATTCATATTATCATTGGTATTAACATGAACAAATATTAATTTAATTTAAAAAAATTAAAAAAAAAAATTTGTCCCCTCCCTGACTTGAACCCCACACCTCCAGTTCACAAGCCTGCGCTATAACCACTATACCATGCTGGCTTTAAAATAGTAGAAGTTATTATGTTATTTATATAGATGATGAAATTAATATGACTTTTTGACCGTCCGCTGGCTACTGACCGACGAAATATATTGATTTTCTAAACATAAAACACAACTATTAACAAAAACAAAATATTAATTTAATGTAAAAAAAAAATTAAAAAAAAAGTTTTTTTTAGTTTTAAAAAAGGGCTAAATTCTTAAACTACCAGCCCGATTCGCTCGAAACTTTACCCGTAGGTGCCCAGGGCGGCCGGGGGTAAAATAACCTTTTCAGATTCCTAAAATACCTTTTCATTTTAAAAATATCGGACATTTCCCTGCCACACGCGGTGTAATATCTATGACACGTAGAAAAATTTTACTAATTATATAAACTTACGCGCGCCATCTAATAAAGTACAATTCGTGTTTGAGTTTAATAGTAGATTCAATTTAATTAGAAATAACGGGCTATGCTTATACCTTTGAAGGAGGTTTCGAATTTTGTGTTAGTTTCTATCGATATATTTTATCGTAAATTAGAATCTAATACCTATATTATTTTTTTAAATATTACTTTTTAGGTTTTCTATGAAATCACAATCTAATTAAATGAAATATATTAACCCAATAAAAAAATATATATGCATTTATAAGGTTAAAAATATATATTACATAGTTGGCTGTCTGTTAGACCATCTATAATAAATTTTTAGGTTATATATAAAATTTGGCCAATGGTCATTTTTTTTCATTGGTAAGCAGCCAGGACACGGTAAAAGTGGTTATAAATTCATAAGTCAAAAAAAAACGAAAAAAAAAATTTTCGAATCACATTTTGGCCAATGGTCATTTTTTCCATCGGTCAGGAGCCAGCGGACGGCCAAAAAGTCATAATAGCAATGGTAGTAACAGGAACAATCATAATAGTCAAAAAAAACGAAAAAATAAACTCGAATTCACATTTTGGCCAATGGTCATTTTTTTCCATTGGTCAGCAGCCAGCACACGGTAAAAGTGGATATAAATTCACAAGAGTAAAAAAAACGAAAAAAAAATTTTCGAATCACATTTTGGCCAATGGTCATTTTTTTCCATTGGTCAGCAGCCAGCGGACGGCCAAAAAGTCATAATAGCAATGGTAGGAACAGGAACAATCATAATAGTCAAAAAAAACGAAAAAAATAATTTCGATTCACATTTTGGCCAATGGTCATTTTTTTCCATCGGTCAGGAGCCAGCGGACGGCCAAAAAGTCATAATAGCAATGGTAGTAACAGGAACAATCATAATAGTCAAAAAAAAAACGAAAAAATAAACTCGGATTCACATTTTGGCCAATGGTCATTTTTTTCATTGGTCAGCAGCCAACGGACGGCCAAAAAGTCTTATTATCAATGATAGTAACAAGAACAATCATAAAAGTCAAAAAAAAACTCCGGGATTCTAACCCAAAAACTAGTTAAATTGCATAGCAATTAAAAGTAAACAACTTTTATTTATGTTTATTATATAACATTGGTCAGCAGCCAGCGGACGGCCAAAAAGTCATAATAGCAATGGTAGAAACAGGAACAATCATAATAGTCAAAAAAAACGAAAAAAATCATTTCGATTCACATTTTGGCCAATGGTCATTTTTTTCATTGGTCAGCAGCCAGCGGACGGCCAAAAATTCTTATTATCAATGATAGTAACAAGAACAATCATAAGAGTCAAAAAAAACTCCGGGATTCCAACCCCAAAACTAGTTAAATTGCATAGCAATTAAAAAGTAAACAACTTTTATTTATGTTTATTTATAACTAGTTAAATTGCATAGCATTAAAAGTAAACAACTTTTATCTATATTTATTATATAACCAAAACTAGTTAAATTGCATAGCAATTAAAAGTAAACAACTTTTATTTATGTTTATTATATAACTAGTTAAATTGCATAGCAATTAAAAGTAAACAACTTTTATTTATGTTTATTATATACTAGATAATTTAACAAATCTTATATATAACACACCGAGAGAGATAGAGATGAGGGGTGGGGCACCTCTTATGCATTAATTCAAAAAATAACACAGCGAGGGAGATAGAGATGAGGGGTGGGGCACCTCTTTCTCATCCATTAAGTTAAAAAATGCGATAACCTAATATACCCAATGCAAATAGATAGGGAGGGTAACGGACGACGGACGACGGACGGACACCAAAAAACGATCCCATAAATTGCATAGCAATTAATAAATATAAACCAATTAAAATTACATGTTCTATTTGAGTAATTAGGTAAAATAAAAAAACCAATTAAAGTTACAAGTACTATGTTATTTAAGTAATTACATACTTTTGCAAAAAAGGGTTCCTCCACAATACTAGTTGGAAAATAAATATTATATTAAAAAATAACTATACACATGTTTCTCGTTTTTTTGGACACTAGCGACACATAATTGGCAATAGGTATGTTGCTTTTCTCGGAGCACTCCTTGCACTTTATTTGGACTTTTAAAAATATAAAGAGCACTCATGATAACATTTTTTAAGTTAAAAACACAATGTTACATTGAATTACTAAATAATTTATAAAGTAATAAACAGGAAGCACATTTTTATTAGCCAGTGTAATTATATTCTCACGTACATAATAATTATTTTAATTCATGTATTGTACACTGAACAGCGTGTTTAGACAACTTAAAATCAAAAACTATTATAAAACTTTGAGAAAAATCGGTTTTTTTTAAAGCGGGTTA
Source organism: Gordius sp. MW1 (assembly GCA_964036665.1). NCBI lineage: Eukaryota > Metazoa > Nematomorpha > Gordioida > Gordea > Gordiidae > Gordius > Gordius sp. MW1. The sequence continues at coordinate 20,545,813 of OZ038530.1, forward strand.
TAAAACTTTTAAAGGCATTTAGGTTATCTCATCGAGGTAGGCGAAATAATTACATGACATCCTTTATATATTTTTCAGTCTAATTAAATCGATTTTAAAATCACTCCAACAAATTTATCCGTTTATACAAAAAAATGTATTTCCACCAGTAATTATAATTTAAATTTGGAACGAAATATAATTTCGCTATTCAACAATTGATAAATCTATTAACGTCAATTTTGTATAAATGATGCTGATTTGTATATTGTAATTGTATGCTCGAAGTAAGAGTTTCCTCGAAATCTTGAATATTATAATAAACAAGATTGCGTTAATTATTCTGCCATATTAATGAGCAGGTTGATGTCGGAGAAGTTCTAGGTAGGAGGCATAGGTAATTCGGATTTATTTTATTTAATTATTTATACGCTATCGAGCTTAAGTTATAACAAACTAGCCCTACTTAATACAAATATGAAATCTTGAGAAGACACTATAATAAAAGATTTATACTTACAGTCATAGTATATGGTATTTCTGAGAATTAGCTATAAATACACCTTCAACGGTTTTAAGCCTAATTAAATATTGTTGATAGAGTGATTAATAGTCATAAGGTTGATAAATTAGGCTACTTTACTTGCAATTTGACACATATTTTTATGGAGTTATAGGATGTCATTTTGGGATATAATAACGGAGGGGGATACAGTTTTGTGGATAAGTTTTAATACATAGTATAATCAATCCAATCTTTTCACACATTTGGTAAACATTTAGGTGATTGTGACGTGACGAGTCCTCGTTGATCAGCTTTAAGAATACAAAAAGCTTATACAGATCTTTTAATTATTTAACTAAGAGATTAAAGAAAATCAGGGCGCAATTAACCTTAAATGTAAAACTTATAATGTTTAATCAAGAAAAAAATTCCACACACAACACAATATTAAACAAATTAATCGCAATGCTTATAAAATCATAGCCTAATAATATAATAGACTGGCCAACAGTTTATAATTATTAAATGTGTAGACCGTCATGTTTGACGCATGTATTAACAAATTACACGCTATTTATTCTGTTGAATCACATAATTATTTTCACGAATTAATATTAAACGAATCAAATGACGAAAGCTATTAGAAAGAACGATTTATACTCAACTCGTCTCGTCTATTGCACAATTCATATACTGCACAAGTATTAAAATTTTAATATAATTGTATTTATCATATATAATGATATTAAATATTGTAAATGCATATCAACTCATAAGCATATAATCTTAACTATGAAAAATAATATATATGCAGCAATATAAAATTTAAGCTTCATATATTACATGCTTAATATGAAAGAAAATATTTATATAAAAAAATTAAGCCTTATATATTATATGCTTAATATTAATGTTACAACCTTATTAGGCGTTTATAAAAAGCAATCTAGTTATAAGCATGCTTTGCAAATTTGAACTACATTTTGATTGGTTGTAGATCATTTGAGTGATGGACCAGTTGAGCAAATGTGAAAGAACAATTATGCTAGGTCAGGGAAGGTTGAAAATACATTGTAATTAGTTAAAATTTAAATCATAAGATCATGATACATACTTTTTATGCCATAAAAGTATTAAAAATCCTTTTTTAAAATGCCGTCCTAAGTTGTTGAATAAATTTTGATGCAAAAATCAGCTATCCACCAATCTATTGTATTATAAGTCTATTAAACAACTTTAGGAAATCAATTTTCACCGAGGGTTCTAATTAATGAATATATATATATACCGCTATCAACTAGCCATATAAGAAGGATCAAAGAATATATACAATATAACATCCATTCTTTTAAGTTGAAACAGCAAGGTAACCGTTCATTTTAATCAGATTTTTAGGTTAGATTTGGGGTTATATTCACTTAAGAGAACCTAAAATATTTTAGATCAACGTTTTAATTTTGCATAGAGTAATTAGGTATACATGGGCGTAGCCAGGTTTTGGATTAGGGGTGGGGGAGCAAAACGTTTAAAAGTTCAATTAAGGAGGGGCAAAACATAATATTTTTTTTAAATTTTTAAGGGTTTTTGCATTGAAAACTTTTTTTTTCGTCATTTTGCCCCCTGGCTACTCCCATGTAGGTATAAATAATATTCCAAAGCTTCCCTAAGTTTCAAAAATGATTTTTTTGCACAACCCGTCGTTCCGACAGTCTTTTAGTTGTTTTTTTTACTATAAATCAATAAGCAATAGAAATAAACCATTTCTATATAATCTTGATAGGAAGGTAATACAATGCATATACATAATAACTAAAGTAATAAATATGTTTTTTTTTAGCTTTTTATTACTTATTTATTTTCAAAAACCTGTATTAAAAAACTAGCACATGATAAGGCTTTTAACACAAAAAAAATATTTGTTAGTAGAGAAAATTAAAAGCTACATAGTTATAATTGAATTTTCAAATACACTCTCAATCTTGAGGCTTAGTTACTTTTCATACAATGCTTATAATATAAGCTATTTACTAATCTACGGTATTCATTGTCTATAGCTGAATTTAAATAACTGTGTAAGAGATTATTAACTTAGAGTAAATTAGTGTTATTTTCTTAGTTTGATGGTTATCAATAAGCAATTTTGCATTTTTTCTTTGGGTTGGGGGGGGGGGGGGGGTTTCAACAAATGCTAAATAAATCCTACCTCCTCTCTGAAATATCTTTATTCCTTAAAATAGAAATAATTCATTTACAGATTTCCTAGTAATATCAATTTTTTTAAGTAAGTCAAATATAAAAAAAGATATTCACGCTTTAACAAGGCACTCTTTTATGTTAACTTTTGTTAAAGGCTAGTCATTAAAAAATAATTATTTAGCATTTTTAACTCATATATAAATGTTCGAAGCGTTGTATATTATAATTAATATTATCAAAAAGGCACATGTTTTATAATTAATTATTAGTTAATAAAACAGTTATACCCCATAGTGTTTATGCGTTTTCGCCATAATTGGACTTAATAACCTTAATGATCGCGAATAAAAACAATGTAACCGTTTAATTTGTCTTAATAAATGTATCAAGCCTAACTAATAAAGTAGGTTAATCAGGTTGTTATAATAAAACAAAACATTCAATGTGCAGTGTATTATTAAAAATGTGATTCATTTTGAATAAAAGATTGTTTCTTATTTTTTTAAACAAATCAAATTTATTAATTTAAAGTAAAATTATTTGCTAATTTATAAATGAAAGAGTTATTTAATTCAATTCAAACTACAATTAATAGCACACAATTAAATACGTCAAAGATTTAATGTTAATTCTTGCAATATTCTAGACGCTGTCGATTAGCATATTACTCATTTAGTAGTGAATGTAATTGAAATTTTGCGTGATCATATAAGTCAATAAGGTGTATTGCGCTTATGTCTCGCTTTTCATTGTCTTTTATCAAGTAAAGATTTGACTATTTTAACAGACATATGCAAAAGTGGCCAAAGTTAATTTAATTTATATTAGACTCGTCTAATTTAATCAAATATGTTTGTAACACTACTTAAATTTCCCAAAATTCTGTTAATATTAACAAGTAAATGATTATTTTAATTTGAACACCAAGATTAAGAGGACATAAAAGCGCGATATCTTGAGGATAACAAGTGATAATGAGATTCAATACAAACTGCGTGTAAAATTAAATGTATGTTTAAATTTTAATTAAAAGCCATGATGCCTAAATACTCCTTCTAACTATCAATGAGTTAACATAAAGTCATGTAAGAGGAAAGTAAACGATTTTTTATGATAATTTTTGTGTGTTTAGAGATAAAACTTTTCAGGAATTACATATTTTTATCCTTTAATATTTTGCTAGAGTGTTAAACAAATCAGATCTATCTATTTCTTCATCTGACAATAATTTTTAATTATATACTCATTATGTTATTATGTATTATACGAATAATAAAGATATATATCAATTCATTGATTAACTAGAATGTGTAATAGAAAATGTAAAGCTATAAAAGAATATGAGGGATATTTTTACACCAACGAGTAGATAATAAAAATCCTACAGTAATAGAAATCAAACCCCTCCTTTCTTACTTGCCAGCCCACCAGGCTTTCTTTTTAATTTAAAACTGCTATTCTTTACCTAAGATAAATCATATCTTCAGGTCATCCACCTCATTTTTAAATCCCAGTGCTCTATCTTTATTCGACCAAAAACTCAAAGATGTTGTCGAGGAAATCACAAACCTTTCTTTTACTGGGTCCCAATGGAAACAAGCGTGTCTCCCCACAAAATATGGCGGTTTGGGCCTGAGATCACCCTCTCTAGTAGCTTTATCGGCCTTCATCTCGAGTCGACTTTCAGCCAAACCAATCATCGACAAAATAATCGATCAACCAGATCCCTCCACCCAAATCGCTCTCGACATGTGGAGTTCTCTGTCCGACACTAACACTCCATTCCCTACCATAAACTCTCAAAAAAGTTGGAACACTCCTCTCTACGACCATGCCCTTAAAACTCTTATATCGGGAGCATCGTTGGAGGAGTTACCAGCTTTAAGAAGTTTTGCATCAAGGTCCGGCCACGAGTGGTTAGAGGCCATCCCAAGTCGGACTCATGACCTTCAACTCTCCAACAACGAGTTCAGGATTGCAACAGGACTCCGCCTAGGATGTGATATATTTGCCTCTCATCAATGCAATTTATGTGGCTCATCCGTTGGTACAAAAGGTCACCACGGCCTGCATTGCAAATTTAATAAGGCCAGATTTCTACGGCTCACATCTGTTAATGCTCTTCTACAGAAGACATTCCAAAAGGCGGGCTTTCCCTCCCAATTGGAGCCTAATGGTCTTTGCCTAAGCCACAAGAAGAGACCTGATGGACAGACCCTCATCCCATGGGCAAAAGGGCTATGCTTAGCTTGGGACTACACGTGTCCGGACGCTTTTGCTCCCTCAAACCAAAACAAAGACCCCCTTGTTGATTCTGAAAGATTAAAGTCCGCTAAATACGCAGAACTTAATTCCACACTGCTTTTCTCCCCTATAGTGACCACTACCCTTACAACAATAGGTCCTAAAACCCAAGCCCTTCTGAAAGAATTGGGACGCCGTATAGCTGCCAATACCCTTGACAATAGGGAAACTTTTTTCATTAAACAGAAAATCGGAATCATTATTTGTCACTTCAATGCTATCGCAATTTTCGAATGTTTACCTCGCATATGATTTTTATAGTTTCATTTAATAAAAAATGCCTCTTAAAAAAAAAAATTTAAAGGCGTAACAATATTATTCTTTCTAACTAAACGGTTACTTTTTGTGATCAGTTAAACTTTGCGCTTTGACTAAAAAAATTATTTACAAACTTAACGCCTTTTAAAGATCAATATTTTTAATTTTTTGTCAATAAAACTTAGCATCTTTAAAAAAAGTTAGCTTTTTGATTAACTTTATGACTAAAAATTTAATATAGCACTTAAGAAGGAAACACAGATTTGAAAAAAAGTCAAAAAGTAGCATTTAATAAAACCTACGAAAAACTTAGCGCTTAAACTTATCATTCTCTATAAAAAAAATGAGCATTTTTGATAAAGCTCATCAAGAAAAAACTTTGCATTTTCAAAATAAACTTAGCGTTTTCTTCAAAATAATTTGCACTTTTATTTTAATAATTAACATAGAAAACTTAGCGTTCTTTAATATAATACTTAGCATTTTCAGTGAAAAGCTTAGCACATATTACATAGTATTTTGTAATTTTATTAGCATTTATATAACACCCCTTCATAATCTAGCTCATTCTAAATATTCTTATCATTGACCGCAAGGTAAAACATTAGTAATATTAACCATAATAAATATTTGCTAAATTTAAAATAGAGATCGGCCCCAATTTAAACTTTAGGAAAGCGATTTCTAGTGTTGCGTTTAATCAAAAAATATCTTTTTCTACATAGCAAATTTGTTTAAAAATTAAAATTAAGGCTAATTTTTTATGTAGAGGGGCAAAATAAGTTATTTTAGAGTGATCGAAACGTACTTAGTTAATTAATATTTATTCAAATTTCTTTCAACATTTTTTGAAAATTAAAATTTTTTGTCTAGATGTGCATTAACATGAATAAAAGTGGGTGTCGATGACAATGCCTCATTATTCTTTCTTCAAATAACTAAGAACAGCTATGATCAGTGGTTGGATTTCTACACAATTGCCCCTTTATTAAATTATCTTAAAGCTTTAACGGTCTATAGATGCATGCATGGCAATTTTATACAACCATTTTTGCTTTATATAGTTTTGACCTTAATGTATCTAGAGTTGTTAAATTGCTAATTCTTCAAACTCCAGACGCGAGCACGCACACTGAGTTGCTATGCGCGTTTGCACAATATGTGCTCGCAGTTCGGTGCACTAGGCAGAACAGTAGCATATAAAAATGCTCGAGGGCCGAGCACAAAACTCGAGCAGATGGTAGCTGGAGTTGAAGAAAGTTAGCAATTTAACAACTCTAAATGTATCGATATACTGAACTTGTTTAGAAAGTGCAAAACAGATTCTAGAGACCCCATTATTTATTTGGTAAATGCGATGACAATTACAGATATTCAATTAACAGCGACATCTATAATAACCTATGATAATAACGTAACAATCATTCAAAAACAATTTATTATAAGGAAAAAGACTTGTGCATTTGAACATAGCGTTAAATCTTTTAAATACTTGACAATATTCATACTTTTTAAGGGTAAATCTTACATTATTAATTAAATGTAGTTTATTTTATTAAATATCTGATAGAATAGTTTTGAATATATGCTGTTGCATTTAAGAAGTGAACTTCTCCATTTTTTGCTAAATTTACCTTTGACGGATGCCAAAATCGAGATGACAACATTTTTTTGACTTTACTGTATCTTATACAATATGAATCCAATTAGAAATATTTTTTCCTCCTTTTAAAACATTACCTTCAATGATGTTTTCAATTTTTATTACATACTACCTTAACACTTGCTCTTATAAAAGATAACTTTCATTATTACACGAAATAAAACATGTTTCATATGTCCTGCAGAACTTTTCAAAGATTGGCAACAGCTTGCTGGTGTAGCCAGGGAAAAGCAGAAAAGGGCGGTTGCCCCTTTTAAATCCAAAAAAACTTTAAAACTAATATAATTATGGCTAAACATTATTCCCCCTCTCTATTTTAAACCCTGGCTAAGTCCCGCACTAGACATTATATTTAGATTAAATGCAAAATCAAACAGAAGACGCTATGCATTGTTAATTTGTAAGGGCTGAACTAATAATAAACTACAGGACAATGTTGTTGGGTTTTTAAACTAAATTTTGATTTTTTTAATACGCGTTACAATGCATTATAAGAATATTATTATTATTATTTTTTTTTTTTTTGAATTGACATGCTTTATTAAAAAAAAGTATTAAATATAAAGTGGATTTAATACAAAGATACAAGAACGAAAATATTTATAAAAAGAATGATTAAAACACATTATCCGTTTCTTCATTTTTAAGAATGGGCATTAAATCCATCAAAGAATAAAAATTGGATTTAGCAATCGCAATGGCAATTGATTGTCTTAGTAAGAAACTATTCGATATTTTAGAAGGGGGCGAGCGTTTATTGAGTTCTTTAAAAAAATTTAATGCGCTCTTTCCGAACGTCCCTGAGCACGACGAGACGATAGGAATAAAAACGGAGGATTCCGATAAAGCTGAGTATTTTAAGGATTTGCGATGCTCTGCCGATCCTAGGGGGTCGTGAGTATCGTTGGAGGGGGCAAACAGGTCAATACAGGTGTAGTCCCATTTTAAGAAAAGGCCTTTGTCCCATGGGATAAGTGATGAACCGTCAGGACGCATCCGCCCTTCGAGAGAGGGATCTGACGGTTCAAGGAGGGAAGGAACTTTTGCCCGTTTGAGGGCAGCTTGAAGCAGTGTATTTATTTTTTGGTGCCTACTATACCGGCTTTTGTTAAATTTACAATGCAGAGGGTGACGCGCTTCCTCATCTACAAGTGAATTACAAAGCCGGCAGGGGTATGGGGACGTGTATTTACAGCCCAAGCGGAGGGCTATGGAAGGACAGGGTAGGATTCTCTAAGAACATTCCCGAAAACTTACTAGGGTAAGCTTCAAGCCATTCATGACCAGATTGGTCGAAAGCCAATGACCTAAGATTGCAATGCTGTTTGGCGTCGCATGTCGAGAGAAGGTAAGCAACGGACCGCGACACCAAACTTGCATCCAAATCTTTTTGGGCATATGATTGTGGAATGTCAACTCCTAAATTGACATTCTCATTCCATAGAGATAAGGCTTGATTGATAGAGGGGTTGAGTGAGAAAGGGACAAGATCGTTAATAGATTGTTTAAAAGAAAGGGAGGAGGAAATAAAGGCGGCTAAGGAAATCGCGGTTGGGGAACGAATACCTAGACCGCCAGATTTTGTGGGAAGAGTGGCTTGAAGCCAAGTATTCGTGTTAAAAGAAATATTTAAAATTAATTCAAGTGTGGATTTAAAAAAGTGTTCATAATTGTGTAAGACATCTTTAAATAAAAAAGCTTGCGTGGAGCGGAAGCAGAATAAAATTTTGCTAATGTTGTAATAATTTTTTATAATGTAAAAGGAATGATGAGAGGGCATAGATTTAAAAATGTCTAATTTGGTTTTTAGAGAAGAAAGGTTTTTGTCTAAAAAATTTTTGAGGCACTCAGGGCCCCCGATAGGTGCGCCTAAAACATCCATATTGTCTTTATTAATTTTGGCAAAGTCAAAAATTGAGTGAATATTATCCAAGTCAGAATATATTTCACTTTTAGAGGCATTTAAACATAAGTTTAATGTGGGGAAAAAAGCATGTATTACATCTAGTGCTTGGACTAGGTTGTCAGGGGTGCCAATAAGAGTGGCGTCATCTAAATACCAGACATTGAGGGTGAGTTTACAATGTTTGTTAATTTCGTTAATTAGGTGATTATAAGAATATTATTACATTTGTCCCCTTTTCGTTGACAGACATTATATTTTCTCAATTAATCTAAGGGGTTCCCTACGTATTCTGCTTTCTCTTTACAGCGATGTTTAAATCTCTCCTGGTATATTCAAAACGCCCTGCGAAATGAACTCTCTACATTAGGATCAACTTCTTTAAATTTTCCTGTCCTATTTTTAAAGGTTTCTTCACCCTCTTCTTCCACAATAATTGGGTCTTGGACTTGTATATCCGAATTTGGTAAATTTAATGTCTCCTCTGTGTGTAAGTTGGTAATTTTTTTTCTTAATTGGTCCGCGTGTTCCCTTATTTGTTTTCCATGACCATCCACTATATACAACCATATTTTATTTCGCTGTAATACCGTGCTTTCCCTCCAACCAGGTCCATTTTCAATTTTACCGACACTGGCTGGTTATTTGAAAACTCTCTTGGACTTAAAACCTTATGGTGATAACAATCTTGCTATTCTCTATTGGTCCCTAGATTAGTTTTAGGATTTGGTCAGCAATCCAACAGTGTTCGGTTTCGTCTTCCGATCATAATTTTGGCTGTTGACCTCCCAGTTGCTCTATGTTCGGTGTTCCGATATGTAGACCTCGATAAGATTATCTTGGGATGATAAGGAGTCGTTAAAATTTGTTTATTATGTAGCTTTCACAAAATATTTTAAATTCGTTTGATGTAAATTATGGCCCGTTGTCGCTAACAATTTGACGTGGTATACCCATAGGGTATACCAAATCAGCTAAACTATCCTTTAAGCTTTTTTATAATTATATTGGAAAAAGTATAGTTTATAAGGTCCACTTCAATTCATTTTGAATAAAAATCTAACCCCACCAACCAGTAACGACCATTCATAGGGCTAGCCAAATCAATGTGTAACCTTTCCCAGGAGTATCGCTAACATCAGTAATATTAACCGGATGACGTTAACAACTAAATTGTTTAACGAACATGTCGATATCATGATCCATGTTCGGCCACCATACATGATATCTACTTACGGATTTCATGGTATTTATGTCCGGGTGTCCCTTGTGCAGTAGTTTCAGTAGAGTCATGAAGACTATTGGGAACAACAATACGTCCGTTCCAATGTATAATATCCTTGTCCATTGATAATTCCTTATTCAAATTATATTACGGAATTAATTGATTTGTGAGAGCGTTACTGTTTACACTCAAACCTTGTTCGAGTTGTATTAAAAGCTTTTTAAGCGTTAAATCTCTACGAGCCTCATTAGCTAAGTTTTTTTCCGTAATCTTTAAATCTTCTAAAGTTATGGATTTTAAACACGCAGCATTTTCATCATCTTCGTGGTTGGATATTCCTCTTTCTGGTACTGGTAATCTTGATAACGCATCGGCCAGTTGAGTATCTCTCCCCGGTTTGTATTCTAAATTATAAGCTAGGCTGACAATTTCCACGCCTATTTAATTAATCGATTGTTACAGATGTGGGATAGTTATGATATCTTTCTAATTGCTTGTGATCGGTAGGTAAGATAAATTTCCTTCCGAATATGTAAGGATAAATTTTTCGACTCCAAACATTAAAGCTCTTGCCTCCCTGTCAATGGCTACATAATTTTTTCCCGCATTCAAAAGTGTCCCATATCATATGCAATGAGTTTTTCTTGACCATTCGCAAGTTTGTGTAATAAAACTGCTCATAACCCTTCATTTGAAGCATCACATTTTGAAATAATTGGTAGGTTAGGTGAATAAGGTGTCAAAGAATCTTCTCGTGACAATATTCTTTTTATTTTATCAAATACTGCCTGTTCTAACGAAGTCCACGTCAAGTGACGTTTTGAACTAGTTAAGCGATGTAAAGGTGAGCACAAACCATGAAGACTCGGTATATATTTTTCATAATAATTTAAAAATTCCAAAAATGCTCGTAAATCCTGAATGTTTTTTGGAGATCGCCCTTCTCTAATTGCTTTCACTTTATCTGCCGTCGGGTGTATACCATATTTAACTTTCTGATATCCTAAAAACTGTACTGATTATTCTAAAATTTAACTTTGTCCAGCTTAGTTCCTAATTCCGCAGTCTTGAACTTTATTAAGACGGCAGTCAAATTTTGTATATGTTCGTCGTCATCATCATCATCACCCGTTATTATAAAATCAGCCAAATATACTCCGGTCGTTTTACAATCACTTAGCAAATTATCCATATATCTTGGTAATATTATGGGCCGAAGCCAACCCAAAAGGCATACGTTTATACTGATAAATAACCCACATGTGTGTGTGTTTATGATAAAATATTTTTGGGAATTTTCGTTAATCTTTATTTGATATGCGTCCTTAAGATCAATTGTCGTAAATCTTTGTCCATCAGCCAACTTCAAAGCAATATCTTCAAAGGTAGGTAATATATAGTTCTTTATTAAGAAAAAATTTAAAGTTTTTTTGAAACCTCCACAAATTATAATACAACCATTGTTATTCTCACATTTACAGTTGTTGTAGCCCGTTCAATACTTGCTTTAATAGGGTCACTTTTTCAATTATTTTAGCCACAACCAATCTTTCAAGCTCCATCTCAATCGGTTTTCTTAAGAGAAAGGGAACACGAAGGGCAGGAAATATTTTACTTGTTGCATCTATTTTACATTTAGATGAACTCGATTGCTATTGATTTGAACATGATTTTTATCAAAATCTCTGCAAATTTTAATTAAATTATTTAACTTGCTATGAATTGTGTTGACGACTTTGCAGACTTTGTTAATCTTTACACATTTCGGAATCCCTAAACCGAATTTTAAAATACAAGGTACCCCAAACAGTTAAATTCTAAACCTTTCTCCATCTTCCACTTCAATAGTCACTTCCCCCATAGCTTCTAGAGTCTTTTGACCGAATCATGGTTGAGGCAGCACAATCGTCACAAAAAGCAGCACAAAATTAGGTTCGTATTTTAGAGATTACCTAGCTACCTATCGTTCACTTCTGTGCAAATCCTAATATGTGCATTTCGTCACTTCTGTGCAAATGGTAATATGTGCATTTCGTAATACAGGCAAGAATTGCTTATACGCATGCGCAGTTATAACCCTCCGCGTTTGGTAAGTTTTCTAATATTATTATCTTTTATTTTGTAAATATTATTATCGTTTATTTTGTAAATTTCATGTAATCTAGTCAAAATGTAATATAGGCAAGGGTTAGGGTTAGATTTAGTGATTTATTTGATAATATGTATTACTTATTACGTAATGCACATAATACGAAATGCACCAGATTCCTATCGTTTGCATATTGCTACATGGCATTTGTGCAAGAATTTAGAAATTTTCTAGCGAAAGATAAATTAAGTAAGTGTAATTATATAGGCTGTACATATTTTTTAGAATTTACGAAGTCAGCAAGAAATGGTCAGGTGTTGACTTATGGCCGATACTCCTATACCAAAGCAAAGATAGGAAAAAACCCAGGAATTTATTACCAAGTTATTTAAACCCAACCCTAACCCAATAATCACATAGAAGGATTCCACAACAAATTAAAACACATGATAAAACAATCTCACCCTAACATCTACGAGTTCATAGATCACATTAAAGCAATACAACGAGAAAGTGATTCAAACATCAAAAAGATAAATCGGAAAATGATCAATCTTATATAATACATATTGTTCACTGAATTTTAATAAATATTGTATACATGAGAATTAATAAAATTTTTATCTCATTTTATGAAATCTTTCAGATATAATTGATAATGACAAATTATTAAATAATTACCTACATATAGCTAAGATCTAAGATATACTTTCACCCACTTCTGTGCAAAATGTAATATAGGCAAGGGTTAGATTTAGTAATTTATTTGATAAAATGTATTTATTTATAAAATAGTATTATACATTTTGATATACCTTATTTTGTTTTAATTAACAATTATAGTATCCTTTTATTAAGTATAAATACATATTATAATTTCACCATTTTATAAATAATTACCTACATATAGCTAAGATATATACTTTCACCCACTTCTGTGCAAAATGTAATATAGGCATGGGTTAGGGTTAGATTTAGTGATTTATTTGATAATATGTATTTATTTATAAAATAGTATTATACATTTTGATATACCTTATTTTGTTTTAATTAACAATTAGAGTATCCTTTTATTAAGTATAATTACATATTATAATTTCACCATTTCATAAATCTGATGCCCAGATTCACTTTCACCATATCAATTTTCATATGGTTTTTCATATGGTTTTCGTGACGAGAGTAACGAAATGTGATGATCGTGATGAGTTTTAGCTCCTTTTTCTGTGCTGCCTCAACCAAGTCCCCTTTTGACCATACACGGTTAAATTGTTAGTTCGTCATATTTTTGGATTGCCCACTTGGTTCCATATCTTTAGTGACTGATACTTGCGCCCCCGTGTCATATTCAAGACAATATAAAATATCATTCAAACGTGCCATTATAGTTGCTTTATTGAGTCCTACTTCTTTAACTTGATTAATAAATTGTCATCTGAACTTCCATATCCATTTCCACTCTGAATATGTTTACTTTTACAAGCCCTTGCAAAATGTCCTAATTTCTTGCATTATAACATGTGGTTTGATTGCTGGACAATTTGCATATAAGTGGGACCCTCCGCACCGGTAACAAATGTTGCTGTTGTTGGGTCCTGTCTAATATACTTATTATCCGTAAATTTAACATTATATAGCATAATAGTCTTATATAAATGATCAAACATTCCAAATTATAGGAATACTCTTTTGTTTAAGAAGTCCTACTTTCAAATAAGGACTAAAAAATGTTCCCACGATGCTCTCGATTAAGTGCGGCTTAAAATCCAATTATTACCATTTTGCATTAAGACTTGTTATTTGTGGCCTAAAATCTAAATTAAGGCAATATTGAACAATTTTTGGATTCGTTATTTATAATTTTACAAATTGATTCAATACTAACCAAAACTGTTGTAGTAAATGATTTAAGTTTATTTTATACTTTAGCAATTTATTTGTAAATCAAAAATTATTTTAGGCTGGCATTATTTAGGTTATAGTCCTATAAGCTAACAAAAAAAAGACCTAAGCTAATTGTTAAACTTTAACGAACTATAAAAATAACGAGTAACGAATTTTATGTAAGTATAGGTAAAGGGCAAAGTAGCATAAAAAAATGGTTGGCCAATAGGTTTGACAATTAGGTCTAGGACAGAAAAAATCAACCGTGGTTGCCATTTCTTACTTGAGTGCATTTAAAGTTCGCTCCCTCCCCTAAGGCAAAAAGCTTGCCACGTTACTGATACCTTGATGTATTACACTAGTGATGGTGAAACGCTTAGCACTAGCGCGTTTAGCGCCTCCCCCCTACATAGCATAGTCGCTTGAATGCACTATAAGCTATAGCGCTAGTCACATAAGGCGCTAAAGCTATAGCACATAGTAACTTGGAAGCTCTAAAGCTATAGCACATAGTCAGGAGGCGCTAGAGCTATAGCACATAGTCACATAAGGCGATAGAGCTATAGCACATAGTCACTTAGAGGCGCTAGAGTTATAGCGCGGCGCTATCATTGTTTTAAAATTTTGTATTGTTATGTTGCATAGTTGTAATTATAGGCAAAGCTAGCCAAGAGGAAAATATTCTTTTTCCATTCAAATATATTAATTATAGAAATTTAATTTTGCACCTCCGTTTTCGTATAACACTTCATCTCACTTTTATAGAAAATTTTAACTATGATTCCCCATTCCTTAATCGAAAAATTCCGCCTTACTAACTTTTTTATGCCCCCCTCCTCCTTGCAAAGATTGCACTTATTAACAAACTTTTAAAAAGTGACACTTAATTTATAAAGCATTAATTTTAGATCTCCAGCTTGCTTGATTTATCTTAAAGAGTTTGTAGGTGTTTCCGGTGTCGTGTTTGTGCAATTTGTTATTGATATCGTTTCACATTAACCAAAATCTAGCTGATTATTACTAAAGGTGGCATTTAAAATAATTCAAAAAAAGTTGTCAATCAATACAATTCAACTCGTTATTGCCGCTTGCAATATCTTAGGTAAGAAGTAGGTGTTTCCGGTGCCCTGTTTATGCAATTTGTTAATGATATCGTCATCATGTTAATAACATAACAAACTCTAACTAAAGGTGATATTTAAGAAAACCTCAAAGGGCCATATTTGCCTCTAATTTTTTGCGTAATTAATTTGTTAATAACCACACCTGTGCGGTAAGCTTTCAAAATATTTTTATCAAAATATTTGAATTTTACAAATGATTATTAAATAAAAGGATCATGCCTAGTTAATAAATTTTTAATTATGTAATATTTTTCTAAATTATATTAGATTTACCTCGAAACTATAACGTTTAATAGTTGAATTTTGATCTTTTGAACTATGAAAGACGACTAAAAATCAAAATTATTTAGTGATAAAGAATTGATCTAAAAAGCTTGTTTGCATATCGATTGAAATCAATGTTATTTTTTAACTTAAGATTTTTTGAATATATAAATGTATTGTCAGACCAAATTTAGTTTATTTAAATGCCTGCGTCTCTCAATTTTGTGTCACTTATTTATAGCCCTGAGCTTATTAATTAAAACCTGGATACTTAGTTAAAACCACATGTGCACATGATAGTGCAATTTAACAACTTATTTTATAACAATGTTAGCGCCACGCTATAGCTCTAGCGTCTCCAAGTGACTATGTGCTATAGCTCCTTATGTGACTATGTGCTATAACTTTAGCACCTCCAAGTGACTATGTGCTATAGCTTTAGCGCCTCCAAGTGACTATGTGCTATAGATTTAGCGCCTATCAAACGCTATTTTACCATCACTATTGAATGAATGAACCGTTCTCTTTCACAAGTTGGCGACACGCAATTAACAGCTGATAATTGTTAAAATTTAAACCTTAAAATGTATATATTTTATATTTTTTTAATGTGGTTTTTACGTTTAGTCTTAACCTTTGGCTCTGAATCTTGCGGGCAATGTTCTCCCTCTTTAAAGCGTTTAACCAACGAACTTCCTAATGAGGTAAAGATAAATTGATAATGATGCAAAATTTTTAGCAATTTAATGAAATAAATAAAGATGCATGTAAATTTAATAAAATGGTCCTAATAAATGGCGGGGAGTTTTTAATGGGTAGCAATAAACCACCTTTTAGTGAGGATGGTGAATTTCCCCCTCGAAAAGTTATTGTCACCACTTTCTATATGGATATTTTTGAAGTGGCAAATTATGATTTTAATGCTTTTGTAGAAGCTACCAATTATAAAACAGAGGTAAGGCAGTTGTTATTAATTATATTTTTAATTTTTTTTATATTTGTTATTTATTGAATGAAAGGCAGAAATATATGGTGATTCATTTGCCCTTGAAAGTATGCTTGATGATGCCATTAAAGCTAATATAACCCATGCTGTAAAAGTAGCACCATGGTGGCTTCCAGTTAAGGGTGCTAATTGGAGACACCCCGAAGGGCCTGGTTCTAATATTACAAATAGGTTTAGCTATAAATAATTGTTAATATACATGAGCTTGAGCGTAGACAAGGGGGGGGGGCAGGGAGTGGTAGCTGCCCCTTCTGAATCCAAAAAACTGTTGAAATTTATTTTGCCCCCCCCCCCCCCCTAAATTATTATCCCCCCCCCTTTAATTTCAATGCTGGTTACACCCATGTTTATATAAATTTTTACAACAAATAAAATAATAATTTTTCTTTAAAAACTTTTGCTATTGAAAATTTGTTTGGAGTTTAGAACTAAAAAACTGTTATCATTTAAAGAATGGATCATCCTGTTATACATGTTAGTTGGAATGATGCAAATGCTTATTGTAATTGGCACAATAAAAGGTTGCCAACTGAAGCAGAATGGGAATATGCATGCAATTCTGGCCTTAAAAATAAGTAAAATCTACTAAAAACTTATTTATAAATTTTGATTTACAATACAATGTAGGCTGTTTCCGTGGGGCAATAAATTCAAACCATTTGATTTATTTTATGCAAATATTTGGCAAGGAAATTTTCCTGTAAATGATAGTGGTGAGGATGGATATAAAGGAACTGCCCCTGTAGGTTGATTTCCTTATAAATTTGGGGTTTCAGTTTGTATATTTCATTTTGAATTTACATTTTTTCAAACTATGCATAACATAAACTTTAATTAACAAAACTGATTTATATGGTGCATTCACTAAAGTTACCTTAACTTGTACACACATTTTTGAGGGTTTAGGACGTGATCATAGTATATTTTTTTCTAGGTAAATGCTTTCCCACCTACTAAATATGGCCTCTACAATATGGTGGGAAATGTATGGGAATGGACTTCTGATTGGTGGCAAACCCAACACCCAAAAGAGGTCTTGATAGATCCACAAGGACCTTTGAAAGGCTCGGATAAAGTTAAAAAAGGTGGATCCTACATGTGCACAAAGGTCATTTTAGCATTCATTTTCAAACATATTTTACCCCCTCTTTGGTCTTACATTTTTCATTTCAGTTGGTTTTATGGGATAATATGGTCCAAAAGTTTACCTTTCTGTCATTTTAAAATATTTATTATATCAAATGTGAACTTCACACTTAGATTATTTGAAACTTTGCACTTCATTTAAGCTCATAAAGTCTATATTTTTACCATAATTTGCATTTTTTAGCTATGAAAAAATGTCAGGCATAATTTTAGGGCTTTGTATTATACCATTTTTTGTTCCCAAAAATTCAAAGGCACTGTTAGTAATATTAATAATATATTCTTTTAAAATAAGGTTGACATTATTTAGTCACAAAAATAAGCCATAAGGCAAAAGGGCCGCAACAATCATTTTAATGTTGGATTTTTTTAAGAACATCAATGATTTTTAAAATGTTTTAAATATGTCTACTGGCAAAAAAATTGAATTCTTACATAAGAAGTGGTTGGTATCTAATATTCAATCAATGACCTAAATTTTGGATAATTCAACTATAACATTGTTGTCACAACTAAGAGTCATTAAATTTTTAATATTTTGACCTATACCATGGTCAATTTTTATAACAAAAAATTTTTAAACATGTTTTAAATAATTATAATATACATATGCTTTTTAAAGATCAATATTAATCACAAAACTAGTAAAATAAAAAACTCAGATCTTCAACGTAAATCAGAAAATTTAAATTTGCTAAATAAAACTCATCATATTTAAAATCAAAACAGGGGACACTTATAATTAGTAGAAAGTATGGGCACATACAAAGGTGGCGAAAAGCAATGTAGTAAATGTTAAAAATACATGCAAATTTCAATTAAAATAGTAAAATATGGTTAATATGTTATCATTTTAAAATTTATTAATCTTAAACATTTTATTAGTAAACAACTTTTCAATCAAATTTTTTTTTTTTAAACAAAAAACTTTCTCCACTGGTAATACTGAAATGATAATGATCTAGGGTTCAGAAATGCATAACATATCCTAAACTATATGTGTAAGATGCACAAAAGTTAAAATTGTTTTCAAAAATTTATTATCTCTACACCTAGTAACGTTGTTCTTATGAAACTTTGTAATATGCCATGGGTAAAATTGATTCACGGAAGACCAACGAATAGTTATATATCAGATTGCTGCAACGTCTATATTATTGTGTATTTGAAGTAATTTTTAGTCGACAACAACATAGTTAGTTTGATAGAGTGCTCAATCTCTTTAAATTTATTTGATATATTTCGAGAATCCTATAATGGGATGGCTAAAATTAATGATATTCCCTATTTCTAAAACATTTACATATAAATTGGGTTTGACTTATTTGCATGGACGTAGCCAGCATTGGGATTAGAGCTGAGCAATAATGATTTAGGGAGGGGCAAAATGAACATTTTTTGAATTTTAGTAATAATTTTAAACAAATTTTTGGATTTATGGGGGGGGGCACCCGCCCCTTCCTGCCTTCCCCCCTCCCCTTGGCTACCCCCATGCTTATTTGATTGGCATTTTTGCATTATTTTTTAACCAAAATGGAAAAATAGGAAATAACTTATAATTTTAACTTAAATTTCTTCAAAGGGGGCAAATAACTTTCTTCACCCTCCCTTCTTGGAGGGATCTTTTGAAAAAAACCTGAAATTTTCTATCGCATGATTTCGACCTAACTTAATTCTCATTGTCAATTCGTGTTGTTGCCATCCTATTATAAATATTCGTTTTTCTTGTAGGAATTCTGCTATCGGTACCGTTGCGCAGCGCGTAGCCAAAATACACCCGACAGTTCTGCGAGTAATTTAGGCTTTAGATGCGCCAAGTCATATACACCCGACTCACCTCAAGCTACCCTGAAAACTGAATTGTAATATTTACAGACTTGAACAATTAATTTATATACTTATTTTTTTATATTTAATTCCTAAACGCCACATTTTTTATGTGTAAATGTTGGCTCCAACGTTAAACCACCTGTATATCCTTTTTACACATAAATAAATTTACAAAAAAATTATTTAAAAAATTTATTGATTTTTGTTTTGTTTTATACGATATGAAATGAATACGATGTGAAGTAGTACGAATTTTTCAAGTGTTTTTAACAAGTTTTGATGACGTGATTTTGGTGAAATTGCATTATACGATATTACAGGACGCTGTGTTGCACATTACGGCTGTTTCCATGATACTGAACTCGTTGATAAATTTCTTTCCGCATTCTACCTAATCATAACGGGCATATAGAAATTATAAAATTTTGAATCGACAAGTTTATAGTTTCTTTATTTTAAATTGGAAAAGATATTGCCATGTAAGAGACCAACCAAATTTTATCCACAGATTTGTTGACTAATGTGTAAAAAACGATAGGCCTGAATTCCTAATGCCATTTTGGAATTATTATATGTCCATTTTGGAAATGCGATACAATTAATTTGAGAGGCGCGCATGCATGCATGCATCAACCCTGGGATAGCTATTAATATTTTTCCAAATTATATATATCCTTCTTTAACTTAGATTTTTTAACGAATATCAGCACCCTAGAATCTCCATACCTTGTTGTTAAATTAAAAAATTTATGCTACTCATGAAAAATTAAAACAAAGGTTTGTTATAATTTATAAAGCGCCGCCGAATTATTTCCGATTGATGAATTATCACTTCCAAAGTGGCTACAACGCATCTCATTTGGTCGAGTTTCTTTCAGATAAAAGGGGACCCCAGGATTCTCAAAAAACGTCCTCTCAGGATTTAAAGGAAATGATGTACAAACCCCTACCACAAATTTAACTTTCCGAAATAAATCATAAATTTGGCCGTCATACAGTTGTTAATTCTTGTCTGTAAAGAGACAACAATGCGGCACTTTTGATTAAAACGAGCAATACTCTTTAACGAAATTGTATAATTTAGTAAAGTTTCTTTACGCACGTTATATGATTTAACCTGGTTGTGGCAGTAACTTTGGCTATTTTCGTCCAATTTGATATCGGCATTTTGCATTAAATTAACGGCTCCACCTGCCTAGAAATAGGAATTAAACATAATGTCACCAAACAAATAAATTTACCTTGACAACGGTGTCAGACTTCCAGGGCTGAGTTTCAAAAGTTTCTTTTAGGCTAGATTGGCTCGACTGAGAAAGTGTTTCCTTGGGAAAATACAGATTAAACCAGTGTTTTCTGTGATCCAGATATGCCTCCTCTAAAACAAGTGACAAGATTTACAAATATTTAGTTAAAGTCAAAATCAGAACAAATATGTATGCTTTTTTTTGATTATAGTTAACTAAATGGTGCGTTCATGATAGAAGCAAGTCGCCTGTTTATCATGAAGGATTTTTATAAATTTCTAACAGTTTTAATGTATATTTGCTTTCTATTAATCAAATATAATGAAAAACTTTTAATCTAAGAATTTTGTTATAATAAATGGTTTCGTCGTGGGTTGTAAAGAGTTTCAATCGATTGTTTGTAATAATAGCCTTTAAATTCATCTGGATTATTCGCCTGGGTATTTGTCATGCAAAAGAAATATTGAATGGGCTGCCCAGCTTTTCTAATATTTCCATTTTTGCTAATTTTTATCTTGCTTATGAGCTCATGTGAACCCTTTCCCTCCCACCCACGTTATCAATCTAACGTTGCCATTAATAAAATCAAATATTATATACTAAATCTTTAATATAGAAATATAACAATAATTAATTACCTCAATTAGATGAATCAAATGTTAAAAAAAGTTCCTCAACGCAGTTTTATAATTTAAAAAAACTTGGCAATAATTACGTATTAAAAATGCGATTTAAGATACGAATATAATTATCACTTTTAATTATCTCTAAACCTTTTCGTGAAATTGGATTACATAAGGATCTGCTTTAAATCCCTTTTTATTTAATATAATTATGGACACACGAGATACATTCAAAAGCCATCGCCAAGGTGTATGCTATATGCCGATACTACTATGCGAGGAAACAAAGGACAAAGTATTAAAGAAGCCGAAAAGTGGTCAAAGCGTTTATCTGGATATAGTTTAAAAGTCAACGATAAAAAAACGAGATACATGGAAATAACGTTACAGGTAGCCCGCTGAACGACCATGTAAAGTACCTAAAAATAGACAGGTTTATATACCTCGGCTGCTCCATCAAGAGGGAGGTTGCGCAACAGAAGTCAATGCCCGGATTTCAAAAGATTCCAAAATGATGGCCTAATGGCGAAATATATCTGGTGTAATGTGCGACGCCAATATGTTTAAAGAGCAATGCTTATAAATCCAACGTAAGACGGGTGTTACTCTATGGAAGTGAAACATGGGCATTAAACACCACGGAATAAATGCTATTACAAGCCACAGAGATGAGAATGATACGGTGGAGTTTGGGGTATACTAAGCTTGACCACATGACGAATGACTTTCTCGTGACAAAAATGGGTATTCAATTTATGGTGGACATTGATTAACGAAAATTGGCTAAGGTGGCATGGCCATATACTAAGAAGGGAGGTTGTAAATCGAAAAGTACTGCACATGGAAGTATTGTGAAGAGAGGAAGAAGACGACTTCGTGTCACGTGGAAAGGGGAGGTCGATAAAGTTTTGAAAACAAAAGTGATTAATCAAGTGGTCCGTCCATACCCGGTCAAAATGGAAGAAATTCATTAAAACAAACCCTACGACTGTGGGACCCTGATAAAGAAGAATAAGAGTAAAATATGATAGAAATTTTTCTTGCTGCATATCACCACTACTGCCAGCTAAGTTCTAGTTAAATTTGGTGTTGTGCGGTTTGACAAACATGAATATGAATTTATAAATTTGGGATAACCTCGACTCTGAAGTTCAACTAGCAGTGTATTTAGTGTATTTTTTATAAGCAGTTATGTTCTAAGCTCTAGTTAGAAGTTCAGCACACCTCATTTAAACAAAGTATTTACCTTTATGATAAAATAATATAATTTTATCCGGCTTAATTTTTAATTTATTTTAAGAACGCAATAAAAAAGACAAAGAAATTGTGAATTTTGATCTTTTGTTGAATATTTTAAATGAAAATAAAAACCTTTAAGTGGTATTATTGCGCAACCCAGCAGCGTTTCGTTAAATTCACCATCATTCATGGCTCGATTTTCTACGGGAACATTTCTTAACCATAGGGAACAATCTAAGTATTTATTTGTTACAGAGGCTTGAGTAACGTTCTGAAACATGAACGTTTGAAACCATTCCAGACTTTTAAGATCGCTGTCATCCAAAGTGTGTGTTTGTTTGATGTGAGATGGGCTAATGTTAAGACATTATTATAAAGCTAGTTAACCTTTTTATACATTATTATCCGAGATATTTGATTTCAAATCAGTTATATTTTCATCTATAACAAACGCCATAATTATATTTTTTAATGCTAGCATAAAATAGTAACCTAAATACATCGTTTTATTTGTGGGTAAAATCTATAAATTGTATAAACTATAGATGGGCGCAGCAGGGTCGGCGTAGAAAAGAATTAAATGTTTTAAAAAAATTATCAAATGTTTTCCACTCATTAATTTAACCCTTTTAAAATCAGAACTGAACTTTTCCTTAACTCTTAAAAACTTTTGGCTGTGACGATATAGAAAGTATATTTCAGGCAACGTACCTTGCCAATGGTAAAAGTCTAATTGTGACAAAAGGCTCCTGATTGACATTATCGATGATGGGTTGGAAAAGATTAACCTTACATACAGTAATAGTTAACATTTTTGCTTCTTTGTTAAAATACATTTGGACCTGAATTGAGTGACACAATAGTTATTATTTTATTCTAATAAATTAAGTTTAAGGTAATAATAAATATATGTACCTGTATTTCTCCTCGTAGATTTGATTTCTGTTGGTTCTTCTGTAAACATTTTTTTAACAATAATTAAACAAGATGTAAAAAATGTGATGGGCTGTTTCATGCGAAACTGTTAACACCTAAACAGCTTATACTAACCCAACTAAATTTATACTAGATAATTTTTGTTTTTCCAAATCTTTAAAGTTCTATTTATTTAAAACTAGCTGTGCCCGGCCAAGCGTTGCTTTGGCTCAGTCCTTAATTGGTTAATTAAGTATAAGCTATTAATAAGACTTATCTAAAATGGGGTCATATATGAAATAATTTATAATGTGAAAGGTCCGAATGAATTTATGAACCCACTATTTTTAGTATATATTTATATAATAAGACAAACCAAATGCAAATTCTGTTTTAGTCATCAAATCCGACTAAAATTAAATGTTTTTGAAAAAATTGCTTAATAATGCTGTTACTTACTATACAATAATACCATTATTTTATTTTTCTAGTTAGCTGATTTATTTGAAATACAATTTTCTTTAATATAATAAAATAATTAATTGAAGGATGGATAATTATTAAAAATATGCTTCTATGATCGACCACGTGATAATAATGACAAAAACTGCATAATTTAAATTTTATTTATTTAATTTAAATAGTCTGTTAAACCCCAATAATTTTAACCGTATACTGTAACATTTTTATTATACTTTTAAATATCTAATTCGAGAAAACTTCAGCTTTGTATGTATGACGTCATTATTGTATATGCTGCTATAAATGAAACTGGACGGGAAATGTCAGATAATTTTAAAACAAAAAGGTATTTTAGGAATCTGAAAAAGCTATTTTACCCCTGGCCTATCTGGGCATCTACGGCTAAATTTTCGCTCGAATCGGATATGAAGTTTCAGAATTTAGCCCTTTTTTAAAACCAAAAGGCCGAGAAATGTCCGATATTTTTAAAACTAAAAGGAATATTAGCAATCTGAAAAAGCTATTTTACACCTGGCCGCCCTGAGAACCTACGGGTAAAGTTTCGCGCGAATCGGGCCGGTAGTTTCAGAATTTATTTTATTCTCATTTAAATATCTCATTTAATAAAAATTAATGATAGATAAATAATGACATTTATATATAAATAGCATTTACTCAGAATAATCAACGTTGGACTATTTTATATTACATTTAAATTATATCATCTTTCTCATTTAAAATATCTCATTTAATGATAATGAGAAAAATTTATCTTCTTCACCTATATATTTTCTCAAATAATCTATAATTTTATTTATTTCAGGTTAATTCTTAAATTTTATGTTGTCACCGTTAAGAAAAGATGACGTTTAAGAAATTAAATTCATAAATTTTATATTGTCATCGTTAAGAAAAGATGACGTTTAAGAAATTTAATTCATAAATTTTATGTTGTCACCGTTAAGAAAAGATTACGTTTTACAAACTACTATAAGTGATACACTTTTACTACAGAACTCTCTGTATATTCAAATTTTCAACGAACGCGAGGAGGTGCGTTTGATTGACATTTTATTGAACGTCAAAACGTATAAAACCCAATTTATCGAAAACTAAAAGGAATTTTAGGATTCTGAAAAAGCTATTTTACCCCTGGCCGCCCTGGGAACCTAGGGGTAAATATTCGCGCGAATCGGACCGGTAGTTTCAGAATTTAGCTCTTACATATATACATACAATTTACTTTATATATATAGATAAGGTATTATACAAATTGCTACGATTTTAAGATTGCTGCGTTTATATGGTATTTCATTTGCAATACCGTATCCTGAATGTCTCTAGATTCAACTTAACTTTTATAAAAAATATATATTGTAATTCTAAGACGAACTTTTAAGGTTAAATACATACCCTCACATCGACTTACAAATTTATTCATTCATTCATATATATGGCGTGTTCGCAAATTAAAATGTAGATTATTATGATCGAGACAAAGATGACCAAAAATTGCTCAAACATTCACATATGAATGTTACATATATCATATATCAAAGACTTAGTCATTAACTTTCTAAGATGGGATAAGAATGCCTAAACTTAAAGCAAATATCATAATATGTTTCTTTGCGCTTCATTTCCATCTTAATCAATTTAATTTTTTCTCGTCTCTAGAAGAGCTTTAGTCAAGGAAAGTGCAGAAAGTTAAGTTAAAGACAATATAAATAAAACAGAGAACATTTCTTCAACTTGAATAAAAAGATCGGGCGTCATAAGTTAAGTCGATCAAATCCATGCAACAATATCCCAACAATCAATTCATTAGTTAAATCGTGAATAGGTGGGAGGTTAAAATGTATAAATTGTATTAGTGATGGCTTATTTCGGCTGCTCAGTGTCACTCTATGTATAACTTAAAAAAGCGTGATACAAGAGCTACGATTTCTGTTTTAATAAAGTTTAGCTTCAAGTTGAAAGTATACATTAAATTTAAAAATGTCATGGGTTCTTTTATCTATTTTCGAAATTCATCCTCAATCTCACTAATTCCTATCCAGTCGTTTTTTACTTTGGTTTTCTTAGTCGCCATTTAAAAATATTGTGTTTATTATGTGAACATTCGGTATATATGGTATAATAAATATGTTATTTGCAAGAGTAAAAACAACTTTTATAATAACCCTATTAAAAATCGTATGCAATTTTTATAATTACCTCAAAATTTATTATTGCTTGATACGGAAGACTGAAGTAATAGTTGTATATATTGTGATCGCCCTGGAGGATTTCTACAGACATATATATTAAATAAAATATTAATAGTTTGACGACAAACACTATTGAAAAAAAATCAAGGGCGTTTTAGAAAAACTTTAGCCGACTCCATGGTCTAGCCAAGTTAATTATGGGGGAGAGGCAAGAAAGGGGGTAACGATTTAATATTTGGCAAAATACAAATGTCTACAATTTTAAACATATTTACTTTAAAAGAAACTTTAAATGAAAGGGACGGCACTCTCTGCCTTCCATGGGAAAGCCCATAAGTCACTATTGTTTTGTTAAGCCTTAATAAATTACTTATATGAAAATTAGACATGTGTGTTTAATAAGAGTGATTTTATTTGAAAAGGAGATTATTAATTTGAGTAAAATATCTTAATAGTGACGCAAATGACAAATAAAAGAGAGTAACGCACTTGTCTTTAAACTCTAAATTAAGCATCCCATCTTGAACTAATAATGCTAATATATTTAAGTATTATTTATAAAACATATTTGTTATTGCTATGTGCAAGATGTTTTAAAAACAAAATAGGGTACTTACTATTAATACTCTTGACACTATTCTCGTCGTATGATTCCTTAATTGAAGTTAGTGTTGAGGGATAATCGGCGGCTACTGTGCTAATAATATAGTTTTCAAATGTATACACGTTATTATGACGTTTAGATTATATTAACTATTTAAAAAATTTGGTTATACTATAAGGAAAGCACCATATATTACGCGCATTTAATTACCCTTCTAATATTAGTTCGACTTTTTGGGGAGATTTTTTGACGATGTCTTTAACTTCTTTGAAAGATTTACCACTCATAAACGTTCCATTCCACAAAACAATTTTGTCACCTATATCGGCATAAAATTAGGAATTAAATATTATTTAAGCATTAAAGAGAATAGGATAGAGGATTTATTTTAAATTGATTAACACAAAAGTCGGAAACATTAAGCGTATATACAACTTAGCACATCAAATAATTTTTGCATTGCATGTTATAACCGAATCTAATATAGAAAAACCTTAAACATACTGTTAATTCACATTTCAATTTCCACATAGTATTTTTTTTTAATAATAGTAAAGGCGAATCTTTGTTTTGTATCTCTTGAGATTATAATGTTGGAAAAATGATAATTACCAAATTGAATTTGCTCAAGTGATTCTTTATTTAATCCACCTTTGTTAACTTTGATGACATAAGCACCTAGTTCGTCATCATTTCCTGCTCTACCAACAGTTTGCCCACCTATTATCTTAATCCCATAATTTTCGTTTTCTATTATTAAAATAAACAATATAAATTTTAAAGTTATCGTGGTAATCAATCTAAAAATGTAAGTCATTGATTAAAAATTAAAAGATAGGTGGATAAAAAAATGTGCAATATGACGTACCTTTGTCTTTAAATATAGGGTCTTTGTACAGAATGACTTTTTTAATGGATTTTTTGTGCGAAGACAACTATTGACATATATTTTAGAATTTAATTATGCACTTGTTACCTGTTGGAATTTTGGGTCAGATGTGAAGTCTAAAAAATAATATATAAAAATTAATATAACTGATAATTAAAGTAAAAATTATTACGTGTTATTATTTACTTGCCTAGACTTTTCCTCTCTCTGTTAATATTGTATTCCGGATTTTCCAATTGTTTATTAGCTTGTAAATGGATTTTTGCATTAGACTTTACAACGGGAAGTGTGGCCGTTTGCAAACTTCTTAGGCTATCGTCGCTATCGCGCTTTAAGTTTTGACTTAATACAACGTCGGGTAAGACACTATCATGTACGTGCTCAATAAAATCGCCATCGTAACGATTACGATGTGCAGTACTATGAACAAGGTTGTTAAATCTTCTATCTCCTTCCTTTGTAGACGTACTATTGTAACGCGTAGCCATGTTATGACCTTGTGCATAGTCGACAAAATTATAATTACTGTAATTAAAATTGTTGGGCGAAGGTCTAAAATTGCATGCTTCAATTCCAATAGGACGTAAATCGTGCACCGATCTCCCTTTATTTTTTGTATCAGTCGAGGTGTTAAAAGAGTTTCTTAGTGCGTCATAATTAGTTCGGACTGGAAAATGTCCCATTACATGGGATGGGTAACGGTATTTGATATCGTCAGACGAATGAGTCTTAGATGGAGCGAATTTTGCCATCGGCGCAACGCTCTGTTCTGATAAAACAGCGTTCTTTCTTCTAGCTATTTCCGCCTTTATGGCCCTTTTCTTTTCCTCCAAAGCCTTAATCTCCATCATGGCCAACCCGGTAGTAGCGTCCAGCTTGGAGAATATTTCTTCAGATTGGGCATTCGATTCGGTGTCCGAGGTTCTATCGCTAGCCGTAACTATCTTATCATCTGCAAGGCTAGGAGTATCGTCCTTTTGCGTTTCCATTATGTGTTTTAACATTTTATTTGTCATTCGAAGTCTATCACGAATTTTACCATCAAACCTGTTTCGGAAACTAAGATTCAGCTCCGGTGATACTTTCTCTCGTTCCAGATCAAAGTCATCCTTTGGCGTTTTTGGTAAGGTTTTTATTTGATGAGCTAGTAGACGCGAAAACGATGTTAAAATATCGTTCATGTCTCCGGAACTTTTGCCGGGGTCAACCGCCGTTGAAAAATTAGAATTTAAGGCACTCTTTAATTCGGCAACGAGCTTATGTCTTAGGCATTTTTCGATTTGTAAACCTATTTTCTGATTGTTGATACTCATGTTTCCTTTTGTTTCGTCACAAAACCCATACTTTTTATGTGTGTATTTTAAATCCTTTTCGAGTGGTGGTAAAAAGGTTTTGAGTAACGTTCGACTTCTATTACCCACTTTTTGAAAAGTTGCTGACTGAATAGCCAGATTATCACGATCCAATAAATCTAATCCGCTTATTAGTTCTAATAATTGATTGTAATTCGATTGGTTTACATTATTGGTTATGTATTTTAGCGTGTTGGCAATGAAGGAATCATCTTTTTTCACATTTGAGGAAGCTGAAAAATAATTACTTTCATTCATGTCTTCGGGGCCGGCCACGATTTTAGTTTGCTTGGCCGAAACTTTGGCAGCCAATATTTTCAAAAGATAATTTAATAACACAAATACGTCGGATCCCATATCCAAAAAATCTATGGTTTCCATCTCGTAAGTAGAGCCAGTTATCTCACCATCCTAAAATGGTTATGTGACATTTGGTTAAATACAAATACGCGAATTCATTAATAGTATGCTCTTGTTTTCGATAAATAATTATTGATTCTCAGATTAAACATAAATGGTCTTTGCACATGATATAATATACAACACGAAGGAAGGAAGCTTCTTAAGATTGACAAAAGTTACACGGTCGCTTACACAGCGCCAAATAGGCATATTAAAATTCATTCCACGCACCCATAACTGCTCTAAAAATTAAACAGGGTGTTGCCAACCAGGAGTGGCACCCAAGGTTTTTAGCATCGCTCCAAATGTATACTCTAAAATAAATGGCAGGGAAAATCCTGTTTAATAATACATGCGTAAAGGCGAACAAAACTAACCACACCCCTACGACCCTTAAAAACTGGCAGGGACGTCCTGTGTTGTTACTTAGTATTGAACGCCCGAGATGGTTAGAAAGGGATAAGTGGCTTCTCTATAGGGATTAAAGCTATTATTATGTAGTATTGATTTTTTATTAGTAGTTTTAAGGCCAAACGAAACTTAAGCTGGCAACTATAGGAGCATGCTATTGGACAAATTAAATCAAATTCTTTGAGCAAACAATCCCCCCCCCCCCACACAATCCCAATATTGGTATACTCCCTTTTTATTATTCCCACATGGATTTGAAATTGTTTATTTTGTGATAGGTTTGATGCTTAAGAATATGGATTTGATTGATATAATGTAAAAAGTATTGATCTATGAATTTGGTATAAAACATGTGAAATATGAAATGTTTAATATTTAATGATAATAATAACTATGAAGTACGATATAATTTTATATTAAAACTAATATTACATATATTCATTTGTATTATTTTATTTGTCAAAGTCATGGTCAAAATATAAAGTCTTTGTTTAAAAAATAATGAATGAAATGTTAGGAAAGTATTATAAATTCTAAACTTTTTACCCTCGCACCTGAAATATTGCCTGTGTGAAACAACTTAGAATGTGGTAATAATATAAAAAGGCTAGCACATTTTATTTAAATCAAAATTTTTAAATCTTATCTATAAAATTAAATTGCATACCAATTGAGATAAATGTATTTTGTTTCACCTCATTAAATAGAAGAGTTAAAAACACATATAAAATAAGTATCTTATTTACGTATATGATTTAATTAAGTTTATTATAAAAAGTGTCTAAAAGAATATCTATGATTTTTAATTAATATAGTATGAATTTTATTTAAATGCATTTGTTCGTAATTTAAGATTTATATTTGTTATGATCTATTAAAAATCTGATTCTCAAATGACGCACAACAAATATTTGATAAACTCGATGATCAATTAAAGCCGTGCAAAATGGGTTTTCATCGACCCAAGCCCGATGTTTCATGTTTTATTATGTCCAACCCCGACAAAAAATCTTGTTTTAATTTTGGGTCAGATTAGGGCGAGCCTGGAACACGACCTATTTTTAATGGGTGACAGGCACATATTTTTACCTTAGAAATATATAATGATTGATTGCTATCAATAAATTTAAGGAGGGAACAAAAAGTAATCACTTTATTGCTACAATTTAAACATCTAATTTTGATTATAAATAATCTTTTTTGAATTTTATTAGATTAGTTCAAAGTGTTAATAGCGACTTTATATATATAATTTAGCAAAATGAGATTTTAATCTTAACAAAAATTATTATTTAAAGGAGAGAATGATGTTTAAAAAGCTAAATTATGAATCTTGTATTATACAAACAGTCTATTATAAATGGAGATGGTTTAATTTAAAAAAATATTTCTAAATAGTTTTTGATAAGAGCATGCACGATCCGAGCTCCTAAGCTTTATACACGGCGGGCTTCAAGCGGTTCTTACAGGGCTTTATGGATAAATTACTTAACATTTCGTTTATAGGGGAAACATTAAATGAATATTCAATGGAAGATTATATTAAATATATATAATACGCGTGGTACAATATAAACGTCACTTTAGAAACGAAGGTTATAAATGGTGGAAGGAGAAAATGATAATAGATTATAAAATTCAATCTAATTTTATGTGTTGGTTCTTTGATTTTAGTTGACAGAAAATATTGTATTATAGATATTTAATAACATAAAAATCATCTTATGTGCAAATCCTTCCTTATTATCTATATAATTTACTTTTCTGATAAATATGGTAGTAAATAAATCAACATGTTTTGTTTTTATATTACAATCTAACAATCTAGATCTAAATGTTACACTTAAAAAACCGTTTCTTATTAGCTTTGTAAAGTCATTTGCGAACAACTTCACATTAAATGTATTCGCCTAGGAAGCTAGCCTTAGTAGTGATTTCTAAACTCGATACTAAAAATAAGTGAGTGTATGTATAGATGACAGAAAAATAGGGTTTTCAAACTTTCTAACAATATCCCAATAATAATATTTTCTAAAATTGATTTTGTAAATTTTAGACATCCTAGCATGCAAAGTTAAGAGTATAAGAATTACAAAGGTATCAAGGGCTAATGAGTTTTGAAATGCAAATTAATATAGATGTTATGTTTGAAAATGTAGTTACAGCTACAATACAAACTAATAAAAATATTTATACTTGACTATAAACAGATGTAGAAAGTGTAAAGCTATGCGCTAGTAAGAAAGTACTTTTGTTCGATACATATTCATATATATTAGCATTTTTAGAATAAGATGCCACAAGTGCAAGTCCATTAAAATTTAGACAACAGTGGATAAATATTTACCAGATATGTTATATTCGTATTAACTAATCGATTACAACCCTGTTAACTTTTTAAAAGAGAGATCAAATCTAGATTGTAATCCCACAGCAGGATAACAGTTTGACTATCCAAAGTTTTGTTTCTAACAACTTAATCTATGCACGTGTCCCGCCATTAAAAGTCTAATTCTGAATTTAGATTTTTAACATGCTAAAGATGACAATCTAGTTTATAGACAATATGAAATAAGTTATTGTATATCTATATATATAAAGTAAAGTGTATGTATGTATGTATGTATGTATGTATGTATGTATGTATGTATGTATGTATGTATGTATGTATGTATGTATGTATGTATGTATGTATGTATGTATGTATGTATGTATGTATGTATGTATGTATGTATGTATGTATGTATGTATGTATGTATGTATGTATGTATGTATGTATGTATGTATGTATGTATGTATGTATGTATGTATGTATGTATGTATGTATGTATGTATGTATGTATGTATGTGGATAAGGGCTAAATTCTGAAAATACCGGCCCGATTCGCCCGAAACCTTACCCGTAGGCTCCCAGGGCGGCCAGGGGTAAAATAGCTTTTGCAGAATCTTAAAATTCCTTTTAGTTTTAAAAAAGGGCTAAATGTTGAAACTCAGCCCGATTCGCGCGATAATTTAGCCGTAGATGCCCAGGGCGGCCAGGGGTAAAATAGCTTTTTCAGATTCCTTAAATACCTTTTCGTTTTAAAAACATCGGACATTTCCTGGCCAGTTTCATTTATAGCATCATATAATGACGTCATACATACAAGTCTGAAGTTTTTTGAATTAGATATTTAAAAGTATAATAAAAATGTTACAGTATACGGACAAAATTATTGGGGTTTAACAAACTATTTAAATAAATAAATAAAATTTAAATTATGCAATTTTTGCCATTATTATCACGTGGTCGATCATAGAAGCATATTTTTAATAAATATCCATCCTTCAATTAAATATTTTATTATATTAAAGAAAATTGTATTTCAAATAACTAGAAAAATAAAATAATGGTATTATTGTATAATTTAAATTATAGAATGCTATATTAAATAAATATATATTATATAGTTTTATAATAGGAAAAGGTATAATTATAAACGATTGAATAGATTTACAACCGTTTTAAATATTTTATTTGGTATTTTTTATTTTTATAGGTCAAAAAGTGCGATGTTAAACTCTCTTACAGTTGTTTAGCTAATAAGGGGCTAAGCCAAAGCAACGCTTGGCCGGGCACAGCTAGTTTTAATATAAGAAAAGGCGTTGAATTAACTTTTTTAAAGTAATCAATTTTGAAACTTATATAAAATCTTTTCGTGAGCGATTCTGCCAAATTCCAATAACATTAATAACAAAATAAGTTTACTAAAACAAAATAATCACCATCATAGTATTAGCAATTATAGCTTTTAAATATGTGCAAAAAATGTCAATTTTGTTAAATCAAAGCCGAGTAACTAAACTTAGCTATATGCATATGCCAATGTAAGAGAATGTATTAACCTGAATTATTTCATTCGGTGGAGTATTTAAATCATCTGGGATTTCAGCCTTGTTGGTCATTAACTTTAGCTTTTCTTTGAGTTGTTCATAACAGGCCATCGGATCTTTAGGTAGGTCATTACCTTCAGCCGACTCACTAAGTTGCATTGTGGGCTGAGCTTTAAAATTGTTAAAGCCATCGGAGATATCAATGTCAGTATCAACCTTAGAATGAGGTGATAAGAGAGGATCTACTATGGAAGGCGCGGTTATTTCTGTTTCTGAAATTCTATTTATTTCTTCAACGTTATTTTGAGCAATATTAACATCTTCCTCGAATACATCGTGGGACGATTTAATTGCGGTTGATTGAGATTGATATGAGGGCGCTGTCGTGTTGTGAAGATCAAACGATTTATTTATCAAAGATTTGACAAATATTTCCGATATTTTGGGATGAGCCTTTTGCTTGTGAATAACTTCATTCTTATTAGTGTTATCGACTCCTAAATATAAACATTAATACTTGTATAATGTTAATAATTCCACTTACCAGAGGTCTTTTCAGCGCCCTTTTTTTGTTCATCTAATAATCTTTGGGTCTCTTCCCTTGTTTGGTGTGCATCGCAACTTGAATCTGACAAGTCATCGATCTTCATCAAATCTGATTGGATCTTAACTATATTAATATCTTTAAATAATTGCAATTTGTTATATTAAACTTGTTGATACAGATATACCTGACGTTGGTACATGAGGAATTTCGTCAGTGATCGCTTGTGTGGTACCGAAGTCCCAAGAACCATTCAAATATTCTGAAATTCTAGAAAAATCGATGGTTTTACTTCTTGGCAAAGGGCTCAACAGATGGACAGCAGCTGGTTGTTTTGTCAGTCTCGAATTTGCCAGAGTATCTGAATTAGGGTATATAATTATAAAATAATTGTTTCAGGGCAACGAATAGAGTATATATGGTAAATGTCAGAACACAGCTTTTTATTATAAAAAATTAATCGTAATAATTAGTCTTCGTATAAATCGTTTTCTACTTTTAGGTATTTCCTCCATAATTATAACGTCATCCACTAACTCAAGGTCTTTTTCTTGGTGAGAGGCCTTTTGGAGTAGTGTTGACATTTCACTTTCGGACAGGTCGTTTTTATACTGCTTTTCATTATTTTGATGATGACTCTTGTTTTAGGAGTAAAGTATAAAAATTATAAATGTCATAGTAAATTATTGAATTTAAACAAAGTAAAAATGAGAAAGTTATATTTAAAAAGTTTGTTTTTATATTTTTGATTTGAAATTTAGGCGAGATGCTGATCAATTTTATATATCTGTTTATTTATTTGTGTCTAGACATTTTTTTGTAAATTTCTTAAGATGCAGTGAAGTAGGCAATTGATTAAAATTAACCTTGGAAATATAGACATGTTTGGTGTCTAATTTGTAATAACATTTTTCTCAGAATAAAATTTTGCTGTATACAAAATCCTAATTAAAGTAATCCAATTAATAATGTGATTCAATCATTTTAATAATCAAATTATATATATTAAACTATAAAAAATCAACGCATACTTAATTTAAAATTCAAAAAAACCGTAAGTTGCGTAATGGTTAGAATAAATGCATTAATAACATATCAAAAATATTCAATTTTCAATATAAACTATTACTTTAAGACACATAAAAATATAAATTTAATAATAGAATTTTACGTTTTACCATGCCGAGATAAAAATTCTCAGGTTTTTAAAGATGTCGAAATTAGACTTAGTCCATGGGCTTAGCTAGCATTGGGATTAGAGGGAGGCAATAATAATTTAAAGAGGGGCAAAATGATCCTTTTTTTAAATTTCAGCCATGATTTTAATAAATTTTAACAAATTTTTGGACTTAGAGAGGGGCAGTCGCCCCTCCCTACGCCCCCCTGGCTACGCCCTTGCTTAAGTCATAAATTTTTTGATGGTTAGTTGAATTGTAAGTTTATAATTATTTGAGTCAATCCACATTATAATAATAAATTATTTATGAAATTTGATCTGATGGGAGATATCTACATTTATAAGTCCGGTGGTAATATTATTTGATTAAATTTGCATTCTACATGTCATTCATTTGGAAGAAATCCAGATTGTTAATAAATCAACCCTTACTAATATTATTCCTGTCTTGTGCGTGACAAATTAGCGACATTTATTTTGATACTAATTTTTCGAAATTACTTCTACAGGTTCGGACGTTTTTACGGTTGCTTTAATTTGAGGAACTTTTGCTTGGTCGTCCTTATTACGACATTCTCGACAAATAAGCACAGTCTAAATAAAAAATATTGTGGTAAAAAGTTTTATTTAAATTTAACAAGACTTAACTGTATTTCAAAGATTTCATCCTTTAAAAAAAAGCTAAAATGGGCAATTGAAACGGATAATGTAATTTTAAAATTATTTGTCTAGTATAAATTTTTATTAAGGAATCAATGCACTAAACAATATCTTTCACATTAAAAATTAATAGGCAAGGGACCATGAGACAAATCCGATGTACAAAATATATAGGATAAACAAGAGCCAGCAATATTAAACTTACGGGGCTTCCTATTTTATCACTTTCTTGAGCACACTCTTTACACATGTTGCGTTGACATTTCATGCAAATAAATGGTTGGTCCCTACAATAATCGCTCTTATTTACAGACTTTTCATTAATGGAATTATGACATTGGCAACAATCCTTTAAATTGCACATTACTGGTTCGATCATTAATGAATCTTCTGTTAGAAAACACTGGGAATTTGATGCCTGCAATTTTAAAGTTGGACCTAATTCGGTCTCTAGGGTCATTTTTGCCTGCCCTCGTACAGAATCAATTATGTTATCGGTTTGTCGATGATTTATCGAAAGTGAAGTTGTTGTGGTTGTTGATGAATTAGTTAAAATAGCCGCATTTGACGAACTTGATATGGCCATAGTTGTTATGGTGGCTACTGGCTGAGGCAAAATCCTATTTAGAAAGAGAATTTTATCAAATATCTGATGTTAAAAAATGAGTTTTAATAATGTTTTGCGTGAAATAAGAGAAAACACTGAATAATTTGACTGTATTAATGTAAATCAGGGGGCCCGACGATTCCTTAAATTATAATTTTCTGTTAGTAGCAATTTTAAATGAGATTTAAGCAAACGGGCGTAATTAAAGCAATTACACGAGGTAATGCTAGCCATTTGAAGAATGGTGGACAAAATCGAGGGGAAAAAATGCTATAGTGCCCTGGATTAAAAATTGTTTCGTGGGGTCGTACCAACCAGGTATATAAAAAGCAGCAAAAATGTGGTGCGTGTAAATTACTACGATAGATCGATAAAGGCACCATTTATATATATGTAAGTGAGTGGATTTTGACATTGTGTAAATATCAACTCTTTCAGGATTCAAGCGAGCCCTGCATTATT
This sequence comes from Gordius sp. MW1, assembly GCA_964036665.1. NCBI lineage: Eukaryota > Metazoa > Nematomorpha > Gordioida > Gordea > Gordiidae > Gordius > Gordius sp. MW1. Next base: position 20,582,863 of record OZ038530.1, read on the forward strand.
TTAAATCCCACTGCAGTGCTGATACTTATAACGTTATGGACATTTTCAAGCTCTAATTATATTAAGTTTTGTAAAGCAGGCTCGATTTTATCTGACCAAGACCCGACTCGACCTAGCCCGTGGACCAAGCCGGGAATATGGCTAGTTAAAAACATATTTTTTTTATTATATATCTAGTGGCTCTATTCATGAGCGTAACCAGGGGATGGCAGGGAGGGGCGGCTGCCCCCTCTAAATCTAAAAATTGCTAAAAATGTAATATAATTTTGGCTTAAATTTAACATTTTGCCCCCCCCCCCTTAAGCATTATTGCCCCCTATAGGTCTAATCCTGGCTTTGCCCGTGGCTCTATTTGTAATAAATCTAGTTTTTAAATAGCTCCTGAACAGGTAGTTTTTCCAAAAAAGGCCATGGAAACTTTTATAAAATATGCATATTTTTAAAAACAAACTTCCAATCAATTTCTTTATTTTGGTAAACATTTATAAACACACAATTGATACTTAATACTTGATAACCATTTTCGACCGGGCTTCAAAAAAATGGATATTTGTTGAGTGCGTAGTCAATCTAGTGAATTTAAGGATCTAATCTTTGATTGAAAAATATCAACGTAAATAAGAAATATTAACATGACCCTGGGTGAGATATATTATTTCTTAATATCAATTTTTAATCTGAAAGTTGGATAGTTAACAACTAAGGGGCCTAAATAAAAATTTACAAAAAAAAATAAAAATCATTCAGCCAACTTCAAATAATTAAATTTAGGGCTATAGCATGAATATATCAATAAAGCCTCTAATTCTTTCTCTATCTCTTTATTTTTTTTCTCTAAATTGTCAACGATGTTCAGAACCAGAGATTGATACGACTTATAAATATTTCATAAGCCACACAAAGTGAGTGCAATTTATGGTGAGAATATATATTGACAATTTTTACATGACACCAAGGCCTTGGTTCGGTCTCAAGAGTCTACTTTGTTACATTAATTTTTTTCTCGACAAGTTAGCTAAGCCAGGTTTGGATAAAATAAAACGGATGATAAATTGTATGTTAAATTATGTCACGTCTTAAATCAAGTTGTATTAAACGTAAATTTGTTTGACACAAAAAATTCTATTAATAAATTAATACATCAAACCAGCTATAAAAGTTTCCCAAAATTTAATAACAAATTGATTGCGATGCGAGTATTATGAGGCATTTGTATTTGAGTGATAAAATTTATTTTTATATTTATGTTAGTAAAACTTATAAATTATAAAATTAGGGATTGAAAATATAATTTTGAACTTTATTTGCTGCTAACCTTGAAAGAACTTTATCTAAAGTCCCTAATTCAAATAAAATTGCGGCTACTATTATTTTGTTACCAATGTTCAAATCACATTAAAACTTAAAGAATATCCATGTTGATGTTAATTGGCTTTCTTTTTAAAATTTAATTTAATTTGTCAGTTTGCTGAGTAAATATTTGTTACTTTAAATCATTTGTCAACATATCTATAATAAATTAACATCTTATTTCATGGGCGTAGCCAGGTTTTGGATTAGGGGGGGGGGGGCAAAACGTTTAAAAGTTCAATTAGAGGGGGGCAAATAAATTTTTTTAATTTTTCAAAGTTTTTGCATTGAAAAATTTTTTTTTTGTAATCGCTCCCCCTGCCTCTTCTGGCTACGCCCATGTCTTATTTAACAAATTAATTACAATATAATAATAAATTCTCTATAAATTTTTTGATGGCGTGCTCACCCAATCAAAAATTTAAAGGGGAGGATTTTATTTAAGAGAGAAACGTTAAATTCATTAGCCCCTAAGGTATATTAAATGTTATGGATATTTAAATTGATCTAGGAAAATTACGAGAGCACATCTATTTGATACATATTTGCCGAAGGGATTATTATTTTGTCTATTTTCAATTGCAACACATGAATTAGAGATTTGATAATAATAATATTGATGGGACAAAAAACTAAAAACATAATGTGGGACGAACTTTAAAGTAACGCTATTCCATCCATATTTTGAGTTTGTGAATCTAGAGGTGAAGCGAAATTTATTTATTTAATTTATTTATTTATATAATTATATTAAACATTATCATCGAGGTATACTTTGTAACAGGATATATAAACTATAATATAACATGGTAGTATTATTTAACAAAAAATTTTATGCCCAAACTCGGCCCCGTCCGATTTATAACTAAATTGCCCGCTCGGGCCCGCCCGAACCCATCCTAGTGCATGCCCGAATTACTAGAGATTCCCCAACTGCCCGACCCGCAAAGATGATTTTCAAAATTTTCAGCTGTAATTTTATTATATTTAACAAAATATATTAATTTGGTTCTCGTTCAAGACTAGGATTAATAATTATTGGACAATGGAAAAAAAGTGAAACAATATTTTATCTTATTGGTGTAAAACAAATATATCCCTAGAGAAAAAGAACCTTAAATGTAATTGTTAGCTTGTGAACGTATGACCTTATAATGTTTATAAAGACTTAAAGATGTTATGTCATTTTTAATTATATCTTAAAAAATTTGACAGCTAATTGAAAGTAATATTATTAGTCTCGTAGGGTTTATTTCAAATACATTTAGAAAATTTAGATATTTTGAAGTGGAACTAAAGAAAAGGTTTGTTATACGAAATTGAACCAAGATTATAAATGATAAACGTACATTAAAAACGGGTAAAAATATGGTAATTTATTGAGCAAAAATAAAATAAATCTTTTCTTAGCTAAAAGAACACATTCACCTCCTTGTGCCTAAAAATACTATTTAACTGTTATTCTTTCGACAATGTGTCTCCTAATTTAATTATTGTCACAATGTATTAAGCTTACACATCGGTCATTAAGCATTTTATCATAATTCTCCCACTTAAATATTCAAGGTAAAAATTTATTTTAATAATTTATATAAATAACATTCTTTTAAATGTTTATAAAAATGTTTTATTTTTGAAATATAAAAATTATAGAGAACTTCAACGTGGGAAATAGAGAATATTGTTTAAGAGAACAAAATGCGACGGCACTGGTTTGATCTAAAATTTTATTTATAAATCTTAGTTAAAAACTTTGAGTGGGGGATAAGTATTCCAAAAAGCTTAACTAAAAGGACCCATATACAAGGCAAATCATGCGTTTTGTCGAGGCTTGTTGCAATTAAAAGTTCAATCCTAATTGGATCAATATAAATTTTCATTTGTTTTATTACGTTTGAGCTCTAAAGCCTAAATGGTGATGACAAATAAAAAACAATTTACCTTTGAATATAAAGTAGCTATCCAAAATATGAAAATATATTTCATAAATTTATTGTATAGACGCTATGTTTCTTAAATGTTATATTTTGCAATATGTTAATTAAAGACTAAGCCAAATTTGAAATAAAATTTGTTGAAACGCGAAAAACCTAGAATCTAAAATTTTTATAAAAATGAATTGGACACTTAATTAGTAAAAACTTGAGACAGGCAAAATTCGTTATAATAATGGTTTATTGATTATTTTGAGCACAGCATCATGCCATTAAACAAATCGTTCTTTTACAGATATGATTTATGTTATATTTTAGAAAAAATTAACTTTGGCAGTAGTCTTAAAAATAAGTAGATAATTTAATTTTAAAAGCATGATGAATCCAAAACGCTCCTTAGGTCCATGCAATAAATTACCAAGCGAGCAAGATCTTATTTATATTATATAATTAAATCAAAATACATGAAATTTATAATTACAACTTTAGAAAAGTTAATTGTATAATTATAATTAATACTATTACAGATACATCTTTAAAATTGTAATCACGCAACGTATATAAGTGTGTTTTTAAAAAATAAAATTAAGGTAAATTCTACATGGGCTTAGGTAGGATTCGAATCAGAAGAGCGAAACAAGTATGGTAAATTTATTCCAAGAAAAAAGTGTCTTTCTAAATTAAAACGAAACTGCCTAGCTAATTGAATATCAATATTGCTTTTTCACACAAGGTGTTTGTAAAGTCTAGATTAAATAAAAAGCTACCAATCCAAACAACTAAATGTTATCGTTTTGCTTGCATCAAGAATTAGTAATTTAATTAAAAAAACAAATATTTGCTTCATATAAATAAATATTTATACCAAAAGTACACATTTTGATCAAAATTATTACCTGGATGTGCTAGTTGTTGTGTTTATGGCTGGCATTTTGCTTTTCGATATTTCCAAAGATGGCACTACAAATGGTATAGGTGCCGATTCTTTGGGTAAATCCATCGTCGTCGGTTTAGATAATTTTGCCCGAGACTTTTTGTCGATGGCTAAAATTTCATCATTAATACCGGCAGATGATTGGGAAGCTCTCTGCATAACTTCAAATATCTGCGTTCGTTCATCTTCAGTTAAATGACTTAAATTCAAATCTCGTAGGAGCGGGTTGGAAAGTTTTTTCAATTTGGGCAGCGTATTGGCTCCAGAAACAATTTTAACTCTAGTGTCATGGAATAGCGGAGATCCCCTGACTGAATTATTCGAACTTTCTAAAAATATTCCCCCCTTCCCAAAAGACGAAATATTCAGTGGAACTTTGTTTTGCAAATCTTTCAGCAAGTTCATCTCTGGGGGAGCTAACCAAAAGTAGAAATAATAATTGTCAAAAAACTTGTTATAACTTGTGCCTGTATATGTCTGAGATTACTTGTATTAAATATAATCCTCGTTCAACATTATCCCCTGTTACCCCCTTGCAAAAATAATATTTTAAAGGGAATTATATAAAGAAATCGGCGATAGTCATGTTTGAGAATATGTTAGCTCATTTTTGCGATGTATACTAGCGTTGCGAGTTAGGGGATATAAAATGATAGATCGCGTGCAACAAATTTATTTTCAACTGGAGGTAGCGATGGGGTTATAGCCAAAGGTCACTCTTCTCCTCTAAAAGCGCGACATTTGTCTCAAGGGGTCAGGCTCGAGATCCATAATAGCTGAAAATAGTTATAATAGAAATGAGAAGGGGAGTCGAATTATAAGTAGGTTAATGGAGGGAAATTGATGGAGAGCAGCTAGCCCGCCCCTCTTAATTGATAACCATCATAATGGACTCCCTCACTCAAAAAAAAGGATAAAAAGCGATAAGGAGGAAAACGATGGGGGCAAAGGGGACTTAATTAAATGTATGACGTGGAAGACACGGTAAAGATGAGAAACCGTTTTTGGGACTGAAAATGAAACTGACGCCAAATGGATATGTGAGTTATTTTGGAATTTAAGTTTTAACCCATTGAAAACCGAATTTGTACAAAGAAAACCCCGTGTACGTTTAGCTTACATGATGGAATAATATAAATTGTGGGTTAAATATCAATTGATCTGCGGCATGGATTACAAAATTTTATGATAAGCATTCTTGACTTTCTCGTGATGGAATGAGATGTGAATCTTAATTAATATTTAACAACACAACAATATAGCTCCCTTGAATGGGGGCGAAGGAAGTCGCAATAAATATAATATTAGGGGGGGGGGGAGAGGTGGTATAAAATTATCCTTTATACCCAAAACCTTCCGATACTGGCCCGAAATCACGCTCGATTAAATCTTGATGCGTAGAGTTGTGAGAGGGCGGAGAAGGAAGTCTTGGGTCGAAGAGGTCCATTTATCGATTTTATTCATTTAATATAGTATTAGGGAAAGAGCACATGTTAATATTTCAAATAGTATTAAGGACGAGCCATAATCATGGTTTCTTACCTTTTTTCATTTCATTAACTAGTTAATAGAAAGTTGTTTATATAAAACTTTGGAGTTTAGCAATTTTAAAAACTTTTGTTAAGTCTTTAAGAAGGACAAATTGGGTAAGAGACCTTTCGTGTGTTATTCTGTCATTTTTTGATTTGATTGTATCTTATTGAGTAATTGTGGTTTATTTTTTAAAAATCGAGAATTGAATTACAAATCGTTCAAAAATATGACAAAATTGCTACTAAAAAATCTGAAAAATATTATTTAAGGACGGACAGGGCTGGGCTGGCAGATTTAATGATTAAGGCATGAACGGGCGAACAGTTCGATGGGTTCGGGCGTGTTTGGGCGGAAAATTTAGCTATTAGATCGAGCCTGGTTGCGGCAGAAAAACTTTTTTAAATCTGACCGCTGATTTAAGTATTCTTTACCAACTCAAGGAAAGATGGATATGATCATGAGCAATAATTTTTAGCGTACTATAGTTTCTGATTTAAAGCAGCCTTAATTAGAATGTTATAATGCTTTTGTAAAAGTTTATAAAATATAAATTTAAATCAATATACTCGTTTATTTACTTTTCGATCACAAATTTAATTTAAAAATGTGCGAGCAAAAGGATTTAAACCATTAAAATCATTTTTTTTTATTAAGAATTACTAGCTTATCATTATTAGTTTACGTCAAATTTAGGCGGGCATATACTATACTCACACAAGTGTGTCGAATTATGAACTAAAATTCTAAAGTCCAAATATATGGAGTTTTTATTTAACCTGAGATATTTTTATATTATAAATATACATAATTTTTTAGCGGATACAGCCAAGTGACATTAAATGGTTCCCTGAGATCTTTGTAAAAAACTAAAATATTTTTATTAATTTATACTAGTAACACATTTTATAGGACGCATCGCAAACCTTCTAGTTTCGGCCGGCTATTTCTTTCAACTTTTATACCAATTTTTAATTAAGCAAACAATAAAAATTGCAGTGGCAATCTATAAGTATTATTCTAATAAAATGGAGTTTATATTATAAAATTTAAAACCTATTTTTTTTGTTCTAATCCCAACAATATTATGGAACGGATAGATGAGACAACTTGAAAAATTCAACAATATGTAATATAAAGATACATATTATATGATAAACGCGTACAACAATTTCTATAATATGGCTTAAATAAAGCCTTGTGTTTATTAATGAATGTTGCATTTATACATAATAATCACCAAAGATAACATTTATTAGAGGGATTCATGGTTGTGCCTGATTTGCATTGATATGTTTGAGAAAACTCTTTCGAATTGGCCAGCGTACCAATTATTCTAAAAAATCATTCATTTAAAATCGAAAAAAACAATAAATGTTTTTTAAAATGTGTACAAAAATGTCTGTTAAAATCTCAGTGTAATAGTAAAGATATTAAATTGTAATTTAAAAACATTTCTTAAGAATTTCGAATAAAACAATAAAAACCTGGCTTTAGGCCGACTATGTTCATCCGTGAGAATTTGGTAATCACTAAATTTTTTGGTTTGAATGGCACAAAACGTCTAAACCAATTGTAATTAAATATAATAATTAAATACACATAATAAATTTATTATATATACCGTTTTCCCATGTTTTAAACCAAATTAGGTGTAGCTTAAAGGTTAATATAATATTTAGAAGATATTTAATTATAATATCAAAGGTAAATTTTATATATTTAAACGCTCAGTAGAATATTTAAATGCTGGGTGGATGGACATAAAGTGTCTACTTCTCTTTTCAGTGTCAAAAAATTATTATTAAATTTAGAAAATTTCGGGTTCAGGGTTATATAGATTTTTTCAACCAATATCTAGTAAAATATAACTTAATGGTCAGTATTTTTTAATTAATAAATCATCTTTGCAAAGTTATCATTTATTGGTTTTTATATAAATTTTTGAACGCAAGCGAAATTTGAAACCGTAACTCAGGTGCAGTGGTAGCCTAGCCATGTCTTAATATTACCATTACAAAGTGAATATTTTATGCACAATATTTAACTTATTTAAGGATAAAGCTAGAATTTAAAAAAATTAATTATTCTTTCGAAACTAAAGGCGTTAAAACAAATGAATACTATATTTCTTTAAAAATACTGAGCATTTTAAAATATTTACTGAGCCCATTAATAAATAAATGAGAATCTTTAAATGTTTTATTGAGAGTATATTTTAAAAATATATACCGGGTATTTTTACTTTTTAAGCAATTATAGTATAACATCCATAATGTAATAATTACTTGAGCAAAGGATACAAAAAAGAGCTGATCCGACGTAAGGTTAACACCGGGCAAATTGTGAGACTCGTCCCCAGAAGCCTTTTTGTAAGCCTAAAAAGCATCAATAAGTTGTTATTGCTAATCGACGATAACAACATGCTGAACAATAGGCCGAAGATTCTCTAATTGAGATCTGTTTTACATTATTTAAATTAAACAACTAGTTTTTTCGTCATATATTTTACTTATTACTAGAGTTGTTAAATTGCTAACTTTCTTCAAACTCCAGACGCGAGCACGCACACTGAGTTGCTATGCGCGTTTGCACAATATGTGCTCGCAGTTCGGTGCACTAGGCAGAACAGTAGCATATAAAAATGCTCGAGGGCCGAGCACAAACTCGAGCAGATGGTAGCTGGAGTTGAAGAAAGTTAGCAATTTAACAACTCTACTTATTACAAATTTATTCGAATTTTGTATATGTTGATTGATGGGCTTTGCCATTTTCAACTCTTCTAGCTCAAACAAAGGTATAAACTTTTGGTATATAGCTACTACTAATATCGCAATATTTTAATCAGCTCCATAATACCTTTCGATTTAAAATTTGTTTTATCAACTACTTTTCCTATCCTATTTGGTCTAAACTCAGTTACGTTAATATAATTAAACTAGTCCAATATAATAGTGTGCTGCTTTTTCTTTGTTCGGGTAACCTTCATATAATATTGAGTATAAGGAGTTTTTGAAAATATGTGAATGCCAATAACTTACCATATAGGCCACTTTGAGGCCGCCATTATCCGCCAAATTTTCATCGAGCGTCCGATTTCCATTATTCTAATTGCATTTAAGAAACATGAAACAAAAACTAATTTATTCATGTAAAACCATCAAGTTAATTAAAATTTAAAAAAAAAAATACATTTGTTCCGTATATTTGGATAGAAGAGTATTGCTTTTCGAAACAGGGAATTTTTTCCTTAAAATTGTTAATTGAGGCTTCGTTCCACCATTGCTGCAGGTTACCCTTTATATCGTATTGCCGACCTATCGCCATTATTACATTCAACCAAATTATAATTTGAAGATTATTTATAGTATAATAAAGTCCTTTTGCCATAAAAAAATTACGGCTGACATGGGACTTTGAGTAAAAGTCTGCATGGAAATTTGTTTAAGTGAGCTTATTTTAATTAATTGGGCGTCGGGCTTAATAAGAAAATAGGCCTTTAACTAAATTATCATAAATAGGCTTATTTTAAATCATTTATTATTCGTATCTAGAAAGTTATGATAATCTCGTGAAAAATAAAAAATGCCTAAAATTTTCCTCTAAATCAAAATTAATACAAATGTCACAAATTTTGGGTAAGGAAGCGTTCGTGATGACGCGCGAAGCGAAAAAAAGCGAAGTGAATATTTGGACTAATTTGTCAAACTCTTCATTCTTTTTCTTATAATCTTTCAATTATTATCCGTGAAATTTATCTTATATCAATGGTATTCATTGATAATATCGTAATTATTCTATAAACATTTTAAATTATATAAAAAATGCATACATACCAAATTCAATTTTTGAACCATCGCGAAAAGGACAAAATGATTTGTATCTTATTTTCGTCGCTTTTTTTGGCGGGCGAAAAATCGTCTGAGGTTTCACTATGAACGCCTCCTACTTACAAATGTTATTTTCGTGATATATGATAAATATCATGATAAACATAAAGATATAAAGAAAAAAGAATGAAGAGTTTGATAAATTAGCCCAGAAAATTCACTTCGCTTTTTTTCGCTTCGCGCGTCATCACGAACGGTTGAAATAAATTTTTAGATTTGGACTCGGCGTGGGGAATGAAAGGGGTTAGATTGGATGTCAGGTGTCTCCCAACGTTTCTAATAGCTCTCATAATAAATTTTTTAAACAATTTTGATCATGTTTACTTATAGACTATTAATAATAATACAATAAACTGGCAAAGAGCTGATGATGATGATTATTAAAAATGGATATAGGCCGCTATGATTAAGACATATATTAACAAACTAAACGTGTTTACAACATTTTTTCACCTTTCACCCAAAGTTACTTTAATTTATAACCTCACCCTCACCTAATTCTAATTTAATCTGTATATATCGTCTAAACAGAAAGCCTAAATAACGAATGCCCTTCTCAAAGATATTAAGAGGACAACAGACAACTTATGCTAGGAAGTTTTATGTCTGGTGGTGGTGGGCACATAGACTAGATAGACTGCTCATCAACTTTAAATAAGTGTTTTGTTTTTCCGCCATTTTGAAATGTGCACAAATAAGGGAAGTACATATAGATTACAGTAGTTTTGGTTAATTAAAGTGTTTTCAAAACGTAAAAATATAAACTAGTTAAACATTAAAAACAGCATTTTAAAATATATGTCATTTACCAAATTTCATAAAAGTAAAAAATAAAAATACGGTTATGATGTGATGTTAAAGCAATTTAGTGCCATCTGTATTTTATGAATTATTTATTAACATTCTTCTTTATTTATTAACTAATGAGGAAGGTAAATTCCTTTAACTACTTTATTAATGGGATACATTGCAGAAAGACTTGGGAGTTACTTAAATTCAAAATGGTGGATTTATGGTACACATTTTACCATATGAGACATATGACATGAGCAGTCTATGTAATCTATGGGCAGGCACATCCTCAAATATTTGAGTTAGGTTCGAAGGCAAGAAAATTAAGTTTTTTTTGTTATCTTTTAAAATGCTTACATAAATTGTGTTATAAAAAATACCTGTATTATCGAATGCATGTACAATTTCGTGGCCTATGATAAAACCGATTGCTCCATAATTGAGAGATCTTTTTAAAAACGATAACAATAAAATTAAATAGTGTTGCTATATTTATCTAAAAGTAGTATTATAAAAAAATTTATTCGTAAATGATGTCTTTTTATGATAAAATGTAATATATGCGTACCGACATGGAGTTATTTACTTTGGAAAATCTCTGTCGTATAATGGGCTTTGCAAAATACCAGCGGGAAAAACTGAAAAAATATAATTAATTTAGACATAAATTCTTTTTATTCATTTACCTATCAAGTGCTCGCTATTTTACTTAATAGGTTGAAAACAAATCTATCAGCTTATGAGCCTAGTTAGAATTTAAATTAAGAATAGATGAAAATTATTATTTAAGAAGGGGTATGAAGATGGATTTTCGAATCATTAACCAAATTGGTTTTAGGCTGCCTCTCCCTACTAGTGATGTAAAAACGGCTGATTTTTGTTTGGTGTTTTTGGGACTGTTATTCTGAGTCGACGTCGACTAACCATAATGAGACCGAAAATCCATTGGTTTGTTTATGTTTAGTCGACTAAAACCAAAGGTAGAGCAAACAAAATCCAACCGCTTTTTCAACACTACATCCTAATTAGGCTGATCCCTTTGTATGGCTTAAATTTTCAAAAGACATTAAAATATTCCTATAAAAACATTGTTATCGATAATATAGAATTTGTGTTAAATAATGGTAATGTTGGATTGATCTTGTTTACCATACTTATGCCTTGTTTTGTAATTGCCATTGTTAATACTATTCTTATAATTGCTATTGCTTCATTTTTATAATCCTTTTTGTACTTTACCTTATCCTTTATCTTAAAGTTGTTTACCCCACTATTTCAATAAGTGATAACTCTCTTGTTCCAACCAGTGCTCGGTATTATTCACCCTCCTGTTTCAACTGGTTTTTATTACCTTTTGTTTATAAATTAAATCTTGTTGACACCTTATATATACCTTCATTTGTAATTTAACTCCTCTTTTTAAATTTTACCTCGTCATTCGTTCATTTATAATTTACCTCCTTATTTGTAATTCACCTCACTTGTAATTAAATTTTTTTAATTATTGACAATGGTTGCTGGACAACCGAAATATCTAAACCCATTTCAACCCTCTCATTTTATCAATCCAACTTTACCATTATTTAACACAAATTCTATATTATTCAAAGGATTGGTATTACATAGTTATATTGTTATCGATATTTAGAAATAATTTTGCATAAAATTTATATGGTAAATAAGGCAAATATTTACTCATCTCATTCCCAACAAATGAATAAAAGCCATTGACCGTCGATGGTGACACAATCCAACTAATTTAAAGAATATAAATTAAAATTTTAATAAAAAATTTAAAAATTTTAAACTATACCTTGAATTGTTTATAGGGTATACCTAATTGCTTGAAAGGTAAAATAAAAAGAAAACCGCAAAAATTACCTAATGTTGTTTGACACGTGTACCAACTTTTTCAAATTTCGTTCCCTTCTTATTTTTCGCATCAGGATGTGATTTTTAAAATAGGTGCCGGAAGAAAAATTGAACTTTTTAAGGCAAATAATAAAATATTTACATAGAAACGATAAACGTGCAGTTACATAAATATTAAAAAATTAACATTTTTAAAAGTTTTTATCTCCGAATTTTAAATGTAAGAATATGAGTAAATTTCATTATTTAAAATAATAATAATAAGGTTTTGTATATAAAATTTCGCTACTTCGGTAAAATATTTGTCTATGAAGGTGAGGTTAAAAATGTAATCTGGATATCCAACCTTTTCACCCACTGCTTTCGCCTACAGATTAAACATTACATTAAGTTTAATAAAAAGTAAAAATTAGAATTGGGACTATAAACCGTGATTTATTTAATAATAAACGACTGCAATACCAAAAATCTTATAAATAATAGTCAGCAACATTAAGGTTTGGGTGCAATGATCAATATTGCATTTTAGAAGATATAAATCAACCATGCATTTAAATTCGTTTCTAGACGCGACGATGCTAAAATATATCAAATTAATAAGCACGTTTAGAGCCATGGATCGAAATTTATTGGACTTTACAATTTCTATTCCTGCTTTTGTTTAATAAATTGGCTACCCGCTGGTCCTTAGCTACTGAGAGTCATGAAATAATCTAATATATGGGATTAAAGACAAGGAACCGGAGTATTAGTAAAAGCGATAATTCTGGACAAGAAACAAAAATCCGAATTAAATTTGAAATAATCAACTCTTCTTTTATCGTAAATTTGAAAATGGGCATGAAATATAAGCTAATAACAAAAAAATTATAGTTTTTAAGTCAGATTGTATACAATATATAGAGCTTTGTTATAGATAAAATAGGTAAGATTCTATGTGAAACCTTGTGTTGTAAAAACAGCTGGGTTTTGTTTAATCTACCTTTGGTTGAATCAATACTGACGGTCGACTCGGAAAAGTCACATTTAATTCCAAGTCGTCAAATCTTAGGTCAGTGCTGTACATAATTACCGCAGATTTTTTTCTTTAAATAACTTTAATCCAACCATAACACTTTAAATATTATTAAATTTGTTGATGAAAATAATTATTTTGAAAATAACTATTGTCATAGTTATTAATATAAATACAAAACAAATTGTTCTTCCAATTATCCTGAATCATACTAATCTATATTAATGTAAACCCAATTTGCAATCACCACAATATTAAAATTTTAAGCTTTTAATTGCACTGTACTGTATTAACCTATTATTAAATTTTATTATTAAGATTACCATTGATCAATCAGTTTGTTTTCATACATTTTTTAATGGCTATGCCGTTGTATAATAAGTTGGTCAATCATCATAGATATTAAGCTTTAAATTTCTGAAGAATAGACTAATATTGAATATTAAAACAAATCTACTAAACAAAATACAAATTTTTAAGACATTATTTATATAATTATACCAAAAAAATAAAATCATATTTAAAATAAACCTTGTTTTCCGCAAGATGTATAGTTTCGGCATCCATCCAAGAAAGAGTGTGTAAATTTTCTTTGAACATTGCTTTGATCTCAACAATCATCAATTCGGCCTAATCATAAAAAATCAAAATCAATCAATTATTTTTCCCCGTTTCCTATTAACAAAATTAAATTTCTAATACTCCTAGTCCTCTATTTAAGTGCTAAACACACAATAAGCCTTTTATAATAACTTTTTTGCTTTATATTCTCTTATTTTTATTTTATCAACTTTTACTTGATAGAAATTTATAAAATTAAATCGACGATATAATTCTATCCTTCTAAAAAACTATCAAGTCTAAAATTTTAATAGACTGAACAGTGTATCGTTCAGATTAATAAATCCAAAAGTTATGAAAATGAATACTTTTTAAAATTTTAGTAGTCTCTTTTTTTAATATTAATTAAACATATCGATTAGGTGTAGCCAGGGGTGGCAGAAAGGGGCAGCTGCTACCCCCCCCCCCCTTCACTTATTCTAACATTTAATTTGTCAATTAAAAACTATTATCAATTCTTATTACCCCCCCCACCCCCATGTTTAAATTTTGGCTACTCTTATATATTGATCCTTCATTTTTTGTAAAAAAGAGGCAAAGATTGCGCTGTTTTAATAATTTTACACTTTTCAACAATTATTTAAGAAATTACTCAACTATGTAATTAAATAAACGTTAAATAATAAAAAGATTTTAGTCATTTAAATAAAGAATATAATACGATATCAAGATTCTTTAAAATAATTTTTTTTCAAATACTGCTATTTTTATTTGAAGTTATAACATTCAACAAAACCTTCCATACCAATTGTGTAAACAACCGGTTATTTCTTTGCAAATTAATTGATTTATAATTGTATTTTCTGACAATACTCACCACTTCTTTGCTATGTTTTTTGAATTCGTATTCGACAAACAGAGAACTGAGTGGTAAACCTAGCACACTATTAGTTTCATCGACGCAAACCTCCCACCGCATTTTATTTTGATCAGTTCCAACCAAAGTTTTGAGAATTGGTTTAACAAGTTCGGTGTAATTTTCTGGAATATAACCAATCATCTGGGCCGTCAAGTACCACATCAAATAATTTTGAGCTACCCTAATACCATAATGAAATTTTACTTTTATTTAAAACTTATTTGTGTATTGATAACAAGACGAGCTTAAGAAAAATGAAAAAAAAATTTAAATTTTTTATTTAATAGTAATATTTCATAAGAACTTAGTTTAATAGCACAAAACTTAAGATTGTTTAAATAAAGTAATTCACATTAAATGACATAGCATAAAAATATTTAAATAAATTTAATATATATTAGATAAATTATCCAATAAATTACTTTGCGTTATGATCACTCTTAAGGTAATCATTCATAAAAAGGGTCAACTTTTCCATGTAACTTGGTGCATTCACTACCACTTTAAGATCAGGAGTTATAGTAATATTTGATTTTGAAAACAACTTTTTGGCATAATCGGTCCATGACATCTATTCAAAAATATTGAAAAAATTAATAAATTTAAGTTATTTAAAAGCTTTTAGAATGAATTTTTTATTCCATACATATTTGTTTGCTTGTAAAAAGTGTAATTTCTTTAACAGAAACAAAGAGAAATATTAGAATTCATAGTAAAAACGGGGGTTTGCTATTCTATAATAGAACAATTTAAATAAAATTTAATATTTTATTGATCGGCCAAATAATATACAAATGATTAGAAACACTCACAAAATTATATTTTTCATCCATTTCACGCAGAGTCATTTCATTATAGCTTTTGCTAACGTCGTTATTACGATCAGCTGGCCGTTTTATCTAATAAAATAAAATTGAAATTAATAAATTTTAGATAAGGTTTTATAGCTATATTATTTAAAAAAATAGGATATAATAAACATTTCACTCAGAACTTAGGATTTGTTAAATGTAACCTAAGGGTGTGCGTTATTATACGCGATTTTAAAACTAGGAAAAAATTAAGATGGCTGCGTCTTACGCGGATTAATTTAACCGCGATTTGCGTGATGATTTTCTGTAGTTCTATTAATATAGATAAAATTGATTTAAAACTAATAAAATTGCGTATTTAAACAAAGTAAATTATGGAGCGCTTGAAGTCCAAACTATAGGGTATTTAGAAATTTCCTTAATTGTAGAGTAAAAAGTTTCGTAAAAATAATGGGCTTAGCCCGGGGGCAGGGAGGGGCGGCTGCTTTAAAATCCACAAAATTGTTGAAATTTATTAAAGTTATGACTAAAATTTCAAAATATGATCATTTTGCCCTTCCCTTAATCAATATTGCCCCCCTCTAATTTCAACGCTGGCTACGCCCATGATAAAAATACTTACTAAAGCTATGAAAACTTCGAGTTCCAGGATTTCTTTGACGAATTGTTCGGCCTGATCGGTTTTATAGATGGCGGAGATGAGGGTAAACATGCACTTGTAGTAAACCGTTAGTATTGGGTTGTGTTCAAAAAAATTGGGATTATCAATGCTCAAATTTCTCAAGTAAAATTCTCGATTTCCCAAAATGAGGGCTCCCTCCGACACACTTATGATGTAATGAGATGAATTTTTGTCATCTCGAGCCACGTTGAAGCCGAAAAAGGTGGAAAATCCCAAATCCCTCGACAAATGTAACAAGTTTGGCATGAATTTTGCCTTGGTAAAATGCCAAGTGGTACTGTTCAAACTACCGTTGGTGTTGAGGTTTTGCATTAAACCTGGTGCAAAACATAATCATAGCATCATGGAGCTTTCAAATAATTACGAAAAGTTTTTTTTTGTTAATTACGCCTGAACAAAGTCCTTCACGGGTCACCTGAAACCCTAACGGACCCCGGGTTCGGGTGAAAATATTAATAAGGTTAAGGTTGAAACTAATTTTCTTTGTAGAAGCCAGTCACGCATTTTTCAATTTTATAATATTAAATCCATTAAAAAAACAAAAGCGATCATTAAAGACTGCTGCAGCTTTTCCCATATTTCTAGATCAAGAATTTAATCCCTGTTGATTTCAGGAAGTCGGATTTGGGTTGAAATTTATATTCGGCTCAATCGGGTGTGGGTTGATATTTTATCAAACTAACAAAATGAAGTTAAGTTTGGGTAAAAATATAAGATAATCGGGTCGAGTTCGGGTTTAAAGAAATTGCCTTTGCAGGACTCTGAGCTAAAGTGAACATTTATAAAACTAACTACAGGGTGCGTATTTTCCCCTAAAATGTTTGCTAAGTTGTATGGTCAATCATAAAGGCTCTAGTGGCATAAAAAAATGAGGGCTATTCATGGCGACTTTTTAGTAGCTTAACTTTGACACTTAACCTGTTCGATTCCTCATTTAAGCACAATACAATAACACAGTCGTAATGGATTAAGGAACATTGACAATCATGGGCGTAGCCAGCGTTGGGATTAGAGGGGCAATTATGATTTAGGAAGGGGTAAAATGATCATTATTTGAAAGTTTAGCCATAATCAAATTTTAACAAGAGGGGGCAGCCGGCCCTCCATGCCCCCCCCAGCTACGCCATGTTGACAATCATAAATTTTATAACTATGCATTCGCCCAAGCTATAATTTCACGAAAAACACTGTTTTTTGTGAAAATTTAAAATCCCGTATTATAACAACTAATCATTTTAAATTAAAAAACGTAGCAATTTTATCAAAATATCAAGGGGATTTAAGGAAACCTGTATCTAAACGTTGCCAGCCCCCATAATCGTTCATCAAAGAAATCAATGGCTCCGCTCCTAATCCCTTGATTTCAGATTCATCGAAACATGATTGATAATAAATTTGAGCCTGACGGATGGATGAACTGTTTGATATATTGCTCGTTTCTGTCGCACATAACAAATGTCATAAAAACGACGAGGAAATTTTAACATTTAGTAAAAATATCGAAATTTTTTACTAAAAGCGAAGACAAAATACATTGAATATAGTTCAAGGAGGGGGAGGGGTGATAAGTAGTCTATGTCAAGTTAAAGAAATTATCTCCAATGAATGTACTATAACATCACTATTTTAACAGTAAAATACAAAAAAACTAAATTTCCCATGTTTACTTATAAAAAAAGTTGCTATAATGTTAGACGTTACAAATCAGTTAGATAAAAAATTTGACGATATATCGTCATTACCAACATGTAAAATTTTATGATGTAATATATTGTCTAATAATTTCCCTTTAATTTATTAAAAAATTAAAAATAGATTTTTTATTTATGATTAAATCATTCTTCATTACGAGCTAATATATATTTCAGCGGAAAATAGTATTAAAATAATTTTTACACGTTGTTAGAAAATTAGATATTTTCTTACCTAAAACTTTTTTGAAGAAAATTTTGTTTCTTTGGCTAATTTCTTGGAACTGGTCCCAACTATTTTTGCCGTATATTATTTTGGCTTCTTTCTCATTCTTCCAACCACCGCAAGCATATTCGTAAAAATCTTCGCACGGATCTATCTTGGGATTTATTGATCCCAAAATTCGAGCAGCCAATTTGACACAAAATGGCGTCAGGCAGATACCATCTCATAAAAATGTACGAAATAAATTTATCCGTCAACTTATATGTTTTGATGAGATTTGTGTTAAACCTAGATAAGGAAAATCAATTTATAAAAATATAGTTATAATTGAAAATAACCGAAAAAGCCAATAGCTTTAACATGAGATACAAAATTTAGCAAAGGTTACAATTACAACTTAAAAATATAAGGGTAGGAATGAGTAGAAATTACATAAATATATTATGTTATTTAAAAAACTTAATTTTATTTGATATAAAAAATTATAAAGTAAATTAATGTTAACTTAAATTAATAATTAAAATTCTTTTAAATAACCCATTTATACTGATAACAAAGCAGAGAATAGAGTTAAATAAAAATTAATACAACCCATATCTATTTTTTGTATTTTCTATTTTTTTACCAAGGTGTTATGGTTTTTATATTTTATGCTATTTTTCAATTTTGTTAGAAAATCGTATATTTAGAATATTTTTCAGTAATATCATAATGTATTTCAACAATGTTCCGAATAATCAATTAGCACTTTTAGCCTTACACAATAAGCAAAAATGTATATATGAAATCTAACATGATTGAGTAAAATATTATTAACCAGATATATCCAAAAAATACTTTGATTTTATAATGGGCGCATTAATTTTTATCATCTATTTAATATATGCCAAAACTTTTATAATCTGATTTAGGGTCCTTTTAATTAAAACGAAAAAATTGGGCCCAGTTATAAATTTAAATAATAATTATAACTACGAGACCATAAGACAAGTCGGGAGGCAGAGCAATGCGGCATAAAGATTTATGGTTTAAGAAAACGGCTTAGTATAATATAGCATTTCCAGTATAAGCACGGCAAAAAATTTTACAAAATATTTTCTCCACAATTAATTAAAGATATTTTAACAAGTCAATAAATGTTTTTTTAAAGTGCAAAAAATTAAAGACTAAGAGCTCTAGGAAATTCTCCAGAGGCTTGACCCAAGCCGATTTCGGAGCGAGCTCGAATAAAATTTAGTAACACGCCTCAGGCAGAGGAGGCACAACTAAGATTTAAAGGACAGAACGGTCCTAAAAGGTATATTTTAACTTTCCCAGACCTTTCTTCTTTAATAAATTTTTGTTAGCAATTGTAAGGTTCTATTATTAATTTTTTTCCAAATAAGTTATAAAATAGTAGGTTTGAAAAAATGTTATAAATAGTATATCCCCTTTCGTCTGCGATCTCTGCAAACAGCCGGTCCAACCCAATGGTCATCATCTCCTCCATTGCAAATACAGCAATGGCCTCAAGCCCAGGCACACGGCGATCAAAAAAATTATCGGCCAGTACCTTAGGAAGGCTGGCTACCCAAACACCTTGGAGCCCGTCGGCCTTAGCACCACCGAGGGGAAAAGACCAGACGGGGTCACACTCATCCCATGGTCCCGTGGACTGAATCTCATTTGGGACTTCACCACGGTCGACATATTTGCCCCATCCTACTCCTCTCCCGACCTTATAGTCAGTGCAGAGAATAGGAAGACAGCCAAATATCCTTCTCTCGCGGACACAATATTCATTTCCGTAGTGGCAACCACAATTGGAAATTTAGGCGCCGAAGCTCTAGCTCTCCTGGAACAAATTGGAAAAGCGATCTCCAGCTTTTTAGATTTGAAAGAGTATTTTTATCAGGCAAAAGATCACAATGGAAATCGTTAAATCCAACACAATTTCCATACATGGATCAATGCCATCCGTTTAGTTATAGCGCGTTTTTATATTTTTTTAGTCGTGAATGTTATTTTTTGTATACCATTTAAAAAAAAATTTAATAATTTAAATTTTTTAATTAAAATTTTAGAGTTATTTTATTTTGTTTCAATAGATTATTAACCTTTGCTTAATAAATTCAATTATATTAATTTTTAAATACCATTCTTATCATTGTTTCTACCTTATTATAGTAATTAATTTTTTTACATAATTTTACGGTAAAATGTTTCCAAATGTAAGATTTGCCAAAAAGTTGGAATTCAAAAAGGCTGTAAGCCAAAAACTAAAAAAGGATTTTCAACTTGGGTTGTGTTTCGAATAAAATAGAAACATAGGGCTAAAGCAATTTTGCAAGGTTCTAGGAGGATCCTTGAGATTGAGTGAGGTTATAATAATGATTGTGATTTTAAAATTGCATGACAGAAAAACAATATGTTATTAAATTACGCTTTTTGCGATCTAGCTAATGTCTTGCACTTTTTAATGTGTTTAAAATATTTGACCTTTTTCTCGTACTCCACTCGGCCCGGCGGGCCGAATCTGGAGGCTTCTGCTTTATAATAAAACAGCGGGCCGAAACTGGACGGTTCGTAATATAAATTAGTGGGCTCAGGCCGGGCCTAAATATATTTAAGGCCCGACAGAATCAATTAGATTTAGGATAAACAAAGGTATTTTTATATTGTTTTAATATTAATTATTTTATGTTAATTAAATTAACAAGGAAGGTTAAATTCTATTTCTATCTTAGTTCATTAATTCATCAAAATCTCAACCCGTATTATAAATGATAGAGAGTATGGGGGTATCCAATTTATATTAGAGGGGGGCAGGGGCAAAAAATGATTTTAGATCAAGAAATTATGGATTTGGAGGGGGGCAGCTGCCCATTCTTGCCTCCCCATTTATACAGTCTAGCAATATTGAGTGAATTAAAATAATATTATGTAAAATTAAATAGACATATACTCAAAAAAAAAATTATAAACAAATCCCAAAAGTTATCTTTACTTCGAGTCACCTTAAAATATCGCTGCTTTTTCATTTTTTATCAATAACCTAAAATAGTTATAATGGAGAAAAAGCAAAAAAACCAAGTAACTTTATTAAAAACATAACACTCTTAAATAAAGGCTTTGAAAGTTTATTTGGCATATATGGTTTTATGTACCCCGACTACAAGTGTCACTTGTAAAAGAAATTTGTTCTTGTAAAAAAAAAATTTGACGGGGATTTATTAATACATTATTTTTACAATATTATTATAAATTTTTTTAACACATATATATTGTTTACCATATCGGTAAAGAATTAAACAAACAAAAAATTATAGGGCCCGGGCCTTATACTTTACGAGCCCGGCCCGCAGGCTTGTAAATTTTTATAAACAGGCCCGTTGCAAGTCTCTATATTGATAATACTAGTTAGCCACTAAATTAGAATGGACCCCGAAGGGTGTTAAATATATTGTAGTTAATCCTAAGTTTATTAAAATGGTCTTTCATTTGTTCCAAACTTTGGCTACTAAAAACGTAAAGACCCATTGATAAAAATGGATTATTTTTTCGTGAAATATAAGTATAAATCGAGTTTTTTTATACAAAGTTACAAAATTTATGCCAACTAAGTAGAACTAAAACGAAACTTATATTTGCCATTATATAATAGTTAATCTTCTTTACCTTCATTTATGTTACCTTCCACAATCTCACCTTTCTCCAGTTGTATAGCATTAATTTCTCTCTTGACAAATTTCTTGTCATCCATAATGACATTACTATTATTATTAAAACTTTGATTCAAGTTATTTCTATCATTATCAGTAGACGATGCCCTTCCCATTTGACAGTCCAAATTGAAGTCGAATAAATTATCCAAACCCACATTCCCAATTCCAGCTTTTCCCTCCTTGTCCGAACTATTTGCCGGTAAGGGATCATAAAATTGATGGACAAAATCATCTTCGGGTTGATCAAAATTATCGACATCTGGTGACAATTGCTTACTTCGCACCAGAGTAGGCAATGGGAAGTGCTGTTGACTAGAAGATTGAGCCAAAATTTCTCTTATGTAATTATCTATAATTTGACGGCTGGGATTAGATAAAATAGTCCGGCCCAAAATCTCTAAAAGCGCTGCGCTAATAAGCAGGAGGCAAAAGTAACGGCGATACATAAAATTAAGCGGTTCAAATCATTTGAAATTGATCAATTTGTTATAACAAATTTGCGACGACCGAGATTCTAATATACGGTTGGAAATTAATTAAGAATATGATTTTTGATAGATTAGGGAGTATGGGAAGGGTGGGCTAGGCCAAGGATGTTTCCTATCGAATTATAATATATTTTATAAAAATGACAAAAATCATGTGTGTGCGTAATGAATGAAATTCGAATGATATGAGGATATATAATAAACGTCATCCTCGCTGCATTCGAAACCGTATATCACCGCACCCCTCGCCCTTACCCTCTAACTCAATCATCGACATTTATGCCCCCTAACTCCTTTCAATTTTATCAATCAATTGGCATGCGCTAATTTACCAATTTCAAGAGCAATTTATAATCTCATAAATGCCTCAGTGCCTCCCAATTTCAATCACTACGAATGTTAAAAATGCAATAAACGCTTCAAAAATTAAGTGTTAAATTTATTTCGTGCTAAAAAATTGTAACAAAGTGCTTATTTTTTGAAAAAGATTAAAAAGCCGCCATGTCCCTCGCCCTTCTAATTGCTATGCAATTTATGGGTTCGCTTTCGGTTGGCCATATGTCCGTCTGTCCAACTTGTAATTTTTCAATAATTTATCTGGAAATTAATACGGGATTTTGATGGCTGTGGACTCATGTCTCTGTAAAAAACTTTTTTGCTATCGCAAATAGACTTGTTAATAAATTGGCTTTACTTTTTTCCACCTCACCCGAGCCCAAATTCCCTTATTGTTTTTTTGCCCACCTTTATTAATGATTTTTTTTGGAAACTTGTCAGGTTGTTGCTATTTATCGGATAATTGCGAAACTGGCTAAATAATTCCCTGTAATGCTGACCGTTGCTTACATCTAATTTGTCTCACCCTGCCAGAGGCCAAAATTCGGGTTAATTGTTGTTTATATTTGCTGCTTTGTGATCAACTTTTGGTAATTTGTCTAGGTTGTTACTTTATAACGGATGATTGCGGAATTGGCTAAATGATTCCCTGCTAATTAATGATGACCGTTGCTTACTTCTACTTTATATGATCCCGGCAAATGGCCAAAATCCATTTTAATTTTTGTGCCTCAGGCCCTCACCCTTTTGCCTCCTCTTTGCCCCCCTTCGCCCCCCTTCGCCTGACGGCTCTACCCTCATCCCTTGGCAAAATGGTTTACCCCTTAAATGGGATTTCACCTGCAAAGACATTTTCGCCCCCTCTAACCAAAACTACAACGCTCTGAACCTCGCCGAACACCGGCAAAACGGTAAAACACCAGGCCCTCCTACCCTCTAATATCTTTACCCCTATCGTTGCCTCGTGTTCTGGGATTTTTGGTCCTGCCGCCATCAAGCTTTTTAAAGAAATCAGCCGTCGCTGCCCGCCCTCTAAATATTCCACAAATTTTTTACTTAAACAAAAAATTGGCATTTTTATAGCAAAGCGCAATTTTAAATCCCTGGCCGACAGCTGGCCACTTTTAATAGATGACACTTGCGACGCTTTTAAATTACAATTTTTTTGATTTATACCCGCTCTTATATTTTTCGAATTTTAACACTTCGTTTTTATAATGTTCTTACGTTCAAATAAACAATATATATAAAAAAAGTAATGATGACCGTTGCTTACTTCTACTATATCTGATCCCGGCCAACGGCCAAAATCCATTTTAATTTTTGTGCCTCAGGATCTTACCCTTTTGCCCCCCTTCACTTCCCCCATTTTGCCCCCCCCTGTTCCCCCACCCCCTCCCGCAGGCCTCTTTTAATTTTCTATTTACCCCCTAGCCCCTCCTCCTTTTAACCCTCTCTTTGCCCCCTTACCCAGCCCCTTTTTGACCCCTTGCCCCTCCCCCTTTTGCCTCTTTCCCCCCCCCCCTTCTTCCCCTTGTCCCCCTCCCCATTTCTAACCCCCTTTTGAGCCCCTTGCCCCCCCCCCCCTTGTTTCCCCACTCCCTCACGCAGGTCTCTAGGAATAAGTGATGACGCACGGCATAGAAGATAAAATGCCATAAAATTTTTGTTACCTCGCAAAGGAGAAGAACCCTATTACATTTATATATATCACTTCTTCCCAACTCGATTTTATAAACCAAGGAAAGTTTTTCCTAGATTCTGGAATTTAAACACGTAGATGTGGGACATATAAGTGTGTACCCTGGCAAAAGGATCTGATTCATGGGCGTCCAGGTTTTGGATTAGGGGGGGGGCGAAAGTTGTTTAAGCTGAATTTATTTGGGGGGGGGGGGAGACAAAACATATTTTTTTTATTTTTCAAGGATTTTTATGTAAAAATTTTTTTTTTTTTTGTCATGCCCCCCCTGCCCCCCTTCCCAGGGGACGCCCATAATCTGATTCCCCAATTCTTAATTCATTGCTGACAATATTAATACCTCGTCTTCTCAAGCATCAATCACCACATTAGATTGCCTATTCATCATACAACTCTTATAGAGTAAAGTGGGAATTTTTAAATGACGAAAAAGAAATCTCTTCCAGCCAAATATACTCGCCTAATTTTATTTTGCATTGATAAAATGACAACGAAAAAACTTTCTATGACGTCTAGTCTTTGTCCCCTGTTGAACATGAATAATAGTTTTTTACACTCGTTTTTGTGTATTATTTTAGCTAATATAAGTATTTTTAAGGCAATTAGCAATTTAAATAATTTTCAAAACATGTTCTGCTTTTGAAGAATTACGATCTTTAATAAACAAAACCTGCCTGCGATAATCTAAAGACTACAATATAGTAATTCTTAATGTTTATATTCACTTTATTGTGATATAAATAATTTACTAGCTTCAGCTTTTTGATTTCACATAAATTATTACGATGTTTTTTTAATTGTTAAAAAGGGAAATTAGGTACAGTTACAATAAAGTGTTTAAAACAATAAAACTAGTCGAGTAAGTTTGAAATCAGGGAAAGTTATAAAAATTATATGATAAATTAAGCTATTTTATACCACATTGCATCAATTATTGAAAAAAATGTTTTCATCTAACGTACATTTATCAATAATAGATATTCACCACGTGCTTTAACCAATTGAGCTACTTAGGTGGAGAAAATCCCTTGGTTTTTACAATAACTTTAACTGCTATCAAATGTTATAGTGAAAAATTCTTTTGGTCAAAATCCATTTTTATCTTTGTGCCTACAAGTTTTGGTATTCATGGTATCTTAGCATTAAATATACATATTCCCTGCAAAAAATAATTTTTTGGCTGATAATAAATAATGATCATTCTTAATTTTTTGGATTCTTTTGGGACTTATTGTTGGTGTGAGCTAGAGACCTGCACGGCCCGGCCCGCGGGCCTGGCTTGGATGGGCTTCTGCTTAAAAATAAAACAACCGGCCTGGCCTGGACGGGTCGATATATAACTTAACGGGCTCAGGCCGAGCCTAGATATACTTAAGGCCCACAATTAGATTTAGTATAAAAGAAGGTGTTTTAATAATGTTCCAATTTATAATTAATTTAAGTATATTAAATTAGCAAGGAAAGTTAAATTTTATTTCCATTTTAGTTCATTAATTCATCAATATTTCAACCCGCTAAATGTTAAAGATAATTAACGTGATCCCATGGGCGTAGCCAATTTAAATTTAGTGGGGGCATTTTAGGTTGGGCAAAAAATATTTTTTTACATCAAGAATTTTTGGATTTGAGGGGGGGGGGGGTAGCTGCCCATCCTTGTCTCCCCATTTATACCCTGCAGCAATATTGAATGAATTATTTAATATTGTGTAAGATATTTATATATATACTCATTAACAAACTTAAAACAAATTTTAAAATTTATTTCTTCAAGTTTATTTATTATATCGGTAAAAAAATTAAGCAAAAATAAATTAAAAATTTAAAAGCCCGGCCCGGGCCCGTCAGAATACTAAATTATAAGCTCGGGCCCGCTAATTTTATACAAGGCCCGAGCCCGTGTTTAATTTTTTTACCGATATAATAAACAATATGTATGTGTAACGTTAATAAAAAAACTCGGGCCTTCAGCCCTCGTGGGAAGGGGGGAAGGGGGAAGGGAAGGGGGGAGGGGGGGGGGGGGGAAGGGAAGGGGAAACGAAACTCATCTATACTCTGTATAAACGTAGCATATTTGCTATGCAATTTATGGGCGAGAAAGGTGGGAAGGGGCGAGAATGCCTATAGTGGTGTATTAAATGCAAAATGATTCGTTGATTTTTTATAACTAATCAAAATGGACATGACATGGGACAACGTTGGATGCAGCGCTACTTAAGTTACGCAGAGAAAAAAATTAAACGAGATCCGTTAACCAATTCTTTGACTGGGGATATTCCATTTAATTAAAAAAAAAATTTGCCCTCTCCGGGATTCGAATTCGTATCATTTCTCAATCTATATTGAAAAATATAATATTAATTTTTTTTTTTTTAAAGTTTATTGAATCAAATACGTAGATATTGACAATACAGGATATGAAATAAATATATATAAAAAAAAAATTAAAAAATCAGTCTACATCGAAATCATCAGCTAAAAGAGGCCACGAGTCGGCCAGCGATTTAAAGTTGTATCTCGCTATAAGGATACCGAGTCTTTGTGAAGAAAGGATATAGAATGTTTGGAGGGAGGTGAGCGTCTTCCTAGCTCCTTAAAAAAACCTAAAGCTTGTTTACCAAAGGTGCCCGAACATGAGGCAACCAAAGGGATAAAAATGTTAGAGTCCAAAAGGGCTTTGTATTTATTAAATTTTCGCCCCTCAACGGCCAAAAGAGAATCAATGGTAAGGTTTGAGGGGGCGAAGAGGTCTACGCAGGTAAAATCCCACTTAATTGGCAGGCCATTGCTCCAGGGAACCAAAGAGGATCCGTCTGGTCGCATGCGACCCTCCAAAGAGGGGTCTGATGGTTCTAAAATAGACGGGATGTTGGCTTTTTTTAGGGCAGTTTGAATTAAAATATTGGCTTTTTGATGTCTAACATATTTATATTTGTTGGCTAGGCAATGTAGGGGATGCCTGGCTTGTTCATCGACCCCTACATTACAGTTACGACACGTAAAAGGTTTTGAAAATTTTATTCCAAGCCGTAGAGCTATGGAACAGGAAATTTCTTGATCTTCTAGCATCGTCCCTAAGAATATGGTGGGATAGGGCTCTAGCCATTCGTGGCCAGAGCCATCTAGCAGGAATGACCTTAGATTGGCACACTGGGCGGCATCGCAGCTCGAAATTAGGAAATCGACGGAGCGCGACACCAGCCCAGCATCCCAATCCTTTTGTCGTGAGGTGATTGGTTGGGGTGAATCAGGGTTGACGTTAAGTTTCCACATAGCTAAAGCTATGGGTAAAAGGGGGTCTTCCCTTATTGGGATTATTTAAAAACAATATCCTCTACAGATATGAACGAGGATATGTAGGAGACTAGGGAGATGGCGGCAGGGGAACGAATTCCTAGGCCGCCAGCTTTAGTGGGAAGCGATGATTGCAGCCAGCTGTGAGTATCAAATTTTATATTTAAAATGGATTCAAAAATGATTTTTATATTTTTTCCGTAATCAGTGTGTAAAAAAGCACCTGAGGATCGAAAACAGTGCTGGATTTTAGATATGTTGAAATAATTTTTCATTATATAAAACGCGTGATGTGCTGGTATCATCTTTAAAAGGTCTAATTTAGAGGTTAAAATGTCTAGGCTTTTCACCAAATAATTAGCTAATCCTAATTTTCCACCTATAGGAGAACCGAGGTGGCACATAGCTTCTTTTTGAGTGGGTAAAAATGGGAATAAATGGGGGTATTCCGAGCAGTCAGGGGCTGGAAAATTTCGCATTTGATTTCATTTAGCTTTAGGTTTAAAATTGGTTCGTAGAGTTTTATAATATTTATAGCTTTGTGAACGTCGTCTGGGTGACCACAAAAGGTGGCGTCGTCCAGGTACCAAGTGTTTAGCGTTAAATTACAGTCGTGTGATATTTTTTCCACTAATTTGTGAATTCCTATGCAAAATATGGGTGGACCGAGGGGATCCCCTTGCTGAATGCCTTGGGAAGAGTTTATTTTAAAATTACCAAATTTTAAAAAAGAAGTTGATCCGTAGCTCATTAGGATGTAGTTTTGAAACTCTGGAAAATACTCGATAAAATTTCGGATGCAATTAAAAGCGTTGGAAAAATCTAATTTGACCAGGCAGTGGTCGGGCGGAATAGCTTCTAAAGTGAGTCTCGTTGCATGGCTTGCGGCTTCGCAGCCACCCTTAACACCGAAGCCTAATTGGTGAGGGTTTAATTTCGTCGAAATTTTAGGCTTAATTTTGTTACAGATAATTTTGGAACTAATTCTTCGAAATGCTCCCCCGATAGCTATAGGTCTAAGGGAATCGTCAGGCTTCTTAAAGTAACGTTTAATCGCCCGCACCCATCAAATAAGCTTGGTTTGGCGCAAATATTACTTGTATATTTATTAAGCCCTAAACTTAAACAGGCCCGTTGCAAATCTTTAGTGTGAGCGATTAACTTTTAATTTTATTTTAAAGAAGTTGATAATAACCCCTTTAGGAGTGCCACGCTTAACTTAAAAGTTTACTCTAGTTAGCGCCACCTATAGGCAATTTTAATTGGAGACTAATTTGACGATATATTTCCCATCTTTTTAAGCATGTGACTCGAAAATGATTAGAACTCAGAATGCCATATAAAAATTTCTGTAGGCAATTTCTCTAGCTTGTTGTGTGAGTTTTTGTTGGTGTGGGCGGATAACTCTTAGCTTAGGCCTAATATATATATATTTATCTGACTCCCTCTTTGACCATTCCCCTTTCCCCCCTCATGGTATTCTCGACCCTTGCCCCCTATATCGCCCATAAATTGCGTAGCAAATGTGCTACGTTTAAACGGAGTATAGATGAGTTTTGTAAAAACAATACCTTAAAACTAGGCTCACGTACCAAGGCGAAAAAACGAGTTTCAAGTCGGATTTTCACATTTAAAATATACTGAAATTAGGTCGGGTCTTAAAACTGTTTAAAAGGAGGGATGCCGAGCTTAAAATAGGTTGATTGTGGAGTCGATTTAGAAAGTTAAGGGAAAGGCTATCTTAGCCATAATCAAAGAAGTATAGATAAAAATTTTCAACCGATTTTCATATACTCCACACGTCCTTGTCCACAATGTTTGTTAGAGAAAAAATATAATAGCAACACAGTTAATAGATTTTTTATAAAAGGTTTTTAAAAATGACAACAAGTAGAGTTTCAAAAATGACCGAGGTCAAGGTGTCCTTCAAATAAGGCTAGTGTCCGCTCTTATTTAAAGTTAAAAAGGCATAAATAACTTAATTGCATGTTCTTAAATTGCTAAAATATTGAAAGCTTTTTTTATGCTTTAAAAAGTTTTATTTAAAAAATTTTATGCTAGTATAAATGTGAACTTAAATTCGATGAAGGAACATAATCTCTAAATTAATCATAATGATACAAAATACTCGGGCCTTCGGCCCTCGTGGGAAGGGGGAGGGGAGAAGGGAAGGGGGGAAGGGAAGGGGGGGGGGGGAAGGGAAGAGGGGACGACTCATCTATTCTACGTATAAATGTAGCTTATTTGCTATGCAATTTATGGGCGAGAAAGGTGAGAAGGGGCGAGAATGCCTATAGGGGGGTATTAAATGCAAAAGAATTGGACTGACGGGCATAGGGTAATTATCAATGTTAGCCAAAAAAAACGTAAAATTTTATTATGATTTACAATTTGACGAAGCGGGAAAATATAAATGAGTTAAGTGTATAAATGTCGGCTGGATAAAGTATATAAATATCATCTTATTATTTTTTAATAAATGAAATTAGGTTAAACATCATTCTAAAATTAATTTTAATCTTGCACAACTTGTTGATTTCTAAGATTAGATATATAGACTTTCACATACTAAAACATTCTAGGCATAATTTATTCCATAACCGGAAAACGTTAAATTTTTAATTAAAATTTCAATTTGCAATAACAATTTTTATCGTACGTATATAAATTAAATAATAGTTATTATTGTATTAAATTTTTCGTGGCTGCCTTCCACATTTGATTTTCTAATGTATCTAAAAAATAATATAACATAAAAATGTTACATTTATATGGTCACAAAACGCAATTCTACATAGCAAGTTTAAAATAATAAAAAAAGTCAATATAAAACACACAAATTTTTGGTTGCCCCAGTATAGGTATGTTGAATTTAAGCTTTTTGGGGTCGGAACATAACCACATATAAGGTGAAGCGCTAACGCCTTCGGGTTTCTTTGTAATTAATAATATTCTCTTTAATTTATAACAATTTGATTTAAGATTTATATAGAGTATAAAAAAGTAACGAATTTAATACTTAGATTTCCAACGCGCACATTTAAATTAAAGGATTAGAAAAAAAAAGTATCAGCAGTTTAAAGCATTTAACGACTAGATTATATAAAAGTTTTCCTTCTTTTAATCAAGTTAAATCCTAACCCTATTAATGATTTGACGAATGCATAGAACTACCATACTATTTCTAGACCCTATTATATTAATTTCTATCTTTCAATTAACCGGCCTCGAGTTATTGTGCGAGATTTAGAAAGAACGATTCCATCAGAAAGTTATTATTATTTATTGAGCTTCAACGTTCATACTATAGCATATGTGGGTATTGGTGAAAAAGTGGTTTTAATAAATTAGTATTTTATTTTAAATACTTATTCCGTTAAAACTAAACGCTCACACTACCCCCCCCTTCCCTCCGTTTAAACTAAACGCATATAATAATCAATAATAATAAAAAGGGGTTGAGGGATGATCTCCTCCACTCCCGCCCAAAACTAAACGCTCACACTACCCCCCCCCTTCCCTCCGTTAAAACTAAACGCATATAATAATCAATAATAATAAAAAGGGGTTGAGGGATGATCTCCTCCACTCCCGCCCCCTAATAATACCAACTCAGCGGAGGAAGGATAAGAGGGTAAGATAGGGCATCTTTATTTATTTTTATATGAAATTAGGTTAAACATTTTAGGTTAGGAGGGTTGTCTCTTTTTTTGGCAGCAGACTCACTAATTTACCACACAATCTGTAGCGTAGTAAATCATGGAGTTAACTAATTGTTATAAATTTTATAGCTATAAAAATATAGGGGGGTATTAAATGCCTAATGATTAATTAATTATTTATACAAATTTTCCATTTATAGGCAAAATGTAATATAGGTAAAATGTAATATAGGCAAGGGTTAGGGTTAGATTTAGTGTTTGCATCTAGTTGCGTATTACATTAGTTTTTACGGCCTTTAGTGATTATGGGTCTAACAAACATTATATTATAAAACATCACAATGTTAAGAATTTGCAGAATTGTTGGGAGAAATTTTTTGTTGAATTTGAACAATTTTTAATTAAAAAAATCAAAAATTTGGCCAATGGTCATTTTTTCTCCATTGGTCAGTACCAACAGATACTCTATAAGTCAATGATAGCCAAAAAAAACGGAAAGAAAAAATTTGATGCTCACTTTGGCCAATGGTCATTTTTTCCATTGGTGCCAGCACACGGTAAAAGTGGATATAAATTCATAAGAATAAAAAAACGAAAAAAAAATTTTCGAGTCACATTTTGGCCAATGGTCATTTTTTTCCATTGGTCAGCAGCCAGGACACGGTAAAAGTGGATATAAATTCATAATAGTCAAAAAAAACGAAAAAAAAATTTCGAATCACATTTTGGCCAATGGTCATTTTATTCCATTGGTCAGCAGCCAGTGGACGGCCAAAAAGTCATAATAGCAATGGTAGGAACAGGAACAATCATAATAGTCAAAAAAAAGAAAAAAATAATTTCGATTCACATTTTGGCCAATGGTCATTTTTTCCATCGGTCAGGAGCCAGCGGACGGCCAAAAAGTCATAATAGCAATGGCAGTAACAGGAACAATCATAATAGTCAAAAAAAACGAAAAAATAAACTCGGATTCACATTTTGGCCAATGGTCATTATTTTCATTGGTCAGCAGCCAGCGGACTGCCAAAAAGTCTTATTATCAATGATAGTAACAAGAACAATCATAAGAGTCAAAAAAATTCCGGGATTCTAACCCAAAAACTAGTTAAATTGCATAGCAATTAAAAGTAAACAACTTTTATTTATGTTTATTATATAACTAGTTAAATTGCATAGCATTAAAAGTAAACAACTTTTATCTATGTTTATTATATAATAGATAATTTAACAAATCTTATATATAACACACCGAGGGAGATAGAGATGAGGGGTGGGGCACCTCTTATGCATTAATTCAAAAAATAACACAGCGAGGGAGATAGAGATGAGGGGTGGGGCACCTCTTTCTCATGCATTAATTAAAAAAAGCGATAACCTAATATACCCAATGCAAATAGATAGGGAGGGTAACGGACGGACGGACAACGGACGGACAACAAAAAACGAGCCCATAAATTGCATAGCAATTAATTAGTTTTTCGACAGTAATTACGCAGCATGCTTATTAATAAATATATGAAAAGGAAATAATTGCCCTGCCCTCGATAGCGCCAGATTGATGATTGCATTTTAGGTTGTTTAAAAATGAATAAATTCTTCATAAATATATAACATGAATGATATGAAAGTCATTTTTTACTTTAAAATTTGTTAAGTTAGAAGAATACCTAATTTTAATTGCTATGCAATTTATGGGATCGTTTTTTGGTGTCCGTCCGTCGTCCGTCGTCCGTCGTCCGTTACCCTCCCTATCTATTTGCATTGGGTATATTAGGTTATCGCTTTTTTTAACTTAATGGATGAGAAAGAGGTGCCCCACCCCTCATCTCTATCTCCCTCGCTGTGTTATTTTTTGAATTAATGCATAAGAGGTGCCCCACCCCTCATCTCTATCTCTCTCGGTGTGTTATATATAAGATTTGTTAAATTATCTATTATATAATAAACATAAATAAAAGTTGTTTACTTTTAATTGCTATGCAATTTAACTAGTTATATAATAAACATTAATAAAAGTTGTTTACTTTTAATTGCTATGCAATTTAACTAGTTTTGGTTATATAATAAATATAGATAAAAGTTGTTTACTTTTAATGCTATGCAATTTAACTAGTTATAAATAAACATAAATAAAGTTGTTTACTTTTTAATTGCTATGCAATTTAACTAGTTTTGGGGTTGGAATCCCGGAGTTTTTTTTGACTCTTATGATTGTTCTTGTTACTATCATTGATAATAAGAATTTTTGGCCGTCCGCTGGCTGCTGACCAATGAAAAAATGACCATTGGCCAAAATGTGAATCGAAATGATTTTTTTCGTTTTTTTTGACTATTATGATTGTTCCTGTTTCGACCATTGCTATTATGACTTTTTGGCCGTCCGCTGGCTGCTGACCAATGTTATATAATAAACATAAATAAAAGTTGTTTACTTTTAATTGCTATGCAATTTAACTAGTTTTTGGGTTAGAATCCCGGAGTTTTTTTTGACTTTTATGATTGTTCTTGTTACTATCATTGATAATAAGACTTTTTGGCCGTCCGTTGGCTGCTGACCAATGAAAAAAATGACCATTGGCCAAAATGTGAATCCGAGTTTATTTTTTCGTTTTTTTTTGACTATTATGATTGTTCCTGTTACTACCATTGCTATTATGACTTTTTGGCCGTCCGCTGGCTCCTGACCGATGGAAAAAAATGACCATTGGCCAAAATGTGAATCGAAATTATTTTTTTCGTTTTTTTTGACTATTATGATTGTTCCTGTTCCTACCATTGCTATTATGACTTTTTGGCCGTCCGCTGGCTGCTGACCAATGGAAAAAAATGACCATTGGCCAAAATGTGATTCGAAAATTTTTTTTTCGTTTTTTTTACTCTTGTGAATTTATATCCACTTTTACCGTGTGCTGGCTGCTGACCAATGGAAAAAAATGACCATTGGCCAAAATGTGAATCCGAGTTTATTTTTTCGTTTTTTTTGACTATTATGATTGTTCCTGTTACTACCATTGCTATTATGACTTTTTGGCCGTCCGCTGGCTCCTGACCGATGGAAAAAATGACCATTGGCCAAAATGTGATTCGAAAATTTTTTTTTTCGTTTTTTTTTGACTTATGAATTTATAACCACTTTTACCGTGTCCTGGCTGCTTACCAATGAAAAAAAATGACCATTGGCCAAATTTTATATATAACCTAAAAATTTATTATAGATGGTCTAACAGACAGCCAACTATGTAATATATATTTTTAACCTTATAAATGCATATATATTTTTTTATTGGGTTAATATATTTCATTTAATTAGATTGTGATTTCATAGAAAACCTAAAAAGTAATATTTAAAAAAATAATATAGGTATTAGATTCTAATTTACGATAAAATATATCGATAGAAACTAACACAAAATTCGAAACCTCCTTCAAAGGTATAAGCATAGCCCGTTATTTCTAATTAAATTGAATCTACTATTAAACTCAAACACGAATTGTACTTTATTAGATGGCGCGCGTAAGTTTATATAATTAGTAAAATTTTTCTACGTGTCATAGATATTACACCGCGTGTGGCAGGGAAATGTCCGATATTTTTAAAATGAAAAGGTATTTTAGGAATCTGAAAAGGTTATTTTACCCCCGGCCGCCCTGGGCACCTACGGGTAAAGTTTCGAGCGAATCGGGTTGGTAGTTTAAGAATTTAGCCCTTTTTTAAAACTAAAAAAAACTTTTTTTTAATTTTTTTTTTACATTAAATTAATATTTTGTTTTTGTTAATAGTTGTGTTTTATGTTTAGAAAATCAATATATTTCGTCGGTCAGTAGCCAGCGGACGGTCAAAAAGTCATATTAATTTCATCATCTATATAAAACATAATAACTTCTACTATTTTAAAGCCAGCATGGTATAGTGGTTATAGCGCAGGCTTGTAAACTGGAGGTGTGGGGTTCAAGTCAGGGAGGGGACAAATTTTTTTTTTTAATTTTTTTAAATTAAATTAATATTTGTTCATGTTAATACCAATGATAATATGAATTTTTGACCGTCCGCTGGCTACTGACCAATAAAAAAATGACCATTGGCCAAATAAATCGAAATTTTTTTTCGTTTTTGAATTGGTTAACATTGATAATTACCCTATGTCCTCCCCTACAAGGGCCTATAACTAATTAACTAATTATTTTGCATCTAATACCCCCTATAGGCATTCTCGCCCCTTCCCACCTTTCTCGCCCATAAATTGCATAGCAAATATGCTACGTTTATACGGAGTATAGAAGAGTTCCCCCTTCCCCTCTTCCCTTCCCCTACTCCCCTTCCCTTCTCCCCCTTCCCACGAGGGCCGAAGGCCCGAGTTTTTAAGTAATTCACAGAATTCTTGCTATATGCCCGCATTTTATATTCCAAAAGTTTAAATTGTGGTGTTGTTTTTTTGCGGGACCAAAGATTGTCCACTACAATTTTATGAGCTTGTTATTATATTTAATGTTATACATTTTGTGCCATAAATTAAATCGCTTTCAGATGAAATAGTGATTTTAATTATTCTTCAAATAACTCCTTATAAATTGTATAAATTTAATAAAATAAAATATTTACTCAAATTTGAGCATAAATAAAATTTGCTATTCAAAATGCCTATTAATTTCTATTAATTTTCAAAATTATATCGGCGATCAAGTAAAGAATTCTCATTACCAACACATTTAGACCCTTTCAATGGTTAAATTTGAACAGAACACACTTTTATTTACATCGTTATTTTGTCATTGCTTTAGCATGTAAAACAACATAAATTTATTACACAAATATTAGATAACGGCTCAAAGCATGTTATTGCTGAATAAATTTATCCTTATTCTCGTAAAGTAATCGAGCGGAAGTTTTAGCGTCGAGGAAAAGTTCCTTTATTTCATCAACATCATCGGTTTCAACGGTAATTTTGCCTTTAGTCTTGGCCAAAAGGTAGGCTGGAGTTAAAAGTTGGCATACGTACCTTAATAGATATCATATAAATAAAATTACTTTATGATAATTTAGGACAAAACTTTTTTTTATTTAATATATAATACCAGTTGGGGGTAGTGTTTTAGAAAGCTATCGTATTATTCGACCTCAATTTAGATAGAATCCATATTTTTAAAAGCAAAAAATTTATTTCAATTCTCAAAATCGACCACATTTTAAACATTTCAAGGTTAAAAAGACTTTCGAGATCGAAGACTATAAAAAAATTAAAATGTAGAAATATAAATTTTTGATCGATTAAAAAATGACCTGGACAATATAATGGGGCCTTAGATGTTATACCAACCCATAAGATCATACCTAATTATAACATTGTAACAAGACTTTTTCAAAAATCCCTTCTATATTTATAGGACAACACAATGTAAAAAATTGGGTTCCATACACTGTAAGAAATTAATTATTTCATGACTAGAGCTATTTAAATCCAATTTCATATCAAAAAAATGTTATATATACATTAGTATTGAATCCGTCGTATACACTGTTATGAGGGTCTAACTTTACATATTTTCATTGGAGATTTTTGATGTCATAATTATTTAAAACTCCTCATTATTATAATTACCTCAGGGTAGATTTAGCCCCAACTGCCCCCAAATATTCCAAGGCATCAAGGGTTAGGGGTATGCCCTCTGTGGCCGCCCTAATTTTGGTGATGGCGGTAATTTCGTCGGGACTGTAGGGCAGCGTGCGAATAATCATAATTCGATCTAGCAGATCGCGGGGTATACCGTGCGGTGAAGTTATATTTTCCGCTCCCCTAAACGATACGTGTGTGTGATATAAACATGCATCTTAAAGGGTATAAACGTAGACTAAATATATTAACCCATGGGCGTAGCCAGGGGGAGGGGCTGCCCCCTCTAAATCCAACAATTTATTAAATTATGATCAAAATTTAAAAAAATTATCGTTATTGCCCCCCCCCCTCTTATTTTAATGTTTAAAGTCTTATATAATTTTACTTAAGGGTAGTAGGTCATCACGTTTGAGGCATATATTAACGAACAACGCGCTCTATTCGTTTTCATGAAAAATTAAATTTCATACTTAAGTAATTATTCTTTCTTCCATAACTTTTGCAATTTTTACTGCACAAGTGAGCATATTGAAAATTCATCACTCTAAATGGCGGCCTAGGTTGACTAATAAGGTTTAATGCAAAAATCAGATATCCTCATTCAATTATATTATTACTGCAAGTCACTTTTTTCCAACCCGAACCCGAAAACAATTTAAACCGGGTCGGGTTTCGAGTCACCCGCGCAGATCTCTAGTCTATGGGTATTAAGCCTAAAGCTGATCGACAAATAGCAGGAAATTACGGGTGGCGCGAATAAAAATCACAATGACAAAATGAGTTAAATTTGAATAAACCTATATAAGGAACTGGTCTTTACATTTTTTATTAAACCTATGCCTTATCCTAATTAATTTATAAGTTTCGTGTTTTTACATATCAAGAAGCATTAGGTATTTATAAAAAAAGTCGAGAAATTTTGATTTGCCCATTATTATGCAATAAATTAAAATTTTCCTCGTCAGTTTCAATTAAGAAACTTCTTACAAGAGATGACTAAATTTAATCGTCGTTTAAATATTTTCATTGTACCCCCAAATTGCTTCTGAGTTAATTGGCCACTAATGCTTATATAATAGCTAGACATTCAGGCAAATCTATCAAAATCTTCAGGTAAACGCAGATATCAAATCAGAAAACTAAGTGGGAGAAGGGCATTATAATAGCCAATTCATATTTAAAATATGCTTTCTGCATGTTTATGTAAGTTTTATAGAACACTCGCTAAAAATTAAAAAAAACTAATTTCAACTTTTTTCACAAAATATCATTAAGATTTTCATTCAGTATCATTAAAGTAAAACATCAATAATGGCAGGAAAGAAAAGTTGACAAATAGCTTTTATGAAAGACATAAATTTAAGTAGCCTTAATAGTTTCGTTGTTAAACTGTATGCATTCTTCAATGTACAAAATATATTTCATGCAGGTTTCTGGCAAAATACTCCTAAGTTTTTGCTTTAAATAGTATAACCTAGGGAGCTCGGGCCGTGCATAGATATAAGTAAGGCCCACTGATCCCGTTATAAAATCATATAGTTTAAGGTTTCCAGCCTTATATTTGGCTTACAAAGTTTTGTATCCCAACTAAAAGTGCCAAAAAAACAATATTAATAAAAATGTCTGCACCTAACGCGACATACGCCCCTGTTTGTGGCGAATATAACGATGGGTGCTATGCTTGATTCCAAAGCCCTGTGGAGATAGGTAAAAGATTCCAAATCTAGCATGTGAATTTCGTCTATAAATAAGACGCCGGGGATGAGCTCGGCTATACCCTCGTCTATGTACTGATTCACTATTTTATTAATCTCGGTACGAAGTTTATCTGTCCGTGAACAATAATTTTACAAGGTATAAAAAATAGAAGAAAGCAATACGTTTGGGTTATAACTGAAAAAGTGTAGTAATGCTATTGCATTTGTTCTTTGTAGATAACCATAACTCTACACACAATATATTAAAGTAAGTATCACTAACTGCTTTAAAATGTATATAACTATTTTAAGTTACAAGGATTGAATTATAATGAATATTAATTATGTCATATTTTAAATAAAATAAAACTATATGTTGATATTATCTATAGATTCTAATAAAAGCCTTGCTTATTTTGAAATTGTTATATCTATATATTGGCGAGTATTTAGAAATTTACAAAAACATATTGTATATACTAGTGTTCTAAAAATGGCTGGGTTTTATTTGGTCAACGTTTGGTCTGGTCTATAGGCAACAAAGAAAAACCAAAAAATCTTTGGTTTGTTTATGTTTAGTCAACTAAAATCAAAGGTTAACCAAACAAAATCTAGCCATTTTTAGAACACTGGTATACATATTTCCCAGTATTTTCTCCATAAAATATGACCAATTCTTTTAGAAATTATATGAAATAGTATATAAAGTATCAATTCTACCTGTTATTTCTGTCTTTTTACACTTGGTTAATTGACCTAACATGGCTATAATATCTTGACCACCCTTTTAATTTTAAAAATAATTATTAAATTAGCTAACAACACTTGTATTTACTTGAGGCTTGGCATTTGCAGAGTCCAGATCGTGCAATGTTACATCTTGAATGACTTCACGACGTTTGTGAACATCACCTTTTGGCAATGGAACATATTCTTCTGCTTCCATGTCAAATTCACTAGCATAAGCATCTGATCTACCTTGCCTCTAAAAACAAACTAAACTTAGTACATAAATTTTATAAATCAATTGCTATCATGATAAACCTTGAGATATGTATTGTTTCAATTATATGCTAAATTTAACCTTTATGGAACCACTGTTGATCTCAAGATATATTACATCACCCACTTGAATTTTTTCTTTTTGGAAATTATCATATATCAGAGGATCTAATTTTAGTTGTTTGCTCCCTTTTGATGTTTTAAGACCAACAACAACATGGCTCACAGTCTTTGTGAAAACTTAACAAAATATTATATACAGAAGCTAATTGCATACCTCCAAGAGGATTTTCAGTTTCATATGGTGTAATTTCAGTTACTTCACCCTCGTAAACCTCCTTTGTTTCTTTAATTCTCAGACCTTAAGGAGTATTACATGATTTTTAATGTAAATAAATACCAATCGATTTTCTAAAATTTTCCATTAAAATTTCTGTCTTTTTAACTTCTGAGGAGTAAACTTCACTGGCTACCATATGTGAAAACGGTATTTTATTACCCAATTCTTGAGCTATTGCTATGGCTAGTGCAGTCTACAAATGTAATTTAAACAAAAACGATTAATAATCCTTTTAGGCACAATTCGTTATAATAAAATTTAGTACTTTTCCAGTTCCAGGAGGTCCAGCTAATAATATAGCTTTTCCTGCCATCCGTTTAGACTTTATAAGATCCGCTATAACACCACATGCCTAAAAATTTTAGATTTGTGCATTAGACAAACTTCTCTAGCTTGGGTCTGACCAATAAGTCCACAGGACGATGGTAAGGCGTCTCCTTTTTCATCTAAGCCTAAACCCTTTATGTGACTATGGCAGGCAATTCGTTGAATAATAGGAGAGGGTTTAACTTCTTCAATCTTCATACCAAATTTTAAATTTTGATCGAATGAATGAATGAATATCACAGTTTTATGAAAGTAAATTAAAAACCTTATTAGTTTTTTAGAAATACACTAGTAATAACCTTTGATTTATTTTATCTTAAAGACCATTTGGCCCACGATATTTTCTTCTTGATGTGAACTCAAATTATGGATAAAACATAGGGTCAAATAAACCTAATAGCCATTTATAAACCTGAAAAATAAGCTATTAAAGGCAATCTAGCTTGGGAAAGAGATTTGCACATAGTAAAGTTTTCGGGATAGAGCATTAACGGCGAAAAATATCTAAGCCTTTACATTAATGGCATTTATTAGAATTTACTTTTCGAACATAAACTACAAAAATTGACTAATGGATTTCACATGCGATTATAGATTTAAACCTGCACTACTTGCCTTCGGGCTTCCTGTTGGGTTGGAGAATCAGATCGACATGAGATTGTAGAAGATTAAATTTCTACTTTTTATTATTTATTCTACCCCAAAAGAAAAGTGATTCAAGTGAATAAAATTTAGTAAAAACATCGTGTTTATATACACATGTACAGCGAGTTGAGTGGTAAAATAATGAGGTTAAGATATATGAATAGTGAGGGTTGTAAATGCTCGAATAATAAAGGTTAAGTTGTATGAATAGGTAACCAATGATCGAGTTTATATATTCAAATAATAAAGGTTACGTACGTTTTTGCATAGGTTAGGTAACCTTAAAAATCCCCTCCTATTTGCAAGGAGTGCTAAAAATGATAGTTAAACTTAGTTGGCCAATGTTTTAGTGTGCACTAGTGTTTGCTGGTGTGGTGACCGAGGTGTAAGTGAAGATTGGGATTTGATGCTGTCTAATTTATTAGTAGATTTGTCGGAGCAGATATATCTATTTTAGAAGCGCATTATTCCCTTAGTTCAATCGGTCAGTATTGTTTAGAACTTTGGTAGTAAGTAGTAAGTGTTATTGCTTTGCCGAACGCCGTCTTTGTACGTTGCAAGAGCCCATGTGATGTTGATTATTTTGAGATATGTTTTGCAGTTGGGCCATTGGCATGGCAGTGGAATATTTTTACGTTCGGTAGTGGATGTTGTTGCTTGTGTAGAGGTGTAATATGGTAACATGGTTTTCTTCGTATTAACAATCAGATAAGCAGGTAGTTTGTATCTTTCACAGCAGCCACATGTTTCGAATTTAGCATTAAGGTCGAAATTGTTTTAGCATTAAGGTCGAAATTGTTTGTTGCAGCTTATTTGTATGCCGGATTGAAAAGATAATGCCCTATATCTGAATTGTTTTAATTTAACTAAGAAAAACAAAACGCCATTACTCATGGGACTGTTATGGGGAAGAAAAAATTATGTCTTTCCCGAAAGTCGGGGCAATGTGGACCTGGGTTATAAATTCTTAAGGGGGAGGGAGAAAAAATAATTCGGCTCCCCCGAAAATGCGGGGTCATTAATTTGTAGAAGATTAAATTTCTACTTTTTATTATTTATTAAAACCCAAAAGAAAAGTGATTCAAGTGAATAAAATTTAGTAAAAACATCGTGTTTATATACACATGTATAGCGAATTGAGTGGTGAAATAATGAGGTTAATATATATGAATAGTGAGGGTTGTGAATGCTCGAATAATAAAGGTTAAGTTGTATGAATAGGTAACCAATGATCGAGTTTATATATTCAAATAATAAAGGTTACGTTTTTGCGTAGGTTAGGTAACCATAAGATCGGTATATTGTATAACTTTTTGTCCGAGTCAAGCCCGAAATAGTGTTAGGGCGGGTCATTGGGCCGCCTGTGCAGTGCTATAAGTTAGATGTATTATTAATATAGGTCAACAAAGATAAGGAC
This sequence comes from Gordius sp. MW1, assembly GCA_964036665.1. Taxonomy (NCBI): domain Eukaryota; kingdom Metazoa; phylum Nematomorpha; class Gordioida; order Gordea; family Gordiidae; genus Gordius; species Gordius sp. MW1. Next base: position 20,625,294 of record OZ038530.1, read on the forward strand.
TATTTTTTTAGGCCTATTATAACAACACTTGTCACATGACGGAGCATCAGCTACAGCATGTTTTTTCTATTTAAATTATTAAAATCAATTTTGATAATCTTATAAATTAGCAGTCTACTTTTGTAACTCTGGGATCAGTAGCTTAGCTAGAGGGGGGAACAAGGCCTCCTCAAGAGCAAAATCCTGGCCCCTTCGGCCCCCCTAAGGAAAAAATCCAGGCCCTTTTGGCCCTAACAAGTAGGTAATTAATATATCATAAATTAATTGCTAATAATTATTTTTATTAAGTTTCAAATAAGAAAATATTATAATTAATTTAATTGAGTTATTTATATTAAATTTTAGCTGCGGGCAATACACATGTGACCATGGGCTTAGCCAGGGGGAGGGGGGGCGGCTGCCCTCCCCCCTCTAATTTTAGAAGAAGAAAAAAAATTCAATGCAAAAACTTTGAAGAATTAAAAAAAATTTATGTTTTGCCCCCCTCTAATTGAACTTTTAAACGTTTTGCCCCCCCCCCCTAATCCAAAACCTGGCTACGCCCATGCACGTGGCTTATTTTTAAATGCTCAAAGAACAGTTCAATTCATTGGGATTGAGGCAATACTAAATTCAAGCCAATATATTTTTACCAATGGTATCATGTTAAAAAAATAACATTTTTATTGTCTATACCCTTCAATTTTGGGCCATAATCAGTTTGCACAAACTTACTATCTTATATATAAAAATGAAACTATGTGTGTATGTATGTGTGTATGTATGGCGCCACCAATTTTGGAGAACTACCGAACCGATTTGGCTCAAAATTTCACAGTTTATTCCCCACACTCCGGAGCGTGTTTTAAGATATGTTCCAGCCAAATCGGTCCAGTAGTTTTCGAGATATTGGGTTTTATGCGTTTTGACGTTGTATCGCACGTCAATCAAACGCCCTGCCCTCATCACGTACTGCTGCGTATCTTATCTATCGTGTAGGGTAGGTAGTGTGATAAATGCAATAGGCATGTGTTGCGGAAAATGAAGGCCCCTCCCCCTCAGAGACGCGTACAGATTATTTATAAAGTGCAGCCATTTTAAATATTCAGGAGTAAAAGTGATTTATTTAGCATTCGTATCACCCATAAAGCCATTCAAATTTTGATATTCTGGAAATTAAATTAAGGTAATGGCTTTATTTTTCGCATTTAATATTTGCAATAAATATATGGGTCTGGTTTTAATATGTTTTGGGTCAATATATTTTGGTAAATGCTATTATGTGTGAATTAAATTATCAGATTTGAAAATATTGAATTTTAGGATTAGTTTTGGTAAATGCTATTAATTATGTGTGAATTAAATTATCAGATTTGAAAATTTTGTGGAATATTGAATTTTAGGATTAGTTTGAAATAAATTTTATCAACAAAAAACTATTATACCCAGAATTTTTTCAAATGAAGGCCCCTCCCCCTCAGAGACGCGTACAGATTATTTATAAAGTGCAGCCATTTTAAATATTCAGGAGTAAAAGTGATTTATTTAGCATTCGTATCACCCATAAAGCCATTCAAATTTTGATATTCTGGAAATTAAATTAAGGTAATGGCTTTATTTTTCGCATTTAATATTTGCAATAAATATATGGGTCTGGTTTTAATATGTTTTGGGTCAATATATTTTGGTAAATGCTATTATGTGTGAATTAAATTATCAGATTTGAAAATATTGATAGTTACCGAATCTATTTCAAATCTTGCAAATAATATCTTATTTCTGTTTTCGCATTTAATATTTGCAATAAATATATGGATCTGGTTTTAATATGTTTTGGGTCAATATATTTTGGTAAATGCTATTTTTATATAAATGTCATTATTTATCTATTAACCGAATCTATTTCAAATCTTGCAAATAATATCTTATTTCTGTTTTCGCATTTAATATTTGCAAGAAATATATGGATCTGGTTTTAATATGTTTTGGGTCAATATATTTTGGTAAATGCTATTTATATATAAATGTCATTATTTATCAAATAATATCTTATTTCTGTTTTCGCATTTAATATTTGCAATAAATATATGGGTCTGGTTTTAATATGTTCCTCAGAGACGCGTACAGATTATTTATAAAGTGCAGCCATTTTAAATATTCAGGAGTACGGATTTATTTTCATCGTTTATGTAAGTGTTTAAAAATGTATAAAATCAACAAATCCTCTAATTATTTTTATCCAGATCTTCCAATCAAAGGACGATGGGGTGGAGAGGAGGGATGGCGGGCGCATTACGGATTTGTTTACATCGTTTATGTAAGTGTTTAAAAATGTATAAAATCAACAAATCCTCTAATTATTTTTATCCAGATCTTCCAATCAAAGGACGATGGGGTGGAGAGGAGGGATGGCGGGCGCATTACGGATTTATTTACATCGTTTATGTAAGTGTTTAAAAATGTATAAAATCAACAAATCCTCTAAATGATTTTTATCCAGATCTTCCAATCAAAGGACGGTGGGGATGGAGAGGAGGGATGGCGGGCGCATTACGGATTTATATACATCGTTTATGTAAGTGTTTAAAAATGTATAAAATCAACAAATCCTCTAATTATTTTTATCCAGATCTTCCAATCAAAGGACGATGGGGTGGAGAGGAGGGATGGCGGGCGCATTACGGATTTATTTACATCGTTTATGTAAGTGTTTAAAAATGTATAAAATCAACAAATCCTCTAAATGATTTTTATCCAGATCTTCCAATCAAAGGACGGTGGGGATGGAGAGGAGGGATGGCGGGCGCATTACAGATTTATTTTCATCGTTTATGTAAGTGTCTAAAAATGTATAAAATAGACAAAATTTCTCCTGTTTGTAGACTATGATAATCTAAATCCTCTAAATTATGTTTTTTCAGATCTTCCAATAGAAGGACGGTGGGGTGGAGAGGAGGGATGGCGGGCACATTACGGATTTATTTTCATCGTTTATGTAAGTGTTTAAAAATGTATAAAATTAACAAATCCTCTAAATTATTTTTATCCAGATCTTCCAATCAAAGGACGGTGGGGTGGAGAGAGGGATGGCGGGCGCATTACGGATTTATTTTCATCGTATATGTAAGTGTATAAAAATGTATAAAATCAACAAATCCTCTAAATTATTTTTATCCAGATCTTCCAATCAAAGGACGGTGGGGATGGAGAGGAGGGATGGCGGGCACATTACGGATTTATTATCATCGTTTATGTAAGTGTCTAAAAATGTATAAAATAGACAAAATTTGTCCTGTTTGTAGACTATATCCTCTAAATTATGTTTTTCCAGATCTTCCAATTGCTGCGGAAAATGGAACTTTTTACGATTGGAAACATTACATCAAAGTCATTTTTTGCTTATTTTTCACGTCAACTATTATTATTATAGGACGGTCGTGTCCCCTCCTGCGTGGCTAAATAAATTAAAAAATCTAATTTTCTCATTAAAATGAAAATACTTTTAACAAAGTGCCAATAAATGTTGATATATCCATGGGCGTTAGTTTTAAATTTTCTTATTTAAATTTTTAATTTTTTTTTAAATATTTTTAATATGGCAAAACAACGTTTGCCGGGTCAGCTAGTACTCTATATAACATATACACATAATATAATATTTTTAATTACATAGTTTTGTTGTTATTTAACAATATTCATTTTTCAATAAAATAATATATACTTTATTGCGGGTAATTGAGCCTAGATACCTGCACGACCGGGCTCCATGCAGGTCTTAGAGCAAAATTACCCGCAATTTTTTCCTTTAAAAAATAACGGGAGGGGGGTGTGCTGTTATATAACCTTGCGGCCTTGAGCCGTGCATAGATATAAGTAAGGCCCGTTAATCATAACGCTTTTTGGGGGTATGATAAAGTACTCACAAAGGTATGTTTTTATAATGTTTTATACTAATCTAGAATTAATTAATATTTATTAAATTATCAATACGTTAATCATTCCTTCATCAATATCTCTATGGGCAAATTGATAAGTGTTATTTAGAGACTAGGAATAATCATACCTCAAAAAATATAAACAAGAGTAAAAATTTGAATATTGATAATTATTAAGTACCATTATTAACATCTGCAACATATACATATTGTTTATTCAATAAAAAATCACAATCGAATATTAAAAGATGCAAAATAATTAAACGGTCGCGGGCTTTGAAAAATTAGCCGGCCGGATCTATCATTTATTATTTTGATGGGCTAGAACCCGACACGGGTGTATATATTTGTAACGGCGGGTCAGAGGACCGGTGCAGGTCTCAAATTTAGCACGCTCACGTGTAAGTCCAAGGTAATAGGGATGATCTATGATTTGGGAACATAATATTGATATTGACTTAAAAAGGTACTAGTTCAAATAAATTTTGAAAAGGAAATTAAAGAAATAGCTTATTATTAAGTTTGACAAATGGCTATGATTTTTTGTCGCCATCGACCCTTCGCCACCGATGTAAAACATGAGCTCGACCCCGCCCCCCTAAAGGGAAACATGCTAGCTACGACACTGCTGGAAATATTTTTGCTTCAATAACGTGGTATCCACGCCCTCACCCCCCACGCGCTTTGTGTTATATTAAATTTCCCTTACGTGGTGTTTTTTCCCCCGTATATTATTATTTACCGATCACGCATCAATTTGGCATACTCATGCACAACGCATTCTGATATATAAAAATCAATAATTGATATTATCGTATCCGGAGATACGAGGATATCTTCCCCCCCCCCCCTGTTCTTTTATAAAAAGAAACGTCGCCGCTCACTATACGTGGTACGTATGTTACTTTTTCTTTCCCCCATGCCCCCTGACACAAAAGGTTAATTGATTGTAACATCTGTGTACTGAATATATACATAGAACTTTATTCCTTTACATTTAATTTCTAGTACGCGTATGTTATCCCCCCCCCCCCCGACGCGCTTATACGTATTTGTTATTTCTATCAATACGCATCTTTGATTTTTACATACTCGAGAGTTGCGTGATTTTATTCATTAATAAATTTATTCTTGGAGATAAATAAAATACATAAAGGACCTAAAGAAAGAATTAAATGGTGAGTCCCCCTTTTGGGGGGGACAAGGTTTACACAGTAGGGACCAATATTTCCCCCAATTCAAATAATGATAATTTCCCCTTCCTTCAAATCATTTTTATTCATATCTTATATATTCCCTTTTTAAAGATATGAAAATGGTGTCCAGAAGATAGAAAAAATCCCACCCTCGTATATTCCTATTCATCATACCCCAAAATCGCATCCTGCACAAATATAAATTTCCTCAAGGTAAAGAAAACAGGATTGAAAGTGGTTGAGAAGTTATTCGAAACAAATCACCCCTACCCAATGCATGAATTATCGACTAATTGCTTCAAAAACTTATTGAAAACTGGTACATGGAAAATTCAGGTCGGGTCTGAGACATCCATAATTGTTAAGGCAGCAGGAGTCTCCTTAATTTTCAGATGAGGGCAAGAGTTCCTCATGTATGGAGGTAAAGGCATATTAAAATGCTGAGAATTCCTCATTTTAGATGGATTTCAGAACGACAATAACAGAATTATCCAATAAAAAGAAATTCATAGAGCCGGGATTCAGTTACCTATAGAGCCGGGAAGAAAATTATTATTGGATTATTCCAGGAGTATTCCCACAAGCCATAGATGAGGTATTTATAATTACATCCCGTTGGCCATGAATACTTAATTTTTCAAAAGAAGAGACCACGTGATTGCTTTGAAGGATACACATGTCGTATATAATAATTTTTGGATAGTTAGTATAATATTTTTGATATTGTTACTATTAATATCATGTAAACCCATAATTAGAACGTTGTTGATAAAAACCATCCGATTGCATGATATCAATTATTCTTTTATCCACCCCTGGTCCTAATTTTTTTTGGAAAACCGCAAGGTATCGTATCCGGAGATACGAGGATATCTTCCCCCCCCCCCCTGTTCTTTTATAAAAAGAAACGTCGCCGCTCACTATACGTGGTACGTATGTTACTTTTTCTTTCCCCCATGCCCCCTGACACAAAAGGTTAATTGATTGTAACATCTGTGTACTGAATATATACATAGAACTTTATTCCTTTACATTTAATTTCTAGTACGCGTATGTTATCCCCCCCCCCCCCCCCGACGCGCTTATACGTATTTGTTATTTCTATCAATACGCATCTTTGATTTTTACATACTCGAGAGTTGCGTGATTTTATTCATTAATAAATTTATTCTTGGAGATAAATAAAATACATAAAGGACCTAAAGAAAGAATTAAATGGTGAGTCCCCCTTTTGGGGGGGACAAGGTTTACACAGTAGGGACCAATATTTCCCCCAATTCAAATAATGATAATTTCCCCTTCCTTCAAATCATTTTTATTCATATCTTATATATTCCCTTTTTAAAGATATGAAAGATATATATAACATGATCCCTTTTTTCATACATATATATTGTTTCGCTATGGGTTGAAAATACTTAAAATTATATTCTTCGATTCGCGTTTTTTTAAATTCCTTAATACAAAATCTTCGCCATCCTGAACGGAACATATTTCCCCTGCCGTCCCAATAAATCCCCCATTCCCTCAATTCGTAAATCGTATCTCTCGGATTTATTAGTCCGCAAAAACATGATAATTAAACACAAACACTAAACATGCTTAGCCTAACTTACTTACATATAACGGTTTATGTAAACTTAAGCTTATAACGGATGACAATGAAAAACTATATCTATAATAGATTTAAGGCTCGGGCGAGGTCGAAAAATGTAAGCCAACCAGCGGTCATTAGCTAGCCTATATGCGATATCAAAATAAAAGTCTTTTAAAGAAGCATAATCCACAGCCATTAAAAACCCGTATAAGTTTCCATAGCAATAATTAAAAAGCCAAGTTTTACAAGACGGACGGACAACCAATAACTAGGTTATGAATTGCATAGCAATTAATATTTAAGTTGACATTCAGGGCCCTAAATTTTCTTTCTTCATAAAACAGAGTTGCGCCAAACATCTATTCGCCATCGTATATAAAAATATTGAAGGAAATTAAAAGCATTTTTTTAAATCATTATTTATAATTAATTAATGATGGACGATCGTGGGCGTAGCCAGGTTTTGGATTAGGGGGGGGGGGGGGGCAAAACATATTTTTTTTTAATTTTTAAGGCTTTTTGCATTAAATTTTTTTTTTGCCATTTAGGGGGGGGGGGGCGCCCCCTGCCCCCCCCCCCCGGCTACGCCCATGTGGACGATAAATGAATATATTTTTGTTTAGAGTATATTTATCTAATTTATATCACATGTGTTTCGTTACTTAGTTACGTGTAAATCGTTCATATAATTACCGAGTATACATATAAACGCAAAATAACAACGAATGACAATACAATATTTACAGGATTAAATTGAGATGGGCAAAAAGGATTTGTCAAACAATTGTCAATGGCGCAAAAGGGATTTTAGCGACGCTTTTCGGAATGTGTACGTTTCGTGGTGGAATTAATATTAAAGGACCAACGTTAATAAACGAATGATCGGCCAATGTCTTAATGGTAACAATGAATCGGAGAAGGTTAAAAAAAATACATTTGGTACACTTTTTCAATGAAACTGTTTCGAATGAAAAGAGGTGAAATTTAGAATGGTTGAAGATTAGTTAAAGGGCAAACGGAATTAACTAATTCAACACATTTACAACCTCATCATTTCCATCTTTATTGCATAATAACGCCCGAGTCTCTTTCTAACCTCATTTAAAACACCTTTTGGGACAAAAATTATGTTTTTTAGTAGTCTTGGCAGGACTAGCCGTATGCTAGGTTAGGATCTTTTGGACTGATTTTGTACATGCAGATGAAAGCTAAGGATAAAAATCCAATTCCCAAAAAATCCCCAATCGCAGTGAGGTAGGGAATGGCTGCGTTATCGGGATCTACCTTCCTGCGCCACATGTTGAGTATCAATACGTTTGCGAGATATAGGAGTATTGCAACCTTCGTGCAAAATTTATAAATTCTTTAAAATTGAATAAAATTATATAATTTTAAACAAAATTCCACAAACGTTGTTGATATTTCCAGTCAGGATGATTTAATCATAATAGCCAAAAGTCATTGAAGCACTCATAATAATTTACAGAAAATTTTAAAACTAGTGCTGTAAAAACGGCTGGGTTTTGTTTGGTCGACCGTCGGTTTGACTAAGTCGACTTTCGTCTGTTTATCTTTAGTCAATTCAAACCAAAGGGTTTTTACAACGCTAGTTAAAACAGTCCCGAAAGGCTCAGAGAGTCTTATCAGTGCCACAAAGCTAAGTACAAAACTTAATGGGATTATTAAAATTAAAAAAAATTTCGATCAAAGATTATAAATTTGATAAGGAAAAGCTTTAAAATGCGAAAACTAATCCATATAATTATAGCTACGTAAAGTTTAAAAATTTAGTAACACATATAAAATTCGTAAAATAACTTAACAAATTACCTGTAACATAGCTATCGTGAGGTAAAAGAGTGCGAAATAAGGAGTTATGACGGAACGACCGTTTTTGATGTAAGAAATGAGGAACATAAATAGTACGTGACCGGGGAGAGCGAAAGATAGGAGCAGCCTTGCCATTTTAGAGTTGAACCCTGCATATTTATTTACAAATAAATAAATTTTACAAAATAATTAGACATTATAATAATTTTTAACAAATACATCTATCAATTAACTCTAAAATTTAAAAACCTAAAGAATTTCTATAAGAAAATATTATTTAGCGATTTATTGATAAATCATGAACTTCACGTTGTCTTTTCATTTTAAAACAACTGGCCTCAATAATTAAATTATTATAGAAGGCAAAAAATTTACCAGTAAACCATATATATATTGAATCTTAAGTCCATCTTTTATAAGTTAAGGTCGAGAGATAGTCTAAAAAATCTAAACAAGCGGTAGATGATAATTGAATGTAATGAGGTTTAAATCATAATATAGTACTAGAAAAACACATAGTAAACACTCCTATTGAAAATCAAATGATATTTCTCTAAGTATACTTGATAACAAAAGCATAATATTCAAAACAAAATATGCATAGACTGCGAATCAGATAAGAAAGATCAATAAACCCGCCTATTTAGCGTTAAGTATCAACTTTAAGACACATTTTGCTATAAACTTGTTAAAACTAAAAAAAAAATATTTTCTCCTTACTACCTAAAATAGCATTTTAGCTAAAGGCGCGATTTTTTTATATCAATACAAACTCAACTCAGTAATATCTAGTAGTGTCGTAAAAACGGCTGGGTATTACTTGATTGACTTTGGTCTGTCTTTCAAAGCTCGACTAAGCCTAGAGGTCGGCTAAGAGAAACAGACCAAAAAACTTCTGGCCTGTTTATGTTTAGTAGACCCAAACCAAAACTCAGCCATTTTTACAAAAGTGATATGTAGTGACGATTGATTACCTTGCGAAAAATAGGTTTTGCAGAGGTTGTAAGTGGCTGGTGGTTCGGCCGGTTCGGGTAAAAAAGTGCCGGGGACCCCCATTTTATGGAAATCCGTAGAGAGACGACTAGCTTGTATGGCCACCAAATTGCCTCCCACCCCATTTATCACGGGCTGAAACACGGCTATCCCGTTAAAACTTTTAACCGTATAATCTAGGATGAGCCCACCGACGCTAATATAAACGGGAGCGCACAGATTAGGTTTAACTCATAGATAATAGACTGCTCTTTCCCTTTTAAGAAGTGTTCCACATTTTGGCATCCATTTTGAAAAGTGAAACATGAATTTTGGCCTTCATGTGGTTTGATGAATTTTTAAAGTCGCTTTAATGATTAGAATGGGTTGTTTCATGTTATAAAATCATTGATTATTGTCCAATACAATCCATCGCTATACAAACTCTACTTCACTTATCAAAATGGCGGTCGTTTTTTGCAACACTTTTGATGCGTGGTGAATATATAAGAGATGAGCAGTCTATTAGTCTATGGTTTAACTACAAAAACCTTTAGCTAGCGAGCTATGTCAATTAAGAGCTTAGACTAATAGACTGCTAAACTACTCCTTTTATAAATTCACGCAGTGATGCTAAAAACGACCGCAGCCTTGAAAATCTACGTAGTTTTTATATATAGCAAAGGATTGATTGTATTGGTCAATTGCAGGGTTCAACAAAAAATCAAACGGCAAACTGTTTACAGATTTTGGTAGAGTATTTCGCGGTGAACATAAGTATACTTTAATTTTTTTTTCTCTAGGTCAAGTTTTTGAAATATTTGCTGTCCAAGTTGCTAAAACAGCGATTTTTGCGTTTTTAAAACGTCGATAACTTGCAAATTAATCGGTAAAATTTAATAAATTTGATTTATAAATAAAATTTACGTGCTTGCTCTGATCTAAGGCAATAACTAGGTTGACCACCTCAGCTCTATCAAATCCAAACTTTTTAAAATCTTAAATTACAGTGACAACCCAAACTATCACATAAATTGACAAATGATTTTCTAAAGGCAAAGTAAACTAAAACACACATTATAATTTTAATCGATCTCACGCATTTCAAAACAATTATTATCGATCGGAGAGCTACTTAGCTAGTTACCTGCTAATTGACATGGAGGCTATAATAGGCACCCAGCCCGTGTTGAGAACCGTTTTGACGAAGGAATTGCGTTTGCACATTACAAACCAAACGGGGATGCAAAGGAGGTATCCCAGTATTATGGGTAAACAGATCCACCCGTAAACCACTAAAAACCATAGTAATATTAAATTTATAAAATTATGCATAATAATAATTATCAAAACGTTAAATCACCACGTTTTCGGCTGACCTCCTCAGATTTTTACGAAATTTGATTAGAATAAAGAAATTATTAATATTATTAAATTCTGATCTTATTTTGACCACTAATTTTCGGGCTGTGGACCTTCTAAGATTATAAATCGGTCTTTACGTCATCAACCCATCCAAATTAGATAAAATTTCAAATTATTCACCCTTTAATCATAAATCTGTTTGTAATAAGAGGTGAATAAAGATTAAGACTTGATTAAAAAGAATTATTCTCAGCTAAGGGGAAACGCCGATGAATTCAGGTTTTTAACAAACTATTAACTAAAAAATTCGGTAAAATTGGAACTGAACAAAGTAACTTTTTAACTTTCACCCATTTTAAACATAATATTGGAAAAAATGTCACGATCAGAGGCCATAAGAAGCCATATGATTAAATCTATTGGTTTCATTTAAATTAATTTTACACACTAGTGTTGTAAAAACGGCTGGGTTTTGTTAGATCGACCTTCGATTAAACGACTAACGGTCGACTCTAGCGTGATTTCCAAATTTCGACTAAGCTTGGTGGTCGACTAATAAAAAACAGACCAAAAAAGACTTTGGTATTGGTCTGTTTATAGTTAGTCGACCGAACATAACCAAGCCGTTGTTACAACACTAAACTAATATGCACCAAGTTTTAACGACCGTAAATTAACCTTTTCAATTGTAATAAGAACCAAAATTAGCCAATTCCTCCTCTAAAAATCTTCTGAAAAAACTAAAAATCTTTTATTTAGTAAATAACTAACTTATAAGTATTATTAAAGATAAAAGTTGTCATTATACTCATGTATCTGAAGATGTATTTGGCCACGATAGCCAAGATGCCCAGAGTAACTAAATCACCCAAACTAGCTGCTAGAGGCGTTGCAAAATTGTCCGGGTTCAGGTTATATTTTCGCGTCACGTAAACCACCAATATCATAATTACGCCTGAATCATGAACAGTACAAAAATAATTTTTAAAGACATTTTAACGAAAATTTTCTAATAATTGAAGGATTTTTAATGCACATTTCGAAGAAAAATTTGTGGATTTTTCGAAAGAAACCCTAGTCATAATCTCGGAAAATGTTTAGCCTTCTACAATCGTTTTTTGAAACCAAAATCATGCATCTAAGTTTATTTTATTTGATGAAAACAAAAAGGATTCAATGTCCAATATTCATTTTATTTATATAAATATTATCGTTCTTGTGTACTTTTCATTAATTTCGGAATATATTTAATACTTTTTTATAATAAAGCATTTTTTATAAAAAAAAATTTATTTGATGAAGACAGTTTATGTGACATTCAGGATGCTGTTACGAACTCTTTGAAAAAAAAGATTCATACTTTTCCTTTGTGATTTGGAGGAAAAATACTACCTCGCGATTTTGTGCGTTATTTACTTTAAAAATGTTTTAATTAATTGTAAACGATGTATACAATTAATTATGGTGTCAGAGAGGATATTAACAACCAAGGCTTTGCGGTATGGCAGCTATGAATGTTTTGGGTCATCAAATAAACGTCGGTTTATAACTGGGTTATAGGTTTTATTATCAGAGATATGTTTTTAAAATTAATAAATTCATTGCAAAAAAATATGAAAGGTAAATATTCCTGAAACATTTAAACAAAAGGATCTGCTTAAATATTAGGGTCGTTCTAGTGCTCAAAAATATCCCTTGAAATAAGAATTCTGTAGGTGGTGAAAAGGACATCACGTTGATATATATAAAAACGTATGTTTCAGAAAATTTTTTGATTGGGTCGAGCTTTCTTACAGAAAAACTAAAAACTATACGAGTCCGACTGTACATATTTACCCCCAGTTACACAAATACTAAACCTAGCATCGATCAAATCACATCCAAAAATTCATATTTTTTTTATTAACTATACATGGGCGTAGCCAGGGGGTGGCGGGGGGGGGCTGCCCCCTCTAAATCCATAAATCCGTTGAAATTTTTTAAAACTATGGCTAAAAATTCAAAAAATTACCATTTTGCCCCTTTTTAAAACATAATTGCCCCCTCCCCATAATTCCAAACCTGGATACAGCCATGAAACTAACTATATACTAAAGCTATGTCTAAGGATATTCTGTCTAAATCCCAAATTTTGATCTCAAATCGCCTAAAACTAAACGCTTGCCGGTAATAAAACCTCCCTCCACCCTATAATATCCCTTATGCGAATTAGTGTTGTAAAAAGGGATGGGTTTTGTTTGGTCGACCGCTGGTTTTAGTCGATTAAACATAAACAGACCGAGCCGTTTTACAACACTACTCTGTGTACGTTACGTACCTCTTTGCCATTAATTTTAAATCTAAAAAAATTTTCCCTTCACTCGAAAGTTATTGAATGCCTTTTTATAATTCTTGAAAAATTGAATTACCTACCGAGCCTATCACAAAAGTGGTTTGCACTTAAACTCACTTCGATACACGCAAAACTACAACCATAGACTAATAAAGCCATAGACTGCCGAACAGCTGGTTATTAAAATCATTCAGACACCATCATAGCTTCCATCTTGAAAAAAAATTAACAGCACGCATATTTTATACTTATCCACGATATAATTTTAAGAAAATAAAAATCGCTATTAGCTTAATTTTATAATTAAAAAAAATAAGTAAGAACGATAATTTATGTTGAGTTCCATTGATTGGTTACAATTTTTCTCAAAATGGCGCTTTCTATAATTGCTGAAAAATTCTCAGCTCAGCTGTTCGGCAGTCTATGGTTTTATAAGTCTAACGAACGCATATCTGCTAGCGTAAAATTATGCAATTTTCAGAGCGCTCTCCCTTAACCTAGGGTGGCGCTGGCGAAAGAGGTGGTTAGCAGGCAGGAGGCCAAGAGTATTTGGGCGTGAACGAGGTTTATGGACCCACCGTCGGGTATGAAACCGATGAGGAGAGCCAAGCCCGAGGCGAAGAAAGCCAGGCAGATGGCTTGCACTTGGAGCAAAGCTAGGTTGCCCCAAGCCATAGTGAGGTATCGGGCTCGGGTGTCAACGTTACCGAGATTGGCTTGGGTAGATATGCGGGAGGCCAGAGTCATTTCCAAGTTGCCTTTAAGACCTAGCAGGGGAGGGATTAGGATGAATAATTCCGTAACGGCCTCGAAAACTCGCCAATGCTGGACCCTATCGAGTACGACCCCGGCCCCGACCATGCCCAGGCCGGCCACTAGGTAGGGGAGCAGGATTTGTAAGGCCACGTACCTAGGTGCGAGCGCAGTGATATATCGTTAACCTCGAGGTTGATTATATGATTAATATACGCATGCGACAGACAATAAAAAAGTTTTTTAGAATAATATTTATAATTCTTAAAAGCTAATAGAGGTTTATTTGCTGATAATTGTGTCTGAAATTTTGTCAAATATTATTTTTCATGTTTAAGGTTCAAATCTACTACGACACAGAAGCCTAAGAATTTGGCTGCCCACTAAAGTTAGCCTCAAAGAGCCTATATTTTATCTAAAACTAATCACAGTTGTCAATCGACATAAATCAATCCAAACGATCAAAAGAACTAATGTACACCTCAGATTCATTCCAAATTATATCATTATAAAACTGAGTTAGGTGCCGCTCATATGAGCAAAAAGATTTATAGAAAACGTTAGGCCCTTTTTTCCCAACCGAGCCGTTTATAGGCTCAGTATGTCTGGGGTCGACTAGTTTGGTCGTTAGTTCAAAAATATTGCCCAACTAACGGGGCCGATACCCCAATTTAGACCCAAAAAATGAAACCATCCTAAAAACGGCGGCCAAAATCATGATTGCATAGATTTGAAACTCGAGTCATAGCTATCCTAAATTACAATCAAACAAAATGAAACTTTTCATGGCCTACTAGTATTGTAAAAACGCCCTAGATTTTGTTTGGTCGACCTATGGGTTTAGTCGACTAAGCATAAACAAACCAAAGGTTTTCGTTGGTCTGTTTTTCCCCAGTCGATCTCTGGGCTTAGTCAAAATTTGAAAAAACGGTCCAGAGCCGACCACCGTTAGTGTAAGTTGAACCACAAAGGTGTCGACCAAACAAAACCCCTGTCTGTTTACGACACTAAGACCTACCATATATTTTCCTCGGATCCTCCGTTCCCATTGCTTTTGCCAAGCCCATTTTCGGCTCCGCCTTTTAGGGGTGGCGACTGCGTACTTGAAGAGTTAAGGCTCGTGTCATCGAGAGATGACGATGGCCTTCCCTTGTAAGCCGGATTAACGTGAGGTCCACCACCATTCATAGCAAGACACACGGACCCACCCCCATTGCTTAGGGGTGCACTTGCTGCTTCTGCGAGGGGGGGAGGAGGACCCGGAGGTATGATATCGTATATTTTAGCGTTAACCGTTCGGCCGGACTCTAATTCTTGCAGACTTATAAAGTGCGCACCACGCTTTTCGTACGGGTATACGAGTCCCGTTCCGTTAGGTGCTTGGGGCTGTTGCCTAGGCTCGTCTAGTAGCTTTTTAACTTCGGGTTTATTGCTCGTTTCGGGACTATCTACCAGGTCAGAAGAGCTTTGAGTCGTTTCATCCGACCCGTCAGTACCCACTAATGGTACGGTCGATAGAGTTTTCGGAATTTTCATGGCTTGAAGATTGGTCGAAATAGAAATAGTCGCGGTAAGTTGTGAGGTTTATTATGGAATGGGCTTAGAAGGCACAGGACGGACGAGGGGAGCCTTCTTTTAATTTTATACGACAACTAATTCGCGCGCGTTAGGATTGTGATTTAGGTCGCTGTAAGCTACACCCAGGGTCGGACCATGGATTTTGTGATAGAGCATAATAATAGCTCGTTTTATAACGAGCCGACTATGGGTGGTAGTGAAGAGATGGGGATGTGGCGAAGGGTTTTTTTTCGATCGCGAGACCAAAAAATATGGTTTTATCCATTGATCCGTGCCAAATGTTGTTGTGGGGAGAGCTCCAGGAAGTGAAGGGGGTGGTATTTCATGATGGAATATCGGTTGGAAATGCGGAACAAGTTTGAGCGGAGGGGAGATGAATGTGTTTGAATGGTGTCGGGTAATGTCCCCTCTATGCGTGCTTCCGCCTCGGCTATGAATGTTTGTGCAATATATTAGTTTACACAATTAGAAAAATATATAGCACGTATTAAAAAAATGCTTGGTCTATTAGTAATAATTGTTTAACTTGTAAATTAGTGTAGCAAAAACGGCTGGGTTTTGTTTGGTCACCTTTTGGTTTTAGTCTACTAAACATAAACAGATCAAACCATTGGTCTACGCGATTAAGAAAAACAGATCAAAAAATCTTTGGTTCGTTGATGTTTAGTCGACTAAAACCGAAGGTCGACCAAACAAAACCCAGCCGTTTTTAGCAACACTATTGTAAAGTTAAAGAACAAATTTGAAAAAAATCATTATCGAAAATAGATAATACCAACATTTTTAAGCTCCGGCCAAAAGAGCTGATATGAAATCATATAATTCGATCGAAATTTCAATTATTTTTTACATAAAAATATTGCATTGCAATAATAGACGACTGATTTTCATCATTTAACATTGCCAAGGGTCAAATGCTATCACCTATTATGCGAGTTTGCTTTACGATATAGCCCAGGGAAAATATAGTCAGGTAATATTATAAACGTAATTGTTACGTCAATTCGTCGAAGTTGTTATAGACATTTTGGCCGAAACTAAGCTTTCCAACATTCAAAACTTTCGATTTTATACAAATTTGGCTTCGGAAACAAACAAAAAATTTTGGATCCATAATAGAAACGAGCTACTTTTGGATGTCGCAAATGTAAAATAACTGTAAAAAAGAGGCGCTAGAACATAAAGCTAAATAAACAAACACACGACAATCAATTAAAGGTTGTGACAAAAAAAAGACTATTCAATACACTGTATTTAATTGATTAATTAAAAAAAGAGCAGAGCGCCCCCTTTATAATTTACCTAAAATGGCTTGGGAACGACGAAAAAATGGATATTTTTTGGCGAACGAAATATATTATAAGCATCGTCATTGGGAAAAAACTTTTGTGAAATTAATGAAATGAAATAATTGAAACGTGGCCTAAAAATAAGTCTTATAATTGCCTGGCCTTGGCAATCTATAATGTAGCACCTTCGGGCGGAGCCAGAAGTTAAACAAGAAGGCGGGGGTGTGGGGCAAAATGATGCTTTTTTGAGATTTTTAACCATAATATGGCAAAATGAATGGGAATATTTAGATCTAAAAGGGGAGAGAAGGATCCTATATCACTCCCAGGCTTCGCCCCTGTATTACACTCTAAATAATTTGTTTAATCTAGATGAGGAATTTTTCATATGAATATCATCAAACTGATATTAAGGCTTACTAGTTTTGACAGAGGCAGAATTCTTGAGTATATGCTCTGGGCTTTGAGGTCGACTAAGGAGAGCAGGCCAAAAAAATTTTGGTCTGTTAACCCAGCCGTTTTTACAACACAAGTATATTATTAAGGGCGAGTTAGGTCGGGCCCCATTGTGACCAGGTGTTTGCATATTATTCTTTAACTTCAACACAAAACTTATTGAAAAGTTAAGAATATGTGAAATGATAAAAACAAGGCCGTATAAAACAACTTTTGTACGGTTTTAACAAATGCGGGGTCAAATATATTACGTTTTAACTGAAAACACATAACAAAGTAACAACTAAAACCTGATAAAATTAATTTGAATTTGAAAATTTGGGGCTAATTCCTCAGCTCAATCCTATCTAAACAGCGAATTTATGAAGCCATGTTAAATTTGTATGGGACATCAATGATTTAATGCCACTTAACTCATTGATTTCAATTGATTACTATGATAACCATCGAAACTTAAACAATTTATTAAAAAAAAAATTGCAGGCTCAAACTTTAAAATCATAATAATTGTCAAATTGTACCTTTTTGTATTTAGGTAGAAAAAAAATTAATGTAATATTTTTTAATAAACTTATAAATAAATTAAATTAAGTGTTAAATAGCATCTAAAATAAAGATGATTAACATTAAATAATTAACAGGGTCTCTTTTCATAAACGAATGATCTTGACAATGATCATCAAGGAAAGGGCTGGGTTTTATTTGGTTGACGTTTAGTTTTAGTCAACTAAACATAAACAGACCAACGTTGGTCTGTTTTTCTTAGTGGAGCTCTAGGCTTGGTCGAACTTTGAAAAACAGACCAGCCAAAGGTCGACCAAACAAAAGCCAGCCGTTTTTACAACACTACTTAAAAGTATCAAATGATCCTTATGTAATCGCCCAACATAATGTTACTTTAAATGATAAATAAACTTTTAAATTTTAATCGTAACAAAGGGTAAAAACTTACTAATACGCCCAATATAAATTTTGTTATTATTTTCAAAAAATTAAAAAAAAAATATTAATGAAATTTAAAGAAAAAATGTATATATATAAAAAATGGCAAATTTAAAATAGTTTAAAACAATTAAAAAGCCCATCAATTTTACCTTTAATCGATATTTAGAGAGGGTAGCTTAACATAACCAAAATTAGGCAACTTGAAAAAAATCAATAATCTATAAATAATTGATATTTTACCTTAGATAGTTTTTAATTAATTAATTGCCGATTTTAAACATAAAAATTTAAGTTTTTAAAATATGCTAGGCACACAGGTATTAATTAAGGTATATTATAAAACAAAATCGATTTTTCTATGCACTACATAAACTTTCAACAATATTTTGGCTATTAATCTCATTATTAGCGCCAAAAACGTGCTCGCGCGCGAAATGACAATAAAAAAAATTAACTTGGCTTGTATATAAGTGAAAATTTTAATTTTTAAGCTTAACAAATAGTGTTAATTTGATCAATTAAGTTGTTTTATTTTAATTGTGTTTATTTTTTTACTACAAAAATTGATACAATTATGCCAAAATAAATGCAAGGCCTAATTCAACCTTTCCTCGAGGCAATCAAATAATCAATGAGAGTTGATATGTTATCATATACAAACATTAACAAAAATTAGGTCTGGATTACTCCTTTCTAATACCTAAAAAACAACCCCAATCTAGACTCGGAGCTTTTTAAATTGTGACAAAAAATTTAATATATAATATAACATCAACTGACATGCTTGCTTGATCAGTTAAGCATATATTAAAAAGGTATAGAATTGGTAAGGTTAAACAATCACCATTCTTTGAATATTATCTAAATTGTGAATGAGGGTTGTAGTTTTGTTAAATTGAAATTTATCATTATATGAGCCTGTGGTATGGTTAACAAATAATAAAAATACCACCCCAATTTTAGAAATAATTGGCTTGCTTCTAAGTAAAGGCTAGATATTTTAGTATCACGTTTAACTTCTTAATGGGCCATTTTAATGCATACTAATTATAATCAATAAATACATAATTTAATGATTCAGTTTTAAAAACAAGCAAAAAATAAGTTCACATGATAAACAATATGAAAAATTTTTATACTTAAAGTAACCATTTAATGAATGCACTTACTCAAATATAAATCATTATATTAAGAAATTTATTTTGTATATCACAACCATAAATTAGGTGCTATTCAACACCTCTATAAATATAATAATAAATATCAGTATAATCATGGATTACTATTTTAAAACAACGTAAAATTCAACAAGTTTTTTAATAATATACTCTTTAAGTTGAGAATATTAAAAATTTAAGAGTGCTTACCAAAAAAACGCTCTTTTCAAATGAGGGCAAATGAGTACATATACATATTTGGCAATGAACATATGAAGGTTGTTTTAAAACTATAGTGAAAATCGCTTAATTGAGAATGGTTGAAACTAATTTAATTAAAAAGAATCATTTATGTGATATTTAATACCTCTGCTATAAAATTAAATTATAACCAAAGATAAATTATTGATTGCGCTAATGATATTTTGAGTAGGGGTCCTCAGAATATTTTTTTTATTACCAAGAACAATTAATAAGGTTTTTTAATATAATACATGATTATTATAAAGTTGGCTTTAATATAAATGAAAGTACTTGCTAGTAACCAACATTCAGCTAATCCAAAAATCCCTAAAATAGAATTTGTAGTAAAACGACTTCGTTTCGAAAGAGATTTGTTAGGGAAAGACACAAGGTTAAAAGAGAAAGACTATGTGAAAAAAATTAACTTGAATATAAATGTTTATTGTTACTTACAAAACTTACTGATATATAAATGCGCGATTTATATATTCCTCACTATTGTTATGTCGATATAATAAAATACACTATCAACCCTTTTTTACTATGAATAAAATGGCAACTGCGGTCTTTCGTAAGTATTGTTTCTTTATTTTAAAATAAAATATGTCTATATTTTTAAACAAATAATATAATTTCGTTTTTTTTTTCGAACTAAAAAAATGTGTATAGCTATGGCTCGTGGATGACTATTCATTTTATAAAATAATTTTTAACCTTTTTATTAGTTTTTTATGTGCCAGTTTACTTTAAAATGATCAAAACCGTTACTTGGCACAATCCTGAGTAGGAGCTATAAAAATCGTTCTAACTAAAATTTATGAGTAAAAGGGGCAATAAAAATCGTTATTTTTTAATAGAGTAAGAGAAGCAATAAAAAACGTTAATCAAAAATATGAGTAAGAAGGGGGGAACACCACAAAAATAATGCTTTTTTAGTGCAAATATTATTAATGCATTTTATCACAGACATATCATTGAATTTAAATTTGTTGACACAAAATTAAACCCCCTAATCCTGCCTATGCCACTGGTGTTAAATATATTTTATTAGATTTCCTCTTCCCCTTTAGGCAATCCTGCCTACTCCACTGCTACTTACTTTTTGCTATAATTTAATCTTTCTAACGGTTGTTCAACTTTTTATGCCGTTGCCGCCCTTAGATAGAAAATGTTCACCGCACCTCTTCCCATCTATTGTTTTAAAGAAACAGTAAATCTATTGTCTTTTTAACGTTTTTTGGGGCTATATTTCCACGTTATTTTAAATTTAGTTTTTATAATAACACAGCTCCATAGATTTTGACTTTGTGATCATATCCCGCAATCCGACCAATAATTCTGATAGAGAATTTTGCGCTGAAAAATAATCTGTTTTAGTTTTTTTATACAATTATTAGTTTTTCAGATATACGAGGTTGAAGATGCCAAAAATCCCCTTTTTAAGCCTTTTTGAGGCTATATTGCCACGGTATTTTTAATATTTAGTGAAAAACAGTAATAAATTCATGTAGATTAAAGTTTCATCTATAGGTCCATTAATTTATTTTTTTGTTACACCTTTATATTAAAATTTATTCGCGTTTTTGTGAACCCCTTCCCCTTATCAAAATTCGTCCCACTATGTCTGGAAAAAGGAGTACATTAGAGTACATACTACACACGCGCTGTTTACTAACACATCTCTCTCTCCCTTTCTCCATCTCCTCCACTCCCGCCCCCATATCTATCCAAGCACACATGGAGGGGGCGGAAGTGGAGGAGAAAGAGAGGGAGACTGGTCAATAACCGCAATGTTAATAACAATCCACTTAGTAGAAACATTTGTAATTAACTTATAAATTTATATTTTTAAACAACATTTTTATTAAGTTTCAAACACAAATGTAATTTAGAATTAATCAGAAAACATGAACTCATATTAGTATTTAAAACAGGGCCTTCGGCCCTGGTGGGAGGGGGGAGGGGGGAAGGGGAAGAGGTGCAAGAGGGAAGGGGGAACGAAACTCATCTATACTCCATATAAGTGTAGCATATTTGCTATGCAACTATAGGCGAGAAAGGTGGGAAGGGACGAGAATGCCCATAGGGGGTATAAAATGCAAAATAATTAATTAATTATTTATACAAATATTTAAAAAGTTAAATTTTTGTAAAACATGCTATAAAACACTTATTAATACTTTATTTATTGAGGAATAGGTTTTCTTTCATTCATTCTTATTTATCAACTTCTAAATTAGTCAAAATGACGAAAGGAACGCAAATAGAGGGTACGACCTTGGAAAAGCCAATAGTCATCCTTCCAAAACGTACAACTTTCAATTTAGAATTTTTTTGATACTGTATAAATTTAAACAATTTGGTGTAGGCGACCCATAATTTAAATTATGACTATAGACTCTATTCAAATCATGCGCATATGTATAGTATAAACAAGATATTAAAAAAACGAAAAGATTTTCCAATCAGACCTTGGCCATTGGTCATTTTTTCCATCACTTTGGCCAGTGGTCATTTTTTCTAATGGTTAGCAGACAGCCAAAAAACTAGCCTATAATTATAATTTAGAAAAAATTGATTTAATCTCGCTTTGGCTAGTGGTCATTCATTGGTTAGTAACCAGCAGACTGCCATATACTGGTCAATAATTATAAGTTAGAGAAAAAATTTGATCTTAATCTCACTTTGGCTAGTGGTCATTTTTTCCATTGGTCAGTAACCAGCAGACTGCCAAATACTGGCCAATAATTATAAGCTGGAGAAAAAATTTGATCTTAATCTCACTTTGGGCAGTGGTCATTTTATTATTGGTTAGTAGCCAGCAACGGCCAAATTGCCTATATTTAAAATATAGAAAAAAAAATTGCTACACTTTGGCCAATGGTCATTTTTTTCATTGGTCAGTAGCCAGGACACGTTATAAAAGGATATAAATACAGAAACGAAAAAAAAACGAAAAAAAAATTTTGATTGACAATTCGGCCAATGGACGGCCAAAAAGTCATATTATCTATGGTATTAACAAGAACAATATATTAATTTAAAAAAAAATGAAAAAAATTTGCCCTCTTCGGGATTCGAACCCACATCAGTAGAGGTATAAGCCTTGGGGGGGGGGGGGGCACAGGGACCCATATCAGTAGAGGCGGGGGGCATAGGTAATTATCAATGTTAACCCAATATAGCAATTCAGAAAACAAAAAATAATTTTCGATTCACACTTTGGCCAATGGTCATTGGTCAGTAGCCAGCGGACCGCCAAAAAGTCATATTAATAATGGTATTAACAAGAACAATATATTTATATAAAAAAATAAAAAAATTTGCCCTCTCCGAGATTCGAACCCACATCAGTAGAGGCATAAGCTCTTGTGGGGGGGAGGGGGGGAGGGGGCACAGGAACCCATATTAGTAGAGGCATAGGCCCTTGTAGGGGGGGGCAAAGGTAGTTATTAATGTTAACCTAATATAGCAATTCAAAAAACGAAAAAAAAATTTCGATTTAAACTTTGGCCAATGGTCATTTTTTTATTGGGCAGTAGCCAGGACACGGTCAAAAAGGATATAATAAGTGAGAGACAAAAAAGAAAATTTCGATTCACAATTTGGCCAATGGTCATTTTCTTCATTGGCCAGTAGCCAACGGACGTTAAAAAAGTCATATTATCAATGGTATTAACGAGAACAATATATTAATTAAAAAAATACTTAAAAAAATTTGCCCTCTCCGGGATTCGAACCCACATAAGTAGAGGCATAAGCCTTTGTGGGGGGGGCACAGAAACCCATATCAGTAGAGGCATAGGCCCTTCTACGGGAGGGCATAGGGTAATTATCAATGTTAACCTAATATACCAATTCAAAAACGAAAAAAAAAAATTTCGAATCACACTTTAGTCAATATTCATTTTTTTCATTGGTCAGTAGCCAGGACACGGTCAAAAATTTATATTATCAATGGTATTAACAAGAACAATATATTAATTTAATTAAAAAAAAATTTTTGCTAGGTATATAAATTCTTTGAATTAATAACATGAGGCTGGGGCTGGGAAATTATATTACGTCTTGAGAACGTGATAATAAAATTGTAACTTAAAAAATCTTTTTAAATGGTTAGCCAGAGTTTGATGAAAGCAGGCTCGGATCTTAAGCTGCTGATCAGCATTAATTTTAGTTTCTAGCTCCATTATTTTCTTATTTTTTTCCGAGTCCTGCAAATATTCTTTGGTGTTGTTTATTAATAAGTGTTAAATAAATAATATTAATTTGAAGGTCTTGTTTTAGCATTAAAAGATTAAGATGGATAGTGTGAAGGTATAGTTATAATAGGTGGCCCGTCAACTTGCCGAAAACCATCTCGCCGAATCACCCTGGGACATTTTGTGATTGGTTGAATGGGAGACATTTTTAAATGAAATTCGGCGAGATGGTTTCCGGATAATAATTAAAACTAATACATGTGATGAAGTACAAGAATTATTATTAGTCAAAATTAGTTAACTAAGCTTAAGAGGGTACTTAAAATTCAACCGTTTTAAGAAGCGTCCATTTTAAATATTCCTACCATAATATACGTAAATTAAAAATTTTCGTTGCCCAATTAACTTGGTGACTAGATTTGCTGATAAAAGTCGTGACGAGTAAGAGTAATGCTAGGAATAGGGGGAGAGAGGTTCCGTTGGATATTAAAATTTATTTGATGTTTGATCGCTAGGAGGTGTAAAACTTACTATCAAGTTGGTGTCCTTGATGTTACTGTAACTTAGACGATGGATAAGATCATATATCAGTTTTGAGCTTAAACATTTAATAGTGGTTCAGGTATGCTGAAGTTTGAGTGGAATCAGAGACGTGCCTAATTAAACTCTGTTCAGAGTGAAATTGCCAAACTAGTCGAATATCTTGCTGATTGTTAGCAATTTAAATAATAATGTTATGTTGCTAGGGTTAGTGAATAAATTATATTATACCTGCCACGCGGTGACTTTTTCATTGGAATCCCAATCGGCCATAGGGTAAAAAAAGTCGACGGCGGTGGAGATTTAATTTTTGAATTTATCCTGGTAGGGGTCTAATATGGTTTATATGCATATGACTAAACCTTGTATTTATCCCTTAAACTCATATGTGACGTATTTTACAAGTCATTGAATGCGATACCTTGTTAAAGTTGCCTACCTCCTTGCTCAAGGAGACCAAATCGTTTTGCTGTGATCCCGGCCATTTGCGAAGCATTAGACAATTTTGGAAAGATCAGGCAGACATTGCATGACTGCGTTTGGATTGTAAATTTAATCGCTGGGTTTAAATGTATTTTGATACAATATAGGCTATCATAGTTACTATACCAAGGAATATCAAATTTCCATGTAAAGGGGGCAGCCCTAGATATTTTTCAAAAAATGTCATCACTGCTTATAATATTTGCCTTTCGCTCTTAGGTTTTTATATGTTGGTTAGATCATAGGTATTTTTAGCTGCTGTAAAGCGTGGATAAAATACAAGAGGATCTTAAAACTAAAAACCTCAACGCTTTATATAGATACTTCAAACGGTGTATAAAACAATAAACACATAATTATAGAATTATATTAGCTTAACACGAAATCATCGATCTCGAATGCCTGACTCTAGTGTGTAATCAAATAAACAAGTAATTAGACTAAACCCGTGAAAATTTAAGTTTACACTAATACAACACCAGCAGTCATATAGACAATGGACATATCGATATGGGGGAGGCGCTTTCAGTGTAAAACAAAAAATTCTTAAAGTTTGATTACTATTCAACACATTGCACTTTTCTAGTTTGATCTTGATTAAGCTCTTACTAGAAGATTATAATATGAGAGGTCTTTGACTATAAACACAAAATAAACTAATAAAAAGGCAATTATATTTCAAAAACAATTTCATACAAATATGTTGAATTTTTAAAGATTAGAGCGCTTTTGGATAAGGAATATAACAAAGTCTGAATATTCTATTAGATACCTCAAATAAAAAAATGATATAAATAGTATATTTGTATATAATGTCACAATATGTACAAGACGGTCTAATTTTGCCTAAGTGCATCGGATTATAATTTTTTATTAAATAATTCTATAAATTGCGGATAATTTTTATAAAGGTATAATATTAAGTATGCAGCATCTTATGAAATATGAATGTCAATTTTTTACTCTGCATGTTCATCGAAACAAATTTTCCATTAAATGTTTGGGTTGAGTTGTAGACCAATGTTACACGATCCAAATTCTTGTACTGTATAAGCGATCTGACATTCCTTTTTCTTATTCGATCCAAAAAATAACGAAGCGCCGATTAGTGTTTTTCGCATTCGGAAAAACACAAATCGTAAGAAATAAACAAAATTTCTTACTCACGTTTTCATATTGTGATTTCGGACTGGCAAGGGCAGGTTTTGTAGGGTTGGGGTTAGGGTTAAGTCATTTTAGGTTCAAGATACATAATTACTTTTTTTGGATCGAATAAGAAAATGGAATGTCAGATCGCTTATACAGTCCAAGAATTTGGATCGTGTAACATTGGCCTGAGTTGTATGCGCTTATTAATAATTATGTATGCGCTCGCGTAAAAATATATAAATAAATGGAATGCCTAGAAGATAGAATTAGGCCGAATTTGAACGGTAATATTAAATTATTTTATATTTACAAATTCACTAGGCCTAGAACCTGAGGAAATTGACGATGACAAAAAAGAGAAAGCCAAACTTCATAACTATAAGTTACTTGTAGATCCCTTTATTAAAGGAAATAATGCTAAAAAAATCTATAGGTTTGACGGATTTATTCCTGAAGTAAAATAAATATACATAATCATATCATAAATTAGGACCCCACAGCCCCAATAGTAGTTGCAAAAGATCCTAGAAGACAAAGTTCTCATTTATGGACTTTAAAAAAATTATCAGATTTACCTTTGCCAAGATTTAAGGTAAAATTTTTTTAAAAAATTTTTTTAACTGGCATTAAGATTGATCATAATTATTCTGGAAATCCTCCACCAATTGAGATAACTATCACTAATATAAATGACAATATAAGGGAAAAGTTTCTGGAGGATATGTGTATCAAATATGGAAGCATTGAGGAGCTAAAAATATTTTATCATCCTACTTCTAAAAAGCATTTAACCATTGGTAGAGTTGTATATATGCAGCCCAAATCTGCTAAATTATGCATAGAAAAATTAAATAAAACATCTGTTATGGGAAAAGCATTAAATGTGTTTCTTGATCCTAGGGGTAATGATCAAATTCTTAAATTTATACTGTTTTAGGTACACATTGTTTTAAAATTGTGGATTGCCTAATCAATAGTCATTCTGCCCATCCCTTTGATATAAACCAATATGTTCTAAAGAATATTGATTCTCACAATGAAAATCAAAATTCATATTCTTTAGGACCCATTACAAATTTTATAGATATGCACAAATCTGATGCAAAAAGTAGTTTTTCACTCAAAATTGACCCAAGGTTAACAAGAAAAGAATTTTCTAAAGATTATGAGCCACATTCATCACAGACAATCTTGAATAATATGAAACAGGCTTCATTAGATTCTGAGATTAATAAGCAAACGACACCTAAAATTGACTCACATCCAAAATATGATGATTTTGACAACATTTTTGGAAATACAACTTCAAAATTGGTTAACAGTTCATTAGAATCAGTTGACAATGTTGCATTAAATAATGCCACGTTGTCAAATTGCACAGACTCTCCTAAAAGCAATGCTTCTGACCACATTCTTAGTACTCAATATACATTGCAACTGTTAACAAATAACACTTCAAAAACTGATGCAAATTTGATGACTGACAAGAGCCCAAGTGTAATTGTGACAGAAAACAATGTCACTAATAATGACTTAGAGACAAACAAAACTCGCTCCGATCTACCAACTAAAAAACAATTCTTATTTAGATCCAAATATAATAGCATCAAAAATAATGATCATAAACCTGAAACGAGAGACAAATTTCACAAGGACAAAAATTATTCAAGTGCCCATTACGTATCATCCAAATATGATAGGTATCGGCATTCCTTCCACAAGAATAAAAATGGTGATGGCCATTTTAGGGAGAAAGATTACAAAAGACACGAAAACAACAAACATGACCACAAAGTGGTGGGTAAGGGTAGAGATGGTAGGGGGTACCATCATAAACACAATAGGGAGAGATCTTCTCACGGCAATAACGCTAGGCATCATTCTTACAAAAATTCCACTCATAATTACAGTAATAGAAAGTCGACAACTCACAAAACAAAAGAATCCAAAGTCTTTTTTCACAGCAAAAAGTTAGAAGAATTTGGTAATCCTCCAGCCCCGACCATTAAGTCCGAAGATACGTTACCACAGCCCATCCCACCCACTTCTAAAGAGGCTTTTGAAAGTCCCGTCGTGGGTGAAGAAAATGACATAGACAAAATGAGTTTATCTCCCCTCAGTTCTTACGAAGAGGATGAAGAAGTAACCCAAAAACTCGGGCGTTGCAAGTCTAAAATTGTGACACCAGCCAAAAGCAAAGATCAAACCTCTTTCAATGCTCTCCAGTCCAGGTTTGGGGTTAACGTGGTTTGGCCCAATCAAGCCCCTAACACCATGTTCCCCCCACCTCCCAACATATTCCCGGGTAATTTGCCCCCTCCCGCCCCCTACAATATGGGACCCCCACCCCCTTTTATGCCAGCTATGTTAGGCCCACCCCCGCCCATCATTCCGCTCACGCTGACCTCTCCACTCAAGAGCATGGTGAACAACCTCGCCCCACACCCCTTCAATGCCGCCCCAAATTTTGCCCAGGATTTCCTGATTCCGGCACCCCCCTCTCATCATTACTACACCTTTAATGCAATATTCCAAAAGATCTCACCCAATTATCAAGTAATCTACATATTATGGCACAACTCTGGCATTAGTGTTGTATAAATGGCTGGATTTGTTTGGTGGACCTTTAATTTTAGTTGACTAATCCCTTTGGTCTGTTTAGGTTTAGTTGACTAAAACCAAAGGGCAACCAAGCATGATCCATCCTTTACAACACTATCTGGCAGAAATGTAGGATTGTTCCAAGATTGGCTTATGCCTTATTTTGTTGATTTGTTGGCAATTTTGCTTTTGGGTGGATAAACCTTGTGTAATTTTGAGAGGTTTGTATCGAAAGAAACTTCACTTTTGTCTAATTTAAAATATGAACTGAAGAATGCTTAATTTTATTATGTGTTAAACTGTACTTTACTAATGACAAGCAAGCATTTAGCATGCCTTGCTCTCAATTTATCTTTTAATTTAATAAATATTAAGGGTTAAGGTCTTTACACATAAATTAATGTTAACTTTCTCTAACCAAATTAAGTGTTTACAGGAAATCATTAAAAAAGTTATATCCAAGTTGTTTGAAGACCTATCGTTGATAATAAACAAAGATTTACAGAAAAATTTGGTCCAAAGGACGGCATTTACCTTTTATGACAAATGGTGGCAAGAGAACGAAGAAAAACACAGGGTAACAATTTGTTTTTATCAAGTATTTAGTTTGGGGTTGATTAAACCTTGTTATATCTTATAAGATGTAAAGGAGCATAATCCCAAACTTATAAAATATAAAGTTTTTATAACTGGATAAGATCAAATATTTAGTTGGAATTGGCTTTTGTTATATAATGATTTTTTGCCTCACTTTGACCTAATATTTTCCTAATTTCTTTTCATTAAATATTAACAATATCTTTTCAAAATGAAATTTGATGTAAAAAACTTACTATTTATGATTCAATTTTATTAAATATACACTATGTACCATTAAAATTATGATTTCACATGAACTCCCCGTAAAGTTTAGTGTTGTAAAAACGGCTGGGAATTGTTTGGTCGACTTTTGGGTTTGGGCGACTAAACATAAGCAGACTCAAGGTTTTTTGACCTCTAGCCCGAGTCGAAATTTGAAAAGCACGCCAGAGTCGACCGTGGGCGGCCAAACAAAATCTAGCCATAACACTACTTTAACTGTAAATTTGTACGGGGGGAGGAAGCATAGCTCAGTTCTTTTTACCCAAAAAGGCTAGTAAAATACTGCGATGGATGCAATGCGTTTCAACAGCATTTTCATTACCTCCCTTTAACCTGATTTCAATGAAAAATTTAACAACTTCGTTCGGTCTTACTTACCCACTTCATGAATATATATTTTTTGCGAGCACCTTATCATCTTAACTAGTGCCGTAAAAAACAGCTGGGTTTTGTTTGGTCAACTTTGTTGACTAAACATAAACAGACCAAAGATTTGACCAAAAGATCTTCAGTCTATCTATGCGACTCAGAAAAATAGACCAAAACACCTTGGTCTGTTTATGATTGGTTGACCAAAACCAAAGGTCGACCAATCAAAATCAAGCCGTTGATACAACACTAATTTTAAACTAACTACGTATACCCCGTTGTAGGAAATCAAATTTCCCGAAAGTGCAATAAAAATGGGGGGACATGCCCTAGAACTCTCCCAACCCAATTACGATACCCCTACGATCGAACCCAAGCCCGGTAGCTTAGGGCAAAGCTCGCTACTACCACCTAAAGATGATGCTTCTACCGTCTTGCCTATAGACGTGAACCTCAACGCTAATAATCCTCCAGCCTCTTCGCTATTGCCCGGGTTTGGCGATGGAGTCAAGTCTAAACGATGGGTGCCCCCATCTCGCCGAGATGCTACCGAGCTCTTGAATTCTCTCTTCGAAACTGCCAAAGATCCTTGGAGGTCTTACACCCTAGACAATTCCCTCTCCCTAGGTATCAGAGCCTCCATGCCCAAAATGCCCTCCTTCAGGGTAAACTTAATACACATATATATATATAACACTTTTTATTTTAAATATATAACGAATATATATACATATTTTGGGAAGATGAGATAAATGTGAATAAAAAAATTAAAAGTTGAGAGAATTATAAATATTGGGAAAACATTCCGCTATGGCTAATGAATATTAACTCATATATATGTGTGTATGAATTCTTGTTTATGCCTTAGTTGAATTTGTTCTTGCCGGGTTTTTTTCATTGCGATCGATTATGTTTTGGGTAAAAGAGAGTTGTTTATATCGAAGAAAATTTTCAAAAACATGGATTATTTTAGCAAAGCGTGCTTGCTTTTTAGTTTGTTAATCAATAATCCTAGCCGCGAAATTAGAGTAGTGTGGAGATTGACGCATTTGATTACATTGCACATTTGGAGTTTCGTGACAATTTTAAGGAAATTTATTTTCCTAATGAGTGTATTAATTCAAATCATCTTTGGAGGGAGATTTAGGGGCGTGGAGGCATAGCTGGTATATAGGTTTTGTCTGTGAACAAGAGCTCACGGGTTCGAATCCCGCTTTCGGCACTATTTTTAAAAAGGTTTAAAAATAATCACATCGTCAACACGGCTGTCAGGTCTGGATAGCCAAGCGTCACCCCTCATCCAAATATCTAGCTGACCACCTTAGTGTGACAAACAGCTAATGGAATTTTTTTTATCTTTCGAGGGATATGATGCCTCTAAGATTAACTTCTTTACAGACTCCCCTTGAAAGTTGCAAGGCACAATAGCTTCTAAAGTGCCACTCCATTTTACACAAATTAATTCTACTTAGTGTTGTAAAAACGGCTGGATTCTGTTTGGTCGAAGTTTGGTTTTAGCGGATTAAGCATAAACAAACCAAAGGTTTTTGGTCTGTTTATGTTTATTCGATATTTAGGCTTAGTCAAAATTTGAAAAACATACCAGATTCGACCGTTAATCTCAGTTGACCAAACAAAACCCAGCCGTTTTTACAGCACTAATTCCACTTTTGCATACGTATATTGTGTGTGTACAATGCCATTTATGCCCTAACCTCATACTGTTTAACTTATGACAAAAATACATATTTTTAGATTTTTGATCAAGTTGTTGACCATATCAAGGCTAATAATGTGTAATTATAATTTTTGTGTCTCCTTCCAAACAGAAAATCAGGAAAGTGACACCTCAACCCTCGACCCCTTTGAAAGATAATAAAAACGTGCTGAATCAAACGCGGGAAGAGCACACGGTGCCGGGCAAAAGCTTGACTGACCGCAAAAAAGCGGACACCTCGGGCAAGAAGGCTAAAAGCCGTGAAAACGTTCAACTCAACGCCTACAAACCTAGCTCTCCCCTCCCCGAACCCAAAATAACGGGTAAAATATTCGATTTCATGAAATATTTTTAATTGTTTATAGTAGCAATCGATTGGGAAGCCTAGGTTGGTGTTGTAAAAACGGGTGGCTTTTGTTTGGCGACCTTTAGTTTTAGTCGACTAAACATTGACAGACTAAAGATATTTTCGTCATTTTGACTGTTTATGTTTAGTCGAATCAAAGGTCGACCAAACAAAACCCAGCCGTTTTTACAACACTAGTCATATGCTTGCATTTAATGCCAATATCATACCCAGCTTATCGAATAAATTGTTTAAGTTCTTTATAGTTACATATGTAAATATTGTTATGGTTATATTTCCCTTACCTTTAACATTGAACTAGTTTAATTTTATTTTTCTATTTCTAGATTTTAAAAGTTAACCTTATTGATCGATTAAATCATTCGGTAGCACCAATTAAGCAAAAGTTTGCAATTTCGAAGCTACCATAAAGGTCCGGACTTTTAAGTTTAACTAACTGTTGGATATGAATAATAGGGTTTATATCATAATGCCATACATCATGGGGAGTTTGATTAAATGACTATTTACAGAGGCATTTTAACATTTAAAAATTCTAATGTGTCATTTGTTACGATGAAATATACAGTGTATTTAACTATAAATTCTCATCAGGATTTTAAAATAATTAATTGCTATGCAATTTATGGGCTCGCTTTTGGTTGTCCGTCCGTTGTCCATCTAGTGATTTTTGCATAATTGCCGTGGAGATTTTTAATGGCTGTGGACTTATGCTTCTGTAAAAGACTTTTATTTCGCTTTTGCAAAGAGACTTGCTTATGACCGCTGGTTGTCTTGAATTGTTATATATAGTAATGTATTTATATTATCGTACATTACGTTGTAGACGAAGATAGCATGAGCGGTATTTTGAGCGAATCCGAACTTTCTGCTGAGGAGGAGGAGCGCAATAACGAAACAGAAATTCCCTCATCTTCGGTAGATGATTACCTATCGGACCACCGCACTACCTCTCCCCCACTTAAATCGTAAGTGCCTCAATGTGCGAGTTTGGACAGCACCCATTCTATAGGTGAACTCTGTAATATCGTTGAAGACTTTGTTTTTTTCCAGTATAATTAATAGAAATGAAAGAAACAATCACTTTGTTACTTTATTCCTAACTTTTTGAAAACCCCCTGGGTTGGTACAAAATAAAGATCTTTTTTCAGCGCTGACTCTGTTCCTTTAATCTCATTATAAAAAGTGGAGACTAATCGACATTTACGCTTTAGTGTACCCCGTCTTGCATGCAAAACCTTCAATCTTTTATTTAAAATTTTACACTAATTTTTTTTCATCCAGAGGGTTTAAGTGAGAGCGGTTCTGACTCTTTTAGGAAGATTGGTGGACGGACAAAATTTGTGCTCAAAAAATGAATTTTTGTTATAATCGCGATAAACCATTTTTAATCGTTACTTAACCGTCTGCATTAGGTCTCGAAAAGTTTCTACCGCTTCCAAAGCCGTACTACATGAGGAGGAATTGCCCGAAACAGCAACTTACCAAGACCTCGACGAGAGCGACTCGTCCTCTCTCTTCGAACCACCCACCACTGTCCGTCCACCGGTCCCGAGCCCGACCTCGAGCCCAATCCATCGGGCGAAATCGCCTAAGCCCGCCGCCACTCAAACGGCACCACAACCCTCCGAATTACCGGTCAAATTTTTATCCGAACACTGCTATTCCCTCCCCCCTTCGGCCCCCACTAGCAAAAAAACTTCGTTAAGCGGTCTCGCCACTTACATGGCTTCCGACAAGGCTAAAACGTTAAAGAATAACGCTAACGCCACACCCCTTCACGTCGCTACCAAACCTTCTCACGAAAGTACGGCTCCCCCCGCAGGCCCCAGGAAATACGAACGAAAGCAATTTCTCGCAGCTTCGAGTAAAAAGCGATACGTGGCCCGGGATGGGATCGAAGAAATGCGTATTCTCTACAACATATGGAACCCGGGCATAGACTCCGAGGATATAAGGTAAGCGTGGTTGATAAATTTTAAAAAAATATTAAGGAAATGAGGAGATACACGATGGGCTAATATTAATTAATTAAACTTACTAAATCCCCTTCCATAGAAGCTAGGTTATCAAAATTCACGAATTGCATGCAGTAATGGGTACGAGAATTTAGACACTATTAAGTAAATCGAGTGCCTAATATAAACAAAGCGTATATACACATTATCATCCATTCTAGTATAACTAAAAAATGAGGATAGTATTAAAACAAGCAAATTCTTAGCATTGCCGTTGGCAGTAAGAAACCAAAATAAATATAGAAATTGATTATAATCGTTTCAAATTTAAATGGTGCTGTGATTGGGCCTAATCTAATATAAGTTTAAACGGGAATTAATTCACAAAAGATCACAAATCGCTTTTTAGCATTAACTTGGGTCTATTTGACCCCACACTTCAAACTAAAGAATTGTTAAAACGGCTGAGTTTTGTTTGGTCGACCTTTGGCTTGAGCCGAATAAACATAAACAGTCCAAAGTCGACTAAAACCGAAGGTCGACCGAACATATCCCAGCCATTTTTACAACACTAGTAAATGGCCAAATGATGTAAAGCCGATGACTCCCATAATGCTGACTCTAGAGAGCCTTATGTTTAATGTTCTGATTGAATTTTAGCGGACCTCCTAAATTTGGGCGATGCTAGAGCAGCTGTTTTATTATGTATCCAAGAAGTTTGAGTCGACCAAAGGAAATTTAGTCACATCGTCATGCATACATAATCTGACGCACGCTCTTTTCTCCGCGCAATGTAAGATATAATAGGTTTTATTAACGGTCTTAGTAAGTATCGGCAAAGGGTTAAGCCTTTGTTTTACTATTACCCGGAAAGTCAAGTGGACTAAGGAAATATATTCGCACTCTATACGCATGGTATAACACAGGTTTTTTTCCTCCTTAATATAAGATATAATAAGGTTTTGTTTTATATGAAAATTTTTTATCCTTTACCTACATCAATTTTAGGTACATCAAGAGGAGTTACGACCGTCTACTGCTGTCCGATAACCCAGCCTCTACCGAGCAAAATGCTACCGTGACCGCCATGCTCCTGGGTCAGCACAAAGGCCCGGACTTGCAAAACCGTTACCTCTGGCTCAATTATACTCACTGGGTCCCTCATATGGATATCCTTTTGAATAGCCATTTACTTTCAATTTAATAGTCTAATTAAAAATGTGCACACTTAGATTGACACTTATCTAGCTGTTTATATTAAAGATGCACTTTTTCAGTGATATAAACAGTAATGAAACGAAAAACCTTTATTTTTTACTCTCATATATTTACAAATCAGTAAATTCGATTAACCAACACGATTTACCATGGCGAATTTTATTGGAAGAATCGGATATGATAAAGATACTTATATATAAAACTGATTGCATGTGTCGACTAATTTGCCGCCACCAAAAGTAAAAAATTACTCTCTCACACAAAGTGCCCTGCGAAAAACTTAGACACATCAATGTGGTGTGATTTTGTGAAATAAAAATGCCTGTTTGAAAATTTTAAGATTAAAGGTGAGACTGCGAAAGTCTATGTGTCATTAACGGTCCAAAAAGGCCTTGAACAGTTATTCAAAAAACAGTTTAAGAATTACAAACCTTTTGTAATAAATTTTAATCGTTTTTAGCAAGCATAAAATTGTAAAATATGTGTTGATCTCAAGATTTTGTGACCTTTTAAATTAGCTTTATCATACATTTACTGGAATGAAATAATAAAATAACATTTTCAGAGCGCGCTGAAATATGTTTCTCTACATTTTTTACGTTAAAACCAAAACTTATTATCCTTAACTCACTACTATACCTACCTTTGAAGAGCCCCCTTCGAAGAGATTAAAATCTTTGACCTATGCCAACAAATCAGGGTCGGCCAGAACGGAGGGATACTACAAAATATCTCCAGAAGAAAAGGCGACTTACTTAACATATCAAACGGTATTATTTTTGAAAAACTTGTTTTTTCTATTGCGTATTTTATATCAGAATGAACGCAAGGAGCCGAATAAGAAGTTTTTGAATCAGGTGACGACTTCAAGACAAGTTAGGAGCGATTTCCGACGCCAACTATGGTCCAAGAGTTTGGAGATGGGGGACCTCATTAAATTTAATCAACTGAAAGTGAGCATTTTAAATTGCTATTGCCTAATTTTTAGCCTTGAATTGGTTTTGTATTAATTAAATATCAACACACTAAAGGTTACCTATTTTTCTAATTTGCTCACCAATATTAGATTTTTCTTAAAGTAAGTTGTAGGCTTAAAATTGTAAAAAAGCATCTTTGCGAAAAAATTAGCTGAAAAAGAATAAATTTTATAAAATCTTATAATTGTAATGCTTTATAATCACTAAGAAAATTCGTATTCGATTGGCTTGATGCCCCTTTCCTCATTGTAAAGCATATTTAGCTATCTTATCAACCGCACATTAAATATATACTAAATATCCTTCTTTCATTTTAGGCTCGTAAAAAGCAAATTGCATTTAAGAAAAGTTACATCCACGATTGGGGTTTGTATGCAAACGAGCCCATGGGAGCCGACGAGATGGTCATCGAATATGTTGGAGAAATCGTGCGTCAAGTTGTGGCCGACAAACGGGAGAAAATATATACGGAGAAGGGGATAGGGAGCAGTTACTTGTTTAGAATAGATGCTGACACTATTATAGACGCTACTAAGTGTGGAAATCTGGCCCGTTTCATAAATCACTCGTGCAACGTAAATTTGCTAGATCCTTTAATACCTTACCACAAAAAAATATTACTCTAATCTTCTTTTTTACACGTTTTAGCCAAACTGCTATGCCAAAATCATATCCGTCGATCAAATTAAAAAAATCGTCATATATTCCAAACAGCCGATAAATGTTGGCGAAGAGATCACGTACGATTATAAATTTCCCATTGAAGAAGACAAAATACCTTGCCTATGCGGCGCCTCTAACTGTCGAGGGACGCTTAATTAGATTGAATCGTCATTCAATTTTAATTAGCCGAATGACTCATGGACTTGTTAATTGTATTTATACGCTCTTATTTATGAAACATACTGTTAATCTGCATCAGTTTGTTCGATATATAATGTTAATATATTTGTAATATATTTTTAATACATGAGTTTACGCTGAGAGTTGTATATATTTGAATACTTAATTTTAATACCATTCAATGACAGCCAACATTAATAATCATTTTTTGATATTCTAATTAAATCGGCCGCTATTAACATTTCTATTTTTTGGAACTGTCCCGCAATTTTTTCAAGACAGGTGGTACAAAATAAAGTGTCAAAAATTTTATACGGTTCCGAAAATTGGTGAAAATGAATTGTAACGTTATCAATAATATGTTAACAGTTTGTTTAAGCACATTATTACATACTATAGCTAATCTGCGTCGCTGATTTTTTGCAATTTGATATGACAATAAAACCCTATTCTTTAATTTTTATCAGATTTTTACACTATCCCGGATATAAAGGGAAACAAATATATTAATAGATAATGCAATATATGTTAATTAAATTAATATTTGATGCAAAAAACAATGTATTTACTTTACAAAATGCTCTAATTGTAATGTTGAAAAAAATTACTTGAACATAATAATTTTTTTATTGTACCATTTTTTAATGTAATAAAATGCCAAATTGCTAATAACTTAACTATGCTTGTTAAAAGGCTTTATAAAAATATTAGTAAAACAAATCCTTTTATAAATGTGACCAAACGTTATTTAAATTTGCAAGAATATCAGAGTAAATCATTGATGTCTAAGTATGGAGTTGCAATACAAGAATTTAAAATTGTTGAAAACAAGGCTCAAGCAGCTCAAATTGTCAATCAACTAAGTATTAATTTACAACAATTTTGTGAATTAATTGGCATGTCTATATTATATTTGATGCTTTGTACAGATTATGATACCTATGTGGTTAAAGCTCAAATATTAGCAGGTGGAAGAGGAAAGGGTATATTTTCCAGTGGCTTGAAGGGTGGAGTGCAACTTTTGAAAAAGTGTGTTCTTTTTTGGCCTATGTTTATATATATATTATTTCAGTCCTGGTGATGTTCCTAAAATAGTAGATAAGATGCTAAACAGTTATCTCGTCACAAAGCAGACCCCACCTAAGGGTGTACTAGTGAAAAAAGTGATGATTGGGGAAGCTATTGATATTAAGAGAGAAACCTATTTAGCCTTTATAATGGATAGGGCTGCAGACGGACCTATTATGATTGGCAGTCCTGCAGGAGGCATAGATATTGAGGAAGTAGCTGAAAAATCTCCAGAATTAATTTTTAAGGTATGCTCACTTATGGCCTTCCACTAAATTTAAATGATAGTCATATGTTAAAAATTGAATTTTAAGGAGCATGCTTAATTTGTAATCACCTTATAGTGCATTACTTGAACAAGGAAAGTGTAGAGGTGTGGCTCTTTTCTTTTAATTTATTTTTTTAGTACATTATATTTATTAGTATTAAAAAGCACTATATATGCTTCTTTTGTACACTCTAACAAGTAGTGATTATGTCCATATTTTAAATTTAATTGTGTTTATTTTAGCATAAAATTGACATCAGAGAAGGTTTGTATAGACATCAAGCACGTGAAATGGCCATAAATTTGGGTTTTAGTTCAAAGCTTTTGGAAATTGCTACCACTCAAATAATGAATCTTTATAAAATGTTTATATCCGTAGATGCTACTCAAATAGAAATCAATCCATTTGGTGAAACAGAAAATGGAAAAGGTGTGCATATATTATATAATTTATACAATTTAAATGTTAAGAAAGATGTTATTACTATTTTAGCTATGTGATAATCTTATTTGATGTAATTTGTTTTTACTATTCACAGTTTATTAAAATTTATATTTACTGTATAATTTATAATAATATGTTTTGGATCTCAATTATAGTTATATGCTTTGATGCCAAAATCAACTTTGATGATAATGCTGACTACAGACAAAAGGAAATTTTTAGCATGGATGATTGCTCAGAAAGTGATCCTAGAGAAGTCCAAGCCAAAAAATATCATTTAAATTACATCGGCATGTCTGGGAACATTGCTTGTTTGGGTAACTTTAATCGCTTATACCACAAACAAATTTGATTATTTTCTTTATGCAAAAAAATAATAATATATTTCAATAAAAGTTGTGGGTGTAGCAGGGGGACAGGGAGGGGCAGCTGCCCCCCTTTAAATCCAAAAATTTATTAAAATTATGGCAAAATTTTTAATAAATGATCATTTTACCCCTCTTTAAATTATTATTTCCCCCTTTTAATTCCAATGTTGGCTACGCTCATGATATGAGTGATTGACATAAGATATATGTATGGCTAGCATTTTAGCTACAACAATATAAGCTATGGAAAAATACATTAACACCAATGCAATATCAATACCTGTATGTACAATTTAATAGATCTAAATTGTTATTTTTGAGATTTATTAAACACAATATTAACTATTCTTATTTTGAATTAAAGCAAGATTGCCATAAATATAGACATAGAGGTGTTAGGTTTGGTGGACCACTAATTTAAATTGTCACTATTCTGCTGACATCATAAAACAATTCTAAAATCGCTGTAAATTGATTGCTTTACTTTTTATATGTAGATAATATAATGAACCCTTATTTTAAATACGTGTTTTGCATCAAGTTAATGGAGCAGGATTAGCCATGGCCACCATGGATATAATTCACCTTTACGGGGGCAAACCAGCCAATTTTTTGGACGTGGGAGGCAATGTAACCGAAGATCAAGTGTATCAGGCATTTAAAATCATCAGCTCTGATCCTCAAGTGAGATTAATTTCTGACTAAGGGGGCGTTCGTGATGACGCGCGAAGCGAAAAAAAGCGAAGTGAATTTTTGGGCTAATTTATCAAACTCTTCCTTCTTTTTCTTAATTCTTTATAATCATCGTGAAATTTATCATATATCATTGGTATTCATTGATAAAATCGTAATTATTCTATATACATATAAATTTATATAAAAAATACATACATACCAAATTCAATTTTTTACCCATCGCGCGAAAAGTACAAAATGATTTGTATCTTATTTCGTTCGCTTTTTGCCGCGGGCTAAAATGATCGTCTGCGGTTTCACTATGAACGCCGCCTATTTACAATTGTTATTTTCGTGATAAATGATAAATTTCACGATTGAATATAAAAATATTAAGAAAAAGAATGAAGAGTTTGATAAATTAGCCCCCAGAAAATTCACTTGGCTTTTTTCGCTTCGCGATTATTTATATTTACCTACAAACTTTCACATAAGTAATTTTAGTTTCCCAGATTCTGATTAATATTATGTAGTTTATAAAGATTAGCTAGATCGTAAAGCCAATATTTTGTTTTATCTAGGAAGTTTTGACCTACTATACATTTCGAAGCTAAAATGAATTTAATTATTCATTGTACCACCGAGTTAATCCATGCAACTGCAAATGTTGATAACACCTTAAGGATTTTGTCTCGTTTATACCCATACAATCCAAATTTAACTTGTTTATAAAATGAAGTGAAGTGTTAGCCATTTTCTCCTCTTATCCTAGTTATCTCTTTTATTCACTTCTCAACATTTACTTCTATCTTACAAAATTTCTTTTTTTTAACGAGTTGAATGTTTTTGTTTAAGGTGAAAGCCATTCTAGTCAATATATTTGGTGGCATAGTGAACTGCGCAACCATCGCTAATGGCATCAGCAATGCCTGCAAAAGCATCCAACTCAAGATACCCTTAATCGTTCGTCTCGAAGGTATATTTATACATGAATACATTTACAAAGTAACTTGGGCTTAGCCAAGGGGGGGGGGCAGAGAGGGGCTTCTAAATCCAAAAATTTGTTGAAATTTATTAAAATTATGGCTAAACATTCAAAAAATGATCATCTTCCCCAAATCATTATTGCCCCCTTTAATTCCATCTCTGCCTACGCTCATGCAAAGTAATGACTTAATTTTAATTCTTATACTCATGGGGTAGGCAGCATTATGATTAGACGGGGGCAATAATTATTTAGGGAGGGGCAAAATGATCATTTTTTGAAAGATTAGCCATAATTTTAATTAATTTTGAAGAATTCTTGGATTTAAAGGGGGGCAGGCGCCCCGCCCTGGCTACGCCCATGCTTGTACTTGTATATAAAATTTAAGATCAAATTAATTTTCTTATTGGGCAGTGTCTAAAAATGTTAATTTGATGAATTCGGGTAATGGGCCTTATAAATTTTATAAAAAAAATTAAATTTAACAAAAGGCTGCAAAATTACTTAAATTTTTATTTTAAAATTAGGTACAAACGTTGATGAGGGTAAAAAGATCCTGGAACAGAGTGGCCTCAATATCATAACTGCTAATGATTTGGATGAAGGAGCCAAGAAGGCTGTTGCTAGCATAAAATGAAAAATATCTCTGGGGCATTTCTTACACACGATTTTCTAATCCTTTTTGCTAATTAATATTTATTCGGAAAAAATTATGTCTGTCGATTTAACGCGTTTTATGGATTTTAAATGCAATTCAGGACTGTAATATGCGCTAATATTCGCTTGTTAATAGTTAATATACGATATTGTGAACATCTTTTTCATTTATATAAGATGCAGTATAATTCTAAACGAATGGGACGTTGTAATGCGATGACTAAAAATATTTTAATTTTATAGTAGGTTTACAAAAAATTAGGATTCTTAGTATTTTTGACCCTTACCTTTATCATTCAAAGTGTGGCGTCTTCACTCGATCCTTAGAATTGAATCAGGGATGAATATTGTTAAAATTTTAATTGTAATATCTATTTAGGATAACTGTGTAATTGGTGCCGTAAAAACGGTTGGGTTTTGATACCATTGGTTTAGTCACCAAGCAAACTCCTAATGGCAAATAGTGTGCTATTAGTGTTAAAGCCAATGCTTGCTTAACAAAAACAGATCCAAAAAAATCTTTGGTTTGTTTATGTTGAGTAAAACCAAAGATCGACCAAACAAAACCCAGCCGTTTTTACAACATTAGTGGGGGGGGGGGGGTCAAATAGACGCCAGATTCTTTGAAAGCGATTTGTGATCTTTTGTGGATTAATTCCCGTTTAAACCTATATTAGATTAGAACCAATCACAGCACCATTCAAACTTGACACGGTTATAAATATTCTATCTTTGTTTTGGTTTCTTGATGCCAACGGCCATTCTAAGTCGCTTGTTTTAATACATTGTCATATTTTTAATTATACTAGAAAGGATTATAATGTGTATATGCCTTATTTATATCCAAGCTTCTGTTAAAGCGGAGTTACTAAATTTTGTTAATACCAGCCCGGGTGTCTTATATCAGAGGTGTTTGTTTAAATTTTTCTGCCCAAACCCGCCCGTTCCGAGCTTGTAGTTAACTTGCCCGTCTGAACCTCATTAACTGTCCGCCCAGCCATGCCCGAATTATTACAACTGCCCGTCTCGAAATGATGATTAATAAATTGTTAGTATTAAATCTGTCATATAGACCAAAATTCTTCAATTTAATTTTCTGTTTTTTTTTTGGAAAAAGTGACAAAATAATATAGGAAAATAAATAATTAATAAACTATTTAAAAGAATCTTATTCAGCCGAAATTGCATGAAACTTGTTATGGTGCCCGCCCGAAAATCTAAATTACCAGGTCGGGCCGGGCTTTACTGCTCTTTGTTTTATATAACGGGCCAGCAATATTTTCTTAATACTTTTGAATTTATCAAATGACTATTTCAAAAATTTATGTAAGACATGAGTTCAAATGAGAATATAAAAATAATTAGAGTCTCACGTTAGCTCCTTAAAATTTTAATGTTTTTCCCTAGGGTTTAATATAATTTTAACTTTAATTTGTACGTCTAGATAGGTGCACAATAATAAACATTAGTACTTTTTCAGATAAACATTTTTAATTCATTTGAAAGATAAAAGTTGAAAATTATTAAATTTTGATTTTTAGATTAGAGTTCATTTATATATTTTTCCTTTGATATAATTCAGAAATTAATAAAAAAATAATATATAAAACTCGGGCCTTCGGCCCTCGTGGGAAGGGGGAGAAGGGAAGGGAAGGGAAGAGGGGAAGGGAAGGGGGGACGACTCATCTGTACTTCGTATAAATGTATCATATTTGCTATGCAATTTATGGGCGAGAAAGGTGGGAAGGGGCGAGAATGCCTATAGGGGGGTATTAAATGCCTAATAATTAATTAATTATTAATACAAATTTTCCATTATAGGCAAAATGTAATATAGGCAAGGATTAGGGTTAGATTTAGTGTTTGCATCTAGTTGCGTATTACATTAGTTTTTATGGCCTTTAGTGATTATGGGTCTAACAAACATTATATTATAAAACAACACAATGTTAAGAATTTGCAGAATTGTTGGGAGAAATTTTTTGTTGAATTTGAACAATTTTTAATTAAAAAAATCAAAAATTTGGCCAATGGTCACTTTTTCTCTATTGGTCAGTACCAACAGATACTCTATAAGTCAATGATAGCCAAAAAAACGGAAAAAAAAAATTTTGATGTTCACTTTGGCCAATGGTCATTTTTTTCCATTGGTCAGCAGCCAGCACACGGTAAAAGTGGATATAAATTCATAAGAGTAAAAAAAACGAAAAAAAAAATTTCGAATCACATTTTGGCCAATGGTCATTTTTTTCCATTGGTCAGCAGCCAGGACACGGTAAAAGTGGATATAAATTCATAATAGTCAAAAAAAAAAACGAAAAAAAAGTTTTCGAATCACATTTTGGCCAATGGTCATTTTATTCCTTTGGTCAGCAGCCAGCGGACGGCCAAAAAGTCATAATAGCAATGGTAGGAACAGGAACAATCATAATAGTCAAAAAAAACGAAAAAAATAATTTCGATTCACATTTTGGCCAATGGTCATTTTTTCAATCGGTCAGGAGTCAGCGGACGGCCAAAAAGTCATAATAGCAATGGTAGTAACAGGAACAATCATAATAGTCAAAAAAAACGAAAAAATAAACTCGGATTCAC
Source organism: Gordius sp. MW1 (assembly GCA_964036665.1). NCBI lineage: Eukaryota > Metazoa > Nematomorpha > Gordioida > Gordea > Gordiidae > Gordius > Gordius sp. MW1. Next base: position 20,669,267 of record OZ038530.1, read on the forward strand.
ATTTTGGCCAATGGTCATATTTTTCATTGGTCAGCAGCCAACGGACGGCCAAAAAGTCTTATTATCAATGATAGTAACAAGAACAATCATAAGAGTCAAAAAAACTCTTCTAACCCAAAAACTAGTTAAATTGCATAGCAATTAAAAGTAAACAACTTTTATTTATGTTTATTATATAACATTGGTCAGCAGCCAGCGGACGGCCAAAAAGTCATAATAGCAATGGTAGAAACAGAAACAATCATAATAGTCAAAAAAAACGAAAAAAATAATTTCGATTCACATTTTGACCAATGGTCATTTTTTTCATTGGTCAGCAGCCAGCGGACGGCCAAAAATTCTTATTATCAATGATAGTAACAAGAACAATCATAAGAGTCAAAAAAACTCCGGGATTCTAACCCCAAAACTAGTTAAATTGCATAGCAATTAAAAAGTAAACAACTTTTATTTATGTTTATTATATAATAGATAATTTAACAAATCTTATATATAACACACCGAGAGAGATAGAGATGAGGGGTGGGGCACCTATTATGCATTAATTCTAAAAATAACACAGCGAGGGAGATAGAGATGAGGGGTGGGGCACCTCTTTCTCATCCATTAATTTAAAAAGGCGATAACCTAATATACCCAATGCAAATAGATAGGGATGGACGGACAGACAGACAGACGGACAGACAGACAGACGGACGGACAACAAAAAACGAGCCCATAAATTGCATAGCAATTAATTATTTTAAAAAAAAGAAACATGTTATTACTTAATTTCATGTTACTTACAGTGGCGTAGCTAGGGGGTCAGGGGGCCCGGCTCCCCCTCCCCCAAGAGCAAAAACCGGGCCCCATGGCCCCCTCCCCCAAGCGAAAAATTTTGGGTTCCCCGGGCCCCTTAAGCCATTTTTTTTATCTTAATTAAGAAACAATATAAAGATTATTATTATTGTTTCTGAATAAAAGTTTTAATTATAATATTACTAATAAAAATAAAGATGCTGTATAAGACAATAAAGGGTGAAAAATTTTATTATTTTGATTAATTTTAACTATCCCAATAACTTCAATTGCTAAAACGGATTAAAACTTATCTTCGTTCCACAATTGGACAAGATAGGTTATCTTCCTTAGCTTTATTGAGCTTAGAACATGACTTTTTAAATGTTATTCCCCCGGATGATATTATAAATTCGTTTGCAACATCGAGTAAAAGGCGTAATGATTTACTATTAAAAGACTAATTTTAATATTTAATGAAAAATTATTTGGGCTTTTAAACTTGTTTTAAACTTTTTAACACTTTCAAAATATATATAAAAATATTAAATTTACGAAAAATCCATCCTGGATTCAATTTAATTGTCCATCTCACATGCTTATTGTTTAACATATCTTGCATATTTTTATGTACCACATGCACATATAAAGCCAATTTCCAAAAAATAGCTTGTACACCATTTTTTCCCCTTAACCTTCTCAAAAGTTTGATAAATTAATATAAAAATACGCCCTTCGGGCGTAAAGAAGGGAAGGGGGGGGGGAAGGGAAGAGGGGACGACTCATCTATTCTACGTATAAATGTAGCTTATTTGCTATGCAATTTATGGGCGAGAAAGGTGAGAAGGGGCGAGAATGCCTATAGGGGGGTATTAAATGCAAAAGAATTGGACTGACGGGCATAGGTAGGTATCAATGTTAGCCAAAAAAACGTAAAATTTTATTTTGATTTACAATTTGACGAAGCGGGAAAATATAAATGAGTTAAGTGTATAAATGTCGGCTGGATAAAGTATATAAATATCATCTTTATTTTTTATTTTTTAATAAATGAAATTAGGTTAAACATTTTAGGTTAGGAGGGTGAGGGGGCTAAAATGTAACTCTTGGAGGAAGCTTTATTGAAATTTTTTGTCATTTAGTGGGGGGGGGGACTAGTTTTGCCTGGGTTTTGCTTGGTCGACCTTTAGTTCAAATAAGAAAACTCCCCTAAATGACGAAAATAAAATTTTTCAATGAAAAAACCCGTAAAAATTAAAAATTGTAGGTTTGGCCCCCCCCTGATTGAAATTTTAAACGTTTCGCCTCCCCCCCAAACCAAAACCTGGCTACGTCCATGTCCCTGTCTGATCAATTAAATTTCATTTTTGATAAACATATTTTTATGATAAAATGTTTTTTAAAAGTGTACTGAATTATAGAGTTAGACGTCATTTATAATAGGTTCATATGGAAAACATAACATTATACAAAGACATTTGGAATATATTAAAAATGTATTTAAAAAGGAGAGATTAATGTTTATTAAATGAAAGATTAAATTATTGAAGGAGAGATTAATGTTTATTAAATGATAAAAGAGGCGTTAAATAACAGAGATTAGATAAGGTATATACATAAGAAGTGGGGTCAGCATAAGGAGGCTGGATTATTACCAAAAGTTCCGAGAAGATTAAATACATTAAAATAAGCTAGAAAAAATGCAACCATTTCATTTTTAAGTTAAACTGTTTGAACCAAAACAAAATCTAGTGGAACGTTATTGTAAGTAAAGGAAACCTTTAAATTAGTATGCCCTAATTCGCAGTTAATTAAATTAAAGATTAATTTTCTAATTTAAAAGATTTAAAAATAAATAGCCCTATAAATATTTGAGTGATATAAACAGCTGACTTGGCGCTCTAAGTGTATTTGCCTGAAGTGAGGGGGAATAGAAGAGTAACTACCTCCTTCCCCCCCTTTCCCTCCGTTAAAACTAAACGCGCACACTATCCCCCCTTTCCCTCCGTTAATTTGCCAAAAGCATATAAAAATCAATAATAATAAAAAGGGGTTGAGGGATGATCTCCTCCACTCCCGCCCCCTAATAATACCAACTCAGCGGTGGAAGGGTAAGATAGGGAGGGGTAGGGGTTTAACGTATAATCAATATAAAAATAAAAAACTCGCTACGTAATTCAGAGGTAATTTTTATTTAGTAACGGTAAAGAAATGTAACTAAAATAATTGTTCCATCTTATATGAAAGTTATTAAAAAATGATTGTAGTTCAATTATTAAAATATTTCTCATATACATTAGCTCTCACTATTCGATACTTTGATTGTTTTGGTAACAAATTATTTAAAAGCCATTTAATATTGGTTTAGCTAGAGCTGTTAAAGGAACTAGTTCAAAAAGGAACTAATAAGTTCCTTTTTAAAATGAGGAAACCTAATTTTTATTATTTTACATCTTTCTTAAAATGATATGCAAAAGGTCCATCTCTATAAATTTTGGTTAGTAATAATGGAAAACTTTGTTAAAAATAGTAATTAATTTAGGCGTCCTGTTACGTCTGCGCATCTAAAAATGGCACAATTACCAGCGATATGCAATAGCTCCGCTATTGCCTGTTACGAACGCGCATCTAAAAATGATAAAATTTAAAAACTTACTTTTGGTTAAGGTAAAATGTTATTAAATTGGGATAATTCCTATTGTAGCTTATAATAAAAAATTGCATAGAAATTATTAAAAAATTTTACATAGAAATTAATGGGAAATAATAATAAAAATTAAAAAAATTCTTACGACGAAACTATCAGCGACATGCAATAGCTCCGCTATTGCCTGTTACGACCGCGCATCTAAAACTGTCACAGGTATCATAAAGATATATCAAAAAATTTACATGTGCTAAATTGTTCCATTGGTCAGTACCAAAAGACAATCTATTAATACATAAGAGTCAAAAAAAACTAAAAAAAATTTCGATTCACATTTTGGCCAAAGGGTCATTTTTTTCATTGGTCACTACCAACAGATACTCTATAAGTCAATGTTAGCCAAAAAAACGAGGAAAAAAATTTCACTTCATACTTTGGCCAATGGTCATTTTTTTCCAATGGTTAGTAGCCAGCGGACGGCCAAAAAGTCATATTATTAATGGTATTAACAGAAACAATAGTCAAAAAAAACGAAAAAAAATTTTCGATTCACATTTTGGCCAAATGGTCATTTTTTTCATTGGTCACTAGCACTACCAACAGATACTCTATAAGTCAATGTTAGCCAAAAAAACGAGGAAAAAAATTTTACTTCATACTTTGGCCAATGGTCATTTTTTTCCAATGGTCAGTAGCCAGCGGACGGCCAAAAAGTCATATTATCAATGGTAGTAACAGGAACAATCATAAGAGTCAAAAAAAACGGGAAAAAAATTTCGCTTCACACTTTCGGGCACTGGTCATTTTTTTCCAATGGTCAGTAGCCAGCGGACGGCCAAAAAGTCATAGTATCAATGGTAGTAACAGGAACAATCATAAGAGTCAAAAAAACGGGGAAAAAATTTCGCTTCACACTTTCGGACACTGACCATTTTTTCCAGTGGTCAGTAGCCAGAGGACGGCCAAAAAGTCAGATTATCAATGGTAGTAACATGAACAATCATAATAGGCGGAAAAAAGCGAAAAAATAAACTTGGATTCACATTTTGGCCAAATGGTCATTTTTTTCCAGTGGTCAGCAGCCAACGGACGGCCAAAAAGTCTTATTATCAATGGTAGTAACAGGAACAAACATAATAGTCAAAAAAAAACCCGGGATTCGAACCCAAAAACTGGTTAAATTAACAAAAATTAAAAGTAAACAAAAAAGACATTCGGTGCAAGACATCCACGTTTTTTTCATTGGTCAGCAGCCAACGGACGGCCAAAAAGGAATATTATCAATGGTAGTAACAGGAACAATCATAAGAGGCAAAAAAAACGGAAAAATAAACTTGGATTCACACTTTGGCCAAATGGTCATTTTATTCCATTGGTCAGCAGCCAGCGGACGGCCAAAAAGTCTTATTATCAATGGTAGTAACAGGAACAATCATAATAGTCAAAAAAAACAAAAAAAAAATTTCGATTCACAAATTTCGAATCACATTTTGGCCAATGGTGATTTTTTTCCATTGGTCAGCAGCCAACGGACGGCCAAAAAGTCATAATAGCAATGGTAGTAACAGGAACAATCATAATAGTAAAAAAAAACGAAAAAATAAACTCGGATTCACATTTTGGCCAATGGTCATTTTTTTCATTGGTCAGCAGCCAGCGGACGGCCAAAAAGTCTTATTATCAATGATAGTAACAAGAACAATCATAAGAGTCAAAAAAAACTCCGGGATTCTAACCCCAAAACTAGTTAAATTGCATAGCAATTACCAAAATTTAAATATAGATATACTTATGCATTAATTTAACGTAGCAATTAAAACCCGACCCCGCCCGAAAGCGAGGGAGATAGAGATGAGGGGTGGGGCACCTCTTGATAGAGATGAGGGGTGGGGCACCTCTTTCTCATGCATTAATTTAAAAAATCGATAACCTAATATACCCAATGCAAATAGATAGGGTAACGGACAACGGACAACGGACAGACAACGGACAACCAAAAACGAGCCCATAAATTGCATAGCAATTAATATACTTGGGTTGAAATAAAAAAATTAAAATAAGTTTTTTGGAACATACAATTTAGCTATTTACATGACAAGACAGCAACTTCATTTGCAAAATATATTATCTATGAAGGAAGGACTAACTTTTTAATACCAAAAATATAAATTATTTTGTTTTTTTTGCAATAAATTTACGAAAATTTTAAATTCGATAAAATTTTAATAACTTAAAAGTCCCATGTTACTAAAGATGCACATAGGTTTTTGCTTCAAAAATTATTAATAAATATTTAATTTGCGCGACGAAATCATATATGTATAGAGTTAGCTTATAGAGAGTAGGTAAAAAGAATGAAAATGAAAGTAATTCAAGGCTAATAACATTTAAAAATTTTAATTTTCCATGGCTGCTCGTTGCCATTTCCACTCTTTCTTCACTTTCATTTTTTCATAGCATTGATAAATTTATAAATTCCAAATTTTCTCAACCAAAAAATAACGTTAACAATTGTCGCGATGTATCTGAAATTTTAAAATTTCGACTTTTAACTGTTTAAAAAATGTTATCGATAATTTAATTTCTTATAGAATTTTTTTTTTCACGAAATATAATTAAAGCGCTTAGTGGAATAAAAGACAACTGCTATAAATAAGGGGGTGATATAGGAGCTAGTAAATTTAAATAAAACACATGCATTTATTTGATTGGAAAGTTGAAACTTATGGTTAATCCTATATAACAAAACTGTAGAAAATTGTATAAAAATTATTAATTTTTGATATTGCGATCGATTAAATAAATATTTAGTTTCTTGCCACATTTTATATTATGAGAAATCAATATAAATAAAGGATATCAAAGGTCATTCCCAATGACTTTGTATTATTATGTAATATTAAATCTAAGATTACTTTTAATAAAAGAATTAATAAAACACGGGTTACGCTAATCAAAATTAATCAATTAAGCTAATTAATACAAATAAATCCAAAACAATATATTTATTTTCCGATAACTGAAATTTTATATTTTTACAAAATTTAAAAAAAAGGTTCATCGCTGAAGAATCCTTTGTCTAGTGCTATTAATTTATAAATTTATAATAAGTTAAAAGAATATTTTATGAAGGAATACAATTTTATTTGAAATTCGAAAACTGATAATAATGAAAATTGTAATTTATTGACACAATAACTAGTACTTGTTAGAAATTTTGATTAATTTAGTTTTTAATATTGTGATTTAAACGTTATTTTTTTGCAAATTTTAAAATATTAACACTTCAGAGGAAGAAAAAAATTATAGGATAAAAAATAGTGAATCGATAAAGTCGTGAGTTTAAATGGCGCAGATTCAAGTTTTTAATGAAAAAAAGTATAATAATAAAGCTAAATTTAATAGCAAAAATGGGCTAGTGAAATATAATAATACACTGATGCCCTAGATAAACCAATTGGGTTAAATTTATAAAAAAAACATATATATGCGCATATAAAAAATTATCTTTCTACCCATATCTAATATCATCGATACGATATTAACAGGCCCATCTTCCCTAATTTTGTTAACTTATTCAAAGTAATTTATTGATTTTGGAAAAAAAATCAATAATTATTTTTATTTATTATTTAGGTCTGGCTTAGATAATTCTTTGTTGGAATTATTTAAAATAAAATAAAAGGTTGTGTGTGCCAAGTGACATATACATTTACGAATTATATTAATGTTGTTAAAGCTGCATGGTTCCAAGAATTTTAATAAAAAATTAAAATAAGTATTATTATAAATTTAATGAGTATTATATAAATAAAAGTAAATATTTTATTGAACTTAAAATTAAAAAAAAATTACTTTTTCACCATAACTTTTAATCATTTTTTGTGAAAGGCATTTAGCTTTATTTGAAAATAAAATCTTTAAAAAATATTGGTATCAACAAAAAATATTGATCCGTACCATTTGGCCGCTTGTACCATATTTTTAACACAACAAATAATCTATATATCATTTGATCCATTTAAGAATTAAATTTTTAATAAAAAACTCTTTAACCTGGGTGTAAAAGACGTAAAATGAAAAACAATATTAATTGTTTTTCATATTGTTTTTCATTTTTTAGTACGCACGAAAAATTGCTATTTTGTGAATTGGACTTCTTTAATAAAATTTAGGTCATGTTTTTTGGTCAACAATCAGAGGAGAAAATAGGTAAGAAGGCCTTTAGTAATTTAATCTCCTATTACACGCCTTTAAATATATGAAATGTAATAAATTTTTAATATTATTGATTATATTAATATTACGCCAAAAAAATTAAATATTTATAATAATTATAAAACTTTAGGTGTGATTTAGTCTTATTAGATTAGGGCATGGGCGTAGCCAGGATTGAATTTAGAGGGGGGGGGCAATAATGATTTAGGGAGGGGTAAAATGGTATTTTTTGAAATTTTAACCATAATTATCTAAAAAATTTAAGATTCTTGGATTTAGAGGGGGCTTCGCCGCCCTTTCCTGCCACCCCATGGCTACGCCTATAGTTAAAGGTTTCTTAACATAATTAAGCCCCTTATATTTATGAAAAAGATAAATTATTTCAATAAAATGACCCGATAGATTATATGCCATATTTCGGATTTGATTGGCGTCACCATATTTCGCACTGAAAAAATTAAATCATTTGAAGCTTTGCCAATGCCATGGGCGTAGCTAGGAGGGGCAGGTAGGGGTGACTGCCCCCCCCCCTTAAATCCAAAAATTCTTCAAAATTTAATATAATTATGACTAAAATTGCTAAAAAGTTATCATTTTGCCCTTCCCTAAATTATTATTGCCCCCTTCACCCTAAATCCAATCCTGACTACGCCCATCATGGCTGAAACACAAAAAATTTCAAAATACACGGAACTTTAGAAATTCTATAGTTTTATGTCCTCTTGCAACAATTACTTTAACAACCTTTGCGCCTCCCAAGCCGTAAATTTTAAAAAATATTTGGAATAAATATCTTTGCTATCCCATAGGTGAATCTTTTTAATAAGACAGAATATGGGCATTACTATATGTAAATATAAATCAGAGGTCAGATTTTGTAAAAATTTTATGCCCGAACCCGGCCCGGTTCGATTAACCCAGACTTCCGGCCCGAGCCCGAACAAACTTTTCTAAATGTCTGTCTGGCCATGCCCAAACTATTAGAGCTGCCCCGCTCAGGAGTGTTTTTTAACATTTGTAGCAGCACTATAATATTGTTACATTTCCCAAAATGTTAAATTTCCGTTTTTTTTGAATATGATTATAAAATCAAATAAAAAGGTAAATAATACATTTTTTTAAAATATCATTGAGCCTAAATTGCCCTAATCTTGTTATGGTGTCCGCCCGAGCCCGAGCAAAAATTAAATATACGACAGTTCAGCGGGCTGGACCGGGCTTTCTATGACAGAATTTTGTAATATTTGAATGTTTTCCGAATATTTACAAATTACAATACCCAATTTTTTATATTTATTTCATTCTTCTTTGAAAAATATGTATTTTAGTAAAATTGCCAAAAACTAAACATAATTATTAAAATGCTTTATAAATCTTATAAGATGGAAAAATCAAAAAAATAGCTTAGCTATTAGCCAAACCTCTGTCAATCTAATTATGTCTTAGTTAATTAAATATTTAAAAAATTTAAATGAAGTACAAATTTATTTTTGATAAAATCATATTGAAATAATCGGAATTATAAAATACAAATGAATATTTATATTTTAAATTAATAGACCGAACATTGATGAGCCAAAATTGATTTAAACAACCTTTTTTTAATTACGAAAAAATAAAGTAGCTAAAAACCCCTGCAAAAATCTCATGAATTATTTAAATGAATTACTACGATACGTTCGCTTTTCCTCCCCCCAAAAAATCTAATCTATTTTATAATTTATTAATTTATATTTTTAATTAAAATTAATTTAATAACTTCAACCGTGCAGCAAATGCAACGAGTATAATTTATTTCGAACCCCTCCCTGCTGCACATGCTACACTAGCTTATCCATATAAATTTTATTTAATATCAGAACAAAAAAATATATAATATTTTAAGGGAGTAGCTGTATAGAGGATGAAAGCTGTTTTCTAATTTAATATATACAGTCAACGCGCTTTTATCTCATATTAGGATTATTATTAGCAGCTAACAAATTTCAAAAAAAACTCAGTGTTTTTAAAATATTAATGCATATACTTTTGATAAATGGTAAATAAATATACTAGGCCCTGAGGGTGAGGAGTAATTTATAGGGGAGGGGTAGTGGAAGTGAATATATAAAAAATAATTAAATTAAAAAATCGATCTTAAATAAAAATGGCATCTGTCGTTAATTATAATTCGAGATTAATATACTAACTAATAATATCACCATTATCAGAAAAAAGCACTGATGGAAAATTAAATGAGGGGAAGGAATGCCAGCCAGCCAGTGAGTTAGAGGAAGAAATTCTAACTATAAACTTGGAAGAAAATTATAGAAAAAATTCTTTTTATTTTCTAATAATATATGATACCCCCCCCCCTCTCTGCTCCATTTTTCTTTTCCCCTTATTTTATCAAAAGAATTTACATATTATTATTATTTTTAACATATAATAAAAATTTTCTCTACCCCTCCCTTCCTCAATTACTGATAGCCTGATATAAAGCCCGAGGGGGGGGGGGGGGTGCGAGGGTAATTTGAACCCCTAGCCCTTTTATCAAGCCTTAAGATCGATAATTTTTTTTTGTTATTTATTAAATTTTGATTAACAATTTTAATAGCGTCCTCCGGTTGCTACGCTATTAAATTGACTAACATAATATTATTATTATCGGCATAAATAGCAAAGAAATTCCACAATTTACATGGCTGTTTTTTACTTTTAACTACCCTTTATTAACTTACAAAAAAACTATAATTACCACTAAATAAAAATCTCCCCCCTCCCTAAGTTTCTGGGGTCTAAAAAGGCATATAACTTTAAAGAAAAATTAAATATTTTTTATTATAACCATGGGCGTAGCCGGCATTGGAATTAGAGGGGGGCAATAATGATTTAGGGTGGAGCAAAATGATAATTTTATGAAGTTTTAGCCATAATTTTAATAAATTTCAAAAAAAAATTGGATTTAAAGGGAAGGGGGTTAGCTGCCCCTACCCCCCTTGGCTACGCCCATAATTATAACTAAAACTGAAATTATTTAACGCAGCAGGATATAGAGAGTTATATATAGTATAGACAAGTAAAGTAACTATGTATATATATATGTAATACATTTATTTATATTTATTTATTCTTCCCCTACTACACACAGGGTAAAGGAGGGGTGGGGGTGGGTCGTGGTGTTGTAATAAATAAAAAATATGTTAATATAAATAAAAAATTGTAAATAAATTCAGGGCGCTCTCTATAATTTTATTCCCCACCCACACATATGCCTCACCCCCCCCCCCCTTGCTTTGGAAATTGCAGCTTGCATATTGCAACTAAGTAGAAATACAAAGGCTGCCTAGCTTGCTTTACTATTATATACTATTTGTATACCTCACCCCCCCCCCCCCCCCCTCCTTCTGTTTCATTCAAAAACATTAAATTACTAATTTATTATTATTTGCTTTTATTCGCTTTCAATACCAATAATAGTTTTTTATTATATCTTTAAGCCATGAAATATCGGAAAAATAAATGAATTCGCGATCTGCAAATTATGTTTACAATAAAAACCAATCGATTTCATTATAAATTCCCACCCTATTTCGCTATACATATTTGTGAGGGAGTAAAATTTTTGTAAAAATTTATTTAATGCCCAGGGCTAGTTGCCAGCAAAAAATACATATTTATCAGTATTATATAAATAAATAAAAGTAATATTTATTTTTCCCTTACCCCCCCCCTCCCCCACGCCTTCCCTCTCCCCGATTATATTTCTCTCTTTTTATTAGGCAAGGCACACACACACACACATTTACTTTTACTTACTTACATATATTTTATTGCCAAAAATTCGACTTTTAAATATTACAATTAATACATTTGCAAATTTATAAAATTTAAAGAAAAAATATATACAAACAACAAGGAAACTACAGGGAGACGTTCATTAATATATGACTTTTGTACGATGTATAATAAATAAATTCACCCCCCCCCCCCCCTTATCTAGTTACCCCCTCCCTACTCCTTGCCTTTTATATTTTAGCAAATAAATTTAAATAAAATTACTAATACACTAAAGCCTAACCTAACCCAGACGAGACGAGGATAATTGTTATAAATTGTTAAAACTAGAAACATTATTCGCGACATGGACACCGATTTTATTGAAGCAAAGGTAAAATTTTATAGAAATATTATTTATTTTAAATTTTTTGTTTGGTAATTTATTTAGCTATTATTTATTTTAGATTTACAATTTTTGTTCCTTAAAACTTTTAACACTAACCATTATTTTAGATTATGTGATTTTTTTATTTTGAATTTTTAATATTTTGTTATTTATTTTTTGTCAAAAATTATGTTTTTTTTTCAAAACGGCCTTACCCATTTATCGATTTTATACGCGAAACATCAAGAAAATTTAATTGCATGACGCATTAATTATGCACACACAATATATATTTGTATAAATCAGCTTTTTTATAAAAAAATTTATGAAATATATATTTTCTATTTAATGAAATTTTTCTAGTAGCATAGCCAAAAAAATTAAAATCATTTTTCACTAATTTCTATAGGCACGTACACTTTTAAATTATTTTTAATTTAACATAACAAACCTTGGAAATTTATTATTTAACTAATATATCTTTTATGATTGCATAATTTTATTGGCCGTCTTCGGATAACTTCTTTTGCACATCTACGCGAAATAATAAATGTTAATTTATATTATCATATATAATAATTTTTATTTAAAATTATTATCCTTCAGGCATAATGTTTTTTTTATATTGCTACTTAAAAAAATTTATTTTGAGCAACCTTGACTCACATATTACATTTTTGGCACGACCTTTTGCAAATTTATCATTTATAATAAAATAAAATAACATTAAAAATATAGTACGAAACGTAAAAAAATATTAATCAAATATGCTTTTAAAAATTCTATTATTTTTTCTAAAAAATGATAAAATAGGTTCAAATTTGCAAAAATGTTCATTTTTTGTTTTGCATTTTTGCAGGGGTAGGGAAAGTATTATATTTACACCCGAATAAATGGCTGCCAAAAATAAAAATGAATTTATTAAGCGTGCTCTCCTTGCTAAGCAAAATTACCTCAATAACTCTTTTATATATTCCACAATGTCAATAAGCCTAATGTGCCCTTGAAAATTATGTGATTATATATACATAGAGAATGAAATGAAATTCAAAAAGTTTTACATACTTTTTTGTTAATAATAGTATTAAAAATGTTATTTTTAAATAAAAAATTTTAATTATAAAGTATAAATTTAATTTAGAGATTTTTATTAAAGTTGAGTTTAGTTAAGCTGAAAATAATTATAAAAAATTATTCGTTTTTTTAAATAAACAGATAAACGAATTTTGAAAACATTTTTTGGGCTAAAAATAGTTTTAAAGAAATAAATATTTTGTTTTAAACATATATTATACTAATGAGAAGTTATCATAATTAAAGATATTAAAATTGTCAATAAAAATCCAAGTTAAAAACTTATTTATTAAATTAATATTTATTTATTTTTAAAAATATCTACCCATATTAAACAGAAAGTCTAGTTTGTTAAAATTTTCGCTAATGCCTTACTATTAACATAATAATTGAGGAAAAATAAGAAAGTTGTTTATTATATTACATATATGTATTGTATAACAAAAATAAGTATTTTCGCAAATTTATTATTAACTTCTTTTATGTTATTATGAAAGGGCTGGCGCCAGATTTAATTTGTTTTCCCGATTTATAATACGTATACAAATAAATATAATTTTATAATACAATTATTTTTACAACTAAATTGAATTACTTCTAAAATATTTCATCTTTTTTTAATAGTTTAATAACTCGTGGAAAATTTACTCTATTAAGTTTAATGGTCTTTTAGTATAAATTGCTCAGGGAATTTAATATAACTAATTTTTTATTAGAATTTTCCGATCTTTAGCATTTGGATTATAAAATGGAACTTTTTTATAAATTATATAGGCACGTATATTTTACATTCCATAGAAATAGGATTAAAAAATGAGATTAAAAAAAATTGAAATTAAGAAAAGGATTCGGGATGAGTCTATATTAAATACTATAAGGGTCATTGGGTCATACATACTAAATTTAGAATTAAAATATGCTAAACTTTATATTTTAAATAAATAATACATTTTTTAAAGTATAAATAGGATTAAAAATACATAAAAATAGTAAAATAATAATATATTCTAAAATCTAAAAATTTATAAAGGACTATTTAAAAAAATAAGCTCATGCTTAAAATATAGAACAAAAAAAACATTTTTTAGAGACCAAAAAATAAAAATGAGCTTATAAAATGCATAAGAACTGCTATTAACTAATAGCATTTTTGCAAATTTATTTATTTTTTGGAAAATTTTAAAAATAGAAAAGAATTAAATTTTAATTTTGTAATTCGTTTTATTTAAGATTTGTTGTACAGTTTTTTTACTAAACAAATAGATAGGGATAAGATTTTTCGTTTAGTCATCCTTTTTATAATCTGTTATTCCCTCGCGAAAAAATGTTGAATTATTTATTTATCACTTCGCTGCTAATAAATTAAATTATCGCAAATATTATTATAGTGAGAAAGAGAGGAGCTCACTTTGTAAAAAAATGTATGTTTGTACAAAATATAACTAATTTATTGGAAAAATAATAATAACCCTAGCCCCCCCCCCAAGCCCCTCGGGGAAAGAGATTAGGAAAATTTATTAATTTCAAATCTAGGAATTTTTTTTAAATACAAGTTCTGGAATTGGCTTCTTAATGCTTTTCAAAATTATAAAAAATATAATTGATTTTAAAGTAAAAAAAACCTTACCCTTTGGTTCTAATCTTTTAATTAAACTTAAAACTTTTTAGAAGTTACCGTAATTTTCATATATCAATAATGGAATGTTATTTATGAATAAAAAATGGCCAGACATGGTTGTCAATTTTTATAAAATTTATTTTTCATAAAAATGTCAATTATAAGTTTAATTTAATATTTTTCTAATGAAAATTATTAGAAATTATAAAGGAAAGCATCTTGTTTATTTGACCTTCTTCTCCTTATTTTGATGTGTTATTTTTGAGATCTAATTTTATGATATCAATCGACTTTTGATTTTTCCATTGATTACCAAAAAAATTATTATTATGATCGATTTATATAATGTATATTGCAGGGTTATTTTCCGCTGCAATGCGCCCTTTTAATATAATTGAGGGGAAAAAATGAAATAAATTATCTTTTATTTTTCATCTAAAATTTACCAATTCATTTTGATAAAATTATTCAAAAATTACAATAATAACAAAATCTTATTTATTTTTTAAAGTAAATCTTATCTTAATTGAAGTTGTTTAAACTAAATTATAAGACTATTTTTAAAAACTTATATTAATTTGCATTAAACATATTATTATTTTTATTGTTAAATTTTGACTTATTTTTTAATTATCAATTTTATTAAAATATATATCAAAATTATACTATATTAAAGTTAAAATTAAGAAAAAATGTAGCAAAAATTTAATTAACTTTTTTTTGCAATTGAAAAATATATTATTTCTATGCTTTATTATGTTTTACAAGCTAATTCATGTGTGATTTATAACAAATGGGAAAATAACTGGGGTAAGAGTTCATAGCGTTGATACAAAGCAGGCTGGCTTATATACTATTTGTTGCTTTTTTTATAAAATCAATAGATATTTATATTAAAAACGTTTATTTTTTCCTCTCCATAAATTCTTTTAACAATAATATTTTGTTATTTTTTAATTTTTTCTTTCCAGCTTTTTAAATAAATTTTAGAAAGCTATTTTGCCACAAAAAATATGAAAAATTTCAAAAAAAAAATGGAGCAATTTTAATTAAAATTATTGATCAACAGAGGTCGATTTAATTACCTTGCCTGAGGAAATAAAATGAAAATGAAAATAAAATTAATTTCGTATATTACAAAAACTACCTCAATGAAAAAATTCATTTTTATTGTTCAATAGGCGCTTAAACCATTTTTAATTTCAGATTTATGAAAAATAATGTGTTTAAAAAATTAGAAATAATAATATAAATTATATTGCAAACCTTAAAAATTTTAAAAAAAATTAGATAAAATTTTTTTAATTTAATATCAAAATGAATAAATAGAATTTATTGAGGGATAGAGATTAAAAATTAAAAGTCAATAAATGTCTCATTTATTTTTAATTTTAATTTCCCTTATAAAAACTTTTACTTAAAATTTAATTTATTTCCACGTACAGAGTTATTAATATTATCCCCGACGGCGCCTTATTTTATTTTTTGGGGAAAAAAGGCTAATAAAAAAGTGTATTTTATAAAATTAAAATTATTTATAGCATTTTAAAAGCAGCTATTTTGTGCCTGCGCTCAAGGACACATATTAGCTTATGTCGATCAAAACTCGTGATATTTTTATGATTTATCAATCAGCATTATTAATATGATAAAAATTTGAAATTTTTTTAAGAATGTTACGTTTAATTTGAGAAAAAATTAGATTTACTTTGGGGTCAATCTGACCCCAATATTGACAAGTGGGCTAATGAATAGACTAAAAGAAATTAGAGTTTTATTTTAATTTTTGTAATTTTCTACTTTTTTAATTTTATAATTTAATTTCATTTGCAAAATTTTTTTGAATCACGATTAAGGGAATTAATTTGCCCGGGGGGTAGCATTAATATTTTGATTTAATTAAAAGATATAGGCAGGAGGGATACAAACAAAATCAATATTTATTTAGATCCAGAGGAAAAAAGGAGAAATTAAAAGGCGTATATATATATAATATTAAATAAAATAAACAAAAGCCTTTAATTATTTATTTATTACTACTTATAGAAATTCTAAATTAAAAACTATTTTTATTTACTTTGTAAACCCCCATTATTTATCTATCGTATTATATATAGAATTTAATTTAGAATTAATTTTAATTTTTTTCTCATCGCCACTTCTTTTTTTTTGAAAAAAAAAGAGGTAAAATTTCATATAAAAAAACTACACAACAAATTTAAATTATATTTGCGTGCGTAAAATACCTCTCTCTTTCTCGTTTAGTTGCAGGCAAAAAAACCATTTTTCCGCATCAGAAGTAGAAAAAATATGTATAAAAAAACGAAAAAAAATTAAGAAATTTATTATTATATAACACATTAAAAATCTATCTATGCCAACCTAGCGTTCTTTATCCCCCAGCTGAATATTATTCCCAGTGCGTTGATCCTTAATCCAAACTTATGGTAAGAAAATGATTTCTTTTTTTTACATCTTAAACATTGAATTTATTTATAAATTTTACTTTAATTTTGGATTAGAATATTGCTAATTGTTAAAAAAAAAACTTTATAAATATAATATAATACTAATTTAAGCTTTTTTAAGGTAATATCTTTGCCACATTTTAGTTTTTTTTATTACTTTTTCTGTTAACTACTCCTTTTTTCATTAAAATAAATACTCTAAATAAATTTTTTAGATTTTTACTATCCCCCCCCCCCCCCTTCTTCCCG
The DNA here is from genome assembly GCA_964036665.1 of Gordius sp. MW1. Lineage (NCBI taxonomy): Eukaryota > Metazoa > Nematomorpha > Gordioida > Gordea > Gordiidae > Gordius > Gordius sp. MW1. The sequence continues at coordinate 20,686,462 of OZ038530.1, forward strand.
TTTTTATTTGATTTTTTCAATCATGTCTAAATTTATATAAGGAAAATATTTTTTAATTGCTATCATAGTCTTTTTATGGCCTTAAATTTTAATTAACACAGTTATAAAGAGTATTTAAAATATGGATTAGAGGGGGCAAATAATTTGGTTTTACCTTAGGGGTAGGGGTGGGGAAGGAGCCATTGCCCCTTCATGCCCCCTCTTTTTGCAATTATCATTTAATTTTAAATGGAGTGAGTAATGTTTAAAAGATAGCAATTTTAAGTTTATTTTTGACACGATTAGTTTCGACATGTTCTACTCAGCTTTTTGGGGATTATTGATTATTTTTAAAGCTATTCATTTATTTTTTGACCTTTTGCAAGATCATTTTAAATTTTTTTCAATGCACAAATTTTCGCTATTCCTAGTGCACAATATAATTGTCGTTTTAGCCAGGATTTAAATTTTTATGATAACTTTTTTGAATTTGCAATATTTTTTGGATGTAGGGGCCAGCTTTTTAATGAAAAATAGGTCAGCTATCATAGATATATTAGATTATCTTACCTAACTCTAATAGAGTATGTCTTAATTGCGCTAAATTAGATAATTTTCTAAAAATTGCGGAAAAAACTAATTAGTTTAAGAGATAAAGCAAATATTTATTTTTAATTTGGCAAAAAATTAACGCTCTAATTTTAACTTTTTGTGTCGTTCATTTTTCCAAAAGGCCAGTTCCAAGTTTTTCTCATATTTTTTTTTAAATTTATTATAGGGCATTTGAAATCAACATAATTTCTGACTCAACTATAGGCCATTTTTATAATTTTTAGTCAAAATCAAAATCATAAAGGGGTCGAAGAGGGAAAAACTATGATTTTTTTGGAAATTTTACCCAATTTCCTTTAATATTCAAAAATTTATGGCTTTCTTCCCAGCTCCGCCTCTGAAAATATTACTATTTACTTTAATTTGATTTTCACGCTATTTTTGAAATTTAGTGGTCTCCCCTTAATTATTAGTTGACTTTCTTCCCATGCCCCCATTCTATTACTGATAATCACTATAGCTTAGTGTTGTAAAAACGCCTGGGCTTTGTTTGGTCCACTCTATTAGTCGACGACCTCTAGGCTTGGTCGATATTTGAAAAACAAATTAGAGTCGGCCATTAGTCTTTAATCAAACAAAACCCAGCAGTTTTTACAACACTACTCTAGCTATCCAAAAATGACATGGATTCTAGCTAAGTTTAGCCCCATACTCACTTTTACAATTTGTTTTAACATCTTAGACATTTAGTTACAGATGTTTGTAATTCACAGAATGTGAAATAAATCCAATTTTCAAATTAAAATAAAATTATTTTATTATAAATAATAAAATTACACTTTTTACCTTATCTTTGCGGAAAATATAAAATTATATGTTTTTCCTTTTAAATTTCCTAGTTTTCCGAACCGCCTTACTCCTTTCACGGTCCCTACGTATTTTACAAATCATTCAAGTATACCGCTCGAACCCAGACCCAAACCTCTTCTGAAACGCTCCAGAGCAAAACCCTATGCATAGGCGATTACTTTTTCATCCGCGTACCCGTGAAGGATAAAGGACAAAGCGACGAGCCAAAATACCTTTGTCTCATGGCCCAACTTCAATTGTTATGGATAAATCGGGATTGGCCCAAGGCAAAAATTTTGGGCCCGCCTGAATATGAATCGAACCATGGCAGTACGTCACCTGCATTGGCGATACCTAATGGTGGAGAAGCTAGGGAAGACACTGATTGTCCGAGCCCGAAAACCACAAGTGCGGGGTGTGAGAGCGAAGAATCTAGTTGTGACAACGTTATGTTGCCCAGCAGTTTAACGGGTCCGGCCAGTGCCGAAGACCGGACCGAACCAAAAAAACCCACCCGAGGTAGACCTAAAAAGGCTGAAGGCTCCGAAAATAGTAACGGCAATCAAGTAACCAACCATAGCGGGCCAGCTAATTTTAACGGGGCGAGTAAAAAGGCTTGGCTCAAAGTATTAAACTTGCCCCAAACCACGGGCAATCGTTACGCCAACGTTAAAATATACCTTAGTCCGGGTCATCTAGTGGACTTATTGTCCAACCCGGGAATAGCTTACAGATATGGATTGGTAATTTTATTTAGCTTCTTACTCTTTTAAAATACGGTCAAGGCGTTGGTTCTCTTTGGCCCTCTGCTGGCTTCTGACCAATAGAAAAGATGGCCACTGGGCAAAGTGTGAATTTAAGAAAAATTTTTTTCTTCATTTTGCCGATATATAATTATAGGCTATTAGGCTGAACTTGACAGCCTTTAAGGCCTGTGATAGGTGTAGATTAGTACGGTAAAAACGGATGGGTATCGTTAATTGCTATGCAATTTTTTGATTTTTGGTCTGTTTATGTTTAATCGACCCAAAGGCTTAGTCGAAATTATGAAAAACAGCCCAGAGTCGACCGTCAGTCTTAGTTGAACCAAAGTTCGTGTAAATAAAATCCAGCCGTTTTTACAACACTACCACAGCGCAAGATTCTAATTGTTGTCTATTATTACTAGTTCCCATCAACTTAATTGAAAAAATTTTGAGGGGTGTAGAGTAAATCAGTATTAAACAAGTTGCAAAACGACATTTATAGAGGTATTCAGTTGGGGCACAAATATAAAAATTCGGCTCGGGCGAGGTCGGAAAAATGTAAGCCAACCAGCGGTCATAAGCTAGTCTTTGTGCGAAGCAAAAAAGTCTTTTATACAATTATAAGTTTCCATTATAATAAATCCAAGTTGCACAGGACCCGAAAGTGAGCCCATTAATTGCATAGCAATTAATGTCAGGGGCAAATAAAGGTTCTTTGTAGTGAGACCAAATAAAACCCAGCCGTTTTTACAACACTAGTTCTTTGTCATTTAACATACAAGCCTATAATATTGGACATTTTTTCACTATTGCCTAGCTCCTCGTCCTAATTCCGGGGGAGGGGGTGGGGGTATTATTCATACTCTTTTAGAAGAAAATAAGCCCATGTCTGTAGATTTAAGGACTTTTAAGTGTAAATTATGACATTGCGTCTATTATGTCAAATCAAATATGAACTATCATCTTACCCGCCAGCCCAAATGCGTTTTATCGTCCTGACTGCTTATTAGTCTGGGTATTGCCTCAACCCCTAGCCCAAGGTCACGCCCTTTCTAAATACCCCCCCCCCCCCCGTACCCGCCAACCCATGCGTTCGATTAAGGTTACTTTGTGTCAACACACACCACACTTTCAAAAAGTTTAATTAATTGCCCCCCCCCCCCATATAAGTAAATTTAATACTCAACCACCCTTTCAATTTCTAATAAAAACTTTTTTTGGCCTTCCGTCAATTTTTAACAACGGTAGGTCTAATATGAGGATGGATACATGGGCGTAGCCAGGGTTGGGATTAGAGGGGGGCAATAATGATTCAGGGAGGGGTAAAATGATTATTTTATTTTAGCCATAATTTCAATAAATCGTTGGATTTAAAGGGGGGCAACCGCCCCTCCCTGCCCCCCCCCTTGGCTAGGTCCATGGATGGATATCTTAATCTTAAAACCTAGCCATCTGCCCTACCCCCTTTATTTTCAAATAGGGTTCCGATAAACATGAGCCCTTTTTAAAGTTGAAGAAAACAAATTTAGCGTCCCCACCCCATATCGGGCAACGGGGCTGGGCGAGCGAGCTCTTTTCTATGTAATATGGCTTTCAAAAATAAAATTTATCGCGCGGATTAATCACATTCAATTATAAAGCTTTATTTGATGGGCCCGGGGCTCGAATGAAAAATTATGGCACTTTAAAAATAATAATCTACTAGCTCCTAGTTTAATTAACTGTTATTACTCTTTATTAAAACTAGTTTCTGTTTTTTTTGTAAATTTTAAACCCAACCCCCCCCCCCCTTCTATGACAATGGGGGCAGGGGGTGGGGGGGGGGTTGTTGAAGATTGTTATTACAGGTGTGTTTAAGCTGTATTGTTGGGGCGAGGAGGTAAAAGAACTCGTTCGTTTAAAATGTCGTCGTCGTAATTATATTATATCCCCTCGACGAAAGATGACGTTTTTAACCTTTAACATCATACACTATTTTTCCTTCCCCACTTTCTAGCTAGGAGTTATTATATCGCGCGCTTAAATAACCCTTAATTAACTAAAATATAAATTTAGCGAACGAACTTATTTTGAAAAAATATTTACAAAAATGCTTGCGAAATTCTGAGAATATTAAAAAAATCCCAATTTTAACGTTGTAAAGTAAAATGATTTTAAAATTAAGATTATGCGTCAGAATATTATCTCAAAATATTAAATATTTAGTGTAAATATTCGATTTCTATTGTATGCTGTGACAGGATGAAGTTGTCCAACTTGAAACGAGCGTATCACTATCATTCAAAGAACTCATGGATGGAATATTAGACTACAACGATCATTTCGGTTAGTTCATACTTCATATTGCTTTGCATCAATTATAATTTTGAAAAATCAAATTCTTGCCATAAAAATTAAATTTTTCTTTGAGTTTCCAAATAAGCCGATTTTTGTGTATTTAAAAACACAACCTAAAGGTTTGATAATATTCGTGATTTAATAACAAGCCAATTATAAAAAGTTTTTTTTATTTTGATCTGAGGAGGTGTGACAGGGAAATGTAACAGAAGAAAAACGAGCCCTAAGAATATATTTTTATTCTGTAAAACCCTGTCTTTATTTAATTAAAAAAACTTACCTTAGTTTCTACAACACAGTTCTATGTTATCTATGATATAGCCTCAATTGCTTCAAATGTTTGTCAAAAATAACTATTAAATATTTTTTTGATTCTTACTTTTATCTATGTTATTTATTTTAACTTTTTAGTTTTTAGCGCTCTGGTCATCTTCTTTAAATATTGGATAGGTTTTTAAACATAATGTTATGTCAATTGCAATTTAAATCTATCCTTTTCCCCCCTTGTTAATTTGAATGAAAAGATATAAATAATTAAACCAAAGAAAATTATAAAATTTTGAAATATGTATTCTAGAATAATTTTATGTTTTATAAATCCATCATAAAAGAAAGGTAGACTTTTAAAGTCCTAAATCATTTTCCAGAATTATCACCGATCAAAATTTTCAGTTATAAATAACCTTTTTTAGTTAATTTAAAAAGAGGCTGTGGTACAAGTTTTTTCTCTTATCAAAATGTTCAAGACAAGCCAAATTTTGATTGATTTTGCCTATTTTTACCCTGTGCCACTTGCCTGTAATAGGATGAGATAGGTAAACATGATCTCTCTACGCCGTCTCCCATCATCTTAATTTTATTCAATCATGCTCTCATTAATAACAACCCATAACACCCCTCCTGTACATTTATAAAAAAATTCAATTTCATAATACCCATCGGCACTGGAATATATTAGGCAAAAAATTTCTTATTTCCCTCAACCTCCACCCTAAAACTAAATTTTATTACGATTAAGTTAAAAAGATTTAAATTTAACTCCCTGCTTTAAAGATGTTTTGCAAGGTAGAGTCTGTCTCTCATATTTTCACATTAGTATCTACTTTACTAGTTATCTAGTGCCTGTCTCCAGCATTAACTTAAAACTAGCGCCCTTGAAAATTTAATAAAGAATAAAAATATTTACTATATTAATGTTTTATTATATTTTGTGACTTGCGAATAGCGCGCGATACAGACGCTGTGGTAAAATTTTCCCCTCCCATTAATCCATACATCGATGGATGGGGTGAGGAAAAAGACCCTTTAGCCGGGGGTAGCCGATGTTGTGTCTTAACATACCCCGCCTACCTCAGGTATCGGGCCGGACTCAAGAAAAGTCAAGAAATGTCGAAATTATTCGAGTATTCCGAAGAAAATGATTTGGATAACATAGGGTTGGAGAGCGATATTGAAAGAGTATTCCTTAAAGAAGAAGAGCCTGATGGAGGAATAATTGAGAAAGTGGAAAAAGACAATGTTCGGTTTCTATTTTGTAAGACCACTTTCGGCGATAACTCTCACAACCTAACCCAATCCCTCTTCTCTACGTGTACGCAAGGTAATTCAAAAACTTTTTTGTTTTTATTTAAACAAAAAAGGTTTTCTACATTTATGTGTAATTTTTTAATTTTCGATTGGAAAAGTTTTAGTAGCGATACGAAATGTTCTTATTTAATTATGAATTTGAATTAATTGTATTTATATGATTCGCTCTTAGATATATAACTGTAGTGAGAAAATTTGTGTGTCCAGTACATTAGATCAAGCTGAGCCCATTCCTTAAATTTTGTTCATTTGTATTTTCAGTTCGTAATTTAGTCACTTTTTGTCAACCGTTGAATAATAACCGTGCAAGCTTATATTTTTTTCAAAAAACTCAACACACATATTTTGGATACATGGGCGTAGCCAGAGGGGGGGGGCAGGGAGGGGAGGTTGCTCCCTCTAAATCCAAAATTTTGATTAAACTTATTAACATTTTGGCCAAAATTTTAAAAATGATGCCTCTCATTAAATCATATTGCCCCCCTCTAATTCCAATGCTGGCTACGCCTCTATGTTTTTATAAAAAACTTTGCACTGTACAAACAAGTTTAGTATATTAGTAACCTCTTAATATTTGGGCCGGGTTTATAAAAGGTCCAAAACGGTTTATTATATTTGCAGTGCAGCTACAATTATCATAATGAAGTAATGGAGGTTAGGTTTGCTGATTTTATCTATCTCTCTAACCTAACACTTATAGATATGGACAAGTCTTTTTTTAACATTTATCAATTTTATCTTTTCAGCGCCCATATTCCGTGGAAGACCTAAGAAAGATAAAGAACTCGTCGTTTCAAAATCTCGATTTCGCTTATCATCTCTACTAGCAACCCATTCATCGCTCTCCACCTCTGCACACATGAAATTGTTGAAGGGCCTAACTAATAGTTATAAAGCTAAACTCGGTTACGGATTAGTTAAGAAGCGCTATGACGCTTGGAAATGTTATATGGTAAGTCTCGTAGGATTTTTCAGCAATTATAGACATATGCATTAAATTTAATTTATAGATGAGCTTTTAAAAGAACACGTTTTCTTAGTAAATATTATTAGCGTTTTAAAAACGGCTGGAATTCGTTTGGTCGATTTTTGGTTTTAGTCGACTAAACATTTGGTCTCAAGCCGTTTTTACAACACTAGTAAATATAGGTATAAATAAAAAAAACCTAGTAATATGCTTAACATTTATTATTTATGTGGCAACTTGTCCAGGTTATTGTTTTATAACGGATAATTGCGAAATTGTCTAAATAATTCCCTGCACATTAATGATGACCGCTGCTTGTTGTATATTAGTTTTGATCCGGCTCTATAGGCTTGGTTACTTTGTGTAGTAGTTGGGTTTGAAGTTAAATTATTTCAATTTATTTTTGTCCTTTTTTATAAAATTGTACATTATCGAAAATTGTTATATCAAATTTATGGACCAAGAGTGCTTTAATTTAAGTCATCCAGCAGGATTAAATAGGTTTTTAAAATATTATTTATTACCAACCAAAAAAAGTACAATTTATACATACCTATTAATTTCCGAAATATATAGCGCCGACCTCAGACACCGGCAATGGAAGACCCACCTAAAGAAGTTAATGGTGAAGATCCGAACGATTCGCCCTTAGAACCCGACGAAGACGAATTGACGATGGATCTTGAAAATTATAGCCCACTTCTGATGCAAAACCCTTCACTTTTTTCTCCCCCACCAAAGCCCGAAGCAAATGGAGAAATTGAAAGTTTTACCTCAAAAATGCCCATAGCCTCGAGCGAAAACGGAGATAAAGCGCGCGAGCAATTTTTTAACCAGCTACGGACTTTTATGTCCCAAAGGGGCACTCCGATCAAAAAAATTCCATACCTCGGTTTTCGGCCAAGTAATTTGTCATCCGACCTTGTGTTGTAAAAAGGGCTGGGTTTTGTTTGGTCGGCCTTTGGTTTTAGTCGATTAAACGTATACAGACCAACACTTTTTTGGTCTCTTTTTCTTAGTCGCATATACAGAGCAATGTATTGACTTTTTTATTACTTGCTATGCAATTTATGTACTTCATTAAGCTTGGGATTGATATTTTAAAAATTTTACGTTTTTCAAATGCAAATAGGTATCGCTAAGTATAAGCCGTTTTTAAGGGTATATTTTTAAACTGGTAATTTATAAAGGTGGGACAAGAGAATTTGGGATTATCATGCGAGTTGTTATAATCTATAAATTGATTTTGTTTTATTTAGTCGATCTCTACCTCTTTTACAAACTCGTTCAAACCATGGGTGGATATCGCGAGGTTAGCACGTATTTTTTGTAGCATCTACGTTAAAATTATTATAATATTTTAAGTATTTTATTTATTTGTCTTAAATATGCCTCAAGTCGGTAGTACTCCTTTTTTAACCATTCAAAAATGGGTTTTCTTTTTACACGTTATTTCGTTAAAACAATACACAAAATTATATATTTAAACGGAACCAATATAAATAAATAAGAAACAGGTATTTTGATCCGCACTTATATCGCTGTTAGGTCCGATTCAAGAGAATGTGGAAACGTTTATACGATCATATGGGCGGTTGTCCGAATAACACCAGCGCAGCGACATGTACCCGAAAACATTACGAAAAGTCAGTTGATACTTGATAATACCAATTTTTACTATATACATTAATTTTAATGTTTTCTATGTCTTTTTTCTTTTTTTTAGCTTACTCCTCCCGTTCGAAATATGGGAAAATCGTCGAAAAAATCATCAAACTCCACCTCTTAATCACGACAAGATACCTAACGATATGATTGAATCGGCTCAAGATTCAGCTTCACCTCAACTAGGCGATGGGCCGGGAGAACTAGAACAGAAACAACGTAAGGCTGGGGACGGTGAAAATGAAAACGCGATAGACAAGTTATTTTCCCTCATCATGGCTAGTAAAAAGAATAAATCTACGAGTGTTAAACCACAACCCTCGCCCTTACCCGACACCAATGGTGCACAGACGCACTCCGACGGTGACCCCGTTAAGAGAAAGAGGGGTAGGCCTCGCCTTACCGAAGAAGAAAAAAGACTAAGATCGACGCGCCTACCATACTTAACACAGCGATATAACCATCGAGAAAACGATTTGGGTATCGGGTCGAATGGTTTAATTATTCGAAAACCGAAAGTCTTTCAAGTCGGACAAGACCGGCCCCAAGATACTAATGGCGAAGATAATGGCTTACCACATTCGGATGCTTTTTTACAACGGATGTCGACAGCTCCCTTCCCCTTTCCATTTCCTCCCCCCTTTCACTCGATGCCACCACCGCCTTTACATAATGTGCCTCTCGATGGCGCTGGCAATAATAATGATTACTCTTTATCATCTTACATGCGATCCCCTGCCGGCATGTTTCCCAATTTTGGCCCCTTCAATCCCTTCGACTACCATCCCGATCGCTTTAGCAGTGGTGGGTGGGAACGGAAAAAGAAACGAGGTCGACCTTCTACCAAATCTCTCGATCATACTACACCTACTACCCCCCTCGTTCCCTCTACAAATCTCGGGCCCCAATCGTCAAATCCCGACGACACTAGCGAAAGATCGTCTTCTAATAACTTACAAGCCATTCTTGAGACTTCCCGCAATGCTACACCAACTACAATCGCTAATGGGGCGGGCGGCTTAGGTGGTGAGAGCGTAAAACGTAAAAGGGGTCGACCTCCTAAGACGGCCGAAGAAAAAGCGGCTACAGCCTTAAGCCGCAAGCAACATCTAGCTGAATTAAAGGCCTCGGCTTCTTCCTTCCCCCTTTTTGCTCCCCCCTTCGATCCTTCCCTTTACTCTTCTCTCTTCCCCTTTCTTCCAAATCCAACCCCCATCCCTAATTTTGTTCGAAATTTATACGATCGGGGTCATGTTTCGGGGACGGACCACAATGGAACTCACGAGACCGCTACGACAAACCCACTCTCCCCCAAGACCTCACTCGATACCGAGCAAGGTATAGCATCCTTAACCCAAATACCTCAAACTCAAACAGACCCATCTCCCATTAACTATTCACCGGTTCGCCAATTGAAAAATCCCAGTCTTAGGAGGAAGGGTAAAGTACCTCTCAGGATAACTCGTAACCCGATCGCTAACGAAGGAGAAACGACCACCATAACCGATAGCGTTCCCGTTATAACAAATGGCTGGGCCGGGACCAGGTCTATCCTACCAAGACCCAACCCTGAACCCGAGCGCAACGGTAAAATTGGAAGCGGCTCTTCTGGCTACGATAGCGCGCTAGAGGAATACAAACGGGTTATGGAAGAACATTACAAAACGTTCATAACCTTGAGCCAAGGGCAAAAAGGCCGAACCTCGCCTCCTCAAATTAAGACCGCACCTACGCCTTAACAATTACAACTACTCCTTATTCGAAATGCCAAAATTTATGAAATTCAAATATGCGCTACGATTATCGTTCATTTGTAGAATAACTTTTAACCCTGTGTGGCGTTGTATTATAGTAGTAGATAGAGATAAATATTAATTGCTATGCAATTTATGGGCTCACTTTCCAATTTGTTTTGTCACGCTATTCGGCGTGCGCACCGAACGTGGATGTCACGCTGTTCGTGTCACGCACCGAACGTGGATGTCACGCACCGTTTTGTTTACTTTTAATTTTTGTTAATTTAACCAGTTTTTGGGTTCGAATCCCGGGTTTTTTTTGACTATTATGATTGTTCCTGTTACTACCATTGATAATAAGACTTATTGGCCGTCCGCTGGCTGCTGACCACTGGAAAAAAATGACCATTTGGCTAAAATGTGAATCCAAGTTTATTTTTCCGTTTTTTTTGCCTCTTATGATTGTTCCTGTTACTACCATTGATAATATTCCTTTTTGGCCGTCCGTTGGCTGCTGACCAATGAAAAAAACGTGGATGTCTTGCACCGAATGTCTTTTTTGTTTACTTTTAATTTTTGTTAATTTAACCAGTTTTTGGGTTCGAATCCCGGGGTTTTTTTTGACTATTATGTTTGTTCCTGTTACTACCATTGATAATAAGACTTTTTGGCCGTCCGCTGGCTGCTGACCACTGGAAAAAAATGACCATTTGGCCAAAATGTGAATCCAAGTTTATTTTTTCGCTTTTTTCCGCCTATTATGATTGTTCATGTTACTACGATTGATAATCTGACTTTTTGGCCGTCCTCTGGCTACTGACCACTGGAAAAAATGGTCAGTGTCCGAAAGTGTGAAGCGAAATTTTTTTTCCCGTTTTTTTGACTCTTATGATTGTTCCTGTTACTACCATTGATAATATGACTTTTTGGCCGTCCGCTGGCTACTGACCATTGGAAAAAAATGACCAGTGTCCGAAAGTGTGAAGCGAAATTTTTTTCCCGTTTTTTTTGACTCTTATGATTGTTCCTGTTACTACCATTGATAATATGACTTTTTGGCCGTCCGCTGGCTACTGACCATTGGAAAAAAATGACCATTGGCCAAAGTATGAAGTAAAATTTTTTTCCTCGTTTTTTTGGCTAACATTGACTTATAGAGTATCTGTTGGTAGTGACCAATGAAAAAAATGACCATTTGGCCAAAATGTGAATCGAAAATTTTTTTTCGTTTTTTTTGACTTTTATGATTGTTTCTGTTAATACCATTAATAATATGACTTTTTGGCCGTCCGCTGGCTACTAACCATTGGAAAAAAATGACCATTGGCCAAAGTATGAAGTGAAATTTTTTTCCTCGTTTTTTTGGCTAACATTGACTTATAGAGTATCTGTTGGTAGTGACCAATGAAAAAAATGACCATTTGGCCAAAATGTGAATCGAAATTTTTTTTAGTTTTTTTTGACTCTTATGTATTAATAGATTGTCTTTTGGTACTGACCAATGGAACAATTTAGCACATGTAAATTTTTTAATATATCTTTATGATACCTGTGACAGTTTTAGATGCGCGGTCGTAACAGGCAATAGCGGAGCTATATGTCGCTGATAGTTTCGTCGTAAGGATTTTTTTAATTTTTATTATTATTTCCCATTAATTTCTATGTAAAAATTTTTAATAATTTCTATGCAATTCTTTATTATAAGCTACAATAGGAATTATCCCAATTTATTAACATTTTACCTTAACCAAAAGTAAGTTTTTAAATTTTATCATTTTTAGATGCGCGTTCGTAACAGGCAATAGCGGAGCTATTGCATATCGCTGGTAATTGTGCAATTTTTAGATGCGCACACGTAACAGGACGCCTAAATTAATTACTATTTTTAACAAAGTTTTCCATTATTACTAACCAAAATTTATAGAGACTAAAACCAATATTGATTATACGTTAAACCCCTACCCCTCCCTATCTTACCCTTCCACCGCTGAGTTGGTATTATTAGGGGGCGGGAGTGGAGGAGATCATCCCTCAACCCCTTTTTATTATTATTGATTTTTATATGCTTTTGGCAAATTAACGGAGGGAAAGGGGGGATAGTGTGCGCGTTTAGTTTTAACGGAGGGAAAGGGGGGGAAGGAGGTAGTTACTCTTCTATTCCCCCTCACTTCAGGCAAATACACTTAGAGCGCCAAGTCAGCTGTTTATATCACTCAAATATTAATTGCTATGCAATTTATTTATAGGGCTATTTATTTTTAAATCTTTTAAATTAGAAAATTAATCTTTAATTTAATTAACTGCGAATTAGGGCATACTAATTTAAAGGTTTCCTTTACTTACAATAACGTTCCACTAGATTTTGTTTTGGTTCAAACAGTTTAACTTAAAAATGAAATGGTTGCATTTTTTCTAGCTTTATATTTTAATGTATTCAATCTTCTCGGAACTTTTGGTAATAATCCAGCCTCCTTATGCTGACCCCACTTCTTATGTATATACCTTATCTAATCTCTGTTATTTAACGCCTCATTTATCATTTAATAAACATTAATCTCTCCTTCAATAATTTAATCTTTCATTTAATAAACATTAATCTCTCCTTTTTAAATACATTTTTAATATATTCCAAATGTCTTTGTATAATGTTATGTTTTCCATATGAACCTATTATAAATGACGTCTAACTCTATAATTCAGTACACTTTTAAAAAACATTTTATCGTAAAAATATGTTTATCAAAAATGAAATTTAATTGATCAGACAGGGACATGGACGTAGCCAGGTTTTGGTTTGGGGGGGAGGCGAAACGTTTAAAATTTCAATCAGGGGGGGGGGCCAAACCTACAATTTTTAATTTTTACGGGTTTTTTCATTGAAAAATTTTATTTTCGTCATTTAGGGGGGTTTTCTTATTTGAACTAAAGGTCGACCAAGCAAAACCCAGGCAAAACTAGTCCCCCCCCCCACTAAATGACAAAAAATTTCAATAAAGCTTCCTCCAAGAGTTACATTTTAGCCCCTTCACCCTCCTAACCTAAAATGTTTAACCTAATTTCATTAATTAAAAAATAAAAAATAAAGATGATATTTATATACTTTATCCAGCCGATATTTATACACTTAACTCATTTATATTTTCCCGCTTCGTCAAATTGTAAATCAAAATAAAATTTTACGTTTTTTTGGCTAACATTGATACCTACCTATGCCCGTCAGTCCAATTCTTTTGCATTTAATACCCCCCCCCCCCCCCCCATAGGCATTCTCGCCCCTTCTCACCTTTCTCGCCCATAAATTGCATAGCAAATAAGCTACATTTATACGTAGAATAGATGAGTCGTCCCCTCTTCCCTTCCCCCCCCCCCTTCCCTTCTCCCCCTTCTCCGGGGGTCTGGGGGCGGAGCCCCCAGGAGATGGGGGTTTGGGGGCAGAGCCCCCAACGGGGGACTGGGGGCGGAGCCCCCAGCAGGGGGTTTGGGGGCGAAGCCCCCAAGGGGGTCTGGGGGCGAAGCCCCCAGTTACGCCCGAAGGGCGTATATTAATTGCTCATATACATTTTAAATAAACACATTATCGCTTATGTACATAGAGATTAAAATAACAGCGTTATCGATTAATTTTGATTAGAAAAAGTACAACTAGGGCCATAGAGGGTCGGCCGGCCCAATGGCATAGGTGTCGCTTCCAGAAAATTTTTAGATATAATTAAAAATATATTTACAATTAGTCCAATTGAGATTTGCCATAGGATTAATCAAATACTTAGTATTAAAAATACAGCGTGCTGAAGAGAGTTAATACTAGGGTAAGGTATTAATTATACATTTGTTTTTCAATGAACATGCTAAATTTTCACTTTCGTGGCTAATTTCTTTTCTCTAGAGCATTAAAATAGCATAATATTAACACTTTTTTATTTCATTAAATTAACCCCAACTCAATCATGTCTAAAAATAATTTTAAGATCTATAACAATTTATTTGACTTAATTTAAAATATAACAGTAACGCGATTTCAAATGCCGTACAATATATTTTATCATTTATAATTGATATTAAGTAGACGGTGATGGGTCGAGTAAACTTGTGTAAATTTTAAGCAATATACTGCTGAGCACACCAAATGTTGCTTTGTATATAATAATAATAATGAGCATTGATTATTTAAAAATAAATAAGTTTTCATATATATTAAAACGTGCGAGAATGTGTATATATTATGCGTTTCCTATATTATATACGTAATACATCATCATTCATGACTAGAAAATGATCAGCCGAGACATTTCGAAGGAATATATAATAATACTAAGGAGGGTATGGGATCCAATTTAAGAGTATTTATTAAGGTGTCAACTTAAATTATATGATGCTATTTTAAAAAAAACCGAGTTTTTAAACAGGCCCCCAAATATTTTCACGCTGTTAACAACTTAAACTTCAATATTTATGAATTTTAATCTTGCATTTCTATCTATCTATCCGTCAGAAATTTCCCAAAAGTAAAAGGTATATATATATATGCAAGAATATCAAGAAAGAGGTGTCGAGGATGGTTGCTCAGAGAGCTAATCGTCGAAATTAGAGGCGTGATAGCCTAGCGTTTTCAAGATGTCCCCCATCTTGCTAATGTAATCGTTGTGCCCGTCCACGAGACTGGTCAAGTTTATGTTATAAATTCGGGCGTTGGGCGTCAGGCGTTCCATAGGCTCTAACCCCGCCACTTTGTATTGCACCGAGGAGGTACGGTATAAAAATTTTAAGATCCAATCCCGTTCGCAATAACAATTGATAAGACGCCCGGCCACCACGTCCATCCAGGAATCGTAAGCTTTATCGTTGGCCGGGATGGGGGCTCCCATTAATATGACGTCGGCCACTATGCCCCTCATATCTTCGTTAGGGGTTTTGGAGAGCGAGTTAAGGGCGTGGTAGATAAGCCGTGCTCCAAGTCCGAACCCTGTAACATTAGAGACAAAGAGTTTTAAATATAGCCTTGGGCGTGCAGAAAGCATTATGAAATAGGTCGGGCTAGGCTCTAGTCTCGGGCCCAAAAATAAAAAATAAATTTGAACTCGGGCTTGTAATGATATATAATCTGCGTTTATACGCGTTATTTATCATTTATCTTTTAGTTCTATTAACCTTGTGTATATATGTATTGTTGAATATCATATAGGTGAATATAATTTGAATAAAACTAGACCAAGCCACGACTAATATTATGAGGCGGGCTCAGAAGCAAATTAGATTCGCGCTGGGGTCATTAATGGTTTTTACTACATTGATTTTTAGGCATTATAAACCAACAAAAGGCTCAAAAATTGCGTAGCAATCAATTAAAAGAAAACTCCGTTGGGTTGCTAAAAATAATGAACCGGATGATAGAGGGGATCCTCAAGAGACCAAATTTAAATAGCTAAAACTTGGATGTTTACTAATTATAATTAATTTAAGTTTTTATACTTTTTACGCATAACAAATTAATTACTATCACCTAAAGCGATTAAAAAGTAAGTCCCAAAATCGCCCTAGGTTCAGAAGCAATTAAAAACTATTTACCCACCGAAACATTAAAGTACCTATAAGATTGACAGGTCTTTGGCCTTGAGTTCGGGCCGCTAAAACGTTGGCCAGCTCTTTGCCAGCTTCTTTGGTCCGGGCAAAAACTACTGACCAAGGGTTGTCTATAACCCGAGCCAGCGAAAGTAAGTTCAAGGGCCAGGCTATGGAGGAGAGGACCCCCTCTAAAATGGTTTCTTTCAACAGTTCTTGCGCCACTTGACCCGTCGCCCAATTGGCTACGTATGAAATGCCCTGTCCGAATTCCATCAAGTATTTACTCTCCCAACATAGGGCGTAACATTCTGGCGTTATCCTAGGTAACAAGTTTCGTTATTGGTAAAAATGGCAAGTTACGTTGCAATCAAAACCTTATAAAATTGTTTTTTAAAGAAACTAAGACCCCCTCCCCCATTAAAAAATCGGATACTTATAAAGCGCTCGGAAAAAATTATCAACTCTAAACTCCCTAAACGAGGCCTGAAACCCGATCTAGCTTTAGACCGGACGGGTTTGGGTCAAAAATATGATTTTTTCCTAGTTTGATTGAATTCACAAAATGCTGACTTTGTAAAACTCGATTAAAGAGGGCATGTCTTAATGTAAGATAATTTAAATTTATACTATCACTTTAAATCCGATGATCCAAGGTTTTTTGATTGAAATGCAATTTTAAATTTAAGTTCTAATTGCGATCTATATTTTTTTAAAGTTATTAGTTAAAGAGAAAACGTATTATTACACTAAACAAGTCGATCAATTTCTAAATATGACATTTACTCACGCCCTATAACCTCGATGCCTTTAGTTCTGCATTATCAAAATTTTGTAAACCGCGTTTCAACTTAAACGTTTTTATGGTCTTTTTTTCTCTATCAAATAACCCCCAAAAAATTGATATTTAAAAAAATTAAAAACATGATGGTTTGGGTATTACCTTAAATCCTTCCAAGGCATCGTGAAATCGCAATCCTTACTAATCCACCCAGAAACAGCGATAGTTACTGAAAGAGATTTGATACCGCGACTGTGTATGCGTTGGAAGTAGAATTCTTCCAGAATGCCAGTTCTTTTATTCATTTTATAACCAGCTAAGGCAGCTCCCGTTGCACCAAACAATGTTCCTGGGGTATTGATATATATTATATTAATAAACCTAATCATTCAAATCAAATTTTACTAAACTTGTCCATACTCCATATAAAAATAGCACATTTGCTGTGAATTTAAAGAGGGTGGAGGGGTCAGCGGGGCACAAGAATTAAATAAAAATTTGGGTTTGGGGGAGGAAATTAAAGCCAACCAGTAGTATAGTTAGCTAGTTTTTCATTTTTCATATTACTAAACTTTTGCGCAAAAGTTTCCAAAGTAATATGAAAAATGAAAAGTAGGACAGGAACGGATGGAAGGACAATCAAAAGTGGGTCCAAAAATTGCATAGCAGATAAAATGGATAAAGTTACCGAGATAACTAATTTATAATTAGGCTGTTGCTCTAGTTATATGATTTAGTTATTTGCCCATGCTACCTATGATTCCAGCACCAGCAGTGGTACCCATGGCAGCTGTGAGCCAGGCTGAACCTATTAAAGTTCCTAGGCTGGCAGCTAAAAATGGTGCAGCCAACAAGCCACCAGTTAAACCAACCAAGGAACCACCAATGATTGTTGCTGCAGCTATTTTGCAATACCTTGCATCATTAAATATAAAATTAAGGGTTCATCCTGCGTTAAGTATTCCTAACTAACTATAATGAATCAAAGGAAATATTTATTAAAAATTTTATTTAGGTATAAAAGAATCAACTAAACTTAGAAGTAGCATTTTTTAATATTGATAAGTATTTATAGTTTTATTAAGTTTTGTAAGTACAAATATAATAGGCATACATAGGAATATAGATAATTTTACTTTTTGACTTTGTTGCTCTTAAATTTTTTGCTCTGATTTGGTTTCATAGTTATTAAACTAACCATCTTGATTTCATATTTTTCAAAGTTAGATGACTTTAACTTACAGCATTGAATGATATTTTTTATGAGTACAGAGTTTCTGGCATCATATGAGCCATCCCTTATTGAAAATATTAAGAGGAATAATGGAAACATGTAGGGATCAATTTCAAATGCTGGTTGTAGCATTACTTTATTCTTGTATTGATTAAACAGCTCCATAAAATTTTTATTGCTATCTGGCACCAAATTTTCACCATCTTTTATTCTCATGTACAAACAAAGATCATTCATAAACTTTTCTTTAAAAGACTCATAAGAAATTTTTTTATAAATATGATCCAAATCTAAACGACATATCAATATAATATTTTCCTGAACCTCCATAGTCAAATCTTTTGGACCTATTTCAAGACCAACTTCTTTATCACTTGTGGCAGTCTATATAAATTATTCTTGATCTAAGCATAATATATATTACCTTCTTTGATTTTGGCATCTTAGGCCATCACAAATGTTACCCCGTGCCCTATCAACTCGCCGAAAACCATCTTGCCGAAATCACACTGGGACATTAACGATCATCACTCCATTATCATAAAGAAGGATTTAAAATGAGTGCCTTTTATAAAAATTATCAATTTTATTATAAAAAATACCTAAATTATAACTTTAATTTATAACTGAATGATTAATTTGGTTTTTGTAGGGGGACATTTTCTAATTGGGGGACATTTTTATTGAGACATTCCATTTGGCAAGATGGTTTTCAGCAAGTTGACGCACCGTGTTGCTCAATGTCAGGATGTCTCATATTTTGTATCTTTTTGACTATGTTCTCGCTCTTGTAAGGTAAAAGGGCTAAGGCAAAAGAGCAAACAAAGTTTAGGGTAAAGGGATGTTTTTTTTCTGCATATTTATTTATTCCCTATCTTAGTGCAAATATCGGGTCTATTTTAGATTTGCCTGCCACATACCCGTGGTTAGCCAATCCAGCTGATACTTTTGCTTTGTTACTAAGATTCTTAAATTAAATTTATATCTCTAAAATAGCCTAATCGTGCTTGCACTCCCTTGGTTGGTCTTTTCTCCTATTAACTTGTTAAAAAGGTTTGTCATGGTCGTGATTCTTTCTTGACCTCTAACCCATGCTCCCGTCATTAGCTTTTCCTTTTTGCATCTTGTTAATTTGCCTCATAATTTCATCTTCTGAAAGGGTTCGACCATCCTTATGGGTGACTCAATATCGGGAAGTTAATCTGTCATTTGCAGTATTTATATGTTCCTGAAATATCCGTTCCACCGCTTTATCTCCTGCGGTTTTTATAAGTTTTGAACCTCCTTATTTTTGACTACTTTGAAGACTGCGACAACGCGACCTTTCTTTTCTCTTATCTTGGCCAATTTGTTTATAAGTATCCCCATTTAGAATCCAATGTTTGCCATCTTGGTGTACGGAAAATTCCACGTTGCAACGGTCTTCTTCATGGCTCTCTTTGTCCCCCTTAATTCTTAATCCAACATTATAGATTTATGCCACCGTCTGATTGTTGGAATTCCTAACAGATTGATCCATAATAGTTGTCAATTCAAAGCTTTACCTCCTTTGGTCTATCCTAGAACCTAAATAAATTTGTTTTATGCCCGTGAGCGTATCCTAATTGTTGTCAGAAATCAGAAAAACTCGACCGGGCGCCAGACGTCTGTCTTATTAATTTTTGGTAGGTTGAGGTGGGCACTGTAACAAGATTTGGGTTACATTTTGTCACTCAATATTTATTAATCGTAATTTTTAACCAAAATATGAGAATTAAATAAAAAAAGCTTCAGTCAATAACGTAGCTATGGTTAATAATCTAGAAAATCATCATTTCAGGGCGGGCTGTTCGGGTGGCTATAAAGATTCAGGCATGGCCGGTGGAACACTTAGAAGAGTTCGGTCAGATTCGGCGGGTAACTTAGGTGAAAATTCGGACCGGACCGGGTTAAAAATTAAACAATTTTGACCTCTGATCGAGACGTTCCGTTTCACGCAGCACCCACAAGTATGGAGGCTATCTGGTGGTCATTATCGTTTGTCTATTTATCCTGTTAAGCGCGATATAATATTATAACCAACATTAGAAAGGGTACTAAAATCGAAAGAATGATAATCGTGTATACAATTGAAGATATACTTTAAGACCAATTAACGGTAATTTAATTGTCACTCGAGGCATTACCACTAACATTTTACAATTCGATAATTTACGTATCGCCTTAGGCACTTTGCACTCCTATTATCTCTCTACAGTTCCCCCCCCCCCCTTTCACAGACAAAATCATTAAGAAATGCTGGCGGTTTTGGACTATGTTTCGGGTATCTAGGTTCCTCTCTAGGCGTCCGAATCTGGTCAATTTGTTCCTTTGAGGCACTTGTTCCTGGATGTCGTTGCTCCATCGATTCCTCTTCTGATGTTATCCTTTGCGGCCATTCGTTATCTTGTCCCAGCGTGGTCCAATTGAGGAATTGTTCTCTTACTTTATCCAAGTGTAGTGGTGCTTACTTCCCTGTACCCACACATCGTAGGAACGACAACCATACTTGGCTTTTATAGTGGCTTCTACCCATTTGCTTGGGGCCAAAAACATGCGTACCCAAACCATGTCTCTTACGTCGAACATACGCGGATCTCTAACTATTTTTGCGGTATTATTTCCCTTAATACCTTCCATTCGCTTTGCATATGCCTATTTAACCTCGCCTAGGCTTTTATTGGTTGTGGGGTGTTTTGTAGCTCTACAGTTTCCCAAAATTCTACTTAGCCTCACTTCCGACTCGTTTCTTATAATGGCCTCTTTGATCAATCGTACGTACCTTTCTGCCAGGCCGTTGGAAGCAGAATGGTAAGGGGCTGTCCATTGCCTTAATCCCTCTCATCTTGCAAAAATTCGGTAATCCAGTCCTTTGAATTGCGGCTCGTTATCTAATATTAAAAATGGTCAAATCCCAAATCTAGCCGCTTCGGCAAGTTTTTTTATAGTGGACTTCGATGTGGTGTTTTCTAACTTAAATACCTCTACCCTTTTCGACCATAACGTAGGATTTACTCTTGAGGGGGCCCATAATAACCATGTGTACTTAAACCCAAGGTTTATGGCTAGGTTGACACACGGTGCCTTTTTCGCCGCCGCGGCAGTGTATTTGCAACTTCGGCACCCTTTTGCTACGCTCAATGTCATCGCCGAGAGTAAGCCACCATATATACTGCCATGCCATTTCTTGCATTCGTTTGATACCCACGCGGCTCCTATGTAGTCTTTGGAGTACGACTCCTCATAATTTAGCCGAAATTAATATTCGTCACCCTTTGTAAAATATTATGTTTTTGACTCGTCTAGGGCAAGTGTTTTTTGTGGGAGCGTTTTAGCCTATAAGTCACAACCGTTTTTGTTTGCCTCTTATTTACTCTTTTAACTGGCGTAGCCCTGGATCGTCCAAGGTTTGTCGTCTCACCACTGCCATTGATATAAATGGATATGTAGAGACTTCTGGCATTTCCTCGCTAACATGATATGCGTGTCCGTTCGGTTTTCTGGACAAGAAATCTGCCGCGTACGGATCCCTTGTTGTACTCAAACTTGGTCGTGTAACCTGATACCATGAGGGCTTACCCAGTTAGTCGTGGCGACCATTGTTCTTTGCCTCTTTTGCTTTGGTCAAGTATGTACACTAGCCGTCTATGATCGTCATAATAGTAACGCTTCGTCCTTGTATATTCATAAAACTTTTAGCCCAGAGACCACAGTCAGCGCCACCCGTTTAATTATTGAATATCGGCTTTCATTTTGTAACGTTGCTAGTACCTTCAGTAGGTAGTTTTATCTATAGGTTAGGTTATGGGGTAATTATATGTCCTTGTTGACAAACCGTTGGCAATCACAGATCAGGATAATTTTTTGCGAGGGTGTAGGCCTCATTTATTAGAATAATTTTTGAAAAATTTAGCCATTTTTAATTATTAAATTGCAAAACTAAAGAATAAATATATAATATTGGATTAAAAATAAACCTAACTTTTCAACTTTTTTCCTCGCAATGGGCACAATTTAAAAATTACGTTTTGAATTTTATCATAAATGATATAGGGGTAGACAAAAATTTTTGTGAGTTGAAAAAAAAACAAATAGTTAGGTTTATTTTTAATCCAATATTATATATTTATTCTTTAGTTTTGCAATTTAATAATTAAAAATGGCTAAATTTTTCAGAAATTATTCTAATAAATGAGGCCTACACCCTCGCAAAAAATTATCCTGATCTGTGATTGCCAACGGTTTGTCAACAAGGACATATAATTACCCCATAACTTAACCTATAGATAAAACTACCTGAGTGAAAAACCCTTACCAAACATATTGCCCACAGGACATGTAATTATCTCTTAACCACACCCATATGTATTGTTTACATGTGGGTAAGCAAGCCGCTCGTTGTGGACTTCTTCAGTTTCACCTGCTATTAGTATAACGTCGATGTATACTGCTACTCCATCCATGCCTCCAAATATTTGATCCATTGTTTTTTGAAAAATAGCCGCGGCACAATTTAAAATGCTTTATTTTATTTGCGGTTAACACCCGTCCTAAATAGGGCCCTTTCTACATAAACCCAAACCGGAATATTTCAATTTTAAATAAATTTTTTTTTACTTTATTAAAAAAAACGTTAGCCTAGATTAGAGTTGCACCTAAATAGATCTAAATCAGCTAGACTTAGTTAAAATTTGCTTTAAATAAAGGGAGTCATAATATACGAAAAATTAAGTATCTCTACCCTCTTGAGGGGGTATGCTTGAATTTTTTAATAAGTTTATAAAAAATACCTATAGGCCATAAGGAAAACATTGTTACTTCATACATTTCAAACGAGTTATTAAATTTAATGCCTGCCGGCTGAGGGTTTAAGTTATTTTTAAATGGCTTAACCCTGAGGCATTCGAAAATACAAAGGAAAGCAATTAAAATTTGACAAAATTTCTTAAGCGTTTATTTAATTTGGTTTCTAATCTAAATTAAACTTTAAAAAATGTTGAATTACATTGTTTGTTCATAGTTTGAATATGAACATTTATAAATGGCCCGACTACGCATAAAACATAAAGTACACAAATCTAAACATATTTATTAAATCTCATGCAGGTTTACATAAGCATAGCCGGAATTTGGATTAAGCTTTAATAAAAGACTATGATTTAGAAGGAGCGAATAAATAATCTTACAACTTTTAAACATAATTTAAAAAAATAATGTTAAGAGCAGTTGCTCCTTCCTCACTCTAACCAAGCCCATGCAAATCACGCCCGATTTAAAATAGCACCTTATAGAAATCAACGTTTAGAAATAAGGGATATTATAACTTTTATAAATATTTTCATTCAAATGGAATTTATAGATAAGAATTTCAATATTATGGACCATAGGGGCTCGTGAAGTCCTTGCTGCTGGGCACTTGTGTTTTGAGATATGAAAACCCTTAATATAAATTCTTTATAAAAGATCATATTAAACATGTTTTTTTTAAATTTTTTACATCTACCAACAAGGTTTGGATCAATCAGACGGCCCTCCAGGATATATTTCTAGAAGTTAAATCTTTGTGAAATAGATGAAATTGCTTTTTATAATGCTTTGTAAAAGAAGAATAAAACTTATTGAGCAACGAAAGAGAAGATAAAAGTTGGTGTTACAAACACATTTATAAAAAAATATAACAAATCATTATTAAAAATACTATAACACATTTTTTGAAAATGATATTATAAGAATGAACAATTGTGTTTATAAAAATGTAACAAATCATTATTAATAATTAAAATGTAACACATTTTTTGAAAATGATATTATAAGAATGGTGCAGAAAAAGGAGGGTAATAACGTTTTACTAACATTATTAATACTATAATCAAGAAAAATATTGACTAGGGAAAGATTTGTTAATAGCCTCCATTGGCAATTTTCTTATGGGCATAATCCAGAGAAACTTCCTTCGATTTGGTAATTTCTTTACCCGATTTGGTTTTGTTAAGGGTGTTTATCTCCATATTATCAAGCTTGTATTCCAGTAACATGTGATGTTCTGGGGCTAAACCCACACAAGCCCTAAAAAAATTATCAATGCAAGCCTTCTGTTTGAACAAGGCATTAACAACGGGAGTTCCACTAGGGACCAAGGGTGCTTTACAGAGGTAACTTAAGATGCTAAGTATGTGATTAAAAGGCCTCCAATTGTCATTCCCAACTTTAAAAGTTATTCGCTGACATAATTCGCTCAAAAGTACCAAATCTAAAATGATAGGTGAAGCCAGAAGAGAGTCCTAAAAGGCAAATTATATGACATATTAATGTTGAATGACACATTACTTCACAAGTATTATGGATTGCAAGAGTATTTATGCCACCCATCATAAGTTCACTAACATATTCATCCATAGCTCTTTTACTATCCCCCACCGCAGGAACATACTTAATGACTATACAATGATCTGGTTTCTCCCCATTTGGGTAAAGTATTTTATTTGAATTAATTACATCATCTACCACACTACTTTTTGATATCTAAAGCATGTAAATAAAGGAATTTATAATTTAAAGCATTACTTCTTTTGATCTAAATTGAGCAGGTGCTGATAAATTGTAACCATCATTATTACCCAAATGATTGTAACTAACTATGGAAAGAGGTTTAATACCAGCACTGACTAAAAAATCAACCAAAACAGATTTAATTTTTGTTTGTCCAGATTTAAAATCATCTCCTGAAATAAACACATTTCTTTCTTTGGCCAATTCAATGAGTCCTATAGTTAAGTTTGACATTATTTAAATTTAAATATTACCAGGAACAAAAGTATTTTGTGGTGAACCATTAATAAATGTACAATTTTCCATGATGCTGGCATATGCAAAAAGTGTTGACGCTGATAGACTAGGCAAACTTTGGTTTATAGCATTTTCTAATTCTTTTGCTGTGGTATTAACACCTGCTTTGATTTCACTAAAACATTCTGTATTAGCAGTCCATAAGACTATAACCTTTTAAACAAATATTATTATAGAGTATATGCATTACCTTATCTAATCCCTTATTTGCCTTAAAATCATGGATATCCTTTCTAATTTGATTAACTTGATTCATTAAATCCCCCTTTAATACATTATCAGCACGACCTTCCTGATTTGCAGCAATAAAATGGGGTATATAAATTGCGGGTTTTGGTTTCATTTCTTTCATCAATGGGGTCAATTTTTCTTGTAAATTAAAATCAAAAACTTTTGCTCTTTTTATAGCTTCAGCCATATTAAGAGAAGATATATCCCAGCCTAAATGAAAGTCATGGGCAATTAACATATAATTTACCATCAATTATTATGTCATTTGGGTTAAGGAGTGGCAAAATATCTTTCAATGGCAAATAAACTTCATTATTTTTATCAAGCCCAATTGAAATAGTTGAGGATTGAGTAATTGATCCATAAAAATTAGACACCTATGATAATTTTAAATATTCAAAAATATTTAAAACCTTTGTCCCTTCTTTAGTATTCCAAGTCAAATTATGTTTGTTTGCCAGTATTGCGCCAGTTAAAGTGGTACCATTATTACCTCCCCATCCTATTAACATTAATCCCACTTTAGGAATTGCTTTTTGCGTTTTTATGGCTATTTTTATGGTGACAGGTGTAACCTCGCAAACATCCTTAGAAACAGTAGCAATATTAGAGGAATAGTCGTAATTTGACTCGATAAAGTCTTGAGTGTACTTAACGTTAGGAGATTTAACTATTAACTTCATATGGCAGTGAGGTTTAAATATAAAAAAAGAATGCCGAAAATCAAATTCTAAATCACGCAACCATAACGATTGGAGTCAACTGACAACCATATAACGAATCCGGTCGAACCGTTTTGGGGCAACCGGTATAATGCCCTTCGGGTCAAAGTCTCACGATCGTGAGACTTTTTCGTGAGACTTTTTCGAAGCGACAGATTTCAAATTGAATTGCTGTAAGTTCATCTGTTAAAATTTCTCAGTTATTATATCAAAATCAAAATATCTCTTTTTAAATGTGTTTAGGGCAAAATTACTTACAATATTTTTAACTACATTAAACGTATGCATTATGTTTATTTTACAATTATGTCTTAATATTTAATTTTATATATTATATTTTTGTGTTGCTTATGATACAAATTTAAAAACTCTGGGATATTGATTTATGATTACTATACATTTAAGATTTCAAATTGAACTGCTGTAAGTTTATATGTCAAAATTTCTCAGTTATCATATCAAAATATCTCTTTTTAAATGTGTTTAGGGCAAAATTACTTACAATATTTTTAACTACATTAAAAGTATGGATTTTAATTATTTTACAATTATGTCTTATTAATATTTAATTTTATTTACTATATTTTTGTGTTGCTTATGATACAAATTTAAAAACTCTGGGATATTGATATATGATTACTATACATTTAAGATTTCAAATTGAACTGCTGTAAGGTTATCTGTCAAAATTTCTCAGTTATCATAAAATATCTCTTTTTAAATGTGTTTAGGGCAAAATTACTTACGATATTTTTAACTACATTAAAAGTATGCATTATGTTTATTTTACAATTTTATCTTAATATTTAATTTTATATATTATATTTTTGTGTTGCTTATGATACAAATTTAAAAACTCTGGGATATTGATTTATGATTACTATACATTTAAGATTTCAAATTGAACTGCTGTAAGTTTATCTGTCAAAGTTTCTCAGTTATCATATCAAAATATCTCTTTTTAATTGTGTTTAGGGCAAAATTCCTTACAATATTTTTAACTACATTAAAAGTATGGATTTTAATTATTTTACAATTATGTCTTATTAATATTTAATTTTATTTACTATATTTTTGTGTTGCTTATGATACAAATTTAAAAATCTGGGATATTGATATATGATTACTATACATTTAAGATTTCAAATTGAACTGCTGTAAGTTTATCTGTCAAAATTTCTCAGTTATCATAAAATATCTCTTTTTAAATGTGTTTAGGGCAAAATTACTTACGATATTTTTAACTACATTAAAAGTATGCATTATGTTTATTTTACAATTATGTCTTAATATTTAATTTTATATATTATATTTTTGTGTTGCTTATGATACAAATTTAAAAACTCTGGGATATTGATTTATGATTACTATACGTTTAAGATTTCAAATTGAACTGCTGTAAGTTTATCTGTCAAAGTTTCTCAGTTATCATATCAAAATATCTTTTTAAATGTGTTTAGGGCAAAATTACTTACGATATTTTTAACTACATTAAAAGTATGCATTATGTTTATTTTACAATTATGTCTTAATATTTAATTTTATAGCTTTGCCATTTGTGAAGAGAAGGCACATCCGTGATGTCATGACCCTTTGCATGGTCCAGCCCAATGTGCGCGGCGATAGAGAAATTGAGAATTTTTTTTTGTACATCCACAATAACTAGATTGGGCTTGGGAGGGACCCCTTGTTCCCCTATGATATGTGGCAAAGGCTCGATGCAGAGGGGCCCCGTACCAACAACCACCTGGAAGGATTTCATAATGCGCTTAGAAGTGGGCTTAAACAAATCCACCCTACTATATACATGTTAGTTCATTTCCTGCAAGGCCTGCAAGAAAAAACTAATGTTGATTTGCTACACATCTCACAGGGCAAGAGAGTGTATGAAACAAATAATAATACGCTTCTATAAATTATAATATAAATCGTCTTATAGCTCAATATACAAATGTATCTAACCCTATGCCCCTATTTTCATGTGTTGCAGCCATCTCTAATTATATGCACTTACAAGGTCACGATGCCCCGTTATATGATGAAATTGATTTACAATAATAAATAAAATTTGTTTAATTTTTAAATACAAGCTTGAAAATATGTTAATATTTTGCGCTGCATGTGTTTTATTTTTACTCATAGACCATCTTATATTATTTATTAGACTTAATTGTATATTTAAGGAAAATTAAATCATCTCACCAAATATTTTGGAATGTCTTTACTATATTGGTTGCATGCCAATAGTAAATGATCTTTATTATTAATCAATTTCACGCTCTAAAAAATCTTTTGCCCATATGTCTCCTGTCAAAATTAATTTGAATTACTTTTGCTGATACAAGCTCCAACATATAAATTGTTTGGAACGGCTTTAAATAATCTTTTAATACTACTGGGCATATATTAAAAGATAGCATATATAATATTCACGTTTTAAATATGAGAAATATAAAAATAACGCAAGAAAATTTTAATTACCTTTAAATACTTAACAGATCACCCATACTCATTTAAGTTTCCCGATACTAAAGATAAATGTGGCAATAGACGTTATTAAAGTTGACTAGGACATAATTATGTTTATTATCAATAATTAAATCCTATATCAGCTAACATTATACAAATAAATTGTCTAAGTTGATTCTTGCTAATTCTAACATAACATAACAAGAACTATTAAAAATTTATCCTTTGTAGAGAAATATGTTCTCTACAAATGATTTAAGTGAATGAATTTATTTAAAACGTCTTGTTTATATACACAACTATTGGGGTTATTTAAATTATAATTAGTGGTCAAATAATAAGGTTAAGAATATGAATAGTGAGGGTTGTGAATGCTCGAATAATAAAGGTTAAGTTGTATGAATAGGTAACCATCGATCGAGTTTATATATTCAAATAATAAAGGTTAAGTTTTTGCCTAGGTAACTGATGCGAGTTGCTTTATTCAAATTACCTAGAAGGTT
The DNA here is from genome assembly GCA_964036665.1 of Gordius sp. MW1. Taxonomy (NCBI): domain Eukaryota; kingdom Metazoa; phylum Nematomorpha; class Gordioida; order Gordea; family Gordiidae; genus Gordius; species Gordius sp. MW1. The sequence continues at coordinate 20,715,243 of OZ038530.1, forward strand.
AAATTCTATCCTAGGTAACGATATAATTCCAAGAGGTATATTCAAATACGAAAGGTTAGTGTAACCATACTTTTTCAACTACTTTCATACATTAATTTACACACTATATATTTTAAAATGTAACAATAGTATGTTTTATTGTATTAAGCTTATTTTACTTATACTATATTGTACATTAAACACATAAGTGATAATATTTATTTATTATATACATAGAATAACTATTATTATATGTTAAATCCCATAGATATTACAACAGATAGAATATGCACAAGTGATAATACCTATTCATTTTATATATATCATTAACTATTGTTATATGTTAGTTATATAAGTTACATATTGTAACAGATATAAAATGTATAACGTTTTATAGCATTACTTTAGCTTTTCATATGCTATACATACAAATTGAACCAATTGATAGTAACACATGTTCATTTATTAACTATTATTATTATTAACAGCTTAATCTAGTTTATATGTTACAATGTAATTGAAATGTTTTATATAACATTAAATATAATTATAAACGTTTTATAGCCTTGCTCTAACTATAATTATCCTATATATACACATTAAACCAATTGATAGTAACACATGTTCATTAATTATTAACTATTATTATTATTAACAATTAAATCTAATTTATTTGATACTATATAAATAAAATATGTTATAATATCCATATATTTACATGTACAAATTAAATATTTCATATGATCCGAATTTTTGATTCATGCATACAAAAATTAGACTGGATGTACCCAAATCGGTCGAACTGATGAAAATGACAACTGATGAAAAAAAATGAAAAAACAAGATACCTAATCTCTATATTTTAATTAAAAAATTCATATTTATATTGAATATGATATAATGCAATTAATATATAATTAATAAAGTTAGGGACTCATATAGTAACTAGTAATATACAATAGACTATAATTAAGCTATTAAAATCAAGCTTTTGTTGGATTACATATGTTGCTATAACTGTGTCTAGTACTTATATATTTAAATATAATTAGTAACATATAATAGGATATAATTGATCTATTAAAATAATAGCTTTTTGATAAATTATATGAATTGCTATAACTATGTCTAGTACTTATATACTATTAATATAATTAGTAATATACAATAGGGTATAATTAATCTATTAAAATAAGAGCTTTTGATAAATTATATGAATTGCTATAACTATGTCTAGAAATATTTACAAATCAATAAAAATTGCAAATTGGTAATATATTTTAACTTATATAAAAACACAATATAAATATATTATAATTAAACTATGGCCTTAAAACTATGTGTGTGCTCACTTAGATTGAGATACCAAATAATATATTTTTATATAGAATAGTTTTTATGAATGATGAATTCACTAAGTAAACATAATAGTTAGTAGGGTATTAAAAAGAATACAAAAGCATGGACTTAAATGGGTTTATATGAATTTTTAAGAAAATGATAGAGAAAATTATTTTTGCTAGATAACATGGGTGTATAAATTGTTGATACTATATGTAGTCTATGTCTATGGTTTTAAATTAAAATCATGATAGATCAAGTAAGGTCAAATAAATATTTAAAATGGTAACCATAAGACTATTCATTTGCTTAAAAACTTTTTATCAAATCTCAAACTTTTTGATGCAAGTTTGATAAAATTTTTAATAAATTGCAAACCAAAATATGCTGTAGGTCATTTCAAAGCCTTATTAATACTTAATATTTGATTGCAAACCTTAATGTGATGTATGTTATATAAATGGGTATACTTATGCTACATTTTATATATACTCTAAATACTAGCTAAAATACTCAATAGATAATACCATGGGCCAATGACAAAAAAAATTTTCAATACAAAAACCCTTAGAAATTAAAAAAATTATGTTTTGCCTCCCCCAATCCAAAACCTGGCTATGCACATGGATAATACAAAATAAGGGCTGAGATAAAAAATATACTCAATTTTTTTATGGTGAAATGTGACTAATGTTTGTAAAAATCATAAAAACATCAACAAGGGATGTAAGATTAAAAATTAACTTATATATGTAGAAAGCTATTTTATTTTTTTCCATATTCTTATATAAGTAATTGTTGTATATAAATTAGGAAATATTTTGTTGATTTCATATTGACATTCGCTGGTATGTTTTCTTTATCTAAAACATATTAATGATATTTCAACATATGTTACCATTTATAATAGTGTTCATCACATCCCACATATTTTCTTCAGCAACCTTTAGGGTCCTAATTAAATCTAGATTTAAAATTATTTATTTGCCTATACAAAACTTGATTTGTTGAGTCCTTCTATATTTATGAATGAGTTTTTGTGGCATTAGTACATTGTTGAGGTTTAAAAGAAAGTACTAAAAATGTTTAAAATTAAAAATAATTTACTAGATGGTGCCTGAAGTCTGACAATAGAACCATTAGATGCCACAAAGTGTTGACCAGATGAATTAGGAGCTGAAAGGATAGCTCTAGGCAAAATACAATGATCTAGATTTATAAAAATGTTTAAAATTAAAAATAATTTACTAGATGGTGCCTGAAGTCTGACAATAGAACCATTAGATGTCACAGTGTTGACCAGATGAATTAGGAGCTGAAAGGATAGCTCTAGGCAAAATACAATGATCTAGATTTATAAAAATGTTTAAAATTAAAAATAATTTACTAGATGGTGCCTGAAGTCTGACAATAGAACCATTAGATGTCACAGTGTTGACCAGATGAATTAGGAGCTGAAAGGATAGCTCTAGGCAAAATACAATGATCTAGATTTATAAAAATGTTTAAAGTTAAAAATAATTTACTAAATGGTGCCTGAAGTCTGACAATAGAACTATTAGATGCCACAAAGTGTTGACCAGATGAATTAGGAGCTGAAAGGATAGCTCTAGGCAAAATACAATGATCTAGATTTATAAAAATGTTTAAAATTAAAAATAATTTACTTGATGGTGCCTGATGTCTGACAATAGAACCATTAGATACTATAAATTGCTGTTGTGGCATAATTACAGATCACAAAAGGAACGAGTGTAAATCACAAAAGGAAAGAGGATTGTTCGTCTTAACTGTGCGAGATTATTTAATTTTAAAAAAGAGGAATAATATGATTGGTTTATAATTTTCGATTTTAATACACATATTTGGCGAAGTGCCAAATGATCTCATTGGTCATCTGTTGAATTTTTCATCACTTGTACAGAAGCGCCATATAACTGCAAGAAAACGATGGATGGATGTCGTTTTTAATGCTTTTAAAACATATGAACATACGATTATAAAATTAAATTTGCATAATGTTACAATTTTTAGTATGGATATAAATATAAGAAGCTATATATAGCACAATATTTAACTACTTAAAGAAAATGCACGAATGTGATAGATTATTTTATATTGAAGTATAAATGGATAATATTGTTGTTTTCTTTGTAAGGTAAGAATGGCACAATATATATTCTTCTAAGATATAAGAATATAATAGAATATTGTAAATCAGAGTATATATTGTATAATATGCTAGCTTTTAAAGTCAATTTAAACGCTTAAGTGATATAATTATAGCCGTAAACTAATTTTACTCCCTATACATTTAACGTTGTATCCACTTTGTATGCAATATTCATCCTAAAAAGTTGAGTAAAGCCGACTACATCTGTTATTAAACACAACTTTTTTAGAAACACACTTAAAATACTTTAATTATAAATTTAGTAGGGATCAGAAATAGTTACACCCTTCAAAAAAATCACATATTGCTGCAGACTGTGCTGATATTTTATAATATAGAAAATAACAGTTTATAACCCTAAAAATATTAAACATGGCAATAACATTTTGGTAAATATTACAAATTTGAAAATAACTTAGTTTCTAATCCTAAAAATCTATATAAGAAATTACATTTTGGTATGTATTACAAATCTTCAAACTTAAATACTTATACTGTACACATTTTGGGAAATTTGAAAATAACTTAGTTTCTAATCCTAAAAAATAAACATGACATTTTACTATGTATTACAAATCTTAAACTTAAATACTTATACTGTACACATTTTGGGAAATTTGAACTTAGTTTCTAACCCTAAAAATCTATATAAACATGACATTTTGGTATGAATTACAGATCTTAAACTTGAATACTTATACTGTACACATTTTGGGAAATTTGAAAATAACTTAATTTCTAATCCTAAAAATCTATATAAACATGACATTTTGGTATGTATTACAAATCTTAAACTTAAATACTTATACTGCACACATTTTGGGAAATTTGAAAATAACTTAGTTTCTAATCCAAAAAATCTATATAAACATGACATATTGCTCTATATTACAAATCTTAAACTTAACTACTTACACTCTTCATATTTTGGGAAATTTGAAAATAACTTAGTTTCTTAGCCTAAAAATCTATATAAAGACATTATCGTATATATGTATTACAAATCTCAAACTTAAATACTTATACCGTACACATTTGAGAATTTTGAAAATAACTTAAACCCTAAAAATCAATATAAACATGACATTTTGCTATGTATAACAAACATTTTGCAAATAATTTTATTTGTTATTGTTCAACAAATAAGTGATAGTCCTAATTCTGAGTATAATAAAAATAACTTAGTTTTTAACCCTAAAAATGAATATAAACATGACATTTTGCTCTTCTTCTTCTTCTTCTTTATCAATTATTTGGTCCCACAGTCGTGGGGTTTGTTTTGGTGAGTTTCTTCCATCTTGACCGAGTGCCATATCTTGACTAATCTCTTTTGTTTTCATCACTTTATCAACTTGCCCTTTCCACGTGACACGGGGTCGTCCTCTTCGTCTCTTGCCCGGTACCTCCATGTCCAGTACTTTTCGATTTAGGTCTTTCGTGTCTTTTCTTAGTATATGCCCATACCGCCTTAGCCGATTTTCGTTAATAATGTCCGCCATAGGTTGAATACCCATTTTTTTCATGAAAAAGTCATTCGTTATATGGTCGAGCTTAGTGTAGTAAAGTGGCAAGGGTAGAATACCAAACAACTTTGATTCCAAACGAAACAACAACTTTTTATTTCAAAATCCCGCGAGTAATTATAAGTAGACGGTAAATATAAAACGCAGACGATAAATTCATATATTTTAAAATAGGTAATTATGTTACAAATAACGAAGCTAACTAAATAACTAATAACGGTCATTACACTTCTCCCTTCTTTAAGCGGAATCCCGGTGTGTCTGACAGGTGGTACGGATACTCTTTCGTACGTGGGTATGTTGTCTTTTTGTTTCCATAAGGCATCACAAATTCTATCATTGTGCGTCCATTTTAGTTGGTCGAGAGTTGTACGGAGTCTTCGGTTAAACATGCCTTCCCCCGGACTAATACCAGTAGTGGTGTTGAGAGTCGTACGCATATTAAATAAAACTTGCAACAAATTTTTATGATCATCTAACCCTTGTCTCCCCCCCGCAAAAAATTTGCTTTTAATTTTCCTAATGTAAAGCCTTGTTTGGGTTTCTACGGAGCATTGGATGCTATTATGTAAGTTAATGTCTAGCCCTAGGTATTGGAGGCTAGTTTCGGGCAGCACCGAGGACTTGCTAGTGTTTATTGTTAGGCCCCAATCGCTTGCCATTTGTGCGAGGTTGCCAAGGTCTTCCATTACTTCGTCTTCGTCTTCTGCGAATATCAGGATATCATCCAAATAGCCATTGTAGTTGCAATGCTTTATTGCTGTTTTTACTAAGTCTGCTACGATAGTCTGTAGCACAAAAGGGGAGAAGGATGCTCCCATAGGCAGTACGTTGTACTGGTAAAGCTTGTTCCTCCACTTGAAGCCGCAAAACTTTTTGGAGTTTTTGTGGAGTGGTATGCTAAAAAAGGCTGCTTTTAAGTCAATTTTTGCAGCATAGTTCGCTTTAGCGAGCTGTCGGGCTGTTAACGGGATAGTTGCCAGCTTTACTGGGAGGTGGACGAAGTTTTTCGAAGCTTCGGACAAATCCGTGATCACCCTGGCGTCCCCGTTCCGCTTGGCTATGAAGAAAGTGGAAGACGTGATGGCGAGCGCTTGCGTCTCGGAGACAACGTCCTCTTCTTTCATCGCGGTAAAATAGCTCGGGCTACCTTTCGAGATGTTACCGCCCCTATCTGGCTTGAAAAGGCCGCCATTCCTATGTATTTTAGGATAGTCTAGGGGCGGTTTGAATCCGTCAAATGCGACCTTGAGAGTGAATTCAGACATCAGGGGGTGTGGTTTGAGCCTTGTCGTCTTTATATCCAGTGGCCCTGTGGGCTTGGTGGTAAGACTTTCCCTTCCCCATAGAAACAAGTGTTTGTGCTTGTTGATTAGGTCTGGAATACATCCAGTTCCTCCATCAGCGTTGACTGGCTCGTCGTCGGGGTTTACGCGAGAATTAACGTCAGCTGGTGGTTTGGGATAGTCCTGTGGTGGCACTGGTGGTGGTTGCGCAGGGTCTTCGTTATCGTCGTTAGGATGCGCTGGGGAAAAAAGCTGTCGCCGGGTCTCCCTGAGAAAATTTTTGATTTGTTGCCACCATTTGGGAGACCCATGATCTTTGTCCCCATTGGGAGTCGGTTCGCCCGAGGGCCCGTACTCCCAACGACCGACGGTTTGCCTGATTAGCTTACGAACGCGGGGCAGGGGCCGCGTTCTTTTTAAAGTGTCGGCCCAGCTTGCTGCCTCGGCCCCTGCCAGCGCTTGGAAAAAACGCTTTTTTGGGTGACTTGGGGATTGAAATGTCCACGTTTTGAAATCCCATGTCGGTCAGCCACGTGGTGTCGTGCTTGATTGCCGTAGCCCAATTGTATTTGATGGCTAAGCACAGCGTCTTCAATTGTTTATCGTGTGCTGTAAGCACTTCTATTGGTGACGTTGGTGTGCATATTTGCGACATGAGGATGGCATATTTGGCCTCATGTCGATCCCGTTTCTGGACTCTTTGGTCCGGATTTTTAAGAAGTTCCTCGAGCCCCGTAGTGTGTTTCTTGATTTCCTCGCAAATAAGCGTAGGCGTTTTGGGGGGCTCCGGTGCTGGAATAATTTGCACCGTGGATGGCATTTGCATCGGTTAAGCTATTTGAGGAGCTTCTTGGGGTCTTTGGGCTAGTGTGCCTACGACCGACAGTGAATTGGCGAGCATTTCTCTCATGGTATCAATTTGCCGCTGATTCGCTCTTGCTTGTTCCTGGTTCGCTATTGCTTGCTCCTTTTGAAAGTTGATTAAATCCGCTATCAAGTTGGCGGAGCTCGTGCCCGGAGTCCCGGCTTTCGCTGGACTCGACGGGTTACGCGGGCTCGTTACGCCATCGGTTGGACCTTTCTTAGTCATATATAGGGGAAAGGGATAAATTTTAGGGAATGATAAGCGATAATCAAAGTAGGGGCAGAATGCGTACGTGAACAATAAAAAAGAGCGAATGTATAAGATGGCGTGTTCCGCGTTTATATAGTCTCGTGTCACGTGACTTGGGGTCGCCAAACCATTAGTTCTAGGGTGGTAAGGTGCGCCACGAAAATGTCGAATGCCGTTTGCTTTGCAGAAAGTTTTAATTTGATCCGACGTAAATTGTGGTCCATTGTCGCTAACTATGTAACGTGGCAGTCCATATCTGGAAAACAAAACTTGTAAATTTTTAATTATGTTCGCAATGCTGATTTGCCTAATAACCATAACCTCCGGCCATTTTGTAAGAGCATCAATGCATACCAAAAAATATTGTTTGATATTGGCCCCGCCAAATCAATATGGATCCTTTCCCAAGGTTTATTGGGAATATTCCAGGACGACATTGGTACTTCTTTTGCTGATGGTTTACCTTCTCGACAATTATTACAACCATTTACGTATTGTTCTATGTCATTGTCCAAGTTGGTCCAAAATACGTAATACCTTCCTAGAGATTTCATGGCTCCAATCCCTAGGTGCCCATTATGTAGTATTTTTAAAATCTCTGATTTCACACTAGAGGGTATAATGAGTCTATCGTTGAAATATATTATGCTATCTTCGCAAGATATATAATTTTTCAAATCGTAATATTTTTTAACTTTTCATTATAGACATCACCTTGCCAATTATTTTGAAATAATTTTATAACTTCTTTTAGTACATAAGTTTCATTTATCAAAGTTTTACGATTAATGGATAAGTCGTCTATTACGTTTAATTTAATTAATTTATCTTCGTGATCCGATTTCGGGTCACAATTCGAAATAGGAATTAAACGTGATAAAGCATCCGATTTATTTGTTGATCCAGGTAAATATTTAATATCACAATCATAGTGTAAGTGCTTTGCTGCCCATCCCATCTAACTAATCGATTATTAGTGACTTTACTTAAATCTCTATTAGAACCAAAAATTCTAACGGACGATGGTCTATGACTGATGTAAATTTCCTCCCAAAAATGTATTCGTGAAATTTCTGTATGGCAAACATTATAGCAACGGCTTCGCGGTCAATTACAGAATAATTTCGTTCTGCTGGGCTTAGAGTACGAGAGGCAAAAGCTATCGGTCTTTCTTGACCATCAATAAATTTATGTGCAATTACAGCTCCTAAACCTTTGTCTGATGCGTCGCATGAAATTATAATGGGTAAATTATTTTGATAAGGGATTATTGTTTTATCCGCTGAAATTAAGTTTTTATTTCGTTGAAGGCCTGTGTTTCTGTCATGCTCCAATTCCATTTTACTTTTGTAGATGTTAATTTATATAAAATTGAACTTTAGGACTGTAATTGGAGAACATAACTTCCAAGATAATTAAATAAACCTAGGAATGATCTCAATTCTGTACGATTAATTAATACTTTGAAATTTTTAATTGCCTCAACTTTGTCTTCATTAGGATAATGCCATTTTCATCGATAGTATTCACCAAAAATTTTACTGATTTTTTGAACAATGGTAGTTTATAAAGTGCTGTCGTTAATCCTGCATTTTTGATTAAGTTTAATGTTTCTATTAGATTTTTATTAAGTTCCTCGTTGTTTTTCCCGCTTATTATGACATCGTCCATAAAAACGCTTACGCCTTTTAAGCCTTTGAGCAAGTTTTTCATATAACGATGAAATATTATAGGCGCCGTGGTTAACCCAAAAGGTAGCCGTAAATATTGAAAATACCCAATATGAGTAGCTATGTTTAACAATTTAGAAATCTCCTCAGAAATTGGTATTTGAAGGAAAGCATCTCTTAAATCAATGATAGAGAATAATTTACCACCTGCTATTTCACTTGCAACATCTTTGAACGTTGGCAGAAGATCGTTATCTTTTGATAGGAATTTGTTTAAAGTCAATCTGAAATCTTTTATATGCGGACGTCACCAGATTTCCAATGTTTACCGTAGGCGTCACCCAATTTATCGGAGTTGTTGTCGGGTCGATCTTTCTAATAACCCCTTCACCTTCTAAACGTTTCAACTCTGTTTCGACAGCGTGACGTAGCGAAAATGGTACGAGTCTTACGGTGAAACTTATCGGACGTGCTGGTTTTTCTACCTCAATAACAACTTTAAGATCTTTTACTTTACCCAATTTCTGACTAAAAACCGTTGGAAATTGTTTGAAAATATCTTTTTCAGTTAAAATTTTTTTCTCATCGGAAATAACGTTTAATTTAATGATTGATGGAAGTGATAAATTAAATTTTAGGATGTGAGGTATACCAAAAATCATATTTCCTTTCCCCTTTACAATATGCTTATCTATGACATGTGATATATTGTTTAATTCTACCCCTGCACTGCACTTCCCCAAAGTTAGGATTTTAGTTTTGCCATAACCGTAAATATTTGAACTGGGCAATAATGGTGGTTTCCCGATGCTAAGCCACGTCGGTTCATCAATGACTGTGCAGGCTGCACCAGTATCGAATTGAAAAGTGAACGGTCTCTGATTGATTAAAACGTCGATCTCAGCTTTCGTTACCGCGTCATCGTATTTCAAGTTAGATATAGTTCTTGACGGCAAATTTGACCAGCAATCGCGAGCCAGGTAGTTTGGTCTACCACATATAACATACTATTTTCTTGTTATTCCTAAAGGTGCTAAGATTAGGAACATTTCTTGAAAAAGTATTATAATTAATAGTCACATTCCTAGTTGGATATTTTTCATCCCGATGTAATTTATTTATGTCCAAATCGTTTGAGGTTTCGCCTTTAATTGATGAAAGAGCAAGTGCCAATTTACTGTTTCGTCAAATGTTATATTGCCCATGGGGTATTTAGTTCTTAATTCAACATTTAATCTAGGTAATTTTACTCCTAAGATAAAAATATCTCTTAAATTTCATCAGTGGGTAATTTATATTGGTAGCGATTGATAATATTTTTTAGCTTAATTGAATAATCAATTATAGTTTCATTTTCTCTCTGATCGAAATAACATTTCCCTGTAAAAATAAATCGAATTTTTATCAGAATATATCCGTATTAAAGATTCCTTAACCTCCTCGTAAGTTACACTATCAACATCCTTTGGATAAATCTGACTTCTTAATTTACTTAAGTGGGTGGTGCCGATATAAGCTAGTAACACAAATTTTCTCAAATCTCCGTTAATATTTCTAAGACGAAAGATTAATTCCAATTGATATAAATAATCATCAATATTTTTTGTTGAATCATATGGTGTAATATCTCTAACCCTATCAAGAGAATTTCCGGAATTTGATTCGAATTTTGAATCCATATCAGGCTTCTTCTTGGTCATTCTGATTAACAAAGGCTAGCAGCACTCATTATGGATTATTGTTGGGTTTTGAAGTTTTTCCTCGTCGCCAAATGTAGTGAAGTGGCAAGAGTAGAATACCAAACAACTTTGATTCCAAACGAAACAACAACTTTTTATTTCAAAATCCCGCGAGTAATTATAAGCAGACGATAAATATAAAACGCAGACGATAAATTCATATATTTTAAAATAGGTAATTATGTTACAAATAACGAAGCTAACTAAATAACTAATAACGGTCACTACACTTAGTATGCCCCAAGCTCCACCGTATCATTCTCATCTCTGTGGCTTGTAATAGCTTTCCTTCCGTGGTGTTTAATGCCTATAAACATGACATTTTGCTATGTATAACAAATATTTTGCAAGTAATTTTATTTGTTATTGTTCAACAAATAAGCGATAGTCCTAATCTGAGTATAAATACAGAAAATAAATCATGGGCTTGTAAATACATATATATATATATATATATATATATATGCTACTAGCTGACCCGGCAAACGTTGTTTTGCCCTATTAAAAATATTAAAAAAATAAAAAATTTAAATAAGAAAAAAACTACCAATTAATATCTATATGTTCTACTTTTTACATTTTTTAATACTTACATAAACGATGAAAATAAATCCTTTATGCGCCCGCCATCCCTCCTCTCCACCCCAAATCGGTCCAGTAGTTTTCGAGGGGTCACGTTTTTTTGTTTTATACGTAGGTTTATACGTTTTGACACTTAATAAAGACGTCCCTCAAAAACTACTGGACCGATTTGGCTTATGGCGGGCGCATAAAGGATTTATTTTCATCGTTTATGTAAGTTTCATAAAATGTAAAAATAGACAAAATTTCTCCGACTTACACTTTATGAATAATTGACTAAAAACAAAATATTCATAACGCAGTATAGATATAACCCAAATAAGTTTATCCAATAATATAATTTACACGGAAAAGCATCTTTTATCATATGGAATAAAAAGCATATATGTAATTAATTGGTAAAGAGCATATTAAAACTTATTAACCCCTCAAAAACTACTGGACCGATTTGGCTTGAACAAATTTTAAAACATACTCCGGAGTATAGGGAATAAAGTATGAAATTTTAAGCGAAATCGGTCCAGTAGTTTTTGAGGGACGTCTTTATTAAGTGTCAAAACGTATAAACCAACGTATAAAACAAAAAAACGTGACCCCTCAAAAACTACTAAACCGATTTGGCTCGAACAAATCTTAAAACATGCTCCGAAGTATGGGGAATAAAGTATGAAATTTTGAGCCAAATCGGTCCAGTAGTTTTTGAGGGTAACCCAAATAAGTTTATCCAATAATATAATTTACACGGAAAAGCATCTTTTATCATATGGAATAAAAAGCATATATGTAATTATTTGGTAAAGAGTATATTAAAATTTATTAACCCCTCAAAAACTACTGGACCGATTTGGCTTGAACAAATTTTAAAACATGCTCCGGAGTATAGGGAATAAAGTATGCAATTTTGAGCCAAATCGGACCAGTAGTTTTTGAGGGACGTCTTTATTAAGTGTCAAAACGTATAAACCAACGTATAAAACAAAAAAACGTGACCCCTCAAAAACTACTGGACCGATTTGGCTCAAACAAATCTTAAAACATGCTCCGAAGTATGGGAATAAAGTATGAAATTTTGAGCCAAATCGGTCGAGTAGTTTTTGAGGGACGTCTTTATTAAGTGTCAAAACGTATAAACCAACGTATAAAACAAAAAAACGTGACCCCTCAAAAACTACTGGACCGATTTGGCTCAAACAAATCTTAAAACATGCTCCGAAGTATAGGGAATAAACTGTGAAATTTTGAGCCAAATCGGTCTAGTAGTTTTTGAGGGACGTCTTTAGTAAGTGCCAAAATGTATAAAACAAAAGAACGTGACCCCTCAAAAACTACTGGACCGATTTGGCTCAAACAAATTTTAAAACATGCTCCAGAGTATGGGGAATAAACTGTGAAATTTTGAGCCAAATCGGTCTGTTAGTTTTTCAAATTTGGTGGTGGCATAGATACAAACAAACACAATCAAACAAACACACAAACATACATACATAGTTTCATTTTTATATATAAGATTAATGACCTAATTTATATTTAATTATTAACTTACTAGCAATATTGTTTATATCCAATATTTGCAGAGGCCCAGCAATGCACCGATAATTTGGATAAGTTATTATATAAGTGCTAATAATTATAAAGTTACACACTTGAAAAATTTGAAATGAACGGGAGTTTAGGTGAGATTAGGTGGTTGTTCGGCCGACCGGTTGTCGGTTGACTTGAAAAGACTATTATAACTTATGATTTCATTTTATACCGTCAAAAGGTTAAAAATGCGTTTTAGCAATTTTAAATAATTAAACCATTAAATATTCTAATTAGGAAAAAAAATAAAAGCCTTAAGGCTTGTCTTAATATAGATTTCCTATTCATATAACGCGAATTTATATTTGTCTAAATATCCAATTCATTTCCATGGGTCATATTCGGTTTTTATTATTGATATTTTGTTTTTTGATAGTTAAAAACGTTTTTTTTTGTTTATTTTACCACTTGAGATTAAATTCAAACTTTGCTGAAACCTAAAAATTAAAAAGATAGAACATTTAAGCTTAGGAAAATTTTTGCACCTTACAAAATCGCTGTTAAATTATGCGTGAGATGTAAATTTGTTGTGAATTTGAAGTTACGACATGGCTATATAACTAGTGCTGTGTTGGAGCGCGTCAGTTTAGACCTGCGCTAAAAGAAATAAGCAGATTACTACCATCACCATTATAAGGGTCCATCGTGAGATGCGCTTCCCTAATGTAAGGTCTCTTTTTTACTAATTCCCTCCCCCATGGCTCTAAATGGTAGATAAAATTAGTATGGGGCGAGCGCTCTTTATAGAACCGCCACATGTGTCATTTTATAGTTACATTAACCATCACATTGATGAAGGAAATAAGGCATGAAGTGGGGGGGGGGGGGGTACTTTGTACTATTTACTTTCTTCTAACATAAAATATCAACATTGTGGATAAATAAATGTTTATTTGATTTTATATATATATTGCCTAACCTATGGCATGAATACTTACAAATAATTTATCGGAAATAAAACAAGGATATTTTGGCATTAAAAATATAAAAGAGTTTGAAAAACAATTACCAAATTAGGATATCCGTGTAATCTATTGAGAAATAATTATATAAGAACGCTAGTCCCAACAGGTATCTGAAGTGTAATGTCCGGTAATTGTATGAATCTTAGTAAAAAATTTGCCTAAACAGGTGTTATTAATATCAAATTTAGAACCTTAAATGTTAATCTACACCTATTACAGGCATTAAATGCTGTCAAGTTGAAAAGAAACAACAACTGAAAAAAAAATTATAGAGGAAATTCATGTGAGTTTTAAAAGCAGGTATTTAATATCGTGATAATTTGGCTTTTAAATTAAGTGAGACTTTCAACATAATAATGTGTTGTGTCTAAATTTTTAATACCAAATTAGCTTTTTACAAATCTTTAATCAAACTGCTAAATTTTATTTTTTCCCCTTAAATTTTTTTGATATTTGAAGAAAATTTTGAAAACCACTTTAAAATACTCCTGCGTACGCTCCTGGCTTAATTCTTATAAGAGGTGTAAAAGTTCAATGTCCACTACCTTCTATTGTATTAACAGAATCTTAGTTAATATCAGTTTACACTTTACAGATAGCTTTGAATATTATACTTGACTGCACGCACCGGATACACCGTGTTGATGGGAATAACAGCGAACTAACACCCCCTAAGCATATATCTAATGGTCCATCAAAATCTCTATGAAAAAAAAAAAAAAAAAGTAGTCGGTTTGCAATACCCCAACTCTGAATGTCTTCACGAGAGAAGATGACTAAGAATGTGGGTGCGGTCCTTTTATTACGACTACAATACCACGTACGATGATTTTTGCTGCGCAGCTAAATTCGATATTAAGATAAAAACTAAATTATAGGCCATGCAACATTATATTTCCTTCACATGAAAGCCAAATTGTTTCTAATCTTTTTTTAAAAATTTTATATGAAGTTTGCAAGTATGTCTGCCGCATATATGTGTAATTATAGAAACTATACATCAAAGCAGTCAAATAATATCTAAAGCACCATACAAATATAGACCATAAAACATTTTATCTCTTTAATAAGTTAAAGGTCCACGCAGTATTACAGGTTGGGGTAGTAAAGATTTTTATAATATTTTAAATAACAAGTTAATAATTATAAGATGTACTATACATGTGATTACAAAGTAATAAGAGATTTATATACTGCTGTAGTTATTTTAAAATTTGCATGATTTGTTTTTATTAAAATTGGCGTGTTTTTTATTAAAATTTGCGTAGTTACGGTGCTTATTTGTATAGTCAAGTATTAGTTAAATTCACACCGCATACCAACTCTAACCATAAAGAAATGCGCACACAAATGGACTCGAGGAGACGTCTTGGGTTCAAAATGTCACAGTCCAAAATGTCACACGAATATCACGAAAAATTAAATCTCAAATGGGGAGGGAATTTGATGTACATCTAATCCTAACCCAACCCCTAACCTAAAACGCTGACCTAAAACACTACCCAATGGAAATTATGCGCTTGCGCAATGAGTAATTGCGAATCTCACGATCGTGAGATTCGCGAATCTCACGATGTGGCTTAGTTGCATTTTGGACTGTGACATTTTAAAACGATACCGAGGAGACATCGCTTGATCGTATGTTTTAAATAGTAAAAACAAGCTAGAAGGGAGATTCATACTAAAAAACACTTTTTTTTCGTTCTATATTTTCCTGTATCAACGGTTTAACCTTTGGTTTTACCCTAACATATTTAAATGTATACACATAACGGGGACATTAGGCATTTTTTATCCGTTTCTTTGATCTAAGTGGTTATGAAAAAAATTGATATAAGGTGAGAAACGCAATACTGTTTACGGGAAGGCTTTACAAGTTATCCTTGGAACGATGAAAATTTGTATGGGCAGGGATTTTGTTAAGGAAAATTGTGATTATTTAGGAGAGAAATGGAAGCTATCTGTTAAGAAAAAATGGCTGTTCCACATGTAAGATATGTGGGAAAGAATGAAATTTTAAAAATGGCAACAAATTAATATTTTACCCAAAATCTGGATTTCCATTCATAGGCCAAAAATTGACTGTTGCCACCTGACACCCCGTCATCCTAATTAACGAAAATAGGGGTTTAATTACAAAAAGGATTAATTTGGTATTATTGCTTGTAATTGTAAACAAAACATGTGTGGATAGATTAGAGGCCTGCAAAGTAACTTTTTATCTTTCCAAACCTTTTTTAAAATTTCCACCCGAATCCGACCCAAAACATTTTAACATGTTCAACCTAAACCCGACCCAGCCCAACTCGAACGCGTTTAAAATTCTTTATCGAATGTCTCAAAAGCAAAATCTCGCCTCGTCTCAGGCGTCATTATGAGAGTCTTGTCTCGATCTGAAAACAATATTATCTCGGCTCGACGAGAAATCTCGACATGTCTCGACTTTCTAAAAAATTTTAATCCAATCGGTTTCCTCTTATCCGTTTACATTAATATGATAAAAAAAAATCAAAAATATAAAAATAGCGAACCATTTTTCTAGTCAAAAACCTTTACAAACATGTCCTTAACATCTTTGAACTAGCTAATACCCTTAGTTAGAATTGACAAAATGTCTTTTGATCAATTAATACAAGAGTTAGCCTTTCAATAAAAACGTCATCATTCGTTTTTTAAAGAATTTATCGCATGTTTGCGATATTGTTATAGAAACCTGAAAGGTACGAGTGGGTACTTTTAATGTTTAATATTTAATTAGTGCATGCATTACAGCGTTGTAAAAACACCAATTAAAGTAGTATTGCTAATATAATAGGAACATAAGAGTAGCCTTTAAAAGAATTCCACATATACAATTTTTACAAATCCTTTTTAAATAAGTAAACTAATTTATTATAGTATAGGACTTCCTATGTTCTATAAAATTTACTTGATCCATTTTTTGAATAATTTAGGTACAAAATATTTTTTTATAAATCGTATGCTCATATATTTTTTTTTGATTTTGCCTGCCAACCCAACTTTATAAGTAATGTAAATGGTAAAACAAATGCATTACATGGCTTGAAAATGTAAGCAGTCTTGAGTTAAAGCATAACAAACTCTTGATAGTTTTATGATTTAATGTAAAGCTTCTAAAGGCAATAGTTCAGCAGACACAAAAGCCGCTGGGGTGCTCCAAAAAATTTTAGTCATTGTAGCCAAATTTATATATTTACTTTGATTAATTAACTAAGGATTCAAATATCATCACATTTGAAGGGATGATATTTTGCGAAATTTGAAGATGCTTTACTACTTCATCAAACATTTTAATCTGTATGTTTTAATTATATATATTAATGCTAAGGATATAAATATGCGATAAGTATATTTAAATGTTATTAATATGCCTAGGCCCTCACTCATATTTTATTCAAAAAAGCTAAAACATTTTAAATTTGAATTCTATGCGGCTAATTGAGTGTGTAAATTAGAGGCCTGCATTATTTAAAATTATTTATATTAATTGCTATGCAATTTATGGGCTCTCTTTTGGTTATCCGTCCTGTCCATCCTGTCCTGTCCAACTTATAATTTTTCAATAATTGCCGTGTAAACTTATACGGGGTTTTAATGGCTGTGGACTTATGCTTCTGTAAAAGACTTTTATTTGGCTGACCTGGCTTTACTTTTTTCGACTTCGCTTAAGCTCCGATTCTGCTTAAATATAAAATAACGAACCGGGCCTAGACGGGCCGATCTATAACTGCGGGCTCGGGCCGGGCCTAGTTATATTTAAGGCCGGTTAAAAAACCGTTACAAAATTAATTAGATTTAGTATAAAAGAAGGCATTTTCCTATTGTTCTAATTTATTTATGTATATTAAATTAAGAAGGAAAGTTAAATTTTGTTTCCAACTTAGTTCATTAATTCATCAATATCTCAACCCGCATTATAAATGTGCATTATAAATGTTTAAGATAATATATACACGTGATCCCATGGGCGGAGTCAATTTAAATTAGAGGGGGGGGGCAGTTTAAATAGGACACAAAATGTTTTTTTCATCAAGAATTTTTGGATTTGGAGGGGGGCAGCTGCCCATCCTTGCCTCCCCATTTATACCCTCTAGCAATATTAAGTGAATTAATTTATTATTTAAGATTATTTATATTAATTGCAATGCAATTTATGGGCTCTCTTTTGGTTATCCGTCCTGTCCATCCTGTCCTGTCCAACTTATAATTTTTCAATAATTGCGTGTAAACTTATACGGGTTTTTAATGGCTGTGGACTTATGCTTCTGTAAAAGACTTTTATTTGGCTGACCTGGCTTTAATTTTTTCGACTTCGCTTAAGCTCCGATTCCATTATCATTTTTGTACCCGGCTGATTACCTGTATTGATGAATTTCTATCGGCAATTTGTCTAGGTTGTTAATTTATAACGGATAAATGCGAAACTGGTTAAATAATTCCCTGCAAATTAATGCTGACCGTTGCTAACTTCTATTTTATCTAGCCCCGACCAAATGCCAAAATTTATATAATCATTATCATTAACAAATATAAAAATGAAGTCTAAAATTTAATTTTTGCGTACTTTTATCACTAGTTTTTTATATCAATAACCTAATTATTTAAAATGGTGGCAAAGCAAAGAAGTTAAGTAACTTTATTAAAAACATTATAACCTTAAATAAGGGTTTTAAAAGTTTATTTGGCTTATATGGTTTTATGTATCCTGAAGTGCCACTTGTAAAAAAATTTTTCCATGTAGGTAGTTTCTTAAAAGATAGAAGAACTCGAGTGACCGGGAATTACCAATTTATTATTTTTACAATAGTTTTATTAACATTTTTAACACATACATATGTTTACCATATCGATAAAGATAATTAAACAACAACAAAAAAAATTTTACGGGCCCGGGCCGGGCTCGGACTTTATATAAAATTAGCGGGTCGGGCCCTGGCTTCTAAATTTTTATTATGGGCGGGCCAACTGACCTAAACAGGCCCATTGCAGGTCTCTAGTGTAAATTATCACATATTATAATTATTCCAATTATATTATTTTACAATTAACTTAATAAATGTGAATCACAAATAAATATACACAATTAAATTTAATATATTATGATTATGATGGGATGAAAATATTTTAAAGCCGAGATCTTACTGATAAAATCTCGTCTCGTCTCGAGGTCGAAATTCTCGTCTCGGTATCGGCACAATTTATCAAAGTCTCGTCTCGTCTCGTCTCGTCTCGTCTTGTCTCGGTAACCGAGACGAGATCGTGGTTTTTCTCGGATTTTCTGCATCATTCCCCAACTCTTTAACTCCAACCCAACCCAAAAGCATTTCAAAATTTTCAACCTGGGCCCGACCCAACCCGAAGACATTAGAAAAATTGGGTCGGTTCGGGTTACCCGTGCTGGTCTCTACGGATAATTATAGTGCAAAATCACTTTGATAGCAGTTTAAGGCGTATTTAGATTTATATATTTATAAAATTTACTCATTCAATTTTATAATTATAAATATTTTTGACTTAGGCATTAAAACCACAAAAAACGAAATTACTATAACATTTATTAGCCAAAAACTTGACTTTTGAAACCCCTTTTCCGCCATTCAAATCTGCGGACAGAGACCATAATAATAAAATTTCTCGTAACACCATTCCGCTTGTGTTGTCTTATCCCTCTTAAATGAAGAAACAGAGTTCATCCGAGCTCTAAAAAATACTTATAATAAATGCTACACAATTTATGGACTCGCTTGGCTGTCCGTCCTGTATGTCGCGTCCGTCCTGTCCAACTTGTAATTTTTTAATATTTGCTGTGGAAACTTATAGGCGTTTTTAATGGTTGTGGACTCATGCTTCTGTAAAAGACATTCATTTTGCTTTCGCAATAGACTAGCCAATGACCGCTGGTTGGCTTTAATTTTTTTGACCTCGCTCGAGCCCTAATGACATTATTGTTTATAGGCCCGATAGATTACTATTATTAATTGCCATGCAATTTATAGGCTCGTTTTGGTTGTCTTGTCCGTCCTATCCAACCTGTAATTTTTCACTAATTGTTGTGGAAACTTTACGGGTTTTTAATGTCTGTGGACTTATGCTTCTGTCAAGAACATTTATTTTGTTTTCGCAAATAGACTCGCCAATGACCGCTGGTTGGCTGTAATTTTTTCGACCGCGCACGACCCCAAACTCTATTATTGTTTATCGGCCTGACTGATTTTGGCAATTTGTCAAGGTGGTGGCTTTGGATAATTGCGAATCTGGCTAAATAACTCCCTGCAAATGAATGCTGACCGTTGCCTACGTCTAAGTTGTCTGACCCCGGCCCGAGACCAAAATTCTGGGTTATTGCTATTTATTTTTGCCTCTTCGTCTATAAATTTCTTTTGACAATTTGTCTAGGTTTTTGCTTTATGACGGATGATTAACTGGCAAAATAATTCCCTGAAAATTAATTATGACAGTTGAATTCTACTTTATCTGACCTCGGCCAAAGGCCAAAATCCATCTTTGATTTTGTGCCCGCAGGTTTTGGCATGTATGATACCTTAGCTTCAAATATACATGTTCCCTGAAAATAATAAATTTTTTTGCCTGAAAATAAATGATGACCGTTCCTCGGCCAAAGATCAACCATTTTGTCCTTTTTCGGGCCTCACTTAATTCTTAATTTTATGTGCTCTTTTTTGTGAATTTTTCAAATCGCCTGCATAAAGTTTGATCATTGCCCCCTCCCCTTGTTCTCCAGTTTGTCCCCTTGCTCCTCCCCCTATGCTCCTCATGCCACCCCCTTTAGCCCCCTCCCCTTTGCCGCCATCTTTGTCGAAGAAATAACGGAGGCACAACCATGCTAGGATTCCTGGTGCTTGGCTTTGATACGACTTGCAAGCTTACCTTAGATCCTGCAACAAAATGTGAATTGTAATTCCTTCTACAATTTTTTAAAGTGTATTTTTTAAAAATCCGTTGACAGTAATATAATATAATACATGAAATATAAAAGACAAAATGCGTCAAATAAAATGATAAATTATTTTGATATAGCATCATCGAGAGGATCTTCCAAAATTGGCCAAGAATCCGCGAACGATTTAAAATTGTAATTGGCTAAAAGAATACCAAGTCTTTGTTTCATTATATAGTATACCGAATGTTTGGACGGGGGAGAACGTCTTCCTACCTCTTTAAAAAAAGTTAAGGCCTATTTCCAAAGGTCTGAACGAACACGAAGCAACCAATGGAATGAAAATGTTTGAGGATAATAGGGCTTTGTATTTATTTGTTTTCCGCCCCTCTGCAAAAACTAAAGAAACATTCTTGTAGTTAGAGGGGGCAAATAGGTCAATACATGTGAAGTTTTATATAAGGTGAAGACTATTGCTCCATGGGACTAAAGAAGCATCAGGACGCATACGTCCCTCCAAGGAGAGGTCCGATGGCTCAAAGATGGATGGGATCTTTGCCCTCTTAAGAGCACTTTGAATTGAGGCATTGATTTTATTGTGTCTAACATATTTGAATTTGTTTGCCAGGCAGTGTAAGGGATGCCTGGCTTGTTCGTCTACGAGTATGCTGCAATTTCGGCATATAAATGGCTTCGAAAATTTACCCACAGCCTGAGAGCTATCTTGCCCCCCCCCCCCCCCCCTTCTTCCTCTATCCCCACCCCTTCCAACCCATTTAAAACCCTTTTTGGGCCCCTTGCTCCCCCTGCCCTTTGTTTGCCACCTTCTTTCCCCACTTGCCCCTCTCCTCTTACTTGACCCTTCCCTCTTGTCCCACTTGCCCCCCCTCCTTTTGACCCTCTGTTTGCCCCTCCCCCTTTTGCCTCCTTAAATACCCCTTTTTTAAACTCCTCATTGTCCCCCCCCCCCATTTTTGCCCCTCCCCATTTTCCCCCCCCCCCCCCCCTCACGCAGAACAATAAGTGGTGACGCATGGCATACCAAGATAAAATGCCATAAAATTTTTATTACCTAGCAAAAAGAATTCGGGAGAGGAGAGAACCTTACATTTGGCATCTTTGCTAACAAAACATTACATCTCCACTACTAACCAATCAGATATTAATAAACACGAAGTTCATGTGTCATATAATCTAAAGTAAAACTAACAATGTGTCATATAATCATCTAGAAACTTTTTCCCCTATAGCAGTTTGTCACACTTAGTGGTCAGCTCCTTCAAGCAGTTTCTCCGCGTATTCCTGCACTTAAACCAGCTTCGCTTTAGCTCGTACCTTCTCAAGTCCATATCTATAGTATGTTTATATGTCAATTTAGACATCCCTTTCTTAATTTCGACTTGCACTTTCTTGATACGTTTTGCCAGGTGAATTTCCATCCGTCTCTCCTAATGGCTATACCATCTCAATCTTCTTACAACCAACTTTCTCTAAATCGGAACTTCTTAGTTTATCTTTAATGTCTTGATTCCTTACATGGTCCTTTTTATTTAATCCCAAGATCCATCTTAACATTCGCATCTGGTAGCTAAGCTTTGCTCTTCTTTTGCCTTAATTGCCCATGTTTCTGCTCCATCCAATACCGTGGGTACAATAACGGTGTTATATCCTTTCAATTTGAGTGGTATATGTTTGTCACAATGCACACCACTCAACTCCCTAAATTTTAGCCAGCCTGCGTCGATTCTTGCCTTCATTTCTCTTTCCACACCCCATCACATAGTACCCTAGGACGATATTTGAATTCCTTCCTACTGCTTAAACACCAGTCAAAGATTTGCAGGTGTGTTTCTTTGTATTAATTTCTCGACTCCAAGCATACATGTTCCGTATTATCTCGATTTACCCTAAGATTGCTTTCAATTCGGCCCATCCACACTTTCCAGCTCTGCTAATGTCACCTTGAGCCTCCGCACAGCACTACATCATCGGCAAAGGGCATTTTGCCCGAAATGATTCGTGTTTCCTTAGCTATCGAATCCATCATCG
The DNA here is from genome assembly GCA_964036665.1 of Gordius sp. MW1. NCBI lineage: Eukaryota > Metazoa > Nematomorpha > Gordioida > Gordea > Gordiidae > Gordius > Gordius sp. MW1. The sequence continues at coordinate 20,738,164 of OZ038530.1, forward strand.
TTATGAAGAGCAATGAACTTAGTGCCGATCTTTGATGCACACCGACATTTAGACTGAATCTCTTTAATGTACCACTGGATGTCCTTACTTTAGTTTTTGTGTTTCTATACATATCCTTTACTAACATTATATAAGCGTCGGTCACACCATTGGAACTAAGACTATCCCATATCAACTGCCCATAGGGCAAAAATACGTAATTGCTGGCAAATTTGATTAACGGAAATTGGCTAAGGTGGTACAAAAAGGGGAGACGAATAATGTAAACGAAGTATTTCACATGGAGGTGCTGGGAAAAAGAGAAAGAGGAAGACCTCGTGTCACGTGGACGGCAAGTAGACAAAGTAATAAAACAAAGATAAATCGACAAGGCGCTTACTCCATCAAGATGGAAGAAACCTTTGGGACCGATGGGCGGGCCTAAATTTATAAATTTCTAATTTTGATTTCAGGCTGGAAAGTATGTTTCTAAAAAGCTTTGTAGACACTCATGTCCCCGGATATTTTGTCATCAAAGATTATTTCTATAAAAATCCCTAGAGGCCCTTTTTAACCAGGATCGCCTACAGAAATTTTGACTCACTCAAACCCGGCCCGTTTAATTATTTTATTTTCAAAGTCCATCCATACCCACGCACGATGGACGTTAAAGTCCGTCCGCGGGCCTGGCCTACCCTTGCAGATTACTAATTTAAATGTCTTTGTGGATGCAATGAAAACATATAAGGTAAATAAAGAAATATTTAAATCATATAAAAATAAGATAAACATCATTGTGGACAAACAATCTGAAAAAAAGCACTTTAATCGATTTATTAAATTATCTTTAATAGAAATCCATGCACTATTAGTTATATAATAATTTCAACCATAATATATATGTGATTTTATTAAAAAACTAATTAAAAGAATACATTCATAGTGCCTTTTCCTTAATTTATTTCCAAATCTTTACGATTAAATTTCTGTCCGTGTTTATAATTTAATAAAATATGTTAATTTTGTCGTTAACATTTAATAAAGAAGCGAACTACAACCACAAAGTTTATACAAATTATAGATCAAAAATCAATAAGAATTAATATAACAACTTGACAATATTTAAATAAAAATTATGATGAATTGAAGTCAATTAAAATAGTTAAGTATAAAAATAGTTTTTATTATCAAAGGATATAGTAGGTAAAAGTCATATAAATGTATAATGATAATATTCTATAACGGACATTTAAGGTATAAAAATCTACATAAACACTAAACTAGATCCTAACTATTATTGAATTTACAAAAATCATTATAAATTTGCAAATCTGTGTTTTATTTCTTGTGAATATCCAGTATATTGTATTTCTGTGTCTTGTTTCTTTAATAATAATTTGAAGTTTAATGTAATTGATATTGCTTAGATAGGTACAAAGCATATATATATTAATGATATTTGTCAATCCATAAAATTATGTTCACTCTTAAGGCCAGCTATGTATGCTCTTTGAACACATTCCACACTTTTGCACAAAGGCAACATATACATTAATATATCCAATTTATATATCTTCTCATATTTTCTATAATAATATCATACATTAAACAACATAAACTAATAAAAAGCATTGTGTGATTTTATTTTTTTGGTAGACCATAAAAGTTACATATTTGCTATATAAATATTATGTAATGTATTCAAACGCCAAGAATTGCTAAAAAAATGTTAAATCTAGTGCATTTAGGTCATTTGGCGTAGGCAAGACTAAATAAGTTAAAATTGCATAGCAATTAATAAAAGTGAGTAAAACTTTACATTTTTTTTTGGGGGGGGGGGGGGGGGGGTTAACATCAATATTAGACAAAGTAGGGATAGGCACTAAAGTTTTTATTTTAGTTATTTTCATCCAATTGTTTAAACCGCTTAGCCAAAAATTCATCTCTTAAAAGACTATTTCTTTAGTAACAAAACAATCCACTAATCGTTAACTCCAATTTAACAACGACATGACTAGTTAAATTTTTGACAATCCTACTTAATTATAAGATAGTTATAGGAGAAACTAAGTAAATAACATTTAGCCATTTGCGACTAAGAGCAAAAGATTCGAGGGATGACTTTATAAGATAGGTTCTTACACCTCGCACGCAGTGTAAGCGCGAATTAGAGAGATATTAAACGTAACAACTAATAATTTCTTTATTTCTTTTTAATTTAATAAAGTTTCTTAAAAAATAATGAAAATTATAATAGTTGGGTGTATTAAAACAAATAGGTCGTCCAAAATTAAAAATTTAATGCAATTCGTTTTATTGACATTAAACATTTAATTACTACTAGACTTTATCAATGAGCATACCAATTTTATAGATAAATATAATTTACAAGTTATTTTAATTATCGTAAAGTTTAGCAATCGAAAATTTTATTAATAGTATCAAATGATTTTGAGTCGATTTGAAAATGGTGTTTTGGGTTCTCGAGATTCTGAAAAATAAATAGGAATAATCTCAAATCAATAAAACAATCCTTCAAACAAACAAAAATCTAAAAAAAATTTAAAAAAATTGAGCCACGAGATTAACAAAGTATCGAGACAAATAAAAAATTTAGTTTGCAAAAAAAAATTATTCTAACATAGTTCATGCAATAGAGCAGTGATTTTTAACCTGGGGGTCGCGAGAAGTTTGCCGGGGGGTCGCCAAATTTTTTTAGAATAAAATAAAAATATTCAAAAAAGCTTTAGAAAAAATACTCACCAGGGGATTCGAACTCATTGTCTTCAGATTCATTATTAGAATTAATAAAGGATTGTAATTTAAAATCTTTGTTTAAAACTAAAAGTTTGCCGCAATTTTGGATACAAATTCGTGCAGAATATCATCCATTATTTTCAGCAGCAATTCAAAATTTGCTGCCTTTCGCTAGTACATATTTGTGTGAAAAAGGCTTCTCATCTCAACTATGGTGGATATAAAAACTAAAAAACGCAATCGATTGCGACTAGATTCCTGCATGAGGATAGCATTACAATCAATTAAACCAAGAATTAACAAATTGGCTGAAGATGTTCAGCAGCAGAAATCTCATTAAATATATTTCCGAATGCATATATTTTTTATTTTAAACATTGTTTTTATGTTTAATTATGAAGTTTTTATGTTATTATTATTTCATTATCTATTTAAATTTTAAATAGATAATGAAATAATAAAGTTGTGTTTTATGTTTATTATAAAATAAAATAATAGAAAATCAATATATTATAGATAATATAACAAATATCAATGGTAGTAACAGGAAAAATATATTAATTTAATTTAAAAATAAAAAAAAATTTTTACTTAAGTTTACTGCGACCGAACTTGTGGAGAATATTGAATTTTGTGAATTTACAGTTAAAACTAAGCTTAAGCTAGAAGTGCTAAACGAATTTAATCTAAACAGCGTAAAAGGATTATCTTTCTAGAAGATTCGAAATCTTAAATAAGTTTAAATTACAATAGAATCCTCAGCTTTTATATGACAACTAATAGAAATGTTAACTTCCGAATATCTATTTAAGATATTTACCTAATAAAAAACATATTATTCAATTAAAGTAAATGTTATTTTTACTTAAGTTTACTGCGACCGAACTTGTGAAGAATATTGAATTTTGTGAATTTACAGTAAAAACTAAGCTTAAGCTAGAAAAACGAATTTAATCTAAAAAGCGTAAAAGGATTATCTTTCTAGAAGATTCGAAATCTTAAATAAGTTTAAATTACAATAGAATTCTCAGCTTTTATATGACAACTAATAGAAATGTTAACTTCCGAATATCTATTTAAGATATTTACCTAATAAAAAACATAATATTCGATTAAAGTAAATGTTATTTTTACTTAAGTTTACTGCGACCGAACTTGTGAAGAATATTGAATTTTGTGAATTTACAGTAAAAACTAAGCTTAAGCTAGAAGTGCTAAATGAATTTAATCTAAGCAGCGTAAAAGGATTATCTTTATAGAAGATTCGAATGCTTAAATAAGTTTAAATTACAAATTATTTTATTGAAATTAAATTAGATTCAATTAATAAATAGCAATTAATTACCTGTTGTGAATTTAATTAATTGTTAATGATTAAGTTTGTAGATGGTTTATTGGAAATAAAGAAATGAGTATTTGAAAATTTACAAAGTCATGCTCTCTATACGATTTTTCGTTTCCCTCGGAAAAGCCATTAAATTCCAAGGTTGAGTAATTAAAGTAAGATTAAGTTATTGGGCGAAGCGGGTACTCGAGAGTATGTTTTTGGGGGGGGGGCATTAATTAGGGTTAATAAATAACCTATCAAAATTAATTTTGGGATAACAAATATTTTTTTTTAATTTGAAAAGGTGCCTAACATTAAGAAATATTAAATTATTATTAAATAAAAAATATAATCCTCAAGGTTTATATGTAAACTATCAAATTGGCATAATGCGAGCATACTTACGAGCTTGGAAAGAATTTAGAGGCTTCCATTGGAGGGACCGGTTAAAATTTAAAAAAATCACTTTGCCCCTCCCAGGTATTGACCTACGCAAGTCCTGCATTAAGGATACATAAAATTAAAATTAAACTTTGTTACAAACATAATTATTTAAACTAATTTAAAACTCCTCGTTTCAAATCATCAAAAGCGAATAAAAAATAAGTTTAAAAACGGGTATATGTGCCAAAATTCAAAAATATTTAAAATTAGGCGTGTAACAAACATTATATTATAAAACATGACAATGTTAAGATTTTGCAGAATTGTTGGGAGAAAGTTTTTGTTGAATTTGAACAATTTTTAAAAAAATCAAAAATTTGGCCAATGGTCATTTTTTTCCATTGGTCAGTACCAACAGATACTCTATAAGTCAATGATAGCCAAAAAAACGAAAACAAAATTTTCGAATAACATTTTGGCCAATGGTCATTTTTTTCCATTGGTCATCAGCCAGGACACGGTAAAAGTGGATATAAATTCATAATAGTCAAAAAAAACTAAAAAAAAATTTTCGAATCACATTTTGGCCAATGGTAATTTTTTTCCATTGGTCAGCAGCCAGCGGACGGCCAAAAAGTCATAATAGCAATGGTAGTAACAGGAACAATCATAATAGTCAAAAAAAACGAAAAAAAAAGTTTCGAATCACATTTTGGCCAATGGTCATTTTATTCCATGTGTCAGCAGCCAGCGGACGGCCAAAAAGGCATAATAGCAATGGTAGTAACAGGAACAATCATAATAGTCAAAAAGAAACGAAAAAAAAATTTTCGAATCACATTTTGGCCAATGGTCATTTTATTCCATTGGTCAGCAGCCAGCGGACGGCCAAAAAGTCATAATAGCAATGGTAGTAACAGGAACAATCATAATAGTCAAAAAAAAAACGAAAAAAATAATTCCGATTCACATTTTGGCCAATGGTCATTTTTTCCATCGGTCAGTAGCCAGCGGACGGCTAAAATGTCATATTATCAATGGTATTAACAAGAACAAAATATTAATTTAATTAACAGGGACCCATATCAGTAGAGGCATAGGCCCTTGTAGTGGAGGGCACAGGGTAATTATCAATGGTAACCTATTCAAAAACGAACAAAAAATTTCGATTTATTTGGCCAATGGTAATTTTTTTCAATGGTCAGTAGCCTGCGGACGGTCAAAAAGTCGAATTATCAATGGTATTAACAATTAATTTAATTTAAAAAAGGCTGGCGCCAATAACTTGGTGGACGACGGACGGACGACGGACGGACGACGGACGGACGACGCACAAAAAACGAGCCCATAAATTGCATAGCAATTAATATAAATTATTATGAAAAAAATGGGGGGGGGGGGGCCGCAAACAAATTATAAAATATTTGGGGGGTTGCGTGTATAAAAAGGTTAAGAACCATGCAATAGAGGGTTAAACACGCTCTTTTCACAGAAAGTATTGTATAACTTTTAAATTAAATGCAATATTTGCAGGTGTTTATTTCAAAAACAGTCCTCATACCTAAATTTGCTATTCTGTTCAACGTTCTCTTAATAAAAACTTAGAGACTATGACACACTGAATAAGAGAGCATTCTATAAGCGATTAGTTATAATAGAAAGGCTATAATTAATTTATGCAAAAGTTGAGAAATGATTTCAAGGATACATCACAAACGTAAGATCGCCTTAAAAAATATCATTAAATTTCGATAATTTTAATAAAACTTGGGTGCTCTACATTAGATCTAAATATGATAACTTGTGTACGAACTATCTTGGTAGGTGAATTTTTAGAATTAATTAAACATAAGTTACTATGCAATTAAATATCATAAACATATATAGTTTTAAATAATAAACTTAATTATTTGTAATTAATTAAAAATTACTAAAATAGACCTGTATTTACAATGAATACATTTTCATAATTCGACATTTTAACAGCCAATAGACTTTAACTTTCTGTATTTATAAATATTCAAACGGAAGACTGTAATAATTTGCTTTCACGGAATTCAATAAATTTGCTAAAATAAAACTTGTAAAAGGATATTATTTCGAGCCAAAAACTTTGTATGATATTATTTGATATGTCTAGAAGGTTATAACATAACCGTGCTTAACTTCGAATTCACAGCAGATTTATATTTCAGACGCATAACATTGCACTGGAAATCTTTGCCAATCACACATTTTATAAACATATCTTACAATTCGCTTTTCTTAATTAATAATTTTTGTATTAGTTTTAGCGTCTTACTCTAAAACAAACATTAAACAAATTAATTTAGTGATAATATATTATAGGACATTGTGATCCATTAATTATTATTATTGATCCGACTTTTCGTAGAAGACCGAACAACAAACAAATGTATAATCATGTAAATGTGCTATTTAACATTGCTGTTCCTATTAATATTTCTATAACAATATTGAACTCCTCTAATACATATATCTATAAATTACTTTAACCAGGCCATTCATTAATTGGAGGGTATAAATGGTAGATTATCATGTATTAACCAATAATTGCAAACGTATTAAGCCATATACTATATGAGAAACTTTTGTCAAATCAATTTAATTAATCCTAATTCTTTAAAAGTATATAAATTTAATTAATATAACCCTATGGCCTACGTATAACATTGGAGGTTAGAGAGGATTAAGCTATGCCAAAACGATGTATAAACTAAAACATTATTTGACGCTCGATTGAATGCAAAATAAGTTGTTTTATCTAGAGAACTTTATCACATAAATTACTAAGTAGCTCGTGTCATTAAATCAATAGGATTAGCCTAGAAGTATTTATAAAATACTGCAAATATAAAATGTGTCTTTTTACGTTAAAACTTTATATAGGGTTGTCCAGTTTTACATTAAAAAAGAGAAAATTCGAATACAAATTTCAGAATTCAGCTTACCAAGCAAGACACAGGACTTTTTGACAATTTATTTATGGGCTATAAAAACCATTGATCGCAAAATATTTATTTAATTATTGCAAAAATTATTTTAAAAGTTGGAATATTACAAGTAATGTTTAACAGATATTGATATTTACACTACTCAAATAATCAAATACTTAATTTTAATATACAATAGTTTATATGAGCTACAATTTTCAATATATTAAAAGATTATACACATAAGCTTTGCATTTTTTGAAAGTCCTAATACCATATTTATGTCCAACTATGTTTCTTTGAATATTTTTACAAATGAGTTAAGATTGTCACACTTCGCTTCAATTGACAAAGAACACTCAAAATTTATGGGTCAATATCTTCCATTCCAATGATTATTATAACAAAATATTATCATATAAAAGATTATGAGTCAGCCAAGTGCAACCACTTCAATGATTTATGCAAATATTCCATTAGCATAGACTTTTCGGGTTTTTATAAAGTCAACGTCTTGATTTTAGCAATATTTTTTTTTAACAATTGCCTCTTTTACCATCCAAACAATCACACCGTAATAAATAATTTTAAGTGATTTTTAATGAAGTTTTTTTATTCGCGTAATGAAAGGCTCATTCGTACTCATTATGCATATCACATCACACACCTCGACAAATAGTGTAATTAACAATTTTTTTACCATATTCTTCTGCAAAATAATATGAAAGTTGATCTATCGGTCTCCCGAGACTCCATATAATGCCAAGTAGGCAGCTTTATACCCAAGGTGCCGGGCGGTTTAAAGAGTTACGCAAACCTTATCTAATTTAATTTATAATTGCCGCCGTGCCTTAATAAATTTGTCACATGTCGTACTAACACAAATTATGTTGTATGAATATAAATTATGCGCCACCAAAAAGGCTGGATGTCCATGGACGATTTTGGTCTCAGACGACGGCACATGGTTAATACGTTAATTTACATAGTACCCGACTACCATAAATTACCGGGAGTGATAATAATTGTTTTCGTGCTTGATGAATTATACCCATATATCATAATCCTGCAGGGCATAATTGCTGAGCCTGTTTATTGATGTTTTGTTAGGTGATTTTACATGGTTAGATTGTTATGTAAATAACGTTGAATTTTGGTTTCATGTTACTTTAAAAAGTTATTTATTTAATAAAATTCATAACTATAGGTTAAAATAAAAATTTATAGCATTATCAACGATTAAAATATAAATTAATCCTAGGACCGGATAACTTGTGGCATTTTCATTCTTCGACCAGATTTATCTATTTTTGCATTGGATTTGTCTGATTGCTTTCATAAACGTAACCATAATTAAAATAGAGAATGGAACTCAACCAAATCGAGATCGGAAGGGGGGGGGGGGGGGTTAAGCCGTTCAGTCTCCCTCCGGCTAAGCCCATGGTTGCTTCCAACAATTGAATATTATTTAAATTTAAGTTAAGACATGTTAAATTTAATATTCATAGGTCTCTCGATTAATCAAAGTTATGCTAATAATCTAGATACCATACCAGGCGCTAGAGATAGCATTAGATTTGTGTGATTTCTTTAAGGTCATGTCGTGAATTTTTTTTTCTCCCTTGTTTCCTTACGTGACATTATTAACGCTTTGCCGAGCTCGTAAATTTTACTGATCTTCTCTCCGATGCCCTCACATTCATCTCACACTTCGGATGGCACACCAATGTTTGACTTAAGTTTTACGGCAAACCAATCGAGCCTCAGCCATCTGTAGGCGATAAAACACTTCTTTAATTTTGTCTTTATATTCTTTGACTAAATGTCTCACATCTTAATTAAGATGAAAAATTAAAACGACGTTTTCAAAACGAGACGCGTGTACAGTCTAAACTTCTTAATCGCAAATCGGATTATCGCGAAAAATTTTTAATCGCAAAGTTAACTGCCATTTTGTTTTTTTAAACGATAATATTAACAAAAACATCGTTTTTTGACAAATCGCTTAATAGTAAAATATCGGAATTCACAAACATTTTCGAGTCCTTAAATCAACCAGATAATTATGTAAAATATCGTTTTATTGCGAAGCGTAAAAAATGAATATTAAATATCATGTACATATACTTTTATTTCCATCGTTTAATCGCGAAATATCGGTTAATCGCAATTTTTTTTCTCAGGCCCAAGGCTTTGCAATTAAACGGTTTTGACTGTAGTGAATTATAGGTTTAAAATTTTATCTTATAACGCAAGTTATCAAAAGTTAGTCTCGTTTATACGTGCAAACATTGAATGTAAATTGAATGGTTAATATTTAAACAAAAATTTTCATAAGAATACTTACTAAACCTTAAACGTAAACAAAGCAAACTTTGAAACAAAAAAAATAAGTTTGCTTTAGCATAACTCCTCATACCATGATAAAGGATCTGAAATAAAAGCAATTTGCTACAACCATCGGATAGTTTGTATTGTGCTGTTAAAGAACGCTTTGATTTATGTTAATCGATGCCGATTGATTTGTGAAGCACCTATTTTAAAAGCATCTTAAACAATCTGCTTTTTAACACATAAAATCCATCCGATTCTCTATGTAGAAGGTGTACATTTAAAATTAAAATCAGCATATTACAGTATTTGTTAAGAATTCTATATTTTGAGCTTTTAATATTTTAATATTATGATTTTAAAATTATAGTTTAGATTAATTATTAATGATAAGGCAAGAAAGTTTATGATGAATTATTGCAATTTTTAAACCAAGCCTTTATGGTTTGTTAAATGATGTATATTTATGTCCTCTTCCATACCTATCCTAACTCCAAATTTGTTATAGATTATTTTGGATAAAAATGGTTATTTCTAATTGATTAAAACGAATCGGGGTCAAAGTAGCAGAATGATGAAAAAGTAGCAGAAAAATATTTTTTTAGATTATCAATATATTAAAATTAATTCTCAAATGGGGAGGGAATTTGATGTGCAAATAACCCTAACCTTAACCTAAAACGCCAACCTAAAACCCTAACCCTCCTGGCCAATCTTGATCTGATCAATTTGGCTGCTTTTTTTCTGCTACTTTGACCGGGTGCCGATTAAAACAAAGAATCGGATCAATACAATTCTTTATCATTTCATCTATTTGAGTAACTTAATGACGGTTAAACATTTTAACAACTTCAAACAGTCTAATTTTTAAATATATGATGAAACACATTTAATAAAATTGGGTCAACCCGGTTGAAGCTGCAATTTTAAAAAACTCAAGCTAAAAAATCTAAATTTATATCATTATATAAATAATTTTATATGAAAAATAACTTTATACTTCCACCTACAATTTATTTAATACATAATAATAGCATGTTATAAAGTTGGTTTTATAAAGTATTATCGGACAAGGCCTTAATAAAACCATCTTTCTTATACGATGGATTAAACATTTCAGATTTCATCTCGCAACATGTAATTTGACATTATTCAAAACTAGACTGTCCTATATAACAATAAGTTTTTCACGGTTTTTAATGACTTTTTGGGTATAATTATAACTAGTTATTTGTGTAAAACACGTTCAATATGATGAGCATAATGTTTCAAGGTTAATCTATTGTCGTATGATGAATAGGGAACGAATTAAATGGGCCATGCTTTTGTGTAACTAATTTTAAAGCTTAATGCATGCATCGCGAGGAATTTTTAAATAGGTTAATTTACCATTTAATAGGTTAAAAATTTAAGCCTCCTCCCACACTCTTAGTTTACTGTCGCATTCGTTGATGATTGATTTGTTAATTGCATAACGTTTTCCAAATAATAATAATCGATGATTTAGCTTAGTTCTATTTTATCCTTAAATTTTTTTATTCATTTAAGAAAAAATAATTTATAACTGGTTTATTTGTACGAAAATTATTTTAAACATGTACCAAAAAGACACATTAAGGATAGGGATTGATATTTTTTACATTACTTAGCATTGGCGTAGGAAGGGGGTGGTTTTCGGGTTAGAATACCTCCCATGATTTTGAATTTATAAATATTTGTTGGAATTTTACTTTAAGTATTTTATTATTTTTACACTATTGTCACTTTAAACATTTAGAAAAAAAAATATTTTTATCCAAAAAAAGTTACAAAAAAAATTTCACCTCGAAAATTTTATACCCCCCCCCCCTGAGGAAACTTTACGCCTATGATACTTAGCCCCATATAAAATTAATCAAAACATCCACTACTGTGGAACCAAATGCACAAAGAATCAACGTCAAAAGCCTACACTTCAAAGGAAAATATTTTAAAATAAGTCGACTTTAAAAACATATATTTCTTGAGGTAAAGTAACTATGTAATATCCTTGGATTTAACTGATACCAAATTTGTTGAATCACAATATTCGCAAATCATTGAGATTAGATCTAAGGATTTAGAGATTTCTAAACTATCTGATGTACCTTTTAAAATTTTATTTAAATAATGTTTTGAAACTATGTAAATATCTAAATTAATTATATTAAATAGCACCCAATAACCAAACATCACATAAAAATATGATGTTCACGGGGATGTATCCCATTAAAATCATTCTTAGCTACAAGAGTTTAGCTTAAAATAATAATTCGTTAAAGGGGAGAGAAAGGAAAAGGCAATGAAACATTTATACCGTTAGGCGGTGTTAAATAAATTAATATTTCGAAGGAAAAAAACGATGCTGAGAAGGGGAAAAATTCAATTAGCTTTACGACTTTGTCTTTAACGCGCCATTAAATAAGGTAAGTAGCGACAAAAATTTCTAATTAACGATCCTTGCCATGCCCTCTGTTCTTTCATTAAAAAAATCGAGGCAAAAATATGTATTGACCGGAAAAGAGAAACCTATGTCATGTCCAACAAATAACACCAACAATAAAATAGTTTAAATTAGGATGTCATAATGTAAACACTATCTATAAGGATGCATATACATTCAAAAAAAAATAAATAAAATAACAAAATCCAATTATACATTCTATCTCCTAACCTCTGCCGTTCGTTTTTATATTGAAAACTCTGTTTACATTTATCTCAATATAAAAATAATAATTATTTGCAATTTTCATAATGCGATTGAATAAGCGGTTCCTCTTCACTAACTGATTATGCCAAAGCAATCATCACCCCTCGCGTTGAAGTATCCAATTTTCGTTGGTACTTATAGTAGTGATGGTGATAAAGCGATTTGTTTCCAAACTCCAACTCCCCATAATACCACAACATCTCCCATCATAATCTACTACTCTTATTCCAATTACAATTCTCACTATAACGACCGCGTTTTTTACATCGTTTTTTACCGCATTTACCATCTTATACCTGACACCCCCATCGTAGTATTATTTGCCATAGACAAGTTAGAGCATCGTTTAGTTACCTCTTGGTATTTATTGATTGTCTGCCGCCAAGCTTTAATTTGGGTTCTCCTGATTCGACTCGAATTCCGTATAATCCCAACCCATGGGTCGTCCTTAATCTCCGATGATCTTATGATTCTAACACGAATAAATGAATCACTTAGCACGACAATGTATTTAGTGATTGGCATTTGTCTAGCTCTTTGTGACCTGGCTCGCTCCACCAAATCCGACTCGTTCAATTGGTCTGGTTCAGGTGGTAACGGCTCCTCTAATAATTTAGAAACGAACGACTCCAAAGACGATTACATAATACGGGAATATTTTATTTACCAAGATAGGGATGATGATTACGGTGATACCATAGACACCAACCCCAATTTGTATAAACCACTGAACGACGAAGGGCATTTGGAAAGCTTAACTGCAAGGAAGAAGCTTAAATACGACAAGGTCCTTTTTCAAACTTATCCAAAATCTAATTACAGTCCAGTCACATCAACCGGCAAACGCTTGGAATCGAGCATTTTATACAATCCCCACCCCAATGATATGAGTCGGTCGAGGGTCACTTCTAACAGCGTTGGGCCAAATTACAACACCTATAATCGTAATGCCACTTTTAAGCTTCCTTCCTTAGTGTCAGGGCGAAAGGTAAGGGCTAGGGCAAAGGTTATAACTAAACATGGTAACATCTCTCTCCTCCGATCTGCCAACCGAACCGATAAAGCTACTGCAAAACTACCGACTCAATTTAACGCCACTAAACTTCGGCAATCCTCGACCTCCTCCTCTTTTTCTATTACAAATTCGTCCACGACGACATTACCAACGTTAACTACGACCCACTCGCCATTACCTAATAGTGCTGTTGGGACTAAAAAACAAGGTAGCGCCTCCGGGCTTAAGATAGATATGGTGACTCAATTCTTGAAGATCGTAGAAGAATATGAACAAGATATCGAACATTGTAATGCGGGTACGACGGTTAATTTGGGCGAAGGTGTTATAGATCAATATGGCTTGAAGAGGTATTATTCTCAAGCGTTGATAGCCGTGAATAGAGCTAATCTCCTAACCCGACTGTGGAAATATGGGGAATCCGAAGTTTTAGCTTCTGAATATTTACTCTACAGCCTAGTTCGTTCGATGGTGGAATCGGATGAAAATATTTTTGCCGCTGGTAATTGCTACGATGCCTACGAATACAAGGATTATTTTTTGTATTGCCCCTTCGCCCATTACCTTCCCCAAGGTAACCAGATTCTGGTAAAAGATTTGTCCGTACAGTATAAATACATGGGGAACGATTCCGAATGGTTTCACAGCCTCAAGGTTTACGCCAAAAAACTCGCCAATTTCCACAAAATCAAAGGTTAGCTCCTCATCAATTATTTACGTTTTTTCCAAGAATTCACAATTTTATAATTCGTAGGGTATCTTTTAGAGGGGTTAGATAAGAGTGAAATACCCCCCGCCCTCCTTGAATGTCCAAAATTCTACCGTGTTTAAAAAAGTTCTGCGTGTATGAAACTTAATTAATACTTAAAAATAAATCTTTATACAGGCTCAATATTTTAAAAGCCCCCCCCCCGCCCGACGAAAAAAGTATCCTTAATATATATTTGCATTCAACGACTTTATTAATTTAAGAAATTGCTGATATTTAAATTTATATGTATGTTTTGTGTGGGAAAAATTCTAACTTTTTCCCAAAATCCCATATTGTGAACCATATGCAATTTTTCATTTTATTTAAAACTAACTTAAAGAATTACAAAATTTATTTAGTTGTGAACTGGGAAATTGTGTTGGATTTGATCCTAGGTAATTGTGGAATCTTTAATCCATAATAAGGAAAATGCTTCTTAAGTTTTCTCTTATAGTGGCTTATAAATTTTTCAAATTAAAATACATATTTTTACAAAAGTTAATTAGTGATAAATGATGAATTTGCTCTGCTTTTTAGAAGAACCCGTAGGCATTTATCAATTATTTATATACGCTAGCTAGATTAAAAATTTAATAATTAATAATAATTATTATGACGTCGTTGAACTTTTGATGTTACCGGCTTATTTTATATCCATAAAGTAACTAAATGGAATTAATTTATCGCATAATATTATTGTTAAATAAATAATTAAAATTTAGATCGTATAGCGTTTAAAAATAATTTAATTATAATCCAACTTTATAAGCTAAATTATTGCTTATTTTAAAAACACTATTTTAAAACACATCTTTAATAAAGCACTTGATCGAAGTCTCAAATTTATCGAAAAACACTCGAATATTCATAAGTTAAATTGTTAATTGCAGTATTGTATGACGGCCTATATTTTTGAAGTTTTGATTTGCACTTCGCTACGATGTAATTCAATACCTGCAAAACTCAAACTACTTTCCCCTAAATATGACCTAGCTGCACATTCCATTATTGTCAATTTAATATGAAAACGAAAACAACAGAAGCGGTTTTTAAAACAGGCCCCATTTATGCAGCATCTGTTGCTATATATTATTCAGTCAAACAATATATTAAATTAAGACGCAATTTTTTACTACAAATCGACTCTGTGTTCACATCGACCTTTTAATATTCTTATTAAAATAATAATTTGCTTCGATATTTTACGCAATTAATCTTCCATATATGCACTTACGCGCATCGCATCAATTCCCCAAAGAGTAGTCATCTTATTAATAACTGAAGTTACTTAATTCAACGAACATAGTATGCATGGAAATTAATTAAAAAAATTAAAATCTAAGATTTACGGCCAGTAATCCGGAATAATTAATTTGCGATTTGCTATGCTAATACGAACACTTTCATTAAAGTTGTTGTGGCCGTGTGCAAAGAGAGCTTGATAATGTTAGGATTAAGTGCACTGTTGCGTGTTCAATAGAAGATCGCCGCCTTTTCTTTGATAACAGATCGCTTTAATTAACGGAAAACTGTTAAAAAAACTTTTTCAATTATTAAATACATGCAAAGAATTTAATGGAGTGGAGTACCATTGCCCTTAAATAATAATTTTATTAGGGTTGTTAAATGAACTAGAACTGATGCCAGATAAAGTTTTTGGTTTAATTTTTTTTTTATGATTTTAATATTTTTTAAAGAGTCCTTTTTCGATATTAAATGTCTTTCGAAATGAAAACCATAATATTATAATTACCAAAGTGTGTCTGTTAAACAATGGCTATTTTATAATTTGATAGATATTTTTTGTAAATGTTAATTGTTATTTATTGTTTATATTTATTTTTGAACATTTTTATTTCGTTTTGAAAAACTTTTTCCCGTGCTCTTTTTTTGTACTTTCAGAATTATTTAATGAATTGTATTTAAAAACTAACATTTTCTATCTTCTTAAAAAAAAATTTAAGCGTTTGATTGTATCTTTGTGTATTTTATGATATTTCCTCTCTACCGCTATTTAATGTAAATCTCACATATTTCATCTATTATCCCCTTGAATTCTTACACATACTAAGTAATTTATTAATTTATCGACCGTAATATTCTAATAAATATCATGTTATATTTGTTTCTATTATAATTTTTTATTTGTGAAAATACTTTAGTATTTTCTAAATAATTTTTCTCTCCTTTAATCATAACGCATTTATTTGTTTTAATTAAATGGTATTTACACTATTTTTTTTACTTTTGGTGTATATTAAATACTCAAATATTTATTATAATCATTGCATATCATCCTGAATTTCTTCCAACTTATTGTATTTTGTGATTTCTACTTTTTAACTTTGTGCATATCTTATCAAGTTTTATTCTATAATAATTCGTTTTAATGCTATATTTGAAATTTAATATTCTTATTCTTATTAATTGCTATGCAATTTTTCTTATTTATTTTTTAAACTTTTTAATTAGTTTTTGTTACCTCTCGTAGCTTTGTCTTAATTTATTTTATAGTTTTTTGTAATAATTTTTGGTTTGCCTTATGATCTTACTCCATTTATGCCTTAGTTATTCAGAGTTTAGTTTTATTTGATTAGATATTTTTCACCGGACTATGGTCGGCAACGAGTTGAGAATATATTATAAGTCGCCAGTTGGTACAATAGGACAATTTTAATTAGACTAGATTTCGAGGTATCTGTTAGGTATATCAACAAAAATTTAACGTAGCCCAAATTATGTCATTTATATTTTTCATCAAAAGCGATTTTATCACATTTTACCTCAGTCACTTTTTAAAATTGGAAAATGTAAAAATTTATTTAATTTTTTTTTATTTTTAGACTTGTATCTACGTGGGTAAAAGATGGCTTATTAAAGTTTTATTAAAAAATATCGGCTTTTTATCTTAATAGTCATAACTTATATAATCAATTAGATTTTATGAATCAACTTTCAGGGCAAATTTGATTTAAATTTTATAAAATACGAAAATTTGAACTAGATTCTTTTTTTTTGGTTGGACTGAACCTAAGCAGGTTCTTTTTGACAAGAAAGAGAACGAAGTAGTCTTTTTTTGACTGATTTCCTCATACATAAATTTTCAATTATACACAGATTTCTCATTGTAAAAACTGAATGTAGATCATTTACAAAAGCCATAACTAAATATTTAATTTTCCCATCTTCACCCATTTTTAGATCATTTATTTCTAAATACCACCTTAAATTACGAGTTAGCTTTGCGAAAAATGCTTATATAGTTTTATCCTCGAATCCTTTTAATCTTTCATATTCATCCTAATTTGAAATGTCATGCAATACTTTGCTCTTTGCTGCAACTCAATAGAAAACCTACAAGGGCGTAGCCACTGAGTGACACGGAGGGGCAGCTGCTCCCTCTAAATTCAAAAATATAAGAAATTTTATCAAATTGTGTATTAAATTTTGAAATTGTAATTTTGCCCCTCCTTAAATTATTATTTTCCCCTCTAATTCTAATTTTGGTTACCCCCATGAACACATAGACCTTTAAGACTAAGGGCTTGTCTTAATATCGGATTTAGCTGCTCAGCAAAAATCGTTGTACGTACGTGTTATAACATAGCCGTGTCTTAACTTCGAATTCACAGCAGATTTACATTTGAGACGCATAACATAACAGCGATTAAACTCAAGAGTTGAAATAAACAAAAAAAAAACGTTTTTGACTATCAAAAAACAAAATATTAATAATTACAACCGAGTTTGACACATAAAATTGAATCGGATATTTGATAAAGATAAATTCGCGCCATTTGAATCTGAATCCGATATTAAGACAAGTTCCTAAGGATTACAAGTAAAGGTAAAGATAAGAAATGTAGTATTTAAAAATATGAGAGACTGCACTAGCTAAACCTGGTACTCAGAAGTCAGGGTTTTGTCGATATTGGTTAATTAACGCAAAAAGGTACATTATTTATAACCAATTTATATTTATTAGTAAACGCCATTGAATTATAAAGCAAGGGAGGGGGGATCTTTAATTACCAACATTCTGTTAACGGCTTTAATGCTTTTGAAGCCAGTCTGATCAATTTATGGCAATGCTAAGCGATTTGCAACAAAAAATTATATTGATGTGTTAGAGGCGGGTCGAGAGGGTGGGGAGTAGAAGGAAGTGGGCGCCTTAGGAAAATCGATGATTTAATTATCAAAAGCGTAAATTTATTTTTTGCAATCACTTACAACTTTTTCTATAGCCTGAAGTGTTTCATAAAGAAATAAATTTTGAATTTATATTGATGAATTTTACCAGTGTAAATAAATTACTAGCTTAATCCTTGCAAAAATGTATAGTAAGAAGATTGATTAGTGTGGGTCAATATGCAAATTATTTGTCATATTGAGCATATTTTTGTAAATATATAAAAAAAGAGGTTAAATCATGATATGGTCACATAAGGTTTTCGAACATAATGTCAAATTTATTTTTGACATTGATTTTTAAGCGTGTATCAATTAATTTATAAAGACAATTTTTGATTTTTAAATAATAAATTGTTTTGGGGTAGTTAATTCATATGGTGCCCAAATTTTTTAAAGGCGACATGGCCGAAATATCTAATAGATTAAAGAAAACATTAGAGCCAAATTGCGTACTTTTTATGAGTTTGAAACTGGACTAATTTATGGGCTCTAAACCGACATTCCTTATTTTATATTTTATAATGCATTTCCATTCTGATTTTCCCCAAAACTCCGATTGGATTTAAAACAATATAGGCGAAGGTTGATAATTCAAATGGATTTTAATAATTATTTAATAAAGAGGAAGAGTTATAAAAAGTCTAAAATTTAATAATGCCCCCTATTTGGGTCATACTCATAATAACCCATACATAAGCTTGAACTCGACTAGGATTTGATTTAAGCAGGGCTTGCATTAAAAGGTTAATAGATAAATGGGAGCAATTGTCTTTAAAACTGCAACAAACTGTTTTTGTGAGCTTCAAAAAACTGATCTTTAAGCCTATTTTCTAATTCATGTAAATAAATATATATTTTTGATTAAATAAATCTTATAAAATTGAAATGTTATTGTTAATAGTTATTGATAATTCATCCTTAAATATTTTGTCCTTTTCGAATAAACGTTTGTTATACTATACCTCCTTGTTAAGAAGTAGAGGAGTTGATATTTATCTTTAACCACATTTTTTTTTATTTTAATAATATGTTTAAGAGTTTAATTATTTCGCAAAATTGAAAAAAAAACTTGAGATATTTTATAGAACCTCCGTACTAAAAAGGATGCGGTAAATTGTCAATGGTGCATTCATGGATTCCTTCAAAAGCGCTATTATTAAAATGGGCAAGAAATATTGATTATCCTCACATAGCTTTCAGATCACGTTAATTAATATTTTGGAAGTATACGAAATCAATTCGAATTTTATGCCTAAAAGTTTTTTATTATCATAATTTAATGGTCACACTGTTTGTCCCCTTTTCCAACAAAAAGGCCAGTAATAAAAGTTAATTAGGCGTTTTACGATTAATTTATTTGGAACTGTAGGATTTGTGGACGTATATATTTTGCACGTTAAAGGTGTATTATTATAAGGGCCATAAATTATTAGCTTCAAGGCTACGTGGATGTTGTGGAGTGTCGTTTATAATAAAGGTCTCAAAATGTAAAAAACGGTAATGAATTGGGAACCGTAATTGTTAATAAACTCATAAACCAAAATTACATATAATAGACAAAGTTGGGAGTAAATCAATAATTTGAAATCGTCTAATTTAAGCGATTTCTTGTCCATAACTTTGCATACCTACAAAATCTTATTGAAGTCCGTTAATTACACTTGTTAGTTGTTACATATATATACAAGTTTTTAAATGTGCAATGATTGTTCTGTTCATTTGGTTTTATCAAAGCGTATCAAACTAATAATATGTTTTAAGGTTATAATGTAAACCCGTCAAGATGACAAAGGTTACTATTCAAAATCAAATTTATATACCTATTAACTCTGAGATATTTAATGCAACTGTGTGGCTAGTTAGTAGTTACTTATAGTAAAAGGCATGTCTAAATGATTTCCACTTGAGCATTTTCAAATTATTTGAGAATATTATCCATAATAATAAATAAAATAGTAATGTAAATGTTACTTTGTCATGGAGATCTATGAAACCTAATAAGTTTTACTAGGATAATAGCTCTTTTATAGTACTTGATAAGTGGTTAAAATAACGCTCACTTGGTCTATGCCTACACTTCAAAAGAAACGAAGGATTTTTTCCTATTAGTATATCAATCACCACAAATCTATTTTTATTAATCGTTGAATTTTTACTAGTTGGTAGAGTGAAAATGGAATTCTTTGAATCTTCATTACTATGTATGGTCTAAATGGAAATTATAATAAGATACAAAATCGAAATTTTAACTAGAAGCCGCTTAAATGCATTTTGGTAGCCAATAGTATCTAACCATTGAAAAATCTAATATATCTAAAGAAATAAGGAAGAACTGGTTATTTATAAATTGATAGACTGTTGAAATTTTAAAACTATCACGGGAATTATAACATTTCAAAATAACAGTGAATTATATTTTATATTGTTGAATAGATATTTAAGTCAAATCATAAAGCTCTCTTTAAAATGGCGCTTAGTGTTATACATAATCATGGGCCTAGGCTTTTGGATTAGAGGGGGGCAATAATAATTTTGGCAGGGGCAAAGTGATCATTTTTTGAAATTTTAGCCATAATTTGAATAAATTTTATGTACATAATGGATCGCAAAATATGCAAATAATGTAAAATATGAAACCGTTTTATAATTTTGGGCGCAGGGGGGGGGGGCTGTCCCTCTCTGCATCCCCCTGACTACGATATGGAAAACTTTTAAACTCAATTTTTTTAATGAAGGCAATTAGCTCAAAATGTAACGTTTTGTTAAAATATAAAGCACTAATGGAATAAGTACAAAAAATTGCCGTAGCTACTACTAGCAAGGTTAACTACTATTTTATTACATTACAAGACGTTTGGGCAGACAAATAAATTTGGCGGATCATCTAATTGACTATTCCTGCTTGGTCTGCGACTATTGATTTTTAATTTAGATTGATATATCTAATATGCGTGAAAAGCTTGAACATCATCACCATGTTATTCCCAAATCACAACCAATTTATGGAAGATTTGAAAAGGGCATCTAGAGGTAGGTTGTGAGAGATCATCCTGTGTAAAATGTGCTTATTATTCTATAGATCCACAACCTAATCCCTCTAATAATGAGATGAGACCGTGGCTTGACATTGTTGTATAATTTTTGTTCCCCTACTCCTCCACTATACAATACGACAGAATCCTAATCGTACGATTAAACCTCGCTTTAGGCGCTTATTGATCAAAAAGGCATTAGAGTATGAAAAATGATTATTAATCAATAGATTTGTTATCGTGAAATATAATAAATAAAAAAATGGTTTGCTTGACCTGAACAATTCTTATGTTAATAAATTAATGCATTATATAGGATTAAAAGCGAAAATGAACCAACATTTATTTAAATTTTGTTATAATTAGAGACAATTTATTCTTAATAATATGAATTATGCTTATACCTTAGGTTGAAGAACCCTGGCAAGATAGCTATGTATTATACTTTTAACTCATTTTTCTCTTCATGTGTTGTTTAATGCATTTTTAATTCAACTTTATGGCACAAAGTTTCAATGCTGCACGTATTAATTTAATTTAAAACATGTTTATGATTAAATCATCTATTTTTCATTAGAAAATAAGGAATTTTGTAGTTTGGAATAAACATGGGCCTAGTCAGGATTGGATTTTAAAGGGGGACATTAATGATTTAGGGAGGAGCATTAGTTGTTTTAGTCATATCATAATTATATTAAATTTTGAAGAATTGTTAGATTTAGAAGGGGGCAGCCGCCCCTCCCTGCCACCCCTCGCTACGCCCATGGGAATAAAGGTTGTTTTTAATTTGCTAGCCCATAAAAATACTAATTTAACTCTTTATAAGAAAAGAACCACAATTTTATATTTAATTGTTTTCCTATGGTCGTTAACTTATGCCACAAACTTGGGAATAGCCCAGGGAGGAGCCATGGAGGGGCACCTTACCCTCCCCATAAAATCAAATTTTTTGTATTTATTTATATTTATAGAGTCAAAGCTTTTAATTTTAAAAACATATCGTTTTGCGCTTCCCTAAATCATTTTAAAAATAATTGCTTCCCTGCTATTCCAAATTTTGGCTACGCTCATGATCCTAATCAAGGAAAAAGTTAACAGCTAAATATTATCCTGATCATATTTTCTGAATGTATAGGATAAATCATTTTAAAGGGAGCTCTTTAACTTCAATAGTTTTTTTTGTCTATCAATACTAATAGGGATGATACAAATAATTCCATAATTTTTTTTTTATTTTTGACACGATCCAAAAGACTGATGATAAAAGAAAAAGCTCTCAAATTTTATAAGCATTAAGATTGAGATTTATATTTAATGTAATAATCTGTAATGATATTTCAAGCGTTTTACATAGTTTTTTAGCTAACCAACGTAAACTTTTTGAAGCAAATAAACTTTATCGAGAAATGCACTTTTATGAAAAAGGCAGATAGATGAGCTAGGTAAAACTAGATTTTTAATGACCAAACCTTATTCAAACAGATGATTTGTTCTTCCTACTACCGATTCCTAATAATAATACAAAAAAGATCTAAATTTTAAAACAAATGATTGGTAATTTATTTTTAAAATTAGGCGTATACAGGATGCGCTATAATGGAACAGCTGATGGGGTAGAGCAGAAGGAAGAGATACTAGCAGTTTCGTACAAAGATGGTCATTGGAGCAAACCATATTTCGATTGTGGTGGAGGCAATATATGGATGATGACCTATACTATTCCTTTCTTCGGATTCAAAAATGGTGAATACTACTTTAAGTAAGATCCCATGCACTATAAGATTTTTGATATTCCTGCACTGCCAGAAATACAACATTCATCCTTAGGCATGGGCGTAGCCAAGAGGGGGTGGCAAGGAAGGACGGCTGCCCCCCCCCCCCTCTAAATCCAATTAACAAAATGTTCATTTTGCCCCTCCCTTAATCATTATTGCCCCCTCTAATTCCAATGCTGGCTACACCCATGTCTTTTTTTGTGATTTAAATTTAAATGTTTATTAAGTTGTAAATTATATTCTTCACTGGAATGTGTTAGATTTTGGACGTTCCAAAACTTAAAGATAATTATAAAATGTTGTTAGGCTTTATTTTTAAAGAATAGATTCTTGAAACTTAAACTATCCCTTTAAATACGATATGAGTTGCTACGAGTGCTTTATTACACTTCAAGATAAATATTAAAGGGGAACGAGTGGGATTGATATTGATTTGAGAAAAGTTGACATCGATCAATGCCCACAAGGTGTGAACGACACGTCCTTAAACGTCTTCGCCGGTTCCGATAAATGTCAAGAAAATTCAACAGTGGTAAACACTTTATTATAAAAATTAAAACTCCCTCCAGTTGAGTTGTCCACTACCCAAATTATAAATTGTGAGCCCAACTATTTAGTAAACAATATTTTAATCTATGTCAACCAGCGACCAGAAAAGCCCGGCTTGCTGCCCGACCTAACTGGCCAATGGGCTGGGCGGGGAAAATGCCGTAAATTTAGATTTTTGCACTGGCCTGGACTGGCATCATAACAAGGGGAACCGGTCAAAGGAGCTCATCAGAACTCATCAGAAAAGGAGCACACTGCTCAGGATGAATTTAACAAATTGTCTTAGCACATAATATTTTATATTAACATGTCCTAGTGATATCATAACAAGTAAATATATGGGTTAGGGTAAGTATTAGGGCCAGGGTAAGGGTTATGGTTAGGGTGTGGGTTATAATAACAAAGTGTGCTCCTTTCCTGATGAGCTCTGATGTGCTCCTTTGACCCCCACTCACAACAAGATTAGGGAAGTCGGGCTTAATGACTTTTTTACATAGAATTTAATATTCTGTTTTCGTGTACTATTTTGTCACCCTTTTATTTGATTGGATTAAAAATTTATTAATCATAGTTCCTATCCAAATAATCTCAATTTCAAAAGGTTCCAAAAATTAACGAAATAACTATTAAAATTAAAAAAAACATCATTTCAGTTCGGGCAGTTCGGGCAGCTCTAATGGTTCGGGCATGGCCGGGCGAACACTTGGGGCCCCAGGCGGGCAATTTAGTTATAAAATCGGACCGGGCTAGGTTTAGGCGAAAAAATTAAACAAATCTGGCCTTAGATGAAAACACAAATAATCAAAAAATTATTTTAAAATATGTTACAAATGAATGACTTAATTAATAAAAAAAATTAAATTATTTTAAACCTCATCTTACAAGAAAGAGAAATAATTTATAGATTACTGCCTTCCGAATGCGCCGCTTTATCGTGTTGGTTTTGATTTATTTAACCTGCTCGACCTGATTAGTTTGTTAAAAAGCCTTTGTTTTTTTTTAAATTGCAAAAGAGCAAAGGCAAAAAATATTAATATTAACTTTTTGGTTAGCAAGTTGATTTTAAAACATTTCTTATTAATGGTTTTTAGGACAAAGCTTACTAAATTTTGTATCACAATCATTATTAACAAGGTATTCCACTTGCTTTTTATTTAGTTAACAACTAGGGGTTTACATAATTCGATTAACTTCAGAGATTTGGCAGATTTTAAGCCTATTTCAGATGATAATAATTTAGATCTTTAATTTTACTCCATATGTCTTTATCTAAAATTAAAATTATATTTTTAAATAAAAAAAATTAATAATGGACAGAACTGTATTATGATACAAATGGCATACTGACTATTGGTAGGTCCTTATTTTTTTTGTTTGCTAACCCTAATCGAAAAATAAATTTAGAAACTTGCATAAAGAAAGGTCGAGATTTATTTTATCAGAAAAGCTGTCATACGAAGGGTTTTTAAAGCACTTTTAAAGGTCAATTTATTGTGAATTAATTAGGGGCCCTTATTAGAAACATTTAGATATATTTCAATTTATAATCAACGTATGTCTCATTACATCATAGAGTATATTACCTCGAATTTTCGTGTAGATTTGTTAAATTTAGTCATAAAGGCTTGGATGGAGACAGAAAGAGAAATCTGCTCACCACAGCCTAAATCCAATTATTTTTTGAAATATATTATGGATTCAATCATGGATAAAAGTTTAAATCTTATCATCTTTCAGCCTTTTTGTCGCAATCATTGATGCATTATACTTTTTTTGACAAAAAATAATCTACTTTATATAATAGCCAAAACTGTTATTATTGAAAATTACAATTTAAAATAATATTTTTTTTCTAATATAGTGCGTGCCAGTCGAAGGTCAAGGATTCAGAAGGGGTTCTTACTTGTGCAAATGCAAAAAAGGTTTCTACTTCCCTTACAAAGACAACAAGAACAAATATTTCGTAGGAACTGAAATGGAAGTTGAATATGAAAAATATGTTAAGGTAATAAACTTACAAATTAATGATAATTATGGCAATAATTATTTTTTGGAAAAAAGTATTTTCAAGGGGTATCTGTGAGATAATTCTCACACCCACTGTAATAAACATTGGGTCACTAGGATCTCACATATACACAAATAGATCAAGGGTTAGTAAAAAAAACCTAAAAGCACGTTGATAGATGAAATTTTGAAACTTTAAAAACATAGTAGGTATGACTATTTTGGTCTCAAATTCCAGCAGAGTTAATACTTTTCTAAAAAAAATTATTCTTAAAATAACTCAGAGTAAGGGCCAGAGACCATAAACGCACTCGATTTTGTTAGATATGTAATATTTAATAAAACTTTCTTTAACAATAAGAATTATAGACATTTGGTTTTAACGTTTAGATTACGAATTACTTAGAGTTAGAATCAGTTGTATTGGCTTATTTTATTCTCTGTTTCTGAATATACACTGATCATGGGCGTGGCCAGGGGGGGGGGCGGCTTTTATGTTTTACCCCTCCATAATTGAACTTTTAAACGTTTTGCCCCCCCCCCCTCTAATCCAAAACCTAGTTACGCCCATGACTGTGATTCTTAATTAACAATTTTTAACAAAATTTGCTCGGATAGCCCTTTAAAAGTAACTTCTTCAATGTTAACAAAAAATTTATATTAAGGAAGTTCTCCCTCTCCACTATATATTATAATATTTTTTTTTCTTAATCAATATAAACGTATATCTTTAAATGATTTTGTATGGTACAGGCTAAAATATATTAAATTAATGAGCAGGCATAGAGCCATAGATCGAAATTGTATTGTATTTTACAATTTCCATGGTGATTTATTGCTTAATATAAAAAAATTGGTGCCCTATCAACTCGCCGAAAATCATCTCGTCGAATTTAATGTCCCTTGGTTAAATAAGGTCGCCTAAGATCAAATTATTTCCCCATTCAACCATTAACAAAATGTCACAGATGAATTCGGCGAGATGGTTTTCGGCAAGTTGACGGGCCACCAATAAATTCTATGGGGTCGTGTGTAATTGAGGTATTTAATTGGTTTAAATTGTAGGAAGAAACCAACCAATATGACGAGATGATATGTTTACCCTGCCCACCAGATTGCGAAGACTGCCAAGAATACAAGCCATGTTCTGTTATAACCAACAAAATCTTAAGAACCATCATACTTTGCCTGCAATGTTTGGTTATGAGTCTCGTACCCGTGCTCGTTTGGTTCACTTGGACATACCGCGAAATAAAAGTACTAAGGCCTTGCCTGCTAAATTGCTTTTTATCGGCCCACGCCCAACTCGAACCTGATATATTTTTTAATATGTCCAAGCCCTATCAGGCCTTAAATTAATACCCAGACCTAAAAATTATGAATATAAAAATGGTTTTAAAAAGATTCTCTGGCTAGCTTGTTTATTAAGTGAGACCTGAGCCCGAGGCCCGATTTTTTTATTACTTTGGCTCAAAACCTTCTCGTGCTGTGCTGGGCCTCAGAAGGCCGGTGCAGAAATCTAAATTTAGCTGGACTAAATTATAAAAATATTACTTAAATTTTAACTAAAGTTTGGGCTATTCATTAATTTATCAGTTTTAATTTCTTAATAAATTAATTTTAGCAATTACTTTAAAAATCAATTTTTACATTATAATAAACGCTATTGAGTAATTTTACTTTTATAACATACTAGGTTGTGAAAGCATCCAGTCCGACTCTTTTAATCATATTCTTAGCCGGAACGTTGTTTCTATATTTACCGGTAAACCACATAAAACTCATATTTAAGTTAATATGTATTGGTCAATCTTTTTGATCACTGGCAAAAATTCTTAATAAAGAAAATCTTTCTTTCTTTGCATTTATAATATTTAATATTGTAAGGTCATAGTCAGTTTTCCCGAACCATCTACAATTACGTGTACCTTGAAAATGTGGTTTCGAGAGTTCGGCTTTGCCATAGCCTACGGGGCTCTTCTCCTTAAAACATGGCGGTATCTATATTTCTAAAAATATTTATATTTGAGAACTGGAGATATAAATTTATATAAAACTCATAGATTGTCAATAAGACAGCCACTTGTTGTTTAAATTCATAAGTTTTGCGTTAATTTGTTCAAGCTTTGATTAAAATTGAACTTATAATTAAGTGGTCATGAGTTTAATTATGACTTGAATTAGGGTTGTGACAAAAAGTTTGCTAATAACTAAAGCGTTAGCAGTAAATTAATTTGTGAATTCTATACCAATTTTTTGTTAAATTTAGAAGATTTTGGGTTTCTCACCTTGCCTCCCCCGGCTAAGATTAAGTGCTGATTACAAATAAATTATTGAAACCATAGTTTAGGTACAAAGCTTCCAATTATATCTAGAGTTCTTACCAGATTAAGCTTACTCTCATTTCATTTTACAGCATAAAATGAATATAATATTAAGACTGGGAGAAAGTGTGTTTTAAAATAAATAATTTTGCATGTTTGTTTCGACTAGAATAGCGATGGTATTTCGCGTGAGATCGGCGCAAAAAATAAAGATAACCGACTTGAGTTTGATCAAACGAATGGGTATCATAGTAGTAGTGTTTCTGGGATTGGTTATGGCCCGTACAATAATCACGCCAGCGGGAGTTACCACGATTTACAATAGGCAAAACTTGAAGGCTTACCTTTGCGTCACTGATTGGTGGGACTACTCTATAGCTATAGGTATACTGTTAAATCGTGATAATCTAACTTTCCATTTATTTTTTACAATTTAGTTCTTAAATAAAATAAAATCAAATTATTTTTTTTTTATAATCAAAACAGGTGAGTTAACCCTTCTTTTGTGGGGTATCAAATTGAGCTTCGATGTGCGGAAAGCGCCTTCCGAATTTAACGAAAGCAAATACATTTCCATGGCCATTTACAACGAATTTTTACTCTCCCTATTCCTAAACATATCCTTGTAAGTTAAACTAATATAGCCAATAATCTTGGACGTAATTGTAAAAATCAATTGAAAATTACACGTCCATAATACCAATTAAAATGGTGATTATTTATATTCACATATTTCAAGATTCTTTTTGCAAACTTACGGAGACCCAGATTTGCTGTATATTATACTCTTCGTGCATAGCCAATTAACTACAACCGTCCTTTTATGTTTGATATTTGGAAGCAAAGTACTAAAGGCATATTTGATGTGAATAATAATGTTTATCAAACTTAGATCTATGTCATATACAAAGGACTTGGGAATAAGCAAGACGATTCGAGTAGCAAAAATAAATTTTTTCACAAAAAGACGCCAAACACTACACAAATTACCTCATTGCTATCACAGAGTGATAATGGTACTGGTTTATTGAAAGATCAGGATATACAAGTAATCATTCCTAGGTTTTTGGATTCATAAATAATATTATAAAGGTCTGTTGATGATTGCCATTATAGGTCTTATTAAACTGTTGTTTTGTCACACAAATTTATAAATCTCTTAACTTTTTTCATGCCTTTAAAGACCGAGATAAAACGCCTTTATGTACAAATGGAAATAATGCGAGTCCAAAATATGCGATTAGGTAATCGTCACATACCTGGTTTCCATGCAGCTTCGGTTGCGAGAGCTAAGAGCCATGCCACGATTAAAAAGGGTGTTGTAAATTCGTTCAATTTTGGTCGGAAATGGTCGGGTGAAGCCCTGTTAGGAAATACACCTTCAGCCATCTCCCACACGTCTAAGATTATTAAAAATCGCCTCACAAAAACGGCATCGGTAATGGCTCGGAATTCTAGATCTAAGAAAACTGGTAAAACCTTCGCGTCCAAAAGAGATAAGTCGGCCTTTATAGGCAGACTGAAAAAAATGTCTCCTCCAATATCACCTTCAACGGTTGTTTCACGCCCATCGCTCAGCGATAGTGAAATGGCGATGGCCAACGCCATAGTCAAGTTAAATTCTCAAATCTTTAGCCCCACATCCCCTGACGACACGAATTTGGCACAGCTCATTCAATCCTCCATCTTTTTACCGTCACCGTCTAATTTACAAAACAGCCGACCGCCGTCGCTCTCTTCACTCACAGAATACTGTAGCCGAGACGAGCCGGAGCATAAAATGAGCCAAGATCTTATACGAAATTTATCAAAAGAAATGAAAGGTGCGGTTTTAAAGCCAGAACCTATCGTTAACGGAACTGTAGTAGATGGTGACAAGCTTAGTGCTAGCCACGACAAAGCTAAGTTATTAACGTCCATTGAAACAAAATCTGTGCCTCAATCAAATATACTATCACCTTTATCTGCCATACCCGAAATACCTCCGGCCTCCAAAATTATCGATTCGATGCCTCAAATGCGATTGGAGCGTGTTATAACTATCAATTTTGACGATATGGATGTTCAGATCTAAAAATACTTTGTTTTGAAATATGTTTATATAATTGATATACATCAGATGCAATACCTATATACTCCAATGCGTTTTACCTATTAATGAAAAAACTGCTATACATTAAAAATTATATAGAGTTTTTTATATATAAAAAAGGATGATGGTACAGTTGTAAGGTAAGGTTTAGTTGGGATTATTTGGAGTTGTAGCAATATCGCTTTAATTTATTTGTACTATAGCGATTTCAACAATAGTTTGTAACAATATATATTAGAATAAAAGAGGGTGTTATATTATCCGGAGAGGTAAGGAGATGTAAGGGTTTCAGATATCGGCAGAGGATAGCGGTGTGTATGGAATTTCTAGTTAACCGTATACGATAAGGCTATGTATATGTGTTAATTCAATTTTTTATTGGAAAATCTTTTTTTTAATTCGGTAGTTTAGGTAACACCCAAATGCTCGACGTTCACCTTTAGTAGCTTGTTCCTCTCAGTATGAATACTGCCTTGGGTTTATTGAGGTTAACGAAATCGTTACATGAATGTTAGGGGCGATTTTTATATATGTATAATTGGTTCTTATGGCAGTCTTTAACCTGAATGTGGGGTGGCTTTAATACATACAATCGGCGCTAAGATATAACTAAATCGCCACAGAAAACGGGTTCTATAGTAGAATATTATTTATTAATTGCTATGCAATTATATACATATAAATACATCGGCATGTGTTATACGACGCTGTTATATAAATCAAGGCTTGTCTTCTTCTTCGTAATCAAGTATTTCGCTTCTCAGTCATAGCGTTTGTTTTGAGGTAAGTGCCATGCCTTGCTTAACCCTCGAGAGCATTCCTGAAAATCCCGAACGCGAGAGCATTCGTGGGGTATATTTGACCCCATTTTTTAACTTCTTATAACTATTAAAGCATTCTTTTTAAACCTTTCAAATTTTAAACATGTGTTTATAAAGGTCTTAAGGTTGATGGTATAAATTTTGATATGAATCTAATCAACATTACAATACTTATTAACGATTTTCTGGACCCCCATTTGGTTATTTTAAAGCTTTCCCTTATTTGACCTCTTGACATCATATACCTTAAAATCAAAATAAACGTGATTTTTTATTAAAAGAATGTTCAAAATGTATTAAAAACACATATTGTAAAAGATACTATCAAACGAAAAAAATACACACATTTTTTCCAACAGAAAAAAACTTACGTGAGAGCATTCGTGGGCACAGGACCCCTGTGGCCAAAAAGATGCTATATTTTAAAAAGTAATGGCCAAAAGTTATAAAATTTTCCTCGAACTTAGTTCTTGGTATAATATTAGGCTACTGAAAAGGCCAGATCAATTCGCTTTTAAACGCGTTTTTTATTTAAGTTTATACCTATAGTGGGATCCGTGGTACCTCACGAATGCTCTTGAGGATTAAACTTCTTGTATTTCATAACATTGCCACTAGCCCTTTCCACGTTACACGATGTCGTCCTCTTTCACGTCGAGTACGTTTCGATTTACATTCTTTATCCCCCTTCTTAGTATATGTCCATACCACCTTAGTCGATTTTCTTAATGATGGCCGCCATAGATTGAATACTCATTTTTGTCATGAAAAAGTCATTCGTCATATGATCGAGGTATACCCCAAGGTCCCCCGTACCATTCTCACCTCAGTGCCCTGTAATAGCTTTTCTTCCGAGGTGTTCAATGCCCATGTTTCACTTCCATATAGTAGTCGGATGGATTTTCAAGTTTGGCTCTTCAACCCTATTGGCACTATCTTGTCGCTCATATTACACCGAATTTACTCGCCATTTAAACCATCTTTTTTGGATCCGGGCATTGATTTCTGTTGCGCAACCTCCCTCTTGATGTGGCATTGAGCCGAGGTATGTAAACCTGTCTATTTTTGGGTACTTTAAATGGTCCTCCAGCAAAGGGGTGCCTGTAACGTTCATTTCCATGTATACCATTTTTTGATCGTTGTCCTTTAAACCATATCCAGCTAAGCGCTCTGACCACTTTTCGGCTTCTTCGAATACTTTCTCCTTAGTCTCTTCCTTTAATAACTTTGAATGTTACTTTGTTTTATTCAAACGCCGAAATTATAAACTGTGGAACAAAAATTACAAGACTGATTATATAAAGGCGTATTGCGTTTTTATAGTTAATACATAATCATTATTCTTCTAAAAATCCATAATCTTCTTGGAAGCTTTTAGAATGGAATGAATGGAATTTAGTTTCCATGAAGATCGATGGAATTCAAGCCATGCTATCTCTGCAGCTGTCACTACAGAATGAATGGAATTTAGTTTCCGTGAAGATCGATGGAACAAGGCATGCTGTCTCTGCAGCTGTCACTACAAGGTCGTCCTCTTCGAGTACTTTTTGATTTACATTCTTTATCCCTCTTCTTAGTATATGCCCATACCACCTTAGTCGATTTTCTCAATGGTGGCCGCCATAGATTTAATACTCATTTTTGTCATGGAAAAATCATTTGTCATATGATCGAGCTTAGTCCCAAGGTCCCCCGTACCATTCTCACCTCAGTGCCCTGTAATAGCTTTTCTTCCGGGGTGTTCAATGCCCATGTTTCACTTCCATATAGTAGTCGGATGGATTTCTAAGTTTGGCTCTTCAACCCTATTGGCACTATCTTGTCGCTCATATTACACCGAATTTACTCGCCATTTAAGCCATCTTTTTTGGATCCGGGCATTGATTTCTATTGCGCAACCTTCCTCTTGATGTGGCATCGAGCCGAGGTATGTAAACCTGTCTACTTTTGGGTACTTTAAATGGTCCTCCAGCAAAGGGGTGCCTGTAACGTTCATTTCCATGTATACCATTTTTTGATCGTTGTCCTTTAAACCATATCCAGCTAAGCGCTCTGACCACTTTTCGGCTTCTTCGAATACTTTCTCCTTAGTCTCTTCCTTTAATAACTTTGAATGTTACTTTTTATTCAAACGCCGAAATTATAAAACTGTGGAACAAAAATTACAAGACTGATTATATAAGTGCGTATTGCGTTTTTATAGCTAATACATAATCATTATTCTTCTAAAAATCCATAATCTTCTTGGAAGCTTTTAGAATGGAATGAATGGAATTTAGTTTCCATGAAGATCGATGGAATTCAAGCCATGCTGTCTCTGCAGCTGTCACTACAGAATGAATGGAATTTAGTTTCCGTGAGGATCGATGGAACAAGGCATGCTGTCTCTGCAGCTGTCACTACGATACTCCCTTCCCAGATACATTGGTTAATGTATCGGTTAAAAGGGGGGGGGGAATGTGAATTATGTGAAATATTCGCTAAGTTTCCTCTGCCAATGAACCTCTCTGACCTTACGTGTCACTTTCTGTGGATTTTTAACCTCTATAGTTGTTTCTGCTGATTGATTTTGTGTTTTGTCGGCGAGAAAAATTTTGTGCAGTCGGAAGGTGAAGAAAGTGGGTTTTTGTGTGGTCGTTTTATGTGAGGCAAAAATGTTTCCGATAGGTGGTGTCTAATTTGTTATTTCGTTGTAATAATCTCAGTATAGAGTTTGGACTTTTTGTGGCCATATGTGCTCCAACCAGGTGAGATAAAATTGTAAGCTGGTTAGATTCAAGATGTGGACGTTTTTTTAGTAGGACAGCAAAGTGCAATCGAGTAAAAAAGGTCCATGTGCGCTGCTTTCAGTTGCGCTAAAAAATGATTTGTTAGGCCTGGTAAAGTTGTTGATGTTGCCATTGTTTGCAGTAATATTTAAAATGTTGCAAAATGAAATATCGTTTTTGTTTAAGAACCAACTAGTAAAAGTTTGTCAATGTTTTATGTTGTAGGGAAGCTCGTCTGTCGATAAGTTACATTGTATGCTGTCATGAAAGTAGATGTAACGGTTGTTTTTCGGTGGCGAAATGCCTATGACGATAACCCCGATTGTTTGACATCAGTAATTGGTTCGGTGGTAGTAGTAGCGATGTATTGCAAATCACCTAGTTATCTGTATCATCTTCGGCCACATCCGCGGAGAGGGATTCCAATGAATACGCAATTCTTCTTGTTGTAAAAATAGCGTCTTTATGGGCTATCCATATTTGAATATTCCTCGAGTGGAATTCAGGAAGTTTTATGTATACTGATGATTTCTGTTATACAGTTTCCACAGGTGGGATATTGTTGTCCGAAATGGATGGGTCCGGGGTGAGAGATAGCAACTCTTTTGTTTCCATTAAATTTCAAGGGAGGAGGTTAAGAAGGAAAAAAAATATTATTTGCTAGTTATACGAGGTATGTCCTAACTAGAAGTAGCGGGGGTTGGTGAATATGGATAGAATATATATAGTTTCCCCTGATAGATCAGTTACTTGTCCTGAATATGTTCCTTGATGGCGTTGATAATTCCACCTGTTGTACGGCATAGTTGTGTGGGTAGGGATTTTAACGAATAATTTGTGACAGTTTTATATGCGATCCCTTGAATGCCGAAAATAATACCAAAAGGTAGTGCTCGAGGGGGTGGGTGGTAAAAATTTAAAAAAAAATTTGACCCCCGAAAAGCGGGTCACCATTTAATAACTTTGCAAGTTATTTTGTTTTATTTAAACGCCGAAATTATAAAACTGTGGAACAAAAATTACAAGACTGATTATATATGTGCGTATTGCATTTTTATAGTTAATACATAATCATTATCTTCTAAAAATCCATAATCTTCTTGGAAGCTTTTAGAATGGAATGAATAGAATTTAGTTTCCATGAAGATCGATGGAATTCAAGCCATGCTATCTCTGAAGCTGTCACTACAGAATGAATGGAATTTAGTTTCCGTGAAGATCGATGGAACAAGGCATGCTGTCTCTGCAGCTGTCACTACAAGGTCGTCCTCTTCGAGTACTTTTTGATTTACATTCTTTATCCCCCTACTTAGTATGTGCCCATACCACCTTAGTCGATTTTCTCAATGGTGGCCGCCATAGATTTAATACTCATTTTTGTCATGAAAAAGTCATTCGTCATATGATCGAGCTTAGTATACCCCAAGGTCCACCGTACCATTCTCACCTCAGTTCCTTTCTAATAGCTTTTCTTCCGAGGTGTTCAATGCCCATGTTTCACTTCCATAAAGTAGTCGGATGGATTTCTACGATTGGCTCTTCAACCCTATTGGCACTATCTTGTCGCTCATTACACGGAATTTACTCACCATTTAAGCCATCTTTTTTGGATCCGGGCATTGATTTCTGTTGCGCAACCTCCCTCTTGATGTAGCATCAAGCCGAGGTATGTAAACCTGTCTACTTTTGGGTACTTTAAATGGTCCTCCAGCAAAGGGGTGCCTTTAACGTTCATTTCCATGTATAACATTTTTCGATCGTTGTCCTTTAAACCATATCCAGCTAAGCGCTTTGACAACTTTTCGGCTTCTTCGAATACTTTCCCCTTAGTCTCTTCGTATAGTACTATATCATCGGCATACATCATTCACCATGGCGATGGCTTTTGAATGTCTCTCGTTATCGTATACATGATTATATTAAAATAAAAGGGACGCAGATCCTTGATGTAATTCAATACAACCTGAAAAGTTTTAGAGTCTCCAACTATTGTCCTAACGCACGAACTTGAGGCTTGATAAATATTTTTCATAAGCCGTATATATGCGTCAGGGATATTTTGTTCACTTATGCACCACCATATTAAATCGCGAGAAACCGAGTCATAAGCAATCTCCAAGTCGATAAAGACCATATATAGGTTTCTTCTCTTTTTACCATTATCCATCATTTGTCTTGGTGCGAAGATTAGGTCAAATGTGGATTTGCCTGCCACAAATTCCTATTAGTTAACCGATATTTCCACCTAGTTTTTCAGCCTTATACTAAGATCCTTTCCAAGTTAGCTTGCTTGATAATTCTAAAATTGCAACACTCCTGATGGTCTCCTTTACATTTGAATAAGGGTATAATTGTGCTTGCTCTCTATTGATTAGGAATTCGCTATTTTTCCAATATCTTATTAAAGAACTTCTTCATGGTCAGGACTCCTTCTTCACGGCACTCGAGCAATGCTTCCATTGATATTTCATCTGGACAATTTGCTTTTCTTTTTTGCATCTTTTTCATTCGCATCCTAGATCATCCTCCTGAAAGAGAACCATACTCATGCTTGCTTCAATAGGGAATCTTTGCCACTTGCAAAATTACAAGTTGCTTGAAATATTTTATATTCCTTTCCATCACTTCATTTGACTTGAATGAGGTTTAAACCTTCTCGTTTTTGACTATTTTAAGGATTCAAACTTCCCTAACATTTTATTTCTACTCCCTTATCTTGGTCTATTTGTACATAAGCCTGTGACCCTCATTATGGCCCAGTGTGTTTGCCATCTTGGTGCAACGATATTTATCCAAGCTCTCTTTAGAATTAATTAAGATAAATTTCTTTACATATAAAAACACCAAGTTGTGGAATAAATTTGTATAATTAGTTTAACTGAATATATTTTTCTCACCTAATGAAACAAATATTTCTGTAAGCGCAATATTAACAAGTGTTTTATTAACAAGTGTCCTAATATTATCATTAAGTTTTTCTATATAACTAGGAAAAATTATAAAAAATTTAATGAGGGACCGCTTTTCTAGGCCAGTGAGTACGATCAACTCTATGATTGCAGCGAGATAGTCATTTCGCCATTTACCCTTTCGAAACCTGGCCGCCTACTTTACTCTAATTTTCTAGCTAATTTAAAATGGAAAACCCAAAAGGACCAGGTCCTATGATATGGAAACCCGGAGAACAGTACGACATAAGTGCCGAAGAGAAAAGAAGAATGATTGAAC
Source organism: Gordius sp. MW1 (assembly GCA_964036665.1). Taxonomy (NCBI): domain Eukaryota; kingdom Metazoa; phylum Nematomorpha; class Gordioida; order Gordea; family Gordiidae; genus Gordius; species Gordius sp. MW1. Next base: position 20,775,177 of record OZ038530.1, read on the forward strand.
GGGCAAAGATTAGAGATAAAAATAGAACTGATTTTAATAAAAAAATTCATAATCCTTTTCTTTATGTTACAGAAGTTAAGGAACCAGTAAGATAAATACTTACCATTTGGATTAGATTCATTTCATATTATTAATAGATATGAAATCACAATTATCCATATAAAAATTTTCTTTACTATGAGTGATTGCATTAAAGAAAAATGTCTCATACAGATCTAAAGTTAACATTTATTTTTTAGTGGGACCCAGCTATGGAACGCTTTCATCAAATGCTAACAGCTCGTCAAAATTATTTTAAATGGAATTTTAAAACTTTTATACGTATTGTTCCTATTATGCTTGGATTTTTTGGTTGTTTTGGATTTGCATTTTATAAATCTCAGGTAACTTTGGAGATGACTATATATAATTTTTATATAGAGTAGATTTGAAGAGAGATGTGCCAGAGGAGAGATTTTACTGAAAGATAGAGAATTTCGCATTGCATAGTTTATTTAATTTTTTCTATCTATAAATATTAGTATTTATATATATTTGTTATACATGTGCTATATACAACTGATTGGGATATATTTTACTTAAAATCCAAGTTTTTGGAGCTGCCTGATAAATATATATTTAAAGGGTATTAGTTTTAGCAACACATTTATTGAAAGTTTAAACAAAACCTAGCAATTATCAAAGATTTTCATGATCTTAAATTAAAATGGGCATATGTGGTGATAGTAACAAATCTATCTAAATTATCTATACATCTGACATTAGTAAATATGCCATTAAATTTGGACATGAACAATAGTTTTGATAGTATCCATAGCTATAACTCCTGTTAATGCTTAGTTAGTTATTTATCTAGGCATTTATATTTGGATAAAATAATTGCATCTAATATGAATATATATAAATTTATTATTTTTTTCCTTCTCTAACTTGCTATGCTAGATTTTGCTTAACTTTATGTTAACTATTTGATTTACTAATTTGTATCCCCCAAAATGACCAATAAATTTTTGAAACAACTTTAATTATTGTAAATTTTTTCTCAGTGCAGGGAGAGGGTTTGGGGTTAGAATCCCCTCTCCCTAGTTGTACTAAATTTTAATATTTATTCTGGATTGTCAGAAGATCTTGAAAATTGGACTCCTATTAGTGTTCCGCAATAAATAGATTAGCAAATTTATTTGAAAAATTATTTTATAATTTTAACAAAGAGTTTCTAATTTTATGCTTTTTCTTCATTTTAAATCAATGCCTTACAACTAAATTTCTAAATGTGAAAATAAATTCAATCATCGAGTGAGAGACTAATTTTATCTATCAATTATTATTATTAGTAGTCGAGGCAATTAATATATTTGCAAAGAGTTAATTAAATACCTATATAAAATAACTTTCTTTTACTTATAAATAGAAAGATTATATTTTTTAAAAATTTTATTCTACCAAATGTCAACAAATTAGGCGGTTCAACAAAAAAATCGACTGCAAAGCCAAAGTGTTTGTTTTGGTATAGTTCTTCATGATAACACTAATTTAATTTTTTTCCCTATACGTCAAGTTTTAGAAATATTAGATGTCGCTTAAAACGGTAATTTTGGGGTTTTCCAACATAACTTGCAAATGGTTTAAATTATACGCATCAACATAGGCGTAGCCAGGATTGCCTCATGGGGGGGGGGCGTTTCCAATAAATTTTTAAATGATACTATTAAACAAAAATTTATTAAGCTTATATCCAGTAGTGACGGAGGTAGGGCTATCTAATTAAGGGGGGGAGGGGTAAATTTTGTGTCAAAGAATTTGGTTTAACAAAAACTTATTAAAATTATATAAATTCAATATCTATGAAGGATTTTTGGTCAAAAATGCATTAATCCATAAGCAAAATATCTTCAGAGACACAAATTGCAACTCTTTCCAATTTTTCTGTTTGCTCTAATTTTATTGTTTTTTAATGTATATATTGTTTATTTGAACGTAAGAACATTATAAAAACGAAGTGTTAAAATTCGAAAAATATAAGAGCGGGTATAAAAAAAAATTATAATTAAAAAGCGTCGCATGTGTCATCTAATAAAAGAGGCCAGCTGTTGGCCAGGGATTTAAAATTGTACTTGGCGATAAAGATACCAATTTTTTGTTTGAGTAAAAAATTTGTGGAATATTTAGAGGGCGGGCAGCGACGGCTGATTACTTTAAAAAGCTTGATGGCGGCAGGACCAAAAGTCCCAGAACACGAGGCAACGATAGGGGTAAAGATATTGGAGGGCCTGGTTATCTTCAGAGACACAAATTGCAACTCTTTCCAATTTTTCTGTTTGCTCTAATTAGGGCCATTGTTTAAACTAAGCACTTGCATTGGCCTTTTAGCCTTAATCCCACCAGAACCAATAATTGTCCCGCCCGGGACCGTTTAAATTAAATTAAAGCCCGAGTTCGCCCCGCTGCTAAAATTTGGCTTGTAACAGCATCTTCCTCGTTTAATTTTTTAGAGGTTGAGATAATTTTTTAGGGAAATAATTAAGAATTAAATAACTTCTTATTAGAAAACACGCACTCGGGACGACATAAATTTTTTGTATAAATAATGTTATAATTATTAGATTTCATCTAAAATGAAATATCAAATTAATTAAGATAATATATTATTTCTATATGCGCAACACACACAAGACTCTTTTTACTTTTTTCCGTATATTTTGAAACAAAATTCTTTTTTTTTGTCAATGGGGGGGGGGATCCTAACTCGAAACCCCCCCCCCCCCCCCCCCTTCTTCCCTACGCTACTGCGCATCAAAATTAACGCATCTCACTACTATTCTTTTACGTCGCATACTCCTATACATCAAAAGTTTACATATACATAAAAGGTTAGCTTTTTCTAATTCTAGATCTAATTTTATGTAACAATTATAATGATTACCCGATAAAGTTAAGTTTGAAATAAGTTACTGTGGCAGGGGCTGAATCTCTAATGCTTAAGGCATTAGGTATTATATAAGGACTAACTCTAACTAATTTATAAAGTTATTTTTCTAAATTAAAATCTAGTAATCATATAATTTTACTAATTTTGAATATTCTTGTAAATTAGACAAGGGATGTGTGATACAAACAGAAAAGCAATAAATGTTAAATATTATTTGACAACTTTTTTAAGCTGAGATCGTTTAGCTACCATTTCTTCCATAACGTCATCCCACGTTGGCCCATTACTTTTTTCTGGTGCTATTTCTACAACTCGTCGATTTGGAGTTTCTCTGGGTAATAGTGGACCTGTTATTTGTATTTTGTCGCAATAATCAGCTGGTTTGACAGTTGTCACTTTTCGCTCTGTCATGCGCATGCTTTCTTCCACTTTGGCCAGCACTCATTTGTAGAAATATTAAAAATATATAGAAAGTAATACGCTTTGAATAACTCTAATTTTCGTCACAAATGGAATCGATTATTGATCAGTTATTTATTTAGGTAACCGGATCATAGGAAACCGCTACTTTATAAACTTTTATAACTGTATGTGAGAATTGCTAGGGATTAGTAATGAGTCATTACTAATGACTTAATATGTTTATTTAAAAGGTAATATTTTTCATGTTATCCTGACTTAATTAGGTCAAAAAGCAAAAGATCAATAAATTTGTCTTATCATTTATTTGTTATCCTGTATCTAAATTTTGATTTTAAGATTTTGTTTTATGAAAAAAATAAAAAAAATTACATTTTATTTATTTTATATCAGAGATCTATAAAAATGCCATGATAATTAAAAAACTCTCCCAAACTTTTAATACATTTAGATACCTGGGACAGCCCAATGTCCAACGACAAGATAGTAATAAAAGACAGCAAAAACCGTGGTTTTATAAAATATTCTTATGGCTGTAAAACCACTAGAAGAAAGCCTACTCATTTGTCCTTCAATATTATAAATGACTGATTAATTGTGTTCTGACATTCTAATTTATTAAATATGATTTAAGATGTTCATTTTTGTATTACAATGAATCTATGTTCTTGTTATGAAAATTTTTTTCAGGTGGGATCGGCCCCAGCATTATATACGAATATGAGTCAAAGTAGCACAACGTGAACAAATTAGTGACGAAATTCGATGTTATTCTGTGCTACTTTGACCGATCCCCATTAATAACTATTATTAAACCGGGCGGGAAATCTATGCAAAGCGGATTCTATAAGGGCAAAAATAGGTCAATTTTGGACCGAGCCGAGTTTAGGCTTTTTGTATTTGCAGTCCTCTGAATTATAAATCTCTTTATTTTTATTAATTTCTGCGTGGATAGTTAGTTATCTTATGTAAAAATCATGGCATGCCCTATTAATTAGCCAGGTAAAATATTAGGGTCAGCCAATTTAATTTTCACGATGCTTTTAAATAATGTCTGTAAAAAAATACGTACGAAATAATGCAAAAATGGTTTTTACATTGATCATAGCCCTCTTGCGTTTTTTTCATCCAATAACGCACCAGGCGTTCATTATTCTTTTGCTGCTTAGCTATATCTTCGAGACGAGTTAGAACCATTCGCTCAAACAAATAATTCGGTTGCGCTTCAAGCTTTTGATTCAAATCTTTCATAGCATATTCTTTGGCTAAAGCTCTCACTATTCTACCTTTAGTTTTTTCGGCCCAGTAATCATAATCATAACTGTTGGGGTTCATAACTTTTAAATCTAATCTGAACTAGGTTCCCATTCTTTTGGTCTACGTTTTTAATATCACGATTAGCTAAGGTTGATTGAAAGAAATCATTATAAATATGAGAGAAGGCGAGATACAAATAGACTGCATTGTTGCGTCACATTTTTTGTTTTTTGCATACAAACTTCATTTTTATAAAGCTGCCAAATTTTGTCTTCAAATCGATATAATAATCCAATACACTCCAACTTTTAAAAAAGTAGAGCCAAGAATTAATATTTACAAGGATCCAAGCTAGTAACTTATAACTACAAATGGTTTTATACGATTACTAAAGGTATAATTTATGATATTATAAATCATAATTAAATGTAAAAACCATTTTAGTATAATATCCATGAAAAGTTAAATATTTGCACAGTAATAAATTGGAAATTCGACATCATTATATGCGTCTATAACCGTTAATATGCTATCTTAACTGGTTACCTATGTTGGTGGTCAGTCCTTTTAACAATAATTTTAATGTCCATTTATATATCTGTTTATTCTCTTTTATGTTTTCATATAAGACTTTATTTTGTGATTCCATGTAAGCTTGGGAATTCTTTCAATTTTATTTAACACGTTGCCTTTATCTCGTCTTTCTAACATTTATGATCATAATATCTAAGTCTGTTTGTTACAAGCTTTGCCTTCATAAATGTTAGAAAACTATTTATTTTATCATTGCGTTTGTGCTACTCCTTGCTTCCTAACATCCATCTTAGCAATTTCATATCCATAGATGGTAAATCTTGCTCTTGCTTTTTCCGTATAACCTATGATTTCCGGCTATAAAGTATTGGCGGTTTAATTGAACTATACAATATGGTATATCTTGTTTACGCTTAAGTAAACCATTTTAAATATAATTTATACCTACCATGTTCATCATAATAATTGTGGTATCCATGTAGTACACCAAGATGTTTTTAATTATCGTGCAGTTTACTAAGATCTTTAATGATATGTAACGTAAAAAGGGTTTAAGAATGGTTCGGCAACTCTTGTAATAAACAGGGAATATGTCAAAGAGAGGCACTTTAACGTGGATTAACCTATACCCGGAAGTCACCAAATTTCTTTGACGCCATTTTTTGATTACTTTTCTTTTTAAGTACGCCATCAACATCTGCTATAAATTCCTTAGCTCTGTCTGAAGATCTCCGGACCATTCATCGTTCAATCAAGCTCAGCACCCAGGGGGAGAAAACAACATTTATAGATACAAAATCATTTAACAATAAATCATTATCGTACCTTCACCCCATCGCAAACCCCTCCTTTCGTAAAACCACTTATACTTTACAAAAATCCAAATTTACAAATAATATATTCGAGTTTACAAAAAGGAGGTTATTCCAAAATTATTAATACTGTATTCAAATTTACAAAAAGGGGGTTTTACAAAAAGAGGGTTTTGCGATGGGGTATAAGTATAATAATGTTTTTTTGTTATATAATTTGTGTTTATAGTTGTCGTTTCCTCCCCCTGTGTGGTGGGCTTGATTGAACGAAATGGTCGTGAGATCTTCAGGTATGGCTAAGGAATTGATAGCAGATGTTAATGGCGTACATAAAAAGAAAAAGTAATTGAAAATGGCGTCAAAGAAATTTGGCCATTTCCGCGTACAGGTTAATCCGCGGTAAAAGTGCCTCTCTTTGACATAAAGGTTGCAAAACCATACTTAAACCCTTAATGAGTTACATATCATCCCAAAGATCTTAGCATGCCGGACTATGATAAAAAACATCTTGGTATACCGAAATAATATGAAAGACGTGATCTATTTAAACTTTAATGGTTGTTTTAGGTAAATAAAATATCAATTAAATATGATAGTTTTGCAATTAAAAGTTTGATTTTTCTTAGTATATAAAAAACTCTTATAAAATTTAGAAAGACTTATTCATTTTTAAAGTGACACACGTATTTTATCTTTCACTCCTTTAGATGATTATTAATCAGGAATGAAGTTCATGCCTCTCATCATCCATATTGTAAAATAACAAATTTAATTATTTATATATAAGATTTCTATATAAAATTACCGTGTCGAAAGGTTTTCCTCGATTTCGAAAAATAAAAAATTGTACAATCAAATAAAAAATTACGATGGAGCGTTTATATTAAATTTTGCATATGATTTAATTAAATGTGTTAGTCCCATAAATTTAAAAGTCTCTGACACCTATTCTTATAGGTTAGAAGTCCAGCGCCTAGCTAGGTTTCAAATATTTAATTTTCAATTTTTAACCCCCGTGTTGAGCTAAATATATAGCTTGAAATACTTAAAATAATACATGCATTATGGTATTAAATCTATCAGTCTATGCCTTCAATAAATTTCTCTTAAATTTTAATAGACCTTGCCATATGAGACCATACAAAAGTGCAAAGCAAATTCCTAATTATTTCGCGCGCAATATAGGAATAGATGCATTGATAGTGACCGGCAGTTTTTATTTTATTTAAATTTTTTTGAAATAATGAGATGCAAAAACATAAATATACTACGAATAAATTATTAAAAATAATTTGAGTTACATGAAATTCAGCAATTAAAGCTTAAATTTTATGAGATGCTTGAATTTTGTGGGATAAGGATAAGGAGCTGACAGAGGAGTTAGTATCTTATTTTTATATATAGATGCTGGCACAGAATTAGAATAAAGAGTCGGATAACGATAGAAAGTTAGAATGGCAAATAAATAACTAGTAAACTTTATGGTTTGTTGACCCATTCATTTAAAAGCTGTTCGAACGATATTTGACCCATACTAGAGGTAAGATTTGAGTGGAATCTCCTGCCCGAAACAGGACCGGTTCAATTTTTTAAATTTATTGCCCGCCTGGGCCCGCCCGAACCTTTTAAAATGTCTGCCCGGGCCCGCCTTTAATGTTAAAACTGCCCAGCCTGAAATATTAAATTTACCCGCCCAAAAATGTGCGAACCCAAATTTTTTCAACCACTATTAAACATTAAATTAATGACATTGATTAAAACAAATACAGCAATATTTTATAATCACGGGCAAAATCAAATTTCCTATATTATTTAAAAGATAAAAGAGATACAATATTTTCAAATATAACTTTTAATTTTTAAACCCTTATATGTCAAAAAATTGGTAGTATTTAGTCTTTCTAAAGATTTTGGCAAGTATTTATTAAAAATATTATATTATCTCTGGTACAGTCGCTCATAGTTTACAAAATTTTAAGACTAGAACGTTTACCAATTATATAACAGCAAAATATTAATTGAGTCCGTCGAGGTTCATGAAAATGTTTAAGCAGTAATTTTTCAATTAAGAATTTATAAATAATTTTACAGTAAATTAAATTAGATTCCCCATTTGGGTAAACCCGCTTATACCCTTACCATATAAATAAACTTCTTAATAGATAAAATCAGTTCTATTAGTCATGTTTTGTGCTCTGTTAACAGTTACTTGTTTGATGAAAACACTAATTTATCAATAGAATTTAAATGCAATTTATGAAGAATTTTTTTTTAAGCAAAAAAAGAAAGGTATGAAAATTTATTATTAAAAAATAAGTAATAGCTTAGCGATAGCGACGAGTGATAAGGGAATAAAAAGAGCGAGTTGTAAATTAGGGAAGCTATGTTAAACCAAATTTAATTTATAATTTTTTTTTGTTATATTAGAGTTAAATTTAACACTTGCATGCATTGTGTGAATTTGGGCATAAAATTTTTGTATTATATTTAAACAGCACATGTGAACAATCAAAGGGCTACATAAATAGAAATATTTCAAACCTTTCGATGAATGTAGGTAGGGACTTGATTAAAATAGAGGGATTCCGGCAAAGATTTTAGAAATAAATTAGGGACGGGTGGCAAATCCAGCTTCTCAACTTTTTTTATCATTTTCTATATATAATCAAATAAAAATGTAACAAAATAATACACTATCTAAATAATCTGATTAAGCCTTTGCCCGAATCTTATAATCACGCCGGTCCGGGCCCAACAGAAAATAAAAATTTACGACAGTTGCCCGGCTCTCGGGCGGCGGGCTGGGCATTCTGGGGTCTGATCCCTATACAATTTTAAGAATATTGGTTAACTGACCGAATAGCTGCTTCCTTATATAATTGCACGTTATGTTAATCACTATTATCTAATATGGTTTGTTAGCAGCATTATAAATAAAGTGTTATTTATTACAAATTTATGTTATATATTTTTATTTTATATTATTCATTATCTGGCGTGTTTTCGAATTCCACTTTTTGACTCAATCCTATATTATCTCAGATGTGGTTTTGATTTAAAATTATGAAGTCATCGGAAGAGGTTTTAGCCTTAATAAATCATGTTAGGCATAAAAAAGTAGATGGCTCGTTGTACGTTATGTCTGAAAGAATGGCTTGGGCAGTTGAAAAGACTCAAAACTTTTCTGTCACCTATAATTATTCCGATATAAGAAGTAATTATCAAATTGATGACCAATAAATTTTTATTTTTCAATCTTATTTCTCTGCTTAGGCTATTAGATTAAGGAATTAAAAATTTAAGCTTAAGATAAATTGTTATGCAAGTGTAATTAATAATGCTGAATTTTGGCTAAATTGTAAATTTTTATTAAGTATATTTTATATCGTATTATTTTCTCTCAAGGATAAATTCTTATTTTTGTGAATATGACAGCTTATTTATAAAATTATAATATAAATGCCTTATATATATTAAAAATGAATTTAATTTATATTAATTTAAATATTAGCACAAAAAATCTCACCAGATGGTAAAGTAAAAATTCAACTTCAAATAGTTCTGCATACTGGTGAGACTGCCAATTTTCATTTTAACTCACCTGAAGGCCAAGAAAAGGAATTAAATGACAGAAAAAAGGTCAAAGAATTATTACAACAATTACTGCCACGTTTTAGAAAACAATTAGATGCAGAATTAGAAGAAAAAAATATTCTATTACAACAAAATCCTCAACTTTTTATTTTGTACAAAGAATTAGTTGTTACCCAAGTATGTGATACTTTATAGAAGTGTAATTAAATGTGATAGTTTTTTTCATTAATGTTGATAAACATTAATTAGAATAGGAGGGTCTATAAATGTCACTTCTAAGTGTAAACTTTAGGAAAAAAGCTAGCTTTGTTTTTACCATAATTGAGATTTTGTATCGATTTGTAAAGTTAAATTTTTACCCTAAACATGCTTTAATAAACAACATTTTTAACCCTGGCTGAGCTCAGGTTGGGTAAATCAGAAGATTAAACCTCAAGCCTAATTTTAATTTTTGCAAATTTTACTTACCATCATATAAATTTAACATAAAAAAAATAGTTTTGATTTAAACTATATTTGGTATTTGCAAAGTATTTAAACCATTAAAAATACTATTAAGCTGTTAAAATATATGTATAAACGTGTATTTAGATAATAAGCCCCGAAGAATTTTGGGATAATTATGCCAAAAAATATAAAGGCAAGGCTAGAGACGAGATGATCCCAAACTCTATCGAGAATACTTCAAATGAAAAGTTCTCAGCATTAGGTGATTCAGAACAACAATCTGTTGGTGTATCTGCATCCTTCCTCTCAGATTTAATTCCTGAATCTGATGGAGCAAATGGCATCAAATACAATTTAACTACAGATATTATTGATTCTATCTTCAGAACGTACCCTTCTGGTTGGTACTAATTATTTAATTTTCATTTAGATAGGAAGACATGGGCGTAGCCAGGGGGTGGCAGGGAGGGGCGGCTGCCCCCCTTTAAATCCAGGATTTTTTTTTTTAAATTTGAGATAATTGTGGGTGAAATAAAAAATATTATTTTGCCATTAATATTGCCCCCCTCTAATTCCAAACCTGGCTACGCCCATGTAGAAAGGTAAGTTAGTTTGGTTTAGTTTGAATTGGGCATTAAATTTTTAAGCTTTTAGTATTATTCGTTCTTAAACTAGGGTATTTAAACGCGTTTTTGACTCGACTCTAGGCCCCTGTTAAGCAATAAATCATTTATAGGACACATTTAACAAATCTTTAATTTTGCATGATATTCTTATTTTGATTTTTTGGGGGTTAAAATAGCATTTGATTTGTTAATGTTTTCTCAATAAATTGTCTAATCTTTCATTATTTTTATTGTGGTATCTTCCACCCCTTTAAGCCCCACCCCCTTACGTGTGTGTTATCCGATAATTTATATATGCGTCCCCCCCCACACACATACGCGTAATTTTTACTCCTAATTCTGAGGATTCACGATTGTTAGTTTCTTTAATATAAATAGATACGATTTTTATTGCCCCTCTTTAGCGACTATTATTGCCTCTCTTACTCGGATATATATTTTTTAGAGTAAACATTTCGGAGAAAATGTGAGCGCGAATTAATTTATTTCGCGATATTTTCGCGGACATTACTCGCAGACTCCTAAATGAATAAATAAAAATTTTCTGAGTTGGTTTTGATTTTTCGGTATTATAAATAGCAAATAAATTCTTCGCCATCCTGACTAATTGAATCCCTTTAACTTCAATAAAACCTTAATTTCTGAGGATTTATTAATGATTTTGCAGCTTAGAAAAGCATGGGCGTAGCCAGCATTGGAATTAGAGGGGGGCAAAAATGATTTAGGGACGTGCAAATTTTTTTTGAAATTTTAGCCTTAATTTAAATTTTGATAAATTTTTGGATTTAGAGGGGGCAGCCGTCCCTCCCTGCCCCCTTCCCTTGGCTACGCCCATGTCGGCAAGTCTAACCAAATGCTTCCCCCCCCCCCCATAAAGACAAAAAATATTTTAATATTTATAAATAAAATTAAGGCCAAAATTTAGGTATTAATTGCCTTTGTTTACTACTATTTTAAATGGCCTTCCCTCGCATTTTTATTGAAACGATCAATAGCTGTCTTAATTGCAAAATTTAATTTTAAATCTTTTTTGGATTCCTTGCCTCTTCTAAAAGAGGAAGATGAAGACCTACTCATATAATGTTTTTTAATGTTAATAATACCATTATTATATAATAGTAGTATTCAATATTATGTTTAGATGTATATATCAACAAATTAACTTTATCTCTAAATTTTTCAACCCTTAGTGAGGAAAAAGTATGGCGAATTTGTGCCTTACAAGATATCCGAAATGGAATTTTGGACTAAATTTTTTCAATCGCATTACTTTTACCGCGACCGAAATCTCTCGAAAGCCACTCAAAGCAAAGATTATTTCTTCGCCGAATGCGCTAAGTTGGATGAAAAAGGTGAGTTTTTCCCCCGCTAGCTATAATAATTTTGTAACTACTTCTCAAACTTTCTTTAAGCACTATGTTATTCCTATAATAGGTTAATTACAGTGTTCGTTATTTCATTATGATAGTTGTCTTTATCATGTTTGATATGTTTTGTTTTCGTGTAAGTTTCATGTCTTGATTTGTCTCCTTATTTTTTATAACCATGTCCACTTGCCCTTTCCACGTGACACTAGGTCGTCCTCTTCCTCTCTTCCCCAATACCTCTGTGTCCAGTACTTTTCGATTTACATCAAATGTCTTCCTTCTCAGTTATTGATATACTACCTTAGTCGATTTTCGTTAATTAATAGTTATAATTTTGCTAAAATTATCTTCTAAGTTTTTACGATTTGGGTTTTAGGGTGTCATAGGAACAAAATTTTAACTTAATTTTAAAAGATTTTGTCTATTATATGGTTGATACGTAATAGCCGTTCAAAGCGAGGTGGAAAAGGGAGTCCAAAACAATCCGTTGCTGAATCTCGACGAGTTTGAAGATGAAACACCCTATTCCGAAGTTGTTATAATTTATTTGTAATTCTTTGCTAATATTATGAATATTTAGACTTCGTTGGGTTTTTGCTGTTATATGCATGGGCGTAGCCGAGGGGGGTTGGACAGGGATGGGCAGCTTCCACCATCTTAATCCAAAAATTTTGTTGACATTCATTAAAATTATGACTAAAATTTCAAAAAATAATCAATTTGCCCCTCCCTAAATCGTTATTGCCCCCCCCCCCCGTCTAATTCCTATCCTGGCAACACCCGTGGTTATATGCATAGACAAATGATACTAATTAACTCGAGAGCTATTGATAAATTTAAGCAAGGGTATATATCGCCATGTTTGAAGCGTATGTCAGAAACTCGAAAAGCTTGGCCCGCTGCACGAATCTGCTCGCCCGGCCCGTCTGTCGTATATTTAGATTTTCGGGCCGGCCAAAAAGATGAGTTTCATATTGTTGAGTATTGTATATGCTAAAGGCTGATAATTCACGAATTGATGAAATTTTATGTTTTTAATTATGAATTGTTCAGAGATTATTTCGAATACAGATATAATTTAATCCATACCTAGGATATTTGCTTGACTCCTTTACTTACAAAACCTTATAATGAATTATTATCATTTATGTAAACCTATTGTAAATATACGAAAACGCTTTTTTCAAATGGCAAAGTGCGATAATTTGAAAACTCTTTTTAAAATAGAGCTTTTGACAAAAGAGATTAGTTAAAAGTCTCAAAGTCCCTTAAAAAATTATGGGATTTGCGTCCAGAGTTTGTTGAGGCAGTATGTCCTAGATTATATAGACTGCTCGTGCCTTATGTTTCGTACCATTAAATTCACCATTTTGAATTTATCTATCTCCCATGTATTTCTGCAATGTACCCCATTATTAAAACAGAGATAGCGAATTAACCTTCCCCTTTAGTTAATAGAATTCGTAATAATGTTTTAAAATGCTGTTTTTAGTGTTTAACTAGTTCAATTTTTTTAAATTACTTTCTGAAAACACTTTAATAACCAATCTATATGTCCTTCCCTTATTTGTGCACATTTCAAAATGGCGGAAAGATGGTACACTTATTTAACGTTGATGAGCAGTCTATTTAGTCCATGGTAGTAGTAGAATTTTTTTAATTTTGTTCAACTTTCAGTACAGAAATTTGCACTGTGACATAATTATATATGGAGCTTACTTGAGTCTTTAATTAAACCACTATTTTTTTACTTAAAGTTCATTTTTCATTGCATTTTAGCCAATTTTCGATCTCTACTCCGACATTGGCAATCAAAATTTATCGCTCATTCAAAGGTTCAATCAACATTCTATCCTGTTATCACAAGCCACATTCCCCAAAAATAAGTCATCGCAATTATCGAGAATTCTGCAAAAGAACGGCCAACAAATAACCGAAACCGCTAGCGCCAGTGAAAAATTTGAAATTCCCGACAAAAAGGTATTTCACCTTATTACCTAAAAACTTAGTTGTCACTTTAAAATTACATATAAAAATAGTAGCATGTTAGTGTTGTAAAAACGGCTGGGTTTTGCTTGGTACCAAGCAAAACCCAGCCGTTTTTACAACACTAGTAGCATGGAATCCTATAATAAAACGTAGTTTTTTTTACAAAATCGCTTGATACTTTTTTATTTAAATGTTGCCAGTACAGTATATTTAAATTTAAAAGTAGTTTAAACTCAAGGAACTAGATACTTTTTTATATTTTTTTCTGAGATAAATAATAAAATTGCAACTTTTTTTAAATCCGACAAATTTTTCTAAAAACTACATAATTTAGTTGATCATCTCTTCAAATATCTAATTTAATGACAATCTTAAATATCTCAAGAAAATTGGAATTAAGTGTTTTACCCTGATTTTCACTTATTTCATTCATTTTTATAAAATACGTGTATTTTTTAATTAAGAAAAAAATTATAAATATCGGGCTTTGATTTACAAGGTAATTTTGCAAGATCGTTTACACAACGAATACATGGATTTGGAAGGTCCAGCCACAGTTTCCACTAGCCACACCCAACAAAATGACTCGTCCGATGGTCCTGCTAACACTTTCAAGCTGAATAAACCTTCAAATTTTTTTCAAGGGCCCACAAATCTAGATTTTCAAGTAAGAACCTATAATTCAAAAACCTGCTAAAGCTGTAAAATTTTACATGGATTTAAGGTTAGGCGAAGGGTAAATACTGTAACTTGGGTGTTAGTGTTATCGTAACCGAGTTCTTTAACAATTTTTTTCGGTGCCAAATATCGTGTTAGATTTATAATACTTATTGGGGGTCGGATTGGGTGCATTAGTCTGCACGAGTGGTCCGTAAAAATTCTTTGGTTCGGGTTGAAACTTTTTTTTGCACTTTCGGGTCGGGTTTGGGTTGAAAAAAGTGAATTGCAGGTCTCTAGGGTGCACACATGGACATACCATCGAGGGACCCTTCATTTATTTCAATAATATATATATATATAATTGTTTTTAGTTGTTACTATAATATCCGACTATCTTAAGATTTATGCCTTATCAATTTTCATAGAGAAGTTCATAATGAGTCGACCGAAAGCAAAAAGTGGACAAAAATTTTGACGTATACTTAATTTTATTTGGACCCACTCAATTATGTTTGCTATAAAAATGTGGCAGGGGAGGTTAGCTGTTGGTGCTTTTTGGCTGAATATAGATCCCAAGTCCGAGATTTTTAAATTAAACCATTCTGATAAAGAGTACTTTTTATTAGGCAAAAGATCTTAATGGAAATCGTTAAATCCAACACGATTTTCATACACGGATCAATGCCATCCGTTTAATTTTAGCGCGTTTCTATAGTGTTTTAGTCGAGAATGTAATTTTTTTTTATCGCAGTATAATTTTAAAATGCTCTGGAAGTTTTTTGCATTTCCTATATTCCTTTTAAGTTTTTTCTCCCATTTGGTATACGATAACGGTAGGTTAGCTTTGCCAAAGTATAGATCAAAATAATTATTAAATTTAGAGAAGGTTTAAAATATTTGGACATATAATCATTTTTTCCCATTGTCACTTGTAAAAGGTCGACCTGCATCATCATGATACCATGTCGTCTCACCAGGGACACCAGGATGTGACGTACGAAGAAGTTTTGCAATGCCACGAAATTACGAAAAATTTAATCAACGATATCACCAAAGATACCTCTTCTCTAGTGCTTATTTCTAAAAATTGATTTTTTACCTAGAAAAAAAGTTTTTTTTGTAATAACAACGCTTTTACTAAAATTTTTGCTACGAAAGCTTTTGATAAATTATGCTAAGCGAAAAAAATTTACGATCATAAAGACATTTATAGCTGTAAGTAAATAAATAAATTTGATTTTTTTTTTGGTATTGTTTAAACTTGTTGAATTTAAGGCTTAATCTCTTTTTAAATGTTGGCCTTTAGCTTTAATTTTAAACTAGTATCCTTTGGCTTTAAGGGCATTATTTTTAAAAATGGAGGTGCGATGCGTTTTGTAACATATCTCGCAACTTTACTGTTATAAAATTGGCACTTAAATTCGATTTTATCCGAAAGAAAACGGTTTTAAAAATTATTAGGACGCGTTTAAACACCATATTTTAAATGTATTCGCACATTTAGGATTCATTGCTGCAAAGGGCAGCGCCTCAAATACTGAACGACCTTTCACCCGGTGGTCGACTGATGGACAAAGCGACTCCAGCGCTAAATATTAACGGTATATTTTCATTGTGCCCTTGGCATTCATTAAGTTTTATATTAATTTGAAGAAAAAAATTGAATGGAAAATTGCTCTGATTATTATAAATTGCCTTTCTCGGCCAACACGAGCAAACTATACCTCTGAAAAGCCTCCTATTCTTAATAAATAATTTTGGATTATGTTATTGCTTTTAAATTAATTGGCTCACCGGAAGAAAATCCGCTCTCCTACGTCTCGTCGTGCAGGGGGGTAACAGATTATATCTGGCTAAAGGAGAAGCGGTCCGTGTCACTTAGAAAGACAAAAAAAAAAAAGTTTAAAGTGACACGGCTCATACCTCTCTATATGTGGATTCGTTTATATGGAAAGGTTTCAAAAGAATGGTCCTTTAGAACTCACCCTCTAAGGAAAACGACTCAAACCCCTGTGATCTGGGGTCAGAATAGGATCTCCGCTCCTCGCGAATCGTACAAACCGACGAAGAGGTTGGCGCCAGGAAGGGCATCCGGCTGTAAAACCTGCTCCAATCTCCCCCTATCTCTAAAGGCTACACCCTAAGGGTTGCAACCTGGAACATAGGGAGCATGACGGGAAGAGCGGGCGAGGTAGTGGAAGCACTCAATCGGAGAAGGATAGATATATGCTGCATACAGGAGACAAGGTGGAAAGGAGAGGGTGCTAGGATGATGGGAGCCATTGGTGCGCGGTATAAATTCTACTGGCAAGGGCACAAGGATGGAAAAGCTGGTATAGGAATACTTGTCGCTGAGAAATGGGTGGACAAAGTTATCGATGTCAAGCGATGGAATGACCGGATTATAGTTATAAAGATGGCGATGGGAGAATGGCTATTCAACGTTATATCGGCCTACGCCCCTCAAGTAGGAAGAAGCGATGAAGAAAAAGACATTTTCTGGGATCGTCTGATGGAAATTACTTCCCACCCTCAAGAATCAATTATTTTAGGCGGGGATCTAAACGGACATGTTGGCGCGAATATCGATGGTTATGAAGGTGTCCATGGTGGTCACAGCTACGGAACCAGGAACACGGAGGGGGAACGCATTCTGGATTTGGGGACGCTACTCAGATGGTTATATGCAATACTTTCTTCAAGAAAGAAGACAGGAAGCTTATAACCTATGAATCGGGCACCCTCAAAAGTACTGTCGATTATATGATGGTCAAAAAATCGGACAGATGTATGGTGAAAAACGTCAAGGTTGTCCCTGGGGAAGAATGCGTGACACAACACCGTCTTATTTTTGGGGATCTCGTAATGAAGGGGCTTATAAATCCAAAGAAACGCTATATCCCGAGACTCAAGGTGTGGTGTTTGAAAGATGATACTCAAAAGAGGGATTTTGCCGAAGCACTTGATGGAACCTCAGTGGAGATGGCGAAGAACGTAAACGACAAATGGACGGCTATGAAGAATGCTTGGCTTGACACAACATCGCGCGTTTGTGGTTGGACAAAGGGGCCCCCAAGACATAAGGAAACTTGGTGGTGGAACTCTGAGGCGGCTAAAGCTATCGAAGATAAAAGGCGTTGCTATAAAGTCTGGCATGAATCTCAACAAAGGTGCGATAAGGTTACGTATCAAGAGGCTAAAAGAATTGCAAGAAGGACCGTCTCCAGAATAAAGGAAACAAAAAGATGCGAGTTTGCTCTACGCCTTGACTCAGAGGAAGGGAAGAAAAACATGTTTCGTGTAGCCAAACAAATGGCGAAAGAACGACTCGATGTTGTGGCGACTAAATGCGTTAAAACGCCGGCGGGTAACATCATCTCCCATGGCGATGGAATCAAAAAAGTTTGGAAAGACTATATGAAACGACTCTTAAACGAAGAGAATACCTGGGACAATGACGTTGTTTGTGATAAAGTTGAGGGACCCTGCTGCTGGATTGGGACTGACGAAATTCAGCGTGCCATAAAGAAAACGAAACAAGGTAAAGCGGCAGGCCCAACAGGAATAGTGGCGGAGATGGTAAAAGCTTCTGGACATTTGGGAGTCGTTTGGCTTACACAGCTGTGTAATGCCATAATTCAGGAAGGGACTATACCTAGCGATTGGAAAAAGAGCGTTATTCTACCAATCTACAAAGGAAAAGGCGACCCACTTGACTGCGGATCATATCGGGCTATTAAGCTCCTCGACCAAACTATGAAAGTTATAGAGAGGGTGCTCGAGAAAAGAATCCGGGAACAAACGAACATCGACGCTATTCAGTTCGGATTTAAACCAGGGAAAGGGACCACCGATGCCATCTTTATAGTACGACAGATGCAAGAAAAACACCAAGCAAAAGGGAAAAGACTATACTACGCCTTCGTAGACCTAGATTTTCTATTCTTAAATAATAGGAATAGATACGGGGTTTAATTAAACTTTTAGAATTTTATTTATCAGGAACTATTGCTGTTAAGTCCTTTAATTTGGTGGTCCTTCCCGGAAAGGGAAGGATATTAACTACAAAATTATATCTACTTTATTTCTATCAGAAAGTTATAGAATGAATGAGTAAAAGATCATCTACTACATTAATCGATAATGATAATTAATAATATCTCTTGTCAAGCGAGGTATTCATATATTGTGTTATCGCCAAATCATTGCAAACGCAGGGTAATACAAAATCGATAATTATAAATAAACAGAGTAATAAGCGATGTGCTATAGTAACCGATAAAAATTGATAATCATCGTGATATGGGAGGGGGATGCGTATAACGGTTGGTCTTCTTCGTGATAGATGATAGCTCGGCATCAACATATGCCACACCTCACCTTTTTAAATGAAGTTACTAAATTCATACCTTTTGAAATTGACGTTGACCTTTAGATTAATATATATATTGACATCGTTAGATATTGAACTGGATTTGACATTTCGTTTGACCTTAATATTAATTTTGTAATAAATATGGACTAGGAAATTGATATCGCGTTTGACCGAAAACTAAGGAAGTTTGTTCCTTATTACCTGAGGATAACTCTAAGAGTTCAGAGCCTCAATAAACCTAAGGTTGACTCATTGTCTGAGTTCAGAGCCTTAATAAACCTAAGGTTGACTCTTTGTCTGAGTTCAGAGCCTTAATATTCCAGGATTTAGTTCCCTTATTAACCGGTTTTGTAGCGTTATCGTCCAAATTCTGTTCTATCCTTTTTTCCAAATATTAATATAATCCACTTTATAAAAATTGTCATTTTCTCTCGACATTGTCAAATTCAAAAAATTTTCTGTCATTTCCTTCTTTCCCAATATTAATATCATTCACTTTATAAAAATTGTCATTTCCATCATAATATAATCCACTTGACAAAAATCGCCTTTTTAACATTTACTCCTTTCTCTTCTCTGTGGCATATGTTGATGCCGAGCTATCGTCTATCACGAAGAAGACCAACCGTTATACGCATCCCCCTCCCATATCACGATGATTATCAATTTTTATCGGTTACTATAGCACATCGCTTATTACTCTGTTTATTTATAATTATCGATTTTGTATTACCCTGCGTTTGCAATGATTTGGCAATAACACAATATATGAATACCTCGCTTGACAAGAGATATTATTAATTATCATTATCGATTAATGTAGTAGATGATCTTTTACTCATTCATTCTATAACTTTCTGATAGAAATAAAGTTGATATAATTTTGTAGTTAATATCCTTCCCTTTCCGGGAAGGACCACCAAATTAAAGGACTTAACAGCAATAGTTCCTGATAAATAAAATTCTAAAAGTTTAATTAAACCCCGTATCTATTCCTATTATTTAAGAATAGAAAATTGGTGATAGCGGTGGGATGCGTATAACGGTTGGTCTTCTTCGTGATAGATGATAGCTCGGCATCAACATATGCCACACTAGAGAAAGCGTTCGATCGGGTGCCGCGGGAAGTTGTAAAATGGGCTCTTAGGAAAACAGGTGTGGAAGAATGGTTGGTTACGGCTGTGATGGTTATGTATGACGAATCTCAAACAGCAGTGAGGACCCACGATGGCGATAGCGAAAGCTTTGAAGTGAAGGTTGGGCTACACCAAGGTTCCGTTTTAAGCCCCCTACTTTTCATACTCGTAATGGAGGTGGTGACAAAAGAACTGCGAGATGGACTCCCATGGGAACTTTTATACGCCGATGATCTCTTGATAATGGCTGAGAGTGAGGCTGATCTCTTTACACAGATACAAAAATGGAAAAACGGAATGGAGAGAAAGGGCTTAAAAGTTAACATGGGAAAAACAAAGGTAATGTTTGGCGGGAAAAGTACGAAGAGCGCCGAGACAACTTGCGCCTGGCCCTGTAGCGTATGTCACAAAGGAGTGGCTAGCAACTCTATACAATGTACAAAATGCCTAGGATGGGTTCACAAAAAATGTAGCGGTGTGAAAGGAAGTCTTTTATTGGCAAGCCGTACTTTTAGCTGCAAGCCCTGCGTGACAGGACCTCTACCGGATAATGCCATAACCGACTTTAACATCGGTAATGGGGAGACGCTAGGAAAAGTTAACACCTTTACCTATCTCGGGGACTCTTTAAGTGCAGATGGAAATGTTGACTCGGCAGTTACAGCAAGGATACGACAAGCCTGGAAGAAGTTTAGAGAGATGGCCCCTCTTTTGACCGGAAAAGGTGTTTCACTCACTTTAAAGGGTAAAGTCTACGCGGCATGTATTAGAAGTTGTCTTGTATATGGAAGCGAAACGTGGCCATTAATGTCGATACATAAAGCCAAATTGGAATGCACAGAAATGCGTATGATAAGATGGATGTCAAACGTGTCGCTACGGGAAAGAATAACAAGCAATAGACTCAGAAAAGAATCGGGATCGTGCCAATCAACGAGGTCATCCGGAAAAACAGGCTAAGATGGTTTGGACATGTGAAGCGGAAGAATGACGACGACTGGGTGAAGAGATGTACTTCCCTGGAGGTATCTGGAAAGAAACCGCGCGGGAGGCCGAAATCAACATGGGCCTCTGTTCTAGCTACCGACATGGAAGCAATGGGTCTGACAAAACAGGATTCGCATGATCGGATAAAATGGAGGAAATGCATTAGGGGAAAACAGGCTAACCCAGGAGATCCCGGAAAACGGCCTTAAAACGATGAAGAAGAAGAAGAAGACTGGAAGAAATATAACAAATATATTTCGTAAAATGCCTTTATTATTTCTTTAACATTGAAGTCTCCTAAACTTCTTACTTTTAGCTCATACGTAAAAAAATTCAATGTTCTCTAAATATTTATTGAAGGCTTAGCTATTTTTTGGGGAATCTAAATCTAAGAAACGCATACCAAGCAATATAGTGAAAAGTTGACAAAAACAAATTATTCTCTTTGACCTTTATTAATGGCGAGAAACATGAATAATAATTGATTGAAAAATTAAAGATTATCCACGATCAAAAGTAAAATTTTAAATATAACCCTTTATTATAGCCCTTATACCTGGACCCATTGTGACGGATCTCAAAAATGCGTACGTGGCATTAAACGAATTATTGCGACATTTTTACGCTTGCTTCCCAGTCACTAGTCCCCAGCTCGATCGCAAATTAGATCGGATGAAAGAATGCCTAGCTAATTTTCATTCGCTTCGCGTTACCGCTATTGAAGACAAAATTCGTAATTCGCCGCACCCCGACCTTAAAGTATGTTGTGCACGGAAAGTTATTAAAAAACTTGCTTTTGGTGGATTGGGTTTTTTAAACTATGTCGAGTGTTATAGTTTTTTGATTTTAAAAAAATTTTGGGTTTCAAGAATATGTTTTTAGAAAGGGGAATTTTAAATTTAAAAAACTGTTTAAAATATTTTTTTGACTTTGAGGGGCTTTGTTGGGATGGGATGCAGATAATTGAAAACATGGTTTCGAGCCAAAACGCTATACATAATAATCAATAAAAAGAACATTAAATGCAATATAATTTAATTTACTAAATAACTCTAAAAAATTTTATTTTAAAATTTATATTGTTATTGCTACAGGTAACGCAACACATAACGATAATGCTTGAAGCTGCCTTCGACAAATATGCGAGGTGGGTAAAGGGGAAAAATACTCGTAACCTATTGCAAAATACCTACTAAACAATCACAATTCCTGTACATTTTTTAAACCGTGTTGAGGACAATCATAATATTGTATCAAAAATAAATGTTGTATTTGTTATGTTATCCATTTAAACTTTATAATAAAAAAGATTTCTTCGATTAATATTTTTATCAGGCTAAAAATACTACTAATCGATGAAGAAAACCCATTAGATTTCAAGGGAAATTAAATTAGAGCGAAATAAGTAAGCACTTTGTTAAAAATTTTAGTTTAGCTTAAAGTAAAAAATATAACGCTTTCTTCTATACTTCTGATAGAAGCTGTAGTTTAATTTGCTATGCAATTCTCAGGGGTGACTGTCGTACAAAATTCTATTTCACGGAAAGAATTATGTGTAAAGTTTGCGTCGTTATCGAACTATCACACCTGTCGATGCTCTTAAAAACGGCCAATTTTTGAATTTTGCTTGCAGATCCAAAAGAGTCAAATTATTTCACCAAAAACTAGGCATTTAAAACTGCAAGTCAGAATCTACACACGATAATTCAACTCATAAATTCATAACACGATAAATCAGATTGATTAATAATAAATACATTACTCGGTTAGTATTAACGATCGATATATAATAATATAGCAATTAACAATTCGTTGGAAATATAACAACACATTATTAGGGCTTTCAAACATTCGGTGAAAAGGGGAAAGGGTGGTGCAGCTACAAGGTGGATAGATATAGGTGGTCCCGCACTAAACCGGAGGCAGGTTATGGGAAGATCTAATTTTTTTCCTGAATAAAAAGCTACCCCCGTCCACATAAAATTGATTATACGATGAGAGGAAGGTATGAATATATAATCTAATGTAAACGCGCCTTGATATAACAACGTGCCAAAATGTAACGGGGAATTGTTTTATTACGGTCGAATGGACAAAGATTCTAATAGATCGTCAAAAATTGACCAATAGTTCCTAGTTTAAGCGTTAGTCAATTCAATGAAACTACGATATCAAAAGCAAAGTGCACGGGGTTGCAATAATGGTGGGTTCTCTAAATAGCGATTCTTCTAAGATTGATCTATATATATCCCAAATCGCAATTATTTGAGAGCTGAGATGGTGGAGCAAATTTTGGGTCGGGTATTAGAGGTCGTAGGAACAATGGCCGAGGGATAGTCTGTGTGCAGCCATTTTGGATATACCATAGTAATGCACGAAAGCGGCGCTGAGCACGAAAACGTGAAATATTTGATGGCTCTGAAACTGTGATACAAAAATATAACGTATAGATATTTGATAAGAGCGGCGTTGTAAGTTAATAATTATCACTAGGGTGTTTCTTAGAGCCCTGCACGTGACCGGAACCTCGGGTCGGGTTAGGGTTGAAAATTTTATGCTCTCAAGTCGAGTTTGGGTTAAAATTTTTTAATACTTTCAAGTCGGGTTTGGGTTGAAACATTTTAAACGCTTTCGGCTCGGGTTTGGGTTGAAAAAAAGTGACATTGCAGGGTGTACTTTAAATGCAGTGAGTGGATATTTTGCCTGAAATTTTTTTACTATCAATGAGGGAAGACAGTAAGACATCATTTTCGTAAAACTGGCGCAAAAAAATGAATTCCAATGTGCTTAAACATTCTTAAAGGGTGGGGGACAAGAAGATGATGACTCTGTGTATTAATTCTACTTAACCTTACTAGGGCAAATAGAAAATAAAACATGATTTAATAATACGCCGTATGTTGTTTTCTATAGCACATGCGATCACTACATGTCAAAATAATATACTAGTGGTGGTAGAGTTGTTAAATTGCTAACTTTCTTCAAACTCCAGAAGCGAGCACGCACACTGAGTTGCTTATGCGCGTTAGCACAATGAGTGCTCGCTTTTCGGTGCAATAGGCAGAACAGTAGCATATAAAAATGCTCGTAAGCCGAGCAGAAACTCGAGCAGATGGTAGCTGGAGTTGAAGAAAGTTAGCAATTTAACAACTCTAAGTGGTGGTTTGCTTTGTGGCCACAAGAAAGACAAGGCCCCCTCCCCCAAAAAAAGACTGACCCTAATGGTCTGGCTATTTTTGTCAAGCATTGAATTATTTTTTAAGAGATTTATTAATAGGAGCATTAGAGGGAGTTAAAAATAATTATAATTATTATAATAATACTTAAAAGTATTCTTTACAAGGAACAAAAGTTAAATCTATTGAATTATGTCATTAAACCCATCCAGACTAAGGAGACAAATAACAACACTATTCCTATGTAAAAGCACTAATTTCCATTTGTTTAAATTTAAACTAAAATTTTAACCATAAGGCTTTAGCCAAACCTTGAACAAGTGAGTCAACTTAATACCTTAACTATTAAAATTATTACATCTACATATTAAATAAAATAAATTTATTCATTTAGGTTAAATCATGCAAAAAATTGTACCCATAAATCAAATTTTCCAGGAAAAAAACGTTCAGGTACCCTGAAAGCATACATCAAGGTTCCTACGATGTAAAGTAAACCCATTAAGCAGATCCATCCCATAACGCCTACAGTAATAGCAGCATAATACCCATTTGCAATGGTGTAATGAATGGCAGGAATTACACCAGAACAACCAAAAGATATGAATAAACCTTTGAGGAAAAAAAATTTATTTTAGGATATTAAATTTAATCATTATTACCTGCTCTCAACCAACGATAATTTGGATCACCAAATTTTTCCCAAAAAGATATTATGAGACATATGATTCCTAGCAGTATAATTAATGTCAAGTAACCAAATTTTATGTATGGCTGACAATAGAAGCTGTAATACAACCATGGTATACATGAACCCATAATAAGGAATGTAATGCCACAATAATCTAACCTAGATATAAATAATTTATAATTAAAATTGAGAAATACATTTTTAAAATATCATAAAAAACTAACACAAAGATAACAATAAAAAAAGGTTGATTACCTGCTAAATAATTTACCCATTTTTTCTGAATGGCAAGACATAGTGTGGAATAAAAATGAGAATCCTAGGCATAATATTGCACTAAAAAAGAAGGAACCAAATACAACTTTCTCTTGCCACAAAATCTGAGTAGACGGGCGTGATAAAAAATAGGATGCTATCACTAAGAAAGCTATGCATCCTATTAAGAAACATATAAAGATGTGTATGCCAAACTTAAGTGAATATATTTTTTTTAATTATATGCAATATTTACCAAGAAGGTGAGTCCATATATTTACTGTTTCTGTATGAATCCTGAATATTGATTTAAAACACTGAAGAAAAGATTCCAGCTGTGGTCTATGACCATGCAACAAAAAATCATTGTCCTGAAGATATCTTGGTAAATTACAAAACTGTGTTGCATGCCATTTATTGGTTTGTACCAATATTCTATGAACTAATTGTTCAGCCCCATCAGCAACCTCTTGCAACTGTCTTGAAGTAAAAGCCAATAGATCCATATGAGTAGATTCAAATTCAGGGAACTAAATAATACAATTAGACTTTAACTAAAATTACTTGTAATTCCCTCACCATTTGTTGATTATCAAAATTGGAATTACTAATGCTTTTCTTTTCATTAAGTAAAGGTTCACATTGTTGTCCAGTAACAGTTTCATCCGTTTCATTGCTATCATGAACCAAAGTTCGGCGCTCTCTTATTTCATTTTTCATAATGCCAATTAAAAGGGAAAATCACTTAAATAGCTGACTAAAGATATAAATGTTGCGAAAATAAACAATCATATGGTTATTGAATACAACCATTTCAACAATTTAATTCTCAATATTGTTAAGCTTCAGACACATTACGACAAATTTATACCTTAAATTGATGTGTATTACACCTATCACATTGTTTTACGAATTGTTGCACATATATTTTCTCATTGTGCCTTAACCAGTTTTATCAACCTTTGTCTAACATAGAAATCTGCAACGGGCCGTATTTAATGGTCGATGCGCCGTACCCGTTTTAATCAATGCTCTTCCCTTTTTTATTTTAGATAGTCGTTTAAAGGACTTTAGTAAATATTTTTACAGAAGAACCAAAGAAAACACCGTAAATTCGCACAGCAGTCCTTTATTTATACAATAAATACCCCTAAGCTTTCATGCCACTCCCCAGAACTATTATATTAAAGCCCGATTCTAATGTATAGAGGTCAATTTGATTTTCAGAATATCGTCTACTTTGCTCCAAAAGACGATCCATATCACAACAATACATTTATGGTCTACTGTCATATTTAATTAATTAATTAAAAAGGATCAGATATAAGATTCTGCAAATTTTAAAGAAATTTTAGTTTAATATTAGGTAATATATTTTAATCTAAAATTAAATCATATCGACTTAAAAAAATTATAAATTCCCCTATTCTTGTACATTTGGTGCCCTGTCCCAGCCGCCCAATCTCAACCCGGCCAAATTTTATAGATTTCTTTGCCCCAACATGAGGCCCAAATGGCCCCGAATTAAATCAAGACAACAAACCATTTAAAAAGTAAAACTTATTTAAAACCACTCGATATAAAATAAATATCTTCGTACAGTATATTTAAAAGGGCTTTTGAACTCCAGCGTTTTCTCTTGTTTATGATAGTTTTTGATCTAAATAATATTATTTGTTTTGAAGCCTCTAATGAAGTTTTTCTACTTAAATTCAATTAAATAAACAGTAGCTACTTTGTTTTAAACTTGTCCTTGCTTACGAATAACAATCAATCCATTATATATTTATGGTAAAATAATTTCCAAATGCAGTACTTTTAAAGATATTAAACCAGACGCGGTTCAGATCAATAGTAAAATTTGGGTGCGGATTGGGCTCAGACAAATTTTTAATAAAAACGTCTAGGAAAATTCATTTAGCAAGGCTCTATACAGAGTTCAGGTGTTTGTAAAATTAAGAAGCATTTTTTTAAGAACGCTCAGCTGTTAAATAAAAGTTCGCATTGTTAGACGAGGTAAATATCTCTTGATTTTATAATTTATTCTTTGTATTTAAAAAATTTTAACGTACTATATTAAAATTATGCTTTGTAAAAATTTTGAAAAACATTTAGTCAAATGGGGAACAAATCTTGTTGCTTTGCAATCCATAATAGGAGATCTAATAAACCCAACCATCTTATTGATAATGTTAAAAGACATAGCCGAACGTTTAGCTCAATAAATGGTGGAGTCCATCGAATTAAAGAAGAAAGTTTTTCTAACCTTCAACATATCAGTGAAAGGGAGCCAGAAGGCATGTTTTTAAATATGATAGTAATTATGTACCATTATAGATAATCTTAAAGATCCTTCAAATAATGCAAATGCTGGTCCATTGTTTATTTCTAAATCAAGATCTGATCTTCTAAGTATAATTAATTATTCTGTAAATTTATGCTTGTTAGGTTTAACTGAAAAGAAAAGGATTGCCAAGGTATGCATATTAATTAGAAATAGGAGGCAGCTAGTAATGTATGGGTATTTAATATAATTTAATTAATAGCTAATGCTTTTCCTTATACATACTTTTATAATGTAGTCAAAGATTGTTTAAAAAATTAAGAATTATGGGATTATTAAATTTTACTCATTTAAAATCAATAAAAAAAACAGGCATTATATATTAAATACACTATCCATGTCTATTAACACTAAGTAATTAAATAAAACAATATTTTTTGTATATATATTATATCCTTGTTATAAATTTGTTCATTATATGTATATTGGTCAAAAAAAACTTTATATAAACTATAGAATGGACATCAACATAGAAGAGTATTTTCTAATGGTGCTAAGGAAGGAGATAACAACCCAATGCACTATATATCATCCAATGGTCATAACAAAAAAAATGGGACTGTTGATATGAAAGGTGAAATTACTCAGCCTGGAACAGATCCAATAACTGCTACACACATAAACACTCCTTTGCTACGTTATAATTCAACATCAACCATATATCTAGATGATAGTACTGTAAGTCAACCAAATCTCAAATTGACGGTGAAAAGTTTAGCACTAGCAACTTATTATCACACCAAACCTTCCCCTGATTCAAATGAGCTTTGCTTTGAATCAGCGCAAGATATACATAAAACGTCCAACCTTGGAGTTAATGCTAATATCAATGGCAATACCAAAAAGAATAGTTACTTTGGTGATAATTATGCCCCGAGCAAAAGACGCATGATAGGCTCGTATCATTCCAACGCGAATTCCATGATTTTTGATGAAAAATTGCACCCACTCAATGTATAGTTCATGTTAAATCTTAAATGAAGAACACTATTTTTGTTAAATATATTTATGATATCTCCGTTTTGTCTATAATTAACTACTTTATAGATAATTGAGTAGGTTTATGTTTGTTAATTGAAAGATATATATTGTTGACACTATTATGTAGTTACCTATGACCATCATGTTTTTTGAAGTTTTATTAAAAAGTATTTAAAAAATATCTTTTAGAAAGACACTCCTCCTGACCAAGATCCCAAAGAACCTGACTTCAAGACTATCTACAGGTTTTTACGCAATTTGTTCAGTAACGCTCAACTCACTTCAGAATGTGGTGTCATAGCATTGGTGAGTGTAAACCATTTAATAATTTTTTAAAATACATATTTTTTAATATTGAATATTGAGGCAACCAAATTTATTAATCAGCCTTTCTTTAATTAATCCTTTATTGCAACCATTGATTTTAACTAAGCATTCCAATTTTTGCCAAACAAAATTATTGCTAACTATTTCTATAGAGAAAACAAATATCACTCAAGAGAAAATATTGACATTAAATTTAACTCGATAAGTAATTACTCTCACTGACAGCGTTTTTACTAAAAAAGTATTGAAACATTTGATTACTCAATTGATAGAATATACCTTAGTGATTGAGTCTTGGTTTCAATAGAATATATTTTCTAATTATAAAAATCACTCTAATTCTTGCCAATTATATCCCATCACGTAAAACTTAGGTTTATCTGGAGCGACTGCTCACCTACGCCGAACTGGAGCTCAATCCCTTCATTTGGAAGCGGGTCTTATTGGGAGCTATCATTTTAGCTTCTAAGGTGTGGGATGATCAAGCTGTGTGGAACGTGGATTATTGCCAAATCCTCAAAGAAGTCCCTGTTGATGATGTGTAAGCATATTTTTAGTTCATTCTTCTAGCTATAAAAAACTTCGTTTAGAACCTGTTCAAATGTATGAAGTTTCAGATAAAAAATCATCTTCAAACTAGTGTTGTAAAAACGGCTGGTATGTTTAGTCAACTAAAAAACCAAAGGTAGACCAAACAAAACCTAGCCGTTTTTACAGCACTATTTGAAACCATTGATAGTAACTTGAAATTCTGCAAATTAGCTTTTTAGTTGCCAATTTCAAAAAGTTGTTATTTTGCATAAACCTAGTTTTTTCCTATGTTTTGGAGGTCTTTCAAATAAAAATGTTTTTAACTTTTGTAATAAGGATGAGCAAGTTATAATTTTAACGCTTCTTTATATGGCAAATATTAAATCTAATTTTTATCTTTGTCAAGTCTATCAAAAGGGGGGTACCCATAGGCTAAAATTTTGAATGAGATGCCTTTAACCGCGATTGATGTTAAAACTTCTCTTTTGAAGTAACGATTTTAATCCTTATTAGGAGATGATACCTATTATGTGATCTATTTTAACTTACCCCGACTTCGGTATTTTGCTTAACAGCTTTTAAATTAATTTCCTTGCGTTTGAGAGAGTATTTTAGATTATAAAATTTTGAAAAAGTAAACCTGTTAGTTTAAATGCATGCGCCTTTCGTGTTTTGACACTTGCCTAGGAACGAGTTGGAAAAAGAGTATTTGGAGCATCTGCAGTTTAACATCAACGTGCCATCCAGCGTTTACGCCAAGTACTACTTCGAACTGAGACGCTTGGCCGAAGTTAATGATATGTTACCAAAATCGCGGGCCTTGGATATGAAACGGGCCCGAAAGCTTGAGGTTGACTAACATACATATTCATTTTTATCGTAGACTAGAAAATAGATTTTATAAGAGTAAAAACTTGGATTTTAGTTCCAAAGATATTCAATAAATTCGTTTGAGTTTTAGTAGTACTAATTAATTTGTAATTTTAAAAAAAGTGCTAAATTGTTATACGTGTAAAATCATTTTATCTTTGGGCCTCGTGATTTTTTTATGACGTTTTTGAAGTGAGATTTATTATTAAGCTTCTTATTAACTACTTTGTTTGGTTAAATATAAAAGATAAGATTCAAAAAAATTTACGCACTTCTTTAAATAAAAGCTATTTTATAAATTATATAACTACATTAGCCATGTTTAATGATTTTGGTTTACTTAAAAGAATTGAGGTTTTAAATTGCATTTCGTCCGCAGCGTTCAATGACGTTATCCCCGGTCATATTTTCTATATAAATTATCGTTGCTTTTAAATATTGGAAATTAATAACGCGATGATGGTCATTATTTTTGAGGGAAAACTGTCACTGTATTAGCTGGAAATAGAAGCAGTAGGAACACGAATTAAATAAAATTTGTGGAAGTTTTAATGGGGGCGTTTGTATCATTATGTGTCAATCTAACGATAATTACGCAGGTTGCTTAATAAATATGTTGGTTTTATATGGTCATTTTCGTAATTGACTTCCTTTCTATGAAATGCCCGATTCATCTTAAATATTATAAAGTATTATTTATTTTTAGGAAAAAAACGAGAAAATTAATGTTAAATAATATTTACCATTTCAATATTTCCTATAGGCTATATCACGGATAGACGCGGAGCCCTTGTTTAAAATGACGGGTAGTTACAAGAGGAGATGCCTGAGCGCCGAATGCCTTTTCCAACCCGGTAAATTGTCCAGGGTCGTTTTGTCGTGATGAATCTCACCCGAGCCCGCTGACCCGGTCAAACCTTAGCATTGGACTTATGTGCACCTAATGGTGTTGGTTGGCGACCCCCACGAAAACAGTCAACCGTTATCAACGATGACTTAAGTTTCGTTTTTATAGACCCCCACCTCCCTTCTATCTATCTTTTATAATGTCTGCCCACGCATTTCCCCTTTTAAGTTTTAGAATGTAAATAGTATGGGTAGTTCTAGCTAATGATTTTTAGCCTGAACTTTTTGGCTGAGTTACATTATTCTTTACTTATTATGAATATAACAACAAACCCATTTTGGAAGAACCTTGAGCTGATACATGCAAGTTTAACGCCACACGTGGAAGGATACGTCATCATTTTATAAAACACGCGACTATCAAATTTTTCTATTCTTCTCTTTTTCTGTTTACCACGTTTTTTAGTCAATTTTGTGCGAAATGTTATTACCTTTGAAAAATGTTACAAACTTTTTGCGCAAATATTTATTACGTCGAATGGCATGCATTTCATTATAATAATAAACGTGAGTCAAACTTTAATGGGCAATATAAAATGAAGTTGACCGAATTCTATATAAAATTCCAAAGTTTTTTTAAAATCATCTTTCCATCATTTTTTCCCTGGCCATTACACTCTCTTCGAACGCTATCATAAAGGTTATCCCCTTGTGCCAATGAACCGTCACTTTGCCCGGCTGCAAAAAATTAAATATATTGGTATTTATTTCAGTTTCCAAAATCGTTTTATAAAAACATTATAAAAAATAAATTTCAAACAAATACAACAATTTAATGAATATTAACGTTTTATCCATGAGCTTCAAAATATTCGAAGCCACAAGATTTGTTTACAAAATTCCAAGCAATCACAGAATTTTCAAAAGCTGACATCATTAAAATTTCGCTTAATCAGCAGAAACGCCCAGAAGTTTAAAATCATTAAGCTATATACAGAAATTCACCTAAACAATAATATTTCAAAGATTGCTTTAAGAATTAAATTTATTGATCATATTACGCTTTCGAGATACAAAAGTCTTTAAAACTTCAAATTTTAAATTGCCCGCATCATTATAAATTTGATTATAGGTTTAAGCTCGTAGTTGTTGTTGCACGTAGCTAAAACTTAAAAGTATGGCTCTTAATCGATCTAATCATCGGATAGCAAAAATAATTGAAAAGACACATTTTAAATTATTTTGTAACGTAAGGAAAATAAATAAACGACCTCTTTGATATAAACTTACACATAGTATTTCAATAGAGCAGTATAATAAAAAGCTTGGTGTATTGAGTTCTAGTGTTGTAAAAACGGCTGGGTTTTGTTTGGTCGACCTTTGGTTTTAGTCGACTAAACATAAACAGACAACCAAAGTTTTTTTGGTTGTCTGTTTTTCTTAGGCGACCTCGAAGCTTAGTCAAAAGATGAGAAACAAACCAGGGTCGACCGTTAGTCTTAGTTGAATTAAAGATCGACCAAACAAAACCTAGCCGTTTTTACAACACTAGCTGAATTCTTACGAAATTGAAGCCTATTAGAAAGGCTTGGATGATGCCTGCTGTAAAGTAAGCGCAATTCAAATTCCCCTTATCCTTGGGCACGGAAATATATTTGTTGACGAAATTCTCTTTTTCGATAATATAATCTATATACCAAACACATATTTTGTTAAAACTCATAAAGTGCAAAATTAATATGGAGAAGGGAAATTTTATTCTAAGCATATAAACAGCCATCCTGTCAAGTTTTATTTTACCCGGTCATCCTGAAGCGCGTTTTTATACTTGAATCAAATTGAAAAGTAAATCCCTCGATAGTTTATATATTTTGCCACGGATATGAGAATGATAGGGTGGGGCTTGGGGTATACTAAGCTCGACCATATGACGAATGACTTTCTCATGACAAAAATGGTATCATTTCAAAATGTCACAGTCCAAAATGCAACTAAGCCACATCGTGAGATTCGCAATTACTCATTGCGCAAGCGCATAATTTCCATTGGGTAGTGTTTTAGGTTAGGGTTAGGTTTAGATGCACATCAAATTCCCTCCCCATTTGAGATTTAATTTTTCGTGATATTCGTGTGACATTTAGGACTGTGACATTTTGAACCCAAGACGACAAAAATGAGTATTCAACCTGTGGCGGACATGTGTAAATCGAAAGGTACTGGACATGGAGGTACCGTGGAATAGAAGAAGAGGACGACCTCGTGACACGTTGAAATGGCAAGTCGACAAAGTTATGAAAACTAAGAAGTAGTGTTGTAACAACGGCTGGGTTTTGCTTGGTCCACCTTTGGTGTTAGTCGATTAACATAGACAGACCAAAGTTTGACCAATAGTCTATTTATGCGACCAATAAAAACAGACCAAAAATCTTTGGTCTGTTTATGTTTGCTCGACCAAAACCAAAGGTAGACTAAACAAAACCCAGCCGTTTTTCCAACACTACTAAGAAGATTAATTTATACATGGCACCTACCTGATCAAGATGGAAGAATCAAAAAAAGACTATGGGACAAAATTCTTGATAATGAAGAAGAGAAAGAAGAAGTATCTTATAAAATATGAGAAAAAAAACCCTGTTTTCAATATTAAACTTCATTTTATCGTTGTATTAAGTGATGTACATCGGCCCCTTATTCGTTAAAACGATATTTGGCCAAGCACTTGTAAACTTTTTCTTCGCAACCAATTAATAAATATAAATATGGAGATATAGTACCATTTTTTACTTACCGATTAAAAAATTTAATGCGTTAACTTAAAATTTTTTAGGGGGGAATATAGAAAAAAATTGAATTTTTATATATTTCAGGCTACCGAGAAATAAGATATTCTAAGTGCTATTATACACCATAGTAATAAAAATAACAAACTCCTACTAATTCAAACAGTAATTAAATAAATATCTTTTAAAATTTAATTTCAATTCCATTTGTCCTCAACTGACTTAACTTATAAGTTATATTCATTAATTAAATGATTTATTAGTCCTGACAAGGAGGGGGTCAAAAATGGATATGAGTGGGTGGCCAAAACAATAAATTTTCGCCATCATAATTTTATAAAATTGCGATTAGGAAATCTGTTCTTCACCTCTTCATGATAAAAATTTAATTTAATTATTGTAGTCTTGCATGCTTGGCTTATATTTAATTCTTTTCAATGGTTAAACTAAATTGCAATCCCATGAAAATACATCAATATACCCTTTATTTAATAATCGAGAACAAGCTGATAAAAACTGTACACAGTGCATTTTACAAAATTTTATAAATGATTTAACTATGAACACAAACTTATATTTAAAATAATAGAGATCAAAAGTTGCAAAAATGTATAGGGAGATTACTATGGGTGAAGTTAATCAATTAATATTTCAGGCAATTAGTTGAAGTTTTAATTCCAACCAGCATAAATTTTATTAATGTTTAAATGAGTGGTTATTTAAAGACTTTGCCCAAATTCACACAAAAATATTAATTAATTAAAGTTAAATAGAGTAATGGGACAAAACATGTCCCCACTATCCCACCCCATCCCTGGTTATCTCTGCCCAGGTGGCCCCTTTTTAGTTTGTGTTCTAATAATTTATGAGGTTTGGGTTTGTGTTTTTTTCCAAGTCTGAGATTTAGATCCATTAAAAGTGATAACCGTCAGCAGTTCTTTTGATTTAAAGGATAGGTATGGATGGGGTTGAAATGAGACCTTTTAGGTTAGTAGTTCTACATTGATGGATGAGGTCACAGAAGCAAAACTGACCAGGAATTATATGGCCATTCCATTTGAGGAGCCAATTGTTAATGAAGAGGGGAGGTGATTAATGTTAAAGGGAATGTTATCGTTACGAGTGGATTGCAGATTCAGGGAGGAAAGGTAATAAAAAGGGGTCTAGGAATAAAAAAGTAGTATGAAAACCTCTAAGGGGAATAAGAATTTCTAGGGATATAAGAGGGAAAATTGCCTTAAAACTGACTTACTTTTTTTATTCTCCCCAAGAATCACTTCAACTTCCATTGTTTTAGAGTTAAATTGCCCCATGTGCATTAACTATATTTTTTAAGAACCCCAACGTTAAATGTACCCCCTTGAAACATGTATTTATTGTTCAAGAAATTGTAACATTTGAGTCAAAATTAGTACTGAATTGAGTATATCTCCTTCCCCGACTTGACACAAAGTTATCTTCATAGTTAAAAATATTTAATTCTCTTATTCACAATGGCAATATCAAATGTCTAGACCCTGAACAGTCCCCAACCCATGAACATAAGACTATTTCCCTCTCGATGGACACTACAATAACATTGACAATCATAAAATGTGGTCACAAATACTGGAAGGGGTAGCTGTCACCCAATTTAAAACAAAGATTAAAGCTGAAATTTCAAAAAATTGTCACATTGCCACTGCCCAAAATAATTGCCCTCAATCCAACTTCTAGCTACACTCACGTGAGTTAAATTTCCAAAAATAACTAATTGTATTTAATTAGATGTATAACATGCTATCTTTTATTGTTTAACTCAAGTCGTGCATTTTGTTTAAAAAAATTGTATTAAATCTACTAGTCTATTATTAATTATAAAATTTACCTAATTGAATGCATTATAAGTAAAAATATATTACATGTGTTTTCATCATCATTGGCATGCTCAAGTTTTTCAGCTTCTTTATCAAAAAGTTGCTTTTAAAATTAAATAACTAATATAAAATAACCATACTTTCCATAAGTTGTTTTTAATATAAATTAGCAATTGAATTAATTTAATTTCTCTCTTAAACGTTTTTTCTCTTAAGAGCATTAGTTCTAGATACCTTTGGCCAACAAAATAACCCATCTCCATTAACCTATAAACTTAAAAATACAACACAGAATATATACCTTTGTTGCAACTCATTTATTGAATTTGATCTGCTCTGATTATATTGTACAATTTCTGAAAACAGAAGATAAAATCCTGAAAGGCCAATCTACAAAATTTGCAATTACTCTAAAAATAATGTATACATCATGTCGCAATTTGGTAACAGGCTTGTCCAAAATTGCTAGTTTTGAATTATATTTTGCCATATGCTTTTCATGTGTCGGGTTCAAAATGTCACAGTCCAAAATGTCACACAAATATCACGAAAAATTAAATCTCAAATGGGGAGGGAATTTGATGTACATCTAATCCTAACCCAACCCCTAACCTAAAACGCTGACCTAAAACACTACCCAAGGGAAATTGTGCGCTTGCGCAATGAGTAATTGCGAATCTCACGATCGTGAGATTCGCGAATCTCACGATGTGGCTTTGTTACATTTTGGACTGTGACATTTTGAAACGATACCGTTCCTTAGAATGGAGGCAAACTCCTTTTGTTGCTACTCTAGTCCTGTTTTATTATAACAAGATTGAAAGTATATTTGTACAGAAATATACCGCTTTGTATATATTTTGCAATAAGATAAACAGCGATATTAATAATGTCAATAAGTTTTTATGTATCCAAATTTCAATATTCACGTGTCTATGTTAAAGAGTGTGACAAATGATGCGCGTAATATTTTATGCCTGGGCGTAGCCAGGTTTTGGATTAGGGGGGGGGGCAAAACGTTTAAAAGTTCAATCAGAGGGAGGCAAAACATAAAATTTAATAATTTTTCATAGTTTTTGCATTGCAATTTTTTTTTGTAAGTTAGGAGGGGGGCAGCCGCCCCCCCCCTGGCTACGCCCATGATTTTATGTTTTAGTCAAATTATGTAGCAAGGGGTCTGAATAAGGCTTATAATATATTATGTTGTACAGGTGCCATACTTTTCAGCTCCTTAATGAAAGCCTTTCATATAACTTCCTTTTAAAGTCAGGTTGTTTAAGTAGTGTAGAATTAAGGTTAGAGTGAGTTTGTCGAAGTTTAAGTTCTACTTTAGTATAACCTGTGGCATCTCGCCTACGCGCCAGGTGGCGTGTTTTATTTCTCTAACTTTTATCCTATATTATCCTCTTTTTTATGTCTATTTTACTCGCTACTATCTCCACCTTTATATTTAATTACCGACGACGATTGCTCTGTTCTGACGCATCGTGGGATAGACGATAGTGGGTGTTGAAAACATCTTGACGGCTACTAAAGAACATCTGCGCAATCCCGTTATACACAGTGATTATTATTATTCCCCTGCCTCAACCCGATTATATTCAACCATTACGATTATTGTGCGAAAAAATATATCAAAACCTTTTCCTCCCAACTGTACCTAAAAATATTATTATCACGGTTGTCTTTAAAATTATAGTAGATATTATCCCTATACTGGATATATTTATATATCGGTAAGTATTTGGTAAAGATTTAATACGTTTAATAAAATAGTGGCATTTACCTCGAATTGTCTTTTTAATTAATAATAACTTTGTTGTTAAATAACCAAAAGATGGAATGAATTTATTCGTTAAGAGTTCGTATTTACATACACGTTAAATAATTATTAATAATTATTAATATGAATAAATTATACATTCAATTATTGTGTATTCAAATGAGGAGCGTGAATAGATCAAATACTCAAATTAATAAAATAAATGATATTAGTAAACAGGTATCATATAGTATTCAAATAACTTGATTTGCATAAAAGGGTAACAAATAATTCCCCTCCTATTTGCAAGGAGTGCTAAAAATGAAAGTTAAAATACTCAGCTAGCATAGTTGGCCAATTTGTGGTTGTGTGGGATGAGTGTTTTTTGAGGTAAATTAGTGAAGCTAATTTAAAATGTGAGCTTGATGTATATATACCGCAAGTGTGGTTGATAGTGTGGTGGCCGAGGTGTTAGTTGGTTGTGTGAAGTTGTTGTGCTATCCAATATATTAAAAGATTCATGCCGCGGCAAGCTTATCTGTATTAGAATCGCATCTGCCATCAGTTAAATCGGTCAGCGGTGGTGATAATGTTGGTAATAACATAACAGGTGTTAAGTGTTATTGTTCTCAATCTTCCCATCAAATATCGTTTGTGTCATGCATTGTTTCGAAATCCTTGCTTATAAAAAGAGGCCCTGTAGATGTTGATATGAGGAGATGTGGACGATTTTTGTCGGCGGCAGACATTGCAGAGTTTGATGTGATAGTATAGTTAAACGTTTAGATTGTTTGCAACCAGATAGGTAGGTTCATTTCAAAGTATTGGGACACGTTTAGAACGAGATTATTTGAGAGGCTGAAGGATTGATTGTTGTGTATCTCGATCTCTTTGCCAGTGTCGTATTTGGTGAATGGCTTGAGAAAGTAATTCCCCAAAATAATCTGAATTGCATTATATTTAACTATGAAAACCATGACGCCCGTACTGGAGAGTGTTTAGGGGGAGGAAAAAAAAGGTCGGCTCCCTTTAAATGCGAGGGTATTAATGCAGACCTGGTATTCTGGGGGAGGGATAAAAAAACCGGCTCTTCCGAAATGCGGGGTCACAATTGTAGGTTTGTCCTAACTTTATTACTAAATGTATAGTAAATTATAAGCAATTGCATAAAAGGGTACCATAAGTTATAGAATCATAATTATTGGCAAGGTGAGAGGTTTGACTTCTTAAATATGGCTTCATAGAATCTTGTCTCCGATTATGAAAATCTCGATCTCGTCTTTACTCTGGTTATTAAAATTTTGGTCTCGTCTCGACAAGAATTCTCGATATGTCTTGACTTTTTAATTTTTTTTATATACTTTACTAGTCTTTCCCCTAATTTTTTTTGAAATTGTAAAGAAAATAAAATCAAAAATGGCGTAACCTTTTCTTATCAAAGTTTTTATCGCACAAATTTATTGTGTATATTTAGTTACACGTTATATCTGGTTATATAATGCTTATTACTTTAAATAAAATTTAAGAAAAAACATATTATCATTACGCTTTTACACTACACTAAATTGTTTAAAGTTTAACCCATCAAAACCTGAACAGAATCCCCCGTTGAAAAGATTTAAAATTAACGATTTTTTATTAATTTTCTACAAAAATAATATCTGCAAATTTGTTTCTCGATTTTAACTATAATTTTTAATGCGTCGTATATATTATACGCTGGGAGACTCATATTCACCCCGCTATTTAATAATAATAAATTAAACTTTGTATCACATTCCTAGAGAATATGAATTAAGATAATAAAGGTTTGAAGGAAGGGAAATCACCAGGAATCTATTGTAATAATTGAGGGAAGATATTGGGAGATATTGGGAAGGCATTTAAATTAAGATGAATCTACCGTTTTACAGGTTGTCCCCAAAGGGAGTAGTCAGAAGGGAGAATCAGGAGCTACATTTTTATTATACTAACTCAGAAAAAAATATAATCATTATGAATGAATAAAATCACACAACTCTCGATACACTATGTTGTGTATAAAAAACAATGATGCGTATTGATAAAAATAAAAAACACGTATAAGCGCGTTGGGAAGGGGGGGGGGAGTATCACACACGTACTGGAAATTAAATGGAAAGTCAAAGTACCTCACATGAAGTAAGGGTTCAGAGTATCTCCGGATACGACACTTTGTTAGTATATTGTTGTCTGCCACTACCTTCTTATAATAAATTAAAATATGAGATGAATGAAATTTAAATCAAAATTTTATTTTTCCAAGAGACCAACACCCCCCCCCCCCCCTCCATCGGTCGCCCTATATAAGTTTGGAAACAAAATAATTTATGATCATTTTCCTGATATTAATACTATTTCTATAATATGGGCAGATTTGTGAAAAATTTCATAAATTTGTAAAGTTATCCATCAGCCACTGCATGCCAAAATCTTAATCAATAAAATTTTATAATATTAGACATATTAAACTGTGGGATTCCTTATATTTAACTTAAATGCATATTTGAACTTGGAGGGACCCTTAGTTAGCATCGACAAAAATAAGGAATGCCTTTATACATCTGATCGTTTCTAAAGAATTATTTGCATTTTTATTATTGTAATATTGTTGTTGGGATTGGGAATTTTTATTTACTAGAGAGAGGATTAGAAGTGATACAAAAATAGAAAAAGTGAGTCTAAACGTGTATATCCAACGTATATAATACATACCAATTAACGATAATTAAAGTGACAACACAACGGTAAACAACATATCCCCTGAGGCACTTCGCGCTCCAATTACCTCTCTACAGTTCCCCCCCCCCCCATTCACAGACAAAATCCTTAAGGAATGCTGGCGGTTTTCGACTACGCTGCGGGTATCTAGGTTCTTCTCTAGGCGTTCCTGACTGGTTTTGCATTTGTTCCCTTATAGCACTTGTTCCCGTTTCCCTCTCTGATGATATCCTTTGTGGCCACCCGTTCTCTTGTCCCAGTGTGGTCCAGTCCAAGATTTTTCGTTTCCTTATTTGATCCACGTGTCGGTGGTGTTTTCTTCCCTGTGCCCATACATCGTAGGACCGACTACCATGCTTGGCTTTTATCGTGCCTTCTAACCATTTGCTTGGACCCAGAAACATGCGCACCCAAACCAAGTCTCCTACGTTGAACGTCCGCGGGTTCCCGGTCTCTACCCATTGTTGTGGTACGGTTTCCCTCAAAACCTCCCATTCGGTTCGCATCCTTCTTTTCAGCATCATCTCTGCCGGGCTTTTATTGGTTGCGGGGTGTTTTGTAAACCTGTAGTTTTCCAAAAATCTACTCAGCCCTACTTCCGACTCGTTCCTAACGATGGCTTCTTTAATTAATCGTACGTATCTTTCTGCCAACCCGTTCGACGCCGGATGGTAAGGAGCTGTCCATCGTTGATCAATTCCCCTTGACTTGCAAAAGTTCTGTAACTCCTGCCCTTTGAATTGTGGGCCGTTATCTGATATTAACTAAGGTGGATTTCCAAATATAGCGAACGTTTCGGCCAGTTTTTTATAACGGTTGTCGCCGTAGTGTCTTCTAATTTAAACACCTCTACCCATTTCGAGCTATTGTCCACCATCACGAGGTATGACTTACCCTTGAGAGGACCCATGATATCGACATGTACTTGAACCCATGGTTTATGGCTAGGTTGACACTCTATCAATGGTGCCCTCTTCGCCGCCGCAGCCGTGTAATTGCAACTCCGGCACCCTTTCGCTACGCTCAATAAGTCATCGTCAAGAGTCGGCCACCATACATACTGCCGCGCCACTTCTTGCATTCGCTTGATACCTACGTGGCCTCTATGTAGACTTTGGAGTACCACTCCTCGTAACTTCGCCGGAATTAATATTCG
This sequence comes from Gordius sp. MW1, assembly GCA_964036665.1. NCBI lineage: Eukaryota > Metazoa > Nematomorpha > Gordioida > Gordea > Gordiidae > Gordius > Gordius sp. MW1. Next base: position 20,816,624 of record OZ038530.1, read on the forward strand.
TCCCCCTTTGTAATATATTATGCTTTTGGCTTCAGGTAACTTTGGCAGATGTTTTTTGTAGGTGCGTCTTAGCCCACACGTGACCATTGTATTTTGTTTACCCCTAATCCACTCTTTTAATTGCCGCAGCCCCAGATCCTCCAAGGTGTGTTGTTTTACCACGTCCAATGATATAAACGGATTCATCGAGTCCTCTGGTATTTCCTCGCTAACCTGATACGCGTGTTCGTTCGGATTTCTAGACAAGAAATCTGCCGCGTTTTCGGTTCCCTTGTTGTATTCGAACTTGGTCGTATAGCCTGATACCATGAGCGCCCACCTGGTTAGGCGTGGTGACCATTGTCCCTTGCCCCTTTTGCTCTGATCGAATATATATATAAGCGGTCTATGATCCGTCATGATAGTAACGCTTCGTCCTTGTACATATTCGTTGAACTTTTTTAGTCCATACACCACCGCAAGGGCCTCTCGTTCGATCGTCGAATACCGGCTTTCGCTATCGTTTAATGCTCTTGACGCATAGGCCACCACTCTCCAATTCTCTCCTAGTGCTCGTTGCTGTAAGATGGCCCCTAACCCCGTACCCGAGGCGTCTACGACCAGGCCGGTCTCCCACTCTCCATTGAAGTACGCCAGAACGGGGGCTTTCGTAAGCGCGGACTTGATAGCTTCAAAAGCTCCTTGCTGTTCTTCACCCCAGTGGTACATCACGTTCTTTTTCATGAGTTTCTGAATCGGGTGTCTGATTTTGGCGTAGTCCTTAATGAACTTTGAAAAGTATGTTGTTAACCCAAGGAAGGACCTTATTTCGTTTTTGTTAGTTAAGTTTTTCCACTGCTTGATTAATTCGGCTTTATTGTCGTTGATTCGAATCCCCTTGTTACTTATTACGTATCCCAGAAAGGTTACTTCCTTCGCCCACAAGATACTCTTGACAATGTTCGGCACGAACCCCCACTTTTGTAACGTTTCTAGTACCTTGAGTAACCTCTCGTTGTGAATATCTTCCGTCTCCCCTGCAATTAAGATATCGTCGATGTAAACCGCAACCCCTTCCATGCCTCCTAATATTTGGTCCATTGTCTTTTGAAAAATGGCCGCGGCACAATTTAAACCGAACGGCATCCGGTTAACTTTAAATAGGCCATTGTGCGTCGAGATAGTCAATCGTTGGCTCGTCTCTGGCCCTAATTCGAGCTGTAGGTACGCTTTCGTAAGGTCCAGCTTCGTAAAATAGCACGCATTATCAAGTTTATTTAACAAGTCGTCGATTTTGGGTAACGGGTACAACAACCCTTGCGCGTATTTATTTATCGTAAACCGGTAGTCTATACATAATCGCAGAGTTCCATCGCTTTTTTTCACGGGTACCACTGGGCTGGCCCATCTCGAGAAATCGATTGGTTCAATCACCCCGTCCTTGACCCATTTATCCAGCTCTTCTTCTACTTCTTTCTTCCACGCCATCGGCACCCTTCGTGCGGGGATAAATACGGGATCTATGCCCTCTTTTAACGGTACTTCCACCGTTATTCCCTTGACTGCTTTCGGGAATTCGTTTAGCTGACCGCCCCATTGTTTCATCACGTGCTGGATCGCGGACCTGGTATCCTTCGGTCTTTCTACGTAATTGACCACGAACCGTTCCGCCGCAGCTCTAGAGTTCCAACGTATTTGACGCCAGATTTCGGGCTCAAATTCTTTTATCCAATCGATCCCGCACAGCGGCGGCCCCGCTACGTCTGCTATTAATAACGACAGCTGTTCCCTCGTGTTACCCATTCGGACATCGGCTTGTACCTTGGCTACGATCTTTATTTCCTCGTGGCCATACGCGTACACTGTCGGGACGGGCTCCTTGTTGCGTGGGATCTCCTTCGCCCATCTTCGCGCCGGTATTATCGATACCGTGGCGCCGGTATCGAAGATGCATTGGAATAATTCGTTATTAATAAATATATCTATAGTTAACACATCTAAAGCATGTTTTAACCTGGGAATTCGGACCGGCCCAAGCCACGCTTCTCGTCCCGCCACTATGCTCCACGCTTCTTCGGACCCGTCTTGCAAAGTGCTTAGCCCCCCGTTTATCGTCTCGGCCGTTAACGCTAGCTCGCGTAGGCGGTTCCATTTGATGTCATTTTCTGCCAACAGTCTCGCCTGTAAGTTTCTATCGCGCAATCCTATAATGAATTGGTCGACGATTCTGTTCTGCAATTCTTCGTTTCCGAAGTTGCAGCTGTTAGCTCCTGCCTTGAGTCTATTAGCATACGTGTCTATCGACTCTCCCTGGTTTTGTCGGACCTTTGAAAATTCATATCTCTTTGCCCTCGCGCATGAACTCCTTTGGAATAATTTTTTTAATCGATTTTTAGCTTCCTCGTATGTAATTCCTGTCAACTCTTGAGGTCTATAATCCTCTAGTATTAATTGGAATGCCTCCCCATCCAGGCTGGTTAATAATAGAGCTGCTTTTTGCTCATGTGTATCCGTCTTATTGCTCCTTAGGAACAGCTCGAATTGCGTTATAAAAGCGTCGATGTTAGCCGTTGTTTTTTATTTCTGCATTACCGCGTAGGTTCCACGACTCGCAGCGCCAACTGTTGGGATTGGGAATCTTTATTTACTAGAGAGAGGATTAGAAGTGATACAAAAATAGAAAAAGTGAGTCTAAACGTGTATATCCAACGTATATAATACATGCCAATTAACGATAATTAAATTGACAACACAACGGTAAACAACATATCCCCTGAGGCACTTCGCGCTCCAATTACCTCTCTACAATTGTCATAGAAACCACAATGGTGCCTGTGAATATTTATCATAATTATTCATTGCACACATTACAAAGTTGTAATATAACAAATTAAAGTAGCATTGTTACTAAATTAGTAACATAAGAAATTTGAGGTTTTAAGCAATTGCACTTATATAATTTCATACCAGTTACTTTTATAATAAGTAAACGATTCTATTATATTTTAAAACCCTACTATATTATGTCCCAAAATATTTACTTGTGTACCATTTTTAAACTAGCTTCGCCATAAAAGATTTATGTTACTAATAATAAGTATTGTTTTGCAAAATCATAACATTTGCAGATTTAATAAAATAGAATACACCTGCGATCCCTACATTATAATGTGAAAGGTAATGTTAATGGCAAGGCATGCATAATTTGATTTGCAGCTTAAGATATTAAAGGTGTGCCATGATGGTGTCAAATATAAATCTTTGTGGACTCATAATTGAATCTATAATCGTCTTTTCAAATTAGTAAAAATTGCTCTTGAAATCAGTCGTTTGACAGGCACAGAAATCGCTAGTGTGCTCAAATTTTTTAGACATTTAGCCAAATTTATATAAGAATTTTATTTAATAAGCGATTTAAAATATTATCATATCAGACAGGATGATCCAATCGTTGCAAAATTTGAAGAAGTTTTCGTAATATTTACTACTTTATCAAATCTAATATTTGTATTTTCTTAAGAGATTAACAATAACTTCTTTCAGGAGTGCCGCATTTAATTTAAATTTAGACTTTATTAGCGCCATCTATAGGCAATTTAAATTAGAGACTAATTTGACTATATATATCCCTATCTTAGCATGTGACTCGAAAATAATAATATGCATATAACGTTTTCGGGTTATTATTATCTTCTTAAAAATATTAACAAACCCGCAATTTATTAATTAATTTCAAATATAATTTATCAAAATAATTATTATCTACCATAATTATGAGGGTTATTCCTTCCCACCATAAGAATGGGTTGAATCTAATTTGACGTTTATATATATTTATATCGCTTAAAATGTGACTAGAAAATTAACTATGGCATACTCATGAGCTCTAATAAGAGCCACTCCCTCACACAGGGGCCTAGTGGTAAGTGATGACGCACGGCACGCGACAATAAAATTCCCTAAATTTTTACCTGGCATAAAGGAATTCGATAAAAGAGAGAACCCTATATTTGGCATCCTTGCTAATGTAGCTTGCTTCAGCTATTTGTGCATTTTTGTGCGTTATATATATTATTCCCTAAGTCAAAACTGGTAAGAAATTTACGTTTTTGTTTTCAATATATAGGTTTTAATTCTAATTTTGTATATATATTTTTCGCTTCACTTTTTGAATAAAATATTTAAAAATATGGGGTATTTTCCCCTCCCCAATGGAAATTAAATTTTTATAGGATCGAACCCATGGACATAAAATATATCGAAAATTTTGTTATTTAATTTTTAGATTTTTTATACCTTTATTGTTTTAAATAAATTACAAATTTTAATTTACTTGTTTAGTTGTAAAAAATATTTTAAAGTATAAATATGTTTATTTAAATTTTTTTTATAAAATTGAAATCTAATTAATGTGGGGGTTCTACCCCTTCCCCTACCACCCCATTGAGAAATAAATTTCTATGTTCATATCTTATAATTTTCTAACTGCTAATTTTGTAAAAACGGATAATTATTTTATTTTTGCCATCTATTTTTATACCTCTTGGTTTATATTAATTACTATGCACTTTATGGGCTCGTTTTTGGATTCTGCATTCTTGAACCTTTCCCCCTTTCTCGCCCATAACATGCATAGCAAATGTGCCACGTTTAAACTGAAACAATACTTCAGAACTAGACCCAAGTTATTAGGAGAAAAAACGAAGTCCAGCTATCTAAACTTAAAATATACACTGACCCATAAATATTGCTAATATTGTGGAAGGCACAAACTCAAACGACATGTGCAATTAAGATTGCTACCGATCATTTTCCATGGCCATACATGTTTCGCGAAAACATTAATTGATTTCCAATAGATTTTTATATGGGAGTATTGAAGCTCATTAAGCCATTTCGGTAGAACTTGTGGCGATTTGACTCAGTTGCCTAGATATGATGAACATTCGGGAACATTTTACAACCCTCAAAAATTAAGGATATCTCTCATCCAAATATTCACCGCGCTCACACATATCCACTCATACGGCATTGATGAGTAAATTTCCCTTAATTTTTTGTCCATTGTACCCAATTCGATTTACAGCGTTTCTTTAAATGTTTGAACATATTGACTCCCCTCCCGCACACTAGTAGGAGAGAAAAGGGTGATCAATCAAAGCTTTTGAGAATGAACGCTCTTTCCCTCTCCTTCCTTCGCGTGCAACTTACTCCCTTTAAAAAAAGCAAAATAACTTAATCGCAAGTTCAAAATATAGAATGACATTTTTATTAATTTTTTTTAATAATATTTTTAAGGTTTAAATTATATATATTTATTGGATTATTTATTATAAATAAACTTTTAAATTGTTCATTCTAATTTTTTTTACCAATTTTATGTAATATAGGTTTTACATCTAAAATGTAATAAATTGTTTATTTAAAAAACTTTAAAAAATATTTCATTCAAATTTCATACCAATTTTGTAATGAATTTTAAGAATTCAAATTTAAAAAATAACAGTTTTTTTTTCAAAATTGCACGCAATATTTTTAAAATTTCGACCACGTTTTTTTATTTAAAAATTTGGCAAAAAAATCGACAAATATCTGGCCAAAACCACCAAATTATAAAAAAATGCAAACATTATTGCAAGAGTGGCGAAGGTATATACATGGTCAGGGAGGAAGTAAGTTGCACTCGAAGGAAGTAGAGGGAAAGAGCGTTAATTTTCAAAGGCTTTAATTGATCACCCTTTTCTCTCCTACTAGTGTGCGGAAGGGGAGTCAAGATGTTCAAACTTTAGAGAAACGTTGTATCAATCTAAATTTCATCTTCTGTCGCTTTTCTTCACAAATTTTACCTACCAAATTTGATAAATGAAATATTGTAGTTCTAACAATATGAGCATGAATACGCATGCAGATTGTATTATTTGAAAATTAATAACCCATTTACGATAATCAATTATTTCTTAAAAAAAAATAGAGCATAAGTGATTGGGCAGGGAATATTGTAAATTACGCTTGATACATCCACAACAGGTTGGAAATATAAAATTGAGGTTTGATGTATATTAGCAACTTTCAATGAACGTCATAGTCGCGATCAGTAATATCGAGCCGTCATGAGCTAAACGGTTTCTTAAGTTGGCCTTGGCTATATATTCTGCATTTCAAGTGACTATTGTAAGATCGCTTGTTTAAACGTTTTATTCACGAACTTAACATCATATCGCATTTCTTGATTCTTTTGTTATTGTTTTTCCATCTTGACTAGAGTCCGAAAGCATAATCGTCACGTTCCGGGGCTATTAAGATTACCTCATCTCGTCTCGGTCTACAAAATGTTCGGTGTCGTCTAGTATCGACGAGAAATCTTTACACGTCTCGTCTTTTCTATACTATCTAATTTTCCCTCCTGAGTCGCTAAAAATGAGTAAAGCATTTAGATAAATATTTGAGACATGCGTTTTGGTCATCTTATAAAACCGTCATCCGTGTGTCCCTAAATAATTTATAGCATGTTTATTATATGGATATAGAGACCTAAAAGGCACGAGTCGGTACAAATTATTATCAATTATAGCATGAGTAATTCGCTGCACACATTATTAAAAACACAAATTAAGACAGGTTTGCCACTGGAATAGAATATAATATTTGGAGGTTTATAATAAATTTCAGATATATAATTTTTATAACAAATGCATTTACGTTCAAAAAAGAGATATGTAGTGTTGAATCTCATAATGTGTCCCAAAATATTTATTTAATAAATTTCTAAAATTATTTACCAATAAATTTTTCATTCTAAGAGCTTATGCTAGTATGTTACTGTGCATTTTTGGAAAAGTCACATTTATCATCAATATTTAATCGATTAAGTAATTAATGGCTTGTTGTCAGGCGCGTAGCCAGGATTTTCTCTGGGGGGGGGGGGAAAATTATAAATTTTTTTTGTAACATTATTTAAAAAAACAAAATAAACATTTGATATTTTTTTTTCGGGGGGGGGGATCTCCCGTTTCCCCCCCGTCTGGCTACGCCACTACTTGTTGTGGTTTAGCGTTTATATTAGGCAACCCATATTTTTGCAGTTTACTATTCGTAACCTAGAATGCAGAATGTATAGCCTAAGCGTCTTATGTCTGTGTATGAAAATAGATTAAATTAAATTAGCTATGGTTGTCGAAAGTAAGATAATTAAGGTATCTATAATAAATTTTCAGCATATGAAAAAGACGATTATGATAAATCACAATCTAAACTTACAAATGATGATTTTAGGAAATTGTTGATGACTAATAAGCATGGTGGTGAGACTAAAAAAGAAAGATCAGAAAAAAGGTTACATTTTCTGCTGATTTATTATTATTAAAATATACTTAAATTATAGAAATAAATGCAGAGCCTCTAGATTAAAAATTTTTTATTCAAAAAAAATTATAATTTGTAATTTCTAAACATATAAGCAAATCTGTTTCTAAAACTATATTAATCTTTATACCATTGATCTGCTTTATTACACCTGATCATTTATTAAAATGCTTCTAACCCATATATTTTAAAACATGTAGAAAAGGAGATAGACATGAAAATCAGAAATCCTCATACAAGGATAAAAAGTTTAAATATACAGATGCTGGAGGAAAGCATGATCCACCTGCAACTAATAAGACAGACAGTGTTGAAGCTCATAAACGCAAACGTAAAATGCATTTTGCCAAAGTGAGACAAGAGGAAGAAGACAGAGAAAAAGAAATGGCAGCTAAGTACAGGGATAGAGCTAAAGAAAGGAGGGAGGGTGACAATCCCGATTACCACGTAGAAATTTTATTGCAAATGTTTGCATTATAATATATTTAAAAATCTTTTAATTGCTATCCAATCTATGGGCTTGCATTTGGTTATCTGTCCTGCCCAACTTTATTATGTATCATTTAATATTAGCCCTATTATGTAACCTTTTAGACATATGGTTTTAGACAAGACTTCCATTAATAAGCAATTTTAAATTATAATACAATTAAAGATACTTTCATTTATGTCATATATTGTAACATATTTTTAAAATCTACATAACTATTGTTTGGTTGCACTTAAAACACAATATATTTATTTGACAATGCTATCACATAACTGGAATCTTATATTTTATATTTATTTCAGAGTGTTGATCTAATAAGTGCTTCATCGGGGTATAAAGCTGTAGCACCAGATGCCAAAACAACTGAAGGTGCTGCTGAAAGGCGCAAACAGATGATACAAGAATCCAAATTTTTGGGTGGAGATATGGAGCATACCCATTTAGTCAAAGGACTCGATTACGCACTCCTGCAAAAAGTTACATTAATATAGATCAGAATCTTCTATTCATCTATTATAATTGTTGTAGAATTTATTGAAATGTTATTTTTATATTAAATCATAAAGGTTAGGAGTGAAATTGGTGGTAAAGATAGGGATGAAGTTCTAGAAGAACCATCAATTATAACCTCGGCAAAAACAGCTCCTATTAAAAAGTAAACTTTTTGTATTTTTTCTAAATTTGAATTTAAAGGACTTTATTTTATTTATAGTTATATTTAAACATGGGCTTAGAATGGAATTAATTAAACTAAAGGAGGGGGGGGGGTGTAAAGAGTGTGATGATAATCCTGGTGGACAAAACGCTGATTTTTGGAAATATTAACTAGAACCTCTTAAAATTTAATATTTCATATTAAAAATCTTTAACAATTCAATCGCTCAAACAAATGACATTAACTTTTCTTTGTTAATGAGTTTTTACGTACCAAGATCATTTTTATAGTCTTTGGTGCAACTAAGAAGGCAGAGAGGGGCAGCTGCCGCCCTCCAATCCAAAAAATTTGTTGGAAATTTATTAAAATTGTGGTTAGAATTTCAAAAAAGGATTAATTTGCCCATTATTGCCCCCTATAATTATAATGCTTGCTACGCCCATGCACTAGTGTTGTAAAAACGGCTGGGTTTTGTTTGGTCGCCCTTTGGTTTTAGTCAACTAAACATCAACAAACCAAAGATTTTTTGGTCTGTTTTTCTTAGTCGCATAAATAGACCGTAGGAGTTGTTGTGAGAATGTTATTCTTAGGGCTTGTCTTAATATCGGATTCAGATTCAAATGACGCGAATTTATCTTTATCAAATATCCGATTCAATTTCATGGGTCAAACTCGGTTGTAGTTAATATTTTGTTTTTTGATAGTTAAAAACGTTTTTTTGTTTATTTCAACTCTTGAGATTAATCGCTGTTATATTATGCGTCTGAAATGTAAAACTGCTGTGAATTCGAAGTTAAGACACGGCTATGTTATAACCCGTACAACGATTTTTGCTGCGCAGCAAAATCCGATATTAAGACAAGCCCTTACTCTTCCGAAGAAGATACACTTGGTCTATTTATGCGACTAAGAAAAACAGGCCAAAAAATCTTTGGTTTGTTGATGTTTAGTCGACTAAAACCAAAGGGCGTGCGACCAAACAAAACCCAGCCGTTTTTGCAACACTACCATGCACATATTATCTACATCTCATCTATATGTAAAATTAGCAAAAAGGTTGGAGGGAGCAAATCTGGCCAATCTGTCACACAACCCGATGATTTGGAGTTTGTGCTTGGGAAGAACGTTAAGATAGACAACCCCGCCGCAAAAAATATATGTCGTGCCATATTTTGTCACAAAATTCCCCCCAAAAATGAGCTTTTTAGCGCGAGGAGAATGGCTTACGTAATTGATTTAGAGGACGAATACGCTGATACGGATATACCCACAACCCTGCTCAGGAGCAAAGCTGATTGCCCATTGGACGAAGTTCAAAATTTTGCCTTAAATTTATGTTATTAAGCTCATCATAGTAAATTTCAATAAGTTTCTCGATTATTTTGTAATTTGAAGGGATTTTATACGTTTTGATAGTTTTCAAAATAGCTAAACGCCTTTTTGATTATTGTTTGTTTTTTTAAATGGTTTATTGATATTTTGGTTAGTGGAAAAAGGGGTGTTAGTAGCCTGGTTTAGAACCGGTCAACGAGGTTTATCAAAAAATATGTCTGATATATGGGCCTTTATTATTGGTGCTAAAGATTGGCCCTAAGTGATTATGCAATGTAAAATAGCAATAATGAAAGATGTGCTGTATTTTAGCAAACACTAATTTGCTCTAATTCAAATTTATCATTTAAAGAACTTTGTAATTTTTATTTGTTTATCGTGCAATGTATTAATTTTTATACTCCTGCTATGCTAAGGAGAAACAGTTCTACGATTACAGAACATTTTACTTAAATTTTTTTAATAATTAAACTCGTTATAATTTGTTTCTGTAATGGATGATAACCTTGTAAGGTTATATTATTTTTTTAATGTAATAATCATATATTTGTGGTTATAGACCCAAGCTACGCTGACTACAAACGAGATCGTCATCAACAAGTTGACCCAAATTCTTTCGTACTTAAGACAAGGGGTTAGGGGAAATATCATTAAGAAGCCCAAAAAGAAAGGTAACCCTTCTTGTTTCGACTTGATATATTAGAGTTTTGCCTATTAATTTACACGTAAAACGAGTGTTTTTTAATTAAAATTTTTCATATAAACGTTTAAATCTTAAAATGGGAAGGTTGAAGCCTAAAACTCATGTCAAAATTTTATTAGATAAACGAGGTAGCGAAGTTATTTTTTTAGCATTACCTTTCTTAAAATATGCCATCTATTTCATATTTTATTTAAGGTTAATGTTTAAAATATATAGTCTACCCCTTTTAGTTTTGATTTTTCTCATATTTGCTTCGCGATTCTCGCAATTTTTTATATAATTTTAAGCTTCCTTAGTTTCCCTTTTCAATGTTTATTTAGCTCTTCTTAAATGAAAACTAAAGTAACTTGATGTTTATCTAATAGACTAAAACCATAATGAATATATAATCACGACTTTTAATCGCAATAGGTTGCATAATTACAAAATGAATATAATTTCTTAGGCTTAAACATTGTTCTGGAATATTTAATGCTACTTTAAAGAGTTTTTCTCTCGGGACATAGTGTAAGTTACTTTTTGTGTTTTCGATCATTTGGCACATTTATTCCCTGGCTTTTATCGTTAAAATATAAAAACACTCGTTTATTTTCAGTTTAAAATCGCTCCTTTATCCTTATAAGTTAATTAGTATTTCAAAACTGAAGCATGTAGTGAAACGACTTCATTTACCTCGAAAGAGATTTGATAGGGATACGCACGAGGTTAAAAGCGAAAGAATACGCGAGGAGAATAAACTTGGATTTGAATGTTTATCGTCACATACAACACTAGTGTTGTAAAAACGGCTGGGTTTTGTTTGGTCGACCAGTGGTTTTAGTCGGCTAAACATAAAGAGACCAAAGCTTTTTTGGCTCGTTTTTCTAAGACGCATAAATAGACCAAGAATTTTTGGTCAATCCTTTGGTCTGTTTATGCTTAGCCGACTAAAACGGTAGGTCGACCAAACAAAACCCAGCCGTTTTTAAAACACTTACTGATATATTCCTTACTACCGTTATAATATAAAAAAATACACTATCAACCCTTTTTACTATAAGCAAATTTTGTTCGTATTTACCAGAGGGTGGTGGTGGGGTACAAAGTGCTGAAGGAGGTAAAAGTTACGCTGGAAAACCGATAGTGGAAGATAGCATATACGGAGATATAGGGGATTACGTGCCGGCCCTGATTAAAGTTAACAAGGGCTCGGTCTCGCAACAAAGACCAATCGATGCCCCTAAAGACCCGGCCTCCACTTACCATTTGTCTAAATCTTACTTTCCCGAAACCAGCTCTACCCTGGATGAAGATGCGGATTTCAACGTGGAAGGGGATAAGAAAGCTATCGCGGAGAAAACGATGAAAATGATCAAAAATATCAATGAGAAATATGGGAACGTGAGTGGAATAGTGTCATATATAAATTAAACTCAGTTTTTATAAAGATTAAAACAATGATAAATACCATGTTATTGTAAATGGGTTTCTGCAATTAATCTTAAAATTTCCATTAGGTTTAAGATGAGACAAGGGGGAATGGCTTTACCAAAATTTCAATCGTGATCTTTGAAATCTCATTTAAAGCCATTCGATTTGAAAAGGCTTTTGTGACCTTAATTAATGCTTACTAAGGATACGGCTTATTTTAGGGATTTATTTGTTAGCCCTACAATTTTTTGGAGGTAGATATAATACTTATTTGTAAAGGGCACATGATAACACTGGTCTACAAAAAACATCAACCGGGAAACGGTCAACATATTCTGATAGAGTTTTTTGTGGTGAACGCAAATATGTTTTCTTTTAAACGTCAAGTTTTTTTTATTTCGATTCAAAGTTGCGAAAATGACCGTTTTTGACGCTCAATAGAGCGATATGAATAGCTAAAAAAAAAATTTTAAACCTCTAAGTGGTAGAACCAACTTAGGGTAAAACATTGAAAAATGATTTTTTCCCCTATTGTTTTTACTTTTTCCAATATATTAAAAATGCAATAGTCCCTATGCGAAATCGCGGCTTTCTTTGAGCCTCCCTCCCTCTTTATCTAATTGGCTTATATGCTTTTATAACGGAACCGGTCAAAGGAGCTCATCAGAACTCATCAGAAAAGGAGCACAATGCTCAGGATGAATTTAACAAATTGTCTTAGCACAAAATATTTTATATTAACATGTCCTAGTGATATCATAACAAGTAAATATATGGGTTAGGGTAAGTATTAGGGCCAGGGTAAGGGTTTGGGTTATAATAACAATTCCTGATGAGCTCTGATGTGCTCCTTTGACCCCCACTCTTTATAACACTATACCCTTAGTGCATGTAAGTGATTGATGAGTGTGGTGGGTGCAAGAGTAGTGGGTTAATACGAACTATTCCTACTACTACGCCTGTCATCCACCCTCTCTACTAGAGGAATAGCTCGTATTCCGCCACTACTCTTACACACCCACACCCCCACATCATCCATCAATCACTCACATGCACCAAGAGTATATTGTTATAAACCCAATTAGATAGTGAGGGAGGGAGGGAGGTTTATAGGATGCCGCTTCCTTCGCATAGGGACTAATTGAAATTCGATCACCACAAAAAACTCTATCAGAATATGTTGACCGTTTCCCGGTTGATTACACAAGACTTTATTTGTAGACCAGTGTAATTAGACGTGGTTGTATAATTAAGGTGGTTTATCTCGATTAATCAAAGTTGAGAAATTTATTTATTTTTACAATCCATAATTTTTGGAACAAATGAACGTTGTTTAAAATTATTATCATACTTTGGCTAATCGTTATTTACCTTTTCTTTATAATTTTATGATTATTTTACCAGAAATCGGAATACATGGCAGACCAAGATGCATCAAAAAACGTGGTTGATGATAAGGATAAGAGGTCAGTGATTTTTTTACTTAGCTGTTTTAAGTAATAGTTTTACAAAATGCATAGGATGGTTATTTAATAAAATCATTTTAACATCACATCATCAGAGTATTTATTTTTTTCTATATTTTTATATATTTCAAAATGCTGTTTTAAGGTTTAGCTAGTTAAATATTTTTTTAAAACGTTTTAAAAACACTCTATGTAACCAAAATTACTATAATCTACATGTCCATCCCTTATTTGAGCACATTTCAAAATGGCGGAAAAACGGTACACTTATTTAAAGCTGATAAGCAGTCTATCTATCTATCCAGTCTATGGATCTATATCGATATTATATAATTAAAGAAAATTTTAACAACTTTCTGCAGATCTCTGGTCAAGTTTTGCAAATTACTTCTATAAAATCAGATAACTAATTTGATAATAAATGTGTTTATGTAATCTCATCATATTTTGTTACGACACGCATTAAATTGATTCAGGTATATGGCGCTCGTTAGTAACGAAGAAAAGGCTACGAAAAAGAATAAATTATCCTTGGCTTCCGCCTCGACCAATACCTACGCCGAATGTTACCCCGGCTACGTCGAGACCATGGAAGCAGTATACGACAGCGACGACGAGGTTATTATACGTTACATGTCTTTTTTGTAACATAAAAAAAGAAGTAAATTTCATACTTGAATGTGAAACTGTTCATCTTATTCTTCTTTATCAAGTATTCGATCCCACAATCGTGGGGTTTGTTTTGATGAGTTGCTTCTATCTTGATCGGGTAATTGTCACTTGATTAATCTTCTTAGTTTTCATAACTATCGACTGGCCCTTTCCACGTGACACTGGGTCGTCCACTTCCTCTCTTCCCCGGTACCTCCATGTCCAATACTTTTCGATTTACGTCATTTGTGTCCCTTCTTAGTATATGCCCACACTACCTTAGCCGATTTTCGATAATCATGTCTGCCATAGGTTAAATACCCATTTTTGTCATGAAAAAGTCATTCGTCATATGGTCGAGCTTAGTATACCCCAAGCTCCACCATCTCATCCTCAACTCTGTGGCTTGTAATAACTTATTTTCCGTGCTTTTTCACGGCCATGTTTCACTTCCATAGAGTAACTCCGGTCTTCCGATGGATTTTTAAACTTTTCTTTTCAACCATATCGCCATTTTTTGTCGCATATTACACCGGATTTACTTCGCCATTTAGGGCATCTTTTTTGATGCATTCCTATTACTTGGGAAGAATAAAGTCAGTAACCGAAGTGTTTTTTATAGAAGTTTTTAGATGTTATGGTTAAAAATTCCCAAGTGGACGAGAGGGCGTACTGGTATAGGCTTCGTTTTTCAAAGTCTCTACCCGCACTTTTTTTCAAAAAGAGGCTGTCAGGCCTGGATAGTTGGGCGTCACCTCTCATCCAATCTCTAAATAAGCGCTAATGACCACCAAGTGTGACAAACAGCCATAGGAAATTTTAAAGTTTATAATTCGGGCCCTTCAATATACCTAATTGGATGGATATTATATCACTGTTCTGGCTGAGAGTCAAACACACTAATATCCCCAAACTATGATATATTAGTATTTTAAGTGTAAAATATTGTTGACCTGCCGTTATGACATTCAAACTACTACTTTTGATACTTAAATTGTTAGTCCTATAAGGCGAATCTTTGTTTAAATCTTGACCTAAGGGGGTTTAAATGAAGTGGTTAAATAGTTTATGTCTACAACTTAATAAAAATCTTTACACTAAAACTTTGTAAAAAGCCACACTGTTTCTTCTTACAGTAAGAATTACATTATAAACTTTCTTTTGCATTACTTAACTGCAATGACAACAATGGTTGATTATTTTGTGCAGGTTGATTTTACCAAAATGGACTTGGGTAATAAAAAAGGTCCAGTTGGGCGCTGGGATTTTGATACCCAAGAAGAATATTCTTCATACATGTCAAATAAGGAAGCTTTACCCAAGTAAAAATTTTATACATAACTAATTTGCTCCAATTTTTTTATAAAATATTAATTGCTATGCAATTTATTAATAACCACATTTATAAATAATAATTTTATTATGTAGGGCTGCCTTCCAGTACGGTGTTAAAATGAGTGATGGTAGAAAAACGCGAAGAACTGGACCTAAGGATGAAAAGGTTAAATTGGATCAGGAGTGGCAAAAGATTAGCAAAATTATTCAAAAGAGAAAAGATGATAAAGGAAAGAACTAATGTTTTGTCTTAATTTAACAATTGTTTTTTTTTGCCATCATCTTATTTATATGGATTTTTATTTTTATGAAAACAAATTATGTATTTTTCAGAATAAACAAAAATGTTTATAGTTGCCAAACTTTAACGCATGTCTTAAGTACAAATTTAGTGTAACATTTAAAAAAGTATAACCTTAATCAAAGCTGGTGTCATAGTAGGTATTAATGGAGATACTAATAAAAGGGGCCTACCACCAAATGTGGATAAACACCTTTTGAAAAATAATTGCTTGTACAAGTCTAGCTGCCTCGTTTTAAGGTTTCCATTTCAGAAATAAAAAATAATACCTAAAAATCATCTACTCAATGTTGCCCAGATCTGCTAAGATGCCAAAACATAACTCACATTAGCATATTTTATTCTATCTCCAGTGTCGATGCTAGTGACCTTCCAAAGAGCCCAAATAGCTTGAGATTATAAGGATTTTGGATTTTAGCAGGGTTTAGCCTGGGCCTCAATGTTGTCAAACATTGCATGTTGTCAGGCCAAAGGTCACAATAACAAAGGCAGGTACCTATGTCATGCCGGTCAATAATTTAATTTAAAAGTGTTTACTCGATGAGGGTTACCCTTCTCAGCTTAAGCCAGCTGATATGTTGGTTTGGGACAATAAATATCTAGATGGAAAAAGAATTTTATTTTCTATCCTTCTAACGCTAATGAATTAATAAATACAGTGAGCCTAACTTGACTACAATATCCATTACCATAGCCACATTTGCCCTTTAACAAGGAAAAAGGTAATAAATAAAATAAAAAAGCGTTTAGAAATTAAGTTCTACAGTGAGAAGGGCTTTTTCTCAGAAAAAATAGGATATATATATGCAAGTTTAAGATAACTCATAATAAAAAGCTTCCTACAATGCCAATAATTGGTATAAATCTATACATATTTTAAGACTATACACTTTAATACAATATTTTTTCATCAAAAAGTCTATTTGTACCAAGAATTTTAATAATGTCTACATTACATCGGATAAATATTTCAAATAATATAAAAACATTTTTTTTAAACTAAAAATTAGTATCATGATTCATTCCTTTTTAATCTTTTATTTTTTAGCTTACTATTATCATGCCCTTCATTTATAACATTCTTCTTGTTTAAGCTTTTGTCATAATATTCGAGTAAATCAAAATCAGGTGCTGTCATATAATCATTTGACATCTTAATTACATATTTTAATTAAATTTGATTAAAATTACATGTTTGATCTTTTGCAAAATTTGGGTTTGATGTGATAGCCTTTGTTGAGCAAGTTTGAATTTTTCAATTTGATTCATCAATTTTATATCATATCCATTGTAATTAATGTTTAACTCTAAAACATGAATAGGTTTACACTAAAATTACCTTTAACTTCATTTAAAAATTCTTGCAAAAAACTAATATTATCCTGAAGCTCTGCTTCAATTGAGTTGTTATTAATAATAGGCAAGTCAAGAGTTTTGCGACAAAGAGAGTCCATAGAAAAAAATTTCGCTTAGAATAGGTGCAAAAACTCGTTTTTTCGAATGACTTAGGGTACAAATAATTTTCGCCTACGATTATTAGATTACAAGCAGTAGGAGTTGGAGAAGGATTTCATGTGTTTTTACATTTTCCATCATAAATTGCGAGGTGTATCAAAGATAGCACATAAGTAAAGCATTTATAAATACAATGCTAGCTAGATATTTAAATAATTATGAAAAAGACAAAATTTTACACGAAGTTAGATAATCTTCAAATTAAACTCTTGACAATTATATAGATAACATTTAGTATCTTACCTCTAAAAATTCAGTAAGGGGGTTTAGGGGTATTAGTAATAGTACAGTTTTTTTAAACATTTAATTGATACGGATACATTGGACCCACAAAGATTACCCATTATCTCTCTACAAAAAGGCCTGTATTGATTATCTAAGTGTTATTTATTTTGCAGGCGTTTATTAATAGCGCGTGTTTCCTCATTTGCAATATTATTTGGGAATCGAGCTAAGGTTTGCGTATCACTTTATTGTTATAACCATTGATATGCAATAATTTCGCGCGCCGGGAAAAACATCAAAGCTGTAAGCTATGATACTGTAAGTAAAAGGGAAAGTTCAAAGAAAGGTACTTTTACCGCGGATCCATTAACATCTTATATAAATTCCTCAACCCTGCTCGAAGATCTCCTCACTACACCCACGTATCAGTCTGATAAATTAAAACTTAAATTTTTTTAAAGAATTACGAGATCTCCCCATCCATTACGATTTCTTAAAATTAGTAAATTAGAAAGAATAAAAATATACCCTATATTATTAAAATCTCTGTTTCGATTTGTTTGCATTTTAATTGGCGGATACAAGATCAAGATGGAAGAAGCTCATCAAAACAAACCTTACGACTTGGGACCAAATACTTGACTAAGAAAAAGATAAGGTGTATAAATAAAGTTGGTTTTAATTTAGATATTATTCGCATTTTCCCCTCATCCTTCCTCTCCTTAGGGAGAATTTTAATTGTTTTTCATCGACTCATTCTTCAAGTTATATATTCATAAATCACGAATGAGAATAAATTATTACTTAGATTTCTATATTTAAAATTCGTAGTAAAACGAGTGAATAAAGAAATCTAAATAAAAAATTAGGTTTTTTTTTTATTAAACACAATCAGAGTTGTTAAACGCACTTCAAAAACCGGTGCCGCATTCGCACATTGAGGAAAATCCGGTGTGCGCACTCGCACAAGTTTTAACAAAGGTGCGCGCACTCGCACCAGTATTAAAGGTGCGCGCACTCGCACCCGCGCATAAAATTTGATGCACTATAACAAAACAAAATTAGCATATTTTGGAAATGGAAAAATTTTCATGCATGATGTGCTTGCTACATTTATGCTTGATTATTCAATTTCCATAACTCACTATCATATTAAAGTGTTATATAAGCAGTGAGAAAAGAAAAGAGTAAAAAATTGGATAAGGATTACTATAACAACCAATACAAATTAATAATTAAAATTAATTAACTAATTTAATTTATTTTAATTAAAATTAATTGTAATAGATCATTCATTATATGTGATTAAACTGACGATAGCAAAGATAGGTTTAAATGTGTTAAAATATTAAGATAGTAACGGGAGACAATATTCCAAAAACGCTGTATTAAATATATTATCATTTTTTAAATATTTTATTGTAATTATTTAATCAAATTACCTGTCTGTGTTTTTAATCTTCTAATCTTATTAAACTTCAATCGTTTTAGTGTTTTTTTATAGTTTATTTATTAAGCGACGAGTTCAAAAATGTAGTAAAGATTAATCGTTGATTGATAAAGTAAATACGTGAATAATGTGAAATATTGCGGTTAGATTATTTTTATTGTCTCTCGATAGTAACCAATTTCCCGCCTTGTTATCTTCTCCACCAGGAACATAGATAGATGTATGTTATATATAGTAAATCAGTACTTTTCATACTCGTAATGGAGGTGGTGACAAAACAACTGCGAGAAGGACTCCCATGGGAACTTTTATACGCTGATGATCTCTTGATAATGGCTGAGAGTGAGGCTCTCTCTCTATAAAGATACTAAAATGGAAAAACGGAATGGAGGCAAAGGGCTTAAAAGTTAACATGGGAAAAACAAAGGTGATGTTAGTCGGGGAAAGTATGAAGAGCGCCGAGCCAACTTGCGCCTGGCCCTGTAGCGTATGTCACAAAGGAGTGGCTAGCAACTCTATACAATGCACAAAATGCCTAGGATGGGTCCACAAAAAATGTAGCGGTGTGAAAGGAAGCCTCTAATTGGCAAGTCGTACGTTTAACTGCAAGCCTTGCGCCACGACCTTTACCGGATAATGCCCTAACCGACTTCAACATCGGTAATGGGGAGACGCTAGGAAAAGTTGACACCTTTACCTACCTCGGGGACTCTTTCAGTGCAGATGGGAATGTTGACTCGGCAGTTACAGCAAGGATACGACAAGCCTGGAAGAAGTTTAGAGAGATGGCCCTTCTTTGGGCCGGAAAAGGTGTCTCACTCACTATAAAGGGTAAAGTCTACGCGGCATGTATTAGAAGTTGTCTTGTATATGGAAGTGAAACGTGGCCACTAATGTCGACACATAAAGTCAAATTGGAAAGCACAGAAATGCGTATGATAAGATGGATGTCAAGCGTGTCGCTACGGGAAAGAATAACAAGCAATAAAATCAGAGAAAGAATTGAGATCGAGCCAATCAACGAGGTCATCCAGAAAATAGGCTAAGATGGTTTGGACATGTGGAGCGGAAGAATGACGACGACTGGGTGAAGAAATGCATTTCCATGGAGGTATCTGGAAAGAAACCACGCGGGAGGCCGAAATCCACATGGTCTTCTGTTCTCGCTAACGACATGGAAAAAATGGGCCTGACAAAACACGATTCTCATGACCGGATAAAATGGAGGAAATGCAATAGGGGAAAACAGGCCAACCCAGGAGATCCTGGAAAACGGCCTTAAAACGACGAAGAAGAAGAAGTAGAAATTTAATTTGTGAAATATGCGATATAATACATTTTCGAATAAATTAATAAATTGTAAAACTCTTAATGTGAGCAAAACAGGAGCGCAATTGCGCACCCGCACCGACTTAATCAGGTGCGCGCAACTTAACAACTCTGACCACAATAACTCAAATCGTGATACATTTTAAGAACAAAACATTCATTTATTGTTCATTTATGGTACATAAAGTTATCATTTAGTAAAATATGAAAAGTAATTTCGCCGCACGCATTGTGTGATCTCAACTATTTAAGAACCAGAAAAAACATATTAAAATTCCCAGAATATTAAAAAAAATGTTAATGGATATGATGATTCATGATTAAATGATTTTCAGCTTAGGTCAATCATTTTAAAAATCTTAAAAGTAAAGAATCATATTTAGTTTGACCCTTTTGTGTTAGTTCTTAAAATAAATGTGGCATAATAATGGGCGTAGCCAATTAGAATTAGAAGAAGGCAATAATGATTAAGGGAGGGGCAAAATAAACAATTTTTGAAATTTTAGTTATAATTTTAATATCTCTTAATAATTTTTTGTATTTAGAGGGGGGCAGCCACCCTCCCTGCCCCCCTCGCTACGCCATGAACAGAATTATACTCGTTTGAGGGTAGTTTAATCCAACAACGTAAATTAAAAAGATAAAAGTGTCTTTAAAATGCTTTCTATCAATTTCATCTTTATATAAATAACTTAATATATAAGATGAGGTATATAAAATATAATTAACGAACGCGTTAAATATTGCACACACGAACCCTAAATATAACAAGATATATAATGTGCATTCGTGGTACATCAATCGACGTGCTACCTAGAAGCAAAAAAACACTATAAATTTTTAAAACGGCGCGGTTATGTCATCAAGGGGAAGACGAATTTCATTTTTTCTTTAAATCGTTGTCGAGTTCAACAAGTTGCCTCAAAAATCCCAAGTTGGGATGGACTTCTCTCTTCTTTCTAACGGTCGTAAGAGCGTCTTGTACCGTCATGCCTTGCCTAATCATTAGATATGCTAAAACTATGGTAGCCGAACGACTGATACCCATCATGCAGTTGACCAATACTTTGCCTAGATGCAAATGATTTTATTTCAAAGATTTTGTCCCTCTTAAAGATTATTTCTAAGAGATTTATTCACAGGAGCATTAGAGGGCGTTAAAAAATAAGAACAATTATTATAATAACTCAAATCTCTTAATAACAATAGAGAATGTTATAAAATCCTGGACGTATCATTATTAATATAAAATTTCATATAAAACGTTCTCGGTAATTCCAAAAAAAATTTATAATGAAAACCGCAGAAGCTTGTATATAAGCTTAAATTAAAAGCGCGCCACACGTTTTAAATTGGCGTATGCTTATACAACGAACATCAGTAAAAAAAACTCTCCCTACTTCATATTAAATAATAAATAAAGCTGAAAAATATTGTAAAATAAAAAGTTCTCAATCTCCGAATCCTGACCCATCCCCGCAAGGCTATTAAACAAGCACCTGTTTCAATGTAAATCTCATTTTAAAGCGGTTACCAATATTAGTATACTTTTTTTTAAATAAATAAAGATGTAATAGTTAGGTGTTCACTTTATTCATTTCCAACATCGCTAATTCTTCTAATAAGGCCTTAAGTGCGTTGTTTTCCCTTTTACTTCTGTTAAGGTCGAGGCGCGTTAGCGTTGCACAAAATTTTTCTCAATTACATTAATACCAAATTTAGAGTGCATCGTGAAATTTTAATTAAGCACATAGATTTTTTTAAATCCTTAGCTATAAGCCGCAAAAGTCCCCATGATCTCTTGATGATATCTAATGATTCATTAAAATTCAATCTCATTAAACTAAAATTTAGGGAAATTGCGTTGAATAATAACCCTTACCCATGCACCGATATGCTTAATTTTACCGGATCTCGATAGTTTTGTCCCCTTTTAAGAACTATATATCTAATACGATATTTTAGAGTTCGCAAGTGGGGGTAACACCCCCCACCTTCCAAAAAGGTATTTTTTTTATTCTTTGCCCCCAGCCTTCATTCAATTTTTGTGAAAGTATCGCGGTAGCCTATGTTTTTGTTTTTACCTTAAAATATCATGAAAAACTCGAAAATTTAAAATGTAAGGGGAAAAATTATGCTAGTAGCCGTTCTCAAACCCCTTTATAATTAGATTAGATTAAAAAAATGAAGGGAAAGCGTATTAAGTTTACAACTTTAGCAAAAACAACCACAGGTCTCCGGTCTTGATAAAAACCGCCAGGGGACCCTTGAATAAAAATCTACACTTAGAGACAAAATTTACAATTAGAGACTTTAATGTTAGGTTATTAAAGTTTAAACTAATTTCACCCAGAGACCTGTAAAATGGTATTTTTAAAGCTAGAGTCTGTCGGCCGCATTAAACTAAAGCAAAAATAACTTGCTATTAGCTAATAAGTAACGCTTAAATATGTTTCCGAAACACTAAAAATACTAAACAAAAACCTATTAAGAGATAACGAAGTTTTTCTTTATATTGTGCAATTGCAACGCTTAAACCTGGATCAAAACTTTACATTATATACCTACATCATCTGATCTGAGGGGCTTAAATTAAGATAAGGGGGCAATGTGCATTTTTCAAAATTTTAACCTTTATTACAATGAATATAAAAATGAAATTAGATGAGGGGCGGCAGCTGGCCATGCTACCCTGGCTACGCCCTTGCTCAATATTTTAAACTCCACAAGGGAACCACATGAAAATTACAAACATTTCCGATAAATTGAATAACGAATTGAGTCAGTTGCGCAATTATCTGCTAAGCTACTCTCTATACTCAATGCAAAATGTGTTCTCGCCAAATTCAAGGTTTCCGGCTTGTTAGGCCAGGAACGTGCTAAAAAATAAACTGGCTTTTATTATATCTAGGCTCCATGCGAATATCTAACGTTTCTGCAATATAGGTGGAGGGGCGTAACAGAGGTCATAATTACTTTAGCATGGGCGTAGCCAGGTTACGGATTATGGGGCGGGGCAAAACGTTTAAAAGTTCAATTAGAGGGGGGCAAAACATAAATTTTTTTAATTTTTCAAATTTTCTGCATTGAAAAAAGTTTGTTTTCGTAATTTAGGGGGGGGGGGCAGCCGGCCCCCCTGGTTACGCCCATGCACTTTAGATTATGTGCCAATAGAGAATTTAAAAACATTTGGAGCCATATATTTAATACACCTCTTTAGAATGCTTATACCTTCCCTTTTCAAACCCTGGCTGCGCCCAAGTAGGCACTTTTTACCAAAAGAGCCCTCCCCCCTTCCTTTCCAAAACATTATTTTTATTGATTGACAAACTCTAAAACATTTATTTATTTTTATGATTATCATAGATTAATGGAAAATCGCTTTTAATCCCGAAAGATATCTTTTAGATATATGTAGTAATTGAGAGAGATTTTCATTGCCCACTGTCTTGAAAATTTAAGGGAGGGGGCTCTACCTTTTGCCCTATTACTAACAAAATTTCCCCTAAACTGAAACTATTAAAGTGTAACGTGTTTTTAGAAATTTGCGTTGTAAATTGAAATAAAAGCTTGCTAGCTAATTTCACCTAAATCCCACAAAGTCAAGTATTAACATTTTATTCAATATATATAAACAAGACCTTTATTGCTCTTTTAAATTTAACTAAAAACGATGGTGGACTTTAACTGAACACCAAGACTCATTCAGATGATAGCCTTCCTAGGCACAATCAAATAAAGCTTTCCTAAACCAGTTCAAAAATGGCGTAGAAAACCACTTTAAGATTTTTTTAACCCTTGCACAGATCAAAATTTGATTAAAATGAACCGGCAAAAGTCCTGGAAATTTAATGGAGTGAACCAACGCAAATCGAGAATTAGTAAGTAACCGAATGAGCCAAAATGATTTATTATGCGGGGTCATGGCAAAACGAATATTTCGCCAAATTTTAATCTTAAATTCGTTTAACGCTTAAAAAACCGATTGATTATACAGCCGCCGGGCCTAGCTAAGCCCAAGCCCTCGGCTCTTTAGGGTCCACAAAACTCAAAACTAGAGGCACTTTTACCTTTGCTTTGCAGGGCGGAGTCTATGAAACGGGTAGCCTGTTCGAAATAGGGGGTTATGGTGAAATCGTAGCAATCGTCCAAGGCGAGACCGAGATATTTAACACCGATCGGGTCGTAGTATTTTTGATTGGTATGCACGCACCCAACGTAATTTTGAGAGGAGGGCGCAGCGCAATTTAGGACGTGTGTTATGCCCACCTTGCACAAGCTATCCTTATCCTTGGCCCCCATACTATACGTACACAAATTACATACATACATACATATACACTCATGGGCGTAGCCGGGGGGGGGCAGGGATGTCAAAATTTGTCATAATTATGGCTAAAATTATTCTAAATATTATCATTTCCCCCCCCCCCCCTAAATCTAATTATGGCTACACCCATGATAATTATTAAGTAAGGGTATAGGCCATGATAGGCATCAAGCCCCATACAAAATATTTTCTCTAATTTTAAAGATCTGCTCGTTTTTCATTAACTCAAAAAGAAGGAACTATATCAATTGCAAAAGGATAGAATTATTATAAAAAATAATTCAAAAGCTTATTGATGGTAAGTGAGGGGGGGGGGGTAACAGAAAGTAAGGATATTACCCTTTTAAATGATATAAAATTGCTCAAATACTATAAACAATTAATATATTATTAATTTGGTCTTTTCTTAATCTGACAAACAAGAAATTTATATATTTAATATAATTAAGTGGTTTGAGCCGACAATTAACCAAAAAGAAAGAGTAAGGCACTACACGTCAAAAAGGAACTAAATAGCATATGTCATGTACATAGGTTTGATTAACCCTATATAATGTAGACTTCTTGAAATATTATATGTTTGATATTACTCTATTAAATTTTGAATATAGCAATTTTAAAATTAAAAGGGAATTGTGAGGGTTTTAAAATTGATAACTTGCTCTATGCAAAATTATACAAAAAATTTGTTGACTTTTATACTTTAACAAATTTAAACTCCAGTCTAAAAAAATCTAAGTTATTGTTTATATTGAATTAAAAAATAGTAGAAAAGAGAAATATAGTCATCTATTTGCTGTGATAAAGATGCATCTATGATATGAATTAGCTTTCAGAATATATTAAAAGTTTAGAAAATTTTGAATATAAATTAAATATATATTAAGATAACAAAATTTTTTACTAATTCCCAATGTAGATATTTGGAAAAACTTCATTTAAATTGTCTGAACAAACTTCGTCGAGAAAATAATTTTTTTGAGAAGAATATCCGGGCTTGATATGCGTTAAAATTCGATTTAAACTTTCCAAGGTGCATGCTGTAGGACTGGATTTTTTGTGACATCTCAGAACATACATTATCTTATGAATCAGAGCTTCAGGCTCTCTTGACTTATAATTATCCATTTTAACACAGTATTAATATCTGATTAATTAATTTATAGTTAATTAACAAAACTTCTAGGAAACATATTTGTAAAACAAAAAATTATTAACAGCTGTTAAAAGTAGGTAACAAAATATCGCGTATTTAATATATATGATGATGTCATTTAACTTTGCTGTAGATCTGTAGATGTCCACATATATCAAATATATGTTTAATTGGGTGAAATCAAATTGGTGTTATTGGAAATACGTAAATAAAATAAATAAGCAACCGCTAAAGTAAAAAGACAACACTTAATATTTATTTGTTTGTAATTACAATAAAATAATTTACAATATATAGCTAATATAGCACATATTTTGTAGATGTATAAAAATGAGCTAGATTGATTTGTTAGATTGAACGATGAACAAGCAAAAGTGTCAAATAAAATAAAATTGTAACTTACTTAATTTGGTATGTACCAGGAAATTCTCACCCAGGTCTGTCAATATTAAACATCATCTCAAAGGGTGACTACATTTTAAAGAGACACATTTCATAGCTATATTATTTTAATTAGTTGCTGCATAAAAAGCCAAAATTAAAAAATAAAATCCAATGTCAATTTTTCTTTATCAATATTAAATTTGCACTTTCAATTTAACTGGTAGCTAATTTTTTTTTACAATTCTAACGCATTGGTAGACAGGCAAATATATAAATAGGTAGTTACTATCATTCCCTTTTAAAAATATTCGTTGGTTAAAAGTGGTGAGGTTGGACTGGTACAGGCGCGTAGCCAAGGGAACGGAAAGCGGGACTTTTCTACCCCCAAGACCAAAATGTGAAATTTTTTTGATTAACCCTGTTTTGCATGTACATATAATACACGGTAATTTTTGGTGTATATTTAATTTTCTACCAAAATTCAATTAATACTATTGTATAGAAACGTCGAGAATTCTCTTTAAAGATTTTTATTAATGAGTTTAAATAAAATTCAAGCGTGAAATGCATTAGAATGGATATGTAATCAGGGAAGGGCGGCTATCCCCCTCTAAATCCAAAAATTCTTCAAAATTCCCTCCCTAAATTATTGCCCCCCCCTCTAAATCCAATCCTAGCTACGCCCATAACATGTAAAAGATGGAAGGCCCAATTTCATTCAAAACGCACCACCTAAATTCCCATCGACTTTTTCCCATTAAATTTAGGTGCCATGAGTGACACATAACCATAGACTAGATAGACTGCTCATGCCATATGTTGCATATGGTTATTTGTGTGCCAAATTTTCCTCCATTTTGAAGAGGGCAACTGGTGCATTTTAACCATATATTTTTGCCCTATAACAGTCAATTTACCTTCCTCAGTAGTTTATAAATTAAAACGAACGTCAATAAATTAATATTATACAAAATAGCAATTAATATTGATGGCGCTATCATGTTAAACAAACTTTAATCGCATTTTTTACATTTTTAATTTTTATGTATTTTTTAAATGATATTTATTTTAAAATGCTGTTTTTGCTATCTACCCAATTCAATATTTTTTATTTACCTTTTTAAGATTATTTAATTTGCGAAAATTACGAATTTCTATATGATCACCACTTTACATGGGCGTACGTAGGTTTTGAATTAGGGGGGGGGGGGCAGATCAAAAAAAAAGGTCTCGACATTTTGAGAGCAAAAAAAAAGCAACTGCCCTAAATTAGGCAGTGTGGGCAGCAGACCCCCTGGCAAATTAGGGGGGGGGGACAGGGGGTCTGGCTGCCCCCCTCTGGCTAATTAGGGGGGGGGGCAAAACATATTTTTTTTAAATTTGTTAGGGTTTCTGTATTGAAATTTTTTTTTTAAATTAGGGGGGGCAGCCGCCCCCCCCCCTACGTACGCCCATGTCGCTTTACAATGTGCCTTTCAAAATGGTGGAAAAAAGAGTACACATTTGTGGGTTGATGAGCAGTCTATCTAGTCTATGCATGCATGCATATAGCATGAATGCTTTCACCCTTTCAATGATGGCTGAATATGTGTGGGATATGTTTCGTAAAACGGACATAACGCATAAGGGAAAATTGCTATTAAATTTCCATTAAACTATTGTAAGTTTTATTACTAATTCATTTTTTGTTATTTGTACTTTGCTTACCAATAAAAAATAAATAACCGAACATTTTTATAAAATATTATTAATTCTAATTTGGTTAAAAAAATTAAAACAAAATACCATGTACTTATATCCACTCGAGGGGGGGGCAAAAAATAGTTACCATCCTTGCGTAAAGAAAAAATTCAGATAATAAAACACAAAGTGTATTTTTGCAAATTTATGTTAAACATTAAAGTTAGGGGCTTATGAATAAATATTTGTTTATTCTTAATCAAAAATATAATAATAAAATATTTTGCATAAACGATTGTAGTGATAGGGGTTGAAAAAGATTGTACTTGAGTATTTCACAACCATTGCCAGCTGTGGGTAGTGTGTAGTGGCAGTAAGTGTGTAGTGGTAGTAGTAATAGAATAGATAAACAACATCACACACTAAATACATTGTGTTCAAGAGAAGGGAGGGCGACCTCAAGTCTGGGGTAATTTGTCAGTGTAATAAGATGGAAGTAAGTTAATTTTGTATATAATTTAAAAATTAATTGTGCTAGGATAAAATAGATTCTTTTAAATGATTCCTCTACCCTTTATCTACAAATCAAATCTATTAAACCAATTTTTTACCTATTAATTTGCAAGTTATTGAAGTTTAAAAAACGCTAAGCGTTGTTTTTGACAATTTGACAATCAATATTTAAAAAATTTGACGTACAGGAAAAAAAAATATATATGTGTACCATAAAAACTCTACCAGAAGCTGCAAACAGTTTGCCGGCTAATTTTTATTGTTGAACCGTGTTATTTTGATGTAGGGTAAAATTGTTTATATTACCCTCATAGCGTAGACCCAATTTTTACAATTATTGTATTTAATGACTTCTTTTGCCGGCTGCTTTATTTAAAAGCCGCTAGTTAATGTGTGCATATAGTTATAATTAAAATTTTAGACAACAAAATTTGATTATTTATTTTTATTCTATAGCTTGTCACACTTACTGGTCAGCTACTTCAAGTGGTTTTTACACATATCCTGCACCTAGACTATCTTCTTTTAGCTCGTACCTTTTTAAGTACATATCTATTTATGCTTTCATGTTAGCTTAGTTGCACCTTCTTGATACGCTTTGTCAGGTGTTCCTCCCGTCACTCCAAATGGCCATACCATCTCATTCTGACAACCAATTTTCTCTCAATCGAAGCCACATTAAGTTTATCCCTTATCACATGATTTATAAGTGGTCCTTCTTGCTTCTTCACAAGATCTATCTTAACCTTCACATCTCCATTGTAGCCTATCTATGCACTTCCTTTGCCTTAATCGCCCATGTTACTGCATACATTACCGGATTTATAATAATGATATTATTTAATCGTCGTTTTAATTTAAGTGGAATTTGTTTGTCACAGCGTGCAGCACTCAACTCCCTGAATTTTCGCCAGCCTGCGTTTATTCTTGCCTTAATTTCGCTTTCCACACCCCACCACATTGTACTCTAGAACTGACATGTTTGAATTCCTTCCTACTGCTCACACCCCTGTCATCGATTTGCAGTTGTGTTTCCTTTTATTCATTTTCCGACTCCAAGAATTCTGTTTTATCCCGATCCAGAAGCCATTGCTTTTAATTCAATCCTTCCACACTTTTACCTGCGCTGCTTATTCCACATTTGAACCTGCGCACATCACTCATCCGCAAAGAGCATTGCCCAAGGTGATTCACGTTTGAGTCCTTAGTTATTCAATCCATCATTGCTATAAAGAGCAAAGGACTTAGTGCCGATCCTTAATGCTCATCCACATTTAGACCGAACCCTTTTTATGTACCACTGAATGTCCGTACTTTGATCTCTTGCGTTATACATATCCTTTATTAACATTAAATGAGGATCGAGACCATTGTAACTCAGGCTATCCCATAGCAACCGCCTTGGAACTTTTTAATAAAAATCCTTATATTTTTCCTTATATAATTCCATAAGTCGCCAGAGAACATGTATTGCACCTAAAGTTGATTTTCCAGCCATGAGCTCAAATTGTCGTTCATCTATAGAGATTGAGATTATTTTTAGCTTTTATGACCTTTCCCACACTCTCATTGCATGACTGTAAACTTTATTCTCCGATAGTTATTGCACTTACAACATAGCTTTCCCTCCACTCATCATCATACCACTTGCAAGTATTTGTTAAACAGCTTTGCAAGGGAATTCTAAAGGGAACCTTCCATCGGTGTATTGTCTTGTTCCAACGCTCTACCCATGGTCATCTTTGTAAGCACCTGATAAACCTCTTCCTTTGTCACTTTTAACTTTAGGTTAAATTCATAATTCTTGCCTTCGCAATGATCCGAAACCCCTTTTCCACTGTTTAATAATTATTTATAGTATTCTTTTCAACGATTAATGATTTGATAGTCAAAAGTTAATGGCTTCCTTGCTTACCATAACCTTGAGTTCTTTGCCCTAGTCTTTGCAATCTTGTAGACCATTCTTTCCCTTCTTTACTAATTAACTTGACGTTCAAATTGGCGTAGACATCTGTTTTAGCCTTGGTCACACAACATATTGCCTCATTTTCAATCATCAACATTATAAAAGTCTGGCAGCGTGAGATACGCTTTCCTAGTATAAGGTCTCTTTTTTACTTATTCCCTTCCCTATGGCCCTAAATTTTAGATAGAACAACTATGGGTCGAGCTTTGTTAATTTTATAGCACCGTCGCATTTGCAGTATATTCTAGCTACTGTGAAGCTTACGTTATATATATATATATAACTTCTGAGCTCAGCACACAGCGTGTTATTGACAATAACAACTAGCTAACACCTCCTAAAATCTAATGCCACATTTGAGCCTCTATGGCATAAGGATATACTAATGGTCGGTTTGCACCACACTCACATTATAGGTCTTTAAAAGAATATGAAACTCTCATTGTGGGTGCGACTATACACCATGGCGTTGGCTTTTAAATGTCTATCGTTATCGTGTCTATAATTATATTAAATAAAAAGGGACTTAAAACAGATCCTTGATGTGATCCAATTTTGACCCGAAAAGATTTAAAGTCTCCAACTGTCGTCCTAACGCAAGAGTTTGAGGCTTCGTAAATATTTTTCATAACCCGTATATATGCGTCAGGGATATTTTGTTTACTCAGGCACCACCATATTAAATCGACGTAGACCGTGTCATATGCTTTCTCCAAGTCGATAAAGACCATATGTAGGTCTTTTCTCTTTTCACCATACTTATCCACATTTGTCTTAGTGCGAAGATAGGGTCGATCGTGGATTTGCCGCAAATTCGAATTGGTTAGTCGATAATTCCACCCGTTTTTCAGCCTTGTTACTAAGATCCTTTCCATAAGCTTCAAGGAGTGGCAAGTTAGCTTGATAACTCTGTAACTGCCACAGTCTTGAGGGTCTTTTTTGCCTTTAAATAAGGGTATAATCGTGCTCCTACCAATATCTTGTTAAGAAGGTTCGTCATGGTGGTGACTCCTTCTTCACGAAATCCGAGCAATGCTTTCATAGGTATTCCATCTGGGCCATTTGCTTTTCCTTTTTGCATCTTGTTCATCTGTGTCCTAACTTCACCCTCCTGAATGAGTTCGACCATACTTATATTTGGCCCAATTTTGGGAAGGCAATCCTTGTCATTTGCAATATTCATAAGGTTCATAAAATATCCTTTACACCTTTTCATCACTTCTTTCGGCTTAAATAAGGTTTGACCCTTCTCGTTTTTGACTATTTTAAGAACTCCGGCATCGCGACTTTTCTTCTCCCTTATCTTGGTCAATTTGTACATAAGCCTATCGCCCCCTTTATGATCCAGATGTTTGCCATCTCGGTGTAGGCGGCATTCTTCGCTATTGCAACGGCCTTTTTTGGGGCCCTCTTTGCGTCCCTATACTCTTGATAATTTTCCGACTTTTTGATTTATGCCACCGTCTATATAGATTTTTATTTTTTTTCGATGAAATCCCTCGATTGATCCCACCACTTTTTGCCTCCTTTGGTTTGTCCTAGAACACGAATCGCTGTTCCCTTTATGTCCTTAGATAGCGTCTCCCAATCGTCGTCTACGTCCCTTTGCAACTTCCTTGAACCCAAGAGTGAGGAGGCTTCTTGATGGTATTTTCGTTTGTCGACGTATCCTTTACCTTTCATAACGAATTCGAGGTTCATAGACCTTTCTTCTTTCGGAAAATACTCTTCTGTTGTATCCATAACAAGGGAACGATGTTGCCTGGCGATTGGGTCTCCTGGTATTACTTTGCAATCCTTGATACTCCATAAGTCCTTTCGCCCTATAAGCAAATAGTCAATTTGACTAAAATGCTTCCCACTTCTATAAGTCACAATATGATCTTCGCGTTTTCGAAAATAGGTGTTAACGACCGCCATGTCATTGCTTAGGATACTTGGAGAAGTTCTTCCCCTTCTTTGTTCTTTAGACCATGCCCATCCTCCGTGATTGCGTTCGTACCCGAGGCTTTCCCTGAGTGAGCGTTGAAATCGGCCCCAATAATTAGCCTTTCTTCCTGCCGGATTTCTTGTATTTTCTTTTCCAATCAATCGAAGAATATGTCTTTTTCTGATTCCATACACCCAATTTGGGGAGCATACGCGCACATAACAGTTAGGAGGGCCTTTTGATCTGCAATCTTCACCCACATTAGCCTGTCGGAACAACGCTTGACTTCCACCACCTTGTCCTTGAACGATTCGCTTAGAACGATACCGACCCCGTTTCTACGATTTGGTGACCCACTGTAGAAAAGCTTGTATCCATATCCTAATTCCCGAGCTTTCGTTCCGTTCCACCTCGTCTCTTGTAGGCAGGCGATGTGTAACTTTCTTCTTTTTAGCATTTGTGCGACCTCGATGCTTTTCCCGTCTAGTTCCCACATTCCAGCACGTTAATCGCATTCTATCCACAACTATTTAATCGCCTTCGTTCTGAGTTTATCAGTAACCCTACTGTATTTCTCACATTGCACGGGCGGGGTATGCAGTGCGCGTCGTTTGTGGAGGACGCCCTAGCTTTCTGTTGTAAAATCTTGTTTGAAACTATCATGATTTCGGAGTTGGTTTTAATAGCCTATTTCCGACCTGACGCCAACCCTCCACTTTTTGCACACAGACTTGGGACCGTCGGAGGTAGTGTTCATATAACAAAGTTGTAATAAAATTAATAAAAGTACTAAATCAATAACCTAAAAATTTTAAGGTTTAAATAAATTGCATCTATATGATTTCATAAACCTTTAGGTATACCATCTATTATAGTCTCAAACTATATTATTTTATGTCTCAAAATAGATACTTTACCATTTTAAATAAATTAAACAAATTATATATTTATTAATAAAGCTTAGGCTTGTATTATTGATTTGCAATATCGTAACATTTACAAAAAATTTAATAGATTAGAATGCACCTGCCTACTTTACCATTATAATGTGAGAGGAAATGTAAATAGCTAAATAAATGCATAATGTGTGAAGAATTTCAGAGGTGTGCCATAAGTTTAATCATAAATCTTGGCAGACTCATGAGTGAACTCGAAATCAATTGTTTGGAAGGCCCAGAAATCGCAGGGGGCTCAAAAAATCTTTAGTCAAATCTATATAAGTATTTAATTACCAATTAAAAATATTATATAAAACAGAATGATATAATTGTGGCCAAAATTCAAGATGTTTTAGAAATATTACTATATCAGAACTCATGTTTGTATTTGTATGTTCATATTATATTAATGCTCAGGATATAAATATGTAATAAATACCCATAAATTACATAGTATTTAATATTAAATAATTTTTAAAAAGCCATAAGGGCCACAGCTATTCAAATATTACGCGGATATAAATTTAATATTGATTATGCTTTGGTGTGCGAAATATAGAATAATAAAGGAAACCCGATTATATTAATTTACACTCAACATCCTAAATGTAAATCGTGCAAAATAAAAATATAAACTAAATTTACTATATATAGTTAGATGGCGTATAAAGAAAATTTTGAACCGAGATCTCGAAAATATAATCTCGTCTCGAGTTCACAATTCTAGTCCCGAATTTGACTCATTTTTTTAAATTCTCGTTGAGACCGAGATTTTTCTCGGTTTTTTGGCATCACTAACCTGGATAGCCAAAAATTTCTTTGTCCAATCTTTAAAAAATCTGCCAGTAGCCCCCCTAGCTTTTTATTGAGCCCCCCACCCCCCTCGCAGTGCATAGCAAATTAAAATGATTTTTTACAAAGTTAAGAGGAGGCTATTAACACAAAACCGATTCCAGGTCCTGATAGCTCCGATGAGTTCCAAAGGACTGACTTTTTTTAAACGTTCTACTATGAATACTTGTCCATTCTAAATATTAATTTTGTACAAAAAATAATTAAAAGGAAAATAAAATCTGGGGGAAAACTTTTTGAAATTAATTTCCTAAAGCCTATTAGGAATAAAAGATGAATTATCGAATAAAAAAATTTATTTAAAATTAAATGTATAGTATACAATTTCATTTAACTATTTTATATTAAAAAATTATAGCGATTAAAAGTCGCAATAAGGGAAAAATTCAAAGTCCAAAGGATATTATAGGACTCATAATAAATCTTAAAAAAGGCAAACAAATTAATCTTTAGGTATGGGTGATTTTTAATCATGCAATTTGATATTGGGGAAGTTAAAGATATTATAAATTAGAAAATTTCAACTGTCAACTTAATTTTGATCTAAATCTAATAGTTAGGCGCCAATATTAGTTCAATGGCAACAACGGTGCAAAGTCCGTATGCAAAAAGTTGAGTGTTGGCGTCAGGTAGGACACCGGTTTTAAAACACACTACAAAATGAAGACCATTTTCAAAAAATCAACAGAGAAAGATAGCGAAGTCCTCAAACTGCTGGCAGCGCATCTTTCGCTTTGGCAATGCGAAGAACGCCCCCGAATACACTATGGCTTATGCCTGATTTTCAACAAAGGCGTTTAAAGAATATAAATGTGGATAGTATGTTTTAAACTATGGAAATCATTGATTGTATTTTATAAATCCTAAAGGAAAAATTGAAAAAGCACTAATTGAAAAAATGTTGACTGGGGGATAAATGTGAAATGTAAGAGGCAATCAAATTTATAATCTAGTAAGATTTATTTATGTAAAAATGTGTCTCAGGTAGAGATGCTCAAACGCTCAATAAGTTGGCGCTTTAAGCTAAACCCTGGTAAGCATACATCCCCCCCCCCAATTCCCATCAAGCATAACAGACTCATGATGCTTAATGACCCAATTGAAGCACTAGCAACTTAAGGCTGAGGATCGATAGTTGCTTGAGACAATTTATGATGCGTCGTTGCAAAGCAAACATTTTTAGCAGATTTAATCTTAGCGCACCATTTAGCAGGCAGCAATGCATACAATGCAAACTTATCAATATTTCGCGCGAATCTTTATTTGAATTATATTTCAATCGAATAAGGTGTTGAAATTAAAAATATAAAAATTAAATTTGTAATTTTCTCCTGGTGACAATTGTCATAATGGTATTTTATAGAGGTTAACCAAAAACTTTTGTCGAAAACCGATAAATTAAGGTGTAATAAAATTATTAAAAATACAAAAATTAAGTTGTGGTTTTCACTTGGCAACAGTTGTCATTTAGAGGGTTATCCAAATACTTTCAATCTTAAAACAAGATACTAGCCCGATGGCCGAATGCTGCAATTTAGAAAACAAGTTAACAATAATTATTGCCATCTAGGGGCAATTTTAATTATAGACAAAGTTGGCTAAATACATATCTATCTTTAGCATGTAACTGCAAAAATAATAACAGGCTTATAATATTTTCGGCCTTATTAGAGCAAATCAGTATGCCATTGTTAATTTTCGCGTCAAATACTTTTTTTAATTAAAAAATTTATTTGTACGAAGCCAAAAGCACATACAAGCATAAAATAAAAAATGAAATATTGATTATTTACATAAAACGGGCCTATAGTCAAATCTTGTAAATTGTATCGCTCTAAATAATCACAAATTGCTGTCTGAGTAAAAAGACGTGTATAGCTTGATTTATGGGGACCAGGGTTTCTTTCAGGGGGAAGCCCGGGGCCCCCCCCCGGAGAGTTTTGATTGAAGGAAGCATGAACTCAAGTTCCATCATGAAGTCATAAATTATTTAATGATTATGCGTGTATGTATCTATTTATATATCACTTATATCACCAATAAAAATCAATAAATATTGTACAAAATGGTTAGCAATTAAAAAAATTTTTACCCCCCCCCCCCCGGAGCATTTTTTCTGAAAGAAACCCTGATGGGGACAATTTCAGATTCTCTAAAAGATCTATGGCCTGTTTACTTAAGGTACTACATAAGGCAATTTTTAATCACAAAAACGAGATAGGAATATATAAACCAAATCAGATATGGTGGTTCAGAATTACCCTCTATAGATAGATAATGTTTGTATTTTTATCATACTATAAAATTTGTTAATAATTGTAATGTCTGGACGACCGAGTAAAAAAGGGCTGAGCGAAGGATTTAAAATAACTTTATTTACGCTAATACGTCTAAATATTTACAATTAAAGGCGATTTACAATTAAAGTGATCGGCGACGGTAAAATTATAATGTTCCGTAAAAATTACAATAAAAGGGGAAAGATGTAGGGATTGGGGACAATTACAAGGATTTAGGAAGAGTACAAAGTTTTGGAAAAATTTATAAGGACTGCATTATTGACATGGGATTTCTCTTTTATAGCTGTTGAATCTTCCCAGAGTGGTGGACTTGATTGAACGAGCAATGTACGGGAAATCTTCAGACGGGGCTGCAAAAATGAGTTCCATATGTGACTGGGTTAAAAATTAAAATAAAAAGTAATTAAAAAAAGAAAGCGTCAAAGAAAATTAGCCACTTCCGCGTCTAGGTTAACCCGCGGTAAAAATGCCTTCCTTTGACCAATTCCCTTTTTTTAATTATAAGGATTGCAGAACCGTTCTTTACCCTTTTACATTAATATTAATAAAATAAATCTAAGTAAGATCAAAGTATACCGCGAACATTAAATCGCGATATACCAACATATGGTTACGTGGTATACACGTATACCACAATAATTATTGGGGTATGATTATATATAGATAAGGTAAAGGTATAAAAGCTTAAAAAGATTTTTCCGAAATGTGTTTATAGCGCGATTGCTGATATTGTATATTAAGAAAAGGTGATGTTTTTCATAAATGAAGTTTCTATTTGTCACAAGTTTCTTAAAGCGCGCTTATTCTAATAAAAAGTTGTGCCAAAGGCAAAACATTGCTTGGCAATCATAAACATTGTAACAAAAAATAATCAGGATAATAATATGTTATCTGCCTTTATGGCTAACTCTTTTAAAAAACATAGGTGCACCTCTCACAAGTGTATAAGTATATTAAACTAGCTAATATGCGTTTAAGCAATCGGTTGAGTACCTTAGGAGATCTTAGCAATAAAGAAACCAAGGGTAAATTTTATTTATATACTAGCAGACCCGGCAAACGTTGTTTTGCTATATACATATACATTATCACGAAAATACTATAAGTATAGGGTATGTGGTTATGATTGAAATAAGAATGGAGTTTGGACAATGTTGGCCTATAAAATGACAATACAATTAAATCCTCTTTGATACCTATATACATCAAATTATGACGATTAAAAAATAATTCATCATCAGTTTCTAAGTGCGATGTATACTATTTTTGGTTAGTCCATCTTTAGCCAACACAAACACGGGATGGTTTACCCACGCGAGAACATGCCACGTATAGCTGTCCGCGGGAAAGCTTGATGAGTTCAAATCTAAGCCACAAATAGACATCGTTTGCTTGGCTTTATTGATTGTCATTGTGAATGCCAATATAATTTTTTTTTTTTTTTTTTTTTTTTTTTTTAAAGTTTATTTGTTAAAAATCTACTGACAGTAATATAATATAAATACATGAAATATAAAAGGCAAAATGCGCCGAATAAAATAATACACTATTCGGATATATCATCATCGAGGGGATCTTCCAAAATTGGCCAAGAATCCGCGAACGATTTAAAGTTGTACTTGGCTATAAGAATACCAAATTGAATACGGTTGAATTCAATCGGCACCTCTGTGGGAATCATAGGGATTCGTGGCAGCTATACATTTTCACCTCGGAGCTTGTCATTCAAAATGGTGACTTCGATAACATTTTTCATAAATTTTTAATGGCTAATCGTGTGCCATTGCACAGCCGTGGTGGGTTTAAATTACGAAGGAAAATTAATGGAGATCCAACCTTCAATTGTAAAAGGTGCGGTGGCATGCCTGACAAATCCAATGAATTCAAAAATTCAATTGGATAATTTAAAGCTTCGTTAGCATCGCAAACTATATCGACAGATTTTTATCACCAAGTCACCTGGCAACAACTGCTGTATCTTGAAATTTAAACCATTGACGTCCACATTTTTTGCTGACAATATTGCTCTTTCGGACATCCAGGTAAGATTTTTGTATTGTGTATATAGATCTGGAAATGTGGTCGATGAGAGTATTTTGCGAGTCGACGATTGTGCAAAAATCCTACAGTAATTTTATGCAGCCAGTATTTTCATACAAAGCAACTGTTCCATCACCAAGATCTAACAGTTATTTTGAGAATGTTTCAGCAGATGAATCTTTAAACATATAAACGCGCATGTTTAATTTCAGTTCTAATTTTTTAACATTACGCCACAGTGACGATGATTTTAAGCAAGCGTTGATCTCATCAGCATACCTTGAACGTGGAATGACGGGAAGTGTTTGTCTGAAATCACCTGAAAAGAGTAACAGAGTGCCGCCAAATAGTTTGTCGTTGTTTTATATATCCTTCAATGTCCTGTCCAATGCCACAAGGGAATTTTTGTGTGCCACAATACATTCATCCCAGATGATAACTTTACACCGTTTAAGTACTGAGGCCATGATCGATTGTTTTTTATGTTGCACACTGCCTCTGGGTTACTTTGAATATTCAGTGGCAGCTTAAATGCAGAATGAGCTGTTCTGCCTCCATCTAATAAAGTTGCTGCAATGCCAGATGATGCAACGGCCAATGCGATGCCATTTTTTATCGTATCTCGGCAATGAGAAATGTTTTGCCAGTTCCACCTGGTGCATCCAAAAAAACCACCTTGTCCTGCCGAACCTGCCAGCATAATGCGGTCGTAAATGATTTTTTGTTCATCAGTTAGTAATGGGACGTTGCGAGTAACAATTGCTGTCATTTTTACAGTATTGTACTGCAGTTCAAGACTCATATCAGTGTTGAGTAAATCAGATGCACTTTGATTTGGTGAACTCATACCGAAATTACTAATTTTTAAATTGGCAATGACAATGCAAAGATCTTCAATAGCTATCAATGCTTCTTTGTACATTGCGTCGCAGAATAACACATCGCCCATGTGGATATTTGAATCGTTCACCGCCTTGCATGCTAGATGGAAAATATACAAAGTGTTTTTTTTAAAGATTTCATCAATGATACGGTCACACATATCGACGGCATTTTGTCCTGGTATTAGCAACGTAAACGTGATAAAAAACACGGTCGTGACGATGTATTGCATTTTGTCCTCGTAATAGCAACGATGTAATCTCCTGCTATTTTGGATTACTTATAAAAGTGATAAAAAAACACGGTCGTCCGTATTCGCGTACCAAAGCCATAGCATCCTGTAAGTATTCTTGCATGTGACGTGGACTACATACGCACGATGATGGTAAAATAATAGAGTTACCAATTTCGGCAGTGTCGGCGTTGTTCGCAATAGCGTCTCGTAAGTGAATGTATTCTTCCGTACGCAGTTTCTTTTGGTTATATCTTAAGTATCGCACAGGTTCGCTCTCTATCTTCACATACATGCCGACCATAAATTGTTGGTAAAGCGGTAGTAAGATGTTGTTTTGATCGCGTCTATTCAACAAACAATAGGCATAATAATCCTTCGAGCTAACCTTCTTGTTTGTTCGGCTCCTGTAATAATGTGTATTCTAATTAATTAAAAATGAGTAATCATGTTTTTAATAATGAATAAAGTACCTGTTAGGAGATCTTGGTGTTTAATGTTTAGGCAATATTTATCTTGTCCTTTCCAAAAAATTATCGGATATTGGAGAGCGTCATATGAACGGTGGGTATCAGCAATGAACTGAAGATTATCACGATTTGGCGCGAAGCCGTACGGTCCCCAACCATGATTCCGGCAACGTCGTCAACTACAGGTGCATTGAATCTACGAATGTGCTCTAACAGGTGTTTTATTAGAATCAATGACAATAGCGTAATTGTCATTTAGTAATTTGGGCATGTGTGATTAATTTTAATAAATCATTGTGCTCATTAAACAAAACGTCCAGTTCGCTGACGATGCGCCTGGCAAAAGGTAAATCGAGGTTGTTGTAGCCGCAACGCATCCACGCGATTAGCGAGTGCGCGTTCCGAGTCGCCACCGCCCATAAAGTAAATTTGTAAAAATTTATAAGATTCGTTTGGCATCGGCAGCAATGAACGTCCTTTGTCAAAAACCTGGCTTTTTATTTTAAACATTGAATTAAATTGTTGACCGTTTGCAGCCTTATTTTGAACTATTTCTGTTGCTCCGGACGATGTCATTTTGAAGCATGAATTGAATGTCCGAATTAACTTCAGGAACAGGCTAGAATCAGGATCCGTACCGATAAGTAAACCATGCAGGTTCAAATGGTGTTTTAATCTCCGTTATTCGAACTTTTCCTGATGCGCAACACATCCCGGCTGACTCATTTTTATATTTAAGTGCAAGACAATGCGGACATACCTTGTTCATAGTACCAATGACCATTTTGAAATGGGCGTAATATTCAACCTTATGCTCAGACTGGAATGCTAGTCGACGGAATGAAGCCGATTTAAATGCTCGATGTACTTGTTGGCGTGTTGGTCATTTGCTCTACGTGTGTTGATTCATATTTAATATATCAAATTGAATTACTTAAAGGTGAAAAACATTAAACTATCGAATTCTCATGCAGGCTACACCCATGCTATATGGTGTTTTTATAAGTAGAATACTTCAACCTTTTTATATATTAGATTATTTACATTGTCACATTTTACAGTACACATCTATGACGTCAATTGTTGCATTTTACAGTATCCCTGTATGACGTCACGTCATGAGGTTGCTTTTGGATGACATTTTATTAAACGTCAAAACGTATAAAACAAAATAACTTGACCGTCTTATCACTTAGAGATTTAAAATAAAGTTTGAAACCTATTCTCAGACCTACCAAATATTCGCAGAAATTTTTATCGGTCAAGTCGTTTCGGAGGAGTTTAACTACAAACACCGTGACACGAGAATATGCTAGCAATTGTTGCTTATCATTTGATTACTTTATTAAGTTTAATACGATAAGAACAATTAGCATCTTATTTATTGCTTGAAATCCTATAAATGAACAACGTTAAGGAACATTTTGTATTTTTTTTTTTAAATTATAGATTTATGAATCTTAATTAAGGCCAAATAATTATGTATTCTATTTATTTTATGGATTTAAGAAGTACAATTAAATTTTTATGACTGAGCAATCAAACAAAATTATTTACTACTATCAATATTAGGTAAATTATGTATTTAGCTTTTGAAGCCTTATAAATGAAGGGATTCCTGAGTATGTGATATTGATATAAAGCTCTCATATATTTTGAATGTCTACTAGAAATATAAGGTTTTTGAAGCAAACTTGAAATAATTGATAAAATTTATGATTTATCATGAATTTATTTTTAATCTTTAAACTCAAACTGCAAAGAATAAATTCATATTCATTCATGTATTTGCATCTTCCGTCTCCAGACTCTGTAATAAATAGGATTAAACATTTAAAACTTATACTATAAACTACTTAATATTTAAGTAATATGTATACACAGATTCATCCGTCTGTTAAATTATAAATCTCATTTTAAGTCGCTAATATTTATAATTTAATGTTCAACATATAATTTTAGCCACCATTACTTTTAAAAACTAGTACAATTTAAAAATCTTTTGTATTAATTTATGGGACATTAATAAAGGTCATTGATTTCCGTTTTTAGAGATAACATTATGATATTTTAAATAATATTGAAATAAAAAATAAATGGTAATAATGCTCAAAAACCATGCAAAAATCTTCATTTTACTTGAGCAAATGTTTTAAAGTCGATGCTACCGTTCGCCTATAGTACGGATTGAAAAGAACGTTGAAGAAAAAGGTAAGGGCTACGTAGGCATACTGCAGAAGATTAATCATGATAAATATTTCATTGGCCATCCTTGGGTCTAAGACTTTTATCGCGAAATTCATGCTTATCTGCATGATGCACAATGGCATCATGAAAAACAAAAATTCGCACGTTAGTATGATTAAAGTTCGCCTGTGTTGACGAGTCTCTTCCTTCCGTTTAACCTGCACTCTACTTGCAATAGCTGGACTTGGGTCATTGCAAAGAGTGATTGATGGCTTAGGTGTAGTCGCCACGGTTCGGCTGGATATTATGGCACTGTTAAGTGTTGATGGCTGAATATTTTGTTCTAATTAATATAATTAATTTTATTACAACTTTTTTCCAATTTAAAATATGCATATATATATATTCAATAGCCATAAACACTAATTTGATTGTAAATTTTAACTCCGAACCTAACTAGCCGATTTTAATGACTTAAAATGTGTAAATTCTTAACAGAGAGTCAGAAATGAAAAACCAAGTTATAATGTTCTCTGACTCATTTACCCTATCGCTATACCAATTACTTTCTATTTTTAATCACTTTATTAATTTTTTAACTTGCCTATTTTTTCATCACATTTTTTCAACGTGATCACAATCAAAGTTAAAATTATTTAGAACTTGTAATGTTCAATGTATAAAAGCAAGCTCCTGCGTTCCCAATTACTTTTTATTTTTAACCCAATTAATAAACACCAAACCAATGAACGTATAATATAACATCCTTCATCCTAACTTTTTTTATAACACCTTTGTATTAACATGTGCATTTATTTAAAATATAAACACATGTCTTACCAACGCTACACGACGAGGGATAAACTTTAAGACGTCTCATGCGTATAACCCTAATTTTTAAAGTAAAGACAAGGACAAATGGAATGATGTAAACCATGATTTCACGAAAAACGTCATATCCGGCCCCAATTGTTTTGAGAGGTTCTTCTGTTGGATACCAAGTTAAACTTTTGTAAATGTGTTGAGTTTTTTTTACTGTGAAATTTGAGTATACACAAACTAAGCTTTGTGTCATGTATTG
Source organism: Gordius sp. MW1 (assembly GCA_964036665.1). Lineage (NCBI taxonomy): Eukaryota > Metazoa > Nematomorpha > Gordioida > Gordea > Gordiidae > Gordius > Gordius sp. MW1. The sequence goes on from OZ038530.1 coordinate 20,859,768, forward strand.
CCATTTGTAAATGGGAGCAAACCATGCAAAGCTGTAGATAAAGGCAAGAGCTAGAGCTATCCTTACATTTGTTAAGGAGGCTATTTTTTGATATCTAAAATAAAATTTATTGACAATTTACATTCAACATTACCTAATAATCTATTATGCGACACAGTCCTAAATTTCAAAGAAAGCATAACAATGGTCAACTATTTAAAATACGTTTGGATTTCAAATTATTAAAAATGCGTATTTATAGACAAATAATAAATTGGATAAAACTTATTTTTGTTCTTGTATACTTTACATGGGAGTACAATACAAATATATTATATAAATAATTTTAATAAACTTCTCTTTTAAACGTTTTATCTACTTTGCCACCAAATATCAAAATAAGTCAACACAATAAATGAATGAATTCTTTAGCCTACCAAAATGTAAGTAACCAATGCTTTAATTTTTCTTCATTTTATTTCGTTGCATAATTTAAACATTAAATATTTAATCTGACTAACGAGAAATCTATTTTTCTCTGATAAATGATTATATTAGAACTCACACTTGTCATTTCCGCAAATAGTAGAATCGACTATTTTTTAAACTTATCAATCAGTCAGTTTTTATAGGTATAAATAGCTTTGCATACAAAATAAATAAATACAAAAGTAAATTAATATGGTTTTAAAAATGTCAGACTTATGCAGATAATTTGTCAAAGTTTTAAAATATTTAGAATGACTATATACAGATAATGACATTTAAATTGCAGTTTCTTTAGTTTTGTTACTATTCGCGTCTAACTTACAAGTCACAGACTATAATTTCTTTAAAATATAAATTTAAAAATACCTGAATGGATAGAGAATAGCCACAGTTTGGTTAAGAAAATAGACGACATATATGAGAAATGTGTATGCGTTCAGCGTTTTGGATAGTGGATAATGAACGTGAGCAATATAAAAGACCCAAGGCTTTGATACCCATAATATATTGTCACTAGCTTCACCCAATTCCTTTAAAATTGGGGAAAAGACTAAAGTTAGAATTGCGACAAAACCAATTAAGTGGAACCATCTTAGGATGTAGTAATTGGTGTTGAACTTTTTAACCTTAGTCCTAAAATATAGCTGATCCCAATGGTTTATGTTGTAGGTGAAGTGTCGCAAACTGCTGGTTGGCGAAGTAACCAGAATGGCTACTAGATTGCCAATCATTCCAAAGATTAAGAGCCAAATCGAAACAAATATATTAATGTTGTGAAAGTAGTCCTTTCCAATAACGGAATTCCGATTTTTGTTCCAAGGAATGCAAATATCAGTTGTGGATAAATTCATCATAGCAATTATTAAATTTAAGATCATTTAACATTTAGGGCAGACGCACAGGTTAAGAGGGAAATGGGATGAATTATATATTAATCAAAGTGTTTTTGAAATTCAATAAAATTACAGTAATTATAGGTATCACTATGTATGTTTTACAAATAAACATGGAGTTTACGATTTACGCACATTTAAAACATGGTTATATCTCAATACGAAAACATAAAAGTAATATGATAAACACGCTTACCTCCTGATATTTAAATCTTTCTAAGGTAAGGGGAAATCGATAATTGCATTATTGGACTTTTGGGTTATAAATGGTACACACACGCACTTAGGACTCAATAAATTGTTAATGAACATTTATATTCTACTAATATAAATGGTATCTTTCAAAGATTCGCCGAAATGCCTGATACTCTCTAGAGTACCATCAACCTTTGTTATTGTTAAAGATGCCTCAGGATTCCATTAATACAAAATAGGCCCTATAATATATTTAGCATCTAACTCAAGACTATAAAAATATTTCGTACTCCCATTCAGGCACCATTTATTTTAAATTGATATGTTGATAGATTTCAAAAACTTTTGACATACAAATAAAAGTGGCTCGTTAAATTTAAGGTTTCAAATCATTCAATGGCAAATTTTTATTGAGCTTTAAATAGTATTTAATACCTGGTTCTTCATTGTAATGTATACATTATACTAACTTTATAGAAACTCTGACTACAAATCAAATAAGAAAAAAGGTGCAAACAAATTTTATTTTAGGTAATCTGACGTTAATTGACGACGCGATAATTCAAGATCTCATTGACGCGCGTTAAAAAACATTATTTATAAGCAAATGGGGAAATTCTTTGCTTCTTACTAGGGCCTATAACGTCATGTCTTAAATTTGATTTTAAAAATTCGAAATACCTATGACATTAGCATGCGTGGCTTCTTATTATATACCTCTCAAACTGAGATATTATTGCATTTAATAAACTTATGTCTATTGATTAGTATTTTTGCATTTGTATTAGCAAATCCATAAATATTAGCTCTTCCTATAAAAGTAACTGGATCGTTGTTTACTCTTGAACCTTATGTACAACAGTTATATCCATATAATGCGTAGAAAATTGAGCTATATCAGTTAATTATAATTCACAGTATGATGCCACTCCCGACACGATAATGATGTCACTAGGGATTGGAAGCAACGTCTGGCTTAGATGCAGGGTTTCTTTCAGAGGGGAGCCCGGGGGGTATTACCCCCCCCCCGGGCAATTTCAATTACCCCCCCCCCCTCCCCCCCGGAGAGTTTTGATTGAAGAAAGCATGAACTCAAGTTCCATCATGAAGTCATAAATTATTTAATGATTATGCGTGTATGTATCTATTTATATATCACTTATATCACTAATAAAAATCAGTAAATATTATGCAAAATGGTTTAGCAATTAAAAAAAATTTTTACCCCCCTGAAAGTTAAAAATACCCCCCCCCCCCCGGAGCTTTTTTTTCGAAAGAAACCCTTCTTAGATGATCTTTTTAATACCCTTTTATTTGTTGTTTCTAATAATAATCATACTTAAAACAAACGATTACACTGGTCTTCAAATAAAGGTCTTGTGTAATCAACCGGGAAACGGTCAACATATTCTGATAGAGTTTTTTGTGGTGAACACAAATATGTTCTTCGTTGTTTTCCTATACGTCATGTTTTTTAGATATTTCGATTCAAAGTTGCGAAAATGACCGTTTTTGACCCTTTTCGACGCTCAATAGAGCGATATTGAATGGCTCAAAAAATTTTTTTAACCTCTAAGTGGTAGAACCAACTTAGGGTAAAACATTGAAAAATTATTTTTTTCCCTATTGTTTTTACTTTTTCCAATATATCCAATTTCAATTAGTCCCTATGCGAAGTTGTATAGTAGCCGCTACTCTTTGTACCTTTTGCCATTTAATGCCTTTTAATATAAAGTCTATCACCAAAAGCTTGTGTTGGTAGGCCAATATTTCACTCAGTATTACCTTAACATTTTGAACATACTTTAAGTGCGCTCTGTTGACTAGAAAGAAATCTATATGGGTGGTACGGCTGCCACTTTTGTACGTTATAAGATGCTCCTGTCTCTTTTTGAAGAAGGTATTTCCTATTGCTAGGTGAAAAGCTTGAGCAATTTCTAGAATTTCCGTACCTTCTTCATTTCTTAGGCCGTTACCCCGACCACCGTGATTTCTTTCACTTCCCTTGATTTGCCCACGTGTCCATTGAGGTCCGCTCCGATAATTGTTAGTCCTTCTTTACCGAATTGGGATAGAACATCTTCAAGCTCCTTCCAAAAACACTCTTTTTCCGCCTCAGAGCATCCACATTGAGGGGCGTATGCTGATATAACTTTTATCGTAGTAGATTTATAACAAACTGTATCGCCATAATTCTGTCATTGATTCTTTTAACGTCGACGACAGTTTGCTGAAATTCTTCCAATAGCACTATACCGACGCCATTTCGATGAGTTTCTGTACCGTAAAAATATAATTTGTATCCATCACCTATGTATTTTGCTTTTTGGCCTTTCCATTTGGTCTCTTGTATACAAGCGATATCGATTTTTCTCCTTTTTAGAAACGTCTGCCAATTCTCTGCTCTTGCTAGTCATTTGTACCAACATTCCATGACCCAAACTTTACTATTCAAACGCCATGAAGTTTTAATTGAAACGTCGTCAAAAATGGAAGAGAAACCAAATAAGGAGAAATTGAAGCAAACTGGTATGATCACGATGTTGCGACAGAAGCTGCAACTTTGCTCACTTCTCTACGACAATCTGAATATATTATGCATGCAATTGCAATAAAATGACCTAGATCTTCAGCAAGTCAGACAGTTAGCAGAAACTTTAGTAATAGTAGTCGAACCTAAGGCTCAGTTGTATGATTTTGAACTTAAGAAATTTCGATATGCAAAGAAAATGAACGGTTTTTGGACAAGAAACAAAATATTTCGAAACCAATAAGTAAGCCCGCGATTTTAAAAGACTAACTCATTTGTCCCCTGTATTATATATGTTTTCTTATTTTTAATTACTTGGGAGCCCGGGGCATAAGTTGCCATAAAAATGTAAATGTACTTTAAGAAAAACAAATAAGTATTGTTTTAAAACTCTAAAATATTTAATCTAATAAAACTCTACGTTTTACTATATTTTAATCTGCTTCCTATTTTAGCTTCATAATTATTAAAGCCTTATTGGTAGAGATCTGCACGAGCGGCCGAAGACCCGCTCCGACCCGGTTCAGGCCCGATGATATCTCGGCCGTTAGAAAGTAGAGAACGTGTCAAAATAACAGACACACGTTCATATATTTATTTCTTGATTTTATTTTCTGCTTGTTGCTGTTTAAAATCAATATTTGTCTCATAAAATCTAAGGATGGGAAGATACAAAGGAACGGTTACACTTCATGTTACAACTACCCCGTCCCCTACTTTTTATATAAAAATAATTAACAATATAAGCAAAAATGTAGGTGATGAATTAAAGTACTTGTAAAATAACAAATTCGTTATATAAAAACTCAAAATGGCCCAAAAGTGATTCCCAAACATAACTATGTCAAGAAGAGCGGGCTAATACGCACCTAAACAAATTTCCTACAGCAAATTTCCTAAAAAAATTCAAATTTAACTATTTTATTCTATGTCATAATTACAACCCGGGCTCAAATCCAGAGTCCTCAATAGTATTCCTAAAGAATATAAGACCTTAATTTGACAGTACAAAAAAAGCATATATATTTATTTGGTCCATATAAATTTAGATAAAATATTTATATCAGGTAAGCCCATTGGAGATTAAATAAAATTATAGAGCTGGTCGGGAAAATTAACAGGAACATGCTGGTTAGGTCTGTAAAGATGAAAGCAATTTTGGGTCGAACTCGATTCGGGCTTCATACATCTTATGTACCGTCCCGATTAACAATGGTCGTTAGCGTTTACTGTGATTAAGATGGCTCAACATTACATCGTAAGGAAATTTATAAGGGTCCTCTGGATGTAGCGACAGCTCTACGGGTAGTGTGTGGTATTAATGTGACTAAATGAATAAAATCTAAAATTATAAAATAAGAAAACAGGCCCATACCCGGTGTAATATAGGAGGAGGGAGGTTCTATCTTCAGCGTAGCATTTCTCGTCTTCGTAAATGGGTTGGTGCCAAACCTATGAGCCAGCTGTTGTAAATCCCTTGCTTAATTCAAGCTAGTGTTGTAAAGACGGCTGGGTGGTGCTTGGTCGACCTTTGATTTTAGTCGATTAAACATAAACAGACCAAGGGTTTGACCTAAAAATCTTTGGTCTGTATATGCGACTAAAGACCAATAAACCTTTGGTCTCTCTATATTTAGTCGGCTAAAACCAAAAGTCGACCAAGCAAAACCCAGCCGTCTTAACACTAATTCAAGCCATAGCGTTCGAGCAACAGAGAACTAGACAGTAAAATACAGAAACTAAGTCCAACGCATTGGATAATCAAGGCTCACTGCTAGTTTTTTTATATTTAACCTAGTGAACTTAAATTGTCAGAGTATATAAAAGCTTGCAGAATCTTTCCTAGTATCTACAAAAAAATGTCTTAATAGCACTAATGACCATAGAGGCATAACTTAAAAGTTAAATTTGAAATATGTAAGCAGAATATATTAGGTAATCAAGCAAATTTAAAAATTTTTGGCATAAGTTTAAAAAATATAAATTTCAATTATAGATATTTTATCGTAAATAGCGATAACATAATAAAGCCTGAGTGGTAAAGTAGTTAAAATGGGACGAATTGATAGCGGGATTTTATTATTTATGAGTAAATAAAATCAAAAAATGCACCGTATTTCTGGTAGAATTTAATAAATATGCACATGTTTTATTAAAATCATCATGTTTATTGCATAAAACACTAACCAAATTGGGTTTAAATTTTATCTAAAGCTGGACCAACTAAAGACGCGATTTATTGCCTTGATTTAGATTTAGAAATAAGTATTACATTGTATAAAGAAATGCTAAAATAATGCAATTATTGTTTATATAGACCTTGATTTGTATAAGGGAATTCGACTATACCATTTTACAACTAAACATGTAAATATACGTAACCCTTAATTTTTTGCAAGAATTAATCATTATACATTGACATAAATTTTGTTTTAGACAAAGGATTTTTTAATATAGTCATATAAATAAATACATATAAATTGCCTAACAATTGTTATAACAATCCTAACAGAGATAATTGCATGGCAATTACACTACCCAAACGATAAATATAAAATATTAATGATTTTTATAATTCATCTAACATGAATTAATAAAAAAATGTAGACACATTATCCCTATAATGTATTTGACCTCTAATAATGGTTTTTGTACAAATATCATTTTTAAGCAATTACATATAATATTATGAAGGCATTGTTTTTTGTTCCTTTTCTAATAATAATGTTGGATTCGTGTTATATTTTTTTCAAAATGCAAACAATTTTATCTCCAAACAAAAATCTGTTAAATTAAATAAACCCTTTCAGAGTGCTCTGAAAAGAATAACAACGTTATAAAACACTTAGCTGAAACAGTGCTAAATAAATTAAAATAATTTTTTGTTATGTCGAAAGCATGGTGCAATGTTTAACATTAAAACTCAATGTGATCTATCTAACGATGGGCGTAGCCAGGGGCCCCTAAAGCGGTTAATTTCTGTAATACAATTAGCTTCAAAAATTAAAAAAATTATTTAAACTTTAAATTAATTATAGATAAACTCACTTGAAAATTTACACGGTAATTAAAATTGTTATCATTACAATTTAATATCAACTTGAGATTACTAGATGCTTGTGTGATCCCCCATTCATTCCCTACCACCAAATTTTAGATTTTTTTTGCAAATCATGAAATTATGTTTTTAGACAAATAATGTTTGATCTAAAAATTAAATTTTATAAGTAGTATGATGACAGAAATTCGGTTGATTATATGTGTTTAATGAATGTTCACAGAAAGTTGGTGAAAGAAAACAGACTATATATAGTTTGAAATCATTAGACAGTTAGCGGAAAGTCCTAGAAAGATAACAATTATAATATAACTTTTGATTTCACTTCTATAACCTAATTATATATAATGTATGTATGTATGTATGTATGTATGTATGTATGTATGTATGTATGTATGTATGTATGTATGTATGTATGTATGTATGTATGTATGTATGTATGTATGTATGTATGTATGTATGTATGTATGTATGTATGTATGTATGTATGTATGTATGTATGTATGTATGTATGTATGTATGTATGTATGTATGTATGTATGTATGTATGTATGTATGTATGTATGTATGTATGTATGTATGTATGTATGTATGTATGTATGTATGTATGTATGTATGTATGTATGTATGTATGTATGTATGTATGTATGTATGTATGTATGTATGTATGTATGTATGTATGTATGTATGTATGTATGTATGTATGTATGTATGTATGTATGTATGTATGTATGTATGTATGTATGTATGTATGTATGTATGTATGTATGTATGTATGTATGTATGTATGTATGTATGTATGTATGTATGTATGTATGTATGTATGTATGTATGTATGTATGTATGTATGTATGTATGTATGTATGTATGTATGTATGTATGTATGTATGTATGTATGTATGTATGTATGTATGTATGTATGTATGTATGTATGTATGTATGTATGTATGTATGTATGTATGTATGTATGTATGTATGTATGTATGTATGTATGTATGTATGTATGTATGTATGTATGTATGTATGTATGTATGTATGTATGTATGTATGTATGTATGTATGTATGTATGTATGTATGTATGTATGTATGTATGTATGTATGTATGTATGTATGTATGTATGTATGTATGTATGTATGTATGTATGTATGTATGTATGTATGTATGTGGGGGCTAAATTCTGAAACTACCGGCCCGATTTGCGCGAAACTTTACCCGTATGTTCCCAGGGCTGCCAGGGGTAAAATAGCTTTTGCAGAATCCTAAAATTCCTTTTAGTTATAAAAAAGGGCTAAATTCTGAAACTACCACCCCGATTCGCGCGAAAATTTAGCCGTAGATGCCCAGGGCGGCCAGGGGTAAAATAGCTTTTTCAGATTTCTAAAATCGTTTTAAATATATCGGACGTTTCCCGGCCAGTTTCATTTATAGCATCATATACAATAATGACTTCATACATGCAAAGCTGAAGTTTTCTCGAATTAATGTTACAATATACGGTCAAAATTATTGGGGTTTAACAAACTATTTAAATTAAATAAATAAAATTTAAATAATGTATATAGCAAAAAACGTTTGCCGGGTCGTTTAAAAATAAAAAAAGTTTAAACATTTTATATTTTTTATATTAATTGATGTTGAGTTATTATTTGGGTTGGGGCTAGAGACCTCTATTTTTATGCCCGACTCCCGAACTCTTACATATTTACATATAGGTCTCGGGTCTGGGTCAAGCCCTAAATTTTAAAGATTAAAGGAATCTAAAAATAACCCTAATAAAACATATAAATTTTTTTATTGAATAATTCAACTCATGAAATAAAAATATCCTCTTTTTCTTTATACAGTATATAATCTCACAGTGGTAGGTTTTGATGACTGTGGTCCATCTTGATCGGGTACGAGCCATGTACTGATTAATCTTCTTTGTTTTCATAACTTTGTCTACTTGCCCTTTCCACATGACACGAGGGCGTCCTCTTCCTCATCCCCGGTACCTCCAAGTCAAGTACTTATTGATTTACATCATTTTTCTCCCTGCTTAGTATATGCCCATTCAGTGGCGTAAATACGGGGGGGGGGGAAACGGGAAATTTTCCCTTCCCCGATTTTTTATGAAAAAAAAAATATTTTAGATTTTAAGTTTATATTTTATAGTTGTGCAACGTAACTGACCAAGTTAATTATTTATAATGAATTTCTTTATGTTTTATACCAGATTTTATAATTTTGATGTTGAAATAAAAATGTTATAAAAATTTTTTGGAACTCCCCCCCCCCCCTCGGGAGAAAATCCTGGCTACGCGCCTGTGCCCATACGACCCTAGCCGATTTTTATTTATCAAGTCCGCTATAGGTTGAATACTCATTTTTGTCTTGAAAAAGTCATTCGTCATATGGTCGAGCTTAGTATACCCCAACCTCCACCGTATCCTTCTCATCTCCTTGGCCTACAATAACTTTTCTTCCGTGACGTTTAGTGTCCACGTTTCACTTCCATAGAGTAACACCGGTTTTTATAAATTTGCAAGCTTTGCCCTTCATTTTCTTGTCTCACAATACACCGAATATGCTTCGCCATTTAAACCATTGATTTCTGCTGCATAACCTCCCTCTTGATGTAGCATCGAGCCGACATCTTTATGCCTGTTTTCTTTTGGCTACTTTAAATGGTCAGCAAGCGACGGGATGCCTTTAACGTTTATATCCATACGGTTTTTCGACTGCTCACCTTTCAACCCTAGCCACCTAAGCGCTTTGACCACTTTTCGGGTTCTTCGAATACTTTTTCTTTTGTCTCGTTTTTGAATGTTAATGTTATCGTGTCCATAATTATGTTGAATTATAAGGGACATAGAGCAATTTCTAATGTAATCCAATTTAAACTCCATAATCCTAACGCACAAATTTGAGGCATCGTAATATTTTTCATAGGCCGTAATAGATAGGTCCTAGGGATATTTTGTTTTCTCAGGCCCCAGCTTATTAAATCGCTAGAGACCTGGCCATGGGTTTCTTCCAAGTCGATAAAGACCTTATGTAGGTTATCTTCTCTTTACCCCATACTTATCCATCATATGTCTTAGTGCGAAGATTGGGTCATAGCGGATTTGCCGGCCACAAATCGGAAATACTTAGCCGATATCTTCACCTCGTTTTTCAGCCTTGTTTCTAAGATCCTTTCCATAAGCTACTAAAGAGTAGTAAGTCACCTTGATACTCTGTTATTGCCACACTTCTTAGGGCCTCTTTTGTCTTTGAATAAAGGTATAATTGTGCTAGTTCTCCAATGATAAAATCGCTTTATTAATAATATCTTGTTAAAGGTTTGCCATAGTCGTAACCCCTTCTTATCTACATATCTGTACCATTCACTTTTTCTTTTTGCATCTTTGTTCATTTGCATCCTAACTTTATCTTCCTGAAAGAGTTTCGACCATACTTATTTGGCTTAATATCAGGAAGGGGATCTTTGTCATCTTATTTGCTCCTTCTTTTAATTACGACCCTATTGCCCCCGCAGAAAGGCGTAACAAAATATTCTGGCTTTTTGGCATCCAATATTTTTTTCCCTATAGTTGCCTTGTGCTCTGATTCTTTCGGTAAACAGGCAATGGAATTTGAAAACGCTCCCCGAAATCTAAAACTTCCTCATTCTTTTTACTTAGGCAACAACTAGGGATTCTTGTTGTACGATACAACCTTTAATCCTTTGGCGACTCTTGGCCTCTTTTAGAAGATAATGATATAGATCTTTGTATTTAACCAAAATATCTTTATTTGTATTACGCTTATATATGTAACTTTGTTCGAGTGAAAATAAACTTTTTAACTATCAGTTTCTTAAAATATAATCTTCACCTTTCCATCACTTGCTTCGGCTTGCGTGAAGTTTGATCCTTCTCGGTTTTGACTATTTTAGGATTCAGACATGGCGACTTTTTTTCTTTTTTTCTTGGCCAATTGGTATAAAAGCCTGTCGATATGATTTATTTATAAAATATTGTCTTAAGAATAGAATTAAAATGGATTTCAAACGTTATAGAAAAAATAAATTCTCGTCTATGATTTTTACTACTACTGGTTCCCCTAAAAATATAGATTTAGATAAAAATATGATTCGAATAATAAAGGTTATGAGAGATACGAGTTCTGGAGATAAAATGATTTCTTATAACTAAGAACCTTAATGTTATACACGCAAAGCATCTTTTTCTCTTTCATTTAACTATACTATCTACAACGCTGAATGATTCATAACCACAAAACCGGCACGGCTTCTAAAGCCTATACGAAAAGTATTAATTTATTGGGTCTATTAAATTACTATGTAAGGAAAGAACGATAATTTTTGCTGTTTTATGCGGTATAGAAATTCTACCATTAATAACTGCAGTATTTATTTAGGAAAGGAATTTTAAATAAAAAATTTGCAATTATTTATAAATAACTGAGAATATGGCATAGGTGGAACTATCGACCATTAAATTTATGTATGCTTAGTTAAGTTCATTGTAAAACAATTTGCTAGTGATGTTTGAATTTTGTAGATTCTTGAAATGCAAAAATGTAAAAAATGTTTGATCCTCATACGCAAGAGCAAACGCGAAAGAGCGTGAAGAAATAATTTTTTACCTGAAAAAAAATTTGAACGAAGAAAAAAATCAATGGGGTATTAGGAGTGATAGCAAGAAAATGTTGTTGGGAAAAGAAGTATGAATAGAAGTCCGAATAAGATAAGAAGATTCTTACATCACATAAATTTAACATACAAACAAAAAATGTCGAGTGAAGAAGAGCCTGTAACGAGTAATTCTAGTAAGTATTGTGGAATGCATGATAACAATGAGAACAAAACCATTCATGCAAATTTCATGTTAAAGGACGAGGTGATTATAAAAAATGACGGAAGGCGAGATTCGAAGCCAGTTTGATGGCTGATTTAGATGAATGTGGCAATGACTATTCACTATATACGATACCTAGGAAAGATGGCAGAGAACACGATAATGCCATGGAACTAGACTACCAAGAAATAAGAAGGAATTTCATCGAAGATTTAGCAAGTTGAACGGTTGAAGTGGAAGTTGGAAAATGGAAGCTAAATGAAGATCAAAAGGCAAGAAATTTTGGCGAGAATGACATTAACTACAAATAATGATGTTTTTGAGCTAGATGATGATTATAAAAAGGATTTCAATTCCTATCAAACTCAAAGTGATAAAATTGATATCACGAGTGTTCTGAAAAGTGATAACGCCCTAGAAACGCAACAAATAAATTGCTATGGTGGAAGGATGAAGATGAAAAGGATGGAAATGAAAAGGGATATCAACCCAAAATAAGTGGAAATAATAAAGTTAGATTGAGAATGTACTACGAATTGCTAAAATTAAGTGCTGCTCTCAAAAATCCATCCGTGGAAGAAATAAGTGTAGACGACATTAATTCCAAACCTTTAATCAATAACAACGTTACAAGAGATAAAACTTTGGATAAATATACTCATGAGAAAGAGAATAAAGGGGGGAATGATCCCACTCCTACAGAGATCCGAAAAGGATATGCTGCAGACTATCCGAGGTTAATGCCAATCCTGGGCGCACATTTGGATGACGCATGGCCACAAGAACCTACCCTTATGAAGCAGCCGGCAGTTGAAATGAATTATGCAGGAATGAAATTAAAAGAGCTGTAGAAGAATGAAGTGGCGAAAACATGGAGAACAAACAACTGATAAAATTAAATTTAAACAAAGACGAGGATATATTAATATTGAAAGTATAAACGATGAGATACAGCTTAAAAGCAATGATTCTATTATGTTTTCAAGCTCACCCTGCAAGCCCATTGCTATTCCTTCACTTTCTAGCTGTGAATCGTCCCTAATAGACAAGGGTATCAAATCGGCCAACAATATAAAATATCGAAAAGGATAACATCCTTCATTCACCCCTTGTTTCCCGTCAAAAATGACGACTACGTAAGTATCATCTATTCATAAAATTTATATTTTACCGAATGAGATATCAATTTTTTAGTTCTGATTTTTTCTTAGATATCCCTTATTTTTATATAAAATTATCCTTTATACTTAAATTAAATAACATTACATAATCTTTAGTAAAATAGACTTATGCAATATAAACATGTTCAATATATCTTTGCAGAGATTGTAATAGCGTTGTTATTCTGATATAAATTAGAATTATGAGGAAGCTATTTCAACAAAGAAAAATGGGACGATTTAAGCAAGGCTGTTGCAGTTGGCGATCTCAATTAAAATGTTAGGATTGGATAAGGTTAAACAAAGAAATTGTAAAATAATATAGAAGTAAATACTCGTTCGAAAAAGAGACCGGTCCAATTAGTACGAAAAATTATTACAAAATGAATATTGAAAATTACGCCTGTCATAAAATTCGATGTTGAAAAATGATTAATGTGAAATATGTTGGAGCGAGACAATCAATAGATTGAATTGCTTTCCCTACTTTAATTATTTCCCATAGGCAAATAATTCCAGAAAGGTTACGGAGATTTTTTCAAAAGATGGAAGTAGAGTACCCAAAGAAAGGAATAGATATATAGAAGATTAAGCCTCTCACAAATTTGCAGTGGTCCATGGAAAGTGAAATTTAGCTCACCATTAGATGAAAAGCAATAAATACTCTAGCGAAATGTGACAAATGTTGGTGACACACATAAAAAGGTTTTCACTTTCTGCAACCAAAAATGCCATCCAAGCTATGTTGATTAAGTTTTGGAATGATGAGACAGAATAAACAAAAGAACAATTAGGAGATTAATGACTGCAAAGAGGTTAAATTGTAGCAAGAACATGATGACAGCTTTATTAAAAACATAAAAGATGAGCTTGAAAACAGTGAATCAGGATCGTTTCAATAGCATGCTTTGCAAGTATGGCTACCGCTCGCTCCGAGTTAAATTTAGGGATCCAAATAAACCGCCATCACGCGATACTTATATTCGTAAGAGAAGCTATATCGATAAACCTTACAAAGTTCTGCCTTACACGCTTGCCTATACGCCAGAGTCATTGGAGATTTAGATTCCATTAAATAGCAAAGATTATTAAAATTACGTAAAAATACTGTTTATAAACCCTCATAGCGTAGACCCATCTTTGATTACAACTATTGCATTTAAATGCTACATTTGCTGGCTATTGTATTTAAATGCCTCTAGTTAATGTGGTGTATATAGTTTAAAATAAAATTTTAGAAAAAAAAATTTCATTCCTATAAAACATTCGAACTAAATATGCTTATTAGATCCGTTTAGAGTTTAAAAATTAACAAAAAGGTTTATACATATTTCTCCATATATAATCGTAAAATTTATAAAAGTGTTTAATTTTAAATATATAATTCTACAAGTCACTCCTCTTCTTCGTTATAAGTCTGTGGTCCCACAGTCGTGGGGTTTGTTTTGATGAGTTTTTTCCATCTTGATCGAGTAAGTGTCATGTCTTGATTAATCTTTTTAGATTTCATGACTATGTCAACGAGCCCTTTCCACATGACACGATGTCGTCCTTTTCCCTCTTACCCGGTATCTCCATGATGTCCAGTACCTTTCAATTTACATCATCTCCCTTTTTAGAATATACCGATACAAGCTTATCCGATTTTGGTTAATCATGTCCGCCATTGGTTGAATACCCATTTTTGTCATATTAAGCCATTTATCATACGGTCGATTAGTATACCACAAGCTCCATCATTTCATTCTCATCTCCGTGGCTTGTAATAACTTTTCCTCCGTGGTGTTTAATGCCAATGTTTAACTTCCATAGACTAACACCGGTCTTACGATGGATTTGTAGACTTTGCTCTTTAACCATATTGGCATTTTCTTGTCGCGCATTACATCGGATATACTTCGCCATTTAAACCATTACTTTTAAATCCGGGTGCCCAACCATCCTCTTGATGTAACATCGAGCCGAGGTACGACTTTTGGGTACTTTAGATAGTCAGCTAGAGATGGGGTGCCTGCAACATTCATCTCGATATAACTTTTTTCGATCGTTGACCTTTGCACCATATCCAGATAAGCGCCTTTACCACGTTTCAGCTTCTTCTAATATTTTCTCCTTTGTCTCTTTGTATGGTACTATGGCATATAGCATTCACCATGGCCATGACCTTTAAATATCTCTCGTTATCATGTCCCTAATTACATTGAATAAATAGGGATTTAGAGCAGATTCTTGATGTAATCCAATATTAAGGGTTTGAGCCTTCAACTCTACTTTTACGCACGAATTTGAGGCTTCATAAATATTTTTGATAAGACGTATAAATGCGTTGGGGATATTTTTCTCAAGCACCGCCATATTAAATCGCGCGACACCGTGTCATAAGCATTCTGCAAGTCGATAGACCATATGTGGGTCTCTTCTCTTTTTACAATATTAACCATCATTTGTCTTAGTGCAAAACTTAGGTCGTTTGTTGCTTGTCACAAATCCGAATTGGCTAGCCCATGTTGCCACCTTGTTTTAATCTTGTTACTAATATCTTTTCCATAATTTCTAAGTGACAAGTTTTGATACCTCTGTAATTGCCACGCTCCTGATGGTCTTCTTTGTCTCTGAGTAAGAGTATAATCGTGCTTGCTCTTCATTGATTATGAATTCGCTGTTCTACCACGTTATGGTCGTAACTCCTTCTTCACGGCATCCGGGCAATGCTTCCTTAGGTATTCCATCTATGTCATTAAATTTACCTTTTTGCAACTTGTTCATTCGTGTCCTAACTTCTTCTTCCTGAAAGGGCTTAACCTTGCTTATGTTTGGCTCAATATCGGGTAAGAAAACTTTGCCATTTGCATTATTCATAAATTCTTTAAAATATTTTTTCCGCCTTTTCATCACTTCCTTCGGCTTGAATAAAGTTTAACCTTTTCGTCTTTGATTTTAAGGACTCCGACGCGACTTTTCTTCTCCCTTATCTTGGCCAATTTGTACATAAGCCTATTGCCGCCTTTATGGTCCAGTTTGCTTGCCATCTCGGTGTAAGCGGCATTCTTCTTTTTGGCCGCCGATAGATGTCACTACATTCGAATATATGTAAGAAGGTCATGGGGCATTTTTCAATTATTTAAGGCATTTTAAAAATCTGACACTATCTGAGAGTATGAACGAATAGGGGTCAAAGTTGCACAGAAAAAAGTAGCACAAATAAGTAAAACATTTAAAACTTTTCATATAGTATATAGAAAACATTAGGTTAATCAAAAAATATATATTCATAGATATAATCTTACTTTAATGCTTATAATTTTATAATAACAAAAATAAATTTGTTTTTCTTATTTGTGCTACTTTTTTTCTGTGCTACTTTGACCAATTCCCGTATGAACGCCTGAGATTTTGGACTTGTGCGTTTAGATTTTTGAGGGCACCCGGTCAAAGTAGCAGAAAAATAGCCAGCCAAATTGGTCCGCTATTGTCAGGATTCATCAAGATTGTTAGGGTTAGGGTTAGGAATACATCAGAAATTCTCTCCCCATTAAAGATTCAATTCTAATATCTTAATTATCAAAAAAAATATTTTTCTGCTACTATTTCATCATTCTGCTACTTTGACGGGTATTCATTTTTGAGACTAAAAACATCTGAGATTTTAAACCAAAACTAATGAACGAGTTTTTTCCTGAGTTGAATGAAGAGTTTGATTATCAAAAATTAACAATTATTAAAATTTTGGATGAACAACATTATGGAAACCAAGCAAACATGCTTGCTTATTATAAAGGATTACCTGATAAGTTGATTTTAGTTATTAAGAAAACACCTATTAATTTAAATGACCTCACTGACAAACCATCATTTACCTCAAAAATATGGGATAAATGGAGAAATGACATTTATAGAAAATTTAAAGTCAATCTTCCACCCACATTAAATAGTATGATATAAGCTTTTGAATGTTATTTTTTTGATTAGGTGCCTATGTGAATATTATCTATCCTGCCAATGATAAACTAATTAGGAAATACTCTGCTAAAAACTTCTATATATTTAAAGAAACCAGCAAATTTTATTTTGAAGTGGTATTACCTTACATATCATCCAATCAGTTAGATCTTTTGGTATTGTGATTTAAATACTAGACATGAATATATAGTGGGTTTATAATATATTAGATGGCAAGGCAGAACAAGAAACTGTAATATACAGAAGTCAGAATGAGAATAATAATTTGAATTTTATTCTTTCTCATGACATGAAATGGGATGGCAAGGATAAAAATGTGTACCTTATAGGCTTACCCATACAGAAAGGTATTAAATCTTTAAGAGATTTAGACAAGTCTCATTTGCAATTGTTAAATTCTTTTATGGAAACCCATAAGGTATTTAATAAGCTAATTATTTATTTATTTTTTGGAATTTAAACATATTTGCAATGATAAATTTTATATCCACTAATTTTTAGATTATTGCAGAAAAATATGATGTTCCCATATGCTCTATAAAGTCATATTTTCATTATCCTCCATCATTTTACCATCTTCATGTGCATTTTACTTTAACTACAAATTCTTTGGATGTGCCAGATTATCTAGGGTTTGGTAGAAATCATTTCCTCACAGATGTCATACAAAACATTGAGTTGATGTCTGACTATTATCAAACAAAAGATATACCAGTATACATTGAAGATCAATCACCTCTTTATCAAAAATATTTGGCAGATTGTTGACTAAAATATATATCTTGTACTCATATTTGAATAACATGATCAATTTTTTTACATTTAAATTCTTTATTATTTTATTGTATAATTGGGGCCATTTGTGATAAATTAATTTATAATAAT
The DNA here is from genome assembly GCA_964036665.1 of Gordius sp. MW1. Classification (NCBI taxonomy): domain Eukaryota; kingdom Metazoa; phylum Nematomorpha; class Gordioida; order Gordea; family Gordiidae; genus Gordius; species Gordius sp. MW1. The sequence continues at coordinate 20,877,763 of OZ038530.1, forward strand.
GTTTTATTGTTAAATTATAAAATCACTTGGTTAAAAAATAAAAAATGTACCCTTAAAATTTAATGAGGATGACTTTATTAACCAAGGGGTATAAAATGTTAACAGAACTAATAAGGGATGTGTGTTCTGTTTTGTATAGGAACAGGCGTGTAGCCAGGATTTTTACGAGGGGGGGGATATCTGGCAAAGAAAATTTTTACACCGCATTTTGTCAAAAATTAAATTATGTGTATATATCATGTTTCTAGGTTTTTAATAAGTGTCTTGAAGTCTATGACGTAACTAAACTATTTTAACCATGGGCGTAGCCAGGTTTTGGATTAGGGGGGGGGGGCAAAACGTTTAAAATTAGAGGGGAGCAAAACATAATTTTTTTTTAATTTTTCAAGGTTTTTGCATTGAAAATTTTTTTTTCTCGTAATTTGGGGGGGGGGGGCAGCCGCCCCCCCCCTGGCTACGCCCATGATTTTAACCCATTTAATTTAGTTATTAATCAAAAACAGGGGAGGGTGGAGGATTTCCCGTCCCCCCCTCTCATTTACGCCACTGTATAGGAATAACACATCTCCCTTACCAAATAGTATTTTATTTTGATGAATTATACTTTTGTGTCATTAAGTAAAATTTTACAACAAAACCTGCACAACTAAATTATATTTATAAGAAATGTTTTTCTTATAATATGTTTGACTGACTTAAAGGATTAAAATTACCCACTATCTAAAATACTCGATATAAAAGATATGCTATTACCATGGGCGTCAGGGGGCTCGGCTGCCTTCCCCCCACCCTAATTTTTAGTTGAGACTTTTTTTTTTGCTCTCATGAAAATTTTTGGATTTTTTTTTGGTCGCAGGAAAATTTTAATCTGCCCCTCCCCCCCCTCTTCCCCCCTAATTCAAAACCTGCGTACGCCCATGGCTATTACTCAACTTCATTTAAAATGTATTACACATTTTAACATCCATTTTGATCATCTAATTTACTTTTTTCTAATTAATTTATATAGCGCCCTGCCATCTACATTTTAATTTATTTATTAAGTATGGAAATAACTAATCCATTTAGTCAAAAGTTGTATACACTTTTATAACGTAATAAATTTCAAATTGTATAATGACGGAGGTGCGACAATTTCGCGATAAAATTGAATCGAATAAACTATTGAAGCATAATTAAACTCGGGTTAACATTGCTTGTTGACGAGTTGATAGTGCCATCCGATAGTAGTGAATATTTTACGGTTTAAAGATTCATATTGAGTATCAAATAAGGAGAAAGACAAACTAAAATAGAGAAAAGAGGCAAAATAAGAAGAAAAACATCCCTAGCTACAGGCTGGTTAATATCCAATTCCATCGAGTTCTGTCATAGAATTTTATAATGGAATCTTCATAAAGATCAGATTTTGTGATTTCTGAACAGCCGAGGCTAGGGGAAAAGGGTAGAAGCCCCCAATCACTCCACGCACAATAAGTCGAACGATATAGTAAAGTCGAAGAAAAAAGTGTTAAGAAGGAAATAAAAATGTTTTTACAAAAATTCATATAAGATAGCAATACATGTTACTAATATTAATAAAAAAGAAAAGTTGGTAGTGAAAAATTTTGAAACGTATCAAGTTGAAGAAAAAAAGTGTTTGGAAATGTAAGGAGAGTGTTTGCGGCCATAGTCCAACAGAAAAGTCATAAAGATAGCAATACGTGTTAATAATAATATTAATTAAAAATATGTGTTGGTAATGTAAAGTTTTAAAACACGTAACTAAATATAATGATAGTGTTTTTGGACAAAATATAAAAAGGATAGGATGTGTTTAACAATCAAAGCATGGTAGATATAAGAGTTGTTCTGATTGATTGTGCGTGGCGATGAGTGACGGGGTTAACTTAACCTCAGCAACCCGCTTGTTCTACCGCTTGCCCAGAACGTTTGGTAACGGTCAACGTCGTAAATATCTAATAGCAGCAGCAAATTTAATAATGGGATAAATACATCAGAACAGATTAAAACATGTTGTAGCATATTTCATTATGCTGATTGAAGTTTGTTTAAAAGTTTTATTTTTATTATGCGCGTTCATCCTTGCCTCCTTCTTGCGCTTTTCGCGTTAATTACTCCATAAAAAAATATATATATTATTTTTAAACCGTGTTGTAATGAATCGGTAATAATTTGTGGAATAAAAAAAACATAATAAAGTTGGTGAGTGAAATACGCCAAAATTACATTTTGGGGAATTGTATATTAGAAGCAAAAACAAAATAAATACACAATATATTATTTTATATAACAACTCTATTAAAATAATCAAAAGTTATAAATTCTGCTTTAAAGGTGAAATTTAATGGATAATTATAAACCTCGGATTGGGTTGGATGAATGCCGATAGTCCTGTCAAAATCGGCTTTCGTGACGCCCACTTTAATCGCTACCGCGTATCCTTGAATAACTTCCCCAGCGTTAGGGCCCAAATAATGGATTCCCACTACCTTCTCCTAAATATAACATGTACACAAACAAAAAAAAATTAATAGACCATAATGTTGTATATGTGAAAAAAAGTTTCGGGAGAAGAATGTATGTGTAATTGAGGAGTTTCCGAGAGAAGGGGACGCTTAAACCTAGCTAAAGGTGGAAATTTTATAACAAGAAAATCGAGGAAATGACAGAATGGAATACAACTGTACACGGAAGAAAAAGAAGCTCAAAAGATATCCAAAAAAGATATTGTTGGCTTATTACGTCTTTTACATCTCACGCAAAATTCAATAGGTTTTTAACGATTCAATAAGATTCGGACTTGGGAGTGAAATTATAATAAGGGTATATAACACATAATTCATTAGAACTAATTAATAAGCTATAATAAACTTTGCAAACTATAAAACAAACTTTTACTTTTTCCCATACTATTTCAGGACATAATAGTTTTATAATTGAACATCGGGTAATGTTTATAATATCAAAGTTATAAATGTAATTTTTATAAATAAAATAGATGTCGGGCCCGTCAGCCCGTGGCCGGAGTCAGAAAAATTAAACTCAACAGCGGCCATTATTATTTTTAGGCAAAAGTTTAATCAGAATTACTTTGCCACTATAAACCAACAAGTTGAACAAGGCTCAAAATTAATCAGTCGAGGCCCAAAAATAATAAAGGATTTTGGGCTCGGGCCGGGGTCAGATAAATTATTCGTAAAAATTGAAATAAAATTAAGGGATTTTAAAAATGAGGCGCTTACATTTTGCGATTTTACGACGATAAGCTTTCCATAGCAGACGTTATCTTCTCTGCCGGGTATGGTCCATTCTAACGGTTTGAATCCGGTATGGTAAACCTATAAAATGCGCATGAGTGTAAAACGTAAGAATTCATTCGACTTCTATAATGGTTATCCTTATAAATTAACCAATTTTAAAATGTTTTATTTTTGCTCTCTGTCAAATGATTTATTTTTAATTTTTAGGTGGTTTTTTCAATTGCCTTTTGCTATCACAGCCATAGACCTATGGACTGTTTTTGCTAACGCTTCAAAAGTGATGCTAAAAACGACGGTCATTTGATCATCTAAGTAGTTTTAATTGCTAAGCAATTTATGGGCTCGTTTTTGGTTGTCCGTCCGTCGTCCGTCCGTCGTCCACCAAGTTATTGGCGCCAGCTTTGTGACCTGGAGGTGTCGGGAGGTAGGGGACGAATCTTTTTTTAATTTTTTTAAATTAAATTAATATTTTGTTCGTGTTAATACCATTGATGATATGAATTTTTGACCGTCCGCTGGCTACTGACCAATGAAAAAAATGAACATTGGCCAAATAAATCGAAATTTTATTTTTTCGTCTTTGAATTGGGTATATTAGGTTAAACATTGATAAATACCCTATACCCTTTCCTACAAGGGCCTACGCCTCTACTGATATGGGTCCCTATGCCCCTACAAAAACATATGCCTTTACTAATGTGGGTCCCTGTGCCCCTACAAAAGCCTATGCCTTTACTAATGTGGGTTCGAATCCCGGAGAGGGCAAAATTTCTTTTTTTTTAAATTAAATTTATATATTGTTCTTGTGAATACCATTGATAATATGACTTTTTGACAGTGTTCTGGCTACTGACCAATGAAAAAATGACCATTGGCCAAAGTATAAATAATTTTTTTTTCGTGTTTGAATTGGTTAACATTGCTATGGGTCCTTGTGCCCCTACAAAAGCCTATGCCTCTACTAATGTGTTTTTTAATTGCTTTGCAATTTATGGGCTCGTTTTTGGTTGTCAGTTGATGTCCGTCCGTTTACCCTCCAATGTATATATTTAATTAAATTAATATTTTGTTCTTGTTAATACCATTGATAATATGACTTTTTGACCGTCCGCAGGCTACTGATCATTGAAAAAAATGACCATTGGCCAAATAAATCGAATTTTTTTTTTCGTTTTTGAATAGGTTAACATTGATAATTTTTTTTTAATAATATCTTTTATTAAATGAAACTATATACTACTATAAAAATTATATGCTAGGTAAACATTCAAAAAGTGCAATCGCGTTGAAATGACAAATTATAATTCCGATTTTCTGTTTTAAAAAAAAAGTTTCCTAAAATTTTTTTAATAAAAGATATTATTAAAAAAAAAAAAATTGATAATTACCCTATGCCCTCCACTACAAGGCCTATGCATCTACTGATATGGGTCCCTGTGCCCCTATTAAATTAAATGCTATGCAATTTATGGGCTCGCTTTCCATTTTGTTTGTAACGCTGTTCGGTGTCTTGTCTTGCACCGAATGTCTTGTCTTGCACAGAATGTCTTGTCTCGTTGTTTACTCTTAATTTTTGTTAATTTAACTAGTTTTTGGGTTCGAATCCCGGAGTTTTTTTTGACTCTTATGATTGTTCTTGTTACTACCATTGATAATAAGACTTTTTGGCCATCCGTTGGGTGCTGACCAATGAAAAAAATGACCATTGGCCAAAATGTGAATCCAAGTTTTTTTTCTCGTTTTTTTTTGACTATTATGATTGTTCCTGTTACTACCATTGCTATTATGACTTTTTGGCCGTCCGTTGGTTGCTGACCAATGGAATAAAATGACTATTGGCCAAAATGTGCTTCGAAATTTTTTTTTTCGTTTTTTTTGACTATTATGAATTTATATCCACTTTTACCGTGTCCTGGCTGCTGACTAAAGGAAAAAATGACCATTGGCCAAAATGTGATTCGAAAATTTTTCTTCCGTTTTTTTTGACTATTATGAATTTATATCCACTTTTACCGTGTCCTGCCTGGCTGCTGACCAATGGAAAAAAATAACCATTGGCCAAAATGTGATTCGAAATTTTTTTTTCGTTTTTTTTGACTCTTATGAATTTATATCCACTTTTACCGTGTCCTGGTTGCTGACCAATGCAAAAAATGACCTTTGGCCAAAATGAGCATCAAAAATTTTTTGGCCAAATTTTATATATAACCTAAAAATTTATTATAGATGGTCTAACAGACAGCCAACTATGTAATATATTTTTAACCTTATAAATGCATATATATATTTTTATTGGTTTAATATATTTCATTTAATTAGATTGTGATTTCATAGAAAACCTAAAAAGTAATAGTTAAAAAATATAGATTTAGGTCATACTCATTTATTTAATAATTTAGTTTAGAGACCTGCACGGCCCTTCCTTGCCAGAGTATGGGCCTAAAAGCCAGATAAACGAAATTCTTTTCTTTTTCTTATTCGTTGTGAATAATAACTAATTAAAACATTTTAAATCTTTTGATAATTACCCTTCCCTGCCACCACGCCCATGACCCTTTTAATAGTTTGTTATATAGTATTAAGTTTATGTGACTTATTAATTGCTAATCAAACAACTTTTTAACCTGTGTGGCTTTTATTTTCCCCCATCCATTACAAATTGCGTTCTAAATAATAATTATATCGTATTTTTCTTTTAAATACGTTCTGAAATTGAGGGAAAATGGAGGATGATACTGATAAAGGAGAAAAAAAACGTGCGAATGAGAAATTGTGCTTACTAAGGGTTATTATATTATTATACAAACACACGCACACACTCTACGCTTGAATTTGTTGTGCGATGTTTATTGATAAATTAAATATAACAACCCCGTCCCCTATCGTAAAAAGGGCGGGAGAGAGAGAAGGGAAGAGGGGGTATATAAAACAAAATCGCGTGGGTTATAATAAATCAGGGTAGGCAAAAAATAATAACTAATAATGCTTGCTTACTATAATAAAATCCAGGCAAGAAGGAATATGTAGCAAGGATGATTATTTGTGTTAAGGCGTTTGTTTTGATATTTGCGCTCAAGTGAGTGGGGGGGGGAGGGTATGTGATGTGGGCGTTTATTGATTATTTTACTTAAAGCTTCACTATTTATTGATGAAAATTGCGCGCCTTTAAATTGTAGTGTAAATATAAATATTTTTATCAATCTTTTATACAGACTTAAGGGTTTGGTTTTAATCTAAATTTATAATTAGTGTAGGGCAGGTAAATCTTTAGCCGTAAAAAATGACTAACAAGGCCTTTTGGGTGAATAATAATGATTTCAAAATTTTGTCAAATCCCCCTGACAACTCTTTTTTTACTTTTTATTATTCTGATGGCTTACTAAGATATTGACATATTTATTTTATATATGCATGAGCATAGGCCAAATATAATGATTTTTACGAAAGTAATGTATATTCTTTACTAAATTTGGGAGTTTATATACCACATATATATGAGAGGCCTACTATTAAAGGGAAAAAGATTAAATTAATAATTACCTCTTCCTACTTGTTCCTAAAAGCTATTTTACCCCTGGCCGCCCTGGGCACCTACGGGTAAAGTTTCGAGCGAATCGGGCGGGTAGTTTCAGAATTTAGCCCTTTTTTAAAACTAAAAGAAATTTTTTTTAAATTTTTTTTTAAAATTAAATTAATATTTTGTTCTTGTTAATACCAGACTGTCTGCTAACCATTAAAAAATATCACCACTGGCCAAAGCGATGGAAAATTTGTATAAATAATTAATTAATCATTAGGCATTTAATACCCCCCCCCTATAGGCATTCTCGCCCCTTCCCACCTTTCTCGCCCATAAGTTGCATAGCAAATATGATACATTTATACGGAGTATAGATGAGTCGTCCCTCCTTCCCTTCCCCTCCTCCCCTTGCCCTCCTCCCCTTCCCTTCTCCCCCTTCCCACGAGGGCCGAAGGCCCGAGTTTTTATGTTGCGATTGATCGTATTAATTGGTCAATAATCATTAATCTTATAATATGTAGAAACTTATTTTAAACATCATCGCTATTTTATAAATTTAATAAAACTTATCAATTAAACAAAATTCATTGAAAAAATAAATATAATTTAGGGTGCTAAAAAAGGTAAATTTATTTAGAGGCTTTCTTTTCTTTCTATCTCTAAATTTTAATGTTAACAGGCTCGAGCGGATTAATATCCTGAATGGTTTTTATTATTTCTCAAAAATAGATATAAAAGTCCTGGCCAATACCGTTATAAACGGTTTCGTAATTATGTAATTGAGCTGATCAAAATGAATGTCAAGATTTGGATCACTTTAAAAATATAGGATTTGGCAGGCTATTAATATATCCTAATAATATAGGCTTAGTCGGGGGAGAAAATGAAATTTAGTAAAAAATATTAGCTACCTCTCTCATAAAAAGTTAAAACTTATTTGACATCAATGGCCCATTAGTTAAGGAATTTAGAAAGGGAGAGAGACTATGTGTCTAGTTTATCTTTAAAATATCAATATGACTGTCAAAATTGGGATCAATTCCAATTCAATAAAATTTTAAGATTATATCTTGTAATCTCACAAAATATTTACATTTTATTAAAAGTTGGTATCTTATAAAAAATTTTTTTGACGGTAGCCTTTATAGCGTTTATTAAAACAAAGTTAATATATGGTTTTATAATAACTCTGCTGTTAGCTACGTTTAATTTATTCCCTGTACATGCGTCCTCATAGTTTATTGGTCTATAACAAAAAAACTAACCTCAATATCTTGGTCCCCATATCGAGTGCGCGCTTGCTCTTCACTAAGGCCACAAGCCCCGTACTCAAGGGGAGTAAAGACGGTTGTAGGAACTGAATCGTAGTCGCATTGAACGTTGCTTTGTGCGAAAAGACGCCTAGCTAAGAGCGTTCCAGCCTCTATCGCTACCGGGGTTAATTCCGGTTTTCCGTCTATGTTATCACCCACCCCGTATATGTGCGAGATGGAAGATTGTTCGTTGTGCGTGATTAATTTGTTGTTCCTACGATCGAAAAAATTAATTGATTGACCGTTTATTTGGATTTTCCTATTTTTAATTTTTTTCACGGAATTTGCCACTAGCGAAAGACTACGAAGATGTAAAGTGTAATCGTTGGAATTTTGGCATTGTTTTTTTTATCTCATCCATTAGTGTTTTGTAGAAACGGCTGGGTTGTGTTTGGTCGACCTCTAAGCTTAGTCAAAATTTGAAAAACAGCCAGAGTCGAGCGTTAGGCTTAGTTGAATCAAAGGTCGACCAAACAAACCCAGCCGTTTTTACAACACTACCAGCCATATATGTGTTAAAATGGGGCTAGCAGCACGATGAAAAATGAGTGAATCTTTCCTGAGCTCTCTCACAGATATATAAAATATAAAATATGACTTGAGATTTATTGATATTAAATAATGTTTTGCCCAATTTTTATGCCTGCTACTTAGATTTGCCTTAACCAAATCATCATCGATAAAATAGTGTTTAAAACTCCAAAAGACATTTTTGGTCAGCCTGCTTAATTTCTCCGGCTTTTAATTTCGAAGCTGCAAAAAACTTTTTATATTCGTTACAGACTTGAACAAATCACAAAACCATTTATTTAGATATTAAGATGGAAAAATGCATTAAGTTATCGAGAATACTTAGTCTTTTTCACAAATCAAATTATCAATACTTATTTGCTGGCACAATTAGGCCATATAACGCATTACTTGGGATTCAATTCAACCCCGAGCTCCTTAATTCCGAGGTGTTCGGTTTTCGCTACCCTACCGATTGCGAGCAAAATCTGATATGTAGTGAAATTAAAACAAAGTTTAAAAAGGTATGTAACTTAAAAAATCAACTAAGATCTATTCTAAATTAAAGATAATTTAAAATATTAAAGGCAAAAAATCTAACATATAAAGACAAACTATAAGTTATGTTTCGCCAAAAGTATTTAAGATCTGCAAGGACTAAGATTAAAAGGATCCAACCCCAAAATGTTAAGTCAATCTGTTTTTAGTATAAGCAAATTATTTTTCAAAATACGGTATTAAACTCTTCCGAATGGGTGGAACCATCTTCCATTTGGTAATGCACCATATATTTCCCAGGCTTTCCATCTTCAATTTTTTCAATCTAAAAATCAAGGTTAAAAACAATCAACTCAAATAATACTTTAGTCAAAGTAAATAACGCGTTTTTTATAAATACTAAAAAGATTTGGTAAACACATATAGGGTGTTGTTTACATAAATTTAATCAAATACTTCCTAGCATCCTTAAAAAATTATTTAATTTAAATATAATAAGGGGTTATGGGTCATACGGATGACTTCATGCGCGTAGCCAGCATTGGGATTAGGGGGGGGGGAAGGCAATAATGATTTGGGCAGGGGCAAAATAATCATTCTTTAAAATAGCCATAATTTTAATAATTTTTTGTATTTAGAGGGGGGCGCCGTCCCTCTCTACCCCCCCCCCCCTTTTCTTGGTTACGCCCATGCTAAAATATGGTATAAAGACAAATACTAGGAGACCATAACCACAAAGGAATACGTCTAAATTTGTATATAGGGTAAATGATAGAATTTTACTTTGGTAGGTATGGCTGGCCTAATAAAAGAGACCCCATGTTTCTCCATATACTTTCCCGCCATCTCAGCCATCTGTACGTCAAAACCGCGCAACAAAATGGACCTTACCATAACGGTTGTGGGGAAGCCTACGTAAGAACAATTAAATAAAACTTTGAGTAAAACCATGTAAATAATATCTTGATATAAAAAGTTATTGCCATGAGCCATTTCATGTGTATTATTAATAAAAGAATGAACACTTTGACATTGAAAAGCTGTTTATATCAAATAAGTCAGGGCCGATATCAAAAATTTATTGATAATGCTTTCTACGCAAAAATATATGTTTCAAATCTTTTCGAGAGATAACCATATTTACAAATATAAGGCAACGATGTGTTATAAGAACATCTGAAAATTTACTTTGTAATTGGACTCAGACACTTTCGAAATATTGCTCGATTAAATAATAATTGATAAATATACTCAAATGAATGATTTGTCAAAAAAATTTCTTTGATATTACATTGTTAAGCAGCGTGTCATTGTATTAAATGAAAAGAAAAAATAACGATGTTGCTACCCTTACCAGTAAATTAACATTCTCGATCATAAATTTGTAAAAAAATTTAATAATAATACCTTAAAAACTATTTCCTTATACTAGCACATTATACAATCTGCATCAATATATCAAATATTGTTGAAAAAACGGCTGGGTTTTATTTAATCGACTTTTGGTTTTAGTCGACAAATAAACAATGTCGCATAAATAGACTAAACATTTTTTGGTCAAATCTTTGTCTGTTAACACAACCGTTTATACAACACATATATCATTAATAGGAGAAAATAACAGGGTTGCTATCCCTACCATCGATAAAAATTATATAAAAAATAATTAAAAAATACTTTAAAGATTACGGGAAAAGTGTAAGCTATGATGTAGTACAATCAAAAAACCTTATATTAAATTTCCTTAAAACAATTAGAAACAAAATTTTCAAATAAACCTAATCCTTGAAGAAATCCAGCCGTCTCGAGAGATATATAAGAAGCACCGACGCACAAGGTTTTCCCAGGAGGATAATCCAGCGAAAATATATCATCGCTAGTTACGATACAAACATAAGTTAATCAATCAAAACACTCCCACGTGTATACATATTACATACATTAAAAATTGTGCAAACATCAAATTATTGACGCGAATTAGCGCAAACTGGGCAATTTTTTTTACATAACTCTTTCAGCTTAACTTCGCAAAACTTAGCTTTTTAATTATCAAGACCTAACCTAAAAGTGCCTGATAAGTAATACTCCCCTACATTTTAGTCTCAAGTAGTGTAAAAACGGCTGGGTTTTGTTTGGTCGACCATTGGTTTTGGTCGACTAAACATAAATATGCAATTATGAAGAGTAGACCAAAAAATCTTTGGTTTGTTTATGTTTAGTCGACTAAACCAAAGTTGGACCAAATAAAACCCAGCCTTACAACACTAGTCTCGAGTAGGCTCAATCAAACATACCCAAAAGGAGTCCAGGTCAAACTTTGATAATTCCAAAACTAAGATACTCAAAACCATGTTACCTCATTGTTAAATTGTAGTTGGCCAATATGAGCCACGGCAAAATGCTAACTTTAGTTGATTCATCGTCAAATCATATTTCTAAATTTATGTTTTTACAGATTGAAGGCAATATTTATTTTACGACTTTTCAATTTAAAAATGAAATTTCAAAACAGCGTTGCACCTTCATACCTAGTGATGCAATAATCTTTAGCACCGGGGATATCGAGATATTGAGGACGGAGACCAGTAGCTATTAGGAAATATTTAGACGTCACCCTAACCGTTTTGCCGTTTTTCTCTTTGCCCTAGCGATTGATACACCAGCAAAATGTTTATGATCATATGAAATTTAAGTGAAAATTTTGACAAAATTACATCTGTTAAAAGCATTCAATATTTACAAAATGAATCCAAACGCTCGAAAGTAGTTATAATTATGATTTAACATTCTTCGATTCCCGATATTATACGGTTTTGGATTTGTGCAAATAAACATCATTATTTACATGAAGCTCAAAGTCGACCTTAACAATCAAAGTGACTTTTATATTATTACAAACAAATTCAGTGCATATGACTATAATACTGCAAAAGGTTGAAAATAATTAAGCATTTGAAAGGACAGTCAAAGACGTCTCTTCCACTACAATTTATGTTAAAACAACAAAATTATGCTTGAAACTGGTATTTTTAACCAATTAATGTTGTTTAAATTTTAAAGATTTTAAAGCTTGCAAACCTATCGCTTTTACACATTTCCTACTGAAGATTTTCTTTTTACAGTGTTTACCATTTTTAAAAATATCTCGTTGAAATAATTTTGAACACGACTTTTACGTATATTCATAAATTTTAAACTAGGCACGACAAAGATCAATAATAATTAACTCAGTATCGAGGCTCTGAGATTACATAAACACTACGAGGTCGACTAACCCCCTGGCTTAAGCGTCGGGTCATTATTAGCATTTGATTTCGTCGAAAAACCATCAAGCTCCCCTATTACCAATTGTTAAAACGAGATATCGATCTCCTATAAACCATTTGTAAACTAAAATTAATAGATTATTCACTTATATATCAGCTTAACCGCGCCCCCAAGCTGTCCTCCTCTCAAAAATTGTACGCGAACTTCGTTGAACTAAGGCAAATCAAAAGTCCCCCGATCAAGTTTAATATAATGGACCGGATGGGTTGCTGGAAACCCCTTTTCAGATAGCTCTTAAACTTGTTATTTACCACCCTTTCAAACTTCACAAGCCTAATTTCTCAACTACAATACCTAAATTGCTTTAATCATCGCCTGATTTCAATCATTGTTCATAATTATGCATTCATACAATTCAAAATCACGCTTATAATGGTACCCTAGCGCCTGACTAAAGAAGAACTAACAGGGATACATACAACCATAGACTAGATAAACTATTTATCAACTTTTAAATAAGGGTACCGTTCTTTCCGCCATTTTGAAATGTGCACAAATAAGGGAAGGAAATGTGGATTATAATTGTTTTGGTTAATTTAAAAATACTGAGATGATGTGATGTTAAAGCAATTAAATTAATCAATTAAAAGGAAGGTTAATTCACCTTTTCTGTTTTCCAGATGGGAAAGACATGGAGATAGTTAAATTCAAAATGGTGGATTTAATGGAACACATTCCACGTGAAACAAATGGCATGAGCAGTCTGCTGTATTCTAGGAGAATAACACTTGAAATATCTCACTTCTATCGTATGGGGGTCGATGAAGCGGGCGTAGGCGTTGTAGTATTTGATGGATTTTTCTCGAAGTTGAGTGCGATACTTGAAATTGAGGGATTGCAAATAATCTTGAACAACGGTAACGAGCTTATTCCAGGAATGGACTCGAGCCGGATTATCGAATTGCAGAGGGATGGTGGCTTTGGCATCTTTTTCGGTTAAATTCGTGGTTATAAAATCGGCCTTAGGTTGAGGATATTGCCAACCATAAGTAACGGAATCTGAAGCAAATTCGTTGAGAAGAGCGGCTTGGTGCATTAATTTTTTCGGGATACAACCCACGTTAACGCACGTCCCACCTAAGCCTAAAAAACCGCATAAAAAATCAAATTTTCACTTTAATAATCATTTATTATCTTTATAACAAAAATGACATATTTTGTGAAGGTGAGATAAATAAATTCGAAAATTAAGAATTGTAAATATTGAGAAAACATTCCGATATGGCTAATGAATTATATATACAGATAGTTATGCCGATTTTCTGTCATATAAAAAACGATTCGCGATTGTCATGGGATAGTAATGAGATTTGTTTCCCTATTTTTTGTAAAAAATGTAAGGCTTGGGGGCCAAAGGTTGTTAGGGTGGTTGTCGCAATGGGACAAAAAATTTAAGTGGTATTGTTAATTTCTTTGCTTCTTCTATTTTATAGTTAAGTGGAGATGGATTTAAACCTGATTCATTTATTATCAACGCGGAATGATATTATACTCAACTTATATCATTCGGAAAGAAAATATGATACTGAAACAACAACGTTTTCCACGTTCCTTTACATTGAGATAACGTTATGATTAATTAGTAAATCCGCTCATATTTTATTAGTTTCGTTGTCTGATATTAATTTTACCCCAAGTAGTCCCGATCGGGGTTGGTACGATGTAATCGAATACAGCCACCTTTTTCCCATATTTGACAGCCTCCTAAAATAGTTTGATTTTTATATATATCATCTTACAATTATGGAAAAAAGATGAAAGTAAAAATTGTTTTTTGCAGTCTCAAAATATGATTTCTTCGACCTATGAATAGGTCTCTTTTAAAATATACATAACATTCAAGTGAAATTATAATAAAGCACATGTCATGTAAACTTTTCAATTAATTTAAAAGTAATGTCGAGGGTATATTGGATCTTTAAATCATTTGTATGAAGGAAAGGTGCTATCCGGACACTTCACTCAATAAACAAAATGTAAGCATAAGCAATCAATCTAATTAATGCAACATTAAACAATAAAGGTTGCCTTGCCCATGCTATTGGCGTTGAAATTATGTATCTTAAATGAACATTAGTTATTTAGATATTTTATTTAAAGTCTCAAAAATCATTTATAATTTATGCCTAGACAAATTGCCAAAGGAAATTAATATATAATGGCAATCAGTCGGGCCCATAATAATGGATATTGGGCTCGGGCGAGGTCGAAAAAAAAGCCAATCAGCGGTCATTAGATAGTATATTTGCGACAGCAAAATAAAAGTTTTTTACAGAAGCATAAGTCTCCACAGCCATTAAAAACCCGAATAAATTTCCACAGCATCTATTGAAAAATTACAAATTGGACAGGACGGACGGATGGACAACCAAAAGCGGGCCCATAAATTGCATAGCATTAAATACAATTTTTGGTAACATCATACTCGTAGCAAGTGCAATATAATATTAAGACAAAAAAATCTAAAAACCGCAAATTAAATAAGGTCAGCTAAAAGTGGGCAATAATCACGGAAAATGCATCTCAAACATTTGTAAAAATTACGCAATTCCAATGTGAAAACATGCGTAATTCTTCTACCTTAGAAGTTGCCAAGCCACCGGAACCCCCACCCACGACCACTAAGTCATAATCATAGGCAGGATCAGGATTTTGACTTCCAGAAGAGGATTGTGGATCCGTATTTTGATTTTTAACGGTTGAATTATCGTCGATATTTCGAGATTTTTCGTTCAACAATTCGTGAATTTTACCGGCTCGATCCATGGCAAATAAGGCATCTGCTCCCCCGACGTGTACTCCGTTGATGTATATGTTAGGGACCGTCCTTTGACCAGATAGCTCTTGCAAGGCTCCCTGAATTTTATCCCCGTTTTCTGTTATGTCGGATTGTAATATTTTTCAACGTTATAAAATTAAAATGACATTTCGAGGATTCAAAAGTAACAAAAGTTAGATACTTAACAGAGATAGTTAGGAGAATAGGTCTGGGTTCTAATTGACCCCTAGGCACCTTTAATATTAGTGTTGTAAAAATGGCTGGGAATTGTTGGTCAACGTTTGGTTTTAGTCGAGTAAACATAAACAGACCAAAGATTTTTAGGTCTAGTTTTCTTAAAGGACCTCTAAACCATAGTTGACCGTTAGTTTTAAAACAACAGGTCAACCAAAGAAAACCCAGCCGGTTTCACAACACTATTTTTTATAATCAAAAAATCTGTCCTTAAAAAAGTTACTTTAAATCTAAAGCTAGTATAATTGCGTTATTTATGTTTGGCAGCACACGAATTAAAATATCATACTATGGGAATCATGGTTCAAAGCATCAATATACGTATAATAGCAATTTTAAAGATTTTTAAACTCAATTCAATAGATAAATTTTATTATTAAAGTGATTATCAAATTCTGTATATTTATGTATAAAGCATGTATCGTACCCACAAGATCGAGTTCCAAAACTTCGTAAGGGATACCGGCACGTTCAAAATATTGTTTGGCCTAGGATTATGTGGCACAAAATTTATAATTATAGAATTGAATAAATTCGGGTTAAAATGTATTATTAATATTTAGTAATTAAAAATAACTACTTAAACGTTGCCATAAAATAAACAAGTGTGCAGAAAAACGAGGTTTTGCCATTGAACTCGTTTTTTATTTTAACAATTAATTTGAATTAAATACTTAAAGTATTTATGAAATCATATGAAAATAAAGCACCTATGTAATCCGTTGTTTGAAAAAAATGTAAGAGATTTAGTGGATAAAAATTGCAAAATAAAATCATATTAAAACCAAACCATCAACTTAACGCCGTAATTTAATACAAACTATTGAAGGAGATGATACTCTATAAAAAGTATTTTTATAAATCGCAAAATTATTTCTTTTATAAAGTATAAAGAAAGGTTTGTTTTTATAATTTCCAAATTATAATCATCAAGATAATAGCAAAGCTTACAAATCCATCGTAAGACCAGTGTTACTGGAAGTGAAACATGGGTATTGAAGACCTCAGAAGAAAAGCTATTACAAGGCACAGAGATGAGAATGGTACGGTGTAGGTATTCTAAGCTCGACCATATGACGAATGACTTTCTCATAACAAAAATGGTTATTCAACCTCTGGCGGACATGATTAACGAAATCGGCTAAGGTGGTATGGGCATATACTAAGAAGGGACACGAACGACCTAAATCAAAAAGTACTGGACATGGAGGTATCGGGGAAGAGAGGAAAAAGACGACCTCGTGTCACGTGGAAAGGGCGAATCGACAAAGTTACGAAAACTAAGACGATTTATCAAGACATGGCACTTACCTGATCAAGATGGAAGAAGCTCACCATATAATAAAGAAGATGAAAATATTTTATAACAGCCTTATAGTTTAATAAAGATTTTAACCGTGTCTTTAACATAAATGTTGTGAAGTTATATACAAAAATTACTGATAAGTGATATCTATGAAAGCTTTAGCATGGAAATTATAAAATTAAACAATGCAATATCTATGTTATAGATTACCCTATATCAAATGGAGCCAATACCTTAAGTGGTGCTTTATATGGTCCCTGGATGTTGCACTTGAGACAATCACCCTTACTCAGACCTATTTAAACAGGATTTAGGCGCAAAAAATTATTTTTAATTTCTTGTCTATACTTAAATATTGGCCTCTAATAATGTTCACCCATCCCTATATTTTAACACTTAAGACCTTTAATATTTTTTATCTATAAAATAAACATCCCCGGTAGGTATTAAAAATAATGTCCTTTTATTGCTTGCCCGTTGGGTATGTGAAAAGAATCGATAGGGTAATAGTCCTTAAAGGATACAACTTGTATTTAAAAAAATTGGCATTATCATATCATGGATGACGGATTTCATATTGTTGAGGAGTAATATTTTATAAAAATTTAGATATTTATTAGGTTCTAAAAGAATTTCAAAATAAATTAATAAATAATTTATGCATGGACTAATAAATAGTTTTGGTATATTAAGGAGGAATAAAAAATAGAAGGATCGGTATAGCTCCTAACGATACCAAAGGACTAAGTTAATTAATAAATCTACGCGCATTTTTCAAATTGCTTAAATAAATATGTAAAAATCTATAAAAATAACGCGATGTTTAGCTATTTTAAAGCTATATTAATATTTGCGATAAATTCGAAACATTAATTAATCACATTAAGACCTATAGTTTAAGATTTCATATATGCATCATTACACCACATTTTACCAAAAATAAGTACTAAACATGGTGAAATCTGAGTATGAAATTTTATAAATATAAGTTAAAGCCTTAACATAAGTTAATGAAGTAAATTATTCCAAATTTTATAACGGTAAGATTGGAATTTTTTTGGAGAATTTAACTTACCGAACAACAGTAGGGGCAAGTGGATTTGCTAAATATCATGACCCTGTGTGAGTCTATCAATTTTTTGACGAGTTGGGATGGCTGTAAAACAGGAGCCATTATTGCAAATTTATCTTGTGCGGGAATTCTCAAGGTTTGGAGGTTAGGTTTTACAGCGAGTAAGGCAGACGATCTTTTAATAAGAAAAGTTTAAAATTAATTTGTGGCTAAATTGGTTATTTTCGTTGTGTAAATTCTAATAAAAAACTAATCAAAGTTATTAACTAAATAAATCAATTTGGGCCAATTAAATGAAGATAATCAAATAATGAAGTTTTAAGCATTTAGAGCAAATGACTACTAATATTATGGGGTTTACAAAAGAAAAATCAATTATCTAATATTACAAAGAGCCATTTGTTTTAAACTAATGGTATTTATTCTAAAAAGGCAAAATTTAATTTCTTTCTTTTATACCATTTTAGTTTATTTAAACCAATTCTGTAATAAAGATAAAAAACTTACATGTCGGCCTTTTATAATTTGGAATACATTCGTTTAAAAATGAACTAACAATGATATTTCTCATCCAAGCCTAATAAACTCGAATGAAACATAGCCGTATAATTTACATCCTTTTAAGCAGCTAAGTAAATGCGTATGCGACTAAAAATTACGCAGTTTTACTGAGAATTCAAAGGTCAGATAAAGGATACATCTCATGTAACTAAAAATGCCTCGAGCTTTTGAATGTCTTATTCAATGTAAAACTTAAAATGCAAAAATCTAAAAAATATTTAGAGGAGTTGAGCATATTAAACGAATTTTTGTCAATATATTATTGTAAATAAAGCTAAGCATTTTTTAAACAGTTAACATTTAATGTTTGGACAACTTAAATAAATGTATCAAAACCAATCAAAGATTAATAACACCAAATAAAATACAGGATGGAATCACTAAGTCAATATTTGTAGACCTGTATAATTATAACGGTTTTGTAAATGTAGCATGATTCATAAATATTTATTATGTATATTTCTATATCAATTTTAGGCTGAAAATGCTATCAAATTTGTAAAATAATTTATATAAAAGGTTTGATCGACTGTTTTATAATTCATTACTTTGCTAAATAGAGCAAATCAATACTATTTGATTAGCTAATTCATTAATTAATTAATTGCCTAATGTATAAATTAATTATTGAATTTAAATTTATTGCATTATGATATTCAAAATATGGTTAAAGTTTCAGTGACGAATATAAATCATAAGTAAACAAATTTTGAATTGCGATTACCGGTTTAATATCGTCTGCGTTTGAGAACTAAAATTTGACGCGGAACAATAAGAATATGCTTGGTAATCACTTCGTATTCTACTGCACGAAAATGTATCTAAACAAGTAATTTTATGAACGATAATTTAACAATTCCTAGGTAACGTTTAAAATAGTAAAATTATCACAAGTCCAAATATAAGCGAACCGACAAAGGGAACGTGCTAATTAATAGACCTTAAGCTATTTGCAAATAATCGATTTTTTTGATTCCACACTTTAATTTACTAAAGTGCACACGTCAACATCCATAACATATATAAGTTTAACGTTGTCGTGACATTTAATTTGGAGCCAAATATTTATGACAAAAGGGCAGAGATTGGTCTTTAGATAAAAAGGCCATGCTCGTCATAGCCATAAAAAAATCAAGAGCACCTATGGGACGCGTAAGTGTCAGATAAAACAAAGGTCTAAATGACAAATCCAACTCCAGCCACGGGCATATTTTAAGCATGGATGTATTGAGAAATGTTTAAATATCGAAACGAGGGAAAATTATTGTTTACAGAACCTGACGAGATTGAGGTGATAGACAATGAACCAATTTTTTCAAAGTAAATAAACGTAGGTCTTTGTTTGACTTTTACAAAATTTTGGACAATATTCGGGTAGAAGAATCGACCATTAAACTTAAAAAACAAAATCAAATCGGCAAATTGGGGAGCTAAATTGGAACAATTTTGGCAGTTGTTTCCCTCAAATTTCATATTTTACCTATAAAAAACAGGGCTCGCGTGCAGCTAAGTGGTAATGACCAGGTGTTATCACTGGTGATGGTCAGTCCAACTTCCATTTTAATATTCACATATTTCTTAAAGTTAGGCGCCTTTCTCCCTTTCTTTGTTCACGGGGTGATACTTAGAGACCTGCAATTTACTATTTTTTTGCATGGCGCCCCAAAATTAATTTTTTTTTAGTTTTCAAGTTATAAAATATTTATCTTTCAGATACAATTTATAATTACGTGAACTAACAAAAGCCCCATAAAAAATTATATATCAATTTATGAGTGAACTATTAGTAGTGTATCGATTTCATCTCGTCTCGGGTTTGATTATGAGAATCTGGATCTTGTTCTAGAAAAATCTCGGTCTCGACGAGAATTCTCGACTTTTTTGTAAATTTATTTATAATAAACAAAAATTTCTCCTGGTTTATTACTATTATTAGATAAGTGATAAATTTTGAAAAAACTTTAATACACAAACTTGATAAAGATTCAGTGCGACATGTCATTGACAACATAAAGTCATAGACCAGTTAATAAAAACATTTTCTATAGTAAGTGCAGATTAATCAAAAAACCTTAAATAAACTTGAAGTATAGAGGATTAAATTTTTTGGTCATAGCAAATTATACCATTTGCATAAAATTTGGTATTTATAAGTTTATCTATATTTGACTTGGTTAAAAATTTGGGCTAATTGAGACCCTATATTAAAACGTCTAAAGCATCATTGGACCCTTTGTTTAATTAATATAACTCAAACTTTTTAATCCATTGATATTACAATCATCAATTGTAGTAGCCCATAGAGTTTTGCAATTTTACTATAACGTTATAAACCACAAAGTGCGAGTGTAAAATTTTAATGATAATATTGTTATTTATAAAAAATAATCTTAGTAAATTCGAGTGCATCAGTCAACCCCAATTTATAATGTGAAAAGAATGAATGAATAACATAAGGTGTTTTGGAGGTTCCAAGATTTATGGGGTATACTATAAGTTAAGGTATAAAAAAAATTCATGATTTAATCTATTAAGGTGTCATCGAATACTCAAATTTACTTTTAAAGATAATCGTCTGGCAGGCACAGATGTCGCTAGGGTGCTCAAAAAATCTCGAGCCATCTTAACTTAATTTGAATAATTATTCAAATTAATAACCACCAATTTAATATAACCACATCAGGCCGGATACGAAATTGCCATAAAAATGCTTTAGTAATATTTACGGCACCATCAGAACTCAACTCATTCTAAGCCTAAAATTTTGTAATATATAACCATGGATAAAATATGTGATAAATATATTATCAAATTATTCATATAGCCTAAGAGCCACTCATACTTAGGTCAATGAACTAAAACTACCAAAATTTTAATTTGTTGCAATATAATGTTCACTACATTTGGGTATTTTTTTTAATATTAAATATATTCCAGCTCTATTGATTCACATCTAATACTTTAATGCGAATAGTACAAAATAAAAACACACAATTAAATTTACAAAAACTTCATAATCATTAAAAAATTTAAGCCGAGATCTCGCCGAAAATTTTTTGTATCTGGTCTCAGCATCAAAATTCTCGTTTCGATCTCGGGTCAGTTTTTTACGTCTCGTCACGATTTTTCTTGGTTTTTCCTCATCACTAACTACTAGTTTCGTGGTACACATAGTTCCAGTTGTAGGTTAAAACATTTTTATATTGAAATAAAAAATAAACAGTTTTCTTGTCTGTTTTATTATAGACTAGCTGACCCGGCAAACGTTGTTTTGCCATATTAAAAAAATTAAAAAATTTAAATAAGAAAATTTAAAACTACCAAAATTTTTTTAAAAACTCAACTAAACGAAAAATAACAAATAATTGATATTTTTAAAAATGATTAAAAACACAAAATTTTACCTCAATAATGTTCGAATTTTAATTTTCACGAAGCAAATTTTTTTAAGTCAAATTTACCTATAATCAAAAAAAATATCGCGCCTGGCCTTTATGATAAAATATAAACAAAAGGCGGATACGGATACGCATATAGTTTATTTAACGAAAAATCAAACGTTGTTTTGCCATTTACCAGGGTGTATTAGCAGAATATATATCATGGGCGTACCCAGGTTTTTGAATTAAAAAATTTTGCTTGACTACCCAAAAATTTTCCTGCGACCGTAATTTAAATTGGGGGGGGGGGCAAAATATAATTTTTTTTTAATTTTTAAGGGTATTTGTATTGAAATTTAATCCTTTTTTTAATTAGGGAGGGGGGCAGTTGCGCCCTCTGCCCCCTGGCTAATTAGGGGGGGGCATATAGATAAATTTCAATAGATTATGAATATATCAAATATAATTGGTAAGTGTTTATTATGCAAACATTTTTAAACAAATAGTTAAAGAGGGTCCAAGGCCCAGGCCCACCCAAGAGAGAAAACCTGGCTCCATGGCCCCCCCAAGGAAAAAATCTTTGGCCCCCTGGCCCTTCAAGCAATTTTTTTTATTTTTATTTAAGAAACAATATCATAATCATGGGCGTAGCCAGGGGGGAGGCTGCCCCCCCCCTAATTAGCCAGGGGGAAGCAAGGGGCGCGGCTGCCCCCTTCCTAATTTAAAAAAAGAAGGACTTCAATACAAAAACCCTTAAAAATTAAAAAAAATTATGTTTACCCCCCCCCCCCTTAATTAGCCAGGCGGGGGCAGGGGGCGCGGCTCCCCCTCCCCCTATTTGAACTTAACTCAAATTAATACAGATGCGTATTAGCGAATTTACACAAAAATATAAATTATTTTGGTAAAATGAAATTTAAATTACGGTCGCAGGAAAATTTTTGGATAGTCGAGACCTTTTTTTTATTTTTTTTTGCTCTCAGGAAAATTTTTGGGTAGTCAAGACCTTTTTTTTAATCTGCCCCCCCCCCTAATTCAAAACCTCGGTACGCCCATGGATATATCAACATTTATTGGCACTTTGTTAAAAGTATTTTCATTTTTCTCCTTATTTAACGTGCAAAAAATTACAAAATTAGATTTTTTAATTTATTTAGCCACGCAGGAGGGGGGGGGGGACACGACCGTCCTATAATAATACAGCCAGCGGACGGCCAAAAATTAATTGACGTGAAAAATAAGCAAAAAATGGCTTTGATATGTTTCAAAGTGCGTAAAAAGTTTTCATTTACCGCAACACATGCCTAATGCATTTATCACACTACCTACACTACACGATAGATAGATAAGATACGCAGCAGTACGTGATGAGGGCAGGGCGTTTGATTGACGTGAGATACAACGTCAAAACGCATAAAACCCAATATCTCGAAAACTACTCGACCGATTTGGCTGGAACCTACCTTAAAACACGCTCCGGGGTAACAGGAATAAACTGTGAAATTTTGAGCCAAATCGGTCTGGTAGTTCTCCAAAAAAGGTGGCGGCATACACACACACACACATACACACATACATACATAGTTTCATTTTTATATATAAGATATAAAAAACTTTTCCAGACAAATATATTTTTTTTCTTCTTAACAGAATATAACATAAATTAATATTCTTTCCAATTTAAGAACTTTTGAGAAGCAAACGCACTCCACTTAACCATTTAGTTTCGCTAAATGACCATACCCTCGCTATAACCAGTTTCGTAATTTCTATTGTTTTTTTATATCTATATCTCCGTATTTACTCATTTTACTTCATTTTTAATTTTATAAACTTCATCTTCTCTTTTTTTAATTTTATCATTTTTTCCCCTGATGATGGGCTTTTATAGCCAGAAATATTGCGTTCCATTTCCCTCTACTCTACCTACGCTATCAATCCAAATCCACCGAGTTTGTACAATGAAAATTATATAAACGGATTGAAAATTCTTGATTTCATCCTGTGCTAGTTACAGGCTTTATTTTCATACATGTTGTCATGGACATTGCCAGGATGAGGCAGGGAGGGGCGAGCGGCTACTTCCCCTCTAAATCCAAAAATTGTAAAAGATTTAACATAATTATGGCTTCAATTTCAAAAAAACTCGTATTTGCCCCTTCCTAAAACTTTATTGCCCCCCTCTAGTTCCAATCCTGGCTACACCCATGCACGTTGAGCTTGATTCCTCTAACACCCATCTGAGAATTCTCATTTCCATCAGAGCTAATTTATGCTTTTCCTTTTCCCTTATTAAAAAGTACTATTAATTGTAGAATTGTCCTATGCAGATATAGAGCTTTCATAAGTGCAAATATGAATTTTGTAAATCTTGAATCATAAATTGTTACCTTTGTGCAACACTATGACTTATTCTCTTATGGCTACGTAAGGCCTACATAGCATTATTAATTTTGCTTTAAAGAACTGTAAGCTAACTCTTTACTATGTTGATACAAATTGGTCATTCTTCACTCTATCAATATAACTCTTTATTTTATTTAAGCAGTCTCCCTACAAATCCAAAACTTCTGTAATTGTTATATAAGCATTCTGCTAGAATAACTAAAATAATGTTCATAAAATAATAATATATATTGTAATTGTTTAATAAAAATTAAATAAGTTCAACATATTTCAAATTTTTAACATTGAAACCTTCATATCCCTTAAACCAAAATTTAAATACATCTTAGGTTAATAACTTATTTTATTTAAATTTTAGATTTCAACTTTTAAATAATGAAAGGTGGCTAAATCTCATAAACATTAGGTTATAAACTCGTAATTTGATGAAAGATAAATAAGGTCTGTTTAATAATTCAAATTTATATTATAAAATGTACCTTATAAAGAAAATAATTAAAAGCTATTGCAAAATAGAGTAACAGTTATAATTAAAAAATTAATTTATGCAACATACAAATTCTTCAAAGTAAAATAGTGAATGGATTGTATAGTAAAAGCTTAGTAAAAAGGCTTAATACTATGGCCCTTTTGATCCCTTTTAAATAAAATGTCTGTATTAAACTAATTAAATTGTAACAATTTTATCCCATCAAATACAATTAACTTGAAAGAAATTATAGCATGAAATAAAAAATAATTTCCTCACCTATTTTGAAATATAAAGTACTAATATTCTCTCCAATTTATGACAAAGATTATAAACATAATATTTTAAACAAACTCATGATTAAGTTATGGTAGTCAATTTTAAATAAAGTAAGTATATGATAAGATAGATCAAGTTATAATGGACTATAACATATAGATAAAACATGTTAAAATTAATAATAATTACCACATATGGAGTGAGGTAGATATTTATTTGATTTCCTTAAAAATCGAAACAAAATGTGAGTGATTCCAGTCAACATAACCTTGAATCATTGTCAATACCAAGAGTCAGATTTTTTCAACTAAAATAGAAAAATAAAAAAATTAAAAAAATAAAATTAATTTGTAACGTTTACCATTCCACTAAACTTGCAAGAAAAGCTTTTCGAAAATGTTAATAAAATTTAACGCTCCTGCTCATCTCGACTAAAACGCAGCTCAACTAAGATTAAAACGCAGCTCAACTAATCGTATTATAATTGGGTTAGGGTTAGGGTTAGGATATATTTAATATCTACATATGTTATAGAATATAATATATGTGTATATAATATATAAAGATATATATAATAAAATAATATTAGCAGTTACTGAATGTTGAACATTCATTCATACTTTAAATATCTAAGATTGGTGTTTTAGGTGGGCTGAGTTTTAATTGAGTTGAGTACAATTCAAATTTAATTACCTGAGATTAATTGGGGATCTTGTTATTAAGAGGCCTAGGCTATGTATTCTCGATTCAGAGTGATAAATAACAAAACATAAAACGCATTTCTTAAACGTTCCATTCCCGAGCGCAATCATCGCGTTCGTTAATTTGTGTGTTATTGTTTACATTTTTTTAAATTCGCCATTTTTGCTTGTTCTAATTCATATGGTAACAACAACATTTTGTGGGAAAAGAAAGGTATGATAAATAGATATATTAACTATTTTCCTAGATAAATAATTTTGAATTTTTAATCTTTTCAAACAAGATTTGTTCATTTATTCAACATTTTGTGGCAATAAAAAGGTATGATAAATTGATATATTAACTATTTTCCTAGATAAATAATTCTTAATTATTTTCTTAGATCAGTTGCAAAAGAGGTGGGAAAAATACATCAACCATTCAAATGTTCAACATATTTGTCTTATTTACTAAAACATCAATCAATAGTTGATTTACCATTGTTTCTTATTGTTTAAAAATAATAAACTGCAGCTGACATATTTGAGTGTTGTTTTTTTAGAGATTCAATAAATTTCCTAAAAGGTTTGCTGAATTTGGCTCAAATTTAAATAAACTGTATTTTTTAAGATAGCATGTTATAAAAAATTAGATTTGAAAATGCTTTTGACATTTTTATACGTGCATTTTATAAAAAATGAAATAGAAGATTGTTGGTAACTATCTTGAGTAATTTTTAGGTTATGACATCAGGTAAAAAATATTGAAAATGCTTTTGACATTTTTATATGTGCCTTTTATAAAAAATGAAATAGAAGATTGTTGGTAACTATCTTGAGTAACTTTTAGATTATAACATTTAAAAAATAAGTTTTGAAAATAGAATTAATAAATTGTTGGTAACCATATGCACAAAGCTTTTGCACTTTTAGAACATACAGGAATTCTAATACTACCAATTAACTCTTAAAATAAGAAAACAGCACTTATATTATGTGACTCTTAATGAAATATGTATAAATGTATTCAGATTTTTACAAACTAATATTTAAGGATTTGTCAGAATATGTATGCAAAATTGTAAATTGTTATACTAATGATTTCTAATGAAAATCATATTATAAATTTGATAAAATACTTAAATGGTCATTCTTATCAATATAAATTGCATAGCAATTAATAATTGTAACTCTCCCTGACAAATAGTATTAATATGTTGAAACACTAACAACAATAATATAAGCAACAACACAAGGTTTATTGTATTACACGGATAACAAATAAGGTTTCCAACCTCATTAAAAAAACCTATTAGATATATGTTATAAATTCTTAAATACAATGGTTAATCAACTATTTATTGATGTTTTATTAAATGAGACAAATATGTTGAACATTTGAATGGTTGATGTATTTGAATCAACTATTGATTGATGTTTTAGTAAATGAGACAAATATGTTGAACCTTTGAATGGTTGATGTATTTTTCCCACCTCTTTTGCAACTGATCTAACAAAATAATTCAAAATTATTTATCTAGGAAAATAGTTAATATACCTATTTATCATACCTTTTTATTGCCACAAAATGTTAAATTAATGAACAAATCTTGTTTGAAAAGATTAAAAATTCAAAATTATTTATCTAGGAAAATAGTTAATATATCTATTTATCATACCTTTATATTGCCACAAAATGTTGTTGTTACCATATGGATTAGAACAAGCAAAAATGGCGAATTTGAAAAATTTGTAAACAATAACACACAAATTAACGAACGCGATGATTGCGCTCGGGAATGGAACGTTTAAGAAATGCGTTTTACGTTTTGTTATTTATCACTCTGAATCGAGAATACATAGCCTAGGCCTTATTAAGAAGCCAAAATCCAGATGGACAAATTATAGCATTCCCTCAATTTGTAACGGTACATACCAAATAAATCACCTTTGGTTGTATTATTGGCATAATCGGCATAGACTAATGATTATTGGTGTATGGTTGTATTAAATTGCTGCATAAATTTAAATTTACTATTACCTAAAAACTAATTTACTAAGTAAACCAAGATCGGTGTAGATAGCTTTAGTCAAAATTTTTAGTTACTTAGTGTGAGCAAAGGAGTAAATTATTATTTGTTAATGTCTTTCGATTAAAGCTCATTAACCAATTAAAATTTGAAAATAGAACCCCTTGATAAAAAAACTTGAAATTTTAGATTTTTATTAATTTTATACCAAAATAACATCTGCGAATTTTTTTTCAAAAAAACAATTCCAACTATAGTTTTTAAAGCGTCGTATATATCATACGCTGGGAGACTCATATTTACCCCGCTATGTAATAATTTTAAATTAAACGTAGTTAGCAAATTTTGCTAATTTTTTCTTATAATATTTATAATATTGAGATGAGTAAAATCTAAATCAAAATTTTATCATCTCTAAAGATCAACACCCCCTCCCCCTCATCCCCATCAGTCGCCCTATATTCATAAGTTTGGAATCAAAATCCTTTTATAATCATTTTCCTAATATTAGTATTTTAAACATTTATACATAAAATTCATATATTAAAACTATGTATTAATATTTTTTTATTCCATAGATCAATAATTAATTTATTAAAAACCAATATAAACGAAAAGCGGCGCATCTTCTCTGTGTTGGGTATTTGTCAGATCAATGCTCAATGTCATCGTATGTCAGCTCGTCGTTAACGCTGAATAGATAGCAGAATTTATAACCCTAACTTGTGGTAACTTAAGTCGCGAGTAAGGGGTTTGTTACTCTTTGGCTTGGGTCTAATAGGAAAATGATTTTCTCTTTCTAGATAAAGCAGCCATGAAATAACTAAAGACACGTTCAAACAAAAACCTATTATTAACCAAATATTTTTGATGGCATATTTATTCGATAGACTTCACGGAGAAAGATCAACACTCTTCCCATTCCTTTGCAAGATTTTATAATAAAGGTAAAAATGGAATTTGTTGTCAATTTACATGGGGCTATCGGCAAAGCCTAAACCATTCCTTTGAAAACAGCAAGAGACACACCAATTTTTTGATCTTCATATCTTTCATGCACTTCGAAACTGCATCAATAGTTGTTCGGCTCGTTCAGGCACAAGAGCGTATACCCAAATTTAATGGACTTATCTTGTATATATCCAATTAATTTTAACTTTCTCTACATATATGACAAATTCGGAGTCCAATGAAGCTTAAAAAAACTCGCAAGGGCCTTAGAGATGATTCCATAGAGGGGGGAGGGCAAAATGTTTGAATGAGGGGTGGCAAAATGATAATATTTTGCAATTTTAACGTTATTTTGTTTTATAATACAATTTTTTTTTTAAATTAGGGGACAACTGCCCCCCTCCCACTCTCCTAGATACTCCCAGGCAAGGGGTTAAATTAACCAAAACCATTTCTTGAATATTTAACTAGATAGTTATTTATTTGATTCTCAAAAAACGCCTTTTTCCGCAGTGTTCTAAATGACCATCTGCTCACTGTATCAATTTTTAAAGCATATATAAATATCAAAATTTAGCTAATGTTATATAAATCAGCCAGTTTTTACGAATTTGCAAAAGTACTACTTTTCTAAAGAGATATGGAAGTCATTTAAAAGAAAAAAATAAAAATGATTCATTAGAATCACATCTTAAACTATATTACAAACTATATTTGTTAAAATCAAAAGGTCTTTAAACTTATTAAAAATGGTACACTTTGCGTATGATATTTACGACGGTAGGCTTTAATGGGTTCAAAACTGCTAGTTTTTCTAGGCGCAATATGTCTGTAGATCAATATTTAAAGGAAAATCATAGCCAATTATAAATCTTTTATAAAAATTTTCGGATAAAAGATCCTAGTCTTGTAATAAGAGGAAAAATTAAACGACTCTTCTGGAGATTTATTAGAATAGGTCACTTGTAGTGTTTCGATCTGGTCTCGTCTCGGGTGCCATTTCAAAAATCTCGATATCGTCTTGCTTAAGCTTGCAGAAATCTCGGCCTCATCTGGACGGGAAATCTCCAGTCTCGATTTTTATTATTTTTTTCTACTATTTAATTTTTTCCCTAATTTATTTAAACTTAAATGACAGATCATTTTTTTAATTGGAAAATTTTTATAACCATGTCATTTATATACTTAAACTTGCAGGGACCTTAGTTAGCATTGGCATAAAAAGTAATGCACTTAGATATATATTTCAGGACCAGCGTGTTAGCCCTCTTATATAACCGTCATCAGCATTCCTAAGGAATTTATCGCATGTTTATATTATTATAGAAAAAGGTACGAGTGGATACTTTTATCGATATTCATAACATAATTATTTAGTTGCACATACTTTTTAGAAATACCAATAAACCTAAAATTATTACGGGAATAAGAAGATAAAAGTTTTAGGGTCTTCTTTACATTACACAATAATTAAGATTCAAAAAGTAAACGATTCTATTATAGTGTAAGACCCAATATTATGTCCCAAAATATTTACTGGCTCCATTTTTTAAATAATAAAGATATAAATTTTTATTAATAAGGGAGATGCATGGGCGTAGCTAGCATTGGAATTAGAGGGGGGCAATAATGATTTAGGGAGGGGCAAAAATAACATTTTTTTAGATTCCAGTAATAACTTTAATAAATTTCAACAAATATTTGAATTTAGATGGCCGCCCTTCCCTGTCCCCCTCCCCTGGCTACGCCCATGAGAATATGCTGAAATATTTTAATGTAAATCGCACTCAGTGGATTTGAATTCACTTGTCAACCCTTCCTTTATCATATAAAAGGTAATATAAATGGCAAGACAAATGCGTAATGTGATTTCTTATGCCTTGAGAATACTAGATGATACTATGAGTTTAAGCTAGCAAACTCCTGGTAGACTCATGCAGTCAGAGAAGCCGTTGGGTGCTCAAAAACTTTAGCTATAGATAATTAGATTGACTAATTAATCACCGGTTCAAAATATTAGATAATAATTGTTTCAAATTTTGAAGATGCTTTATTAATATGTACTACTTAATCAGAACTCATATAAAGTGTGTATGTTTATATTGTATATTACTGCTAAGCATATAGAAAAGAAATATATATATTTAAAAATTATTTTCATGCTCTAAAGGCCAATCATTTTTTATTCAACAAGTTAAAATAAATTTTTTTTTAATACACCGCTACTTGGGTGTGTTAATTACCATTCCAATTATATTAATTTACATTTAATATCCTAAATGTGAATTACAAAATAAACAAATTTACAACTAAATTTAAAGAAATTCAAAATTCGAGATTGAAAATCTCGTCTCGAGGTCTAAATTTTCGTCACTATTTGGGCTCAATTTTTCATAGCTCGTCCCATCTCGTAATTTTTTGAGACAAGTTCGAGGTTTCTTTATCGGATTTCTCGCATAACAGCCTCTTGCGATTTATGGAAATTCAGCATATTTAAATGTTTTAGCAATTAATTAATTTATATTATGAGGGAATTTTATAATTTTTTCTCATTTTTTGGTATTCATGGAACATAATAGCTAAAAATTATAATTGTTATAATAAACTCTAAAATATTATCTTGATGAAATGTTCCTCAACCTCAAGAAATCTATTTAATATTATTTTTTATTCAATAGCACACATTAATAGGCCCTAAGTCTATTAAGAATATACGTTCAATTTAAAATTTTACATTTATTGATTTTTGTTAATAACATCATACTACTAAAAATATTTTTACAAAAGCCCTGAATTTAATTTATTTTACAATGGACATTCATTTTTTATTTTCGCTGTGGTGTGAACCAATATGATAAGACACTGAAAACAAGATACTGCAATAACATCGTTTCTTCGTCGGTCTTACAAAATTCTAGGTCTACCTCAAAAAGGAGCGATAGTTTTATCATCGAACCTTAATAAAAAATGATTACTAGTTGATATGGTTTTGGTATTCTCCATAATCGTGATTAATCAATTTATTTCATCAATAATCTTTTATGGAAATTATTACAATTTACAAAGCATTACAAATTATTAATCAACATTTCCCTCGATTTCATTGTAATCGGCAACTAAAGTTTGCAGATTTTCGCGCGCTTCTATAAATTCGCCTTCCTCCATCCCTTCACCCACAAACCAATGAATAAAAGCCCGTTTTTTGTACATCAAATCAAATTTTCTATTGATACCTGCCCATACATCTTTGATGGAGGTTGTATTACTCAGCATACATACAGACTTTTTGGTTTGGGCGAATTCGGAATTCGACAAAACCTTTGGTGGCTGACGATTAAATCCAATTTTAAACCCGGTAGGGCACCAATCCACAAAATTTATTTGTTGTTTGCTTTTAAGCTTAGATATAATCTGATTTACCTAAATATATGAATGTCAAAAATATCTTTATCATAATCTACTATCAGCTTGCAACATAAGACTTATATAGAACGACTTACATTATTCATTATAAAAATGTTTCTTAATCTTGGCTCGTTGTTTTAATTAATTTTATAACTGTTTTAAATATGAATTTTAATCTACATCGCATTCGTTCTAGGTAATGTTAAAAGCTTAAATACTTAAAATCATGTCTTATAGGCATTTAGAACACTAAGATTTATGCATATATTATTACGTCTTGTGGAGCTACGTTTCCCCTGTATAGCAGACAACAGGACATATATTTTCCGGCCTGTGGGTTACATGCGGTTAGTTGATTATCTTGCTGAAAACATTCAGATGTCATTTGTTGCACAGTAAGCTGTTCGTGATCAGCCTTATCGTTTGAAAGAATAGGAGCTAGTCCCGTTATGGGGAAATGTATCCTCGGATAGGGAACCAAATTGGTCTGGAATTCACACATGTCAACATTTAGCTCACCATCAAACCTAAGTGAGGCAGTCAAAGAAGAGAGAACTTGGCTAATCAGATGGTTCAAATTGCTATAAGTTGGTCTGGGTAAATTCATTTTGGTTTTAATCAACCGATAAATCGCTTCGTTGTCCATCATAAAAGTACAATCAGCTGTTTCCATTGTAGCGTTTGTGGCAAACACCGTATTATAGGGCTCGACTATTGCGGTAGATATCTATGAAACAAAAAACATATTATTAGTGACATTTAATAATCTTTATATTATTATATATTAAAAAGAATAGTTAATTAGCCTATATTTTGTACATTTAAGGTCACGGTAATAGTGTTTTATTTTATCATTTAAAAATGTAAATACATTTTGCCTGGTCATATACTAACAATGTTTGATTACGCTTCTATAAAATCAATCCTATCTCACCAAATATATATAAATGATTTTTTAAGAGATTTATGAACAAGAGCATTGAGGGCCTTAAAAAAGACTTATAATTATTATAATGATATTTCGTTCCATTCAAGGACATCATCAAATCATACGAAGAACAAAATCTTTTAAATATACAAAAAATTAAATTAAACATTATAATTGATACTTGAGGAGCGGGGAATATGGCTATTTGCAATTTGCTTTTTTTATTGTATTCGCTCAATTTTTCCATCATAAGGGAGCTGAAGCCTGAACCCGTCCCGCCTCCCATACTATTTACAAAGAAAAATCCCTGAAACCCATCACATAATTCAATAATTTTTCGAGCTTTATCCATGGTTTCATCTATGAAGCCTTTTCCAATAGTGTAATGCCCACGAGCATAATTGTTAGCCGCATCTTCTTTTCCAGTTATCATATTGGCTGGATTAAATAGATCCCTAAGTGTACCCTTTTGAATTCCATCAATAACACTAGGTTCCAAATCAATAAATAATGATCTGCAGCGTTTAAGAAAGCATCATTGTAACTAACATTATTTCAAAATTAATAAAAAAAATTTATTTCACATTTTAATCACTATACTTACCTAGGAACATAGGAACCAGTAGATGTTTTGTCGAAAAATGAGTGCAAACAATCTTGTATAAAAAGATGTTGGTTACTTTCAGGTTCTCCTAAATTGCCATTTGATGTAAGGTTGTGCTCTAAGCAACATAATTCCCAGAATATGTTTCCTATTTGACACCCTGCTTGACCTATATGAACACATATGCATTCTCTCATAACGGGTTTAGTTTATGTTAACAATAACAAATCAACGCTTTAAAAATGTGACGTCATTTTTTACGTATATATGATATTAAACATTTATTGTTGGTATTATAATGCAATGTAATATTACAAGTAATGTGCACATTATAGAGATCTATGACAAATCACAACCTTTATTACACATTGTATTGTGTTTATTTACTTATTTTATCATCTTTGTATGAAAGCTTTTCTGGATGGTAAAGGAGCTTGGCTACTTAATTCTTCTTTATCAAGTATTGGTCACAAAGTTGTGGGATTTGTTTTTATGAGTTTTTTCCATCTAGATCGGGTAAGTGCCATGTCTGGATTAATCTTCATAGATTTCATTTGTCCACTTGCCCTCTCCACGTGACACGAGGTTGGGCTCTTCCTCTCTTCCCGGGTATTTCCACGTCCATCAATTCACTTATTCGTCTCCCTTTTTTATGCCCATACCACCTTAGCCGATTTCGTTAATCATGTCGGCCATAGCTTGAATACCCATTTTTGTCATGACTTTTACAATGACATGGCTAAATATAAAAGCTCTACTAAAGCAGAAAATAGTAAATAATGTATTATATGAAAGTTATTGCATTTTAACGTATTATGCCTGACAATTAGCATAGTGGATCAAACATTGTGATACTAATCATTTTTGGGTAATTTTAGCTGTAGAGTAATTTTTAACTTTCCATCCAGTCTCTCCATATTATAAATTAGGGACGGATCCAGCCACCTTATCATAGGTTTACAACGACATTTCCTAACATACCCTCCCTCCGCCAAATAACCCAGGTCTACTAAAAACCGAGACATTGCTATAGTTCAAATGTTTGATTGTTTATATCTTAAAATATTGTTTTTGAAATAATTGGCTAATAAACGTTTGACTTTTTATTGTAAAATTTAATTAATAAAATAAAAAAAAACATTAATGTAATTATATTAACATAGGGCAGTCAATTGATTATGATTTCGTTTGTTATCTAATCTTTTTTAAATTTTTCTTACAATTTAAAATATAACCTATATTTTCTGCAATACTGCGCTAAAAATTTTGCCTCATTCCCTTTCATATCTTAATTTTTGTGAATTTGCTTATCTATACTTTAATACAAAATTTTACATATTCTTTCTCACTTAAAAATTCGATTAATTGTACTATTTATTAAATTGATCTTCCCTTGGTTTTGGTTTTATATAACCAACATGATATCTTTTATATAAAATAAGGTTTTAAGTCTAAATTTTTTAATTAATTAACCAGCATTACTAAAAAACAACCCTGCATATTTTCGTGCATTTTTTAATGTTTACAAATGGCTTAATTTCGTTTACCATAATAAATCGTTAAAATGTCATTTAAAAAAACTCAATTTTTCTATATGCTCTACAATTTCCGCACAATTTTTTCAACATTAATCTTTTCATTCTTTAATTTTCTCTTATACTCAAAAATTCGTTTTTCGCAGCCGCATGCCTTTCGCATTCGCAATATATCTTATTTTCGCACCCGCATTTTGTACCCCTACTTTTAACGCGATAATAAAAGCTCCTGGGAAAACAATTGCATAGCCTGGGAAATCCGGGAGAAATCATGAACTCCATGATTTGAGAAGCAATTTTAATTCTGTTAAAAACAATGTATCATATTATAAATTTTTTAAATAAAAATCCATAATTATGTTGAATATCCATTCTTTTTGCGCTATTTTTAATCTACCACCACTTTCGTTTTTAATGAATCTTAAAAGAAATCTATATCTTATGCCAAAAGATTTTAAAAGAAATTATATATGGATTAGGATGATAAATAAACTATTCATTTGTGTTTTGAACTAAGATGAAATAAATGTCTTAAAATGATTGAAATATTCATGCATGCTATTAGTGAAATAAAATGTGTACCTAAAGACTAGACACTCATTTTAAATAGAATAAGATCAACACGGCTTTAATCACTTACGGTTTCTAGGATTGCCAGTGATGGGTAGAAACAGATTCAAAACCGCCTTGCATTTGGTGGTTTATATTATAATAAACTAGAATAACATTTGGAGATTTTTACCATTATAAATAAGGAATTGCGAAGCCTCGCTTCTTTAAAATATTTACTGTCTAGGTTTAGTTTAGAAATATATATCATAAATTGTCAAAACTCTCATGCCCCCAATTTAAAAGCATAAAATTGCTAACCCCTTTGTCGAAAGATTAATATAATTAAGTTATTGTTGTTAATATAAATAAGCAATACATAAACTAATGGTTGATAGATTCGCCTATAGATGTCATATCCTCAGATGTTTTATAAAGCATTGCAACATTATTATTTAATATGCCTTTTCTAAATAAAAACTGCAGATGGTAGAATCCCTATATACCGCATAAAACAGCAAAAAAAATCGTTCGTCCCTGGCATTTAAAGTAATTTAATAGACCTAATAAATTATTATTGTTCGTATAGGCTTTAGAAGATAAAAAAAAGAAAAGTCGCGTTGTCTGAATTTTAAAAATAGTCAAAAACGATAAGGATCAAAAGTGATGGAAAGGTGAAAGGTATATTTCAAGGAACTGATAAAAATGGTAAAAAAGTTTATCGTCACCAAAACAAAGTTACATATATAAACGTAGGGCAAAAAAACGACATGTTCGTTAAATACAAAGATCTATATCATTATCTTCTAAAACAGGCCAAGAGTCGGCATAGAATTTAAAGTTGTATCGTACAACAAGAATCCCTAGTTGTTGCCTAAGTAAAAAGGACGCTGAAATTTTAGATTTCGGTGCGCGTTTTCCAATTTCTTTAAAAAATTCTATTGCCTGTTACCGAAGGAGCCAGAGCACGAGGCAACTATAGGGATAAAAATATTAGATGTCAAAAGGGCAGAATATTTTGTAGTTTTGGCCTTTCTGCGGGGACGATAGGGTCTTAATTAAAAGAATGAGCGAATAAGATGACAAAGATTCCCTTCCCGATATCGAGCCAAATAAGTATGATAGAACTCTTTCAAGAAGATAAAGTTAACACAAATGAACAAAGATGCAATAGGAAAAAGTGAATGTCACAGATAAAATTCCTATAGAAGCATGGGTTGGGTGCGGATAACAAGGAGTCACGACTATCACGAACCTCTCTAAAAAGATATTGAAAAGAGCGAATTTCTAATCATTGTAGAGCTGGAACGCTTTTATCCATTTCCATAGACAGAGGCAACATGTTTTGGTAGAAGAACAAATTCCTAATCAATGGAGATCTAGCACAATTATACCCTTATTCAAAACAGATTATCAATAGGTAACTCTCTACTCCACAGTAGCTTATGGAAAGGATCTTAGGAACAAAGCTCGAGGTGAAGATATCGGCTAAGTATTTCGGATTTGTGGCCGGCAAATCCACTATCGACCTAATCTTCGCACTAAGACATATGATGGATAAATATTGGGTAAGAGAAGAGACCTACATAAAATTTTTATCGACTTGGAAAAAGCCCATGGCTAGGTCTCTCGCGATTTATTATGGTGGGGCTTGAGAAAACAAAATATCCCTAGCGCATATCTGCTGCTTATGAAAAATATTTATGACGCCTCAAATTTGTGCTTTAGGATTGTGGAGTTGAAATGGGATTATATTAAAAACTGCTCTAAGTCCCTTATTATTCAACATAATGACACAATAACAAGAGACATTCAAAAGCTAGGCAAAAGAGAAAGTATTCGAAGAAGCTGAAAAGTGGTCAAAGCGCTTAGATGACTAGGTTGAAAGGTCAACAGTCGAAAAACGCTATGGATATGAACGTTAAAGGCATCCCGTGGCTAGATGACCATCTAAAGTACCTAAAAGAAAATTGGCGTATATATCTCGGCTCGATGCTGCATCAAATGGGAGGTTGTGCAACAAAAATCAATACCCGGATCCAAAATGTACGGCTTAGGACTTTGTGTTAATATCGATTTTGCTGCGCAGCAAAAATCGTTGTACGGGTTTTAACATAGCCGTGTCTTAACTTCGAATTCACAGCAGATTTATATTTCAGACGCATTACATAACAGCGATTAATCTCAAGAGTTGAAATAAACAAAAAAAAACGTTTTTAACTATCAAAAAACAAAATATTAAAATTACAACCGAGTTTGACACATAAAATTGAATCGGATATTTGATAAAGATAAATTCGCGCCATTTGAATCTGAATCCGATATTAAGACAAGCCCTTAAATGGTGAAACATATCCGGTGTATTGGGCGACAAGAAAATGACAGGCAAAGCTTGCAAATCCATCAAGACCGGTGTTACTCTGTGGTTGCGGGCTACTTAGATGAGAAAGATACAGTGGAGGTTGGGGTATACTAAGCGACCATATGACGAATGACTTTCTCAGTACAAAAATGAAAAAAAAACCAAAAAATGAGTATTTAACCTATAGCGAACTTGTTAAATAAAAATCAGCTAGGATGGTATGGGCATATACTAAGAAGGGAGAATGATGTAAATCGATAGGTGCTGGACATGGAGGTACCGGGGAAGAGAGAAAGAGAACGGCCTCGTGTCATGTGGAAAGGGGAAGTAAGCAGATATGAAAACTAAAAAGATTAATCAGTACATGGCCCTCCCCGATCAAGATGGAAGGCAGTCATCAAAACTCACGACTGTGAGACTAAATACTTGATAAAGAAGAAGAAGATATTTTTGTTTCATGGGTTAAATTATTCAATAAAGAAATTTATTAAAAATACGTTTTATTAGTTATTTTTAGATTCTTTAATCATTAGATTTTAGGGCTTGACCCTAAATATGTAAAAGTTCGGGCGTCGGGCATTAAAAACCAAATAATAACTCAGCATCAATTAATATAGAAAAATATAAAATAATTAAACATTTTTTATTTTTAAATTATAAAAGTGAAATCAAGAGTTATATCATTACAGCTATCTTCCTAGGACTTTCGGTAAACTGTCTCATAAACTTTATATGATCTGTTTTTCTTTCGTCAACTTTCTGTGAACATTCATTAGGCACAAATATTTAACCCAATTTCTGTCATCATACTACAATACTTATAAAATGTAACTTTTAAATCAAACATTGTCTAAAAACATAATTTTATGATTCGCAATAAAATTTAAAATTTGTTGTTAAGGAATGAATGGGTAATTACACATACGCATCTAGTAAAATTCTTATAATAACAATTTTAATTACCGTAAATTTTCAAATGAGCTTCTATATAATTAGCATTGAGTTTAAATAGGGCGGGGCCTACGAGAAATTTTTTTAATTTTTGAAGCTAATTGTATTAAAAAGGTTTAACCCCAATTTAGGGGCCCCTTACTATGTCCATAGTTGGATAAATCACATTGAGTTTTAAAATAAACATCGCACCATTCTTTTGACCTAATTAAAGAATATTTTAATTTATTTAGCATTGTTTCAACCCTTTAAGTGTTTTATAACGTTGTTATTCTTTTAAGTGCACTCTAAAAGGCTTTTTTAGTTTAAGCAGATCTTTGTTTGGAGATAAAATATTTCGCATTATGAATAAAATAAAAGCCGAATCCAACATTTAAAAAAAGAAGAGAAAACAATGCCTTTATTACAATATGTAGTTGCTTAAAAATTAGATTTGTACAAAAACAAATATTAGAGGTCAAATACATTATAGGGATGGTGTGTTACATTTTATTAATAACTAATGTTTAATAAATTATAACCTTAATATTTTATATATTAATTGATAAATAAATTAGTAAAAAATTAGTATTATGAAGAATATTACTAATTGCTATGCAATTATTTCTATTAGGATTGTTATAATTACAATTGTTATAGCAATTGTTATAACAATCGTTAGGCAATTTACATGTATTTATTTATATGCCTATATAAAAATCCTTTGTCTAAAACCAAATTTATGCCAGCAAATGATTAATTCTTAAAAAAATTAATGGTTATGTTTATTTACATGTTTAAATAGTCTAGCAGAACTCGCTTGTAAAAAGTAAGGTCTATATAAATACTAATTGCATTATTTTAGCATTTCTTTATACAATGTAAAACTTATTTCGAAATCTAAATCAAGGTAAAAAATCGCGTCTTTAGTTAGTGTTTCGATCTCGTCTCGTCTCGGTCTCGAAAACAAAATCTCGTCTCGTCTCGGGAGCGATTATTAAAATCTCGATCTCGTCTCGTCTCGGTCTAGAAAAATCTCGGTCTCGTCTAGTCTCGACGAGAATTCTCGTCTCGTCTCGACTTTTAAAAAAAAATATATACGGAATAAAAATTTATCCTATTTTATTAAAAATATAAATAAGTGTTCAAAAATCCAAATGGCAAATTTTATATTTTTGGAAAAACTTTATTACACAAACTTTTTAAAGATTTAGCGGGACACGACATCTCATTGACAATATAAAGATATGAATTAACTCATAAAGATAACATTTTCTATAAAAAGTGCAGACTAAAAAAACTATAAATAAATTTGAAATATAAAAGATTAAATTTTATTGTTCTAGCAAATTATAATATTTGTATCAAATTCACTGTGTCTGTCAACTATAAATGGACTTCGAAAATTATAAGTTCGCTTATAGTTGATATAGTTGCATAAGTGAGCAAAATGAGACCCTTTATTAACCTTTGCTAATGATTCAAAGTAGACCTTAACATATTTAAGGCAAATGTTTAAGTCCAATAATATAACCATCATCAATTATAGCCCATAGTGTTTGTTGCATGTTTATGCGAGTGACATTTAATGATGTTATTATTATTTACAGATTTGATAACTAGTTGCAGAAATTAAAACGTTGTAAAACAACAATAAAAGCAGCATTATTATAGAATTAAGAACATAAGGTTTTAAACTTTAAATTAAAGAGTACGTATTTAAATGTATGACAAAAATCAACCATACTTAGGTAAATGATTGCCAAATTTTATTTTTTTTGCAAAAATATATAATATTTACTACACTTGGGAATTTTTTTAATATTAAATATATTCCATACATATTGATTTACACTTAATACCTTAAATGTAAATTAAAATACACAATAATTTACTAAAATCTAAAGATCAATAAAAAGTCGAGATCTCGCCGAGAAAATCTCGTATCGTCTCGTCTCGACATCAAAATTCTCGTCTCGATCTCGACTCCATTTTTCAAATTCTCGTCTCACGAGACCGAGATTTTTCTCGGTTTTTCCGCATCACTATCTTTAGTTGATTCAGCTTTAAATAAACTTTAAAACAAAATTAGTTAGGTGTTTTATGCAATGACCGTGATGATTTTAATAAAATATGTGCATATTTATCAAATTCTAACAGAAATAGTTAGGCCCAAACCGATGAATTTTTTGATTTTATTTTTACTCTAAAATATTAAAGACTCGCCCTCTTTTAACTACTATATTACTCGGCCTTAATGTAATCGCTATTTACGATAAATCCTCTATAATTGGAAAATCCTATTTTTTCACACTTATGCCAGAATTTTGTAAATTTGGATGATTTAATTTGTTTTGCTTACATATTTTAAATTTAAGTTATGCCTATATAATCACTAGTGCTATTTGGACTTTTTTTGTGTAGGTATTAGGAAAGACTTTGAAAGTCTTTATATACCCTGACAATTTAAGTTCATTAGGTTTACTAAAAAAAACTAGGAGTGACCCTTGATTATTGAATGCGATGCACTTCGTTTCTGTGAATTCTTGCCTAGTCTCTCTTGCTTGAACATGGCTTAAGTGAGCCAGGATATTTTCAACGCTGGTCTCATAGGTTTAACACGAACCCATTTAAGAAGACGAGGAATGTTAGGGGGCGTTGGTGATGACGCGCTACTCTTTATTATTTTTCTAAATATCTTTATATTCACCGTCAAATTTACCATATATCAATGGTATACATTGATAAGATCATAATTATTCTATAAACATATAATTATATATATAAAGTAAAGTGTATGTATGTATGTATGTATGTATGTATGTATGTATGTATGTATGTATGTATGTATGTATGTATGTATGTATGTATGTATGTATGTATGTATGTATGTATGTATGTATGTATGTATGTATGTATGTATGTATGTATGTATGTATGTATGTATGTATGTATGTATGTATGTATGTATGTATGTATGTATGTATGTATGTATGTATGTATGTATGTATGTATGTATGTATGTATGTATGTATGTATGTATGTATGTATGTATGTATGTATGTATGTATGTATGTATGTATGTATGTATGTATGTATGTATGTATGTATGTATGTATGTATGTATGTATGTATGTATGTATGTATGTATGTATGTATGTATGTATGTATGTATGTATGTATGTATGTATGTATGTATGTATGTATGTATGTATGTATGTATGTATGTATGTATGTATGTATGTATGTATGTATGTATGTATGTATGTATGTATGTATGTATGTATGTATGTATGTATGTATGTATGTATGTATGTATGTATGTATGTATGTATGTATGTATGTATGTATGTATGTATGTATGTATGTATGTATGTATGTATGTATGTATGTATGTATGTATGTATGTATGTATGTATGTATGTATGTATGTATGTATGTATGTATGTATGTATGTATGTGGATAAGGGCTAAATTCTGACAGCGATGACGTTCTTTTTCGCATTCGGAGAGCATCCATTTTAAAATTAATGATGTTTATCTTATTATTGTAGGCATAGATATACTGCTTATTTTAAGAGGCCGTGAATTAATAAAAAAAGAATCTACTTAATTCTACCTAGGGGCTTTATAAATTAAAGTCTAATTTGATGAAATATATTCCAATAGACAAATCAGTCTCTAATCTTAAATCCTATAGGTTGCATTAGGGCTATACTTAACTTATTACTTAAAAAACAAGCTTATTTTTCTAAGAACAAAAATATCGGAATTATAAATACTTTATGCAATAGCTAACGAATGTTGCTTTTTTAATTGGAATTTGATGGGGTGTGGGTGACAAATGGTGGAGAAAGAAAAAAGGGTTTGTATTCTTGCCTTTTAAACATCTTTAAATAATTTTATTGGAAATATATACTTAATTTTTTTATTCTATTTACACTTATCAGAATTCATTAATCTATTTCTTATAAAAATAGAAATTTTATTTAGCTACCAAAGATATATCTTCTTAAATCACGAGAGTACTACACAAGCTCAACTACCACTACAAGATTTTTCTGGAGGGTGAACTTAAAAAATATATATAAAATCGAATTTTCAATCATATATAATTTAATGACGACAACAATTTTCTTGGCAATGAGAAAGCTAAGCAAACGATTTTATAAGGCGATAATTTAGTAATTGCTTTCAATCGATATCCAAACATGATACGAATAATTACGCGTTTTATTTGTATCTTTCATTTAATTATTTTTATTTATTTGCGAATTTAATCAGTGAAAATGAAGTAATTATAATCTCGATGATAAAATATAAATTTTAATTGTTTGAAGAGAATTCTAAAGTTAATGATAAATATTTTCGGATAAATCATCATAGGGCGATAATTTTAGCGCTAAACGTAATTTTTTTAACATGTCATATTTTTAAAGCACACAAGAATTTTGTAAGACAGCTTTTAATTTTTGGTTTAGTACAAAGCCTTTATTCATACTGAATATAGTTAATTTATATTTTGATAACAATCGTTTGATTTAAGTATGATTATTATTAGAAATTAAAAGGTATTAAAAAAGATCATTTAAGCCAGACGTTGCTGCTAAACCCTAGGTACGTCATTATAATGTCGGGAGTGGCATCATACTGTGAATTATAATTAGTTGATATAACTTAATCGTTATAGGCATTATATG
Source organism: Gordius sp. MW1 (assembly GCA_964036665.1). Taxonomy (NCBI): domain Eukaryota; kingdom Metazoa; phylum Nematomorpha; class Gordioida; order Gordea; family Gordiidae; genus Gordius; species Gordius sp. MW1. The sequence goes on from OZ038530.1 coordinate 20,921,354, forward strand.
AATGTAACCATTGTACATAAGATGCAAGACTAAACAACGATCCAGTTATTTGGAAGAGCTAATATTTATGGAATAACTAATACAAATGCTAAAATAGCAATCAATAGACATAGTAATAATATCTCATTTTAAGACGTATATAATAAGAAGCGACGCATGCTAACGTAATAGGGATTTCGAGGAATTTTCAAGATCAAATTTAAGACATGACGTTATAGGCCCTAGTAAGAAGCAAATAATTTCCCCAATTGCTCATAAATAATGTTTTTTAACGAGCGTCAATGAGATCTTGAATTATCGCGTCGTCAATTAACGTCAAATTACCTAAAAATATTTGTTTACACCTTTTTTTGATTTGATTTTCAGTCAGAGTTTCTAGAAAAATAATGTAATTTTTATAGTGTAATAAAGAACCAAGTATCAACAACTATTTAAAGCTTACTAAAAATTTGCCTGTGATAAATTCAAAACCATAAACATAACTAGAGACTTTTATTTGTTAATCAAAAGGTTTTAACACTTTACTTAATGTTATCCATATATCAATTTACAATCTTACCAATGGTGCCTTAATTAAGGTACCAATTATTTTTTATAGTCTTGAGTTAGACGCTAAATATATTATAGGGCCTTTTTTTTATACTAAAATTGTGAAACATTTTTCATAATAATTAAAAGGGTGATGGTAACTCTAGACAGTTCTTAAGCAAATTTTTGAAAGATACCGTTGATATTAGTAGAATATAAATGCTCATTAACAATTTACTAAGTCCTAAGTGCGTGTGTGTACGTTTTATAACCCAAATGTCCAATAATGCAATTATTGATTTCTTGTTACCTTATAGAAATGTAAATCCTAGAAGGTAAACGTGTTTATAATATTACTTTTATCATTTCATAGTTAAAGATTGCTTTTGGGAAAATTTCTGTTTTTTAATGTAAACGACATTGAGATTTAATCATATTTTAAATGTGCGTAAATCGTAAACTCCATGTTTATTTGTAAAACATATATTATTGAATCTCAAAAACACTTTGATTAATATATAATTCGTCCCATTTCCCTCTTAACCTGTGCGTCTGCCCTAAATGTTAAATGATCTTAAATTTAATAATTGCTATGACGAATTTATCCACAACTGATATTTGCATTCCTTGGAACAAAAGTCGGAATTCCGTTATTGGAAAGGACTACTTTCACAACATTAATATATTTGTTTCGATTTGGCTCTTAATATTTGGATTGATTGGCAATCTAATAGCCATTCTGGTTACTTCGCCAACCAGCAGTTTGCGACACTTCACCTACAACATAAACCATGGGGATCAGCTATATTTTAGGACTAAGATTAAAAAGTTCAACACCAACTACTACATCCTAAGATGGTTCCACTTAATTTGTTTTGCCGCAATTTTAACTTTAGTCTTTTCCCCGATTTTAAAGGAATTGGGTGAAGCTAGTGACAATATATTATGGGTATCAAAGCCTTGGGTCTTTTATATTGCTCACGTTCATTATCCACTATCCAAAACGCTGAACGCATACACATTTCTCATATATGTTGTCTATTTTCTTAACCAAATTGTGGCTATTCTCTCTCCATTCAGGTATTTTTAAATTTATATTTCAAAGAAATTATAGTCTGTGACTTGTAAGTCTGACGCGAATAGTAACAAAACTAAAGAAACTGCAATTTAAATGTCATTATCTGAAAATAGTCATTCTAAATATTTTAAACCTTTGACAAATTATCTGCATAAGTCCGACATTTTTTAAAACCGTATTAATTTACTTTTGTATTTATTTATTTTGTATGCAAAGCTATTTATACCTATAATAACTAACCGGATGATAAGTTTAAAAAATAGTCGATTCTGCTATTTGCGGAAATGACAAGTGCGAGTTTAAATATAATCATTTATCAGAGGAAAATCGATTTCTCGTTAGTCAGATTAAATATTGAATGTTTTAATTATACAACGGAAATGACAAAAATTAAAGCGTAGGATATTTACAATTTTGTAGGCTAAAGAATTGATTCATTTATTATGTTGACATATTTTAAAATTTTGTGGCAAAGTGAATAAAACATTTAAAACCGAAGTTTATATAATGATAAAATTAGTACTTATTATAATAGATATGTATTGTACTACCATGTAAAATGCACAGGAACGAAAATATGTTTAACCTAATTAAATATTTGTCTATAAATACGCATATCTAATAATATGAAAACCCTAACGTATTTTAAATATTTAACAATTGTTATGCACCTTTTGAACTTTATGTCAAATATGTGTCCCTTGTTAAGTCATTAGATCATGTTTATTGTAAAATTAATAAATCTTATTTTAGATATCGAAAAATAGCTTCCTTAACAAATGTAAGGATAGCTCTAGCTCTTGCCTTCATCTACAGCTTTGCGTGGTTTGCTCCCATTTACAAATGGCAATACATGACACAAAGTTTAGTCTGTGTGAATTCAAAAAATTTCACCTCAAAAAAAACTCAACACATTTACAAAAGTTTAACTTGGTATCCAACAGAAGAACCTCTCAAAACAATTTGGGTCGTATATGACGTTATTCGTGAAATTATGGTTTACATCATTCCCTTTGCCCTTGTCTTTACTTTAAAGATCAGGGTTATACGCATGAGACGTCTCAAAGTTTATCCCACACCTTCTAGCGTTGGTAAGTAGCTTACATGTATTTATATTAAAAATAAATACAAATGTAAATACGAAGGTGTAATAAAAAAATTGGGATGGAGCATTTTATATTTTATGTTCATTGGTTTGGCGTTTATTAATTGGGTAAAATCTAAAATAATAGGGGACGCAGGAGCTTTCCTTTTAAAGACTAAGCATTACAAGTTATTTTCTAAATAATTATAACTTTGATTGTGTTCAAGTTGTAGGTAAGTTAAAAGAAATTAATAATTAAGTGATTAAAGAAATTGATATAGTGATAGGGTAAACAATTGGGTTAAAGAACAGGACTCTTTTTTATGAAACTATTAAGAATTTACACATTTTAAGTCAATAAAATCGGCTAGGTTCGTATCTTGTAAACATTTACAATCAAATTACTATTTATCGCTATTGAATTTTAAAATATATCTACATACTTAAATTTATATTTTTTTATTATATAGATAAAAAAATTCAGCCATCAACACTTAGTAGTGCCAGGATGTCCAGCCAAACGGTGGCGACTACACCTAAGCCATCAGTCACTCTTTACAACCCAAGTCCAGCTATTATAAGTCGGGTGCTGGTTAAACGGAGCCAAGAGAATCGTCAACACAGGCGAACTTTAATCATACTAACGAGCGAATTTTTGTTTTTCATGATGCCATTGTGCATCATGCAAATAAGCATGAATTTCGCTACAAAAGTTATAGACCCAAGGATAACCAATGAAATATATACCATAATTAATCTTCTGCAATATGCCTACGTAGCCCTTACCTTTTTCTTCAACGTTATTTACAATCCGTACTATAGGCGAACGGTAGCATGGACTTTAAAACATTTGTTCAAGTAAATTCAAGATTTTCGCATGAATTAAATTTCATCCCATTATATTGGCGACATTACCATTTATTATTTATTTTTCATTTTTCGTAAATATCATTTAAATATCATAAATTTATCTTTATAAACGGAAATCAATGTAAATGACCTTTATAAATGTCCTATGAAATATTACAAATACTTTTTAGATGACACTAGCTTTAAAAAGTAATGGTGGCTAAAGTTATATGTCGATTATTAAATACTATTAGCGACTTACTATAAGATTTTAAATTTAACAGAGGGATGAAGCTATGTATACATATTACCTAAACACTAAGTAATTCATTGTCTAAGTAAGAGTTAAAGACTAGCAAGGTTTAACAAAATTAATTAGAAAAAACTTGGCTGAAAATCATTTAAACATTTCAAAAAGTTTGTAAGATATCCCTTTTGGAATTAATAAGCGGTACAACCGTTTAATGTTGATTTAAATTAATTTAATATTATTTATTATAGAGTCTGGAGTCAGGGTGCAAATGTATGAATGAAATATGAAAAGTGATATTTCTTTTTTATAGTTTGAGCTTAAAGATTATAAATATCTTTAAAATACATGATAAATCATAAATTGTATTAATTATTTCAAGTTAATAAAGCTTCAAAAACTTCTATTATTAGTTGACGATCAAAATATATAAGAGCTTTATATTAATATACTCCGGAAAGCCGTTCATTCATAAGGCTTCAAAAGTTAAATACATAATTTCCCTTTATTGATTGTAGTAAATAATTTTATTTGATTGCTAAGTTATAGAAAAAAGTAAATTGTTCTTAAACGCATAAAACAACTAGAGTACATAATTATTGTGAGTTAATTAAGCTTCAATTATTCGTAATTTTCAAAAAATTACAAAATATTTCTTAACGTTGTTTATTTATAAGATTTCAAGCAATAAATAAGATGCGAATCGTTCTTACAATATTAAATTTAATAAAGTACATCAATTGATAAACAACCATTGCTAGCATAAGTTATATTTTTTAATACTAGTTAGAGTAATAAAATACGCCTTTTGCAATTCTACCTATTCGATCGCCTACCCCTATCAGATAATGTTTAATTAATATTTAATGAAAATCATATAAGTCTTATTTACGATACACCTTATAACGCCTAACGAAGTGCAAAACCATAACCTTAACCCCACCATTTTATCAGCTAAACTGGCACCTACAATCAATTAAGTGCCAACCGGGTATATCCTCGTTTTCATTTAAAGGTAAACACACACTATATTATGAGCATCTAAGCCACAAAATAGGAATGAATAAGGTTCTCTATAATTGTGTCTACTGAATAAAACCACCTACAAAATTGACGCCGATGGCACAAACATTGTGCTCATTTCATTAGGGTACGACGTTCAAACAGTATTTATGAATTGAGTTGTAAATATAAGAAATAGTTTTAGCTATAGCTTCTTTAGCATTTTAAATTTTTTTTGCATAAACATGTTTAGCTCCTTTGGGTAAGGTGTATATAAAGTATTATATAGCTGAAAAACACCAAAAAAATTTAACTAGTTATTTAAGTTAGATATATAAAATCAAAATTAAATAAAGTAATGGTTGTTTAAACCTGACAATTTTCCTGTGAAAGCGAATTCCAGGTTTCAAGGGCATCTGATAATTTTATTGAAAAAGGCTCTAATATGGCGTAACGGTGAGTCTACTTCAGCATACCATAAGTTATGTGTTCTTAAATGAAGGTTAATAATAGATTATTTTGCATTTAAATAAGAATTTAAAGAAATACCATCAATTCCAAAGTTTTTCTACCACGGTTTTAGATTTACTTTAACTTTAAGAATGGCGAAATAAAATAAATACGATTCATAAATGATTTAAATCATTTTAACCGTACTGTAATTGCTGTAAAGATTTCGGGATATATAAAGGTAAATAATAAGTTATTTTTAGCATATTCTTTATATACATATATATAAATAAAATTTAACGTGCTTCTTTTGATGCTAAGATCTAATAAGGTACTCAACCAATTGCTTAAACGCATAATTGCTAGTTTTAATTGTTATATATACGTATATACTGTGGCAGGTGTACCTATATTTTTTAATAGTCTTAGCCATAATGGCAAATAACATACTATTTTCCTAATTATTTTTTGTTACAATGTTTATGATTGCCCTGAAAGATGTTCACATATGTTTTGCCTTTTTTGCACAACTTTTTATCAAAATATGCACGCTTTACAATAGAAACTTGTGACAAATAGAAATTTAATATTTGACAAACCTCACATTTTATTAATATACCAGCAACCGCGCTATAAACACATTTAGGAAAACTCTTTTTAAGCTTTTATAGCTTTACCTTGTCTATTTATAATCATATCGCAATAATTATTAAAAATTTATTAGTATGATAAAAATTTAAACATTATCTACCTTAATTTAAGGGGTAAGACCATATCTAAATTAATTTTAAATATTCCTATCTCGATTATGTAACCAAAATTGCCTTATGTTTTAGTACCTTAAGTAAACAGGCCATAGATCTTTTAGGGAAATCTTAAAATGTCCAATAAATCAAGCTACACACCTCTTTTTACTCAGACAACAATCTGGGATTCTTAAGTGCCATACAACTTAAAAGATATGACTATAGGCCCGTTTTATGTATATATATGTTTATTTTATGTTTATATGTGTTTTTGGCTTCGTACAAATTAATATTTAATTTAAAAAAATAGTATAGGGCTCAAGAATTAACTATGGCATACTGGTCTAATAAGGGTGAAAATATTAAATGTCCGCTATTATATTAGTCACATGCTAAAGATAGGTATATATTTAGCCAAATTAGTCTATAATCAAAATTGCCCCTAGATGGCAGTAATTAGAGTTAACTTGTTTTCTAAATTGTGGCATGCGTGAATCGGGAAAATATTTTGTCTAATCATTGAAAGTATTTGCCTAACTCTCTAAATGACTATTGTTGCCAAGGGAATACCACAATTTAATTTTTGTATTTAAGTAATAATTTTATAACCCTTAATCGATAAGTTTTCGTTTTAAGTTTTCGATTAACCCTATAAATTACTAATATGACAATTGTCACCAAGAGAAAACCGCAAATTAAATTTTAAATTTTCAATTTTTTTCTACTCCTTAATCGATTTATTTATAATTCATATAAAAATTCGCGCGAAATCTGCTAAAGTTTGCTTTATATGCAATGCTGCCTGCTGTATGGTACGCTGTAATGCAATCTGCGAAAAACCATGTTCGCTTTTAAACAACCCTGCTCGATATCATAGTTTGTTTCAAGCAACAATTCTTGTAGCCAGAGCAGAGATCAGATTGCCCGGCCACACGCCGGGCAGCTGTCATTTAAATTTTTATTTTGGGGCGGGCTCGGGCGGGCACGAAGAAGATAGGATTCGGGCAATTCGGGCTTAATGAGATTTTTTAGATAGTGTATTTTTTTGTTACTTTTCATTAAATTGCATATGAAAATGCTAAAAAATCGCCATCCGTCCCCAAGTTATTTTTGCCAGAACCCCTTTATTTACACAAGTCCCTAGCTAGGTTATGGAAAGGATTAAAATATTTTATTTATGCAGCCCTTTCATTGTTCGTAATTCGCATGTGCCGTTTATACATAGTACAAAATCGTCACGCCCAAATTGATACAACGCCTGAAAGTGTTAAATTTCATTATAATATCATTTAATTTTTTTAACAAATGATTTAACAAGGCTTCTCCAATTCGCCTTTAGTATTCCCTTATCACTCATCGCTATCGCAAAGCTCAAATATTTTAGAAAGACCAAATACTACGTTTTTTGACCAATTATGATTAAAATTAAAGCACAAAAGTTTCATTTAAAAAAATCAATCGACTTTTAAATATTGAATTTGAGGTCGCAAAATTTCGGGCCTAACAGGCAAATTTAATATTTCGGGCCGGACATTTCGGGCAGCATTAATGTTTCGGGCGGGCTCGGGCGGACACCAGAAGGGTTCGGGCGGGCTCGGGCGGGCAATGAGGTTAGAGAATTGAACCGGGCCGGGTTCGGGCAGAAAATTCCTAACAAATCTGACCTCTGAGCCAGAGTCGTTGTATCTCACTCAATCCACATCCTTAAGTTGCACGTGCTTCAACTGGGTTATTAAGCAGCAAGTGCTTGTTATGCTTGATGGGAATGGTGCGTGCGAGATGTATGCTTACCGGGGTAGAGCATAAACATAAAGCGCAACCATATTGAGAGATTTAGCATCTCTACCTGAGACACATTTTTACATAAATAATCTTACTAGTATTAATTTGATTGCCTTTTACATTTCACATTCGTATTTATCACCTAGACAATATCTTTTTAATCAGTGCTTTTTCAATTTTTTCTTTAAGATTTAAAAAATATGATCAATAATTCACATAGTTAATATCATACCCACATTTATATTCTTTAAACGCCTTTGTTGCAAGTCAGGATGCCATAGTGTATTCGTCGCATTGCATGGGCAAAAGATACGCTGCGCGTGGTTTGAACTTTGAAGACTCCCTATCTATCTCTGTTGATTTATTTGAAAATGGTCATCATTTTGTAGGGTGTTTTAAAACCGGTTTCCTACCTGACGCCAACCCTTCACTTTTTGCATACGGACCTTGGACCGTTGTTGCCATTAAAATAATATTTGCGCCTAACTTTTAATTTTAGACCAAAAATAAGTTGGCAGGTAAATTTTCTAATTTATAATATCTTTAGCATCCCCAATATCAAAAAACTATGATTAAAAATCACCCATATCATATCGAATGATTAATTTTTGTTGCTTAAAATTGATTAAGTGCCCTCTAATATCATTTGGACTTCGAATTTTTCCCTTATTGCGACTTTTAATTGCTATAATTTTATATGATTTAAATAAATTTAAAATTGTGTACTAATTATATAATTGAATAATGTTTAAAATGAATTATTTTATTCGATAATCCATCGCTTATTCATAATAGACTTTATGAAATTAATTTTGAAATATTTTCCCCACAGTTTTATTTGCCTCATTAATATATTGTACAAAATTAAAATGTAAAATGGACAAGTATTTATAGTAGAAGGTTTAAAAGAATTCAGTCCTTTGGAACTCATCGGAGCTTTTGTTCCCCGACCTGGGATCAATTTTGTGAATAGCCTCTTTTTAACTTTGTAGAGATTCAGTTTAATTTGCTATGCACCGCGAGGGGGGCGGGGGGCTTAGTATAACACTAGGGGCTACTGGCAGTTTTTAAAGATGGGATGAGAAAATGTTTGGCTATCCAGGTTAGTGATGCGGAAAAACCGAGAAAAATCTCGGTCTTAACAAGAATTTAAAAAATTGAGTCGAGATCGAGACAAGAATTTTAAACTCGAGACGAGATTCTATTATCGAGATATCGGCATAAAATTTTCTTTATCAGCCATCTAACCATATATACTAAATTTAGTTTATATTTTTATTTTGTTTGATTTACTTAAATCGCGTTTCTAATCTATATTTTACACGCCAAAATGGAATCAATATTAAATCTATATTCGCGTAAAATTTGAATTTAGCTGTGACCCTTAGGGCTTATCAATAATTATTTAATATTAATTACTATGCAATTTACGGGTATTTATCACATATTTATATCCTGAGCATTAATAACATACAAACATGAGTTCTGATAGAATATTAATATTACTGAAACATCTTCAATTTTCGCAACAATTACATCGTTTTGTTTTATAGAATATTTTTAATTGGTAATTAAAAATACTTATATAGATTTGGCTAAAGATTTTTTGAGCTCCCTACAATTTTTGCCTGAAAAACGATTGATTTCGAGTTCAATCATGAGTCTGCTAAGATTTATGATTGAACTCATCATGGTACACCTCTGAAATTTTTAACACATTATGCATTTATTTAGCTATTTACATTTCCTTTTACATTATAATGGTAGGATAGGCAGCAGAGGTCAGATATGTTTGGAATATCGAGCCCGGCCCGGCTAAATTTTTTATTTCCTTGCCCGCCCGAACCCTTCTAGGTGTCCGCCCGGGCCCGCTTGAAACATTAAAGCTGCCCGAACTGCTTTAAAGTTTAGGGATCTTAAATTTGCCCGTTAGGCCCGATATTATGCGATCTCAAAATTTTTCAACCACTATTAAAAAATAAGCATTAAATTAATGGCATATTGATTAAAACTAATATAGCAATATTTTATTATGACAAACAAAATCTAATTTCCTATATTAGGCGAATGATTTTCTCAAATGAAACTTTTAATCTTTAATTTTAATCCTTAAAAGGTCAAAGTTAGTATTTGGTATTTTTAAAAAATTAGGTTAAAGTTTTTTTGAAACATTATTAGCACTGGCAATACCGCTCTAGGTCACAATATTTTAATAGATTAATTGCTAATGCATTTAGGGCTAAACATGTTAGAACGTTTAAAAATCATATAATAGCATTTTTTAAGTGAATGCAGCCGATGTCCATGAAAATATGTATGTAGCAATGTTTTAATTAAGTTTAAAGTATAAATATTTTATAATTAATCTTACAATAAACAAATTATACTCCCCTTTTGGGGTTTATGCCCTACCTTATAAATAAACTTCTTAATGAATAAAATTAGTTCAATTAGTCAATCTGTGCTCTGTTCGAACTTATTTTTTTGATTAAAAAAACAATAATATATCAATAGAATTTAAATGCAATTTATTTTTTTAATTTAAAGCAGAAAAAGAAAGGCATAGTAATTTATTATTATAAAAATAAGTAGTAGCTAGCGATAGCGACGAAGTGAATAATAAAGGCGAATTGGAGAAGCTTTGATAAACAAAATAATATGTTAAAAAAATTAAATGAAATTAGAATTAAAATTAACACTTGCATGCATTGTATCAATTTGGGCGTGACAATTTTGTACTATGACGGCACATGTGAATTACGAACAATGAAAGGGCTACATAAATGTTTCAATCCTTTCCATGAACCTAGCTAGGGCTTGTGGAAAAGTGGAGGGGGGGGGGGCTCGGGCAAGAATTATAAAAATAACTTGGGGATGGATGGCGAAATCAAGTTTCTTAATAGCTTCATATACATAAAAAATAATACACATCTAAAAAATCTAATTAAGCCCGAATTGCCAGAATCTTATCTTCGTGCCGAGGCCACCCGAAAATAAAAAATTAGAACAGTTTAATCTGGTTTCTGGTAGGCAGGTGCATCCTAATCTATAAAATCTTTTTAAATGTTACGATTTTGCAAAACATCGATACAAGCCTATGCTTTACTAGTAAATATATATTTTGTGGTGTTAGTTTAAAATGTTACTGTATATATTTTGGGATATATCAAATATGGTTTCAGACTATAATAGATGGTTTACCTTTGAACGTAAAGGTATTTGTTGTGAAGTCATATAGGTGCAATTTATTGAAACCTGAAAATTTTTTCTTTTTTGAATTTAGTGAAAATGCTGCATTTAGTAATTTTATTACAACTTTGTAATATGTATCTGTAACTAATTACTTGTGTTATAAAATGAAGAGAAGTATCCATATGCATCTTTGTGGTTTTTATGACAATATCGTAATAATGAAAATGCAATAAAAAAGATTTGAATTCGATTCGAAAAAAATTTAAGGATTTAAAATCGATTTGAATATAAATTACGTTTTTACTATTATTAGAAAACACATTAAAAAGGCTACTATGATTTTTAATTTGCATACACATTTGAAAAGTTTCGTTGAAAGATATTTAAAAAAATACACACGAAAATAAAAATATTAAAGGCGAACAAAAAACTATGGCGATATGTGTAAGACAATCAAGAACCGTTTTTAGCCAACTTTTAAGGCAAATTATCTTCCGAACACTTTCATCCTTAAACGATTGCTTGTGTTTAGTCAATAAAGTTCCGGTTGAAAATATTATTTCCCACGGAGTTAAATAATCCAGGTATAAAGAGAAGATTTTTTGTTAATTTTTGGATGTCTGGAAAACGACGTTGATTCGATTTCCACCATTGTAAAGGCTCAACATTGGAGACCACACGTGGTTTGTGCAAAAATGTCTCCAATGAAGACTTCGCCTTGTCGCTCCTAATAGCCGATCCAATGTTGATACCTTGCTAGTTACAACAAAATCTGGCTGACTTCCTATAGCAGTTTCCAAGTCATCATTAATTTATCTATACGATATGCCATGTACTGGCGATAAACACTCAAATTTTGAACCTTAAATCGACCACACTCGCTTATAAGACTATCTTCTTATTGAATGCCATATATCTTCAATTTTCTATTTGGCCATTTTGCCAGCATGATCTTCTATGTCTGGTTAATAATATACCGGTAGCCCATAATTTAATTAAATTGTGATCCTCTTTCTCCTAAGTTAGAAAAATATTAAATTAAACTTTTTCAAATTGTAGCAGGAAAAATAACTAAAATGCGGTAAGATAAAAATAGCTAAATATTTGAGTATGGTCTATTTAAATTAAACTTTAAAAAAAATCAAATTCTATATATTCAAGGATTCGATTCGGTTTTCGAATCTTAGCAGCGTAAATATTCGATTCGAAACTTACACATATGGATTCGAATTCGGATTCGATTCGAATCGAATCTCGAATATTTCCCAGAGGCGTAGTTAGCACATTTCTATTTGGATGGGTTTTACAAGTCTTTATCAAACAGAAGTTTAATTATGTGTAATTTTAAAATGGTAACTAGTTGAAACCTTAAGGTTTCATTTATATTATTTCATATGCTTTCTACTTGACAAGATTGTAAGGCCTCATCTTGATTTTACGATGTTTTGAATTATATAAATTAATTCTTATTTATATAATATTTTAAAAGTGTGTCAATGTGGGCAAAGGGATTGTATATAAACTGCTGCCAAGGCATGTTGTGATTTGTATAGCCAGTCAATTCAAAAACCTGTATATGAATATTTTTATATGATTAGATGGTATGGGCATATCTTGAGAAGAAATGCGAGTGACGTCAATCGAATAGTACTAGACATGGAAGTGCCGGGAAAAAGAGGAAGAGGTCGACCTCGTGGTACCTGGAAAGGACAAGTGGACAAAGTTATGCTCAATAAGAAGATCGATCCCAATGTGGCTCTAACACGATCTAGATGGAAGAAACAGATAAAAAAACCCACGAATGTGGGACCTACGAATTGATAAAGAAGATATGCATGAACTGTATTGAAATTTATATTTATTATTATACTTATGAAATAAACTTCTAAAAAATCCTTAGACCTTTTTTTATTGAATTGTTGATATATTTTTATTCTTTGTACATCATACATCTGGAATGGAGATCATTAAATCTTTTACAAATTTTAATTACATAAATCATCAATTATTACACAAAAAAATTTTGCTTTATAATTTTTTTTAATAATTTGAACCAACAATTTAAAACTTACATTTGGCAAAAATAAACTTAAATTTTAAGGGTCAATAATTTCTTAGATGGCAATTGATTGGTGCCCTATCAACTCGCCGAAAACCATCTCGCCGAATTTAATATCCCCCGGTTAAAAAAGGTCCCTTAATTTAAAATCGTCCTTCATTCAACCAATCACAAAATGGGGGACCCGGGGGACATTAAATTCGGTGAGATGGTTTTCGGCAAGTTGACGGGCCACCCAAATGATTAATATTTTACGCTCGTAAAATTTATATGTAGTTAAATTTCATATATAGAAAACCTATAATGTTAAAACTAATACTAATGTTTTATAGCTTGTAGAAAATATAGTATAGATGACGCTAATATTACTTTTAATAAATATTTTATTCCTAATAGATGTAGAAGTTCTACACAAGTTTAAATGTTTTCAATGTAGTTTAATTTTCTTATATAAATATAAATTTTACTTTTTGTTTGGGCTTTTGTAAGCTTATATTAGCTTGATATAAATTTATAAAATAATTATTAAAATCCAGCAAAATAAATAGCTCTTAGATAGTTTATGAGACAAAAATATTGGCGGCCTACACCCTTACTTAAAAATTATCGGCTGTTCGGCAGTCTATAGTTTTAGACCAATGTTACACGATCCAAATTCTTGTACTGTATAAGCGATCTGACATTCCATTTTCTTATTCGATCCAAAAAATAACGAAGCGCCGATTAGTGTTTTTCGCATTCGGAAAAACACAAATCGTAAGAAATAAACAAAATTTCTTACTCACGTTTTCATATTGTGATTTCGGACTCGCAAGTGCAGGTTTTGTAGGGTTAGGGTTAGGGTTAAGTCATTTTAGGTTCAAGATACATAATTACTTTTTTTGGATCGAATAAGAAAATGGAATGTCAGATCGCTTATACAGTCCAAGAATTTGGATCGTGTAACATTGGCCATAGTTTTATATGGTTACAATGGTCATCGAATAGGCACCTGGTCAAAGTAGCAGAAAAATAGCAGCCAAATTGGTCAGAATTCATCAAGATTTGTCAGGACTTAACATAGAATTTAAATTTTAACCTATAATTATGCAGTTTAGGGTTAGGGTTAGAAATATATCAGAAATTCCCTCCCCATTTGAGATTTAATTCTAATATCTTGATTATCTAAAAAAATATTTTTCTGTTACTTTTTCATCATTCTGCTACTTTGACGGATATTCATAGAATAACTTAAAGTAATGAGATGACGCATAAAAATTCGATCTACTGGATGAGTATTGCTAAATATTAAATCAAATTAGATAACAAAAATTATTCATGAATCCATTGACGTAATTAGATAGTTCGCATTTAATTTTATATATAAATTTAGGAATGTTAAAAATATAAACAAACTAAATGAAACAGAAGAAAGGTTGGGGATTAACCCAGAACATTCATGGCACCATCAGTATAAAGATAGTGCATATGTTTATGTTGGTGGTTTGCCATTTGAACTTTCGGAAGGCGACATAATTTGTGTCTTTTCACAGTATTTAAAGTTATTAGCTTATATATCTTAAGGTAGATATGGAGAAATAATGGACATAAATTTGGTGCGTGATAAAAAAACTGGGAAATCTAGAGGATATTGTTTTATATGTTATGAAGATCAAAAAAGTACTATTCTGGCTGTTGATAACTTTAATGGAATTAAAGTATTATAAGCAGACTAAGGTCTAAGCTAATTAGCTTTTAGGTCGAACAATCCGTGTAGATCATGTGTCAGATTACAGGAGGCCTAAGGATACTGGTGAAGAAGATCCTTTAACGTTAAAGCTAAGGCTAGAAGGCATTGGGCCTGAATCAAATATTGCCAACCCCAAACCTATTGGCAATAATCAAGGTAGTGTAATTTATTTCATTTTATAATAAGTTCACTTAATTAGGCTCACTTGATAATCCACATAAAAGTAAATCTTTAAAGAAAAAAAGAAGGAAAAAATATGAAAAAAATTCTGATGCCTCTACAGATTCTAGCCTTAGCCATGAGAATAGGCTTAAATTAAAAAAGAAGAAAAAGAAAAATAAAAGATGATTTTTTACATATAATGTATTATAAATTTACTTTTTATTTATATCAAGTTAAATGTATGAATCATTGCTCACACAACAGTTCAGCTTTATTTTATTATTAATATATTAAAAGTTAATATTGTTTATGATTTAAAATAGTTAAGAAGTTTTGGTTGCACTTTGGAAGGAACAGGAAAAGTTATAAGTTTTAATTTATTTAAAAGTTAATAAATTTGAAAAATTGTTTTAAATTAGAATGCTTTTTGAACAAAATCCTTGATTTGAAGTCATCTTCCTACAAATTAAAAAATGTTGAGCAAATACTATAAATTTCAATTTTTTCCCTCGTCAAGAATAATACTATAAAGTTAAACATGATTTGTGGTTTAATTATTCTTACCTATATATGAATTTTCAAAGGCATTCTATTCATGTTAAAAGCTATTTACATAAGTGTGGTATCCCACACTTTCACGAAATGATTTTATATAAGCACGTAAATCCCCATTTCTCTCACTTTAGCCCGCATTATTGTTTTTGTAATAATTGCCGTGGAAACTTCTAATTAACTTTGTTAATGAATTACTTTGGGCAACTTGTCTAGGTTGTTGCTATATATTTTAATTATTTTTTAATATGTTTATTATGAAAGCAGTTCTCTTTAAGATCAAAGACATTAATTGATGTCATGGGTCAAGAGGCGCACCAGCTGCTCGTACTCTTGTTAGGCACGCAAAAGAAATGTATATAAAATATTATTATGCTCTCATTAGTATATACAATTAAAAATCTGCAATCGTGCATATAGTTTTTAAATATAATTCGCTCTTATATTATACTAGCTAGATGAACCCGGCAAACGTTGTTTTGCCATTTACCCGGGTGTATTAAATTATGTTGTAATTTTAGGGCATATGGCATATATGATGCGGTTATTGAAGTAAAAATAAAGTTTGATGTCTTTATGTTCTACTTCTATTGTTCTATTTCCGTATACAGTGCAACGCGTACGAATACTCGAAAACTACTGGACCGATTTGGCTCGAACAAATCTTAAAACATGCTCCGGAGTGTCGGGAATAAACTGTGAAATTTTGAGCCAAATCGGTCTGGTAGTTTTCCAAAATTCATGGCGGCATATACACACACATAGTTTAATTTATAGATATAAATTTAATTCGTGTAACGCTAGAATCAATCAAATTGTTCTAATTTTTATACCCTCTCCTTTCATTCGGTATTTAAAATTAGTGTTAGAATTTTGAACAACCCACCGAAAAAATGAAAAATCCAATACCCAAAATCAACCCTCGATAATCCGAACATCAAAGTCGACCAAAATAAACCGCGATAACCGAATAATAGATTTAGCTACAAGCAAACTACAATACTCAGCGAAGGAATAAATTCTTAGTGTTGAAAAAGCAGACACAAGAATGGTGTCTAGAAATTTACAAAGTTTAACGACTCACATTTCCAATATTCTGCAACAAAACGATTGTGCCAGAGAATTAGCAAACAGATAAATTAAAATGTGGTGAATTTGCTCATTTTATTTTTAACTAGATGAACCCGGCAAACGTTGTTTTGCTATTTACCCGGGTGTATTAAATTATGTTGGAATTTCAGGGCATATATGATGATAAAGCGGTCCTTGAAGTAAAAATAAAGTTTGATGTATAGATGTTCTACATCTATTGTTCTATTTCCGTATACAGTGCAACGCGTACGAATACTCGAAAACTACTGGACCGATTTGGCTCGAACAAATCTCAAAACATGCTCCGGATTGTCAGGAATAAACTGTGAAATTTTGAGCCAAATCGGTCTGGTAGTTTTCCGAAATTGGTGGCGGCATATATACACACATAGTTCATTTTTATATATTATTAAGACTTCATATTTAGAACTACAAAATTCATTAAAAATATTTTGACCATTATGCAAGGTGACATGTAGAAAAAAAGAAACATGTAATAATATTAAGAATTCATCGTTGAAACTACAAAATATATTAGAAATCTATTAATTGCTCTGTTATCGGGATTTAAAAAAATTTACCTTGATTAAAGGCCTTTATACGTTATTTTCATATTTGATAATTAGAAATATTTTCAATTATATTAATTGGGTATTGTAAAACTTATTAATTTTAACGCTAATCAAATAAGTGTAGAGAATATATTTATTCTAGAAACTTTTAAACTTGTAGCTTTTACATTCTCCAAGCCCCTTGTTAGGTTTAGACGCGATAGTGTACCAGGGAAAGCTAAGATCGATGTATCATAGTATGTAACTTTAACTGAAAATTGAAAATGAAGTTTGAACATATAAAAAACTGCGTTAGAAATCTTTTTAAAAAATATATATACAATCTCATAATTACCTTTTAAGCCATGGAAAAAAGAATTAAAATTATCCAAGAATGAAAGAAATTTTATTTATTTCAGGTTTAATTGATAAATTTTATGTTGTCACCGTTAACCGTTCTCGAAAACTAATGGACCGATTTGGCTCGAACAAATCTTAAAACATGCTCCGGAGTTTGGGGAATAAACTGTGAAATTTTGAGCCAAATCGGTCCGGTAGTTCTCTAAAATTGGTGGCGGCATATATATATATATACATACATACATAGTTTCATTTTTATATATAAGATTTATTTACCAACATATTTCAAAGTAATTCAAACCTTCCCTGCTTTTATTTTAATAAATTTAATATGATTATCATCAATATAATAATATATTCTTTACCTTTTGAAATGAAAGTTAGATTGTGTGATATATTTAATAGCTTTAACCCTCCATCGCGACTCCTTTTATTTTTCTTATTTGTCCCCAAATGAGATCGTAATGCGAAGGCACTGCGCATGTTCGACTAGTGGCCTTAAACGCATATAATTTTGAAAAAATTTAACCATAACTTTAATGAATATCGAAGAATTTAACTGGCTGCCCTTATAATTTTAATCATATTAAATTACATTTAATATCTTTAATGCATATAACACAAAATAAGAATATACAATTAAATAATAAATATTTGTTTCGATGTTTTAAAGTCGATATCTCGCTGTCAAAATTTCATCTCGACTCATTTTTTCGGATGAGACATGGAACTGAGATTTTTGGCGTTTCTAATTTTGGGCTTTCAAATTTAAAAAGAACGTCCGTTAGTTTAAAGGATTAAATAAGTAAATTTTTTAGTAGAGATTAAAATGTGAAACGATTTAAGCCTATTATTTCCTCTCCTTTTTTATAGCAAATTTTTCAAATTGACGATTATTTGTAAGATCCGAAGTAAAACTAGTAATTTGTCTAATCATGAATTGTAATGGAAATTAAATAAAATAAAATTAACGGTGCTTTTTAATATAGGTCAGCAATAAACCTTTTAAGGTGCACCGTTGTACCCTATTCAAAAACCCCATCCCAACAGTAATTTTTTATTAAAAAATTTCAGCTTTGATCCTATTTCGGCCCTTAATAACAAATCTCTCTTTCACTTATTTAATAAGAATTAGTTTAAAATTACAGATTTACTCAAGAATATCGTCTTTCTCTCATTTGGAAATAAGCTTGTTTGCCTTTTAGGGGACAATGGCTTTTAAAAATCTGTTTTTCAATATAATATTCGGAGTTTTTCATATTTACGTAATTTATTATAATTCTTCTCTTTTCTAGAAAACTTCGATCGTTATTAAAATGATCTTTAACTCCTGCAGGAGAAAACGAGATTAGGAAATGTTTTACGCATGGCTACTTATAGCTGGAATCTTTTTTAATGCACTTCACCATTTAAAAATTAAAATTTTATGTTTGTCGATCAAAATTTAAATTTCCTCGGGCAGGTGACCTGAAGAAGTCTGGTCTCATCTCAATGATAAAACCCAAAATAAAACTGAGCGAGTATTTGCGGTAAGGCAATGTCTTTCCTATTTATTTTCCTTTATTCATATTGTTCATTTGTGTCCTAACTTTACCCCAATTATGCTTGTGTTTTGCTAAATATCGGGAAGGAATTTTTGTAATTTGCAATATTCTAAATTACTTAAAATATCCTTTCCACTTTTCCATCGGTTTGAATAAGGCTTGACCCTTCTCGTTTTTGACTATTTCAAGGAGTCCGACTTCGCGACTTTTCTTCTCCCTTATCTTGGACAATTTGTACATAGGCCTGTCGCCCCCTTTATTATCGAGTTTATTTGTCATTTCGGTGTACGCGGCATTCTTCGCTATTGCAACGCCTTATTTCTCGATTCTCTTTGCCTATCTATTTTATTAATAATCCTCCAATTTGGTTGAATTTTGCCACGTCTATATAGAGTTTTCCTTATTTCGATGAAACCTTAGCTGATTGATCCTACCACCATAGTTCCCTATCCATAGCTTTGCCTCCTTTGGTCTGTCCTAGAACCCGAACTGTTTTCATAATGTCTTAAGTTAGGTCTCTTGTTAGGTCTCCCAATAGTCGTCTCCGTACCTTTGCAAATTCCTTGCACTCAAGAGTGAGGAGCTTTTTTGATGATATTTATCGTTCGTCGACGAATTCTTTAACGATGCTTACGAGGTTCATAAAGCCTTCTTCTTTCGGGAAATATTTGTTTTCAAGATGCATCACAAGTTGACGATGTTGCCTGACGATTTCTTCTCCCGGTATTACTCTGCAAACCTTGATACTTCATAAATCATTTTGCGTCTGAGCAGATAGTCAATTTGACTAAAATGCTTCCAACTTCTATAAGTCACAATATGGCCTTCGCGTTTTTGAAAATAGGTGTTAACGAATCGCCATGTCGTATGCTTGGGATATTGGAGAGGTTTATCCCTTTTCTTGTTCTTCAGGCCATACCAATAGCCTGCATGATTTAGTATTCATCACCGAGGCGATCTTTCTCTGCGTGGGTGTTGAAAACCGCCCCATTAGTTAGCTTTTCTTCTTATTCGTTCCTTTTATTTCCCTTTCCAATAAATCGAGGAATATTTTCTCTGGTTTACGCCCAATTTGGTGAACATACGCGCACATAACGGTTTGACTTCTTGAGCAAATATCTTCACCCACATTAGTCTGCCTGAACAACGCTTGATTTCTACTGTCTTTGAACGAGTCGCTTAGAAATACCGACTCCATTTGGACGAATTGGTGAGACCTACTGTATAATAGCTTTACGTCTCCTAACTTCCAAATTTTGGTTCCGTTCCACCTAGTCCCTTGTGGGAAGGCGATGTGTATCTTTCTTCTTCTTGACATTTGTGCGACCTCGATGCTCTTTCCCGTTAGCGTGCTCACATTTCAGCAAGTTATCCGCATTACTAAATTCCATAACCCCCTTAGTTGTGAATCAGGCGGTAAACGTAATGTATTTTTCACATTGCACGGGCGGGATATGCAGTGGGCGTCGTTTGTTAAAGACGCCTTAGCTTTCTGTTGTAAAGATTTATTTAAATGATTTTAGAGTTGGCTTGTACAGCAGGTTTTCGACCTGACGCCAACCCTTTATATTTTGCAGCTTGTGACCGTCGTATCTCTTACCCTCGTTAATTCCCTATATCATCATTAATCACCATTACTAATTTTATTTATTAAAATATACAAGATTTATTTTTTGGAACTAATAAATTGAATAAACCACACACAGTCCCGGAGATCATATCCTGAAAGGCATGTTATAAAATATCAGGAGAGAGGTGCGCGTCTTTTGATGCTTTTCAGTTGTACCATAAGCATAAATTTGTTTTTATTGAGTTTAATTAGGTGAGAATTAGTTGGTTACTAGTTATGTGCGCTGCAAACTTCCTGATAATGTGATAATAAAATATCGTTCCAAAGCACTAAAGTCAGTGGCCAGAGGTCCGTTAATTAAGTCAAACTCCATAAAGCTTTAAAAGATATAGCCTATACAAGGTCCTTAGCTTCTTCTCAATAGCAATAATTTTAGACAGGTTATAGTTAAAATGACGAAATACAGTTTTAAAATATTTCTAATTTTAAAATTTTAAACAATATGACTTTTATACAATAATTATGTAATATTTTCTTAATTAAATATCTTTTAAATTGGACATGATTAACGCAAACACTAGCTTAAAAAAATAAGGAATATCTTTTCAAATATTTGAGTAATAACTATCATTACATCTATATACTTTATAGTTTATAGGCAAAATCATAGCCTTAATATTACCCATAAGATCGATGCACATTTTTTTTGTGGTGGAGGCGTAACATAAATCATAAAGAAATTAATTTCTACAATTTATACTTAACCATGTGGATTTGATATTTTTATCCTTATTTTTTAATGTTTAAAGATATAAAAAAATTAGTAGATGATGTTGCAGTGCTACGAAATCAAGTTATCTCATTATATTAAAAAATAAAAATTTCCATTTTCTTGACAAAATTTTTTATATATAGAGATTTCTTCCGTGATAAGACGAATGGCCCATAGTGAATAAATCGATACTTAAATCTTTATGCGTGTTATAAAAAGATAAGATTATAATGTATATTCTAGTCAATTAATTCCACTTTCGTCATTTATATGAACGATGATTTTAATTGAGCGCTGTGAACATGAAAATACGTATTAAATACGCCTTGGTTTTTTCCACGATTACTTCCCTAGTCTTATGTCAAATAATGTCTAAGAATGTTTCAATATGCCCCAAAACTTGTCGCTGCTATACTAAAATGAACACCACCAGCATCATTGGTTACCTATGTCATGATAATTTACAAGTACTAAACAGTTTAAATAGTAGTATAAAAGCTCTAGTTCTTCACGATAAACCAATAATTGCAATACCTTCCTTTTCATTTAGAAAATTTGAACAGTTAGCACATTTACACATTCATCGATGTCGCTTGCAGACTATAGAAAATGATACTTTGAGTGGATTACATAATCTAGCTACTTTAGATTTGTCGCTAAACCAGTTGAAATACTTGCACCCCCATGCATTAAGTCACACGTCAAAATTAACTGTATTAAATTTATCTAATAATTTTATAACTTCTCTGCCTAATGACTGCATTTCCTATGTGCCGCAGCTAATCATCCTTGACTTGAGTAACAATAAAGTACGTATTCCAGATTTTGGGAAGAATTTTGGGAAGTTATCTCACCTGAAACATCTATATTTAAACGGTAACCCATTCATTGAATTTAAACACAATCACTTACATGCTTTTAAAAAATCTGAGATATTTATTGAAAGCTTAGATATTTCGAAATGTGCAATACATTATTACCTCATGCACACCAACTTTAATATGTTGAAACGCCTAAAGTGGCTAAGTTTGGCCCATAATTTTATGGAACCCGATAATATAAGAGCCTTCATAGGATCTTTCTATCCTTTTGATCTTAGATATTTAGACTTTTCCAACATGCGCTTAGGACATCTGGGTAGTTCAACTAAAATATTCAGTCTATTTTCAAAAAATAGTATAGCAACCGTCGATTTATCCAGTAATCATCTACAAGGTATATATGAGCAAGATTTACATGGTTTAGGAAGCTTACAAAAATTAATATTGACTAAAAATCGTTTAAGATACCTTAAAATTTACAAAAGCTACATGAATTTAAAACATGTCATTGCAAATGGTAATTTAATGACAAATATAACAGTGGCATCTATTAATTTACCTCAATCAATATCTTTATTAACGTTTGCTAACAATGAAATAAGCATAATCGATGGAAACGTTTTACCAATAAATTTAGTATATTTAAGTTTAAATAATAATTCCATAAGAATTATACAAAATCTGAGCCATGTCAAATCTTTAATACATTTGGATTTGTCCAATAATCGTTTAACATATTTCCCCAACATGAAAAAATTATGGGCTTTACGCCGTCTGTATCTGATGGACAACCGTTTAAATATCATCGGCGATAATGATCTTCAAGGAACAAATTCTCTTGAATATTTGGATATATCGAGAAATTTAATCAAGACCATCGATATAAGTATGTTTTCTATACAATCTCCAATGGTATCCGTCTTAATCCTCGATTACAACGTTATTCGAACAATTGCTAATTTTTCGGAAATAAGCCTATCTCTTACTACTCTATCATTAGGATACAATAATTTAGATGATGATACCATTACAAAAATATTGCATCAAATATCCTCTACTAAGTTAAAAGTACTGAATTTGACGGGCAATTATCTGACTAGGTTAGAGCCGAGAACTTTTACTAAATTTACTGGCTTAAGTCTATTAAATATATCAAATAACAGGCTTCAGAAAATATCGGAATACGCTATATTTCGGTCGGCGGCTCTTCCCATGCTGACATCGTTAGATTTGGGACAAAATCAACTTTTGTGTAATTGTGACTTACATCAATGGCTCATGAGGCAATATTGGCTATCTAAATTCAAATTTACACTCGTTATCGATAATGACACTTGTTCTTATGAAGTCAATCAATGGAGGAATGTTTCATCATTTCAAGATTTTTTAGATGACGAGTTTTGTACTAAATATTACATGTATAAGTTATATGACAAAGTGCTCGATGCCTTGGATTGAATTTATATCAACCAGTTTGTATAGAACTTACTCTTTTGATAATAAAAAGCTTTTATGCTTATGCGATGACACTTATTTAAACAACTATTAAAATAACATGAGAAAAATATGTGTAAAATTGCTTCATTTTATCGTGATATATGATCGATATTTGGGAATGGTTCGCACAAATAAATTTGTGTAATGTTAAATTGTTTAATTATATTTTGCCTTTTTAAAAATAATTTTAATCATTTTAAATCATAATATTATTGAATAATAAACAATTGTACTCTTAATGTGTAATGAGTGCTTCCCTGTATTGCTTTTATTAAAGTAATTGTAAGCATGGATCATTTTAAAATGCGATTAAAAATATAATAGATGTTAAGAGGACAACAAATTCAGGATTTTATAATAGGAAGATTTTAAGTATTCAATTGAAAATAAATTCCTTATAATTATTTTGGTTGACTGACCTAAATGATAAAGCTTAAAATATATAGTCATTAGTTTGCATAATTAATTTTATTTTTAGCACCTGGAACACTAAAATACTTATAGGATCATAAGAATTAAGGCATATTTTAAAATTGTGATGGGATCGCCTTAAATAACACACTTGAGTTTAATATGCAATGGTCGAACCTTGACAATTTTTTGTTAATTTGTAGACATGGCCATCAAACTGGTGGTAGTGGCCTACCCCTAGTAAAATATGGATATTAATATGGTATAACAAATTTTAGCCAATCAAGGTGATGTACACTCAAAATAAATTATAGTAAAATATAATACTAAACATTTATTTGAAATTAATTTGGCTTTGGCCAAATATTCAAAATCGATTATCCTAATGTAGATTGCAAAAATTACCATTATAATAAAAATTAATGGCTATTGGTACATTTTTGAAGTATTTGATTTATAATTAAAATAGGAATTTGATGACTTTGAAGACTCGCAAATCAAAAAAGGTACCTATATTTTTCAAATCAATTGCTATATGTGATTATACAGCCCCTAAGTGGTCTTGCATTTTAAAAATAATAAATATTTAGGATCAATTAATTTAAGTAAATGCAATCAAGACTTTTAGGAGTAGAGTTGGACTCGCAACTTATTTGGAGAAAAATCTCTCAATTTAAACTCAAAATTAGATCTCTTACAGTGTCTGCCTTCACACCACGCCTTTTATACAATGAAAAATTTTAAGTGCCTTTTTACATTCTGAAATTTTAAATCTCTGCTAACAGGATATCAAATCTATTTTACGATCTATTTTAAATATAAAATTTAATACTCATATTAGCTGGTTACAAGCTTCCCTACAAACCAAATCGGGTGGTTTAAGGATTGGCTCACCTGCCTCAATATCTCTAGTCTCCTTTATTTCATCTTAAAAATCCGCAGAAGACCGTTTTTAAGATGTATCCGGTTAACCCGCTTTTACCCCTTGCTTTAGCTATTTGGGAAAACAATTCTTGCATTCTTAAAATAATAAATAGTTAAGATAAATTAATTTAGTAAAATGCAATCAAGACTTTTAGGAATGCTTGGGTGTTTGTGAAAAAGCTAATCGACTGGTCAAAATCTGAATACAACATATGTTGTAAAATTCATTCATATGTTTTCTCGGTTGCTGTTGCGAAATGGACAATCAGCCTTTAGAGGCATGTGTAAATCTAAACAAGAGAGCGCTGATTTAATAAAAGATTTATTAAAAAATTCTCCATCAAAAATTGTAGTTTTTATGAAAGGAAATAAAGAAAATCCTCGTTGTGGTTTTAGTAACGCTGTAGTCAAAATTCTTGATATGCATGGAGCCGATTTTAAAGATATAGACGTTCTTGAAGATGAAAATATTCGAAAAGGTATATAAATTTTTGTCAAGTGATTGTAAATTAATTAGGAATTAAAGATTATTCAAATTGGCCTACAATACCTCAAGTTTATATTAACAAGGAATTTATAGGGGGGTGTGATATTTTATTACAAATGCACAAAAATGGGGAGCTTGTAGATGAACTTAAGAAGATTGGAATAACTTCTAAGTTAACATAATCAATAAATTGTTATTATTTTTAAACATGATGCCCTTGTATAATAGTCAGTTTTTGTTTTCTAATGCATATACATCGGATCTATCAAACACATCATACAAACTTTTTAAATTTATTATTCCAAAGTTTAACTGCAAAATACAAATTTGATAAATTGTTGCCATTCATAATTTAGCTTTTTTATGATGGTAAATAAGAATGAGTGTGCTGACTGGTATATGTAGTAGCAGCTATAATCCATAATCCTGCTTATTAATGATTCTTTACATTTTATTTGATTTATATTTATATAATCTCTTATCATTTTATTACTAATTTCTACATTAATTATTAAGTTAATGGTATCAAAGTCTTTTTCAATTTGCTGACTTTAGGAAAATAAATGGAATTGTTTTTAAAAAAGAGATACTACTAATTTCAAAATAAGTTTATATTTATAGACTATAACAATGTCAGACCATAAGATTTATCAAGCTGACTCATAATAATTTGTACAATAGTTTTCCATCACTGTTATTAATATTTATACAAATTTATTGTAATAGCCAGTGGGAGAATAATGGGTAATTTTCATATTTCCTAAACCCAGGATTCTTTTATTTCAATTAAATAATTGTTAGAATTAAACAAAATCCATTTGTTCATTATTTCATTTTAAAATTTTTACTCTTACCTTCATTCAAATCTTCATTCTACCCTTGTGTGGCCTATTAGATCTCATCTAAAGTGCCATGACAAGATAAAGTCAACAAAACTTTATATTATTAAATTTATTAATGTTTTTTTGGGATTACACTAAGGTTGTCCAAGTTAATTTTTAAAATTGATTTTCAATAATTTAAAAACTCAAAAATAATGTTAGGCTATAGAAGCATAATTAAATAAATAAATAAGTCCAGTTCTAAAACTTCTCTATAAATATGTTTTAAGCTTTTATAAGGGTATACTAATGGACAACTCAGAGGTTGGGAGTGTTTCACCTTCTTATCACTTAAACAAACCTAATCAAAAAGTTGCTAAATTATTTAAAATTGAATAATTCATATGGCCTTGATAAGATATACTATTGCTTTAATGGTTTGTTCACATTATTTTAAATATAATACTCTTCATAATTAGACTTTCTTGAGCTACTATAAATTTAGTGTAATCTTAGAAGCTAAGCTTTTACCATAATTTATCAAGTGGAATCATTAATAAACAAATCATTAAAAACACATATAGCTAAGTTTAAAACAGACAGGCTTACACATAGTTGCACGATTTTTCTACCAAATGACCTAGTATTTTCTAGTAATCAGCACATATATAATTAAATTGGTTTATCTAGTGATAAATTTGGATGATTCGTATTCAATAATTTGTCAAAAATATATATTGCCCATTCTATTTTTACATGTTAATTTTAAGTTCAAGGGCTGCCCTACATTTATTTAGTTTTTAATTTAGCTTTATATTTAATAAAATAACATTTTACACAGATGTGTATTGTTTGAAGTTGAATCCCTCACTTTTGAATAAAAACTTGAAGCAAGTCTTAAATTAAATAAGCAATAATACTTGGATGTAGCTTACAATTGTCTAAAGTTTCAAAAAATATGGCTTGGGTGTCAACGCCAATGCTACTTCGAAAGGACAATTTTTTCATATCCTCCTCTGAGCCATATTTTAACTCCAAAGCTTATGCAAATTGTACACGAGAGTTGATCGATTGTGAATTAGCATATTTTACAATCTTTCAAAAACATGTGTAGTGGTTACATTCATTAAAGAACATTGACGTTTCACGTTTAAATCATGGTAAATTGCTTACTAATCTTTTTATAATACAAATTTATAGCCATTACGCCTTGATATAAAGAGGAAACTTACTTCTAGATCGGACAGAGTTAAATGTATTGATTTACATCCTACTGAACCATGGATGATGACTAGTTTGTATAATGGGCAAATTCATATCTGGAATTATGAGTCTCAAGTAAAATTTTATAAGATTGAACATTAGTATTGTTTAGCAATTAATTAAAACTTTCGAAGTATGTGAACTTCCAATACGAGTCGCCAAATTTATTGCTAGAAAAAATTGGGTTGTTTGTGGAGCAGTATAATTTTCATATGTTTTTTTTGATATAAACAAATTTAAAGGATGATATGAATATAAGAATATTTAATAATAATACGTTAGAGAGGGTTCATATGTTTGAAGCTCATAGCGATTATATAAGATCTATAGCTGTTCACCCAACTCAACCTTATGTTTTGACCAGTAGTGGTAAGTACAAACATAATTTTCATTGTCTATGCAATTTTAATTTATAATTTTTTACAGATGATATGCTTATTAAACTATGGGATTGGGATAAAAAATGGACATGTTCTCAAGTTTTTGAGGGTCATTCACACTATGTTATGCAAGTCGTGTTCAATCCAAAAGACAATAATATCTTTGCCAGTGCTTCGTTGGATAGAACAGTCAAAGTAACAAATTCTATCAAAGTTACTGTTTATTTCAACAATATTCATATATAACATCTTATTTATTATTTCAATTTAACTTATTATTTAACCAACTGTGCAAATGTTTTTATAATAGGTTTGGCAATTAGGATCAAATTTTCCAAACTTTACATTGGATGGGCACGAGAAGGGTGTAAACTGTGTTGATTATTACTTGGGAGGTGATAAGCCTTATCTCATATCAGGGGCAGATGATCGTTTAGTTAAAATTTGGGATTATCAGGTAATATTAGAATTTAATAAATAAATTTTTTAATTCTATTTTATGAATTTTTATTGAAATTATTGCGTCATTTAATTTTTATGTTAAATATGGGTAATATAATGATTTTAACTTAATTTTGTTAGAATAAAACCTGTGTACAAACCCTTGAAGGTCATGCCCAAAATATTTCTTGTGTAGCATACCACCCTGATTTGCCCATCATTATAACTGGATCCGAGGATGGTTTACTATATACCTTTACATATTTTATTTAAATTTGATATACAAATTATCTTATTTTATTATGCTAATATTAATTTTTTATTGTTCTTTAAACTCTGAAAAATTACCTTTTTATTATAGTTAAAATTTATTGGAAAAACATGTAATTTAGATTAAAAATTTGAATTTTTATAGGGAATTAACACAATATTATTTTTTTTATCATTCAGACTTAACTTTCCTTAAATATAGCTTTTCCTAGCATGTTTTAGCAAACTCTTATCATTTTTTTATCATCTTTACTACGTGTGTTCTTTATTTTGTGTAAGGCACAAAGACCATAAAACTACTTTATCACTTAATTTTTATATAGTGTGAATGTTTCTTTATACTAAGCCCAAATGCAACTCACTTTAAAATATATCATGTAACCGTTAATGCATCATGTCGTTAATCAATGGTATGCCAAAATTTCCATCTTTAAAGATCGAATAACAATTCAAACTAAGCGTTATGAAAAAACTTTGCAATCACATCATCATATACTACATTGTGTGTTGTAAGAGGAGCTGGGTTTTGTTTAGGCAACTTTTGGTTCAACTAAGACTAACGGCCAACTTGACAAAAACAGACCAAAATGCTGTGGTCCGTTTTTCAAATTTCGACCAAACCTAGAGGTTGGTACAATAAGACTTAAAACAGATCAAAATTCTCTGGTTTGTTTTTCAAATTTCGACTAAGCCTAGAGGTCGACCAACCAAAACCCGGGTCTTTTTACAACACTACTACTTCTACCATATATATTTTCCATCTCTAGAACATTTTTGTAAATCTCATCTCAGGCACGGTCAAGGTGTGGCACAGCAACACGTACAGGCTAGAGAATACGTTGAATTACGGGATGGAAAGAGTTTGGACAGTGGCCACCCAACGGGGTTCTAACGCCATAGCCCTAGGCTACGACGACGGTAGCATACTTATTAAGGTATCAAAATATTTTCGCAACTTTGTATAATTAAATGATTCTAACTTTATCGCAGGTTGCGTAAAATTGACAATTTATTTTTATATGTCACAATAGCGCGGTTTTGAAAGGTTGGTTGAATGTTAATATTAAGAAAATTTATTGAGATCATGGGCTTAGCCAGGAGGGGGGCAGGAAGGGGCGGCTGCCCCTCTAAATCAACAAATTTGTTGAAATTTATTGAAAATATGGCTAAAATTTGAAAATTTGATCATTTTGCCCCTCCCTAAATCATTATTGCCCCCCCTCCCCGCTAATCCCAATGCTCATGCTAATATAATTATCAAAGTTCGTTGTTGTCTGTGAAGGGGTTTGTCTTACTTTGTACCAGTGTCGATTTCTAGAGAAATATAGCGGTTTAGATTTTAAAGACGTAGCTTGTGAAAAGGCATGAAATTTACGTTTAACTTGATCAAATATTTTTTTGCGATCGTAAATATTACGTACGTGTGTTCTATGTGCATGGCAAAGTTTAGAATACCTACATGGAACTTAGTTTATGCGTAGCCTATAGTGGAAGTGACCAATTTGCAATTTTTAAATTTGATAATTCCTTCAGCAGTTTGTCCAATTTTCGTGTCATATGTCATATATAGTGAAACCTTTTACTAAACTTTTGTGCTAACTTTAAACTAGGGATTGATAAACACGTTTTTAAAGTGGATGCCATTCTTATTAAAGGGTTATTATAAATTTTGAAAAACATCCCAACATATAACTGGTTTTTCCTAATCTTTAAAAATTTCAATATTAGTTCCTACATGTATATATGATTGCATTTAGCGATGATTGTTAATATAGATATCTCAAAATTTTGTAAATGTCTTGCTTCTGGTAATAAAGTTGATGGGGCGTTTGCTAATACTTCTGCACTGGAACCATTTCATAGCTTCTGAAAAGTGTTGTGTTTCTTTAATAAAAACGAGGATAAAAAAGTTTGTTAATTTTGATAGCTGGGTAGAGAAGAGCCCGCCGTCTCCATGGATACCACGGGTAAAATAGTGTGGGCCAAGCACTCAGAAATTCAACAAGTCAACGTTAAGGCTCTGTCCGACTCCGAGATTGGCGATTTCAAAGATGGCGAAATATTGCCCCTAAACGCTAAAGATATGGGAAGTTGCGAGATATTCCCACAAAACATCAGCCACAGTCCCAACGGCAGGTTTCAACCTCGACAATTTACTAATTCTTATTGTATGTTTTTTTTTGTTTATTTCATGACCATTGTCTGTTAGTGTTGTAAAAACGGCTTGGTTTTGTTTGGTCGACCTTTGGTTTATTTAAGCCTGACGGTCGACTAAGAAAAATAGACTAAAAAATATTTGGTCTGTTCATGTTTAATCGACTAACATCAAAGCCGACCAAACAAAAGTGTCTCCGAAGAACATATTTTAAATACCTTAACACATTTTTGTCTAATCCCCATCTAGTATATTTTATCGGAAAAAGTGCAAACTCTTCAAAATGTATATAAATTAGATTTGTGACTGTATGCGGCGACGGGGAATACATCATATACACGGCTATGGCTTTGCGAAATAAGAGTTTCGGGTCGGCCTTCGAATTTGTTTGGAGCGCCCAGGATTCTAGCGAGTACGCCCTTCGAGAAAATTCTAGTACCGTAAAGATTTACAAAAATTTCAAGGAGAGAACTGCCATCAAACCAGAATACGGATGCGAAGGTATATATAAATGTTGCACTTAAAT
This sequence comes from Gordius sp. MW1, assembly GCA_964036665.1. Taxonomy (NCBI): domain Eukaryota; kingdom Metazoa; phylum Nematomorpha; class Gordioida; order Gordea; family Gordiidae; genus Gordius; species Gordius sp. MW1. The sequence goes on from OZ038530.1 coordinate 20,952,702, forward strand.
CGTTTAAAGTGGTTAACGTCTCTAAATCGGTTTTTTGGCATATCTGTAAAGCCTAATACTCTATCGTTACAAACTTAATTTTGTGACACGAGCCTTGGAATTGCTTCTATTAAAGCATTAGAAGGTAATGCGGAATTTTATTCGTGTATTAGATAATCGCTTAAGCATAAATTAAGACCTTGAAAATGTGTTTTTTGGACAATTTATAAGGTTTTGGAGCATTGAAGACTTAAAAATTACATGGAAATTATTGTTTGAGGTTAGGACTGGGCTTACGGTTCAGAGATTTATGTACATAATAGGTTGCAACTATTTTAGCCATTGAGGATCTTATAATTTTAGTTGAAAAACACGTAACCTCAATAATTTGGTCTGTTTGCCAGATTTAACCTTTTTTCATACACCATAGGGGATTGTGCGCGGATATGCTTAATTCATATAGGGCAACACGCCTGTTGAGGTGAAATACTTTGATATTTAGCCAATTAATTCATCATGGAGCAAAACTTCTTAACAAATTCCTTCCCTAACGCTATTATTAAAACTCCATGAGGAGTCAGACTTTCCATCCAACAATTTCTACAGATTTAATCACTTCAATTATCAAAATCCCTTATAATTTCATTAATTGGTACTTTTCAAATTTCGATACCATACCCTGACATAATTTGTCTAACCTCGTCATGGAATCCCTTCTACCCCCATTATATGCATAAATAAACAAAACCCTTTCCACTAAAAACTCATTAAACTAAACTGCAAAGCGTGTGCCAAATTAAATTAATAATTTAAACCCAATTATCAAGGTTTATGATTGAATTGTCCGCGAACTCTACCATACACATTTTGGGTTGTTTTAGGTATATACGGGGGCCCCATGATCGGAACCAAAACTATCAATTCCCTATGTTTTTACGACTGGCAGAGCACCGAACTGATCAGGAGGATTGAGATACAAGCCAAAAATGTAAGTTTACCAATGTAAAAAAATGCTTAAAATCGCGGTTTCAATGTTAGTGTCCTTAAATTTTACCACAAAAAATTACGAAAATTCAGAAAAAAGTAGTTTTTCGTGCATACCATTAGTAATAAAGTTTTCCATTATAAGACGCTACGTTGTGTGTGTATAATGAAGTTGCAAGGGTAGAACACAAAACTGTCCAAAACTAAAAACCTCCTTTATTAAATAATAACGGCTTTATATAGATAACTGCGAGTATTATTTCATTTATTCAAATAAGGTAATTTGTATACGGTGTATTTTCAAGTGTTACAAATAACGAAGCGTATGTTATCTTAATTGCAAAATTTAATTTCAAATCTTTGGATTCCTGGCCTCTTCTAAAAGAGGAAGATGAAGACATATTACTCATATAATGTTTTTTTAAATATAATTTTTATTAATTGTACCATTTAATATTATGTTTAGATATATATCAATAAACTAACTTTATCTTCCAAAAAAAAACTAACGTCGCACTAAAGTTTCAATAAGAAATATGTGTATTCAAAACAAAGCCTTAAGTAACTGCACTACAATGTGTGTTTGCGTAATGATAACGTCGTTAAAGGGAATTTGATTGAAAATTTAACATTAAGATAAGGTAACTGCACTAGGTTTAAAATAATTAAGCAGGAGCCATTTTGTTTGTTATAATTTAATAAAAGTATAAGTTTAAGAAGATTACAATGGAAATCGTTAGATCTAACACGATTTCCATTCACGGCTCGATGCCATCCGTTTAGTCTTCGCGCGTTTATACCTTTCTTATTATACTTTTTAGTCGTTAATGTAAATTAGTATACAATTAAAGTTAAAATAAAGTATTTTATATATAAAAAAAAGTAAATGTATGATTATCAATAAATTTATGAATTTTGAAGAGAGAGAAAAAATGATTTTTATATGATTAGGTGTATTGGGCCGAAAATGGGAATTTGTTGACGATCGCTACCGATGAAAATTACTTTGTTCTGCGCTACAATCAAGACGAAGTGAATAAGGCTAAAGATGATAAAAGTCTCGTTACCGAGGATGGAATTGAAGATGCTTTTACGGTTTATACTACTTTTATTTGAGTTTTTTTGGTAAATCTGAAGTTTTACTGAGGGTTTTTACTTTTTTCTGGATCTTTTTGTAAGGTAACATGTTATTGAGGATCTCAAAATTTGTTATGATTATTTATTTGGTAAAATTTATGGTTTTTCATTGAGGGAATCGATGTTTTTAGCCATTTAATTACTAATTAGTCTAAATCTTTCTTTACCAAAAGTTCTTTACTAGGCTTTCTGAAATGTATCGTTTGTGTAAATTTTTTATAGTTGTACGTATTTCAATCATAAATGCCGACATTTTTACGATTCATTACCTTTTAATTATGATCTTCTTCTTTATCATGTAATTGGTCACACAATCGTTGGGTCTTTATTGATAAGTTTCTTCGATCTGGGTAAGGGGGCCATGTCTTGATTTATCTACTTAGTTTAATCATAACTTTGTCCACTTGCCCTTTCCACGTAACACGGGGTCGCCCTCTTCCTCTCTTCCCCGGCACCTCTATGTCCATTACTTTTTGATTTACATCATTTATCCATAATGAATAAATGTGTTGGATTTTATCGTAGAACTTTATGATAAGAATAGGAAATTACATATTATATCATGCCACTAAATATCAATATTTTAACCCTATTGAACCCGTAAATCTTTGCTTAAGAGTTTTAATAAACTTTTTCGATTTTTATAATTATAACTTTTTCAATGTATTTAAATATCAAATTTTTAGGTACTTAACGAGATTGCTGATACGGTTAAAACGGGAGTTTGGGTCGGTGATTGCTTTATCTACACAAATGCCCTCAACCGGCTAAACTATTACGTGGGGGGAGAAATCGTCACTATAGCACATTTGAACAAGTAACTCTTTCTAATGCCCTTTTCTGCCATCGATGTGTATAAAATTTTGTTTTATATATACAAATATATACTTTGAGTGATTTAATACTTATGTGTGGGAATGGAGCACTACTCTTATTGGAATTATAGGAAATTAGTATGCCTTAAGATATGCCTATAGGCGAAAATGTTGTTTGTGTTGGTTCTTGTCTAGGCTTAAGTAATATTGATTTTATTCTTTATCTTAAAATTTGTTGCTTAAGTTTATAGCAGTTCTTAAATGGCAGTGATCACAGAGATACGTATAATCTATAAGCGTCTTTCATACATCAGATTTATTAGTTGTTAAGAATATTTTATAATGTTTTTCAGTTGTGTTAAGTATGTATTTCTACTAATCATGATGGTAAGGTGCTCACTGGTAACCCTATCTTAAGTCTCTAATGATTTGTTTTATGTGCCTCGTATCTTACAACTTTATTGCTGATATAGGCCTGCTTTAATATTTTCTACTTCCAAAGTGAATTTTATCCTTTTAGTGCCTTTGTTTTGATAGGAATGACATTTAAATTTCGAAGTTGTCGTATTTTAATTAAGTAGGCATATTAAAAAATTCCATAATAATATGTTTAAATTTGTACATTAATGCGGTTAGACAGTTTATTTTGGGTGAAAGCGATTTGCACTAACGCGTATTTGGGAGAGTGGTGTTAAGTTAAGAATTATGCTTCAGAAATCGAGGGTAGTACTTCAAAACCTTAAGGTTCAATTGCAATTTTTTACGTATCACAGAAATCTTCAGATACTCCTTCAAACTTACAACAGAGTCTTATTTACCAATATTATAAAAAATTTTTGGGTTTCAATATGTTGCTCATTATCAAAAGTGCAAAATTGTTAATTTTTTTAATTTATGTATACTTTGGGTAATATAATGTAAAGTTTAAATCTAAACCTTTACAGCCCCTTGTATTTGCTCGGCTACATCCCAGCCCACAACAGAGTGTATTTGTGCGACAAAGAACTCAACGTCCTTAGCTACACCCTACTCCTGGCCGTGCTGCAATACCAAACGGCTGTTATGAGGCAAGACTTCACCGAAGCTGATAACTTGCTGCCACAAATCCCTAAAGAACATCGCACTAAAGTGGCACATTTCCTCGAAAAACAAGTCATTTTTACCACCTTTTTCATATATAATAATAAATTATTACTTGCTTTTTTCTTAATTTATTAGGGGGCTATTTTAGTGTTTTTAACATAAATATCTCTCTACACGCTACCGAGAGATTTTATGAATTTAGGAGAATATCACTAAAATTTTTATGTTAGAGTAGGATTGTTGCTAAGTTTTTCTACTTTGTAAACGCCTTTTTATCCTAGTATATTTTCGAAAGGAATGATAACGTTTTTAAATCAGGGGTTTCTATTACTTTCACCATTATTGAATCTTATTGTAGCATCATTATTTGGGGTTTTTCTACTGTCTTCCGAGACGTTAAACTAAGTCTAATACTTAAAGGGGGAGCGTCTATTTGCTTTTTTAACCATTGTTAAATTGAAATTTGACATTCTGTACGTATTTTAATGCTAAATCTTTTCATTAATGACAGGGCTTCAAGAAACAAGCCTTGGCTGTATCGTGCGATCCAGAACATAGGTTCGAACTGGCGTTACAGCTTAACGAGCTCAAACTCGCTTACACCATAGCCCAGGAAGCTCAAGTGAACACCTTCCCTCCATTTATACAATTTGATTATATTAGTGACGATTTCATCTATATAATTACGAAGTTTATCGGAATCGGTGATTTACTATTTATTCCTCAGTGTAAAGTTTAGTCATTTAACTATGAAATATTTTAGGTTGCAGACCGGCATAATATAATATAGCAGCTTTGTAGAAGAAAGTTATCCCTTTTTATTTTGGTTATCTTCTTCTATCTACTCTCTCGAAATTTTGCAACTTTCCACCTACTGTGCATACAACGAAAAGCGACGCTATCACTATCTTGACTTTTGCGTTTTATACGAAGATTTTTGTGAGAGCCCTCGCCCTGGCTACTAGTGTTGTAAAAGCGGCTGGGTTTTGTTTGGTCGTCCCTTGGTATAACTAAGAGTAGCGGTAGACATTCTGGTCTGTTTTTCTAATTTCGACTAAACCTAGAGGTCGACTAAGAAAAACGCACCAAAAAGCTTTGGTCTGATTATGTTTAATCGACTAAAACCAAAGGTTGACCAAACAAAACCCAGCCGTTTTTACAACACTACTAGCTACATAACACGTTATGTTAACATTTTTTATAAATGTACAAAGGTACGTAAGCTCTTGAAAGCGATGAAAAATGCGTTTTTTTGATTTTTCTCGCAATTTGTCTTTAGACCGATCACAAGTGGAAACAATTAGCCGAAACGGGTATAGCCAAATGCGATTTTACCTTGGCCAAAGACTGCTTACTACACGCTAAAGATTACGGAGCCCTTTGCCTGCTTGCGAGTTGCCTCTCGGACGTAGCCCTAATGGAAGAAGTGGCTGAAAAATCTAACTTGGCCGAGCAATATAACGTTGCCTTTTTGGCCTTCTTCAATTTGGGAAAGTGCGTGACTTTTTGACCCGTTATTTACCGATTATTTTTTTACTTTTTGCATTTTGACCTCTTTTTCCCCTATATCTCCTCAAGACATATCATTCTTTTTTTTTAAAGGTGACACGCTTTTTGTCTCGATGTATTTAAGATTTATCGAGAATAGAGGGAATTAATGAATTTGAGTTATTAAAGACTCCCAAGCGAAAATGTTTAAAAAATATTTTCCTTTATATCAAAATATATGACTCTTATTATGAAGGTGACGCACCTTTTGTCCTAATATGTATTTTTTTCATTGAACATTTATTCACGAAATGAAGAAATACTAAATTTAGAAGGTTTTGCATTATTCACTAGTAACATTTTTTGAAATTTTGAATCCGTTACCTAACAATTTTTTTCTATGATTTTTGGATTTTATCTTCTTTTCTTATATATCAAAACATATCTCTTATTTAAAGGAGACACGCTTATTTTTATGATTGCACTTTTATCGAGAAGGCTAAAAAATAGTAAATTTGATTTATTAAAAGTTTTACATTATTCCTTAGGGCGCAAGATTGTTTGGAGATATTGATAAAATCCAATCGTTTGCCCGAAGCTGCTTTCTTTGCCCAAACCTACATTCCGTCCCAAGCTACTAGGTACGTTGTTGACGAGCATTAATTGAATTTCATGATTTTGCGTGTAAACTATTTATGTTTAGACGACCAAGAAAAATTAATTAAATATCTTTGATCTGATTGCGTTTAATCGACTAAAACTATAGGTGGACCAAGCAAAACCCAGCCGCTTTTACAACATTGATACTAATACTGAAAATTAAATTTCTACAATAAAGCATACTTACATCTATCTAAAGTTTGGAGTCCTCGGGACACTTTTTATTATCAATTTAATGATATATATATAAAAAATTAGCGAAGCCGATACTTTTTATCATTCAAATAACATAAACAACCGTATGATATGATTTAAGATAGACATTCAAGATCTAATGACATTTAATACTTCCCAGTGTCCAAAAAATATTAATTTGATAAAATTTGGGTTGTATGTGTTATTTTTTATGTTAACATTAATGCATGTCACTTGTACATATAGCTTATATGTTAAAGGCCAACAATACAGTCATGACCTATGTGTCCATAAGAGATATGTTAATTAGAGATTCAATTAATAAACGGTAATCCACTAAACTTGTTACCATAAGATCTAAAAAAATTTTACCTGATTAAAAATGTTCTCGTGCCAGAGTGGTTAAGTTGTGGAAGGAAAGTTTGAGTAAAGATTGCAACGCCAAAATAGCCGATTCCATAGCTACTCCTGAAGACTACGATAACCTGTTCCCTTTTTATAAAGAGTCATTGCTGGGTGAAAAGTATGTTGAAAGCGTGTTTCACTCTCGACCCCTTCCCTCCAATTCTTACCCTCAATTGCCGGTATGTTTTTTTATATAGGATTGCTACATGGAAAATTTAATGGTTAAAACACATTGCTTGAATCACGTATTCATACTCATCGATTTCGATCGCGCTAGGAATTTAGAAATTCTATGTTACGTAGCTATTAATTTTTCATAGACCTCCCATCAATTTTTCAGTGTGAGATAGCGAAGGGGCAATGGCTTTAAATGTTGGAATCATGATATCTGTTAAAAAATTAGGGAACCAATTTACTGGTTAGAATGATTGAGGAAACACGGGAGTTAATTAATATATGCTTTAATTATTTAGTTTCCTAAAGTTAACCGTTCTCAGATTACTCAACGATTTTCTATAATCTATGCGATCGGCAGCTTTCAAGTAGTTTTTGGGTATCTTTAACCTTGAAAAACGTCAATTTTTTAATGGCTGCACTACTTAAAATCTCAGCTAAAAATTTCCAACGATTTTTTTATCAGAAGAATCCTAGCTGTAACATTATTCGGCAGGATATCGATAATAATATTACCCTTCCACTTAAGTTTTTTACACCATTAAAATGAGTGTTCTTGTTACGTGATAGCCTCTTGAGACGGTAGATGTTTTGGGACTTATGCGTCAGGCCCAGGAGCGAGGTGAGTTTCCTCTGTCTTACGACCACGCCACTCACGAAGCTGCTCCGAGAGGAGACCTCGCTGATTTGCCCAAGGTATTCCAAAGCGCATATTTTATATGACTTGCACATAGTTTGAGCTCATTTTAAAACTTTTTTACTCTTAACTCCTCTATCTGTAACTGGTATATAAGGCATGGTGATTACTATAAATTGAGAGCTATGTATTTTAGAAATTTAGTAAAAAACAACAATAATCGGGGTGAAAAAATAGTCGGATTCTTTATTAATTGATTTATCTTTATAATGGTGGAATTGCTATAGTTTCGTATGTACGATTAAGGTGTTCACAACCTAAATTTAGTTTTTTCATCGAATTTAATTTATTGAAAGAGCCGGTGTTGTAAAAATGGCTGGGTTCTGTTTGGTCCACTTTTGGTTTTAGTCGACTAAAAATAAACAGACCAAATATTTTACCAAAAATCCTTTAATCTGTTTATGCCAGTAAAAATAGACCAAAACACCTTTGGTCAATTTTTGTTGAGTCGACTAAAACCAAAGACCGACCAAACAAAATCCAGCCGTTTTTGCAACACTGCAATGAGCTAGAATTGTGACTTATACGAGCTACTCTGGAAAATAGAATCACGCAATATACTTTTTATCGATTATATTAATAGGATGATCATTCCGATTTGCTGTCGGATCGTGATAAATTTGAGGGAGAGAAGCTGGAAACAAATTTGATTAAGGATTTGGAACAAATGAAACTAGAGCACTACGAACTTGATTCTGCTGTATGAAATTTTTTCAAAGATTATGGAATAATTTTTTTTTATGAGCTATTTAAATTTTTTTTAATATACTGTGTTTTTTTAGAATGGAATTCAAGAAGAAATAGACGACCTGAAGGGAATTTAAAGAGCTTTACATTAAATATAATGAAAAACGAGTTTATAATTTATTGTAATACCACTTATTATAAAGGCTTATAACATTGGTGACGACATCATATTATATTTAAAATTTACGAATTTGTTATGATTACATTTTTATACCTATGTAGTAATTTTGAATAAATCCTTCACGGTAATTTTTGCTAAAACTCCAGTTAAGAAAATTGCCGATTAAGTAATCGTTCGAAGAAGGTCGTCAAATAGGTATTAATTTTAATTGAAATTGTAAATGAGACTGCACGACCTTATACATTATCATAACCAATATACGACCTGGTATGGGAGATTTTTAATGCCGTTCACACATAGCAGTAGAAGTTTTAATTGAGAAAATGTTTTGTAAGATTTCATTTTTTAGGCTTAAGTAATTGTAACTAAATTATGCGAAATTTGAACGCCATTTAATAGGAATACTCCATGTTTATCGAAGGCATTGAACAAGTTTTCCTAATTTTGACATCCATCTTGATCTTCTAATTTAAATGTTTAGGTTATTTATCAAGTGGATGTAAGAATTTAAACCATTTAAGATAATATTAAATTAAGTTTTTTAAAGGGTAAACTATATAGATTGGAATACTAACATTACAATAAAATTGACTTTTAGAGCGCCTTCTACGTTACATTTATTTTAAAGGGTAATTTCTGCTTAATTTGATTAGAAAGCTATATAAAAAATCGTATTAATTAATCAAATGAATTATTAATTTAGAAAAATTAATAATCATTGAACAATACATCTCTAATAATACAAAAAATGCGTCGATAATAAATACGTAGATGTTCCAGATTGCCCTCTTTAGAGGTTGAGCCATGATTAACTCTAAATGAGTATGTTTCGCTAAATTTATGAAAAACATATTTGATTTAATAAAAACTTATTATATTAACCCTAACCGGCGTTTTAACTTGACCAAACGGCCATAATTAGAGTCGACCATTTTTTTCCTATAGCTGTTTGTCACATTTAGTGGTCTGCTATTTCAAGGAGTTCACGTATTCGTGCAGTTACACCAGCTTCGCTTTAGCTTCTACCTTCTCGACCATCTATTTTATGTGTCCATGTCAACTTAGGCCCCCTCTCTTTCGCTTCCCTTCGACTTGCACCTTCTTGATACGTTCTGCCAGGTGACTTTCGTTCAATGCTCCAAATGGCAATACCATCTCAATCTTCTTACCACCAACTTTCTATTTATGTCTTAACCCTATATAGTCCCTTTTGTTTATACCAAGATCCATATTAATATTCGCATCTCCATTGTTGCCAAGCTTTGCTCTTCTTTTGTCTTAATTCCCATTTTTCTGCTCCATGCAATACCGTGGGTACAGTAACGGTTTTATAAATTCGTCCTTTCAATTTGAGTGGTATGTGTTTGTCATACACCATTCAACTCCCTGAATTTTAGCCACTCTGCTTTTATTCTTGCCTTAGTTTCGCTTTTCACACCCCCATCACATTGTGCTCTAGAATCAAGATATTTGAAATTGTTCCTACTGCTTAAATAACAGTCATCGATTTGCAGGTGTGTCAATTTGATCTCGGTTGACCCTAAGGCCTTTGCTTTCGATTCGATCCATCCACAGTTTTACCTGCTCTGCTAATTCTACATTTGAGCCTGCGCACAGCACTATATCATCCGCAAATAGCATTCACTGCCCAAGGTGATTCGCTTTTCAGGTCCTTAGTTATAGAATCCATTAATGTTATGAAGAGTATTGGACTTAGTGCCAATCCTTGATGCACACCGACATTAAGACTGAATTCCTTTGGTGTACCACTAGATGTCCGTGCTTTGGTTTTTGTGTTTCTATACATTTTATTAACATTATATAAGCGTCGAAAACACCATTGGAACTCAGGCTATCCCATATCAACAGCCTTGGCACTTTATCGAAAGCTTTCTTAAAATCGATGAAACACAAATGAAGAGATCCTTTTGTTTTTCCCTAAATAGTTCCATAAGTCGCCTCAGACCATATATTGCATGAGACCTTCCAGGCATGAACCCAAATGTCGTTCATTTATTGAGACTTACGAAGTCTAGTTTCTATAACCATTCTCACACCTTCATTACGTGTTTTTAACTTTATATCCCGGTAGTTATTGCATTCTTGTATATCTCCCTTTATTTTATAAATTGGTATAACATAACTTTCCCTCAGCAGGCATCATAACACTTGCAAGTATTTTGTTAAACAGCTTTGCAAGTAAATTTCCACCTAAAAGAACGTTCCTAGGTATATTGTCAAGTCCCACCGCTCTACCCGTGGTTATTTTTGGAAGCACCTGGCCAATCTCTTCTTTTGTAACTTTTAACTCTAGGTCAAATTTATAGTTCTTGCTTTCACAATGGCCCGAAACCACTTTTTCATTGCTTAATAATTATTATTTATAGTATTCTTCCCAACGATTAATGATTTGATAGTCAATAGTTAAGTGATGTCCTTGTACTTATGGTTTTTAAGTAAACCACAACCTTTAAGTTCCGTGCCCTGGTCTATGCGATTATTATTCTATCCCCTTCTTTACTAGTTAACTTGACGTTCAAATTCGTAGACATCTGCTTTAGCCTTGGCTACACAACCTTTTGCCTCATTTTCAGCTTTGATATATGCCAATCTTACTTCTTCTTCTGTTACGTGACATTAATTTGTAAGGCTTTCTTTTTTACCTGACTACACCTTGCACGTCTGCGTTCCACCACCATGTTTTTTACCTTATTGTATACCATGTCCTTCTCATAGAACACATTTCGATACTAATAGTACCGTGTTAGCTATAATCCACATGTTAGCACATTCTGCAGATAATCTATCTGCAGCCGTTCCATGTTTTATAGCCGAAACCTTTAAATTTTCCCAATTAGTCTCTTCGGCTTTTGTGTTTTCACACTGTATTGGGTTGCAGCCTCACCTGGTATACTTAAAATCGTATCTATTTTTTAAATCTTATCTTGATACTATGAGGAAGTCTACCTGCAAAGACCGATTCTCACTTTTGTACGTTATTAGGTGATTTACATTCTTTTTGAAGAAAGTATTTGTAATGGTAAAATCAAATGCCACTGCTATTTTCAATATTTATTGGCCTTCATTAAAGTTGTGCGTATTTTAATACATGCGCTGTCAAAAGGAATCAAAAGACTTAGTACCATCACCATTACAGATGTCTTGCGTGAGAAGCGCTTCCATATAAGATCCCTTTTCTGATTCTCTTCCCTATGGCCCTAATAGTGTTTCGATCTCGTCTCCTCTCGGTCTCGAAAGCAAAATCTCGTCTCGTCTCGGGAGCGATTATGAAAATCTCGTCTCGTCTCGGTCTAGAAAAATCTCGGTATCGTCTCGACTTTTTTAAAAAAAGTATATACGGAATAAAAATTTCTCCTGTTTTATAAAAAATATTAAATAAGTGTTAAAAAATCCAAATGACAAACTTTTATATTTTTTGAAACTTTTACACAAACTTTTTAAAGATTTAGCGAGACACGGCATCTTATTGACAATATAAAGATATAAATTAATTCATAAAGATAACATTATCTATGGAAAGTGCAGACTAAAAAACTATAAGTAAATTTGAAGTATAGAAAATTAAATTTTAGTTCTACCAAATTATAACATTTGTATCAAATTCACTCTGTTTGTCATCTTTAAATAGACTGAGAAAATTATAAGGTCGCCTAGAGTTGACTTAGTTGCACAATTGAGCAAATTGAGACCCTTTATTAACCCTGGCTAAAACCTCAAAGTAGACCTTAACATATTTAAGGCAAACCTTTTAGTCTATTGATATTACCATCGTCAATTATAGCCCAGAGTATTTATTGCATGTTTACTATAGCGCTATAAATCACAAAGTGCGAGTGACTTTTAGTGTATTATTATTTACAGAATTGATAACTAGGTGCACATATTAAAACGTTGTAAAAAAATAACAAAAGCAGCATTTATAGGACTAAGAACATAGGGTTTTAAACTTTCAGCTTATACTGTGAAAAATGATGCATATGACAAAACTATGTAGTCACAAAATGTCTTATTAAGGTTCAAAAATTTGGAAGGTGTACTATTAGTTGAAGCATAAAAACTTCTAGAGAACTTATGATTTATGATTTAATCTATTAGGATGCCATTAAATATTCTAATGTAGTTTTGAAATCTTTAAATGGGTGCTCAAAAATCTCAAGCCACCATAGCTTAACTTGTTTAATTAATCAAACTGATTGACCACCAATTTATAATTACCGCATTATGCAAAATGAGTAATTGCGAAATTCAAATTTGCTTTAGGAATATTTACTATTCCATCAGAACTCATTCTAAGCCTAATGTGTAATATTTAATAATGCTATGGATACAAATATGTGATAAATATATTATAAATTTATTCACATACCTAAGGGCCATTTGGGTCAATGATTGCCAAATTTTAATTTTTTTGCACTAATATATGATATTTACTACACTTAGGATTTAATTATAAATATATTCCATACATATTGATTTACACTTAATACCTTAAATGTAAAGCATGCAAATTAAAATACACAATAATTTATTAAAATCTAACGATCAATAAAAGTCGAGATCTCGCCGAAGAAATCTCGTATCGTCTCGTCTCGGCATCAAAATTCTCGTCTCGATCTCGACTCCATTTTTCAAATTCTCGTCTCGTCTCGTCTCGGTTTTTCGAGACGAGACGAGACGAGACCGAGATTTTTCTCGGTTTTTCCGCATCACTAGGCCCTAAATCTTAGAGAAAATTATGGGTCGAGCATTGTTATCAATTGTGCACCGCCATGTGCCGTATTTTATAGTCACTGAAGCTTAGATTATTTATATATGAGTGCTGAGCCCAGCACACAGCGTGCTATTGACAATAACAACTTTCTAACAACCCTAAGCATAAATCTAATGCCACATTTGAGTCTCTATGACAAGAGATATACTACTGGTCGATTTGAAACACCCACATTTTAAGTCTCCAAAAGATAATAACACTCTCACTGTGGGTGTGGCCAATTTAGGCACATCATAATATCACTCTAGCAGACACCTCGGCGCGCCCGTTACATCACTAGCCTTCACCGTTTCTCCACCCGTATCTACTTCACCAAGATATCGTTCAAATCCTTCTATTGTTTTGCCTATGTGACCGTCGCTCATAATTAGGTCGTCTCTAGGTATCATGCGAAGCATTTCGTCTAATTATTATAGAAAATTATCCTTTTCATCATCTGTACCTCCTATTTGGGGAGCATTACTGGATACTAAATTTATCATTTGTCCTTCTATGCAAAGTTTCAACATCATATCTCGCCCACTTTTTCTTCCTACCCCAATTACTTTATCGCAGATACGAAGCCAATAAGATTGTCGCACCATTTATATGCGTTTTTAAGCCATTCATCCATACATTTTCTCCTTTCGATCTTGTTTCTCGAATACATGATGCTATATCAGCCCGTTGCTTTTTGAGGGTGTCAGAGACTTCTCGACATTTTGCAGTCATCGTTTTAACATTTGTGAGCCTAATCTCAATCTTGTCCTTAGCAAAAGATTCTCTAACTGAATCCATTTACGAAAGATGAAGTGACATCCGTTGACTTTTCACATAAAGGGGCGTCTACCGTGCAATTCGTTTACGGAGGACGCCCTAGCGCTTTCATTGCATTTTTTTATAGTGAACTTTTATATGGAAGATTTGGATGAGGGACACTTGATTATCTAGGCCTGCTAGTCGTGTTGACGTGTGGGATATATAAAAAATTTAATTCGAAAAAAAGTGCAAAGAGAGATGTTGAACCCGCGTTCAAAAACAAAGCATATAACCACTACGCTCTCTTTAATCTATAAATCATTCGAATAAATAAGCTTTATATAGGGCATAAAAATACAAAAGGGTTCAAACGTATTTTTTCAAATGGAGTCAAAGAATTTATCATAATATTTAGTTAATATGAAATATTTATTTTTAAAATTATATTTTAAGGATAGAATTAAAATTGATTTTCAAATTCGGAAAGCACCTTTACGAAGAGCTTGACTAGTAATGAAGCGAGAAATGTGTGGCGTTTTAGACATTGGCGACATCAAGTAACCAAGTAACGAAGAAGATCGATTTGTAGTATTCGAGATATTTTTCTATCCATATGGAATATCCGTAATTCTTCTGATCCTCACATGTTTACTTTACTCCATCCCATTTATTCTCGTTACATATCTATCCATATGTTTTATAACTACATCTTCGCTGCATTTGTTTAATCTCGCGTTTTGTCCTTTTATTATTTTGTTTTCATAAAACAAAACTTTATTTCCCTAGTCCAATTTAAGAACTTTTTATTTAATTGTCCGAATTAGAATTTTATTTATTTAAGAATAATCTAATTTTCATAATGAAAAAAGGCTTTAGGTCCTCCCCCAAAAGGGAGGACTATAACTGTTTGAGGATTTCTAAAGTCCCGATTTAATATTTTTATTTAATGAATACGCAACACAAAATAATATTATATTTGATATTTATCTCCAAATTGTATTCACATGATATGTCTCTTTTAAATAAAGATTTGATATATTATACTGCCATGCTTTTCATCCAAACACCACTAAATGGTGATATAGCAAATCTGGTGATTATCATTATTACAACTGAGTTGTAATATATTATTATTTATTAAGCGCGATAGAACAATGACGTGTAAAACATATGGAATGCTATTATATATCAAACATCGAACAAAGGGTTTTTATAAAATACGAAATGAAGTTTTCAAACAACATTAAAATACAATATTAAGATATCCATATTAAGATACAATATTCAAAATATAACATATCTCCTCCCTTTCTTTTTGGCTTTTAATTATTTCCTCCATAAGTTTGGAAGGAGTGCGAACAAGTCGTTTAAGGCGGCTACTAAGATCTGGCCTTTCTTCCGCTAAGCTTTCATTCGCACAAAGTTCTGGGAAGCTGTATTTACTAGCGTAGGAGTTAATTCAATTGTGTCATCGGCCCTTCTATTCCTAAGCTGATCGGCATAACTCCTTTGCAATCTACCTTCAAATTCGACCTGGTATGACACCGGACTCGTACTTGAGACTATAGCTCCCTTTGAGTTATTGCCGCCCAAAATCCAGCTACCCAAGCTATTAGAACCGACTCGGGAAGGTGATCCTTCTCGATGTTCATTGTGCTGCTGTTGTTGGTGAGTATGATTCGAAGAGCAGTAGTTAGGGGCTTCTTGAAACCCCAGTCTGAATTTTCCACCTCCCCCGCTGCTGTCATTAAAACGCTTTACAGACTCTCTTCCCGGGGCCGGTGAACCCTTTCGAGAGTTGACTTTAAGTTGATTTGGTATAGGATAAATGGCTTGAGACCCTACCGAGTTCCTGGTTCGACTATGTTATAGGGAAGAAGAATCAAGCACCTTTTGAGTCTGATAATAACCACTGCCGCCACTACGATGGAAGGGGAAGCGAGGTTCAGGAGGGCTAAAGGGGATTTGAGGTCTAATCCTCTGTCTCCTCCCTTTATAAAGTCGTACAGGAGGGCTAAAGGGGCTTTGAGTAATTCTTTGGCTCCTATTAGCATCCATACAAGAGGCCGGTCCTCCTCCTGCTCATCTGGAGTCCTTTTTAGGTTGTCTTCCAACTTCATTTAGTTGTGTAGCCCCAGCGGGAAATGATTGGCGATATCCTCGGCTACCTGAAAATATCGTGGGCAAATGCCTAGGTGGAGAGCTACGATTCAAACCTCCCCTGCCGCTCCTATAAGATGTGAAGGGAGGTTGAAAGCCGAGCAGGGACGATGAATCTTGTTGGCGCAATAGTTGCCTTTGTCGCGTTCGCCCTTGCTCCATCAAGCCTCCGGAACGTCTCGCTCCAGATTTTGATATAAATGAATGTTCGTCCAATAAATTTATCTTTTGAACCTTTACTATTGGTGGCAAGGCAAGCTTGAAGGCTAGGCTCCATGGTAATCCAAAAAGCGGTACGTCATGTTTTTTGGTTACTAAAGCTGTTAAGGTTTTAGTTTGTGACCCAACTTGGACTTTCATTGAGGTCTCTCCTAAAATCTCTAAAGCAGAATTCCCATACACCATGGGCGATATGGTCGATTTTATTTTTAAAGAGCCAATTTTCTTCCACAAATTACTATTAATTATAGAAACTTGAGCTCCAGTGTCGTAGTCCATAAGAGTACGAATTTCATTAAGTTTTAATTTAATGACCGCTCGACGCCACCGGCGTTTAATGTGATTGATCGAATCAATGGTAGCATTATCGCTGTAGTCTCCGTTGACATCAATCTTTTGAACTTTAGGATCTTCCCTACAACATCGCGTATAATGACCTTTCTTATGGCAATTCCTACAAATCACCTTGAAAGCGGGGCATTGGTTTCGCCGATGGTGTCGACCACAACGTCCACAATTAAAACTTCTACCCTTATAACACTCTTGGTTATTGTAGAATTTAGAAATCTTGTGTACTACCTCTTGCGCATCTTGGACCTCCGTATCGGCCCTTTCAAATGTCAAGGCCATTTCTAGCACCTTGCTCAATGCTAGGGGCGTTCCATCCTTCTCATCGCAGTTTGGATAATTGGTCCTTATTTCCAATTCTAATCGAATGCCTGCCCCAAAAATGAGTTGATCCCTTATCCGAGCATCTGTCTTGAAATTACAGGACTGCACAATAGTACTTAATTTTCTATAAAATCCATAATCGACTCACTATGTGTTCGTTTTGATCTTATGAGATCAATCCTGGCTGAAAAAGCTGTAACCTTTTTCTTAAAAATTTTTCGTATGGCACACAGAATCTTTTGTCATTCCGCGTCCTTGAATAATTTAGGATATAGGAATTCAGATAATTTTTCTAAATTTGCCAACCCAAAATAAGCTCTAATCAGCTTTTTCTTTGCCGAATTCGAAGATATCCCTGCAATATCGAGTTTTGCGTCAATGTGATCTATATATAACTCGATATCGTCTTGCGTTGGATCGAAACTGGCGAATATAATTCTCCCCAGTTTTTCATTCTCCGAATTCGCAACCCTACTCTAATTACTCACGACGCCAAATATTACAACTGAATTGTAATATATTATTATTTATTAAGCACGATAGAACAATGACATGTAAAACATATGGAATGCTATTATATATCAAACATCGAACAAAGGATTTTTATAAAATACGAACTGAAATTTTCAAACAACATTAAAATACAATATTAAGATATCCATATTAAAATACAATATTCAAATATATAACAATCATAACACTAAATCCCAATCGCTAAATTGGTGACCCCTCACCCCAAACTCCCCCCCCCCCTTATCTACGCTACTGCTGTAGACTATCTGAGGTTAATGCCAATCCTCGGCGCACATTTGGATGACGCATGGCCACCAGAACCTACTATTATGAAGCATAGATTCAAATAGAAATAAGATTCGAATTTATTTCAAAAAGGCTGTGAGAGAGAGGAGTTCTGAAGATTGAATGATTTTTTATAACTAGAAACCTTATTAATACGCAAAGCATCTTTCCCTTTCATTTTAAATAATCATTATACTATTTACTAGGCTGAATTACGCAATACTTGCACAGCCTCTGGCACTACTTCTAAATACAAACAGTATTAATTTATTAGGTCTATAAAATTACTTTATATGTCAGGAAATACCGATATTTTTTTGATCCGCTTTCTTTTTGATAAAACACAGAAACGAATTGATGTATTGCCATCTGGATTTTTATCGTAAACATATGATTTAAAATTTATATGGTAAGCACGAAACTAAGCTCTTTTTTTGGTGATTTACAATACTAAACACTACTTTAATTATTTTTATGAACTTTAGACGATAATTATAAGTAAATAATGTATTATATTTATGCCTAAGACATGGATTTTTTAATGTAGAATTGCTTTAAGATGCATTGAAGATATGTATTCAACTTAATTTTATTTATCCATTAAAAGGAATATTTTTTCTATTATGCTAGATTTTTATATTTAAAAAATGTGCTTATAATGTATATATTTTATCCAAAATTGTAAAAAATTAAATTCTGTTTGCCTGCATGTTTATAGTGTCATGATTTTTGTGCAGAATATAATACACATTTGGAGCAATTTATAATACATCTCAATAGGGAATTAAATTTTTCAAAGTAATTGTATTAAAGTATTTGTTAATTCTATTATTCATCTTAAATTTTGTGCAGATTATAACATTGTGAAAATTTATAATACTAATCAATAGATGAAATTTATGCAATCCTTTTATAGACTTTAATATTACTAAGAGTTTTATTTATATGATTTGTTAAAGTAATTAAAATAAAATATTTATCAATTCTTTTAGTCATCTTGATTTTTGGGAATAATTATTAATTACCTTTAGCAATTTTTTTTTAATATTTCTAGACCACTTGATGTCTATTAAATTTCATCTATACAAAATAGACATAATCAATTTAATTTTAAATCCTTTATATTTTTAATCTGAGTTTTTTGCTCAAAATGCACTAGTAATAATTTTGCCATATGAATATGACTAATTTATTCAAAGTTGTATAATTTATCATTAATGCAATTTGTTTTAAAAAGGTCATAATATGTATTAATTTACCTTTCAATCCCCCTCCCTTTCAATATATTTTCATGTAAAATTTGAGTTTTTCTTATTTTAAAACATTATATTAAATTAACTTCTTTGTGTACATTTTTTATTTATTGTAATTTATAAAGTTTACTGATTAATCTAATTACATTTAATAAAAACCTTATTAGAAATATTATCATGTCCGTAGCATTTATTTTTTCAAAACTTTTTATTTGATAAAAATTAATTTTTTAATAATAATTTCAGTTTTTATTTTATTTAAAAAATTCTTGGTCTTGACTTTTTCCCCTTGGTAAATTATGTCATTCCCTAAGTCCTTGCATGTTATTTTTCAAGGTGATATATTACAATAGGGAAAAAGATAGAGGAAACTTGAAAAGGATTAAAAGCTTTCGTTAGTTTTTTTTAATTCATTTATTCATTGAAGTTTTTGTTTATATGTATATCAAATCTTATTCATATTTCTAATATATAAAAATAAAAATATTGAAAATATATATAAATTGAATGAACCAGTTATTTAGTTTGTAAAACTTATTTTAATAGTTTTATTTTTCAAAATTAATAAAAAATGATATTTTATATAATTTTAGATTTATACGTCGTAAGGAGCCGCCCATATGTTTCGCTATTTGTGGAAGCTCACTTGTAAGTTTATAGCCTTTTTTTGCTTTCAAAACAAAATTTGCCATTATAATAAAATTAAAAATCCTATGCAAAATTTACAACCATAGACCTGATAGACTGCTCATCAACGTTAAATAAGTGTACACTTTTTCCGCCATTTTGAAATGCACAACTAAGGAAAGGTTATTTAAATTTTAGTGATTTTGGTTAATTAGTGTTTTTAAAGCGCAATGAAAAAAATAAAATTTACACAATTCATAAGAATAAAAATATTGTGATGATGTGGTGTTAAAGCAATTTAAAGCCATCTGCAGTTTATTCAATAATCATTTATCAAAATTCTTTATTATTTACTATCTAATGGGGAAGGTAAATTCGCTCTTTCTGTTTTAACAATGGGTTAGGGTTGTTAAATTTAAAATGGTGGATTTAATGGTAAAAATTATACCATAAGAAACATATGAGATGAGCAGTCTATGTAGTCTATGATCACAACTGGAAAAGCTTTAAATAATAACTTTTTTCTTAATTTTTGCTTTCATTAGATTAATGTTATATTTATGCTTTAGCTATAAAGAGGTCGAAATTGGCGATATGCTTACTCTTTCTGACCTTCGGCTTCATTTTCCATTCTTGGTTCATAGCCTTGACTAAGAGTAGGCCACATGAAATTTGTTATTTTATTTTTAAAGTTTTATTTCTCAACTATTTTTTGACAAAGGCTGGAAAAAAAATATTTTGCAGAATGAATTTTAAATCTTTTATTTTTGAAAATTATATTTTGATAATTGTGGATTTAATTTGAGTGTCATATAAATGTTGTGTCTTTTTTTTTGGTTGCAGATAGTTATCAAATCTACTCTACTTCAATCATCGAGCAATCCTCCCAACAATCGTCTCCCATAACTATTGGTAATATAGAAAAAAATTTGCAATTATCTTAAAGAAGTAATTAAATAAATAAAAATATAAATTAATATGCTTCGAATGAGTTTTCTCCTTTCTAAATAATTCAAGGAACATTAAACCTTATTAAATTACAATTCCTCGTTATCATTTTTATAAATTATATTATCACAACGAAATTCCCGGTTTTCTTGTTATATTTTAAAATATTTATGCACATATTCTTAACAACTTTTGATTAATTCCTTTTTATTGCCCGCCCGGCCCCGGGAAATTATAGTAAATTTGGTTTTTTGAGGCTACCCGGGCGGGCATTATAACAAGATTCGGCCTTAATAAAATTTCTTATGTAAAGTTTTATTTTACTTTCGTTTATTATTTTGTCACATTTTTATTAAATTGTATAATTTTCATAAATCGTAGTCT
Source organism: Gordius sp. MW1 (assembly GCA_964036665.1). NCBI lineage: Eukaryota > Metazoa > Nematomorpha > Gordioida > Gordea > Gordiidae > Gordius > Gordius sp. MW1. The sequence continues at coordinate 20,973,778 of OZ038530.1, forward strand.
TTATCAAAATAAAATCGAGAATAAAATTTGATTTTTTTGGACAATAGTTTAAAATTATAAATAAAATCTAAAAAAATCATTTAATGATTCGGGTATGGTTGGGCCTTAGAAGGATTTGGGCTGGCCTTTTAGTTATAAAATTGGTCCGGGCCTGGCTCAGGCAGAAAAATGTTCTCTGTTTCGTATTTTTTCCTGAAAACGAGAAAATGTGATATAATTAAAGAGTGATATTTTGCCTTGAAATAGGACATAAAACGGTTCATAGATTGCCTTGTGCTTACACGTCTTGCAATGGCTCCGATATTTCTTACAGGCTTGTATCCGGCTTCAAAACTGACCAACAGCCTTCCCTCTGTTTTAACGGGCAAATGTAAGTTGTGTTGAGCTATCTTTTCGAAAATTGATCCAAAAAAATAATCTTTTTAAACTGGATATTTTTTTGTTTATTTTCAACTTGTAAATTAAAAATAAAATTTATTGCTGAAATTTAACTATGCATCGCGTTTTTTTAGAATCGAATTGCTAAGTGGGAAAGAAACGAAAGGCAGAGGATTTCACATCATTAAACTAAATGGTAATCTTTAAATTGCATTTTTAAGTTATTTTTAATAAAAAATGAAATTCTGATGAAATTAAATTGACCGAAACATTTTTAAATGTGAGCATATATCTAGAATTCTTGATCGATTTTGTAGTAGTGTTGTAAAAACGGCTGGGTTTTGTTTGGTCGATTTTTGGGTTAACTAAGGCTAACGGTCGACTCGGGTCAGTTTTTCGAATTTCGACTAAGCCTAGAGGTCGACCAAGAAAAACAGACCAAAAATTCTTGAGTCTGTTTATGTTTAGACGACTAAAACTTAAGGCCAACCTAACAAAACCCAGCCGTTTTTACAACACCACTTTAGAAAGGATGTCAAGTTTTTTCAGTGGCATTTCTTTGTCATTTCCGTAGATTTTATGAATTGAGTTAGTTTTTTTTGATTAGTGCATCATTAACTTGCCTTTTAAATTGTGCATTTATCCGAAAAAACTTTAGGAAATTAACCCTATCTATACTACCTAGGGTTTAATCTTTAGCAAAAAAATAATATTTCTGTTTATTTTAAGATTTTGAAATTTTTAGACTTCGAGATCTATTTGTTTTCTTTTATATGTTAAAAACACAGTGGAAACGAAAACTATCGAAAAAGATCACGTTTTTGACACATATACTTCAGGTACTAAATATTTCCCAAAATTTTGCTTTATTTTGTTGGTCTTTTTGTCTTTAATTAGAGGCTAGTTGTGTTCTAGTTGATTGTGCTACAGTTTTCATATGATAAATTTTATTATTTTACGTGCAAATTTTGAATAAATAAAAAATAAATAATTAAATAAAAAGATTTTTTAATTCGAGATTTTGTATTTAGATTACCAAATGCTTAAATATCTGAAGCAAGTTCCGCAACGTTACGCTATCATTGTAGTCTGCTACGACGAATGTACTGGACAGTGAGTGACAACTTTTTTTATTAATTAATATTAACATTTAATTAGCCCCTATCTAACACCTACTTTTGGGGGCCATTTAGAATTTTTAAAATTTGCTAAATCAGACTCTGTTGTTTTAACTAATATGAAAAAATACCTCATGAGAAAAACTGAAAAATATTAGGATGAAAACACTTTGATGTTACCCTTTATTTTGTCAATTTTGAATTATTTGTTTCGATCAGTGAGTTAGTATTTGAAAATAAAATTTGTACTAATAATATCTTTATAAGCGTAGCTAAGGGAGAAGGGGGCAGGGAGGGGCAGCTGCACTCCTCTAAACCAAATAATATGTTGAAATATATTAAGATTATAGCTAAAATTTCAAAAAATAATCATTTTTCCCCCCTCTAATTCCAATGCTGGCTACGCCCATGAATATCTTAATTCACGAACATACTATTACGTGAAAGAGGGGGTGGGGGCGATGATCTGTTTTTATATTCATTATTCATTATGACCTTCGGGTATTGATTTATATTTTTTTATAATGTTGAGCCTTTAATGCCCACACGGGGCAACATTTTAGTCATTTAAGAATACTTTTCATAAATTTGGTCGTCTCCATTACTATGGTTATGTTACTTATTACTTATTAGTCCTGTATAATCGGCTGGGTTTAGTCGACCTTTAGTTTTCCTAAGATTAACGGTCGCTTTTGGTTTGCTTTTCAAATTTCGACTAAACCTAGTAGAGGCCGACTAAGAAAAACAGACCAAAAATCTTTGGTTTGTTTATGCTTAGTCGACCAAAACCAAAGATCGACCAAACAAAACTCAGTCGTTTTTACAACACTACTCTACTTTTAACCATTACCAACGTTTTTTTACAGATCAAAATGTTAATTATGGGATATTCCAGATGGATACTTTTTTTTGCTTTACAAATGACTCATCTTTAAAACTTTTAAATTTATAAAAATCTTTTTTGTTACGTTTTTAAGGGTCAAAAGTAGAGAAAATTATTCCTTAATTTGTGTTAGATTAACGCCTTCAGGCCGTTCGCTGCTCGGAAATTACGGTAGTGTCCATATTAAAGATTTGCAATATCGGGAAAATTTTATCATGATCGGGCAGCTAGGCCTCAAACCTGGTCAAGCTATTGAAAAAGTAAATTCCCCATCATATAAGCGACTTGTAATGGAGAATCGGGAATTTATTATTGTCTTTTCAAGGGTAAAGTAGCTTGTTTTAATTAATATTTCAAATTATTGTTTGGACATTTATAGGTATCTAAAAGTTTTGGTGAGTCCTTTTCTCGCCAATTTTAATGTAACTTGCTTCAAACTTAATTTGGAGCCATTTCGAAAATTTAACTTAGAAATTTTAAATTTTAAAATAAAAAAGTGAAAATTTCCTCCAATTGTTGATTGCCCTGCTTAAAAAACTATGTTTTTTTACATTTAATTCACTTATTTTTCTGGTTTTGAATAATTTTTTATTTTAAAACATAATATGTATAGGTGGGTAAAAAGTTGGACAACAAAGACAAGAATTCGTTCGGTGCTAAAATTGAAATGGCCGGTTGCTTGAAGTTGCCAGGTTATCAATTGGATTATATTTTATTTTTAAGGCTGCTCTATAAACTCTATTAACCTCATAAATTGAATTGTTTTGAACATTTTTTGCACCTTCTTTATAAGTTTTATGAATTAAAAACTTATTTATCTTACTAGTTTAGGCGTGCAATTTTGCTTTCAGTTTAAAATGTTAAAGCACATTTATTTTATATATATATTCGGATTTTTTAATGTCACTCTTCCATGTACTCTCTCTGTAGCGTATTGGGGTAAAACCTAAGATAAATAATTAACACACATAAACTCTTTTATTAAATCAATACCGCTATATATAGAAATATTTAAGTGTGTATAATAACAAAATATATACATAATATTGTAATCAAATTGGTAACAAACAATTATTGGCCTCGTATATTTAAATGACAAATTATGGTGTGTATTCAAAAAACTTTTATTTAGATAAACCGTGAACATATTGGATTACCTTCACAGTATACACTCCAAATTATCTTTTACATTAGTCATGGAATCAATTGTAAATTATATTTTCTTTATACATAAAAACTCGACCTTCGTCTGTTTTGTTTGTGTGTTAAGCTTTAATTTAGGTAATTCCCTACTTTATATTTCCTGAAGATGGGCTGTGTCAGCCTGTCAAAAATTTAAAGTTGAGTTTTACGAGTTGGGTAACAAAATATGCGCAAAAATTAAGATCTATGCTTTGGAGCTCCTTTGCTCAAGATATAAAAGGGAAACCAGTGTTCAGTTTGCCGAACAATTTGCAGGAATTAATATTTTGTTGGGTTGGAACTAAAAATATTCGAGGATTTAAGAAATCTTTTCTATAGTTCGCATAAAGCAGTAGTCTAATTAGCTATCCAATTCTCGAGAGTCTAACGTGAGACAGGACACTACTCTTTTTCTCAGCGGGGGGGGGGGCGTCAAGGTTCAGATTGTATGGCAATTTGTTACAAAGCACTAATTAAACATAATTTTATATAATTTGCAATTTTTGTATCCTTTCATCTTATAAGTCATGGAGACAAATATTCACTTGAAATAAATCGTATTATAAAGCTTTTCAAGCAACTCTTTAATTTCTACGCAATTTATGGGCTCACTTTCGGTGAAATGTCCATCCTGACTTGCCCTGTCCAACTTGGCTTTCTATTTTATCTTTTATCTCTATTTCCTAAATCATCTATTAATACTTACTCTTTCAAATGCGTAATAAAAGTTTTTGCCCTTAATTATGTTTTTGTTCATATTTGGTTAGTTGGCCAATTCATACCCAATTTCGTGCTGGAAGGGGACAAAGTTAAAGAAAGCCAAGCCATCGAGGTCGGGCCCATGGTGGAGCAATGTGGATTTAAAGCGGGCCAGCCGACTTGTCATACCCCCTCATCCGTCCCAGTTCACGTATTTATCGGGAAAGATCATAGAGACAGTGTGAGGATGTGTATCAATGGAACATAGTAAATCACCCTTGATATGTTTCACGTTGTAATTTGGAGTTTTACGCCTTTTTTATACGCTTTTCAGTCATAGACTAATAATATAAGCATGGGCGTCGCCAAGGGGGGGGGGCGAAGGGAGAGGCGGTTGCCCCGCTCTAAATCAAGAAATTGTTAAAGGCTTAAATTTTCAAAAATTATCATTTTGCCATTCCCTAAAATACTATTGACCCCCTCTAATTCTAATCCTGGCTACGCCCATGCTTGAAACTCATTCTATTTCCCTGTATACTAGGTGCCAAATAATAGGAAAAGTTTTTATACATTTAATTTAATTTTAGCAAACCCTTACATCGTTTTATGATAGTTATTTCGATAAAAATTTGAACGGGGCCGGGAGAGGACTCAACGTGGCATTCATAGATGGCCAAGCCAAAAGAGTAACCCGTTTGGGTCATTTCGATACATACAACGAAGGTACCATCTTGCCCCTTTCATGATCTGCTCTTAACTTTTATAATGATGGATTGTTTTAAAAACTTATGTGTAGCATCAATTTTGTTTAGATATTATGTATTTTATATGTGCTTCAATTATATTAATAACACTTAAAGCTGGTTCACCAAGTAAGTTTAATGATGATTTCAACCTCTCTGATTTATAGTTAACCTTACAATCGTTCTTTGGTCTTAGATAGTTCTAGTTTGGAAATCTTTTTGGAATCCATGCAAGATGGCGACATGATAGTGGTTGCCAGTTTTGATGACGCCTCTCTCAAGTACGATATTTTGCCCCAACCCCCTACATAATTAGTTTTGTAAAAACTGCTGGGTTTTGTTTGGTCGACCTTAGTCGCGTAAACAGACCAAATAATTTGGTCGAACTTTTGGTCCGTTTATGTTTAGTCGACTAAAACAAAGGTCACCCGAACGAAACCCAGCCGTTTTTACAGCACTACTCATCATAGGTTATGATTACATACTTCTGTTCTATGATTGTTTATCACCTAGGCTGGTGGTCATTCCTTTCAACATGAATTTCCATTTGTCTATAAACTTACATATATCTTTATTTATCTTGTGGAATTTCATATCGTGCCTTATTTTATGATTCCACCTAAGCTTTTTATTTTCTTGCGAAATATTTTTTCTCAATTTTCTTAACTATCGTCCCTTCTCTCGACAGGCCATACCATCTTAATCTGTTTGTTCCAAGCTTTGTCTCCATAGATGTTGTACCCAGAAATGATTATGTTGTCGAAGTCTAGCTCAAACAGATCGAATTATATATATTTCAAATTTAAAATTAATTTTGTTGATTATATTATATATGGAAGAAATGAAATTTTTATTTGTTCATTTGCTAATGTGCTCAGGTTAACGAATCACGTCAAGAAATTGTTTTACGATTTGGGTAGCTCTATGATACAAAATCTAAAATATCGCGGCTCCTGGTATTTCGTCGGCCGTAAAGGCATCAAAGGCTTCTCCAGCATCGAAAATGTACTATGATTTACCGTATTTTTATCTCAAATATAAGGTCACACTTGTTTATTTAGTTATTAAAATAGCCCCTTTTGCCTGGGTTAATTCGAATCGTTTATATTACTTTATACGTGAAAAAATTTTGTTGTAGCTAAAAAATAGCGCGTTCTAGTTTTCTACCTTTAGACGAGGAATCAGATAGTTTGTTAATTATTTGTCTGAAAATTTAAGTCACTACTAAAAGACATCATAAGATTAGGTGAAATCGAATAGTACACCGGTATTTTCGTATTGGTGTTAGCATATGCTTTAGCCATGGCCACCCGCAAGAATTGGCGTTTTTCATTAGTTAAGCCTTTTAAAGTGAGTTATATTTTCATAGGCAGGACTACTTAATATGGACTAGCATCTTTAAAATAATAAAATGCCCTTAATTAAGCCCAAATTTTGATTCGCATCATTTTTTGCGATTCAATATAATATAGCCTTATAATTTTTTTGTTTTGAAAGTCAAAAAGTTTACTTTTACCTAAATAAAGTCACATAAATTCATAGATTACCTAGACTGCTCATGTCATAAGTTTCATATGGTAAAATTTGTATCTTTAAATCGACCATTTTTAATTTAACTATCTTCCACGTCTTTCTGCTGTGTCCCTCATTATTCAAACATAAAAAGTGAATTTTCCTTCCTCATTAGTTATTTAATATAAAAGCATTATAATAAATGCATATTTAATAAAATGCAGATGGCACTAAATTGTTTTAACATCACATCATCATAGTATTTTTATTTTTAAGAATAGTTTAAATGATATATATTATAAAATTTTTTTTTTTATGTTTAATTAGTTTAATATTTTTTTTACTTTTAAAAACACTTTAATTAACCAAAATCACAAGAATCTATATAACCTATCCTTACTTGTGCACATTTAAAAATGGCGAAAACGGACATATTAATAGACCTAGAGTCGGTAAAAGATTTAAAGTTGTATCGTACAAACAATCCCAAGTTAATGGGCGTAGCCAGCATTAAAATTATGGGGGGGGGGGCAAGGATTTAGGGAGGGGCAAAATGATTATTTTTTGAAATTTTAGCCATAATTTTGATGAATTTTTGAATTTAAAGGGGGCAGTCGCCCCTTCTTGCTCCCCCCCCCCTTGGAACGTGAAAAATTTAGATTTTAGAAAACGTTTTCCGATTTCTTTAATTAAATATTATTCATTTATTTATTCATGTATTAGTTGGAATTTCCATTGGGAGCTGGTCAATGGGCACCCACCATAGACGAACATTTTTGCATGTCGCTCGATGACTTTCAAGGAATTATCATTAAACCGGATCCATCCCTCGCCGATAATCTTAAGAGAAAAAATTTTTGCGTTAAATACGGCGATTTTGCCGATTTTTGTGACGGTAAATGAAACAGTACTTGTTTTTCAACTTATATCATTTATAATTTAATAATTATCAAACTTTAATGGTTATTTTCCTGTTTTTCATAATTTTTTATCATTATAAATCATTTTTACTACAAATTAATTGTAATATTTTATTGGTTTTTTTATTTAATGATACATTTTTAAGATTTTTGTGTTACAGATGACCACATTTATGAGCACATTACATCAGCACCTCTCATAAAACCAGCCCTCGCTAATCATCCCATCTACCAAACTCCTATACTAGTGATTGCGGGTAATTATACTTTTAGTCGATTAAATGCTCTTCTAACTTTGTTTTTATGATACAAAAATTCAAAAAAATTTGATCTTATAAAGTGATATTTAATAGTAATTGTCGTTTTGTTACGTTTTTGTTAGGTTTGTCGCATACGTCTTTGCGAATGACGTTGGAAACTTTGATCATGCAACCCGGGATTAAATCTTCTTCAGTTTTAGTATGGCTAAATTTAAATTAAAAGAAATTTAAGTTAAAAGAAAATGAGAAATAACTAGGCAAACTCGATAATTGAATACCGCCTCTGACGTTTGTAGAAATGTTTAGAGATTATCTGTTTTGGTGAATTTATCGTTTAATATTGGTGATATTTGATTGATTTATGTAAAAATACAAATTGATTATTATACGAGTAAGGCACTTTAAGCAGATTGGGGTTTAATTTGCAATCTTGATGGTTTTGTTGTTTGTAATAAAAAATTTAAATTTTTCTATAAATTATTGCAGATCTTTGGTCAATAATTGTTGGTGTTGATAATGTTTAAAACGACGCAGAACAAAAGTTTTTTAACGATATCAATGGTATGGTAAATTATATTAATATTTAAAATAGTTTCAATATTGAGTTGACATCAATTATTGCTTGATTGATTTGTAACCAAAGTCTGCTCATGCCATATGTTCCATATAGTAAATTCTGTGTCAAGTTTTCCTCCATTTTGAAGACAACAACTGGTGTATTTCATCCATGTCATTTTGCGCAATAACAGTCAATTAACCTTCCTCGCTAGAATATAAAATTGAACGAACTTCAATAAATTAATGTTAAGATGGCGCTATATTATTAAACAAACCTTCCACAATTTTTACATTTTTAATTTTTATGCATTTTGTAAATGATACTTATTTTGGAATGCTGTTTTTGATATCTACCCAATCCAATTTTTTATTTACCTGTTTAAGATTATTTAATTTACAAAAATTACTAATAACTATATAATCACTACTCATGTTATCATTAAAATGGTGGAAAAATGAGCAGTCTATGTTCGTAACCATTTCTGGAAAGGTTTGGATATATGGCGCCTTAATTATTAAATTATTTTAATTTTTTAAAATTTGCGCTACAGGTAGTGTACGACGAGATGATGCCCGTTTTCCAAGAATTATCAGAGTTGTTTGGTTTCAAATCCATTCCAATCCCATCTTCGACCACATACCACGGTATAACGCACCGGATCAAAATTATAACAATCTCAATTAGAAAAATTTAAGTCTCTTTTTTCACTCCTCTATTGAACAAAGAAACCCCTTCAAGCAATTTCAAATAAATAGATAATATCATGGGCGTTCGCCCAAGGTAGGGGGGGCAGCTGCCTCCTCTAAATCCAAAAATTTTAAATTTATTAAAATTACGGCTAAAATTTCAAAAAATTATCATTTTGCCCCTCCCTATATCATTATTGCCTTTCTGTAATTCTAATGCTGCCTACGCCCATGGATAATATTGCTCCTTCATACATGAAACGATAAAAATTTTAAAGGCCATATTACATTTAGAAATATGCTAACAAGGGAGATAAATACTTTTTTCGAACTTTGACCTACTCATGCCCTTGTTAGAGGTTTAAATTGCTTTGAAGTATTAACTCAATTTTACTTTAACTGCTTTTTATTTTATTTATGATCGATAGAATTGTACGCCAAAGCATTAAATGCCGCGTGGAACCTCTTCCCTCAAGAAGTATGTATCTGGAATTTTTTGCGTTTTTATAATTGATGAGTTTGTATTTTATTTCATTTATGCCATTTATATAAAATTAGTACTATGTAAAAGGGTATGAATAAATTAATTTTGTAGTAAACTCTAAAATTAATCATGCTAGTATAAAAATGATTGTATTGTGATTCCTCTCGCCTTTATTTATAAATAAAGGAATTTTACCGATTAATTTGCAATTACTGACGTTTTAAAAACGTCAAAATCGCTGTTTTATTTACTTTGACAATAAATAGTTCAAAAATTTCATTTTTAGAGAAAAAATTAAAATATATTCGTGTTCACCGAACCTTATCAGAATTAGCAATTTGCTAGTTGATTTTTCTTGTTGACCGGTGAATTTAATGAATTTTAGCTCTTCAAAACGAGGTTAAAATTAAAATTTAATTCTCATAGAATTATTTAAATATTGTAATTTAATTAATTTTTGAACAAATTTTATTGTTTCGAGGAAAGGTACCTAAAGGGTTTTTGTAACATTTATAATATTCGTTTAGATATAAAATAAACCTTAAAGGTGTTTAGACGATTATTATATACTTTCTGAATAAAAATAAAATTAGGCTGCAAATTGAAACTTAAACTAAGCGCTCGCAATTTTATAAAAATTACAATTTTGAAAGTATTACAACATTCTAAAATTTATGATTCTTTTAGGATTACATGGTTGTGATCGAACAAAACCTTTTGCTATCACCCGATTTTTTGCATTACATGTCTCAATCCCTGAACGTGCTCATAAATTCAACCGATTTAGACACAGTTTCTGCTTGGAACCCCAACGGTAATTAACATCTCTAAAATTTAATTTATATCTATGCAACTTATGAGCTCGTTTTTGGTTGTCCGTCCTGTCCTGTCCAACTTGTAATTTTTATTATAATTGTTGTGAAAAAATTATACGGATTTATAATGTCTGTGGACCTATGCTTCTGTAAAAAGCTTTTATTTTGCTTTCGCATAAAGACTAGCTAATGACTGCTGGCTGGCTTTAATTTTTCGAACTCACCCGAGTCCAAAATTTATTTTCGTTTTTGAATTAATAAATTTATTTTGGCAACTTGTCTAGGTTGTTGCTTTATAATAGTTAATTGTGAAACTGGCTAAATAATTCATTGCAAATTAATGATGACCGTTGCTTATTATCTAAATGATGTATTTCAAAATGATAACGTTGTGATTGAGTCATTTTATCTTATTTAGACATACTTTTGTAGCTAACTTTAATGTGAATTAAGAGGTATGCTAAGTTACTATTATTAATTGTTTTAAAAATAGATTTTACCGCAAGAATTTTTTTATATGCTAAAATGTGTGTATATATTGTCTCTGTCAAATATTTTATAAACTGCCTCAAAAGCAAATAAAGTATGATGGTCCTTAGTTACTAATCCTATAACAACTGGCCTTTTCATTTGAAAGTAAGACACAAAAAGATTTTTAGGATTTTAATATATAATATCTATATTTTTTTTGTTCCCAATGTTTTGTTAAATTTTCTATTTAAAGCTCTCCAATCATCACTGAAAATGACTATTTTTATAAGACATTTTTACAGACATTATTTATTTTACTCTTCTTGTTGTTTAAGCGAAATTTCTACGTCGTGATTTACTAAATCTGGGGCCTATTACACTTGTATGGCTTATCTTTCCTATAAATCACACTGGTCAACTAATAATTGATACATAAAATCACCCGGCACATTGTTTGCAGATTCTGGTATAGCTTTTTAAGGTGAGCACAAATATATTTTTTGTTTTTTCCTTTACGTCAAGTTCTCGAATTATTTGCTGTCAAAGTTGCTAAAAACAGCAATTTTTGCGCTATTAAGCGTCAATAACTTGCAAATGTATTCGTGTTCGCCGCGAAAAACTCTACCAAAATCTGCAAATAGTTTGCCTGTTAATTTTTCTTGTTGATCCGTGCTATTAACTAATACATTATGCGCCAATACAAAATTTGACACATAGGGAAGAGTTTGTGATTACGGCGAGCAATGCAGTTACATGGTAAATAGACAATTGGCAAATCGGAAAACTATAAAGTTTTTAATTGAGTAATTATAATTATGAAAAAAAAAATTTAATTTCAACGTATTTTTTAGGTTACGAAAAGATATCAGATAGCAAATCGGAACTGGCTATTAGAGTCGAAGGTTTTCCCGGGCTGGCTTTTATTCTCAAACGCTCAATCTACATGGCTCAAATGAAAGGAAAGTCTGACACATATGCTAACAAGTACATATTAATAAATATTATTTGCCATTCAAAATGTATAAAATTGTTATTGATTTGTGTTATCTTAAATAAATGAGTTTATTTATAATTATAAAATACATATTTTGTGCAGAAAGAATAGTGGTTAAGTAGTGTAAATATTTTGAAAACATTCAGGTACTGAAAGTGAATCATATTTGCAACTAGTAATTCCGATTTTCTTACTTGTAAAAAAAGATTCGCGATCATCAAGGGATAGCAAAGAAATTTGTTTTCCCCTTTTTAAAATATTTTTTATGGCCTGAAGGCCAAAGGTTGTTAGTGTAGTTTGCAAAAGATGAATTAATTATGAAGATTATTTTGAGGCGCGGTAGGATTATAATTGTAATGTTTGGTGGATAAAGACGAATGAAGTTTTACCATATACTTGGTTGACACCTATGAGTTACCTTAAGCTTAGAACAAATAATAAGCAAAAAAATTAGTTTTAATTTTGATTTGATCATGTACACAGTGCGTGGGAAGGATGGTTTGGTGGTAGAAACGCAAAGGGTGATGCTTTAAAAATGATGGTGCCCATGCATTCTCGCGTCTACAGGCTGGATATTTCATTGAATGCCCCTACCCCATCTCACAAAACTGATCCAGAATATTGGAACCACAGGGCTATTAATCTGTGAGTAGCCAAGTCAATTTTTGATGCGCGCTCAAATATAAATTTATGATTCACATTGTATTTGAATCTTTTAAAAAAGTCGTGGGCCTGGTCATATTTGAATTAAGGGTAAGGGAGGTAGTCGTTTATTACTACTTTAGGGACGGGTACGTAGAAGAATAAATAGCCGGATTCAGCCTTAAAAAAGCGTTAAGAAGGCTATATTTTGCAACTTTAACCCCATTTATCTCGAAATCTAGAAATTTTGATAAAAAGGGGAAAACATTAATGTTGTGCGTAAGATTCTCTAACATAAAAAATTAATCCGATTGCGAGATGTTTTGTGTAAAAAGCCTGTGTTTTAAAAATATTCATATATACTTTTAGAATCTTGAATTTTACTCTCAAGCAGATTTGAAATCAAGGGAAACATCCACTAATAAAATTGCTAAGTGAATATGTATTTATAATTTAGTTATTTTACCACTAGACAATATAGGAAGATATTAAATGTGTCTCAAATTATTTAATCTATTTATTGAACTACAATAACATACCTACAAAGTTGTGTAACCATACAAATAATGTTTTATTTATTATGTTCGTCGTTTATTCTCTTGTGCCTATTGTTTAGCGATCCATTTGCTTGGATAGCTGATATTGAACATTTGATTGAAGGTCAGAGGTACGACGATCATTTGACGGGATTAATACAAAAATCTACGAAGTTGGAGATATCTTCGGCTAAAATTGACAATTTTAAGTTCCTCTGTCACAATCTTACAACTTTTTCGTCTAGCAAGTAATATTGTTTTCCAGTTGAGCGCTTTTTTCACTTATTATAAAACATTAACCAGCGTGAAATTATTAACTCGGGCCTTCGGCCCTCGTGGGGGGGAGGGGAGAAGGGAAGGGGGGAAGGGAAGGGGGGACGACTCATCTTTACTTCGTATAAATGTATCATATTTGCTATGCAATTTATGGGCGAGAAAGGTGGGAAGGGGCGAGAATGCCTATAGGGGGGAATTAAATGCCTAATGATTAATTAATTATTTATACAAATTTTCCATTTATAGGCAAAATGTAATATAGGCAAGGGTTAGGGTTAGATTTAGTGTTTGCATCTAGTTGCGTATTACATTAGTTTTTACGGCCTTTAGTGATTATGGGTCTAACAAACATTATATTATAAAACATCACAATGTTAAGAATTTGCAGAATTGTTGGGAGAAATTTTTGTTGAATTTGAACAATTTTTAATTAAAAAAATCAAAAATTTGGCGAATGGTCATTTTTTCTCCATTGGTCAGTACCAACAGATACTCATAAGTCAATGATAGCCAAAAAAACGGAAAAAAAATTTGATGCTCACTTTGGCCAATGGTCATTTTTTTCCATCGGTCAGCAGCCAGCACACGGTAAAAATGGATATAAATTCATAAGAGTAAAAAAACGAAAAAAATTGCGAATCACATTTTGGCCAATGGTCATTTTATTCTATTGGTCAGCAGCCAGGACACGGTAAAAGTAGATATAAATTCATAATAGTCAAAAAAAACGAAAAAAAAATTTTCGAATTACATTTCGGCCAATGGTCATTTTATTCCATTGGTAAGCAGCCAGCGGACGGCCAAAAAGTCATAATAGCAATGGTAGGAACAGGAACAATCATAATAGTCAAAAAAAACGAAAAAAATAATTTCGATTCACATTTTAGACAATGGTCATTTTTTCCATCGGTCAGCAGCCAGCGGACGGCCAAAAAGTCATAATAGCAATGGTAGTAACAGGAATAATCTTAATAGTCTAAAAAAAACGAAAAAATAAACTCGGATTCACATTTTGGCCAATGGTCATTTTTTTCATTGGTCAGCAGCCAGCGGACGGCCAAAAAGTCTTATTATCAATGATAGTAACAAGAACAATCGTAATAGTCAAAACTAAAACGAAAAAAAAACTTGGAATCTTATTTTGGCCAATGGTCATTTTTTCCATCGGTCAGCAGCCAGCGGACGGCCAAAAAGTCATAATAGAGCGATGGTAGTAACAGGAACAATCATAATAATCAAAAAAACGAAAAAATAAACTTGGATTCACATTTTGGCCAATGGTCATTTTTTTCATTGGTCAGCAGCCAGCAGACGGCCAAAAAGTCATAATAGCAATGGTAGTAACAGGAACAATCATAATAGTAAAAAAAAAACGAAAAAATAAACTTGGATTCACATTTTGGCCAATGGTCATTTTTTCTTTGGTCAGCTGGACGGCCGAAAAGTCGTATTAGCAATGGTAGTAACAGGAACAATCATAATAGTCAAAAAAAAGAAAAAATAAACTTGGATTCACATTTTGGCCAATGGTCATTTTTTTCATTGGTCAGCAGCCAGCAGACGGCCAAAAAGTCTTATTATCAATGGTAGTAACAAAAACAATCATAAGAGTCTAAAAAACTCCGAGATTCTAACCCAAACCCTTGTAGTGGGGTAATTATAACAATTAATATCAATGTTACCCAATTCAAAAACGAATAGATATACTTATGCATTAATTTAACGTAGCAATTAAAACCCGACCCCGCCCGAAAGCGAGGGAGATAGAGATGAGGGGTGGGGCACCTCTTATGCATTAATTTAAAAAATGACACAGCGAGGGAGATAGAGACGAGGGTGGGGCACCTCTTTCTCATGCATTAATTTAAAAAATCGATAACCTAATAAACCCAATGCAATGCAATTTATGGGCTCGTTTTTTGGTTGTCCGTCCGTTGTCCGTTACCCTCCCTATCTATTTGCATTGGGTATATTAGGTTATCGATTTTTTAAATTAATGCATGAGAAAGAGGTGCCCCACCCCTCATCTCTATCTCCCTCGGTGTGTTATATATAAGATTTGTTAAATTATCTATTATATAATAAACATAGATAAAAGTTGTTTACTTTTAATGCTATGCAATTTAACTAGTTATATAATAAACATAAATAAAAGTTGTTTACTTTTTAATTGCTATGCAATTTAACTAGTTTTGGGGTTAGAATCCCGGAGTTTTTTTGACTCTTATGATTGTTCTTGTTACTATCATTGATAATAAGAATTTTTGGCCGTCCGCTGGCTGCTGACCAATGAAAAAATGACCATTGGCCAAAATGTGAATCAAAATTATTTTTTTCGTTTTTTTTGACTATTATGATTGTTCTTGTTACTATCATTGATAATAAGACTTTTTGGCCGTCCGCTGGCTGCTGACCAATGAAAAAAATGACCATTGGCCAAAATGTGAATCCAAGTTTATTTTTTCTTTTTTTTGACTATTATGATTGTTCCTGTTACTACCATTGCTAATACGACTTTTCGGCCGTCCAGCTGACCAAAGAAAAAATGACCATTGGCCAAAATGTGAATCCAAGTTTATTTTTTCGTTTTTTTTTTACTATTATGATTGTTCCTGTTACTACCATTTACGCGCTTGTACGTGTTAGTTATTTCTTCCCCATATATCATTATTGATCAACAAGCATCAGTAAATTTTGTATACGCGTACACAACGCATACTGTATCGATAGCTTTTGATATATTTTAATTCCTTGATCTTCCTTAGTTTAAGAAAAATAACCAAGATTTAAAGAAAGATTGTTGCGGGGGAGTCATTTACTTTTTCCCCCTGCCATCCCCCTTCATCATTACATTAAATCGCAGTACAGATGAGTCGTCCCCCCTTCCCTTCCCCTCTTCCCTTCTCCCCCTTCCCACGAGGGCAGAAGGCCCGAGTTGTTTTTTTAATATCGAATGTAAATCTTATGAATATAATGTTCTTAATTTAATATAAGTTTTATTATATAAAGCTAAATTTATTGATTTTGGATATGATATTTATAATTTCAAGAGCTGACGATGTAGCTGTTTTTTACGAGGAACGCGACCAAGAAAGTTTTCACGATATAATATGGTTAAGCATAAAATGCTTTGATCTGAACATTTTGAAGGATCCACCGTCCGCATCGTACAAAGGAGTTTTTTGGTATGTGTCATATCATATACACATTTAAAAAGGCTTTCTATTTAGTTTGTTTTAACTTTCGTAATGGTTGTTGCTGCCAAACTGGCATAGTTTTGAAATACACATTTTGTGAAGATGAATGAGATAAATAAAAATGTTAAGTGTTTTGAATATTGGGAAAAAATTAAGATATTGCGTGTAAATTATATTTACGCATTAGTTACAAATCCTTTAATTTGATGACCTTATATTTATTTTTAGGTTCACTTATCAGCGTAGAAATTATTTCATTATCAGTTCGAAAACCAGCCTAGTTTTTTAACGATCGATTTGGGAATCATTATAAACACGATTGAAGAAACACGATCGCCAAAATGCAATAGATTTATTTTAATGGAATATATTTTAAAGCGAACAACAATTATGTACGATATTAACGTTTTTTAAGACCCTTATTACCTCGTTATATGTTTTACCTCGCCTGAAATTTTGATTAAATCAAATATTATAAAAAACAGACTAAATAATGATTATATTTCTCATATCTTTGTATTAAGTGAATAAAATGTTTTTTAATTATTAACTTTTAGAAATTCGCACGGATTTATATACCATACTGGAATTGAACTTCTGTAAATTAAGTTTACCAAGTTATTTCAACAAGTTCTTTAATTGAATTTTGCCAACAATTTTAATTATCACGTATTGTCACATTATTCTTATACATATACCTCTGGAAATATTAGTCTACACCACATCTTTTCCGAATGAGCACTGAATAAAAAACCATGCATAAAAATTCTATAAGGTAATTAGCTGTATCCAATTTTGTTTACAAGTCTTAGTTCGAGGTTTTATAAAATTCCGTTTTATTGCATTTACGCATATGTCATGTCTTTAAAAAGAACAGTAATTTATAATTAAAAGAGATTAAATATCATTAGTAATACTTGTTTATACCTTAATATCTCACCAAAATAAAAGAAACCGTAATTACTTATTTAAATTTTGCTTAAAAAAATATGCACATATTTAATGAGCTTAATCAATTAAGATTATTTAAAGTTGGTCTATTTTAAACAAGTTACCCAAATCTTCTGATTCATTTAAAAGTGCTTGTCATGTTCTTGTACTAAATTGTTGAATTAATTATAGCTCAGCTGATCATGTTGCGCATATTAAAGATCAACAAGATATTAGTGAATTCCAAGCATACATTGCCGGATTTGCCTTATGATTTCAATGCCCTTGAGCCAACAATTTCTGCTGATATTATGAAATTGCATTATCTAAAGCACCATGCCGCTTATGTCAATAACTTAAATGTAGCTGAAGAAAAATTTTATGAACTTAAAGGAAAAAGTATAATTGTTTCTAGATAACATATTAGAATATTATTACAGATGATTTGTCCAATATGATTGAGGTAACATCAGCTTTGAAGTTTAATGGTGGAGGTCATATCAATCATTCAATATTTTGGAAAAATTTATCTCCCCAAGGTGGTGGACAGCCTGGTGGTACATTAACCCTATAATGATAGCTTGAGAAATAATAGGTATGCTACTGGAGGCCATTAAAAAAACGTTTGGAAGTTTTGACAAATTTAAACAAGAAGTGAGCACAAAAGCAGTTGGTGTTCAGGGTTCTGGATGGGCATGGTTAGGTCTGGATAAAAATAAAGCCCTTAAAATAGCAACATGTCTTAATCAAGATCCCCTCGAGGCCACCACAGGTTGGTTATCAATATAGATGTACTATTTTTCATAATATTTCAATTAGTCGTAATGTTTGAAATGTTTAAACCTTTTTTATATTGGTACATATATAATTTTATTAATGAAGAACTTTTTTATATATATTAAGGGTTAAAGCCCTTACTTGGGATTGATGTGTGGGAACATGCCTATTATCTTCAATATAAAAATATGCGGCCAGATTATGTTAAAGCCATTTGGGATAAAATTAATTGGAAGTTTGTGGAAGAACAATATGAAAAATCAATAAAGCCTTAAGCCATCTTAAATGTCATCTTGACAAAGTTCATGAGATTGCATATTGTTTTGCTTTTACCCTAAAAACAGACTTTAGTTATAATTAAGTTATCCATTTATTATTTGTCAATAAATATACAACATGAATATTACAATTATGATAGAACAGATTAAATAATCTAAATGTAGCAAATATATTGTCTTATTTTGCAAAATAAACATTTAGTAATAAACAAAATATGACATATTGCAAGTGAATAATAACATTATACAACACGAGTAGTGTAACTTGTATCAATTGGAATATTAGGATTCATAAATATTGCATACAATAATTGTTTGTTATTGTAATAAAAATTTTGAGAGATTTTGATCTACTCAAGTTTTTAATGGTGGTCGGGGGGTGTGAATAGCTGAGGCCTTTGTAATAGCAAATTCCTTGTCACCAATACTTTTCTTTTTCTTCTTTCTCCTCTTTTTACCAGAGGCTGGGGTTGGTGCAGTTGGGTCTGATGATTGCACATCGTTGGTTTTACCATCTGAGCCAAATTAATAAAATGAATGTTTCCACAGAATTACACTTCAGAACATTGAATCATACAAAATACATCAATTATTTCCATGGGCGTAGCCATCATTGGGTTTCAATAATGATTTAGGGATAGGCAAAATAATCATTTTTTGCAATTTAGCCATAATCTCCATAAATTTCTACAAACTTTTGGATTTAGGAGGGGGGGGGGGCTGTTGGCAACTTTGACAGCAAATATTTAAAAAAACCTGATGTACAGGGAAAAAACTAAAAACCTATTTGTGTTCACCGTGAAAAAATGTACCCACAATCTGCAAACAGTTCTCAGGTTGATTTCACAAGTCCATTATTTGTTGGCCAGTGATAATCAAGCTCACACAAAAAAAACTATTTGAACCAACCAACTACTGTATAAATTGGCAGGGCACATTAAAAAGAACCCCCAAAAATAGTGTAAATATACCCAAGCCTGCGTTATCTTCTTCTCCAGTAGATGTAGCATGTCCAGAATATTGTCCAGTTTCACCTTCTTGATCACTATCCCCGCTCTCATCTTCTTCCTCCTCCTCGGCTATGTGAACCACTATTTTGGGCGTACCCTGGGTTTCGGGTTGCAATTCGTGCGTTTCTCCTGAGCAAACACAAAACCCATAAATTTCGTAAAAATCTAAACAATAGGGAGCCTGGGAAGTAGAGTTGTTGAAACGGCTGGGTTTCGGTTGGTCTACCTTTGATTTTAGTCGACTAAACATTAACAGACCATCGGTTTGACCAAAAAATCTTTAGTCTGTTTACGTGAGACTAGTCGACTAAAACCAAGGGTCAACCAAATAAAACCCGGCTCTTTTTTCAACACTACTGGGAACACATTTGAATGTTGATAGATGCGTCAAAAATAATGAGTTCGGATTTACAAAAAAAGTCGGGCCGGCATCTAGTCGGGCCTTTGGCCTCGGGCTGGGGTCGAACAAATCATATTTAAACGGCGAGCATTTTTTATTTGAGGCAAACATTTACTTAGAATTGTAGTTTTTCGTTATAGATTAACAATTAGAACACGACAGATACTACTTTTTGGTTAAAAGTGACCCCGTTAATTGGTATAGCACATAAAACCGTTATAAGTGTGCGGACATGGTATTTTGTTGTTTCATAAAAATTAAAAAACGTTCTCCAAAACCATGATATTCTACATGCTCTTTTACCTTAGACGACAACAACTAGGAATTTTCACCAATATAATTTTAAAGCCAATGCCGATTCTTGGCCCATTAGATGATACTAATTTAAAAGTAAATTTTTCCTTTTTGTTATTTGCGTTATGTTTTTAATTTTCATTCTTAGTCTTCGTACAATAAATCATTACTACACAAAATATTTAAGCTTAGGGCTGGCATTACAGTGGTTTAAAAAATATGGTTTTCATCTATTAAGGTAAACACGGGCCTATCCAGGATGAGTTTAGAGGGGGGCAATAATGATTTAGGGAGGGGCAAAATGATAATTTTTTGAAATTTTAGTCATAATTATAATAAATTTTAAAGTATTTTTAGATTTAGAGGGGGGTAGCCCCCTTTCTGCCACCCGCTGGCTACGCCCATGAAGGTAAAAATGTCGGTGTGCTGATGAATGTAAGTTCCTTAGTAAAAAAGAAAAGGTCGTCAAAAATTAAATCCTTCTTAAATCCCAATACGTTTATTTTTAATCTCACAACTAGTTGTCGTTTTCCAGAAAACTATAGCAAACTTGAATTGTTTTTTATTAGCAATTTTAAATAACACAACTTATCAATTGTACCGCTTAAAAAGATTATCGGGCAAAGAATACTTTTAAAATTAAAGACATATGAGGAACTTTGTGAAAATAGGGCTCAATTCCTCTAACATTGAAGTAGGCACAAAACTCTATGTGATTTAAATTTTTCCATAATACTTTTTAGGTTTCGAATAATGACTATGCATGAGTAATCATAATAAATTAGTGGTTCAGTATCTAGAAAAGGCGACAAGTATCTTAATTCTCAATACATGGGCATAGCCGGGGAGGGGCGACTGCCCCCTCTGAATCCAAAAATTTGTTGCAATTTATTAAATTTGTGCTAAAATTTAAAAAAAATATATTATTTTGCCCCCCCCCATCTAATTCCAATGCAGGCTATGCCCATGTCTCAAAATATCCTTTTTCGTAAACTAGCCCCTACAGACTCACACCAATTACATATATTAAATCAAATAAATTTTGCTATGCCCCTTAGCAAGCCTTAACCTGATACTTAGTATTTAAGGTTTTGCGAGGTGAATGAAATATTTAACGCGTTGTTAAGAATGCTCAATAAGTAGGGGAGGGGATTAGGCATAGGATATTAAAGTTTTGTCCTTGAGTGTCGCGAATCAGTTTTACGAGATTAGGCTACTTATGAATTGGCTCAACTCCTATATAAAGGCTAAAACATATTATCTGATAATAATATTATTATTCCCTAAACTTAAATAACGGAGTATACTTACTAAATTATGTCCAAACATGATCATGGCAAGCATTTAAGTCGTTTTTCGCGATCAAAAAAGGGTCAATGCTGACCAGCAATTGGTAATACCAATGTACAAAATGTCAACTATTGGTGGATGATAAATAACTCAATCGTTTCTTTAATTATAGATTTTTTTTTACACCTAATCTTTAAGCAGGAGCAATAGCGCTTAATTTGACGACAAAAATAATGGATACTTTTTTATAATTTACTTGATTTGTATGAGGCATCGGACAATTCCTTAAATTTGGACTGGCCTAGGGCAAGTTATGTCAAAGGGTGACAATTGGGTGGGGTGAAATTAAATATTTCAGGGACGGGCTCGGGCCTAATTGTGCATTGCAAACATTTATTTCACCACATGGTTGGTAGCTATTTCAAGGGATTGAGTAAGAAATTACGAAACATCCCATTCCCCTTGACTGGTGTTGTAAAAAGGGCTGGGTTTTGTTTGGTCGACCATTGGTTTTAGTCGAGTAAACATAAACAGACCAAAGATTTGACTGCGATTAAGAAAACAAGATCAAAAAACAGTTGGTTTGTGTTTGCTTAGTAGACTAAAACCATAGGTCGACCAAACAAAACCAGCCGTTTTTACAATATACTACCCTTAACTAAGCTCAACCTACGAAAACTAAAAAGAAATTTGCAAATTCCAATACAATTTGCCTAATTCAAATATATTTTAGCATGCATTTTTTTAGTGATTTCAAAACTATAATCGTAAATTAGATTCGACTTGAATAATTTCAAGAAACGTGACGTAAAGTAAATCACGAGAAACATCGTTATTAAAAATACTAAATGTGAGCTAAGGGCGAAAACGCCTTTTCTCTAAATCCTATTAGTCCTCGAAATATCGAAGATAATTATTTTTTCCTCAAATTGCCATACTAATTAAGCGACGCGTGGGCGGGTAGTGGCACATTTAACTAATTTCTCCATATCCAACAACAAATTTAGGCACAAATAACAAAGAAAAACTTATTTTTAAAAAAATTTAAAATACTTTTTCAAGGAAAAAAACACTTAAAAATGAGATTAAATCGATGCACCTCTTCGGGTCAATAAATCAAAAATGGTCGTTATTAGTGGGAAGAGCGTTCCCTTAAGACGTATCAAATCTAATACAAATTTCGAGGTTTTAACCGATAATAACGATGGACGCGGCTCACATATATCATGTTAAACTCGCCCAAATTTGGGGAAAGGTCGAGTGCCCCGTGGGATAAATGAACTCGGTGAACTAGTTGGCACGAAGGAGGGGGTCGGGTATATTGTGCTAAAAAAATATTATTTGAATGAACTGTTGGTGAGCCAATATTTCGTTTAAAAACCCAATTTACCAACTATGGATACCCCCAATTTTTTATATTAAATCAATTTTAAAATTAACAAATTTGTAAAAACCTAAATTGCTGCAAAATTATCATTACAATGCCCCAAAACGTTCGGAAAACTCGATAACCTGGCATCAAATCCAATTTCAATCCCAAACTAAGCTATAAAGTTTTAGATGGTTATATTAAAACTAGTAAACCGGATGTTAAGAGAGCCTTTAGCTATAATTTAATTACTTTAAAGGATAATCATTTTGCCAATTTGTGTACGCAAAATGCTTCAACTTTTTTATTCGCAATAATAAATTACTCTACCAGCAGTTAAAATTTAGTATAAATCGTTAAAAAGATCTCCAAAATTTAAAGTAATAATAGTGTACCTGGGGTAAGTTGAGCCAAGGCCGAAAGTAGGTCCAAATTTTGTATGGGTTGCGCTTCGCTCACTTGTTCCCAGCCCTCGGGTGGTGAAGTTGGGGGCGAGATTAAAAAATTTTTAAATGGCGGAGGCAATTTTAGGTATGGGTCCGTCGAGTTTTCCGGTGGAATCTTGGAACACCAATCGAAAATTAGCATAAAATTGAGAAAAATATTTGATAAATTTGCTGATATTAATAACAAATTTTTTTGATAAAAAAATTAACAAGTTAAAATTGTAAGAACACTTGAAAGAATAAAATATTCAAAGGAAATGTGCTTACAAATCAATGTTGAAAAATGGGGATTGTCAATTAAAGCCGTTGACATCTTACATGATATTACAAAATGATTTAACTATACCACAACACGAGTAAACCAATTCAGACTTTGATTTAATTAATCAAAAAAAGTTTCAAAACCCCCCCATAATTCGAGATAAAAAACAAGTGTCGAGTTTTTTTTGTAAATTTTTTCACCATCTTTCGTTCTTCATTAGCAATGCTAGGATATAATGAGACATCCTCTTAACTCCTATTCCATTTATATAAGAATATCAGGATTTTGATCAAAAACTAATCGATACTATTATATTGGTTAGAGAGTAACAAAAAATCTAATCAGAATTTCTAAAAAAAATTAATGTTTGATCTTGATTAAATTGTTGTAAATTTATTAAAAGTGTTGTTACCTCGATAAAGTAAGCTTTGAGTAAATTGCCTTGGAAAGGTTTGTCGTGCAGGGTTATCCTAAAGAAGGTGGCTGCCTTGGGAGAATCAAATTCAACGCGAACCCTCTTGAAACTGGGCAAGTAGATGATTTTTACTATGTGATCCCCATTCGAAAATAATTTCTCAAATTCTTTCTGCAAACACGCAATTTAAAATGCAAAAATTAAATATACAGGCCTTTTTTGCTATATCGTGTGCAGTAAATTATACGGTTCTTAGCAATTAGCCTTGTAAATTACGGCGTAATTCGTTTTCACGCAAAAATGGAAGTTTTTTAACGAAATAAGAAGAGTATCCTCGATCTTGATATTAACCAAACATTTTATAATCGCTTCGATTTGACACGAAGAATTTAGTTAATGCAAGGGCTTAGACTTCTAGCTTAGACATGAATCAGAATAAACTCAATTTTTTTGTTAATTTATCGAAGGTTAAGTTTTTAAAACAAAATTTATTTGTCCCCAACCAAACCCATGCATCAATTCTTTGCCAATGTTGCAAAAATTTCACAAACCATTTTAAATGACACTTATTTTTGATATTAAATTGTAAAGTGTTAAGTGATTGTAAAACACTAGGTGAAAGCGAAGTTTATTCAAGAGATTAAACAAGTTGTTCATTAACTTTTAAATCCCACCCTCATTAAAGTTTAATCAATCGTGAATTAAATTTTCACAATAACATACTTCTTCTTACAAATTCCAATACTTTTTCATAAAACATAGCATAGCATAAATTTAAAAATTTTTTAAACTTAAAAACGTGTTACATTTCCCAAAACATTCAATTTGAGCATAGACTATGGGCAACCCAGTCGGAGGACTGAAGAAAGCGAAATGAAATATAGGATCGATCCAATTTTATACAAGTTTTTGGCGCAGATAAATTTAATCTTGTTTAACACTGATTTGATTGGTTGAAATAGTTATAGTAAAACTAGGTTATTTTTTAAAACTTGTACGCATGAATTTCAACCTTAAGGAGTAATTTTCAAATTTAATTCCTTATTTAAATTGGCAGTTATAGTTATACTTTTAAATTAAATAATTAAGAAAGATTTCACAAATTATTTTCATACTTATTTATAAGACCTCATTAACTATTAATTCAGTGTTGCCCAGTGCTGCCACACCCCCTCCTAATACACTAAAGCTTCCATAAACTTGGAATAAATCCAATGCTTAAACCCGATCCCGATATCATTTTCAAGCCCAGACAAAATTCCAACATTAGCGTAAAAATTGAAATCGGGCCGATTGTATTAATGAAGAGTTAAAACCAATAAAAATCTAAACTCGCGCGTTACTTGCTATTAATAGCCTTTGTAGCTCGAATTGATTAATCGATAAAAAAAACCTAAATTAGAGGAAAAATAACTGTGTTCTATCCTGTCGTGCTCAGTCCACAAGCGTTAATAAGACGCCTTAAGCTTTAAAATGTTTGTTTTTTTGCATATTTAAAAAAGGTTTAAAATTGACAAAAATTCATGCAGTTTTTAAACGTTAGTTTATTCCTCATCAATTTAGATCCTCTGTTAACACCAACCTAGGCAAATTGCAAAAAGAAATTTATATAAAAAGTTAATGTGGGCTAGGGCGAGGTCGAAAAATTAAAGCCAACCAGTGGTCATCATTAACTAGTCTATAAGCGAAAGCAAAATAAAAGTCTGAAATAAGTAGTTGGACAGGACGGACGGACAGCCTAAAGCGAGTCCATGAATTGCATAGCAATTTAAACATAAAATTTCATCTAAACCAATATTAAACTGCACGCAATTTTAAAAGGATTTTTGAGGCATTATGAAATTACTGAATGTTCAATGGCATATTGCAGATAATTGTAAGCAGATAAGCGATTTAAAATACTCAAAAGCAATGATCATTTTATAAAATCATGGGTCATGCTAGCCAAGGGTTTGAACCCGCCCAAAATAAAATCGGGTTCGCGTTCGGCATAAAATTTGAAATCCGTGTTCGGGTTTAAGGAATTGAATTCTGGTACAGGTTCGGGTTCAAGAAATTATATTATACTAATAATACATTTTTACTATCAAAAAATTATTGAATGGTTAACTTAATTTTTAAATAGCACCTAATTAAATTCACATGCCAATTATTTCATCTGATTGTGCATATGTATTTATTGAATTTTTAATGTTCTAATTTATTTTTGGATTTAAAAGCAATAAAAAATATAATTAATAAAAGCCATACCATATTAAAAATTACACAAAAATATTTTTATTCAACGTATACTTCACATATCATGAAATATAAATACAGTTGACACATAAATTATGTATAAAATTTTGAATATTATTTGATCTTACAATTAAAACATCTTCTAATATTTGATCAGTCATTTGTGATCGATAAGTTGATAGAAAACTCGGGCCTTCGGCCCTCGTGGGAAGGGGGAGAAGGGAAGGGGAGTAGGGGAAGGGAAGAGGGGAAGGGGGAACTCTTCTATACTCCGTATAAACGTAGCATATTTGCTATGCAATTTATGGGCGAGAAAGGTGGGAAGGGGCGAGAATGCCTATAGGGGGTATTAGATGCAAAATAATTAGTTAATTAGTTATAGGCCCTTGTAGGGGAGGACATAGGGTAATTATCAATGTTAACCAATTCAAAAACGAAAAAAAATTTCGATTTATTTGGCCAATGGTCATTTTTTTATTGGTCAGTAGCCAGCGGACGGTCAAAAATTCATATTATCATTGGTATTAACATGAACAAATATTAATTTAATTTAAAAAAATTAAAAAAAAAAATTTGTCCCCTCCCTGACTTGAACCCCACACCTCCAGTTCACAAGCCTGCGCTATAACCACTATACCATGCTGGCTTTAAAATAGTAGAAGTTATTATGTTATTTATATAGATGATGAAATAATAAAGTTGTGTTTTATGTTTAGAAAATCAATATATTTCGTCGGTCAGTAGCCAGCGGACGGTCAAAAAGTCATATTATCAATGGTATTAACAAAAACAAAATATTAATTTAATGTAAAAAAAAAATTAAAAAAAAAGTTTTTTTTAGTTTTAAAAAAGGGCTAAATTCTTAAACTACCAGCCCGATTCGCTCGAAACTTTACCCGTAGGTGCCCAGGGCGGCCGGGGGTAAAATAACCTTTTCAGATTCCTAAAATACCTTTTCATTTTAAAAATATCGGACATTTCCCTGCCACACGCGGTGTAATATCTATGACACGTAGAAAAATTTTACTAATTATATAAACTTACGCGCGCCATCTAATAAAGTACAATTCGTGTTTGAGTTTAATAGTAGATTCAATTTAATTAGAAATAACGGGCTATGCTTATACCTTTGAAGGAGGTTTCGAATTTTGTGTTAGTTTCTATCGATATATTTTATCGTAAATTAGAATCTAATACCTATATTATTTTTTTAAATATTACTTTTTAGGTTTTCTATGAAATCACAATCTAATTAAATGAAATATATTAACCCAATAAAAAAATATATATGCATTTATAAGGTTAAAAATATATATTACATAGTTGGCTGTCTGTTAGACCATCTATAATAAATTTTTAGGTTATATATAAAATTTGGCCAATGGTCATTTTTTTTCATTGGTAAGCAGCCAGGACACGGTAAAAGTGGTTATAAATTCATAAGTCAAAAAAAAACGAAAAAAAAAAATTTTCGAATCACATTTTGGCCAATGGTCATTTTTTCCATCGGTCAGGAGCCAGCGGACGGCCAAAAAGTCATAATAGCAATGGTAGTAACAGGAACAATCATAATAGTCAAAAAAAAACGAAAAAATAAACTCGGATTCACATTTTGGCCAATGGTCATTTTTTTCCATTGGTCAGCAGCCAGCACACGGTAAAAGTGGATATAAATTCACAAGAGTAAAAAAAACGAAAAAAAAATTTTCGAATCACATTTTGGCCAATGGTCATTTTTTTCCATTGGTCAGCAGCCAGCGGACGGCCAAAAAGTCATAATAGCAATGGTAGGAACAGGAACAATCATAATAGTCAAAAAAAACGAAAAAAATAATTTCGATTCACATTTTGGCCAATGGTCATTTTTTTCCATCGGTCAGGAGCCAGCGGACGGCCAAAAAGTCATAATAGCAATGGTAGTAACAGGAACAATCATAATAGTCAAAAAAAAAACGAAAAAATAAACTCGGATTCACATTTTGGCCAATGGTCATTTTTTTCATTGGTCAGCAGCCAACGGACGGCCAAAAAGTCTTATTATCAATGATAGTAACAAGAACAATCATAAAAGTCAAAAAAAACTCCGGGATTCTAACCCAAAAACTAGTTAAATTGCATAGCAATTAAAAGTAAACAACTTTTATTTATGTTTATTATATAACATTGGTCAGCAGCCAGCGGACGGCCAAAAAGTCATAATAGCAATGGTAGAAACAGGAACAATCATAATAGTCAAAAAAAACGAAAAAAATCATTTCGATTCACATTTTGGCCAATGGTCATTTTTTTCATTGGTCAGCAGCCAGCGGACGGCCAAAAATTCTTATTATCAATGATAGTAACAAGAACAATCATAAGAGTCAAAAAAAACTCCGGGATTCCAACCCCAAAACTAGTTAAATTGCATAGCAATTAAAAAGTAAACAACTTTTATTTATGTTTATTTATAACTAGTTAAATTGCATAGCATTAAAAGTAAACAACTTTTATCTATATTTATTATATAACCAAAACTAGTTAAATTGCATAGCAATTAAAAGTAAACAACTTTTATTTATGTTTATTATATAACTAGTTAAATTGCATAGCAATTAAAAGTAAACAACTTTTATTTATGTTTATTATATAATAGATAATTTAACAAATCTTATATATAACACACCGAGAGAGATAGAGATGAGGGGTGGGGCACCTCTTATGCATTAATTCAAAAAATAACACAGCGAGGGAGATAGAGATGAGGGGTGGGGCACCTCTTTCTCATCCATTAAGTTAAAAAAAGCGATAACCTAATATACCCAATGCAAATAGATAGGGAGGGTAACGGACGACGGACGACGGACGACGGACGACGGACGGACACCAAAAAACGATCCCATAAATTGCATAGCAATTAATAAATTGAGGAAAAGGCTCTTTACACGCTAACTTGTGTAGGTGGAACGTCTTGGGTTCAAAATGTCACAGTCCAAAATGTCACACGAATATCACGAAAAATTAAATCTCAAATGGGGAGGGAATTTGATGTACATCTAATCCTAACCCAACCCCTAACCTAAAACGCTGACCTAAAACACTACCCAATGGAAATTATGCGCTTGCGCAATGAGTAATTGCGAATCTCACGATCGTGAGATTCGCGAATCTCACGATGTGGCTTTGTTACATTTTGGACTGTGACATTTTGAAACGATACCAGGTGGAACAGCTAATACAACCTGGGCTAACTTATAAATCTTGGGATGTTATATATTTTTGAATTAAAAACCCGAACCCGAACCCTTTTTTGTAGTCATCGGGTTCGGGTTCGGGTTTTAAGGGTATTTTTAAAAATGGGTTCGGGTTTGGGTTCGGGTTCTTTAAAAAATTGGGTTTTACCCGGTTCGGGTTCAGGACAAACCCCTGATGCAGCATCGCGAAAATATTAAAATTAAACTCTCACTCTAAACTCGTTTCAATCAGTTAAAATGACAAATTTCGCCGCAAAAAAAATATGAATGGGTGTCGCAAAATGTGTCAAAAAGTGTCCACAATTTTCGAGTGGGTTGTCAAGAATCAACTGTGAAACGGGGCGTGCAGCACCCACGATTGAATAGAGAG
This sequence comes from Gordius sp. MW1, assembly GCA_964036665.1. Lineage (NCBI taxonomy): Eukaryota > Metazoa > Nematomorpha > Gordioida > Gordea > Gordiidae > Gordius > Gordius sp. MW1. The sequence continues at coordinate 21,003,442 of OZ038530.1, forward strand.
ATAGCGTCATCTATACATTGGTTTACTAAAATATTCCTACCTCGCGCCAAAATTTATTTAATGAAAGCAGTGCTTTCATTTCTTGGAAAAAAAATTAAAGGGGGTGCATGGAATGGCTTAAAATTATGGAGCCCCCACGTTATATAAATCAATAAGATGCGAAGCGTCAGAAGGTCTCCTCGGTATCTATTATTAATTGTGATGTTGGTCACTTTCCCATTTTGAGTGTCCTTCTTTTCCACAAAAAATATAATTAGAGCGCCAAATTTTCAAATTGACGCAAATTTCTCGCTAAGCGAAGGCGTTCATACTTGAAAGTTAGGGGGGGGGGGAATTGTTGATAAAATAATTATTTTTGACGAATAGAATGAGAAGATTACTTAACTGATTAATCTTACTAGTTATTAACAAAAATAAATTCAAATTTTTTGAAAGCTATGAAAATTAATACAACTAGCAAAAAGCTTAGAAGAAATCAACATCAAGCCTCTTATTATCGATAAAAACAATTTTTATAGAAATATAACATTTTCAAATTTCACGCTAAACTATTATTGGCTTGAACTGGTCTAACGGACCCAAAGCTAATATTATATCGTAGATTAACCGAAATTACAGAATTTATCAAGCAGAAATTAGCCATGGAAATTCTGAAATCCCATAAAATTTTGATCCATATGGCTCCATGCCTGCTCATTAATTTAAAATTTTTTAGCATGTATCATACATCATACATACACAATCATTTGGAAATAAACCTCTATTAGCTTTTCTAAAAAAAACTTATAAATTTAGATTAAAAAACCCGTCCAACAAAAAAAATGATGTTTAAATGTGCATTAAAAAAGGCAGGGAGCAAAATATCTCTAACATCAAAGTAAATTAGAAATGTTTCAAATTGGCAAACCATTTTAAACACTGCTTGTAAATAATGGGAAAGAATATAGAAAAAAGTAATGCCAAAAAAGTAATTTCACAGGAAAAAGAGACGAAACGTTTAAGTTACATAACGCGAAGAGCGTAGCTATAATTCATTTACAAAAAATACCTTGAAGCGGTAAAGAAATGTGCCAACTAAGTTTTATGTTCTAAATCATAGGTTGAAAGAACTTTAATTTATTTTGATGTAACTCATGTAAAAATTTGGGTAAGGAATTTTTTTTTTCTTTTTTTTTATTAAAAGTTTATTGAATCAAATACGTAGATATTGACAATACAGGATATGAAATAAATATATAAAAAAAAAGAAAATACAAAAAAAGGAGGGGGGGGGGGGGCTTGTCTTAATATCGGTTCAGAATCGAATCGCGAAAATTTTTTCTTTGTCTTAAATATCCGATTCAATTTCATGGGTCAAACTAGGTTCTCTATAAATATTATGTTTTTTGATAGTTAAAAACGTTTTTTTGCTTATTTCAACTCGTGAGATTAAATCTAAACTTTGCTGATACCTAAAAATTTAAAAACATACAACATTTGAGCTTAGGAAAAATTTTGCATCTTACAAAATCGCTGTTATGTTACGCGTCTGAAATGTAAATCTGCTGTGAATCAGAAGTTAAGACACGGCTCTGTTTTAACCGTCCGACGATATTTTCCGCGCAGCGAAATCCGATATTAAGACATGGCCTTTGTCCAAAATTTTAGAATTTAGCAAAATAAAAATGTAAAAGCTTACAACTTAGTTATACCTTTTTAGTGGTAAATGGTTGCACATGGTCATTTAACCAGGTGAAAATATTTAAAAACAAAAAGTAATTAATAAATTACCCATGTGATGATCTCATATATTTTCCCAGTCTCTATAAATTGCAATTATGTATTAGTAAAGTAAACCCATAAATACCTTTTTAAATTTTATATGAACAAACGGTATTTATGGCAATTTTAGGTTTTACAAAAGGTACTTAAAATGTTCCAAAATTTTAATAATGTCGTTTCAAGGTGTGAACAGGGGATAAATAGCAAGAAGAATTTAAAAGTGTCCAGACAACACAATTAAACTATCTTTTCAATCATTTTACATAGAAAGGTGTATTTGTGGTATAGAACAAATTTAATTTTTTATAAATTATATTTAAAAATAATTAAATTACTGATAATTTCAGAACTATTGCATGTTTTTACAATTTATATTGAGAAAAAAGCCTCTTTAACATATTTTTTTTATCTTAAACTTTTCTGTTTGCCTTCCTTTAGCTAAATTGCTACAATTCTACTTTTTTACCTAAGTAATATTTAATTATGTAAAAGTGCAAATAATATAAATAATATATTTAGGAGGCAATAAAAATATTTTAAATAAATTACCTAAACACATAAACAAATATGTTAACAAAAGAAAATTTTATCAAGACCAATACCAAACCCCCAACCCCAGCCTTTTGTTTTAAATTAAATTACATTTTGCCAAGCATTTTTATACATTTCAAATGGTAAATTGTTTGAAAGGTTCATAGATTACCTGAATTCTTTTAAAAAACTGCCACTTTTTTCCTAATCTAAAATTTTATACACGGTTATTTCAAAGGAGGGGGCATGAAAAGGTTTTGAGGTAAAATTTAAATGGTTAGGGTTAGATTTAGGTTTCAGGACTCTAGACTAGATACTACCCACCTCAAAAACCTTTTTTCAATGTATTTTTTTTCCTATTATGTCTACTTTACAAGTACTAATACCGTATGATAAGATATACATCTATTATTTTTAATAATTATATTATTATACCAAAATAAGAACCTCCACTATCGATGTACATGTATTATTTATTAATTAATTAGGGTCTAAGGACCTCCGGTTATCTTATAAAATTATGTTACATGTTGCAAGTCTTATTTTTAATTATTTTATATCAGTTTTAACAATTCCTTAATTTTTATCAAATTCGAGCTGAAAGTTATTCTTTATAATATTTGCTTCTAGTATCAACCTGGCCAACTGAATGTTAATTACTATATAAAATTATTTTATTCTATGCCAATAGATATCATACATTTATTTGAAATCTCAAAAATAGACACTTAGCAAGTTGATAATAAAATTAAAGCATTCAAATTAATAAATATGAAATTATAGCCTAATTATTTTTAATTTAAACGTTAAACTTTTTATTATGTCTACATACGTATTTAATGCTGCTGTTGCTGAAATAACATGTTAGCAATGTTTAATATAAACGGCATTTATATGATTATAAGATAGTCTCAACAAAAATTACCTTGACATTACTATCAGTGAATGCAGAAAGAGGTACATTGGTAATGATTATTCTAGATGGAAGGCCACTATAATCAAAATCAGCATCAAAATTAGCAAGCATTTCATCCACAGAAAGATGATCAAAATTTTGGTATTCCATTAAATCAACAATTTTAATCAATTGGATAAAATTTTAATATATATTAGAAAAATCATATGGAAACTGTGAATGAACGCCATGACAATTTAAGCGAGTCATCTGCAAAAAGTAATTATAAATCTTCTGCAATTTTTATTAAGGTGCTGAGGTCAGTGGCTTATCTATGGGGAGGGGCCAAGCACCCGACCAAGATTAAAGCCCTTTGCTTCTAACACAAGGCAAAAATCTTTGCCACCTTAAGCAAATTTTTTTTTATTTTATCTTAATAAACAATTTGATGATTACAATTATTTGTTTCTAAACAAAAATTTTAATTATAATATTACAAATAAAGATGCAGTATAAGACAAAAAGGGTTGAAAATTTTATGAAATTGTTGGGTCTACATAATTTCATAATTTAATATTAATCTTTATAATTAAAATCCGAGTTTTTTCTAATTAATCCGCTTTATTTTTATAAAAGCAATTAAAGCTTAACTTATTTTAAAACCCCTTGGCTTCAAACAATAGCTCTAATCATATAGGTATTTAAAAGTTTTCTTCTTAGGTTTATATAAATATAATATTAGGTGAAAAAAGGGATTCCTGAATGTCTTTGAAAACGGACTTAGTGTTTTTATTCATTTTTTTAAATATATGGAAAAACAAAAGGAGTCTGAGTCACTACCTTCTCATTCTCATATATTTAAATCAAATGACAGTTGTAGTTTTTCATCTTCAACTATTTATATTAAATAATTTCAATTTTAAATGCACCATCAATTAGGTTATTGAAGAAAAATTATCTTTATTTTAAGCCAGCCAAATTTAAATTGTCTTACTATTATTAGATTGAAAAATGCAAAGAGAAATTTTCAGAATCATTAAACTCAGAATATTAAAGTAAAGCTTATATTTTCTGATAACTAAATTGGCTATCAGTCAAAATTAAATTTAAAAGCAAATGTTGTTACAAAAATGATAACCATCTGGACCCAGATTTAACAATTTATAATAAGAATGAGAGAAATATATTTATTTAATTCCAACCAATCTTAATCTACCTTTTAAAGGAAAGTATTAGAATTAATATATTTATTAGATGAAATGAAGTTGAAGGGGCCCAATCAACCCAAAATAGATTTTCAATAGAGCATCCATATCCAAAAAAAGGGTAAATCTTTTCTTGGATTTTTTTTTCTTGATTTTTTTTTTTTTGATTAAAAGTTTCATTCAGAAACAAATAATTATAATTATGATATACACGAATAAAAAATATAGAAACGCGCTATAACTAAACGGATGGCATTGACCCGTGTATGGAAATCGTGTTGGAGTTAACGATTTCCATTGTGATCTTTTGCCTGATAAAAAAGTATTCTTTGGGATCGTGAGTAATGGAGGTTATATATTTTGAAATTTGTTTTAGGAATTGGCTGCCCTCGGGCCCTAAGTTACCGAGGGTGGTAGCTACTACTGGTACGAAAATAAAATTGTTTGGTAAAAACATAATAAAAATGAGTAATAAATAGAATAAATTTTGAATCAAAAAAGGCATTATCCTGGATATAGATTATATTATCTTTTGATATTACCCTGAGTTATGATTTCACAATTTACGAACGTTTTAAAAGCGCTCATTTTGAATTCCTCTGAAGGCAATTTGCTTTAAAGGGATTAAAATAAATTACACTATCTAACATGGCTGTCACTCCTAGATAATTCAGCATTCCCCCTCATACAGTTTTCTATGTGTAGGCAAACAAGAAAGGAGTAAATTGTATATGAAAATCATATTTTAATTATTTGCGCTTGTTTAGAAACATTCTTATAGCCTGTCACATTAATCAATATTGCAGATCGTGCGATCGTAATTTTAAACAATTTGCACATATTCTATTTTATTTCCTATTATATGACTCCACCTTAATATAAACTTGTTAAAGTAGCCTCTTTATTAAATAATAGTTCCGTTTAAAATATATCTCTAAATTGCTAACTTATTAGATTTAGTAAAGTAATGATTAATAGCATCGTAATTGACTTTGGCGTTTGCCAATTTCCAAAAATAAAAGTTACATTTAGAAACGACTCTGTGCGCAATGCACAAGTGGAATGTGGGTATAGGATTTTGTAAAGATTTTCAACGCTTAGCATAAATTTGATTTTGGGTATAAAGTTCAATTAGGGGGGGGGCAAAAAATAAAATTTTATAATTTTTTAGGGTTTTTTCTTAAAAAATTTATTTTTGTCATTTAGGGACTACGCCCATGTTTATAGTTATTGGTTAATTTATTGAAACTAACAGCAAAAACTTAATAAGGCCGATATTTTTAATGGGCAATAATTATATAGATTGACAACTGATTAATAAGATTTTAATTGTGAAAATATACATGATGCCCTTTATTGTTTCATATAAAATTGTTATTACAAAAACGTATATAAAATATAGTATAGATGGCGCTATCTCTGTATTTTTTTAAACCTTTTATTGTGTATGATTTTAAATTTTCTTGACCTAACGTATTTTTTTTCTAAGAGGTTTTACTATGATTTATTAGCTTAATTTATATATTTAAAAAAAATTAAAAATGGAAAAATATTCGACCCTATTAATGAATGAAAAACTTTTAATTCAATTATAAATGGTATGCTTTTATAAATAGTTTATAAAGAAAGGCAAAAACTGTCCAAAATGACAGGCAATAAATTATATTAATTTTGGCTAAATTTCAGGAAATTTTTGAGAATTATGTAGACTAAAAAATTATTAAATTGTAAGTTTTACCTATAGATTGTTCTGACATTGATTATAAAAGATGAAGTAGATCGCCGCCTCGGTTGCATTCAACGACACTAATTAAATTTCACTCCTAGACCTTTATCGGAACTTATGGACATCTAGTCTTTGACTTCTCGATAAAGGGGGGGGGGGGAGGGGTGTGGTATCCTCACCTCCCCCCCCCCACGCGATTTGTGTTATATTAAATTTCCCTTAGGTGGTGTGTTATTTATTATTATTTACTGATGCTTACTCGCTTATTTTAATTGCCAATAAAAACGTTTAAATTTTTTTGGGCAACTCCCCCTCCCCCCCCCCCTTCCCCTTTGAGAAAATCTTGGGTACGCGCCTGTTTTCAGCTATACATCCTTACTCTGCAAGGATATCGGCCATAGTAATAGGAGAAAAGAAATTTATAGTGTTTTTGGATTAAAGTTTAGTTAAAGGGAGGAATGATTAATTGTTTTTATTTAAGAACATTGTCTCAGTAGTAACACGATGAATGCTGGGTAGTAAACACGATAAGCGCTGGGTGTTAACACGAGCTAAATTTTCTCAAAAAATCTCCTCTAACACGCCTCTACCCAATCCCATTAAAGGGAGAGTGCGAAAAAGTAATTAATAAAACTTTTACCCAAACAAAAGGGGTGTTTAGAGTTACCACGCTGGCTGTTAACACCCTACACCGGTGTTACTCTATGGAAGTGAATATGGGCACTAAACACCAAGGAAGAAAAGCTATTACAAGCCACGGAGATGAGAATGATACGGTGAAACTTGAGGTATAATGAGATTCTTATGACAAAAATGGATTTTTAAACCTATGTTGGACATGATTAAAAAAAGTGGCTAAAATGGTATGGGCATATACTAAGAAGGGACACGAATGATGTAAATCGAAAAGTACTGGACATGGAGGCTCGGGAAGAGAGGAAGAGGACGACCTCACGTCACGTGGAAAGAAGACCACAGTTATGAAAACTAAGATTAATCAAGGATATGGCACTTACCCATGGCCGTAACCGAGGATTAAATTTAGAAGTGGGCAATTTAATAATTTAAGGAGGGGCAAAATGATATTTTTTTGAAAGTTTAACCATAATTATATGAAATTTTAAAGATTTTTTGGATTCAGAGGGGGGCAGTTGCTCCTCCCTGCCACCCCCTGGCTAGGCCAATGCACTCACCCGGTTAAGATGGAAGAAATTTATCAAAACAAACCCCACAACTGTGGGACTAAAGATTTGATAAAGAAGATTTTAACATAAAATTTTTTTCAAAATATAAATCTTATGGCGTGAAATGGGCCACACTAAAACATATTCATGGCATAAAAATTTACAGAGCTACTATGTCATGGATCTTTTTGAGCTATATATGAGATTCGATTTTGTAAAATCTGATAAACATCTTAATTTATATAAACTTAATCCAAAGGAGAATAAAAACCTTGTTAAACAACCTTCTAATCTTATTTGAAAGTTAACTTTTTTAACATTAGAATATCACAGAGCTTTAGTGAATAAATATAAATAATAATTTATTATTTTTAAAAATACATATTTAGTGAAGATGAAAAAAATATGAAAAAATTTATTAAATGTTTTTTTAGTTTAATTAAATAAAAAAATAATAATATTTCTACCAGGCTACAAAAAATCTAATGAAGTTTTATATGAAATCTCTTATATCTTTAGTTAGAGAAATTAGCTAGTAGAAAATTAGGCTATTTGATATATATTGCTAATAAATTAAACTAAAAATTTAATATGTGGATTTCTGGTAATTTACTTTTGCTAATTGTTGCAATTTTTGAATGCAGCAGAAAATTTTAGTGTATAAGCCAAATATCAGGATTCAGGTATTGGGAGGGTTCAATTTGGATTATAAATAAATTTGAACTAAAATAAGCCTTAACATTTATTGTTAGATTTAGTTTATTCTTTATTAAATTTAAATAGGTTTAATAGAAAATATAAACCTTGGAGGTACAAAAAATGTAATCAATGATATAGTATAGACAGTAACTCAATTCATATTGACACCAAAGTAAATGGCAATTAAGAACTGTATAGAAATTTCTTACAAACTGTTAACTATTATTCCTAGCCTTTTAGATATTGACCAAATAAAGTGTAAGTTGTCCAGGCAAACACTAACAATAATTTTTATTAAATAATAACAAATTTTATATAGATTCTGTTCTAGGCATTAGATATTAAAAAGTTTGCACTTTTGTATTAAATAAATATTTATGAAATTTTTTATATATGGTTACATATAAACAGGTAAAATTTTGCGAAAACGTTTCCTACAAATTGGACAACGCGAAGCCTTATAAGTCTGCATAACCTTTAAACATACCATGCATAAGCAAAAATGTTTGCAGGGAATTAGTAATACATCTCTATTCCTTTCTAGACATATAACACATATGCATAGATCATTTAGATATGTATAATCTATTTCCTTCTCAACAGATATCTCCTTAGTTTTTCCTGGAATAAATGTTAAAAATCTGATGGAGCTGTGTCTAAATATGCTAAGTATATTAATTTTGAGTTCTAAGAAAATTGATAGAAATAAAATTAATAAAAAGATAATAAGGTAATGCCCCGTGAAACAGCTTATCAGTATAATGTAAATATTTTGAAAAGTCCTCCCGAGTTTGGATAAATAGAATGGCGTAGTTGCATTAATTTGATTCAAATTATCTTGTAGCATAATAGAAAAACTTTCCTTCCTCGATTTGATATAATTATTTAACTTTATCAAGCATATGAAACCAATATTTGAACACGTTCTAGCATCCTCATATACATCTAGAATGTATACCAAAATACTTTCCATTTTCGAACATAAGTAATCATTCAATTTTTAAAACATTCCTTACAGCTGATTAGTTGTGCTTAATGGACTCCATAAAATAGCGGTTGTTTATAGCCGTGGTTAACTAAAGGTAAGCTTTTCATCGATCAGTAGCTTTACTCTTAATCTTAGCCAAAACTTGTAAGAAAATGACTCAAACGTTAAACGAGTTACTATTAATTTAAAATTCGCAATAACAATGTATAATGTTATTCTTGGTAGTATTAAAAGATTCAAATACCAGTTGATGTTTAAACAACTAATGTAACAAGGTCCAAAATTTATTTATTAGCATTCACAACTATATGAGGGTAATGTTGTTTCTCTTAATTTACAATACATTTTTCATGCATATATATAAAAAGTAATTCAAAATTCTTGCCTTCTGGCCATAAACCTAACCCTGTGATCTTCGCTACAAGTAACGAATAGAGGTTGAGTAGGACTGTGCTGAATATAGCCAATCGCTGCGTTATGATCTAAATTACATAAGATTTAAATTTTATAAAAAAAATTTTGTCTCAAAAATAAATTCAATCAGGTTTAATATGCCTCGAGATGAATAGACTTGCACATGCCATTTCGAAACAGATATATAAAAAATGTAGCATTCCAATTACAAATTTTAGCCAAACCCCAGTCAGTATGTGATTCCATTTTATCGCCCGACCCCTCACAAATAAATTTTACAAAAAAATTGACTTTGACTTGAACATGATCTTTTGAAGCTAAATAATTATTGAGCTATATATTCTGCCTTGCTTAACTAGTCCTATACCCAGGAAACTAAAAATTTGATTTGTAAATGTTTTCGTATTTCTTCGATCAAAATATTTTTGTATCTCTTTAATTTGGTTATTTTTGTTTTTCTTAATTTAGGACATAATTGTATTTCTTCGATTCGAATATTTTTGTATTTCTTTAATACAGTTATTCTTTCTGCCTTGTTTTCTATAGAGGTAGGAGTGTCTTTTTATTTTTCAAACCAGGTTTTCTACTCTAAGCTCGTTCTATCTTGGTTTATATTTTATGGTTTAAATTTGTTCAGGTTAGGGTGTCTTGTTCCAGTTTTTATGTATTAGTTTTCCCTAGCGCGGTCGTTAACTTGCGCATGGAGGGGGGGGGGGGGGCGGGGTGAAGGGATTCGGTGCGTACGCACAGCACAAGTTAAATTATTACAATAAGTAAATAACATCAGCATGATGGATAAATAAACTACTTAGATAGGGTAGTTATTAATATGTAGACAATTAGAAAATACCCGAAGGGTAGAAAGTAAAATAAAAAATTGCATAGCAATTAAAACAGCTGGGAAGTGAGTATCGCCTAAGTACACGACACCTAAGTTGTCGAGCCCGTTTAAGGCATTGAGACCTTTAAATCATATATGATATTAAATAATTTTAGTAAACAAACATATACGTATAGGCTCTAAAACTTCATAGAAGTAATATTCTTATTACTTAGATTGAGGTTCGATTGAAGGAGGGCACTACGAGTTTCCCAGGAATAAAGGCTTAAGGTGTTTTCGTCAGGATATAACACTATATAAATTAGCCAAAAAACATTTAAAAATACTTGTTTAAATCCGATGATAAATGAGTTATTTAAAGTGTTAAGATTTTCTCGTCAAAAATGCAGATTAATCTCCTAGGCCACAATTATATTATTTAGATAGTTAAATTCAACAAAAAATTTATCGTCCCTCGCCCTTTTCCTTTTACCCGCTATTTTTATAAATTTAAAGCAAATATTTTATCAACTTCGCCCACATTCTCTCCTTCAAAACAAATAAAATTTGTGTTGAACGTTTAAACAAATAGATCTTCTCACCCTCACAAAAATATTCTATTAATTGACATACAAAATATAGTAACTTTTTCATTCACAGATCATTTTTAAATGGATATGAATGAATTCCCTTTAAGATCACTTCCGCTCTCTACAAACCTTAGAGAGCAATATTAAATTATGTAACAGTACCAAGATATTCAAAATCCTAAATTTGCGGCAAAAAATTTCTAGCAAAAAATAAAAGATACCATACATTTTTGGGATATTTCGTCAAAATGGGATTAAATTGTGAAAAAGACATCTACCATAATCCTCGGTATGATTAAACACGGCCGGGCTAATGTTGTTAGATTTTCCCTGGGCACCGGCTCCCGCGTAAGACATTAAACATCGGCTCGCACCCAATTCCCATAATTTTATACTGGCATCGCTGGCAGTAGACAGGACGTACTTTAATAGCGAAAAATATTGTTCTTTACAAGAAATTAATTAATTCGGTAAAATCGAAAATTAAGCATACTGAAATGGTCGGTTGCTCTAAAAATTGACATCTAGTGGCTAATTTTCAAAAATTACACATAACTTATGAGATGAGGGGATATTATAAAACTATAAAGTATCATACTAGGAAATATGTTAAGTGTGGCTAATGGGAAAAAACAAATTATAAAATCAAATAATTATGAATAGAATTGATAGCACACCCGAATACTAGGAAACGAGCGTGGCGAGGCTTTATTTTAAAGCCTTCAGCATAAGTCAACATGGGCGTAGCCAGGGGGGGGGGGCAGGGAGGGGCCGCTGCCCCTCTAAATCCAATTTTTTTTTGAAATTTATTAAAATTAAAAATCACAAAAAATGATCATTTTGCCCCTCCCTAAAACATTATTGCCCCCCTCTATCCCAATGCTGGCTACGCTTATGTAAACCAATCTAGTGAAACCTTGTTACAAAAGAAATTTGCAGCCGAACTGCCACAATCGGCAGCGGTAAGCCAAAGAAAACCGTGTATCCCTAAAATATTGCTTCTCAAAAAGTATCATTTAGTTTAAAAGGACAGTAGGCGAAACAAAATAAACAAAAAGCCTGTAAAGCCACTCGGAAATCCATGGGGGTGGCCAGGATTGGAATTAGGGGGGGGGGGGGGAGCAATAATGATTTAAAGAGGGGCAAAATGATCATTTTTTGAAGTTTTATCCATGGTTATATTAAATTTTGCAAAATTTCAGGATTTAGAGGGGGGGCAGCCGCCCCTTTCTGCCTCCCCCAGACTAGGCCTATGCGGAGGTCTTTATACCTAGACTGTAGATATTAAAATAAATCGGGTATGTGAGTCAAAAAGGTGATGATAATTAGAATATAAAGGTGCGGTGCGCTATCTTATTTAAGTAAATATTAACTATTTTTAAGCTAATCTTTTTTATCGTTATTCAGTTTCAAAAAGTAAACCCGATCTACTATCATAAAAGTCCTTTTCAATAAAAAAATCTTGGAAAAACTCTCTTCGTCATCTTCATTATCATTTTTACGATAACTTTTGCAGCTTTTTATTCATATAAAATTAAATATACATACCAAAAATCGAGGCTAAGGATGCTTTTTACCTTTCAATGTTATAATATAATCTCTATCAGAATTGAGTAATATTAGTATATGCTCAGACCTATAACGAGACAACAAAAAATTAAAATGGATACTTAGAAATGTTCAATCAATTGTATAAGAAAATTTTTTTAACTACTAAAACGGGTCTGACCAGGTTGAGGACAATTTGGCACCACTCTATCAAATGTAACTTCAAGGCTTGGGTCGCACTATTATCGTAGAAAATGACATATAAGTCTCTAGACCTGAAATTTAAAAAAGGGACGTCCAATTTTTCAAAGATTAATGATTTGAATAGCTTAGAAAATATCAAAATACTACAGGCTATTATCTAAAACCCAAAAATAAACTTTCCAAACCTAGTTTTAAAAGCAATATAAAACTTTTTAATTTCGAACGTGTTTTTAATGTCACTAAAAATATATATGGTGAACCAACTTTTCCATTTTTGCTGAAAGCCGCATAGCAAAGGGCAAAACCATCGTGGGCTTTGGGGAAGTGGTTAACGCACCGATTACTAACTCCATCCCACAGTCTCATGTCTCCGTCCCGTGATGCGGTAACGTAGCATCTCCCATCTAGCGTATACTTTACCTTAGATATACGATTCCAAAAATCTTTTATAATATTCATAGTTGAGAAAATAACGTAATTTTGTTGCGGACAAAAAGATTCGAATGTCTAATAACTTCTTTAATTTCCCGACTTTTGCCCCAGCTAATGTTTATAAAAATATGAAAATGTAGACAGAGAGCACAAAATTACGAGCCCTTTTCATAAATGTCATGTACCGCCGATTTTGTTGTTCAGTTTTTATTTAAACCGGGTCTTTCAAGATTTAGTACAATTTTGAGAAACCATTTAATTTTTAAAGACGTTCTCATAATATTAAAAATTATTGAAATAAATTTGTACGAGCTCTGAGCGAATATTTAAGGTAAATGTAGAAATCTAAATTTATATAATGTTTCATTTACATCACTGTGCTAAAATATAAGATAGCATATACATATTATTAAGGATAACTATTTTACTAAATTAAAGAAAACTTTGCCCAAATATTGTTTGAAGGTTGCAGAGCTTAAATATAATTTCCGAATGGTTAATTCAAGTCAGTACTTTTAAGATTTGTCCAAATTTCTTCAAATCAAGCTTTTATATTCACAAGAATATGGTTATAAAAAACTAAAATAAAACTCTTTTGCAATCGTCTTATATCAAAATAATAGTCAAAAATCATCAACTAAATCAATAAATTGTAAATAAATTGATATTTATGGGTAAATTTTGTGTAAAACATTTTCCAAGCAAAAATTGGGTATTTTCAGAAGAAGTCTTACAGTACTGAGAGGGCCATTATGCTGATCAGAAGGTTGAGGCGATACAAAGCATTGATTAGTGAGCAAATTGTATAAACGCAGAGTGCTCTGTTCCGTCCCCACCAACACGTATTCTCCAGACGGATGTACCGAAATGCAATTTACAGGTTCACAATCCTAATTTTTGATTTGTTTTATAAAACATCTGTAAACATTCAAACGTATAATTGGTCATAAATAATTGGCAAATTTTAATGAAATTCACTTTTAAGTAGGAAAAAGGTAAACTACCTAATAATTTAGGAATTTCTCATAGTAATGGTCAAATAAAAAAATGACTTTTATACAGTCTCATATACGCTGAAAAAAATATAGCTAAAATTATTAAATTAATTCCTATAAAACTTTATGCGAGTTTGTTTGGTCTTAAATAAAAACTAATTTTTAAATCCATAACAGCACTATACAATAAATATTAAGAAGCGGTAAGCAAAAGATTTTGTAAAATCACTTGAAAGATTAAACAATTCTTAACATACATTTATCAAACGTAGCAAAAGGTTTATTCTAACTTTCAATAAAAACCCGTTCCCACACAATGTAATTTACAAAATTTCGTACATCATAGTGCAAAACTCCAGACCTAACTCATAATTGTAAAATAAATTCCTGTAATTAAAATCCCAAAATACAAAATAACATTTAAAAAACCCCCTTCTCATCAGGCAAAAGATAACGATGAATTTATTTTCCAACAGGATTTCCATAAAGATCCCTTTGATTTAAACGTGTATTAATTTACTGATATATGGTATAAATAATACTTTCTGTGTAATTTAATAAAACATTTACACTTTAATAACTCACCTAATATAAAAAAAATTTATTACGAAATGGGCAAAATAAAGTTTTTCTAAGCAAGGAAAAAGGCGATTAAACCTGTATAACTTTGAGAGCTTTTTTGGAGGTGGGTTTCGAGAAGTCGTATAATTTCACGGTGCAATCTTTACTACCGGACACCAAGAATGATGTGGTCGGGTGAAATTGCAGGCTAGTAACTTCCTAAAATACATACATACATAAATACTTTTTTGTAGGTTAAAAAATTTATTTTTACGATAAAAAAATCACATTAAGACTAATGCATTGTACGCTTATTACAATTTCATTCTCGAGTCCGAATTCTATTCAGGGTATCGTAAAAAACATGATAACAGTTGCGTGGAACGTAAAAAACATAATAATCATGAGACAATCTCTTTCCCCAATATCTTCTCAGGCTCTTTTTCTTCTGGCCGTTCAGTGTTGTTTTCCATCACTCACGAGGACTTCTCTGCCAATGTCATATTGTCTTTGTCAATGGGCTGTCATCGTCTCGCCTTCTTGTTATTACATTTACACATCTGCTAGTTTTATTCTCCCGAAACTCATTCACTTCACACATACAACACTAACGAGTTTAAAAGGACGGCTTTTCGTAATGTTTTTTTTTACCCTGTAATGTCTTTTTTATAGTTTCAGACGAGCAAAGGGGTTTATTTTAAGCGGATCCTTCTGAGGAAGCTCATGTTTTAAATATTTATATTGTTTTTTGAAATAATTGCAAAAAACGCGACACCGTTTAAATGCGACTTCACGTTTAAATATCGAAAAAGATGGCGTCAGAGTGTTATAAATGTGCCTATATATTAAAGAATATAGTATAAAAGCCTTCCCAAAATCGATCGATTCAATCGGGATATCTTGAGAAATAATTTCCGCGGCAATTACTGCAAAATTACAAAACGGTCCAAAAACGAGCCCGTAAATTGCATAGGAATTTAAATATCGATAAAATAGGGATAAATAATGCATTAATTGTAGGGGATTTTGGGCCTGAAGTGCATTGAAAAAAGAATATGGACGGACTCGGGTGGGCCTGATAGTTTTAACATCGGCCGGTAGCAGACCTCTAATCTACATATAAATATGATCTCTATTATACTAATAATGATCTTTAACATATTATTTTGGTAACCAAACCTTGTTTTAAAAGTCTTATGTTTTAATGGATACTTTAAAGTTTTATTAGTCCCATAAACATTTCTCGAAATAAAGTTATCATTCTATTCACGAAACTATTTAGTATTATTTATTATCTTTATAATTAATATTTGCTATAAGTCCTAAAACTGGTGAAACATGATCTGACCTGGCAAATAAATTATTATCAAAAAATTATAAGCGATCATTAGACAACGATCTTATCTTTTGTGTAACGCTTTAACAATAGTTTAACAAAAAAGACCAACAACGCTGTTGGTTTTTATAATTAATTCTTATCTAGTCAAATACAATTTTAAAGAGTTCAAACTCCCTGACCCCTTTTTTAAGAAATTGATTAAGATTTAAGATCTTTTATCAATCTAAACTTATTTTCATAATCGATTTGTAATTATATATAATAAATATGCTTACATATAAAAATAAATTTAAAAAATGTTAAATAATAATTGAATGTAAAACAAATACCTCCACGTGGTCGTACAGAGTCCTTATGACGGGATGATTTTCCGCATTTTGCTGCATAAGTTCTTGGGCTGAGATGGTTGCTGTAGTATTAGAACTACCCCCTCCTGCAATATTGTTAGGGTTGGGGTGTCCCATGATGGATGAATTAACGTTGCCCGGACTTGGTCTCATCATAATTTTATCCACGTTTAAGATCTATCAAAGATAGAATTGCACACTCTTGATTAGAAAAAAACTTAAAAGGTTTAATTTTAAAATGTAATAACTTTTTTTTGTTATTTAAACTTTTGTTTGAAATATTGAAAATAATTAAATGTAAACAACTCTAAATGTTGATTATAAAGTTCCAGATAGAGAAATCAGTGGTCATTTTTAATAGTTAACACATGAGTTATAGCTAGGAAGGAAATGGTAATTATACTTTTTAATTGAATTTTTGGCTAAAAGTACATGACATTTTGCATCCCCCCTTAATTATAATATATCTTAGTCTATAAATACATACCTTAATATTTGTGTTTTTAAAACTAATTTTTACTCTATATTAAAATCTTCCCACAAACAAATATAATTGTCTTCTTTATAATTTTAGTTAGCGTTTTATTAAGTGCAATTTTAATACCTAAAATATTTTAAAAATTTGTTTTGTACAACTAAGGTTTAGTAAATAACTTGGTTTGTATAGTTTTTTTAAAGCAAGTTAACACGACATGTGTAATGTGATTGATTAAAAGCACCTTTTAAAATATTTTAATAGACCTGATAAAACAAGCTTTTATATATAAAAAGCATTGTTGACGCTTATATATAGCAATTTGCATTTGCTTTTAAGACTCATGAAATATTTATATTCAATTTTTAGGAACATTTAAGGTGATGAGCATATACATAGATGTAGTGAAATTAAATTTTTTTAATTATTTAATGGGCTGGAATTTAATACAAATTTCAGGACAAATGTTTAATAACTACTGTGATTTAAACCTTAGTTAACAATATCATCAATTTTAAAACACAAGCAAGCACATTTTTATATTCTTAGAGTACTTTCTGACTTTTATAAAAAGAATAAAATAAGAATAATTGGAGAAAAAATAAAATTTATCACATATTTATTTAAGTTAAGTAATAAGGTAAGCTTTTTGTTTTGCAATTTTTATATTTGATACCTTAATAGATGAATCAACTGACCCTGTTGCAATAAGTTCACCTGAATTAAAAGAACAATACTCATTTTAATATAACATATTAAATTATATCCATTTATAAAAAAGAAATGTTAACAACATACAAATAAATTATAAGACTATACCATCATTGCTAAAACATGTGGATCTACAAGGAGCCTTATGTGAGGTAACATATTTAGTCTCATATAAACAAGGTTCTGGAGCAGAGGGCCTACCTAAAAATAAAGTGTTTATAATAAATAAATCTAATAATTATTAAAGTGGTAATTATAGTCATGTTACAAAATACTTAAATACCATAAACATCATCTTCAAAATCTATGCCCCCTAACATTGGATCATTACTTTTGCTCATATCTTCATCTTTTTGAGCTAAAAAATATATAATTTATAATGTACATTTGACATATACTCCTATCAATTTTCAGACCTTCTTGAACAATGTGGGCTAATTTGTCAGAGGGAGTGCACACAACAGAAAAATTTACAAGTGAAGCCAAGTTTGTGGCCAATGCTTGATAACCATCATAAAATAGTTGGCTAATATAACAATTTCAATTAATTTAAATGCTTAATCCATAGTTCAAATTTTGTCTATGTTGCAAAAAAAATTATTATAGTACTTTACACAAAATTTAACCTTATAATAAGTGAATACAAATCCTCTCGATCCTTAAAAGAGATATTCATGTTGGAGTTTCCAAAAGCCATGCTTAATTCTCAGCTGATGCAACAATGTGGTGCAACTCGTCACTATGCCTACCCCATATCATGCAATTAACATTTTAAGATCTAAGTAGTTATAGCAGGCGCGTAGCCAAGGGGGTAGAAAGCAGGAATTTTATACCCCCTTAAACAAAATTTAAATTTTTTTTTGATTAATAATTAGATTAAATTAGTTAAAATATTATAGTTTAGTTGCATAAAAGATATTGAGACACTTATAAAAATCTGGAAACATAATATATACATTAAATTTTGAGAATTTAATTTTTGACTAAAAGCTTGCACTCCACCATTAAAATTTTCCACCATTGATTGTAAATTATAGTGTTGCGATCTCGTCTCGTCTCGTCTCGGGCTCAAAAGCAAAATCTCGTCTCGTCTCGGGTGCGATTATTATAATCTCGATCTCGTCTCGGCCTAGAGTATCTCAATCCCGTCCCAACGAGAAAAAATAATTATACCATATATTTTTTCTGACTCTTATAAATTTATATATAAGATATAAATTGGTCATAATGGAACCAATTTTTTATCTCAAACACCAAAACACAAGCTAGATAGATATCTTAAGGTAGGAAGCATTATTAGAGGCTTATACACTACCATCGAAGGTATAAAGTTGCTAAACAATAAATTTCATTTCCTGGCTAAGGCTCAATAAAAGGATAAAGATTAATAATATCATCATATAATGAATTTATTGAGATCTTATATAATAACGTTAAAATAATGACAAAAATGCGAGATTAAACTTTTGAAGATATTATTATTTATAACAAGTAATTATCTGAACATTGTAAATACAAAAAAATGGGCATTTTTGTTGGAAGAACATAAATGTTTTGATCTCTTACGTTAATTGCACATATATAACTTATAATTTAAAATTTTCTTTAAAGCACAATTTACACTTCTTATCTTATTTGATTCATCCTTGGATACTGTGAAATGTTTGAGCAGCTTGCTCTTTTTTGTGTTGGATGATGAACTTGTTGCGCATAAACTCATTATAGGCCTAAAGAATTTCATATTATATAAGCTATACAAATAAGTAACATGTACCTAATTAATTACTCAGATCAAATACCCTAATGGCTACTAACACTATGTTGTCTATTAAGATTATATTACAAATTTGAAATTTGCGCGAAGCGGATAGTTAGGTGCGTAAGTAATTTACTATCAAAAGTTTCAAAATCATATTAATTTGCATTTAATACCCTAAATGTAAATCTCATAAAATCAAAATTCTTAGTTAGCTAAATTAAGACTTAAGATAAAAATTAAAGTCTCTCGTCTCGTCTCGAGGTCAAAATTCTAGTCTCGATCTCGACTCAATTTTTCAAAACCGCATCACTAGCATTCAAGACCTATCATTGTGAAACCATAAAGATTAAGGGCCTATAAGCCTAGATATAGATGAGAATAATGATGGAAATCTACGGGCTCTATTAAGGTACAAGGCCTCAAAGTTCAGCGCCTTGAAGTTTCGCATATATTGTACGCGAAGTTTATTTTTGTTACATTATCAATAAAAGTGTCGAAAATTTTTTTGAATTTTTCTTCCCCTGAGAAAATTCTGGCTACACGCCTGAGTTATGGTGCGAATTTATTTTTAAACCAAAGTGTTTCAATTAAATATCATTCTTAAATATTGTACTAGTATATTTTCGTCATAATGACATTACTCTAAATCAGGGGTAGGCAACGCGGCGGCCCCCGATCGATTTTTTGCGCCCTCGCTGGACTAATGTAAATGTATGATATGAGCGTATCTAATAACACGCACGTATTTTTTGTTAGTGTGTGATCGTATTTCGAATAGACCACGCGTAGACCGTGCTTTTAAAACTACCAAGTAACCCGAAATAATTCTTTTCTTTCAAAACCCTTCATGGATAAATGTAAAAGAAAAAGACATATTATTTTAACGATGAATGGGAACATCTATATTGTTTCGTTGATTACAAAGGGAAGTGTTTTTTTTGTTTTGTAATAATGGTGTTGCGATTCCCAAAAAAAGTAATATTGAACGACATTTTAAGACCGTTTATACAATTTTGATAGTGACTATCCAATGAACTCTGAAATTAGAAGAAAAAAAATTATTTCTTTAAAATCTTCAAGAATTAATCAGCAAAGTTTTTTTACTAAACCACTGCAACAACATAAAGCAGCAACGATCGCGTCATATAAAATATCGCATTTGCTAGCTAAGAATAAAAAACCATTTACAGATGGAGAATCAGTGAAAGAAGCCATGTTAGAAGCTGCTGATTCACTTTGGAATGTAAAAATAAAAAGGGGAATAGTTTCAGCTATAAACACGTTGCAATTATCAGCACGAACTGTTACTAGAAGAATTGAAGTAATTGCGGAGAATTTGGAGGCAGAATTAGCAAATGATATGAAAAATTGTATTTTCTTTTCGCTACAGATAAATGAATCGACAGACGTGACAAATATATCTCATTTAGCCATTTCCATGAAGATGGTATTTTCTGATTTTACAAAAGAAGAATTCTTAGCTCTGCCATTAAAGGGAAGCACCAGAGGAGAAGATATCTTTTCTACTTTAAAAAAGTATATAACAGATGTAAAATTACATGTACAAAAGTTTTCGTCAATTACAACGGGGCACCAGCGATGACTAGTAAGAAAAAAGGATTTATTGCCTTATGTAGACAGGATTCCTTATTCCCGAAATTTATTTCTTATCATTGCCTCATACATCAGCAAATGTTATGCGCAAAAACAATCGGTTTTCAACACGTATTTACGATAGTAACGAAAATTATTAATTCCATAAGATCGGGAGCTATGCAACACAGATTCTTTAAATAATTTTTAGAAGATGGGGACGTTCAGTTCACAGATCTTCTTTTACATACTGAAGTGAGGTGGCTGAGCAGAGGTAAAATACTTGAGCGGTTTATCATGCTTTTGCCACAAATAAAAGAATTTATTGCCTTAAGAGGCGAATTTTACGAGCAATTAGAAAATAAGGATTGGCTAATCGACCTCGGATTTCTGACAGTTATAACAGCAAGGTTGAATAAATTAAATCTAAAAATACAAGGGAAAAAGCAGCATATTGCTGACATGATTAGTGCAGTAAATGCATTCAAATGCAAGTTAGTGTTGTTGAAATCCCATCTATTAGAAATCATTATCACATTTCCCAAATATAAAATATACTGTTGAGAGTTTAAATTTGAATAATAAAAATTTTACTGCTACATCATATTTAGAAATTATAGAAAAGGTAATAGAAGAGTTCTTCTAGATTTATAAGATTTTGCAGCATTAGAACCCGTTCTAAGATTTTTCATAATTCCATTCAATGTTACTGAAGATGATGTCATTGAAATAGTTTTAGTGTATTTCGAGCTTCATAATATCGAAGACCTAAAATTAGAAATAATAAACTTGCAAAGTGATATTATTTTCAAAGCGCATAGTAATGATAAAACGTTTTGGAACTTAGTCGATGAAAACAAGTATCCTATTTTAAGGAAATGTGCGCTAAAAATTTATTCATATTGTGCAACAACATACAATTGCGAGTCTTTGTTCTCAAATTTGAAACATTTGAAATCAAAATACCGAACAAAGCTTACTGACTCACATTTAGATAATTGTTTAAGGAGCGGGAACTCTAAATATATCTCCAATTATAAGAAATTAGCTGAAAATATGGACACCCAAGTTTCACACTGAATTATATGTATCATTATGTATGACACCAACAAAATAAAGTTATAAAAAATCTGTTTTTTTAATGCCTATTTATACCTGTTGATTATCTGTAAAATATGCGCCCTCGGTCATTTTCAAATTTAGTGTTGCGCCCTTAAGGCCGAACAGGTTGCCGACCCCTGGTTTAAGTATGCATTTGATAAATTTCGTTTACCGGAAAGCGAACGAAGGAAAGCGCTTTTGACTTTTGTAAGTGTTATAAACGTTGGCCAGATTATATAATAATTTATTAAGTTATATTAGTGTTATCTTTTTAGTCATTAGTTGTGGTCACTACAGTCAAAAAATTTCATACATGGAATTCGTTTTATTCTTTGGGATAAGTTTAATAGCATTGCTAATGGTAATGTGTCACGTTAATCAAAAGATAAATTAATTAACTGTAAAGTAGTGGCATTTAATCCTGTACGAGTTTACGTTTGTAGCATCATGATTATACTTAAGAGTAAAGTATACTTTAATATATAAACAAATGTAAATATATATTAAAGTTAAAATAAAGCAATTATAAGATACTTAAAAAAAATTAAATGGAAATTACTACTAAGTGTTCTATTCTTCTAATAATCAAGTTAGTTATAAAGTTGTACTTCATTCGTTTATGTAAGGTAAGGATTTTTATAACTTCTGTTATCATCATAAACTGCTAATGTACCCACATTTTAAAATAAGTTTTAGCTCTTAAAAAATGAGATTATAAAGAATTGTGAGACGATCCTTAAAATTGGTAATGAGAGCGTTTTTTGGATTATGTGATTTATTCTAGGAACTAAGAATTTTAGTTTTAATATCTTAAATCTAAACAAAATTTCATAAATATTTAATAAAAAATGGATTAAAAGAAAACAGCATTACTATAGTTAAAACGATTAAATTTGTCATTGCATATAGCTTTTGATAAGAGACTATATCAAATAAATTGTATTTAACAAGTATCTTTCATTATGAATTCAATAATTAACAAATAGTGTCAACGAAATTGGTAATATACTGAGATTAGTAGTGGTCTTTACCCTATCATCTGTAGTCTTGACACGACCACACTTCCCCAAACAAACCCAGGAATTCGATTCCACAACCTTTAAAATATATGATTTGTCAACTCCAATTATGGGCAAAGGAAAAGGCTTGAGATATGAGTTTGAAGAAGATATAAAGGAGTTGATTAACGATTCTAGTTTAGTCAAAATATCTAAGAATGAATATATCGCCAAAGACGATGTGCAGAACATACATAACACGATGTATAACTTCCAAGAACAAAGTATAAAATTTATAAATAAGATTGTCATTTATATCTAAATACTTATGTCTAAAATTTTATAAAAATCTCCAAAATGCAAATTTGCCCCGCTTTCCTTAATTTAATACCAGCAACATTTTCAAAGTTGATATTTTTCTAAGAGTTCTATAGCGTAAATCACAAACATATACTAAGGCAGGATATATATTTTAAAATAATGACACCTCTCTTATATAGTACCTCTAGAATGTACTCATTAAGATTTATTGATTTTGAATTATACTTAAAACACATTTCACACCTCTTTTTGTCTATTAATTTTTTAGTTTTAAATCGTTCTGACGACTCATTGATCGGATGGTTTCGTCAAAAGATTTATCAATCACCTTTTAATAACACATACGTAGCTCTATTCGAAGAGGATATACCAGTCAAAAACATACACAAATATAAAAAAATTGTATGATGATATATTTACATACATATACACTTATATATAGAATAATATGTCAATAACTCTTATTCTTAAATAGGTTTTGTAGTATATTATGATAAATTAAAAAGAGAATAGTGTTTACAAATTAAATTCTTAGGTTATATCTGAATCAATGCATCTTAATAGATATTATAATGACTTGCTATATTATATTTCCATGCTAGTTTTTATCAAAATTATTAACTTTATTAGAGCAATATTGGATCGATTGGGGAATTAGCGCCATTCGTAGATTACGATATAGCGAATTGGTTTAATGAACAATCAAATGTGACAATCGTCACTACACAGCTAACTACGACTTCACCAGCTCCTTTAAATGAATCAACAACGCATAGTTATATGAGCATATATGGGTTACGCAACGTTCCAATAGCCGTCATAAGTATTACATAATTCTTTAAAATTAGTTTTACTCTTGATTAAACATTATTATATCCTCATCATACATTTTGACATGTTTAGTTAGTCATAAAAATTATGGATTTTTGTTAACCTATTAGAAATAACTTCCAAAATAAGCACATTTATATAAATGGATTTCCTATAAACTTATAATATTCCATGATTTTAAAAAGTTGGTCGAAACTTTTAAAAGGGTTTTAAACTATTAATTTTGCCTAAACTCGTTAAAAAAAATTATAGACGTATATATATGGTGTGTCTATCGCGTTTTCCTATTTTCAAGCGTTATAGATGCACTTTATAACTATCGTACCGTAATATCAAATCAAAATAACAATTTTTTGCCTATTATTTTTCTTGCTACTTTGCATGTATAAGATTCCTATACAGATAATTGATTTTGCCATAATAGAATAAACCTTTACACTTGACGTGTTTAATATTTTTTATTTAAAATACGGGAACGGGACGAACAAACTGCGTGTCCTATGGTCTACAACTTTGTCATTAAAGTTTTATTTTTTCGCTTACACGACCTTTTTAAAGTTATGAAACGTTCTCGATGGAGTTTTAAGCAAAAAATTTGTTGCATTTCCATGTATTTTTTTTGATGGTAAGATATTTATGGCGAAATAAACTTGAAATAGTTTTTGGAAGGACTATCCGTTTATAAGAAAAATTAAAAATGCTGCATTAACAATTCTGACTCTAGTCCCTCAAACTTAAAAATAAATAAAATAATTCTAATTCATGTTGTCCCCTAAAGCATTTCAAAAGTTTCGAAATGTGAGTATTCAAAATTAAACGACCTTTTTTAAAGCATAGGATTCTTCGTTATAATTAGGAATTTATAAATATTTGATAAGCAATAGGAAGGTTAGATATAGACGGCTTTAACTTTTATTTAGGAAATTCTCGCGGAATAATATTTTTTTAAATTATTTAACAAGACAAATAACTCTTTGCTTTTAGTAAACTGAAATCGTTTTTCCCTAGCTCCTGCGAGAACATCTTTGCCTATTTTAAGACATTCGTATCTTTTAAATGCTAAGATAAGAATTTTTAGAAACTTTGGTAGGAGGATTAACAAGTTGAATAACTCGACTTATCATCTTTTTAAAACAATTCCATACAATCTTGATCCAAAATAAATACAATTCCATCTTCATCCAAAATGAAGAGCAATTGTTAAATCGTATAATATTGAGGAGAAAAAACCTTCAAAAACGCATTATGCTAAAGGGCCAGCGAATATTTTTTAAAAGGCAAGAATTTCGAGAAATCACTTAATGGAAATTTCTCGAATAAAACCTTATATACATATTTAACATAATTGCAACATAACCAGACTTATTCTAATAAAATCTAAGAGTTGTTTTATAATTGATGCTACTTTTTCTCAATTGATTATTACACAATCTAGGCGATTTTCTGAATGCTTTCATCTTTGACCGCGGGTTGCGCTCGCAAGAATACTGCAATGACACATCTATCATTGGCCCAAATCGAGCAGCCATTTTAAGGGCAATAAACAGGAGAATTTGGGAAAACAGGCAAAGATACGAGACATTCTTAAGAAAACACCGGTGGTTACCTTTCATGAAATATGGGAAAGGATCTTACAACGTAAACACTAAAAACCTTAATAAATAGGAATGAAACTGAAGATAATGATTACCTTTCAAAGAGATAAGAAAAGTTAAATTATTTTTTAGTTTCCAAGACATACAGATTTAATAATAATTTTAATAAATGTTTTGAAAATAAGATTGATGTTGAAGTAATTTTAGATTATTCAAAATTCATATGTACGAGTATTTTTAAAATTTTATCATCTTAGTTTTGTACATAATCCCCCAAAAAGCCAATAGGAACGTTTTACTAAATTTCCTTAGATTTCGTCCAACTAGGACGTTTGTTATTTTAATATAATTTTAAGATTCCACAAGTGCACTTAGGTGAAGCACTATTTATATTATGACCATTATACAGTAGTAGTCCCGCCTTTTTTGAAATGCTCAATATCATGATACAACAATGATTTAAAGCTTCATATATTTGGCAACAGGCTTACACCTATCAAAGGATCTTAGCCAATTCACAGCATTACAGGGTGGCAGGTAGAAGGTCACAACAATACGCTGAAGACAATCGTAATAATTTGCGTATGGTCGTGAGGGATACTTTAGCGTCTCTATCAGACGCCTACAACTTGAAACGGGCTTTGAAGAACGAGCTAGGAACTAATGTTAATTACACTTACGAAGGTCAGCTGGATGGCGTACAAAATGCTTTAGATAATCGGGACACGTTTTACAAGGTAATCAAGAGATTGGCCAAAACGACAGAACCACCAACTGAAGAAACGACTTTTGACGAATGCTTTTCCACTACCGAATTAACGCCGATTGTTACCGAGTCAACAGAAACTACTACGGTGGAGACAACTACAGAAATGACATCGGAGGAGACCGTAACAAGTAAGTGTCATCGTAGAAGAGGTCGTAAGAAGTCGAAACATAGAAAGACTATGGCTACTACTATACCAGAATGTCGTGATCTTACAACACGCCGTGAAATAATTACTACGACACCCATTACAAGTAAAAATATATCATTTAAGGTTCGTTAAAGCTAATCTAAATAAATTCGCCCGAATCAAATAGCATTATACAACTCTTAAATAGTTAGGCCCTTTCATAATGATAAAATTATTTAATCTTAAAAACTAATTCAATTTAACACACTTAAAACTTTATAAAAAATATATAAGCTATATCATAGTTGAGAAGTAGATATAAGTAAATTCGAATTACAACAATCTTATTAGTAAATACACCTTTATTAGAAATACATTTTTATATCATTGGATTAATTATCTGAGTAATTATAATAAAAAGTATTAACAAATATCATTTACAAACAATTTAATAAGTTGCAATCTACAATAAAAAAATTTCAAACGTAAATTAATAAAGCAATCCAATTTTAAATTTTAACAAATAAAAGGTGATTTTAGAATTGACCTTATATAATTAGGTAGGCCTAAAACTCTAATATGAAGCTAAACTAACAACCTGTAGAATAACATTGTTTTAATCAACTTTTGTTCTGTCAAAACAGCAATAACAACTACACCAGTTGACTGGAACGAAAAGATGTATAGATTGGAATTGGAGAAAAAATATTTTGATAAATTGCTGAGTCAAGCTTCTGCAATGCCTTGGTTCCAACAAATTTCGGAAAATAAAAAACGGCTATACCCAGACAGTAACTCGGAACATAATCTTTTTTTAAATTGTAATTTTGTTTAAATTAGATTTTCCTTGCGCCGTTAGAAAGTTATATCCAGGAGAAAGGCCTATCAATTACGCTCTTCCTGATATACCATCAGGGAGCGAAAGATACTCTAAAGAGACCGATGATAACACAAGTATTCACATAAATGATAAAATTATCGAAATCAATAAATCTAAATTATATATGAATATAAAAGTAAGAAATCGTAAAATACGCACAAATTTTAGCTATATTTTGTTAAAAATGGTTAAGGGATAGTATTTTTAAACAATTAAAATCATCCTTGTCCACAAAAATATCCAATAAAATTGTCGATTCTAGGGCCACAATCACAATTTCTTTACTCCCGATTTGAGGAAAAGAATTTACTTCTAATAATAATTGCCCTCTAGCTTTAAAGCATTTTTCGAACGAACCCACCATCTTGACATTGATTAAAAAATGTCACAAAATATTCTTTAATTCAGTAAAAAAAACTCAGTGTATCAAGTTACACCAATACTCTGGGGCAGGTAATTACAAAATATATCAAATACTGTAAATTTTTTAAACAAGGGTCTGCTTTTTGTACGAGTTTTTATTTTAAATAAAAGCTAAATATTTTACACGGTTGTATTCGCCAAATTAAAGGAACAATTTTAAGACATTTTTTTAAAAAATGGGTTGCTATTACGCTTTAAAAACCCATATTTAACTCATGACAAAAACTCAAAGTTACTGTCATTGAAGCCATGTGCATAGCCAAGGGTGAGGGAGGGCAGGGAGGGGCGGCTGCCCCCCTCTAAATCCAAAAATTTGTTGAAATTTATTAAAATTATGACTAAAATTACGAAAACTTATTATTTTGCCCATGCCCCCCTCTAATCCCAATGCTGGCTACCCTACCATGATTGAAGCATGTAAAAAAATAAGACTTATTATTATAATTTCATATTGTAATACAAATTTAATATTAATAGCTGACACTACGGCTTGGGAACCAACAGAGACGACCACAGAATTGAGTGAAAATGAGCAAAGGAATTGGATGGACAATCAATTTAAAAACTTTTTTTTGGAAAGGTATCAAAGGCCGTTGATGGAAAAATTAAATCACAAACACGCATTGCTTCATACGAGATTAAAGAGAGCCTTGCTTTACGTGCCCGTTGATTTGCCTGTAAATGGTTATGGAGATAAAATGTCCAAAAATTTTATGTATCTGCCTAATAATGGTTGTTAAATTGCCCAGTATCAAAATCATGATAGCCAGTTATCATGTGAGAGGCATTGAATGCTTATTTTTATAAACTCGACAAAATCATCGACCTTTTAGTAAATATTTTCTCCCTTCATATTTTGTAAGATGTATTCAAGTTTTGAATTCAATAAAATATTAGTTGTAAGTTTACCAAATAATAATCTCCATTTTATGAAAAAAACTGATGGTTATCTTTAAATTTCATAAATCGTGCGTGAGAGATACAAGTTACCCCAATCTAAAATCAACACCGGTGTCCTTATTGAAATTTCCTATCCTTTTTAAACATAATCTTATTGAATTAAACCCTGTTCAAAATATTAAACTTTTTATTCGTTAAAAAGGTACTGGGATATTTTTGATTTAAGGCAATAAATCTGATTTTTATATAATAATGTTAATCGATTAAATTAATAAACTATAATATAACCATTTTGAAAAGTAAGCGTATATTACAGCCAACTTGGTATCCAAGCTTGTTCAAAACAAGAGCTTTAAGACTAATTGGACATTTTGAACTATAACCATATTATAATGTTAAATAATAAAAAATGCGCACAATTAGGGTCGGACCTAAAATCTTTGACATACGGCATAGTTCTTATAAGGTACGTTAACTAACTTCGCAATTCAAGTATAAGGAATTTTATTTATGAGTTATTTTACAGTTTATAAATAAAGTTAGCACGGTAGTATTTGTATTGATTAATTTTAGGTAGTTAAACTACGCTACAACAATATGTACATAACAAAGCGTATTACAAAAATAAAGATAGTTACCGCGCAATTATACATATGTGACGATGTATTTGGTTTAAATTAATACGACGGTATAACAAGGGTGGAATTGTGTTTTAATAAAAACGAGAATAACATGCTACGAGAAAATATTGTCTAAAAGGCTGAAATATACAATCGACGTTCATAGATGACTTTATAGCTTGGCACTATTAATGGGGGATTGAAAGCAAATGGTGGATTTAGTGTGGGATTGCAGCGGTATAATTGTGACTCTTACCATGCACATTGCATTGCTCATTCTCCATCACAACTCTAAAAGGATCGGTATATAGGAGATTAAATGACATTTTTAATAATATATCGAGTAAATGTGAAAAATCATAGTTACTTAAAGATGAATCGAACAAAAATGATTAGAAATTATTACATTCAACGTCAATTATGATTTAAATTTTTTCCCTCGTCAAGAATACTTTTAAGAGATTTATTAACAGGAGCATTAGAGGATGATGTCCCTGAATAGGGTGAAATATTATTATAATAATTATAATTATTGTTTAACTTCCTTTAATGCTCCTATTAATAAATCGTTTAAAGTCAATTATGATGTTATTAAAGAATAAAACTTATCTAAAAACTAACAATCTCATATTATGAATCTCACAAATAATCGCCGGCCAAATTCAATACTGACATCTTTTTGAGTAAGGCTTTAGATAGATGGGCATAGCCAGGATTAAAATTAGAGGGAACAATAGTGCTTAGGGGGGGGGGCAAAATAATAATTTTTGATATTTGGGTCATAATTATATTAAATTTTTTGAAAATATCTGGATTTATGGGCCCATGTTTAGATAGCACACCATTTTTTTAGATACTTCCAATTCCAAATTATTATAGTTACAAAAAATTCAAAACAAAATAAACTCGTCACACTAACGGGATAAAGGATTGGGGTGATGTCAAGAATTCATGAGTAGGTGTAGGAACAAAGCCTTTCGCTTTTTATCCAAAATATACTGATCCTGGATGGAAAGTTCTAGGGCGTTATGCGAATGAGAATGCGTAGAATGGGGTTGGGCATTGAGGGGCGATGGCGCAGTTTTAAGGCTTTTGGGTGGAGGCAGAGTGTCAGCCACTTCCCTGATCAAAACTCTACTAAAGATGGAACCTGTGTACAAAGGGTATAAACAAATGATTGGGACACTGGGAAGTAGTGTAGGGGTGGGTTTTGTTTGGTGTCGGCCAAGCAAAACCCAAAACCTGATTTGCTTCAACCGAGACTAACGGCCGACTTAACAAAAAGAGACCATAATTGTCTGGTCTGTTTTTCAAATTTCGACTAAGCCTGCTGGAGGTACACTAAACGCAACCCAAGTCTTTTTACAACATTATTTTAAAGCTATATAAGCGCAAATTGTGTATTAAAACTAAAAAACCATTTAATTAGACTACTTCATAAGCTGAGTTTAATCCGGGCAAACGAACATAAAAATGTTAAAAATGGACGGCTAGTAAAAATTTGTGATCATTATATTGATAAAACATATAAAATCAAGTAAAAGTAAAATTGTTAATTTGTTGTTACTTATGATATCGTAGTTTAGGCCGTTGTACGAAGAGTAATCTAGGAGGCATTGCAAGAAGGTGAGAATAAATTTGAAAGTATCTCTGTTGATAACGGGCATCTTTTGCATGATCTACATATGTTATATAAGCCTAAACGTAGCCAGGGGAAAACAGGGAGATCAAAAATTCTCAGAAATTCACTGTAATTAGCTAAACTTTAAATTGCAATTTTGCCCCTACTTAAATCATTACTGTCTATTAAAAAAAGGTTCCAACACTGGCTCTGCCCATGTATATAAGGTTATATATAATAAGATGTAGTTTTGTCAATGAATAAAATTAATCATTAAATCTTAATAAAATGCAAGAATAAGTATTAGGAGCAAATTGGCAAAACTCATTAGTTACGATAACAGGAGCACATCTAAAAATAGCCCGAAATGAAAAGCAAAATAATTTAAAAAAATGAAGATTTAAAAAACT
The DNA here is from genome assembly GCA_964036665.1 of Gordius sp. MW1. Classification (NCBI taxonomy): domain Eukaryota; kingdom Metazoa; phylum Nematomorpha; class Gordioida; order Gordea; family Gordiidae; genus Gordius; species Gordius sp. MW1. The sequence continues at coordinate 21,034,815 of OZ038530.1, forward strand.
ATGGACTTAAGGCCGAAAATCCGGCGTCCTTTATTCAAAATTTGAGAGGCTAGGGCAGGAAACTTAAAGATTTTAGCAGTTCGAGCTGAATGGAAATTTTTTAGTTATAAAGGTAATTATTCTTTAAATATTTCATATTAATCGCATTTTAATCTTTAGTTCGTTTGGTATTTTTACTATTACTCCCCAAATTATTTTCAATGATATCGTAGATTGAATTTTCACATAAAAAAAAGATGTTAAAATAGCGCTAGCTTTGTTTGTAAATATTTGGCTAAAATATTTTAAGGCCCCCCATTGATGCGACCATGACCGGGAAATATAATAGTTCGTTGGGCTTGGTTAGCTCTCATGATTCGACCATGTAAAAGCAGACTTTTAGAAGGGTTCGGGCGGGCGGACGCGAGAGGAAAATTTAGTTATAAAATCGGACCGAGCCGGGTTATGCTACAAAATCTGATCCCGGCTACAAACCCTAAAGCAGAAATAACGGAGCGAGACTGAAAAACGGGGTGTTAAAAGGTTAATATACCAATAAACGCTAATAAGATTTTGAAAAGGGGGGATCTAATTTGACAAAATGTGGCTAAGCGCTTGAATCGACTAAGGCAATACTTTAACCTTAACACTAAATTCAACTTGTCACTTCCAATTTTGACGTAGCTCGTTAATTTTCGGCAAACTCTTAGGCGATTAGGGCAGATTTTGGAAGCTATAAATCATCAACCATATTTATTAATATAACTCTATATAAATTTTTTACGATTTAAACCGAGTTACTGCAAACTAGTGTTGTCAAAACGGCTGAGTTTTGTTTGGTCGACCTTTAATTTTACTAAAACTAACTATCGACTATTCCGACTAAGCCTAGGGATCGACTAAGAAAAACAGACCAAAAAACTACGAATTGTTTATGTTGAATCGACTAGAACCAAAGGTGGACCAAACAAAGCTCAGCCTTTATTGCAGATCTCCTGCAAACTACTAAGTAAACAACTTTGGGCAACCCTCCATTCCAAAACCTCCATATAATTGTTTCACTATTAATATGTTCTCTCCCCAAAAACGTATAAATACTTTAAGTCAAAAATAATATGAAAATGAATTTTAAGAATAACTTGTTGCGTTCGGGGTAGAGGTTTCATCCTAGCATGATGGCGATGCTGAATGTGGGGGTGATTAGTGGTTGTTGGATTGTGGGCATTGGCTGGTTCATTAATCACAGGTTCGGGTAAAAATATGAGCTCATCGTACATTTGAACGGGAAATACCGGAGTTTGCAAGGCCTCCAGAAATATCAGAAGCCCGTCGCATACGGAATACACCGAACACTCTAGGAAGATAAGCAAATGTTAAACTACGCGTCCATCACAACGTGTAGTTCAAAACTTCTAATGATAATTTTAGATTGGTATAATTCGAACATATCTATAATTTAATACGCATGGGCAAGTCAAGATTTGATTAAAGAGAGGCAAAGGGGGTTTGAGGAAAAGCTTATCATTACTCTTCGAAGTTTTTACCTTTAATTTATTAAATATTAGAATATTTAGTATTTAGCAGGAAGTGAACCCTAGGTGCCTCCATTTAGGTCTAAATAGTTTAAATAAAAAGTCATCTAATCCACATAAAGTGGTCTAAAAGTAAGGGGGTACTTAAAATCCCATTTACCATATCCCCTGATTCAATTGTTAACTTGAGCAGCGGGTAATGAATGTTAAACGAATTATAGAGGAGCTTATTATCGTCGGTACAAAAAAATCTTTTTTTCAATGGTTTAAAGTCGTCACATTCACTTGGCATGATAAAATAAACATTTAAAAATAGTTCAGCACTCTACATAAATCAAGCCTAAAAAACTAGTCTTACCACAAGAGTATTAGCCTAAAATAATTTTATGTTCGGGCAAAATTGGAACCTTTAATTCCTGGCGTTCCAAGGTCTAAGGAGTCGCGTAGTAAAACCATTTCAGACGATTTGCCCGGTCTTTGAAAAAGTTCGGGCTAAAACAACAAAAAACAGACCTTTATAAATTATTAAAAAAAGAATATAAAGGTTCAAAAAAAGCGAAATACTCTCAATACAAGTTTAATATTTATATATTTTAAGTCCGGTTCGACCTAATTACGAATTTCTAAAATCTAGCTCTTAAAAATTCCCATAAAAAATATTGTTAAAGGGTAAAATATATTTATAAATATAATATTTAAGTTTAAAACCTAAATGGCAGACTTAGACTAGACACTCTAATTTTTGAGAATATAGTAATCTCTAACTAAGCACAAGTAGTGACTAAGAGATATTTAAGGCCAAGATAACACTATCATTCGCACTTCTTTGATGCCACGTTCCAAAATTTGCATTATCATTATGTAGAGCTCGGAGGGGATGTGCTGAGTTTGGGCTAAAAAAGAAAAAGACGCACCGTGGGCCCCATTAACCAGGCCATGTTTGGCTCGCAATCCGGCCGACTTGCTCGGGTCTGAGTTGTATTTGTCATCCTTAACGTATTAAATAAAATAATAAAGATTTCGAGCGAAAACATTTTTTAACTGAAAATTATAAAGAGACAAGCGACATATGATGGCTTTTAAATCGGGGGGTCCGACCTACCCCATGCGCACAATTTATAAATTAATTTTAAATTAATGATGGAAATTCAATCATTTATACTTATGTTTCCGTTGTTAAAATATTTTTAAAGAGAAACTTCAGAAGCATTGATTGTCATAAAAATCCTTGGCCGAATGAAAAGAGCAAAATTTATGAAATGGACAAGAGATGATCTATGAAATTAACGTATTTATTTCTAAAACACGTGAAAACGGTTAAGAAATATTTAGGAAACAATAACGCAATTTCAAACTAATGCAGTTTGTAATTATTAACAAAATTCTCGACGTTTAATTAAAAAAATACTCCATTTTATTAAATTTATACGCCTTCCTATCTTACCAACATTTAAAAAAAGGTTACTCGACCCATCTTTTTTCACATTCGCCTGCCTCTAAGCCTGTTCCTCCTAGGTCCACATTTAAATAAATATATAAATAAGGTTTGCCTAATTTTAATAAAATATGAAATATCTCACTAATTTCCACCATCTCAAGCACAATAAAAAATGTACAGAAAATAATTTGATTATAATACAATAATGGTACAGCCCCAACTATCTACAAACAATGAATATCTCCAAAATATCTAAAAAAACCTCCAATAAAATTAAGGCCTCAAGCTCTGTGTTTCACAAAATGCACTAACAAAAGCTCAATCAATTTTTGCGAGGGCGTGCGGCGTTATTATAAAATGTGCGAATCTAACTATATCGATGAGAGGTTTTTCCGCTGCTAGCCTGTAAGGCTCGTTCCCCTTCTGTACCAATTCTTCGAGCGAAGCACCGAAACAGCTTTTAACATAATTCCCCACCACAGATATGTGCTAGGCACAAGAGTAAGAAAAGATGAGATGAGTTAAGGAAAAACATTTGCCAATGCATAAATAAATATTCGCCTAAATTAAAGTTATTTAACAAATATAAATTATATATTAGAAGATAATAATAATAATAACGCCATTTAGGAGTGCCGCAATTAACTTAAAAGTTTACTTTCATTAGTGCCCTGTAAAGGCAATATTAATTTGAGACTAATTTGACTATATATGTATCCCTATCTTTTTTAGCATGTGACTCAAAATGGTAACAGACATATAACGTTTTCGCTCTTATTAAAGCTCATCAGTATGCCATAGTTAATTTTCTAGTCACATACTAATCCTGATAGGTATATATAAAGCCAAATTGGATTCAATCCATTCTTATGGTGGTTATGGAATAACGTTCTTAATAAATTATGTAGATTCCTTTATTAGAGGGGTATGAGAACTTAGTAATATAAGCTTTGTTTTGAAAGATGAGCTCGTGGTTGGTTAAAATCCCCCTTATGGCACTTTCTTCAAAAAGATGTAAAATATATCACATTGTTAATTCGGCTGTTAGACCTGGATAGCCGAGCGTCACCCCTCATCCAATCTCTAAAGAAGCGCTGACCACAAAAAGTGACAAAGAGCTCGGTAATTTTATTTTTATTTTATGAAATTTTATGAAAACGCGGGTGGTATATTTGGTAAAAATTATGTATAAAAGACATTTCACCCAAAATTTTAATACAAAATCAATGGCTGGTTTTAGATTCTAGTAATCCGATAAACTTTATAATTGATCACCGCAAACAAAACACGACCCCAAAAGAATTTTTTACATTAAGCAGAATTTACTGTGGGAATTTTTAAAATTCAATGCAATTATAATCCATGGCTCTATGCTGTCTCAATAATTCAATATATTTTAGCATTTATGAATTGCTATGATAGGCTTCAATGTCGGTTGTCCGTCCGTCCTGTCCTGTCCAATTTGTAATTTCAATTAATAATTGCCGTGGAAGCTTATACGGGTTTTTAATGGCCGCGACTTATGTTTCTGAATTTTTTCATACTTAAAAAAAATGTCCGTCAGAAACTAGGCATTAGACACACATTCCTATGAAAAATATTAATTCAAACATCATTTAAAAGGTCTAAAGAGAGAAGTTAGTCTTCTTAAAATGCAATATAATATGGATCGAGTTGAAAGATCCTTTTCAAACTTATCAAACATTATATTGCAATTCTTCAAATCCCCAATCGTTTTTGACGAAAATTTCGCAAAAGGATATAAAAAAATCTTTTCCATTTTCCAAGTGCAATATCAGGATATCCTCCAACTTCTCTTTGCCAGAGCTCAAGAGGGGTGCCTGATTCTTGGTAACGTAACATACGAAATCGATTTGACAACTATCATCTACAATACAAAAGGGAAGCGATTTAATCAAAAACATTTCCCCTTTACAATAAGACTAAATTTACTCGGGTTAACGAAATGAGGCCCCAAATACTTGAATGGCTTTATACTGACCCAGGGTTTACAGTAATTTCTAGAGCCCGGTTTCTTGATAAATTGAAATTGGATAGGAACCTTCAAATATAAAATACATACAGATTGACACGACAAAATTATTTAATGGAATTAATCGATACAAACGACATTTTTGATAGAAAATCTTTTAATAATAACAACTTAATTACACTTTCGCTAGATTTCATTCATAAAATATTAACTAATACCCAAAACTAGTATTTTTTATTAATAGTTTTTTTCTGTTTTTATAATGTATATTCAACAATTATTCAAAAAAATTAAATTCCAAGTATAAAATTAGAAAAATAATATTCTCTAAAAGAAACGCTGTTATCAAGTGAATTTCAAAAATGAATAAGGTAAAAACAGTCTTACTTGTCCAACATTGGTGAGGTGTAGAGATTTGGTATTGTGTTCCATGAAAAACGTATCACCAAAGTTAACCTTTTATAACAAAAACGAACAAATATTTATTTAATTAATCTTCACAAAAAATGTATTTTAAATAAAAAAATCCTTTTTGCAATATTTCTAATAATACAAAAAATTTAATTAATCTTACCTCTAAGGCGTCCAACATGGCCTGAGGCAAATAATCATTTTCGATGCGATCTATATTTTTCATCACGAATTCATACGCTTTTTTAAATTTCGTTTCGTCAATAACTTGAAGCTAAAATTAAAATAGAAAAACAAAATTAATCCAATTGAACACAATGTTTAACAGGAAATCGGGGATGATAAAACAACCAATTAAAATCGGACACTATTTTTTTAAAAGTCCCTTATTTTACGAAAAAATGAAGCCAATTAATTAGTAATCATACTAAAATGCTCGAGCTTTAATAAAACTAAATTTGATAATATCAAAAGGTCGTTAAGTATGCAAACTTCGAGACTAAATATGGTGTATTAGCGTATGATAAATTCGACGGTAACCTATTTAATAAAAAAAGTGACCCTAATATCCAAAAATTTAACAATTTTATTTAATTTTTAAGGCATAATAAATAAATAAATAATATAACATATTTGTTAAAAAACAAGACTTTTTATAAGATATTAAAGAAAAAAAAACATTTTGATAAAATCAAGGATGTATACTCTTACATTAGTTAATACCTAAGCCATTAATTAATTACCTTTCCCTCATCAGTTGATTAACCTAAAACTGAGAGAAAGTTAATGTTTCAATTGCAAGGTAAGAGGGAGAATCACCTAGGGGATAATTAAATACTTAGCTTTAGACATAGACTAGATAGACTGCTCATGCCATATATTGCATATGGTTAATTGCGTGTCAAATTTTCCTCCATTTTGAAGAGGGCAACCGGTGTATTTTAACAATCATGCAATTTTGCCTTATAACAGTCAATTTACCTTCCTCACTAGTTTATAAATTAAAAAAAACTTTAATCGCATTTTTTACATTTTTAATTTTTATGTATTGTGTAATGATATTTATTTTAAAATGCTGTTTTTGATATCTACCCAATTCAATATTTTTTTTTAATTTACCTTTTTAAGATTATTTAATTTGCGAAAATTACGAATTTCAATATGATCACCAGTTTATAATATGTGCCTTTCAAAATGGTTGATAAAAGGGTACACATTTTGCGCGTTGATGAGCGGTCTATCTAGTCTATGGCTTTAGACTAGAAACTTTTAATCGAAATTTGTGCGAATTTTAATATTTATCGAGAGCTACACTCCCAAGGGCATAGATTCAAGGTTGATCGTAAAATGATGTGCATTCTTATGTCTAAGTCCTTATATCAAGTAATTTCCCAATCAATCCACTTTTATCCTAGAATCACCATGATATATTTCCTTTAATAATTGCAATCTCGAGATCGAAAAGCCGAGCTAAACCGATTCAAATAACATAAAAATACCGAAGTTAATCAAAAAATTTAAAAGTAAATTAGAGAAATGCAAAACTATTTTCTCACGACTATATAAATAAAGTAAGTTATACTAACCCGTATGTTGAAGAGGGCACTAACAGGTTTATGGTCGCTCAGTCTCATCAATGGATGACTTCTGTAGGAAATCAGAGTTAAGCGTGAGGCGTCATGACTTTTCCACAATATACGATCACACCAAGATGGTACCCGAGCTTTTTCGCTACATTATAATTGTGCAAAAAAATAAAAAATTAGGGAAAAACTTACTTTAACGTTATCGAAATAAGCAGTGATTCAAAAAAAAATATAGATATATTCAAAATTTTCTTTTAATATATGTTTTAAAATTTGCAATCCTATTTCATACACGTTATTAAGAATCATTATATATATATATATATATATATACTATACATCTATAATGATCTTCTGCTTAATGTACCAAAGTTCTTTATATTACTAATTTAGTTATTAGAAAAAGGTAGCCATATGACTAAATTACATTTCCACTGGCTCATATTTTATTAACCAAACAAATAATTTTTGATTATTTATAAAATTTTCTCATCTAAACATACATGGTCGTAGCCAGCATTGGGATTAGAGGGGGGAGGCAATTATGATTTAGAGAGGGGCAAAGTGATCATTTTTTGAAATATTAGCCATAATTTTTTCAACAAAGATTTGAATTTAGAGGGGGGCACCGCCCCTCCCCCTTGAATACGCCCATGTAAACATATTATAAATAAACAACCTAGTGTCAAAAGTGTCGGTTCCTGGGTCATATTTGTAAGTTGGCGGGAATGTTATTTGACCCTCTTCGAAATTGTTAAAAATTCGACCCATATTTTTTTGTTTCGTCAACTATTCAAAAAAAACAAATTCGAATAAGATGCAAAAAATATATTTTGTAACTTAAAATAATTAAATAATCTTCAATTCTTTTAAATTACTTGATCGAATTTCATGAGATCAGAGATTTGATTATTAGTTATTTGGGCTTTGGCATTTTCCTGGTTGGCAATGTCGATGCGATAATTCAAATCGCCAAACCAAAAGATATAACTAACCAAAAAATACATTTCACATTTAATTTTGCAAAAAAAACAAAATCAAAGATTTTTATAAACTTACTCGTGATCGGGTATTCCAATATAGGCACACTGACTAAATTGAATTTTATTGCAAATATCTTGGTAATCCTATGCCAATATAAAAGAAAGAAATTTTTTTATAAATTTTTTTTTATTTTTCATATTTAATATAAAAAATACAAACCTGATTTCTGCGGTCTAATTCGTCGGGATGAGCGGCGAAATGAGTATTAACGAAACACATTGGTGTCCCGAAGAGGTTAAACCTGATAGCCACTCCTCCCTTATTACCCTTTAAAACAAATTCAACAAAATAATTTATTATTTTGAACACAATAAATATTCATATTTTTAATTATATAGCAAACTAGTTAAAATTTCGAATATGATAAATATATATTTAGAAAGACTTTAAAAATTTTTATATAATTATTCGCCAAAATCTAATAGGTTAAATCAAGTCCTTTTAAATACAAATATTCTAGATAGATTGTTAAATAGGTTTTAACGAAAAACCAGGATAATGAAAAATGTAGAGTAAATATATTAGTTTATTTGGGCAATTTTAAAAACTTTATTACACAACAATATAACGTGACAACACCACTAAAGATGACTAGCAGCAATCTCATATGCTTGAGACTCTACATTCTTGAGTAACAACTTTTGAGAAATTAATGATTCATAAATCAAACAACACAAATTATATTATCAAATATTGACTATCACCTATGGAATGTTCAAATGGTAAAGGAATTCTTACTCTCTGATTCACAAATTACTTTTATTCAAAGGAAATGCTCAATAATTTGGAAATTGTTAAGTGACTAAAAGACTCAACATTTTGATACAAAATAATCAATATATATTATTATGCTTGTTTTTTCATTAAACTCTGACCTTTTCTCTAAGCGGAAACATAATTTAACCTCAAACTATGTAATTAAGTTTATACCCCTCAGCCATTCTCATCTTTTGTATTTTGAGATCAGATGTATTATATATTTTATAAAATATTTTAATCCTTTCAATTTACAAGGTCGATGCATAAAAGACGTTAAAAATTCACTTTGATACCCAAAATATGATCAAATATATTTTTTTAATTCAAGAGAGATGTTATCATTCATAACCTTTTAGCCTTATTTGACCACAATCATACTAAAGGAGAGTCAGTCTAATTTCTTAACCAGACCCAAAAATTTATTTTAATCTTAATTTAGCTCTAAAAATAATTTTAAATCAAAAAATAGGTCAAAATGAGCATTAAAATTAAATTTGACTGTTATTAACACAAATTAGCTAAAAATCATAACCCGACCCGTGGGGGGCTCTGTACTAAAGTGCCACTAATTCAAGACCTTTTCATTATAAACCACGACCTTCCACAACAAGGTCACATCAGAAAGATCTTAAAGGAAACCTCCTTGCCTCATAAAACCTAACGCAACTCCCTACTAAAAATATGATGCCTAGTAACAAAAAGATTTTATAAAACAGTCATATAATTAATAAGAAAAGTGAACCCATAAATTGCAATATTAATAAATGCCGATAAAAATGTGCAATCTTCGAAAAAATGTTATAATTTAAATGTACCCCTTTTCCTAAAATCGTTTCAAAAATTTGAAGATTTTCACAAAAAATGAGCCCGTAAATTGCGTATTAGTGCTGTAAAAACGGCTGGGTTTTGTTTGGTCGACTTTTGGTTTAAGTCGACTATAAACATAAACAGACCAAGGATTTGACCAATACCTTTGATCTGTTTTTGAGGTCAAGAATTTGGTCTGGTTATTTCTAGTCGACCAAAACCTTAGGTAGATCAAGCAAAACCCAGCCGTTTTTACAACATTACTGTGCAGCAATTCTTAATTCCTAATAAAAATATGCAATATTTGAGGAAAAATTTAGAGAGTTAAAAGCACTATTTTCCCTAAACTAACTTAAAAAAACTAAAACAAAGTATCATTTTCCACAACTGTTACCATTTTCCCCAATAGGCCGGTTCCGATAGATTCACTAGCCACGTCCGTGATGTGTGGCAAAATATCCTTTTTCACGAATATAACCATCATGATCCCCACCAGCCTAACTAAATGTAGCTTGACGTAGGGGGAGAAAGGGGTCAAGCTCTCCACTTCGGAATCTTTAATGTCCAGGGGGAAATCCTTCCTCTCGTAATGCTGTTCATGTCGAGATGTGGCTTCTACGCCTACCTCTACCTATAAATCAGCGGTGTTGCAAAAACAACGGCTGGGTTTTAAAACGGTCGACCTTCGGTTCAACTGAGCCTAACGGTGGACTCTGGTTTGTTTTTCAAATTTCGACTAAGCCCAGCGGTCGACTAAACATAAAGTGACCAAAAAAGCCACTGGTCTGTTTATGTTTAGTCAACTAAAACCACTACCAAACAAAACCTAGCCGTTTTTAAAACACTATTAAGTAATCGATTCTATCATATAATTAGTTTCAGTCATCTGGATACAATCAAAGTGAGAATTCTTGTCCTAAGCTTAAAAAACGACAAATACCCTTCTGTCAAACAATATAATACATAGTCATGGGCGTAGCCAACATTGGAATTAAAGGGGGGGGGGGGGGGGCGATAATGATTTAAGGAGGGGCAAAATGATCATTTTTCGAAATTTTAGCCATGATTTTAATGAATTTCAACAAATTTTTGGATTTAGATTTAGGCTATAGGGGTTACGTTAAGTGAAAACATTTGGATCTAAACACCTCATTTTAACCTCATCTCGCCGTTTGGCCCGAGCCGGGGGCCGAGGTTTCAAGTCAGATTGGGCACCGTAATGCTTGTTGTATTTATCAACAACTTTACGCAAGCAGGCGTCACAAGCCCTGAGCCATTCGTGTTCTCGATGAGATTCGTAAAAGATGTATGCTTCCGTACGCAGATCCAGCTCTTGAAAACTTGTGCGAGAGAAAAGTTTTTTATTTAATGCAATTTCAATTTTTTGTGAATGTATTCTTTTTATTTCGTTTTGACTTTAATAATAATTTAAAATCCATTGTAGCATAACCATTTTACAATTCATTTAACACAAACAAAACCATTAAGTGAGAGAGGTTTTGATTATTTTAACAGCAGTTTTAATATCACAATGCTTGTAAAAGGCTTATATGGTGACATTACTAAATGCATGTTTTTTTATGTGTCAATAAATTATCAATTAAATAAAATATCAGCCAAAATACACTCAGTACTTACAAATTTAATACTTTACTAAAATCATTTCTTTCTTTACAACAATAAATAATATGATGAGAATAAAAAATGTGGCCTAAAAAATTTTTTTGGTCTTATAACGCATTTATGCCAAATTTAAGTAATAGTACCTACACTATATTATCAAAGGCAAAATTATTAGATATCTTATTTTATTACCTTTCATTTTTGAAAAGATATACAATAAAAACAGTTGCCCATTAACTTATAAATGACTATAATATGTAAACTTATGGTCAAAGATTTTAATATGGGGCAATTGTTTAAATAATTATTGTATGATATAGGGTTTATCCTTATATTTTAATATTAAAGCATATCAAACTTCTGGTTGATAGACCTATAATACCAACTAAGATGGAGAAGGTGTAGAAAAGAAAAAAAGTTAAGCTATTTAATAGATTAAAATAAATGTTGTAGTTAATAAACAATTAGCAATTCATTTTTTTCTAACCCTAATGCCACAATATCTGCTGGCCGTGAAGAGTCAGGGGGGTAATCACCGAGCCATGCATATAAATCTTCACATATAGATTGCCCATTAACATTCCAGGAGCCAATAAATATTCTAGTGATAGATTTTAAATTGACTATAAAATACAAAGTTGAATTTTTAAAGAAAAGGCACTTTATGTTATAGGAAATACAAAATATCATAGCTATAGAATTTGTTTTAAAGACATATTTAGATAAATTGACTTTTCACACAAATATTTAAAATTACTTAAAATCTTGCTCCCTAGTATAATCATCTTTACATTTTGACATATGAAGTTTTAAGATGGCATCTCTATTAGGTGGCTTTGTAGTACTAGGCTCTGTATAAAAGTCACTCTTATTGACATGCAACTGTTTAGTTGGCACTCCATTTCCCTGAATATTTTTTAATTTATTAGCATCTAGGGATGGACAAGAACTATTTCTTCTAAAAATACTAAACATCAATGGATATAATAGGATTAAGTTAAATTACTTTGCATCCTTTTTTTCTTTAAAATCAACAAATTGATCTTCAAACGCCAAGTCTATATTAAGATATTGTAATGTAACACTAAAAATAAATACTTGGGGGCTTTTTTAATTGATCTGACATTTGGCGCTTTTCTAAAATGTTAATATTAGATAAAATGGTATAGCAGCGAAAAGAATAAGCATTTAGACTAGGATTTATATAATAAATTAGTTTAAATCTAGGTTTTTCAATTATTCTAACCTTATTTAAATTTTTAAGTATGAAACATATCATATGATTTTATGATTTGGCGATTTTTCAAAATACAAAAACTTAGTTATAAAATATGCTATTGCCAAAAGGTGAAATTCTACTATAATTTATTTTATATGGCGGATTATAGGTAGCAATTGCAATGAATATTCGAGGCATAGCCTTATTTATTATACAATAATTAAATTATAGCTATTTCGTTAATCTTTAAAACCATTTCACTATTTTATACAAACTTTATAATTATTATTTATGACGAGTAATTGCTGGAAGATATCTTATTACTTATAACTAACCTTAATTATGACAAGTAAAGTTAAGATGTAAACGTTTAACATATTTTAAACAGTATAACACAACTTCATTCAGAGATAATCAGTCATTTAACATATTTTTGATAAAGTTATTAAATGAACTAGTATAATTTTGTTAAACAGATAAACACTATTTTATAATAGCTAGAAAAGTTTGATTTTTCTCTAAATTAGTGTATAAATCATATATGGATAATTATTAAGTTTAAAATTTTTTTAGATCAAATTCCTTTTTAGGATATATGAAGATTGTCTCTAAAAATAAAAGATATTTAAAGAGATTAATGAATCCGTTCACTCCAAATTTATTATTTATAAGTATAAACATTAAGTATTTTCATAGACTAATAGAAGTATAGATTGGCAAACAGCTGATAATCTTGAATTAAGGGTTCACTCTACCATTTTAGACCATTAATTTGCTGAATTTTGATAATTATCATCAAAAATTTAATAAAGCTAAGATCACCTAACAAGAGCCCTAATCAAGAAAAAGGCTTAGCTGAAATCAATGTAAATTGTTGAAATAGATCATTAGCATATTTGAGTAGATAGGTGCCTTATCTCTAGTCAAATTAACCTTGTGAAATCTTTGTGATCGAATAAATTTGTCACTTAATTATAAAATATTTGATTGGTTGATTATACCCGCGATTAAAGCTTGGTAATTTTTTAATGTTATGTGATTTTAACATCAATTTTGATTATAAAATATCACAATTCTTAATCAAATTAAATAAGGTTATATTATATAAATCACATGGCTCCTATTTTTTGTTGCTTATTGTCGAACAAACTATTAACAAAAGAAATTTATAATAAATTATTTATTGTCACTACTTTGTGATAATATTGGATGTTTGAAACTTGTAAGGTTGAATTTAAATGATTGTAATTTCTTCTAAACCTTATTTTAGTTTTTAGAATATGGGCTTTGCCTTAAATATTAACTGCCATTTCCTCTACTTATTTAATCAATCCAACCTTACCACTTTTACATAAAAAGTATTAATATAAAATTTTATTTTAATTAATATTGAGCATTGGTGAAAACAGATTCTGATAATGGTACTATTTTGTTTTGGGGTTGGTTGCCGAAGGTTCAAATGATCCACATTATCTGACACCATTTATAAGTCTGAGCCTTATCTTGGCTCAGACAACTAATTTATTTATTTAAACGGAGAATAATATTTTCTAAGGATGGCTCCACTTAGGAATCTCATAAGTTAATGAATTATTAGAATTTCGGTCCTCCCCCAAAAAGGGAGGACAATTATCTTTCTAAAATTAATTAGTCTTCCAAAAGTATATTTTTTATTCAACTACACGAAATACAAATATAAGAAAAATGAGAATGAATGAATTAAAATTAATGAATAATGATGATTGTGCAATAACACTAACTAACGCGAAGTAATTAAATTCGCTCGCTCCAGATAGGTAATAAAAAGCGAAGTGGTACCATCTCGTGGTAACAACGATGACTCATCAGTCATAAAATAAATTTGCCATAATTAAATTGGATAACTATAAAAATCGTAGGGTATAAGTGTAAGTATGTGTGGGGGGGGACTAAGATAGCCTCCAAATTTCTGTGTATAAACGAGCTAAGCATTTATTTAGTATTATATTCCTTCAGAACAAAAAACGCAATGAATGAACAATGAATGTGCTTTTCTCCTTTTTATAATGGTGCGATGATAACAATGAATTCGCTTTTTTCTAAAGCTCAAAATAAGTGATTGCAAACTACGCGAAAATGAATGAATTATTTTATAATAATCTATATATATAAAGTAAAGTGTATGTATATATGTATGTAAGGGCTAATCTCTGAAACTACCGGTCCGATTCGCGCGAAAATTTACCCCTAGGTTCCCAGGGCGGCCAGGGGTAAAATAGCTTTTTCAGAATCCTAAAATTCCTTTTAATTTTCGAGATATTGGGTTTTATGCGTTTTGACGTTCAATAAAATGTCAATCAAACGCACCTCCTCGCGTTCGTCGAAAATTTGAATATACAGACAGTTCTGTAGTAAAAGTGTATCACTTATAGTAGTTTGTAGTAAAACGTAATCTTTTCTTAACGGTGACAACATCAAATTTATGAATTAAATTTCTTAAACGTCATCTTTTCTTAACGGTGACAAGACAACATAAAATTTATGAATTAAATTTCTTAAACGTCATCTTTTCTTAACGGTGACAACATAAAATTAATGAATTAAACTTCTTAAACGTCATCTTTTCTTAACGGTGACAACATAAAATTTATGAATTAACCTGAAATAAATAAAATTATAGATTATTTGAGAAAATATATAGGTGAAGAAGATGAATTTTTCTCATTATCATTACATGAGATATTTTAAATGAGAAAGATGAAAGTATATATAATTTAAATGTAATATAAAATATCTCCAAAGTTGATTATTCTGATTAAATGCTATTTATATATAAATGTCATTATTTATCTATCATTAATTTTTATTAAATGAGATATTTAAATGAGAATAAATTCTAAAACTACCGGCCCGATTCGCGCGAAATTTTACCCGTAGGTTCTCAGGGCGGCCATGTGTAAAATAGCTTTTTCAGATTGCTAAAATTCCTTTTAGTTTTAAAAATATCGGACATTTCTCGGCCTTTTGGTTTTAAAAAAGGGCTAAATTCTGAAACTTCAGATCCGATTCGAGCGAAAATTTAGCCGTAGATGCCCAGATAGGCCAGGGGTAAAATAGCTTTTTCAGATTCCTAAAATACCTTTTTGTTTTAAAAATATCTGACATTTTCCGTCCACTTTCATTTATAGCAGCATGTACAATAATGACTTCATACATACAAAGCTTAAGTTTTCTCGAATTAGATATTTAAAAGTATAATAAAAATGTTACAGTATACGGTTAAAATTATTGGGGTTTAACAGACTATTTAAATTAATAAATAAAATTTAAATTATGCAGTTTTTGTCATTATTATCACGTGGTCGATCATATAAGCATATTTTTAATAATTATCCATCCTTCAATTAATTATTTTATTATATTAAAGAAAATTGTATTTCAAATAAATCAGCTAACTAGAAAAATAAAATAATTAATTGAAGGATGGATAATTATTAAAAATATGCCTATATGATCGACCACGTGATAATAATGACAAAAACAGAATTTGCATTTGGTTTGTCTTATTATAAAAATATATACTAAAAAAAGTGGGTTCATAAAATCATTCGGACCTTTCACATTATAAATTATTTCATATATGACCCCATTTTAGATAAGTCTTATTAATAGCTTATACTTAATTAACCACTTAAGGACTGAGCCAAAGCAACGCTTGGCCGGGCACAGCTGGTTTTATAATAACGATGAATGTGCAATTACACTAACTAACGCGAAGGCCATTAAAAGGCTCAGCGAAAAGGTAGTTAAAACCAGTAAGCGCTTGAGATGGGTAATAAAATCATAAAATCTTATCCTGGTGACAAAAGCCAATCGGAAAAGTAGTTAAAACCAGTGAGCGAGGGGGGGGGGGTATAGGGGAAAAGAAACCGACTACGAAAACGGTGTAAAACACCACAGGTACTATCGGCTCTTAAACGTTTTTAGGGCAAATCGTATAAAATTAAATTTAACATATTTACAATTTATAGGTTGTTTTTTTCATTGAACTCGAGACAGGTTCAAAGCTTACTGAAGGATTAGTAAAAATGGGATTGTCAAAAATATTATCAAAATAGTTTTGTTTCTTCTTTATTTGAGTCTATTGCACATCGAATAGATCCATCAGGGTTGTTTGACTATAGCATAATAAATCATAAAATTCCTTAACAATGTGGTATTCCACGTATTCCACGTGCAATCACTCCACGCATCTTTACGTAATGGTTACAGTATACATCTTTACCAAATGATTTTATATAGGCGTGCGCTTCCACATTCTTTTCCTATTATAACGGATTAATTGTTTCATCTACTTTTCGAAATGTGTATGATATTTTAAAAGCAGATTTCTTTAAGATCAATGCGCGCCATCTGCGCGTGCGCCTTACGCTACAAATATAGATTTTCTCGCATTATCCATCATCTTTATATTTTTATAATAATTGAAAAAAATTCGCTGAGTGAATAACGACTATATAATAATTACCATTTATTAACGATTTATAAATCTGCTTTTATTCTACTGTATTAATTGATTGTTTAAATTAAATACTCAATAGATTAAACCCATTTATGTTTCCTCAGTATCTGAAAAACAAAGAGGAAAAACTTAGGTTAAATAGTTAAAATTAAATTGTATATAGTTAAAATTGTGTTGAACATCGACTTATTTAAGTGGATCGAAATATGTTATCGTTGTAACATTAGCGCCTTCTATAATATATTTTAAAATAAAAAAAAATATATAATTAAATGTCAACCATACGCATGGAAAGATAATTTTTTAGTGTTAACTTTATATCTTTTATTAGTATTTGTGCAATTTTTCATATCGCAAATGTTAATTTTACTTTTATTTGTCAACTTTGAATCCCTTTGTTGCTAATTAACTATCCCAAAAATGACTTCCTTAGCCCACATGATGTTCTTGTTTATGTTTGAACGTTAGAACTTTAAGTAGCCGCTCGTTGTTGCCTTATTCTGTTTCACCGTCATTTAATATAACGTTGCACGCTGCTACTCCCATGCCTCTAATATTTGATCCATTATTTTTGAAAAATAGCCGCGGCGCATAAGCCAAAGGGCATACGGTTGATTTTAAATAAATCCTTCTGTGGAGATCATCAATCGTTGGCTTGTCTCTGGACCTACCTCGAGCTGCAATAAGCTTTCTTCAGGTCCTACTTAGAGGAAAAGACATAAGTTATTTAGTTTATGTAACATTTTGATAAAGGATATATCACACTATGTGCTTATCAATATATGGTAGACCAATCAATGCATAACCGCAGACCCATCGTTTTTCTTTTCGAGTGCCACTGGGCTGGCCCATCTTGAAAAATCGATTGTTTTTATTACACCGTATATAATCCATTGATTCAGCTCTTCTTCCACCTCTTTCTTCCAAGCCATAGGCACCCTTTTTGCGGGGATAAATACGGGATCTATGACATCTTTTAACGGCACTTCCACCCTTATTCCCTTAGCTGCTTTTAAGAATTTGTTCTATTGACTTTCCTATTGCTTTCGGTCTTTCCACTTAATTGACCGCGAACCGTTAAACCGCTGCTCTCGAGTTCCAACGTATTATTCGCCAAATTTTGGGCTCGAATTCTTGGATCCTATCTCGAACAACGGCGGTCTAGCTAAATCTGCTAACAATAATGGCAGATGTTTCTCGTGTTACCCATTTGGGCTTCGGTTTAAACCTGGCTACAACCTTTATCTCTTCGTGACCGTATCCGGTACACCGTCGAGACGGGGTCTATGTTGCGTGGGACCTCCTTCCATCACCTTTCTGCCGGTATCATCGATACCGTAGAGCCGGTATCGAAAATAAATTGAAACAACTCATTACACAGATATACAAACATTTACTTTGTGACTCTTTCTCGCAACCAGACTAAAAATTCTGGTAGAAAATTTTGCGCTGAATAATATTTTTTTTTTAGTATTTTCAATAACTTCCTGTTTTTTAGATAAACGAGGTTGAAGGTGCAAAAAATGCTCATTTTAACTTTTTTTGACGCTTAAGTGCCACGGCATTTTTAATTTTTATTGAAAACTTTCTGTAGATTAAAGTTTCATCTATAGGCCATTATTTTTGTTTTTTGTTTCACCTCATTTATTCGCGTTTAAGTGAACCCTTTCCCCTTAACAAAATTTGTCCCACTATATATCTGGAAAACGGAATACATACCAAACACGCGATGTTTACTAACACATCTCTCTCTCCCTTTCTCCTTCTCTTCCACTCCCACCTCCATATCTATCAGAGCACGCATGAAGGGTACGGAAGTGAGGGGAAAGAGAGAGGAATAGGAAGGGAGAGAGAGATGTGTTACTAAACATCGCGTAAGCAGTATGTACTCTAATGCAGTGATTCTTAACCGAGGGGCCGAGGGCCCCTAGGGGGCCGTGAGAAGTTTGCCGGGGGGCCGCCAAATTATACAAATTTTTTTAGAATATAATCAAAATATTCAGAAAAGCTATAGAAAAAATACTCACCAGGGGGATTCGAACTCGTTGCCTTCTATTATTATAAAGAATGCTTTTTATGTAATAGATAATGAATTAATAAAGTTTTGTTTTATGAACAATAATAGAAAATCAATATATTATAATAAATTAACAAATATAAATTATTATGAAAAAAATGGGGGGCCGCAAAAAAATTATAAAATATTTGGGGGGCCGCGTGTATAAAAAGGTTTAGAAGAACCACTGCTCTAATGTACTCCGTTTTCCAACTATAGTGGGACTAATTTTCCGGACCTTAAGATGACATTTTAATTTGCAGGAAAAAACAATTATTTTTTTGTATAAACTAAAAATGTTGTGGTAATATAACCTCAAAAAAGGTTAAAATGGGCTTTGGCAACTTAGACCTCGTATATTCTAAAAACTCAAAGTTTATAAAGGAAATGAAAACAGATTATTGTTCAGAGCGAGATTCTCTATCAAAATTATAGGTCCAATTAACACATCTGAAGCATGGTTTAATCTGGGAATACGGACCAGTCCAGGCCGCGCCTCTTGTCTCGCCTCTACTCTCCACGCCCTTCAGACACGTCCTACAATGCGCTTATCCCACCATTTTTCATCTAGGAATCGTAGTCTTTTAAAACAGTGATAGATGGAAGCAATTAAAAGGGCACTACGCGAAAATTAAGGGATACATTTTATGATAGCTGTGCGTGAGATTGGCAGCTATTGATGCGAAAAATCTCAAGCCGAGAATTTGAAAGAAATAGCTGATTATTAAGTTTGACCAGTAATTATGATTAAAAAAATTTAATCGCCGTAGACTCTACCCCCGTGTAAAATTTTAGTGCAGTCCCTCCCCCCCCCCCTTAAAAGAAAAATGTTAGCTACGCTACGTAGTAAAAAAGTACAGTTAAAAAACTTAAAAACCTATAGCAAATTATGCGTATACATGTTTTTCTAGAGTATTCATGGGGCACAACTCTTCTTCCTATCTTGTCAAATTGTTTTGTCGTTGTTTACAATATAATTTGAATTTGTTTTATGATAAGCTTAGTGTTATAATAAAAGCTATTTTTATGGTAGGATTAAAACAAGTCGGAAAATCGGTTTTCATTTTAAAAACTATATTCACCAGCAGTAAAGTATGCGACGATTTGAAAGACACTAAATTGTGCCTGTGTACTCTTATATACCTTAGGGAGTTAATCTTTATGATACCTGAAAATGTTTAAATTTTCACCTTTCAGGTAACATTAAAATTGCTTATTTATATGAACATATTAGGTATATCGGTGCATCATTTCTAATATGGCTAGCCATTATCTGGGAATCCTATGGACAGCGGCGTAAGTCTTGCATAATCTTAAATTCAATATATAGCCTGTACATTTAGTTTTTTATAAACTACATTTATTTTTATTAAATAAGATATGATATTGATAAGCTAATATTTTTAGTAAATGTATTTTATAATTTTAAATGTAGCTTTTCTATAAATTTCATTAATAGTGTGTCCACGGTATTGGGAAAAGTTTGAAGATAGCTGCTATCAATTTATAGCTGCCCCCATGACAAATTGGTCACATGCTGATACTGTTTGCAAATCATGGGGTGCAAAATTACTGAGTGTGGAAACCAAACGTGAACACCTTTTTATAGTAAAGCATCTAACCAAATTTGACCCTGCTTTAAAATCTTGGTATACAAGTGGAGTCAAGAATCGTGCTCAAAATAGGTAAATTTTATCATAATTGGCATGTTTTTATATTAATCAATTGTTCTTATGTGTCTCATATTTTTATAAAAATCATTATCAAATTCCCCTTTTTCATTTTAACATCATCTGTATTATAATTTTCACTTTAAATAGAATTCTTATGTTCATTTTATTGTATATATCATCAAATATAAAAGGTACTTTTTAAACTTGCATTTATTATCTATAAAAAACTTGCATCAGTATTTAGTTTTCTTCCCTCCCATACTAAATATGTTACAGATGGTACTGGTTGGGAGAAGAAAAGCCATTTTCTTTTGATTCTGGTTGGTACTCGGAAATTCAAAAATTGAAACGACAAGAAGATTTGAAAACCTTAAAGTTACAAAAAATGGCTGACACCTCTCCATCTATATCTAATCGGCTCGATATTAATTATGATAATCGTTTCAAGCGCGACACCAACACTCTTGAAGGTTCCGTCTTCAATGTCTCTCAAAGTTGGTCCGGCAAAGTTGCTCGATCTTTAAGTCAATTCCCACAAGTAAAATTATTCTTTCATGTTTCAATTATAAAACATTATGGGAGGGCAGTTATGATAGCAAACTCCATAAATACTAGTTAATAGTCGATATTACAATTTTCGAAATGCAATACAGAGTGTACATAATATTAAAAACTGTCTTAAAAATTTCTAGCTTTTCACATGCCCGTTCCGTTACATTTGGTAAAAATATTATTATATCAATTTGGGTCATCCGTGTTCAACATTCTCCGCCCTAAAATCTTTTCGTTTTTTAATTCAAACCTTCAAGCCCTTCGAATAAATTTATTTTTCTTAATTTAACATGATTTATAGTGATTATCACTAAATTATGTCCAAAACTAGAAAAAAACACAGATTAGAATCTTAAAAAAATACTTAAAAATGTAATTTATAAAGTTAGAGATCTTGAAAAATAACTTAAAAACATGTATTTATCGCTCTGTGTAAGTTTTATAGTGTATATATATCTTCTAATAAATAGATAAACTCGAATAAGAAAATTTTTTTTTATTTGTTATTGTTAAGGAGGCCATTTTGAATCGTCCCGACCCGTACAGGCTCGATTCATCCGGCGGCGCGGGTGTTCTCGTCTCCTGGAGCGATAGATTTGGGGATCACGTGATCTACCATTACAACGTCCCAGATGGCACGTGGGCTTGGAACGCGACCGATCCCTCGACCCCTCGGGCGTTCGTTTGCGAAACGCCCCTTCTTCAATCTACTAGGGGTGAGGGACGGGCAGGGCGCGATCAGCTGATCGCCGCCGACCCCTTCGAACAGAGCGATCGAGATTATGGTACGCGCGATATTTTTTTGTTTTGTGTTTCCTAGTGGAGTTATTGGTATAGAAGACCAAACGATTGATTTAATGAAAATGCTAATTTTTGCAATTGATGGTTTTGCGCGTTGACCGCATTATTTTAAGGACTATTGTTATGCTTGTTTATTTCCGTCATAAGTTGTGAACAGGTATGATTTTTGGTTTTTTAATTTTAACTTGCTTAATTTCATTTATTGTGCTCGTTAAAATCTATGTAAATAAAACTACAAGTGAATATTTTGGAAACCAAAATGTAGTTGATGGTATTGATACAACGTCAGGACACTTTTATAACCGCCTTAATGTTTATATCCTCTCTAAATACTTTTGTATTAAGCACTTTTTTAAAATCATATGATTGATTTAATTTCTAATTTATACTCATCACAACTTTATAATTTATTGTCCCATTACGACAACTACTCTAACATCCTCTGGCCCTCAAGCCCTAAAATTTATTCAAAAAACTTGAAAACAAATTTCTTTGCTATCCAATGATAATCACGAGACTTTTTTAAAAGACAGAATATCGACGTATGATTATTTGTAAATATAATTCTTGCGATATTGTTTTCCAATTATTTATAATACTTAACTTTTTTATTTATTTCATTCATCTTCCCAAAATATGTAATTTTATAGCTAATAATAACTTATTCGTTCATATTTCAATTTAAAAGCTTACGGTCAGGTGGAAAAGAAGGGTACAGGACGGGGATATTGGAGCAATGGCGAGGACGTGCAAAGGCCTTTGGAAACGCGAAACATAGAAAAGCCCGTCACTTTTACCCTTCAACCCGTCGATATAACTTACGATAAAAATTCTCGCGAACGTCACGTCCAGCTGATTTGTAAGGCCGAAGGCTATCCCGCACCTCGGTACGCATGGTACAAGGATGGTACGACGAAAGTCGATATAAACTCGAATCCCCGACTTTCTATAACGAACGGTATACTGGACATCTTTGAACCTGAAGCCCAATCTGACGCCGCAACCTATCATTGTTCGGTTTCGAATAAATTTGGCACAGCCCTCAGTTCAAAAGCGCGACTCATTTTTAAGTGTGAGTTTACACGTGCTAATATTAATTGTTTCATGAGTAATACATAGATCGTTGGTGTTTTTTTGTAAGATTGATGTTATAATTCAATAATTTCCAGG
Source organism: Gordius sp. MW1 (assembly GCA_964036665.1). Classification (NCBI taxonomy): domain Eukaryota; kingdom Metazoa; phylum Nematomorpha; class Gordioida; order Gordea; family Gordiidae; genus Gordius; species Gordius sp. MW1. The sequence continues at coordinate 21,057,959 of OZ038530.1, forward strand.
GATGAAATTATTTATATGTGTTTAGTTTTGGTTCTATTGTTGCCATTTTGATTGATGTTTTGGATTGTCAGAAGGCATTTTTCAGGGTCATTATTGGTTTTTATTCTTTAGTAATAGTTATTTAATGAGAAATACAGAGAAAGAGAAAAATGTAGAGAGAGTTCACTTTTTTATATAATTTAACAATTACAATTGAATAATTTCTAGGGCTGGGATTATTTAAATGTGTAATGAAATTGTTAATAAATTTCGATTTAAAATTTTCTAGAAAGAAGAGACCCCCCTAGATTGTTTGAAAGTCTTTTTTAGGGTCACAAATGGTTTGTTTTTTCTAAATTGAATGACTCCCATTGTTAAAATGTAATTTTGGTCATTAGTGTTTTTGGTGAATTGTGCTATATGCGTCTGGCTCTAAAAACTTTTTTAAATAACTTTCCTGTCAAAATCGGATTACTAAGGGGAAAGTTTTGCTGCTTTTTTTCTAAATTGACTACTATTTTGGTATATAGTTTTATTGGTTGTATGAAGAATTCTTCTTAAAAACCGTGATATGCAATTGGTGATATTTCTTCTAGAGGCTGGGATAATCTGATATGTTTAAAAGTCTTTTCCTCAACACCTTTGGATCTCAATAAAAGACATGAAAAATTTGATAGTCTACGGGATTTTATTAAGTCTATTCTTAAGAAACGTTATTTTTACTATTTTAAGATTTTTACAAGAAAAACTTATATTTTAATTGATGATATAGCAATTAAAGATTTCAAGCCAGACGCTCTCCCCATTAAAGCGTACGTTAGAATGAATACGATAATTCCATGTCAAGCCCCTGAATCATACCCAGGTTAGTTTTTTTCACTTATTGTTTCGTAAACTAAACTAAAAAACATTTAAAATGTTTATTTTTAAATTTTCACCTATATTGACCTTAAAACTTATTTATACAACTACTTTAAATTATTATGTTTTCCATTTTTAATTTTTTTTTGATTTTTTATTCCTATGCAATTAAATTTAAAATGATTTTTAGTTTTTGTATATATTTAAATTAACATTTTTTGTCATTTAGATGTTAGATATTATTGGTTCAAGGATTCTCTGCCTAACTTTGTACCAAAAGATAGCAGAATATTCCATTCGTGGAAGGGAAATCTGTACATTGCCAATGTAACGTTTGAAAATCAAACAAATACTACATATAGATTTAATATTAATATATAAAACTAGATATTTTTCAACCATATCTTTCGTTCAACAGTTACATGAAATATTATTTTAAATTTTAACAAGTTTGGGGGAAAATTTATTACCCATAATAAAGCATTTAGTATTGAAAAAACCTACAAATTTGCTTATTTTTGCTTATTATATCCATAAAATGTAAATTATGTTGCTAAAGGTTGACCGTTCCGATGATGGCTACTACATTTGTATGATTAAAAGTTCGACTACGAATATGGCCGCTAATAGGTTGGGGAAAACTAGCAGTCCAATACCTCTGATCGTTACAAATACATGTAAATGACTTAAATTTGCCGTGAAATATTTTATAACTTTTTTTAATTATCGAATTTGTTTGGAACTTTTATATTTAAGGTGATAGGCTAACTTTAAATAAATTGATATTTTTACTTTAAATAATCTTAAAAATTTTTTTTTTTTTTTTTTTTTTTTTTTTTTTGAGATGATATCTTTTATTAAATGAAACTATATATACTATAAAAATTATATGCGAGGTAAACATTCAAAAATTGCGATCGCGTTGAAATGACAAATTATAATTCCGATTTTCTGTTTTAAAAAAAAAGTTTCCCTTTTGTCAAGGGTATTGGCAGCTATACGGCGCCCCAATTCTTTCAGGAGGGCTTGGGTTTTAGGCCCTATTGTTGTAAGGGTAGTGGTCACTATAGGGCAGAAAAGGAGTGAGGAATTAAGTTCTGCGTATTTAGCTGACTTTATTCTTTCAGAATCGACAAGGGGGTCTTTGTTATGGTTTGAGGGTGCAAAGGCATCCGGACAAGTGTAGTCCCATGCTAGGCATAGCCCTTTTGCCCATGGGATGAGGGTCTGTCCATCGGGTCTCTTCTTGTCGCTAAGGCAAAGACCATTAGGCTCCAATTGGGAGGGAAAGCCAGCCTTGTTGAATGTCTTCTGTAGAAGAGCATTAACAGATGTGTGACGTAAAAATCTGGCCTTATTAAATTTGCAATGTAGGCCGTGATGACCTTTTGTATCTACAGATGAGCCACATAAGTTGCATTGATGGGGGGCAACTATATCACAACCTAGGCGGAGCCCTGTTGCGATCCTGAACTCGTTGTTGGAGAGTTGAAGGTCATGGGTCCGACTTGGGATGGCCTCCAACCACTCGTGGCCGGACCTGGATGCAAAACTTCTTAAAGCTGGTAACTCCTCCAACGAAGCGCCCGATATAAGAGTTTTAAGGGCATGATCGTAGAGAGGAGTGTTCCAACTTTTTTGAGAGTTTATGGTAGGGAATGGAGTGTTAGGGTCGGACAAAGAGCTCCACATGTCGAGAGCGATTTGGGTAAAGGGATCTGGTTGATCGATTATTTTGTCGATGATTGGTTTGGCTGAAAGTCGGCTCGAGATGAAGGCCGACAAAGCTACTAGAGGGGGTGATCTCAGGCCCAAACCACCATATTTTGTGGGGAGACACGCTTGTTTCCATTGGGACCCTGTAAAAGAAAGGTTTGTGATTTCCTCGACTACACCTTTGAGTTTTTGGTCGAATATAGATAGAGCATTAGGATTTAAAAATGAGGTGGATGACCGGAAGATATGATTTATCTTAGGTAAAGAATAGCAGTTTTTAATTAAAAAGAAAGCCTGGTGGGCTGGCAAGTAAGAAAGGAGGGGTTTGATTTCTACTAGTTTTTGTATTGTCTCTGTTAATGACTTATTACAAGGGTGTGCGCCACCTACGGGAGATCCTAAGTGCGTTAGTTCGGTAGGGTGAATATGTTTGAAAGCGTCAAAGTATGGGTCTAGGCTTAAAGGGTCAGTATTGTTTTTGCAAACCTCGGTCTTGCTATGATTTAGATGGAGACCAATTTTTGAAGCTTCGACTTCTAGATATGAGAGGGCTTCTTTGACGTCTTCGGCATTTCCCTTGATGGTACCATCGTCTAGGTACCACAAGTTGAGTGATAGATTATATTTAGAGGCTAGGTCTTCAGTCAGGGACTTTATACCTAGGCAGAATAGTAGGGGGCCTAGCGGGTCTCCTTGTTGAATGCCGTCACTCGATGCAATTATTTTGGAATTAAAGTTGAGCATGGAAGTAGGAGCGTAGCACGCGTTAAGGAAAATGGAGTACTCGGGAAGAGATTTGTAAGCCTCGGTTAAGAAGTGTGACCTGTAGATCGTGTTAAATGCGTTTTTGAAGTCAATCTTAGCTAGGATCGAATGGTCGGGATGGGCTAGGGCTATGCGAACAGCGTGAGAGGCGATTTCACAACCACCCTTGGTTCCGAAACCTAGTTGGATAGGAGCTAATTGATCTGCAATGTCGGATTTTACTCGTGCAATGATAAGTTTGCAGCATATGCGTCTAAAAATTGAACCCATGGCAATTGGACGAAGGCCACCATCAGGTTTGGTAAGAGATATTAAGGTGGCCCCAAAAAAATAGGGAGAGATCGCGTCAGGTACTAAGCCTTTAATAACCTGGTTAAGGAAGGTTGCTAGGGTGGATGTGAAGTGGCCAGACCTGTCAATGTGAGGTCTTGTTAATTCTATTAAATGTGAAGCACGGAAGCCGTCTAAACCAGAACCTACTGAGGATTTTTTAAAAGAACCGATAGCCTCGAGAATTTCGCGCGATGTGAAGTCCTTGAAGGGGGAGTTGATTGTAGGGGGAAATTGGGAGCCATTTCTTTCAGGGTGTTTAGTTTGTAAAGATTCGAAGGTTTCTTGAGTGTCTGGGGAAATTTTGCAGTCTGAATTGGCCAGGCGAAGGGCACCCTGTATGTCAAAGTGGTTGAGTTTTGAGGAAACCCGTTTGGCTCTTTGTTGAACTGATGTAATCTTATGGATGTGTGGCTCGTAGATAATGGGGGGTGATGAAACGTCCCATTTTGCTGAGTTTTGTTTAACCCAATTCGAGAGGGTACCTTTGTAATTTGATGGTGGTATTGAAAGGACACGGGAAGTAAATTGAAAAAGGTTGGCCCAATGGAGGGTGCTGCTTGGGTCCTTAGAGAGGTTTGAGATGGCATCAGTAAGGGCAATTAGAACTTGATGTCTGGCACCTTTAGGGATGTTTTTTAGAATCCTGTTAACAGGAGAATGAGGAATGTCTGTATATGTATTGGTGGTGGTGGTTTCGAGCGGGGAGTAGGTATTATGCAATAAATGGTTGTGAGTAGAGGTAGACCTCTTGGGGACTGTAGCTGCTGGATGTTTTCCAGAGCCTGGGCACCTATGTTTTAATGGACCGTGAACGTAAATCAAATTAGAGAGGGTAATTGAAGCTAACCTGTAGCAGACTGGGCAGATTCCGGTTTGGGTTGTGGAGTTTGTGTTGTTCATGTAGAAGGATTATGGATATTTGGGATAAACCTGTAGTAGAGTAAGATGGCAACTATTTTGATGTTTGGCATTCAACAGTTGGATTGTCATGAAAATAACTGTTAGGAGATATTGTTAAATGGTTTTTTTTTTTTTTTTTGCCTCTGATAGGCGTAAAAACTTGGTAAAGGTTAGAAAAAATAAACCCTTTGCCCGCTGCTTGCTTTAAATTTACTATTTATTCTTTAGCGCTGACATCAGAAGCATTTTAAAGTATTTATGGGCTTAATTATGCCTGAGATAAAATTATTTTACGAATTATTCTCTAGGTTTGGTGTAAATTTAAACATTTTAACGAATGATTTTTTAGTCGTTAATAGTAAGCGTAAGCCAGTTATGGAAGTTGGATTTCCTGCTGCGTTTCCTAGCAATCCTCTCCTAGGTCAAGAAGTCCGAATCGAATGTGTAGCATACGGAGAGTAAGTTTTGCTTTATTTTGCACGTCTTTTCCTATTCTTTGATATAAATTAAATGGTTAAGCTCTCGAAATTGAGCAAAATTATCCTTGCAGTCGCTACTCTGCCTTTCTACTATGATTTTTGATTTTATCCTTTGGTAAATTAAAGGGACATTGCACTAACTTATTTTTAACTTTCCTTTATAGTTTTGAATATATTTAACAGACTCTTCAATGCTCTAAAAATGTTACTACTAGTGCCAAAATGCGTTTGAAAGCATATCACAAAACCTTGAATGTAGTCGGAATAATTAAGTAGTATTTACTTTTATCTGCGAAATTTTGTTAACACAAGCTCATCATCATAATGATTGCTAAACAGTTTGAACGTTATTTCTTCTTTTTCTTTATCAAGTATTTGATCCCACAGCCGTGGGGTGGGGTTTGTTTTGACGAGTTTCTTCCGTTTTGATCGGGTAAGTGCCATGTCTTGATGAATCTTCTTAGTTTTCATAAATTTGTCCACTTGCCCTTTCCACGTGACACGAGGTCGTCCTCTTCCTCTCTTCCCCCCGGTACCTTTCCTTTCATTGCTTTGTGACAATCAGACTCGCGTTGGTGCACGGGTTAGATACTTGTGTTGTAAAAACGGCTGTTGGTCGACCGATGGTTTTAGTCGAATAAACACCTTTGGTCGGTTTTTCTTAGTCGACCTGTGGGCTTAGTCAAAATTTAAAAAACAAACCAGAGTGGACCGTTAGTCTCAGTTGAACCACAGGGCGACCAAACAAAACTCAGCCTTTTTTACAACACTACTAGATACTACTTTACCATTTATCAAATCTGTATTTCTAGTAGGAAACAATCATTTCCATTTCTTGATAGTTTTCACCTCGTAAAATCTGGCTGACATTATATAGAATAGGCGCGAGAAAGCATTTTTTATACAATGATGCAATCAAATAATCTATATGGTGCAAAAAAAAATAATTTTATTTCTTATTATTTTATATTTGGATCACAGCCCTTTGCCTCAATACAATTGGACGCGGGCCGAAGCTCCCCTGCCGGCTAAAGCTCGAATGGAAGATTACAATAGAGTTCTCATCATACCGAATGTTCAGCCTTCGGATAATGGAAACTATTTGTGCAAAGCCTCAAATGGAATAGGCCAAGTCGAACACGGTGTTCAACTATCTACTTCTGGTAACCTTTTTTATTTTATACATTCGACATTCGAAATAATTTATACTGAATTTTGGCTGCTCTTTTTGGAGTCCTGATTAGCTAGGACACTCTTATTTTGAAATAAACATTATTAAGGGAACATTGAGGGGGGGGTTTGATGTATTACTTTTATTTTTTACACTAATATTTGTGCCTGATTTAATAAACCAAGAAGTCAAATTACTTTGGCAGCAAATTTGTTTGTTGTTATTTTAAAAAGATTACGTGTCACATAAACAATTGTTGACCAAATTTAATACGAAAAAGACTGACACTAATTATTAGATGTGCAACAATTAATTTATAAATTTTAAGCTATAGCAAGTTATATTAAGAAACCGTTTAAACTTGATACAGCCTCTAATGTGTAGACCTAAAGAAAGTCTACGATATAAATTTGACCTTCATTTTTAAATCAAAGTCCTGGTTTTTTTTTTAAATAAATGGTTTAGATTAGATTGAAACACGAAGCCAAAAAAAGTAGATATTTAGGGAATCTGTGGCAAATTTTAGTAGGTTCTAATCGTGTCACCTTTTACGTAGCTGCTCCAATCTTTACCATGCCGTTGCGTGATCAATACGTAAACCACGGGTCTAGGGTAGAATTTGTGTGCGAGGCCTATGCAAACCCTGGCGTCCAGTATAAATGGTACAAGGATGGACAGCCATTCGATGCATCTACATTGGTGGCGGAGGTTCAAAGTGCTGGGCCTGGTGTAGAAGCTAGGATTCAGTTTTTGCCCGATCCCAATGACCGCGATAAATTAATTAGGTTTTTCGCATCGCTCCTATACTTTAATATAGTTCCTTTTTTTAATTGTAATTTTTGTTAAAAATGAAAATGGCAACCTCAAATCTTTGTTGTACTTGCATTTAAATTTGAGCAGAAAGGTAATTTCTTATTTAATCTTGGTGTTATTAAGTTAACTCTATATTAAAACGTTTGATAAGCTTAAACTTTTAATATACTTGCATTTAAATTTGCGAAAGGTCATTTCATATTTTAATCTATGTGTTAATAAACTTACACATTTAAATGAATGTATAATTTAGCAGAAAAGCAATTTATTTATTTTAAACTATTTATTGGTAAATTTTATTAGGGATGGCTATTTTTTCGAGCCTCAAATCAAGATAGTAATAATTAAAGATGTTAGCGAAAGGGATAACGGAATATATCAATGCGAAGCTTCAAACGCCTTTGGAACTCACTATTCAACGGCTCATCTTAAAGTTATGGGTAAATATTAATTTATTCATTTGGCCATGTTACAATTAAAAATTTTAAAATACCCTTCAGATCGAATTTATTTTTTTAACCTCTTACGTGCCAAACGCTGGAAGTGATTGGGAAATGGATTACTGGCGTATGCGACAATTATAGTGCATGTTGGGTTAAAATGATCAAGCAAAATTTTGTGATTTATCAATAATGCATTTGGAATATAGGGAATATTAAAGAAAAGTGTAAATAGAGTAAAATTGCTTCAGCTTTTGTCTTCATTTAGTACATCAAATTTAAAACCATAAAGCAGCACAAAAGTTCTTAACTTTTGAGTAGTGTGTTGTTAATATTCTCGAAATAGTTGTGCTTGTATTGTGTTAAACCTGGTAATAGGCACATATCTCCTACCATTACCATCAGCATAACGAGCACATGCTGCTTGATAACCCAATTACTAGCAGGGCAGATTTAAGTTGCCATGGCTGCTGGTTGAGAGAGATTTAACTAACCGGGCATTTAGCAGAGTGGATTGATATAAACCGTGTTATCGAGCAGGGTTGTTTGAAACTAAACATGGTTTTTAGCAAATTTAATTGTAGCGTATTAGTATAGTTGGCATTTGGCATACAATGCTAATCAATATTTTTTCAATCATATATTAATTCAAAAATGGTGATTAGGAAAAATAATTTGTCTGTCCCGTCTTGTCCAAAATTTTTATTGAAATTAATTGTAATAATATATAGCTATTAATCTATTTCCTAACGCAGCTTTCAAACCCGTCTTTACCCGAACGGTCGTGGTTGAAAATAATAAAACTATAGCGGACCCTCCTCGTAGAGATGTGCTAGTGGCTGCCGAAAATTCAAATACTACCATAACTTGCAGACCACAATCGGCACCCAAAGCAAAATTTGCTTGGAGCCTGCAAAAACTAGCCCAAACATTTCCGTTGAGTATTGATGGTCGACGGCTCGTACAATTGAATGGCGGAGATTTATTGATCAGAAATCTCAGGCATTCCGATACGGGAGTTTATACTTGTCGGGCTAGCAATTACCTAGGATCCTCTTCTATTAGTACCAATCTCAAAGTTGTCGGTGAGTTGGCTTTTTTTATAATGGAACGACGTCAAAACGTTTTTGTTTTTTTCACTTTTTGTGTTGGGTTTACTAACTTTTAATTATGATTGAAATCGAGATTTTTGTGTAATGAAATGTCAACTTAGGAGATTAAAAGGCTAGAAGGAATGATAATGGGTTGGATAATAGCTTTTTATAACTTTTGTACCGTCCTTTTAATTTTAAAATTTAATAAACGATAAGATAAAAATTTATCTGTTGTTAACATGTTTTTTGTGATATAAAATATTGCGAAATGTAAATTTTTTTATTTTCTTTAATTTTTGTTTATTAGTTGACAAAATTCGTATAAGAGCAAATAGTGACCAAGTTTTTTTTAAAAATTACTGGAATACTTAAAAGTAACTAAAGGCGTATTTAACATTAATTTGTATATCCAAATTTTATGGTGGGTCTCCCTCTGCAAAAGGGTTACTTTGGCAATTTTATAAATTTTTATAAACAATGTTTTCAATAACATGATAATTAGTAAAATGTTATTTCTATGTATCATTTTAAATAAATTTATTATAAATTGTAATTCTAATAGACATTAGCCGAATAACGCGTCAGCCTATATCTATTAGTTCGGGACCGTACGCTAATATATCGATAGAATGCCATGCCTCTGCACAATCCGAATTAGACTTGGCTTTCGTTTGGACGTTCAACGATGTACATATCGATCTACACAAACCCTATTTCGCTCAACGTTACATTATAGTAATAACTGTTAGTTTTTAAGTATACAATTCTGTGAGATGATTATATTGTTTATTTATTTTTTTATCAAATAAAGGCATTTATTAGAAAGAAATAATTATAAAAAAAGTTAAGAATTATAAATATTTGGAAAACATTCCGCTATTGTTATTGAATTATATTTACATATATTAATGCCGATTTTCTGTCTTATGAAAAACGATTCGCTATTAACATGATTGTCGTTTTTTACAGAATCTATATATATAAATGATTGTTTTCTGGTGACGTTTTTGTATAATTTAAAACTTCAGCTTTAAAACTCGGAGTCTTTTTGGAATTTGAACCAATTGCCAACGCTCAATATTTAAAGTGATGAAAAATATGGCATTGCGAGAGTTTTTCTTGCTGCAAAAATTGTTTAAAAAGTGCAAAAAAGGAAGGGTTAATAGCTTTTTCATTAAAGAACCGTTAGTCCTTGTTTCATAATTGCACTTACCAATGTAATTGTTTTCTATACTTTTTGTTTATTAAAATGCTTTTATTGGTTAAAAATGATTTATAAAATATACATTAAACGAGCATAAAATAATATAAATAAATAACTATTCATCAGATTCGTCGAGTGCCATGTGTCAGATAAAGATTCATATTTATATATCGCTATTAAAACGGCGATGTAGTTGTTTTTTATACTATTTTTTGTTTTTAAAATAGGATTTCATGGATAGAGACAAGAGCAAATTAACCATAGTTAGTGGAACGCGTTTTCAAACGGGCAAGTATCGTTGCTATGCCCAAACCAGCGTCGATACAGCTGTTAGCGAGCCAGCCTTAGTTATGATAGCAGGTTTTTATGTATTTCTATAATTTTGTTTCTTGAAAGGTGTATTATTATCTCACAAATAGTATAATTTAGATGTTATGAACTAAAATAATTAGATAAATTTAATGACTTATAATAAAGGTATAATATTAGTTGGAAATCTGACATCATCATCATATTTACCTTGAAATGTATTTGTAATTTTTAAACTACGAATCTAATCTTTAGAAATATTACCTTAGTCATTTTAGATTTTTTTAATTTACTTAAATTTCCTGTCATAGTTTACCTTGATTCGGGTTTTGGATGTTTGGTTTATTTATTTTACGGGTTTTCTTTTTATTTGTTAAAAGCAATTTTGCCGATACTTCAAAGTACATTACGAAATTATTTTTATATAATCCGATATAAGTAACTTTTTGTTAATTCTTACTTTATAATTTCATTTAATAACAATACAGTTTTTTGCGCCATTAATGATAATATTATGTTAATTTAGTTCAACTTTTTAAAGATTTTTTGCCTTTATTTAATTTTTCTTAAGGTGCGCCTTCTGCTCCAAGCGCTGTGTCAGCTTCAGAATTAACCACGAATATGGCTAAACTTAGGTGGACCAACGGCGGTGACAATGGATCTCCCGTCACTGGCTACATTATACAAGGCCAAACAGCTTATCGAGATTGGTTTACTCTGACCCAAAGTAATTTATTCACATTGTAATAATACCTGATTCAATTGTTAAAAGGCGACATAATTTATTTTGCTCGATTTATAATGTATAAAGAAGTGTGTTTGTATATAAGTTTAGATATGAGAGTTAACTATTGTTTTGTATTTATACTTATTATGGGAGAAAATGTCGCATGAATGTTAATTCTAATCTCTTTAAAATATAGTATTGGAAATTTCTATTATAACGGAATGCTCCTATGATCATCCCTTTATGATATAAATACTGATTACAATAAAATTGGGATTCTAGAAGATATAAAAATCCGCAATACTGTATATTGGGGCGGGGGGCAATGGTCAAACTCTTAGCAGGGGTCAGAACATTATATACATTTATTGGCCTAAAAGTTAGCCGCCCATACACTTGCCATCTATGAGCGGGAAGGGAACGAAAGGGGGAGGGGTTAAAGCTAGCAGGCCACAATGACTTCATAACATTCTTTTATATAATTGTGGACTTTTTTTTAAACCCCTTTTTATGATGGTCGTTTCATTAATATATGCAGATTTATCCATTATTACCAACTAAATCTGATGTTTAGCTCGAAAGAAGACCATCGTTTACATATAAGAAATAAATCTTTATATATTAAAAAAAATTCAATAAATTTGTGACACTTTTGAATACAGTACTAGCGACGGGAGCTAAATCGGTTGGACAAGTCAGGAATCAGATTTATTCATCGTACGAATACATAGTAGATTCCCTGTTGCCATACAACTCTTACCAATTCAGAATTGCCGCAATTAACGAATATGGAACGGGGGATTTTAGTGCGGGCTCCGCTAGTTACACCATGCGATCGGATCGGCCACACGTTATCCCACGCAATTTGGGTGGTGGGGGAGGCATGGTCGGAGATTTAGTTATCACTTGGGATGTAATGAATCTTCTCTTTTTTTGTGCATAATTTTGATATTGTTGTTATCATAAAATGTTGTGAAATATGCTTGAGAGAGAACGCCTTAAACTACCGAATTTTATTTTTTTCATTACAATATTACTTAAAATTTTACGATCATCGTTTACAATTACGTAAATTAACATTGCCTATTTTGCCGCCGTGAAGATCGTGGCTAAGCTTATAATTTAATACCAATATAGACATCTTGAGACTAAATGAAGGATAGATTATAAAATAAAGTATATATTTTTGCTTAGTTAAGATAAATATTAAGCATAACACAGGTAAAATGGAGCTGTGTTGTCTAAACCCACATAAAAATAAGTTTGTTTACATGTATTAGCCTTTTCTTAACCACTTATTGACACTGTTGTAAAAAGGGCGACTTTTGGTTTTGCTAAGACTAGCGGTACTCTGGTTTGTTTTTCGAATTTCGACTAAGCCTATGGGTCGACCAAGAAAAACAGACCAAAAAATATTTGGTTTGTTTGTGTTTAATCGACTAAAACTAAAGGTCGACCAAACAAAGCCCAGCCGTTTTTACAGCACTATTTTTATATACATTCTTAAGTTTGCAAACTTGTAATTATAAAAAAGTTCATAGTAAAATGTTAATTTAACGACTTTTCATGTTGAAGGCCCTTATGCCAGACGAATACGGAGGTTCTGGACTAAGTTACGAAGTGTTTTGGCTCAAGAAAGAGGATTGGGAACGATCGGATAAAAAGGGAAAATTTGAGAAAAAATTAATCTCCGATTCAACTAAAACATCTTACGTTACCAGGGTGGGCAAAGATAATTTTTATAGCCCGTACGTCGTCAAAATTCGTGCTGTAAATAGCATGGGAGAAGGGCCAGAAAGCCGATTGGTCACCATTATGTCAGCTGAAGATGGTGAGAAGAGCATTACTTATATTTTTAATTTTTAAAATTTGATGTTTATAACTATCCCATTAACTCTCTACAAATTATTAGGGTTTAAATCGTTTGAGTTTCTGATTTGAAATTGCCTATGTTTTGTTTTTGTTGACAGGATAATTCTGTACTTCGGTTTTGAAATAGTTTAAGGTTTTGTAAATCTACTCGTTTTAATAGTTTAATACAATGTAAGTCATGCTCTTAAGCTTTAGAAATTTGCAAAATAGTTAAATGTATCCTCGCGTTTTGGTTGTTCGTTTTCTACCGGTCATTTTGATAAAATTTATTCAAACTAAAAAATAATTAATAATTACAATTTATACTTTTATCCTTATTTACTGATTAACCCTTTCCCTTTCTAGTTTATATACTAGTAAGCCTCAAACATGCGAGTGAGAAAAAACTGTTTCAGTGTAACTTCTTCATAATCTTTTTTATTTATTTCCGGGAATGTTAAAGGGTGTTAAAAATAAACTATAATTAATTTAATATTTCGTCCTTATAAAGTACATCTTCAGATAAATGAAAACAAAATAAATGTAAGTAAAGTATTATATTAATTAATTTATTTTCAACACCCTCAAACATTCCCTAAAATATATCCGGATCAATATTATTTACGAGGATAACATATTCCTTGATAATTATTCCATTCATAGTTCCCACGAAAGAACCGACGCTAGTGCAAGCATTCCCACACAACTCGACGGCACTGGAGGTTAGGTGGAAGGGCTTGGATCCAGGCCGGAGAGATATAATCAGGGGTATTTTGTTGGGTTACAAAATTCAATACGGCCTCGAACACGATTTGACACCGAACGATAGAAGGACGCGTGTATTGTACGGGGCACTCGATGAAGGTTTAGTCATAGGGCTAAGGCCTAATACTAGGTATTGGGTCAAGGTCATGGCTTTCAACTCGGCCGGCAATGGACCTCTCTCTGATCCCGTGTACATGCACACTTTTAGAGACGGTAAGTTTTTACATATGTATGTTTTTGGGACAGCTTTAAAGTTAGAAGGAGGAGTTGAATTGTTAAAAGTATTGAATATTGAGTGGGAATGTAATTGTTATTACAGGGTGTTTCTTACAAAATAAGAAAGTAGCAATCCAAATAACCCCATTATTACTGTAAATTTCAATCCAAGAAGAATGTAAATAAATCTTTACCCGATTCTCTCCTTTTTGAATAACTAAGTATTCCATCTTAGAACGACAAATGTTTTAAACCGAGCAGCATAATTCAATAAAGTAGTCTTTGTTTTGTACATAATTTATTTTAAAAAATGTGAAAAAATGCACCCCCGAGTCTATAAAATTTATTTTTTCTTAGCCCGACCCCAAATTGTTTTTAAACTTTAGACCCGACCCCACCTCGAAATTTTAGAATTAAAAACACCCGTTTCGAATGATCCGTGCATCACTCTATAGTCTATACTAGGCACTGTGGCGATAAACGTTTATTAATCTTTTATTATTAATACTAATGTTTAAAACACGCTCGGATAAAAAAGTTATTGGGTTAAAATCGTGTGTATATTTTTTGTGTTTTACGAATTGCAAATCCACGATATAAGTTTAGGTTTAATTTCGTTATTGATTATTGGGAATTTTCATTTTAAATTAACTTCCCTCTTTAAAGTTACGATAATTAGTCTTGTCAAACGTCATTTAATTGGCTTTGACTCAAATTATTAAAAGGTCGAGCAAATGGATTATCTATCCAATCCACTGTAAATTGCACCTTATCATTGTATACTTTGATGAGAGAAACTAAAATTTGAGGGATTTTTATCATGATATTTACTTAAAATAACTAGTCTTTTTCTGTAACCTTACTTTGAGTGCCACTGAAGTTTCAAACAATTAGCTATCTACTATACTACTGCAATATAACAATTTTTCTCTCTACACTTTATATAAGTATTTTATAAAATAATTTTTAAATCGATAATTAAATCAAATCAACTTGTCAATTTAACCATTTATAGTCCTGGTAAAACTAATTTTACATTAAATATGCATTAATCAAAACGGGACCGACTAAACCTTTAAACATATATTTGTAAAACAATCTATGATTGAAAATTTCATAAAGCCATTTATTATAGGGACATTCCATGTCAAATCGATCATAAAAAGGCGTTTTTCGGCCGACCCCCTCAGAATTTTATAAAATTTGGTGGAAATGTTAAAACTAGTAAAATTATTAATTTCCGAAAATTTTAGCTCATTTGGGCCACTACTTTTCGAGTTGTGGGCGCTCAAAGGTCGAAAATCGGGCTTTTAAAAAATCGATTCGTAACGCTTAATTAATAAAATTTATAGGTTATTGGTCCCCAAATCATAGAATCTTGTTGTAGAGATAGGTAAGACCTATCTCTTTAGAAAAAAATTAAAAAAAAAAATTTTTATTGATTGGTCATCTCATAATGGCCGAAATGGCCAAAATAGCATAATTAATGATGACCCCTCTCAAACCGTTTCAAATTTAAGACAAATATTTTATACTATCTATTAATCAAATTAAATAAAAGAAAAAGTTGGCCGGCCGTCTTGAAAGGGTCATAAATTCTTAAAAGAGTTATTTTAGTATTTGGCGCCAAAATGAATCTCTAAAAATGTTTTTTGGCTCATTTAGTATTCATATTATTTTAATATATCTATAATGCAAATATTTTTGTATAAAATATTTGTCTTAAATTTGAAACGGTTTGAGAGGGGTCATCATTAATTATGCTATTTTGGCCATTTCGGCCATTATGAGATGACCAATCAATAAAAAAAATTTTTTCTAATTTTTTCTATAGAGATAGTTACCTATCTCTACAACAAGATTCTATGATTTGGGGACCAATAACCTATAAATTTTATTAATTATAGCGTCACGAACCGATTTTTTAAAAGCCCGATTTTCGATTTTTGAGCGCCCACAACTCGAAAAGTAGTGACCCAAATGAGCTAAAATTTTCAGAAATTAATAATTTTACTAGTTTAAACATTTCCACCAAATTTTATAAAATTCTGAGGGGGTCGGCCGAAAACGTGGCGATTTGACATGGAATGTCCCTATATCGTAATAATTTTACCAACTTGTATACAAATGTCACATAAAAACACTCATTAAAATAACCCAAAATTTATTGAATAAAATTATAAATACACTTTAATAAAATTAACTTTTTTGCCCGATTTAGCACCATTGATGCAGCCCACTGATGTTGCAGTTAACGGACCTACCCGATACGGTGCTGTGCGTATATCCTGGAATGGCGTCTACACCACCAACAACGAAGAACCTTTAGAAGGATACAAGGTTAATCATTAAATTTTAATTTTCCTAAAAATATGAGTTGTTATACATTGAAAAATATTGTTTGGCCTTATGTAATTCGACTCTTCTTATTTATAAAAGAATGGCGTTTTGTAAAATCCTTTTGAATTATTTTAGATACGTATATGGGAAGGTAGGGAAGATATAAGCCAATATCAAGATACACCGGTTGGATTAGTTAATTACCACGACATATATAACTTCCCTCAACACAAAGTTTACAAAATTCGAGTTTTGGGCTACAGCCGCGGTGGTGATGGGAAAATGAGTCAAGCCCTGGAAGTTTGTATTAGTAAGTTGTTTTACATTTAAGCACGGGCGTGCCAGGTGGGGGGGGGGGTTGCATGAAAGGGCGGCTGCCCCCCTCTAAATCCAAAAATTTATTAAAATCTTCAAAAATATTCATTTTGCCCTCTTTAAATTATTATTGCCCTTTAATTTGAATGCTGACTACGCGCATGTATTTAAGGATCCAAACAATTAATTGTGTTCATGCTTTAAAAAGTTTCTATAAAACTATTAAATATCGTTATTTAATTAAAAACTTGTTAAATTAACTATTTTAAATCGGAGTTGAAAATTCGTACAGTTAATATAAATTCAATTCTTTTACTAAATAGCTTTTATTTATTAAACATATCACTAATTTGCTATGCTCATAAGACAGTTGTAAAGTTTGTAAGTTTATATGAAACATGTAATGAAACGGTTAAAATTCTATAAAAAGGGGCCTTTAAAATTTTAATTAACATTCCAAAAAAGATGGGAAGTTAGTTTTTATAAGTTTAAAGACGATTTTCATTTCATTTTGCCTTTAAAGGATTCTAAAATTGGATACTAAAGGAGTTTTTAAAAGTAAAAGGTCAAATAATTTTGTAATTTTAAGATAAAATTTAAAAATATTAAATTTTCATTTATTATTAGAATGTGATAATTTGGAGCGACAAGATCATTTAGAACGCCTTAGCTTAGAATACGCCGAAAGATTAGATAAACCAACTTATCGTGTTTACCAAATTTCGTCCACAACCAGCACAAAACATTTTAGCGCCATCTATTATTTATTTTCCATTATATTTATAACCCTTTTTACCACACACTTTTAAGCTGCTCCTATCGTAGGCTACACCGTCCATTTTAAAATGCCAAAAATCTACGAGTTTTTGCTAGCATAATTTTTGCAACAATTTTATACATTCCTATGTGATATTAGACATTTATATTCGCGAATTTATATAGTTTCTCATAACTCTTTTATACTGATTTTTTAAAAATATTTTTTAATTTTTTAAATGTCTTTTAAGGACATTAGACGTGAAATATTACCAAATTTGTACTCAAAGTTGTACATCACATTCCCACAATCTCAGTTTCTGTCAATTTTATACCATTCTTACCTTATAATATAAAGTTTTTGTAGTAATGTAATATTACTTTTTTATAGCGTATACTTATTAATAAATAAACATATGATGTTTGACAATTGAAATATAGAATTAGTTCTAAATTAAAGTTATTTTAATTCTTTATCTTTAAATATCCTCTTTTTTTTGTTTAAGCAAACATAATTGCTAACAATATTATCTCATTAATTATTACTAAGGTAATCTTATCGCCACCACGCGTCTAAAAATTAACAAGAAGATATAAAATATAATTAAATCTTAACACATTTTCTCTTTGATCCGTATCTCATTCCATATTTTATGGTTAATTGTTAAAATTAATTACGAAATTTTTAATTATCACCAAATTGTATTGCAAGTTTGCATAAAATTTTAATTAAAATAACCACATTAAATCTTGACCCGTGTAAATAATGATGACTTTTGGTTTTTTTAATTGGATTTAGGTATTAATTTTTTTGATATTATGAGTCCTTTTTTACAAGTTGATTATGGCAGTGGTTCTTAACCTTTTTATACACGCGGCCCCCCAAATATTTTATAATCTGTTTGCGGCCCCCCATTTTTTTATAATAATTCATATTTGTTATATTATCTATAATATATTAATTTTCTATTATTTTTTCATTTTATTATATAATAAACATAAAACACAACTTTATTATTTCATTATCTATTTAAAATTTAAATAGATAATGAAATAATAATAACATAAAAACTTCATAATTAAACATAAAAACAATGTTTAAAATAAAAAATATATGCATTCGGAAATATATTTAATGAGATTTCTGCTGCTGAACATCTTCAGCCAATTTGTTAATTCTTGATTCAATTGATTGTAATGCTATCCTCATGCAGGAATCTAGTCGCAATCGATTGCGTTTTTTAGTTTTTATATCCACCATAGTTGAGAAGCCTCTTTCACACAAATATGTACTAGCGAAAAGTAGCAAATTTTGAATTGCTGCTGAAAATAATGGAGGATATTCTGCACGAATTTGTATCCAAAATTGCGGCAAACTTTTAGTTTTAAACAAAGATTTTAAATTACAATCATTTATTTATTCTAATAATGAATCTTAAGGCAACGAGTTCGAATCCCCTGGTGAGTATTTTTTCTAAAGCTTTTCTGAATATTTTTATTTTATTCAAAAGAAAATTGGCGGCCCCCCGGCAAACTTCTCGCGACCCCCAGGTTAAGAATCACTGGATTATGGTGTAGTAAAAATAGAATTATAATTCACTTTTCTTTGGTTTTAAAACAGTTTTTAATTTAAAATCTTAAAAAAGTGAATTATCTTTAAAGAGATTACAAATACCTATATACGTATTTCAATTGGTTTCTATTATTCTGAATATTATAAAAGTAGTATTAATAATGTTGAGTGGCCGTTAAATATTATTACCAACAAGCCTTAATTGTTGATTTATGACTTTATTAATATATCTTTTTGGGTGTTATACAATGAGTAATGTCCGGGTAAGATAGAAGAGTGACACATTGATAGTGTAGCAAAGATCATTCGATTATTAAATATTATTAATAAAATAATAAATATATCTCTTATATACAAAAAAAAAGAGAGGATAAACATTTAATTCGTAATTTGTGGGGAAATCAAGGCATAATAAGCCATAAAAGATGTCGCCATATATGCCTAGTTGAGCAACGAAATATTGGATTCACTATGACATTAATTATAAATTTATGGCCTCTTGGAATAAGCTTTGCACGGCTCTTAAAGTCCCAGTGGTCATTAATATTCAAACTCCTTTTTAATACCATTATTAAACATTTCCTTTCCCAATTGAATATTGATTTATTCAATCAGTGCATTTTAATTTTTTACAACCTAATTAAAACTAATAAAATCAAGCTTGCCAAATTTTTTTGTGTATATTTTGTCGTTATTTAAAAATAATGTAAAACACATAAAAATTGATAAATTATTTGCATTCTAATGTTCAAATGCATTTTATATTTCTTTAAGTAGCGAAAGTTTTGTGAATATCATAACAAAGTTTTGACTTGTGAAATAGAATATAAATCTCAAAAACATACTCGTTATAATTTAATTAACTTCAATTTAATTAAGAAAACTATTGTTAAATCTTTTTTGTAACCTCCTAGCATAACAAATCTTCAGCCTAGCCACACCAAAAATTAAAAAAAAAATTGTGTTAAGATTTAAAAATGGTTGAATATAATTAATTGAAATTTAAACGATCAGAATTAATTTGAATTTAAATAAGGTTGCAAGTCCTTTTGAATAGTCAAATTGCTTATTAAAGAGATAAGCCCTTGTGTTTTTGAATCAATAATTCGAAGGCGTATTTTCAAATAACCTCGCACACCTATATATGTGATCAAGATAACGGGATACAATCATCATTTAATAATAATTTTATCGTTAAATTATTGATTCATTTTCATTCTTGACCATTAAAACTTTACAGATAAAAATTGCAAAATAAGGTCAATTCGTTTATTTGACACATTCAATGAAATTTCTGATAAATTACCCCAACATAGTAATTCTGACAAAAATTCTATTGGAAAGATGAAGGTAAATTTATACAAATCATTTATTTTAGTGGCCTTTCAAAAGTAGAGCAATGTAAGCGTATTTATTTGTTTAAATGGTAAAAAAATCGTATAAAAAATATTATTTTTATATTAATTGACATTATTTACACCCTTATAAATTAAATATGGGCGATTGCTTAGCCCCAAATATAATAAATCAACAGTTTATAAGCTAGTTAATCCTCTTAAATTAAATTTTTTAAAACCAAATTTTGAGGGCAAATTAGATTACAAGTACATAATCATCCCTGACTTCTATTGTCGTGATCGAATGTGAGGCTTATTTAGTATTTGAAGTTGGAGTAGATAAACTTTAAATTGGAATACAATTGCTCCAAAATATTGTAATCTTATTATGCCTTTAATAATTTTGCTAAATATATTACTACTTATTATTATTAAGTATCAATCCAATTATAATTTAATTTGTATTTTTTAAAATAACAAATTTATCGTTAAGAATTAGTTCAATTTCGTGCTCATTATAACTAATTGCCATTTTCACGCGTCTATAACCACCTTTGTTAACCAACATTTTGAAACTTATTAAAGTTAAATGCGAATATGGTTATATATTAATAACACTATAATAATTTCGATATTTTAAACAAATTGGAAAAATTAATGCAAGACATGTCAATAAATTGAGCCAATTATTTATAGAATCTTACTAAAATTAATGTTTATTAAAACTAATTGGATCTTTATATTTCACTTCAACATTCAATATATACTAATATTCTTCGTATATTCCTACATGAAATGGATAGACGAGGTTTGTAAACGCTATTTAGTTTATTAATTTTTAATACAAAGCTCAATTAGTCTTTTATATTGCTATTGTGCTAAATAATTTATGATTGCTAACTATATAATCTGATGTCAATCTTAACCTAATTTAATAATACAATCAAATATTGTACGATATGGCAGCGTCTAAATTGGTCATAAATTAAAGGCTAAAATAACGTTTAACTTTTCATATAAGCCTAAGTCATTAGAAGACCTTGAAGAATACCTAATTCGCTGAGGGATATGAATATATTATTATGTTAATAGCCAAATAAATTCGTTCTCAAAAGTTAAGAATTTGTATTTTCACTTTTCGATCATCAAAACATATACATTCTCTTTGATTTTATCACATATATTAGGGATAAGACTATCACTCCGCCTTCGTTATATTGTTTTTGAACATTAGCAAAGTTAAAGTAATATAAAACTAATAAGATCCCAACCATGTATAAGTATAATATACATTTTGCAAACTTATATATGGCCTACCAATTGTAATCGTAGAGTGCTGTTTGTTAATAATGAAATTAGTAAATTCTGTATATTTACTAATACTCACCGACCAACCTTATATATATTACATAGGCACTCTTTATATGCACACAAATCAAGGCGGTTTAATATGTGATTGTATATATCGCTAGCATATTTTACCCCCTTTAATTCATTAGGGCTCGAGATTCGCGACTTTCCAACGCTATTTTTAATGGCTCCTGATGCGATATGAATATTAATGATTGCCACCTAAATCTATAGTAAAATGTGGCATCTTTGCTTACTTATTACATGAAATGATCTTTACGGTAAATGTCAGATTTGGTAACTTCTAGTAAAAAACCCTTTTTAAGAACTAATAGCTATTTTTCCGTTTCGAATATATATATAAGATATATATATATGCTGCTTTTGTTGTAAAAGATTTATGAACGCTTACCCCGCTGTCTCACATTTTGATGGAAAAAAATGAATTTATTTCTATGTGTTTTATGGGAATCAATATTAAATTATCTTTTGCCCCTAAATGGCTTGGAAACGCTTTGTATTTGTATTGTCCCTAATACCCTTGGCGTATCTACGTTCAAAATAAATTATACCAGGGAGTTAGATGTAAATTTAATTATTTTCAAATTTAAATAATAGTTTTCCATAACACATAAAGTGGCTTTGCTTGTAAATTTATTTAAGTTTAAAATAAAAAGTTATAATTTCGTTAACCATTTATAAAATTTGATGTAGAGAGTATCGTGCTATTGTTTTTAACTAACGTTTTTTGTTATTTCAAAAATCATTAACCCAAAAATTTATTGTTTTTTTTGAACGAGAGAGTATAATTCTAACAAAAATTTCACACAGAACTGACCGATTATAAGGTTAGTATTGTCTCTCTACATGAATGTTGTGTTATATCAGATAATCCGATTAGCAAGTCCCTAAGTTATTAAATGCCCAAAGGATGTTAGTTTTAAAAATTGGCCCGTTGTTTTTGGGTATTGCAAACACAAAATTTGTAAAGAATGTACGAACTATCCCGGACACATGTGATCAAACGATTTTATTTTACCATATAACTTAGTTAGTACAATAAGTTTGAATATAATGTAGATTACAATTTTTGACTTGTTTAAAAACTTATTCCGTGCCCAATAAAATTTATTTTGCCGTGCCATATTTAACCTTAGAAGACAACTTAGATTGTGTCATATTAATATTTTCTTATATTTGTTAATTTACTTTCCCAACTTCTTGAATATTAATATTTATTTTAATTACTTTGTTTATGTTACCCTATGGGCCGATAAAAGTAAATACAAATCAAACTTATTATTTAGCCGACTGTAACTTATTTTTCAACCCTTTAAAAACTGTATGCCACTCACTAATAACAATTTATTCCAAAATTGATATATCGATATTTAATACCAAAATTATTAGTTCCCATGTTAATACGAAAAAAAATGAATATTTTTAATTTGTCAAGGGGGCTGATTCTTCAGAATCATTTCACACGTTACAAATTGATAAATTTCGCACTTTTATAATGGTCCCAACCTCAGTGTCTCTATCACCAGCATAATTCTAAAAAACAAGACATTTAAACCTTTATTGTTTCCAAAAAATTTATCACTAAAATTAGGTAAAGATCATCTAAATTTAGGAATATTAAATTTGTTATTTTAAGAAATGTTTGAATTAAACTTTGGCAAATCATTATCGTGCTTTATATGTAAAAATAGTAAGGACACTTCCTCAGCTAGACTTGAACACGATTTTTTAAATTATCATATAAATCGTGTGTGGGATAGTTAATGAGGTTGGCACATTACATTTACTACGAAACTTGCAATTATCGATACCCAGCCATCAAGATAACACGTTTAACACCAATCAATATTGGCATTTCCTTTTGTCTTGTCCTTAAAAATCAAAATATAACTACAACCAACTAGTATATGGATATTTTTTTTCATTTTAAATTTGTCCTAATTATGTCGAGTTTTGAGGCTCAAAAGGGGCGGATCTAATTTTTATGAAAAGGCTACTTTATTTTTGAAGGATACAAAGTAGATATAGACAAAACATAAATTTTGAGCTTTTTTAAATTGGAAATGAAATTAGTAGCGGGAAGATGAATCATTAAGCAAACGTAACATTAACTTGTAAAATGTCTGAACATTGGAAATTATAAAAGCTTTTAGGTTAATTATCACTTTGTAGGCTTCATTTGATTCATTAGACTATTTTGGAGTATTAACACTAGTGTATAAATTTCGATAAAGATGGGTCGATAGGGGGGGGGGGGGGGGTAGTTATCAGCAAGGTATCATTAGTCAGTAACATAAGCCTTCCCCTTTGTTGCTAGTTTTTCAATATCATTAACAAAAGGTTCAAGAGCCTCTCGACATGAAGTAAAAAAGACTGGATCTAAACTTCAAATGTATTTTGTCAACACAATATTTAAATTCCAAGTATGTTAGGTAAGTGTTACGCGATGCTTAATTCAACAGAGATGACCATACGTATTTAATTTGGTACTGTGATATTAGTTTTTATGTATATATTTTTATATATAGATGCACTAAATCAACATTATTTTCATAAATCTTATAACATGGATGCCATGCCCCACTAAGCCATAGGACTCTTTCTACATTTTGGTTAAATGCTATAAAATTACCATGCGAGTAAATATATTATTTGTTAAGACGGTAATTATATTGTATATGGGTTATATTGTACTTTTAAATGGTGGGATATGTAAATTGGATTAGATCTGGCTATTTTTGCTTGGACCCCCCCCCCCCCCATTCAGGTCATGTGCGTAATTTAGTGGGATAGTATTATAATTTTAGAACATGACAAATAGTCTGGATGTATATTTATAGATTCGAATTGTTTTTTTTGTTTATTTATAGAACTGAAACAATCATCGGCTAGCTTTAATACTTTTATAAATTTCATTATGCCAATCGCCAAAGTTTATTATATTTTATAAATTTTTGGTTAAGTTATCACATTTATTATTTCGTCGTTATTTCCTACTTGATCAAATTTTATACATGGACTACACCTAAGGCTAGTATCTTGAATGACCGATTGTTAAGGAATCATAATTTATATTAGACTAAGTTGTATATCATATTTCCAATTAAGTCCAATACCCAGAAACCATATAAATTTCATTAGCGAATGCAAATGGATGGGCTTGACGTACACAATCAATAATAATTGAGGCCTTTATTAGGATCACTTAAATCATTAATACAACGCTGTTGGCCATTATAATTTTTAATTCATAAGGATGTTTCTGCTGTTACCAAAGCAAAATGCCTATTTTATAAAAAAAACTTAGTCTCTGGGGAGAAGTTTGCTGTTGCAGCCAAAGCTTATTTATCATATCGACTGTGAATCTATATAAAGTGGCTTTACATAGTTTGTGGTGTTAGATGGTCAGATTGGATTTTGCGCCATAAATTGGGTATAAATGTTTAATTTGTTCCCGGTTACATGATTAATTTTACTTTGTAAGAGGTGGAGAAGGGGGCGAGGAAATTAATTAAACGATATTACACCAGTTGTAATTTAAATTGAAAATATTTTATCCTGCAAGGCGTTATGCAACAAGATTCATCATTTTTTTAAATTATAACTACTGCTGACGACAGACCTTATTAGAGCGCAATATTCAACATTTTAGCATATAGCCTACATATGTAATGATTAATTGCCTTTAACACCACGAGGGAATAAGATTTTGGTAGTCATAAATCTTCCTGATCATTGCGAAGTAGGAATATTAGTTATTTGACTCTAGCAAATTTCCTAGTGTAAAAATCAACTTGTTTTGTTCATATATTACGTTCAATATATATATATATATATGTATTATATAGGCACAAAACAAGTTTGTTGCAATTTGTTTCGGCCAAATATAAAATGAAAGAGCGCGCATAATAAATTCTGGTCAAACAATAACTTATACCTAGTTAATAGATCTTTTTATTCACCTATATGGCATATTTACCATAGGTTAGATTTAGGTTATCCTAGATAAAGGTTAAAATATTGTAGTTTAACATCATATAACAATGGCCATTACACAGTATCGAATGGTATTTTTAAATATTTGATTATTTTATTTATGCAAAAGTGTTACAGATCACATTTTGTATAGCCTAAGAAGCCTCTTAATTAACTTACACATATTTTTATTATAGATTAGATGAACGAGAATGTTACATATTACATTGTTCACTGCCATACTCATACTTACAGCACCAAATGTTTATAGCCTTAGTAAGTAATTAAAAGTCTAATATGATCACAGACTAATAGACTGCTCATCTCTTATATATTCACCCATTAAAAGTGTTGCCAAAAACGACCGCCATTTAGATAAGTGAAGTAGAGTTTGTATAGCGATGGATTGCATTGGACAATAACCATTGATCTTATATCATGAAACAACCCATTTTAATCATTATAGCGATTTTAAAAATTAATCAAACCATATAAATTGGCCAAAATTTATGTTTCACTTATTAAAATGGCTGCCAAAATAGGTGCGCTTTTTAAAAGGGAATGAGCAGTCTATTAGTCTATGAATATGATACACATTATATAATATCTATTTAAGCCATAATCATTTAAAGAAAACTTACAACTTTATTTTTAAGTTATAATATTATTCATCGGTAAAAAAGTATATTTTATCTGGTTAGAATATTATATTATTTTGCGTCTTAACATAATGAATTAACACGAAATTTATGTGGAATTTTTACAATTTTTAATATATATAAGTATGAAATTTAATAATCCAAACCACAAGGACATCACGTTAGTATTTCTAAAAAATCATATTTTCCTACATTGTCGTAACAGATTTTCATGATCTAATAAATAATGTCCTTATTAATTGCCCTAATTTTCGTTAATCAAAAATGATAGCTATCTATATCAATCGTTTTAACAATGACCCATATACTTTGACAGTATTAATTAACCTATTAATTTCACTGCAACGATTATCAGGATTTAGAAGTGTAAATTATATAAAGACAAGGGTCTCTTGAGACTATTGACAGAAAGAAATATCGGACAAGATCATCTCATTATTTAGTTTCTTTGAAATCAATTAAATATATTTTTTGATGTAAACTCTTTGTTTTGTACAATTTTATATGTTTAAGATTTAAAAGGTTTAGACTTGAAACAAATCGTCTAACGGTCTAATTGAAGGATTAAGGCTCGAATGCATAAATATTTTATCGAAATTGTTAGTTCACAGTGATAATTTACATACCAAATTTAATCAACAAATTAGGCCATATTTTTTAATATTTTTTGAAAAGGAAATAAATTATTTTTTTAATTTAGTTAAAATTAGTTCCTCTTCTTAATACTGCAAGTTTTTTAGTAGATTTAAGGTTAAAATTTTGCCGATGTAGAACGCATGATTTTGTAAATAAAGGAGAATCGTTCTCGCTTATTATGATGATTTATTGTTTTAAAACTATATTTAATTAAAAAATTGACCTAATTCTGTGAACATTTACGTGATTTTTTAGCAATAAAAACAATTATTCAATAATATTTAATAAAAAAACATTCATCATATTATTGTTTTTATTGAACAGTATGTCTATTGTATTTAAAATAACAAGAATCTAACATATATCAAATAGTTTTATTTTTAACCGACCTTGAACGTCATTTACTTACCCATTAAAATAGTTTTAACTCCTTTTATTATAAACCTTCAATCTCATTTAATTTTTATACCTAATGTTTTTATACAATGTTTTGATGACTTTCGAAATCATTTAAATGTTAAATTAAATTATAAAACATTTAAATTTGTTATTATTATACTCCAAAAGTTATTCGTAATCATTTACATTGTCAATTTAGTATGCAAATGCATCATATACAGTAGCATCTTTAAATCGGAAGGAATATTTACATCCCCAAACTTTCCCTCGCCTTACTTCAACGCAAAACGACAATACCGATGTCTCCTCTATTTTTTTCTAGGCAACCCATTGCAAATAGTTAAAATTACATTCGTCGACATTGATATAGCTGGAAAAAATATCGAGACGTAAGCTTCTGTACTTTTCCAAATTCTTTTATTTTATTTAATATTTGAAGTTTGTTAAGAGGCCTTTGAAAAATTTATAAGGCGTTAGGATTATAGATCTTTGCTTGTATTTCAAGGCGTTTATTAAAAAAGATAATATACTACTTATACTCATGGGCGTAGCCAGCATTGGGATTGGAGGGGGGGGGCAAAAATGATTTAGGAAGGGGCAAAATGATCATTTTTTGAAATTTTTATAATTTCAACAAATTTTTGGATTTTAAGGGGGGCAGCCGCCCCTCTCTGCCTTCCCCCCTTGGCTTAGCTCATGCAACCTCAGATGAAATATAAATTCTTTACCTATAAATTAATTTATATGTAGAAATAACCGGTTCATCATATATGTTTGTTTAATTATACCTAACTCATGTTTAGAGGTCGTTGTGAATCGGATTACATAAAAATTTATCGACTGGACACGATATCGCCCGCTTTAATGTCACCGAGCATGCACATGGACATAAGGGATCACAAACATCCTAAGACCTTATCCTGGTCTCATGGCGAATCTGTACTCTGTGGAAATATGACACACGCGCACAGGAACAAGGAAAATTATTTTTATAGCTGGCAAAATATCTTAGTTTTCAAATTTTATATTTCCAAAACCGATTCAATGGATCAAAGGCATGCCCGAGGATTTCAAGGAATATTTAACTTCATAAATAAAGGTATATTCCTTTATATAAAAGCTTAACCTTTTTTTAATATTAGTCTTCATATACAAGCAAGGTTTTAAGAGTCTTATTATAATAACTCCTCTAAATAATTGTGTAGGAAACGGCCTTATAAATTGGAAGACGACTTTATTATAATTACTATTATAAATTGGTAAAAATCTAGGGTCTTTGCTTATAAATCTTTGTCTACGAATGAGTTTATAATATGTAAAGTAAACATTCTAATTTAGCTTTGATCAACTATGTGCATAAATCGTTTTACAGATAACTTCCAAAACAAAGGCATAAAAATGAAAGACACGGTATGTAGCTATAAGTTTTTTAGCGTCAATGGTACAAAATCAGGGAATCTATATTCACCCGGGTACCCAGGCAATTATCCACCCTCTTCATATTGTCAATACGTGTTTTACGCTGAGGAAAGAGAATACGTTTATCTCAATATGGAACACGCTACGTTAGAACCGAGTAATATGAGGTTTATCTTCATTAACTTATTCGAGATACTTTATAGGATTGGATTTTTTAGAAGATTTTTAACAAGATTTTTATCCAAAGTTAAATCTAAGTTGTAAGAAGCTGATTATGTTTGATTTAAACTGCTATTTAAATAGCAATACTATGGATATATTTAAAAGTTCTAAAAATTACTTAATCGCTTTTTTAAGACATGAGTTGGATAATACTAGTATTCTAGATAAGATGGCTATTACAATAAAAGATTTGTGTAAAATATTAATGCACTTACAAGCAAAATATATGCAAACACTGGCAAATTATTAAAAAAAAAGTATCAAAATCTTCTTTAGAGAAATACAATTATGTTTACTATAATGTAAGACAAAACATTGTTTTATTCTATCTGAGTTTATAAAAACAACTATGGTCATAAGTTTGTGTTTACTTTATTTAGAAAAGTACAAAAATATAATGAGTTCAATAGATACTGAGTTGTTTAAAAATTACACGTTGATAAAATCACAGTTTAAATAAGCTAAGTCCATATTGAAGAAGGTTCGACAATCGTGACCAAAATGTTAGCCCTAATAAAATAAACCAAAGATTATTGCATCATTTTGTAATTCACAAGTAGTTTTATCAACTAAGCTTATGAGTTGTGTCCTATTCATTTGCTAACGCTTGAAAAATTAACACTTCACAATAATGTTTTTATATGCGATGTCAACAAAGTTCTAGGTGAGAATAATACTTATAAATTAATATGTTTAGTTGCATTAACGTTTACGACACCTTGCGCATATACGATGGGCTATCTGACATGTCGCCTTTAATCGATCAACTTTGCTCAAATACCAATTACCACAAGGATTACCGATCTTCAGGGGAACACATGCTAATCATTTTCGCATCCGATGCCAAGCTTGAAGACCAGGGATTTCATGCCACTTACGAATTTCGGCAAAATGACCAAGGCCATTTAACCATTGAGATTCCTAGTAATTATTTACAAAACTATTTTTTTTCGAAATTTTTCTCAGTGTGGGAGAGCGTGTGTTTAAAACTAATTTGACAGTTTTTCATAAAAAATATAATAATCATAGTAAATAAGCCCTTATAATACTCTTTATACTATTATTTGATGCGTATTCAGACAATTTTTATAGATCTAATTTGTAGATCTGTTTGCACAATACTGTAATGTTCGTTTTTTAAGCAAACTCTATCAACATGGGGTTAAATGGATGCTTAACCAAAACTACACTCCATTTTTTTAATGATATTTATTTATAGTGATGTTATCTAGCGCGTACTATTAGACCTACGCTGTTGAAAGGATCCTGCTGGGTGGTTTTTCCAGCGTGTTGCTAAGCTTGGTTGTTAATGTATATTTAAAAATAGCCTTTTGAGTGTTAGTTATTTTTTTGGGGACCTCTGGCCTATGAATATGGACTCTTTTTAAAAACACCCAAAATTGGAGCGACCTTTAGCGTTAGGCGTTTTTAAAAAACACAGAAAGTGTTTGGGTGAATGTTTTTATTAACCTTTTGGTTGAATTTTGGTTTGCCCCACATAAAACGACCAAAAGCTTTGTATGTTTTTGCAAAAACGCGCCAAGGGCAACAAATATTTTCACCTACCATTAAAAACGCTTTATGAAAATAAACACGAGTGCTTTCAGGCGGCCAATTGAAAACCTCGGTTCTTTACAACACTACTAAATACTATCGCCATCAAAAGAGTCCATCGTGAAAGGCGTCCCTAGTGTAAGGTCCCTTTTTTGATGATTCTCTCCCGTTTGGTCCTAAATCTTAGATAAAATACTATGGGCGAGCGTTGTCATTTTTATGGCACCTTTACATGTGCCGTATTTTCTAGGTACACTTCTGAACATAACATAGTGCACAGAACAGCACACAGCGTTGGCAATAACAACTAGCTAACACCCTATAAGCATTTATCTTATGGCACATCTAAGTTTATATGGCAAAATAATATACTAGTGATCGGTCTGCACCACACCCACCTTAAAAGTTCTCAAAATAATTGGAGACTAGCACTCGTAATATGGATATTTTATGCACACCATAATACCACTCTAGCAGACCTTTAGCGCGCCCGCAAGCGCCTCCGTTACAACATCACTAGTTATTTATGCATTAATTAAACATGTAAACACGTTGTACAATGCATTTTTATTTGTAAATATAATATTTATCCCTTTAACATAACTTAAGAATTATTGGTTGGCCGATTGACTCAAGAATATTTTGCTCGTAGTGATATATATGCCAACGGTGTCAGGTTCATTGTTTAAGATTTTCTAGTCCCTTACTATATTAACCTAAGTCTTGCACTTGAGTTATAAGTGATGGATTGTGCAAAAGGGTATTGCAGAAATAATCGGTAGTTTAAGAGATACCTTTAGTGGTATGTACCATCTTCACAGATTAAGGGCACAAGGCCAAAAGTAGAGTAAAAATGGTACGAATGTCGGGGTGACCTGTCAACTCGCCGAAAACAATCTCGCCGAAAATAATGTCCCCTAGCTAAAAAAGGTCCCCAAATTTGTGATTGGTTGATGGGTTAGGGTTAATAAGCTGGGGGACATTTTTCGCACCAATCAGAAAATGTCACCTGTTTCGGCGAGTTGATAGGGCACCGAATGCCGGGTAATTTACCTATTTAGTACACTTAGGCGGGTTAGCAAAAGGCAGCAGATAAAATTGGATGTAAAGAATTCTATGATATTGCAAGTTGTTTTACTGGCTAATAAGCTAGGCAAAGCCTTATGATGGTAATAGTAAAATCTTATTGGATAAAAGGAGTATCATTATAAATCCACAAATAGATTCTTCTTTGTCGAAATTAAATGAGATGATATGAATTTGATATATAATGATTATAAAATTAAGAAAACGTTAGAAGTAGTGCTAAAGTGTTCTCTGTTTTATGGGCAGACTTCAGATAAATCTCCTAATAATTTAGTACGATAAATAGGTGGGATTTGAAGAAGATGCTCTCTGATTATGTGTAAGAAGTGTATCAAAATAACAAACCTTTGAAAAAGTTTAAACCTATTTAAATGACGAAGCAAGCAAAAATCATAGTAAAGAACTCAAAAAAACTGAAATACAACAGGTTACACATACAAGCAAATAGCGTAAAACATATGACTGTGGAGTTCCGTTACAAGTCAATCAGCACGAAATGGTCGAAATTCCCAACCCTACCGTTTGAATTTGGTCTCATGCAAGACTAACAGCAATCTTTGCTAGGAATTTTTTTAGGTGTGAAGAGTTTTCTGAGCTGGGCTAAAAAAACGGATTTACGAGCGATTCATAATTCAAGTATTTTCAGCAACTTAACATGTTTCATTATATTAGAAAATATCTTGTAACACAATTTGAGAAAATTCTGCATTATTATATTTAAAAAATAATCGTTTAGTCATATAAATAAAGGATAATTTACATATTTAAGCATTGTTTGCCTTATATATTTAGGTGGTCCCTAGAGTATAAATCAAATACGTCAGGGGTAAAAATTTTATTTTTCTTATATTACACTAATACATGGGCGTAGCCAGGACCCCTAAATGAAAAAAAAATTTCAATACAAAAACTCATTAAAATTAAAAACATTTATGTTTTGCCCCCCCCCCCCCCCTAATTGAACGTAAAACGATTTCGTTCCTCTTCCTAATCCAAAACTTGGCTACGCCCATGCACTAATATCAACTCTTGATATATTAATTGCTATGCAATTTATGGGCTCGTTTTTTGTTGTCCGTCCGTCCGTCTGTCCGTTCGTCCGTCCGTCTGTCCGTCCATCCCTATCTATTTGCATTGGGTATATTAGGTTATCGATTTTTTAAATTAATGCATGAGAAAGAGGTGCCCCACCCCTCATCTCTATCTCCCTCGCTGTGTTATTTTTTAAATTAATGCATGAGAAAGAGGTGCCCCACCCCTCATCTCTATCTCCCTCTGTGTGTTATATTATAAGATTTGTTAAATTATCTATTATATAATAAACATAAATAAAAGTTGTTTCCTTTTAATTGCTATGCAATTTAACTAGTTATATAATAAACATAGATAAAAGTTGTTTACTTTTAATGCTATGCAATTTAACTAGTCATATAATAAACATAAATAAAAGTTGTTTACTTTTTAATTGCTATGCAATTTAACTAGTTTTGGGGTTAGAATCCCGGAGTTTTTTGACTCTTATGATTGTTCTTGTTACTATCATTGATAATAAGAACTTTTGGCCGTCCGCTGGCTGCTGACCAATGAAAAAAATGACCATTGGCCAAAATGTGAATCGAAATCATTTTTTTCGTTTTTTTTGACTATTAAGATTGTTCCTGTTTCTACCATTGCTATTATGACTTTTTGGCCGTCCGCTGGCTGCTGACCAATGTTATATAATAAACATAAATAAAAGTTGTTTACTTTTAATTGCTATGCAATTTAACTAGTTTTTGGGTTAGAATCCCGGAGTTTTTTGACTCTTATGATTGTTCTTGTTACTATCATTGATAATAAGACTTTTTGGCCGTCCGTTGGCTGCTGACCAATGAAAAAAGTGACCATTGGCCAAAATGTGAATCCGAGTTTATTTTTTCGTTTTTTTTTGACTATTATGATTGTTCCTGTTACTACCATTGCTATTATGACTTTTTGGCCGTCCGCTGGCTCCTGACCGATTGAAAAAATGACCATTGGCCAAAATGTGAATCGAAATAATTTTTTTCGTTTTTTTTGACTATTATGATTGTTCCTGTTCCTACCATTGCTATTATGACTTTATGGCCGTCCGCTGGCTGCTGACCAATGGAATAAAATGACCATTGGCCAAAATGTGATTCGAAAACTTTTTTTTCGTTTTTTTTTGACTATTATGAATTTATATCCACTTTTATCGTGTCCTGGCTGCTGACCAATGGAAAAAAATGACCATTGGCCAAAATGTGATTCGAAAATTTTTTTTTCGTTTTTTTTACTCTTATGAATTTATATCCACTTTTACCGTGTGCTGGCAGCTGACCAATGGAAAAAAATAACCATTGGCCAAAGTGAGCATCAAAATTTTTTTTCCCGTTTTTTTGGCTATCATTGACTTATAGAGTATTTGTTGGTACTGGCCAATAGAGAAAAAGTGACCATTGGCCAAATTTTTGATTTTTTTAATTAAAAATTGTTCAAATTCAACAAAAAATTTCTCCCAACAATTCTGCAAATTCTTAACATTGTGTTGTCTTATAATATAATGTTTGTTAGACCCATAATCACTAAAGGCCATAAAAACTAATGTAATACGCAACTAGATGCAAACACTAAATCTAACCCTAACCCTTGCCTATATTACATTTTGCCTTTATTACATTTTGCCTATAATGGAAAATTTGTATAAATAATTAATTAATCATTAGGCATTTAATACCCCCCTATAGGCATTCTCGCCCCTTCCCACCTTTCTCGCACATAAATTGCATAGCAAATATGATACATTTATACGAAGTACAGATGAGTCGTCCCCCCTTCCCTTCCTCTCTTCCCTTCCCTTCCCTTCTCCCCCTTCCTACGAGGGCCGAAGGCCCGAGTCTTTTTAATACTTTCAAAATCAATTAATTTAAAATAAATGGTTAAACGTTACCTACCATTATATATGTTTTTTAAAATTTTGATATATAGGGTACCAATCCTTGAAATTGTTTAACACCATTTCACATTTTTTACAGTCATAGTTGTTTTAACAGGTCTTATTTTTGGATCTTTAATATATTCCTAGTTATAGATTTAGTTACAATTTATTTATCAACAAAATTCACGAGGATTTTACAAAAGATCCCCCCATCCTATAGACCTGCACGGACTACCCGAAGCTCACCCTAGTGAGACAAAAAATAGTAAAATTATCTGGTCCTGGATTTAGGTGGAGTTAGATGGGCCAGCCCGACTTGAGGCGGGGGCCATACCCTAAGCAAAACTACGCCAATTACCATTATGCTTTTATTTAACCAAGCTTTATCTACTATTTTTCACAGAGCCTACGTACATAGCTCTGAAACTCCAACCCCTCCTCTCTGTCTATATTCATTAATTGGTCATTTTCTTCCTAATTCTAATATGTATATACATTATCTAATAGCGATTAGAATTAAGTAAAAATTTTAAACACTACAAACTTATTGTTTTAAACCGTCAATTCTTTCATTATTTTATTTAAAATTTTTACGTTTTAAGAAAGTTGGTTTAATTGTAGCAAGATAAATCAGAGTATCATTCTTAACCTTATTTGGAATTAAGGATTAATTTGAATTTAATCGAAAAAAATGATTTCGGGTTCTGGCCGAAAAAATCAATTAGCAGGGTTCTACCACGCCCTTCCCATCTGATTGAAAAATCCGACATGTATATTGCTAATTATGAAACTTGAACAAAATTTATGAAAGAAACATTTTAGATTAACATTTAAAGCAAAAAAGAAATTAGTTTCAGAAGTGAACTCTAAAAAAGGTTGGATTAATTATTATAATTCGGATAAATTTTCAATTTGTTTTTTTTAAATACAAAGTTGCGGAATAAACTTTACAATTTATGAGAATAAATATTTTTGAATAAACATTTTGTTTGGGACCAATTTCGAGGCATGGATTAAAAGATAAAGATTAAGTTTGAACCAATTAAAATATTTTAGTATTTGGCCAATAGCAAATTTTATTGTATTTTTCTTACAAATTTAATGTCATTTTAAAGGTTATGGATTATAAATTTTAAACATTATATTACAACTAAGAATCAAAACATAAAAGTTGGCTCATTAAGGTTTTGACATCCAAAAATATTTATTAAAATCTGAAATGTAAATCCAAAAACGTATATTAATAAATTGCATAGCACTTAATAAAAAAAATCTAAAGAATATTATGGGGCAAACCCAAAAAGGTTAATACATAAGGCAATACCTTAAATGAAAATTACTGTATAAATAATGTTTGTAATTAATTTTGTACTGAATTAAATTGTTTTCGAAAAGTTTATAATTTTTCTAATTTGAAATTTATTTTGTATGGAATTTTAGTCCTTTACCAGAAAATATTCGCCCACGAAATAAAAAAAGAGTTAATTTAATGATTTTCGTTTTAAAATTACCTATACCAACATGGCGATTAACGACCTTATCATTAACAAATTATCTTTTTTGATTCAGAATCGCTCTTATGAGTCTCTATTAACCAGTAGCACCGATATTCCTTAAACTACACGTCCTATTCAATTTATTATAAAAAATTAATATTCAACATTTGCCTTATTCACGCAGTTACAAACAACATTTTAAAGCGAGTGAATAAATAATGGCCCTAAAGGCATTTCGGTTTTTAAGTCCTCCCTCTCCTCCCCATTTATATCTATATAAGGTCGACCTTTATAATCATTAAATGCTCGCGTTTATCGTGTGGGAGTGGGAGGTATTTACTAGATTTAACACCAAATCAATAAATTATTTTATCAATAATTTCATTTGATCCTTTCTGACCGCTCCTTTACCCCCCCCCCCCCCCTCCCATTGACATTCCGTTGTTTTATTTTTTATCACCTCGCGCCTTAGAGTGGCATAGAGAATTCCATCGATTATTTCCCAATATTTCTCTCATCGCTTTAAAACAACAATTTTTATAGAAATTTTGTCGTAATTTTTTGTTATCAACTTAGCACAAAACGTTTAATTATATTTAGCAAATTTGGACCAAAAGTGTCGCGAGTTAATGCAATTTGCCACACATGGTAATAATATCTTGAAAAATCCGTCGTGTAGTCACGTTTTAGTGGGATTGGTTCTGCTATCATTACATCTACAATTTTCTTAAAATATGCAATAACATCCCATAATAATTATGACCGTATAAGATGGCAAGGACCGTCGTTTTATCCACAATTTATTATGATGTAAGCGTGTTTAGAGGATAATGTTCAACAGATGGGAATAATATGAGAAATTAATTTCCTCATGAAGATAATATTCCTAGTGGAAAAAAAGCACATGTGTTTTTAAGATTAGAAGACTTTTCTAAAGGCAGTTTTGCATAATGCTGTTACTATCATCATCTTCCCCTCTTTCATAAAAACATTTTTTCTTTCGTTAGAGAAAATAGAATATTCGACCACTGTATTATAAAACATTTGGAAACTTTAATGGATTTGTGGAAAATTATCGGAATTTTAGCTCGAATTTTCCCCAATTTTTATCAAATTACATGTTCCCAAGAAACAACGACCCTCTCTTATTCATCCCCCGCCCCCCTACCCTCGAAACGAGCTCAAAGTATGGAAAATTTTCTGTATATATACTTAACCATGTGGGCATGTATTAAATGTCTATTTTTTAATAAAATTTTCTGCGTATTATGAATTTTTTTGAATTGATTAATGGCATATTTATAGTTTTATTAAACTCGAATTACCATGTATGGAGCCAGGATTGGATTTAGAGAGGGGTGATAATAATTTAGGGAGGGGCAAAATGATATTTTTTGAATTTTTAACCATATACAAAATTTTTAAGATTTTCTGGATTCATAGGCAGTCGCCCTTCCCTACCAGCTCCTGGCTGATTGTCATATAATTATTAGAATATTATTAACAACATAACATGATTTACTTGTATAATGCAAGAAATTAGTTTATGAGCTTTTTCGGGCTAGCCGGTGGGCCAAGCTTAATTCTTTAATGCGCTAAGCGAGCTAAAATTATAGATTCAAAATTCTTTAATATGAATTGCAAATGTTTTATTCGATTTTTCATATAAATATCTACATTTTTAGCCAATCCATAATAAATACGAATCAATAATCTGATTTGAGAAACCTAAACAAAACCAATTTATTTTTGTCACCATCCTTGGCCTTTTATCGATTTATTTCGCTTGTATTAAATCCTACGTTCCAATCTTTAATATGTCACATTATTTTATGAGGGATTAATGTCAAGTCCTCCAATGACCTTTCTAGGACGTTGTAATTTGTTGTAATTTTACAGAGCGTGAAATGTGGGTTTCATGCATGTAACTAATGGACCTAAATTTATTTATTCAAGTAAAAGGAGATTTTCTCAAGGTTGATTTGGACAGATTTTAATTTTTTTTTAATTATCCGAGGTCAATCCGTATTTTAGAGCTGATTATCTCGTAGCTTTCGAAATGTTTTAAGTTTGTTGCTTATTAGAGAATTTTTTAAGATGCATAAGCTCCTAATTTAAGCTCCACCGAAACAGATTCAGCGAAGGGTCAATTCCTCAAAAAACCCTATTTTTTAAATGATCTCTAAAAATTAAGAGGTTGGATTAATTTCCCAACATAATGAACGATATATAAAAGTATGAGCGTTTTCCATAATGCCCCCCATCCCCCTTTTTTTAGGCTGCGTCTCAATATGCGATTCAGCTTCAAGCGCGCCATAGTTTATATTGTAGGCGATTTACATCTTAGGGATTTTATTATTTTGCCTAATTAACTAAGCATATTAGTAATAAATAATGGAATCAAACAAAATTTGCATCACGCAAATTGCAGTTGAATTGGTAAAGTGAAACTTAAAAAATAAACTGACGCGCTAGACGCAGCTATTTGCTTGCTTCACCTCACTTCAAAACGCGCATTAAATCTCACTCTTAGATTTATCTGCTAAATTTAATATTACCAGCTATGAATTGCGACAAAACAATATCAAGTTCGGTGTCGCCTAACGGAACAATCAATAGTCCGAATTACCCGAACCCATATCCACCCAGGATTCAATGCACTTACCATTTCGTAGGTCGAGGAAAAGAACGCGTTCAAATCAAATTTTTAGATTTCGACCTTCATCATCCCTACAAAGATCCCAATCAGTAAAAAAAATGATTTTTTGACTTAATATTTTTGTAAAGTTGATATATCTGGGATATCACTAGGGTTAGGGAATGTTAAACTGATATTAATGACGAGGCGAATATTAAATTTTTGGTTTTGCTCATGAAGTACCTGTTAAATAAAATATCCGCCAAGTCTTCAAGACTAAAAGGCGAAAAAGTGAAATTCAAAGTCCAATCAAATGACAAATTAAGCAGGTTATACCGTAGGAATAATTTGGCGTCGGCTTTTAGCATAATGTTATGTTTTACTTTCCAAACCATGTTACTAATCGTCAAGTTATTCAATTTTCACTAAAAAAATTATGCTACTAAAAAGGAAAATTTAAAACGTATAAAGAAAGATGACTTGATGTTTTGGGGCATTTTTGTAACAATTACTGTTAAACTGTTCAAAAGTTTTAATTAAATAATCAAGTAAATGCTTAGAATGAAAATTCTGAAAACTTTAGCCCAAATCGAAAAGCAAAAAATATTTTATTATGTCGTAGTTGCCTGGACGTGGACGTAGTAGAAATCGCTACAAAAAATGATGACGAACAATCGGTTATAGATGAATTTTGTGGTCAAACATCCCCTCCCTCCATCCTATCCAGTGGTCATTCTCTCATCATGGATTTCAGGGGTTACACTAGTGGAGACGTGCGCGGCTTTAAAATTGCTTACGCTTTCGTAACCGGTAAAATTAAAATCATACTCACTTAAATTTTTTTTGTTGAACCGCGATTTTAACCATGCTTTTGTATGGTATTAACTACAGACTTTGGAATTCACACGGGGAAGCAAGATGAGAGTTATGGTAAATTTCACAAACTTTCATAGAACGTTATTATTTGAAAATTAGTCGTTTATATTTGCTTTGGCAGTTATTGCTTCAAATAGGTTTACAGAGAATCAAATATATATTTCACAATTTGTTACAAGCTTACTTTTATAATAGGACGACATTAATCACAACTATTCTTAAAATGAATCATAAAACGTTTTTTTAAAACTATGCGTTTATAATCTTCCTTCATGTATGTTTCGATAGCTTGTGCCTTCGAATACAATAGCCTACAAGGCAGCAACGGTACCTTCAGTAGCCCCAACTTTCCCGGCCTGTATCCTCGAGATACCGAATGCTATTACTTATTTTACGGAACTGCAGAAGAAAAGGTTCGCCTCATTTTCCCCTATTTCGACGTGGAAGGAATATTCCCGTGAGTTTTATATAAACCTTTAACCATGTGTACGATAATGCTAAAAATTACGATATGACGACTTGAATATAAACCATAGGAATTTTAACGAGTTTACTAAGCCATATGAAACTCGTCGATTTCTTTAAAACGGCTGGTTTTGTTTGGTCGACCTTTGATATTACTCGACTAAACATCAACAAAGCAGAAATTTTTTAGTCTGTTTTTCTTAGTGGCGTAAATTGATCAAAGATTTGACCAAAAAATTTTTGGCCTGCTGATGTTTAGTCGACTAAAACCACAGGTCGATCAAACAAAACCCAGCCGTTTTTCAACATTATTTCGTACATGATTATATTTGAGAAATTGCTAATTCCCTGCTATAGATGTATAGGCAATACTGAGAGTGATTATGTGGAGTTATCCAATTTTCGCGCTGTTGATCGCAAATTTCCGCGCTATTGTGGAGGCAATAAGCCACCTTCGATCGAATCAGACAGCAATTTTTTTCGCGTCACATTCAAAACTAATTCCCTTTTCGACTCAACCGGTTTCGAAGCACATTATCAATTTTACAGACCAATAGGTACGGTTGATTTCTATATTTTTGCGAAAATTCCATTTTTGAGACAAAAAATATTTTTAAACTTATAAGTAGTTGTAGCCAATTATGGCAATATTTTAAAAGTTTAGCAGCAAACTACTTTAGATGTAAATATATGAACTAATACCCATAAAATTTGTACGCAAGATTTAAAAATTGATTGCCAACCAACTTTACATATGCATTTTTAAATGTTTAATATTTACAGAAGACAAAATCCAATACAATTATCCAAACGCGGCTCAAAGATTATCATCAGGTATTTATAAAAAAATTGATTTATTCTGTAAACTTTTAAACCACATTTAACCTAATTGTTATGCATTCTATATCAGGGCCTGTTATAATTGTAATTTTGACGTCCTCCTCAATCTCACTTCTGAAGCATCTACTAAATTTCTAGCACATAGTCATCACATCCTACGCCCACCCAAATTTGTCGTCTATATACATAAATCGAATGACAAAGTGCATATAATAGTCGGAATACATTATATATATAAAGATATAAATAACTTGTTGAAATTTTTTATTTATTTAATAAACGCTTTATTGTTTTAATGGATAAGATAAACTTAATTAGATACGCAGAAATTTGCTTAAATATTAACATATAAGTTTTGAGGCTCGAGTCGGGCTAAAATAAAACAAAAAAACACTTTAGGATCGAAGCATGTTTAGACTAATTATGAGCGTAGCCAGGGGGAGGCACAAAAAGCCTTTAACCCTCGAGAGTATTCCTCAAAATCCCGAACGCGAGAGTATTCGTGGGGTATAACTCTACCCCATTTGTAAACTTCTTATAACTTTTAAAGTATTCCTTTAAAACCTTTGAAATTTTAAACATATGTTTATAAAGGTCTTAAGATTGATGGTATAAATTTTGATATAAATCTAATCAACATTACAAAACTTATTAACAATTTTCTGGACCCCCATTTTTATTTTGGCTATTTTAGAGCTTCCCCTCATTTTACCTCTTGACATCATATGCCTTAAAATAAATCAAAACAAACGTGATTTTTTTATTAAAAGAATGTTAATGTATTAAAAACACAAATTGTAAAAGATATCTTCATATAAAAAAAAATACCTACATTTTTTCAACTTACGTGAGAGTATTCGTGGGGTATAACAGAACCCCACGAGCCAAAAAAGCTCTATATTTTAAAAAGTATTAAGCCAAAACCTATGAAATTTTCATCTAACCTAGTTCTTGATAAAATATTAAGCTACTGAAAAGGCCAGATTCATTAGATTTAAATTGCGTTTTATATTTAAATTTATAATTTGCGTGGGGTACCAAAATACCCCACGAATACTCTCGAGGGTTAAATTAATTATAATTATGACAAAACTTCAAAAATAATCATTTTGCCCGTAACTAAATCATTATTGCCCCCTTTAATCCCAATCCTGGCTACATCCGTTCACATAATAATGAATAAACACTAAATACCCTTTTCAAAGTCTTTCAGAACTCGCCTAAGTAATAAAACAACTAAACATATTAATAATAGATACCAATAAATTACATAGCAATTAGTAAAAAACACCTTATTTATTAGATTCAAGCCATTATTTAGAAACAAATTTATCGTACTAAGCGCATTTGCAAAACGAAGCGAAAAAACAAGAATAAATTCATCGGGATAAAGTTGGTAAAAAATAATGAAGAAGATAATTTTAATTGCGTTAAAAATTTTAGCTTGAAGTGTAGATCATGCTTTTTCTCTTGGGGGGGGGGGGGGGGGAAGGGGGTGCGAGGGGGCAGCCCCACCCTAGCTACGCCACTGTTCATACTTCATACAAAACATTTAACATATTAAATGACAATAATTCACCTTAGTAATAATATGATGTATTTTAAATTTGCTAAAACAACTTCCCAAGGCTTTTAACAGCACAAAAAATGCTTTTACAGTGTAAAAATTCTTTTTGTTAAAAATAAATATGAGGATAAAAACTAGGGCCTTCGGCCCTCGTGGGAGGGGGGAGGGGAGAAGAGAAGGGGGGAAGGGAAGGGGGGACGACTCATCTATACTTCGTATAAATGTATCATATTTGCTATGCAATTTATGGGCGAGAAAGGTGGGAAGGGGCGAGAATGCCTATAGGGGGTATTAAATGCCTAATGATTAATTAAATATTTATACAAATTTTCCATTTATAGGCAAAATGTAATATAGGCAAAATGTAATATAGGCAAGGGTTAGGGTTAGATTTAGTGTTTGCATCTAGTTGCGTATTACATTAGTTTTTATGGCCTTTAGTGATTATGGGTCTAACAAACATTATATTATAAAACATCACAATGTTAAGAATTTGCAGAATTGTTGGGAGAAATTTTTTGTTGAATTTGAACAATTTTTAATTAAAAAAATCAAAAATTTGGCGAATGGTCATTTTTTCTCCATTGGTCAGTACCAACAGATACTCTATAAGTCAATAATAGCCAAAAAAACGGAAAAAAAAATTTGATGCTCACTTTGGCCAATGGTCATTTTTTTTCCATTGGTCAGCAGCCAGCACACGGTAAAAATGGATATAAATTCATAAGAGTAAAAAAAACGAAAAAAAAATTTTCGAATCACATTTTGGCCAATGGTGATTTTTTTCCATTGGTCAGCAGCCAGGACACGGTAAAAGTGGATATAATTCATAATAGTCAAAAAAAAGGAAAAAAATAATTTCGATTCACATTTTGGCCAATGGTCATTTTTTCCATCGGTCAGGAGCCAGCGGACGGCCAAAAAGTCATAATAGCAATGGTAGTAACAGGAACAATCATAATAGTCAAAAAAAACGAAAAAATAAACTCGGATTCACATTTTGGCCAATGGTCATTTTTTTCATTGGTCAGCAGCCAGCGGACGGCCAAAAAGTCTTATTATCAATGATAGTAACAAGAACAATCATAAGAGTCAAAAAAAACTCCGGGATTCTAACCTAAAAACTAGTTAAATTGCATAGCAATTAAAAGTAAACAACTTTTATTTATGTTTATTATATAATAAAATGAAACAATAATAGAACAAGCGGACGGCCAAAAAGTCATATTATCAATGGTAGTAACAGGAAAAATATATTAATTTAATTTAAAAAAAAAAAAATTTTTGCCCTCTCCGGGAATCGAACCAGCAATTCAGAACGTTCGCCGGGGTTCGAACCCACATTAATAGAGGCATAGACTTTTGTAGGGGCACAGGGACCCATATCAGTAGAGGCATAGGCCCTTGTAGTGGAGGGCATAGGGTAATTATAGCAATTAATATCAATGTTACCCAATTCAAAAACGAATAGATATACTTATGCATTAATTTAACGTAGCAATTAAAACCCGACCCCACCCGAAAGCGAGGGAGATAGAGATGAGGGGTGGGGCACCTCTTATGCATTAATTTTAAAAATAACACAGCGAGGGAGATAGAGATGAGGGGTGGGGCACCTCTTTCTCATGCATCAATTTAAAAAATCGATAACCTAATATACCCAATGCAAATAGATAGGGACGGACGGACAACGGACAACCAAAAACGAGCCCATAAATTGCATAGCAATTAATTAGCACCAAATTATAAATCGCCTGAGTTTTATCAGATGGAAGCACATTTGAATCTTACTACTAGAACC
Organism: Gordius sp. MW1; assembly: GCA_964036665.1. Lineage (NCBI taxonomy): Eukaryota > Metazoa > Nematomorpha > Gordioida > Gordea > Gordiidae > Gordius > Gordius sp. MW1. The sequence goes on from OZ038530.1 coordinate 21,101,845, forward strand.
TTAAAGACAACCTTTTTTAAAAAATTTGTATTTGAAGGAATAAAAATTTATTTAAATGTCAAATAATTCAAAATTTAAACTTTGTAGGTTGGTTGGTCTTAATTTAAATAGTTTAGGAATTGTTGAATCCTTTATCAATTTATCTTAAAAACTTAAGGCAAATTTATCAATAGACTGGATATTGAAAACAAGTCATAAAGTACTAATATTAATCAGAGTCTTTGTTTTTATTTTTGGGACATTGAAATTTTACTTTATGTAACAATAAAGTAAACAATGTAAGAGGCAATATGCTATAAAAGTAAATCACAAAAAGTATAAAATTCTTTTATAAATTTCCCAAAAATTTATTGATTAAAATGAGGATACCTAGCAACAGTTGAGATAAAGGTTCAGTTTGTCTTATGCTGACCAAAAGTAGCAACTAAATTTGGAAAAATTATTTAATGTTTTGCTCTAATTAATAGATATTACAAAAAAGATAACAAATATTAAACATTGAATTTTATATATCACATGGTTGACATTAATATGCAATTAAAATTATTGATAAAAATTTAAATATATAAGAAACAGTTGTTCAACCAATATATTATATATAGTCATTTGGAAAAAACAATAACATATTATGCTAGCTCTAATATATTGCACATAGGGTGTTCCTAAATGAAACCTTTTGGTTTAAATGGTAGACATAGTTCATACAAAAATATAATACTGTCCTTACAATAACATCTGGATTATCTTAAAAAACATACTATTTTATTAAAATTACAAATAATAAACTTTGTGCAATGTTCTAAAACAATATAAATATAGCAAATTAAAAGTCATCTTCGTCATCATCAATCCTTCTTCTCTCAAACTAAAAACACAGCATTTGTAAATATTATTTACACTAATTAAGATTATTTTAAAATAATATTTGATGATATTATAACAATATAATACTTTGACTGTTGTTTTTGGTTTTTGTTGTTGACTAATTTGCTCCAGCAGTTGCACCATTTGCTCTTCATTTAGCTTAATATACCAAACACAACTTAAAAATTGATTAAAGGTATTTAAAAGTTTTACCAGTCTTATTTCAAAATTTATCAAATGTAACTATTTTTAATTCATAAATAAAATTACTTGATGTTGAATTCTTCCATATTGAGCCATTTGAATGATCATATTTTCCAACGATTTACCCTTCTCTGGCTTCGCAAGAGAAAGTGTGCTAACTGCAAGTTAAAAATAGACAAAGTCATGTAAATTTTACGGCGTGCTCTTGCTTTTTGATCTAACACCGAGGACAATATTGTATTACGCAGCCTTTCTTGTTGCTCAGCATTTTCTTGCGCTTTTGCCTCATTCGATTCATTATTTTCCTAAACATGGAAACATCTCATTAAATTGTGAACAATGTACTTTATTAATAGTAGGCTGGAAATTCGATTTTGAATTACTAACAGGAGGTTCCATAATTGTAGACAAATGTAAAAAAAACGATCGAAAAGGCAATAACATACGTATAGAAGACAATTTAATTGTGGCACCAAAAAGATGGGAGGAAAAAACGTGAAATGTCAAGTTTTCTCTGACATTTTCCACCTTATGAATTAATTAACGCACGCATATTAGTAGGAAACGAATATATATATCTCTAAAATAAATGAATTAGAAAGAAAAATTATTCCAATGTTTCTATTATAATGTGCTTATAATACATTTTAACAACACATAATAGACCTAGGCTTCTTTAGAAAGTGATCACTGGAATTAATAAATATTTTAACAATATTGATAATAGTTTTAAAAATTCCCCCCAGCACAAACAATCCCCAAACTCCTCCACTGCCAAGCAAACTGCTAAACTAATTTCTAAAAAAATTGATAACTTTAACCCCAAAAGTGCTCTAAGAATATTTTATGACAATGACTCAATTGCTCCTTACTCCCTTGATTCATACCAACAACTCAAATCTAAACATCCCCCATCCTCATCGGCAGATCGACTCCCTACCTCAGCCTCTTCCATAAAACTAGACTCATCCGACATTCGGGAAGCCATCAATTCCTTTCCCATCGACTCTGCAGCAGGCCTTGATGGTTTCCGCCCTGTTTATTTACAAGACCTGATTAACCTCCAAAATGTGAGCGCTGCAATTTTACTCAACTCTATAACGTCCCTATGCAATTTAATTGTCAACGGTAATATTCCTACCGAAATAATCCCTATATTGTTCGGCGCTAAACTCATCGCTATCAAAAAACCTGATAATTCGGTGAGACCCATTGCTATTGGCAGTGTTTTTCGACGTATAATATCAAAACTCATTTGTAAGACAATCAAATCCAGTTTAAGCGACAAGTTAATTCCTCATCAATTAGGATTTGGGGTTAAAGGCGGCTGTGAGGCTGCCAGTCACGCTGCGCGGATAAGTCTAAAACAAATTCCCTCCAATCACTGGATGGTTAAACTGGACTTTGCCAATGCTTTTAATAATATTCGCCGAGAAACGATAATAAATACCTTCATTGATGAGTTTCCAAAGTTCTCAAATTACATCAGTTTAAGTTACGGTTGTATATCAAAACTAAAGTTTGGGGACTTTTTAATTGATTCGGCAGAAGGTATTCAACAGGAAGACCCCCTAGGTCCACCTCTGTTTTGTCTTGGGATCAAAAATTTAACTGAATCCCTCTCAAAGTAATGCTCATTATCATTAAACGTCTGGTACCTGGACGATGCTACCTTATGCGGCCCTCCTGAAGAAATTTCCAAGGCCATTCTTTTAATCCAACATTATGAAACCTCCCTAAACTTGAGATTGAATATCTCTAAATGCGAGATATATCAGTGCCCGGATACCAACAAATTTCCCATTTTTAAGCCCTTTTTAAAAGTTGAATTGATGAGTTTTACTCATCTAGGCTCTCCAATAGGTGGGCAAATCGCCTTAAAAGAATTTTTACATAGCGACTTATCAACTCTTACATCGAAGATGGATATTCTTAATACCCTCCCCAAATACCACGCATTTTATATCATTAAAAACTATTTCAACATCTCAAAAATTCAACACTGCTTCCGGTCCTCTTCAGCCTTTTTATTGCCCGAGATTTTAAAAAGCTACGATAGCTTTATGAAGAATACTTTAGAAGCAATTCTTAATATCAAATTCAGCACTTCCTCGTGGCTCCAAGCCTCTTTACCTACTAAAGCAGGCGGCTTGGGCATACGCCCAGCTACCTCAATATCGTTAGCTGCGTTTATCTATTCTTATAAATCTGCCCAAGGATTGATCGACCGTTTAATCACAACAAATGAGGATCCGTCGTTTGCAGAAGCCCTAGACGTCTGGTCAGCCAACGTCAACCCAGGGACCCCCTTCCCCATAACCTCTAGACAAAAGGATTGGGATGCTGGCCTCGTATCGCGCTCCGTTGATTACCTCTTATCGAGTTGCGACGCCCGCCAGCACTTCAACCTTAAATCTTTAGTTTTTGACGGATCGGGTCACGAGTGGCTTGAAGCTTATCCTAGCTCACTTTCTGGATTGATGTTGGAAGACCCAGAGCTAGCATACGCCATCGCCCTCAGACTAGGAATTCCCTATTCAAAGGAATATTCCTGCCGCAACTGCTCCCAGAGCATAGACATTTATGCAAGGCATCCCCTACACTGCCTTTACAATAAATTTAAATACATAAGGCACGAAAAGGTGAATAGCCTTATCCAAGCCGCTTTTAAAAAAGCCAACATTCCCTCCGTTTTAGAGCCGTCAGACCCTTCGTTGGAGGGAAGGATGCGACCAGACGGCTCTACCCTTATCCCTTGGCAAAATGGTCTACCCCTTAAATGGGATTTCACCTGCATAGACATTTTCGCCCCCTCTAACCAAAACTACAACGCTTTGACTCTCGCCGAACACCGCAAAACGGTTAAATACCAGGCCCTCCTACCATCTAATATCTTTACCCTTATCGTTGCCTCGTGTTCTGGGACTTTTGGTCCGGCCGCCATTAAGCTTTTTAAGGAAATCAGCCGTCGCTGCCCGCCCTCTAAATATTCCACTAATTTTTTACTTAAACAAAAAATTGGTATTTTTATAGCTAAGTACAATTTTAAATCCCTGGCCATGCGACATTTTTGAATCATAATATTTTTATTTTGTTTTACATCCGCTATATTTTTCGAATTTTGACACTTCGTTTTTATAATGTTCTTACGTTCAAATAAACAATATATACATTTAAAAAAAAAAAAAAAAAAAAAAATAAAAAAAAAAAAAAAAAATTCACCAATATAAATTGTAATTATTTCCCAGAGCTGCATTGCCAAAAACATAACGATCTTATATTTTTTAATCCCTAATTTATTCTATGATATCTTTATAATAATTTGTGACGAGATTTAAGGCAATTAAGTTTTATTGCAGTTGGTCCCATACCTATGAAGTAACTATGCGAACCTCAGCATATATCTAAATTGACTTATAGCAAAGTAGATCTATCTTTTCTAAAACCTGTGTCACGATTATATGGATATTCTGTTAATATAAAAAGGAACTTTATCAATAATGATTTGATAAATATTATATCTTTTTGAATGAGAAATTGACCAGATTTTTTATTTTGCCGTTGATATTGAGCTATGCAAAATATATTTGTTAATGTTGAAGATATATTTTTTTCTGAAATTTTGGTTTAGGGAATTTTCTAAGGGAAAAATTGAAATTTTGAAAAAATAGGGGAGTAACGGTAAAAATAGGGGAATGTAGATATTTTATTCTATAAAATAATGTTTAAGATAAAGATTTGTTAGAAGTAAATGCTTGTATAGCAATAATAATTAAGGTACAATGGGTGTACATATGGATAAATATACATTTATTACAAGTTTTAAAAATCGTTAAAACATAAATGTTTTCTTGATATACCTACAACTTAAGCTAGCTAATTTTATATGGTAGTTTTCAATGAGGTTTTATCTTATGTTGTATTTACAATAAAACACTTGTAAAGTTATCTAACTAACGGTGTCAATTAAAGGGTATATTTTATATTCAAATATTTATAATAAACCTCCATTTTTAAAAATAATCAATATAGTTTTTTGGTGACAAACAGAGTTAATCCAAGTTATTTTATATATCATTTATTTAAAGCTGATTGTTAAAAAAATGGAGTAATGCTTAGATTTCTGAGATTTTACCAGTAATAAAGTGAGGAATAGTATGTTCAATATCTTAAAAATTAAAATGCACACACAAAAATCGAATCCAAAAGTAAATTAAAACACATGTTAAATTTGAATGTATGCTGGTTTTATTTTAGTGTAATTTGAAAATAATCATGAGAGCAAACAAATATGGCTAAATTGTTCTTTTAACCTAAATGTGGGTTTAGATTGATCCATTTAGTAGACTGCTCACTTCTTTTAAAAAGTATGGGGTAGGAAATGTTTATAATAATGCGCTATTTCATATTTATTAATTTTTTATATAAACATCATAGTAAATATTTTACTTGAGTCCTTTAAAATTATAATGCAATATCTTATATTTAAAAATAAAACTATGTGTGTGTGTGTATATGCCGCCACCAATTTTAGAAACTACCAGACCGATTTGGCTCAAAATTTCACAGTTTATTCCTGACACTCCGGGGCATGTTTTAAGATTTGTTCGAGCCAAATCGGTCCGGTAGTTTTCGAGTATTCGTACGCGTTGCACTGTATACGGAAATAGAACAATAGAAGTAGAACATATAGACATCAAACTTCATTTTTACTTCAATAACCGCTTTATCATCATATATGCTTTAAAATTCCAACATATTTAATACACCGGGTAAATGGCAAAACAACGTTTGCCGGGTTCATCTAGTAGAGAATAAACTTTTCCAAATGAAATAATGTTTTATTGTGTCATGTAAATTTTAAATTATCTATTGAAGTGAATTTTGCATTTATATTTTAAATGAATTTTTAAAATAATTAGTCTGAATATAATAAATAATAATTACATGGGCTTTTTCCATAAAGAGAGAAGGTTGCGGTTTAAATTTTAATTTTTTCTAATTTGAATTAGTTATAATTAAAAGAATTTATATTTCATTGTCTTGCCGGCCATATCATTTTTTAGACATTTTTCTGCCCCTGAAAACCCCGGCTGTGCTTATGCAATGCAATAATATTTTTATAAATGAGCAAAACAATGTGTATGAATATATTAATAAGGCAAAGAGGTCCATTTTTACAGCATATTTAATGTGCATGAATATAGAGTTTAACTATGATTTTAGACCAAAGTGTAAGAATATGCATGTTGAATAATTTCAAAACAACGCCAATTAGTGCCTAGAATGCGAACAAATATGGCTAAATGCTCATTCAAAATAAATGTGTGTTTAGTTTGACCTACAAGGTGTATTAAAATTAGAAATCCACACAAATATAAATTTTTAATGCTTAAAAAGCCTAAAAGATAGAAATTAATATTTTACAGAAAGTAACTATGTCATATTTTACAATTAAAATGAGTTAGGAATACTATAAAAAACAAAAAATGTTTAAAAATATATTTTATTTAAGGGAGTTTCCCGGGAAAATTCACCATGGTGCTACCTCTTAGTTTTAGGAAAAGAAACGTATTTAAAATTAATATTTAGCATTTTACTAACCTATTTAAAAATTTTGCTAAATTTAGCTATAAGAAATGTTTTGCTTTATTCTTTGTGTATACTGTAACTTATATAGGAAAGAAAAATATAATATGAATATTCAATTACCACAAGTTAATAGTGTTTTTTGATTTATGTCAATTAATTGGTGTTGTACTATTTAATTTAAACCAACAAAATAACATCATTAAAATGTATTTTTTAAATTTTTAACGCCATTTCTCTATAATTTGCATATAAAATTTAAAATTAAAAACCCATAATAGACATTATAGTAAAAAATAAACAGGTGTTCGGAAGTTTTTATCCATTTGGTCTATTATTAAAATAAGCTTGTCATACCATAATTTTCTACTCCTTAATTTGAGCAATTAATTTTATAATGTTAGATATTATACATCATGTTTCAATATGTTATATATAGATTAACTATTAGCATAATTATTAAAAATAAAATTCAGGAGCAATACTCAAATATTAAAGGTTTTAAAAAAACTATTTGCTTTCAAAACATTTGAATCATATAAAATATACATTTATAATAAATAGGCCTAAAATTAATTAAAGACCTTAAAAACAACAACATTATTTACGATGGTAGCATGTTTAAAAATATGAAAGATAGAGAAGCTAAATTTTTACAACTTCTTTTAAAAATCTATTATAAAACATAAAAAATTTGATTCTAAGATGTCATTTTTTGAATGCCCAAAAATTTGCAGAGTATTTTTATGGTAAATATTGTTAAACTATTATATATATTATAAACCCAATCAAAATCTTATGTTATAAATTTCAAAAATGTCCTGGGGTTTTCAAAATTACGAAATCATATTATTTGTTCCAAATTGCGAAATAGTTACTATCAAACATTTGATCAATAAAGCATATATATATTTACGAAATAAATAGACCGCTCCAGCCATTAAAGTAAAAATGGACGTTATAATATACTAAATTTTGGGCAATGTAAATGAAGAAGGATAATTTTCAAATTCAGAAATGAAGAAAGAGCCATGAACTTTCTATGATCCCCCAAAATTATTTTTTGCCATTAATGTATTACTAGAATAATTTCAAATTTAAATAAAACACAAAGTGGATAAAAAAAAGATGTTTTTAATTTCCTAAACGGATCCTGTTTTGGGGGACGTTTGAGAATATGAAAATAACTTTTTGACATCTTAGTTATCGTTATAGTTTTAGAGCAAACTCATAAAAAAACGACTATTATAGTAAAATATATCAGAACATTCTAAAACGAAAACTCCTATATATTTAGTGATGGATGTTTATTTCAATACGTTGTGGGCAAATGGTCAACCTATATATCCAGATACTTTTATTTACTTATCGGATATCCAATCTAAATCGTTCATAAGATTCAGTGCGCATAAAATTGTACTCATGTTTTATAGCGAATATTTTAACCGTAACATCGAAGATTTGGGTTCGGAAAATCTCTATATTCCTCATTCATTTAATATATCGCCATCATACTTTCAATTTATTCTTAATTATCTTTACACTCAGAAATTGGATTGTAATCAGATAGAGTGGTGTGTACTATATGAAAATGCTAAGGCTTTGGAAATAACTAATTTGATTAAATACATTGAGCTTAATAATTCAGAAGTTATCGACGTTAAGCAGCTTTATAAATACCTTCTTCAATTAAATAATCCCTCGCAGCTAGACTGGAGAAATCATTACTGTCAAATTTTTGCCAAGCAATTTTCTAAATTCTGCTGCTATCATAGGTTTAGTGATTTGTCGATAGACGTGTTGTTGGAAATTATGAATAACTCAAGATCCGATCATAATGAAGTAAAAACTCTCTGGCATCTTTAATTTAAAGTTTATTCAATAAGAATGCTTACCTTAATTAAAAAGAGGTTGTAGCAATAATTTTATCGTGTTAGAGTCTTACATTTCAATTGTAAGAGAAAGGTTAGTTAAATAAAAATATATATTATCTATAGATGCTCGTTTGTCAATCCCTTTTAAAATGGATCAAAACCAATAGGAATCAATGTGACAACTACACTATTACTCGTCTATTCTCTCATGTTAATTTTGTATCGTTAACAATATCAAATATGATAGTGTGCATTGAAGCTAGTAAAAATATAATTGACCCTAATATCCTCAAAGACATCCTACTTTACTCAAACTGGTAATAATTTTACCATTATTAATTTGATTACTGAATGTTTTATGGGTAAAGATTGACGATGAACCATAAATATACTATCCATATTTATTTTTTATTAGGTACAAAGTTTGTCAGCATAAAATCAATATCGGCCCATTGCCCGTCAAAATTTTTATTCCTGATAAAATGCAATTAAACACAAAACTCGAAGATGATGTATTTAAAGTTTATACCCAATGTATTTATTTTTAGGTAAGCAACATATTGACTCCTCCTTTAAAACAAATTTCTTTAACCAAACTATGCGATACCTATAATGGTGAATCCTTGCCCAGTCATACAATAACCACCAAGAATTTCGATAATGACATAAGTTTTTTAAACGACCATTGTAAAAATATATATTACGGGAATACCGATAACAAAGAATTAGATTCGTTCAAGGTTATAGATTATAACCCTTCGAACATCAAAGGTAAAAGTGTCTCAGAAAAAGATAAAGCACCAAAAATGGAAAGCTTAAGAGATTCAAAGTCGTCGATTAAAGTCGAATGTCAATACGACGATCCATTTTGGGAAGATAGGGCGAAAGATCAGGTTGTTAAAAAACGATCGTTGGTTCGTTTGTCAAGCACCAGATATGACCCTAAGGAAGAGCACAAATTTTGGGAACGCAAAGCAACTGTGTTTAAAATCGGAGCTGGGTTCAAGTCAGCATCCTTGAAAGACGAAGAAGATCCAATGCCAATGAAGACTGATGGATCACTTACATTAATCAAGCAAACGGCAAAAAAGCACCAATTAATTAAAAATAAAATGGACTTAGACGAAGTGCCTATAAGATTAATCCGTGAACAGGTTGATGAAATTTGGGAACCTGAATTAAAAACAACTTTTCAGAAATAATGTTGTCATATAAAAACTTGCGTTGATGTATTAAATAAAAATGACCCATTTATACTACAAAACAATATTGCAAGCTATTTGGGCAAGTTTGATATAAGAATTTTGTATTGTTGCATTTGCATGGCATTAAAAATTATCGCAATTTTAGGTCCGCATTTTTTTAAGTAATATGTCTTATTCTGTGTTTAAATATTTAAAAATATACTTTATATATTAGACGCTACGGATTTTAAAATTTAATGTTACAATACAAAATAAATAGACATCTTTCTTTGAATATGTAATAAATATTAAGCCGCAAGGATCCACAAATAGATTTACGAATAGATAAATCGACATTAAATTCTGCTTTAGGTAAGAAAATCCCTATGTATTGCGCGTGGTGTCGTAGCGGTGATGCACTTAAATATTTGTTAAAGGAATTGCCTAACCTACAGTCCCAGGATACTGAAGCTCGTAGCACAACTGCAATGAATCAATATTGTAAAATTACTTTTAGTTTATGAGAAAATTATCAGGACATTTAACACGATTCTAAAATTCCAATTTGGGCTGCACACCCTTAAAGTAATGTTTAGGCCATCCAGTATCTTGTCATCCTTAAATTCTAAGTCTTTACTTATGAGAATTTTGTTGATATTCAATGACAGAGACCAGAAAACCTACTGACTTATAAGCATTTCAAAAATGAACAAAAATGTGTTACTCATTACTGGACCCGTTATCATATTAAAAAAATGGATGGGACAATTTTGAACCAAAACACTTTGTTTAATACAAACATATTACAAATGTCGGATATTGATATAAACCCGTTACTTCATAGTATTTTATATTACCATCTTAAACGATAATGGAACAAAGGTCTACAGTCATTATCATTGGCGTAGGGAGGGGGTGATTTTCGGATTAGATCCCCTCCCATGATTATCAATTTATATAATTTTTATATTAAATATTTGTTGGAATTTTACTTTTAGAATTTTTATATTTTTACGCTATTGTCACTTTAAACTAGGGAAAAAACCTTTTTATCCAAAAAATAGTTCCAGAAAAATTTCACCTTTAAAATTTATAACCCTTCCCTTGGGGAATAGTTACGCCTATGGTCATTATAAACGCTCTTATTCGCAGTCATTTTAAAAGCTTTGAATTTTAATTAATACAAGATTACTTTTCGTATCGCGCATTACGTGTAAGATACTTAAGTAATTTAAAATAATGTATTAGCCAAGATTAAATTCCTTAGACCAACGTTATCTAATATGTAAAAAGAGACAAATGTTGAGACACGCTTGAAGTTGATATAAAACTGGCTAGTTTTATAAAAAGATTATAAGACGTTATGAATATACTTTAAAATAATACTATTTTAAGCTGTATTTTTAATGTTTTCATTTTTGTTTGTTTGGAGCAAGTTAGGTTTAACAGAACTAGCTTTGATCAGAGTTCCTATCATGTCTTTTAGCATGTTTTTTGGGTATCTTCTGTCGAACACTTTCCAATTTGTAGTCTGGCATCTTATACACTGTACTACTAATTATCATGACAAAGGTTTCGTAATGTATGTCTGACCTTTGTCAAGAGCTTTGTGTTACTAAAAAATTGTAATGATTTCGATGTAATATATATTTATTTTGTTTTTCGATGTTCCTCGCGATATTATGTTTAGAGTGGGATTTGAATTTACAGTTTTTGTATCGTGTTTTTCTTCGCAACGAGATGTACAAACTAAGAATGGTGCGTATATTCCTTCCTCTCCTATCGTCGAATGGGGACGATTAACTAATAAGATTGAAGTAAAATCGTTTTGGGGGCTCACATCGTACTTCAAAATTCGTCAAAAATTACGTTCAATTAATTTGGCCCATCCAAAGGTCAAAAAAGGTGAAGGTAGTCTTCCATAGAGATAAAGAGAGGGCTCAGGAACATCAAGAGTGCTCTGATTACCGCCCCAGTGCTGGCCTACTTCAACAAAGATGGGGAGACAGGATTGATTGTTGATGCGTCGGGAAAAGTTTAGAGCGATCTTGCAACAGCGACCTCCTGGTGGAGAATGGAGAGTGGTGGCGTATGCTTCAAGAGTCCTAAGCAAGGTGGATGGGCGATATTCGGCGATCGGACGGGAGGCTTTGACCGTCATCTACGGACTAAAAAAGTTTAACGATTTTGTTCAGGGTAGATAGATCATGATCAACGGACCATAAGCCGCTGATTTTCTTATTTTACCAAAGCAAGAAAGGGAAAGAGCAATGGTCCCCTCGCCTCACGCCGTGAGCTTTATTTGTGTTAGGCTAACGCAGCCCACATTTTGCCTAGGTGGCCAAATGAACAAGCCTACCAAGTTATCGAGGAAGTATTGGAGGATGCCTCGGACTCTTCAATTTCACTTTACGTGTTACTACAGTATGATCGTGATGATGCGAACTTGCAGCATCCCAAGATATGGATAAAGGGCTCACAAAGTGCAGTAGTCGTCGGTTCTATGCGCCACTATGAGAGGTTGCTGCCGATACACGAGTATAATGATGTTATATTCTACAAGGGACGACGGGTGCTCATTTCGGTATAATGTATCCCACGATTACACAGGGGCCACTTGATCCCATAGCGAATGATACAGGTAGCGGCCCAATATTTATAATGGTTAACACTGGTCCAGGATACCTAGCAAACAGTTGCAGGAGGTGCAACTACACGGCCGCATAAGCAAAAGTGCATCGTTGATCACGGGTGAACAAAATTCATGGCTTTTGAACAAGGTGCACGTGGATATTAGTAATAGGGACAATGGAACAAAATGATTAAAGGTATTCAAGCTAAAAAATTATCCACAACCTTAATTATAAAGCCGGAGGAGGTGTTCGTTAGGTTCGGTACTCCGTAATTTCTCATACCGGGTAACGGCCCTCAGTTTGGAAGTCAGGAGATTCAAGGATTTTTTAGTCGCAGGAGAATAAAGCAAGGTTTGTCAGCACCGTATCGCCCCGCGTCGAATGAAGTTGCAGAAAGGTACGTGCGGCTAGCAAAGAGAGCGGTTGTACGCAACGAATTGGGCAGGTTTAAACTTATTTCTATAAATTTACAAGGCAACTATCCACACAGTGCTAGGGATAAGTTCGGCACATGGGGTGTAAAAACCAAAAATCCGAACCGAGGGGGAGGTGTTAAGGGAAATCAGACAACAATGAACGAAGATTGGAAAATCGCGTACGTTAAACGTAGGAGACAAACTTGGGATGCCCATGTTTTTAGGTCGGAACAGCGTAGAAGGCTCTAAGCACGGTAGTCGCTCCTCTGAGTTTAAGGAAGAAAATACTACCCACACTTGGATCAATTAAGAGGACGTAAGGTGCTTGCTTACACTAATCTGGAACAAGAGAAGGGATGGCCCAATAGAAATAAAATAAGCTAGAGGGCTCTTGGCCGATAATCGAAGGTGAAACGGCGGAGCGAAGTCAAACGGGCCCAGGGTTCCAGAAGACATTATATCAAAGCCGTGTTGATACATCTAGGGAAGAGCCCATATACCCATAGCCTAATGGACAAGCCCCAGTATATCTAAACAATTATATCTGTGAAAAAGGGGGAAGTGTAGAGGGTTGAGTTGTGAGATTACGCGTGTGTAATGATTTTGATGCAGTTATTATAAATAATTGTTTTGTTTTTCGAGTTCCTTGTGAGGATATGTTTAGAGTGTGATTTGAATATATCGTTATTATATCGTGTGTTGCTTCTCAAAGAGATGTACGAATTCCGAATCCCTATTAGACAAATTCTTTCGGCACCCGATCAAAGTAGCAGAAAAAAAGCAGCCAAATTGATCAGATTAAGATTGGTCAGGAGGGTTAGTGTTTAGGTTAGGGTTATTTGCACATCAAATTCCCTCCCCATTTGAGATTTAATTCTAATATATTGATAATCTAAAAAAAAAATTCTGCTACTTTTTCATCATTTTGCTACTTTGACCCCGATTCATTCCTTCCTTCTCTATGTCAAAGGGCCACTGTTAAACAATCCTGATTTTTGGACTATATTTGCGATCTGAAAATTGCGATTTCTTATTCAGTCCAAAAAAGATTGGGATCAAAGTCGCAGAATGATGGAAAAGTAGCAGAAACATATGACTTTTAGATAATCAATATATTAGAATTAAATCTCAAATGGGGAGGGAATTTGATGTGCATCTAACCCTAACCCTACCCTAAAACGCTGACCTAAAACACTATCCGCTTCGTTATTTTTCGGACTGAATAAGAAATCGCAATTTTCAGATCGCAAATATAGTCTAAAATTTAGGATTGTTTAACATCGGTCATGTCAAAGTGGTAACCTTGCCTTAAATCATTAGAAAAATTAAAATATCAAAAGTTTCATTATTATAAAACAATTTTTGTTGTTTACTTCTTATGATATAACCTTGTTTCTCAATAGTACATAGTCACTATAAGGTATTTAAAAAATTAGGGTTACGGAATTTGAGCACAATGATAAGCAAAAGCTGGAGGTAGGAAGAGATCAAATATCGATGTCGTTTATGAAGTGCTAGGTTTAGTATAGGTTGCTACAAGTTGACTTTACCTATGAGGATTTTTTTAAGAAAAAAATAGTTTAAGTAGATTGAGATACATTGATTAAATTATGGCGATTCAAGTTTGTTATTCTGAAATCAAGACATTAGAGATGACACTACTTTTATTATAACGTTTTTTATGATTTATCTTTATTTTATTTATATTATTTTGTTGTTATTGTACTTGAGCATATAGAACCTTCAAGATTATCAACATATTAATAAGGCATAGTCATTATATTGTGCATGTTTATTATTTAATGGTATGAAATATAAGGTGACATGAAACATAATATGAATTAAATTTGAATAAAAGAAATCTTAAACTTAATATAGTTATAAAATTAATTAAAAAATACTTGATAAAACTAAGGCGTTAGGGATTGTTATAATAAATGCTTAAATTTTAAAAATATAAATTTAATAAATTGTTATAAATGTGCGTGATGATAAATGGTCTTTGGGTTGCCATTCGTTAAAAGCAAATATCGAAAATTCGTACTCTCCTTTCGGTACATTCTTTATTCTAATGTCTTTATAAGTCTATAAATATGAATGAAATTTATGAGATGTCTTAAAACAATTACATCGCTAAGTTAAAATTATTCTATGTGCACAAAAATATGTGAGTTTGTGTAACAATGATATTTATATACAAGCTTTTAAAGGTCTTAGTAAACTAAAATTATTTAAGTTTCCGTACCTGAGTAGGTTTCACCAATTTGGTGTAAATAACTTTATCACGAATTGTTAGACGCATATAATAATTTTGTATATTGTCTTGAATTGTTTTAACCTTAGAATTCCACTTGATTGTTAAATCGCAATTCTTATCTGCTTGGCTCTCACAATTAACATTATTTACACGGGGCGCATGAATGTATTCGTCTATAAACAAACGATAACGTTAATGTATATAAAAATATATTATCTATTTCACAATTAAACCAGCAAAATTTATAGATTTTATTTTGGCTTGTTTTAAATGTTCGCTACCTAGACATCTTTGCTCAGAAGCGCATTTTAAATACATACTCTGGCTGAATAACAAAAAATGAAGAGGCCATGTTTAAATTTATCAGGCTTTTACAAACAAGAATTTCTTATAATTCGAAACATTTTTTAATAACATTTTCTCCCTCACCCCTACTTTATATATATTTTTTGAACTAAAAGTATAGGATGGATTTATGGACGAAATGAATTTGTTATTTCGTTGGCTTTGCAAAAGTTATGCTGATGCCTACACCATTTTTAAACATTACCTTTGCTCGGAATTGACCACTAAAATTATTTCTAACATGCTTTTCCCATTTTAGATAAAAATTTAAAAAGAATATCAACTAATTAATAAAATTTGCGTTAAATTATCGAAAATTGATTGTTATAATAAATATACCCAATGCAAATAGATAGGGAGGACATCAACGGACATCAACGGACAACCAAAAACGAGCCCATAAATTGCATAGCAATTAATATGGAATCGAAAAATTTTTCCACAGAAACTCTAATCCTTATTTCTAAAATTGTATACTACAAACATTCCTTTGGGGATGCATCACGCTCACTTGCAGTTTTTTAAAGTAACATGAAACCACTTTACAACGCCATCGCAAAAATAAAAAAACCGGTTTTTTTAAATGACTAAAAATATTCTACAGTATAAACAAAGATGAAGGTTTTTAAAAATTAATTAGTACTTCCTAAGTGTGTCCGATACCTTAGAGTTTGTCCTATTAAAAATCAAACCCCCAAAATATTTGTTCAGCCCGAACTTCGATTGCCATGAAATAAAAATATATTCTGTCTTTGCACAAAATTAGGATTTGCAATTTATAAATTTTGCTCATTTGCAGCAGCCCTGCAAAAGATTGGAACTATAAATTATTTTAAAGCAAATATTTATTCGACTTTTATGCTCACGGTATTGAATGAACTAAGTTATTTTGTTATGGTTTGCAAGTTGCTAACATTTATGACAAGACCAAAATGGCAATGTAACCATAAATTATTCAAATTACATGTTTTTTAGAAATAATCATTATGCCAATTTTTCCACCCCAAAGATCAAAGTTTTTGATAGCGGGTCATAATTGGCTTAAAGCTTATCCTAGCTGGCTTAATAGGTTAATTTTGGAATACCCTGAAAATTAATACTCTAACTCAAGAGATTATAAATTTATTCAAAAATAGTAAGTCAAGACATTAATTAAATGAATTGGCCTTATTTTTGAATCATTGGAAATGCTCCTACATTAGGTGAAATTTTAAATAGACAATATTTGGGCAAAAGAAAAATCAAATGACTATTCATTTCTACATTCAATAGACGGAATTAATACCTTTATTATTGATAATATTCGTCTAAATTTTGCAGCCAGAACCCATCACCTGATAATCAAATTGCCTGCCAAGACCCGCCCAAACCCTTTTAATAGTCCGTTCGGCCATGTCCAAATCATTAAAGCTGTCCGAACAGCTGGGCCCTAAAAGATGATTTTAAATCCAAAGCATTAATTTTGTCCTATTTTTGAGAATTTTTGATTTAATTCTCGGAAGACAGTAAACTATAAAAAATCTCATTAAGCCCGCATTACCCCTAGGGCCCTAGGCCGAGAGGGCTCGGCAGAGGTCTCGACTTGATTTTTATAATTGCAAATAAAGTTGTTAAATATTTTTTGGTAACTTCCCCCCCCCCTTGAGAGAATCCTGTCCACACTAGTGTTTCGATCTCGTGTCGTCTCGGTCTCGAAAGCAAAATCTCGTCTCGTCTCGGGAGCGATTTTGAAAATCTCGATCTCTTCTCGTCTCGGTCTAGAAAAATCTCGGTCTCGTCTCGTCTCGGCGAGAATTCTCGTCTCGTCTCGACATTTAAAAAATATTTATAGAAAATAAAAACTTCTCCTGTTTTATTAAAATTATTAACTAAGTGTTACAAAGTTTTAACTGGTATACCTTATATTTTTAAAAAAGCCTTAATACACAAACTTTTTAATGATATAGCGCGACACAACATCTCTTGACAATAGAAAACATTTTCTATGGAGTGCAAATTAAAAAACTATATATAATTGAAAGAATCGCTTTTTGTTTGATAAATAAAATAGCATAACTGTGCATTATATTTAGAATTAAATAGTGGTGTTTATTGACACTTTTAAATTTG
This sequence comes from Gordius sp. MW1, assembly GCA_964036665.1. Taxonomy (NCBI): domain Eukaryota; kingdom Metazoa; phylum Nematomorpha; class Gordioida; order Gordea; family Gordiidae; genus Gordius; species Gordius sp. MW1. The sequence goes on from OZ038530.1 coordinate 21,119,320, forward strand.
AGTTTAAACCAGTACTCGTGTGAGTCTTTTGGAGCTGAAACTTTTATATAATAAATATACTAACTGATGAGACCTTATTAAATTTCATAATTCTAGCAAATTATAACATTTGGATCAAATTCACTGTGTCTGTTAAATTTAAGCAGACGAAATTTATAAGTTCACCTATATTTGACTTAGTTAAATATTTAGGCAAATTGAGACCAAACATTAACCCTGGCTAAAACCTTAAAGTTGACCCTAACATATTTAAGGCAAATGTTTTAGTCCATTGATATTACCATCATCAATTATAACCCACAAAGATTACTACATGTTTACTATAGCGTTATAAGCCACAAAGTGCGAGTGACCTTTAATGGTAATATTATTATTTACAAAATTGATAACTTGCTGCACATATTAAAACGTTGTAAAAACAACAATAAAAGCAGCATTTTTATAGGATCAAGAAGTTTTAAACTTTAAATTAAAGTGTACGTATTTCATTTTAGGACATAAATCATTATTATCAAATTAGTATTCTAAATAATTACCTTCCAATTCGAACTAACTTTGCCATTAAATAGTTATTTATCTAGTACAGTATAAGTTAGTGTGTATTTATTATTATAGTATTGAATGTACCTGCCAACCCCCGTTTATAACGTGAAAAGTAATTTATATGACAGGTTCAAAAATTTGGGAGGTATATTATTAGTTGAAGCATAAAACTTCTAGAAAATTTATGATTTAATGTATTACGGTGTCATTGAATACTCAGTTGAACTTTTGAAATCGTTAGGCAGACACAAATGACATTAGGGTACCCAAAAAAGCTTGAGTAGTTTAACTTGTATGATTATTTAAACTAATTGACCATGATCATCAATTTATAATTACTGCATCAAGTAGGATGAGAAACTACTAAGTTCAAATATGCTTTAGTAATATTTACTACTCCATCGGAACTCATTCTAAGTCTAATTCGTAACATTTAATAATTCTAAGGATATATATTTGTGAGAAATATATTATTAACTTATTCACATACCCTAAGTAGCATCCATACTTAGGTAAATGAACTGAAATTGCCAAATTTTAAACATTTTGCGAAAATATATCATATTTACCACACTTAGGTGTTATTTTAATATCAAATATATTCCTATCGTATTGATTTATTTATAATACCTTAAATGTAAATCAGGCATATTAAAATACACAACAATTTACTAAAATCTAATGATCAATAAAAACCCGAGATCTCGCCGAAAAAATCTCGTCTCGTCTCGACTTAAAAATTCTCGTCTCGATCTCGGGTCAGTTTTTCAAATTCTCGTCTCGTCTCGGTTTTTCGAGACGAGACCGAGAATTTTCTCGGTTTTTCCGCATCACTATACATGCCTGCTTCAAATGAATTCACTGTACCTTTAAACTGAATTTTTAAAAAATGTTTTTAAACACTTTTTGATTAAGTTGTTTATTTTTTGAATAGTAAATCATCTTTTAAATAAATATATGAACTAGATAAAACTTTTAAAATATGGTTAATGTTTAAATTAATATTTCCGATATATGACAGAATATATACATGTTTGCAAATATAAAGCTTACCAGCTTGTTCTAAGGTATTATTCGCACCATGTACTAAAAATGGATAAACTCATTAAAAGTCTAATAAATATTAAAGCTTTAGCCTCACATGTCTTAAAAACAAGTCATTCATAAGAAGACAAAGTGAAAATAATTTATGCTATGCCTTACTATTTGTTTATCATTTTTTTGATACTAACAATAAATGAAGCTTTATTGTTTAAGTTTTAACTTTTAGCAATAAGTTTTTTTTTACTTTTTTACAAAGCGCTTTGATTTGAGGTTTAATTATGTATTTCTTTAAGCATTATGGGACAGATCCACAATATGAAATATTAAAAATTAAATTGACTCCGTGTAAATATCTCACAAAATCTGATTTATTTATTATTAACAAGTCACTTATCTACAAGATTAGTAGATTCAAAGTTTGGCCTGAACCAAGATATTTGAAAAAATTCATTCTATTAATCGATATTAATAGTTAGCTATTATAGTGTGATTTACAAATATAATCTTGATTAAAAATATAGACGCCTATATAATACAACCGTTTGTATATTTATATTTGATTTTAATAAATTTCGCAGGGACGTAACAGCGTTATTACTTTCACCACCAATTTTTCGAGCTAGTCTTATTTTTCGACTCAATAAGCTGAAGTTTTTTGAAAAACTAAAGATTTGCGGGACGGGTCTAAAAAAAGCTTAATCAAACCTCCATATTTTTACAACTGTGACCATTTAATTTAGAAGCGATTTAAAATTAAATACAATTCTCACACTATATTGAATTTGGAGGGGAAATAAGACGTTTTTGAACATCCAAGGCAATATTTTTACTTACAAATAAAGTGTTTGAATATTGATGTATATCTTTCAATTCCGCCTGAATATGGTGCATATTGAATTAGAAAATATTTCGTATCTTTTTTTATGTCTTTAACTTTAAATATCATTTCGTTCTACGTATAAAAATAAATAACAATAACATATCTTGATATTTTGTTCAAATTAGTTTAAATGCATTTAGTTAAAATTGTCATTTGGCAAAAATAGATTCAAAAACAACACAACCCACCATATTTGGGAAAATTGCAAAACTATCAACATTAGCAAAAGGTATATTAAAGTTATAAACATCTTTAAGAAGCGATAGTTATAGTGGGCCAAGCTGTTAGCAAATATTCTCTAATAATAATTTTTTTAATATCATTACTGCTTCTATAAGGTCGTGGTTTTCAAAAGTTAGTTTGACGTGGGTAATGTTTATAAATTCAAATAACTTGTAAATAGATCGTGGATCGTAGCCACACGGTTTTTTGAAAACTCCAATAATTATTGTCTCATTACCTTGCCAACTGGGAAACAATGTCAAATTTCGTATGCCATAGAATGAAACTTTACTTTCTATTGATTGAAAGTATTACATATATTAGTTGTAAGCATTTGAGTATAAGAAAATACAATTATAATAAAATTGGAGTTTTAAATCAATTCTTATAATTGTAACATATAAATTTCATTTGCATTAATACAAGAGTTTAAACTGTTATTATAAATTAAAGGTGTATTGTAAGTTTATTTATGCAGGTAATTAAATTTCAATCTTTTCACCTTTCGCTTACGATCGACTAGGTTCTTAAGGCCTAATTTTTGATTTAAATCAGGGCTAGAATCCGCGACTTGTATATATTACCTAATGCCCTTGCTAAGTGCGAGTGAAAACTATAATCAACCACAAATTGTTTTTTGGCCAATACTTTTATGGTGCAAGGTCCCTTATTGTAGAACGTGTTGTTTCAACTTAATTTGGTTAACATATTTATCTTGTTATTCATCACATATACGCTAAATGAATTATACTTCTATATATAGCACTATCATTTAACTTATAACATAAGTCCCTCTCGAATTTATTATATTTTTAAAATTGTCTTTAAAAAACTTATAATTTATTTTACCAATCTTGCCTCTAGATTGCGCCTTACAAATCTAATTAAATATTTAAAATATAGTTTCAACACAAAATAAAAACAAAATTTGCAGCTTATAACTTTGTTTAAATGATTTATAATGATTCGAGATAGCAAATTTAGAATGCAATAGATTAACTCAACCTTCTCACACTATGTTTTTCACCTTTTATAATTTTTTTTTAAATTTTTATAGGAATTTGTATAAAATGCTAATTAGCTTTGAATAACCTTTGATTCTTGCTCCCAGTATGGATTGAGAGTTCCAATAAATAAATACACATAACAGTAGGCTCTTGGTATACATCTTCATAAAATCTAAGTAAATTACCCATATATAGTTTTATATGCCTGAAGTCTTAATATTTTTGTTGAAAACATTAGAGATTATAAAATAATTGTAATGAAAGTTGAAATAGTATGAATGTAAGGTGATTACTATTTTTTATTAGACCGTCGTAGATACCATTTAAAATATTAAATAAACATTGGCCTGCAATGGCAACCTTAAGCTTAGTTTATGGGGTTGAGTATACATTTTGTTACAAGTTTAAATTAACACAATTATTGTAACGAAATTGGACTTAAAATAAAATTTTTTAACCCGTCTAGACCATGATTGGAAAATTGTCTTTTATTTTAATTCGGTCTACAAAAATCTATATTAAGACCCAGAATAAAAGAAAGAGTTATACAAACAATATTTTTTGCTTGTGCAATTACTGCTCTACTCCAAAAAAAATTATATACATTTTAGAAAAAAGTCAATTACAAAAATTAGTAGCATAAGCAATGATTAACACAGAAATATTTAGAATAAAAAATTTAAAATTGAAAAAATTTTGAAGGTGAGAAAAAACTTGTTTTGGGCGAAGCTTTTAGGCTACAGGTGACATTAAGGCTCTATGTTTAACCTTATATATAAAAATGAAACTATGTGTGTGTGTGTGAGTATATATATGCTGCCACCAATTTCGGAAAACTACCAGACCGATTTGGCTTAAAATTCACAGTTTATTCCTGACACTCCGGAGCATGTTTTAAGATTTGTTCAAGCCAAATCGGTCCAGTAGTTTTCGAGTATTCGTACGCGTTGCACTGTATACGGAAATAGAACAATAGAAGTAGAACATATAGACATCAAACTTTATTTTTACTTCAATAACCGCTTTATCATCATATAGGCCCTAAAATTCCTACATAATTTAATACACCCGGGTAAATGGCAAAACAATTGCCGGGTTCATCTAGTATGACATATAATGCATTTGATTAGCCCTAATAACTATTCCTCACCAAGCTAATATGGCATCCCACACGTCTTAGAGGTGCAAAATTAAATGAACTTAACTCTAAAAAGGCCTTAAAAATTGTCGGGAAAAGTTTAATAATAAACATATGAGATTATATGTATTAAACTATTAATGTTTAAGTACAATGAAAGTGACTTAAAATATATCAAAATCAATTTGTTTGAAAATGATTCATTTAAGAAAAATTAAATACGATTTCTAATTAACTAAAATAGCCAGTTGTGAAAAATTTACTTATATTGAAAAATAGAATAAGTCGATGAAATATAAAACAAAATATTTAATAATGAAATAATTAAGTTAGGTTAGATATATTTAACCTTTCTAAAATTGTAGAATAATCATAAAGGCTTTAAATAATTAGGATAGTAAAAATATGATGTTGAACAACAGCAAAGTCAATAAATTAATTTCACCTCTTGTATTCCACCAAGTTTTAGTGAGTACACAGTCAAGTAGTAGTTTAATTTAAACAATTTAATATTATGTTTTGATGTTAAAAACATTAAGGGTTCAAAGAATTCAACTTTTAAAAAGAATGTTTTAAATATATTTATATTAAAACCACTGAAAGAAGTGTTTTGGTGTTAATGGAATTGCAATCCATCAGGCCTTTATTCTTATAAACCTGATAGACTGCCTAACTGCTTTTAAATGGTGCACCCAAAGATGTAACGGCAAATTACTAATTTATACACCAATACAACCTTAAAAATAAAGTGTTAACAAGATTTGTATAATAAAATTTTAAGTTAATATAACCCTCTAATGAATTTATACGTATGAAACAATATTTTAAAGTTTTTAAATTTTTTTAAATCTAGTCAATATATTCTCAAAATTAGCCCCATTCCTTCTAATTGACAATTTAGACAAGGAAAAAACTTGGCAAACATTTACAAACTCTGTTTAAATCGGTTATATGACAACTTAAAATATTGTTGTGACACACCGGTGACACGTGTCATAATATTTAACTTAGGTGATAATTATTTTAACAAATATTTTTCTTTGAAATTATTATTAACGTCAACATGTGACATTTGCACATGAGTTCTTAATGATTTCACCATTCTTTTCAAGACTTTAATATATATGAAGGATGAAATTTCTCGATTCATTATAATTATTGTAATGAGGATTTTGATAGATTATAAAAAAACTAGCAGTATTTTTAAGTAGCGTTCAGAGATAATTAGGTGTAATAAAGCATACTCATATTCAAAATCTCTTTATCGGGTGATGAAATTTGGCCCTATAGCAAACAATGAATAAACTATGGGCTTTTACTAATTTAATCACTTATTAAAGCAATCATAGCCTAGTATTTTCGGCCATTTCCTCTTTATATCTTTCTACTATATTTAAATTATAAATTACAGAGCATGTTACTTTATCACTTATCTAACCTATTAGCAAATTTATAATTTACCATTTTAGTTTTAAATTAAATGATTAATTAATATGTGATTCATCGATCAATATAAATTTAGGGTTGCTTACTTGATAAATTTCACGAAATTCCTGTATTAATATTTTCAAATATAACTATTTTTATTCTTAAGTATTCTTTGAACAAGATTTTTTGTAGCAACAAATCACTTACTTATAAATGCTGAATATATTTGTATTTAATTCAAAAAGTGATGGTTTTTATTAATTGATTTGTAATCATATTTGCTCACAAATTCTATTTATAATGAAACTAAATTAATTACACTTTAAATTATTATTAACACATTTGGCGAAATTACTTCATATCAAAAGGTGTTTGAACTAAGGATGTACTCACAACAGTGTTAATTCAGTGGTGAAATTTAAAAGATGGTACATTGTACCTAAATCATGTTTTCGCTCAATTATAACATTAATTAAATTAGAAATACCATACATATTTTTTGAAGCTATTATAATTAAAAATTTTACATTTATTTCAAATAAAATATTCATAAAAATCTAGTAATCCAATTGGGTTTAACAAGACAACTATAAGAGTTGTTAAAAAGTATTAAATTTAGGTTTTTACTTTTTAAAAATTCTGATGATTTTATAAAATTTAATATAATGGATGTTGATAGCTATGCAATATTTGGCACTTTTATAAGTAATAAACATTGATTATTATTAAATCAATAGCAAAGTAAATTAAAATCTATGTCTGAATCATGACCTATTTCAACGAGATTTCATAATATTTCAATCGATTTCTAAATGAATATATTTTAAATTACACATCATTAGTCTATACTAAGTTTTATACAACTTAATTATTGAAAGACGTGTTGAAACCTATATAAAGGTTATAGAAGGAAGAAACGAATTCCCTGCCCATGGGCGTAGCCAGCTTTCGGATTAGAGGGGAGCGAGCAAAAAAAAAAAAGGTCTCGACTATCCAGAGGGGGGGGGGCAGAGCAAAATTAGGGGAGAGCAGAGCAAAATTAGGGTGGGGCAGAGCAAAATTAGGGGGGAGCAAAACATCATTTTTTTTTAAATTCTTTAGGGTTTTTGTATTGAAATTTTTTTTTTAATTAGGGGGGAGCAGTCGCTCCCCCCTGGCTACGCCCATGTCCCTGCCCCCAATAAATAAATTTATAGCTCAGTTATAGCAACTAAAAATGGCCAAAAAAATTAAAAGCTTTGCTAACATCTTAAATATCACATACTAGGTTAACTAGTTTGCTTGCATCAAACATAACATAAATTTAATTCGATTTTATTAAGAAGAAGGTCATAACGCAAAAGATAACTTAAAAGAGGATTAGTTACATCGTCGAACGACAACAATTTTATTAACCACGTCGCGATGGTGTATACATGCATAAAGAATGCGTGTCGAACGGTAACTATTATTTTAAAATATAAGTTATATTAAAATAAATTTTCTGTAGCATTAAATAACCAAGTGCTCAATTTTGTAAGGTAAATAATATCAACCTTTACAATTACTTTGCGATATATATATATATTACAAATAAATGTCAAAGTGGTTGATAAGATAATCTTATTTACAAATAATAATCAATAGACACCATGATTGTATGATAGCTAATTGTAATGCGTATTGATTTAATATACAAACGGTGAGGTGCGAAATATAATTTTAAGGTTCAACAACACGATATATTTTTATATATAAATGGAGATTATAATTTGTAGGCATTCGTGTAAATATATATCATCATCAATTATACACATATATCGTTTCAACAATTGATAACAAACAAACATTATGCAAGATTCATGTATATATATATATGCAAGATTTTGAAGAATATTTTTCAGATATTTTCCATATCGGCACCAATTGTAACAGCATCCTATTCGCTTTTTGGCGCGAGAGAGTTTTCATTTGTAGAACCAAGGTATCAACTGTTATTACCGACGCGGGAAGTGCGTTTTACGCTGCCACCAAACAATGAATTTGGGCGCGTTAAACCCTCGTCAACTGAGGAGAGGTCGTTCGAGAGTGAGGATTTAACGTTGTCAGCCCCAAGAGCGTCTACGCTTTGCTTTAGGCGCGTTAGCAAAGAATTGTCGATATCGTGTAGCGTGGATGGGATGGGGGCTGATAAGGGGGTGGGGGAAGCACGTTTAGTATGACCAGGGGTATGGGGTTGCTTAACTTTAGAGCTGCCCGATTGAGAAGTGGACGCTTTGGCTGGTTTAATTGGCGTAACCGGGGCCGCGTAACACCTGTGTGACCATTTAAAAGAATTTTAGTAAATTTTCGCTTACCATATTTAAAAAAGTTTCAACTCAAAAATTTAAACATTTTAAAGTCGTCTACGAGATTTTAAATCCATAACATTATTTTGGGTTCCTAGTGAATAGGTGGGAATTAGTCACCCGATTAAGCTAAAGATATGACTGAAGAAAAAATGGTTAGGATGAAGGTATCGAAATATACCATTATGTAAATAAGCAATATTGTAATAAGAGAAGGCAATATAGGTACAAAAGCTAAAAAATTTCAAACTTATTCTAAAAGCTAACGTTTCGTGTTCTCCTTATATGATTCTACAATTCCTAAAAATCCAATTTCCGCTTCCGTTTTAAAATCAATTCCTCATCTTATTAACTATACCTAAGTTGATAGTTGGCACCACCATTATTATCCCAATATTCGCGACCACCGGCCCGCAATAAGATGGCCAAGTACACGTTGGAACCCACGGTAAGAGAAAAGGGAACGACTATGTCGAACGAGAAAACGTCCGTACATATGGTATTTTGCGTGAGGGAGTTATCGTTGGGTTCTTGGGGTCCCGAAGACCCCAGTAAATGGGTACTAGGAGTGGTAGGGGGGAAAGGGCGGGTTTTGGTAGAACCGGTTACGTAGGTACAAAGATGATCAGAATGGGTTATCCAATCATCTACGGTGTAACGGACGTAAACAGTTTTGTGAAAGGCGATGTTTTCTACTACCACCGTCCCCGATATCGTACACTTAGAGGGTTTGTTAGTGATACGTTCCAGGCAAACCTAGGGGACAAATATAGGCAAGAATTACGATATAGGTCCTGAGTCATTTTCGCTAAAACATGGAATTTAATAATAAAAGATCGCAAGTTTACACTTATTTATATTAATTCTTACATTATCCTTTAAAAACATAATAATCTAAAAATCACCCACAAAATCAATTTAAAAATTGCTGCACGAAAATTAAAGTTTGACGTATTAAATAGAGAGCTTTCCCCTAATCTAACAGTTTGCCTATGTGCTAGTCAATGCATGAACTTAGGTATATGTGCCATTATTATATGGTAACTTTCAAACCGAAGTGTAAGAAAAACTCTTTTCAAAGACTTTGAAAATCATGTATTCATTCTCTGAGGTAGAGATGTTTTCAGATCACATAAGAGACTAATTATAAGGCATTTAAATATGCTAAGGTACATCGGTTTTCATGGCACTTTTTTAATCAAATGGCATCAATTAAAAATGATAGGGAAAACTCTGTATTTAGCAATCAATATCGACAAATATCAGCAGGTATGTCTACAAGATTTAAAAAAACCAAAAAGCGGTCTTCACGCAAAAACTTAACAAAAATAAATATACAAAGTAGGCGCTACGGTTTACCAGAAATAAAATTAAGAACTTAGAAAGCTGTAAACCAAAATATCTGCAAAATGTCTCCAACACAACAAAGAATTAATCTCTTCTTATCTCTCGTTCTTCTTCAAACAATCGGATGCGAATCTTGAGCTAGTTCCAAGCGAAGGACTTTTCGAAGATATATAATATTAATAGGAAGGGCGTGTTTGATAATGGTAATAGGATCAGGGGAAGGGGTTGAGGTGCTGGAAAAATAGAAAGACAGCTGCTGCCTTGCATTCTAATCTATCTCATCCACCCCGCATCCTCGAATAAAAATTTACTAAATGCTTTCGGCGGCCGGTCGTAGTAGCAAGTCATATTTTTTTGGATGACAATAGATTGTAGCAATAATAAAAATAATCAAATTTCAATATTGATTGATTTAGGCTCGAGACATACCATCATCAACCCACCCCTACAATGACGATTTGGATGCGGTTTTAATTCCTTCAGGAGGCGCTGGGGTGAGAGAGGGGAAGGGAGGAATAAATTAATTATGGGAAATGAATAACGTGGTGAGAGTGTAATAGCCGTATCGTTTGACGATGAAAGAGAAAGCGGGTAGGACAATAGGATTACTTTGACAATTACCTACCGATAACGTGTGTGAATTTCGCGAAATTAATGGGAATTTTAAGAAATGCGTTATTGGTTTACCATGGATATACCAGAGAGAGCTTGAAGCAGCTCAAACAAAGTTTGAACCTAAAAACTCTAAGCTTGGAGTTATAAAGAATTACTTAATTTGTAAGACCCATATTATTTATTCAGAAAAAAGTGGTGTAAACCATTTCTAAATATTAAAACAAGAAATGCATTTATTACCGCAAATTAATTTGTCATTAAATTCAAAATTTAAGTCAAAATGGGTTTTAAAGGTTTTGCGCAGGTAATAGCTTAATTTGATTTGTCCAAAAGCTGTTTAACGTATATAATTAATATCAAACCCAAATCAATATTAAACTTTCCAAGACACCATAAACTGCTCAATTTAATTGATACTTATCTTATTTGCAATATTAAAAGTAAAGTAATACAATTAATAAAACGTTTTTTGATCTTGTGCATAGCGTTCCAATAAAAGTTTAGTTCGGAATCTCTAGTTAATATTCTCAAAAGGGAGTACAGTTAAATAAAAAAATGAGCTAGATTATTATAGATGGTATATATCTCATGTGTTCCATAACATGCAATTTATTACATAGACGATGTTGAGCTTAACTTACCTAAGCTTCTTTAAACAATTAATATTAATCAATCGACAATAAAAATTAGAGCGTCGAACAAGAAACGCTCAAGAGTGAAGCGCTTACCTTTTGCTCCTTGACGCGACGCAAAAAGCTGTAAGAAGCGCCGGGCTGGGGAAAAGTGGGCGACAAATATTTGCCGCTCATGGCGTTACCGACTCTTAAGCTGAGCGAAGGGAAGGCCATGAGCGTTGCTCGAGCGTCGTGAGCGTGGCGTAAAAAAGCGCCAGAAGTTGAAGCTCCTCCGTGACGCGGCATACGCGATTTACCGGCCGCAGTGGGAACTACGGCAAAATCGACGCCCAAAGACGGTAACGCCATAGCAGCGGGCTGTTCGAGCGTTAAAGGTTGCGTCGCCGCTTGCGGTTGCGTCGTAGTTACTAGTATGGGTTCGTGACGCTGAGTGCCGCTTGAAGCTGCTGCTGCTGCCGCTTCAACCCCTTCAGGCGGTTGGTCCCAGTCCGGGTACATACGGACCACTTCGAGGTCCAAACCTAACGAATCCGCAAAACGAACCACCTGGTGTGTATAAATGAATGAAACAATTTGTCAAAACTTTGCTTATGCTTATAGTAAGTAAAAAGTTGACAATTGGGCAGGGTCTTACTCAATAAAGTGGACATTTCTTCTCTGTTTGGATAATTTTTAGGTATTACATAAAATTCGCTTTAGTCTAATAAAATTTTACTAAGTAACAGCTTTACTATAGGCATTGATGGCTTCCTCCGAGTCCAATATTAAATAAGCGAGCGGCTGGGGGTCAGAAGGACACCTGAAACACCACTGCCAATTTAAATTCCTATCGAATTTGACTAACTAAGCCAACTAATAATTATTTAGTCTTGCCTTTCTCATAAATAATAATTGAAAACTTAATTAAGGATGATGAAAATTATTAAGGACCTTACTTCTAAAGTTTGCTGATTAGGTTGAAAATAGTAAATCGGATGATAGCGAGCGTCAACTAACTCTTATAACCCCTTGATCGCCATTACCATATATTGTTTTTAATATATTTCTTAGTCATCGTTAATTTGTAAGAGAAATTAGCCAGTTTTGCAATTATCTTTAATAAAGCGGCAAGCTAGACAAGTTGCCAAAAGAAATTCATATTATATAAATGTAATCAGTCAAGGCACAAGAATAAAAATAGATCTTGGGCTTGAGCGAGGTCAAAAAAATAAAAGCCAACCAGCGGGCATTAGCTAGTCTTTATGCGAAAGCGCAAAAAAGTCTTTTACAAAATCACAAGTTTCCATTCTAAACCAAATATCTCATAAAATGCTTAGCAATTAATAAAGGAACTTTGAAAGTTCTTTTCTCAACCGACTGGGGTCTCTAGGACCCCATAACAAAAACAAAACAATTTAATCACCTTTTTAGCACCCTTTAAATGGCTGGGCGAGACGTCGGGGGGCGTACGAGATGTTTTTAGCGATAAGGTTCGTCTCACAATATATTCTTCCTCTTCTTGGTCGGGTTCTTGGTCACTCGTCGACATTTCGGCTTCCGTGGGGGGTGAGGATGTCTCTGGGGGTGGGGACGAAGGGGCGGAATAAAAAGGCGGAGTTATGGGGGGAGAGGATGAATGTGGTGGCACTTCTAAAGCTAAGCCTGTGCCCAGGTTTTCGGGCCTTCTCCTAGATGCTACATGATGGAGTTTGTACAAACAATTAAGAACTTTTAATGCGAAAATTCATTTTTTTTTAAATTATATTAATTTCATTATTACTCAAAGCTTACAACATTACATGAACTAAGCCAGAGGGTGGCAAGGAGGGGCGACTGCCCCCCTCTTAATTCAAAAAATCCTAAAATTTTCATATAATTATTGTTAAAATGTTTAAAGAATATCATTTTGCCCCTCCCTATCGTTATTGCCCCCCTTTGAATCCAATCCAATCCTGGTTACGCCCATTACAATATAAGTAAAATTAAAAGAAAATATCACACAAATAACATGGTTAAAAAAGTTGTAAATCATTATGGTATACGAGGGGAGGGGGAATTAGGGAAATCTTTAATGTTGTATTTGTAGCGCATGATTACTATTTCTTTTGTTATTCTTTGAAATTTATTAAAATTAAGGCTAAAATTTCATAAAATCATCATTTCGCCCCTTCCTCAACCATTATTGCCCCCCTCTCTAATTCCAATGCTGGCTAAGCCCATTACTGAAAAGATAGTGTAAATATTAATATCACAGGACACACTACACAGAGAAGAGTAGATATTTCTAGCGAAACGTTTAAATTGAATAGAAATTAATGGAATATCTAACGATAAGTTTTAAAATATCTCATCGCGATTTAAGCTCAATTTTATTATAAATTTCGGGTGCATTTTTAGTTGTTTTAATTGCTATGCAATTTATGGGCTCGTTTTTGGTTGTCCGTTGTCTACCAAGTTATTGGCGCCAGATTTGTGACCTGGAGGTCTAGAGTTCAATCCCTGAAGAGGACGAATTTTTTTAATTTTTTTTAAATTAAATTAATATTTTGTTCTTGTTAATAACATTGATAATATGACTTTTTGACCGTCCGCTGTACCCATGAAATATATTGATTTTCTAAACATAAAACCTATTTCATTATCTATATAAATAACATAAAAACTTCTACAATTTTAATACCAGCACGGTGTGAGTGGTTATAGCGCACGGCTTGTGACCTGGAGACTCGTGTTAAATCCAGAGGACGAATTTTTTTTTATTTTTTTTTAAATTAAATTAATATTTTGTTCTTGTTAATACCATTGATAATATGAATTTTTGACCGTCCGCTAACTACCGACCAATGAAAAAAATAACCATTGGCCAAATAAATCGAAATTTTATTTTTTCGTTTTTGAATTGGGTATATTAGGTTAACATTGATAATTACCCTATGCCCTTTCCTACAAGGGCCTACGCCTCTACTGATATGGGTCCCTGTGCCCCTATAAAAGCCTATGCCTCTACTGATGTGGGTTCAAATCCCGGCGAGGGCAAATTGTTTTATTTTTTAAATTAATGTATTGTTCTTGTTAATACCATTTAATTTTTTAAATATTTGTATAAATTAATAATTAACTAATAATTTTGCATTTAATACCCCCCTATGGGCATTCTCGCCCCTTCCCACCTTTCTCGCCCATAAATTGCATAGCAAATATGCTACGTTTATACGGAGTATAGATGAGCCGTCCCCCCTTCCCCTTCCCTTCTCCCCCTTCCCACGAGTGCCGAAGGCCCGAGTTTTCTTTATTGTTATCGAAGTATCGTACTACGTGTCATTACTTTCGAACGAACTTCATAAAAGCCGTCTAAAAAATTAAAGCCAACCAGCGGTCTTCAGCTAGTATATATGCGAAAGCAAAATAAAAGTATTTTACAGAAGCATAATCCACAGCCATTAAAAACCCGTATAAATTTCCTCAGCAATTATTTAGAGAGCATAAGTTGGACAGGACAGGAGAGAATAGGATGAACGGACAACCAAAAACGAGCCCATAAATGCATAGCAATTAATAACCAAAACCAAAATATCTGATATGAGCACCATCCAATTTTATACCACGTGGACGCTTTAGGCTTAAAATTAAATTTATAACATAATAACTATTTTATTTTATTTTGGTGTAGAACTATAATTTATAATTTGGTATAAAAAAATAGCCAATTACTATACATGGTCATCGCCCTAAACTTTTCGTGCCCTGAACCCCTCGATTTTGCATGCTTAATACAAAACGTCAACTCAGCCATATATAAAAAGCAATGTTGATTTGCAATATACAATGTCAACCTCAAATAGAAATATTGAGAGACACTTACTAAAAATTTAATGAAAAATTGGGCTTGATCAGTAGTTTAAGACATTTTGGAATTATTGTCTTGACAAATTTGAGTTAAATCTCTTCTGGAGGGAGGATTCGAGATAAACACAAGCAACTTACTTATACTAACAAAGTCGTCTGGAAGGGGAGTGCTTGTTTACGCGACAGAAGCCATAAAAGTGGGGAATAAATCTAAATCGATATTTATCGGATGAGTATCGGTTTTCAATTTAACCGATTGATTTATTGATCAATTTTATTGATCGGTCGGCCGCGCTTACAATAAAATATCATTTCAGAGTCGGGGGAGAGGGAAGACAGGGGGGGGGGGGCTAAAAGGAAAGAGAGATTTTTAACAATTCTAATAATCACTAACTACACTAGATACACAAATCATCATTATGCATACATATGCATTTTGTGGATTAATTTGCTCGTATATAATCATGACTTAATTGAAATATAATTAGAATGTACACTAAAATCGACAACACCCGAAGCTAATTAAATTTCAATTTTCCCCCAAACAATCAACAAAATCAATACCGGAGGGGGTGGGGGGTAATATGACTTGACGATGTTAAATGCAAATTTGTGTTGCGCTGTCACATACATACACACGTAATCTAAGTTTTAGAAACGAGGAAAATGAAATCAGAGTCCAGAATGGGTTATAAAAAAGTGAAAAATTTAATAATTATCCGAAAATAAAAGTAGTGTGCTCGCGAAGACAAAATACACCCGTAAAAGTTTTCGCGGCAATTATTGAAAAATTAAAAGTTAGACAGGACGGATGGACGGACAACCAAAAGCGAGCCCATAAATTGCATAGCAAATAATTTAAGTGAACGTTGCACTGAAGAAAGCATTATTAGTTGTAAATGAGGAGTAGTAATTTTTTTTTGGTTTTCTAATTTTCCGTGAAAATTTTCGTGATCCCAATAAGACTTTAAACCCGTTTTTACAATGGGATCGTAAAGGATTTTTTGGCGTTTAAATTTTATTTTAATAGTTATATATGCGCTAATGTTACCGATGAATTCTGAAAGATATCTCCAATAATCATCAATTTTAGCTAAGAATATCTTGGCAATAATTGCAAAAACACAGTCAATTCCACCTACCTTCACATCACACAACTCATAAAAAAAAATCTAAAACGCGAAAAATTACCACATATCAAAACTAAGAAATATACCAGACAAACTTACTAAATTATTCAATAGAATCGATTAAATATTTACTAATTGATAAAATGTTCATACAAAAAGGGGGGGGGCGTGTAAAAAGTAATCAATTAAAACTATTTATAGAAAAATAGAATGGGTCGGGTGGGTTAAAACCTAAAACTTAAAGATAGCTGGAGGCGCTGGAAGTCAGATAGTGCTGTGCTCGTAACAATACCCAAAATTAAATGCTCGCGGTTAATTATGCCATTTCGATGAAAAAGAAAAAAAAACTAACTAAAAATATATATTTACACTTAGTTTCATCCAAATTTATTTTATTTATTTATTAACTTGTCGAAAATTAGTTATTTAATGTCACGCTTTACAAAATGACAGTCCTTAGATTTTAAATAAATCTTATTCTCAGTTGTTCGCGTATTGACTTTAAAGGAAAGTATTTTTTATTGCTATGCAATTTATGAGTTTCATCAGATATTTTATTGTAGTTTAAAAAAAATTCTCAAATTTTGCGAAATAAACTTTAGAATGAATTTTTATTAAGGTAAAATAAAATAGTATAGTTAGTCGAGGCGAGTTCGATCCACCCTTAGATTATCCTAACTATATTTCTCCTCCATTTGATTGTCGATTGTGTTTTACAATTTTAGTATTCGCCTTTTAGAAATATTGTAAATTCCCAACATTTAAAAATAAAGTTTAGCAAATAATAGTGCAAGATCCAAAAATCTGGAATTGTAAGGAGTTGTTTCACACTAAACAATCCGGTCGAGGAAAAACTTGTATTATTTTTATTTATGTAAGATATCATATAGGCGTGGCTAGTAAAGTCGTTTAAATGATAATAATTGTTGGAAATCTCGACAGTTATAAATAGAAGATTTTTTGCACTAAGGGGCATGGCCTATGGCCTGAAAGTTTAAAATGATAAACAAGATTTATGAGTCTACTAAATAATCCAAAATGATTTCTCTAACGCCACTTAATCTTATCTAAATCGTCTCGTTAAAATAAAGGTGTCTTATTTCAAAGGGGATTTAAAACCCGTATTGGTCTAACTAAGACACAACGCAGTCTTGTAAAAACAGCTGGGTTTTGTGACGCCAACATTTGGTTTTAGTACCTTTGGCCTGCTTATGTTTAGTCGACCTCTAGGCTTAGTCACAATTTAAAAAGCAAACCAGTAAAACACTACTAAGAGATTAGGGCTTGTCTTAATATCGGATTCAGATTCAAATGGCGCAAATTTATCTTTATCAAATATCCAATTCATTTTCATGTGTCAAACTCGGTTGTAATTGTTAATATTTTGTTTTCTGATAGTTAAAAACGTTTTTTTGTTTATTTCAACTCTCGAGATTAATCGCTGTTATGTTAGCCGTCTTAAATGTAAATCTGCTGCTGTGAATTCGAATTTAAGACACGGCTATGTTATAACCCGTACAACGATTTTTGCTGCGCAGCAAAATCCGATATTAAGACAAGCCCTTAGTCCGGTCATCTAATCGCCAAAAAAGGACTCCATTGCAATGGTTAAAAATTTATAGCAATCGGAGCACACTATTACAGTTTTAACAAATTTTAGGGCTTTAAAAAAATAAAAATTATAAATATCTAATATTATTCTAGGTTTTCAACACTGATTACATAAGGAATGTTTCGAGGATGACAATATTAAAATCACGAAAGCTTTGATTTAAACATTAGGATTGCGTTCGTATTAACGAATAAAAGTTAATGAAAAATTATGTTATTTGCCATGCAATTTGTGAGGCTATTGTGTCATTATTATTTCATCTTATTTTATTTATTCTGGTAACATTCACAAATATAAAAAACGAGAATGTGGAAATTAAGGCCCATTTTTGGGGATGAATATTGTGTGGATTCTAACATTTTTGATTAAAAACCATGAATATTTATGGGGGAAGGGATGCCTAAGGTCGCCTTGCATAAAATCAATAGACATTCCATTAATTTGGGAGTATCATAAATTATAAAAAATTGCAAATGAACTTAAGGGGAATAATAATTTACAAAGTTGCAAAATGATATTTTTTTAGATTCCAACCATAAATTTATTATATTTGCTAGGCCATGGAATTGCATGTGAGAATTTTTTAGTCCCTCTATGGAAGCAATAAAGCATTGAGAAATGTGAATGTTTTGTAATAAATAGATTTGGCATATTGGAAATAAAAAAGGAAAAAATGTGAATAAAAAATCAAACATATAACTTATAATAATAAAAGATAGACCGTGTAACTGGATATTTTTGTAGTATTATAAAAAATATTTTATTGACAAATCGTGTCATATTTCTAAAAAATTTAAAGTTATTATGTAAACCTTATAGAACCCTATGATGAAATAAAAGATTTTTGATTACTAGGAAATTGTAATGTGTTCAAATAAAATATTTTTCACTTTTTATATAAAAACTAACTTTTTAAAAACAAATGCAAACCAAGTCAGGCAGGTATCTAGTGTACAAGAATTAGTTAAAGTGATTACAAGTCAAGAGAATAATGTATGCCTCCTTTTATCACAATAGATAAAAATTCACAATTGGAATATCATTAGATTTAAAAAGATGCTTATGACCAATACACAGTGCCATTATAGTAATTTATTGTCAATAATGTTAAAACCAGTGAACCCCAATACTTTTTAAATCTATCATAGCTTAATTAACATAAACCAAGGGGTTAGGGTTAGGAAGTTTGTTGCTAAAAAACTTGATGGTTAAAGTTTTGGTGAATTAATTTAAAGTAAGAGGTTTAAAAATAAATGATGAATGTGACTTTGTTTGTTGATATGCCTTCTCATAGCTAAAGAAATATGCAGTTGTTTATTAAGCTTTCTTGATTTATTAGTGACCCTAAAGCAACTTCTAACATAACATGACATAAAAAATTTATCTTGAACAAAATAAATTGGCATAAAATGCTTTCATACATATATTTAAAAGTCTACAGATTATATTCATGCAATAGTATACAAGATATCAATATTCTATTTCAATTACCTTGATTATTGCTAGAACTCACTTCCTGGGAGGAATTATTTTGATATTTATCCATGGTCATGTAATAAAGGGCCAATTTTAAAGGTTGCTTTAGATTAGGTTTATGAGTATTTAAATTATCACACACATTTTCTTCATTTGAAGAATATAAAAGGTTCTGAGATGATGACTGACGCTTATACCAAAACCATGATATACAATTTAACATCATTTACATATTTAACGACATTGAAATTATGAAAAACAAATTTATTTAAAAACAGATGTTTATCAAATTTTAAGTGGTGATAATTATATCAGGCACATAAAACGTATACGCTATGTATAATTTGACCAAACATTTAAAAACATTTAATGACTATAAATGTAATCTAGTGTCCATTACTAATGCTCATAAAACAATCATTTTATTTAAATTTAATTATAATTGCGGTTTGTATCAAAATATATTTAAAGAAACTCAAAATGGTGAACCTGAACCTGATACTATGGCGAAAATAAGTAAGGTCTTTAAATAAACAACACAGATGTACTTGATTTTAAAATTTTCCGCAATTAAACCAATAATTCTGATAGAGAATTTTGCGCTGAATAATAATAATCTATTTTTTTGCTGTTTTTTGATAAACGAGGTTGAAGGTGCAAAACATGACCATTTTAACCTTTTTTAAGGTTATATTGCGATATAATTTTTTCTGGAAAATATTATTTAGTCCTGAAAATTAAAGTTTTATCTATAGGTCTATTATTTTAGTTTTTTGTTTCACCTCTATATTTAATATACGCGAATAAATATAAAAATAGAAGTGAAAAAAAAACTAAAATAATGGATCTATAGATAAAACTTTACTCTACAGGAATATGTTAATAATAGTATAAATTAAAATGTCGTGGCAATTGTTAGAAAGATAAAATAATGATAAGGATAGGATTATTATTTACATTATGGTTACGTTATTATTTATTCTTTGTTATTCAATTATTATGATCTTTAAGTCTTACCTTATATTTTAGGATTATAATCATCTTTAAAAGTCCAACATATCTCATTTTATTCGAATTATTAGGCGATTTAATTAATATGTTGCCCACCAGAATATCCCGCGCGATGGTAAGCGATTGAAGGAATAATCAAGTCAGAAAAAATGGAATAAATTCTTTGAACAAAAGAAACGCAGAGGGAGATATATGTGTGTAGACACGTGATCACAACATGGCCACACGCGTATATATTACTACGCGTCTAACAAATCAATACGAGAGAGATAATGAGGGAAATACTCGTGTTAGCATATCACTATATTAAATCGCGGAGAGAGCGATGGGGGGAGAGGGACTACGCGTATACATTAAGATGCGTTTCACAAATCAATGAGGGAGATGCTGATGGGGAGGGGTACACATGTATGGTAGACTACCCAACAATGGGAGTCACTGTACCGCAATGAGAGGTTGTGTTGTGTATAATAGACTGTGGTTGCGCATGCGTTACGCCTGCGCGCAACCGCAACAGCAATATAACCTCAAGAACGGTTAAAATGGGCATTTGTACTTTCAGCCTCTTTTCTCGTAAAAACTGGAAGTTTTGGAAAAAAACCAAAAACATATTCAGCGCAAAATTTTCTATCAGAATTATTGATCTGATTGCGACCTGTGTTTTATAAGCATAAACTTTATTAATAAATAAAGATTTGTGTATAAAGTATTTAAAAAATTTGTTAGGCACAAATTTTGTGACATAATATGGGTTCTTGCACTTTAATGCAATTATTTACTTCTTGAATGTAATATTTATTATAAGATTATATATACAATCACTGAAAACCTCAAAACTCTTAGTTTCCTATTCCAACAACATTACTACTTTTGGGGTTTTTGCAACGTTGGAATGGTTACAAAGTTTTACCTATATTATAAACTAGCTGTGCCAGGCAAAGCGTGGCTTTGGCTATCGTATCCGGAGATACGAAGATGAAGATATCTTCCCACACCCCCCCCCCCCCCCTCCATCTCATCTTATTCAAAAGTTAAAGTTAAGAGTTCAACACGCGGTACAACTCATTTGATCTTACACGTTGTACACTCATAGCGTAGACCATTATTCTTTTACATTTAATTTCTAGACCCCCGACGCGCTTATAAGTTTGTGTTATTTATTTCTGATACTCAATATAATTTTTCTTTTAATAAAATAGATTGGCGAAATGTAGAGCGGTAAAGTTATCTTTATTTAGTGGCTATTAAGCCCGGCCATCCCCCAATAGTTTATCTTTTTACGGCCCAATATTTCCCCCAACTCAAGCCTGATAATTCCCCCTTCCTTCAAAATTCGCAAATCATATTCCTTTTCTCAGGAACTCGATATTTGGTGTCAGATATTCTACTCACGCCCGATGGAGGAAACCAGGAATTATTCTACAAAACGAAAAAGGAAATAATTTATACAGAAAGATTAATTTGGAATTCATATTGCCGCCCCCCCCTTCTTCTGAATGGAATGGATAAAATTATTCCAGGAACATCCCGTTTGCCATGAACAACCGTCACAGCGCAGGGATATTGTATAAAATTATTCCAGTAAAACAATCGAACCACTTCGTCGGGATTAAAAAACAATCGAACCACGTACTAAAACAATCGAACCAATCCATGATTCGGAAATATTGGGAGACGGAGGAAGAAAACAATTCCTTCGAACAATTGGCTACCAAATTTAAACCGCAAACATAATTCAGTGGAAATTCCAATATGTCTGAGAGCAGATGGCAGAATTCTTCGAACGAATGAAAATCCCGAAACTGATTTAAATCAAAATATCAATTATGCAGAATCATCCCTAACTAATTCTCAAGGACTAAATTCGTCATATTTGGTAAAATAGAATTCAACGAAAAATTCACTTAAATTAAACACATATATAAATGATAAAATTAACGAATAAACAAAACACATTTAAATTATACACATATATTAATTATATGAAAATTATATTGTTAACCAATATTTAAACCTCCCCCCCCCCGCAGCTTCTTTGACTATTATTTGACAGTCTGCGCGTGGGCAAGAAAGGATAATTTTCAAGATGGCAGTTTACACTCTATATTAATTATAAGTTTTGTCAAGGCTGTTGCTAGGTGAGTCACAGAGTTGGAAGAAAAATCAGTAAGCCATGACGTTGCCTTTTTATCACTGATTTTTACAGATATCAGTCGTCGTGTGACCAAAGGCCAGAGTTGGTATTCGATGCCAGATGTTTGAGACTTATAATGTTAATAACGCCGCCTTGATAGTTGCACTCAACAACACGGAACTCTTAGTACTCTATCGAAAATACATTAATTCTTCGACTTTTCAATAAAAGGGAAAGGTACCGTATCCGGAGATACGAAGATGAAGATATCTTCCCACACCCCCCCCCCCCCCCATCTCATCTTATTCAAAAGTTAAAGTTAAGAGTTCAACACGCGGTACAACTCATTTGATCTTACACGTTGTACACTCATAGCGTAGACCATTATTTTTTTACATTTAATTTCTAGACCCCCGACGCGCTTATAAGTTTGTGTTATTTATTTCTGATACACAATATAATTTTTCTTGTAATAAAATAGATTGGCGAAATGTAGAGCGGTAAAGTTATCTTTATTTAGTGGCTATTAAGCCCGGCCATCCCCCAATAGTTTATCTTTTTACGGCCCAATATTTCCCCCAATTCAAGCCTGATAATTCCCCCTTCCTTCAAAATTCGCAAATCATATTCCTATTCCCAGGAATGCGATATTGGCTTAGTGTATAATGAGTTGAATAATTAGAACGTCTTAATAGGACATGTATGAAAGAAGTTGGGTCATCTTTAAGAGAGTTTATGATGTAAAGCTGTATTATGTAAATACGTATTAACTCAATAATAGCAAAAGGTATATATATTCGTAATTCAATGGATTAATTACATTTTTAAATTTATAGGTTAAAAAGTGCGATGTTTAGTGATAATGTTCGACAATGTAGAGAACAAAAATTAGCAAATGGTGTATTGTCACTAAAATCTTTAGTATTAAACTAGTTAAAAATGAACCAGTTCTTAGCTCTTTATCTAACTAATGATTATTGTTAATGATGATGTTATACATTTAACATTTGAAACATTCTTAATATCTTAATAATATCCAAACCAATCAAGAGATCAAATAATGATACTAAATTCTAAGCACATGGAAAAGAAATATCCAAGATTTGAATTAAAATAATGCTAAAGCTTAATTAGATTAATTTTACAAATTTAGTCTAAGCTTTATATACTCTTCCATCGCATATTTTTTAATACACTTATATTTACTTAATCGGCATTTTCATATTGTATATATTTACAATTTCTAGAAGTTCATTTACAATTTATCGCATGATTGATGTCAATGAAGAGCATATCTCTTATGTGTCGATCGAAAAAAATATTTATATAAACGCCCATTAAAGGATTGCAAAACTTTAAAAAGTATATGATGATTTGGATTTTAAATAAGTGCTTTGGCAGGTCCGGGTTCCAAGTCCCTAACCAAATACCATTGATTATGAATGGTATACTAGTTATCATGGTATGCAAACTTTGGGCGTATATTAAAGATGAAACGTCTTTCATGTGTTGGTTAGCGTGGTGAGCTACATTTCTTCTAAGCGCAACTTGTGCTGGTATTCCATTTACTCGTGACGTTGCACCAAGGCTATTCTGTCTAGACTCTGTAAATTTTGTACATCTCTCTGACCCTGGAATCGTTATGTTAGAAGTTAAAGGAACGATTTGGGTAGCTCGCT
Organism: Gordius sp. MW1; assembly: GCA_964036665.1. Taxonomy (NCBI): domain Eukaryota; kingdom Metazoa; phylum Nematomorpha; class Gordioida; order Gordea; family Gordiidae; genus Gordius; species Gordius sp. MW1. The sequence continues at coordinate 21,143,373 of OZ038530.1, forward strand.
TGGCGTAATGCCTCATAATGTAATGGTTGCCGAAAATGCAAAAAATTAAAGGACATATATACATGAAGATGACGATGAATAGATTGTAAGCTTTGAGCCACATACTATCTCTCGCAGCCGGTACTCTTATCATTCCTTTTGAGTCTTGGGTCACATAGTAGACGAACCCGTAGGGCAGAGATATTAAAACATTGGTAACGAATAAAATTGTACATTCGAGAATGGCTCCACGTTTAAGCTTATCCTTAACATTTCCATACATCCGGGGTTGATTGAAGGGTTTAATTAAGGCTTTAATTCTTTTACCTATCATGATCACCGTGAGCCAATTGGTTATTGTGAGGTTGGCTTCTTGAATAATCCATGAAATATTGTAAACCCAAATCAGCCATGCCTTATGACGCGAAGCGATACCAAAACAAAAGTAAAAGGACACTTTATTGATTAGGAGCACGGCAGAAAGGATGAGATCGTTGCAGGCCAAAAATTTTACATAGATATGAAAGGTTGGCTGCCATTTCATGCGCGACGCATACCTCAAATAAATGCAATAACCGATTATAGTGAAGAAGGGTATGATAAAGAGCACGTATTTATGCAAGATTATTTTCAATGCCCCTTGATAACGAGGTTTTTGAGACCAAAGGCTCGAATCATTAAGAAGTAACCATACTAATGGTTTAGAAGATATGTTAAATCGCGTTATAGTTAATTCCTTCCGCATCATGTTCTTCTGGCTACCCCCGTTTTATTGATTGACTGATTTACGAGATGGAGTAGTTGGGATTGTGACTATACAATGAGAGGTGATGTCTAATATCAACGTGGAAAATGTGTCATTGAGTAGAACATACGTCCGTGTCCGATGTGTCAATTAAAATATTGATGTGAGCCAGGCCGTAAGTTTTTCATATTAATAATAGGGAGGGTGTGGCTGTGGGTCATATAAAGGAAAAAGAATTAATAATCTTGACGTCGCTAATATATTAAGGTATTACATAATCTAATAAAACATAAACTGATTTTTAACTCTTTATCCTTCTAAATGATTAAATATGTGTTATTCTATATGCTAAGTTATTTTTCAGAGATGGCTTTGATTAATTTATTTATCTCATTACATTTGTATAGTGTTGGCTTAATTAGAGCAATATTAACATTTTAACTTTACAAAACAGTTAAAAATTTGCTTAAATATAAATTTGCACATAGCTTAAATAATATTTTATTTTTTAATAAATAGTTTATTCTTATTGACTATAAATATGAATAATGTAATTTAAATTAATCAATCTCTAAAAAGTATTTATAACAATAGATTAATAGCACAAAAAATTAAATTAATGAATTAAGAAGTTGTACATATGGCTATGCTAGGATATATTAAAATAATTTTATATATTATTTTATATAGCGATAAATAATAACCAGGGCCTTCGGCCCTGGTGGGAAGGGGAGGGGGGAAGGGAAGGGGGGAGGGAGGTGCAGGAGGGAAGAGAAACGAAACTCATCTATACTCCGTATAAACATAGCATATTTGCTATGCAATTTATAGGCGAGAAAGGTGGGAAGGGGCGAGAATGCCTATGGGGGGGGGGTATAAAATGCAAAATGATTAGTTATTTATTTATACAAATATTTAAAAAGTTAAATTTTTGTAAAACCTGCTATAAAACATTTATTATTACTTTATTTATTGAGGAAGAGGCTTTCTTTCATTCATTCTTATTTATCAACTTCTAAATTAATCAAAATGACGATAGGAACGCAATTAGAGGGTATGACCTTGGAAAAGCCAATAGTCATCCTTCCAAAACGTACAACTTTCAATTTAGAGTTTTTTTTATACTGTAAAAATTTAAACAATTTGGTGTAGGCGACCCATAATTTGAATTATGACTATAGACTCTATTCAAATCATGCGCATATGTATAGTATAAACAAGATATTTAAAAAAAGAAAAGATTTTCCAGTCAGACCTTGACCGCTGGACATTTTTTCCATCACTTTGGCCAGTGGTCATTCTTTTTAATGGTCAGCAGACAGCCAAATAACTAGTCTATAAATACAATCTAGAAAAAATCGATTTTAATCTCACTTTGGCCAGTGGTAATTTTTTCCATTGGTCAGTAACCAGCAGACTGCCAAATACAGGCCAATAATTATAATCTAGAGAAAAAATTTGATTTTAATCTCACATTGGCCAGTGGTCATTTTTTTATTGGTCAGTAGCCAGCAAACGGCCAAATAACCTATTTTTAAATATAGAAAAAAAAATTTGATACACTTTGACCAATGGTCATTTTTTTTATTGATCAGTATCCAGGACACGGTCAAAAAGGATATAAATACAAAAAAGACGAGAGAAAAAAAATTCGATTCACATTTTTCATTGATCAGTAGCCAGGATACGGTCAAAAAGTCATATTATCAATGGTGTTATCAAGAACAATATATTAATTAAAAAAAAAATTTCCCTCTTGGGGATTCGAACCAGCATTTAAGATACATGTTGGACAACGGACGGACAACGAAAAGCGAGCCCATAAATTGCATAGCAATTAATATATTATAATTGCAAAATATAAAGGGTTAGGTCATACTAAAACTTATAAAAACAAATTAAACTTATAATTTTAAATAGAAAACAATATTACTTATAAATAACAAGCCCTTCTTATAATTGACAATAATAGAGACCTCTTCGGGATATCCAGCTATCCGTAGTTAATAATATTTTATATATTTAATGAGTTTTAGAATAAATGGTAATCGGCAAAACTTTAATAATACAAAGTGATGGGGAGTATGCAATCACAGAAAAAAAGCAAGGTGAATGTGATAAAAAGGGGGTTGTTACTTATAGTAAGAATTTATGACATATTATAATATCGCTTGGGTAGGTGAATTAATTTAATAATGATTTTTAATCAAATTTGACGAAAACGTATGCTTCTTATATGTTCAGTACTTTAATTAAAGGCGTAAAGGAGCATTATTAGTTTCAATTAGTTTGGGTTAATGATTTTTTATATACTACTTCTAAAATAGCTCTAATCCGATTTTAATGAACTTTTAGCTTTGTCATTAGCGATTGAAGCAATTTTAATAGGAATATTGATTAACTGTGGCTCGGACATGCGGATTAATGAAAATGACCAATTTACATTCGAGCTGCAACAAGGATTAATCAAATGAGGTGTATTTAATGGTTATATAACAATTACAAACACGTAATGCACCTAAGTTTAAATATAAGAGATTTGAAAGTTTCATTTTTTCATATGTATAAACACATGTTATAATAAGGCCCTGTCAAGCTTTAACATTTAAACCCTTTTGATCGCTTCTTGTTCAGGCACCTTGGGTAATGAGGTTTTAGCTTTCTAAGGAGTTAGGAAGATATTCTTGGGCGCCCTGATTCAACTTTTCCCCATTAGTCGCTTCCCTGGCCCAGAATTGGTTTAATGGCTGATCTAACCGAACACACCCTTTGATCAAATCCTTAGTAGTTTAATGATTCAGAGTTATTCTTAATGAAACTTTAAAGTTCGTCACCAGGAACAATAAAAAATTTAGAGATGGAGAAAAATTGCATCCAAAATATGGGATGTAATCCATTATAATTTCATTAATGTTTTCCATTTTGCTATCGTGTCTTACTTTTTAAAGATGTTTAAAATAGATAACAATTACTCAAGGCTGCTCGTCGCCAAATGTAGTGAAGTGGCAGGGGTAGAATACCAAACAAATTAGATTCCAAACGAAACAACGACTTTTATTTCAATACCGCGAGTAATTATAAGCAGACGATAAAATCATAAGCAGACGATAAATTCATATATTTTAAAATAGGTAATTATGTTACAAATAACGAAGTGTATATTCATATAACTAATAACTGTCGCTACATAGCACAGCGGCTAGTTAATATCAATTTTGATTGCATCTTATAAATGATGATAAATTTATTTTTGTTACAATTTTTTTCAAAATTGTCATTTTTAAAAATTGCATTCTCTACTAATATCAGATATACTTTTAATTATAAATCACACATATGATATGTTAATAATGTAAATATTAGTTCAGTAAATATAAATTTGCAATATAAATGTTTGAACTTAAAGTAAATATAAAATGGCTTTAATAATACGGTTTAGGGTTAATTTTTACCTTTAAAGATATCCAATAACTTAATAATATTTAAAAAATTTGGTACAGAGTAAATTTTACATTTATTAGTAATATATGTTGTAACCCTATATAATACTCAGTGGTAATCCTCAACCCAAGTATATAATTTTATTCAACCTAAATATTACGCGCACCATTATTCATACCTTAGTTAATTTGATTACAAATTAATTTTACGCGCAGCTTTATTCACACCTTCATTGTACAATTTGAATATACAATATATCTTGAAATTTAGATATGTGAATATCTTAAAACTTGTAAACAATATTCATATTAATATATTTACATATTTTATATTTACAAACGTGTTATATCACACTTTTAATAATAAATTTAGACGAAAACGTCTACACCTGTGACCCCGCTTATACATACCCTTTGTATCTAAAACTTAAAATATAATACAAGAACGTACATCATGACAAATACATATCATTGCATTGCAAGTAGTTATATGTTTTAACAAAAATCTCTCTGTATAATCAATTTAAACCCATCATAAAGCTTCATTTATGTGGTCAGATACGATACTATGTGTTAATAGCGTTTTTGGTTCAACTGCAAGGAAAAATCACAGTAGCTTGTGTTTGCATGAAATCCATGAGCGTAGGCAGGGAAGGGGCAGGGGTGACAAAAAATTTTTTAAGTGCAGAAACTCTTTAAAATTAAAATTTTTTTATGTTTTGCCCCCCCCCCCCCCCTAATTGAATTTTTAAATGTTTTGCCTCCCCCCCCCCCCCCCCCAGAGATCAGATTGCCCGGCCCGCTGCCCAAACAGGCCCGGCCCGTGGGCCGGGTCGGGCCGGGCAACTGTCCTAAATTTTTATTTTTGGGCGGGCTCGGGCGGGCACGAAGAAGATAGGATTCGGGCAATTCGGGCTTAATGAGATTTTTTAGATAGTGTATTTTTGTTACTTTTCATTAAATTGCATATAAAAATGCTAAAAAATCGCTATCCGTCCCCAAGTTATTTTTACAATTTTTGCCAGAACCCCTTTATTTCCATCAAGTCCCTAGCTAGGTTATGAAAAGGATTTTATATTTATGCAGCCCTTTCATTGTTCGTAATTCGCATGTGCCGTCTATACATAGTACAAAATCGTCACGCCCAAATTAATACAACGCCTGAAAGTGTTTAATTTCATTCTAATATCATTTAATTTTTTAACAAATGATTTAACAAGGCTTCTCCAATTCGCCTTTATTATTCCCTTATCACTCATCGCTATCGCTAAGCTATATTTTAGAAAGGCCAAATATTACGTTTTTTGACCAATTAGGATTAAAATTAAAGTACAAAAGTTTCATTTGAAAAAATTATTCGACTTTTAAATATTGAAAGAATTTGAGGTCGCAAAATTTCGGGCCTAACAGGCAAATTTAATATTTCAGGCCGGGCATTTCGGGCAGCATTAATGTTTCGGGCGGGCTCGGACGGACACCAGAAAGGCTTGGGCGGGCTCGGGCGGGCAATGAGGTTAGAGAATTGAACCGGGCCGGGTTCGGGCAGAAAACTCCTAACAAATCTGACCTCTGCGCCCCCCCCCCAATCCAAAACCTGGCTACGCCCATGATGAAATCAGTATTCTCTAATTAGATAGGTATAGGATAATTTATTTAAAATAAGCTAATTCGCAATGATAATTGTTTTAAAATTATATGATAGCGCATTAATTGGTTTTTCCAGATCTATATTTTATATCATACTAGCTGTGCCCGGCCAAGCGTTGCTATGGCTTAGTCCTATTAGCTAAATAATTAGTATGAATTAATAAAACATATATGAAAAATTTTGGGTCATCTGAGGGAGAGTTTATGAAGTAAAAAATAGAATGCTATATTATTGAAATAAATATTAGTTGATTTAGTAATAGGAAAAGGCTTATTTATTCAAAATTTAATAGATTTGTAACAGTTTCAAATACTTATAAGGTATTTGTTAATTTTATAAGTTAGTGCAATGTTAAGCATAATTGGGTGACAAAAAATTATAAACCACTGGTGTATAAATGTCAGTTATATTGTTCGACAATGTAAATATTTTAGTACAGCGTTTATAATAGTGTAATGCCGTAGCCTAAAATCTATAGCAACAAAATGAAGATTAAAAAACCTCCTTCAAATTTGGTTAAATTAAGGCTTTTACAATATTAGGTTGAAATCAGAATTAATTAGAAATAATATAAATTTCCGCGAGTAAAAAAGAAGCGAAATTATGTGTGAAAAAAAATTAGAAATATAGTTATTGGAAAAATTTTGATTAGATGAAGGTGTTTTAGGTGAGGTTTGATTATAATAAAAGCTGTATAAACTTAATATCTCAAAAAGTATAAAGTAAAAAAACATAGTATATATAATAAGTATAGACCTGCAAGTGTAGTTAAAGCTGAAGGATAGACTTATGGTATATTCATTGGCGTAGCTAGCACTGGAATTAGAGGGAGCCAATAATGATTTAGAGAGGGGTAAAATGGGAATTTTTTATAATTTTAACAATAATTTCAATATATATACACAAAAATGGATTTAGAGGGGGGCACCCCCTTCCATGCCTCTGGCTGGCTACGCCCATGGGTATTTTAATAGGTTGATTGTACACATTAAGTTTTCAGTTTATCTGAGAGATGTTAAAATATATTTTTTAATTATATAGATGTATAAGTATAACAGGTAATAAAGAAAGAAAAATATGCTTAAATTTACCTAAAATTAAGTTGGGATAAGAATAAAGCTGGGAGATACATATGGTTTGGTGGGGAAGTTTCTGCGATAAACATATTGGTATTAGTAAATAATTAAGTAAAATGGAGATATATACAGCTATACCTGTTATGGAGGTATAAAATTATAAAAATGCACATCTCCAGTCAAAATCGTGGCTTCAACAACGTTGAACATCAAGCGTTTAACATCGAGACGTAAACCATTGCAAAGTTTTGGCTGACTGATATTGCGCATCGTGATAATTGGTACTCCAATTTTCAAAAGCAGAATGTGTGGTGGTATCCCTGCCAGATTAAGTGAATTTAAAAATTCGATTGGATAATTAACAGCGTCATCAGCAACAACATCAGTGTTAACCGACTTGTGAAAAATTAGATTGCTTTGAATGTTAGACAGAATGAGATTGTTAAGCTCGTGGACGTCTATATTCTTGGGGGCAATCGTTGGCTGAGCCAAACTCGGTCATGATAATGGGCGCTGTATTTGAAAACACTTTTTCAACCAAAGCAGTTTTATACGCAACAAAAATTCCCAGCATCTAAGAAGAAGACTTCTCCTTAATCTTTATTAACAGCAAGAAAAATCTTATTGTAAATGGCTTTTTGTTGCGTCGTTAGCTTTGGAACATTAGATCGCATGCCAGACAAAAGATCACCCCGATTGTAATTTACTTCAAGATGTAAAGCCCGCCGTGTATCATAATTTTCGTAACAATTTCGTATAAGTCCCTATCTAGTTTGGGAGGTATTTCAGCACATATTACAGCGTCGATTTCGTTGGAGGTGATCTTATTATATAGATAAATGAGTATATGGGCATGCGGTAAACCTCTCTTTTGCCAAAGTACATCCAGCAACGCACAGAGCTAAGTACCTCATGCTTAAGAATGAGATTAATCATATTTAAGTTTCTGGCGGAAGACACGTGCTGTGATGTCATGCCTATCGACTGGTAATTGGCCATGAAATAAGAGCTCCTGTGCGTCGCGATTACCAGGATTGCATGTCAATGTAACGAATGGGTAACATACGCAATTGAATCTTGTTATTCATGCATATGATGCGGACTTTCGGTGTATGAGGAGGGCAAAATGGTCAGTTTTTAACGTTAATTATATTAGCGTCGTTAAAAAATGCATCTCGCAATTGAACATATTCTTCCGAGCTTGTCACAGGCTTATATATTGTAAAAATAAGGGCGTAGTTGAGTAAAAATTGATACGCAAATGACAAATCAATAGTGGAAAGGCTGTTAAGGCAATAAGTAGCACCATTACGATAAATATGTATAAAAATGTTGTATCTCTCATCAGCTAAATGGCATTAAACACCACCGAATAACAGGTTTAGAGCTGTCGCAGGTCCATAAATTATGTTTTTAGTAACAATATCAAACAATAATTTATCAGTATACACGGATTTGGAATTTCTGCATAAATTAAACTATCAATGTCTTCAGGAGGTATTTTGTCGATGAACTAAATCAAAATGTGAGCATGTGCTAATCCTCGCATTTGCCAGTCATTCTACATCCAGCAACGTGCGGGGCCAAATATTATTGCTGATATGTTAATAAATCAAATAATTTTAATAAATAAAATACTTCAGCCCTTTTTATATATGAAAGATTAATTAGATTGTTGCATTACTATCGATGTCTTCACGAGGTATTTTGTCGATGAACTAAATCAAAATGTAAGCATGTGCTAATCCTCGCATTTGCCACTCATTCGAATACATCCAGCAACGTGCGGGGCCAAATATTATTGCTGATATGTTAATAAATAAAATACTTTTAACGCTTCGTAGGTTGGGTCAAAAATGCTAACACGGATGGTATTTGGGGTTATAATTACCCCAAATTTAAATAGCTATAACTTCCATATTTTATAGTATAAACTTGTCAAAATTCGCAAGAATAATATTTCAACTCTTATACGTTCATAAATATATTAATTTGGCTATTTGATCAAGTGGTTTAAATTTTATAACTATAGTTAGAGCGACCCCCAAAAATTTTACAGCATTTTTAAAGGGCTTACCTACGAAGTGTTAATAAATAGAATACTTCAGCCCTTTTTTATGAAAGATTATTTAAATTGTTGCATTTTACAGTAGCCATGTATGACGTCAGTGTCAAAACGTATAAAATGAAAAAAACTTGACCGTCTTATTACTTAGGTCAATAAAAAGTATATATAAACCATCTTGGATGCTACGGCAATGATCTGGCCAAATTTGGTGGCAATCGGTCGAGAACTTTATTAGTTATTAGAGAACAAAGAAAACGGATTTACATTTTTATTAATATAGTATAGATAGAGAGATATTAACAAAGCACCTTCTAATTTGGTTAAATGAAGGCTTTTACAAATTCGGTTGAAATCAGGATTAATTGGAAATAATACAAATTTCCAAGAGTATAGTGGAGGCGTAAAAAATTTTATAAAAAAAAATTACTGCAAGAGAAATCTTATTGTGAATGGTTTTTTGTCGCAGCGTTAGCTTTGGAACCTTAGATCGCTTACAAAAGATCACCTTAGTTGTACTTTATTTCAAGTTGTAAGGCTAAATCGAATGGAGCAGTAGCAACTTTATTTACAATTTGTAAGCATAAATCTTAATGAATTAAAATTTTGGTATAGTGTTGTAGCATTTGATCCATGTTAGTATTAGGATGTGCATGACTATGTGTAACACGTAGGCACTTCGCAATATAGCAGCGCCTGCGCAAAATCATCATGTTGACATAGCTCGAAGAAAGCTGTTAACGTTGTATCTGGGGGATTTAAGGCTATTTTGCTGATATTTGCATTTGGAAAATAAAAGCGTTGCCCATTTTCTAGGTGTACAGCTAAATGAACCAAAGCAGAACTGTATTCATGTATAGGAAAGGATAGAATACGCCATATAGCTTCATTTCTGCCTATGTTCTAGCCTGATACTGTGCAATTTCATCGGTGAGGCTCGCTATATTCGCAGTGCTATCTTGTTGAACGGTTAAAAGTGTCATACCAATCTTTGTTAACGTATTTACAAATGTATATGATAGATTTAACCCAGTTAAAATCAGCGACGATGTGTGCTTTGTATAATTTTCTGGATCTTCTTTTGTATAAATAATATCCATCACTGCCCGTAATTGTGTTGCATACCAAGCTTCGAGAATATCGCTTTAAGCATTTACCTTCTAGTATGCATAGCGATTTTGGATTTAGTGTTCCGCAGGAGCCGTGCATGATAATAATTTTGTACAAATCCTTATGTAATTTAGGATGAGGTATTTCAGCAGACATTACATCGTCGATTTCGTTGGAAGTGATCTTGTTATATAACCATATGTGTATATGGGCATGTAAACCTCTCTTTTGCTATTCCACAGAGTACATCCAGAAAATACCTCATGCTTAATAATGAGATTCATCATTTATTCAAGTTTCTGTAGGATAGCACATGCTGTGATGTCATGCTTCTCGACTCGTGAGTGGCCATGAAATAAGTGCTCCTGTACATCGTGCCAGGCAGGACTCCATGTAAATGTAATAAATTTGTTTGGACCACTGGGCTTAGTCCTTTTTATGACGCGGACTTACGGTGTATGAAGAGGGAAAAAAGGTTAGTTTCCCAACGTGAATTGTATTAGCTTAGTTTTGAACTGTATCTCGCAAATGAAAGTATTTTTCTGAGCGAAGTTTGGCCTTATTTGAGGATAAAGGGCAGACGTTACGCTTAAATTTTGGCATACATATCTACGATGTATTAATTTACTAAATGCTCTTGAAACATTAACCTGTATAAATAGTAATTCATAGCGCTTGATTTTTAGTTTGTCGTTTTACTATTCACTGCACTTTAAGTTTATCTTTGCATTTGACTGCATTTATCATCTTAACTTCAAAGTGATATCAATTAGCACCATCCCAAATGGAATTGGATATTGATGGGGGTCATAGCATCGAAGAGTGCCGGCAACTTGTTGTCTAAGCCTCGTTTCTCCAAGGCAGTACAATATCTTTTGATTGAAATTGATCCCCAACTCTAACAATTGAGATTTAGTTTATAGTTGGAGCATTAAATATTATCACATGTTGTGTTGTCTAGTAAGAATTCAGTCTGAATAACAATCTTGTGATTATCTGATGGCACATGTCGAGCGATGTTTTAATCAAACGCACTAAATTGTTTTTAGCAGGAAGAAGCACCTTGTGAAACGATGGACTTTATTAAACCGGAATAAAGGCGTGTATATAATTCAGTCTCATTATTTCCGTTAAAGTGCATTAGTAAGAAGTTATGTTGCCTATCTGATATGAAAGGGGGAAGTCGGATTTTTAGTTGGCCTTTTACTTATAGGTTGGCATGAATTGAATTATTATCTGCGCCAAACAACGTCATTTGGAAGCAGGAGTTTATTTCCTGATATTCGCTAGGAAATATTTAAAATCGGCAGTATAACAAAAATCAAAGTTTTTAATAGCTAAGGCTGTTCTCCAAGTTCAGGCAATTTGACATTCCAGAGGCGCAACACATTCCGTTCGTTTCACCAGCAAGTTTTATAGCATTGTAATAAGGAAACACGTGCCATTAAGAACTTTTAATATGCGATGAGTTGTATTAAAATGCAGGGCAGCTGAACTAGCGTAATTGTTTAGCACGTGTAGGTGCTAAAGCAGACTCATTGACTCTTGTAGTGTAGCATATTTAATTAATTAGGAACCATCTATTATTCAAGCTGAAAAACGCGAGCATGGGTAGACGATCTTCAAGTCTGAGAATACGTACTTGGCGCATTCGATTTGCAGCTCGTGTACGACGCCCTATAGTTGATCTCTTGCGACTCATGTAGGACCTAAAAATGTTATACCAAGTATGCATAATACTTTTCTGCTCCTTAGAACCGGAAATCTATAAATGTTTTTGTATATTAATAATCGAGCTTCACAAAATACGAAAAAAGAAATAAAAACGAGAATGTTTCAAAAATGGCGCGCTGTTTTTATAATAAGAAAATGATGATGTTTTTAAAATTGAGATTATTTATTAATTGCTATGCAATTTATGGGCTCACTTTGCATTTGTTTACTGCGACATCCTGCCCGTCGCGTCCCATTTTTAATTCTATGCAATTTATGGGCTCTTTGCATTTGTTAACTGTTACGTCTTGTCCCGTCCTTACCCATCACGTCCCACTTTCTTTATCCCGTTTTTTTTCGCGTCGGAGAGGGTGTTGTCTTGTTGACCACTGCAAATCTCCTCCCCGTTTGTTACCCCACTATGTTTTTTTATTTAATAATTGCCGCGTTTTTTCGTTCTTGCCCCGATATGCCTACGTCAAATTGACGTCATATTTCGTCGTGTTTACCACTGCGACCGCTACTGATAAGAGTTCGAATCTCAGTGAGGCCAATTTTTTTCCTTTTTGGTATTTTTTTATTTTTAATCTAACATTGATAATATCTTGTTTTTTTCATAACATTCATAATATAGGCTTTTTGGTTGTCCGCTGGCTACTCACCAAAGAAAAAATGACCATTAGACCAGTGGCAAAAGTGTGAATTGTTTTTTAAGTTTTTTTAAAGCCTCTTTGAAAACCTGTTGTATTAGCCTTATTTTACCTTACATAGTAATTATTCTGCGCCTTCTTCCCCCACAAGGGCCTATGCCTCTATTGATATGAGTTCGAATCTCGATGAGGGCAAACTTATTTATTTTTTTATTAACCTAACATTGCTAATATATTGTTCTTGTTAATAACGATAACAATATAGGCTTTTTGGCCGTCTGCTGACTGCTGATCAATGGAAAAAATGACAATTGGCCAAAGTGGGAATAGAAATTTTTTTCTTTTAATATTTTCCCTTATATAATTATAAGCTTTTTGCCCATCTGCTGATGTTTGACCAATAGAAAAAATTGACCACTGGCCAAAGTGTAAATAGAGATTTTTTAATAAGCAACTGTGAAATATCGAGAAGCGCGGTGGCATGTCGTTGCAACAACTAACATGTTTAAAGTTTCATGCCCTTATATCTACTTTTACCACGTGTCACCGCACCCCCTTCCTTACAAGGGCCTTTGCTTCCACAGATATGAGTTCGAATTTTGATGAGGACAAATTCTTTTAATTGCTTTTCAAGCCTACTATTACTTTTTGTTTGAGCACCTGTGACTGTGACATTTCTGAGATGTGCGGTCGGTACAGGCTGAACAGACTTTAGCAGTTTGATGGACCTTTTCCACGAAGTAATTTAAATCAAATAATACCACTTTAGAACTTCCTCCAGCAAAAATACCCCGAAGGTCATCCATTACCGCCTAACCTCCTAAACGTCTCAGATACCCCCTCATGGATTTCACCATCCAGGAAGTAGCCGAAGCTCTTATGTCTTTCAAAAAAGACTCGGCCGGGGGCCTCGATGGTATACGACCAATTTACCTTCAGGACCTCATCAAACCTCAACTTAGCGGCTCACATGCTCTCCTAGCCAACTTAACCAGCCTTTGTAACATAATAAGGCGGGGACATTTTCCTTCTGAAATAGTTCCTCTCCTATTTGGTGGAAAACTGATTGCTTTTAAAAAACCAGATGCTTCGATCCGACCCATTGTTGTTGGATCAGTCCTCCTACGCATGGTTTCCAAAATAATAACGTCTCGAATCCGTTCATCTTTAACGGCTTCTCTCCTCCCAAACCAACTTGGTTTTGGCGTGAAAGGAGGATGCGAGGCTGCTTCCCATATAGCTTAAACATTTCTTGAGTCTTCCTCACCAAATAACCTCCTGGTTAAACTCGATTTAAAAACGCTTTTAACAGCGTGAACCGAGCCGTCTTTATGGAACCGTTCATACTACAATTTCCGGAATTCCATTTACTGTTAAATAGCTATGGGAACCCAACGTATCTACTCTTTGGGGACCAAATAATAAAATCATCCCAAGGGATCCAACAAGGAGATCCTTTGGGTCCGGCCCTCTTCTGTTTGGCAATTCAAACCATCATCGATAAACTCTCCTCTCTAGGAGCTTTCTCATGTAATTTATGGTACCTTGATGACGGATCCTGGTCGGCCCAGCCGAAGCAGTCCGGAAAATCCCACAGATAATCAATGGCTACGCAGACACTATATTACTCAGCCTTAACACAGCGAAATGGGAGATCTTCACCAAAGATCTCACAATCGACAAACTCTCCCTCCCATTTCCAGTCATATCAAGAGATGACCTTCATTACTTAGGCGCTCCCATTGGAGGCGTCAAAACAACTGAAACATTCTTAGAGCATTTCTCCGACTTCATTGACTCCATATCCCACACCCTGGAGCGTCTTACTCCCCAAAATGCTTTCTTTCTCCTTAAAAACTTCCTCCTTAAACCTAAAATTAATTATGCATTACGCGCTTCACCCGTCTCCCTAACCGTTAGCCTACCCCACGCGATGGAAAAAAAAATCCAATTGCTAATTGAAAGGTGCCTAAACCTTAAATTTAGCCCTCTTCAATAGCTCCAAGCCACCCTTCCCTCCAAGAGTGGGCATTCGACCCCCCCCCCCCCCATTTACTTTCACTAGCAGGGTTCATCTCATCCCGTTTATCAACGGATGAGTTAATCAAGCAAATTACTCAAACCCAAGACCCGCACCTCGACAGCGCCCTTCAGGCGTGGGAAGATCTCAAACTTAGCAACTCACCCAACTGGAACCACCCAAAAGGAATGGGATTTACCAAGCACGTTCCGTAGCTTACCTCTCTTCAAAAAACCTATCTTTGGGAAATCTCCACCTCAATTGGGCATCCTCCGGGGGTTACGAATGGCTCGAGGCCCTACCAAGCCAAAACCTAGGGTTACACTTGTCGGGCGAGGAACTTTGAATAGCTATAGGCCTTCGCCTCAGCTGCGACATTGTGTCCCCATTCAACTGCAACCTCTGTCGCCAACCCGTTCTAGCAAACGGCCATCATCCTCTGCCAATACAGCAAGGGGCGGCATCCCCGCCATGCCACAATAAATAAAATAATCGGACAATTTTTGAAGAAAGCCGGCTTTCCCAATTCATTGGAACCCACTGGCCTAAGTTCCACTGACGGTAAAAGACCCGACGGTGTAACAATCATCCCGTGGGCTCGTCGCCTAAACGCCTGCTGGGACTTCACAACAGTGGATATATTTGCTAAATCTAACGCCTCTCCCGACCTCCTCTCTTTTACTGAGAGAAAGAAAGTGGAAAAATACAAATACCTGAGCAATATTATTTTGTACCAGTAGTAGCCACGACCCTCGGTAATTTAGGTCCCGAAAGCAGCCGATTCCTTAAGCAAATATTAAAATTTATAACCTCCATCACACACGATCCCAAAGAAGTTTTCTACATCAAGCAGAAAATTACCATGGAAATTGTAAAATCTAATACAATCTCAATCCATGGCTCGATGCCAGCTCATTAATTTATTATATTTTAGCATACAACATACTTAATTATTTGGAAATAAACTACTATCGATAAAAAAAAATATCTATCTAGCAAGCATTTAAATATCAATTTTTTAAAAAGTATTTTTAAAACTAACGCGAACTTGACCCAAAAGAATTTTAATATTTTTGCCCCAAAAGCATATCACAGTTTTCATATCAATAACCTTAATGATATACGCTTTTTGCCCGTCTGCTCGCTACTGAGCAATGGAAAAAAGCTCATTGGCCAAAGTGAGATTATAAATTTTTTTAAAGGAACCCAATTGATTTAATTTAGCAACCGTCCCTGCATTCCGGACTGCACATTAATGAAAATTTTGATATTCGGGGTCGAAACGGCGATAGCGGAGCTATTGTCTGTTGTCACCATAGACTAATAGACTGCTCATTCGCTTTAAAAAAGTGATACCAATTATGACCGCCATTTGTAAGTACTACAACGAGAGAGTCTATTCTAACGTTATAATGGGATTCTATATATACTCTCAATTTTTTACCCTCTTTCTCACCCAGGGAGGGGGGGGGGGGGTGTTTTGCCCCCCCCCCCACCAATTTTTAACCCTCTTTCTGATGCGGGGGAGAGGGAGGGCAGGGGTGTGTTTTGCCCCCCTCCCCATTATTTTTTACCCATTTTCTCACCCAGGGAGGGGGGGGGGGTGTTTTGCCCCCCCCCCCACCCACCAATTTTTTACCCTATTTCTAATGCTGGGGAGAGGGGGGGGGCAGGGGGGTGTTTTGTCCTCCCCCCCCATTATTTTTTACCCTCTTTCTCACCCAGGGAGGGGGGGGGGGGGTGTTTTGCCCCCCCTAATTTTTTACCCTCTTTCTCGGGGGGGGGGGGGGTGTTTTGGCCCCCCCCCCAAATTTTTTACCCTCTTTCTCACCCAGGGAGGTGGGGGGGGGGGGAGTGTTTTGCCCCCCCCCTACCCCCCCCCCTCCTAATTTTTTACCCTCTTTCTGATGTCGGGGAGAGGGGGGGGGGTGATAGTCAATTAAAAAAAATATAAATTTTAATAGAAAATGTTGATTATGACATTTGTCACCACGGTGATTGCAAAAATTCACAAAAATATTTTGAAAGGGTTAAAAAGGGCTTTTCGGCCCCCCCGGGTGACAAAGAGGGTACAAAATAAGAAGAGGAGCTAATCAACCCCCCCCTCCTCTCCCCCGCCTCAGAAAGAGGGTAACAAATTAAGGGGGGGGGGCAAAACACCCCCCCCCCCCCCTCCGCGGGGGAGAATAATGGGAAAAAAATAATGGGGGAGGGGCGCAAAACACCCCCTGCCTCCCCTCTCCCCCGCATCAGAAAGAGGGTAAAAAATTAGGGGGGGGGGGCAAAACACCCCCTCCCTTCCCTCCCCGGGTGAGAAAGAGGGTAAAAAATTAGGGGGGGGGGAGGTAAAACATTCCCCATGCCCCCCCCCTCCCCCGGGTGAGAAAGAGGGTAAAAAATAAGCCCCCCCCTCTCCCCCGCATCAGAAAGAGGATAAATAATTAGGGGGGGAAAACACCACCCCCCCCCCCCCCCCCCTCTCTGGGTGAGAAAGAGGGTAAAAAATAATTGGGGGGGGGGCAAAACACCTCCCTGCCCCCCCCCTCTCCACCGCATCAGAAAGAGGGTAAAAAATTAGGGGGGGAGGCACCCCCCCCCTCCCCGGGTGAGAAAGAGGGTAAAAAATAGAGAGTATATATAGAATCCCATTATAACGTCAGAATAGACTCTCTCGTTGTAGTACTTACAAATGGCGGTCAAAATTGGCATCACTTTTTCGGTACGTGTGTACGTATAATGAGCAATCTATTTAGTCTATGGCTGTCAAATAAATGACATTTAGAACTTCGCGGTAGGCTCGTTTTCTGCCTATAGTCCAATGGATACTAATAGTAGCCCTTATTTAGTTAGCATATAGTCAGGTTTAAACTAGGAAAAGGTTTGCTTTTATGATATAGATCGAGCCAAGTGGGCATGAATTTATCTCACGTCTAACCCCTTTGCCTTTTATAATGTTAAATTGGAAGTCGCTGGGGTGCTCAAAAAATCTTTAGACATTGTTTCCAATTTTTTCTAATTATTTTCATTAATTTTTTTTTTTTAATGTATATATTGTTTATTTGAACGTAAGAACATTATAAAAACGAAGTGTCAAAATTCGAAAAATATAGCGGATGTAAAACAAAATAAAAATATTATGATTCAAAAATGTCGCATGTGTCATCTTGTAAAAGTGGCCAACTGTCGGCCAGGGATTTAAAATTGTACTTAGCTATAAAAATACCAATTTTTTGTTTAAGTAAAAAATTAGTGGAATATTTAGAGGGCGGGCAGCGACGGCTGATTTCTTTAAAAAGCTTAATGGCGGCCGGACCAAAAGTCCCAGAACACGAGGCAACGATAGGGGTAAAGATATTAGATGGTAGGAGGGCCTGGTATTTAACCGTTTTGCGGTGTTCGGCGAGAGTCAGAGCGTTGTAGTTTTGGTTAGAGGGGGCGAAAATGTCTATGCAGGTGAAATCCCATTTAAGGGGTAGACCATTTTGCCAAGGGATAAGGGTAGAGCCGTCTGGTCGCATCCTTCCCTCCAACGAAGGGTCTGACGGCTCTAAAACGGAGGGAATGTTGGCTTTTTTAAAAGCGGCTTGGATAAGGCTATTCACCTTTTAGTGCCTTATGTATTTAAATTTATTGTAAAGGCAGTGTAGGGGATGCCTTGCAATGTCTATGCTCTGGGAGCAGTTGCGGCAGGAATATTCCTTTGAATAGGGAATTCCTAGTCTGAGGGCGATGGCGTATGCTAGCTCTGGGTCCTCCAACATCAATCCAGAAAGTGAGCTAGGATAAGCTTCAAACCACTCGTGACCCGATCCGTCAAAAACTAAAGATTTAAGGTTGAAGTGCTGGCGGGCGTCGCAACTCGATAAGAGGTAATCAACGGAGCGCGATACGAGGCCAGCATCCCAATCCTACCCATTCCATCACATAAGAGGATGATGTAACTGGAGCGAAATTTTTAAGATGCCATGGTAACATTTTATTTGGTGCCAAAATTAGCTTATTTACTCACACCTAAATGATGTAATATTTATTAGGCGTGTATTTGGATGATATTTTATTCAAAGGGGGGAAAATTGGTTTGGTTTACGGAAAAATAGGATGATGTTTGATATAAAATTATCCTCGCATGTTTAAGAAAAGTATCTAGATGTTTGCGGGGAAGGGGCTAATGGTAATAACATCTCCTTTTCCCCACATAATCTCCCGATGCATTAATTATACAATTTCTGGATCGTGTATATATAGTTTATAAAGGGAGGAGAAGACATGACATTCAAAGTTATTGAAGCATTTATATGAAAGCGATAAAAATGGAACAATAAAGGAAATAGATAGAAAGAGCAAAGACAAAAGAAATAGTTCAGCTAACGTCAGTACGGAGGACACGACCATCTTGAGTGGAAACACCACATATTTACTACCATATCAGAACATATTTTAAGTCCGTATGTATTATATACAGGGTTTCTTTAAGAGGAAATGCTACGGGGGGGGGGGGGGGGTATTTTCAACTTTCGGGGGGGGGGGCTAAAAAAAAATTTTAATTGCTAAACTATTTTGTATAATATTTACTGATTTTTATTGGTGATTAAGTGATATATAAATAGATACATACACGCCTAATCGATAAATAAATACATGTAACTTTTTACCGAGTAACTGTTCTTTTAAGAAAGTAACCGAATTCTTCTTTGTTTTTTAAAGACATACTCCTTCATCGCCATATCTAAATATTCTTCAGTAGGAAGGTCGGCCCCTTCTATAGATATTCTCATACAGTGGTCTAAACTAAAGATATCTCCCCTAGCCTGTTTCTTAATGCAACCATAATTTGGTTCATTGCACTAAAAGACCTTTCAACAGTCGCCGTTGTCAAAGGTTTGTCATTAGTTTGGCACCGAACCGTTTCAACTAATCATACCCCAAATTGCATATTTGAATAAATTAGGTGTTTCCGATCCATTCAAAGTAGCCGCAAGAAATTTGAATAATTATTGACCTCATGATGGAACTTGAGTTCATGCTTCAATCAAAACTCTCCGGGGGGGGGGGGGGGTATTTAAAATTTCTGCCCCCCGGGCTCCCCTTTGAAAGAAACCCTGATTATATATAATGCTAGAGATATATATATACCATAAATATAAAATTAATAAAAAAACGAGGGCCTTCGGCCCTCGTGGGAAGGGGGAGAAGGGAAGGGGAGTAGGGAAGGGAAGAGGGGAAGGGAAGGGGGGACGACTCATCTGTACTTCCTATAAATGTATCATATTTGCTATGCAATTTATGGGCGAGAAAAGTGGGAAGGGGCGATAATGCCTATAGGGGGGTATTAAATGCCTAATGATTAATTAATTATTTATACAAATTTTCCATTTATAGGCAAAATTTAATATAGGCAAGGGTTAGGGTTAGATTTAGTGTTTGCATCTAGTTGCGTATTACATTAGTTTTTATGGCCTTTAGTGATTATGGGTCTAACAAACATTATATTATAAAACATCACAATGTTAAGAATTTGCAGAATTGTTGGGAGAAATTTTCTGTTGAATTTGAACAATTTTTAATTAAAAAAATCAAAAGTTTGGCCAATGGTCATTTTTTCTCTATTGGTCAGTACCAACAGATACTCTATAAGTCAATTATAGCCAAAAAAACGGGAAAAAAAATTTTGATGCTCACTTTGGCCAATGGTCATTTTTTTCCATTGGTCAGCAGCCAGCACACGGTAAAAGTGGATATAAATTCATAATAGTCAAAAAAAACGAAAAAAAAGTTTTCGAATCACATTTTGGCCAATGGTCATTTTATTCCATTGGTCAGCAGCCAGCGGACGGCCAAAAAGTCATAATAGCAATGGTAGGAACAGGAACAATCATAATAGTCAAAAAAAAACGAAAAAAATCATTTCGATTCACATTTTAGCCAATGGTCATTTTTTCCATCGGTCAGGAGCCAGCGGACGGCCAAAAAGTCATAATAGCAATGGTAGTAACAGGAACAATCAAAATAGTCAAAAAAAACGAAAAAATAAACTCGGATTCACATTTTGGCCAATGGTCATTTTTTTCATTGGTCAGCAGCCAGCGGACGGCCAAAAAGTCTTATTATCAATGATAGTAACAAAAACAATCGTCAAAAAAACTCCGGGATTCTAGCCCAAAAACTAGTTAAATTGCATAGCAATTAAAAGTAAACAACTTCTATTTATGTTTATTATATAATAATTTAACGTAGCAATTAAAACCCGACCCCGCCCGAAAGCGAGGGAGATAGAGATGAGGGGTGGGGCACCTCTTTCTCATGCATTAATTTAAAAAATCGATAACCTAATATACCCAATGCAAATAGATAGGGAGGGTAGACAACGGACAACGGACGGACGACGGACAACGGACAACCAAAAAACGAGCCCATAAATTGCATAGCAATTAAAAGTCTTTACATGCCTTATGGGCCATTTAAATTTTATTCAAAAGCCATAAAAATTATTAAAATTTTGTCCTTAAGCCGCTATTTGGGCGTGCAGATTATCCATAAATAAAGTTATTTCAATAATAAAGTTAATCTCAAAGTAAAAAATACACAAGAAATTTTACTATATGGTGACTTTGATGGTCAATAAAAAATTTTTAAAGTTAAGATCTCGCTGATAAAACCTCTTATCGTCTCGTCCCAAGATCAAAATGCTCGTCTCTATTTCGGCTTTTTTTAAAGTCTCATCTTCGCTTCGTCTTGGCTTTAGAGACGAGGCGAGACAAGATCACTATACAAGAAGCACAGCTTTAAAATCAAATTTTTATAAATAATCAATAGCTTAGAGGAGCTTTAAAAAATATAATGAATATGCACTTATGGATTTCGCTAGGAAATGGCAGAGAGAAGTAAAAAAGGGTAGAAAATGTTTTTAGAAATGTAACTTCTCCCTTTTGCCTCTCCAGCACTTACTATTTTTTTAGTTCCTCTAATTAATATCCTGGCTATTACCATGTATATAGTTTATTTTCTCTATTATGCATTAATCAAGTGGATACAATTAAGGTTGCAATATATAAATTTAGGTTCACAATTATATATTTGTAATACACATAGACTAATAAAACCATAGACTGCCGAACAGCTGATAATTTTTCAGCAAATATAGCAAGCGCCATATTGTGGGAAATTGCAACCAAACAATAGATTTAAGCATAATTTATTGTTCTAATATACTTATTTTTTATTAATTTATAAATTAAGCTGTTAGTCTTATTTATTTTCTACAATATTTTATCGTGGAGAAGTATAAATGTAGTGTAGCTTAATTTGAATATGCTTTAGCGCGGTCACAGATATTTGAATATACGCGTAGTCATTTGAATACACCTTAGTTTACACCGTACTTTATCTCTTATTTGATTACTACTTTTATATATGTCCTTCGCTATGTGTATATAAAGCCTTATCCACCTAATAAAACAGTCTTTGTCTTTTGACTAGTCTCTTGGTTTAAATCGGAGTGTTATACGGGAGCCTAGAATACGGGAGTTTAGGCTATATACCGGCCGGCCACTTCGTTACAATAAATATACCTGTTTTTGAGTTTTTCCTACAATATGGCAGCTATTTTGGTGTGTGAATGATTTTAATAGTAAAAATCAGTCTATGTTTTATTAGTCTATGGTAATGGTAATACATAACCTGTACCTAAATGCTTAAATTACTAATTCGCATTCTATAGCGGATTATTTAAATAAATTGCATAGCAATTAATTAAAAATGACAATTGAAACTGTACCGCACATCGAATTACCCTGGTAAAATTTCTTAAAATTTATCGTTATTTTTTAGGATAGAAAAATATAGACCTCATGTATTAACAGACGTAGTCGGGAATGAAAAAGCTATATCAAGATTTTCGGTAAATTTCGATAAATTATTCGTTAATGTGATTGTAGGTTTTTGCTAAAGAAGGAAACATTCCTAACGTTATATTATCAGTAAGTTGTATGATTAATTTTTTTAATAAGTAAAAAGGGACCCCCCGGCACTGGTAAAACATCAAGTATTCATTGTTTAGCCAGAGAAATGCTTGGATCTCAATATAGAGAAGCTGTTCTGGAACTGAATGCATCGGATGATAGGTTTTGAATTTGTTATCTAATGATTTGTGTTTTTAATGTTTTTTTAAATTTATATTACAAATACTATGATTTGATAATTTATATTATACATTAATAGAGGCATTGATGTTGTAAGAAATAAGATCAAAATGTTTGCACAGAAAAAGGTTACATTACCTCTTGGGAAACATAAAATAATTGTTTTGGATGAGGCTGATAGGTATCATTTTATTATATAATGTTTTTTTCTATTATTCATAATTTTTAAGCACTCTATCTTACATTATCACTACCACTAAAAAATATTATTAACTTGAAGGATAGAAATCATTTTGTTGTAATATCTAATAAAATTAATTTATTGTATAAAGCATGACAGAAGGGGCTCAGCAAGCATTAAGACGTACAATGGAAATATATTCTCATACCACAAGGTTTGCTTTAGCTTGCAATACCTCAGACAAAATCATAGGTAACAAAAAATTTATATAAACTTATAAATGCCTTTTAAGTAAGAAATTCTATATCTTTAAAAGAAAAAAAGTATGTTCAGGATGTCTGTATTGGTATGTTTAAAACAATTAGGAATAGGTTTTTATGATTATTCTTATGTATTATGTTTGAACCATTTTTAGGCTTCAAGCATAAATGGGTGTAATGTGTTATATTTATGACCTGTATTAGCTCAAATACTTGCATAATATAATATCTTGTTCTTTAATGATTCTAACTGTGGGTAGGTTCATCTTTAACTGCCTGTAATTATGATTGTCTATCCAAAAAACCTTTAGGTTTAATTATTGATCTAACTTAATTACATCTAATATAACCTTAAAAATTTTGTGGCTAGTTCTTTGAACATTGGTATTTTTGATTGGGAGACAAAATAAAACCATATTTTCTAATTTTTAAACACGTTAATTTTACATTGTAAAGAATAATGTCTTTAAAATTTATTTATAAAACACTAGAGCCAATTCAATCTCGGTGTGCCGTAATTCGATTTACCAAACTGAGCGATGCCCAAGTTTTGTGCAAACTCCTGGAAATATGTCGTAAAGAAGGGTTGAGTTATGCGGAAAATGGATTAGAAGCCGTTATATATACTGCACAAGGTGATATGCGACAAGTAATGTTTTGCCATCTTTCACTGATTTACCATTTATGGTTAAATTAAAATAATACCGCTGTATATAAAAATCGTTTGGTTCTTTTGCAAAGTGCATGTATTTGTTTTTAAATTGACATCTTCTATGCTTACATCCCTAAGTATGAATTTTAATTTAAACTTTATAAAAAACATAATATTTTAAGGTATTGTTTGATTTGAAGAATTCGATTGTAAATTTTGTATAAATTTTTAAATCTGATAATTTTTATTTAAACATTGTGCGTTTCTAAGGGTTTTTAACTGAGTCTACCTCATATAGACCGATTGTTTATTATTTATAGATTTTGACAGTAACTTTCTTCTTTAATATTTCCCGGATATAATATGTTTGTCTTAGCATGGTAAATTTTAATTCTCTGTATGTATGCATACTTATTAAACTTCTTTAATTGTTATGAGCTCGTGGTTTAGATTTTTAATTATTTAAGGTAGAAAACAATCGCTTAATTGACATAATATTGCTAAAATTACTTAGGGTTATCTTGTTATAATAAATTAAAAATTGTATGCTTTCAAATTCATTTGCATCATTATTTTCGTGAAAATCTCAATCACACTATTTGAGTGTGAAACCTAATATATTTTTTTTTATACAATATAGGCTCTCAACAATTTACAATCCACACATTCTGGTTTTGGTCATATCAACGCGGAAAACGTTTTTAAGGTAATTTTCTTAATGTCTTGCCTAATAAATATTAGTAAAATGATTATTTAAATCTTGTTCAAAAGTGTGCTGCAGTAGTACTCTAAGAACGGCTGGGGTTGTTTAGTTTACCTTCGGTCGTAGAAGACTATCCATAACCAATGATTTTTTGGTCTGATTTTCTTAATCGACCTCTAAGGTTAGTCGAAATTTTAAAAAGGGAACAGTGTCGACCGTTAGTTTTTGTTAAACCTAAGGTAGACCAAACAAAACCTAGCCGTTTTTACAACACTTGCATGCTGTTTGCAAATTTTATATTAGGACTATGTTCATTCTGATTTTGGTTTACTTCATATGATGAGGCAAAGGGGTGTCAATGCTAAACTTTTTACCGTTCAATAAAAGTTGCTAATTATATATACTTAAGAAGACAAAATTTGAAGTGAGTAGAAACCTACTCTTGCTGGTATAAATTTTGTTCAAAAATCACTAGGATTAATCAAGGTTGGCCCTAATGAATTTTAACCGTGTTGTGTATCTATAAATTTTTAGGATATATCGCTGTGTTAAACCAATGGGCTCACTTAGACTTTTAATACAGGCAGCCGTCTTTGGCTCTTTCTTTTAAGCGCGGTTTGTGCTATTATTTTTATCGCCGCATTTTATTGTATAATATACGTATGTCCATGGGTTTTTTTTTAATTTTGAAGTTTCACAGAAGTTTTCCCTCTTACGTATTATATAAAATAACATCAATACTAGAGTATCTAGATGAAAGCCTCTTAAGTACAACTTTATAATAGATTTTATCATTCGGTCATTAGATATCAATAATGCTATTTGATAGGTTTGTGATGAGCCGCATCCCATACAAATTAAGAACATGTTGGAGCATTGTGTTAAAGGAGAATTTAGGATTGCGCACGATATTCTGCAAAATTTTTGGCAATCAGGTTTTTCGCCCGAAGACATTATAGGGAGCATTTTTAAGGTGTGCAAAACTTTTGAAGCTGCTTCCGAAGAGCTGAAGTTAGCTTACATCAAGGTAAATCGCCTCACATCAATTGTTGTCATACACTTTGTTTAAAAGGAAATTTTATTTTATCGATCTAAAATTAATCTTAAAGACGTTTTTGAAATTTTAATCATGATTTAAGCCCTCGTTATACAGGGTTTGCATCTTATTTGAACCTTTTTCGATAATTGCAATCGAGCACTTGGATTTTAAATCGGTTTTTGGCTATAATTACGAGTTTAATAAGCTTGTGGATTTTTTTAGGTTTTACTTTGCAATTGGCAATTATAAGCTAGGTACGTTTGACTTCATTTTGTGATACTGTACCTTTTTGCTTTATTTATTAATTTAGTTGATTTTTTTTTGTTTAATACTATATTAATTCGGATATATAAGCTCCTAGACAAATTTTGAATTTAGTAGTTTTAGATTAATGTTAAATATTAATGTTAATGGCATAAAAAACATTAAATATTTCGACTTTAATTTATTTGAAATCCATTTTTTTGTTAGATGATATTTACTTTGAGATTATTATTTTTTTCAGAGATTATTATTTTTTTCATAGGAAATTGGATATACACATTTGAGAATCTCGGAAGGCGTCAACTCGTTGCTTCAACTATCTTCATTGATATCTAAATTTTGCACTCTATCCCAACTAAATTTAATTTAAATTATCTCTACACATATGAAAATATCTACAATATAGCATATATACTATATATAATAGCCATATTATTAAAATAAGAAAATTATTGTTTTTAGTCTTTTTACAGAACCCTACTTGTTCTTCTTAAGCTGCTATGTTAATACTATTTATTTTAAAAATAATCTGCTTTTGTTTCTAAATTTAATTTAAAATTCTCTAAGATCAACTGCTAAATATAAGTCTTAAAAGTATCAAGTAGATACCTTTTTCCAACAAATCTATTCATTAGAATTAGAAGTATAAAATAAATCATCATATAGCTTGGTATGATGTCATGATAATAATTAAAAGATTTGTTCAATACTATTAGTTTTCACCTAAAATAAAATTATGCGAAAATATTTTTATTTTGTTTATAACAACGTTAATAAAAATTATGATGAAATGATATTGCCTATAATTATAGCCTCATGATCTTAGTACAAGCGTTATAACTACTAAATGTTATTAATTTTCCTTCACAATCGGATAGAATGACTATTCGTAAGCTAAATAAAGTTTTGAACATTATTTAATGAAATTTTATATTTGAGAAATTTAATAAACGCTTTAAATTGGCATATTTATTGAATTTTGAAAGATATAGGTAATAAAATGCAAATAATATAATTGTAATCTCTAAGGCGTTCAATAGTTTTTTACGTGAATATCAATCAAACATTAGGATTTAAAAATGTTTTAAAATGCTGTCACTATTTTCTTGACATATTTGCAGATAAAATATCAAGTTATTACACCCTTCATTTGATAAAGTTATGGATTAGTGGAGATTGTCCCTTACTATTCATATTGATAATGGATATTATTACAAAGGATATGGGCGAGGAATCTCCTAGGGCAATGATCTTTGCAGACGATATAATCCTTTGTGCCATAAGTGAACAAGAATTGGCTTATACTGTAAATAGATAGATAAATGCAATAGAAGAAGTTGGTCTCCGGGTAAATCGAAAGAAAACTGAAAACATTAAGACAAAGTTTAAATCAGCAATGTGCGTCCCTTGGTTTAGGCGATTGGAAATTTACAATCGTGGATTTCCTCAAATGTTTAGGATCAACACTTCAAGCGGATGGCGGAATGGATAAAGAAATCCAAGCAAGGATAAATTCCTGATTCTCAAATGGAGAGAATGTTCTGTGTGACAAAAACATACCAAGAAGACTAGAGGTCCATCATTCAGCCAACAGTCTGTGTAGCTCGATATCATGGACTATACGTTAAAGGGAAGAGCAGCGCCTTGCGACCACGGAGATGAGAATTCTAAGAAGATGGGTGCTAGGAGTAAGCAAAAAGAAACAGAAATAAGAAGAAATTTGGGTACAACATCTATTAAGACAAAATTCCTAACAAACAGACTGGATGGAATCGCCATGTCGAGAGAAGGGACGCTAGCTACGTCGGAAAGAAAATTGAGAAGAAAAATTTAGAAGGAAAACGAAAGATAGGAAGACCCAAACTTACGTGGATGCATAAAATATGACACGATATGAAAATTCACAAGATAAAGAATCTATGTAAATTTAAAGACAAATGGAAATTAATGTCGAAAGGACTGACCATTAGCTTAGATGATAAACAGTCAATGAAAGAAGAAGATTAACTATTTTACCCTGAGATTTGCATATTTATGGACAATACAAAAATTGTCATTTAGATAGTCTCACCAATTTCATGGTAACCAAAATTTTTATAGTCAATGCATATGGTCTGTATTGCAACTTAAATTTTATTTAGCAAATTAGATATACTAAACAATTTTATTAATCTTATCATATTTTATTGTTATTTCAATAATATGTCTAATTTATTAAAAAGGAATATATATTATAATAAAGGTGTTTTTGCCTGCACAAGTAGGTAAACAATTGATGGAACTAGATGATTTTCAAGCATAATATCAATATGTACATATTTATACACGAGTAGCAAATGTAGTAGAGCAGCCAGCCATTAGGCTCAACAAAGAGCTTTAAAAACACTTAAAATTAAAACCAAAGTTCGCCCTTTCTTCAAGAGTAATCGCCTGCGTCACTTACTTCAAAGTAAAGACCAACGACAAGTTAAATCAAAATTAAACAACCAAAAAGTCGGGCTCGCTGCTGGACCCACTCGGCTAAGGGGTCGGGCAGGCTACCGTTTCTAAATCTAAGGTTCTAAATTGAGATTTTCAAGTAGGCCTAGGCGGGCACCATAATTTTTTATATAGTTTACTATTTTTTGTCACCTTTCTAGTTATTAAAATTCTAGAATTAGATCAAAAATTTTTAAAATAAGACAAAAATAATTTTTGACACTTAAAATAGTCATTTTAAGCCCGGCTGTTACAGCATTAATTGTGCAGGGTTTTGGCTGGCCTTGGCAGGCAATTCAATTATCAACCGTGATGGGTTCTAGCAGATAATTTTAGACAAATATTGATAAAAGTATTAATATAATATAGAATGAGGAACTATTATAATAATCGCTTAGTCATCTACTTCCTAGGGCGGTCTGGTGATTTCACGGGAAATAAATGAACAAGTTTTTTTTCATAGCAATTTTCACAATCATATTCGGAAATTTTACAATGCATTTTGTCTAAAATTTAATCAAAAAAATTAAATGCATATATAATGTTTTTATAAATGTCTTAAAGTTTTTGTTGTAACTAAACTATAATATTTTAATTCATTTATTAAGTTCTTCTTCTTTATCAGTTATTTGGTCCCACATTCGTGGGGTTTGTTTTGATAAGTTTCTTCTATCTTGACCGGGTGAGTGCCATGTCTTGAGTAATCTCTTTAGTTTTCATAACTTTATCGACTTGCCCTTTCCACGTGACACGGGGTCGTCCTCTTCCTCTCTTTTCCGGTACCTCCATGTCCAGTACTTTTCGATTTACGTCATCCGTGTCCCTTCTTAGTATATGCCCATACCACCTTAGCCGATTTTCGTTAATCATGTCCGCCATAGGTTGAATACCCATTTTTGTCTTGAAAAAGTCATTCGTCACATGTTCGAGCTTAGTTACCCCATGCTCCACCATATCATTCTCATCTCTGTGGCTTGTAATAGCTTTCCTTCCTTCGTGTTTAACTATGTTTCACTTCCATAGAGTAACACCGGTCTTACGATGGATTTGTAAGCTTTGCTCTTCGACCATATTGGCATTTTCTTGTCGCACATTACATCGGATATTCTTCTCCATTTAAGCCATCCTTTTTGGATGCGGGCATTGACCTCCGTTGCGCAACCTCTCTCTTGATGTAGCACCGAGCCGAGGTATGTAAACCTGTCTAATTTTGGGTACTTTAAAGGGTCATTCAGCGATGGGCTGCTTGTACCGTTCACTTTCATGTATTCCGTTTTTCGATCGTTGACCTCTAATTCATATCCAGCTAACCTCTTTGACCACTTTTCTGTTTTTTCGAATATTTTCTCCCTTGTTTCCTCGCATAGTACTATATCATCGGCATATAGCATGCACCATGGCGATGGCTTTTGAATGTCCCTCGTTATCGTGTCTATAATTATATTAAATAAAAAGGGACTTTAAGCAGATCCTTGATGTAATCCATTTTTAACCCGAAAAGATTTAGAGTCTCCAACTGTCGTCCTAACGCAAGAATTTGAGTCTTCATGAATATTTTTCACAAGCCGTATATATGCGTCAGGGATATTTTGTTTTCTCAAGCACCACCCTATTAAATCGCGGGGGACCGTGTCATAAGCTTTCTCCAAATCGATAAGAAACCATATGTGGTCTTTCCTCTATTCACCATACTTATCCATCATTTGCCTTAGTGCGAAGATTGGGTTGATTGTGGATTTGCCGGCCACAAATTCGAATTGGTTGGCCTATATTTCCACCTCGTTTTTCAGCCTTTTTACTAAGAACCTTTCCATAAGTTTCAAGGAGTAGCAAGTTAGCTTGATACCTCTGTAATTGCCACAGTCTTGAGGGTCCAGTTTGCCTTTAAATAAGGGTATAATCGTGCTTGCTCTCCATTGATTAGGAATTCGCTCTTCTACCAATATCTTATTAAAAAGGTTCGTCATGGTGGTGACTCCTTCTTCACGACATCCGAGCAATGCATCCATAGGTATTCCATCTGGGCCATTACTTTTCCTTTTTGCATCTTGTTCATCTGTGTCTTAACTTCATCCTCCTGTAAGAGTTCGACCATACTTATAGTGAAGGGAATTCTTTTGCAATATTCATAAGTTTCTTAAAATATCCTTTCCACCTTTCTATCACTTCTTTCGGATTCGGCTTGAATAAGATAGACCCTTCTTGTTTTTGACTATTTTAAGAACTCCGACATCGCCAGCCTAACGCCCCCTTTATTATCCAGTTTGTTTGCCATCTCGGTGCAGGGGGCATTCTTCGCTATTGCAACGGCCTATTTTGCAGCTCTCTTTGCGTCCCTATACTCTTAATAGTCCTCCGACTTTTTTGATTTATGCCACCGTCTATATAGATTTTTCTTTCTTTCGATGAAATCCCTAACCGATTCATCCCACCACCATAGTTCCCTATTCATAGCTTTGCCTCCTTTGGTCTGTCCTAGAACACAAATCGCTGTTCCCTTATTGTCCTTAAATAGCGTCTCCCAATCGTCGTCTACATCCCTTTGCAACTTCCTTGCAAGAGTGAGGAGGCTTTCTGATGGTATTTTTCGTTCGTCGACGTATCCTTTAGTTCTTCGTATCGAATTCGAGGTTCATATACCTTTCTTCTTTTGGGAAATACTCTTCTGTCAAGATCCATAACAAGGGGACAATGTTGCCTGGCGATTTCTTCTCCCGGTATTACTTTGCAATCCTTGATACTCCATAAGTCCTTTTGCCGTATTGGCAAATAGTCAATTTGACTGAAATGCTTCCCACTTCTATAGGTTACAATATCTTCGCGTTTTTGAAAATAGATGTTAACGATCACCATGTCATATGCTTGGGACACTTGGAGAAGTTTTTCCCCTTCTTTG
This sequence comes from Gordius sp. MW1, assembly GCA_964036665.1. NCBI lineage: Eukaryota > Metazoa > Nematomorpha > Gordioida > Gordea > Gordiidae > Gordius > Gordius sp. MW1. Next base: position 21,174,430 of record OZ038530.1, read on the forward strand.
CCCTTCAGACCATGCCCATTGCCTCCATGAATGCGTTCATACCCGAGGCGATCTTTCCCTACATGAGAGAATCTGCTCCAATAATTAGCCTTTCTTCATGTCTTATTCCTTGTATTGCCTTTTCAATGAATCGAAGAATATGTCTTTCTCTGATTCCGAACACCCAATTTGGGGAGCATACGCACACATAACGGTTAGGAGGCCCCCTTGATCTGCAATCTTCACCCACATTAGCCTGTCGGAACAACGCTTGACTTCCACCACCTTGTCCTTGAACGATTCGCTTAGAACGATATCGACCCCGTTTCTACGAATTGGTAACCCACTGTAGAAAAGCTGGTATCCATCTTCTAATTCCCGAGCTTTCGTTCCACCTCGTCTCTTGTAGGCAGGCGATGAGTACCTTTCTTCTTTTTAGCATTTGCGCCACCTCGATCCTCTTTCCCGTCAGCGTTCCCACATTCCAGCACGTTATTCGCATTCTTTCAACAACTGATTTCCTTAACAGCCTTCGTTGTGAGTTGGGCAGTAACCATAGTATATTTTTCACATTGAACGGGCGGGGTATGCAGTGCGCGTCGTTTGTGGAGGACGCCCTAGCCTTTTCTTGTAAAATCTTGTTTTAAACTATCATAATTTTGGAGTTGGTTTTTATAGCCGGTAGCCGACCTGACGCCAACCCTCCACTTTTTGCACACGGACTTGGAACCGTCGGGTATAACCCATTTAATTTAGTTATTAGTCAAAATTTAGTTATTAATTAAAAAACTTTTCAGATTTTTGCCCAGGGGGGAATTTCCCCCCCCCCATTATTTACGCCACTGATGTGATTACAAATAAAAAAATGTAAGTTACTAATTGCCAAGATTATATAATGAATCAGCTGATAATATTTTTTTGATTGTAATGTTTTTTCCTCATATGTAAAATAAGATTTCAAATTTCCATGCTAAAGGTACATATATTCTAATAGCTTATTCAAACAAATAACATCCTTGAAATCCATATTATTTTTTTATTTTAGAATAAGGCAAACCTTACCTTTGAAAAGGAATGGCCTTTATTGGAGCCTACCATTCTTAAGCTCTTAAAGCAAGAAGGAGTCTCTCACAGGGAATGGCAAGATCTTTTCTGGTTTTTAAATGCTATTTTTTTGAAATATGTTATATTTAATTTTTTATTTTATGCTTATTAAAATATACTGAATGAAATATTTTATTGTTAGAAATAAAAGTAATTCTCTTATTAAAGCTTTACTAAATTTATTTTAACATATAGTTATTACTTATAATTATTGTGCTACCGCAACAAAAAATTTAATTTATATCATGAATTGTATTAAACAACTAAACAAACAGAAATAATTGTTATACAAAAGTTTATTTACTAGGTCTATTCATTCAATTTGTTTATGGGATGATTTGGGTCCAATAAAAGTGTTCACAGCACTGGAAAATGACATATTAGGATATGTAGAAGATACCCAATATAGGATTTGCTCTGATGTCACTCATTCTAGTCTTCTTCGTAAATACATTATGGAATGGACTAAATTTTTGGATCAATGTTCGTATCTCCCAAAACCCTTTGCCCAACTTGAAACTATTATAAAAAGTGATAGGAAGTTTCAAACCAACAATCACTACAATACCTTTTTCCAAAATTTTATGGAATCAGGTTCTTCTAATAAACAGCACACAAGGGTGAACATTAGAAATGAAGAGGAGAGATTAATTCGTAAGGTAAAATTGAAAATAACTTTTTAAGAAGCTTTTTATCATATAATATATATATAATGCCTTTTCCCCTAGTTGTTTGTTATTTAAAATTGTGAAGAAATTAATGAACTGACTTCTATTTTTATTATTTTTTTATTAAGTCACTCAATATGTGCTGATACATACACGAGAGACAATTTTTTAATTTGAATAAAGTGTATTCATATGTAAGTATATTTATTTTAGTGCTTATTGGGTTAATGTCAATCTTATAAAAAATATTATGTTAATTTTGCCATTAATATATACATTTTAATTTTTTAATATTCATTTTTAATTTTGTAAACCTTAAATCCTACTTTTGTACTTTACCAACATTTAGCTATTTTTTATAGCTTATGCTAGATGTTTGGAATCGTAGCATATTTCAAAGCGTTAAACCAGTACTCCAGCAAAACGCTTTGGATTTAATACGATCTGAAAGGAGTGGTGAAGCCTTTGATAGCCAATTAGTTATTGGAGTCAGGGAATCTTTTGGTTTGCTTCTTAATATTTTATAACTTTTGTGATAGTTTTTTGTTTATTAAATTGTTACTTTAAAATTTAAAAAAATTCTGAGATCCAACTAAGCTTTGACCTACCATATATCATTTTCAGTGAAACACATGTCATTTTTTTGGCCTTTCCATTGGTAGGTTAATGATGGTGACTTGGTTAGTAAAGGCTAACAGCCAGAACTTAGTTATTTCAAAAGATTATCTTTTTGAAACTTTATAAGCATAATAGTGTAACTTTAAAGTATAAATCGTATTATAAATTTCATTATTCATTAAAGTGTTTAAATTTATCTCCTAGCGTTTTTAATTTACTAAGGGAAAATTTAATATTTATGATTTTCCTCCTATCAATGTTTGTTGTTGGACAATAATTAATGAGTAATCCATTAATTAAAGGATAAATTTATCATAGAAAAGGTAATATAGGATCTTATAATACTTAAACACAACCCGTTTTTTGAGAACACGTTTTGAAACACTTGCAAAGCCAAAAGCATTGCAAGACTGTATCCCCAACCTCTAAAACAAAAGAACCATTTATATTTATAGGGCATTTCATGTCAATTCGCCCCGTTTTCGGCCCACCCCCTCAGATTTTTACGAAATTTGGTTAAAATTTATAAATTAATGATATTATTAAATCCTCCAATATTTAGCGCATTTAGGTGACTACTTTCCGAGTTGTGGGGGCTCAGAAATTTTGGCTAAAATATTAAAATTACTAATTCGTCCCTCCCCTAAGTAAATGACCAACTTTTTGCTCCCTCTACTATCGCCCAAGAATTTTTAGAATTTTAATTATAAATTGAAGTGATAAATGTTTAACCTTAGATCTATCTGTGACTCGTTATATAATAAAATTGACCGGTTATAATCATTTAGTAAATTTGATGCTAATTTGCGAAAAATACAATTTGCGTAAACTTTGTTATCTAATTTTAGTGTTTGAAATGAATGGTAAAAGATCCTTATCAAGTTTTTATGACAAATACATCCGTTTTTAAATTCAAGATTTTTAGTAGCCCTTTTGGTACTTTAGCCTTCACACTTGTAATTTGAACGATTCAAATTTGAAATTTATGAAATTATAAAAAAAGACCTTCTATTAATGCCTTTAGTCAACCTTTGCTCAGACGTGGATGACCCGCTTCGTATATACAGGGAAAACTTCGAGCAACCTTATATAGGTTTACTGTCCCAACATTACACGAAGGAAACGAGAGATTTTCTGGAAGAAAATGGTAAACACATGGGGCTAATATATTTTAGTTCATTTTCCATTAGAAAATGCCGATTGTACGCTTGCCCGCACATTATTTTATTAACAAAAAATAGTTTATTATTTTTATATTTTCGTTTATGCTTGTAAAACTTTTTTTCGCACTATTTATTAATTCCTACATTACTTTGCTTTAAATGCTGTTGTTGTTATAATCTGGGAAATTTTAAAATAGTAGGCGAGCCAGACTGTTCCACGTGACCAAACAAAGTGAATGAGGCAAAAGGGGTTGGGTTTATTTCTGAAAAATATATGGATTTTTAATTTATATTGTATTATTTAAAAACTTGAAGATTTATTTAGGGTGAATAGTAAAAAGTGCGTTTAATTAAATTATAACCATAGTTTTTATTTTGTGTTTAAAGTTTATAACACTGTTTATGCAATGTAGAATCTTTAATCCGTTTATATGAATGTTATTGTATAAAATCGTTGGGTTTGTATGATTTTGATTTTTTAAGACTTCATTTTCTCCTTTTTTTATATTTTCCCCTGACGATAGGCCATATTTGCCCGAAATATCGCGTTCCATTTCCCTCTACGTACGTTATCAATCCAAACCCCAATTATTTTTTACATTGAAATTCATTTATAACACTAAAACTTTTTTATTTTATTTTTAATTTTGTTTATGCACCCCTTTGTTATTACTTAAATTTATTGAAAATTGTTGTCTTAAAAAAGGCATTGAAAACTACCTTAAATACGTAAACGCCAAGATCGTGGAAGAAGAGCAGCGCGCGCGACGCTATCTAGAAACCAAAAATGGGTCCAAATCCATGAGTTTGGTATATGGCCTTCAAAATTCATCCAATTCAAAATGAATTAATCGTCATTATTGAGTTTTTATTTTATTAGTACTGCCCAAATAATGCTAAGAAAGTATTCTACTAGTTTCACTTTTTGCGTCAAAGATAACCTCTTTTCAAGTGTGGCAGTAGTTTAATTTCAAATCTCCAAACAAATCTAGTTATAGATATAGGTAGTTAGTAGAGTTGTTAAATTGCTAAATTGCTTCAAACTCCAGACGCGAACACGCACACTGAGTTGCTTATTATGCGCCATTATGTGCTCGCTGTTCGGTGCACTAGGCAGAACCGTAGCATATAAAAATGCTCGAGGGCCGAGCAAACTCGAGCAAATGGTAGCTGGAGTTGAAGAAAGTTAGCAATTTAACAACTCTATTAGTTAGACTATCTTTACCAGTGATAATGATGGGTTATTATATTTCAAATCAAGTAAAAAATTAAACAAACTTGTATTATTGAGATATTACTTGAAGTTGGGGTTATTTTAAGTTTTAATTTGCTTTTTTATTCTATTTTTTCGCATTTTTTATCTATTTTTTACCGATAGGTTATGGAGACATGCGTCGCTGTTATGATAGACAGCTACAGAGACCGTATATTGACAGAGTTACCGAGGCTTATAAAAACGAACGACCTCCCAAGTATTATAAATTATATATTCTGCCTTTTTTACAAAAATTTTCAAGATTTACAATAAATCCAATTGATGTATTTTATTGTAAATTAGAAAGAATGAATTTTGCTGTAAATGTCTTTGTAAAAAATGTTTGATTTACTTACCGCTAGATCTAAACCATATGTACAAACTGATTGCTAAAACAAAATCGGGCGTAGAGCCGATGTTAAATCACATCGAATCTCACATACTACAAGATGGGTTGGACGATATGCTCGCTTCAGCTAACGAAATCACTACGGTTAACCTTTTTAATTTTGTTTTAAGAGGGGGGCAATAATGATTTAAGGAAAGGCGAAATGAGTTTTTTCCCAAATTTTTACCATAATTATAAGAAATTTTGAAGAATTTTTGGATTTAGAGGGGAAGTCGTCCCTCCCTGCCACCCCCTGGCTACGCCCATCTCATTAACAATTATGGATTTAAAATTGAAAACAAATTGTTAATGTGGAAACAATTAATTTGTCTAAAATAATTTTGTATTTTATTAAACAAAAAGATGTTGTCGCAACACGTCTTAGGAGTTTAAATTGCTTTTTATATATATTGTTATTTAAGTAAATTACTTTAAACCTATGCCTTGCTATGATTTGTGAAAGGTTTGTGCAAAAGCTTTAGATTTTTAATGTATTTCTCGTGTAAAAAATAATCGAATTATGCATATAGACTGGATGTAAACAAAAAGGAGGAGGAACCCTATCAAGAGCATAGATTATATACATCGTTTAATTATAGGGGATGATGAGATTGGGTAGTGTTGTAAAAACGGATGGCTTATGTTTGGTCCACCTTTAGTTCAACTAAGCTTAACTGTCCACTCTGGACAGGTCTTCAAATTTTGACTAAGCTTAGAGTTTTATTAAGAAAACCAGACCCAAAAAATCTTTGGTATGTTTAGTCGACTAAAACCAAATGTCGATCAAACAGAATCTAGCCGTTTTTACAACACTAGTGTTTGGTCAAAGTAATAGGGTTCAATTGACTAATTTAAATTTGGAAAGCTTTACAGGTTAATTAGGTATGTTTGAAGAATAATAAATACGACATCTCCCTTTGTGCAGTAATAAAATCTGAATGAGAATTTAAAAAAACTATATTATTGGCGAGGGTTAATCTCAATACTTTAATTTTCACCTCCAAATTAGTCTTATGCGCTAAGTATTCGACCTTCAAAACATAACTTATTTTATAGCCTTTTCATTTTTATTTTAGTAATTCGTATTATTATATGTAGGATCCTGAAAAATATGTAGACAAATTGTTGACCCTGTACAACCGTTACAGTGAATTAATCAAAAGAGCCTTCGACAACGATCCTCGTTTCCTCACTTCCCGTGACAAAGTGAATGTTTTCCCTTAACCTCTCTATATATAACACCATGGGCGTAGCCAAGGGGGGGGGGAGGCAGGGAGGGCAGCTGCCACCCCCTTTAAATCCATAAATTTGTTTTTGCCCTTCCCTATATCATTATCCCCCCCCCCCCTTTTTAATTCCAATGCTGGCTACGCCCATGTAAAACACTCTAGATTTTAGCTTACCCTACCCAAAATTATGATTGGAAATTAGCTCATCACTTTCTTATTTTATTTTATCACTGTTTCTGTAGGCGTTCAAGCAGGTATTAAACGACACTCGGGTATTCCAACTCGATTTAGTGGAGCACCCTAAGGAGGCATTTCCTTCGTCCACGAGCAATTGCCATCAAAAGTAAAAGTGTTCAACTTCTTTTTAAACACCTCAAATAGCTTTAGAGTTCTATATACGCTAGTTATAAGTTCATCCTTAAGTCCGATTCACTCCACTGATAATCAAAAACTTATCTTTATTCGGGGAATCGTAATTGTAAAATATTAATATTCACAAGGGGAACATAATTGTAGAATTTATAATGACGAAACAATTTCTTTTCTTAAAATCTTCTGAGGTTTATTTTCCTCTGGGTACAGTTGTTTTCCAGCACTCACGGTTTTTGTGCCTCTATCATTTCCTTGATTCTCTTTGTCAAACGGTTGTCATCGTCTGGCCTTCTTGTTATTAGATTTCTACACTTAATTGGTTTTAATCGTCCCCTTCTCCTGGAACTCCTCATTCACATATACAACAATGAAATATGACTCATAACACTTTCCATATGTATTAAATTTTTTAAACTTAAGAATAGTCATGTTTATGTGTGTGGGTAAGTGTATAAAAAATAGTTAATCTATGGAATTTCCAATTTCATTATATGCCAATTATTCGCATATACATAAACTTCAATAATACATTAATTTCTATTAGTTATCCTACTTATGTAAACCCAAATTTTGGGGTCATTTTATACCCCAAATAACGAAATAATTTTTTTCACAGCTCCACACTTAATCGTCATCATGAGAGTAACGGGATTGTTCCAACTGGGGCCGGACGAGTCCTAACAAACGGGACACCGTACCCCGGGCTTAGCAAAAATATGAGTTGCCCGCCCGAATCGAAATGTCCTCAGTTGCTGGCTAATTATTGCGACATGTTATTGCGAAAATCCGTTTTGAGCAAAAAATTAACGGGCGAAGAAATCGAACAAAAACTTAAATTAGTGGTATGTTATTTAACACCCACGACTTTGTTTAGTGTGTTATGACTGGCTCTTATGTATTACAAATTCCAATAATGTCCAATTGGAATTTTTGTTTTTGCTGTCAAAATGTGAGTGCACTTGTCTTTAATTTTTGGTTGATAATCTATTTAAATATCTTGAGAAAGTCAACTACCTAATAATTTAATAGTTTCCTATTCATTCCGCGCTTAGGGCTGATTATAGCTAAGTTTTATAAAACAAAATTAATGGTCATTTTTATAATCGGTCAGTTTTAAAGTGCATAGGGTGCAGGAAATAAATGAATTGGAGTAATTGACGTGAATGTCGTATATTAAATTCTAATTTTAATGAGCAATATTTTTAAAAAAATGCGATAACTTTGCTAAATCAGTTAAGTTACAAATCACAAGAGTAATATTGATTGTTACCCACACGTAAACACGAAGAAACGTTTACTAATTTGCTTTTTTATCTTATCTTTATGATTTAATGGTAGCTTGTTTAAACACTTAATATTGGGATAAAATCTTATTTTAATGTGTAACTTTATACACATAAAGCTTAGTTTTACATCTTTAATGGGTCCATTGTTTTTAATTCTTGCTTACTTGCTTAAGCAGTATTCAATGAATTTGGGGCTTTAAATTGGATATGCATTTTTTGTTGTTAAAATTATAGCTTCAACTTTTGAAATACGTGCAAAACAAAGATGTTTTCATGCGTTACCATCGTTTTAATTTGGGTCGAAGGCTAATATTCGACAATTCGATGGATAGCGAAAAAGAAGAAAATATGGTCGAATGGCTTCGGGTTAGTTAAGACAAGCTGGAGTGTTTACTTTAATTTTACAAGCCAGAATTTTAATTTTTTATTTCTTTCAAATATTATGTTAAAAAGTCTCGTGTAAAGTAAGTTTTAACATTCCTCACTTGAGTCCAATAGAAACCTTTAAATGAACTCGGGCCTTCGGCCCTCGTGGGAAGGGGGAGAAGGGAAGGGGAGTAGGGGAAGGGAAGAGGGGAAGGGAAGAGGGGAAGGGAAGAGGGGAAGGGGGAACTCTTCTATACTCCGTATAAACGTAGCATATTTGCTATGCAATTTATGGGCGAGAAAGGTGGGAAGGGGCGAGAATGCCTATAGGGGGTATTAGATGCAAAATAATTAGTTAATTAGTTATAGGCCCTTGTAGGGGAGGACATAGGGTAATTATCAATGTTAACCAATTCAAAAACGAAAAAAAATTTCGATGTATTTGGCCAATGGTCATTTTTTTATTGGTCAGTAGCCAGCGGACGGTCAAAAATTCATATTATCATTGGTATTAACATGAACAAATATTAATTTAATTTAAAAAAATTAAAAAAAAAATTTGTCCCCTCCCTGACTTGAACCCCACACCTCCAGTTCACAAGCCGGCGCTATAACCACTATACCATGCTAGCTTTAAAATAGTAGAAGTTATTATGTTATTTATATAGATGATGAAATAATAAAGTTGTGTTTTATGTTTAGAAAATCAATATATTTCGTCGTTCAGTAGCCAGCGGACGGTCAAAAAGTCATATTATCAATGGTATTAACAAAAACAAAATATTAATTTAATGTAAAAAAAAAATTTAAAAAAAAGTTTTTTTTTAGTTTTAAAAAAGGGCTAAATTCTTAAACTACCAGCCCGATTCGCTCGAAACTTTACCCGTAGGTGCCCAGGGCGGCCGGGGGTAAAATAACCTTTTCAGATTCCTAAAATACCTTTTCATTTTAAAAATATCGGACATTTCCCTGCCACACGTGCGGTGTAATATCTATGACACGTAGAAAAATTTTACTAATTATATAAACTTACGCGCGCCATCTAATAAAGTACAATTCGTGTCTGAGTTTAATAGTAGATTCAATTTAATTAGAAATAACGGGCTATGCTTATACCTTTGAAGGAGGTTTCGAATTTTGTGTTAGTTTCTATCGATATATTTTATCGTAAATTAGAATCTAATACCTATATTATTTTTTTAAATATTACTTTTTAGGTTTTCTATGAAATCACAATCTAATTAAATGAAATATATTAACCCAATAAAAAAATATATATGCATTTATAAGGTTAAAAATATATATTACATAGTTGGCTGTCTGTTAGACCATCTATAATAAATTTTTAGGTTATATATAAAATTTGGCCAATGGTCATTTTTTTTCATTGGTAAGCAGCCAGGGCACGGTAAAAGTGGATATAAATTCATAAGTCAAAAAAAAACGAAAAAAAAAAATTTCGAATCACATTTTGGCCAATGGTCATTTTTTCCATCGGTCAGGAGCCAGCGGACGGCCAAAAAGTCATAATAGCAATGGTAGTAACAGGAACAATCATAATAGTCAAAAAAAACGAAAAAATAAACTCGGATTCACATTTTGGCCAATGGTCATTTTTTTCCATTGGTCAGCAGCCAGCACACGGTAAAAGTGGATATAAATTCACAAGAGTAAAAAAAACAAAAAAAAAATTTTCGAATCACATTTCGGCCAATGGTCATTTTTTTCCATTGGTCAGCAGCCAGGACACAATAAAAGTGGATATAAATTCATAATAGTCAAAAAAAAACGAAATAAAAGTTTTCGAATCACATTTTGGCCAATGGTCATTTTATTCCATTGGTCAGCAGCCAGCGGACGGCCAAAAAGTCATAATAGCAATGGTAGGAACAGGAACAATCATAATAGTCAAAAAAAACGAAAAAAATAATTTCGATTCACATTTTGGCCAATGGTCATTTTTTGCCATCGGTCAGGAGCCAGCGGACGGCCAAAAAGTCATAATAGCAATGGTAGTAACAGGAACAATCATAATAGTCAAAAAAAACGAAAAAATAAACTCGGATTCACATTTTGGCCAATGGTCATTTTTTTCATTGGTCAGCAGCCAACGGACGGCCAAAAAGTCTTATTATCAATGATAGTAACAAGAACAATCATAAAAGTCAAAAAAAACTCCGGGATTCTAACCCAAAAACTAGTTAAATTGCATAGCAATTAAAAGTAAACAACTTTTATTTATGTTTATTATATAACATTGGTCAGCAGCCAGCGGACGGCCAAAAAGTCATAATAGCAATGGTAGAAACAGGAACAATTATAATAGTCAAAAAAAACGAAAAAAATAATTTCGATTCACATTTTGGCCAATGGTCATTTTTTTCATTGGTCAGCAGCCAGCGGACGGCCAAAAATTCTTATTATCAATGATAGTAACAAGAACAATCATAAGAGTCAAAAAAACTCCGGGATTCTAACCCCAAAACTAGTTAAATTGCATAGCAATTAAAAAGTAAACAACTTTTATTTATGTTTATTATATGACTAGTTAAATTGCATAGCATTAAAAGTAAACAACTTTTATCTATATTTATTATATAACCAAAACTAGTTAAATTGCATAGCAATTAAAAGTAAACAACTTTTATTTATGTTTATTATATAACTAGTTAAATTGCATAGCACAACTTTTATCTATGTTTATTATATAATAGATAATTTAACAAATCTTATATATAACACACCGAGGGAGATAGAGATGAGGGGTGGGGCACCTCTTATGCATTAATTTAAAAAATAACACAGCGAGGGAGATAGAGATGAGGGGTGGGGCACCTCTTTCTCATCCATTAATTTAAAAAAGCGATAACCTAATATACCCAATGCAAATAGATAGGGAGGGTAAAGGACGACGGACGACGGACACCAAAAAACGATCCCATAAATTGCATAGCAATTAAAATACCTAACACAATAATTTTATGAATTACTCAAAAACATGAAAAACTTTGAATGAAGTGTTTTCGCAAATTATCTGAAATTATTACTAATGTTTATTAAAATAGCCTTTAAAAGTGCAATTTTATCTTAACTTTATTTCGATCTCCTTTATTGGGATTCTGCAGAGTGTGGGTATGCCGACAGACTATATCAACAAGCTATCCCGTATGTTTCAAGATGTTAAAGTTAGCAAGGATTTTAATGAGATGTGGAAAGGAGCAATGAAAAGCCAAAATAAAGATTCTATCGCTTCTGGTAAGTATAAACTACAAAGACTGCTCATGTCATATGTTTCATATGGTAAAATTTGTAGCATAAAATCCACCATTTTGTATTAAACTACCTCCTAAATCTTTCTGCAATATACCTCTTTGTTAAAATAGAAAAAGTAAATTTACCTTTCTCATTAGTTAATAAATAAAAAGAATTCTAATAAATTATATTTAATAAGATAAAGATGGCACTAAATTTCTTTAACATCACATCATTACTGTTTTTTTAATTTTTACGTATTTTGTAAATAATATATTTTAAAATGCTGTTTTTATTGTTCAACTCGTTCAATATTTTTTATTAAGTTCTAAACGCACTTTTAACCAAAATTACTATAATCTATATGTCCTTCCCTTATTTGTGCACATTTTAAAATGGCAAAAAAACGGTTCCCAGTTCATGAGCAGCATATTTAGTCTATGCCGGTAATAAGCGTTTAAAAATTCAATTTGTGGTATTTTGCTGAAAAAATTCAGTGTAATATGTCAGTTATAATTTCATTTTCCTAGACGGTATTTTATTGCTTTGCAATTTGGGTTGGCAAAAGGAATGCCACTGAAATGGCGAGTTTGCATCGGACTAATGCTTAATCTAATTAAATTTGTCAGAGGTCTAACAAAAAATATTTGCTGTTATTTAATGCTTGGAAATTACAGTTTTGCTTTAACTTGAAATATCGATAGATTATAGTAGAGCTCTTATTAAACTATCGACAATATTGTATTATAACGTTAAACCATTATTTTGAACTTTAAGAAATTACACAGCGTATTATGACCTGACAATACCGTTTGCCATTCTGAGGAAGTATGAAAATTAGAGGAGTGCCGTGGGCAATCATTAATAGAAAAATTGTGATATTTCCTGGAGCGGTTTTTATTACAAACGTCTATCTAATTTTTCTATAGTCCCTGAGCTTTTTATGTTTTTTATTGACAATTTAGACAAAATTAGCGTAAAAATTTTGAACGCTGGAGCCTGGGCTAAGCCTTCATACCGCGTCCCAGTAACTTTGCCTATGGAGCTGGAAGATAGCTTGCCCGAGGTCGAAGAATTTTACAAGACTAAGCATTCCGGCCGCAAACTCAAATGGTACCACGCCCTATCCTACGGCATTGTAAGTAAAATAATAAATCTATATTGCGCAATTAATAAATGCTTTTGAAATAGAGTTTTGAATTTCAATTAGCTGTATAATACTGTATGCGTGATGACTCTAATTTATGAAATAGCTGGAATTTAATTTTGAAAACAAAAAATCAAATAAGGTGTTTGTGGAGAAATTCAACAATTTACTTCGCACCTCTTTTTACTGAATTTTTTGTCTTTTTTAGTTAATGTTTATACAAAAATTGTCAGAGAATGAATTTTGACCCTAAATATAATGTTAATAGGTATTATAAAGGGTAGCTTGCAAGTTATACTTGGGTAATTTTTAAGCGTAATTCATATTTTATGCCGCTGGGAAGCAAATTTACTGTTTATTTGAGTTTATATAGTGAGCATTGTTAATTAAACCCCAGACACAGTCAATAATTAAAGTGCATTTAGGTTATTAAGCATTTCAATTCTATCAGACATATAGGCAATTTTATTTATAAATATCCAAGATAATAATATGAGTTAAATTAATTTGAATAAACCCTTTGGAAATCAAACCTGGTCTTTTGAGTATTTATACATTGTTAATTAGGACTCAGGCATAACCAATAAATTGAAATGAACCTATTAATAATCAGATTTATCACAATTTATTTTGTCTAAAAAGATTTTAGAGCGGGCTTGTAAATCATGTTTTTTCACGAATATCTGGTTACATGAAAGAAACAAGGTTTTGGAAGAAAAATTCTGTATAATTTTTAAGTAAATAACAATTAAGAATTCATTTTCAGATATCGTTTAAAACGGCATCGGGCAGCCTAGTTGATTTGGAGGTTAGTACTTTGCAATTGGCGTTGCTATTCGTGTGGAACACCCGGGCTCGGGGGGAAATTTTGAGTTTCGAAGACCTGAAATTGGCCACTGAATTGCCTGAAAACGAGTTAAGACGAACTCTTTGGTCACTGGTAGCTTTCCCAAAACTCAAATCTCAACTACTTTTAGTCATTCCACCCAAGGCCCCGCTTCCTCAAATTGCCGTTAAGTCTTCCAAAGATTTCAACAGTTCAACTTCGTTTGCCATCAACCAAAATTTGGTCGTAACGTAAGCATAAAAATTTGATAAAATTTACGTTTTAATATTGAGAATCCAAATTTGAAGAATGCTTAATTCTTTCTGTCCCCAAATATCTTGAATTAAAGAAAATAACGTTATTACATTTGGCTTCTTTCATAAACTTTGATACTAATTGAATAATCCATCTAAGTCTTAGCTTTTCTAAGTTAATAGTCCAAAAACGGAGGTTAAAATCGGAATTTTTAAAATCGTTGCTACTTAATTGTCGGCTACCATAAGGAGTGCACATTTTTAAATTTGTGATTTTATATGGGGTCGAAATAGGTTTCATTGATTTTTTACTCATATGACCACAAAAAATTAACCCCAAATTTTTGAGGTTTTTGGCTAACTTTTTTTCACTGAAAATTTTTTTAGGAACATAATGCACCAAAATTCAAGGAGACAGCGTTATTACTTTTAAAATTACGGCAAATATAGTAGAATAAATAAAACACTACCGAACTTTATTTTGGCCATTTAGGCGTTCACAACTTAAAAAGTATTGGCCCAAAATGACTAAAATTTTCGAAAATTACTTTAATATATGAGATCTACCTACATCCTGACCAAAAATTATTTAAATTGACGATTCGACATGGAATGGCTCTTGTACAAATATTTTTCATTTCGATATAAAATAAATTTTGGAATAAAACAATAAAAAAAATTGAAAGTTTAAATTTTTGTAGGAAAAATAATAAAGTTTGCAACCGGGGCAAAATAAATCTCATAGGGCGATCACATCTACTAACCTCCGATCCGAACGTGGGTGAAGAGAATCAAGCCATACTTCAGCTCAGAGTTTATCGCATTCAGGTTTGTTATGGTTGTGCTCATGACCTTCTCCTTATTAAAATTTGTCTTATAATTTTTACATTGACATTTTTAAATAAAAACCGACCATTATAATTATGGACTACATAGACTGCTCGTGCCATATGTTTCATGTGTTAAAATGTGTACCAATAAATCCACCATTTTGAATTTGACTATCTCCCATATCTTTCGGCAGTGTACCCTATTGTTAAAACAGAGAGAGTGCTTTATATTTTATTGTGTTCTAAAAACACCTTCAATTAGTCAAAATTACATAATCTCTATGTCCTTCTCATATTTGTGCACATTTCAAAATGGCGGAAAAATGGTGCACTTATTTGAAGTTGATGAGCAGTCTATCTATTTTATGACTATAATGTAACAAATTACCTTCAATAAGATAATTTATATTTAAGTTGATTTAGTTGTTTATGACTTTAAGTTTTTCTATTTCATCCGATCATATATTTAAAATAACATTACAGATTAAATAGACTTTTCTGCCGCTTGCAGCATTAATTGTATAGAACATTATCTCTAAATGGAAAATCTATTACGTATATGTTTAATTGAGATATTTGTATTTTTAGCAAAAATTTATTTTCCTGGTTACAAAAAACAATCTCTTCCTTTGGTTAATTATTTAGCGAGTTTATTAATACGATTATATAATTTGAATTAAATATATATCTAAATATAAATTTTATTAGGAAGCTATTATTAAGATAATGAAGACGCGGCGAAAAATCACTAATGCCCAGCTGCATACGGAGTTGATAGAATTGCTAAAAAATATGTTTTTACCAGCCAGAAAAATGGTTAAAGAACAAATTGAATGGCTCATAGAACGTAAATACATGGAACGGGATCCTTTGGATATAAATTCTTTCGTGTATTTAGCCTGAATCCCTTCCTCGCGCATTTAATATTTTGAATTCTTATTGTGATCAACAACTTGGCCTAATAAATTTGTATTTTATTTATTTATCAAAAGTATGTAGATTGACATGTTTCTTTAAAAATCTCCTTAATTTATATATTAACTATAAGTCCTCCTTGTATATACGGTGAGTAGGTCTGATATTGTGAGGATAGGCATTTTTTACACATTAAACATCTCGTTAAATCAGTAAACAGAGTCCTTTGCTATTTTTAATGGAGCCTTTAAAAAATTTTGACTTAAATCTTAAATTGCTTATAATGTTAAACATTTATATATATATTGGTATAATTTCTCATCGACTGATGTGCGCCATTATGTAAAAATTACAAGGATACCTAGATAAAAGAAGATTAAATAGTCATTGCTCCTCGCGAATCGTACAAACCGACGAAGAGGTTGGCGCCAGGAAGGGCATCCGGCTGTAAAACCTGCTCCAATCCCCCCTATGAATACAAAGGCGAATGGGCGGGGTACAGCCCTAAGTACCCCGTGGGTTAACTCATCGACCTACGTCAAAAAGAAAGATGAGGATCCTGGCCAAATCGTTTTGGGAACTCCGCAAGGATTCCCTCCTCATGATGGTCATCGACTTGAAAATATTCCAGGAGGTCGGTCTAAAGGCGACACGCTAAGGGTTGCTACCTGGAACATAGGGAGTATGACGGGAAGAGCGGGCGAGGTAGTGGAAGCACTCAATCGGAGAAGGATAGATATATGCTGCATACAGGAGACAAGGTGGAAAGGAGAGGGTGCTAGGATGATGGGAGCCATTGGTGCGCGGTATAAATTCTACTGGCAAGGGCACAAGGATGGAAAAGCTGGTACAGGAATACTTGTCGCTGAGAAATGGGTGGACAAAGTTATCGATGTCAAGCGATGGAATGACCGGATCATAGTTATAAAGATGGTGATGGGAGAAAGGCTATACAACGTTATATCGGCCTACGCCCCTCAAGTAGGAAGAAGCGATGAAGAGAAAGACATTTTCTGGGATCGTCTGATGGAAATTACTTCCCACCTTCAAGAATCTATTATTTTAGGCGGGGATCTAAACGGACATGTTGGCGCGATTATCGATGGTTATGAAGGTGTCCATGTTGGTCACAGCTACGGAACCAGGAACACGGAGGGGGAACGCATTCTGGGTTTTGGGGACGCTACTCAGTTGGTTATATGCAATACTTTCTTCAAGAAAGAAGACAGGAAGCTTATAACCTATGAATCGGGTACCCTCAAAAGTACTGTCGATTATTTGATGGTCAAAAAATCGGACAGATGTATGGTGAAAAACGTCAAGGCTGTCCCTGGGGAAGAATGCGTGACACAACACCGTCTTATTGTTGGGGATCTCGTAATGAAGGGGCTTATAAATCCAAAGAAACGCTATATCCCGAGACTCAAGGTGTGGTGTTTGAAAGATGAGACTCAAAAGAGGGATTTTGCCGAAGCACTTGATGGAACCTCAGTGGCGATGGCGAAGAACGTAAACGACAAATGGACGGCTATGAAGAATACTTGGCTTGACACAACATCGCGCGTTTGTTGTTGGACAAAGGGGCCCCCAAGACATAAGGAAACTTGGTGGTGGAACTCTGAGGCGGCGAAAGCTATCGAAGATAAAAGGCGTTGCTATAAAGTCTGGCATAATACTTAACAAAGGTGCGATAAGGTTATGTATCAAGAGGCTAAAAGAATTGCAAGAAGGGCCGTCGCCAGAATAAAGAAAACAAAAAGATGCGAGTTTGCTCTACGCCTTGACTCAGAGGAAGGGAAGAAAAACATGTTTCGTGTAGCCAAACAAATGGCGAAAGAACGACTCGATGTTGTGGCGACTAAATGCGTTAAAACGCCGGCGGGTAACATTATCTCCCACGGCGATGGAATCAAAAAAGTTTGGAAAGACTACATTAAACGACTCTTAAACGAAGAGAATACCTGGGACAATGACGTTGTTTGTGATAAAGTGGAGGGACCCTGCTGCTGGATTGGGACTGTAAATTCAGCGTGCCATAAAAAACGAAACAAGGTAAAGCGGCAGGCCCAACAGGAATAGTGGCGGAAATGGTAAAAGCTTCTGGACATTTGGGAGTCGTTTGGCTTACACAGCTGTGTAATGCCATAATTCAGGAAGGGACTATACCTAGCGACTGGAAAAAGAGCGTTCTTCTGCCAATCTACAAAGGAAAAGGCGACCCACTTGACTGCGGATCATATCGGGCTATTAAGCTCCTCGACCAAACTATGAAAGTTATCGAGAGGGTGCTCGAGAAAAGAATCCGGGAACAAACGAACATCGACGCAATCCAGTTCGGATTTAAACCAGGGAAAGGGACCACCGATGCCATCTTTATAGTACGACAGATGCAAGAAAAACACCAAGCAAAAGGGAAAAGACTATACTACGCCTTTGTAGACCTAGAGAAAGTGTTCGATCGGGTGCCGCGGGAAGTTGTAAAATGGGCTCTTAGGAAAACAGGTGTGGAAGAATGGTTGGTTACGGCTGTGATGGTTATGTATGACGAATCTCAAACAGCAGTGAGGACCCATGATGGCGATAGCGAAAGCTATGAAGTGAAGGTTGGGCTACACCAAGGTTCCGTTTTAAGCCCCCTACTTTTCATACTCGTAATGGAGGTGGTGACAAAAGAACTGCGAGATGGCTCCCATGGGAACTTTTATACGCCGATGATCTCTTGATAATGGCTGAGAGTGAGGCTGATCTCTTTACAAAAATGGAAAAACGGAATGGAGAAAAAGGGCTTAAAAGTTAACATGGGAAAAACAAAGGTGATGTTTGGCGGGAAAAGTATGAAGAGCGCCGAGACACTTGCGCCTGGCCCTGTAGCGTATGTTACAAAGGAGTTGCTAGCAACTTTATACAATGTACAAAATGCCTAGGATAGGTCCACAAAAAATGTAGCGGTGTGAAAGGAAGTCTTTTATTGGCAAGCCGTACTTTTAGCTGCAAGCCCTGCGTGACAGGACCTCTACCGGATAATGCCATAACCGACTTTAACATCGGTAATGGGGAGACGCTAGGAAAAGTTGACACCTTTACCTATCTCGGGGACTCTTTAAGTGCAGATGGGAATGTTGACTCGGCAGTTACAGCAAGGATACGACAAGCCTGGAAGAAGTTTAGAGAGATGGCCCCTCTTTTGACCGGAAAAGGTGTTTCACTCAGGGTAAAGTCTACGCGGCATGTATTAGAAGTTGTCTTGTATATGGAAGCGAAACGTGGCCATTAATGTCGATACATAAAGCCAAATTGGAAAGCACAGAAAGGCGCATGATAAGATGGATGTCAAACGTGTCGCTACGGGAAAGAATAACAAGCAATAGACTCAGAGAAAGAACCGGGATCGAGCCAATCAACGAGGTCATCCGGAAAAACAGGCTAAGATGGTTTGGACATGTGGAGCGGAAGAATGACGACGACTGGGTGAAGAGATGTACTTCCCTGGAGGTATCTGGAAAGAAACCGCGCGGGAGGCCGAAATCAACATGGGCCTCTGTTCTAGCTACCGACATGGAAGCAATGGGTCTGACAAAACAGGATTCGCATGATCGATAAAATGGAGGAAATGCATTAGGGGAAAACAGGCTAACCCAGGAGATCCTGGAAAACGGCCTTAAAACGATGAAGAAGAAGAAGAAGATTGCTGCTGCCATTAAGTTAGCAGTCTTACTTATTTTTCAAAAATACATGGTAATATTCTTTAATCCTTGAAAGCTGTAGAATTTTTTTACCTATTTTCGCAACAAATGTCATTCATTAACATAATTATTGGCCCCCAAGCCTTAAAATCTTAAAAAAAAGATAAGGGAAAAAATTTCCTTACTATGATCGACAAAACAGCAAATCGGCATTACTTTCTAAACTTTGCTATTTAATTCTTTCATTTTCACAAAATTTGTATTTTTTTAATAAAAATGAACTAATTGCAATAACTTTAATATTTTAGCCAATGCCATTACCAATAATCTCAATTAATTTTAATCTTAGGTGCAAAATTATTTTAATATTAGTTTCAACCTCTTTTTCTACTACGGTCCCAAGTCCGTGTTCAAAAAGTGGAGGGTTGGCGTCAGGTCGGAAACCGGCTATAATAACCAACTCCGAAATCATGAGCTTCAAGCAAAATTTTACAAGCGAAAGTTAGGACGTCCTCCACAACGCGCACTGCATACCCCGCCCGTGCAATTTGAAAAACACACTAGGTTACTAGCCAACTCACAACGAAGGCGGTTAAGGAAATTAGTTGTGGAAAGAATGCGAATAACGTGCTGGAATGTGGAACGTTGACGGGGAAGAGCATCGAGGTCGCACAAATGCTAAAAAGAAGAAAGGTACACGCCTGCCTACAAGGAGGTGGGACGGAATCAAAGCCCGGGAGTTAGGAGAAGGCTGCAAACTATACTACAATGGGTCACCAAATCGTAGAAACGGGGTCGGTATCGTTCTAAGCGAATCTTTCAAAGACAAGGTGGTGGAAGTCAAACGTTGTTTTACAGCTAATGTGGGTGAAGATTGCTGGTCAAGAAGGCCTTTTAACCGTTATCTGCGCGTATGTTCCTCAAATTGGGTGTATGGAATCAGAAAAAGACATATACTTCAATTCATTGGAAAAGGAAATACAAGGAATCGGACAGGAAGAAGGGCTAATTAGTGGGGCGGATTTCAACGGTCACGTAGGGAAAGATCGCTTCGGGCGTGAACGCAATCATGGAGGCTATGGGCATGGTCTGAAGAACAAATAAGGGGAAAAACTTCTCCGAGTATGCCAAGCCTACGACATGGCGATCGTTAACACCTATTTTCAGAGTTGGTAAGATCATATTGTGACTTTTAGAAATGGGAAGCATTTTATTCAAATCAACTTTCTGCACATATGGCGAAAGGGCTTATGGAGTATCAAGAATCGCAAAGTAATACCGGGAGAAAAAATTGCCAATCAACATCGTACTCTTGTTATGGATCTTGGCAGAAGAGTATTTTCCGAAAGAAGAAAGATTTATGAACCTCGGATTCGATACGAAAGGCTAAAGGATACGTCGACGGCCGAAGAATACCATCAAAAAGATTCCTCACTCTTGGGTGTAAGGAAGTAGCAAAGGGACTTAGACGACGATTGGGAGACGCTAAATAAGGAAATAAAGGAAACAGCGATACGTGCTCTAGGACAGACCAAAGGAGGCAAAGCTATGAATAGGGAACTATGGTGGTGGGATGAATCGGTTGAGGATTTCATCGAAAGAACGAAAAATATATATAGACGGTGGAATAAATCAAAAAAGTCGGAGGATTATCAAGAGTATAGGGACCTTTTTTTAATAAATTAGGTAAAACGCTTTGATTTAGCGTCCGCTAGATGGCTGTTCTATTCTTTAAAAACGTAGTTCCCGCTATCCTAGGTGTATAAAAAGTATGTATACACCACCTACATTGCTAAGGCAATGATTTGGCCAAATTTGGTGGCAATTGGTCGTACTTTTCGAGATCTTTGCGGCCAAAGAAAATGGATTTACATTTTTATATATATAGATGATAAAGTTATAAATTTTGTGTAATATAGGACCTAATTTAAATTTTCTTTTGCCTTTATTAATTAAAATGCAATATATTAGGGCCAAAGGAGCCAGCATATTTCCGTCGGGGGGCTGAAGGAGAGTTTTTTAATCCCTAAGTATGCAAAAACTCTCATTGGTGCCTGTGGTGTCGGGAAGATAAAAAGTATGTTTTATAAGGTAACGTCTTAAATATAATTTAAAGGCTGTTAGGGTGAGGCAAAGCTCAAACTTTAAATCATTAGAATATTCAACCAAAATATTTTTCTCACTCTCTCACACAATAATTGACGGATCTTGCAGAAACAAGGTTTATTTGATTTATTTATCAACTAAAGAAAGAAAGCTGACAAATATTTTAGATTTAAATCATAGCTTTAACTTAGCTATTGAATAAATTCAATGAAACTTTTCGTCAACACCGTTTCGGAAAGATTTTATCTGAGTTGTTATAATACCTGCTAGTGGATTGACCGGTTAAGATTATTTTTCTACAATTGCGGCATAACAAGGTGTAACTGTAAATTTATTAATATCTGAAAGGAGAGTATTCTAATTGCCGAAAAGAACTACCACTATGATTAAAATAATTGCTACTTAGAGTTTGAGAAAAATGCACGATCATCTTGTTTTCTTGTCTAGCGAACAAGCAAATCGGTAGAAAGAAAAATTTTTAAAAGCCTTTTGCTGAAAATTGAATTTAAAATAAATAGCCTATATATGTTTAAGGTATTTATAAGTGACCTAGTCTTCTATGCAACTATAAGTTTATTTTAATTAATTAAATTGTAAAAAAAAGTCAATTTTTGCTAGAGGGGGGAGCGGGAAATTTCCCCCCCCCTTGGGCCTTGGCTACGTCATTGCTTATAATAGCTTCTGAAATGCTCATTGCTCAAAATTCCATATTAATTAAATATACTATATTCAAAAAAAATGTTTTTATTTGCCGCACGGATATATATATTTTATAAAACGAATGATAATAATATACGATGTTTTCAAGGCACATAATATTTTGGATGTTCGTGGAAATTGGCTAGTTCAAACGCGAGTTGGGTGCGTCTGTTATGGGTAAGGGAAAACATAAAATTAGTAAAGTAAATATTAAATGCTATCAAGTTAATTAAAATTTGAGATGTTACCGGAAACAATGGCTAGTTAGGTGTTGCTCTAAGGGTAAGGCAAAACATAAATTTGGTAAGGTAAACATGCAATGCTATTAAGGTATATAGAATTATGGGATATTTCCGAGGAAATAAAATGGTTCAAACGCGAGTAGGGTGACCTTTTGAAGCAAAACATAAAAATATTGCGAGAATTATTAAATTATCTTTGGTAAACAAGTAGCCCGTTAGTTCACTTTAGTTTGAAGAAATAGTTTGTTTTCGAGCAACTCAAAGCTATTTTTGATTTGAGTAAATAAAAATATAGTGATTTAAAGCTAGGGTGCAAAACTTTGTTTCTCATTAATTATTTTTATTTTAGCATGGCTAACTTCTTTGGTATCATTTTATTCTCTTTAATCCTTACACAAGGACTTACATCAATTCTACTTGGCGGTAGTGGTCTTCAAGAAAGTAATAAATTTATAAAAGATTTGCTATTAATCATATTCTGTATTAGAGACCTGCACAGCCCGGCCCGGCCTGCGGAGGCCGGGCTTGGACGGGCTTCTGCTTAAAAATAAAACAACGGGCCGGGCCTGGACGGGCCGATATATAACGCAACGGGCTCGGGCCGGGCCTAGTTATGCTTAAGGCCCGTTAAAAGCCCGTTAAAAACTAATTAGATTTAGTATAAAAGAAGGTGTTTTTATAATGTTCTAATTTGTAATTATTTTATGTTTATTAAATTAACAGGAAAGTTAAATTTTGTTTTCCTAGTTCATTAATTCATCAAAAGCTCAACCCGCATTATAAATGTTAAAGATAATTTATACACGTGATCCCTGGGCGGAACCATTTTAAATTGGAGGGGCGCAGTTTAAATAGGGCAAAAAATGTTTTTTCATCAGGAATTTTTGGATTTGGAGGGGTGCAGCTGCCCATATTTCCCTCCCCATTTATACCCTCGAGCAATATTGAGTGAATTAATTTAATATTATTTAAAATTATATTTTATTTAAATTGCTATGCAATTTATGGACTCTCTTTTGGTTATTCGTCCTGTCCTGTCCAACTTGTAATTTTTCAATAATTGCCGTGGAAGCTTATACGGGGTTTAAATGGCTGTGGACTTATGCTTCTGTGAAAGACTTTTATTTAGCTGACCGCTGATTGCTCAAATTCCATTATTGTTTTTGTGCCTGACTGATTACTTTTATTAATAAATTTATTTTGGCAATTTGTCTAGGTTGTTTATTTATAACGGATGGATGCGAAACTTGCTAAATAATTCCCTGCAATTAATGCTGACCGCTGTTAACTTTTACTTTAACTGACCCCGGCCAAATGCCAAAATTTATATACTCATTATCATTAACAAATTAAAAACAAATTCCAAATTTATTTCCTCAAGTTACTTTCATCATCAATAACCTAATTATTTTATTTACCCATTAAAACCTACCGTCGTATATATCATACGCAAAGTGTACCATTTTCAATTAGTGAATTTGCACACTTAAAGACCTTTTGATTTTATCAAATTTAGTTAATAATATAGTTTAAGATGTGATTAACCATACTAATGAATCATTTTTATTTTTTTGCTTATTAAATGACTTCCATATCTCTTTAAATAAGTAGTACTTTTGAAAATCAGAAAAAACTCGACCCTCTTTAACTATTTGTTTAAAATTTTCTACATAATAAACAATTACCAATTATATTTAATATATTCTTAATCTATTGAAATTTATCTATAAGATTACATATAATTTATATAACATTAGCTAAATTTTTATATTTACATATGCTTTTTAAATACATGTATGATAATGCAGATGGTGATTTAAAACACTGCAGAAATAGGCGTTTTTTGAGAATCAAATAAATAACTAATTAACAAAATATTTAAGAAATGGGGTCGGTTATTTTACCCTCTTGCCTGGGAGTATCTAGGAGAGGTGGGGGGGGGGCAGTTGCCCCCTAATTTTAAAAAATTGTAAATATAAAACAAAATAACGTTAAAATTTCAAAATATTATTATTTTGCCACCCCTCAATCAAACATTTTGCCCTTTCTCCTCTATGGAATCATCTCTAAGGCCCTTGCAAGTCTTTTTAAGGTCATTGGACCCTGAATTTGTCATATATATAGAGAAAATTGATGAAGAATGTATACAAGATAACCCCATTAAATTTGGGCATACGCTTTTGAACAAGCCGAACAACTATTGTTGCAGTTTTAAAGTGTATGAAAGATATGAAGATCGAAAAATTGGCTAACGTTACACGATCCAAATTCTTGTACTGTATAAGCGATCTGACATTCCATTTTCTTATTCGATCCAAAGAAAGTAATTATGTATCTTGTCCCTAAAATGACCTAACCCTAACCCTACAAAACCTGCCCTTGCGAGACCAAAATCACAATATGAAAACGTGAGTAAGAAATTTTGTTTATTTCTTACGATTTGTGTTTTTCCGAATGCGAAAAACACAAATCGGCCTTCGTTATTTTTTCGATCGAATAAGAAAATGGAATATGAGATCGCTTATAAGTACAAGAATTTGGATCGTGTAACATTAGTTGAAAAATTGGTGTGCCATTTGCTATTTTCAAAAGAATGGCCTAACTTTGTCGATAGTCCAATGTTAATTGACAACAAATTCCATTCTTTACCTTTATTATAAAATCTGGCAAAGGAATGGGAAGAGTGTTGTTGATCTTTTTGATCAACTCCGTGAAGTCTATGGAAAAAATATGCCATCAAAAATAATTTGTTGATAATAGGTTGTTGTTTGAACGTGTCCTTAGTCATTGCATGACTACCTTATCTAGAAAGAGAAAAGGATTTTCTTATCAGACTCTACTTAAAGAGTAACAATCCCCTTACTCGCAACTTATGTATACCTCAAGTTAGGGCTATAAATCCGGCTATCTATTCAGCGTTAACGACGAGGTGACCTACGATGACACTGAGCATTGGTCTGCCAAAAACCCAACACAGAGAAGATGGGCCGCTTTTAATATACGTTTATATTGGTTTTTAACAAAATAATTATTGATCTATTGAATAAATAGGAATTAAAATTATTATTACATAGTTTTAATTGCTGAATTTTTTATAAAAATGTTTATAGTACTAGTATTAGGAAAATGATTATAAAAGGATTATGTTTCCAAACTTATGTATATATGGCGACTGATGGGGATAGGGCGGGGGGGGGGGGTGTTGATCCTTATAGAAAAAAAATTTGATTTAGATTTCATTTTAATATTTTAAATTATTATAAGAAGGTATTAGCAGATAAAAATTTGCTAAATACGTTTAATTTAAAATTATTACATAGCGGGATAAATATGAGACTCTCAGCGTATGATATATACGACGCTTTAAAAATATAGTTAGAATTGTTTTTTCAAACAAAAAATTGCAGATGTTATTTTGGTATGAAATTAATAAAAAATCTAAAATTTCAAGTTTTTTCATCGAGGGGTCTATGTTCAGGTTTTAATGGGTTAAAATGGTGGAGAAGCAAAGAAGCTAAGTAGTTTTATTAAAACATTATAACCTTAAATAAGGGTTTTAAAAGTTTATTTGGCTTATATGGTTTTATGTATCCTGAAGTGCCACTTGTAAAAAAATTTTTCCATGTAGGTCGTTTCTTAAAAGTTAGAAGAACTCGAGTGACCTGGAATTACCAAATTTTTTTAAAACTATTTTTATTAACATTTTTAACACAAACATATAGTTTGCCATATCGATAAGAAAAATTAAACAAAAAAAAAATTTACGGGCCCGGGCCGGGCTCGGGCTTTGTATAATATTAGCGGGCCGGGCCCGGGCTTATAATTTAATATTTTGACAAGCCCGTGCCGGGCCGGGCTTTTAAATTTTTGTTATGGGCGAGCCGACTGACCTAAACAGGCTCGTTGCAGGTCTCGATTCTGTATGACTTTGAGTTTGGTGAACATGACTTATTGTATACTTTTCAACTTAACCCGACAGGGACCATTAATTTTTGCACAGTTAAATTTTATAAAAAAATAAGTTTCAAGGGTCACTAGGGTATAGTAACAACAAATCAACTAAAAGTTTTTTGAAAAATAATGACCTCGGGTAGATAGAGGGGTGTCACTAAAAGTGACATTGGGAAGAAAAATGCAACATTAAATTTTTTATTAAAATCAGCTACAATAATTAATTATAATTCATGATAGGTCGCCCAACATTTTAAATGCAATCCGGCGTTACAATATGAACAGTTTAGGCGAGTGGCCTTCTTACAAACTTACAACGCCTCTGAGAACAGGGTTCTTTTTGGTGCTTTGTTATGTATTCTGTTTTCGATTAACATGATTATGAATTTATATATTTGTTCAGGATGGGATTTAAGATATGAAGAATAGGAATAAATATTTGGGCGAATTGAAAGGAATGATAGGGGGAAATATTGGCCCTAAAAGGATAAACTATATTGGGCCTTAAAGGGATAAACCTTGTCCCCCCCTCAAAGGGGGACTCACATTTAATTCTTTCTTTAGGTCCTTTATATATTTTATTTATCTCCAAGAATAAATTAATCAATTGAATAAAATCAAGCAACTCTCGAGTGTGTAAAAATCAAAGATCCGTATTGATAGAAATAACAAAATACGTATATGCGCGTCGGGGGGGGGATAACATACGCGTACTAGAAATTAAATGTAAAGAAATAAAGTTCTATGTATATATTCAGTACACAGATGTTACAATCAATTAACCTTTTGTGTCAGGGGGCATGGGGGAAAGAAAAAGTAACATACGTATTAAAATTAAATAGAAAGTAAAAGTATTACTATGAACTTAAGGTTACAGGAAAAGGGGTTACTCAGTCGTACAAGATATAAGATCAAAAGATCCGACAATGTTAAGAAATCTAACAATAAATGTTGTAATTAATCGAATGAAATACACTGTTTTACGAGGGGTTGGGGGAAAGGGGAATCCACGTATCGAGGGATACGATATTATGTTAGATTTATATTTCGTTAAACTCAAATACACGTTTCTTTTGGGTTGAATACCATATTTCCTGAAATATGACAACACATTCGATCTTCGGAAGTTGCATAATGACTGATAATTATTATTTGAGTTGTAAATTTGCCATGCATTTTGGCAGGCCGCATCTATTCCAAATGCTAACAAAGGAAAATACCATTTTTTACCTCTGTAAGAAATTCTTGTAGATTGTAAGTTCTGATCAAATCGATCAACCCCACCCATATATTTATTGTACATTTGTACGATAGCATGTTGACAATGCAATTGTCATTCCATTGAATCGCAACTATATTTGAAGTTACTTTTTTAACGAAATACCCTCGGCCTTTTTTAAGCACTTTCGGATCTGCCAGAGGACATTTAATTCGATTGACCCTGACGGTTCCCGTAGTGCCGATGTTTTTTTTTGAAAGAGCATAATTCTGTGCTTGTGAAGTAATTGTTGAAATAATATTATAAGGAGAATATTCATTTGGTAATTTATCCAGAAGATTCATTATGACAACTCCCCCTAAACCGAAAGATTTTTGCTGTGGTAAAATACATGATGAACCCTGATAAAGGTTAAAACTAATGAGGTATCCCGACCTTGTTGCGACCGTCCAGAGTTTATACCCAAAGCGCATTGGCTTTCCTTTTATAAATTGTTTCGTATTATGGCGCCCATAGTAGGGAACGATGGTTTCGTCCATTGAAATATTTGAAGTTTTTACATATTTAAAATTATTCCTAAATCGTTTATCTAAAAGATCAAAGAACTGTCGAACTTTGGCGAATTTGTCGATTTTGTCGCATAGATGTAAATACTTTGTTATTTCTTTGAATCTGTTGCGGCGCATTCCATATGAAACCATTTGTAAGAATCGGATTTTAATTCCCAGAACATTTTAATAATTTTCGGAGTCAAATATCCAGTAAGAAGTAAGATGGCAATATAAATTTTAAGCTCCTACTTTGTAAAGTTCTAATTTATATTGTGCTGTTTAGCGTATAGATTTGTCATTTCTACAATGAATGTCACAATTTCATCGGTAAATGTTCGAAATAATCTTCTGTGGTTGGTAAATTCATGACATCGACGTCAGTCCTATCATCTTCTTTTAGACCACACGGGGAAAAAACCTTTTCATATCTTGCCAATTTAAATTATCTTTACTGGATGTACTCTCTAGGTCTGAGGAACGGATGACCTCAATAGAATTGATCTTGGTAGATAATCCAAATCAGCCTCAATTTCATCGCCACTTTCTTGGTCAGTGTCACTAGTTGGTTGGAGGAAATATGATAACTTGTTCCACATTTAAATTAGAATACTCTACTTCTTCTAAAAGGTCATTTAATATTCTTAATCAAATATTTTTAAAAATTTATAATAAAATTAAATTATATTACAGACACAGAATCAAACGTCTTTTTGACTTTTTTTTTGTTTTTGCTGTTAAAATTAACGAATGAGGACCAAGACTTAATAAAAGAAGGCTTACAAAAGTTTAATTGAGTAAAATATAGCTTAGGTGCTAACAAACAACGTTAAAAACGCCAAAAACTACGTAAATATCTTATTGTTCAAAAATGCGCTTCCCAATGTCACTTTTAGGTGACGTTAATTTAACACTTAAAAATAACTATGATATATTTATAATTAATAAAATATATTTATATCAAAATATTAAGCAAGAATCATTATTTAGGAACACGCAAAAGTATATTTTGCACTCACGTTCGATTTTCCATTAAATTGAATAATTTGGAAGAGTTCAAAAAATAAAAAAATTGCGAACTTTGGAATGGTATAATTTTTAAACAATGGATTCGGAAAGGAAAGACGTTGTGTGAGCTTATTTGGCAACATCTCATTTGTTAAATTCAATTTAAAAAATTAATTTTGAATAAATACTTTTTGAGTAATCATCAATCAAATGAGTGTAACTTAAAAGTTACATTGGTCCCTGTCGGGTTAAATCGACATTTTTTTAAATTCATTCCTTAAACGTTTAAGATTTAATAAACTTTTATAAGAGTGTGCCCCCTCGAGATCATTACCTAAATTATGCAATATATAAATTGTGTAGCCTCTTTATTAGAGTGGTGAAAGATTCGTCCCTAAAGATTGGCCATATTGATTAAACTAAAACTTGGCTAATTTTAATCAAATGAATTAGTTATAAAATGTTATCTTAAGGCGCAAATGTTATAAATGAATAAGTAAAAAATTAAAAGTTTGAAATACTTAAAATTTAAGAATTAAAGCAAGTTGAAGTTCTGGAGCATATTGACCTGTAAACCAAAGTCGGAAAGAATTTAAGACCCACGATGGGTAGAACTTATATTTTATTAAATAGGCTGGAAATAATTAATAATTATAATTATAGAGAATTTATTTTTGCTATCACGTTTGAAAGTCAGGTCAACTTGTTTAAAAGTACAAAATTAATGATGGATGATATAATCCTAACGTTTAAAAACTAGGGAAAGGGAAAGGAACTAATGAGATAATTAATGGGCGAGAGTGTGGAAATATTCAACTAAGAGGGAATGGAACTAATGAGATAATTAATGGGTGAAAGTGTGTAAAAGCGTGTGTGGGAAAAGGCGGGCTACAGCATAAATCATACATTTCAAATTAATCTAAAATCTTGATAAATTCTACGATTCCATATGAAGAAATATGTTGAAACCTTTGTTAATTTATTCCCTCTATGGAGTTATTAAGCTTATTTATTTCGGATGATTTTTTAGAGATTATACTTTGTCTTTGAACGCGACGGCATTTTGCATTTTTTCAAAGATTAAAAATATATCCCACATCGTCAACACGGCTGTCAGGCTTGGATAGACTAGCGTCCCTCCCAAATTTTCTACATAAAACTTTACAATAAAGAGGGCAAAGCTCTAGGGCGTCCTCGGTAAACGACTCGCACGGTAGGCGCCCCTTTAATGTGAAAGTCAACGAGTGTCACTACATCTACCGCAGATGGATGTACTTAAAAATACCTTTGCTAAGGACAAGATTGAGATTAGGCTCACGAATGTTTAAACAATGAATTCAAAATGCCAAGAAGTTTTTGACACCCTTAAAATGCGACGGGCTATGGCATGTATTCAAGAGACAAGATTAAAAGGAGCAAAACCAAGTATGATACGTGAAAACTATCATTTGCAGTATAAAGTAATTGGGGTTGGAGCAAAATGTGGGCGAGATATAATTTTGAAACTTTTCATAGAAGGTCAAATTATTATTAGTGTCCCGTTATGCTCAGCAGACAAGATAGATGAAGAAAAGAATGATTTTCGGGGAAAACAACGAAACGCTTCGCATGATACCTAGAGCCGATATAGTTAGGATAGAGGGTCAGGAAAAAACAGGAAAAGAATTTGAACGACATCATGGTAAAAATGGATAGGGGTCAAGAAAATATAAAAGCTAGTGATGTTAAAGGCGCGTCGAGAGATTTGCTAGAGTGATATTATGGTGTGCAAAAAATAGCCACAACCACATTAAGGGTGTCCTTTTCTTTTAATAATTAAATGTGGGTGTGGTGCACTCCGACCACTAATATATTCTTTTGTCATAGAGACTCGAATGTGCCATTAAATTTATGCCTATAAGGACTAGGCTTGTTGTTATTGTCAATAGCACGCTGTGTGCTGCGCCCAGCAGTCATGTATAAATAATCTAAGCTTCACAGTAGCTAGAATATACGGCACATGTGGCGGTGCTATAAAATTAACAAAGCTTGACCCATAGTCATTTTCTCTAAGATTTAGTGTCATAGGAAAAGGAACCAGTAATAAAAATGAACCTTACACTAGGAAAGCGCGTCTCACGCTAGACTTTTATAATGGTAATGGTAGTAAATATTCCTTTTAACAGCGCAAGTAATAAAAAACGCACTTGTTATAACACCAATGCAGGCGAAGAAATTTTGAAAATAGCTGTGGCATTTAATTTATAACAATTTTATTTGTTTACAGCTTATACTCATGCACGTAGCCAGGATGTTCTCGAGGAAAATACCGACATTACATTTTTACTTAAAATTTAATTAAGACTATTTAGTCAAGGCATTATCATCTCAGTGTACCCTCGCTTTTAATGTTTGGTTATTCCGACTGGCTGTCCGGAGGTAATTAGTAAAGCCATCAAGATCATCGAAAATTGTAAACCCAGTCTCAATTTCAAATTGATCTGGAAAATGAAATTTTCAGGCCGTTAACACAGACGACTTTCTTATTTTCTAAAATTTTTCTAATTATAATAGAGGGAATATTTATCCTTTTGATAATCTCTTTAAAATTTCTTAAAAAAACCTCAAAGTTTTAAATCTATAATGGAACTTTTAAAATCCTCGCCCGCACATCACTCTTTTTACATATTTATACTTTAACATTTCATAAATTAATCATTGTTTCTCTCATATCTGGAGCATTTTTACATCCAGATGTTTTGAAAAGGCTATTTTAAAATTTCATTAGAGAAAATTATAATTTTAACACCATCAATTGCATTCAAGCCTCCTTGCCACTAATCAGGAGGATTAGGAATTCGTCCCCATTGAAGCCTATCGTTAGCTGCTTTTATATCCTCTTTAAAATATGTCATAGTTTAAATTGTAAACGTACAATACAAAATTCCGACTCTCTCCTAACTCATCGTGAAACTTTTGAATTAAAATGTCACATTTGAGACCACACAGCCTCAAGTTCGAGACAGAAGGATTGGCATTTTGAACTAGAATCGCGCTCCGCTGATTACCTCTTATCGAGTAGCGATGATAGCCAGGATTACAACCATAGGACCCTACTTTTGTGGTTCCGGCCAATGGCTTGAAACCTATCTCAGCAAAAGGAAATGCTGCTTGATGTCTTTAGGCTTTCATATTCCATAGCTTTAAGGTTGGGAATTAGTAAAAACTTTTCTTGTCGGAACTGTTTTACCCTAGTAGACGAATATGTTAGGCATCTACACTGCCTTGCAAACAAATTTAAATATGTAGACACAACAAAGCCCCTTTATTTATTCAAGCTGCCTTTAAGAATGCAAAAGTCGCTTCAAACCGGAGCCTTCGGATCCTTCTTTGGATGGTAGGATGCACCCTGACGGCTCTTCTATAATCCCCTGGCAACCTATCCCTTAAATGGGATTTTCCTTGTAGCGACCTTTTTGCGCCAACACATTTTGATAACGATTCTCTCGCCACCATAGATCAGTTAAAACGACAAAATATTCTGCCCTTTTGGCGTGGAATATTTTTATATTTGGCCATGCACTGGTTCCTTGGGAAACAGATCATGGATTTTTTAAAATAAATGGGAAATTGTTCTTCAAAATCTAAATTTTCGACGTCTTTTTTACTACGGCAATAACTTGGGATTCGTATTATACGATTAACTTTAAATCCTTTGCCGCTTAGCCTACTTTAGTCGACAATAATATGGATCTTTATATTATGCTTATATATGTGACTTTGTTTTCGTACACATAAATTATTCAGCAATAAAGATCAAACATCGGCCCGCTGCAGCGTCGCTTTGGTCCACTGGCCTGGTAGGCGTCGAAAATTTAGAGTTTCGGGTCCCCGAGTGGGCACTAACAAGATTAGGGCAATTCTGGCTTAATTAGATTTTTTATAGTGTATCATATTTTTCGGGTATTATTTTGTCACCCTTTTAATTGTTTGTTATATAATATAACTAATCGCAGTTCTTATCCAAAGAAAAATCGTGCATTAATTTAATTTTTTTTTCAAGATTTAACAAAATCATCGTAAAAAATTTTAAGATCATTATTTTTAGCCTGGAAGCTCAGGTAGATTTAATGGTTTGAGCATGGCCGGGGGACTCTTAGAAGGGTTCGGGTGGCCCGGGCGGGCAATTTAGTTATAAAAATTTAACGGGGAGGTTTCGGGCAGAATTTTAGACAAATATGACCTATGATAAAGTAATAAATTCTGTGTATATAATATAGAACGTTATGATCAAATTGTCATTTCCAGCGTAGTCTATCTAGGATTGAACCTGAGGTCGGGGCATTCTAAATTTGTTATTAATGCCTATTCACTCAAAGATGTTTTGACATATTATTTCATTGATAAATTTAATCCCATGAGTAAAAAGCTCTTATTGGTGCATGTTGTGTCGGGAAGACATAAAAGTGTGGTTTTATAAGGCAATGAATTTAAAAGCTGTTAGGGTGTAGAGACTATTTTTAGGACTGTAGGTTTCTTAAGTATGAGACAAAGCTAAAAATAATTTTAGCACTTAGGTTGATGTTTGTGCCATTATTACTAGATTAAAGTTTGCCCAAAATATTTTCCTCACTCTCTGACACAAAAATGGACTGCAGAAACAAGATTTGAAAGTTAGTTAGAATGTTTATTGTATCGAAAACCGTAGATTTATTTTATTCAATGAATAAAGAGCTGTTAAATAATTTTAAATTATAGCAAACCTCAATAGTTTCGGTTGAAATAACACTAGATTTAACCTATTGGCAAATCAAGGTTTTTCTAAATCTAAATCTTATAAACAAGCTTTAACTATTGTTATTAAAAAAATTCAATGAACACTTCGTCAACACCGTTTTTTAAAGATTTTATCTGAGTTCTAATATTATCTGCTAGTGGAATGACGTGTTGAATGTCAGATCCTTTAATATAGCTGATATTTATTAGGATACGAAAGGCAAGTATTCAGATTGCCGAAAAGAACTATTCTTATAATTTTAAAAATTGCTCTTTATAGTTATAGGTGTGCGAGGGCCAAGTAATGGGGAAATGCTCAATCATTTTTTTCTTGTCTAGCGAACAACCGAATTGTGAAAAGAAAATATAAAGACTTTGTCGAAAATTTAATTTAAACATAAATATGTATATAAACATTCAAGTTATTTATCAGTATCTTAGTCTTTTATGCAACTATTAATTTAATTTAATTCATTAAATTATTTATTAATTTTAAAAAAAACTAATTTTTGCAAAGGGGAGGAGGGGATTCCTCCTCTTGGCTACGCCCCCGCCTATACTTGCTTCTAAAATGTTCATTGCTCAAAATTTTATATTTATTTTATATACTATAATTTGAAAATAAATGTTTTCATTTGCCACACGGATATATATTTTATAAAGCGAACGTTAATTATTTGGATATTCGTGGAAATTGGCTGGTTCAAACGCGAGTTGGGTGTATCTTTGATGGGTAAGGCAAAACTTAAAATTAATTAAGTCTATCAAGGTAAAATTTGGAATGTTACCAAAATCAATGTTTATACGCTAGTTGGGTGTGTCCTTTAAGGGTAAGGCAAAACATAAATGGTAAGGTAAACATGTAATGCTATTAATTTATATAAAATTTGTAATATTTTCAGGGAAATAACATGGTTCAAACGCGAGTAGGATGAACTTTTGAAGCAAAATATAAAATTATTGCGAGAATTATTAAATTATCTTTAATAAACAAGTAGCCCGTTAGTTCACTTATAGACGAACTCAGTTTGTTTTCGAGCAACTCAAAGCTATTTTAATTTGAGTAAACAAAATTATAGTGATTTAAAGCTAGAGTTTATATCCTTGTTTTTCATTTAATTATTTTTATTTTAGCATGGCTAACTTATTTGGTATCGTTTTATTCTCTCTAATCTTTACACAAGGACACGCATTAAGTCCACCTGTAGATGATAAGAACCTTGATTCTAGAGGTAGTGCTGATCTACCAGGAAGTAATTAATTTATATAATATTAGTCATGAAAAATTTTCTATATATTTTTGTGTTTGGTGAACAAGATGCTCATTGTAAACTTTTCAACTAAAATCGACCTTTTTTTAAATTCATTCCTTAAAAAACGCCTAAAATTTAATAATCAATTTACGACTTTTTAAACTTAAAATAAAAAATGTATAGTAAATATTTAAAATGAAATCAAGTAGCGGGAATAGTTTAAGGCGCTCTAACCTTCATAACTTTAGATTGCTTTCCAAAATAGCCATGAAAGAGCGGGTTAAAAGTTTATTAAAGTTTTTTCAACGGGCTTCAAAACTATAACTGCCAATTTTAAAATTTGGTTTTGGACACTCTCAATATACCGTTAGACAAAGTATGGAAAAATTTCCTAATTCTTTGCTTCCTTAGAATAAAATCTTATGTTGAAACAAATCAATTCCAATATTTTTATTTTATTATTTAGAATATTTTTTAAATTCAAAGAAAGCTTAATAAAATCTACATATCTCCATTCATCGTGCGAGATCCTCTTCTATATATATTATTTTATTGGTATATAGCAAACCATGTATTATATAAACTGCGTAACCGCTTTATTTGTGTGGTGAAAGAATCGCCACTAAAGCTTTCCCATATTGATTACACAAAAAATTTGGGAAAATTAAACAAATAAAATTAGAAAGTGATTATTGAACAATTATGATTTTTACTTCTAAAATAATAAAATTTTATATAAATTTAAAATTTCTAAAATGGGATTTTATAAACCAATAGGATATTTGAGACCTTAAAAAAGACGAAGGTTAAAGAAAATAAAACAGAGTCTATATAAACCCTTAAATATACTCACATGAGAGACAATATGTCATTATTTTGTCAGACATAAAATTATTATTACTGGATTTATTTTATAGCTTAATAATATTATGCATAAAAACAAAACCCCCTTTTTAAGTCAAACTAGTGGTGGGAAAAAGCTTAGGTCTAAGGTGAGGTTTTGAGCTAGGGTTTCTTACAACCTTGAGGTTTTAAAATACCCTAACCTAAAACCCTTTAGGTTTAGCCTTGGGTTATGCATCCACCTAAGGTTTTCCAAAATCTTAACATAAAATTCTGGGCTAGATTCAAACTCGAGCCCAAAATCTTGAGTTTGAACGAATCCGGTGTGTGTTGATAGAGCCCTGCACGGGCCGTCCGAAGCCCGGCCTGGCTCGGCCCGGGCCATGCCCGACGTCGGTCTGGTCCGGGTTCGGGCCAAAAATTTAAATTTTTTTAGACCTCGGGCTCGGGTCGGGTCAGATGGATCAACCGCCCCCCCCCCAGGGCCGAGGAAATTCTAGCTAAAAGACTACCAAATTTTTAATATTTAGCAAACCCGTACTTGGAAGTTTGTAAAGAGTGCTAATTTAAACTTAATAGCTGGCATCCCTCAAAGATTAAAAAAAATCAGCCGGCGCTGCCCGGTCTTTAAATATTCCACCAACTTTTTACCTTAGGTATTTTAATCGCAAAGTGTAATTTTAAGCGGATGATATTTGCGACGCTTTCGAATTATGATTTATTTACTTTTATTTTTTACCCGCTTTCATATTTTATATATATCCCATTTTAAACTTCTTTATTATGTTTCTACATTTAAACAAAATTTTAATAAATTTTTATCATTGTTAGTGCAGGCTTTTGATATTTTGTAAACCACTTTTAATAAAACAACGTTTCCCTAAATAATAGAATTTGGATTTTTATAAATATTCTTTGGAATTAGTAAATATAATTTTTAAACTGCTATAATTTTTAAACTACAATTTAATTAAATGATTTCTGGCACAAACCTGTAATGGGCTTAAGTATATGTTTCAAAATTAATATGCGTTCCTTTGTGTGTGTTCAAATAATGATCATATTAAGAATTTGGTTCGCTATACCCCACAACCACAACTCTGCTTAGAATTGAGATATTCACAAGTATTTTCGAGGGTTATATATAAAACTCGGGCCTTCGGCCCTCGTGGGAAGGGGGAGAAGGGAAGGGGGGACGACTCATCTGTACTTCGTATAATGTATCATATTTGCTATGCAATTTATGGGCGATAAAGGTGGGAAGGGGCGAGAATGCCTATCAGGGGGTATTAAATGCCTAATGATTAATTAATTATTTATACAAATTTTCCATTTATAGGCAAAATGTAATATAGGCAAAATGTAATATAGGCAAGGGTTAGGGTTAGATTTAGTGTTTGAATCAAGTTGCGTATTACATTAGTTTTTATGGCCTTTAGTGATTATGGGTCTAACAAACATTATATTATAAAACATCACAATGTTAAGAATTTGCAGAATTGTTGGGAGAAATTTTTTATTGAATTTGAACAATTTTTAATTAAAAAAATCAAAAATTTGGCCAATGGTCATTTTTTCTCTATTGGTCAGTACTCAGTATCAACAGATACTCTATAAGTCAATGATAGCCAAAAAAACGGAAAAAAAAATTTTGATAATCACTTTGGCCAATGGTCATTTTTTTCCATTGGTCAGCAGCCAGCACACGGTAAAAGTGGATATAAATTCATAAGAGTAAAAAAAACGAGAAAAAAAGATTTCGAATCACATTTTGGCCAATGGTCATTTTTTTCCATTGGTCAGCAGCCAGGACACGGTAAAAGTGGATATAAATTCATAATAGTCAAAAAAAACGAAAAAATAGTTTTCGAATCACATTTTGGCCAATGGTCATTTTATTCCATTGGTCAGCAGCCAGCGGACGGCCAAAAAGTCATAATAGCAATGGTAGGAACAGGAACAATCATAATAGTCAAAAAAAACGAAAAAAATAATTTCGATTCACATTTTGGCCAATGGTCATTTTTTCCATCGGTCAGGAGCCAGCGGACGGCCAAAAAGTCATAATAGCAATGGTAGTAACAGGAACAATCATAATAGTCAAAAAAAACGAAAAAATAAATTTGGATTCACATTTTGGCCAATGGTCATTTTTTTCATTGGTCAGCAGCCAGCGGACGGCCAAAAAGTCTTATTATCAATGATAGTAACAAGAACAATCATAAGAGTCAAAAAAACTCCGGGATTCTAACCCAAAAACTAGTTAAATTGCATAGCAATTAAAAGTAAACAACTTTTATTTATGTTTATTATATAATAAAATGAAACAATAATAGAACAAGCGGACGGCCAAAAAGTCATATTATCAATGGTAGTAACAGGAAAAATATATTAATTTAATTTAAAAAATAAAAAAAAAAATTTGTCCTCTTCGGGAATCGAACCAGCAATTCAGAACATTCGCCGGGGTTCGAAGCCACATTAAAAGAGGCATAGACTTTTGTAGGGGCACAGGGACCCATATCAGTAGAGGCATAGGCCCTTGTAGTGGAGGGCATAGGGTAATTATAACAATTAATATCAATGTTGCCCAATTCAAAAACGAATAGATATACTTATGCATTAATTTAACATAGCAATTAAAACCCGACCCCGCCTGAAAGCGAGGGAGATAGAGATGAGGGGTGGGCACCTCTTATGCATCAATTTAAAAAATAACACAGCGAGGAAGATAGAGATGAGGGGTGGGGCACCTCTTTCTCATGCATTAATTTAAAAAATCGATAACCTAATATACCCAATGCAAATAGATAGGGAGGGTAACGGACGGACAACGGACGGACAACGGACAACCAAAAACGAGCCCATAAATTGCATAGCAATTAATATAGCTATATATTATATATATCCTTCTAGTACTAAATATAGACTAAAAACCTTAATAAAAATGAACTTGCATATATTTGATGATGCTAAATTATATTTAAAACAGACTGTCTGCGTGAGGTTGATTACGTTAGTAGTATGCATTCGCATAGCATAGAGATAGTAGGTAATAGAGATCATTGAAAGGTGGGTGAGCAGGACGTTAAATACTCTCATGAAGTGCAATGCAATGTATTTGTATGATTGAGTAGGAAATATCAATATAGACAATACATACAAATATGGGGGGGGGGGGGAGGGGGGGGTCAGGACCTAAGGATGAAAACATGTATCCATGGGCGTAGCCCCCCTAAATGGTGAGAAAAAAAACCTTAAAATTTAAATGAATTTACGTTTTGCCCTCCTCCCCTCTAATTAAACTTTTGAACGTTTCGCCCCTCCCCCTAATCCAAACCTGGCCACGCCCATGCATGTATCCATACTAGAGGTGTGCACGGATCAATCCGATCCGATCCGAGGGGTTTATGGAAAATTTTATATCCGTCCGACCCGATCCGAGTTTTTAAAATCTAAATCCGATCCGATCCGAGTTTTTTAAAATCTAAATCTAATCCCATCCGATCCGAAATTTTAAATTATAATTTTACGAACAGAACTTTTTATTGATGATTAAATTCAAAATACATAAAAATAAGGTATAGCAATTTTAATAGACCTGAAATAAATATAAAATTTTATTTGACTAATTCATATTATCATATAAAAATAATAAAGAATCTAAATTTTCTGGCTTAATTCGCGTTCTTCTTTCTTCTAATGTTCTTCCAGCCACCGAGAAATTTCTTTCCGAAGTGGTAGAGGTAGCAGGTGCTAAAACTTTATTTGCCAGCTTATAAAGCTTTGGCAGAACTGCTTGATATGAAAACCACCATTTCAGCAAATCTTTTTTTGAATTCTATTTGCAATCTTCATTTTTTAATGAAAGGTAAATTGAGATTTCATCGGTAAGGTGAGAGGTGGTATTGGGCATCAAAAATAGTAAAGTAAAAAAGAATGCAAAGATAATTATGAAAAGGTATACTAAAAATTATTAATTTAATTAATTAGAACTTATTGTTGTTTATTTTAAATTTGAAAATCCGATCCGACTTAAATAAGAGTTGATCCGATCCGATCCGATCCGAGTTCGGACGGATCGGATCGGATGTCGGATCGGATTGATCCGTGCACACCTCTAATCCATACACAGTCCTCCTGCCATTCCCAAATTGTATTGCAAGCTCTTTATATATTTATAGGGTAAAGAATTCTTTTTATTTATCTTTATACTTTAAAACTAAATTGTTATCTACGTGGTGATCCTTTTGTATGGTTTTACAGTTATCATTTGTATAATATTTAATAAAATTAACTTTTAAAGTTTATTTTTGTAAAGTTTTAAAGGTATATTTTATGTAAAATGCGAAAAATTGAAGCTATTAAGAAAACTCGGGCCTTCGGCCCTCGTGGGAAGGGGGAGGGGAGAAGGGGAGGGGAGAAGGGAAGGGGGGACGACTCATCTTTACTTCGTATAAATGTATCATATTTGCTATGCAATTTATGGGCGAGGAAGGTGGGAAGGGGCGAGAATGCCTATAGGGGGGTATTAAATGCCTAATGATTAATTAATTATTTATACAAATTTTCCATTTATAGGCAAAATGTAATATAGGCAAAATGTAATATAGGCAAGGGTTAGGGTTAGATTTAGTGTTTGCATCTAGTTGCGTATTACATTAGTTTTTACGGCCTTTAGTGATTATGGGTCTAACAAACATTATATTATAAAACATCACAATGTTAAGAATTTGCAGAATTGTTGGGAGAAATTTTTGTTGAATTTGAACAATTTTTAATTAAAAAAATCAAAAATTTGGCGAATGGTCATTTTTTCTCCATTGGTCAGTACCAACAGATACTCTATAAGTCAATGATAGCCAAAAAAACGGAAAAAAAAATTTGATGCTCACTTTGGCCAATGGTCATTTTTTCCATCGGTCAGCAGCCAGCACACGGTAAAATTGGATATAAATTCATAAGAGTAAAAAAAACGAAAAAAAAATTTTCGAATCACATTTTGGCCAATGGTCATTTTATTTCATTGGTCAGCAGCCAGGACACGGTAAAAGTGGATATAAATTCACAATAGTCAAAAAAAACGAAAAAAAAATTTACGAATCACATTTTGGCCAATGGTCATTTTATTCCATTGGTCAGCAGCCAGCGGACGGCCAAAAAGTCATAATAGCAATGGTAGGAACAGGAACAATCATATTAGTCAAAAAAAACGAAAAAAATAATTTCGATTCACATTTTGGCCAATGGTCATTTTTTTCATTGGTCAGCAGCCAGCAGACGGCCAAAAAGTCATAATAGCAATGGTAGGAACAGGAACAATCATATTAGTCAAAAAAAACGAAAAAAACAATTTCGTTTCACATTTTGGCCAATGGTCATTTTTTTCATTGGTCAGCAGCCAGCAGACGGCCAAAAAGTCATAATAGCAATCTAGTAACAGGAACAATCATAATAGTCAAAACTGAAACGAAAAAAAAACTCGGATTCACATTTTGGCCAATGGTCATTTTTTTCATTGGTCAGCAGCCAGCGGACGGCCAAAAAGTCTTATTATCAATGATAGTAACAAGAACAATCGTAATAGTCAAAACTAAAACGAAAAAAAAACTTGGAATCACATTTTGGCCAATGGTCATTTTTTCCATCGGTCAGCAGCCAGCGGACGGCCAAAAGGTCATAATAGCAATGGTAGTAACAGGAACAATCATAATTATCAAAAAAAAAACGAAAAAATTAACTTGGATTCACATTTTGGCCAATGGTCATTTTTTGATTGGTCAGCAGCCAGCAGACGGCCAAAAAGTCTTAATAGCAATGGTAGTAACAGGAACAATCATAATAGTCAAAAAAAACGAAAAAATAAACTTGGATTTACATTTTGGCCAATGGTCATTTTTTCTCTGGTCAGCAGCCAGTGGACGGCCGAAAAGTCTTATTAGCAATGGTAGTAACAGGAACAATCATAATAGTCAAAAAAAAGAAAAAAGAAACTTGGATTTACATTTTGGCCAATGGTCATTTTTTCATTGGTCAGCAGCCAGCAGACGGCCAAAAAGTCTTATTATCAATGGTAGTAACAAGAACAATCATAAGAGTCTAAAAAAACTTCGAGATTCTAACCCAAACTCTTGTAGTGGAGGGCATAGGGTAATTATAGCAATTAATATCAATGTTACCCAATTCAAAAACGAATAGATATACTTATGCATTAATTTAACGTAGCAATTAAAACCCGACCCCGCCCGAAAGCGAGGGAGATAGAGATGAGGGGTGGGGCACCTCTTATGCATTAATTTAAAAAATAACACAGCGAGGGAGATAGAGATGAGGGGTGGGGCACCTCTTTCTTGTGCATTAATTTAAAAAAGCGATAACCTAATATACCCAATGCAAATAGATAGGGAGGATACAACGGACGGACGACGGACGGACGGACACCAAAAAACGAGCCCATAAATTGCATAGCAATTAATTAATGCATAATGTAATGTTCACACTACTATGTAGATAAAATGTAATTTTGTTTAGCGATTTAAAGTTCCATCTAAATTATGACTCTCAAGTGCCACGTCATTCATAGTCATAGCATCCTTTTCCTAATGTTGATCTACCAAAGGGTTTATAAAAAACTTTTACTAATGTCTTTGTTGAGTAGGCTATATAGGGAAGACAGAATATTTTTATGTTAGATGAAAGGTGTGGGTCGGGGGCGTAGCCAGGATTTTCTCAAGGGGACGGAAAAATTGAAAAAAAATTTTGACACTTTTATTTATAATGTAACAAAAATAAACTTCGCGTACAATATATGCGATACAAAGGTGCTATATAACCAGCTTTGAAAAAATCTCTTCTTTTCATTAATCAGAGCATTAACTATCGCTTTTATACCTTAAAAAAGGACATGGACCTTCAAAAAAATTTCAAATTTTGGTCAAGGGGGCAGAAAAGTTCCGCTTTCCGCCCCCTTGGCTACGCGCCTGGTCTGGGTGGGTATCCTGAATAAAATATTTTATAAATCTACAATTCGCAAAAGTCGGGCCGGGCTCTGACTATGCTCGGACCGAAAAAGTTCCATTTTGCATAGCACTAGTGGTAGCACAGCATCATAGCACCATCCCCTTCTCTTTCCCTTCTCACACAACCCTTATAATGAGAGCGGGCTAATTGCTCCAAACTATTCACACCCAAATAGTCAGGCTGAATATTAAGTCGCCTTGCTCTAAACCCGCACCAACCCGGGCCCATCCCCGTTTCATTCAGTGAAAACCCGATCGACCCCTATCCAACCCTACACTAGTGGTGGGGAAACCTGAGGTTTTATTAACCTTAACCTCAAGGTTTAGGTTTAAGTTTAGGTTGATTGAAAACCTGAGGTTTCACTGGTCTCAATTTGCTCAATTGTGCAACTAAGTCAACTATAAGCGAACTTATAATTTTCTCAGTCTATTTAGAGTCGACAAACACAGTGAATTTGATACGAATGTTATAGTTTGCTAGAACAGTAAAATTTAATTTTCTATACTTCAAATTTATTTTTAGTTTGCACTTTCCATAGAAATGAGATGTCGTGTCCCGATCTTTAAACAGTTGTGTGTTAAAGTTTTTTCAAAAAATAGAAAAGTTTGCCATTTGGATTTTTTAACACTTATTTAATATTTTTAATAAAACAAGAGAGATATTGATTCCGTATATATTTTTTTTAAAAAGTCGAGACGAGACGAGAATTCTCGTCGAGACGAGACGAGACCGATATTTTTTTAGAGAGACAAGATCGAGATTTTCATAATCGCTCCCGAGACGAGACGAGATTTTGTTTTCGAGACCGAGACGAGACGAGATCGCAACACTAGGTATTAACAAGAACAAAATTTTAATTTAATTAAAAAAAAAATAAAATTTGTCCTCTCCGGGGATTGAACCGGCAAGTCAGAAAGTTGAAAGCCGGTGTAATAACTTAGAGGACGGACGGACAACGGACGGACGGACGGACAACATAAAGCGAGCCCATAAATTGCATAGCAATTAAAAATACTCACCAGGGGATTCGAACTCGTTGCCTTCTGTTTACAAGACGTTCGCTATAACCACTCACACCCTGCTGGTCTTAAAAAAAGCTGTGAAACATTATTTATAATGAAAATTATTATTTTGAATGGTAGATTTTTTTGCTGTTTCATAATTTATTCATTTTCTAATTTTTAAAATAATTACCTTCATTTAATTT
The DNA here is from genome assembly GCA_964036665.1 of Gordius sp. MW1. Lineage (NCBI taxonomy): Eukaryota > Metazoa > Nematomorpha > Gordioida > Gordea > Gordiidae > Gordius > Gordius sp. MW1. The sequence continues at coordinate 21,218,616 of OZ038530.1, forward strand.
TAAAATTCAATAAATTTGACTTCTAAAATTTAAAAATAAAGCGAACCTAGCGGTTATTTTTACAATTCTAAATCAATCGTATATCTATGCAGGGACCTAAATCTGATATTATGCATAACAAAATTGAGGCTATGAAAATGAAATTACAAAGATGGATTCAAAGAATAGATTCAAAGTCAAAGTCTCCCCCCCCCCCCCGTTACCCAATTTATTTCTCACGCGGGTTAAAAAATCGATAATTGGGTTAGATTAAAGTATTCGAACATTGGTTCCAGATACCAACAAAATTGATTATTCATTCATTAACACTTTTAAACGTTAAGCATAGGTATAGGTATATTTATGGGCCTAGCCAGCATTGGAATTAGAGGGGGGCAATAATGATTAGGGAGGGGCAAAGTGATTATTTTTTAAATTTTAGCCATAATCTTAATAAATTTGTATATTTATAAATTGATAAAATACAAAATATAATTTCATGGAATTTAAATTTATTTCTTATTGACATGTAAATGTTTACCATTTGTAACTAAGTTTCATGCTCAAGTTTCTTTTATGACTCATTAGATGACGCCAATCAACGAAATAAATATAATTTGGCCAATGATCATTTTTTTCATGGTAAGTAGCCAGGACAAAGGATATAAATATATAAGAGACGAAAAAAACGAAAAAAATTTCGGATCACAATTTGGCCAATGGTGATTTTTTTCATTGGTCAGTAGCCAGCGGAGGGCCAAAAACTCATACTATCAATGGCATTAACAAGAACAATATATTAATTTAATTTAAAAAAAAAAAAAAATTTGCCCTTTTCCGGGATTCGATCCCACATCATCAGTAGAGGCATAGGCGTTTGTAGGGGCACATGGACCCATAGCAGTAGAGGCATAGGACCTTGTAGGGTAGGGCATAGGGTAATTATCAATGTTAACCTAATATACCAATTCAAAAACGAAAAAAAAATTTCGAATCACAATTTGGCCAATGGTCATTTTTTTATTGGGCAGTAACCAGCGGACGGCCAAAAAGTCACATTATCAATGGTATTAACAAGAACAATATATTAATTCAATTAAAAACAAAAAAAAATTTCCCTCTCCGGGATCGAATCAGCAATTAAGAATTTGCAATCGCCGGGATTCGAACCCACATCAGTAGAGGCATAGGCGTTTGTAGGGGCACAGGGACCCATATCAATAGAGGCATAGGACCTTGTAGGGTAGGGCATAAGGTAATTATCAATGTTAACCTAATATACCAATTCAAAAACGAAAAAAAATTTCGAATTACAATTTATCCAATGGTCATTTTTTTCATTAGTCAGTAGCCAGTGGACGGCCAAAAAGTCACATTATCAATGGTATTAACAAGAACAATATATTAATTTAATTTAAAAACCTCTTCGGGTATCGAACAGCAAGTCAGAACGTTGGAGGACGGACGGACAACGGACGTACGGACGGACAACAAAAAGCGAGCCCATAAATTGCATAGCAATTAATATCAGTAGAGGCATAGGCCCATGTAGGGGAGGGCATAGGGTAATTATCAATGTTAACCTAATATACCAATTCAAAAACGGAAAAAAAAAATTTGATTTACTTGGCCAATGGTCATTTTTTTCATTGGTCAGTAGCCAGCGGACTGTCAAAAAGTAATCTTATCAATGGTATTAAAAAGAACAAAATTTTAATTTAATTTAAAAAAAATTTTGTCCTCTCCTAGGCTTGAACTCAAACCTGCAAGCCAGAAAGTTGAAAGCCTGTGAAAATAACTTGGTCGACGGATGGACGCACAACAAAAAGCTAGCCCATAAATTGCATAGCAATTAATTAGGCCATTTAATTGATAAAATCTATCGGCTGCGCTGGTCAGGCGCGATATTTATTCAATGTTATTTAATTTTATTGATGGTTTTTAAGTTTAAATGATCTAATACATTTACCTCTATAAAACATAAGGAAGACATTAAGTATTTAAAATCAAATTTTTCAATAGGAACAAAATTTATTTAAACTTTGCAACATGTGTATTCAGGCGCTTAGCCAAGGAGGCTGGATTTCTCCCCCCTTTCTCCCCCTTGGCTAAAGTTTGGAAATTTTATTGATTAATAAATAAATGAAATAGGTTAGATTTTATTAATAGATGCACAAAAGATTTTATGACATAACATGGAAAGAAAATATTTACATTTCATTTTCTAATTCATTTTTTGGCTATATTTCCGAATTTGATTGTGCAATTTTATAAAAAAATTGGGACCGGGTGAGAGTAGCAGAAAAAAGCAGCCATATTGGTCAGAATTGATCAAGATTGGTCAGGATTGGTCAGGATTTAACATAGAATTTAAGTTTTAACCTATAATTATGCAGTACTTTAGGGTTAGGGTTATAATTATGCAGTACTTTAGGGTTAGGGTTGGGTTTATTGTTTCGACTTTTTCTGCTACTTTTTCATCATTCTGCTACTTTGACCCCGATTCAAAAAATTTGATTAAACATTTTCCCCCATGAAAACACCCGACCCTTCCATTGCTAGTAAGTAGCTAACTAAGCGATTATTAACAAATTATGGTTATAATTCTAGAACAAAATTTCTAAATTTTCAATTAATTTTATGCATTCACCTTCTATACATATCTTGGCCATATAAAAAAATACTTGACTGCCTTTTTAGGAAATCGGCAAATTTGAACATTTAAAATTAAAAGGATTTAAAATCGCACTCAAAATAATTTCGCAGAATTATGCGTATACACATTGTAAAGCGAAATTTAATGTTTTAATATTCAATTTTAAAAAAGCCAAAATGGTTCATGTTAAATGAAAAACGGTAACTTAAATTTGAGCTAGTAGTACTCAAAGTCATGCAAATATACAAAACATCAACCTTAAAGTAATTAATATTTTGTCAGAAGCTAGGAAAGCGCATAAATTTATATGAAAAGGCTTAAATCAATTGACAAGGAGATAAAACAGATGCTACCGCCCCTTCCTCCTAAATTTAAAAATTCATTAATTATAACAAAAATTTAATTTTAAAAAGTATGATTTTACCCCTATATAAATCAAGGCCCCCTTATATTAGATTAGGGCAACGCGTCCACTTAAGGATACATTAACAATTAATCATGCACGATTTAAAATTTATTAATTGCTATGCAATTTATGGGCTGGTTTTTTGTTGTCCGTCCGTCCGTTGTCCGTCCGTCCGTTACCCTTCAAGTTATTGGCGCCAGCTTTGTGACCCGAAGGTTCGTGTTTAATCCCAGGAGAGGACAAATTTTTTTTAAAATTAAATTAATATATTGTTCTTGTTACCCTTGATAATATGACTTTTTGACCGTCCGCTAGCTACTGACCAACGAAAAAAATGACCATTGGCCAAATAAATCGAAATATTATTTTTTCGTGTTTGAATTGGGTATATTAGGTTAACATTGATAATTACCCTATGCCCTTCCCTACAAGGGCCTATGCCTCTACTGATATGCGTCCCTGTGCCAAAACCCTATGCCTCTACTAATGTGGGTTATTTTTTTTAAAATTAAATTAATATATTGTTCTTGTTAATACCCGTGATAATTTGACTTTTTAACCGTGCCCTGGTTACTGACCAATGGAAAAAATGACCATTGGCCAAATTGTGAAGGATTTTTTTTCCTTTCTTGAATTAGGTTAACATTGATAATTACCCTGTGCCCTCCCCTAGAAGAGCCTATGCCACTATTGTTCTTGAATTAGGTTAACATTGATAATTACCCTGTGCCCTCCCCTAGAAGAGCCTATGCCACTATTAATATGGGTCCCTGTGCCCCTACAAAAGCCTCTGCCTCTACTGATGTGGGTTCGAATAATTTTTCGTTTTTGAATTGGGTATATTAGGTTAACATTGATAATTACCCTAATTACCCTATGCTCTTTCCTACAAGGGCCTATGCCTCTACTGATGTGGGTCCATGTGCCCCTACAAAAGCCTATGCCTCTACTAATATGGGTTCAAATCCCGGAGAGGGCAAAATTTTTATTTTTTTAAATTAAATTAATATATTGTTCCTGTTAATACCCTTGATGTAGAAGTAGCCCCCCCCCCTATTTTTTCATAATAATTTATAGTTGTTAAATTATCTATATATTGAGTTTCTATTAATCATATCATTATCTATTTAAAATAAGATAAAAACTTCCTTTATATCTTGAGATCATAAATTGATAAGGGATAACATCATGACCAAAGTCATAGAAGGTGCTGAATTAATTAATATAACATAAATTGAAAAATGCAGCATTTTCTTCATGCTAGACGACACTCATTACTTTTGTGATTGTTAAAAAACGATATTTCTATTTTTAAATAGCTCATATATACTACAATCAGGCATAAAATTTAATTCCCCTTACCCATCCCCCCCCAAACTTGATACTCTTGGCGAAATTTAATTTCGCATAAGTTGTTATGGCTTGCACTTTCTCTCGTTATTGATTAATTTATAATCCATCTGTGAGAATCAGTTCTATGCATGAGGCGTTCTAGGGGTGTGTTGGGGTGTCACCCCACACCACATACTGCAAGCGAGATAAATAGTTTATTTGCAGTTCCCTATCCACACTGTATTCTTTAATGTTGTTATTATCGCAAACTTCTATGCTTACATGCCATCCTTTATGAACAGATATTTTTTTATCCTCTTACAATTTAAAATGGTGCACTCTATATTTATCATGTATAATGCTAAACTTCTTATATTCCTTATTTTGTCTTAATAGACTTATCCTGATTACATGGACGGGGTGGGGAATAAAAAAAGCTTATTTTCGTTTATATATAAATTCAAGGGTATATTGGAGGATTTCTGAGCTAAGTCATCAACTCTTGACGCTAAAACTAAATACTATTTGAGCTGTTTAATCTATAAAAAACCAATATAAATATCATTGGCGTAGCTAAAGTGGGGTGGGGGGGGGGTGTATTCCCCCTTGCCTCATATTTTTAATTACTTCTTGCCCAAATCTCGAATACACCCTTCCCCCAATAGCGTAATTTATATTTAATTACTTAACTTTGAAAACTAATAGGTTTCTAAAGAAACGTCAAAACATAGCAAATGGGATGACCTTGTAAATTTTTAGTTAATTTTTTTATCTTTCAAATAAAGTATTATTAATTTTTTGTCGGACACATACCAGGTTAATTATTCATTAAATTCACAAAAGGTATTTATTAATTTAATTTCTGTTATACCCATGCTTAAATGACTATTTTGCTAAAATTACTCCATATAATATGCCTGCGATTTAATAGACTAATTACTAATGTTTCTCTATAAAGTGTTTATAAAGGAACTGAATTAAAACTTCTCTAATTTAAAACAAATCAAATTTGATATTAAATATGTGTAGGCTTTTTTGCAATATTGACTGTTTTATAGCCTTATATTATGTTTTTTAAGATATTATATGAAGATTATTTTCATATTCTCAAATTCAACCTTATATGATGTATTTCTATTGTAAAAATTTAAAACTATATTTAACACTCCGTTGGCTAAGTGGGGTCAATGAGGACCTAAATTCAAGGGTAATATTGGGATGAGTTTTATAATTTACGCTAGTTATAAACATACCATTATTATTATATCTTTTAATTTAAGTTTTTAAGAATTAAAAACTTTTTGACATCTACGATCAACCAATGTAAATCAAGGTTTAATTTTTTAGATAATTTCTTAAAAATAGTCCTTGTGATGTAGATAGGAAAAATTTTGAATTTCAAGATACACACCTTTAAGTTCAACATTTATGAATTTTTTTTCAAAAAAAATATTCGATTCAGAATCGTCGATTATTAGATTTATATGCAAAAATTCATTGCGCTTTTATGGGCTTTTACAATTGGTAGCTATTTTTATTAAAAATACTTCTTCAATCTAATAATTATTTTCAAAGTTTAAATAGCTATTTTACATCTCTTTAAACATTAAATCTAAATGTATGCTATACTATTTCAATCATCATTTGAAAATATTGTGCCAATAAATAAATTATAATTTTTAGCAAATTTAGCCATTATTTTAGCAAATTTTTAGATTTCGAGGAAAGCAGCCGCCCTTTCTGGTCCCTATTTATTTTAAATTTCTAATAACCTCGTTGGATCGATCTAAATTAAATGAAACAGCTTTTATGACTTAATAATATCAACTTAATAGGTAGTCCTTAGGATTAACATTCATATATTGCTAAGGTGTTTCCAATATTACTGTTTTAATGTGATGAAATTGATAAAAAATGTGTTAACCATGGTGCCACGTAAATCAACCACTTTAAAAAAAACCCTTGTAACATTATTGAGCTTTAGGTTAAAGATAATAATCTATAGTTAACCCCGCTTAAATTATTTAGTTTTAAGTTGGAGTTCTCGTTAATACCATTGATAATATGAATTTTTGATCGTCCGCTGGCTACTGACCAATGGAAAAATGACCATTGGCCAAATAAATCGAAATTCTATTTTTCGTTTTTGAATTGGGTATATTAGGTTAACATTGATAATTACCCTCTGCCCTTTCCTACAGGTCCTACGCCTCTACTGATATGGGTCCCTGTGCCCCTACAAAAGCCTATGCCTCTACTGATGTGGGTTCGAATCCCGGCGAGGGCAAATTTTTTATTTTTTAAATTAATATATTGTTCTTGTTAAAACCATTTAACTTTTTAAATATTTATATAAATTAATAATTAACTAATAATTTGGGCATTCTCGCTCCTTCCCACCTTTCTCGCCCATAAATTGCATAGCAAATATGCTACGTTTATACGGAGTATAGAGGAGTCGTCCCCCCTTCCCCTTCTCCCCTTCCCCCTTTACCCTTCCCTACTCCCCCTTCCCACGAGGGCCGAAGGCCCGAGTATAATTATTACTAATATGAACACAGCACTAAATGACAATAAAGTGTTAGTTTAAAGTTGTACAACGTATTACGTTTTTATGTACTGACCTCAACTTAATCGAAGGTTAACTTAGATGATTAGCTCGTTTATTCGTACGAACTATTAATTGAAAGACTAAATTAAGAGTTAATAAAAAAAGTAGCGCTATATAACTAATAGTATTTAAGTTAATTTTTTTAATCATAGGTCACTTTAACTAATATGTTTAATAGTTTTTAAGGTTTAAACATTTTGGATCCAACATGATTTTAATTTATATTCCATTACTAGCCCGCATCAACCAGGATTCATTCCCGACATCTCGAACGCCAAAAGACGGAGTTAAAAACCTTACAATTTATTTACTACCCTCTAGAGCCATTAAAATCTCCTTTAAAGCTCCTAAGGGATACACTTCAATCTATATGTTGTATGAATTTATCAATGAAACTCATTTGAGTAATGCCCGTCCGCGTTTACTTACGGTAATTAGCCAATATCTTATTCATAAGCAAAATTGTTTAGTTTCTTCTAAATTAAACATGTAATCCAAATGTCAATTACGTCTTATTTCACATTATTATATTAAAAAATATAAGTAGTTTTAGAAATGATTTTAAGCTTGATATCATCAGCATTTAGGTAATGCGAAAAAATTCAATTTATTATTAGATATAATTTATCAAATGCGCTTTTTATATTATCAACAATTAGGGAAATTAAAAAATTAATTGTTATATATCGTATTAGCTTGTGATAAAGTTCAGGTTCAAGCCAGGAGCTATATTGCAGGCCCGTAGCCAGGGGGGAAGGGAAAGCGGAAAATCCCCCCTGGCCAAAACTTAAATTCCTTTTTTATTAATAAAAAAAATTAATTGGATTAATTTACACGTTTCAACAAGAAAAATCAACCGGCAAACTGTTTGCAGATTCTGGTAGAGTTTTCACGGTGAACACAAATATATTTTGATTATTTTCCAATACGTCATGTTTTTTAAATATTTGCTGTTAAGGTTGTAAAAAAAGAGCTATTTTAGCGTTTTTCAAACGTCAAACTTGCAAATTATGAGTAAATTTTTTTATTAGATTTTCAATTCGTAGATAAAGGGGAGAGAAATATATTTACAATTTTTTTATCCTAGTACATTTACTCTTTAAATTATATATAAAATTAACTTATCCTTCCCTATCTTACATGACAAATTACCTCAGACTTCAGGTCTTCCTCCCTTCCCTTTAACACTAGGATCAAGATCTAATGTCCTTAAATACTTCCCAGTTTTCAAGAAAAATGTATTTGATAAAATCTCGGGAACAAGCATAAGGATTTTTAGTCCTCCCTTTGCCCTAAAAATAGTATTTAATTAAGCAGGGCAAAAAATGTAATAATAAGTTACGTATCAAGCGAATGCAAGAAGCGGCGTGGCAGTATATGTGGTCTACTCTCGACGATAACTTTTTGAGCATAATAGCATGACGAAATTTAGATTTTCTTATCGCGATCTAACAAGGACATAATATTTACACACTTTCAAATATTTTTTTAACCATCTTTCAAAAGAATATGAAAATAAATATTTTTTCGACCTCAAAATTTCTTCACTTTTTTTGTAAGTGCGTGTTGTTTATCTATATCTACTTTACTACTACTACCCCTACACTACTACCACTGCTGGCAACCTATATTAGCTTATGCAAAATATTTTATTATTTTAAATTTTTTAATTAGGGGTAAAAAAAAATACTAAGCTCTTTTGTCCATCTCCCCAATACAAATTCTGGCTAGCCCATGTTCTGTCCTTGTTAATTCATTTAGAGTTTTTTAGTGGTTGAGGGCAAATTTTTAAATAGTTAAGCCAAAAAAAATACCTACATTTTTAATTTTTTTTAACTTTTGCTAAAAAAATTTTGCTCACCTCCCTTATTCAAAACTTGGCTACGCCCATGGATGATGAATAAGATTGTACTTGACTATCTCACAACCATTGCCTGATGGTAGTAGTGTTGTGGTAGTAGTAGTACTTAATTCCTAGTGTTAAAGGGAAGGAAGGGAGACCTCAAGTCGCGGTAATTTGTCGATGTAAAAAGAAAGGGATAAATTAATTTTGTATATACTTTAAAAACTAGATGTGCTAAGATTAAAACAAATTGTAAATACATTCCTCTCCCCCTTATCTACGAGATTAATAAGTTACATAAAATTTACTGATTAATTTGCAAGTTATTGACGTTTGAAAAACGCTAAAACTGCTGTTTTTGGCAACTATGACAGCGAATATGTAAAAAATTTGACTTATAGTAAAAGAACTAAAAACACATTTGTGCACTAAAAATCTCTACCCGAATCTGCAAACAGTTTGCCGGTTGATTTGACAAGTTCAGTATTTGTTGACCAATGTAATTTGCTTAGTTGCATGAAAATTTTAAGACACTTATGGTCACCTGTAAAAAAATATATACACACACATTATTTTTTTTAAATAAAATTTTCGCCAAATACTTATACCCACCATTATAAGATTTCCGAATATTGTGCAAATTGAAAAGAAACTTGATTGTACATTTTTTCCCGTGAAAACAAGTAGCTAAATAAGCGTTTATGTTGAATATAGGAATTAATTTTACAAATGTTTTAATTATAAATATTTGATTAATTTTTAAGTTGTTATTTGAAGATATATAAACAAAACATATGCATATCCACATATAATTAAGCATTGACTATCAAAATAAATACCATATTGGCTATCTATCTTATTTCTGATTATAAAACATATCATCTATTTTAATAAACAATGATGTAGATGAGTGGCGTAGCCAAGCCCCCCCCCTAGCAAAAATTAAAAAATCTGATTTAAATAAAATATTAAATTCATTTAAAGTAAAAAGACTAAGAGACTTGTAAATACCTTTTATTAAATTAAATTTTCGGCAAAAAGCTTGAACCATAAATTTTTTAACTTCCTAACACCACTTGATATTTGATCGTAATTTTTCCATACCAAAGAGATTAAAAGTTTATTCAAAAAATAGGATGTTAAGACATTGATGAAATTAATTGGCAATATTAACAAATCATTGGTAATGCTTCTACTTCAGATCGAGTCTCAAAAAAAAAATCGCTGAGCAAATGAAAATCGTATTACTATTTGTTATAACGTTCCACATTCTTTACACAGAATTAATACCTTTATCATTTATCATATTTGCCCAAATTTTTCTGCCAGAACCCATAACGGTCTGATAACAAAATTTTTCTGACAGAGCCCGCCCAAACCCTTTTAAGAGTCCGTCCGGTCATGCCCAAATCACTAGAGCTCTTTGAATTGCCGGGTCCAAATGATGATTTTAAATTTTTTCAAAAATTTTTAATTTAATTTTTGTTTTTAAATAAAAAATGGACAAAAAAATAGTAAACTATATAAAAAATCTTATTAAGCCCGCATTGCCCCAATCTTGTTATAGTGCCCGCTTGGGCCTAATCAATAATCCATATTTTCGACGATATCAGGCCCGATCCCTAGGCCAAAAGGAGCGAGCCCGACTTTTTGGTTGCTTAATTTCTATTTTTAATTACTACTTGTTTATTTTAAAAAAAATTTAGCATATATCCCCACCCCTTGAGAAAATCCCGACCACGCGCCTGCTATCTTGTTAATTAATATCACGAGTATATTGCACTTGTCTGAATAATTAAAAGGAAAAAATTGATTGAAATCAAAAGTAGTGGTAAGGGAAATACATGAATGAGATAAATAACATTATCGCGACGAAACTAACCTTAAAATGTTGAATTTTAACAAAATTAAATCTCAAAATACGTTAGTTTCAATATCCTTCATTGCATAAATTTGCTTGATCTTTACTCAATCAATCATTATAGTCTCTATTTTTAAAATAAATAATTGCTATGCAAGTGATCAGTGATGAATGTTCGCCACTTCGCGTACTGTCCCGTCATGTTCACCTTGGGTATATTAAATGAAACCTTATGATACTTTTTTTTAATATAAGAAAGTTTATTAATATATGGCTAATTATAATACGGCAATGTAATACAAATTTAGTATATTAAAAAAAATTAAGTAAGAGAGATAAGTAGCTAATATATCTTCATCTTCCTCTTTTAAAGAAAGACAAGAATCCAAAAAGGATTTAAAATTGAATTTAGCTATTAAAATCGCAATTGATTGTTTTACTAGAAATGCGGGAGAGTATTTTGAAGGAGGAGATCGTTTGCCTAATTCTTTAAAAAAGAACAATGCCATTTTCCCATAAGAGCCGGAACAGGATGAAACTGTGGGGATAAAAATACTTTTTAAAAGGGCTTTGTATTTTGTTAATTTGCGCCCCTCGGCGAGAGCCATTGGGTCATAATTGAGATTTGAAGGGGCAAACAAATCAATGCACGTAAAGTCACATTTTAAGAACAGACCGTTTTCCCAAGGCACAAGTGAGGAGCCGTCAGGGCGCATGCGACCCTCCAAAGAAGGGTCTGAGGGCTCAAGAATTGAGGGAATTTTAGCCTTTTTAAGGGCCGATTGGATGATGGAGTTGATTCTGGAGTGTCGCACGTGTCTGTATTTGTTGAACCTGCAATGTAATGGATGACGGGCTTTTTCGTCAACGGGCAGGTCGCAATTCCTACAAGCATATGATTGGTGTATTTGATACCAAGGCGTAGAGCTATATTAGCTCGGAATCCTCCAACATCATGTTTGAATACTTACTGGGGTAAGCCTCAAGCCATTCGTGGCCTGATTTATCAAACACCAATGACCGAAGGTTGTAATGTTGTGTGGTATTGCTGCTCGTAAGTAGGTGAGCAACGGAGCGCGAAACCAAACAAGCATCCCAATCCTTTTGGATTGATGTTTGTGGATAGGAGGTTTCTGGAATTACGTTAAGGTTCCAGAGGGATAGGCCTTGACGATTGTTTCATCTAAGGGGTATGGGATTAATTTTTCTAGAATGGATTTTGAAGAAAGGTGGGAGGATATGAATGCGGCCAATGATAAGGAGCTTGGTGAACGAATTCCCAGGCCTCCAGATTTTGTTGGTAATGTGGCTTGTGGCCAGGTGTTTGTATCGAATAATAATTAAATATTTTCTTTGATCCTAAAGCATACAACTTTGGCAAAAGGTCGTTTATTGACTTTAATTTGTCTTACCCCAACCCGCGGTGAAAAGTCTTTATATTTTTGTGCCTGAACTACATAATTTTTGCGATCGTTCAACTTTTCACTCATAAGTGCAAACTTTAATTGCTTATGTCAGCCTATAACTATATGTAAATCATTGGTTTCAATCGTGCTTTGGACAATAGGCTCTATATGCAACCAACTTAAGCACAGGTACCAGCATGACGTAGCCAGACCCACTACCATCATTTTAGGCTCCGTTTTTTATCATCATTGCATGGCAAAAAAACTGCTTCAATAAGAAGTGTTAAAGAGAAGCGAGGTTGGACGAACCACTAACGAAACTAATTCGTGGCAGGCTTAAATTGTATACCATTTGAACTGCTTCTGTACGGTGTGTAGAAGAGCATAGAGTTAAGGCTGCACAAAGACAACAGAAGGGCCGGGGTCTAGTCGGCGGGGTCTCTTGCGGGAAGTTCAGAAGCGGTAGAGGGGTTCAAGAGGCAAGCACCCGCGCAGGGTCCAGGGGCAGTGGCTCTGTCGGGATTCAAGCGGCGCAGCCCCTTGTAAGTTTTAACAATGTAACAACAGAAGTTCACATTAAAGTCACAAAAAATGATGTGAAAACAAAGAAGGTCCTGTGTAATAGATCATTATTATAGACACTTTATGCTATATTATTATAAACGCCCGTCCCGCGGTGAACTCTGATACATACTATCAGTTTTCTCTTGAGCACAATCATTAAACGTTCTCGAGAAAAACTTTAGGACGCCTCAAGTTTCTTCGTAGATTGGGTTTAAATTAAACATTCTCAAAAATAACTACAGTCGAAACTTCTTAATCGCAAATCGGATTATCCCGAAAATCTTTTAATCGCGAAGTTAATCGCCATTTTGTTTCTTTTAAACGATAATATTAACAAAAACATTGTTTATTGACAAATCGCTTAATAGTACAATATCGGATATTCACAAACATTTTCGAGTCCTTAAATCAACCAGATAATTATTTAAATTTCATTTTATTGCGAAGCGTAAGAAATGAATATGTAATATAATGTACATATACTTTTATTTCCATCGTTTAATCGCGAAATATCGGTTAATCGCAAAAAAAAATCAGGGCCAAGGCTTTGCAATTAAACGTTTTTGACTGTATTTATTATTATGAATTGCCTAAATCAATATATCCAGTTAGCACCAAACATTATTAAGGAATAATTAAATAAAATAATCCGAATGAAAATATATTTGAGAATGTTTTTTGCGCCTTTTAAATAATACTTGAAAAAATTGAATCGCGTGTAAAACCATACGAGTATAACAAGTATACATACATGGTATATTATTAACACTAGGCTTAATTCAACCACTTGTTTTTTTTTGAATTAATGCAAAATTTTGTAGATTTTGTGATTAATACTATAAAAAATTTAACATACTATCGCCCCCCAACTCCATTGCCCCACTCTTCGCCCCCTTGCCTCCGGGGCCCTATAGAACTATATATTGCCCGATATCGCCCACTTTGGAAATCACTGCCTTAGATATTAAAAAAACATAACTTATTAATTAATTACGAAACACTATTTGTACGTTATATTTACGTTATTTAATATATTTAACAGATTCCTAAATCACCGCAAAAAATTAAAGAACTGAAAGCTAACACAAATTATTTTCTTGTAGTGTATGCGGCGGCCCCCAAAGCTAGAACCGTTTTAAGTGCCAACGCTGGTTTTAAACACTTCATAAGTATTTTCTAAATATATATATTTTGTGTTAACCATTGATTTTGACAAAGCTATTTTATTTTATTTACATTCTAGTTATAGAACGTCAAGGTCGCTCAGCTTTATATCAATCAGGTAATCATTTTAAATTAAATAAGCATTGTAATTATTCAAAAAAATACTAAATTAACTATTTTCTTGGTAATAAAAACATCATATTTTGGAACGGTTATAAACCATATTTTTACGTTTCTGCAAAAATGGTTGAAGAATTTAAAAATAAGTTTTAATTAACCTGGCTAAAACTGTAATTATGCTTCATTGCTAACTCATCCTTCTAACCATTTAATAGGATACCTTGCTTATTAATATATTTAATCACATATTGGTATTTGGTGTAGTCTATATTAACTTAAATTTTTTATAGATCAGAGTTATAGATAAATAACCTATTTAACTTAAGACTATTATTAGCCATTAATATGCGCATTATTGAGAGTAGTTATAATAGATTGCAAACATAGCTAACGAATGATGCAATTTTAACACATAAAGTGTATCTTAATAATTAAGTCATCATGCCAATTAACTGGTTAAAAAGCAAAATGCTCAAATTTTTTAAAAGTCCATTAAACGTTCAAAGTTATTATTAGATATAGGTTAAAATGATGTAAATTGCTTAACAAAAATATCTTTAATACTAACATGAAAATTAAAAGCTTGTTTTTATTGATAGCGGATATAGATTTTGAGAGGATCGTATTATTTTAATATGAAAATTTAGTGGTTGGCAAGATTGATTTTATAGACACCTTGTCATATTAAATATTTGACTATTTGCTAAAATATTATTTTGCATTTTTAAGATGTGAATTTTCAATAGAATTACACTTTCTGCAATAATTGTGCCATAAATTTTTGATTTGCTTATTAAATTATAGTATTAGAGTAGATAGCTTGAAAGCGTTATAAAATCTGCCATGTTTGTGTTAGAATTTTGTGAGAATTGAAACCTAGGCCAAACATTATTCCATTACTTATTGTTGCTACATACCATAATATAAGAGTCAAATTAGCGATTTTATACTAAATTCTCAGATTAGCATACAATTCCTGTGTAGGACTTTTCATCACAACGCTTTCTTCATCCTGGTTTTCTTTTTTCTCATTTTTAACACTATTAGCTTAAAAAAATTAAGCAACTACAAAACAAAATCTTGGTGTATGGGAGGGACAACTTTGTGGCTAGCTTTATTTCAACAATCGCCGTTTCCTCCCTTCATATTTGAATAGAAACAAAATTGGGCCCGCTTAGGTACAAAGACAAGGTCTCCTTCTGTTAGAATTTTGGTTTAAATCATTAATATTAGAACCGCGTAGGGTCCTACAAAATTAATCTTAGTTCGCTTGAGCCCGATGCATTTGTTTTTAATTTGTCAGCGCCCCACCCGAACCCTAAATCATAAATTTTAGTTTTAACGAAGCTGGAGCCTAACGACATTATTTTAATTCGCTTATATTTTATGCACAAGTGCTTTATTCATTATTTCTAAATAAATGAGATTTATTATTTACAAAATTTTAATGAACCAAATTTTTCAAATGTAATAATTTACCTTTACAATCATAAATTTTTCATTAATTTTTATAATTAATAAAGTCCACTTAAATTATATAAATACATAAATTTTTTAACTTCCAATACCTACATTATAATAATAAACAGTGGCGTAGCTAGCCTTTTTGCCTTGGGGGGCCGACCTTTGATTTCACATAAGAGGG
This sequence comes from Gordius sp. MW1, assembly GCA_964036665.1. Lineage (NCBI taxonomy): Eukaryota > Metazoa > Nematomorpha > Gordioida > Gordea > Gordiidae > Gordius > Gordius sp. MW1. The sequence goes on from OZ038530.1 coordinate 21,234,203, forward strand.
GGCCCTAAATGACAAAAAAAAATTCATTGCAAAAACCCTTATAAATTGAAAAGATTATGTTTACCCCCCCCCCCTAATTGAACTTAAAACATTCCCCCCCCCCAATCCAAAACCTGGCTACGCACATGAGTCAGATGCAATCGAAATTTTTTTCCCTCATAAACGTTGGTCAAACTTAAAATTTCGCTTCTATTTTGTGTATTTCTTATAATAACATCACACTGGTATGTCTCAGATCCCTTTGTTTATAGGGCATAAAAATAAATTATTCATAAATAAAACAAAGTAATGAAGTTGAAACGATTATATCAAGAAAATATGAAAAATTTCACATAATACATTTAGTTTGTGTATAAATAATTTGTAAGAGCACCAAGTGGAACGAGTATATTGACAAGAAAACTTTGATATTACAATAAATAATACAAATAGTAAAATAACAAAACAAAGTTTTTATAAAAATCTTGTATTGCCACAACCCCAAAATATTCTTGGCATATATATAACAAGTCTTAATTTTCCATTATACGATATTGGCCACATTTACTGGCAGCATTTATAAATGAAAACATTTATAAGCTTTTTTAAGGTTAGATCCTAAAAAGGCTAAAAGAGATCAAAAATATAAAATAAACTTAATTGTGAAATCAAAATTGGCAAATGCGAGAATGAGTATCTAAATATTGTCCCTAATGATATTATAGATTTATTTGCACAAACCCCCTTTACACCATCAAAAATTTAAAATCAACTTATTATTTAATAATATTAGATGAAATTAGAGATGTGAGATGCACAGAACAACTCAGTGTTTGTGTACATTTTGTTAAAGTCAATGACACACCTAAAGAATTTTTTTAGGATTTGTAACGAAGTGGCCGGCCGGTATATAGCCTAAACTCCCGTATTCTAGGCTCCCGTTCCCGTATAACACTAACTCCGATTTTAAACCAAGAGACTAAGTCAAAAGACAAAGACTGTTTTATTATGTGGATAAGGTTTTATATACACATAGCGAAGGACATATATAAAAGTAGTAATCAAATAAAAGATAAAGTACGGTGTAAACTAAGGTGTATTCAAATGACTACGCGTATATTCAAATATCTGTGACCGCGCTAAAGTATATTCAAATGAAGCTACACTACAGGATTTTTTTCCCTTAAAAGTTTTGATGCATTAACAATTGTCAATAAAATTCAGGAATTTTTTATAAAAAACTAGCTGACCCGGCAAACGTTGTTTTGCCCTATTAAAAATATTAAAAAAATAAAAAATTTAAATAAGAAAAAAACTACCAATTAATATCTATATGTTCTACTTTTTACATTTTTTAAAACTTACATAAACGATGAAAATAAATCCTTTATGCGCCCGCCATCCCTCCTCTCCACCCCAAATCGGTCCAGTAGTTTTCGAGGGGTCACGTTTTTTTGTTTTATACGTTGGTTTATACGTTTTGACACTTAATAAAGACGTCCCTTAAAAACTACTGGACCGATTTGGCTTATGGCGGGCGCATAAAGGATTTATTTTCATCGTTTATGTAAGTTTCATAAAATGTAAAAATAGACAAAATTTCTCCGACTTACACTTTATGAATAATTGACTAAAAACAAAATATTCATAACGCAGTATAGATATAACCCAAATAAGTTTATCCAATAATATAATTTACACGGAAAAGCATCTTTTATCATATGGAATAAAAAGCATATATGTAATTAATTGGTAAAGAGCATATTAAAACTTATTAACCCCTCAAAAACTACTGGACCGATTTGGCTTGAACAAATTTTAAAACATACTCCGGAGTATAGGGAGTAAAGTATGAAATTTTAAGCGAAATCGGTCCAGTAGTTTTTGTGGGACGTCTTTATTAAGTGTCAAAACGTATAAACCAACGTATAAAACAAAAAAACGTGACCCCTCGAAAACTACTGGACCGATTTGGCTCGAACAAATCTTAAGACATGCTCCGAAGTATGGGGAATAAAGTATGAAATTTTGAGCCAAATCGGTCCAGTAGTTTTTGAGGGTAACCCAAATAAGTTTATCCAATAATATAATTTACACGGAAAAGCATCTTTTATCATATGGAATAAAAAGCATATATGTAATTATTTGGTAAAGAGTATATTAAAATTTATTAACCCCTCAAAAACTACTGGACCGATTTGGCTTGAACAAATTTTAAAACATGCTCCGGAGTATAGGGAATAAAGTATGCAATTTTGAGCCAAATCGGACCAGTAGTTTTTGAGGGACGTCTTTATTAAGTGTCAAAACGTATAAACCAACGTATAAAACAAAAAAACGTGACCCCTCGAAAACTACTGGACCGATTTGGCTCGAACAAATCAAACATGCTCCGAAGTACAGGAAATAAACTGTGAAATTTTGAGCCAAATCGGTCTAGTAGTTTTTGAGGGACGTCTTTATTAAGTGCCAAAATGTATAAAACAAAAGAAGGTGACCCCTCAAAAACTACGGGACCGATTTGGCTCAAACAAATCTTAAAACATGCTCCAGAGTATGGGGAATAAACTGTGAAATTTTGAGCCAAATCGGTCTGTTAGTTTTCCAAATTTGGTGGTGGCATAGATACAAACAAACACAATCAAACAAACACACAAACATACATACATAGTTTCATTTTTATATATAAGATTTAAAAGCAATGCTCAAACTTATGATGGGGTATCACTAATAAAAAGGGAAAAATTGTGTGCAAGTTTTTTTTTAATATCATTACATTTTGGAAACACTGTAATGGGTAAAATTTAATACGTGGAAAATATCATTGCATTTATTCGAAAGCAAAGAAAAGAATTATATTATATTACATAATTTTTTGCCATTATTATTTCGGCATGCAGTTCTAACTCATAATGGTAAATCATTTTTGATAAAAGAGATTTATGGCAAAAAAGGGGGGTGAAGGGTTTAAACCTTCTAAAGACTTAATTAATTACATCTAATTTCCGAAAATCTTATGTTTGTTTCTGCCAATATTCAATCGATGATAGGACAATATAAATCAGTTTCGAAATCAATTAATGAATTTGTAGATTTAAAAGAGTAAAAAGTGTCCTAATTTTTTATTACATGTTTAGACGTTAATAATGAAATATCAAAATTTATTACTAAATCTTTCGCCTTTTTATAAAGAATGGAATTTTGTCGTCTTAACAATTTTATAACATTTGCATCCTTTATTGTCTTATACAGCATCTTTATTTGTAGTAATATAATTAAAAGGTTTATTCAAAAACAAATAATAATAATTATCATATTGCTTCTTAATTAAGATATAATTAAAAAACATGCTTAAGGGGCTGAGGGGCCCAAGATTTTCCCCTTTAGGGGGCCCTTGGGGCCCGGATGGTATCTGTATCACAAAGGATAAAGGCGCCTTCTATCAATTTTAACGAATATGTTTTAATTACGCTATTTCTCTAGTTCATATTTAGGCAAATGAAAATTGAAAAATAATTAGAATTTTTAGAGTAGAAACGTTTATTTTTTAAGACGTGCTTAGTTTAGATATGGATAATCTTTTAAATATGTTTCCTAATCTCATATTAATATATATAACATCCAGATGCATACAAATACACACCTTCTCCAACTATTAAAGTGACGCCCACAAATTTGAAAGGATCTTATAATGTGGTGGTGGTGACTTGGGAATTTGTGAACCCTGTTCCAAAAGTGTTTAAAAATATATATATCGCCGCTTACAATTATGGTTCCGGATATTACAGCCGGATATTTAAGCTTAATATAGTAAGTATCGTTTGCAAGCAATATTAAATAATTTTTCATAAATAAAATATAGGAGTTTAGTTTAAATAGGTTTAATTCGATAGTCGCTTGGTAAAAGTGTATGGGAACTTTGACCCTCTAAAGGCTCAGCACGCGCTTTAATTTGTAGTCATAGCTATTTCCTTCTAAAACTAATGACTATCGCAATTCTAAACAAAAAATTAGACCTGATGAATAGATGTTATAATAATATTGACATACAAAATATTCTAGTGAATTAATATACTTAAATATGTAAAAGGCGTAGTTTTATTTTTAATGATACATCTTTATACTTATTTTTTGTTAAAGAAACTGTGTATGGCACCGTTTCAAAAATTATTCAGCTTCAAGGCGCCATAAACCTAGCGCTATATAAACATGCATGGGCGTAGCCAGAATTGATTTAGAGGGGGGCAATAATGATCTAGGAGGGGCAAAATGATAACTTTTAGTAATTTTAGTCAGAATTATATTACATTTTGAAGAATTTTTGGACAGGAGGGGGCAGCCGCCCCTTCCTGCCACCCCCTGGCTACGCCTATTTAAACATAATATAATTAAATTAACAGAGACCATGAGGTTACAAATACATTCACATATCTTTACTGTGCAAACCATTATAGAAAAAAAGAATGACCCATAATATTTGTCCAGTTAATACCGATACCGATAGCATTATAGTTTAAATGAATCCATAAGAACCAAACGGATTCCATTAAAGAATTGTACTATCGGGAGCTAAGATTAAAATGTATGATTTTTGTTTAAAAATAAACGCAATTTGCTTAAAGCTAAGTATTAGTGGAAATATTTTAACGCGCTGAATTTTGATATTCATCCCTTTGCTTCTATATACGACATCTTAATAAGGAGGGTGGGTACTTTTAAATCAAGTTTCCTCAAGACCCAATTATCACAGGGTAAAGAAAAATAAAATGATTTTATAATTATGACGATATTTAAAAATTGTATTATTTAACTTTATAAAAATAAAAGCCGTAATTGTTTTTAACACCCTCCCTTTGTTCACTAATAAAATCCTGGCTAAGCGCCTGCCATGAGGTAAAGGGTTAAATACCATAATTTTTCTAATGCATCTTATAAATTTAATTAGTTTTTTGGGCGGATTGGGTAATTATGTTTTGACAACCCAAGTGGCCTCAACGTAATTAAATTTAAATTTTACTTACTTAACAATGTTTAATTAAATATCACTCTAACCGGCCAGATAGGGGGGGGGCAAATCACCCCCTCCCCCTGGTGAGAAAGAGTGTAAAAAATAAGAGGGGGGGGCAAAGTTCTTAATTTATTTATGATATATAATGTGAGCAAGTATTGTAATTATAACAAATAGCAATTAAATCTGCTATCTGCTCGAGTTTATTGCTCGAGCTATCTGCTCAATGCTTTAACAAATTTCGCTGCTTCGACTAACCTCTCGGGCATTTTTACATGCTACTGTTAAAACTATTGCACCGAACAGCGAGCACTCATTGTGCTAACTAGCATATTAAACAGCTCAGTGTGCGTGCTCGAGCAAAGCACATAGTTAGCATTGCTCACGCGAGCAATTTAACAACTCTACCGGGCAATAGCAGGTAAAATTTTAACGAGACTTAGTAACAAATAAATGATAAATAAGTTTTTTATGCACACAAGAAATCCTAGTTTGCGGCATCACTCTTTCCACTTATTTATTTGCTTCTTATTTTAAATTTTAAATTTTATGAAAAATTATAAAGTTTTAAACTATCTATTAATAGAATTCAACTAGTCATACATTCAGTCATGTCAAATGCTCCATGTCCTTGGAAATTATCATCGGCTTATTGTTGGAAGATGGAGTAATTAAAGGACATTATAATTTAAGAAGTTTTATTGATGTACCTAAGTGTGTTCAATAAAATATTGTAACATATTTAAATATTTTAAATAAAACAATAAACATATAAATTTAAAGAATATGGAGTTAAAGTAAATGCATATGAAATCTCTTATAAATTAAAATGAAACTATGTGTGTGTGTATATATGCCGCCAGCAATTTTGGGAAAACTACCAGACCGATTTGGCTCAAATTTCACAGTTTATTCCTGACACACCGGAGCATGTTTTAATATTTGTTCGAGCCAAATCCATTATTTATGAAGGTCAGCCAAAAGATAAAGTTATATATAAATAAAATTGTGAGAAATGAAGCATTAGGTGTAATGTTGCTAAAATGTTAATTTTTTCTGTTATCTATATATATAAAAATCTAAGTCCCGTTTTTTTGTGCGCTAATAACTTTTGAAGTTCTCAACCGATTGCCACCAAATTTGGCCAGATTATTGCCTTAGCATTGTATATGGTTTATAGATGCTTTTTATTAACCTGCGACAGCGGAAACCATGTTTTTTGGTAGTCTATACCGCCATCTAGCGGATTATTTATACTACGTTTTTTATACTTATTTATCGTAATGGTGCTACTAATTACTTTAAACTTTTTTCCACGATTGCTTTGTCATTTGTGTCTCAATTTTTTACTCAACTACGCTCGTTTTTTTTACAATATATAAAGCTGTAACAAATAAATATTCTCAATACCGTAAAACATCACCATTTACTTAAATAAATATAACGCGCGCTCTTAAAAACATTCCCACGTTTCGTGCTTTTTTGCTTTTTATGATGTTCGGTTATTATTAAAAGTACAAAAAGATTACTTTAAAGGTAAGTTGATAAATGCAGACAATGGTTAACCGACAAACTTGAAATGCAGCTATATGAGCTTATACATACAGAATAATGCTTCGGGAGCACGAAGAAAATCATATTAAAAATGCCACCAATTATTCCATCAATGTAATATGTTTTTTTTATACAAAAATAGAAGCTTGTTTCCAAATAATTAAGTATGTTAGCCAAAATTAAATCGGAACGTCTGCTCTACATTAGTTAAATTACGGGCAGTGATGGGTATCCTTTATAAAAAAGAAGATCTACAGAGGATGATGGTAGCGTGGCAATCATTCAACTGCGGAACGCAATAGTCTAGGTAGATAACCATTGGGTTTATGCCCCCCCCCCCTTAAATGAAAAAAAATGCCTTTAAACGCTTATTACTGTGAAACTCTAATGTGCAACATTTCAAGAACATATGGAATGGGTAGAGTATTACGGAAGTGCAAACTTATCGTTTGGGATGAATGCACATTGGATTATGAAAAATCGCTCTAATCGGTAATCGCAAGATTTACAAAGCACCCTTAAACCTGTTGGTAACGCAAGGTTATTGCACGAGATTTCAGGCAAACTTTACCGGTTCCCTTACGATCCACCCCTGCGGACGAAGTTAATGCCTGCCTAAAATATTCTATTTTGTTGCCTTATGTCAAAATATTAAATCTAACTACTAAATGCGCATAGCATTTCAAAATCATCATGCGTGTGAGATATTCTCCCATTAATTGCTAGAAATAGGGAAGAGAACCGTGCACGTTGATATATGCTCAGGACGTATTTCTTTTCCTACGAATATTTGCAATTTTGTTCCATCTAAACTGCTTGGTTGATAAAGTGTTTCCAAATATTAACGACCATTATCATGATCGACTTTGGCTCCGCCAACGGGCTATTCTAATCCTAACATTCAAGGCAATCCAATTACTTACAAATCAGTTCAGACTGCTTTTGTTATTGGTGACGCAAATTATACAATCGGATCTTTCAATTCTGGCAGGGATGCCACCTCACATTTTGCATTTGAAAATTGGCGTACAAAGTATTGCGATGTGCAATTTTAGTCAGCCAAAACTTTGCAAAGGTTTGCGTCTCGCTGTTAAACGCTTGAGGTGCAACGTTGAAGAAGCCACGATTTTGACAGGAAATGTGCATTTTTAAATTTTATAACTCCATAACAGGTATAGCTGTATATATCTTCATTTAAGCATATCTACTAATACCAATATTTTTGTTCACCACCAACCATATCAATCTCCCAGTCTTATTCAAATTTATTTTTAGGTAAATTTAAGCATAGTTTTTCTGCGGCCGTCCAAAGCCAGGCATAAACTTGGCCCGACGGGTCGGGCATATCTTAACATCTCTCAGGTAAAGTTAAAACCGTATATGTATGTAGGGAAACAAATTCATTTACCTTGAAAGTGATTTGATTGTAAAACGCAGAAGGTGATAAGAGAAAGAATACCAAAATATTAATATACCCATGAGCGTAGCCAGAGGTAGGCACGAAGGGGTGGCTGCCCCCCATCCAAATCAATTTTTTTTTTAATTTATTAAAATTATGGTTAACATTTCAAAAATTATCATTTTACTTCTGCCTAAATCATTATTCCCCCCACCCTCTCTAATTCCAATGCTGGCTACCATTATAAATATACCATAAGTCCCTTTTTAAACTTTAACTACACTTGCAAGTCTAAACTTATTATATCAATTTTTATACTTTTTAAGCCATTATCTTTATACTGATTTTTATATATATAGATGCCTAACCTATAACACTTTCACCTGATGAATGTTTTACTAGGTATAACGATATAACTATATTTCTAACTTTTTTGGCATACATAAAAATTTCGCTTCCATTATACTCGCGAAAATTTTTTCAATTATTTCTCAGTTCAACCAAATATTATAAAAGCCTTCATTTAAACAAATTTGAAGGAGATCTTTTAATATCTCTTCACTTTGATACTATAGATTTTAGGCTATGACATTACACTACTATAAACGCTGTACTAAAATATTTTCTATACATTGTCTAACATTATTATAACTAACTTTTATACACCAATGCAGTGCTTTATAAATATGCGTTACCCAACTATGCATATAATCGTTAACATCGCACTTTCAACATACAAAATTGTATTTTAAACTATTAAAAATCCATTTAACTATGAATAAGTATGCCTTTTCCTATATTTTTTTACCTTATAAACGATTGGCCCAAAATTTTTTATAAATGTTTTATTAATTCATACTAACGAAGCCAAAGCAACGCTTGGCCGGGCACAGCTAGTTTTAAATAAATTGATAAATTCTACTTATGCAACTTGGATAGAGATTAGTGAAGCATATGCGTCATTTTGGTCATTTTTGATATAAACTAGTATAAATCTAACTTATAAAAAATGTAAAGAGATTTGTGAGGTTTATATATTAAATATCTATATCATATTTAATAATGAACATGTGTATTCTAACCAATCTTGTTTAAAGCCAAATATATATTATCAGGAAACTAATAAAGACATCCACATTTTTATGAAATTAATTAAGTTGCTTAATAATCTGCGAATAGATAATTTTTCGATAAAACTAATATTTAGTATATTTATTGATCACAGAACGATTCGTAAAGAGAGGCGAAGCAGATAATATACGACTTAAAAGCGTAACACTATATAATATACTACTCATAAAAAATATAAAGATTAAGCAACCAAAGCCCAATCTTACCCAAAAGGAATAAAATTCTTTGAACTCAAACTTTACCCGACTTCCAAAAAATATTGCTCGAAACCATCTGAAAATAAAATAAAAGTTGTGGTATGCAAATTTAAGTTAAACTATTAGCTTCAAAAACTAATTTTCACCACAATTTTGAATACAAAGCTATAAATGAATGATTAAAAAAATATCGATATAAACGAGAATTCAGAGTCTTATTCGCTCTTCTCTTTATAAAAAATCCTTAAAATTTTTTGCTTAACATAGTTTGTATATAAGATGAACATATACATATGATTTTAAAGGGTTAACAAGTGATTCAATAGTGAATTTTATCGTAAGAGAATTTTATAGATAAGAAAAAACTTTAACATTAGATTAGTAAGTTATTTATATATTTTGCTTTACATGAGTAAAACATGAGCTAGAAAAGTAAGTGTGAGATGTGACGGAATTTTACGTCCAACAAATTAAACTTAAATAAGGTTGATTAAGTAAATGACTATAAATATTTCGTATACATATATAAGCATCTTTTTAAAAAGTATCAGGTTTTTAAAAATAGTTTGCATAAGCTTATTTAATCTTAAATTTAATTATTAATCTTAGCCCTGCATGAAAATGATAAGCATATAAATAGAGCAATTAGAGTTTGTTGAATTTTTAATAAAATATTTTAGCAAACTTTTTAAAGCTCAATTTCGTCAGGTTTGAATATACTGCAAAAAGAATCTTAGCCTTCGACCCTATTCGATGTTTTTTCTATCCAACCAAAAGCAATTCAAATTTTTTAGCCCGAAGTTAACCCGTTGGCTTTTCAAATAATCTAAAATCGGGTCTGGTCCTAGTCGGGTTTAAGCCACTTATGCAGTCATTTGGTATATCCATAGATGTGTGCTGAAACTTTTGAGATGCTAACCTTAGCTACCTGAATAGAATAAACAAAATCCTGTTTTCTATGAATTTTGTCACCTTTGCGGGTTGTTAGCTTTGTAAAGATTTATTTGCATTTATTTAAATAAAATATTTTATTATTTAACTTATGGATTTTTATCATATTACATCGCCGAAAACCATCTCGCCGAATTTAATGTCCCCCAGTTAAAAAAGGTCCCCTAATTATAAATCGTCCCCCAGGGAACCATTTTTAACCGGGGGACATTAAATTCGGCCAGATGGTTTTCGGCAACTGACGGGCTACCAACACCATGCACCATATGACCATTCCGTTTAAATCTATTAGTTAGAGCCGTTGTTTACCGAGACATTATAATTTGAATCTTTCCAATCTACGAAACAAATGGCTAAGACTTCTTTTTTACCATATTTCATTTAACCTTATAAAAGTGGGATTGAAATATGTGTCGTAATCATAGAATTTATTAAACTAATTCAGTCTCTTTCTTTACTTAGGCAACAACTAGGGATTCTTGTTGTACGATACACCTTTAATTCCTTTGCCGACTCATGGCCTATTTTAGAAGATAATGATATAGATCTTTGAATTTAACCAATATGTCTTTATTTTTGTATTACGCCTATGTATGGTACTTTGTTATCGTAAAAATAAACTTTTTAACCATTACATCATCTATTAGTGTTTAAATCTCATCTCGTCTCACGGGCTTACCCATTGAGGACTATCGTCGTATTTATCATACGCAAAATATACCATTTTCAGGCTATTAATTTTAAACCTCAAAGGCCTTATTATATTATCAAACGTAGTTTTTATTAAAGCTAAACTGAGTTCTACCTTCCTGGTGGATCATTATTTTTTTGTTTCCTTATTAAATGGCTTCTATAACCAATAAAAGAAAGCGTACTTTTGAAAATTTGAAAAATTCAGACTCTTTGTAAGTATATGTTAATAAACTTCTATATAATAAACATTTAACTAATTAGATTTGCATATTCTTAATCTATAAAAAATGTTTTTTAAAATGATATATAATTTATACAATATTAAGCAATATTTATATAAGCTTTTAAAAATTGATGTAGTAATTTTCACACTATAGGCTTTTAAATACAGAAGAAGTCCTTACACTTTTAGAATCAGATAGTACTTTATTGAGCAACGTTCAAGCCATTGATTTAGCCCTTATTCCACCTGTTGATGGTTATGATACAGATTATGATGAAATTTCAGAAGATGAAACTGAAGTTTTTATTAATGATCCTCATAAATTAGGACCTGGTGTATTATCAAAGAAAGCTGAGGTGCTTATAACAAACAATGATAATGAAATAAATCACCTTGACACTGAAATGCTGTTACCATCTATAAACAAAGTGTCCACATCTAAAAAAGAAAATCCTTATAAAAAGCAAAAACTCTTAACATGGAAATCAATTAAACTTGTGCCAGAAACAAAGGAACATGCAAAACTTAAATTACAGAATTTACAAGAGAATGCTCCTAACATTTTAACTGAAATACAAAAATCTTCTCTTACACCCTTACAAGTTTTTCAATTGTTTTGGGATACTGACTTAATTGAGCTCATATGCAAAGAGAGTAAAAAATATGCCAAATATAAATATAGTGATGAAACCTTTGAAGTGACTTGTGAGGAAATGTATAAATTGCTTGGTGTTTTACTAGTATCAGGCTACTCTAAACTACCTAAAAAACGTCTGTATTGGGGAACGCAAGCAGATGTTAATAACATAGCCATTGCTAATTGTATTTCCGGAGATCGCTTTCAAACGATCTTCAAATATCTTCATTTTTCGGATAACATTTGCAACCTGGAAATTGGAAGCCTGAAAAAGGTCAATGTTTTGATGGATTATATGAACAAAAATTCGAAAAACATATTGAACCTAATCCCACAATATATTCTTTAGTAGAAGCCATGGAACCATACTATGGTAGGTTTCATTTAAAGCAATTTATACGTGGTAAGCCCATAAGATTTGGGTATAAGTTTTGGTGCTTGAACAAGCCCAATGGTTATTGTTGTCGTTTCAAATTATATGAAGGACGTGAGGAACGTGAACCAGGAGTACCCCTTGGTTCCGCCGTTTTAAAAAAGCTGGTTACAGGGTTTGTCCCATCAAATAGTCACATATTTATTGATAACTTTTTTAATTCTTTACCATTATTGGAAGAGTTGGCGAAAGATTCAATTCAATTAACAGGAACAATACGAGCCGACAGGATTCAAAAGGCCCCTCTCCAAGATCTAAAAAGAGCGCCTAGGGGAGCCTGGCAAGTTCTTAGGGCAAAGGATACAAATATACAATTGTATAGATGGAATGATAATAGCCAGGTGACCCTGGCAACAAATCGAACAGATAGCCTAGCAAGTACACTCACGAAGTGCACTAGGTATAGCAGGTCAGCCAAGAGTAGGATTACCATTCCTCAACCAACCCTAATTAGCGAATACAATAAGGGAATGGGGGGTGTTGACCTTTTCGACCAGTTTCGTGGCTTATATCGTGTCGGAATACGATCAAATAAATGGTATTGGCCCCTAATACGTTTTTGTCTTAACGCTGCAGTCGTTAATTCGTGGCTGTTATACCGGGAAGTTCATAAAGGGATTCCCCTTTTAAATTTTTTGCGGAAGATTACAGTCCCTTTGCTATCTGTTCCGAACATTCCGCGATTGAGGACCGTATATCCAGTCTCGTCGTGCTCAGGGACGTTCGGAAAGAGCGCATTAAATTTTTTTAAAGAACTCAATAAACGCTCGCCCCCTTCTAAAATATCGAATAGTTTCTTACTAAGACAATCAATTGCCATTGCGATTGCTAAATCCAATTTTTATTCTTTGATGGATTCAATGCCCATTCTTAAAGATGAAGAAACGGATAATGTGTTTTAATCATTCTTTTTATAAATATTTTCGTTCTTGTATCTTTGTATTAAATCCACTTTATATTTAATACTTTTTTTTAATAAAGCATGTCAATTCAATTCAAAAAAAAAAAAAAAAAAAAAAAAAAAAAAAGCAATGTTTATGCCGAGGTGCGGTTTGATAATCGGGAGCATTGGCCCGCAAAGAACCCCACACAAAGGAGGTGTGGCCTTTGCCATAAATTCGCGAAAATCATATGCACAAAATGCAACATCGGTCTACATATTAATTGTTTTATTCAATATCATACTCCGTAACTTGTTAACACTATATTTTCATATTTTTGTGATTTTAAATTTTGCAATAAATTTTTAAATATATGACTTAAAATTAACTTGTCAATAAATAATTTATATTATAATAAGTTTTATTTCATAATTAAATAATTTTTGCTTGAGCTATTGCTTAAAATTTGCATTTTTTATTGTAATATAAACAGCGGATTCCTATCGTATGGAATAAACGACACCTTAAAAATGGCATTAATATATTTTTTTTTCAAATTTTTTTCTCAATATTTTCTTTTGGTGCAAAATCACTCGAGAATTCCAAATTTTACAAAAATCTGTCGAAGCTTCATATGGTCCGGTCTCAATGGGTTAAAAGAATTTTGGTCTCATCTCGTCTCTGCCTAAAAAATGCTCATTTTTATCTCATCCCGACAAGATTCTCGTCTTGTCTCGACTCCAAATTATAATATTCTAAACCAATTTTCCTCTTTCATTATTAAATTATTATAAAAGTAAGCTTCTTCTTTATCAGTTATTTGGTCCCACATTCGTAATGTTTGTTTTGATAAGTTTCTTCCATCTTGACCAAGTGAGTGTCATGTCGAGTAATCTCTTTAGTTTTCATAACTTTACTGACTTGCCAGTTCCACGTGACAAGGGGTCGTCCTCTTCCTCTCTTTCCCGGTACCTTTATGTCCAGTACATTTTGATTTACGTCATCCGTGTCTCTTTTTAGTGTATGCTCATACCACCTTAGCCGATTTTTGTTAATCATGTCCATCATAGGTTGAATACCAATTTTTGTCATGAGAAAGTCATTCGTCATATGGTCGAGCTTAGTATACCCCAAGCTCCACCGTATCATTCTCATCTCTGTGGCATGTAATAGCTTTCCTTCCGTGGTGTTTAATTTAATGCCCATACTTCCATAGAGTAACACCGGTCTTACGATGGATTTGTAAGCTTTGCTCTTTAACCATATTGGCATTTTCTTGTCGCACATTACACCGGATATCCTTCGCTTTAAGCCATCCTTTTTGGATGCGGGCATTGACTTCTGTTGCGCAACCTCCCTCTTGATGTAGCATCGAGCCGGTATGTAAACCTGTCTACTTTTGGGTACTTTAGATGGTCATCCAGGATGGGCTGCTTATACCGTTCACTTCCATTTATACGTTTTCGATCGTTGACCTTTAACCCATATCCAGCTAAGCGCTTGGACCACTTTCCCGTTACTTCGATTAATTTCTCCCTTGTTTCCTCGCATAGTACTATATAATCGGCATATAGCATGCACCATGGCGATGGCTTTTGAATGTCCCTCGTTATCGTGTCTATAATTATATTAAATAAAAAGGGACTTAAAGTAGATCCCTGATGTAATCCAATTTTAACCCTGTGACATATGTCGAATTTAATCTAATTTAATTTATTTTTATTGTTGATAAGTCATTCTGCTCCGCCTTGGTTTTTACTAGTGCTGTAAACATTCTAAAAAAAATCGAACGCTTTCAACGCATTAACAAAAAGCGAACGCGTTCACGTTCACGTTCGTTAAAAAAAAGGAACGCGTTCACGTTCATGAACGCTCTCACGTTCGTTCAAAATTTTATGATAAATTTTTTTAAAATTTAATTTAATATAAATAAATTTCTTATATTTTTTAATACAATAAATAGCCGTGATAAAATATAATAGTTTAATTACGACAATATAATTATAGTTCAATATAATCTAATACAGCGAATATAAAGATTATTTATTTATAAAAAAAAATTTCTTATTGATTTTTAATAATAGTTGTCTTTCAAAAATGTCATTTGTTAAGCAGGAACGCTTGGCAGTTAATACAGCATTATCTATAAACCCGCTCCACAGGGGCAGATGAGGGGATTGAAGTATTATACTTAATAAACAAATTTTTTAAAGGAGGAAATTTAATTATCACGATGGTTCTATAAAAATAAAAACTTTTTAATAAATTATGCTATAGATGATATTATTTTATTAGACTGATAATAGCAAAGGAATGACTTATAAAATAATATATCTAAAATCAGTGTTTGGCTGTACCACAAAAACTTGTATCTAATATAATATTATTTTGTATCTTGTAATAAGTATTTTTTGACATTTTTATTTAGAGTCTAGTATAGATTTTTTAATATTTATATTTAAAGTTTTACATATCCCAGATACCTTATTTTTTGCAAGAATTTTATACTATTCCCGATTTTAAATATATGGACAAACAAAATTAGCTCCAATAAAATTACTAGTCTCGTTTCCATATCTATGCTAAGAATGGACTAATATTAATGTTAAAGTGCCTTAAAGGTATTAAAATTTGTATCTAAGATATATATTTATATATACAATAATATTACCATAAGGTGTCTTTTTAGATTAGAGCTCGAGCCTCTTGATACAGATATCATACTTTTCGGACACATTTTAAATTTGGTAATAATTAAATTTGATCCTTTATATGAAACGAGTGAAAAATATTTTTCATATTTTGGCCATGGCAATTTCAATTCATCTTCTGATTGTGAATATTCAGAATCTGAAGATGACGACGATATAATATTATGATTGTCCATATTAACCTATAAATTAAACTATAATTAATAATATCAAATTAATTAACTTTAATCTTATCTTCTTTTGCACGTTATAGTATGTTAAAAGTAATCGGAATTGGTAATAGGAAACAGGAAAAACAATAAAGATTTTTTAAAATTGAACGAGTTAAATTTGAACGCGTTCATCAAAAAAAGGAACGCGTTCACATTCAAAGTTCACAAAAAAAATTGAACGCGTTCATTTACAGCACTAGATTTTACTATTAAATTCATTCCTATTCTAACTATCATTTTCACCACTGTTCTAGTTAACGTAAATACATCTTACTGACATTTATAACACACGCACCATTGGATATTTAAAGAAAAACCCTATCGTTACACACACACAACATTAATCATCTGTTTTTAAATGAATGTCAATTACATGTAAATCATGATGACTTATTTTGAAGAGATGAAAAAGATCATATATATTATTGCATTATCGAAGAAAATTATCATTAAGAAATTGTCGTGATCAAGATCGTGGTTTGGAATTATATTTAATTAGATAAAGAACATAAAATTGGTGATAGCTAAAATTGGTAGAAAATATATATAGAATTTGGAAATAATTGTGAAGAATACCTATTGGATTAAAGATATAAAAAAATAAGGCTTGAATATTAATTTAAGATATATTTTTTTTCTCTTACACGGATAAAATTTGTCTTGTTCTGTTAATCTTAATCTTAATATTTTATTATATAATAAAAATTTTAGATTATCACTAATAAAAACTTTAACTTTTACAATATAATTGATTGATTTATATATTAAAATATAAAGTAAAGATAAATTAATTATTTTTTTTGTGAATTTGTTTATAAATATTTTATTTTAATATAAAATAAAGTCGTGTCACTTGGGCTGATTATTTACAAATTATTACTTATTTTTTTTAAATGTTTAGTAGACAACCTTCAGTTTTACTGAATATTTATAATTGTATTGAGTGAACGTATATTAATTATTGCATTAATTCTTGTACTTATAGTACTGTTAGTATTGATTAAAATTAAAAAAGTGGAAAAGTGTGTGTTATTAAGGGTAAAGATAATACATAAAAGACGTTTGCGTTCGGGAAAACTACTTTCTGAGACGTAAAATTTTTGGTCAACGCGTACAATTTAACCAACCATATTTAGATAGAGAACATCGAATAGATCTGATGCGTAATGATTGCTGTAAACATAATTGTAGATATAATCAGGAAGGTCAGCGTTCTGTCCAGGAAAGGGCAGGGTCATCAAATAATTATAATTGACTACTAGCTTCGTCTAACACGGTTATTTCACCAAAATTTTTATTTGTAAATTTTTTCAATTCTTCGCAGACACCTTATGTAAATATTAATATTGAGGGTATCAATTTGAGTTTTCTCATTGACACCGGTTCCTCTATTAGTATTATGTCGCGTAAAACTTTTTTTAAATGGTGGCCGGATAGACATATTAATAAAGTCAGTATAATTGCCAAACAATTGGATGGCACTAAGATAAATATATTAGGTAATACTAAGGTTCTTATATGCGTAGCAGAGGTAATGGTAAAATTAGAAATATATGTAATTGAAGATAAAATCGATAATACAATGGGATGGAATTGGATTAGGATTTTAGGTTTTATTACAAATTGGTGGGGTATATGTTCTAATAAAGTTAATAATTGTAAAATGGGTTGTATTAATATTTTGAGGGAAATGCCGGAAAATTTTTCAAAAAGTGACACTATCAAACCGGGTAATAAGGTAATGGTTTCTAAAAAAGAGCCTAAAACCTTGGTTTTTGGGGCACTGAACTCAGTTAATGAGTCAACATCGGTTTATGAGGAACGGAATTTTGTTAAAAAACCCGAATCCTTGGTTTCGGTAAGTGGTGTTGATGTCAATAGGCATAAATTTGAATTATGGCATTTTAAAATTGATAACATTAAAAAGAAATATAAAGAAATTTTTAATGAAGAATTGGGTTGTTTAAGTAATGTTATGTTTTCCATACGTGTTGATTCTAATGCTGTACCACGTTTTTATTCCATTAATGTGGAAAGATGAAGTGCACCAAGTTTTAGATAAGTGGCTTAAAGATGACGTAATAGAACCAATTGAATTTTCGGAATGGGCCACTCCCCTTGTGCCAGTTAAAAAGAGTGATGGTACCATTAGGGTTTGCGCTGATTTTCGCCTAACAATTAATAAATAGGTAATGGATGTTAAATATCCTTTGCCTAGATTAGAAATGGTTTTAGCTAACCTGAAGGGTAGTAAGTACTTTTCAAAGTTAGATTTAGCTAATGCGTACCTTCAACTTCTCGTAGATGAAAGATCGGCTAGGTTGTTAACAATTAACACGGATAAAGGTCTCTATTCTTTTAAGAGATTACCTTTTGGTTTAAGCGTGTCCGCACCTATTTTTTAAAGGGCGATGGCATCCATGTTTAATAATATAGATGGTGTTTTTTTTATTTGGACGATATATTAGTTACGGGCTCAACTCAGGACGAACATGATTTACGTCTAGAGAAGGTATTAAATTTGATTAAGATTGAAAATTTAAGAGTTTCTACTAAGAAATGTAATTTGGTACTGAATAGGTAATTTATTTAGGTCATGTAATAGCAGACGGTTTTGTTAAACCTAATTTGAAAAGGTACAAGAGATTAAAAATACAAATAGACCAGTTGATAAAAAAGAACTTGCATCGTTTTTAGGTTTAATCAATTATTACTGTAAATTTATTGAAAATTATACAAAGTATTCTGGTCCTCTTTATGAGTTAACTAAAAATGATGTATTCTTTAAATGGGATGACAATTTAGATAAATGTTTGAATTTCTTAAAAAATATTTTATTAACGGATCCGATTCTTAAATGTTTTGATCCTGATAAAGAACATATTTTGAAAGTGGATGCATCCAACACGGGTATTGGTGGTGCTTTATGTCAAATAGAAAACGAAATAGAGCACCCGGTTATTTATTTTTCTTGCAAGCTTACTAAGGCCGAACTTAATTATTCAGTCATACAGAAAGAAGCTCTTGCGATGGTTTATGGTTTAAAACGTTGTCGAGAATATTTAATTAATAAAGCATTTACACTGTATACTTATCATAAGCCATTGGTAGCTTTATTTGATAAAATTAATACAGAATTTTTAATGTCACCTCGACTTCAGAGATGGTTATTAATTCTTGGTAATGTTAACTTTAAAATATCGAGAAGGTAAAAGTATTCATATAGCTGATGTTTTATCACGAATGAGTGCGAATAATAAGACTAATATCTGTTACAGATAATAATTTTGTTAATGTAATAAAAGTCATTGACCGATATTGTCAAAAGTACAGAAAATAATGCTGAATTAGCAAATATTAAACAAATTATTACAGGTGTTAAAGATATTCAAAATGTTCCTGTAGATTTTAAACATGTAATTAAAGAACTATATATTTAAGACAATTTAGTTAAACGCAATGATAAGCTGATAATTCCTTTTGAACTGTGTAGTAACGTTTTAATATTTTGCATGAAGGGCACGCAGGTATAGTAAAAATGAAGGACCTTGCTAAACTATATGTCTGGTGGCCCAAGATTACAAGGGATGTTGAAATCTATGTTAGGCAATGTGCTATGTCAGCCATGCCACGTAGGGATAAGAACGCTCGATGGCCTCGTGCAGATGGTCCTTGGAGTAGAATTCATATTGATTTTTTTGAATTTAATAAAAAGAGATATATATTAGTGGTAGATGCATATTCAGGTTGGACTGAATTTAAATTAATACACAATATATCTACAAAGGTTACTGTAATGTTTTTAAAAAAAACTAATTGGCTCATACGGTTTTCCGAAATTTATAGTAACCGATAACCGAAAAGCGTTTACAAGTGTCGATTTTAAAAATTTTTGTAATTTGGAAAATAATGCATTTTTTAACGCCGCCATATCATCCTAGTTTTAATGGACAAGTTGAGAGGTATGTAGCTATTGTTAAAAAATGGTTGGAACTGGGACAGACTAATAAAGAGGGTACATGGTTATGTAGATTATACCATAACATGACGCCTATATTTAGACGTTTGCCAGTGGGTATTGAATTTTTTAGTCGTAATTTACGTTTTCCGCCTGATTTTTTGCTGGATAGCAAATTTAAACATCATTTAACAGGCAAGACTAAATATAATATTAAGGATTTAGTATGGTCTAAAAATTATTTAGGTCAACCTAGGTGGGAGTTATCTAAGGTTGTTGACCATATAGGTAAAAATTTATAAAGCTAAGTCATTAGAGACTAACAAAATAGAAATTAGGCATGTTGAACATTTATTAAGTTATTCTGCCTAATGTACATTTTTGTTTTGCATTTTAGATGGATGTTGCTTCATGGTGTATTGTTAGAATTGTGGTGGAAAGATGGGCCGGAGTGCGTCCTCCGTGCCCTCTCCATATTTCGTTCGTAATCGGGATGGACGGCATACCGAGAATTACGTTTTTCGCATAGTTGCTGGTTAATAGGGATCCGGGGACGCTCCAGCCAGCCGCGAGGAATGGTCGTGTATATCGACAGGCACTGACACATGTTAACAGAGGAGGTGGTCGACGACGCCCTCGAAGTGCTAATCGGAGAAATTGTGAGGGATGTCAGCGATGGCATCGCCTACCGCTGTGTCCACCCTCGGTGGCTAATATAAATAGTAATGTAAGTACCTTGCCTGTTGGAGGACAAGTAATCACGCCTATTGGAGGGCAGGTGTTGTCACCCCAAGTACAAACCGACGGGTCGATAACGACTGTCGTTGGTAGTGCTCTGGTCACCCCGCTAACTGCTATTTCGCAGGTCGGCAAGGGCAGTGACCAGCTATTAAAAAGGAGAGGTGTGACATATGTCGAATTTAATCTAATATAATTTATTTTTACTGTTGATAAGTCATTCTGCTCCGCATTGGTTTTTACTATTAATTCCTAAATACGCGCTGCTAATTTACATTCATTCCTAATCTAACTATCATTTTCACCACTGTTCAAGTTAACGTAAATACATCTTACTGACATTTATAACACACGCATTCTTTATTGGATATTTTACGAAAAACACTATCGTTACACACACACAACATTAATCAATATCTGTATTTAAATGAATGTCAATTATATGTAAATCATGATGACTATTATTTTGAAAGAGATGAAAAAGATCATATATATTATTGTATCATCGAAGAAAATTATTATTAAAAAATTGTCGTGATCAAGATCGTGTTTTAAAATTATATTAAATTAGATAAAGAACATAAAATACCCGAAAAGATTGTCTCAACTGTCGTCCTAACGCAAAAATTTGAGATTTTTCACAAGCCGTATATATGCGTCAGGGATATTTTGTTTTCTCAGGCACCACCATATTAAATCGCGGGGGACCGTGTCATAAGCTTTCTCCAAGTCGATAAAGACCATATGTAGGTCTTTCCTCTTTTCACCATATTTATCCATCATTTGCCTTAGTGCCAGGGGTTGGTCCCGAACCCCTGAACCCGAACCGGGTAAAACCCGATGTTTTACAGAACCCGAACCCAAACCCATTTTTAAAAATAGCCTTAAAACCCGAACCCGATGAATACAAAAAGGGGTCGGGTTCGGGTTTTTAATTCAAAAATATATTGTGAATGGAATTGAATATCTCAGTTTTCTCTATCATGAGAATGTAACGAAACGAAGAAAACAATATGATTTTAATTTCAATATTTTTATGTTTTCGGGCATTTTTCATTCATTAATCAATACTAATTATCTGAAGAATTATTTGTAAGTATTAGATACATAATTGATATATATTAGACTATAATTTATATAATAATTGTAAAATACTTTAAATATATGTACTTTAGAAGATGTTTTAATTGTAAGATTAAATAATATATCAAAACTATATACATAATTTATGTGTCAACTGTATTTATATTTCATGATGTGAAGTATACGTTGAATAAAAATATTTTTGTGTAATTTGTAATTTAATATGGCTTTTATTAATTATATTTTTATTGCTTTTAAATCCAAAAATAAATAGAACATTAAAAATTCAATAAATACACATGCACAATGAGATGAAATAATTGGCATGTGAATTTAATCAGGTGCTATTTAAAAATTAAGTTAACTTTTCAATAATTTTTTGAAGTTAAAAATGTTTTATTAGTATAATAAAATTTCTTGAACCCGAACCTGTACCCGAACCGGGTTTTAAAATTTATGCCAAACCCGAACAAGAACCCGATTTCAAAATTTATGCCAAACCCGAACACGAACCCGATTTTATTTTGGGCGGGTTCAAACCCCTGCAGTGCGAAGATTGGGTCGATTGTGGATTTGCCGGTCACAAATCCGAATTTTAGCCGATATTTCCACCTCGTTTTTCAGCCTTGTTACTAAGATCCTTTCCATAAGTTTCAAGGAGTGGCAAGTTAGGTTGATACCTCTGTAATTGCCACAGTCTTGAGGGTCTCATTTGCCTTTAAATAAGAGTATGTGCTTGCTCTCCATTGATTAGGAATTCGCTCTTCCGCCAATATCTTGTTAAAAATGTTTGTCATGGTGGTGACTCCTTCTTCACGACATCCAAGCAACGCTTCCATAGGTATTCCATCTGGGCCATTTGCTTTTCTTTTTTGCATCTTGTTCATCTGTGTCCTAACTTCATCCTCCTGAAAGAGTTCGACCATACTTATATTTGGCTCAATTTTGGAAAGGGAATCCTTGTCATTTGCAAAATTCATAAGTTTCGTAAAATATCCTTTCCACCTTTTCATCATTTCCTTCGGCTTGAATAAGGTTTGACTCTTCTCGTTTTTGACTATTTTAAAAACTCCGACATCGCGACTTTTCTTCTCCGTTATCTTGGCCAATTTGTACATAAGCCTATCGCCCCCTTTATGATCCAGTTTGTTTGCCATCTCGGTGTAGGCGACTTTCTTCGCTATTGCAACGGCCTTTTTTGCGGCCCATTTTGCGTCTATTGATAATCCTCCAACTTTTTTGATTTATGCCATCGTCTATATAGATTTTTCTTTCTTTCGATAAAATCCCTAACCGATTAATCCCACCACCATAGTTCCCTATTCATAGCTTTGCCTCCTTTGGTCTGTCCTAGAACACGAATCGCAGTTTTCTTAATATCCTTAGATAGCGTCTCCCAATTGCCGTCTACGTCCCTTTGCAACTTCCTTGCATCGAAGAGTGAGGAGGCTTTTTGATGGTATTTTTCGTTTGTCGACGTATCCTTTAGCCTTTCGTATCGAATTCGAGGCTCATGGACCTTTCTTCTTTCTGGAAATACTCTTCTGTCAAGATACATAACAAGGGGACGATGTTGCCTGGCGATTTCTTCTCCCGGTGTTACTTTGCAGTCCTTAATGCTCCATAAGTCCTTTCGCCGTATAAGCAAATAGTCAATTTGACTACAATGCTTCCCACTTTTATAGGTCACAACATGATCTTCACGTTTTCGAAAATAGGTGTTAACGATCGCCATGTCATATGCTTAAGATACTTGGAGAAGTTTTTCCCCTTCTTTGTTCTTCAGACCATGCCCGTAGCCTCCATGATTGCGTTAATACCCGAGGCGATCTTTTCCTACGTGAGCATTGAAATCGGCCCCAATAATAGCCTTTCTTCCTGTCGGATTCCTTGTATATCCTTTTCCGATGATTAGAAGAATATGTCTTTCTCTGATTCCATACACCCAATTTGGGGAGCATATGCGCACATAACGGTTAGGAGGCCCCCTTGATCTGCAATCTTCACCCACATTAGCCTGTCGGAACAACGCTTGATTTCCACGACCTTATCCTCCTTGATCTGCAATCTTCATCCACATTAGCCTGTCGGAACAACGCTTGACTTCCACGACCTTATCCTTGAACGATTCGCTTAGAACGATACCGACCACGTCTCTACGATTTGGTGATCCACTGTAAAAAAGCTTGTATCCTTCTCCTAATTCCCGAGCTTTCGTTCCGTTTCACCTCGTCTGTTGTAGGCAGGCGATGTGTGCCTTTTTTCTTTTGTGCATTTGTGCGACCTCGATGCTCTTTCCCGTCAGCGTTCCCATATTCCAGCACGTTATTCGCATTCTTTCAACAACTAATTTCCTTAACCGCCTTCGTTGTATGACTGAAGCCAACTAATCTTTTATAAAATATGATTTAAACAAACTCAACTCGATATAATTATCTTCATACACCATAAATATTATAGCTTCCAAGCTTCAGCTTATTATCCCTGTCTATAATATTTTGACCTAAATTGGAAATCTTATTCTAGTAGTTAAATAAATTCATAGTAGCTATTTCTTTAGAAATAAAATAATGAAATATTTAAAAAAATTGGAACTGTTAGATAAAAAATATTTTATAAAGGTAGAGTTTCAGTTTTAAATTATTAGCTGATTAAATTGTAGCGAGTGGAAATGACAATTTTATTTCAAACTTATTCTAGTTGTAAATTACGAGTAATTTATTGCATTATGTATTTATATGGTAAAATAATTTTCAAAATTTTATCGGGTCGGGCTCGGGTTGGACCAAAAATAAAAAAGTCGTTTGGGCTCGGGCCGGACACGGACAAAATAAAAACTGAGACGTCGGATTCTGGCCGGGTTCAGGCAAAAATTTTTTTATTTTGCAGGGCTCTATATACAAGATAAAAAAACATGGTCGGGAACGCAGATATGCAAGACCTAGTCAAATTAAAAAGAAGGTTTTACAAATTATGGCAAGGCAACAGAACTCAGGTAAGAATGGCATAGGTGAAAGCTAAAAATTAGGCAAAATGTTGTGTGGTCAAGGCTGAAACCGATGTCTACTAGAATTTCACGTCTTAGAAGGGTTCGGGTGGGCCAGGCGGGCAATTTAGTTATAAAAATTGAACGGGGCGGTTTCGTGAAGAATTTTAGACAAATATGACCTGTGATAAAGTTATAAATTCTGTGTATATAATATAAAACGTTAAAATAAAATTGTCATTTCCAGCGTTGTCTATCTAGGATTGAACATGAGGTCGGTGCATTCCGGATTTGTTATTAAAGCCTATTCACTAAAAGATGTTTCGACATATTATTTCATTGATAAATTTAATCTCATGAGTAAAAAGCTCTTATTGGTTGTGTCGGGAAGACATAAAAGTGTGGTTTTATAAGGCAATGAATTTAAAAGCTGTTAGGGTGTAGAGACCATTTTTGGGACGGTAGGTCTCTTGAGTTTGAGACAAAGCTAAAAATAATTTTAGCAATTTAGGTTGATGTTTGTGCCATTATTACTACAATAAAGTTTGCCCAAAAAATTTTTTTCACTCTCTGACACAAAAATGGACTTATCTTGCAGAAACAAGATTTAAAAGTTAGTTAGAGTGTTTATTGTATCAAAAACCGTAGATTCATATATTATTCAAGGAAAAAAGAGCTGTTAAATAATTTAAATTATAGCAAACCTCAATAGATTTAGTTGAAATAATACTACAAAAATTTAGCCTCTTGGCAAATCAAGGTTTTTCTGGATCTAAATCATATAAACTAGCTTTAACTTTCGCTGTTAAAAAAATTAATGAACACTTCGTCAACACCGTTTTTTAAATTATCTGAGTTCCAAAATTATCTGCTAGTGGAATGACGTGTTAAACGTCAGATCCTTTAATATAGCTGATATTTATTAGAATACGAAAGGCAAGTATCCAGATTGCCGAAAAGAGCTATTCTTATAATTTAAAAGATTGCTCCTTTAATTATTGGTGTGCGAGGGCCAACTAATGGGGAAAATGCTCAATCATTTTTTTCTTGTCAAGCGAACAACCGAATTCGTAAAAAGAAAAATATAAAATCTTTGTCGAAAATTTAATTTAAACATGAATATGTATATAAACTTCAAGTTAATTATCCATATCTTAGTCTTTAATGCAACTATAAATTTAATTTAATTCATTAAATTATTTATTAATTAATAAAAAAAATTAATTTTTGCCAAGGGTAGGAGGAAAAATTTCCCTATCCCTCCTCTTGGCTAGGCCTCTGCCTATACTTGCTTCTAAAATGCTCATTGCTCAAAATCTTATATTTATTGAATATACTTATATATTGAAAATATATGTTTTCATTTGCCACACGGATATATATTTTATAAAGCGAACGTTAATAATTGGGTATTCGTGGAAATTGGCTGGTTCAAACGCGAGTTGGGTGTATCTTTTATGGGTAAGGCAAAACTTAAAATTAATTAAGGCTATCCAGGTAGCTAAAATTTGGAATGTTACCAAAAACAATGTTTATACGCTAGTTGGGAAGGGTAAGGCAAAACATAAATGGTAAGGTAAACATGCAATGCTATTAAATTATATAAAATTTGTAATTTCGGGGAAATAACATGGTTCAACCGCGAGTAGGATGAACTTTTAAAGCAAAACATAAAATTATTGCGAGAATTATTAAATTATCTTTGATAAACAAGTAGCCCGTTAGTTCACTTATAGACGAACTCAGTTTGTTTTCGAGCAACTCAAAGTTATTTTTAATTTGAGTAAACAAAATTATAGTAATTTAAAGCTAGGGTTTATATCCTTGTTTCTCATTTAATTATTTTTATTTTACCATGGCTAACTTATTTGGTATCGTTTTATTCTCTCTAATATTTACACAAGGACACGCATCTCCTACACCTGTAGATGAAGAGGACTTTACTTCAAGCGGTAGTGGTAGTGGGGATCTTCCAAGAAGTAATTAATTTATATAATATTAGTAATTAAATTTTTTTTGTATGTCCATGTGTTTGCAAGATGCTCATTGTAAACTTTTCCATTAAATTCGAATTTTTTTTAATTTATTACTTAAATAACGCCCAAGATTTAATAATTAGGGCTTATTAAACTTTAAAGTGAAATGAGAAATTTATAATAAAATTTTCTAAATGAAATCAAGTAGAGGTAATAGTTCAAAGCGCTTCTAGCGCTGCATATTTGTCATTTGCCCATGAAGCAGCGCAGACCTTTGCCAAATTTCTTCCTACATGTATATTATGAACAAAATTTGATGCTGGGCACTCTCAATATACCGTTAGACAATGGATAAAATATATTCCTGTTCGTTATAAACTTTGCTAACGTAAATTAAATTTTTATGTTGGAACATTTCCAATGGTCTTATTGTAACATAAATATTTAAAATATTTCATAACCGAAATATTTCATAACTGCTAATTAGATTTTAATTTCTTTAAATTCCACTAAATCTAAATAAAATACCATAAATTGCATAGCAATAAACACTTGTCCCCTGATCGCTGAAAGACCGAGGCTCCCTTCTTATAATTGACCATTTTGATTATATAGCATGTGCTACGGGAGGATTTAAATTGGGAGGAAGTGTGCAAAATGTTTTGTAGTTTAGGATCGGGCAAAATGATGTTTAAAAATTAAAGATTAAAAAGAGGGTACCCCCTCGAGATCATGGCCTATAAATTTGGAATATATAAACTGCTATTAGAATGGTGAAAAGTTCGTCACTAAAGATTACCCATATTGATTGAACGAAAATTTTGGCAAAATTTAAACAAATGAATTAGCTATAAAATGTTATTTTAAGGCGCAAATGTTTAAATGAATAATTATAAGATTAAAAGTCAAGTTCTGGGGCATACTGACCTGTAAACCGAGGTCGAAAATAATTTAAGATCAACGATGGGTTAAAACTTAGTAATGAATAGGCTGGAAATACTTAATATTTATCCCTAAATATGTATTTTATAACTCAAAATGTTAGTTCAAAGTTGCACAACAATCTCATGTATTATTTTTTTTAATTTGATTGATTTATTAGAAATTATAAATCAAAGTCCCGGAATATATATTGAATTTGATCCGTCCACTAAGGGGCTTTTAGAAAAAAAAACAATATTGATTCTTAGTAATTAACATAAAAAATTTTAGACAAAATATAATTGGATGGCTTTAATCCGTGTATAAAAATTGTTTTTATATTTATTTAATCACATCCCTAACTGTCAATTCATTCATTTTGCATTTCATTCTATATTAATTTTAATTAATTTGCTCATATTTTATTTTATTTCATATTATATGACTTTACATAACTTCTATTTAAAACTTATTAATAAAAGTTTGAGATATTTTATTATAATGCAATTCATGATTAATGTGTAAATTTTAACGCATCAAATTTAGTATTTTAGGAATTTATTGCATCTTAATGGATTTTTTGCCAATTTTCATAAATTAAGATTACACTTAGAAATCAATATGGGCGAAATTATGGACATTTGGATATACACAAATAATTTACACGCTTAGCATGCAGTTGATTTTATAAATTATGATCTACAAAAATGTCTTTCCTACAACCCTATTTTGTAATAAAAAACCAGGGTATATTATCAAAAAAGTGATGTTGAACAAATCACAACACCCCGATTCACTAATAAATAAAAAAATTTCATTAGTATTTTATACGTGGATTATAATCCTTAACAATATCCACCTATTAAATTGCTCGGTATCCTATTAATCAAATTGGTAAAACACAACAAATGTTGCAATTTTTGATTTATTAATGGCGGGGCTTAATGGGCCGATGTGGGTAGGGGGCCGGGTCTCAAGTGCATGAACAAATTACGAACCGATCCAGGCGGGCCATGGTACCTGAAGGGCACAAAAAAGTTACTGACGGGGTCGGGCGTGCCTGAAACTTTTGGGCCGATCTTAAAAAGGGCCCGTTGCAAATCTCTACTTGACATTTGTCCCAAAATGATAAATGTAAGTGCGATTTTGTAAACAATTAAGATTTGTCAACTTACGTAGTCGTAATAAGTACGGTTATTATTTAAATGAGTTTCATTGAAATATTCATACAACTCATAAAATGAAAGAGTATTTTCTGGAGCGATAAAGGAGAAATTAATTGCCGTAGAGGAAACTAAATGAATCTCAAGATTTTTAACTCCATCTTTTGGCGTCCTAAACACTGGTACATAACCCGGATCATTGTTACCTGGTAATAGAAAATATATTAAAAGCATGGTCGACCTAAAATGTAAAAATATTTATGGCTAAGTCTTAAATTGTAATTAAACCTAGATACTATCAAGAAAGATTATATAGTGCCACTTCTTTTAATTATATATTTTGATTTATTAGATTAAGTATTATTTTGTATAGTAAAAAATAACCAAGTAAATCGGCAGACATTGACCAATTTCCAAGTATTATTCCAACTTTTTTATAAACAAATAATTGGCATCCTTATTGCAAAATGCAATTTAAAATCCCTGGCCGAATAGGGCCGCTTCTCGCGGATGAAACCTGTGATGCCTCTGATTTCTATATAATTCGATACTATACAAAATAATACTTAATCTAATAAATCAAAATATATAATTAAAAGAAGTGGCACTATATAATCTTTCTTGATAGTATCTAGGTTTAATTACAATTTAAGACTTAGCCATAAATATTTTTACATTTTAGGTCGACCATGCTTTTAATATATTTTCTATTACCAGGTAACAATGATCCGGGTTATGTACCAGTGTTTAGGACGCCAAAAGATGGAGTTAAAAATCTTGAGATTCATTTAGTTTCCTCTACGGCAATTAATTTCTCCTTTATCGCTCCAGAAAATACTCTTTCATTTTATGAGTTGTATGAATATTTCAATGAAACTCATTTAAATAATAACCGTACTTATTACGACTACGTAAGTTGACAAATCTTAATTGTTTACAAAATCGCACTTACATTTATCATTTTGGGACAAATGTCAAGTAGAGATTTGCAACGGGCCCTTTTTAAGATCGGCCCAAAAGTTTCAGGCACGCCCGACCCCGTCAGTAACTTTTTTGTGCCCTTCAGGTACCATGGCCCGCCTGGATCGGTTCGTAATTTGTTCATGCACTTGAGACCCGGCCCCCTACCCACATCGGCCCATTAAGCCCCGCCATTAATAAATCAAAAATTGCAACATTTGTTGTGTTTTACCAATTTGATTAATAGGATACCGAGCAATTTAATAGGTGGATATTGTTAAGGATTATAATCCACGTATAAAATACTAATGAAATTTTTTTATTTATTAGTGAATCGGGGTGTTGTGATTTGTTCAACATCACTTTTTTGATAATATACCCTGGTTTTTTATTACAAAATAGGGTTGTAGGAAAGACATTTTTGTAGATCATAATTTATAAAATCAACTGCATGCTAAGCGTGTAAATTATTTGTGTATATCCAAATGTCCATAATTTCGCCCATATTGATTTCTAAGTGTAATCTTAATTTATGAAAATTGGCAAAAAATCCATTAAGATGCAATAAATTCCTAAAATACTAAATTTGATGCGTTAAAATTTACACATTAATCATGAATTGCATTATAATAAAATATCTCAAACTTTTATTAATAAGTTTTAAATAGAAGTTATGTAAAGTCATATAATATGAAATAAAATAAAATATGAGCAAATTAATTAAAATTAATATAGAATGAAATGCAAAATGAATGAATTGACAGTTAGGGATGTGATTAAATAAATATAAAAACAATTTTTATACACGGATTAAAGCCATCCAATTATATTTTGTCTAAAATTTTTTATGTTAATTACTAAGAATCAATATTGTTTTTTTTTCTAAAAGCCCCTTAGTGGACGGATCAAATTCAATATATATTCCGGGACCGTCTGCAAATTTTAAGTCCGTATAAGCCTGTTATAAAATTTCTTTGGCCCACAGGTTCGTTGAATTTTTTATTTTCAAAGCCCGTCAGTACCCGTCCGCGGGTCCTGCTTTTTGGTGCGTCCGCGGGCCGCGCCTGCTCCTGCAGATCTCTAATGCCTTTTTATTATAACTAAAAAACAAAGTAGTTTTGGAAGAATTCAGAAACTGATGCATTAGCATTAAAGATAATGCAAAAAGGTTACCATTTACAGAGCGATTATTTTTCAAATTCGCTCAAGATATTAACATATGGTTAATTATGCAATTTATAATTATATAGCTCACTGGCTTATTAAGTTGCAATCAAATATAAGTTGTGATAATAGCCTCGCATAGGTCAAAATGAATATAACGAAAAAAAGAAAAATTAAAATTAAAATTAAGTTAGCGGTGAAGAAAAATAAATAGAGATAGACAACATTAGCCTAACTTAAATAACCTTAGGTTTGATTTAAGCAAATAAATTAAACTGTAAAACTTATGTCGACAAAAAATATCAATGTGTTAGTTTTAAAATTCTACTTACTCTACAATCCATTTAGTGTGCATAAATTTTGCCTGAATAAATCAATCTTTAAGGTCTTTTTTTAAATAAACATGGGCGTGGCCAGGGGGGCAGCCGCCCCCCTCCCACTAAATGAAGAATAAAAAAATTTCAATTCAATTTCCCTTATAATTAAATTTTTTTATGTTTTGCTCCCCCCGCCCCCTAATCAAACTTTTAAACGTTTCGCCCCCCCCCCTCAATCCAAAATCTAGCTAAGTCCATGAAAATAAAGATAATTAAGTAGCATAAGTTTGAAATAAAGTCAAATTAAAAAGATTTTATGCGAATCCAACCTAATCCCTATATAATGCCTTAATCCTTTCGACTATACGAAGTAGATTTTTTATTTAATCCATTTAACACTAAATAGGTGGTAATGCAAAATAGCGCAAAAAGAATAAATGTTGAGCAAAATTACAAATTTTTATCTAATAAATATCATAAAATAGACTTATAGTTTCTAGTCGAATTTTACTTACTTCTCAATCATGCCGGGCCGGGCCTGTTTTATAAATAATAAGCCCAGCCCGCAGGGATTTTAAAGCTTATGATATTGAGACCCGGGCCTGGACCAGGGCCTTTAACCGCCAATGCAGGTCTCTAAAACCAGAGCATTAATCGGAGAGAGAAAAGTTTAATACATTTTTTATACTCAATTTTTTTAGCCCCCCCCCCAGTTAAAATCCTGACAACGCCCATGCATGTGAAAGTGTTAATGCTTAATATAAATTGTAAAATTTGGCTTATTTATAGCATTTGTTTTTTTAATATAAACTTTTTGTGGAGTTAGACATTTATACATTGTGTCAAAATATACTCTATATCGCCCCACTCTTCTCATCTTCGCCTTCGGGGCCTCAAGAATTTTATATCACCGCGTGGGTACGATATGGCTCATTTTGGGAGTCATTCATTGCCCTAGATATATAAAAAGCTTTATTGATTACTTACTTATACCTTGTTTCAATAATTTAACAGATTTATACATCAACGCATCAAATTAATGGACTGAAATCAAACACAAATTATTTTCTTGTAGTAAACGTGGCTGCCTCCGGCACTGAAATTTTAAGTGCCAAAGGTGGTTATAGGCATTTTACAAGTATTTCTAAAAACATAAATTCAATGTAAACCATTGCTTTTAAATAGTTGTCGCTTCTTAACATATTATTTATTTAATTAACGTTTTAGTTAGGCAAAGTGGAAATCATTTACAATTAGATCAATCAGGTAAGCTGATAATAATAAACAATATAAAAATTACTAAAAATAAATATTATGATATATACGCTTTTTTAAAATTCAATCAAAAGAACAATTTTTATATTAATGCTAAAATGGTTGTATTAAAAGAGGGAGGGGAGTTTAGCAATTTACAATTAAACATGAAAATTGAAATTTTGTTTTAAATGATGGCAACATAAAAATCAAAGGCAGGGTTATATTTTAATTGTAAAAAATAAGTGGACATTAAATTTATGATAACGTTTTTAGATCTATAATAAATTATAATTTTACTGAGAATACAAATATTAATTTTGGGAAACCATATAGCATCACTCCAAAATTAGTTTTATTTTAATCATTTTAAGAAATAGATTAATTACATTTCTATCTAAATCATAAATAAAATAATTAAAAAATGATGTGTAGTATTATTAAAATAAATAATTTTAATTTTTACAGATGTTAGTAGTCAATTTTAACAAATGTTTATAATGTTAGGACAATGATAATCCTAGCAAATTGCATTTTACGTTTCAAAATGTCATATTAATACATATAATTTGCAGATAATTACAAATACACGCCTATTCCAAGCTTTCATTTAATTTCAAACTCGAAGGGATTTTTTGATGTTGTGGTGATTTGGAATTGGAACCATGTAGTCTCTCAAGAGATTCTAGATGTGTTTGAAGGAATATATATATACGCTCACAGTTATGGTTCAGGAAATTACAGGCAGAAAGATGAGCTGGATATTGTAAGTATAGTTTTATAATAGTATTACGTATGTTCAAATAAATTTTTATAAGGAAATATAAGAGTTTAATTTAAATACATTTTATTCCAAAGGCGCTTATTTTAAATAAAAGTCCATGACAACTTCGACCCCCTAATGTCTAAGCATGAGCTTAATAATAAAATAGTTATAGCTAATAGCTATTACTATTAAATAACAATATCTGAAACGAAAAATCATACCCGGTTATTAGCAGTTAATAATAAAGTTCTACAGACAAAAGATTCTAATTTACAATTTAAACATATTTATTTTTAAATTTATATGATTTATTCAAAAAAATTATATAACGTCTTATAATATTTATTAAATTTAGAAATCAACTAATTATACATTTACTGGTGTTGAATGCTTAACGACTTTGGAAATTATCATTGGTTTGGTTGAAGGATATATTAAAGAACAAAATAATTTACGAAGTTTCATTGATGTACCACAATGCAGTCAATAAATTAGTGTAACATTTTCAAATATTACAAATAAAACAATAAACATATAGTTTAATATATACATAGTTGAAGCAAAAGCATAAATAAAAAATCACTTTTTTTATAACAAATTTTAGTAAATTGACATTTTTAAGTAAAAAAAATATTTCATTACACGTTAAAATTATGTATACCAAGGTACATAATCAATTTTTACATATATATTTTGTTCAATTGACTAAGCTTGATATATTGGGCCCAAATTTCTATGTATTTTTTTAATTAATTATACAAAATGGCAGAAAAATAAACTAAATTAAGCAAATTGTTTACAAAAGTGAGCAAATACATGTGATAAAGTAATATATACAAAAATTGTAAAAACTTGATAAATATATTGCGCTCAAATTAATATATATTTTTGCTTAATCATACAAATTGCAAGATATAATAAACTAAGCAAACTGTTGCTGAGCATGTACGAATGATAAATAAAATGTTAGTTTAATGTCGTAAACTTAAATGCTAATTTTTGCTAGTATTAAAATGAAATATTTTTTGCGAATCGCTAGGAGCCTAGAAGGGCATAAATAGGGAGACCGGGGCTAGTCGTAACCCCGGGTTACATTTATCTTTGTAGTTATTTTTCAAATAATGATATATAATTAAAATATAAACCATGTTTTTTATACGGTGTAAGTAAAAAAAATGGTTCCGAAAAAATAAAATTTAAAATTTTTATAGAGGAAAAACGATTATTTGGGGCTATTAGTAACCTTGACAAAATTTTGTATCTTGCTCATTAAATTTTTTTAGTTATATCTGGACTAATTTAAGTTTTATCTTATAAAAGGATATTTTTATATAATAACCGTATAATGATTAAACTATTCGCAATATACATGTTAAATTATTAAGTGTTTATAAAAATAGGGGTCGGGGCTAGTCGAAGAGGGGCTAGTGCTAGCCATTTTTCATTGTGTCTTACAAATAAAAAGATTTAAAAAAAACAAAAATTTTGATAATAATTATAAGTAATGTAACTTGGAATAAAAATAGACCATAATTTTACTTTAAAAAACGACTTTTACATCGCAGAATCTGTCTTTAAGTGTACATAAGTCAGATTGTCATCATGACTGTTTTTTATTTGTATTATATAAAATACAATCATATTACAATTGCATTTTCTATATTCTTTATAATTGAAACAATCTTTTCATTGATTTGAGTTAGCATACATTAATAAGAAATAAAAACGTCAGGGCTAATATATCCCCTAAACAGGGCTATAACTAGCCCCGGGCACTTTTAAAATTATTAGGATTTTTGATTTTTTTAAACTCAATTTATGAAAAAAATATAAGCACTTTTTTCTCAATCTATTTTCCTATAGTAGAAATAGACTATAAAAATGTATTCCACTAATATTTATATATTAGTATTTTTTTAAAACGTGATTTTATTATTTATGGTTCCCCTATTATGTTATTTTTGATGATTTTATATAAACTAGTATAAATTTTACTTGTGGGAAGTCGATATGTTTAAATTTATGAATAACCTATTGAAAGGAAATAAAACTCATTAAATGTTTCTCATTGAAATACGAAGCGATCCTTTTCTTAAATATACCAATGTTATATATAAAAAATAATAAATATATTGTATATTCTTAAAAATAGAAAAAAACGCAAATAGTCGCGATGCTGATAGAAAAGTTGCAATTACACATATGTATTTTCTGCGAATACAATTTTTAAAACAAAATATACATATTAGTTATTAAAACAATAAAATTTTAAAGAAGCTAGCGATCACCGTCATCTGAGGGCATCATAAATCTCTCACCCTTTATTTATAGATTACCTGCAACTTTTAACTGATGCTAGGCTAAATTCCGAAAACGCAGAATTCCGAATTTTAATGCTACATTTGGCGCTAAAATTAACAGATGCTATTTGAATATTCTGAGTTCGGAAGGGCTGTACTTAGTAATAATAATTGTATGTCTATAAGTGAGCATTCTAAGGATTGGATTTGAAGTAACATACTTTATCATTTTTATTAATATTTAGCATTATAAAAAAAGTCGAATATTTTAGAGTTACGTCATCAGCATAGTATTTAACTCATTATAATGATTGTGTATTTGTATGATATACGTTTTATTATAAATACTTTTAAGTTCGATATACCTTGTGGAATATATATGTTCTTTTGTTACATGTGATCCAAATTAAAATAATAAAACTTACCACTTGAGGTTGAGACGGGACCGGGTCAAAATAGCAGAAAAAAAACAGCAGAATTGGTCAGAACTGGTCAGATCAAGATTGGTCAGGAGGGTTAAGGTTTGGGTTAGTGTTTTAGGTCAGCGTTTTAGGTTAGGGTCAGGGTTAGGATTAGATGCACATCAAATTCCCTCCCCATTTGAGATTTAATTCTAATATATTGATTATCTAAAATCTTGTTCTGACCAGTTCTGACCAATTCTGCTGTTTTTTTCTGCTATTTTGACCCCGATTCGTTGAGACACTCCAAAATATTTCACTCATTATTAAAGTTTACATTTTCCCTGCTTTTAAAACCAATCATAGAATCGTTAACTAAGTTTTAAATAAAAATATAAAACTATGTACATTAAAAAAAACAAATACAATAAATTTAATAGATATAATGCAAAACTCAATAAAGTTATATGTGAATATAAAAAAAAATTTATATAATGTTTAGCTAATTTTTTCAAGATTTTATAATTATTAATATTTAGGATCAAATGTAAATTCAAATGTTTTAAAGTTAACTCATCAACATTGTATTTATATTATTAATAAAGTTTATATTTTCCCTGCTTTCAAGATTAATATCTAATTATTACCTAAAAGTATTAACCAAATCTATAAAATAAAAATGTAAAACAAGTATATATATGTCCATATAAAAACAAGTACATAAATTGTAATACATTTTTTATTACTTGGAATAGAGAATATATCACCTAGGCCTGTTAGGAATATGTGCTAATTAAGGTATTGAAGTTTATTATAAATAAAATCAAAAACTAATAAGTTTTTTTAATAAATAAAATAGAAAACATATAATTATGGAAAAGGCTTAATACAGAGCTGTTAAGGTGCGCGCACCGTGCGGTGCGACGTGCTGGTGCGCGCGCTTTTTTTAAACCAAGAGCGAGTGCGGGTGCGCGCACCTTATTCACTCGGTGCGCGTGCGAAATTGCGCTCCTATTTTGAACACATTAAGAATTTTACAATTAATATATTTAATAGCATATCTCACAAATTAACATTGTGGTGAAACAGCATCAAAGATACATTTATGTTCCTGGTGGAGGTAACAAGGCGGGAAATTTAATTAACAACGATAGACAATTTAATTAATTAACATATCCGCCATATTTTATATTATTCGCCTATTTACTTTATCAATTATTTCTTAAAACGTTTTGGTGTATCATAATTAATTTTACAATAGAAGTTGAAGTATAATTAGAAAAACAAAAACAGACAGGAAATTAGGATAAACAATTAACAATATTGTAATATTTCTATTCAGCGTTTTTTGGAAAACTTATACTCGCCGTTACTATCTTGATATTTCATTTCCAACACTTTTAAACTTCTCATCGCTATCGTAAGTCTAATCACATAATAATTTTGTTATAAAATATATTTTTAAATATTAATTTCTATGGTTGCTCTTTCATGCTAAAACACTTTGCTATTTATAATTGAATTGTACATCAAATATTATAAATAAATTATTATAATTAGTCTTGTTACTAAGCATATTTTTTATAAATATGAAAAGATTTAATAATGTAACTGTAAGGTATAATTTATTATCATAGTAAGCTATTATGGAAATAGAATTAAGCATAATTAAGCAAGCACATCATGCATGAAAACTTTTCCATTTCCAAAATATGCTAATCTGTTTGAACAGATAATCAGTATAATGAACAGAATTTTGAGGTGAACTGTCTTTTATGCAAGGTTAAACTTAGGCTTCATCAAAATCATGTTTTAGTTTGACTAGACATCTAAAGGTAATCTAATACTTAGTTTGATTTAAAAAGTAAAAAATAATAGAGATACCATAATAGTGAATTGATAAATCTAACAAAGGAAAATGAGAAAACTAAAATTGTCCAAAACATTGTAAATTTTACTAAAGATAAAAATCGGGAAGAAGCATTGGTGAATTTTGTTATTGACACAATTCAGCCTCTTAAGCGACAGAAGGGGTAGCCTGACAGATAGTCACCTCGAAATGCTTTTAATGATGAATGTCAATAAAATGCTATTTTAATTGTTTTTTCTGTATCTTTATTATTTTTATAATTATAATAAATCGGCATAATAAAAGTTTTTAATTGAACGTTGTAATATATTAAAAATTTAGATAGAGTGTAAAAAATTGTGCGAGTGCGCGTACCGGGTTTGAGGTGCGAGTGCGCGCACCTTTGTTAAAATTGGTGCGGGTGCGAGTGCGCGCACCGAATTTTCTCAAAGTGCGGGTGCGAGTGCCGCACCGGTTTTTTAGGTGCGATTAACAGCTCTGTTAATATCAAAAAAATTAGCCTACCACTAAATAAATTTGCATTATATAAACAATAATTTATTTATTGTATTATAATTTAATAGACTTAGTTATTAATTCTAAGTAATAATTAGATATGTATCCTGGAAGCAGGGAAAACTATAAATTTATAAATGACACAAATGTTATGTTTATGAGGTAACTTGAAAAGTTTGACTCTTCATTTGATGCTAAATATTAATAAAAATGATAAAATATCAAAAATAGCCTAAATCTAATAAAGTTGCATTATATGCATTATAATTTATTGTATTGTTAGCCATACAATTATCATTTCTAAGTACAGCCATTCCAAACAATTTTTCATAATGTTCAAACAAAACTTGTTAATTTTAGCGCCAAATGTAGCATTAAAATTAGGGATTATGCGGTTTCGAGATTGTGCCTAGGAACCGTATACAGGAAGCATAGTAAATATATATGTAAGTAAGGCGAAACAGGTATTTATGGAATAAATTTTGGCGAATGAGCCTGAAAGTAAACGTGCGCGAGGTAAAATTTAAAGAGCGCTATTTGTTCCCCGAGTTTGGTTTTATACTCGCCCAAATTAGCGAGCGAGTGGTTAGTTTTGATCTGCTGTTTCGGCCATGTGAATTTTGCGGTCGCCCGACAAGGTGCTCAAATCAAACCGCTCGTCTTCTTCCTCGATTAGCCTGGTTTTGTGTATCCTTTTGGAGGCAGGCCAGACAGGTTGGATAGCACTGCATATCTGTCTGTGAGAGTCCATTGGATGTTGTAACGAATGGCTGGTAATGCGTTCATCCCATGTTCCTTTACATAACTTGAGTACAGCGACTTAATTATCGGGGAGTTGGAGGTTCTCTTTATCAAGACGTAGTAGCCATCGTCGACTCTGTCAGGATGCTAGGAAAAGAGTTGTCGTTATATTTAGCTAATAAATAACCTTAGGGCTTAATATCGGATTTTGCTGCGCAGCAAAAATCATCGTACGGGTTATAACAAAGCCGTGTCTTAACATCGAATTTACTGCAGATTTGCATTTAAGACGCATAACATAACAGCGATTTTGTGAGATGCAAATTTTTCCTAAGATTAAATTATGTATGTTTTAAATTTTTAGGTAAGTTTAGAGTTAATGTCAAGAGTTGAAATAAACAAAAAACAACATTTCTAACTATCAAGAAACATAATAATAATAATTAAAACCGAGTTTGACTCATGAAATTGAATCGGATGTTTAGACAAAGATAATTTAACGCGATTTGAATCTGATTCCGATATTAAGACAAGCCCTTAGATCGCTCCCAACCTTTCGGATAGAGTTATGTAGGGGTCCTTCGGCAGTGTGGAGTTAATCGACGGCGGCATCGGAAAACGTTATTTACAATTTTTTATCTAATAAGAAATATGAGGGATATATTTTTTGTTTATAGATAAAATTATACCTCCTATCATGCCAAATTTGTCTGGGATTAAAAAATGAGTTCTATTGATGTTTTAATTCCGACCATGGTAGAGGATTTAAGTTTCTAGGATTCATTCTGATTTTATATGTTTTAATAGAATTTGCCTAATGTGATGCCTTCGGTTTAAGAATAATAAAGACATTAGTTTCAGGTTGATAAAACATTTTATAACCTATCGTATTCCACCTTATAAAAATCACAAATGTGCTACTGTTGTTTAAGCACTGATTAAAACGCTGTAAAAACAACAATACAAATAGCATTAAAAATAAAAACATATTTTGATGATTTTTCCTAAGTTGCCCGCATATAAATTCTAAAACAAAATTAGTAAATTTAAAAGTAAACGAATGTAAGCATGGGCGTAGCCAAGGGGGGCAGGGAGGGGTGGGTACCGCCGCTTTAAAACAAACTTGAATTTATTAAAATTAAGGCTATAATTTAAAAGGTTATCATTTTGCCCCTCCCTAAATCATTATTGCCCCCCTCTAATCGTAATGTTGGCTACGCCCATGAAACGCTTTAATCAAATAAATTGAAATTCCTAGGATTATATTCAATGGAAAATTATTCGTACCCAAACCATCCATTTTTTCTCCCTGTATCTATAAGTATAATATATATTGTATATATTATTTTGAATAACATATATTCTTTATATAGATAAGCACAATTAATTCATGTGTTAACATCTAACTAAAAAAATATTATTAATTACAACTATTAATTCATTGGTTAATTTTAAACTATATTTTGCGTTAAAATTCATCAAAATTTGCTAATGTTTCTTGTTCTGTATGGTTGTCTTGAAATAAAGTATATATTAAATTGATCAGCAGCGTAGGGAAGGGGGGTTTTCTGGTTAAAACACTCCCCCCCCCCCTTGACAAAAAAAACTGAATTTCCTTTCATATTATACGGAAAAACTCAATGATATTAATAGTAAACTCAATGTATTAATAATAGTCATGTTAGGTTGGGCATATTTAAATAAGAAATAATCTCAATTAATTTGAGATTTAATTTTTAGGTAAAATCTACTAATTCTAACACTATTTACACAAAAATTTTCTGTCCCGAGTGTATGTTTCCTAATAAGATGAAATTTTTTTCTTAATTATTTCTCTAAAAAATTAACTAAACCTCTAAAATAAACGAGGAATTTTAGAAAAATTTTAGTCATAAAGTTAATTAATACTTTTATTCTAAGTATTTAACATGATTACTTAGACTTACATTGAATTCCTTGTTTATAGAATTTGCGAGAATTATACTACCAGAGAAGAGTAAAATGATAAATTACAAATAAATGTAAATAATAATAATTTTACAGAGCTTTTCGCACATTTCATTCATGCATGCTTCATTTTTAAAAATAGTTTAAAATATTTTCTTACGAAATTGTGCGTGCTAATTCTACAGTAGAAATTGATGTGAAAATTTAACTAAAATTAATATTGCTTTTTAAAGTTTACTTAATAATGAACAGATATAGCTAGCTTTATTAAAGCAAATACAGTTGGACCGCCAAAGCCGGTGTAACGTAAGATTTTGTCTCCGTTAAAATCGTCTCCACGTGAATTACACATTCTCATTGGTTGAAAACCACGAAATGATATGTTTTTGACATGTCACGTGTTTTTTATAAGAACGTGATTGAACGAAAATTAGCCAGAATCACTGTTATTTTCGTATCCATTTCCATCAAAATTGTATCCAGCAATTCTACTTCAATTAATATAAAGTTATACATCAAATAAGGTATTTACAAACTTTTTCACTAGCTTGATGTTTATATGATCAAGAAATATATAATTATTCTATAATATTTTAGTAGTTTATCTTTTAAATAATTGATCCTATATCAAGTTATTAGTAAGTTATTGATATAATCATTCTTAAAAGTAAGTTGCACTTAGCTATAAGATCATATGGTTATTCTATAATATTTTAGTAGTTTATCTTTTGAATAATTAATCCTATATCAAGTTATTGATATTACACTTAGCATTGGAAATAGTTGTTATATTATAAGAATTATATGTTTTTTTAATTTTATAGAATGGCAGAATATTGTTTTAGTGACATAAAAGAGTACCTGGTAAATGGAACTATACCTGAAATCTTTACACGCAAACAGAGAACTTATTTTGTTAGGAAATCAAAAGGTTACTATGTTAAGGGAAATTTTCTGTTTGTAAAAAAAACAGCAAAATTTTGCGACCAGAAAACAGGTACTTAAAGTGAAACTTTTTTATTTTGTTAGAGAAGGATTTAAGGGTAGTTATGGATTCTGAGTAAAGGAAACAGATCCTGGCTTTGTATCACAATGGTATGGAAGGAACTATTGTAGGTCAAAGCT
Source organism: Gordius sp. MW1 (assembly GCA_964036665.1). Classification (NCBI taxonomy): domain Eukaryota; kingdom Metazoa; phylum Nematomorpha; class Gordioida; order Gordea; family Gordiidae; genus Gordius; species Gordius sp. MW1. The sequence goes on from OZ038530.1 coordinate 21,276,377, forward strand.
TTGGGGCACATCTTGGTATAAACCGTACAAGGACCAAGATTACTGAAAAGTACTGGTTATAATTTTATTTAAACTAAATAATAAATTAAAAATAGGTATTATTGGCCTGGTTTGAGTGAGGATGCTGCAGCATTTATCAATGGCTGCAGTATATGTCAAAAACATACTTCCAAGATTGAAAAATGCACCCCAGAGCTGCAACCTATAACCGTTCCTCCATTTCCATGGCGACTTGTGGGGATGGATATATGTAATCTGCCCGAAAGTGCTGAAGGATTTAAGTGCATTCTAGTATTAATTGACTATTTCTCTAAGTTTGCCATAGCTGTCCCGATGAGATCCCATACAGCCCTAGAGGTTTCCCAAAATCTTCTACAAATTTTCTCTTTATGGGGATTTCCTGAGGTAAATTAAATCTCATTGTTAAATCATTATTTATAGGATGTTATAAATGACCAAGGCAGGGAGTTTGTGAACTCCATTACTCAAGAGTTATACACTCTTGGAGGGGTACATCAAAGGATTACCACTGCATACCATCCTCAAGCCAATGGCTTGGTAGAAAGGATGAACAGGACTTTATTGGCTGGCCTTAATAAAGCCCTGGATGGTCATTTCGAGCAGTGGGAGTCAGCGTTGCCTGGTGTGACCTATGCAGTCAACACCGCCGTTCAAGCGTCAACAAAGTTGACACCTTACTACCTGATGTTTAATAGGTATATACAAACTATGTCATTACACTCATTTTTTATTTGATATCTATTAGACACCCCAGGCCTGTCCAGAAAACTGACATTGAGATAGCTGCTGAGCCTAAAGAGGTTGTGATAGAGATGGAGCCTTATTCTGTTGTCAATTTTGACGAAGTGGTTTCTGCCACTCGTCTGTCCTACCAATTTGCCAGTAAAAATATTAAAAAGGCACAGAAATATCAGAAAAAGTGGTATGAGAGGAGACATAAAACCACTTATACGTTTAAGAAGGGCGATGCTGTACTTGCCTACAACTTAAGAAGGGCCGATCGAAAGGGCGATAAAACCGCTCCTTCGTGGTTGGGACCTTACAAAATAGTAGATGACTATAAAGGTACGTTATGCTATGTTTTTATAATTTTCCGTTTTATTTAGGCACGTATACACTTGCCAACATGTCGGGGCAAACGCTCAAGAAAAAATATCATGGGGGCAATCTAAAAAAATTTAAAGAAAATCTTGATGAGGGTATTTATTAATTAAATATATGTTGATTAAATATTTAAGGTTTGCCTAGCGACCGTTGGAACAAGTTGGATCTGATACAAGCCACAGGTTGCTGGTTAAACCTTTATAACTTTTATTAATTTCTATAATATATACTGTAATTTATTTTTAAATAGTAGAGAGAGGGGTTATTAAAGATGATGAGGCGGCAGCACTGCCCGTGAATCTCATGTCAAACGGTCCTTCACCAGGTAATAACTTTGATCAAAAATAATCCTTTTTTGAATAATAAAGCGTTAATAAATGGGGATGAAGTGGTATACATATCTAAATCAAAGGAAATACTCGCTAAGGAATCCACAGGTTGCTGGTTGAACCTTTATAACTTTCAACATATTTATGTTCACTTTCTATAATACTTACTGTAAACTATTTTATTGTACCCAAAGATGAGATCGTATTTGTATCAGAAGAAGTTCGAGAAATTCCCAGGTTTAAGCTGCCAGACATGGCTTGGAAATATTGGGCCATGGATAAGTATTATAATTATAAAATTATATATATATTGATATACTAGATTGGGTCATAATATCCCCATAGCTTCTATAGAATCGCCAAGCAAGGAGCTTAAACCTAATTATGGAATTTACATCACTATTGGCGACGGTAACTGTTTTTACCGTTGCATAAGCAAAGCAATATATGACACAGAGGATAATCATCCTTTGATTCGCTATTATATTTATAATTATTTTATATCCGCTGATCCACCCGAAGTGGTGACGGCCTTGATACGCCCTCTTACCTTACCACAATATATGACTGTCAAAGAGTTATATATTTTAGGTAAGTGGTCGAACCACATAGATATTTTATTATTTTCCTATGCATTTAACATTCCTGTACATGTATTTTCCGTGGAATTAAAACAATGGATATCATACCCCCTTATTTATTCAAAAGATAGTCACGCGATTTATATTCATCACAATATAAATCACTTTAATTATATATTTGATAGTTGTTTATAAAATATTTTTAATTGTTAAAATTGTTTTATATATACTGTTTTTATAAAATATTTTTAATTGTTAAATTTGTTTTATGTATACTGTTTTTACCCTATATTTACTTTAATAAAATATCTTATTCTTATTCCAATGTCTAATAATGATATTTAACAAAACATGGTTTATTATGTCTTTTTCCAATAAAGATGATATGTAATGGCTAAAATATACATTTATTAAAATAATGTTATCAATATCATTATTTTATATTATAACAGCTTTATCAGATGCAAAATAAATTTAATAAGCTAAATTTATAATTTATATAGATTGGATCACTTATAAAAGAATTAAAATTAAATATATGACACCTAAGATCATTAGGGATTATAAGAATATTTATATAAAATAATTATTTAAATTCCCCACTGTTTTTAGAATAGTTTAAAAAACTTAATAAAAATGTTTGATTAATACAAAATAATTGATTGAGGTTAAGCCAAATAAAAATGAATTTTATGAAAAATGCTTATATTTATATAAATTAATTGAACTTGTTTATAATAGTTTAAAAAACGTAATACAAAATAAATGATTGACGTTAAATCAGCCAATAAGAACTCATTTTGCTATAAAAATGAATTTATATGATTGACATTTTGATTGACGTGGAGACTATTTTAACGAACTAAAAAATAGACGTTACACCTGTGTAGGGTTGTCAGATTCAAGTATTGTCAGATTCAAGTGCGTAATAGAACGCACTAATTGGCTACAAGCGTAAAAGTAAACAAGATCACGGGATTTTCGCCACATCGCCATTGGTATGAACTTTATACAGAACAATTGAACGCGTAGAAAACACTCGTTAGGAGAATAATAAACAAGTGTTGCCAGATTCAAATTTAAGTAAGAAATTTATTGATACATGCAATATAATTTATTGTTAGTTACAATTTCTTCTATAAAAGATTCAGAAATTCAGATTATTATATTTGATTTTGTAACATACAGAATTTATTACTTTTTACAAATAAAATAACATCACTTAAGAAAGTAATAAAAAGTTATTGTTAATTACAATTTCTTTTATAATATTCTTATTCAGTTATGCCTAGTCTTTTTGCAGATGACATTTACCAATACCCTGCACCTAATATCATATCTGATAAATTTGATATCCAGCAAAAATGTTATTTAAAAAGAAAGGCCAAACAAAAAATGGGCATTGTTGTAAATTAATCATGATAAACTATTTTTTTAAATTAGTTCATGCTGTTCCAATGTGGTCACATATTGCTGTATATGACTCCCAAACTTAATATGACCTGCTGTTTATTTGGCTTCCCAAAAGTAAAAGATTAATTATAAGTTAATTGTTTTTATAGGGACTAATTAAGGTGAACTGGTACAAAGCATTGCTTCACCTCTGCCTATCACTTTCAATCTAATGGTTTAGTCAAGCAACCAATATCAATCATACCTGGGCTGTCAATTCACCCTCTTATCCAAAATTATCATTATTTGAGTTATATGTTTTAGCATTATTTTATAAACAATTGTTTTTAAATATTGTATTGTTTTCTTTGTTCCAGATTGTTAATAAAGCTACTTTGCAATTCATAAACATTTGTTTGAATTGTATAAACTCTTTGTAATAATATAACATATAAAAAATAAAGCAACAATACCCTTTAATATAATAAAACATAATTCCTAACCTAAAGAATGATCATATCATAAAAATAAATTGGTTGAGCAATTTAATTATAAAATACACATTTTAAGAAATAGGGGTCAAAATTTGTTAATTTTTTCTAATCCATAAAAAAGGATTCATCATAAATAAGTAGCTACAATTTTTTTGTTTTGTTTAAAAAATTAAAAATGGCTGTAAAACATATAAAAAATAGGGTCAAAAAATAAATTTTTAAACAAATTAATAAAAATTAAGATTCATTATAATTATGCAATTTAAACTATTGTCTTAGTACCCTTTAATATAATAAAACATAAATAATTAAACCTAAAGAATGATCATATAAAAATAAATTGGTTGAGCAATTTAATTATAAAATACACATTTTAAGAAATAGGGGTTAAAATTTGTTAATTTTTTCTAATCCATAAAAAAAGGATTCACTATAAATAAGTAGCTTTATATGTTTAAGTTTAATTGATATATTTTATTCCATTTAATTCAATTTTGAATTTGTTTACAAAATCAAAAATGGCTGTCAATCATGACATATGTCAATCAAAGTCAGATGGACAATTGAATCTGACAATACGTGAATATGATAACCTGACATCGGGCATGTTTAAAAAAAGCTGTCGAGCTTGGATTAGCGTTATGATAATAAAACGGGCTCGGGTTGGGCTTAGCTATACGGCCACAATAATTATTTCAATAACCCTTTTTGTATTTTTAATATATAAAAAATGCTGTTTTGTATGATGTTTACCAAATTTATTATTATTTAACTTTACAATATAATTTAATCAATATTAATTTTTGTTCGTTATTTATTTCTGTAGCTTGTGAATTTTAAAAAGTGGATTCCAAGAGTTTTTATTTTTTAATAAGGGGATCGTGAAAAATCAACAAAAATAGGTATATTTAATTATTAAAAATTAACCTTGCATTGAGTTTCAATTATCATAAATGGTTTTATGCAGCTTCAAGTGCTACTAATAAAAATTTAACGGTGCGTTGCTTGTTGGAAGAAATAAAAGCTTGTTTGGATTATTTTAAACGTTTAATATTGAACATTTTCAACATATAAATAAATGATTGTTTTAGTATCGATACAAAATGTTTAAAACGCAGGATATGTAAGATCATTTTCGGGAAGAGTGTAGGATGATCCTGTGCTTTGCAAAAATTAGCGGGGCGAACTCGGACTTTTAATTTCATTTTGACAGTCCCGAGCGGGACAATATTTGGTACTGGTGGGTAAATTAAGCCTAAAAGACCCCAATCTATATTTATAATGGCCCTAAAGCACGAAGAGAAAAAATGGAAGGGGCTCTTTACAATTCGCGTCCCTGAAGATATTATTAATGCATTTTTTTTACCAAAAACCTATCCCAGATATTTAATTAATATAATTTTTTTGCTTAATTAAAATTTTTTGACAAATTTACCCCCCCCCCCCCTTTAATTGGGTAGTCCTGTCTCCGCAACTACTATATACAAGCTTAAAAATTTTTGTTTAGTAGTATCTTTCATAAATTTTTTTTGAAACCTCCCTCCTATAGGCGATTCTGCCTACGCCCCCAAATGATAAAATATTATATATGTACAAATCTAGGTATATTGTTCCTTTGGTTTTAGTCGACTAAACATAAATAGCCCAAAGATTTTTTGGTCTGTTTTTCTTAGTCAACCTTTAGAATTAGTCGAAATTTAAAAAACAGATTAGTCTTAGTTGAGCCTAAAGGTCGACCAAATAAAACCCAGCCGTTTTTACAACACTATCTAGATCAGTGGTTCTTAACCTTTTTATACACGCGACCCCCCAAATATTTTATAATTTGTTTGCGGCCCCCCATTTTTTTCATAATAATTTATATTTGTTATATTATCTATAATATATTGCTTTTCTATTATTTTTTCATTTTATTATATAATAAACATAAAACCATAGACTACATAGACTGCTCATGTCATATATTTCATATGGCAAATTGTGTGTGAAATTTGCCGCCATTTTGATGAACAATACCGTCCTATATCACATAATGGCGTTTTGCGCTCTGCCGTTTTTTTCAAACAGGGGAGGTAAAGAAAAAAGGTTTTGATTCCATAAATAAGTAAGATATTACTTAAGATATGATATTTTTTAAAAATTTATTATTGACACATTTCATAAAAATTAAAAACTGTAATGTTATTAAAAATTTTTAAAAATATCATATATTTAGTAATATCTTACTTATTTATGGAATCAAAACCTTTCTTTTTTACCTCTCCTGTTCGAAAAAAACGGCAGAGCGCAAAACGCCATTATGTGATATAGGACGGTATTGTTCATCAAAATGGCGGAAAAAAACACACACATTTTATACCGTGATGAGCAGTCTATGCTATGTAGTCTATGCATAAAACACAACTTTATTATTTCATTATCTATTTAAAATTTAAATAGATAATGAAATAATAACATAAAAACTTCATAATTAAACATAAAACAATGTTTAAAATAAAAAATATATGCATTCGGAAATATATTTAATGAGATTTCTGCTGCTGAACATCTTCAGCCAATTTGTTAATTCTTGGTTCAATTAATTGTAATGCTATCCTCATGCAGGAATCTAGTCGCAATCGATGCGTTTTTTAGTTTTTATATCCACCATAGTTGAGAAGCCTTTTTCACACAAATAGGTACTAGCGAAAGGCAGCAAATTTTGAATTGCTGCTGAAAATAATGGAGGATATTCTGCACGAATTTGTATCCAAAATTGCGGCAAACTTTTAGTTTTAAACAAAGATTTTAAATTACAATCATTTATTAATTCTAATAATGAATCTTAAGACAACGAGTTCGAATCCCCTGAAGCTTTTCTAAATATTTTTATTTGATTCTAAAAAAATTTGGCGACCCCCCGGCAAACTTCTCGCGACCCCCAGGTTAAGAATCACTGATCTAGATAATGCGCACATGTGTTTCCAATGTGATTCAGTGCCAACGGACAAAAAAGCAAAAAACAAATAAATGTCTACGGAAATGCATGAATGTTTAAGCGCACTTTATAATCATACATTTTATTTACATTATGAAGAGTTAAGACGAATATAATGTAAATTCTATCATTGATGATCAAGTATAAATATAAATGTAAAATTAAAAGGAATATGATTAAAAAATCTTTTATGTTGGGAATGTTAGTGATGACTATATAAAATAAACTTGACTATGTGTAGATATTTTATGTTTATTCCTGATAATATACTTTTAATAGAATAGATGTAGTTAATGACTAAGATTAACTGCTATATTTTTGTTATATGGGTTAAAAGTAAGAAAAATTTAAATAAGGTAAGACATGAGAAATTTTAAATTGTTATTAAAATGTTAGATGACTATATAAAATAAACTTGACAACGTGTAAATATTTTGTTTATTCCTGATAACTTTTAATAGAATAGATGTAGTTATAAAAATGAAAGTTTAATTACTAAAGCTTAAATAAGGTAAGACATGAGAAATTTTAATTTGTTATTAAAATTTCAGTGATATATAAAATAAACTTGACAATGTGTAGATATTTTATGTTTATTTATGATAATATACTTTTAATAGAATAGATGTAGTTGTAAAAATGAAAGTTTAATTATTAAAGCTTTAATAATGTAAGACATGAGAAATTTTAAATTGTTATTAAAATGTGATGACTATATAAAAAAACTTGACAATGTGTAAATATTTTGTTTATTCCTGATAATATACTTTTAATAGAATAGATGTAGTTATAAAAATGAAAGTTTAATTACTAAAGCTTAAATAAGGTAAGACATGAGAAATTTTAAATTGTTATTAAAATGTTAGTGATGACTATATAAAATAAACTTGACAATGTGTAGATATTTTAATTCCTGATAATACACTTTTAATTAGAAGATGTAGTTGTAAAAATGAAAGTTTCATTACTTAAGCTTAAATAATGTAAGACTTGAGAAATATTATAAGGTGTTAATGTTGTTAGTGATGACCATTTAGAATATTTTTTAGACTAAGATATAGTTTACATTCAAACTTTTAATAATTTATTTCTAAGATATGTTTTATTTATATGTTATGTGATTGAATATACAAATAGTTGGATATATTGTCAATATATTCATTAACATTGGGATAGATAAATATGATATTACACTTTGATTATTGATTGCTCTCACTTTTTTAATTAAATCTAAAACATGTGGATATATTTTAAAATTAGCTTACTAGTAACATTGTTGATGTCCAATGTTTGTAGAGGTTGAGAAACCTGAGCATTATCAATAGATCCATAGTTTGGATAAGCTATTATGAAGATAAGATATAATAATCATAAACATTACTTGTATTGGGAATGTCATCATGATTTCTTGTTATAGTAAAGTTTTCGTCTCTGTAAACCCCTCTCGAGGAGCACTTTCGTGTTCTACACCTGTAATATACTTGTGAATACTTCCCTACATTCACTAATATATTCATATTTTCCCGCAACTAAATATGGTTGTCTTTTTTGGGATAAACAAAATTTAACGGACATTAGACATTTCATAGACATTTTGTCAGATTTTTGCATAGACTAATAATACCATAGACTGCCGAACAGCTGATAATTCAGAAGTAACTTTTAAAGCCGCCATCCTTGAGGAAATTTTAACGGGAGGTGGTCAAAGTCGCAGAAAAAAAAGCAGTAGAATTGGTCAGAACTGGTCAGATCAAGATTGGTCAGGAGGGTTAGCGCTAGGGTTAGTGTTTTAGGTGAGCGTTTTAGGTTCGGGTTAGATGCACATCAAATTCCTTCCCCATTTGAGATTTAATTCTAATATATTGATAAAGTCCAAAAGTTTTATTCAGAAACAAATAATTATAATTATGATATACACGAATAAAAAATATAAAAACGCGCTATAACTAAACGGATGGCATTGATCCCTGTATGGAAATCGTGTTGGATTTAACGATTTATATTTCTTTTGCCTGATAAAAAAGTATTCTTTGGGATCGTGAGTAATGGAGGTTATATATTTTGAAATTTGTTTTAGGAATTGGCTGCCCTCGGGACCTAAGTTACCGAGGGTCGTAGCTACAACTGGTACGAAAATAATATTGTTTAGGTATTTGTATTTATCCTCCTTCTTTCTCTCAGTAGAAGAGATGAGGTCGGGAGAGGCGTTAGATTTGGCGAATACGTCCACTGCAGTGAAGTCCCAGCAGGCGTTTAGGCCACGAGCCCACGGGATGATTGTTACTCCATCTGATTATCTAAAATCTTGTCTGACCAGTTCTGACCAATTTTGCTGCTTTTTTTTGCGACTTTGACCCCGATTCATTTTAACTACGTATAGAACTTAACGTAATGTATTTCGTTCTATTTTACTACATTTTTTTTAAATTTATAAATTAAGTTACTAAATCATAAAAAAACATTTAGTAAAGAAAAAATATAATTAAGGAAAGAGAAAACACCATTGTTTTTGAATTTAAATAATCTTTTAAGAAAAAATAAATATTTTACGATTTAGAATGATGAAGAGAAATATAAATATAACGCCATCTATTATATTTTATTTCAAGTATTAATTGAATATCAAAGATACAATTTTACATAAAACGATACCGGGCATCATGCAAGATTTAAAAAATAAAAATATTTTAATAAATTAACTAATTGTCAATAAATATACTTTAAAAATAATGGTTTTATAATATTTTTGCCTAATGTTAGTTTTAAATTCTTGGTTTAAAATATTGCAAAAATTATGAAGTAAAATTTTGCTATACATATTAATTATTAATTTAACCAATATTTGTAAATAATTCCATGAGCCTAATTCCTGATTATCGTATCCGGGGATACGAGGATATCTCCCCCCCCCCCATGTTCTTTTATAAAAAGAAACGCCGCCGCTCACTATAAGTGGTACGTATGTTACTTTTTCTTTCCCCCATGCCCCCTGACACAAAAGGTTAATTGATTGTAACGTCTGTGAACTGAATATATACATAGAACTTTATTCCTTTACATTTAATTTCTAGTACGCGTATGTTATCCCCCCCCCCCCGACGCGCTTATACGTATTTGTTATTTTCTATCAATACGGATCTTTGATTTTTATATATGTCGTATACGTGTATACGTGAAAGAAGAATAGTTTAATTTAGTATAACTTTTATTGATATCATCACATTTTATATTATTGCTATAATTATGTATTCTAATATTGTAAACCAAATCCGAGTTGGTAATAACCATATGTTTTTGTGATTATAATTTTAATAATTATCCTTTGTTCTGTAGTTTCCCCACCCCGGCCCTAGCTAGTTATCAATAAAGTTTAGTTAAAAACATATAATTCTCCTAATCTATAATATATCATTAATCATATCAATTCTGATCATATCTAGCTTTGCTAACTATTAATTCCTTACATATCATCACATATTAGATTATTTCTTAGGTATTTATAAATATACTCGAGAGTTGCTAGATTTTATTGATTAATTAATTTATTCTTGGAGATAAATAAAATATATAAAGGACCTAAAGAAAGAATTAAATGGTGAGTCCCCCTTTAAGGGGGGACAAGGTTTATCCCTTTACGGCCCAATATAGTTTATTCTTTTAGGGCCCAATATTTCCCCCAATTCAAGCCATGATAATTCCCCCTTCCTTCAAATCATTTTTATTCATATCTTATATTCTTTTTTAAAGATATGAAAATGATCAACAATGTGATTAATTAAAGATAAAAAAATGTTAGATCTAAGTGTGTTTTTAGTATGGAAGTGAGAGGAGTATCACCAAAATAATTTGTAATAATATCACCCCCCCCCCTCCCCTGGAATTAATGCTTTCTTAATAAGATGAGCAGACAAATCTTTAAGTAAGTTTCTTTAATTATTTTATTTCTTAGAGTTTTCACAGTTTTTTTAATGCTTTATAATCATGTCCCTTCTCTTTTCTTTCTTAAACTCATTGCATATGAATGATCTTTCATTACTAAAATTTTTTACAAATTATAAGTAATAGTATTTAATGTATTACACATTATCTTGGGGAAGATACTGAACATCTAAATTTATTATATGTTTATATATTATAACGATATTATACAGTATATAAATAACAGGAAAAAAATATAATAATGTAAATTTTTTTAAATATAATAATGTAAATTTTTTCCCTATAGCTGTTTGTCACATTTAGTTGTCAGCTCCTTCAAGTAGGTTCTCCATGTATTCCTGCACTTACACCAGCTTCGCTTTAGCTCGTACCTTCTAAAATCCATAACTATTTTATGCTTCCATGTCAGTTTAGGCCTCCCTCTCTTCTTGATATGATTTGCCAAGTGACTTTCCTCCCAACAGAAAAAATTATGATAATGTATCTAATTATTTACTTGCTGTGAGGGAAATTTGTTAAATCTGTTAATCCTGATGACTGATCTAGTTCAATTTAATTCAAATTTAAAAATTACTACCAATAAATTTTGGGATGGCTCAGTATTTCCTTGATCAAGAGACTGATCTAGTTTAATCAAATTCAGATTTAATAATCTAAAATAAATACAGAAGTGGCACAGTATTTTCTTTAAGGTAAAATTTAAACTTCTATTTTTATTAAAAACTTGGGGTCGAAAGTGGTTACTGCAGATACTTGAATGTTTTTTAAATTTAGGGCCCATCAATTCAATCTATTCAGACAATAACTCTGAATCTTTTGGAACTCTAAAAATATACATAAATTGATTTATAATTACCTGTGAAATGAAAGCTAGCAAGACCTCATGTTAAAAACAGAGTTTAAAACTTGAATATCTCAAATTAAAGGTAATGTATACAAAAAAAAATTAAAAAATTAATTTATGTTATTAATTTATTTAAAAAAAATGATTAAAAATTTCATTTTGGATGACATTTAGCATATATTTTAGGATATATCAATTTTACCTTAATTTCAAGAATTTCCACTTATGACATGGCGACTTCTTAGATTACTTCGTGATATTAATGTAAAAAAACAGCTGTTCGGCAGTCTATGGTATTATTAGTCTATGTATGTATGTATGTATTTTTGCCCCGAAGACGCCCAAGAGCTTAGTAAGTGCAATCTAAGGTTGAGCCCCCTCTTACGCCAAATGGCGCATAAGACGTTATTGCTAACGTGTGTAATTTTCCTGTAATAAATTTGGTTATTATGCAGTGTATATATTCATAATATTATTATAATGTACTTTAGACTTAATCACCGTTGATCATAAACAGTAGAATAAAAGGGACCCAACTCAGCGAGAAAGTCGAGAAATATGGGTATCCAGAAAATCTTTCCATGATTTTCTGTCTTGCATAATAGTTTGTAATGAGTTCCAGTCCTTGCCTAAGGCTTGCATATCACGGAATACTTTGTAAAGCCAACTACCATTGCATGATCGACCCCTTAATGAAGGAGGACGCCAAAACAGAGAAGACAAACAGTAGTTAGTGCCTCCCCTTCTAACCTGATGAGCTAAAAAACCCCACTTCCTCGTTGAAATAATATTCTTTATTGGAGGAATTTTGCACCGTATCCAAAGATTTTCATTTGTAATTGTGTTTGGATAGAAAATTTTACAAACAATACGCAGCATTTTGTTCACGTTGACCTGGATTTTCCTCAGTTTAGGTTCTTTTAGTGACCAAGATTCACAACCATATAGAAGAACTGGAAGTATCATTACTTTGAAGATTCTGAGACGTGTAGGAAGCGTTAACTGACGAGATCTCCATATGGCATAACACGAATAAAATTTGACAAGAGTCCTTTGCAGTTTCGAATCCACATCGGCTTCGGCATAGATATTAGGAGTGAGGTCCACTCCCAAGTATCGAACTTTTTGGGATACCAAAATTGGGTTATTGTTGATAAATAACTCTTTATCTGAGGGAACATTTAGTGTAATCATGGCGCACTTATCAGCATTGATAAACATCCAGCTTGTTTGGCCTGAATGGAGAATCTATCCACCATTGATTGTGCCTTCTGTATAGAGGTTGCCACCATACATATGTCATCAGCAAAAAGCAGCGATGATAACATAGTACCGTTTAACTCGATCCCATCTGAGGCGAACATTGATCTTTTCATTATTAAATCCATTGTTATAATAAAAAGAAGGGGAGACAATGGGCAGCCTTGTCCGACTCCCGTCGTGACCAAAATTGGGTCAGATAGATGGTGGAGGTGAGAAACAACTACCTTCATATCTTCATATATAAGAAAGATCATTCTTATTATCTTCTTGGGTATTCCCAATAAACATAATGACTCCCATATATATAGGTGTTGGATAGAGTCAAAAGCTTTAGCTAGATCCAAGACACAAGAACAAGGGGGGTTTTGCTAGTACTAGAAATATCAATTATGTTTCTAAGTGTGACAACATGTTCCGTAGTTGTGCGGCACCTCCTAAACTCCGCCTGATTGTGTCTAAGGGAAGCATCGACCTGACTATACAACCTATTATATAACACCTTAATAAAAAGCTTTGACTCCAAGCTTTTATTGTCACTCCACGATAATTGTTCGGGTCCGAGGTAACTCCTTTTTTAAATAATTTAATAAGACGTCCCAATGACCAGGAATCTGGCAACTCCTCTTTTTCCCAAATTTTGTAGAAAAGATGGTAAAGAAGTTTTCCGGACATTTGGGCGTCCGCTTTAAGAGCCTCCGCCGTCATCCCTGTTAAATCAGCCGCTTTATGTGCTTTGAGCGATTTTATGGCAATAATAATCTCTGATATGGATGGTGGATGGATATTAATCGGGAGCGGTGGAGGTCCTTTGAAATTCTTGATGAACTCTTTATAAATGTCCAAGACGGGGACCAACGAGCGGGGGGATAGAATGGAACGAAAGTGGTGTTCCCAAGTTTCAGTCTGTATTAGCGAATCATTTGAACCACTGGTTGATTGTATGCTATAGTATGCACGCTTTGTGAACGTGTTATACTTAAGACTATTAATTGCTATGCAATTTATGGGCTCGCTTTAGATTTTGTTTACCCATGTCACGTCACGCTGTTTGTCACGCTGTTTGTCACGCTGTTTGTTATTAGTTTGCATTGGGTATATTAGGTTATCGATTTTTTAAATTAATGCATAAGAAAGAGGTGCCCCACCCCTCATCTCTATCTCCCTCGCTGTGTTATTTTTTAAATTAATTCATAAGAGGTGCCCCATTGATAATATGACTTTTTGGTCGTCCGCTTGTTCTATTATTGTTTCATTTTATTAATTTTATATAATAAACATAAATAAAAGTTGTTTACTTTTAATTGCTTTGCAATTTAACTAGTTTTTGGGTTAGAATCCCGGAGTTTTTTTTGACTCTTATGATTGTTCTTGTTACTATCATTGATAATAAGACTTTTTGGCCGTCCGCTGGCTGCTGACCAATGAAAAAAATGACCATTGGCCAAAATGTGAATCGAAATTATTTTTTTCGTTTTTTTTGACTATTATGATTGTTCCTGTTACTACCATTGCTATTATGACTTTTTGGCCGTCCGCTGGCTGCTGACCAATGAAAAAAATGATCATTGGCCAAAATGTGAATCCGAGTTTATTTTTTCGTTTTTTTTTGACTATTATGATTGTTTCTGTTACTACCATTGCTATTATGACTTTTTGGCCGTCCGCTGGCTCCTGACCGATGGAAAAAATGACCATTGGCCAAAATGTGAATCGAAATTATTTTTTCGTTTTTTTTGACTATTATGATTGTTCCTGTTCCTACCATTGCTATTATGACTTTTAGGCCGTCCGCTGGCTGCTGATTAATGAAAAAAATGACCTTTGGCCAAAATGTGAATAGTTTATTTTTTCGTTTTTTTTAACTATTATGATTGTTCCTGTTACTACCATTGCTATTATGACTCTTTGGCTGTTCGCTGGCTACTGACCGATGGAAAAAATGACCATTGGCCAAAATGTGAATCGAAATTATTTTTTTCATTTTTTTTGACTATTATGATTGTTTCTGTTCCTACCATTGCTATTATGACTTTTTGGCCGTCCGCTGGCTGCTGACCAATGAAAAAAAAGACCATTTGGCCAAAATGTGAATCCGAGTTTATTTTATCGTTTTTTTTGACTATTATGATTGTTCCTGTTCCTACCATTGCTATTATGACTTTTTGGCCGTCCGCTGGCTGCTGACCAATGGAATAAAATGACCATTGGCCAAAATGTGATTCGAAATTTTTTTTTTTCGTTTTTTTTGACTATTATGAATTTATATCCACTTTTACCGTGTCCTGGCTGCTGTCCAATGGAATAAAATGACCATTGGCCAAAATGTGATTCAAAATTTTTTTTTCGTTTTTTTTACTCTTATGAATTTATATCCATTTTTACCGTGTGCTGGCTGCTGACCGATGGAAAAAAATGACCATTGGCCAAAGTGAGCATCAAATTTTTTTTTCCGTTTTTTTGGCTATCATTGACTTATAGAGTTTTTTGTTGGTACTGATTAATGGAGAAAAAATGACCATTCGCCAAATTTTTGATTTTTATTAAAATTGTTCAAATTCAACAAAAATTTCTCCCAACAATTCTGCAAATTCTTAACATTGTGATGTTTTATAATATAATGTTTGTTAGACCCATAATCACTAAAGGCCGTAAAAACTAATGTAATCCGCAACTAGATGCAAACACTAAATCTAACCCTAACCCTTGCCTATATTACATTTTGCCTATAAATGGAAAATTTGTATAAATAATTAATTAATCATTAGGCATTTAAAACCCCCCTATAGGCATTCCCGCCCCTTCCCACCTTTCTCGCCCATAAATTGCATAGCAAATATGATACATTTATACGAAGTAAAGATGAGTCGTCCCCCCTTCCCTTCTCCCCTCCCCTTCTCCCCTCCCCCTTCCCACGAGGGCCGAAGGCCCGAGTTAATTATATTAAACAAGCGATGACTATTGTTTGAGCGTGCTGCTGTTTCTGCCTCATCAGCCCTAGAATTAATAAATGCTAGCTTATACTTTACTTGATACGTTTACTGAGAGCAGACAAGCATGAATATTTGAAAGGAAAATTATTTTCGCAAAGAAATATGTTCTTCCTTGTCTTCAGAAGATCCAGTGTCTGTTGCGAAAACCATGTTTTTGTCCTAATACTATTTTGTTGTTTAGATGGATTTGTAAATATCTTTAATAACTTAAGACTATGTTCTTTAATCGTGAGCTCAGCAAGATCTGCATTTTTTACCTTATGTTGTAAAGAGTCTACAAACTCGAGATCACATGTCATACCTTTTGGTCTTACTATTTGGCTTCTACCTAATGGTACATGAAGAGTGGCCGCTTTAATAATAATATCCGCAGATATTGCATAGTGGTCCGCATTCTCTGTAATGGGATCCAAAATTACCTGAAAATTTTTAACAACTTATAATGACGTGTTCTACAAAGCAAATGGTCAATTTGACTTGGGCGTAAGTTGTTATTCCCCCGAAAGGTAGCCAACTGATCCTTAGGAAGTAGAGAAAAAGTGGAAGCAATACGCCATCTTTGCTCTTTACACCATTTTTTTAAAAAAAATCCATTCCTGTTGTTATTGTCTAACGAGTTCTGACCAATCAAGTTGGCGTCATCACGATCCGTACGGGCAACTGAAGAGTTAAAATCTCCTATTATAATCGGCACTGACCTCGAACTCAAAGCTTTTGTTGTCGTTGTGATAATATCAAAGAATTCTTTTATTATTTGTAGTTTATATGAAGTAGTGGGGACGTAGACATAAATAATCGAAATTTCGCGTGAACCCACTTTCAGATTGAAAATTAGAATTCTGTCACTAACCCAGTTCACACTCGAAACGATAAGCCGCTTGCTGATCAGTGTGGAGACCCCTGTTGCTGGGTTTTCGGCACGCCCAGCATGATACATTTTGTAGTCTATATATGTATCAGTTCTTGCAAGTGGAATACGAGTTTGCTGTAAACAAAGTATGTCTAATTTATATTTCCTGGCAAACACGAGCATTTGCTGCTGATTTCCTTGCATCATTAATGTATTTATATTTATTGAAGCGATCTTAATTCTCATTTTATAAGTTAAAATTTATACGCAGAAAGTACAGGGGAATACTATAAGATCAGTTAAAGGCTAAAATTTTCTTACTTTTATAAGTTATATAAATATATATATTAGATTAAGTTATTAAATACACAGTCATGTCTAGTAATAATGCTGACATGCTCAGTTTAAAAAAGAAAGGTAAGATTTAACTATTCAGTAGCAAATCTGTTACTATTAATCATATCATTGTCATTGACGTATATTCCAAAGTTTTTTCTATTTTTTATTTGTGGGATATCGATTTGCAGGCTTTTTTAATCGATGCTTATAAGATTGGGGATATAAGCTAAGTAAGTATAATATGACGCAAAATAGTAATGAAGCTCTCAATTGTTGCCTAATGTCTAACTTCTCCTCTTCATCAAAGCCAAAAAATAGTAACGGAGCTATCAATGTTGCCTAATGTCAAAAAATTACGTGCAATTTATGATGTATAGTTAACATAAATCGATATTTTGGAAACCTTCTCCTCTTCACCAAAGCCATCTTATTTTACATATTTTGTCAAGACATGTGGTATGCAATTATAAATATAGAATGGTTAATGCATTATATAAGAGATATGTTGCAATGCGAGAATATCAGGGGATACAAGCTAAATAGAAGTGAAAGCACACAAATGATAAAGCCATAAAGTTCTTAGGATGCTTGCTGTCAAAGTTTATTATGAGTAGTATTCAAGGTCACCCTCGCCTCACTATTCTTAAAGATTTATGGTGGCATGTGCTGGGTAGTAAAAAGTTATCTAAGGTTTTTGCTATCATACATGCACTATAAGAAATATGTTAAGATGGGTAAGTTTTGGCAAACGTACAACAAACTATACCAATTTCCCTTGACTTATAAAGAATGATAGTTAAACTGATATATTAGTTTAAGTTTATGATCATACATGCATTATAATAAATATGGTAAGATGGGTAAGTCTCAGCAAAACGTAGAAACAAACTATACCAAGTTTCCTTGTCTTAAAAAGATAGTTAAACTATTATCCTAATTTAAGTTAATGAGGCACAGAAAATTTATCACTATTAATTATCAACAAATTTATTTAAAAAAAAAATATTAATATTGTAGTTGAAATATTATTGTCTTATTTGTCATGGTTTTTGATTGTCCAGGAATTAGCTGTTTTGATGATCCCCTCTTTGCCATCCCAGACTAAATCCTCTTTTTGAAGTGGTCATTTAAATATTATGATGAATCCGGGTCAGCCGACAAACCACACAAAATAGTAGAAATAATATGTTCCAAAGAGTAAAGTTTAACAACCCAGGAGAATAAGATTCAGAATTTTAAAGATCCATCCAAATTATTTGAGGATAGGAAAGTAATAATAAAATTTTGTTGATATGATAAT
Organism: Gordius sp. MW1; assembly: GCA_964036665.1. Classification (NCBI taxonomy): domain Eukaryota; kingdom Metazoa; phylum Nematomorpha; class Gordioida; order Gordea; family Gordiidae; genus Gordius; species Gordius sp. MW1. The sequence continues at coordinate 21,294,800 of OZ038530.1, forward strand.
TAAACTCCAGCTTGAGAAAAGGCTGTGGGAAATCACATTCTAAATGTATAAATAAGTCCACATTTTTGATGATTTATGTTATTTTTCAGAATATGGTAATAATAAGCAGAGAATAATAGGGGGAATAGGATATCCACTGGATAATGTTCAAAATTTATCTTGTATAAATGATCCTAGGTGTTTTTGTTGAGAATCATGACTCATTTTTGGTCCATAGTCACTTGTCTCTTGGAGCAGATATAAATCCAAATAATACAAGAGAAAAGGTATCCGGTAAACAAAATTAATTATTTGAAATTCAATTTTGATTGTAGTAACTAAAAACCATAATAAGAACATCCAATGGTACATAAAAGGATTCAGTCTAAATTTCGGTATGCATCAAGGATTGGCTTTAAGTTGATTCGTCAAGCCTTTTCAAATTCCTTATTCGCAAATTTTAATACAATATAACTTTTCCAAATTTAAAAAAAGCCGTTATGTATGTATTTGTCACACTTGCATATAACGATTTTATCTATGTATCCAAAACATCATATGGAACATACATCCGATTTACATATTTTAAACCAAATTTTTAGATGACTTTTAATTGAAGAACAGATGTTTGCTCATTATAGTCTATGGATTTTTGTCGAATGAATAGATACGTTCCAATGTACCTAGTTGCATTTATTTTAATAGACTTTCCAGATGAACATCATTCAATAAAATTCAAACTATAATGTATGTTGTGCCAAATAAAGTCTATTTTTAAGGCTTTTATAAGCAGATTCATATTGCATTAAGACATAAGTAACATTTACTATGCGACAAAGATTGAAATTAATTCTAAAAACTCAAAATTATTTGTATTCCAATTTGGAACTTTTGTCAAAACCTCTTAATTTACGATTTTCAACAAACCATGAAAAAGATTTAAATGCTAAAAATGATAAACTAAAATTCAACTATAATCTAAGTACTAAAGCCATTACTTTAGAAAAGGGACAAATTCAAACAAATATTGCCAAAAATACATCAATACAACAGCAGACTGCGTATGAATTAGAGAGAGCTAAAAGGTTAAAAGCCTTGAAAATGGAATATGAGTTGTTAAAATATGAGCAAGAGGCTAATGGCAATTTACCTACAGATATTGAACCAATCATGCAAGGTGATGAAACTAGTACATCTTCTAGACTAAGAATTCCAAGTCACATATCAGATTCATCTTGGGATCATTTGTTAGGATTAGAATCACGTAAACAAAGGATTAAATATTATAACTACCTTTGGAAAAATGAAATGTCTGATGCTAATATACGTCAAAAAAAGGAAGCTCGACTATTAGCTCGTCAATCTGAAAAATTGCAAGCTCTAGATGAATCAGACCCTCACATAACATATGGATTGAGTCATAATACTATGTTTTTTTACTTGAGAGATTCCATTATCAAACACTATTGGCGATCAAGGCTAGCCCTTAACCTTATAATGCCAGATACACCCAATGTGGTTCTAGATATGTCATATGAGCAAGCTATGAATGACATTGAAAAAGCAGAAACTGCAAACCAAATACGAGAACTTTTCCAACTCAATCGTCTTGATCGGCAACCTTTCAATTTGCACATTTGTAACATTGGAAATAGAGATGTTAAGGTTACCCCAACTTCCAAAGTACCATATTTTTGATTTCTATCATTGTTATTAAAAAATAAATTTTTGAATTTTATAATGATTCCTTTCCATATATGCTTTATTTTGAAAATAAGTAAAAACTTGTGGAGCTTTTTGCAAATTTAATTTATTGAACTTTAACCTAGCCAATAGTTTCATGGTTTTTTAAATGATATACTTAATTTTTTGGTCAAATCTTTTAAGCACCAGTACCATTCACTTTTAAAAAATCAATTGGTTTTATAACATGTAAAAATATATGAGTTGGGCATAGCAAAGTGGATGCAAGGACAAATATTTACCAATAATATATTGTTAATTTTATTACCATTTTGAAATAATTTCACATATTTGTATATCCCTCCTCATGTAACCTACATCAAAATATGACTTTTTATCCAGCCATTTGTATACAAATTTAGATTTATATAAAAACCATTTTGACTTATGTACATGGACCATTCCATGTTACTAGAGCCCTGCAAAATGAAATTTCTTCTGCCCGGCCTGAGCCCGACTTCTCAATTTTTATTTTGCCCGGCCCGAGCCGGAAAGACTTTTTATTTTTTGGCCCGACCTGAGCCCGACCCGATTTTCCAAATAAAGTTTTTGAAATAATATATTATCGGAATTTCTTCATCTTGATATAAAATGCATTAGATTGTTATTACTCGTAATTTAAAACTAGTATAAGTTTGAAATAAAAAATCCGTTTTCACCCGTTACAATTTGAGTAGCTAATCATTTAAAGCTAAACATTTAACTTTATAAAATATATTTTTAACAGTTCCAAATAAAAATAGCTACTTTTCTTATTTCTCAGCTACTATGATTCTATTTAAATACTATAATTTGCAATTCAGGTCAGTTATAATATAATAAACAAAAGTTTAGAAGCAGCACGCTGTGAGAAGACAATTATTTAATAATAAATAGAATTTATTTAAATCTTATTTTATGAAAGATTGAATTGCTTTAATTCAATTCGGGCCGAGCTCGGGCCTCGGGTCGGTCCGCCCCATCAAGCCCGACCCGAGCCCGAGGCCCGATTATTTTATAAAATTTTGTTCGAGCCCGGCACAAAACCCGATCGGGCCGGGCTCGGACCGAATCGGGCTTCGGGCGGCCCGTGCAGGGCTCTACATGTTACTTCAAAAAAGGACGATTTTTGACCGACTATTTCAGATCAGGATAATTTTTGGTGAGGGTGTAGGCCTCATTTATTAACCTAATTTCAGAAAATTTAACCATTTTGAGCCAATACTTTTTAAGTTATGGATGTTTAAAGGTCCAAAATCGCGCTTCGGGAGCATTTTATAGATTTTACTATTTTTGTCATATTTTTGAAAGAATGGCACTATTCAATCAAATTTTGATGCATTTTGTTCCTAAAAAATCTCTATAAAAATAATTAACTAAAACCCTCAAGCTTTTGCGGTTAATTTTTTGTGGTCAAATTAGTGAAAAAACATAAAAACATATTTTTCCTATATATAAAATCACCAATTTTACAATGTGCACCTGCACTCCTTTATGACCCATTATCATATTTCAATCATAAAAAGTTTACAAGATGGTCAAGAATTCGAAAAATTACATTTCCACCAAAAATATTTATAGATGGCGGTATTATCAAAAGAACATATTATGATGTTTGCTTTTTTTATCAAATTGCAAATTTATAGAGAATACTGGAATAAAAATAAACTTAAATTTTGATCTTTTTTGTTTGCGCTATTGGCAATTATCCGAGTGTGAAAATTAGATCTTGAATTTTAACTTAAATGATATAGGGGTAGGCTAATATTAATGTGAGGTTGAAAAAAAATAAATACTAACATGATGGCAAAATTGCTCAAATTTTGCCATTTTTGTACTGATAATCCATCCTAAAAATATTAAATTTATACAGGATAAAAGGTGTTTTAAAAAATATTGCTTGTTAGTTGTGACTAGAGATGTTAAAGGAATTAGTAAAAAAAGGAACTAATAAGTTCCTTTTTAAAATGAGGAATTGGAACTGGAATTAGTTCCTTTTTTTCCTCAATTTATCGCAAAAGGAACTACTTACAAGTTCCTTTTAAGTTCCTTTTGCCAATTTCAATTTGCATTAAATTTTTAAATTAATTTATTAAATATTATTTAGTATTTTATTAATGTTAGTGTTTGTTAAATAAATTTTTCGATTTATGGTAATTTATATAAAGTTCATTTCCTTTAATTGGTTTTGAATTTTTATCATATTCTTAGTAATAGTAAGTTTATAAATATTAAATATATAATCTTTGATTTTAGATATATGAGTGACATTACATAATTAAACCTGATGTACCCTTAGCTTGGTCAAAATTTTATTTGGAGACAAGCGAACATGTTTTTTAGATGACAACTTTGAAAATAATATTTTGTTAAAATCAAATAAACATTTTGTTATAAATTGTAATATATAATATATTTGTTTTATGAATTAATAAAAGATGTTTGTACATTTTAAAAAAAAAAATTAAAAAAGGAACTGGAACTAGTTCCTTTTTAAAATGAGGAACAATGAACTGGAATTAGTTCCATTTTAGGCAAAGGAACTGGAACTTGACAAGTTCCTTTTTAAAAGGAACTTTTAACAGCTCAAGTTGTAACCATTTTTTATTTAATTAAAATTATAATTATTTTTAAACTCGGTTACTTGCCCATCGCGCACATAAAAGTTCCAAATGTAAGTTTATTTTTATTCCAATATCATTTATTTACCATGTATTTTTATAAATTTACAATTTTATTAAAAAAACAAACATCTTAATATGTTTTTTTAATAATTGATTATACCACCATCTATAAATATTTTTGGTGGGAATGTAATTTTTCGAATTCTTGACCATTTCGTAACCAACCACAAACTTTTTATGGTTGAAATATGATAATGGGTCATAAAGGAGTGCACATTGTGAAATTGGGGATTTCATATATAGGAGAAATATGTTTTTATGATTTTTAACTAATTTGACCACAAAAAATTAGCAAAATCTTGAGGTTTTTAGTTAAGAAATTTTTTTAGAAACAAAATGCATCAAAATTTGAAACGCAATTACTTTCAAAAATATGACTAAAATGGTAAAATCCATAAAAGGCTCCCGAGCGTGATTTTGGCCCTTTGAACGTCCATAACTTAAAAAGTATTGGCCCAAAATAGTAAAATTACCAAAAATTACTCTATTCACCAAAAATTATCATGATCTGAAATGGTCGGCCGAAAACGTTTTGATTTGTCATGGAATGGCCCACATATATCTCATTTTATAAATGATTATACCTAGAGTTAAGAATTTTACATTTTTTATAAAATTTTTGAATTTTTAACCAATTTTTTATCGTTATTTAGTAAAATTATATCCTCTGACCTTTACTCTTTAATTTAATCATATCTATAGTTATATTTAAAATTAAATTAATATTTACCCTATCTTGCCTACAGCAACAAAAATATAGTTTTTAATTAATAAAAGAACACTCCATGGATATACTTTCACCCATCTAATTCATATTTTTTGACTAAGAATCCACTTGTAAAGTTGCGAATATATTCATATGATTAGGAAAACACAATAAAGTTTGGTCGTAAGCTCAGTATCATGGAAATGTTGGAGAAGAGGATGGTCGATTTGAATGAAATGTTTATGCAATTTACGGAAAAATCTTATTTGGGTATTTGCATATTGTCCAACTATCATTAACCACATTTGACATTCGATTTTGTTCAAACATTTCTTTTATTTCTTAATTTTACATGAATTTAGATCTTTTTCCCACACAAAGTCTCGTCTACCTTTCGCCAAACGCACCCGTAAGTCTATCTTTGAATCTATTTGTAAATATCGTATCGTGTACTATAAGCATGAATTGAATAGGCTTATTATTAATTTTTCTGCTCGCACATGATCCCCTAACTTAGCTATATATACAACTTATTAAGTAAAGGCATCAACAAATTTGGAAATATTTTTAAATTAATTATTTAACTTAACCACTATCACAAAATAATAAATCAATTAGAAAACTCGTTAGCATGCATATTCACTTGTAGTTTATTTCTATTTTTTGTTTTGGATGTAATAACTTATTTTTTTACATGGGAAATTGCGTAAACAATGAATATATGCTCTTAAATAGGAATACATGAAAGCCTATGATCCCAACGCCGTCTACATAATAGGGGCCTTGGTGGAGCGTGGGCATTCTAAACCATTCACCCTTGCCAAAGCCAAACGGGAACGAATAAAACCCCAACGATTACCCATAGATAAATACTTAAGGTGATATCGTAAATCTTGATCAAAAACTTTTAAAAATGTTTGTTCACGTAAACTTCAAATAATTTAAAGATTTTATTGCAAAAATTAGCTTTGAAATCTCACTTGAAATCAACTTTTTTGTTCTTATGTTTGAGGGTATAAGATTGATTTGATTATTTTCATTAACTAGATAATTATAAAAGACTGTTATTGCTCTAGATTTGGTACAATACTACATATTTTTAAAAACCAATTCATATATTATAGTCTTTAAGAGTTTTTTTATTATTTATAGATGGGGTATGGGAGGCAAAGATTTAACGTTGAATCAAGTGCTGGGAATATTGTTGGATATTAAAAATACCAAAAGTTGGGACATCGCCTTACAACACGTACCTCGCCGAAAATTATATCAAGGTACTGAAGCAGAGGAGATCCAACAAGACAAAAGATTCAAACACATTTTAAGGAGTTCCTGATGCTTCCTTATATCAAATTCTTCAAATTGTTATTATTATCATATGTGTTGTTATGAAATAAAATATGAATTGTTCTTACAAATGTGGTATTTTGGACATGAAATGGTTGTATAGTTTTAATCAATTTAAGGTTTATCTTATAAAGGGATAATTATTTTGTAACCGTTTAATCTTAAATTTTGATTTGCCTTCAATATATGAAAAATTATTATTTGTATAAGAAAATAGGAGTCGGGGCTAGTCGAGAGGGGTTACCAGTTTTTATGTATTTTAATTCATAAAAAATTATGGTAATTTAGTTTATTATTGGGCAAAAATTTTGCCAGAATTATAGTAAAAATTAGTTAAGATTTGCAAAGAAGTCGAGTTGGGCTCTAGTCGGGCCCAAAAGTAAAAAAGCTTTAGACTTAGGGTCGGAGTTAGGCAAATTTAGTTCAACCAGCGGTCATTATTTATTTTGACAAAAAGCTTTCCCGAATTGTGGATTTTGATAAACGAACAGGACTTTTCACGACCGACACTTGAATTTTCGTCGAAAAAGGCCATAAACTGCATAGCGTTTCATTTGAAAAACCAAAATTATCGTAAAACTTTTGACTTATTGTTATCTGAAAGATGGACTAAGATTTTAAATTTATATATCAGAAGACCTTTATCATTGTAATCTAGATGCACGGGTGACCCGAGCAACAAAATTTTAAAATGCTTTCGGGTCAGGTCGGGGTAGGGTTTAAACCTTTAAAATATATTTGGGTCGGGTTTGGGTTGATGTAATTTTTCTTTTAAGATTACATGGGTTATTCTATCAGTTTGTCTGTTTTATGTAAGCAATAATCATATTATATTTGCATTATTTCTATTATTAAAATAATCTTTCTATTATTTGAGTATTCATTAAAAAAGAGTGAATCCTGAACAAGATGACGAACCATGGCAATTTTGAAATTTTTACGTTTTTTTTCATACAATTCGTAAAAGAATTATTTACATTAGATTTATAGAGTATTTTTAATAAATTAATTTATATTAAAAGTACTTTATTGAAAATATGTATATTACTCGAAAAACGCGTTATAAATATTGTTTTAATTTATTAAGGTAATATATATTTTATGAAGATGAATGAAATAAATAAAAAGTAAAGTATCCAATATTATTTACAAATACTAATCCCGATTTTGTGTCTTATAAGAAAAGATTCGCGATAATCACAATATACCTAAAAAATTTCTTTCAGTATTTTTTTAATAATTTGGAAGGCTTGGGGGCCAAAGGTGTGATTGGTTGTCGCTAGAGTTGTTAAAATGCTAACTTGCTTCAAACTCCAGACGCGAACAAGCACACTTAGTTGCTTAATATGCGCGTTAGCACTTTATGTGCTCGCTGTATGGTGCACTAGGCAGAACAGTAGCATATAAAAATGCTCGAGGGCCGAGCAGAAACTCGAGCAGATGGTAGCTGGAGTTGAAGGAAGTTAGCAATTTAACAACTCTAGTTGTCGCAAAGGGACAAACAATTATAGTATTGTTAAGTTCCGAGTGTTTTTTGGTCGACCTGTGGTTTTAGTCGACTAAACATCAACAAACCAACGATTTTTTGATCTGTTCTTCTTAGTCGCATAAATATAACAAAGGTTTGACCGAAAGACCTTTAAAAATCAATTATCGACCAAACAAAACCTAGCCGTTTTACAACACTTGTTCCGAGTATTTTAATGACTTAGTAGAAGAGTGACGATCTTTGTTTGATTAGATGGAAAACATTTTGGGGTAGCGAGTGAATTTAAAGATTTTTAGATTTAATTATTTTTGAAAATTTTGCCATTATCCCTAAACAGTGGCGTAAATGACGGGGGAGGGGGGGGGGAACGGGAAATTCCCCCCGGATAAAAAATTATTTTAGATCTAAAGTTTATAATTTATAGTTGTGCAACGTAACTGACCAAGTAAGACACTTATTAATTGCTATGAATGACTTTCTTTATGTTTTATATCAGATTTTATAATTTTGATGTTAAAATAAAAATGTTATAGGAAAATTTTCAAAAAATTTACCCCCGGGAGAAAATTCTGGCTATGCGCCTGTCCCGAAAGCAAAGAAATAATTAAACGGCAAATTGCATGTTAAACTCTGGTAAAGAAATATGTAATAGTATAAAACATAAACTAATAGAACAACTCATTTTCTTACTTTGTTTAGAATATTAATCTAATCATATTGTATTTTGCCGCCATTTTATTATATATATAGCAAATTATGTTAAAAATGTTTTTATGTATCATCTTCGTAACTCAATTAAACCGTTGCAAAATAGAAAATTAGCAAATAAATAAGGGGAAAAAATGGATTTGGCACCACATATATTGAGGCATCCTTCGGAATCTTTGTTTATAAGGACTGGAAAATACGCATCGACGTTATGGTATAGGTGCTTGTGCAAATACAACGACATGGTAGTGGCTTTGCGTTGCGGAAAATTCCCTTGTCATAAACTTGTGGTCGGGTGTCATAGTAGATTTTTTGAGGAAATATTTGTCAACAAAAAACACACTGAAGTTGTGCTGGTGGATTTGGATTTACCGCAATTTCTTTACGTTACAAAGCCTACTCTGGAACGGGTGCTCCGATGGATGTACACAGGTTAGCTGGTTTAATAAATTGCATATCCTAAAAAATATTATTTGTAGTCTAAATTCGCATAATCTGTTAATGCCATCAGCCACTAATAGCTTAGTAAGCTATACAGGCTTACATAAAATTTTAAAAGCATTTTTGTCTAAAAACTTTGAAAGAAAAAAATTATTACAATACTTGCTCAAAAAGGTTTAAGTGGTCGACAGGTACCAGTGTAACTTTTAGGTGACGCAACTTTAGAACCACTTTTCTCAAAAACTACTGAATATAAAAACATTTTTTAAATTAAATTTGAAAGGTTGGATTGGGATAAATAATTTGATACAATTTCATTACTCCTTCTTAATTGGTTCTTAAATTATACTCGTTCAAAAATCGTAAAAATCGCAATTCCGACCTGCCTTCTTTTACTCAATATTCAACAATAAGTTTTTGCAACTTAATTTACATATTTAAAATCTGTATAATTTTTCCAACATTTCGATAGTAATTTTAAATTTATGTGAGTACTTTAACCCGACAGGTACAACTAACTTCGGACAAACCAATGTCTATAAAATTTTTTTTGGGGCATATCAATATGGTCTCGATGACTAAACAATTTAAAAATTCTGGAAAATTTGCCTAGTTTCGGAAATAAAGACATGTCGCTTACATGGGCGTACGCAGGTTTTGAATTAGGGGGGGGCAAAACGTTCAAAAGTTCATTTAGAGGGGGGCAAAACATAATTTTTTTTAATTTTTCAATGTTTTTGCATTGAAAAATTTTTTTTTTCATAAATTAGGGGGGGGGCAGCCGCCCCCCTCTGCCCCCCCCTGCGTACGCCCATGGTCGCTTAAAGGTCACACTGGGAGGCATGAAAATAAGCTAATTTTAAAATTTTATGAAATCAGAATGAATTATAGAAATGTAGACCTATGCCGCACTAAAATTATTAATGTAACTAATTTTAGTCGTATTTGGCATATTAGGAAATACAATTTTATCTACAAATATCATGTATCCGCCATATTTCCCATCCAAAAATCAGAGAAAATCGTGAATATCGTTTTCCAAGACTTTTTATAGCTTTAAAAACAAATTTTTTTGTTAGTCTTGACTATTCTACCCCCAACCCCTTTATACTATCAACTTTTGCTAAGAAAAATAAAAAAAATCATTAATGGATCCATTGATTTATAATTAAATTATTAAAAGGGTTGCGCTAAGCACATAATCTCTGCCCAGCGTAACCTTTAAGTGACGTTTAACTTTAAGGCAAATTTTAAAGTCTTTAATATGTAAACTGGAATCTAACCGTGCGATTTGAAAATTAAGGTTCAGATATTATTTTTAAGGGTGTTTAAATTAAAGTTTATACATAATGAACTGCTTTTTACGGGGGGTAATAGTAGTTAAGGCAATAACGCTCTTAAACATTATAAGTCATTATGTTATTAAAACGGGCACTGTCTCCACGACCCTAAATTCTTAGGTCGTGCAAATTGTCCGCGAAATTTATATTTAGCGCGATATAAATATCAACTAGAAACTTGACCTATTAAATAAAAACGGACAACAAAAAACGAGCCCATAAATTGCATAGCAATTAATTACTATATTATCAACACGCCCATTATAAATTTTATGCGTCGATAAGTTTTGACCAAAAAATAGGAATTCTTGGTTTCAATTAAATCACGTTTATCTTCATGATAAATGATTTAGGATTGCTATGGACGTAGTCAAAGGGGGACAGGGAGGGGCGACTGTCCCCCTTTGAATCCAATTAAAATTGCATAAAATTATGGCTAAAATCTCAAAAAATGATCATTTTGCCCCTCCCTAAATCATTAGTGCCCCTTCTAATTCTATTCTGGCTACGCCCCATTCACTAGTAAAACATAATAAAAACTTCTCGCAATTTAACTACTGTTTTTAACAACGATCATTACCATATTAACATGGTAATGAAGGTGAGTACCAGGCTCCAAGCGAGGATTACGAGACTCGTATAGTTACCAACATAGTGGCCGATTTCCAACTTGACGGTCTAGCTGTTTTGGTAGGCAAGAGGCGCAGCCTAACCACCGGCCCGACCTTGGCTACGGATGAAGGGGCTGGTAAAATCTTGAGTTTAAAAGATTTGGTCGGGACCGATGCATTCTTAGACTTAGATGCGGATTCTGTTATAGCTCTCCTTTCTGATGATCACCTATGTTGCTTATCTGAAATGGACGTTTTCAACGCAGCTTGGACATGGGTTTATCGAGATCGTGCCCATAGGTTAAGGTAAGTGCTAGTGTTAATACAAGAGAGACACCATTGAATTAACTCCTTTTTGCGTTTTCACCTTTAACTAAGACCATATATTTGAAATTCAGTTTAACCCTCATCCGTTCACAGTCTGAGTTAAGAAAGATTTACATAGCCTTTTTTTCAATTTGGCTCGATATAGGTTGCATTGTAAATTTCTCGTCGGTGAAATGGTTTAAATCAACTAAAATTTTGGCTTAATTTGGCGACAACAACGGCTAAAACTTAAGTCCTCAGAAAATTAAATTAAAGCACATTTAGGAAGCTAAAAGTTTATACAAATGTTCAATTTTGTAATATTGACCGTTTTGCTATCGCTAGGTATATCCACAAACTCATGGCTTGCGTTCGATTCCCGCTTATGACCACCCGCGAACTTCTAACTTGCGGAGCCGTTCTCATAAACTACGAAGAATGCCACGACTTTATAATAGTATCCGGTTGGTATGTGTCAACGCTCATCATTATCTATCAATTTATATAATTTGGGTGCGATATGGAATATTAGTAGAAGGGGATATTTCATTTAATTTTGTACAAAATATTTTATTATCTTAATATAATATAAGTTCCAGCATCGGGATTTGTTGTCTATAAGTATGTGGACAAAAATAATTAATGAAATGGGTGATTTTGAATTATTTGTGATAGGGCTGTTTAAATGTTTGTTGCTCAATCAAATTTTCTATTCTTCCCAGTATTTTCACTTGTTCTAGTTTTATGTAACTCATCTCTTTCCTAAAGGATGCAGTTAAAAGATTGAACTGAAAATTGGTTAGTGATTACATAATGAACACTAAATTTTTAATATAATATCAAACTTTTGGATAAAAGTTAGTTTGATTTTTGTTTATATATAATGGTTAGCATGTGTATAGTTAATATCGTTCCTTTTATAATTCAAACAGCTCCAAATGATGGTTTTACATAGCCTCTATAGAGCAAAATAGCATTTTCACATTTTCAAATTTAAGGCAATTAATGTAGAGTCTTAGGTTAAATACAACAGTTTGATTATTTACTACAATATATGCATTTTAAAATTATTTTTATAGTCATTTCCTTGTTAATATCCTATCGTTTCAGGTACCATACGTCAATGAGATATCGCGATCACGGGAAAATGTTTTTCATCGTTCCCAAAAGACGGTCTGGTATAGGGCAAGGGGTTAGCGTACCTGCCCCAGCCTTTTCTCTAACCGGTCTTAACCAAGCCTTACCTTTATTTCAAAATAATGCTCTCAGTATCTCTAAAGGCAACAAGCGGGCCGCGTTAGATAGAGAATCGGGAAACTTAGCTTCGAGAGAAGGCAGCCTAGATGATGCTGTGGCTGAGGAAGAGGATTATAAGGGTCGAGCTGGGGCTAATATTAATAACAATCGTGACTTTGTTCAAATCCCTACACTTTCACCTCTGACTTCACGAACCCTGAGGTTATTTGTGAGAAATAGAAAATTTTATCCTATTACCTTATATGAAAATTTTAAAGGAGCTTATTAGTTTTTGCTAATAGCTTTTTAAAACCATTAGCTGCTGATATAATTTAAGGGCGCTGCGCACTATATCCAATAGTTTAAAGAAAAAATTTCATGAAAGAGTTAGGTCAAACCTGAACACCACTCATAAATAATTTAACATAATAATCTGTTCTATTAAAACCTTTTATTTTGTGTATCAGAGCGACCGAGTTTTGTATCGTAAACCTTGCCTTACAAAATTGTTAAATTTATAAACTTTTGATTTTAAAGACAAACGTTTATCATAAGAACTTTTATTAGGGTTAATAAAAAATAATCTTATTCGTATAATTTTTTAAATTTTTTATTAAATTATTTTGAGAGTGTTAACAATTATCTATGTTGTTTACACATCACTATTTTAGATTGGACGATATTCTTTTCCTAGACGATTCGGGATCTGGTCAAGATGGCGGCGCTGTTAAAGTAATTTGCAGAGTTTGTGGAACCGAATTTCAAGTCTCAGGTTATAGAGGGAATTGTGCTATTTGTGGCAACGAAGTTTACGTAATGTTAGGCCCGGACGAATCGGGACTATACTTGTTTATAAAGTCTCACGTGATGGCTGAAGTTGAACGTTTTCGAGGGGAACAAGGAGCTGCTCTGAGAAGAGCCGTTCCTTTAGAGGATTGCATAAGAATGACTAACGCTCTCCTAGCCGCTACTTTTGCCATGATGACGACTAAGAAAGAGCAAAAGAGGCGTCCCCTATCTATAGAAGATATTAGGTTCGGCCAACTTTGATGATTCTTATATCATTATTTAGGTTATATACCTGAAAGAGGGATTTGCAGGTTTCACGAAAAAATGTAAAGCGTGCTTTTCAATAAAAGATAGCCAACTGGATTGCATCTATGAATGGTTGCCCAAGCCTTTTCATAAAGGTTGGGTTTTGTTCGGTCGGCCTTTGGTTTTAGTCGACTGAACATAGATAGACCCAATGTTTTTGGTCTGTTTTTCTTGGCCGCATAAACAGCCTCAAGGTTTTTTGGTCAAACCTTTAATATTTTTGTGTTTGTCTACTTAAACTTAAGGTCGACCAAACAAAACCCAGCCGTTTTTACACTAACACATTCATTATTTGGTGCTTTTATAAATTGTGAGCAAGACATCTTTCGCTCAAGAAGCCTACCAAGGCATGCTTTTAATAAAGGTGCTTAGCTCTGAGCAAATTTAAAAGCGACCGAATTCGGAGGTGTAAATACACATATCAGAACCTTAACTCTTTAGCATTAAATCTGCCACTTTACATTTTTTTTAATAATATCGCTTCTTATAGACGACTTGAAATCAGAAAATATATACATTACCTTTAAGAACAACTAATATAATATTAGAATTTTTACCTTTTAAAAAGCCTCCTTCCGTTTAAATTTTTCGGGTACTAGGGTGTTAAAACCAAAGGGTTGTTTCGTTCTTTATTCCATATAATATCATTGACCCGCTTTTACAAACTAAAATGTACTTAAGATGAATAGATATTAAAGATGCATTTGATAAATCGCTATGAGGTCTTAAACCTTTAAAGTTGTTAACCAACTATACAAATACCTTTAAGTGTATTTTAACACCTAGATATTTTTTGTTCAAACTCATTCTTTACCCCCTGCACAGTGGCAAGCCTTTTATATATACACCCGAGGTTTTCATTTTTTTACTTTATTTAATACTTTTAGATATAATATGCCAACGTGGCAAGATGTCAGCTCACAAATGGGAATGAATGACGCAGTTTTGCCCTATGCTAGAGGTAGTGGTCAAGGAGCTGACGACATAATACAGCTGATAGAAAGGGTAGTACCGCGTTTGCAAGAGTGCGTAGATATGCTACGAAGAGGTATTAGAGGGAATGACCAAATGAATAGATATGGTGGTGAAAGAAGACCCTATAATCCTGATGCCAGAGGTTTAATAATGTTCTTTGAATTTAAATTAAGTTAGGGTGTAATACATGAAATAATGTTTTCAGATTTTTGGTGTTAAGTCAAGAAAAATCATAAAAAAGTTACTAAATTACACATTTAAATGTACCAGATCTTGTCTTATCAAGAATTTGTAGCTCTGTAATGCTGGTTTCACAGCTAGTAAAACATGTATATTGTTAGAAGGCAGATGGTGGGAAAGTTCTTAGAATGCGTCTGTCTAACATTTTTAATAGTTTTATTAAAAGGCTGTTTCAATGGGTAATGAAACATATTTAACCGCATGTATTAAATAAGTTAAAAGTTTATACTTTATCGCTATTTAAATAGAAACCACGGCTAGTCTCAAATCATGTTTCCTATAAAAAGAATTTTGGAAACTTAATTTTTTATGCTATAATATAACAACATAACCACTACTTAATATTTACGTACCTCTTAGTAGTCTCACTAGCACAGCCTTTTCTCTCTTTAGATTACAAATATAGAAATACGGAATTTAGAAGTCCTGACAGAGGGGGGATAAATTACCCTAACGCTCCTCCACCCATTCCTAATAGGTCCTTCAGAGAACCTCCTTACCCTCCTCAACGGTTTAGGTATAATCAACAACAACCACCCATCCCAATGAGGGCTAGGTTACCAAACCCCGGACCTCCTATATCAATTCAACCGTCTAACGCATCGCCCCAAACATCATCGGATTTGGAAAAGGGTGGCTCGGATGAGAGAAAAAAGGTTTAGATGACTTTTTTTTTAATAGTGTCTTGATTATAGAAGCTAGCGTTTTTTTGTCACTAATTTCCTTCAAACAAAGCAAAATTTGGGTAGTAGATCACGATTTTTAAAACTAATATATTAGGTATTTTGTTATTTTGTACATTGGTTTCCAATCAAGCTCGTTGGTTCAGTCAATAATTAATTATAATTTATTAAATTTAGGCTAAAATGATTATCGACTACGTTATTTTAACTAATTTTAAAACAAGCTTAATTTTTGTTAAAAGCTCTTAGTTTTTAAAACAAGTTATGGAATTTACAGTTAGGGCATAATAATATTAAAATCAGTCTTTATTAATTACCCGTTAATAACTTAACATAGGATATGTAACAGAACCTGATTATTTTTTTGATTTATCAGATAAATCAATTTATATGAGCTTAAACGACAATGTGGTTTAATTATTACACAGCAACAAATTTAAAGCATGATTTTATAATAACTATCCAATGGAATTTGAAAAGAAATATAAACATTAATGGCGGCCGGATAACTTTTTTACCATAGCTAAGCAATATATGAAATATTCATGGGCGTAGCCAGCATTCGAATTAGAGGGGGGTAATAATGATTTAGGGAGGGGCAAAATTAACATTTTTTGAGATTTAGGCATTTTAATAAATTTCAACAAATTTTTGGATCTAGAGGGGGGCAGCCGTCCCTCCCTGCCCCCCTTTTTGGCTACGCCCATGGAAATAATTATAAGTATATTAAAAAAAGGTGAAAAAGAAGAAGAGAAGTAAACCAGCTCCAGGGATACCTGAAGGAGGAGCAGATGCTTATGAATATGAAGGATCGGGGGGTGGGGGCAAAGGAGCTAACCCAGCACAAGAAAAACCTAAAAGAAGTAGTGCCGAAAAGTAATGCTTATTCCAGTGCATTTATAATCACGACTACATGGACGGTTGGTCAGTTTCCTTAAGGTGTTAATCTTTAACCATGTAATTCGAAAAAAACAACCCTCCGGCTTAAATAAACTTTACCTAATTTTTTTGCCTAATATTTTCTATGGGTCACGTTTTTTTTATTATAATACCCAACTAATTCATGAATATATGTTATAAATCAAACATAATGACTGCAGTAAGCAAATATTCGACTTTAAACCTTTATAGCAAGAAAGCACGGACTCGCCTAGCTTTTCAATACTACATCATTAAATCTTTTGAACGCATATCCCTATTTTATTACTAAAAGACCTTTTTAAAACAAATTTTACCCAATGATCTTCATTAAAAACCTTTAGGGCCGAAAAAGAAAAATCTCGAGCCAGGAAAAAGAGTACGGAAGCGCGTTCGCAAAAAAAGACCGCTGGCAAGGTTAAGAGAAGCAAAGGAGAAAAATCCCTAGCTACCAAATCAGTTAGAAGCAAACGAGGCAAAACGAAGTTAATGCTCGATGGCCAAAGTATACACCCACCTCCTCAGCGGGGTGCAATTCCCATGCCGGGTATTGGGGGAAGAGCTAGAGCTCCTGCTGCAATTAGAGCTAGAAGCAAAGTTCCAGAATAATTTTAAAAAATCATCGAAAATAATTAAAAATCATTCATTTGCGCTTTTATTCATTTAAACCAATATCACTTAATTAATCATGTTTAAAAGGAATCTTTTAAGGAGAAAAAGGGAATTAAAAACGCGGGGGGCACACTTTATTGATAGATAATGGGTTAATCGAGATGATTGCAACTTAAACACATTGTATTGTGTGTAATTCGTTTGTTTTCGCAAAATACAAATAAATAACATCTATGGACACAAAAATATACATTAAAATATACGAATTAAATACATATGATGTGCTTAGTGTGTATTGATTTAGGTGTGAAATTGAAATACGGGTTAACAGCACAATACGCCTACATCATTAGTTAATGATAAAAGTTTTAATTGCTACGAAATTTAAGACAACATGTAGATGAGACGGATTATCGCAAAAAAAATATTTGAAAACAAATAAAATAAAACAACGTTTCATTTTTTGTGTATTTAACACGTGTGCGTGTTATAAGTAAAATATTGTTTATGTGGGTGTCGCGTTTACTGTGGTGGATTCTTGATTAGAAATATTTTTTCGTTCGTAATTTATGAGCTTCTTGCCAACCAGATATCTAAACAAATTAAAAATATTCACAAAATTACAAAAAGCAAGTTAAATCGCCTAGAAATAATATAAAGACACAAATGTTTAAATTTTAATTGCAAACATAATAGTGGCACTTGTAACAATTATTCTAGTGCAGTTAAAACTTTTCAAGAGTTTATAATAAAATTAAAAAAAATTCCCGTAAGTTGCAAAAGACATGTTTCCAATTTGCAATCTATGGGCGTTTTAAAATGAAAAGGGAAACTATCTCAATTATTTAATGAGAGGAGGAAGAGTCTATTAAAAGCCAAATCAATTTAAATTTTTCAATGTTTAAATGCCTAATTTAAGTAAATACTACGAGAATTCTCAATAAAAAGTTTAACGTTTCGTTTCATGATTAGCTCACCTTTCGTCTTTGATGTGCTGGTAAAAGCGTCTCAACTGCTTAGTTTGGTACACCAGAAAGGCAAGTATTAAAGAGGCGGTAAGGAGACTAGGGTAAATGTGTCTTTGTACCTTCCTAACCAACATAGCGTTCACTCCTATGCGCATTAAAATGGAGGCAATAAAAGCGTTAGGCAGTATAAGTATTTACGTATTATGGTCGAGCTAACTCTAAAGGGGGGCATAAGCTCATTCACAATTATAGGTTTACAATGAAAATTTATCATTCTTAAGTTAAAGTTTGTAAAAACGGCTGGGTTTTGATTGGTCGATCTTTGGTTTTGGTCCACTAAACATAAACAGACCAATGGGTTGACCAAAAAACCTTTGGTATATTAATGCGACTAAGAAAAACAGACCAAAAAAAGGTCGATCAAGCAAAACCCTGCCGTTTTTATAACACTAAAAAGGCCTATTTATAGTCGGTATCGTTCTTTGACTACAAGGCAATTACAATAAGGTGGGAGCAAAACAAATAAAAGTGAAGGCAGAGGCCTATAACCGGTATTAAGGGGCCCAATCAATATTTAATAGACAAAATGGTACTAAAAGAAGCTAAACGAGGTCGATCTCTAAACTTGAATGAACATCTAAAAATATTGATTATGATTCCCAATCATTTCCATTTAAACACTGTTTTAGCGTGCCTCAGCCAGTTCGCACATTTCGACTAACATTAAGATTAAGATTTTAATTAAAATAATGTTAGGTCTAGATCTGGAAAATAAACTTGTCCAGAATCTTAAAAACTATAGGACATTCCATATCGAATCGCCACGTTGCCGACCCCTCACACTACAACAAGATTTTATGATTAGAGGGTGAATAAAAAATATTATCCAATAGCGCCATGACCCAATGTCCTAAAAGACCTATTTTGACCTTTGAGTCCCCACAACTCGAGAAGTAATCGTCCAAATGAGCTAAAAATTTCTGAATTTCATAATTTTCTACATTTTCACCAAATTTCATAAAAGTCTGAGAGGGTCGGCCGAAAAGAGCGTTTTAATAATCGATTTGACATGGAATTCCTTATGAGATAATTAAGGGGTTAACAAAATATCTTCATTAAACGTAATTTATTGCCCGGCAACTAAAACTCAACCAAGTTTTGACAAAATTGAAAATTCCATATATTGTGTATTCAAGTCTGCGACTGATAATGCACCAATCTTTACCGAAACAGGATAAAACTGAGGTGGTTAAAACGTAAGGCAAGGAGAGGCAGAGCCCTAAAACGGAAACGCAAGGCCAAACCAGGTGTTCTATGATGTAGGTTAGGCGTAAATTTGCTATGCCATCCTGATATATTTGCTCTAAGGCGGTTCGGAGCCACCAATCGGGACCCATGAGAGTTAGGGCTACGGCTAATTTCACCAACAACAGACCAAACATCCAGTCCTACAAAAATGATGGCACAAAAATGCGAATGATATTAATTACTTTTTCACTTTTTGTTTTCTGAGCAGCCTTCAAGTATGTTATAATATTAAAGTTGTAGGTATAAGATAATTACTAACAAATTATAGTATCTTGATTACTTAAAAAGAACTGACTACATCATACTGAGCATTTTTTTTTAATTTTAGAAAACAGTAAGCTAGAATAACTTTTTTATAGTAAATCGCAAATAAAAAAATAAAAATTGCATTCGATCCTTGCAAATATGAACATAGAACTAGTATAAAAATGCTTGACCAAAAAAACGTTATTAATTCAAAATTAACTTAGTCCAATATAAATCCGCGAGCACAATATAAAAAAAAGACTTGAAGCGAAGCAGGCATCGAAAAGTAATTATATGTTATTATTTTACAGCTAAGCTCATATTAAGACACTCACGCTAAATCAGAGTATAAACTTCAATTTAACTTAAAAAACAAATTATATGATATGAGCAAAAAATAAGGTGCCTTAAAAATCCCATATCCTCCCCCCCCCCCTTAACAACCTGAGCCAAAAATATCAGGGGCGTTCGGTCCATGGGAATCCTAAGCGGAAAAACTACTGCCTGTTCGAACAAGATACCCATGAGTAGGGGTATGAGGCCGGATAGGAGTAGGAAAGCTACCAGGCATTTTAGGGTAGAGGACAGGCAAGCCAAGAAGGAATTCCACACCAAACCCGCTCCGCCTCTCAAATTCTCGCTCCAAGAGCCATTATTTTGGGCCGGAATTTGCTCGACCTGCTGTTGGGTCGGAGCCGGTTCTTGAGCCTGGACCTGGGCAGCAGCTGGAGCGAAATGAGCCCAATTGAACCGGAGGTGATGAAGGCTACGAAAAGCGAACCATATGAAATAGGTGCCGGTGAGAGCGGTGTATAAATCGTGATGGTACGAAGGGGTTTGGGTGGGAGGATGGGGTGTGGTTGTGGTTGCATTAACCGGTCCACCGGGAGGAGCGTAATAGTAATCAGCCGACGTAGCTAGTAGGGTTAGATCGAACGTGAAGTGTTTGAGGAACGAACGGCCCAGGTACACTATATCGTACGTGTGTATGGAGTTAATTATAATCTAAAAACGTAGACTTGTTGTATACATCAATAGTCAGTTTATCGTAACAAATGTGTCGAACGGCGTTAAAGGCCACTATAACCCCAAAAAATTAGTCATCAAATAGGTTTTAATATGAATTACAAAAAGTTGTTGAACAAATTATATATAAAGGTCTGTCAGAGCACAAAAATAAAAATGGAATTTTGGCTCGGGCGAGGTCGAAAAAATCAAAGCCAACCGGCGGTCCATAGGTGGTCTTTATGCGAAAGCAAAAAAGTCTTTTACAAAATCATAAGTTTCCATCGTAAACTATGTTAGACAGGTCAACCAAAATGAGCCTATAAATGGCATAGCAATTAACGATGTATAGTGCGAAAAGCTTACCGGGTAAAGTGAAAAGTGTAACGGCGACGCCTACGCTGGTCAAAGTAGATACCACGGCCAGGCAGCACAGCCTAGCGTAAAATCGGTCGGGCCGGGTATAAAGAGTCGGGTCTATACTTGGGCCCGAGCCGGATGGTATAGAGCCAGAAGGGGTGGGGGCAAATCTATTTCGCCTCCGTCGTACCCCGAACCCAATGGAGGGCCTAGTGGGGGCAACGAGGGGGTGAGGGTCGGGTTGTTGTGGATTAGGTGGGATAGCTGGTTCGTTAACTGTGGTGGGGAAAACGTCCCCGTTGGCTGAGGAGGTGGAAGAAGAGGCGAGAGTGAGTTCCTCTGAGGAGGGGGGCAAATCTTCGGACGAAGAAAGGGAATCGGATGGAGTTACTCGTTCTACTAAGTGCAATGTCTCCAGGAAAGAAGGTGATGCAGGTTCATCGGACTAGGGCAAAATTGAGGAAAAATTACTTTATATGGCTACAATCGCGAAAAGAAGAGTCGTCATTCGTAATTGGGCGGAAATAATGGCAAAAAAGTCTTAAAACGTGTCTTATCGCCTTTCTGAGGAATTGCGAGGTGATCACTTTAATATTGAGGTGTGAGCAATTACAAGGCGTCTATTTAACCATAGATCTAATATTAATTCATATCAAATTTAGAGGCAAATTATGATCGATAGTCAACCCCAATTATTAATGAGAATCGAGTTCATTGAAGAAGTTTAAAAATATTGCATGAATTTTGGTTAGCTTAAAAATGGGTAAATAACCATGGGCGTAGCTGAAGGGAGGCAGGGAGCCTCTAAATCCAAAAATTTATTTGAATTATGGCTAAAATTAAAAAAAAAATGATCATTTTGCCCCTCCCTAAATGATTATTGCCCCCTCTAATTCCAATGCTGGCTAGGCCCTTGTGAACAACTTTTTATGAAGGTATTATAGTACAAAATTATTGGGAAATGGGGTTTAAATTTTAAAAATTGTTATTATATAAGGATCAAATATATAAAATCCATTGGATCCAAACCCTACACCATTCCTTTACTAAACTTTTTAATAGTAAATAGACATAGATTAACTTGTCAACGTTTGCAAAAGACATTATTTTGCTTAGCAATCATTTTTTAATCTACTAAATTTCCAACATCTTAACACTCTTAATAATTAATATTGGAATCAAGTTCGACAACAGAACCCACATGCTTCGTCGGTATTAAAACACTAATAGATAAGTGAAAGGGAGTTTATTATTATGGAAAAATTCAAAACAAACTTAACTTATCTGGAGTATTCCTATAACCCATGATATATTTTGGAGAACTTAGTTAAATTCATAGCACCTAGAGCGCATTGAGTGAGGTGACAGTTTGAGTTCGAAATTTATGCAAACCAAACATAAAGTGTACGTGGCATTTTACCACGATATGACAAGAGTAGAGTAAAACTCGAGCCAAAGGCTATCAAAAACGCTGTAATTGCAATTTGGACGTTCAATGCAATTAAGCATTTCGTGGAAGAGCTAACGCTAATAAACTTGGCCACTATTTTACCGTTTTATCCGAGGACAATGCTGGAGCTGCAGTAGCAGCAATCTTGGATGTCGAAGAGGCAGCCAAATCGGTAAACAAGCTAGAAGTACCATGATTGGTTCCTTGAACCTTAAAAGCGTAAAAATCCTTAATTTACTAACACGATGTCTTGTTATATTATCACAATGTCAGTCTACTTTGTCAAATTTATCTGTAATCTGACCAAAAATTAAATCACGTTTATTTATCTGGTGGCCGTCTTATTTATTTAAACAAACTGGATAAAAAAATGTCCATTTTTAAGGTGACAATGGCTATTTACCCTTTCTGAAAGCTATATATAAAAATTAATGTAATATTCCAATTAAAATTTGAAAGTTATTTGAACTAAAAATCGGCACGCGCCCTGCGATGAACTTTAGAACAATTTATAATAAAATATTTAGGTTTCTTAAAAGCTAATAAATACATCAAGATCGCGTTTGCAAATTTGAAAGCGAGTTTTTATAAAGTTAGTCTTTAAAAACCAATCATTATTTCAAACACTGTATAAATTATCAACAATTTACCAAAATCTACTTTTTCTCAAATTGAAAAAGACTTGCAATCACAAAACCATAATGACAACGAAACCAAAGTAGTCTTAATACCGTTTTTTACAAACCACTTATCATCTACTCACACAAATCACTAACTATATTTCCATTCATCATCGTCTTTTCTACTTTATTAAATAAACCAAACCACTACAACCTCACAACACCGAATCTTTATTAAAACTGAAAACCAGGACTTAAAATTACTTTAACGGTAGGTATAGCCGATCCCATCAAATCAGTGGTTTCATTTTCATTTTCAGTTGTGGTTGTTTGAGTGTGATTATTGACAAAAGTAGGATTTAGGGGGCAGTCGGGGGCATGTGCCCCTGGTGTTTGGTGGCCATCTGGTTCGGGCAAGACTTCATCCCCCAGCAAATAGGATCTGAGGCCCAAGGCTCGGCCCACGTAATGGGCCCAGAGGTAGATGAAAGTTTTTATGAAGGCGCGAGCCTGGTTTTGTTCCATGACAGAGGGTACCACCACGTGAAACAGCAATAATTCCAACGGCAATTCGGCGAAATAAGAGTCGCTGTTGAACGATTTTTCGTGTAGGGATGAGGAAATAATAGTTTACAATAATATGGGATAAGGTAGTAAAATGAAAGCATCGTTAATAACGAGGTTAAAGCAAGATGAAAATCTTGAATAAATTGGGGTAATAGATTTGATTTGTGAATGTTACTAGATTAACATTCCATTATAAAACTTTGATTTGTAATTTAAAAAGAAAGTGTCTAATATAGGAAACATCATGGGCGTAGCCAGGATCGGATTTAGAGGGGGGGGCAATAATGATTTAAGGAGGGGCAAAATGATATTTTTTGAAATAATTCCACTTTAAGCTAAACTTGACGTAAACAAGACTTTCTAGGCTTTAAATTAATATTTAACCTGAAAAACCTTAAAACTATCAAATAATATAAATCAAGGCAAAAACGCTATGACATATGCGGTTATATTATGGTATAAGAAAGTTAGTTTATTTATTTACTAGGTAGACATGAAGTTGTAGGGGAGGAATTTGGGGAACAAGTGCCACACGATCTGCGTTGGAATGTACACCGTTATCGTTATAATGGTTGAGAAGAGTATCTGGATGTGAAGCATCATAAGTAAAAAAATCCTAAAAAACACTAGTGTTGTAAAAACGGCTGGGTTTTGTTTGATTGACAAGGGTCGAATGTGGTCAGATTTAAAAATTTCGACTAAGCCTAGTGGTCGACTAAACATAAACAGACCAAAAAATGTAGGAGAAAGAATAGTAAGCAGTCTAACTACCAGTCATAGTAAAGGTGCGCCCCTAGATTAGGGGTCATTGATTAAAGGGCTGGCTTGACTCTGAAGGGGTGCCAATTCAACGGAATAGATAATATTATAAAATGCTTGTCCAAGTCACCTTAGTTATATGCATAAGTTTAGAAAACGATGTAAAAATATCAGTTTACTTTTTTATTGATTTACCAATTAAATAATTTGGTATATGATTCTTAGGAGTCAAATAGTTCAAATAAAAATATCTACTTCTTAATATACATATTTTATAGTTAAAAATGGTGAAAGTCATATTTGTTAGCAATGCTCCTTTTTATATATGGCATATTATCTCTCAATTGCATCATCCGATCTAGTGTTGTCGGCTAGGTTTTGTTTTTGGTTTTAGTCGACTAAACATAAACAACCAAAGATTTTTTATTCTGTTTTTCTTAGTAGGCTTAGTCGAAATTTTAAAAACGGATCGAGTCGACCGTGACTGTTAGTCGTTGAACCAAAGTTCGACCAAACAAAACCCAACCATTTTTACCACACTAATCCGATCTAACGCGCTCCATTTAAACGAAGTTTTACCATCCATTTCCTCGCATAGCATTGTAGCATCGTAATAAAAATCAATTTTTCACACACTCCCCCCCCCCCCCCCCCCCCAAAAAACAACTAAATGTAGAATTGAAGTTTTCCCTGAAAAGAGCTATTATTACCATAGAGCAAAGGAATCGACGGAGGTGCTTGAGAGCGGGAAATAGGAGCATCTCTTTAACGGGATTAAAGTCGGGGTCGTTCAAATTGCGAAGAAACCAAAGGATCCCCGGTCTCAATACTTCACGCAGTATGATGACGGCCGAGGCGAAATAAAATACGTAGACCATGCCGACCAGCCAATGGGCCAGGCTGGAGGCTATGGGCGCGGTTAGAAACGAGTCTCGCCTATCGTTAAATGTGGCACCGAACAAATTCTATTCCGGCAAAGATATAAAGAATACATAAAACTTTTTTGAGCTCTCGAAAAAAGCTTTTAAAACTCATTTTTTAGGTAAACAAAATTTTTTAAGAGATACAGTTTTTGTTTATTGATATATATTTATTTATATATCTGAACATAATATTAAATACTACAATTATATAATAATAATAATAATAATAATAATAATAATAATAATAATAATAATAATAATAATAATAATAATAATATTCAAAAACATTTTTTCATTTTCCTGTTTTAGAAGCGGCCAGGAATCCAAAAAAAAATTTGAAATTTAATTTTGCGATGAAACTTGCTAGATTGCTTCAAAAAAAATGTGGGGCAATATTTAGAGGGAGGGGATCGCCTGCCTTTTTCTTTTAAGTGGGAAGATTTTGTAACAGTTAAGAGTTGTTATATTGCAAAAATGTAGCCGTGTTAATGATATGGCTTTAAAATGTTAAAACAATTGGCTCCGTATATTTGATATTAAGGATTTTTTTGATAAAAGTTAGTTTATTTCTAGAAATACTAAAATACTATAAAAATATAAAAGGAGGGTTTTATGAGTATGTCTTCATCTTTCTCTTTTTAAAGAGGCCAGGAATCCAAATAAAATTAACTACTAAAGATTTTTCCGGAGTATATTGGTGATATTGCTATAATTATTTTTAGTTAAATTATTATCATTGCATGGACTTAAAAATGTTCTTTGCTTTACCAGAGAACAAATGTCAAGAAACCATCCGCATATGAAGGGAAAAATACCAATTTCTGTGATCATGAGCAGGCAAACTTTGATAATGTAAAATGACACCCCCAACAAGATACGAATTCTTGAACAAAAAATTGTATAATAAATTTAATATATTTTAAGCAATTTTATCTAATAAAATTTATACAATAATTTAATTTGATTAAAAAAAATTTTAAATTAATTAATCGAATGTCTGTTGCTACTTTAACATTCAAATATTGTAATTTTAGTTAAAGACATGGTATAAAAATCTTTTGTTAAAATTTACACGGTAGATATATAAGAGTAAAAAATAAAATTAATTAAACAATATATTTAAAGAGTTTTGCGTATAATATTTATTGGTCAAATTAGTTGCTGCTTCGTAAATGCATTGTTTCATAAACATCTAGTTTGGCTTTTTAAAATTTAGAGCTCACCAGCTAATAATAACTTTATCAACATAACTTTGTGTGACGAATATTACAATATCATTTTAGACTTAAATGCAATTTACAAACTTACTTGGTAAACAAAGTGGGTTTCATCAATCGTCGAACAAATAAAAATATTTGTCCTATTAAAAGGTATCCAACGAAAGTGGACAAGAATGAATCAAAATGACTGTCAGATACCTAAAATTTTTAAATGTGAATGAATGTTTTATATATAATAAAAAGCAGACAACATTTTAGTGGGCAAAAATTTTATTGATATAGCATGTATATATTACCAAGGTATCACATTTAAGTATTTTGAAGCATATTTTTCCGTAGTGATAAGGTAGGAAAGCTAAAGAAAACCAATGTTAGTTATATGAATTATAATTAGGGTTTAAAATTCTCACCAAAAAGGAATATGAAGAGAGCATTGAAAACAATCATCCATAAAGAGTGTTCCTAGAATTTAATATAAAGATTGCAATATTAACATATACATATCAATATCATAGTGTGTTCTATTTATTAAAACAAAGCGTAAACAAACTAAATCTCAAAAAATGAAAACACACATAATGTATTTCAAATAATCCTAAATAAATTGTTTGAGTATATGATTAGATCTTACTAAAAAATTATAAGAGCCATCAAGCCCGAGCAAATTTTCCCAGGTTAAATCTTCCACAGCCCGATCCCAATCTATGTTATTGAGGTTGAAAACTATTAACAGATTTTGATAGAATAAATATTGTATTCTTTTAAAAACACTCTAAATAATATATATGAAAACATCCATAATTAATTTCTACATTTAATTCTCTAAATTAAAAAAAAACTTTTAGATAAATATTTTAAACATTTCAAAGATGATATTTTTATCTAAACAAAACTTATTACGATCGAGTCCAGGCAAAAGGGGCGCAGGAGCAACTTGTTCCTCGACATGAGGTTCTGGTTCCTCACCAATTATAGGTGGGTTAACTCCTACTTCATTTTGAGGCAAATTTAGATTTAAATCTCTTTCCCCGGGTAATATTAGGTCTGGGGCATTAATTATGGGATCCTCAGGCTGAGAATTGTTGTGTGGTAAAATTGAAGTCATTTGATAGCTTCCACTGGTGGTAACTCTATCAGAATTATCCTATCGTTGTTAATTAAGCAGAATTTATGTCATGTAAACAAGTAGGCATAAGTTCATATATAATGACCAGAATTATAAGAATATTAAATCTAAACTATTCTACAATATATTACATTTTAGAAGCAAAAAATTTATAAAGGCATTATATTTAAACACAGATTTGCAATATGGGTCTTACATTGCCCAGCAATCCTTCTGAAGTGTTGATGTTCCTTGGTAAATTATCTCCTTGATTTTGATTATTTGAGATTAGTGTAATATCTGCATTTGTAGTCAGAGGAATTGGAATTTCAGGTGTGGCAACAAGAGTCCCACTAGTATTATTCTGAAGGCCATTTAACCATTCAACACATTCTTCAGTATTTAAAATCTGCTCCTTTAGCCAAACTAAATACATGAAAAAGCTAACACAACACACAACTATAAGGAATCCCTGAGAATAAGACAAGAGTAATTGTTTTCTAAAGATAAATTAATTTCAATTGATATTAATATAATGATACCCATCCATGTACCCAAATGAAGTGGGAAGAAGGGCTCCAGGATTAAAATGAAATATTGCAGTAAACATGCGAGCTAAAAAAAATGTTTTAGTAATTCATGAGCAAAATTTTACAAGCAGCAAATGGGACTAGTATTAACCAAGCAAAAACAACTAGTGTATAGTGTATCCAATTTTTCAAAATATTAAAAAATGATTTGCCAACGCCAGATATGATAACAGATATTGGTATACTTTTAGGCATGTCTGGAGAATAAACTATTCTAAATAAAAAAATATTGTATTAGATATATTACTTGGAACAAATGTGAAAGAATGTTTGCAGAGTTCACACGTTTCTTTTTTACTATATTTTAGCCATTCCACCAGACTAACACAGAGATAAAAATTATAATATAAAATAAAAGTACCAATCCTGATGAACAAATTTAATAGTACCCATGCATACACAAGGGTGAAATAATGGATTTTCTAACGTGCCTTCTGATCTACAAACACGACAAATGTCGTCTATATATAAATATACAACAATAATAATGTGCAAGTTACCTGAGTCAAAATTTTCAGAATTCATTTAAACTCTATAAATGACGCTTTTGGCTATACCATATGAATAATGATTATTGGTTACATATGATTCAATCTCAAATTAAATACGAGGAAATTTTTCCAATTATATGGAAAAAGTCACAAGAGTAAATAATCGATTAATACATTAAAATAGTTATAAAAGCTCCTAATAAATATTGTTTATTACACTAGAGGATCATCCCTGGGGTTTTTATCATATTAGAGTACTCATAAGCGCTGGGAAAAATGTTTGAGACTGTAGTCATCAATATGGTCACTCGAAGTGAAAAATGGCAAACTTGACGTTCTTTAATAGCATTCCATTAATTTGATCAGTTGAAAAACATCATACGCACTTTTAGCCTTGGAAAACCCCCCTCTGGGTGACTCCTTTTTAAAACTGGATTTTAAATATGCTTTTAATAGCATTCACCGCACAGCTATTTTAACAAGCTAATTCCTCAATACACCAACTGGATCATTTCAAGTTAATAATGCCCTTTGATTCTGAAATTTGAAATTTTTTTCCTAGAATCCGGAGAGGGGATCCAACAAGGTGACTCTCTAGACCCTCCTTTATTCTGTTTGGCTATCAATTACCTAATCAATGAAATAACAAACTTTGTAAACTCCCTTTTCTGGTATCTAGATCACGCCACTCTTGTCGGCACTCCCGACAACCTAGTTCAAGCACTAGATTTAATCCTTTTTATCCCCACCTTAAACTTATCTTTAAACGCCTCAAAAATGAATTTATTATGACTTCGGTATAAATCACCCAATGTTCTTTAACTTAACCCAAATTAAAAAAGATAATATGTATGTCTTAGGCGGATTTATCAAGGAATCTGAGTGCCTTTAAAACTTTTGGACACCTTTTCAGTCTAAAATTAAAATAAATTTTTTTAAATCTATGCCCGTTCACCATTCTTTCCATATTATTAAAAAATTATAATAACATAAGCAAGATTTTATTCTATTTCCGTTCCACAAAGGCCTTTTTTAAAGATGTTTTACATAATTATAAAATCTTTTTTAAATCCACGCTCGAATCAATTTTAAATATATCTTTTAATACAAATACCCTGGCTATAAGCCACTCTTCCAACAAATTCCGGTAGTCTGGGTTTCGTACACCAGCTCTTTATCATTGAACCGTCAGATCCCTCTCTTGAAGAGCGAATGCGTCCTGACGCTACGTCACTTTTCCCATGGAACAGAGATCTTTTTTAAAATGGGACTACA
Source organism: Gordius sp. MW1 (assembly GCA_964036665.1). Lineage (NCBI taxonomy): Eukaryota > Metazoa > Nematomorpha > Gordioida > Gordea > Gordiidae > Gordius > Gordius sp. MW1. The sequence continues at coordinate 21,324,779 of OZ038530.1, forward strand.
CCTGTATTTATCTGTTTGCACCCTTTAACGCTTAATATAATCGTGGCGTTTTTAAAATTCCAAGCGTACTATTTATCCCATGTAAAGAGCACACTAGCTTTTTATCACCCTGTGTTCCCTGAAATAATTCATTTGTGTTTTTACTTTTATTTGTGTTTTTTATAAGGCATGCCACCCTATTTTAATTTGAATTATTGTAAGTAAATAAATGATTGATTATGCTTTTTGATGCTAAACATATTCTTCTTTTTCATTAGTGGTGAACACGAATTTGTTTTTTGTTCGTCAAGTTTCTAAAATAATTGGGCTTAAACTTAAAAAAAATTGCGTTGTTGGCTACTTTGAATATGATAAACTGCGAAATCAATCGATGAAAATTTAAAAAAGATATTTTAGGTCGTAAAACCAACAAACGCATATAAAATTTTTTCTACCTTTATAAAGGTTTTGAATTCTATCGTAAATTAGCATACTCTTTGTACTCTATATTGCAAATTGCGCTAAACAGTTAGTCTCTACCTTCCCCAATCTATTTATCAATAGGCATATAAGTTATGTCAAATAAAGTTAAATGTTTTTAGCTGAAGGGAGTTGAATTCTATAATAAATTTCACGTCAAGTTTTAGAAATATTTGCTCTTACAAGTTTGACAGGACCGACGGATGGATTGAAACTTTATTTTTTTTAATTCATTTCTTAGACACTTATTTTAAAAAATAAGGGGAAATTATTATAATTATTTTGTAAAAAGTCGAGACAAAATAAAATTCTCGTCGAGACGGGACAGTTTCTGGAGCGAGACGGGATCTATCACTCTATTTTTTCGGGCTCGGGTCGCGATAGGGCGACACAAAAGTAAAAAACCAGCCCTACAGGGTCTTTGAAGGCCAATTTTGCAGGGCTCTATATCTAATTAAGACAGTTATTTGATTTTAATATTAATTATGCACCTATTCAAAAAATATCAACCGTGATCTATTGTAAGCATTGAATGTTATCGAGGTTTTAAGAATATATTTCATGTTTAAGAATGTAAAAAATTATTAAGGAAAAACACAACAAATACTTCACACCAATTGACGTAATATGTTGAAAAATATAATGAATAATTTAGTGGAAATGGATGATAGGCTTAGAAAACAAATACGCCTAGAGTTCGATTCTCCTCTGATATATCTTCATGTATTATTAGGTGAAAATTAATCACCTAGTTATAAGTGGATATAAATAACTTACTAAAGAGTAATATTCTATTTGTAATTTTAAAGTTAAAAATTATTAATTATGAGAAATTAACCCCCCCCCCATGGATTGTAATCCTGCGCCCACCCCTGAGAGTTTCAAATTAAAATGGCATAATAGGTATCTGCGTATTTATAGAGCAAATTACCTACACATGTACTCAGGTTCCAACTGCGAGATGTCAAATTGCATGATCGATACCTTTTCTACATATACTAGGTTTTGACTTAATTGTTATAATTTTTGAATTTCACAATTATAATGACAATATATAATTAACCGATATTTTTTCTGTTATCATTTTCAGTAGTGTTGTAAAAACGTCTGTGTTTTGTTTTAGCAAGCAAAGTTAAATTCTATTTCCATCTTTGTTCATTACTTCATCAAATCTCAACCCGCATTATAAATGAAGATATTTATACACGTGATCTCATGGGCGCATCCAATTTAAATTAGAGGGGGGGGGGCAGTTTAGGTAGGGCAAAAATGTTTTTAGATCAAAAATTTTTGGATTTGGAGGAGGGGGGGGCAGCTGCCCATCCTTGCCTCCCATTTATACCGTCTAGCAAATTTGAGTGAATTATTTTATTATGTAAGATTATTAATTGCTATGCAATTTATGGGGTCACTTTTGGTTATCTATCCGTTGTCGTCCGCCCTGTCCAACTTGTAATTTTTCAATAATTGCCCTGGAAACTTATACGGATTCTTAATGGTTGTGGACTTATGCTTTTGTAAAAGACTTTGATTTTGCTTTCGCATATACACTAGATACTAACCGCTGATTGACATTTTATTTTTTGACCTCGCCCGAGCCCAAATTCCATTATTGCTTTTGTGTACGACTGACTATTTATATTTTTTCTTTAAGCAACTTGTCTAGGTTGTTGGTATATATCGGACAATTGCGAAACTGATTAAAATTCCCTGAATATTAACGACCGTTGCTTTATATATATATATATTCATTAACAAATATAAAAACAAATTTTAAAATTTATTTCACTAAATTAATTTCACTGTTTTTTCATTTTTATCAATAATCTAAAAATTAAAAATGGCGGAAAAGCAAATTAGTCAAGTAACTGCATTAAAAACATTATAATCTTAAATAAGAGTTTAAAAGTCTATTTGGCTTATGTAGTTGTATGTCCCGAAATGCCACTTGTAAAAGAATTTTTTGCCGTGGGTCGGTCGCCTCTTGAAAGATAGTAGATCTCGTCTATTAATTTATTATTTTTACAATATTTTTATTAACGTTTTAACATACATATTGTTTACCATATCGATAAAAAAAATAAACTAAAAAATATAAAAATTTTACGGGCCCGGGCCGGGCTTTGTATAAAATTAGCGGGCCGGGCTCGGGCTTATAATTTAATGTTTTGACGGGCCCGGACCGGGCCGGGCTTTTAAATTTTTATTAAGGGCGAGCCGAGTGACCAAAACAGGCCCGTTGCAGGTCTCTAATATCTACTACACCATCAGAACTCAACTCATTATAAGCTTAAAATTTTGTAATATATAAGTAGTGATGTTAAATTGGCAAATCGCCCCCCCCACACCCCGGGGTGAGATAGTGGGTAAATAAAGAGAGGGGGGCAAACCAACGGGACAAAACAAGGCAGGGGGCAAAGTTTTTAATTTATTCATGATACATAATATGAGCAAAAAGTTACTAAATCATCTAAAAATAGCAATTATATCTGCTATCTGCTCTTGAATAGATGCTGCAGCTTCGACTCGTCTCTCGAGCTTTTATATGCTACTGTTCTACCTAGCGCACCGCACAGCAGCACTCATTGTGCTAACGAGCATATTAGACAGCTCAGTTTGCGTGCTCTTGCAAAGCACATGGTGAGCATTAATCAGAGCAATTTGACAACTCTATATATAACCATGGATACAAATATGGGATATTAAATTATTCACAAACCCTAAGAGCCACTCATACTTAGGTCAATGAGCTGAAACTACCAAATTAATTTTGCAAAAAATATCTACTACACTTGGGTATTTTCTTGATACTAAATATATTCCAACCATATTGATTTACATCTAAATGTGAATTACACAATAAAAATATAAAATTGAAGTTACTAAAATTTTATAATCATAACAAAATTCAAGCAGAGATCTCGCCAAAAAATCTCGTATCGTCTAGTCTTGACATCCAAATTCTCGTCTCGATCTCGGGTCAGTTTTTCAATTCTCGTTTCGTCTCGGTTTTTTGAGAAAAGACCGAGATTATTCTCTGTTTTTCCGCATTACTAATTACCTACCAACTTTCATCAAAAAAATTTATTTAGCTATATAAAGGAAAATTATGAAAATTCACCAAGTTAGGTTCACAATTTTAAATTTTATGTTTAAATTTAAACTAATTTTAACATTAACACATCATTTTCGTTAAAAGAATTCATTTGGCTCTACTACAATTATGACAATTGTCACCAATTGACAAAATTAGTTTTCATGTTTAAACTAATCTTGTGACACCTTAAAACATAAAAATTTTGTTCATAGAAATTAATTAGCCTAAAAACACAATTAGGCCAAATTAGGTTGACAAATTTGATGTTTATATTTGTATGACCCTAACCCACCAATTTTTGTTAAAAGAATTTATTTAGCTCTATCAACGACAATTATGAAGTTGTCATTAAAACATACCAAAAGACCTTAGGTCTTTTTCGTAAGTCGAAGACTTAAGGTCGACTAAACAAAACCCTTCACTAAGACTTCTAAGATTGAAATTGCTGGTTCAAATATCGCTTGAATACTTGTTTTAGTATGAAATTAAATTTGAGTTACTGAGCAAAAAATTACTGACCCAACATTGGAATAAAAAACTGGGAAAATGAATTAATTACTGAGCAATTAATTATGCTAGTGAGGATTTGAATATTCTAATGAGCAAAAATTCAATTAAATACAGGGCACAATGATTTGTTCTCAAAAATTTTTTAACGCTATTATTGCGACTATTACAAACTCACCATTAAATAGCTATAGTGGCGTAACCCTAAGGGCGCCGTTAAACCTTCAATTAAACCCCGTTTTTGTAATCGGTGTTGTGAAGAATTTATTAATTTAAGTCATATTCCATTGAAAATAATATTTATGTCCACCACAACAAATTCTATAGAAATTTGTTGACCGTTTAGGAGGTGATTTCAGAGATCAAATTTGTTTAAATTTTTTAGCCCGCACCCGGCCCGGTTCGATTTTTAAACTTAATTGCCCGCCCGAATCCTTTTAACTTTTTTAGATATAACTTACTATATATAGGCAAATAAGTTGTTCTTTTTATAAATAGTAATGTTCATATAAGTCTAATAATATATTAATTTTTGGTCTATTACATCTTTGTTGTCTCTTCTTCTTTATCAGTTATTTGGTCCCACAGTCGTGGGGTTTGTTTAGTTTCTTCCATCTTGACTAATCTCTTTTGTTTTCATTACTTTATCGACTTGCCCTTTCCACGTGACACGGGGTCGTCCTCTTCCTCTCTTGTCCGGTACCTCCATGTCCAGTACTTTTCAATTTACGTCATTCGTGTCCCTTCTTAGTATATGCCCATACCACCTTAGCCGATTTTCGTTAATCATGTCCGTCATAGGTTGAATACCCATTTTTGTCACATTCGTCATATGGTCGAGCTTAGTATACCCCAAGCTCCACCGTATCATTCTCATCTCTGTGGCATGTAATAGCTTTCCTTCCGTGGTGTTTAATTTAATGCCCATACTTCCATAGAGTAACACCGGTCTTACGATGGATTTGTAAGCTTTACTCTTCAACCATATTGGCATTTTCTTGTCGCACATTACACCGGATATACTTCGCCATTTAAGCCATCCTTTTTGGATCCGGGCCTTGACTTTCGTTGCGCAACCTCCCTCTTGATGTAGCATCGAGCCGAGGTATGTAAACCTGTCTACTTTTGGGTATTTTAAAGGGTCATCCAGCGATGGGCTGCTTGTACCATTCATTTCCATGTATACCGTTTTTCGATCGTTGACCTTTACCCCTATCCAGCTAAGCGCTTTGACCACTTTTCGGTTTCTTCAAATACTGGCTCCCTTGTTTCCTCGCATAGTACTATATCATCGGCATATAGCATGCACCATGGCGATGGCTTTTGAATGTCCCTCGTTATCGTGATGATTATATTAAATAAAAAGGGACTTAAAACAGATCCTTGATGTAATCCAATTTTAACCCGAAAAGATTTAGTCTCCAACTGTCGTCCTAAGGCAAGAGTTTGAGTCTTGATAAATATTTTTCACAAGCCGTATATATGCGTCAGGGATATTTTGTTTTCTCAGGCACCGCCATATAAAATCGCGGGGGACCGTGTCATAAGCTTTCTCCAAGTCGATAAAGACCATATGTAGGTCTTTCCTCTTTTCACCATACTTATCCATCATTTGCATTAGTGCGAAGATTGGGTCGAATGTGGATTTGCCGGCCACAAATCCGAATTGGTTAGCCGATATTTCCACCTCGTTTTTCAGCCTTGTTACTAAGATCCTTTCCATAAGCTTCAAGGAGTGGCAATTTAGCTTGATACCTCTGTAATTGCCACAGTCTTGAGGGTCTCCTTTGCCTTTAAATAAGGGTATAGTCGTGCTTGCTCTCCATTGATTAGGAATTCGCTCTTCTACCAATATCTTGTTAAGAAGGTTCGTCACGGTGGTGACTCCTTCTTCACGACTCCGAGCAATGCTTCCATAGGTATTCCATCTGGGCCATTTGCTTTTCCTTTTTGCATCTTGTTCATTTGTGCCCTAACTTCATTCTCCTGAAAGAGTTCGACTATACTTATATTTGGCTCAATTTCAAAAAGGGAATCCTTGTCATAATATATTAATTTTTTGGCCTATTACATCTTTTGTTGTATTGGGAAATTATTTGACATACCGCCAGCTGTTATTAAAATCAGACCAGAGCCCGCTTGGGCAGGCCAGGGGGCTTTATAAAAAGATTTGGGCTTAATGAGATTTTTAAAGTGTATTCTTCTGTTTTGGTGTATAATTTTGTCACTTTTTGATTGTATATTAATCGTAGGTTTTAAAAAAATCCTGTATTAAATATTAAATTTTTACAAGTATATAACAAAATGAATGGTAAAAATTTTTATGCAATTTTATTTATGTCTAGTATTCAAATCAAAGTTAAAAACTGTTTCAATTTATTATCTAGTTGGCAATCAACTAGCATTAATTAAAAGATATAAGATAAAACTACATTGTAAATTGAGTGTTATTTATTTTTTAAAAATAAGGATTTGACTGACATTATCTATTCTGAGGCATGTCAATCTTTTACAATTCAATCAGTAGGATCAAAATTTTTAAATATTAATATTTGAGAATATTAAAACTTAATTTAATGCTATATAATGCATACATATTGCTTTCTCAAAAGTTAATTTTTTAAACTTTTTTTATTATATTATAGGTACTAATGTAGTTCTAACACATAAATTTAGGTATTAAAATTAAATTTAATCTTAAAGATCAATATATGTTCTAAGATTTATTTTTTTATTAGTACTATTATATTGAGGATCTAAATAAATATTAATATTATAATATGGTTTGATGAAATTTTGAATTTCTTATTATACAATATACTAATACAGATAAAGGGTATTTTGAAAGTCTTACTTTATAATTTTTTATTAAAATTATGAGGTGCCAGTGGAAAACAAGGCTGTCACACCACAAGCAACAATCATCGAAAATGCATAATTTACTGGGGCACGAGCATTAACAAAAAGAAAACAGCAGCCTGTTAAGAAACACAGCAGAAACAGAGCATTGTTGTAAAAGATTGAATAAGTGGTGGCCTCATAGTCTGACACTTCATTCTTTTTCCATAATATTCTTTCATCACGATCTTTCTTTGAAATGGCTGTGGATTTCTTGACAGTAAATGTATTGCCTTGATCATCTGTTGCTGTCACTATAAACAAATATTGAATTATCATTTTTTTAGTTTACCTGTGGTAGAAGTTGGTGCAAGAGAGGCTAATGTGTTTAGAACTTCCTTGGTTACTGCTTCCTCTCGTTTTTGAGCAAACTTATGTTTTAACACAAACTTGACATTTTTGTAGGCATAAGCAATCAAAAAAGAGCCAGGTGCAGTTAATAGAACAAAAAGAGTCAATAAGAGACCAAGAGGCTCTACTGGATAAATTCGCCAAAAGACCCAGGCCGTCACTGCAGTTATTATAAAAGCGTTTCCATAAAACAGAGCTGACGATTTAGTACTAACATTTCTACTAAAATCTTGCAATAGTATTTCTTCTTCTTTTGTAAGTTCTTTCCCTTTTGCCATTGCTTTTTTCGAATCCAATAGAAACTTCAAAATGATAAGGCTCAGAAAACCGTATAAATTGGTAAGCTAATTAATAAATTTTATTATATAAAGCAAGTCAATTAAGAATCTATCAAAAAACTATAAAATTTCTTACTTATACTTATAAATAAGCAATAAACGTGGACTTAATTGCAAAAACGTTGTGACAACATAATGAATGAATGTAATACAAGTGACTTTTGTTGACACTATAATAAGTATAAGCTAAAAACAATATTCCTCAACAAGTATATTATAAGTGTGAATGCATATAGCATTGGCTTATAGATGCTTGATCTTAGCGTGGGCTGATTTAATAAACCTTCTAGCCAAGAAAAAAAATTGCGAAGAGTCTTAACGGCTAATTACACTCGTCTACAAATAAAGGTCTTGTGTAATCAACCGGGAAACGGTCAACATATTCTGATAGAGTTTTTTGTGGTGAACACAAATACGTTTTTTGTTGTTTTCCTATACGTCAAGTTTTTTTTATATATTTCGATTAAAAGTTGCGAAAATGACCGTTTTTGACCCTTTTCGACGCTCAATAGAGCGATATTGAATGGCTAAAAATTTTTTAAACCTCTAAGTGGTAGAACCAACTTAGGGTAAAACATTGAAAAATGAATTTTTCCCCTATTGTTTTTACTTTTTCCAATATATCGAATTTCAATTAGTCCCTATGCGAAGCGGCATCCTTTGAGCCTCCCTCCCTCCCTCTCTATCTAATTGGGTTTATAACACTATACTCTTGGTGCATGTGAGTGATTGATGGATGATGTGGGGGTGTGGGTATATAAGAGTAGTGGCACGAGCTATTCCTCTAGTAGAGAGGGAGGATGACAGGCGTAGTAGTAGGAATAGTTCGTATTAACCCACTACTCTTGCACCCCACTCATCAATCACTTACATGCACTAAGGGTGTAGTGTTATATAAGCATATAAGCCAATTAGATAGAGAGGGAGGGAGGCTCAAAGGAAGCTGCGATTTCGCATAGGGACTAATTGCATTTTTGATATATTGGAAAAAGTAAAAACAATAGGGGAAAAAATCATTTTTCAATGTTTTACCCTAAGTTGGCTCTACCACTTAGAGTTTTCTTATCTATTCAATATCGCTCTATTGAGCGTCAAAAAGGGTCAAAAACGGTCATTTTCGCAACTTTGAATCGAAATATCTAAAAAACTTGACGTATAGGAAAAAAACGAAAAACATATTTGTGTTCACGACAAAAAACTCTATCAGAATATGTTGAACGTTTCCCGGTTGATTTTTTTGTAGACCAGTGTTAGAGCCTAATTTAGTCGTATTGATTGATGTCAATACAATAACGTTATAAAAAAAACTGGTAACTTTAATTAGCAGGCTTGCAAAAAAGCGTATTCAACGCTTTTGATACTATATGGCTTAGGCATCTAATGGCACTCGCCATTAATATATTTTCATGAATGATCTAGATTAATAAACACGATTTTTTAAATGTCTTAATGGTATAGAGTATAGTAGATTAAAAGATCTACAAATTTGTAACAAGCTCACTCTACCGCGGTAATATTGAAAATTAAAAACAAAAATATATAATGGATTTGTATTTTTTATATAAAAAAAGCGGTATTAATCCAATCTAGCCCGAGCTTGTTTGTCAAAAGTAGCCTAATAAGATATCACGATTAAAATCGTATATTTCAAAAATTGAAATATACGATATTCATTAATCATCTGTAGCTAAGGCGATAGGATCGTCTCAGTTTTTGCAAGCGGCAATGCAAAATTTAATCTTGTGATATAAAGTTATCTCATAAATCAAAAGTAGCGCCTCTTGGGTCCATCTTTTTTCTAATAAAATATTGATTATAACATAAATATTTATAATGTTTGCAGATCTTCATGCATAATTTGAGTAAGAGCGATTATGAAAGCAGCTATTTACTGCACGGAAAAGTTTCCTTTCTTTATGAATATACTTCATTATTACCTATTTGTGGTTCTATAGTTCTAGATAACAACAAATTTAGATGATAATTAATTTAAATTAGATATGGTAGGCAAGATTAACTTACTTTTTAAAGTCTATGTACACAAAACGTGGTTTTCGGCTAAAAACGTCTTCCTGCCCCTGTCTTAAACCGCGACAGCTTGATCACTTGTATTATATAGTCCATACTTTGAAAAAAATATATTTTGAAATCAAGGTATTAGATGCAAAGATATGTCTGTCCAGGCCTTTATGTCATTACTAATTAACCATTAAGTGTTAACTCTCCACACTCTAGAATCTTCGCTCAAATTTTTAAAGTAGTGAAGAAAGAGGCTAATATGAGTGACCCAACAATTAGTGAGGCAAACCTACAGATATCTGTTTTCGGCAATTAAAACTTCACGACTGAGCCTTTGGTCCTTACGAGCTTAGCAATGCTCTAAATGTGTGATGAGAAACGAACTAGCGACAATAGCCCGATTAGGGAAGAAGTTTATATGACAATAGACTGCTTAGTAAAAGTAGGGTTAATAAAAATGTCAATTTTCTTTATGTTGTCTGATCTAATTTAGTCATGACTCATCCTATATTATCGAGATTTTTATGGGCCCTACCTATGATGGAATTGAAGGCGGGACAAAGTATTAAGTAATTACACAGCTCTACAAATACTAACTTTGTGATCACATCCCGCAATCCGACCAATAATTCTGAAAGAGAATTTTGCGCTGAAAAATAATCTGTTTATAGTTTTTTATTACGATTACTAGTTTTTTGGATATACGAGGTTGAAGGTGCCAAAAATGCCCTTTTTAAGTATTTTTGAGGCTATATTGCCACGGTATTTTTAGTGAAAAATAATATATATATGTTGATTAAAGTTTCACCTATAGGTCCATTTTTTATTTTTTTTCTATCACCCTTATACTCAAATCTATTCGCGTTTTTGTAAACCCCTTCCCCTTATCAAAATTCGTCCCACTATGTGTGGAAAAAGGAGTACATCAGAGTTCATACTACACACGCGCTGTTTACTAACACATTTCTCTTTCCCATTCTCCGTCTCTTACACTCCCGCCCCCATTCTATCCAAGCATACATGAAGGGGGCGGGAGTGGGGGAGAAAGAGAGGAGAGTTGGTAAAGGGAGAGAAATATGTGTTAGTAAACATCGCGTACGCAGTATGAACTCTAATGTACTCCGTTTACCAGACATCGTGGGACGAATTTTGATAAAGAGAAGGGGTTTACGCAAACGCGTATGAATTTGAATATAAGGGGGACCTATAGATGAAACTTTAATCTACATGAATATATTACTATTTTTCACTTATTATTCAAAATGCCGTGGCAATATAACCTCAAAAGGGCTTAAAAAGGGCATTTTTGGCACTTTCAACCTCATATATCTAAAAAACTGGTAATTGTAGAAAAAAAACTATAAACATATTATTTTTCAGCGCAAAATTCTCTATCAGAATTATTGGTCGGATTGGGGGATGTTTTTTTTGTAGACTTGTGTTATTTGGAAGAATAAGGAAATGACTATCTAAATTTAAACCAAATTTGAATTTAAATAAATTGGAAGAGTTACGCCCGTTTAATTACAACATTAAACTTAACCTATGATAAACTAAGTGATAATATTGTGTCGTAGGCATTGAAAACTTTAAGCTCGCTCATATTATGTGGTAATCATTTGTAAGGGAACATTTTCTGATAGACATTAGTTCTACTAATATATTAATATATGACATTTTTTATTTAAAAAAGTTTTATAAAAAATATACGGTTCTGATTAAACTATTCGTTATGTTTTTTAAGTAAAACATTAAATTATATGTTGAATGCTTTAGAACAATTATAAAAGTGCAAAAAAAGGTGTTAGGTTGATTTGATTGTAATCTTAATTATTAATAAGATAAAGGACATAAATAAAAGATGATTGTGATAAATATATAGGTACTTTCCCTGAGTAAACTAATAACGGGGCAAGCGTCTTCTTTACTATAAGTATACATTTACGCACATCAGGCTTTGAAACACTGTACAAAATATATTCATATCCAACATAGTCAGTGTGGGAGGCTGTTTTTGATATGTAAAGGAAAAATGAGTATTCCTTTGTGTAAAAACAACAAGACAAGGGACGCGACAGAGAGAGGGAGGTTGATCTAAAAGGATTTGAGAATTGTAATTAACTAAATTATTTTTTTAAAGCTTTTTGTAAACAGCATGTCCATCCCCCAGCGACGCTCACTCTACTTTGATATTGAAAGTTATCTATATTATTTACGAGCCAAAATTGTTCAAGGCCACGGCAAATCAAGCGTATGCTGTGCAGCTACTAAAGTGTAAATATTCATAAACAATTTTTTCCTTCACGCCCCTATGGCTATTTTTGGATTGACGATAAGCATGAAATAAGCTTTAAAGTTTATGAATTTGAAAAAAATGGTTAATTTAATAGTTTGAAACAAGCTTAATTGTGCTTGCAATTTGTGTCCCTTTAAATTTACTTAATGGAAACCAAGGTGAATAAATTAAAATGATGTGGTATTCAATGAAAATACGATACAAATAATGGCATTATTTAAGATGAATATTGACTTCCATTTTAAAAAGTATTATTCAAAATTTGTACAAATTGGTAAATACAAGCTTGTTTATGCTAGCTTATTCAAGTATCGATCGTTTTACATAGTCAAAACCTCGCACGTTTAAACTTGGCCGCGTATTGGTTCCCTAATTAATCAATGCTAATTATAATAAATGATTTATTATTGCCTCTTAAATCTTTTATGACAAAGCCATGACAGGCTTAACTAATGTTTAGGCTGTAATTAGGTATAAGAAAAAGATCAAAATAATTTAAACATCAATATAGAAGATGCGCTTAAAATCATCATAGCTTAACAGGTTTGCAATCTCATATTCCAATTAAATATATTCTTCCATAAATTTAATATAAGTAACTAAACTTATTATACACATCGTAAAAAGACCTAAAGTCATTAGGCATTAGCGAATTTAGGATCATTAATCTAACTCCAAAAAACCTTGCATACTAGACATTTTTGTAAGGTAAATCTTGAATATTTAAAACGGTGTTCGTCAACACCTCTGTTACTGCCTTATAAATCAATCTTAAAATTAAATGAATTATAAGCACTAGATGCTATAGCTCATACTGCTTACCTTACCTTTTTGTATAGGATTAGTTGTGGTTCCTCAAAAACTTGATATTTAATCCGATACATATGTATAAAAATTGCAAAAATATTTTTAGAGCATTTTGCATCTGTACATTAATATATATATGCTGCCGTTACTTGATATTTAGCTCATAGACTTAATAAATATTTTAAAGTGCCTACTCCAATCCTATATCGAATAAAAACAAATTTTAAAATGCAACTATTAATTTACGACACATTGGTCAGGTAAAGGTGACTGCAATCATAAAATATTATCCTTAACTCTTCGATCGATACAATTAAATTCGTCTAAAAAAGTTCTATTGTTCGATTCCAATATGGCATTTACTAAAGAATCTGCAAAGTTCGACGCACACTTGGCAAATTTTACCTCTTAAGCCATATTTGCATTCATCGTGGTTATGTGTTATAAATGGTTTTAAATCTTTAACGATCCCTGAAAAATCAATAAATTTTTCACAAAAACATCATACGTGACACTATATATAAAAAATATTCGCACACATGGACATTTAGAGTATGCGCTGCGATATTCGATATAGACGCGTTTGACACGCTCTAAACGCCTATATCTACTCACGACTTGATAAAGAGGAGGACACAAAGAAAGATTAGGGGAAGAGAACGAGACAAGATAAGTTTATAGCCCCCTTTATCGGTATAGTCGCGACAGTCCAATTTCTTATCGCTTGGTCAAGTTTAAATTTATCGTCCTAAAACAATATATATTCCGATTCGCTATTACTGCTTTCGCTCGCTATTATTAAATGGACATCGCATCTTTCGAAAACTTGAATACTTTATACCAATTTAAAGCGGTTGACAAGTATCCTCGCTTGAAGCATCCTTCTCTTAAACGAATTTCCCTCTCAACAACTGCTCTACTAGGCGCTAAAAACGGTGGAGTTGCTAACAATTTTCGATCAACAGCCGTTTCGATTGGTAGCGTAGACCATGGTAATAATCGAATTCACACCCCAGAAACTTCTATTGAGGCTGAAACTATGGAGGAGCTAATGCGACAATCTTGTGAAGAAGTTGATGGTATGTCTTCATTTATAGTGGGTTTTGACGATATCACCCAGTTCCCGTCACCTAATTCCGATCATATATATCAAGCATCGATTGCTCAGCCTAATGCATCTCTACCTGGCGCATCTAACCAAAATTGGTGTAGTAAGAGTAGGGATCATATATTAAAACAACAACCGCCCATGCTAAATCGGTCGCAAACGGTGCAATGTTTGGGTGGCGTGACCAGATCCTGGGCCAAACAATTAGCCGTTGGCGATACTAAACAATACGATCATCGGGATGCTTCGTTGGAAAACAAAAATTATTACGAGTGGTACGATGCGAAAGATAAAAGCGGCAAAGGACTCAAATTTAGTGATAAGACATCACGAGCAGTGACACCTGTAGGGGGAGATTCATGTCTGACGTCTTATAACACAGTACCTAATATGGCAAGCCGTGGATTGGAAAATATAGATAAAAGTAGCGAGTCTTATCAATCATTGTTGACCAAAAACCAAAAGACTAAGCTTACCACATCCGTGGAAAACTTGTTAGCCCTTAAATAGCAAGCGACAAATTTCGTCGGCGAAAACCGGACTTTTTATTTCGGGAAAGCATATTATATCCACTCCCACTTTTAAGAAACGTTTGTAAGCATTAAAATAGCAAATCTTTTTTATGCAACAAAAACCAAATTAATTTCCATAGCAAATATTTTTGATAATTAAATAAAACTTATCGCTACTTTATAACTTAAAATACATTTTCTATCTTCCCATCAACACCACTTTAATTTATCTTTATGTGATGGCAGGAAGAGATTTTTAATCAATAATTCCAATGAAAAACTTTATTACCTTCAAGATTTATCTATGTTTGAGTATTGTTACAAATGTATTATAATGCATTTTGGTTTAAAAATAAATCAAACGTTGATTAATATTGTAGATAGGCATTATTACATATTTATGAATGCTTTAATAATACAGGGATCTCCGAAATTAAAATTTAAAAATATTGCTTTCATTAAATTAGAATATTGCCCGTTCTCTTTTATGTGGCGTTGTTCTGAAGGAGCCAAGGGTGGTACCCTTGTAATATATATAAATAATTTAAAACCCTTAAAAATTTATTTATATATCCAAAAATTTATAAAATTCGCTTATGAATAGCTATGCAGCTACTCCCCCCACTCCAGGAAAACATGTCCTATTCAACTTCACATTAACTTCCTCCCCCAGCCCCCCCCCCCCCCCAAAAAAAAAAAAACTGGCGTCATCTGCATTAATATATTTAAATTTTGAATTGTTAAATTTTTCCCATAAATCAAATGCATTAACAATATATAGGATTAGGCTAATAAAACTCTTGATAGATATGCCTGTATGGTTTTATAGTACACTAATTCTTTTAGTAAATTGACAAAACGATAAAGTATAACTCCATTTCACAATTGACTCTAATCTCTAGTCATTTTACGCCTTATCGAATTTTTAATTGTATATAAGTCAAGATTTTTTTAATATGATCTTTTAACATCTATTAAGCGCTGGATTTATGAAAAGAACCTTAAAGATATATTTCAAATATAAGAAGTTTAGTTCTCTTAGTAATTTTAAATTATTAATTAATAAAATAATATAAAGTGATCACACATCTCAATTTTTCTA
This sequence comes from Gordius sp. MW1, assembly GCA_964036665.1. Lineage (NCBI taxonomy): Eukaryota > Metazoa > Nematomorpha > Gordioida > Gordea > Gordiidae > Gordius > Gordius sp. MW1. The sequence goes on from OZ038530.1 coordinate 21,340,273, forward strand.
TAAGTAAAAATTTTTTCTCTTATAGACTTGCACCCTCCACAGTTGCATAGTAAATTTAATTTCACATGAATACAAAGTGTAGAAAATCTTAGGTTTAATGCTTATAAAATAACAAATGTCTTGGTAGGTTGAATTGTTTGATCTATTTTAGTATTAACTCAATTTCGTATTTACTTAAGGTTAAACATCAAATTTTGTGTGTTCATGTGAAATTTTAGACTTATTTTAAAGTAAAAGTCTAAATGATTTGAAATAGAAATTTATTGACAAGATCACTCCCCACTGCTTTGATGAAGCAGCTATACTTACACGTTTATAGATTATTAAAGAATTATATTACTTTGTTCATGTGACTCTAAACATTTTTAGACTGAAATGGTTAATAAAAATTCAATTTGAGAAGTTAATAAGCTCCTACTTAAACATTTTTTGTTGTAGATAGAAATTTTAATTTATTCAATTATTGATTTTTTGTTAAAATTAATTACTACGTAAATAAAGCATAAAAATTATTACTTAATAGGGAGGGGTATTCATATAAAATCGTTTTATTGATATTTCTAAGTTATTAATTTCAGTAAAAAAATTAATTATTAATCAAAGTTTAAACAATATTCGATTCTTTAGCGCTTAGTTGGAAGAAATTAACGCTATTTTAAAATCTGCTCATTTTGACTTAATGTGGCTAAATGTTAGCTAGCATTTAAAAATGTTTCGAAGGGTGTTAAAACTTGCTTATAAAGTTATTTTATTTATAAATTATTAATGAATAGTATATTTGATAAATGCAGTTTTTTAATCATTCGATGACAATACGTTAATTTTAATATAATCTGCACCTGAGCCTCACTTGACCATTAGTCCAAAACTCCAGTCCCTCTCGTTACTATGAACTATGAAGTACAAAAATTATTATCAAAGATAAATCATTTTTCGTGAGTTTTCCTAATCTCTGCAGCATATAGAATTTTGTTGGTCTTCAAATCTTTTTTTAGTACTTTAGATTTAAAATATGATGCTAAAAAAGAAACTTTAAAGCATGGATATTTTAAATTAGTGTAAACGTTATAAGATATTATATTACTAAATTTATCTAACTAAGTGACTATTTTAAAACATACGCCGTATGTAATTTTTATAATTTATTCAAGCAATTTATTAATTATGAATAAATTTATTCTGTAATTCTATTAAATTTAATATTGACCATTAAGAGAATCTAACACACAAACAAGTTAATTTAACTTGATTAAAAGTTATTTTTAAACGCTTGCCTGATACATTTTCTTAATTAAAATTTAATAACAAAGTTCAAATTCCAAGCTTTACACTGGCAACAGGTGGAAAATCACATTTGTATCCATTTTAGGCGCACACACACATTGTTTTTCCTCACAAAAATCAATATATAATTTATCCGGTCGAAATATTTTTCAAGTTGCCCTTTAATTTTAACAATTGGCAGCCCCACTGTGTTAGTCAGGTAAATGATGATGTTGCATTTTGAACAGGAATATAGAAGCTTCCCCCAGGCTATTTATTGGCTTGTTTTGATCGGCATGGAATAACATACAATAACACAATACAATTAATTGAAATGAATGATGTAGCAATATTCATCATTATCATTCACATTTTTATATTGTGGCCTGAGTCAAAACTAATTTGGTACATTTGTAGACACACACTTTTGTTTGGCAAATATTACATTTTAAAAGCGAACCCATGGATTTTTCATCCTTCGACAATCTCAATATATTGTATCATTTCACACCTGTCGATAGGTATCCCATAACTAAAATTTCCCAAAAACGTCTTTCATCCCCCACAGAATTTTTAAACTTAAACCCTGCAAATCCCTCTCCGCAAACCTGTAATTGGGAGGATCCCCTTAAATCCAACCCGATCCAAGTCATATCAAATTTAGGTGAGGTACGGAGTAAAAGTACAAAATTAAGCCTGGAGGATGATGAGTTTGGAAATTTACAATTGCTTAAAAATCCTTGTCCCACAGATGCGATTATATCTGATGAATCAATATATAAACCTCAATCGCCCGCGATTTACAGATCCTACACTATAAATCGATGTGACAAAGTATTGTCCGAATTGGAGAAAGAATCCAAGCGCTGTCACAACAAATTAGATCTCAAAAGTCGCAATTACTATTGTCTCTTGTACGATCCCATCCTTTGCAAAACGGAATTTCATTTTAACGCTCACAGAAGGAGTGAAGAAAATTGTATGAATAATAGAGAAAGTGAAAATTCGAATTTAGTTAGAGGAAATGTAGGGTTCAATGAAACATCGGAACAGACCAAAAGTGCTAGGTGTAATTCGCTTAGCAACAGTCCACGCAAATTGTCCAAATCTATATTGGAATTGCTCAAAATAAATTGAAATCTCAACCAGCCTTTATAATCTACATCTAAATTGTTTATTCTTAAACCCTGAATGACCTTCTATTCGGCGAATTGAGCATTTTTCTATAGATTTTTTTATTAAGGGAGTCAATTATAATTTTACTCCTACAAAAACTACGAATGCAATATTTGATTTAACCTAAATAGTAATTTAGGCTATTTTCGGCAAACTGAAAAACTACAGGATTTAATTCGGCTTTCTGTTTATGAATTGTTTTTGAATTAGAGGTCAGATTTGTTTGGAATTTTATGCCTGAACCCGGCCTATTGCCCGCCCGAACCCTTCTAGGTGTCCGCCTGGACCCGTCCGAAACAGTAGAGCTGCCTAAAATGCCCGGCCCGAAATAATAAATTTGCATGTTAGGCCCGGCGATCTCAAATTCTTTCAATTAAAAAAAAGCATTAAATTAATGGCATATTGAATAAAACAAAATATTTTGTTATCCCGGACAAAATCTAATTTCTTATATTATTTGAAAGTAGAATGTGAAATCTTTAGGTTTTAGTCATACAAAATGTTAATTCCAATTCAAAGCTGCATATGGTAATTATAGGGAGCGACAAAAGTAAAACTTCCAAAGTAACTAAAAACAATCGGACATAGTAAAAATCATTTTGTTGCAAGGCGGTTTATTCAAAAATTGCATGCTATAATTACCATCAAAATCTTTTTTCATTATCGCATAACCTGTTTTATTCTATATATTAGTTGTTTTACATTGTAGTAAACCAAAATTTACCAAACGTTTTTATGTGAGATTTTGAGTTATAACCATACATAACTGATTCTTTCAGCCATAGTGAATCAATAATTATTATAAATGTATTTGCGATGTTAAAAGGGTATTTATAAAATTAAAGGTATTATTGTATAAAATGTGATAAATTGTATTAAAAGTTTCAATTAATCAAAAAGAATTTATGTAAACCATGGGGGTAGCCAGGGGGCGGCCACCCCCCCCCCCCCCCCCCCCAAATGAAAAAAAGATTTTTCAATGCAAAAACCCTTACTAAATAATTTATGTTTTGCCCCCCCCCCCTCCCTTTAATTGAACTTCTAAACGTTTTGTCCCCCCTAATCCAAAATCTGGCTACGCCCATGATGTAAACAAAATAAATATAATGTGTCACTTTATGGTTACTTTTAGGGAACCTGAAACATATTTAGACTTAAAACTAAGGAGTTTTGTTACCGAATTACGAGTTTTTAAACGTTTTGGGACATTTAAAATTTAAGAACTGGGCTAGCTCTTGATTTTCGAATTAGAAAATGTTTGAACTAATAAATATGTTAGGTAAAAATTAATTTTATTTTACTTATTTTGAATAGTTAGCTTACAAACACATGGCACCAACCTTTTTAAAGTTGGAGGATATTAGGCGATTTTATATCTATTGATAGATGGCGTTAATACTCTCAAATTTCCTATTTTTTAAAAGAAATTTTATAAATATAACTTTAGTTAAAAAAAATACAAAATCAATAATACCAAAATGCATCAAATTGGCAAAAAATCTTTATTGTGACATCCCCATCCTTGGTCGTTGGTTATAATGGAAGCATGACATTGAATTGGCCATCAGGATCTCTTGTCCAAAAACGGGATTGCAAAAGATGAAATAATTAAGGATTGAATTATACACATTCACTACATAGGCTGCTCATGTCATATGTTTCACATAGTTAAATCATTACCATTAAATCCACATTTTTGAATTTAACTACCTCCCATGACTTTCTACAATATACCCCATTGTTAAAACAGATAAAGTGAATTTACCTTTCTCATTAATAAATAAAAAAGAATGTTAATAAATGATTATTTAATAAAATGCAGATGACACTAAATTGTTTTTATATCACATAATCAGACAGGCGAGTATCCTAGGGAGAGAGGAGGGGGGAAGCGGTAAATCCCCCTGGCCAAAATTTGAAATTTTTTTATTAATAATTTAATTAAATGGGTTAAATTATTATAGTATAGTGCATAAAAGTTTATAAGACACTTAACACCTGGATAAATAATAGATACATTTCATTTTTTAAATTATATTTTCATCACAAAGCTTATACCCCATTATAATATTTCCGAATTAAATTGTACAAATTTAAGAAAAGAAAACCTTTCCCATTGCTCGTAAGTAGCTAACTAAGCGATTATGCTTTACATAGTAATTAAGATAATATGTATTTTAATTGTTATAAATATTATGAATAATTTTATTAGTTATTATTAAAGCATATAAATCCATACCGAATAGGGGATTGAATATTAAAATAAATATCACTAATGGTCATCTATTCTACCTTAATTATATAATTTTTAATCCATCTGATTAATAATATCTTTATTATAACTTTTGTCCAATGATATAGATGAAAACGTCTCACCTAAAGTTATAAACAATGATGTAGATCAGCGGCGTAGCAATGCGATATATTGGTAATAATAATTAAAATTGTAGTTTTACATAAGGATGTTAGATATATTAGTATAATCTTAAACTGGATAGACTGCTCATCAACTTAAATAAATACCATTTTGCAGCCATTTTGAAATGTGCACAAATAAGGGAAGGGCATATAGATTATAGTACCTTTAGTTAATTCAAGTGTTTTTAACGTAATAAAAAAAAATTAAACTAATCAAACGTTAAAAACGGCATTTTAAAAATATCAATTATAAAATTCATAAAAATAAAATAAAAACATTGTGATGATGTGATGTTAAAACAATTTAGTGCCATCTGCATTTTATTAAATAATCATTTATTAACAATCTTTTTCGTTTATAAACTAATGAGTAAGATAAATTCATTTTTTATGTATTAACAATGGGGTACACTGCAGAAAGACATGGGAGATAGTTAAAATTTAATATGGTGGATTTAATGGTACACGTTTTACCCTATGAAACATATGACATGACTAGTCTATGTAGTCTAGGACTCGTATATAACTATGGCTATATGAATTTTTTAAAATTCAACAAACATGTTTTTTCGAAGATTTTAAAATGCGCACGTAATACCGCTGCGAAAAGTTTCTATGCACAAAAGAAAAAAAGTTTGTGTCCTCTTTCGCGTGATAAAGCAAATAATTGTATATCAAGTGTCAAGAGAGCTCGAGAAGACTCTACAATGATTAACTAAATTTAAAATAAATCGACAATTCTTCGCTAATGTGTTTATTTTTTGTAAAAATTCGTTAAAAAAACATCCAATGATTACAAAGTATTTTATAACGTTTAAATTATAATAAAGGCACAATTGAGGGAAACACCCGAAACGCCTTAGGGCAGTGAGTCTTTTATATACGCAAATGCATAGGGGCTTGTTTAATGATCTAAGCCAATTACTTATATCGGAAGTCGCTTTCCTAGAAGAGTGGATAAAAATCGTCATCTGTATCCTTGTTGTAGGACGTACTCGATAAAAGTGTCGACTGACTCGGAGTCAGGGCTTTGGTGGGAGCCATAGTCGGGATGGTTCGTCGGCCGGATTTCGAGCTGAGGATATCCAAGCTATGTTAAAATGGGTGTTGAGTAGGTATTGTAGTACGAAGGTTAAAATGACTTATTCGATTACGGGTGAGTGACACCGCCTTTCTTGAGTGCATAGTAAGCTGTTGCTGAATCTGTGACCTTTTTGGGGTCGTTATGTCCTTAGGTATGCTCTGACATATCCATAGAGGACCGCTCTGCTGTTTTTTGTATTAAACAGCAAATGTGCTAGGATAAAAAAAAATGTGAATTCATTCCTCTCCCCATTATCTACAAATTAAATCTATTGAATAAAATTTTTAGCTATCAATTTGCAAGTTAATGACATTTGAAAAGCGCTAAACTCGCTGTTTTTAACAACTTTGACTGCGAATATTTGAAAAACTTGACGCATAGGGAAAGGACAAAAAATATATTTGTGTTCACAGTGAAAAACTCTACCACAATCTGCAAACAGTTGCCGAAGGTCATTACTTGCTGGCCAGTGCTATAAATAAAGTAAGTAACGCCCGCTTCCAAGAGGGTGGTGTCGGGGATCTTGAAGTGTAACGCTAGGAATAGGACATCGGCTGCTATTTGGAGGCGGTAGGCTGTGGCGTTTTTATTTAATCGCGGCTACATCTAGTTTAAGCTCCAATCCTAGGTATTCGAAGCTTGACGGGGGCATAATAGAGGACTTTGCTGCTTAATTGTTAGTCCTCATTCTTTAGCTAGGGTTGCGAGGCTTTCCAAGTCCTCTTGTACCCAGTCATAACTTGGGCTGTAGATATGTAGATCGGAATTGTACTTGGACCTCTTGATGGCTTTTTTTTTGGCAAGGTCACTAATTATCACCTAGAGTACGAAGGTTGAGAAATGAGGGCCCCATTGGCAAGACATTGTTTTGGAACGCTTTTCCTTTCCATACAAAGCCAAGGAACTTCTTGATTGCTTGGTATATTAGGTTAGGATCGAGAAGAATGCGACTTTAAAAGCGACTTTAGCGGCATATCGGGCGTTCGGTGTTTAGACGCCAGGGGCATGTTGGCTAGCTTAGGTTTCGGTACGAAGTTTTTTGAAGCTGCGGACAGGTCGGTGATGACCCTGGCATCGCCGTTTGGTTTAGCTATGAAGAACGTAGCGGATCGGATGGCAAGCGATGTTGTTTGCGAGACGATGTTTGCCTTTATTTATGAGAAAAATGCCGGCGAGCTTTATCGTTTCCTTTTATTTAGAATGAAGAGGCCGCTTTAACGGTAATCAGCGGTTTGTTTAACGCTGCTCGATAGCCCATTAGCGCCATCTTGTGAGAGAACAAAGACATCAGCTTATGCGGCTGTCTAGATGTGCGTATTTCTAGTTTGCTTGCCTGCGGGTTTGAGTACACCGGCACTTTGCTCCAACCGAACATCATGTTATGTGCTTGCAGCAGGGGTCGGATTGGACTCCTTTTTTTGAATATTTTAAGGACTCCGACATCGAGACTGTTCTCCTCTCTCTTAGCCAATTTGTACATAAGCCTGTCGCCACCATTTATGCTCCAGTTTGTTTGCCATTTCGGGGCACGCGGCATTTTTCGTAATTGCAACGGTTTTTTTCACGACTCTATTTGCCTCCCTTTACTCTTGATAATCCTCCAACATATTTGATTTATGCCACCGTTTATATAGATTTCTTTTTTTCAATGAAATTTTAGCGATTGATGACACTACCATAGTCCCCATTCATAGCTTTGCCTCCTTTGTTCTATCCTAGAACCTGAATTGATGGATCCTTTATGTCCTTTATTTGCGTCTCCCAACAGTCGTCTACGTCATTTTGCACCTTCCCTGCACTCAACACTTAGGAGATTTTTTGATGGTACTTTTCGTTTGTCGACCTTAGCCTTTCGTATCGAATTCGAGGTTAAACCTTTTTTCTTTCGGGAAATACATATCTGTCAAGATCCAGAACAAGGGTACGATGTTGCCTGGCGATTTCTTCTCCCTGCATTATTTTGCAGTCCTTGATATTAAGTGATTTTGCCGTATGAGCACGCAGTCAATTTGACTAAAATGCTTCCCACTTCTATAAGTCACAATATGATCCCGTTTTTGAAATAGGTTTTAACAATCGCCATGTCGTATACTTGGGATACTTGGAGTAGTTTTTCCCCTCTTTGTTCTTAGACTTGCCCATAGCCTCCATGATTTTGTTCATTCCCGATGGGATCTTTCCTTTCGGAGGCGTTGAAATCCGCCCCAATAATTACCTTTTCATTTTGCCCTATTCCTTGTATTTTCTTTTTCAATAAATCCAAAAATATGACTAGCTCTGATTCCATACACCTAATTTGGAGACCACACGCGTACGAACGGTTGGAAGGCTCCCCTTTATCTGCAACCGTCACCCACATTAACCTGTCTGAATAACGCTTGGCTTCCACCACCTTGTTCTTTAACGATTCGCTTAGAACGATACAGACCCCGTTTCTAAGATTTGAAGGCCCATTGTAGAATAGTTTGCATCGTTCTCCTAGATCCCGAGCATTGGTTCCATTCCACTTTATCTCTTGTAGGCAGGCTATGTATGCGTATCTTCTTTTCAGCATTTGTGCGACCTCGATGCTCTTTCGTCAACGTTCCCACATTCCAGCACGTTATTCGCATTCCTTCCACATCTAGTTTCCTTAAGGCCTTCGTTATGAGTTGGGCAGTAAATTTAGTGTATATTTGCACATTGCACGGGCGAAAGATGCAGCACGTCGTTCAGGGGGACGCCCTAGCTTTCTGTTAAAAAGTTTTGTTTAAATTAATCAAGATTTTGGGGTTAGTTTTTAGAGCCGGTTTGCGACCTGACTCCAACCCTCCACTTTTTATACACGGATTTGGGACCGTCGAAGGTTATTATATTTTAATAACATTTTAATTGTATAAATTATATTGAAATACTATATGAAACCAAGTAGAGGGATGGGGGGCACTACATTATTTACACTTTCTCCCTAAATTATTACAAGTAAATTAGTCACTAAGAAGTAGTATCTCATTGCGTCTATTTCCGATTTTGCAAAAAAACATGAGAAATTTCTTTACCAATCTTGTCTTAAAAACCCAGCCTGCCCCTTAGGGTTCTTTAACAGTGCTTAGATAAAAATCAATAAATTCGGGGTCAGGACGGGCCTGCTGGGCCAGTCCAATTGCCCCATGGCTCGAAACTAACTTAAACCAACAAAACATGTAAAGGTTTTAACGCATATCATTTTAAATTATTATAATGTTCCTAGAGCGTCCCTGTATATAATTATTTTTTGCTAAAACCTTTGATAAATATTCACCAAAATAAACACACCTATCCTATTTAAAAATGTAAATTAAACGCAATTCAAAAAGCTTATATAATTCTTTAGAAATCAATGTTTACAAGTTAAATTATAATTAAAAAAGCAAGGTTGAATTAAATTAAATTCGTCATCAATTAATTATCAAACTTATTCTTGTTTATATTTTCTTTATAGCTATTAATTTATAACACAGAACAAAAAAATTAAGGTCCGGCCACGAGTGGTTGGAGGCCATCTCTAGTCGGACTCATGACCTTCAACTCTCCAACAATGAGTTCAGGATTGCAACAGGGCTCCGCCTAGGATGTAATATAGTTGCCTCTCATCAATGCAACTTATGTGGCTCATCTGGTACAAAAGGTCACCACGGCTTGCATTGCAAATTTAATAAGGCCAGATTTCTACGGCACACATCTGTTAATGCTCTTCTACAGAAAACATTCAAAAAGGCTGGCTTTCCCTCCCAATTGAAGCCTACTGGTCTTTGCCTTAGCGACAAGAAGAGACCTGATGGACAGACCCTCATCCCATGGGCAAAAGGGCTATGCCTAGCTTGGGGCTACCTGTCCGGATGCCTTTGCTCCCTCAAACCAAAACAAAGATCCCCTTGTTGATTCTGAAAGATTAAAGTCCGCTAAATACGCAGAACTTAATTCCTCAATGCTTTTCTCCATTATAGTGACCACTACCCTTACAACAATAGGTCCTAAAACCCAAGCTCTTCTAAAAGAATATGGACGCCGTATAGCTGCCAATACCCTTTACAATAGGGAAACTTTTTTCATTAAACAGAAAATCGGAATCGTTATTTGTCATTTCAACGCTATCGCAATTTTCGAATGTTTACCTCGCATATTATTTTTATAGTTTTTTATAGTTTCATTTAATAAAAAAAATTGTTATTAATAAAAAAAATATGAGATTTGCCTAAATATTCTGATTTAAAAAATGGGCCTTGCGCACTAAAATAAAAGGGACGGCTCGGGAACTATAGTTGGAAAAAGTTATAGGCGAAAACATTAATTTTTTGTCTTTACACATCAAAATAAATTAACAAAAGCACTAAGTACCGTTCTCGCAGCTTTAAAACTCACCTTAGTCTTTTTCTTCTGCATCATGTATTTTGTGTCATAGTCATGTGGAATGGTTTTATAAATATTTCCCATCTAGATCGGGTAAGGGTCATGGCCTGATTTATCTTCATAGTTTTCATCACTTTGTACATTTGCATTTCCATATTATACGATTTCGCCATCTTCCTCTCTTCCACTGCACTTTCATGTCTAATACTTTTCATTTACATTCGCCTTCCTTTTTAATATACGGCAATACCAACTTAAGTGATTTTTTGTTTATAAAATCCGCCATGGGTTAAATACCCTATTTTGCTCCCAGGCAGATATTCTTCAGACTTGTAATAACTTTCCGTGATGTTTAATGCTCATGTTTCACTTCCTAGTAACACAGATCTTACGATGGATTTGTACATATTGTCGTTTTTTGTCGTACATTACACCGGATATACATCGCCTTGTAAGATATCATTTTTGGATCCGTTGACCTCTTTTGGGCAACCTTTCTCTTCATCGGGCAGAAGTATCTCTCTTTAGGGTACTTTAATTGGTCGTCCAGCTATGGAATTGTAATGTTCATCTCCATGTATACAGCTTTTAGATTGTTGACCTTTAAATCATATACTGCCAAGCGCTCTGGCCACTTTTTGGCTTCTTTCAATACTTTCTTCTTTATATCTTCGCATAGTACTATAGATGGTTTTTTAAATCCCTAGTTATCCTGTCTATAACCAAATAGAGTTTAAAGGGACTTAGAGCAGATCCTTGATGTAACCCAATTTAAACCCGAAGAGGTTCACCAGCTGTCGTCCTAACACAAGAAATCGAGACTTTATAAAAAAATTTCATATGCCGTACATATGCGTCAGGAATATTTTGTTTTCTCAAGCACTACTATAATAAATCGCGAGGGACCGCGTCATAAGCTTTTCAAGTTAATAAAGACCATATGTAGGTTTGAGTCATGTCAAGAAGATCGGGACAATTGTGGATTGGCCGACCACAAATCCTAATTTGTTAGATATTTTGAGTTCATTTTTTAGCCTCGTCACTTTGATCTTTTCCATATATTTCAAGGAGAGCCAAGCTAGTTTTATCACTTTTAGTGATAATTAAGGAGGACAGAGAAAAACAAACGAATTTAAGAGAAATTTGTACAGATGTTTACATAAGAAGGCGATGCATAATATTAACATATAAAATTCAATACCTATTCACAATCTTATTTTCATATTTTATTCTGCTGCTTCACGTAAGGTTAAATAATATATTTATTTTATCATAAATGACAAAATTTTGAATAAATTTTTTTACTACGTTCTTAAATATTAAAAATTTAGGAGTTTGTTGATTTATATTAAAAATTATGATTATAATTAAAAATAATAATATTATTATTAAAAGGCAATGACATTTTTTGATCTTAGATAATTTAATTTTATTTCTATCATTTTATTTTAAAAGAATTAGCCGATATTTCCACCTCGCTTTTCGGCCTTGTCATATTGATCCTTTCCTTGGGCGTACCCTTAGGGGGGGGGGCAAAACGTTTAAAAGTTCATTTAGAGGGGGGCAAAACATAATTTTTTTTAATTTGTCATGCATTGAAAAAAAAATTTTTCGTCCCCCTGCCCCCCCCCTGCGTACGCCCATGATCCTTTCCATATCTGACCTCTGCATTGCACTAATTTTTGTTCAGCAAGATCCTTTTCCCAATTAATTTTTGGCACTCGACTACCCAGAGCGAAAGTATGGGGTGGACTGTGCGCTTATTTGTTTTATATTAGATTCGGGGGCTTGAATTTCACTAATTTTTTTTTAGACAATTTAGGAACATTTGGCCCAATAAAAAACTTTCCCGTTATCTTATGAATGTGCGCCAGTTAGATGGCACTGCTATAGCGCTGTTGGGAAAATTTGATGTGGAAATGGCGGCGCGCGGCATGAAATGGGTTTCCTTTGCATGTGACCCTGACCGAGAATGGGGTAGAAGTGGTTGGAGTTGATAGGCCCACAGGTTAGATGGTGTGGTTTGTGTGACAGTTTTGTATGTTCAACCCCTGAATGTTTGATGGCCCGCAAGTGAATTTTAGCCCAACTGGAAAGGCTTAAATTTTAAATATTGAGATGCCCGTGAGTTCCGAAACGACGACTAAGCGTCGTGTCGCCTTCCGGTGTTTTAAATTGCTTCGGGGATCTAAGCGAATGGCAATTAAAATTGCGCACGTTGGTTACGGGGTATAATTCGGTTTTTACCGTTTTTGCTTAACTATAATTCCCGACGCCGGTGAAATTAACCTCTTCATCCATCTCCATATCTTGGGGACTTACGAAATAATGTTTTATTTAAAAGTGGGGCCTGTCCTAAGTTTTGCCCGAGCAGACGTGTTCCATTTATGTGGCGTGAGGAGGTAAACTCGTTTCGTGACTGGGCGGACCAGGGCATGATTACGTCGATAGATTATAATGAGTAGGCGACTTCCCTGGTCCCAGTGAAGAGGGCCAATGGGACATTGCGTCTTTGTATCGATTTTTAGGTAACACTTAATCCGTGTTTGGTGGAATTTAAGTACCCATAGCCAATCTTAACACTGCATGTTTTTTTATGAAACTAGATTTGAGGTCGGCGTACCTACAGATCAGGTTGAATGCTCATTCGGCGCTGTTAATGACGATTAATACCCCATAAGGGTTCTTTGCGTTTAATTGCTTGCCGTTCGGGATGAGTATTTCTGCGGTGGTGTTCCAAAAAACTATGGCCTTGGTTTTTCAAGGTTTAAGCGGTGTGTCCTTTTTCCTGGAGGATGTATTATTGTAGGCAGTACAATGCACAAGCACGATATTAATTTAGAATTGGTGTTAATAAGCATTTAAAAGAAAGGATTACGTTTGACCATGAAGAAATGCATGATTGGGGTAATTCAAGTCACATTTTTATAGCATGTTATTGCATGGGAAAATCCGCCCTTTGGGTAATAATGTGGCTGCGATTATGAATATACGAGCGCCCGCTAATAAAAAGAAAGTAATGGTCTTTTTAAGCTCTGTAAATTATTGTCGCAACTTTATACTACATTGTTCTGAGGTGGCGGCGCCTTTGCATAGGTTAACTGGGATTAACGTGCATTTTAAATGGAAGGATATGGAACAAGCAGCGTTTGAAACTTTAAAAAAATTATTAGGTAGTGACCCAGTTTTAGTTTGCTTTAACCGTGATCTCCCGGTGGGGTTGGCGGTTGATGCTTTAAATCACGGTGTAGTGCTCTTTCATATTATTGATAAGGTGGGACTGCCTATCTTATATTTTTCGTGTAAATTGACTACGGCAGAGCTTAATTATTCGGTTATAGAAAAAAAGGCTTTAGCTGTACTGTGAGCTTTAAGTAAATGTCGTGAATATCTTATTGGTTGTAAATTTAAAATATTTACCCACCATAAACCACTGGTTCCTCTTTTTGAGAAATATAATAGTAATTTATTGCAAAGCCTAGGTTACAAAAATGGTTATTGTTTTTAGGCAATTTTAACGTAATATTGGAGTATAAAAAGGGCGCAACGAATTATGTACCAGATACATTGTCGCGCTTCGGTGAGAGCCATGAAGCTGTACTTAAGGAGGAATTAGAGGGAGAAAGTTATTTGGTAAATGTCGTCAAGTTTTTTCGTCAGTCAACCTAAAGAAGGAGGTTGATTAAGACGACGAGTTTCATGGAGTTGTAGAATACTTGAACTGTCAGGCAACAATCGAGGAGGTTGCTAAGTGTTATCGTGGCGTATTAAATGAACTTAATCTTAATAATGGAGTGGTACTAAGATGCGAGCGCATAGTGATTCCACGGGCGTTGCAACCGCAGATGTTGAAATTATTGCATGCCGGGCATAGGGGCGTGTTAAAATGAAAGCAATGGCCCGTAACTATGTTTGGTAACCTAAAATGGGCTGCGATATTGGCATGTATGGGCGTAAATGCACTGCCTGTTGTAAAAATGCAAATACAAACAAAAAAATTCCGACTTAAACTTTATCACAAAATACACATATGGTTAAAATTTTAATATTTTAATGTTATATGATAATTATTTTTTTAAAAATTGAAAAGATAAAAGTAACCCCGGTCTACTACTAGCCCCTGGCTCCCTTATTTTATAAATGATATTAAACTTATTTTATTTTTACTTTAAAATTCTAATTAGGTTAAAAATTATTGCTTGGGGTCAATGCGAAAATTTTTCTCTTGGCAGAATGGGCAAGGAATTTGCTCTTGGCCCCCCGGCCTCCTTGCCACTTTAAAAACATTCGCAACATATATTTATTTAGTATTTTAACGATGAAAAAGGGTTCATTTTAGAGGTGTGCACGGATCAAATTTTTTTGATCCGATCCGATCCGAGGGGTTTTTGAAAAATTTTATATCCATCCGATCCGATCCTAGTTTTTTAAAATCGAAATCCGAACCGATCCGAGTTTTTTAAAATCTAAATACGATCCGATCCGATCCGAAATTTATAAATTAAAATTTTACGAACAGAACTTTTATTGATGATTAAATTCAAAATACATAAAAATAAGTTAAAGCAATTTTAATAGACCTGAAGTAAATATAAATTTTATTCGACTAATTTCATATTATCATATAAAAATAATTAGAAATCTAAATTTTCTGGTTCGGGGAAAGGGGCTACGCGTCTGCTTTAAGGAAAGGGGAGATTGTGATTGATAATTTTCGGAGTTGAGCAGTTACATTTTTAATTTATATGTTTTATGTAAATTATAATTATTTAATCAATTACATTAGCTATTTATAAATTAAATTAATATAAAAAAAATGCGTGTGCTAAAAAGGAAACGGGAGATGCTGGTTTATCATTGACACTAGCTCCTTTCTCGTCAAACAAGAAAGTCTAGCTAGGGAAAAAATGCTAGGAAAATACAAGGTGAGAGGTGGTATTGGGCATCAAAAATGGTAAATTAAAAAAAGAATGCAATTATAATTATGAAAAGGTATACTAAAAATTATTAATTTAATTATTATTGTTTATTTTAAATTTGAAAATCCGATCCGATCCGACTAAAATAAAATGTTGATCCGATCCGATCCGATCCGACTTCCAAAATTAAAATGTTGATCCGTCCGAATCCGAGTTCGGACGGATCGGATCGGATCGGATGTCGGATCGGATTGATCCGTGCACACCTCTAGTTCATTTAGTGAGAAAGGAGAGACAGAGCAAACGCTTTTAGAGAAATTTTGTAGATATGTTTACCTAAGAAGGCGAAGCGTGTTATTAAACATATAAAATTCAATACCTATTCATAAGGGTTCACTTTAGTGAGAATTAAGGAGAGACAGAGAAAAACAAACGAATTTCAGAGAAATTTATACACTACAGATATGTTTACCTGAAGGCGAAGCTTGGTATTAAACGCATAATATTTAATACCTATTCACAATCTTGTTTTCATTATTTTGTGCTACTGGTTTAAGTAAGGTCAGATAATATATATATTTTTATTTATTATAAATGACAAAAATTTGAATAAAAGTTCTTTTAACAAATCTCAATACTTTTTTAAATATTTAAAAAGGAATTTAAAAGTTTGTCAATTTATATAAAAAATTATGTTTATAATTATAAAAATAATACTTTTAAAAAAGTAAAGACGTTTTATAATTTTAAGATAAATTAATTCAAAAAATAATAATATTATTTTTAAAAACGCAATGATATTTCTTAATTTAGAATTCTATTCAACTTTCAATCATGTCATTTGAAAAGAATGAATTAACGTACGAGTCACTTCTAAGGAAGACTCAGGCTAGATATAGACTTGGTTGCTAAATAACTTACATTTCGCATCTAATTAAAATAAATAGATTTATGCAATAAATATTTTAAAATATTAAAAATAGGCTGGTCTTAGTTTAGCCAAAAATATAAGGGGGGGATCGGGTCAAGTCACAACGGGGTGTGTGTAGCCTTTCCTTTAGACAAATTCATATAAAATTACTTTGCCAGAATAGGTAATTTTATGATAAAGTCTTAAAAAAACAAAAGGAAGCAAGTGACAAAAAATTGGTAGAAAAGTATTTTATAGGCCAAAGTAGTGGTGGGGAAAACCTTACGTCAGGTGAACCTCAGGTTAACCTAAGGTGAGGTTTGGGCTAGGTTTTTCGAAAAACCTCGAGGTTTTCAAACAACCTTAACCTAACCTTAAGGTTAGGTTTGAGGTTTTAACGACCTCAAGGTTTTTAAATAACAAACCTTAAAACCTCACAACTCGTATGTGTTATAGACTGCACCAGAGGTTATAGCACGGTCATATTCAAATTCTAATTTATCGTCTCACCTTCACGCGTATCATTCTACTATCACGCGTATCACCCCACTATCACGCAACCTTACCATTTATATGCAAAAATTATATTAGTTTGTTCATTCTTTTGTTTTGTAACCTGTAGATTCGTTTTGTAACCTGAACATATAATAGTATGCTTCATTTTTTATATCATAATTTTACGACCAAATTATAATCTCTAATAAAAAAAAATTATTAAGTATATATATATATATATATATATATTAGAAATAGTTCAAATAAATTTATTTTAATAGCAAATTACATATATAATCTATAAATTTTTACTCTCTAATAAAATCATTTTATTAGATAGAATTAATGCATGTGCATTTAAAAATATGCTGCCATCCACAATGTGTTATGTTTTTATAAATTAAAATAAATTTGTTTGAACTATTTTTAATATATATATGAATACTTAATAATTTTTTTTTATTAGAGACTATAATTTAGTCGTTAAATTAAGATAGAAAAAATGAAGCATACGAGTTGAAACCTCGAGGTGACCTAACCTCGACCTAAGGTTATAAGGTTTGTTATTTATAAAACCTTTAGGTCGTTATAAACCTCAAACCTAACCTTAAGGTTAGGTTAAGGTTTATAAAACCTCAGGTTTCCCCACCACTAGGCACAGGTGATATTACTACCTGAGAATAGGAGTGCTCTATGGAAAAACTTTTTTCTGTCTTCGCTATAAAGTTCTTATTTTGGTCAATCTGCAAATTTCAAATTATTTCTCTATCTGCAATTATCCAATCCCATGCCCTCATTTAAACACGCGAATAATTCGTCTGCTTTTAAATTTTAATTCGCATAATGTCCCTACAATTAATTTTTAACTGTGCTAGGTCAAAAGTTAAAATACAAACTATTTCGGATTAAGATAATGAAAATATAACATTATTTACAAAAGTTTCAAGGTGATAAATCAAGAATTAATGGTGGTTGCGATCAGACATAGTCCAATGGGCACAATTTGTTAATACAATATAATACTAATAATTTTGGCTTCATTATCCCTCAAGATGATATATATTATTGTTATGTCTATAAAAGAAAACTTTTGCGAGAGCGAGGAAAAGAAAAAAGAAATTTTATAAAAGCGAATATTAAAATTATACCAAAATTACTTATTTAAACATTGGTATTCATAGGTGCTATTTGTTTTAAAAATAAATATAATTCATGCACTTCTGTTTGATATTAATTTGCAATTATGATTCACATTATAATTAACAAATTCAAATAATATATTTGTTCTAAATAGTATGATTTAACCTGATAAAAATTGTACTCGGTAAATTTTTATCATTATGATGCTTTTAGAAATTTAATTATATACATTTATCCCCTCAAAGATTTTTAAATTATAATAGTTTTTAGTTCTGATTAATATTACAAGGTACACAGCTCCAATTTACCATAAAATTGTTTATAATATTTACAAAATTAAGTTATTGAGGCAATGTAGGCGTTATAAAAAACTTTTAATGATCTAATATTTATTTTATTATTATAGTTATAAGTCATGAATTCATGTCTACAAAACCTTAAAAACTGCTGTTAAAAAAGTAGATTGATGAATTATAAGCTTAGACTTTATAGCATTTCAAATTTTGAACTCAATTATCTCATTTCGAAGTTTTGTGCAAATAGAGCATAAAAATATGATCATTTTAACCCATTTTTTACCTGTAAAAAATAATTTTTTTTATATTATAATTTATATAGTGCAAAAAAAAATATGTTTTTCATAGGGGGTATTTTTGTACTTGATTCTGATTTTTTTTATTTGTATCCTTCAAATTTATTTTCCTAATAAAAAAAATTTGAATTCTTTCGACAAAAATTATAGAAAAAAAAATAAATTTGTATTGCCACTTATGCCCATGTCATGTGTCTCCTATGCATTATATAAAGGATAGACAAAAATTATTTTTAAATATAAGCCAAATTTAAAATAAAATTTTGTATTTATTAAAATAGTAATTTAGAAAGAAAACGCTTATAAAGAACTAACTCATCAATATATGCGGCAAAATATCATCACAATTGCATGTTGGGCACTAGCAGCATTTACACAGCTACCTCATTTCCTTTCGTCCGATTACATTCATGGTACATACCTAGTTATTATATTTCAAGTGATAAATCGATCTTAAGCTTATCACAATATAAGGAAGAAGTTTACAAAAATAGGGTTCCCAAATTTTTTGACACTTGTTATAACATTAATTTTGATTTTTTAATAGCAAATCCTTTAGCAGTTTAAAATCGTTCTTTTTAAAAATAATTTAGGGTTCAATTGTTTTCCCATTTGATTATAATTTTAATGCTAAATAAATTCATAGGTCCTAGTATTTTTAACATATTTTAAAGTGTTCTCGATGTAAATAACTTGACAAGTACGAATCTTGGATAATTTTTGCTTTAAATGAGAGACAAACTCTATGGTATTTGAGGTAAAGAATTCTGGTGTATTTCAGAAAAACAACAGTTCATTTCCAAGTTTTACCTAGTCCAATCCAGTACTTCAGCCATTAAATGTTAATGCATTATTTGATATATATCTCAATGATATTATGTAATATTAATAATAATAGACATGGCAGCAATAGAAACACCTAGGAATGAGTATAAAAGATTAAATAGATTGCTAAATTAGCGTAAAAAGAGATTTAAGTTAATTTTTTTGCATATATGTGTCATTGCTAATATACTAACCCTAGATTAATTTTTAGAAGAAACAAATATCAAGATTTTTAAATTAAAATTTACTGTATTTTGAACTCGCTTAACTTTTAGATAAAGATAATAAATGATTTTTCTCTAGTTACAAAATAATAATTTTAGAGATGGTTGAGCAACCAAGGCGTAGTCAGGATAGGGGTAAGGATGGGTTTATTTAATTTTAATATAATATTAAAGAAATTTTAAGATTAGATGGGAGCAGCCGCCTTTGCCTCCCCCTAGCTAAGCTCATGAAAACATTTTGTATATATTATTTTATTATTACATGTCACAAATCTAATAAGCTTTTTTATTTTTAGGTACAAGTGAAATAATTTGGCGCAGTAATACCTCAATTTACGGAACTTCTATAAAAATTATGTATCACGAGCTGGGGGAACAAAATTTTAGCGTCATTATTGTATACGAAATGCCACCCGGTTTTTATACAAGCAATATCTCGCTGGAAACAAATACAAAGAAAAATCCAGGCATTACAGTAAGTGTTCTTTTCACATATCTTCTTTCTTCTTTAACAGTTATTTGGTCTCACAGTCATGGGGTTTGTTTTGATTAGTTTCTTCCATCATGACCGGGTGAGTGCCTTTCTTGACTAATCTTTTTTGTTTTCTTTACTTTATCGACTTGTCCTTTGCAAGTGACACGGGGTGGTCCTCTTTCTCTCTTCCCCGGTTCCTCCATGTCCAGTACTTTTCGATTTACGTCATTCGTGCCTTTTCTTAGTATATGCCCATACATCTTAGCCGATTTTCGTTAATCATGTCCGCCATAGGTTGCATACCCATTTTTGTCATGAGAAAGTCATTCGTCATATGGTCGAGCTTAATATACCCCAAGCTCCACCGTATCATTCTCATCTCTGTGGTTTGTAATAGCTTTCCTTCCGTGGTGTTTAATGCTCATGTTTCACTTCCATAGTAACACCGGTCTTACGATGGATTTGTAAGCTTTGCCCTTCAACCATATTACCATTTTCTTATTGCACTTTACACCGAATATTCGCCATAAGCCATCCTTTTTGGATCCGGGCAATGACTTCCGTTGCGCAACTTCCCTCTTGATGTAGCATCGAGCCGAGGTATGTGAACCTGTCTACTTTTGGGTACTTTAGATGCAGCGATGGGTTGCCTATACCATTCATTTCCATGTATACCGTTTTTTGATCGTTGACCTTTAACCATATCCAGCTAAGCGCTTTGACCACTTTTCGGCTTCTTTGAATACTTCCTACCTTGTTTCCTCGCATAATACTATATCATCGGCAGATACCATACACCATGGCGATGGCTTTTAAATGTCCCTCTCCCTTGTTATCGTGTCTATAATTTGTTCTTTTCACATATAGATATAAAAATAATGGTTTAACTTAGTTGGGCACCATACTAAAAATTCATATTCATTAATGCAACATTCTGATTTGTCTAAAAGTTTTTAATGAAGACCGCGGCGTCCACTATTTCTGCCATCCACCGCCTAATGATTAACAAATGGTCTATCGCCTCCCTTTATAATGATTATAAAATATTCAAGGCAACCGATGAATTTACTATATGATTATGCACACTAAAAGAAGTTCAAATTGATAAACAAATAAAGTAAAAATCATCATGAACAGTATGAATTTAAAGGAAATTTTTGGTTGTCATCAATTTGTTAGTTTTATTGGATAATTTAGCATAAAGAAGTAAACCTCATAAAACGGTATGACTTTAATGATTAAAAACCATTTTGTCAAAAATTTCATAAAAAAATGAAGTATGTAAAAACTCTGAAAGTATTTATAAGTGTATTAGTTTTTTATCCATCTAAAAATACTCTTAATTCATTTAATAATTAATATATTAATAATTTTTTTTTAATTTTTGCTAGGGGGCTGGCAATTTACTGCTTTTCCCCCCCCCCCCTGGCTGCGCCCATGAAAAGTTGCAAGCCTTTTCAAACCTTTATTGTTCAAAGAATGTTTTTCCTATAAATTGTAAACATAGGATTTACATTTATACAGCGAATAATGAAAAAATTCGGGCCTTCGGCCCTCGTGAGAAGGGGGAGGGGGGAAGGGAAGGGGGGAAGGGAAAAGGGGAAGGGAAGGGCGAACTCTTCTATACTCTGTATAAAAGTAGCATATTTGCTATGCAATTTATGGGCGAGAAAGGTGGGAAGGCGCGGGAATGCCTATAGGGGGGTATTAAATGCAAAATGATTAGTTAATTATTTATACAAATATTTTGCACTCTCCGGGATTCGAACCCACATTAATAGAGGCATAGGCTTTTGTAGGGGCACAGGGAACCATATAAGTAGAGGTATAGGCCCTTGTAGGGGCGGGCATAGGGTAATTATCGATGTTAACCAATTCAAAAGCGAAAATTAAAATTTCGATCACAATTGGCTAATGGTCATTTTTTCATTGCTAAGTAGCAATTATCAGAATTTAAAAATTAGGTTTTTAATTTTATCATAAATTACCAATTAATGTAGTTTGAAAAAAAATATATACCTACAAAAACACAGGTATTGTAAGGATATCTCAAAAAATTTACAGGTGCTAAATTAAAACTTTCTCAACCACAATTTGGCCAAAGGTCATTTTTTGCATTGGTCAGCAGACAGCGGACAGTCTATAAATATATTAGAGTCAAAAAAAAAACGAAAAAAAATTTTCGATTCACATTTTGGAAAATGGTCATTTTTTCATTGGTCAGCAGCCAGGATACGGTAAAAGTGGATATAAATTCATAAGAGTAAAAAAAAAACGAAAAAAAAATTTCGATTCACATTTTGGCTAATGGTCATTTTTTTCCATTGGTCAGCAGCCAACGGACGGCCAAAAAGCCATATTATCAATGTTATTAACAAGAACAATCATAATAGTCAAAAAAACAAAAAAAATAATTGCGATTCACATTTTGGCCAATGGTCATTTCATTCCATTGGTCAGCAGCCAACGGACGGCCAAAAAGTCTTATTATCAATGGTATTAACAAGAACAATATATTAATTTAAACAAAAAAATTAAAAATAAATTTGGCCTCTCCGGGATTCGAACCCACATCAGGAGAGGCATAGGCTTTTGTAGGGGGGGGGGGCACAGGGACCCATATCAGTAGAGGCATAGGCTCTGCTAGGGGAGGGCATATGGTAATTGTCATGTTAGCCAAAAAAAACGAAAAAAATAATTTTGATTCACATTTTGGCCAATGGTCATTTTTTTCCATCGGTCAGCAGCCAGCGGACGGCCAAAAAGTCATAATAGCAATAACAGTAACAGGAACAATCATAATAGTCAAAAAAAACGAAAAAAAAACTTGGATTTACATTTTGGCTAATGGTCATTTTTTCATTGGTCAGCACACAACGGACGGCCAAAAAGTCTTATTATCAATGGTAGTAACAAGAACAATCATAAGAGTCAAAAACCCCGGGGTTCGAACCCAAAAAACTAGTTAAATTAATAATAGCAATTAATAATAAGAGTAAACAGCGTCATTCGGTGCAAGACATTTCGGTGCAAGACACCAAGACATTCGGTGCAAGACAAGACATTCGGTGCAAGACACCGAAGAGCGTGACAAGACATCGGAAAATGGAAAGTGAGCCCATAAATTGCATAGCAATTAATAAATGATGCTTCATTGAAGCAGCATATAATTTTGTGATTTTTAAAAATCTGTTGAGTTTATTTTAAGAGACAAATATATATTTCTGATATTATAAACTGTTATAGTTAAACCAATGATTGTATCTAGGAAGATACATTCCTTTCCAAAACTCTTATATAAAATTTCTAAAATATTAAATTTTTGACTTGCAATATATTTTTTATAAGTTGTAAAGTACATATTTTGTAAAGAGATAAAGCCATTTTACCGCTCATTTCTAGACGTTCTTAAACAAATTGATCGAATTTCGTTTTAAGTTTTAAAGGGGGGGGGGGATAATAAAATATTTATAATAATAAACAAAAGGGAGGAGTATTTACCCCTACCCCTTCTATGAACGTAATTCCATTTTAAATTAAAATAATACTTAAACGATACGGAGGAATTAAAACAGAACTAGTATCAATATTTTTCAAGTACAACTCAAATTTAATATAAATGATATACGTATTTTTTGTGTAACGGTATTTAACAAGGGTAAATATCCTTATATATTTCCATAATTGGACAATAACCCCTTTTCCTATTAAAATAAAATTACTTAGTTTTTTTTATGGTTAAAAAGTTTATTTTCACGAAACAAAGTTACATAAATAAGCGAAATACAAAAAGAAAGACATCTGTGTTAAATACAAAACCTATATCATTATCTTGTAGAATGGGCAGCACGAGGCAACGACGGGGATAAAAATATTGGATGCCAAAAAGGCAGAGTACTTTGTAGTTTTACGCCCTTCTGCTGTAGCGATAGGGTCGCAATTAAAATGGGAAGGGGAAAATAGGTCAATACAAGTAAAATCCTATTTGAGGGATAGACCATTTTGTGAGGGGACTAGAGAAGAGCCGTCAGGGCGCATCCTACCTTCAAGAGAGGGATGTGACGGCTTAAGGATTGAGGGGATTTTTGCCTTTTTAAGGGCAGCTTAAATTAATAAATTAGCCTTAATGTGCCTAACATATTTATATTTGTTTGCTAGGCAGTGTAGAGGGTGCCTAGCATATTCGTCTACAATCTCAGCCCCATCAAAATATTATTTTATCTTACCATTTTTTCGGATCAAATTTTTTGCAATTATGCAATGCAAGATTTAAATATGTATAAATAAGTGGGGTTTTAAAATAACTGTCAAATCAATTTTTAAAACAGCGTCGTCACAGGGGACAGAAGTCGGGGAAAAGAAAGAGAAGTTTGGATTCTAAAGTTAGTCAGTCGATGAAGTATAGTGATTTGCAGTACAACCAGCTGTATCTAATAAATGTCAGGATAAAGTACCCCAACTTTTCAAGACCTGTTGACTCTTATTTGTATTTTAAAGGTATGAACTATTCAAATTGTTTGATTTTGAAGCGAGTTGATGCAAGCTAACCTAATGTTAAGAATATTCTTCAATATAAATTCTCGTGGACACATAACGTTGAGTATGCGCTGCTCGCATAGACTAGATAGACTGCCCTCAACGCACAAAATGTGTACCCTTTTCCCACCATTTTGAAAGGCACATTGTAAAGTGGTGATCATATAAAAATTCGTAATTTTCGCAAATTAAATAATTTTAAAAAGGTAAATAAAAAATATTGAATTGTAGATATCAAAAACAGCATTTGATATCATTTACACAATACATAGAAATTAAAAATGTAAAAAATGCGATTAAAGTTTTTTTAATAATATAGCGCCATCAATATTAATTGCTATTTTGTATAATATTAATTTATTGACGTTCGTTTTAATTTATAAACTAGTGAGGAAGGTAAATTGACTGTTATAGGGCAAAATTACATGGTTAAAATATACCAGTTGCCCTCTTCAAAATGGAGGAAAATTTAACACATAATTTACCATATGCAACATATGGCATAGGCAGTCTATCTAGTCTATGGCTGCTCTTTAGAAAATTGATTTATAAATTACAATAATAGTTGTTGTGACAAGAATTTTTATTTAATATTTAGGCTAATTAAAAATTCTGTACACTACTTTAGTTTCATAAAAAGCGTATATCTTATACATATGTTGTAACACAAGCATGATAGCCAGGGGGTGGCAAAGAGGGGCGGCTGCCCCCTCTAAATCCAACAATTCTTTTAATTTAATATATTTATGGCTAAAATTACTGAAAATTATCATTTTGACGCTCCTTAAATCATTATTACCCCCCTCTGGATCCAATCCTGGCTACGCCCATGCACAGGTCTAAAAATATTGGCTTTGTGATCTATTATGTATTTGATAAGCAATTATAGTATTTAATGCTAAACAAAGGATACGCTAGTACTTATTTTCCAAAAGTTCCTGATTTTTAGATAAATGAGGTTAACGGCGTAAAAAATGGCCTTATTAACGTTTTTAAGGCTTTACTTTATTTTCAATTAAAATTATATAAAGCTCTAGGAATATAAAATTATTTTCATGTTTCACATTTAAAATTTTTTCTTTCTAAGCATGGGAAAAAGGAGTACACCCACACTCCTTAACTTAATCTCTCTCCATTAAATCCACTCCCGCCCCTAGGAATATATTTAAATAGTAAAATAAAATGATGTTATATATTAATTTATGATCTATAGAAATATATACCTATTAAAGAAAATACAGGAATTAGGACTTACACTTCGAGAACTTTATTATACCTTTAACCTCATCTATCTAAAAATCTCGATGTCTCGGGAAACAAATTCATTTTATGGATCAGCTTGAATATCTCTATCATAATGAGCTGGAATTCTTTTGTATACCAGTGAAATTATTAAATAGTTACAACAATATTTTTAAAAACAAATTAAAGTCAGAGCACGAGCAGTGCACAATTTTGCTTGCGTTACTAAAAAATTAATATACCATAGCGTTTTATTAATATATTTAAGTCATAATGCCTCAAGCGAAATGTGCGTGAAGCTTTTGCATCCCAGCCATGAATATATTATTGTTTGTCTTAAAATTTAACGAGTTTATGGATTTTCAATTACTTTCTGATTATTTTGTAAATTGAAATTTTCAGAACTGTGTTATATATTGTATAGGTGTGAAAAAGGGCGATTTTAAGAAACTCCTTAAGACATCACAAACAAGTATTAAATGAATTATATTTATTTCACTCTATTGAATTGAAGTAATTGTCATTAAATCTTAAAAAATGCTAGCAATAGCAAATACATAATCTAGAAACTAATGGAAACGTATATTTATTAGAAAAATTTGCCAAAAATCGGACCACCCTTACCTATAGAAACATAGTCACTAATGAGTCTGCAGTTAACGTAGAGATCTGTTGGAATTCATCCAGATTCAGTATCTTGTATTTATATTCCTACCTTAACAATGAGGAACGCACACTAAATGTGGTAAAGTTTATGTCGGTTATCTTAATTGAATTTTCAATTGATGAAAATATTTGGGAATTGGTTAATATATAATTTTAAAAATATGAATTAAAATTCAAGTAAATGTCTGAAAAAATTAAAAGGGGGAAGCGGTTCTTCAAGATTTTCCTTAAACCCTTGTTTTGTATTTTGTTGACGCCCGAGCTTGCACATAAAATTTAGAATACCAAATAATTTTACCCTATTTTATAACCTAAGATCTTTATTTTTCATAGTGTTATGTATGTATTTTAGAAAAATCACGCTTGTACCCATTTGACAAATATGTTGTACAATCGTGAATATCAACTCACATTGCAGTCAGATAACAAACCCTATCCACATGCTAGAGGGGCATACCAGGAATATATACAGTTTACGAAAAATTCACAAACCACTTAGAAAGGCCCCATCTAAAAGTTGATCCTTAGGCAAACATTTTTAGTCAAATATAAGAGGCCTCTTATCATGGATCGAAAACTTTTTTTGTATATGATTTATTAAGATTTTCTTATTAAACATTATCAATAAAAGCTACATTAAAAAAATCAATGAATTCTAATAAACTTCATTTGGTATTTTTGTTGTTACTAAAAATTTAGAATTTTTTAAATTTACATGCTCAGTAATTGTATGGCTCAAATATGCCACCAAATAGATTACGAGATTTTAATTTATAAGGCTGAACCATTCAAGTAATAAATTAACGGACGAAAACCTAGGGAAAAAATTTTAATCGCATCTTCATTAGAATCACTTTACATTTGTTATAGATAGTATAGAACTTTTAACATATTCCCAAGGAATTGATTTGTATTCTTAATTGTATTTCACTAATTATAATTATATTTCTTGGTTTAATATTTGCGTTCATAACTATTATAAAGTATTTTATATAATTTATATTAGAGTAAAGATACACAAATAAAATATTTAAAATGTTATAAACGATTTTAAAAATGGTCTTAAAGAATATTTAGAAATTTTTAATTAATCCGATAGCAAAACTATACATTCTTTTATTTGAACTATTGTAATTTTTATAACCGATTTTAAAATGATAAAAATGTAAAACCCGTTTGATAAAAATTTTATGAGCATGTTATAATTTCATTTACAACGAATTTCTTGTTAGATTTAATAAAATCGTTTTAAGTTGCATTTGACATTTTTACCTAATTGGAGTCGTAATTACACTATAATAAAATAATATATAAACTAGTTGTATATAAATATACTAAGTTGACCGCATTTATTGAATGCATTTATTCATTCGACACTTTATTGCTAAACACATATTTCTATTTTAGTTGCTTTTTGTTGCTACAGAACTCAAACACTAAAATACTGTTTAAATTAGGTGAAACCATACAATACATCGATTCATAATTTCATTAAATTCCCCTCAGTTAGAATAATTTTAATCTTATTATATATAGATGCTTATGAGTATTAAAATATATCATGTGTAATAACAAATAGTATATGCTTTAAATTTTTTATAGTTTTATTTAAAGTGCAATAATGTACAATAATTTTATGCTACAACAATCTCTTATATACCTGTGTTAGCATGGGCTACCTAACATGACCATAGACTAATAAAACCATAGACTGCCGAACAGCTGATTTTTACTATTAAAATCATTCATACACCAAAATGGCTGCCATATTGTAGGAAAAAGTCAACAACAGGTATTTTTTGCTTCTCCACGATAAAATATAGAAGAAAGTAAATAAGACTAATAGCTTAATTTTTAAACTAACAAAAAATAAGTAAATTAGAACAACAAATTATGCTGAATTCTATTGTTTGGTCATAATTTTTCACAAAATAGCGCTTGCTATATTTGCTGAAAATTTATCAGTTCGGCAGTCTATGGTTTTATTAGTCTATGAACATAACACACAAATGTAAATTGGAATTAATAAATGCATAAATGTTTATGTATTTGTTACCTTGCCCAGAGCACGTAAATAATCTTTCAATATTTATTACAACTTGCATCCTTTGAATGTATAATATAAACATACAGACTTAATATTAGGTAGTATATATTACAGCAGCTTTTTCAATTTTGCAGCAGTTACATCATCCTTACTGCTGTGATTAAACGGTAATTAGTAATTAAAATAATTTTATAATTCGACTACAATCTTTAATTGTTTTCAAAAACATATGCGAAACGACTGCAGGGGATTAAAACGTGACTCTGCTAGGAATTTGTTAAGCGTAAACTCACGGTTCAATACCCAAACCATATTACATTACATGGGCGTAGCCAGGTATTAAATTAGGGGGGGGGGGCAGAAAAAAAGGTCTTGACTATCCAAAAATTTTCCTGCGGCCGTAATTTAAATTTTCATTTTTTATATTTTTGTGTAAATTCGCTAATACGCATCTGTATTAATTTGAGTTAAGTTCAAATAGGGGGGGGGGGGGGGGACAGCCGCATTCCCTGCCCCCGCCTGGCTAATTAGGGGGGGGGGCAAACCATACTTTTTTTTTTAATTTTTAAGGGTTTTTGTATTGAAATCCTTCTTTTTTTAAATTAGGGGGGGGGCAGCTGCCCCCCCCCTGGCTACGCCCATGTAAATGCAGTTGTTTTGACATTTGTAATATTTTAAACATTATAACGCTGACAGTTGCATTCTAATCCACTAAATTTTGCAATACACTAAAATGTATGAGCTTAAGATTTAATAACAAATTACTAATTTTAGGCAAAATTAGTAACAAAAATGGATAAAGTAAATATTTTCGGACATAATATTGGGGCTTGCACTATAATGGATTGTTTACTTTTTGAATGTAAAAGTAATTTTTATAAAAAAATAAAGGTTTAATATGTTAAAAACCTCAAAACTCTTATGCCATTCCAGTAACAATTTTACTTTTAATGTTTTTATAACGTTGTAATGTGGGCCCCTTTGAAAGAAAAAGATGAAGGAAGATATATTACTAATATAACGCTTTTTTTATCTAATATATAAAATTCTCGTGTCACGGTGTGGGTGGTTAAACTCCTCCGAAACGGCTGGACCAATTTTAATGAATATTTCTGCGAATATTTGGTAGGTCTGAGCCTAGGTTTTAAACTTTATTCCAAATCTCTAAGTGATAAGACGGTCAAGTAATTTGTTTTATACGTTTTGACGTTTAATAAAATGTCAATCAAACGCAACCTCATGACGTAATGCGTATCTATCGTCTGCTTTGAAAATTTGAGTATACAGTTATTTAATGTAAGTTTTAATTTACCTGAATTTGTAAAAGTAGACATTATCTAATATAAAACATTTTGTAGGATCTTTGCATTGTCATTGTTAATTTTAAAATTATGGATATTGCAATTTTGATTAAGTTTACTTATGTTTTATGGTGGTTAAGGATAAAACTCTATAACCCACATAATTGTTGGGTAATTAATAATTGTTTTAGTGTAATATTGAAATATAAATGCACATCTAAATTGTTTTAAATCTTTATTTGAATATTACATTAAATCATTTTTCTTTGTTATGTCTTTATTTATCACCGGTAATAAATCTATTTATATAAAAAATTTATAGACCTTGAGCCTAAGTAATTGTCATTGCGAATGCCAATCTAATTGGAAATTGAATAGTTCAAAAAATATCATTTTACCCCTCCCTAAATCAATATTCCCCCCCCCCTCAAATTCCAATGGCGGTTACGCCTATGAATGTACCATAAGTCTCTCCTTCAACTGCATTTGCAGGTCTTAACTTATTGTATATATAAATTTTTTTACTTTATACTTTTCAGCCATTAAAAAAATTCTCTTTTAAATCATGCAAACAATCACATTTAGGATCATTTTTAATATAATTAAAAAAATTACTACAAATATATATATAAGCACATGAATAATCATGGAAATAAAATATAATTTATATAAGCCCAGTAAATAATATATTTAAAGAGGAAAATTTCTTAAAAGACATCTTAAAAGAAAGATGTGCCTTTTGCCTAATAATAATGTAAGATAAAAAGACTGAATATCATCCAAAAAATGCAATTTTTTATTTGTTGCAGTGGTGAAAAATTCTCTTTTAAATCATGCAAACAATCAAATGTAGGACATTTTTAATATAATTAAAAAAAATTACTACAAATATATATATAAGCACATGAATAATCATGAAATTAAAATATAATTTATATATACCCAGTAAATAATATATTTAAAGAGGAAAATTTCTCAAAAGATGTCTTAAAAGAAAGATGTGCCTTTTGCCTAATAATAATGTAAGATAAAAAGACTGAATATCATCCAAAAAATGCAATTTTTTATTAGTTGCATGGGTGGTGACGACTCCGAACGCGCACTCGCTAGCGTGGATGCACGTTGCGGCTACAACAACCTCGATTCACCTTTTGCCAGGCTAATCGTCAGCGAGCTGGACGCTCTGTTGAATGAGCACAATGAATACCTGCATTTAAGCTGCCACTGAATATCCAAAGTAACCCAGAGGCAGTGTGCAACATAACAAAAGAATAGTTTATGGCCACAGTACACAGACGGTGTAAAGTTATCATCTGGAATGAATGTATTATGGCACACAAACCTTCCATTGAGGCATTGGACAGGACATTGAAGGATATAAAAAATAACGACAAACTATTTGGCGGCCCTCTGTTACTCCTTTCAATGATTTCAGACAAACACTTTCCGTCATTCCACGTTTAACGTACGCTAATGAGATCAACGCTTTAAAATTTCTCAGTGTCGTAATGTTGAAAAATTAGAATTGAAATTAAACATGCCCGTTCATATGCTTAAAGATCCATTTGCTGAAGCATTCTCAAAATAACTGTTGGATATTGGTGATGGAAAAATGGATGTGTATGTAAATACTGGATGCATAAAATTACCGTCGAATTTTTGCACAATCGTCGACTCGCAAAATACTCTCATCGACCACATATTTTCAGATCTATATACACAATACAAATCTTGCCTGGATGTTTGAAAAAGCAATATTGTCAGCAAAAAATGTGGACGTCAATAGTTTAAATTCCAAGATACAACAGTTGTTACCAGGTGACTTGATGTCATACAAATCTGTCGATAGGGTTTGCGAAGCTAACGAAGCTGTAAATTATCCAATTAAGTTTTTGAATTCATTGGATTTATGGGTTACCTTGGCAA
This sequence comes from Gordius sp. MW1, assembly GCA_964036665.1. NCBI lineage: Eukaryota > Metazoa > Nematomorpha > Gordioida > Gordea > Gordiidae > Gordius > Gordius sp. MW1. The sequence continues at coordinate 21,371,880 of OZ038530.1, forward strand.
ATATCTGAATTATAGCAACGCTATCATTGGTTATGCAAAAAAATTAACCTTTCTCGTTCTATTATTCACGCAATCTATTCATAAAAGTGAATACATTCAAATAGTTGAAGGTCTTGTAATTCACCGTTATTATAACCTCGACCAGTGTATATATACGCGTTATTTTAACTAAAAAACAATTCGTTTATTTCTTTCTATTATTTGGAAATAAAATGTTGTGTGCTTTCAATTGATTCCTTGTCTAATAAAATACTATATTTATTAACAGTTTATATTATAGGTATCCAAGCCGCAACAAAATGGTGATCCCAAGTCCAAAAATGGAAACACCACAAATGGATGATGACTCGAACTGGGAAAATACGCTATAATACAAGTTCCCCGCGTTTAATACGTTAAACCCACGAATTTGGTTTATTCAGATTGAATCTCTGTTTAAAATTCGAAAAATTGAAAATGAATTCACAAAATTAGGTTACCTCATAGAAAACCTTCCACAGGAAGTGACGGCCGAAATTCAAGACTTACTGAAAAACATAACGAACGAAGCCCCGTTTCCAAAAAGAAGGCAGCTATTATCGAACGCACATCCCGAAGCGATATGCAACGTCTGCACGACCTACTGACAAACGTAGAACTCGGAGACAGATCCCCATCATAGCTACTACGTTATATGAGAAACTTGTTAGGATCACATTCAATGGACGATACCATCCTTAAACAATTGTAGATGGACAAATTGCCAGCAACAATGACCGGTATACTAGCAATTTTCGCGCCGGATCAAACACCCACTAAATTGGCAGAAACAGCCGATAAAATAGCAGCCACGTTTAACGTAAGTCCCATAATTAATTCATTAAACCCAGGTCTAAATAAAGAATTGGAAGAAATAAAAGAGCTCGTAAAAAACCTTAGTGTCACAGTAGAAACACTAAAGAGGGATGTACAAAAGTACGATCACGATCTTTTTCAAGACATCGATCTTACTCACGTCACACACGCGCAGCAAGGACAAACGAGCCTAACCTATGCTGGTATCACAATCGATTCCAAGACAAGGCCACAAAATGTAGAACTTTGCACGTTCCACCAAAAAGATTCAAACTAATAGGCCGGCCAGCAAAAGCGACATCTGGCACCGGCCTTAAAAAACAAGTCGCCTATTCTACATATGTGATAATTCAACTATGAATTTTTTAATTGACACAGGCGCAGAAATTAGCGTCATCCCGGCAACCAAACGCGAACAACTCAATTGGTCCAATATACAGCTTCAAGCTGCAAATGCAAGCGCCATAAAAACGTTTATGCAGAAATCGTTGACGTTAGACCTAGGACTAAAAAGGCCATATCAATGGAGCTTTACAATAGCTGACGATAAATTTCCAATATTAGGAGCGGACTTTCTAAGTAAATTTAACTTTATAATCAATATTTCAAAGAAACAACTGATCGAAACACAAATTACCCCGGCCAAAAAGATCGCAGTAAACTCCCAATTGGCTGTAGTAAATCCCCCGCAATTCACTTGATTAGTAAAAAAATTCCCCGCTGTGTTTAAAGCTACAGAATATACGCCAACAGCAAATCATAATACCCAACACCATATAGAAACAAAAGGGCCGCCAGCATAGGCGTAGTCAGGATTGCCTCCAGGGGAGGGGTTTCAAAAAAAGTTATTTCATAATACTATTGAACAAAAATTTGGCGGGCCCCCAGTAGGTGGGGGTTTGAAGGCGGAGCCCCCGAGGAGATGGGGGTCTATATTTTTTCAGTATATATGATTGGTTTTTGGTAAAAAATGCATTAATAATATCTTCAGCGACTACATCATGATCATTAAAAGTAAACCTTAAAAAATAAATATACTAAACCATGAGGAGCATTAATTTTTAGTTGAATTTTGATGTTTACAAATGAAGCATCCATGAATAAAATGATCAAAACGCATTGGTATTTTCTTATTATACTCTTCTCTAGTAGTATACCCGCAATCTCTATATACAAGGAACTAATATAAGTTAAATACCCGTGTTAAATACTTAGAAAAATAAATATTAATTCCTTTTATTAAAATTTGACTTGTATTAGCACCTTCCTTTTTTATTTTAGATGTTGAGTGAGATAATTTGTTGAAAAATTATTAAGAATTAACTCGGGACAGAAAATTTTTGTATAAGTAGTGTTAGAATTAGTAGATTTAATCTAAAATTAAATATCAAATTAATTAAGATTATTTATTATTTTTTATATGCGCAACATTAACAAGACTCCTATTAATATCATTGAATTTTTCGGTATAATTAAAAAAAAAATTCAATTTTTTTGGTCCAAGGGGAGGGTTCTAACCCGAAAACCCCCCCTTCCCTACGCTAATGGCTGCCAGTATTTTCTAAATCCAGACGTTTGAATGCCGAAAAACTGAAGATAGCCAAAGATGAATTCATGCACATGATGGATTTAGGCATCATCAGAACTTCAAGGGCCTCTCCTCTACACATGGCACCAAAAAAGACCAATAAAGAGTGGAGACCATGCGGAGATTATCGGGCCCTCAATGTCAAAACAATTCCGGATCGTTACCCTTTACCGCATATACATGACTTTTCACTTTCCTTGTCAGGTAAAAATATATTCACTAAACTGGATTTAGTTCGTGCTTATTACCAAATCCCAATGGCGCCAGAAGATATCCAAAAAACCGCCATCACAACCCCATTCGGCTTATTCGAATTCTTACGCATGCTGGTCTAAGAAATGCAGCACAAACGTTTCAAAGACTCATTGACCATGTTCTCAGCGGATTGGATCATACATTTACCTATTTGAACGACATATTAATCGCCAGTTCTTCACTTGCAGAACACAAAGTACACGTTGAACAAGTAATACAACGACTTTTCGATAACGGGATTAATGTCAATATGCAAAAATGTAAATGGGGCGTAAAGGAAATTGAGTTCTTAGGACACATCGTGATGTCTAAAGGGTTAAAACCAATACCCGATAAAATAGACACCTTTGACAAATTTCCAACCCCAACTTCAATGACACAATTGAGAAGATTTATCGGCATGATAAAATTTTACCGAAGGTTTATCCCTAAATGTGCAGAGCTCCTCAAACCATTAACCGATCACCTCGACAATACCAAAAGACCTATTGAGTTAACACAGGAAGCTAAACACGCATTTATTCAGGCAAAACAAACCCTTAAACAAATAACTAGTCTATCTCATTTAGACGAAAAAAACAAACTGTCGATCACTACTGATGCTTCCAACTTCGCAGTAGGAGGATACAACAACAAACATTAAACGGGGATATTCTACCAGTTGCCTTCTGTCCAAAAAAACTTTCACAAACGCAAACACGCTACAGCACCTTCAGCCGAGAACTACTGGCCATTTACCTTATGATAAAACATTACAGCCATGTTCTCGAAGGACGCAATTTCACCGTATATACCAACCTCAAACCCTTAACTTATGCACTTAAGGCAAAAACGGACAAATACTCTCCTCGAGAAATCCGTCAATTGGACTACATCTCTCAATTCACATCGGACATTCAATACATCCGAGGTAGCACAAACATTATGGCTGATACCCTGTCCCGTACAGACATCGACACAATCAACTCCTTGCATCACAGTTATTACTGGAACTAATATCTACGAGACAGAAGGTTGAAAATTACACAAAACGAAACGAAATCTTTAATATTGGAACAATTTCCAATACCTAATTCAATAAAAAAAATTCATTTGTGATGTTTCTCAAACAACACCTCGACCTCTGGTACCTCCTGCCTTACGACGAACAGTTTTTAATTCATATCACGGATTATCACAACCCGGTATCCGTTCAACCCGAAAACTAATCGCGAAACGTTTTGTCTGGCCTAAAATGAACCATGACGTACGAATATGGGCTCAACAATGTCTTAATTGTCAGGTCAGCAAAATAAACATGTTATTTCTACCCCAGGTACATTTTTCGCTTAAATTAAAAAACTGGATGCTCCATTCCATCCTCGTCCTGACATAATGCGCCTCCAATATCAATATTGGACGCATCGACCCTTAGTATATGTTGTTTATTAGGATCAAAACATCTTAAAATGGGTTTTTTAAGCAAGATATTTTTCAAAAAATTAAATTTTTCAATATCACTTTTACTCCATTTAATTATGATGTCCTTTTTTTGTCAATTCGTACAATGGTCCAGCATTTTCAGTGTCATTATTTATAAATTTCCTGATGCTCCATTCAGCCATGTCCACCTAGACATTGTTGGTTCGTTACTACCATTCAATGGTTATATCTACATTTTTACGGCCATAGACCGATACACCCGGTGGCCGATAGCAATCCCTATAAAAGATACTTCAGCCGAAACCGTGGCTCGTACTTTTTTAACACAATGGATAGCAAACTTTGGCGTACCAAACACAATAACAACCGATAGAGGATCGCAGTTTCGTTCAACACAATTCCGACAATTTTCCCAGCTACTCGGTTATCATAATATAACCACAACCGCCTACCACCCACAAGCTAATGGGCTGGTCGAACACTTCCATCGTCAGCTAAAGAGTTTGATAATGGCAAAAGACAACGCTAACAAATGGTCCGAATTACTACCTTTGATACTACTAGGCGTTAGAACGACAATCAAAGAAGACCTAGCTTGTTCTAGTTCCGAACTAGTTTATGGTGCCACCTTACGCCTACCAGGCGATTTCATACAACATTCATCACACGACACCAATGCAACCGAGTTCGTACAACGCCTTCGACACCATTTCGACAACGTACGTTTCTCACCACCACGACCGTTAAAATTCGAAGCTTAATCCCACCATACGAAGGCCCCTTCAAAGTTATTGACAGACAAACCAAATACTTTGTGGTAAACAGAAATGGGAAACATGATAACATTTCTATCGATCGGTTGAAACCAGCATAAATCGATTCAGTCAACCCTATAGAACCACTCATAAAAGGTCCGACCATTAAAAACCAACCTTCCACCTCTAACACTACCACAAACCATACATCAATAAAAGCAGGACGAAATGTTCATTGGCCAGTTAAATTAGCCGAATATTTATATTTTTCGCACTCCTTGCAAATAGGGGGGGGGGGACTTGTATGGGTTACCTTGGCAAATAAAATCTGAATATTGCAACGCTATCATTGGTTACCTATACAAAAAACTTAACCTTTCTCTTTCAAGTATACACGCAACCTATTCATAAAAGTGAATACATTCAAATAGTTGAAGGTCTTGTAATTCACCGTTATTATAACTCGACCAGTGTATATAAACGCGTTATTTTAACTAAAAAAATTCGTTCATTTCTTTCTATTATTTGGATAAAATGTTGTGTGCTTTCAATCGATTCCTTGTCTAATAAAATACTATATTTATTAACAGTTTATAATCCAAGCCGCAACAGATATGTCAGGCATGCCACCGCACCTTATACAACTGAAGGTTGTATTTTTTAATCGTCATTATTTATATATATAGGTATCAAAAATGATTTAATAAAGTATAAAGAAAGAATGAATAAATAAATGATTAGGTATTGTCATTTTATAGGCCAACAGTGTCACAACGCTCCATTAATATTTCATTCATAATTACATGCCCATACACTTATAGTATTTTCTAGAAATAATGTATATAGCAAAACAACGTTTGTCGGGTCAGCTAGTATTCTATAATATTAAGTGGATAATTTGGAACGACTCTTAAATAATATTTATTGCAACAATGAGACACAAAATGATTAATTTATGACATAAGATCATTTAATGCTGTAAATAAGCTAGTAAATTTGCCAACAATCCACTCATAAAATTATTTAAATGCATAATTTATTTACCATATGCATTTGTAAAAATAATAGAAAGGAATATGAAGATACAGTGTATAGAACCAAGGAAAAAAATATTTTAAGATCGTTGTGTCCTCTTAAGTTAATGATTTCATAAAGAATGATCCAATAACAGATGTTATTCAGAAAGAAATCGTGGTTGATAATAAAGAAAAGATAATAAGAAAGATAGTGATGATGATGATCATGATAATGATGATATGGAAGAGGAAGATAAAAACTTCGATGAATATGTAGAAGTGGCAGCACAAGTCTGTGAAGGTTTTATTCAGACAATTGGTGAGAAAGAAGGAGAAGAAAAGGACACACCAGAAAACATTCAAAATATCAACCATCCATTTTTCCCCTGTTAAATGAGGTATCGGAGAACCATCATGGGGCAGTAACTATTCCTTCCAATCCGCCACTCTACACTGAGAATAGAGGGTACCGCGATAATATGAGAGGATATGTGGGAAAGCATGACGATCAATACCAAGACCACATATCCGGAAAGTCCATAAACTCTACATTCCCTATCATTGACTATGAACCCGAAACTTTAACTTCGCCAACTCGGTTTAGCGCCTTATTAGATGATGCTCCCCCTAAATAAATATTTATTAATAAAGATGTTAAATCGCCCATTAACAAGCAATATAGAAAAAGAATCAACAAACTTTTTTGAAATTTGTTTCACCGGTTAAAGCAGGAGGACGTAAGTAGCATATTTTTTTCTGAAGTTTTATTTTTTTTCTTCTTTTGCCCGAACCCGGCCTGGCACGAATAATTAAAATACTCTTCCACGAGCATATTAAATTTAATAATCTTAAACACTCTACATGAGTTAATCGTAGTTTCTATCATAACATATATATTTCTAAGATCTGTTTCTTATTGATCTAATATTTCTACAAAATAACTATGAAAAATACGATATAGATATATTTGTTTCAATCTTTATGTCTTTAATGTTTAATATAATATTAGCTAAAATTTTATGATGCATTGACTCGGGCCTGACGGGAGTACAGCTAATAGAGTATGAAGGTGGGTGCAAAGGCGTGGAAGAGTAATTTAACTCTTAGCTCCAGGCCGGGTTTGGGCAGAAAAGAAAGAAAAATAAGACCTTAGATAATGAAATGCAACTTACGTCCTCCTCCTTTAACCGGTGAAACAAATTTCGAAAGAATTCGTTAATTCTTTTTCTGTATTGTTTGTTAATGGGGGATTTAGCATCTTTATTAATTAATATTGATTTAGGGGGAGCACTATCCAAGGAGGCACTAAACCGAATTAGCGAAGTTATTGCTTCTGGTTCATAGCCAATACTAGGGAATGTAAAGTTTATTGAATTTCCGGATGTGTGACCAGTGCATTCATCGTCATGGTCCATATAAACTCTCATTTTATCCCTGTATTTATTCTCATTCCAGAGTGGCGAATTGCAGGGATTGGTTAGTGCACCTGGATAATTTACCGGTATTGCGTCTGAGAGGTAAAAATGTACTATGAAGATTTATTGATTTAGTGTCCTTTTCGTTCTCTTCATTCTCAACCAATGACTGAACTAAATCTTCGCAAACTTGTGCTGCTATTTCAACATATTCTCCCTCTTCCATATCATTATAATCATCCCTATCCTCCTTATCATCACCATCTTCCATATCATCAAACTCTTCTTTATCATCACTATCTTCTTTATCATTAATAGTCGTGGCCTATAGTTTATTTAAATTATAAATCCATATGATATACATATAATACACATACATAAGGTAAATAGAACTAAAATACATTATAAATGACGTGTATAAACACAGATTAAATAACATTAGAGCCCTGCACGGGTGACCCGAAACCCGGTTTGGGACCCGAAACCCGGTTTGGGTTGAAAAATGTTAAACTCGGGTCGGGTTGAAGGTTATGAATTTTATATTGCATAATAGACATATCTTTTAAATTAACTAGTAATACTATATAATAGTTGTAGTAATTAGGAACTGAGAGTCTTTTAATCAGATATATATCACAAACCTAACTTTTATCTTACAAAATTTCTATGTTAATTAATAATAAAAATCCACTCGTCCTTTCAGGTTACAATAACAATATAATGAACATAGCAGTGTCATAGGAAGGGGGGGGGGGTAGGACTTCCCCTCCCATTGGCAAAACAAATTAAATAATTTTTTAATGGAAAACTCAATGATTTCTATAAGACACTTGTTAGTGTTGCTCTAATAGAAATAACTAGCTATGCCCGGCCAAGCGTTGCTTTGGCTTAGGTTTTATTTAGCTAAATGAAATTAGTGCGTATTAATAGGAAATATATGAAAGAATTTGGGTTATCTGTATAAGAGTTTATGATGTAAAAAAATATTTTTTTATAATGTGCAAATACATATTATTTAACTTGAAAGGAAAAGGCATATTTTTTAATAATTAGATAGATTTATAACAGTTTAAATATTTATTAGGTAGCGATGTTTAGCAATAATATGCATATTTGAGTGACAAAAGTGTATAAGTTATAAATCACGGGGCAATGATCTGACCAAATTTGGTGGCAATCGGTCGAGAACTTTAGGAGTTATTAGAAGCCCAAGAAAACGGAGTTACATTTTTATATATAGAGATATGTGAATTTTTGGTAGTTATAATTAAATTCGCCAAACAGCCTCATTGCTGCTGATATACCGACCCGTTTGAAATTGGGCACGAATTTTATCAAGTCATGGATTTTATGAACCCACTATTTTTAGTAAATATATAATAAGACAAACCAAATGCAAATTCTGTTTTAGTCATCAAATCCAACTAAATTAAATGTTTTTTAAAAAATTGCTGATTAATGCTGTTACTTATTTTACAATAATACCATTATATTATTTTTCTAGTTAGCTGATTTATTTGAAATACAATTTTCTTTAATATAATAAAATAATTAAATTATTGCTTCTATGATCGACCACGTGATAATAATGGCAAAAAATGCATAATTTAAATTTTATTTATTTAATTTAAATAGTTTGTTAGATCCTAATAATTTTGTCCGTATCCTGTAACATTTTTATTATCTTTTAAATATCTAATTCGCGAAAACCTTTAATAATTAAATTATTAAAAATATGCTTCTATGATCGACCACGTTATAATAATGGCAAAAATTGCATAATTTAAATTTTATTTATTTAATTTAAATAGTTTGTTGAACTCCAATAATTTTGACCGTATACTGTAACATTTTTATTATACTTTAAATATCTAATTCGAGAAAACTTCAGCCTTGTATGTATGACGTCATTATTGTATATGATGCTATAAATGAAACTGGCCGGGAAATATCCGATATTTTTAAAACGAAAAGGTATTTTAGGAATCTGCAAAAGCTATTTTACCCCTGGCCGCCCTAAGAACCTACGGGTAAAGTTTCGAGCGAATCGACCCGGTAGTTTCAGAATTTAGCCCTTTTTTAAAACTAAAAGGGATTTTAGGATTCTGCAAAAGCTATTAATTTAAATTTTATTTATTTAATTTAAAGAGTTTGTTAAATCCCAATAATTTTGACCGTATACTGTAACATTTTTAATAATACTTTTAAATATCTAATTCGAGAAAACTTCAGCCTTGTATGTATGACGTCATTATTGTATATGATGCTATAATTGAAACTGGCTGGGAAATGTCCGATATTTTTAAAACTAAAAGGAATTTTAGGATTCTGAAAAAGCTATTTTACCCCTGGCCGCCCTGGGCATCTATAGCTAAATTTTTGTGCGAATCGGGCCGGTAGTTTCAGAATTTAGCCCTTTTTTAAAACAAATGTCCGTTATTTTTAAAACTAAAAGGAATTTTAGGATTCTGAAAAAGCTATTTTACCCCTGGCCGCCCTGGGCATCTACGGCTAAATTTTCGCGCGATTCGGGCCGGTAGTTTTAGAATTTAGTCCTTGCATACATACACACATACATACATACACTTTACTTTATATATATAGATTAATTACCTTCATAAAATTTAAAATTTGATTTTATATATAATAAAACTTTCCTAACTTTAAGACTATTTATACTAAAAAATTCCGTCCCTGTTCGAGTTTAAAATCAAGAGAAAGTGAATTTTTGATTGCTTCTTTAATAAAACTATCTCAGCTTTTAAAATAGAAGAGGAAGATTCTAAGGTAATCAATTTTTAAATATTTTCCAACGTTTAACATGCTTAAACCTTTTTAAAGTTCCTTGTTTTCCAGTTATACTAGAGATGACATAATGTAAAAATATAAATAATTAATACTCAAAGTAAATGATCATTTTACAAAGCGTTTTGCACGCTTCATTCTTGCATGTTTTATTTTTAAAATTACTTTAATATCCATTTTATTTAGAAACTGAGTGTGCTAATTCGTCAGTAGAGATTTATAATCAGATTCAACTAAATAAAATGATCCTCACGATTTAATAAATTGATTTTAAAGTATACTTTTTGATGATTATGATATAGCCAACTAAGATACTGTGATTGGCATCGGCAAAGCTGAAATTATAAAATTTTTGCCTGCAAATGGTCTCTAAATGTGCCGGGCATGGATGGGCCTCTTGTCCAAAAGAATAAGGGCTGAGCTTGGAGGGGCTTTAAGGCAACTAAACGGGTTTGGGCAGAGATTAGCTTAATATAGGCTCGGCCCAATCCAACAAAATTTTAAAATAATGGTTTAGTTTTGTATTGCAATGTGTAAGAAATAATGTGTTTTTTATAAAGTTTACATAATTTTGTAATTATTTAATTTTTACAATAGGATTAAACAATTTACTCATCTTTTTTTATAGACCTTATAATTAAAAGAGTGAATCCCTAAAGATATTGTGTTAAAATAAGGTTAAAAATTAACAAAATGTGGTAATTTTTGACTACCCTTGCATGGAGTTTCCAATCATATTTGACTTAAATAGTTTTATGCAGCTATAACCGTTACATGTGAAGGTTAAAGGTGGGTCGCTTGCTGGAAGAAATAGAAACTATTAAACTGCTTCAGCATATATATAAACAATTATCAATATTGACAAAATTGGCATTTGAACGGTAGCTAAATAGAAAAAAAAATTTTGAGAGGGGTGCATACTGGACTCGTGCTTTGCAAAAAATTACCGGAACCCGGCCGGAATTTTAAATTTTTTGTACTTGTAGGCCAAATAAGTCCAAGTTGGCATATACAGAAAACTTGAAGTAACTCTTGCAAATTGCGTCCTTGGAAGAATGATGCATTGGGTATCAAAAACGCAACTGATACTAAACTTATATAATAATCGAGATTTTTTAAGAAAAAATTAAAAGTTCCCTTCCGCCTCTTTAGGTAATCCTGCCTACGCCGCTTATGTATAAAGTTTTATTAAATTTTTGTTTATTAGTGTTATTTTCAATTATTTTGGAACCTCTCTCCCTTTTGGGCAATCCTGCCTACGCCATTGATCCGCTTAAATTTATATAGCTCACATAAACACCAAATGGGATAAAATCTGATTATTTATATCTAAATCGTTTAGCCTTTCATTGCTATTATTATACTTATATGAGTGAAAATTTGTTTGGTGGTCTAGTCATAATTTTCAATATGGTTTATGAATAAAAGCGAACATGTAGCGCTAAATAACCTAAAATGAACTTAGACCCACTTTCTTTTGCTTTAGCAGAAATTAGTTATGCCTTAAAAAACTTAAATAAAAACAATTTTAAAGCAAATGCTTCTGAGATAAATCAAGTTAGTTTATATTAAATTATCTTAAATGTTTATAGTTGGTTAATAATTTTGGATTTGAAGCTGATAGACACTTGATTAAATGTCTTTATAATCAAGTAGATTTTTTAGATGGCAGAAACTTAGGCAAGGATCTTTACCAAGTATAACAGAAAACCTAATTTTTTGCTATTAATTATTATTAGATTCATTACCTTAATCAAGACTATAACAATTTTATTAACAAACCGAATTTTGCTTCACTTATATGCAATGCTATTGAAGCTATATTGAAGGAAAACAAGGTATTAATTTTACAAAATGTCATAATATTACAAAATTATAACTTACATAACACATACTATTTCAATATATCTAGAATGTAAATATAGGCCAACTTCTCAATAATTTAAGTAAAATATCAAAATTGAGTCGTGTACAGGAAATTGCCTATGGCCTTAGTTTGTTCCATTCAACTAATCCAGAGCTGAAGGAATATACAAAAACTTTCCTCAAACAAAAAGTGCCTGATTTTTTGCAATCTTACATAGAAGGTAATGTTGATTTTATAATTCTTTAAAAATTTTATATAACTTTATATTATATATCATTTTGCATGTTTTTTCCTGATAAAATATTTTTTGATATAACTTCATTTATACAAAATTAGGCATTTTATCAATTCTATAATAAAATCATTTATGTATGCAATTTATATAGTTTTTTATCCCAATAGTTATTTAAATTTATCAGCCTTTATAAGCGTTAACATATGCACTTAAAAGAAAAGAGAATTAAGTTTGTTCATGGGTGGGAGTATTTTATCCACCCTTATAGTTTCCTTTCAGATAATAGTTAAGATAGGATGGCCTAATTTGCATCAAATTTATTAATAACGTAAAACAATAAATAATATGAATTTTTGATATCATACTAATTAAACAAAATTCTTAGGTTCATCACACCATGATGGATTGCATGATATAGCAGTTGAGATATTGCATTTGTTGTTAACCAATTTGCTCAATGGACAGGAAGATCAATTTGGCATAGGACCTGAACAAATTGAAGCATTTTTAGCTGCACTTAGAAAGGGTAATAATCATATCAGTTTATTTTTATAAAGCTTATCTATAATGATTGTAATCCATTTCAAAATTTAAAGTGATATGAAAATTTGATTGGTTTTTTGATTTAAAAAAATTATTATTATTTATAAGTATTATGTAATTAGATCCAATTTATACTTTGGTTATAACACTTATTTTCATAAATTTTATTTTTTAGATATTTATAATTTGACCCAAGGGCACTAAAAAAATCCTAAAAATATTGTGTTATACCTTAAACGCGAACATACGCATGAAAAACTGCTTCAACATAACTATTTTTTGGTATATATAACCTAAAATTTTGTAAAATTTAGGCTATGCAATTTTAAATTCTAAGCCAAACTTTACGAGATATTTGATTAATTCTTAAAAAACAGATTAATTAAGGTGTAAAGTTTTTAAATTTTTAATTTGATTTAAACTTCTGAACACAAATATAGTAGAGTAACAAAATTTAGCGAAAGAATGGAAACTAGTATTGTAAAAACGGCTGGGTTTTGTTTGGTCCACCTTTGTAGTTGATTAAACATAGACAGACCATAGCTTTTTTTGTCTTTTAGTTGCATTAACCGACCAAAGATTTTTTGTTCAAATATTTGGTCTGCTTATGTCTAGTTGCAAAATCCACCCCTTTTTACAACACTAGTGTAAACGAACGTTGTATATTCGCCACATAGTTCATCCTTCAAAATTAAAAAAATTTATAAAAAATAATATATTATCATTTTGGGGATGCCCTATAGACTTTCCCCCAGACCGAGTTCCCGTGGTATTGGCTCCCCTCATATACCAAAAGGTGGTCGATGTGGGGCCTCCAGGGACCCCAACCCGAGACCTCCTACCCGTACACAAACTGACGGCCGAAATTCCGGCCATAACCAAAACCATGGTGGACGTGTCTAAGCTCGTGATGGAACTGGGCTACGCCTTTTGCTCTGGGCCGCCCGAGGATTGCCAGAGTCACCTCATACAAATTGGTGTGCACGAAATAACTCCCGCTTCGGTAGCTAGAATTTTGGGCATGATGGCATCTACCCACACTAACCTTTCCGACGGCATTCCACTTTACACCGTAAGTTTTATAACGGAAAACATTGCGTTTTTCCCACATTTTTGATGATAGAATTTATAAATATATGAATAGGAAATATAGGATTAAGGAGTAAATAGAATAAGGAGAAGGATAATTATAATGAATCTTTATTAAATAATTTTATGCAGACAAAAGAATAATTAAAATAATAAAATCATATGGTTTCTACCAGCTCGGCTTTGCTTACAATATACCAAAATATAATCATAGCAAAAATATAATATGTTGAAAATGATATACAAATAAAAATTATACTAAATTTAACTATTCTTATTTCACGTATAAACAAATGCGGCAGGAACAACGTTCGAGAGAGGAATTTTATCAAGTTTATTGAGGCGATGGGTTAAACACATGGGCTGAGCCAAGGGGGGGGGGGGGGGGGGTAGGGAGGGGCGGCTGCCTCCTTCTAAATTTCAAAAAGTTGTTGAATTTTATTAAAATTTTGGCTAAGTTTTTAAAAAATGATCATTTTGCCCCTCCCTAAATAATTATTGCCCCCCTCTAATTCCAATGCTGGCCACGCCTATGGTTAAACATATTATATATATCTCTTTCGATAAACAAGTTGAACAGGACGGACGGACAACCAAAAGCGAGCCCATAAAGTGCATAGCAATAATAATGTTTCTAAAGCCTTCATGGTAGGAGAAGAAGTTTGTTTTAGCTTCTAGGTGTCTTCTAAAATTTTTATCAATGTTAAAATTCTACTTTTGACAGTTCGGACGGAATAAGAGTTCGAGTTGATGCAGATTTTTTGTTGAACGCAATGAAAGTTTTACGATATATAATTTTTGCTACTTCATTTAGTTTACATACTCGTGCTGTTTATTCTATTTATAAACGTACGTTCTGCTTTAGTACTCCGCAAGCGGGGAGACCAGTTGGATTGACCCCAAAGACAAATCGGATGCTATTACAACGTGGAACACCGAAGTTTTCGTTAATGCAGTTAAAGAAGTGGTAACAACATTAACATCGCGTTTTTCTATATTTATGCGTTCCTTAATAATTGTTATTATCGTTTATAGGATTCGTTTTGTCCCTCACTTTTTATTACGATTTTTACGTATTTACAGCGACACTACGTTGGTTAAACCAGATTTTGTTTTAAGTTTTAAGCGCAGTTTTTTCTAATATTTTGTAAATCAGGTAAAACTTTGTATGATTATATTATGCGTGTAAATATACTTTTGGACATGTATGATTGGATTACATTATAGCTAGTGTTGTAAAAACACGGCTTGTTTCACTTTAGTCGATTAAATGTAAACAAACTAAAGGGTTTTTTTGGTCTGTTCTTCTTATCCGACCTGTAGGCTTAGTCGAAATTTGAAAAACCGACCAAAGTCGACCATTTGTCTTAGTTGAGCCATAGGTCGACCAAAAAACTCAGCCGTTTTTACAACTCTAGCTTATACAAATTTAAATTTTGCCAGACGCTCACCCTTATATTGAATTGAAACTACGACTAAATTTGGTGCCATGTTAAATTTTATATTGTTAAGTTTTTTAGACAAATTTTTTGAAAATATTTATAATTTATCACTTTACACTAGGTACCGCACTTCCATTGGCGCGACGTGGTTTACGAGTTGGACCAAGCCGGGTTGGTTATCAAGGACAAGCAGGGCCTTAAGCTTATTATGCAAGCCATTTTTCAGGGATTAGAATCGAACACGGAAACTTTTCCCGTCGATTTCTTTTACAGATCTTGGAACCATTCCGAAGAGCAGGTATTCAACGTTAATCCATTCAAAAATAACCGTTTATTCAATAATACGCTTAAATAATACTTTTTATTATATCCATATATATTAAATGTACTTTGGAAATTATTTTTTCGTTAAATTTAAGCAGATTAATAGCATTAAAAGATGTGCTACTTTTAAAAGTTTTTTTTCGATATTGCCAAGGATTTTTAACCCAATTTTGAAAGGAAATACCAAGCCCTTTATGTGTATGTTACTGCAAAGCCAAAACTATTAACACATTTTGCAACCGCTTTTTCTGGTTATCATTTAAATGTGCCAGTTTATTTATTTAATTAATTTATTTATTTCTGCTATAACACCGGTGTTTAGGCTCTGAATTTCACAAAATTCAAATTTGGCATCATTTTCCACCCCCTTTAACCAGTGTGGCACTCAACTCAATTTTTCCAAATTTTTTACGCAAATTAGTAACGTTTTTTTATTATGGACTTGGCTAAGGTTCCCTAATTTAATTTTCTTCCCAATTACATTAAATTTAAAACTTATCATTATGCCACTTCCCTATCTCTATTATATATTCTGGACACAAAAATGTTTTGTAAAACTATGAGTTTTAATTTATGAACGAATTTCCATTAATTATTTTCCCCCTTTTTTAGCTGTCATGGTTGGAATCTATAGTTAATAATCCCGACGTATTTTGCTTCGCCGATTACCCATCTAAGCAAGTTTCCACGGACATACTCAAGCTATCACCGGAAGACGAAAGCGACCGCAAAATCCATACATGGTTTTTCAATAAATTTTTATTTTTAAGAAAAATAAAAAACATGGAATTTACCTAAAATTAAGGAATTATTGTCAAAGATTAGCTTCCGTTTGATTTATACCTTTGAATTTTAAGTAGAATTTTAAATTATAACTAAGTTCCTGACTTAAAAACCTTTCTAAATAACTAGGAAAAAAATGATTATCTCTCTACAATCGTCAATTTTTTGCAACTTCGCACGCTTTTTGTTACGTTTAGTGATGTAAAAACGGCTGGTTTTTGTTTGATGGACCCTTGGTTTTAGTTTATTAAACATAAAGAGACCATTAGTTTGTTTATATTTAGTCTACCAAGGTCGACAAAACAAAACCAAGCCTTTTTACATTTTACAAGGCTATAATCAAATCTGTGGTTTAAAATAAGCGATTTTACAACAACAACAACAAAAAACATATCTTATCTCTCTCTTCCTAATGTTTCGCCTTTTCGATTGCAGGAAATCGCTGGACATGATAGAAGCGCTTCTCAAGCTATCCGAGCGCGGTCATTACCAACGCGTGCAGGAACTCTTTAAATTTCCCCTCCAAAACTCCAGGGATATCCTAACCCTAGGCTTGCTGCAAATCAAAGGGCCCCTGACGCTCTTGGGCCAAGATCTGCTAGCTAACCTCCTGCCCCACGCCCTAGCCAATAATTCCAACTCGCTCATCGTCCTACAAATTGCTTGGCACAGTCAGGTTTGTTTGATGCTCCATCACCCTTTTTTCATTCAATAGTAAGAGATTAGACTGGCGAAGAAAGACCGATTGTTTGAGCGAGTTTTTTCCACCAATAATCGGATTTTTGCCGTGAAAAATTGCCAAAGTTATGGAAGAATTTAGTACAGTTTTGACATTTGATTATTCAACGCAATGAATAGCGCTTAGTTTGTTAATGTTTCCCTCTTACTGGGGACTAACATCTCTACTTAAAAATTATCAGCCTTTAGTCAGTTCATTGCATGGGCGTAGCCAGGTTTTGGATTGGGGGGGGGGCAAAACATTAAGTTTTTTAATTTTTCAAAGTTTTTGCATTGAAAATTTTTTTTCTCTCGTAAATTAGGGGGAGGGGGGGTAGGGGGCAGCCGCCCCCCTGGTTACGCCCATGGTTCATTGTATAAGGCATTTTTAATAACTACGTTCGTTATATGGTATTGAAGTCATATACAGATAAACGAGTATTGCATAAAATAAGGTATAATTACTCAGCTTTAGTCAATCGGGAAATTTTTTAATAGATCATCTAGATGGGACATCGCGTTCGTTTTTAACAACGATAATAAATCTAATTTTTGGGATATGATTTATTGTATATATAAGGTTTTTTGTCATTTTTGAGAATTACTGCGAATATTTTGGGAACCATTCGTTTAGGACGATTTATGAAAGCAATATATGTTACTTTATATGAAATGATAACATTTATTATTAAGTTTAAAGGTATACAGATTTAAACCTCACAGCATTATGCCTTCATTTTTAAAATTAACTTGGCACTCTAAATTTTCATTCCGCTTAATGTTCATAGTATCATTCCAACATAACGCGCACGTTGATTATGCACTCCATGGCCGAATGGTACATGAAAGATCCCAATGACCAAAGTCGCTTATCTCGAATCCTGGACATAGCCCAAGATCTTAAAGTAAATAATTACATATATTTTCCCTCATAAAACGTTATGAATTTTTATTTTAAATTGAGTTTGATTTTATTTGAGAAATTATATCTTATATGGCGGCATCAATAGTTTAAAGGGTATTTTGCAATGCAATGCTGAAATTACATCATTGCAGATCTGGGCGTAGCCAGGATTGGTTTCAGAGAGGGGCAATAATGATTTAAGAAGGGGCAAAAAGATATTTTTTTGTAATTTTAGTCATAAATGTTTAAAATTTTAAAGAATTTCTCGATTTATAAGGGGAGCAGTCGCCCCACCCTGCCACCCCCTGTCTACGCCTATGATTTTAGATGTGGGGGCGTAGTAGGTATATGCTTTGTCTTACTGAGCTCCCGGGTTCAAATTCCGCTTTCAGCACTTTCTTTTAAAAAAGAAAGTAAAATTATAACGTCAACACGGCTGTCAGGCCTGGATAGCAAAGCATCACCCCTCATCCAAATATCTATAGAAGCTGACCACCTTAGTGTGACAAACAGCTATTGGAATTTTTTATTTATTTATAATCTTCAACTGTTATAGAATAACATTTCACGTATAAAATTAATTATTTATTTATTTCGGAGTCAACACTTTACCCTTTTAAAATTAATTTAGCTCGTTTTCCCATCATTTTTCAGGCACTTTCGCTCCTCCTCAATTGTACCCCGTTCGGATTTATCGTGGATCTGGCATGCTTGGCCAGTCGCCGGGAATATCTCAAGCTGGAAAAATGGTTGGGGGAAAAAATACGGGAGCACGGGGAAACTTTCATATGGGCCTTGATAGCTTTTATGCGTCGCCGATGTCCCCAAGTCCTACACCTATTAGCCTCGGGCTCGTCCCCCTTCAATACTACCCCCGGCAAAGAAGACCGATTTTTGGGTGGTGGTGGTGGTCTCAATGCAGCGCCTCCAGCCCCCATACCCAAATCCCTGCAATTGCCACCCGAAATTATGAACGTCGTAGTGAATTCTTTGCAAGTGAGTCGAGTATTTTTATTGCTACGCAGTAAATGGGCTTATTTTATTTTATAATATAGATGTGATGTGTGTGTCGCGTCGCCAGAGCATTTAATGAGGTAGAAAAGTAGTTGTTGTAAGAAACTAAAATTGCATTACACCGCGAAAATACGATAAGAATCCCCGGTCTTGCCGTTTTATTCGTTTTTTGAGATGGTTAGTAAATTATAACGGGGTTTTAAGGAAAGTTCCACTTTTGAACCATTTATTGGTATAATGAGGCTTTTATTATAGCTTGTGCAAATTTAAAGGATTAAACCCTGCCCTACTTGTTTTTTTAATACTGCATAGCCTTTTAAAGTGATATTGGCTGTCTCAGTCATCGTTTCGTA
This sequence comes from Gordius sp. MW1, assembly GCA_964036665.1. Taxonomy (NCBI): domain Eukaryota; kingdom Metazoa; phylum Nematomorpha; class Gordioida; order Gordea; family Gordiidae; genus Gordius; species Gordius sp. MW1. The sequence goes on from OZ038530.1 coordinate 21,391,241, forward strand.
ATATTAATTATAAATTTTATTTACAGTAAGCTCCATATTATCTATTCGACCACTTCACCCCATACCTTTTGAAACTGCGTCGATAATAAAAAATTGCATTGTTCTTATTTTTCAAAAACCCCCGAATAATATAGTGTGATAATTCTTTTTGATAATAGTTTTTGTTAAAAATCCTGAAATTTGACAATAATGTGAAATAAATACATAAAATATATTAAACATATGCACCCAAAAATAAAAATATACTATTCTAATACATACGATCATCGAGAGGATCTTCCAAAATTGGCCAAGAAACGTAGAACGATTTAAAATTGTATTATTTATTATCAACGCGTTCGTTCATTCGTGCCCAGACTTTCGTGGCGTCAATGTTGCAGCCTGCCCAAACCATCGGTCATTCAGGCTCAGGTCAAGGCCAACCTTTAACGGCCCATCCCCTTCTAAAAGCCAGCATGTACCCGGGTTCCTCATCGGGCTACAGGTCAGGGCCGGGCTCCAACGGACCACACACCGGGCACGCGTTATCGCCCGAACTTTGCGATACGCTGGGAACTTTGCTAGTTGGCTTAGCCCCTTCACGAACCCAAAAACATCAATTGGCCGCTATTTTACAACAGCAGCAACAGTTACATCAAAATGCATCCATGCTAATCGGAGGGCCCGGTCTTAACGCCCTAGCGAACTCCAATCCGGTCTTGGGTATGGTGTTTTTTTGTATTTTGTTTTGACTTTTATGGTCACTTAAAATAAAATTTGTGAATTTTCTTTTAAATGTGCATATAAGTCTTCAAATATATTTATACTGTATGATTTGAGGAGTTATTTTGTTTTAGTTGCACTCGTTTATTATTTTTGATTCCGGTGAAGCGGTATTTCTGTAAACTGGCCCATCTGTCATAAGTAGATGAATATAAAGGGTGCTAAAGAAAATAATTTTACATATATTTTCATTAACGGCCTCATGTTTACGCTTTGACGATGATGCTTTCGTTTACAATTTTGATCCTCACGCAACACCTAACACGTCCACCAGACCTATAAAGAACTCTATTTTTATTACTACAGTTATATTAATTGCTATGCAATTTATGGGCTCACTTTCCATTTTGTTTGTCCGCCTATTCGGCGTCCGCACCGAACGTGGATGTCTTGCACCGAATGTCTTTTTTGTTTACTTTTAATTTTTGTTAATTTAACCAGTTTTTGGGTTCGAATCCCGGGGTTTTTTGAATATTATTATTGTTACTGTTACTACATAATAAGACTTTTTGGTCGTCCGCTGGCTGCTGACCACTGGAAAAAAATGACCATTGGCCAAAATGTGAATCGGAATTATTTTTTTCGTTTTTTTTGACTCTTATGATTGTTCCTGTTACTACCATTAATAATAAGACTTTTTGGTCGTCCGCAGGCTACTGACCACTGGAAAAAAATGACCGTTGGCCAAAATGTGAATCCAAGTTTATTTTTTCCGTTTTTTTTTGACTCTTATGATTGTTCCTGTTACTACCATTGATAATAAGACTTTTTGGTCGTCCGCAGGCTACTGACCGATGGAAAAAATGACCGTTGGCCAAAATGTGAATCCAAGTTTTTTTTTCGTTTGACTCTTATGATTGTTCCTGTTACTACCATTGATAATAAGACTTTTTGGTCGTCCGCAGGCTACTGACCACTGAAAAAAAATGACCGTTGGCCAAAATGTAAATCAAAAATTTTTTTCTCCGTTTTTTTTGACTATTATGATTGTTCCTGTTACTACCATTGATAATAAGACTTTTTGGTCGTCCGCAGGCTACTGACCGATGGAAAAAATGACCAGGGTCCGAAAGTGTGAAGCGAAATTTTTTTCCCGTTTTTTTTTGACTCTTATGATTGTTCCTGTTACTACCATTGATAATATGACTTTTTGGCCGTCCGCTGGCTGCTGACCACTGGAAAAAAATGACCATTGGCCAAAATGTGAATCGGAATTATTTTTTTCGTTTTTTTTTGATTATTATGATTGTTCCTGTTACTACCATTGATAATAAGACTTTTTGGTCGTCCGTTGGGTGTTGACCAATGGAACCACTGGAAAAAATGACCATTGGCCAAAATGTGAATCGGAATTATTTTTTTCGGTTTTTTTTTGATTATTATGATTGTTCCTGTTACTACCAATGCTATTATCACCTTTTGGCCGTCCGTTGGGTGCTGACCGATGGAAAAAATGACCATTGGCCAAAATGTGAATCGAAATTATTTTTTTCGGTTTTTTTTGATTATTATGATTGTTCCTGTTACTACCAATGCTATTATCACCTTTTGGCCGTCCGTTGGGTGCTGTCCGATGGAAAAAATGACCATTGGCCAAAATGTGAATCGAAATTATTTTTTTCGTTTTTTTTTATTATTATGATTGTTCCTGTTACTACCAATGCTATTATCACCTTTTGGCCGTCCGTTGGGTGCTGTCCGATGGAAAAAATGACCATTGGCCAAAATGTGAATCGAAATTATTTTTTTCGTTTTTTTTTATTATTATGATTGTTCCTGTTACTACCAATGCTATTATCACCTTTTGGCCGTCCGTTGGGTGCTGTCCGATGGAAAAAAATGACCATTGGCCAAAATGTGAATCAAAATTATTTTTTTCGTTTTTTTTAAACTATTATGATTGTTCCTGTTACTACCAATGCTATTATGACTTTTTGGCCGTCCGTTGGGTGCTGTCCGATGGAAAAAATTGACCATTGGCCAAAATGTGAATCCAAGTTTATTTTTCCCGTTTGACTTTTATGATTGTTCCTGTTACTACCATTGCTATTATGACATTTTGGCCGTCCGTTGGCTGCTGACCAATGGAATGAAATAACCATTGGCCAAAATGTGATTTTTTGTTTAAATTCATATATTGTTCTTGTTAATTTTTTTGACTATTATGTATTTATAGACTGTCCGCTGGCTGTTGACCAATGGATTTAAATTAAAATGAATTTTCATTTATTTTTTTTGGCCAAAAAAAGTGGAGTTTTATGTTGTGTAACTAGCGTGGGAGTAGCCAAGGGGGAAACCCTAGCAATTAGCCTACCCCCTATAGGCATTCTCGCCCTTCACACCTTTCTCGCCCATAAATTGCATAGCAAATATGCTACATTTATACGTAGAATAGATGAGTCGTCCCCTCTTCCCTTCCCCCCCCCCCCTTCCCTTCTCCCCCTTCTCCGGGGGTCTGGGGGCGGAGCCCCCAGGAGATGGGGGTTTGGGGGGCGTAGCCCCCAACGGGGCCAGCAGGGGGTTTGGGGGCGAAGCCCCCAAGGGGGTCTGGGGGCGAAGCCCCCAGTTACGCATTTTAATGAGTGTTGAACACAACATGTATTGGATATCGAAAACTTACAAAAATTGTTATTTGATGACATTATATGTTAATTGTTATACTATACGAACATACGCTAGAGCTATACCTCTAATGCTGGTTGAGTTAAATGCCGTTCCCTGACATTCTTTATATATATATAAGTATTATAAAAAATGATAAAAAATAACTTTTAACATGTGTTCGCATTGCGACCCATTAAAATCCCTTGATTTAAAGTATAGGATTAACCCATATATTAAATTATTCAGGCAATAACAACGCCCCTATGCATCACCCTCAACGCTTATTGGGAGCGCACTTACCCTCAGCTGCAGGCACTGGGTTAAATCAACAGCCCGGAAGGCATCACCTCCCACCATACGAATCTGCTTCGGGCTTTGCCCCTGGTACGGGGCTTTGCGAACAGACCCAAACCCATAGTCGAAGCTCCCTTCTGAACCCGCTCGCCCAATTGTTACCCCCTGATCTTCCCCCCGGCCTAGGTTATGACCTTTTTTTGTCAACGATTGGGAAAATAAAAGAGAACGTTGGAATCGTTTTAATATCAATATAAAATTATGTTATGATTAATAGATTTAATAACGAAATTAATATAGATATAGCCATGGGCTTAGCCAGCATTGGACTTAGAGGGGGGCAATAATGATTTAAGGAGGGACAAAACGAACATTTTTAAAATTTTAGCCACAGTTTTAATAAATTTTAAGAAATTTTTGGATTTAGAGGGGGGCAGCTGCCCCTCCCTGCTCCCCTTTGGCTTAGAGATATTATGCATACAGATGTAGGAAGTTGCAGTTATAGCAATTATAGCTTAGGGTCTTTGCGGACCCTAGAAGACTCTACATTTTTTAGATCTAAAACTTTGAGATTACGTTTGGCGACTAGAGTTGAGATTAAGATTGATTTTTAGGCCAAAGATTTACCTCAAGTCTTAGATGGGGCTGTAGTAAAAAGGATGACCCAATTATGATTGTCTTTGTGTTTTAACTAAATCATTTGACGCGAAAGTTGAAACTAAGTTGTGGTCGGGTCGAAATTGCTTAAATATCAAAGGGACATTCCATGTCAAATCGATCATAAAAAGGCGTTTTTCGGCCGACCCCCTCAGAATTTTATAAAATTTGGTGGAAATGTTAAAACTAGTAAAATTATTAATTTTCGAAAATTTTAGCTCATTTGGGCCACTACTTTTCGAGTTATGGGCGCTCAAAGGTCGAAAATCGGTCATTTAAAAAATCGGGTTGTGACGCTATATTCAATAAAATTCATAAGTTATTGGCCCCCAAATCATAGAATCTTGTTGTAGTAATAGGTAAGACCTATCTCCATAGGGAAAAAATCCAAAAAATTTTTTTTGTCGATTGGTCATCTCATAATGGCCGAAATGGCCAATATGGCATAACTACTGTTGAACCAAGCCTATATTCAATAATCCTGACGATTTTATTATCTATTTCACGAGCCTGTTTCCAAATTACAATAAAATAATTTGTGGGAAAAAATTACTTGCTATTTTGATTTAAGATTAAAGGGGGGGGGGCGGGGTTGGGGTGTTAATTTATAGCAAAAATATTTGTATAATAGATATAATAATATTATAAGATGGCTAAATGAGTAAAAAAACCAATTTTGGAGGGTCATTTTGGCTAAATAAAATACCGTTTCTAGCAATTTATGACCACTTCAAGATGGCCGCCCAACTTTCTCTTTTATTTAATTTGATTAATAGGTAGTATAAAACATTTGTCTCAAATTTGAAACGGTTTGAGAGGGTTCAACAGTAGTTATGCCATATTGGCCATTTCGGCCATTATGAGATGACCAATCGACCAAAAAATTTTTTTGGATTTTTTCCCTATGGAGATAGGTCTTACCTATTACTACAACAAGATTCTATGATTTGGGGGCCAATAACTTATGAATTTTATTGAATATAGCGTCACAACCCGATTTTTTAAATGACCGATTTTCGACCTTTGAGCGCCCATAACTCGAAAAGTAGTGGCCCAAATGAGCTAAAATTTTCGGAAATTAATAATTTTACTAGTTTTAACATTTCCACCAAATTTTATAAAATTCTGAGGGGGTCGGCCGAAAACGTGGCGATTTGACATGGAATGTCCCCAAAGCTTTTTTGTTTTGCCCTAACTTATTATCATTTCTAAAAGGAGTGAAAAGGGGCCATGGTTAGCTTACACCTATGCATAATTTTGACATCGACTGCAATTCATAGTTTTTTTATAAGGCCTGTTTAACTGACCAAAATTTAAAAACGACGGCTGCAACTAATTAGCAATTAAAATTAGAAATGACCTCAAACTTTGGTTAAAATTTTTGTTTTAAACTCCAGGGTAATATATTGTCTCTCAATTTGTGGGTTTAATTTCGGTTATTTTAGCGTTTTTCTCCCTTAAATATTTCTTTTCAGATTTTCAATCGGGCCCGGGCATGAAACAACAAGGTTCAAGCGGTGGGCAACAGCAAAACCAACAACTCCAAAGTTCGTTATCCACCAGCGTCTCCTCGGTTTCTGCCCTTCTAGACCTGCTCAATAACATGGGAGTCGGGTCTGGGGCTGCTGCTGGTTCAGACCTCGGCCCGAAACCTCCTTCGGCCCCCACACCTAATATCGGCGGGCCGGGCTCTAGTGTTAATAGCGCCAACAATAACACTAACATGGATATGGCTACTGTTTTTCCCTCCTTCGACGCCTTAGCCAGGGCGATGGGACACACGGTCGCCAATGCTGGAGGTTCGTTTTCCTCTCTCTCTCTCTCTTTATTAATTGCTATGCAATTTATTGGCTCGCTTTCGGTTGTCCGTCCGTCCTGTCCAACTTAAACTTTTTGAATAATTGCCGTGGAAACTTATACGGGTTTTTTATATATTACTACTTTTGTAATGGGCAAGTCGGTTTTATTAATGATCTTATCGGATTGATAAAGAAATTTGGAGCGTTTCAATATTTGAATCCGCGCGGGACCAATATCGAGCAAAAAAAGAAGACGTTTCAAAATTAAATAATAATGAGGAAAAATGGTAGGTACAATAATTTTTGAAACCGGTATGGACAAATAGCGAATACTAAAAAAGTGTTAACGAAGCGATAGTAAATTGTTCATTTAATACTAGTTATAAAACAGTAGCGAGAATGTAAGAGAACTGGTGACGTCCTGTTAAGTTTTTTTTATTGAAATATCGCTACCTTATTTTTAACCATATTGCTGTTCGTTTTTCTATACATACCTTCATCTTAGTGCATTTGTTAAGATAGGTTTGAGATTCCTGATATAGTGTTAAGCTTTTTTTCGTTAGATGAGAATTAAAGAGGATTTAGATTTAAAATCACGAAAATACTATGAATAATTTCTAAAAAATCGGTATTAGTTATTTTATTTCTTTTTTATAAAAAATTGTTCATGTGTACTAGTAACCGTAGAAACAGGGTTGATGGGAAACAACAAATCGGCCCAACAGCAAAATATAACCGGCCCCAGCCAAATTACTCAATCTACCCCCACTTCTAGTTCCGCCCAAGCTAGTAAGCCAATTTATTTGGATTTAATACATTTAAACCGTTTTAAGTTGACACTCTTAGCTCGTTTTAGGTGTTATTCTTTACATTTTTTGCATGCATTTCCTATTTTTCATCGCCGAAATTATTTTTACAACAGAGCATATTTTTTTGTGTTAACTAGAACTTATTATTTGGTCTGTATTCTTTAAAATTGAGACTCCCTTATCTTATACTACTCAACAATAGGGGTATGAAGCGGTTAAGACACTTTTACATTGTTTAGCCTTCAAGCAAGCCCCACGTTTCAAATTGTATCTCAGTTTAAATTTTGAATCCATACAACACGTTGTGATTCAGGTTTTGGCCGTTGTTTTATGGCTTGCTTGCCTCGATGCATGTGCCGATATTATAACCTTTTAGCCATTAATATTACTTCACTTCTCACTAAGAATTAATTTGTGTTGGCGCATCAATCATTTCGAAATCCGGATTCACAATTATATTTTTGAAATACCTAATTATAATTTAATACTTTTTTTAATGCTTTTATTAAGGAAAAGGATACTATGATATACCATAAGCAAGTATTGCAACATAACTATTATTTTATAACTATAGTATGAAAAACGGATGTTTAATTACACAGTTCACATATAAATATGTCTAAAAGTTCGTACTAACCTTTTTTGGAAATAAAATAAATAAAAAACTATTCATTACATTCGTCAAGGACCATGTATGTGTCGGATATAGATATTTACAATTATGTTTCGCTATTAAATCGCCAATTTTTTGACGCAAATTAAAGCTGGGTGAGTTTATTTAGCTTTGGGCGATCTTTTACTATAATAATTCCATCATTTTTGTGAATCGTGATGTTCAATTTGTTTACTTCTCTTGCGCGATGATAGACTTGTTGTCGGTCGATTTATCGGCCATGTTTCCCGACATGAACATGTCTTCGTTCGGGAAGGACATCGAAGATGAAGCCAACGCCTACTTTCAACGCATCTACAATCGACCCCCGCATCCCACCATGTGTTTGGACGATTTTTTGGCCATGCTCAAGCGATTTAGGGACAGTCCGGAGCAGCGAGAAAGGGTTAGATATTAGTTTATTATTTCTGATACTAATACCTCTAATACACTTTGCTTAGCCAGCATTGGGAATCAGAGGTCAGATTTGTTAGGAATTTTATGCCCGAACCCGGCCTGGTTCAATTTTTTAACTTCATTGCCCGCCCGAACCTTCTAGGTGCCCGCCCGGGCCCGCCCGAAACATTGTAGCTGCCCGAACTGCCCGGCTTGAAATATTAAATTTGCCCGTTAGGCCCGAAATTATGCGATCTTACATTCTATCAACCACTATTAAAATATAAACATTAAATTAATGGCATTTAAAAAAAATATGCAATATTTTATTATCACAAATAAAATCTAATTTCCTATATTATTTAAAAGTCGAATGATTTTTTCAAATGAAACTTTTAATTTTTAATTTTAATCCTAATAGGTCAAAAAAGGTTAGTATTTGGTCTTTCGAAAAAATTTGGCCAGGTAGCACTGGCGAAACCGCTTTAGGTCACAATATTTTAATAAGTTAATTGATAATGCATTAAGGGACAAACATGTTGGAACATTTAAAAATCATATAATAGCAAAATATTAATTTAATGAAGCCGATGTCCATGAAAATATCTATGTAGCAATTTTTTTAATTAAGTTTAAAGTTAACATATTTAATTAATAATATTACATTAAACAAAATTATACTCCCTTTTGAGTTAACCTGTTTGCCCTACCCATAAATAAACTTCTTAATGAATAGAATTAGTTCAATTAGTCAATCTGTGTTGTGTTAAAACTTACTTTTTTGATAAAAAGACAATAATTTATCAATCGAATTTAAATGCAATTTAAAAATAGAGTAGAAATTTTTTATCATAAAAATAAGTAGTAATTAGCGAAAGCGACGAATGATAGGGGAATAATAAAGAGACCAATTGGGGCAACTTTGTATAGGCGAAATCAAGTTTCTTAACTTTTTTAGCATTTTCATATGCAATTAAATAAAAAGTAACGAAATAACACTATTTAAAAAATCTCATGAAGCCCGAATTGCCCGAATCCTATCTTCAACATGCCCGCCCGGGCCCGCCCGAAAACAAAAATTTAGGACAGTTGCCCGTCCCGGCCCACGGGCCGGGCCTGTTCGGGCAGCGGGCCGGGTCGGGCAATCTGGTCTCTGATTGAAATTAGAGGGGGAGAGGCAAAATGATCATTTTCTGAAAGTTCAACAAAATTTGGATTTGGAGGGATAGCTTTTTGGGTTATGATTGACATTAATAATGTGTAGGTGGGGGTGTGGGTTTAAAATCAGCATAAAAATGCATTTGTTGACAATGTCACGAGGCTGAATTGAACTAGTTTTTGCCTGTTTCTTGGCATTTTTATCAATGGACTACAAGTTATTGATTTTGCAAGACATTATTTGTTATTGGTCCCATAAATTACAGCGTCTCTTTATCCCATTAACATTTTATAAGGTATTTCGTTAAACAACAAACAAAAATTTCCAAGTATTTCATTAAAGAACAAACAAAAATTACCGATTTACCGTTGCTCATTCCACCTACAAATTTTAGTCAAAGCCATGCTACGCTATGATCAGAATTAATACGTATAGTTTTAATTCGTTTACGCCAACGCAGGAAGTATTCGCTTGTATGCTACGCAACCTCTTTGAAGAATACCGCTTCTTCTCAACGTACCCCGAGAAGGAACTCCACATCACTAGCTGTCTGTTTGGGGGCCTGGTGGAAAAGGGGATCTGCAATTACGTCGGGCTCAGCATCGCCCTACGCTTCGTGCTAGAAGCCTTACGCAAGCCGAAAGAGGATAAAATGCGTTTTTTCGGTACTACGGCGTTGGATACCTTCAAGGAACTCCTGAAAGATTACACCCAATACTGTTCTCACATACTGCAAATACCTCACTTCTCCGAGTTTCCCGCCTACCTCAGAGAAGTACAGCTTTAAATGTGATACATATATATACTTCTTTTATAAGTAAGATCGATGATTTTTAGTGGTTAGAATACTGCTTTTTTGTATTTTTTACCCTACTGCTACAGTTAGGTAGTGTGTTTTAGTTAATGCGCGAGATTGGGAATCGTTCCCTGTTCTGAGTTTGATGGATTATACAACTTTGAATACCCTTTTTAAATGTTGATGCGCTAGTAGAATGGGATGATTGTAGAAACGCGAGCTCTTGGAAACACGCTATGTTACTTGATATATAAAATTCCCAAAGTAGTGTTAAGTCGTTTTTCGTATGCAATTTTGCGATGTTTATTTCGTAATGCGTTTTTAAACGTGTTGTTTAACCTGCATTAACAAGTTCGTTTTTGTTCAGTTGTTACTGAAATTTCAAATTGTCTCCTTTTCTACAATGCCTTTTTAATTTTTTATTGGACACCTCTGCCTATGTATGGCATGAGTTGTTTTTGAATTATTAGATTAAATCTTGCATCATAATTATCTCAGACCAACATTTTGACAGTTATCTTCAATTAAATTGTTTATATTGTCCTATAATATCTAATTTTATTTAAAATTAATTTTTTATAGGATAAATGAGTGAATTCCGTTTATTTGACTACCAAAATAGTAATAACTCAACACGCGTACACACGATTGTTTCAGCCTATAAAACATCTCATAAACTATAGCTGTAAATCGCCTCTTGTGACTTTTACAGTACGTAGAATGCGGGGCACGGGGCCATGAAGTATCGCTGGCTAATAAAGTGAGCGCCCCCAATCCTTCTAAAAGCTTCACACCTCCCCCACTAAATACGCAAACCTCGACGCCCAGCGCTAATTTCTCCTCAGCCACGCCGGCCATTTCGCAGCAGGCTGCCAACGCGAGTGCAGCGCTTACCGCAACCGGCAAAGTAATTCTTTTGCCTCTCAAACCTCCATTTATTCATGTAGTTGTTATCAAAAAGCTTTTGAAATTTACGAGGTTTAATGATACTTACATATTGGTCTCCTTAAAATTTTAAGTAAATTATCTGTATAGAACTACTATTTCAGTTAAGTTACTAAATCAAGTGTTTCTTAAGTCTTTGGGTGATCAAAAGATATGAAATGAATGAAAATAAGGTGGTGGAAATAGAAGGAGAAAAGTGAATTGAATGGATGGATGCATATTTGGCTTTCTCATGATAAATTTGCTGAAATTTTTGCTATTTCTCCAAGCGTCAAAAGCCGCAGTTTTAATAAAGTGTTTTGGTTGAAAAATATGGGGCCAAAATATGTTAACACAACTTACTGGCTACGTTAGATATTCCTATATTATGTTATGTGGATGTACCAAAATAAAGTTTTATATTTTTGGTTCATTAATGTCTCATTATTTTTTAGCTGCAAATAATTACTTATCGAGCTCTTTTGCAAACTTCAACATGTATTTAAGTCAACTTTTTAAATGCATTTTGTCGTAAATTTAGGATTGGCACAAAGGTAACCCCTATCCCTAACTTAAGAATTAATTAAAACATTTTTGTAAAACCTGTTTGTTTATTGACTCTAAATGTTTGATTTTTGCCTAAAATTACCAGGCTCCTGCTTTCGACGGGGACGGTCAAACGGGCAATATTGAAGCTAAGGAAGAAATTTTGGTGCCGTCTGAAATGGTTCAGGATAAGCTCGCTTTCATTTTCAACAACCTCTCTCAAGCTAACATCAATCAAAAGGTGATTTAAAATCACTAACTTTATTTACCCTTATATCTCGACAAAAAATTTTCAAATGTCAATTTTGTAACAAAAATTTACTGTTTACCGGTAAAATAGAGTATAAATTTTCAAAGTTTTGATTATGATAAAAATATGAAGTTTCTTCTTTTTGCGTACCTACAACCTTTTACATATATTCTATTCCCAAATTATTGTTTAACCATTATAAACTTGTCTTTTAAATAGCTCGAAGACTCTAAGATCGTTAAAAGCTCGCCCATTTTTATTTTAAAGATTGCCCTTACATAACTTTATAAAAAGTAAAACTATCGCAAATCTCTTTACACATGATTATTACACGGGTAAATTTCTGATTGTAATCTTATGAGCTTAGTCAAGATTTGAAATAGAGGGGGGGGGGGCGAAATTTAAAATTAAACCATAAAAAAATATATTTTAAGGATTTTTGAATTTAGGAAGGGGGCAACTGCCCCTTCAGGGCCTCCTTTTGGCTAGGCCCGTGTAAACTAAAATTTATTCCTCATTTCGAATTATAGACAAAATTTTACACTCTTTTATGCTATTTTTTAAAAAAGACGGAAGAAGTGATGGAGCTGATGGTAGATGAAAATTTGCCTTGGGTTTCCCGTTACCTAGTTATGAAGCGGGCCAGCATTGAAAATAATTTTCACAATTTGTACGCCAACTTTTTGGATTGCATTCGCATACCACGTCTCAACAACCTCGTCATACAAGAAACTTTCAGAAATATCAAGGTTGTATCTTTATAAGGGATGATGCTCAGACATTTGTTAAAATTAGAGGGATTTTTATTGTTGCTATTATTTAACTTGTAAGTATTAGTTGCAAAATAATATATTTACTGTGAAGATGAATGAAATAAATAAGAGAAAAATTAAGTATTACAATTATTGGAAAACATTCAAATATTGGTAGTGAAAGATGAATGAAACAAATAAAAATGGTAGGTATAAATATTATAGCTATTCGGAAAACGTATAGATAATGCAAGTGATTTATATTTACGAATAGTAATGCCCATTTTTTGTCTTATAATAAAATATTGACCTTATAATGGAATAGCAAATAAATTTGTTTCCCTATTTTTTGTAATACTTTTTGAGGCTTACGGCCCAATGGTTGTTAGAGTAGTTGTCGCGATGGGACAAAAAATTATAGAATTGTGAAATTCCGTATATTTTGGATTGAGAAGATTTTTGTCTTAGTTTGATAAGGCGGATACATATGTTTAGGTATATTCCTTAGCCAAACAGAGTCCCTTTTTCCATGCAGCTAGAGTTTGACCATCGGGTTTTTGCTATTTTAATGCACGAATAGTGCCAACTATTTAATTAATGTGTTTTCATAAATTTGGCCATTTTAGTGGTAAATCAAAGAAGCTATTTAACATCATTAAATAGGATTTTGAAATTTTTGAAAAATGTAATTTGCGTTTTTATACGTAATCATTTTCCAGATCCTTATGAAAAGCGACAAGGCAGCCGGCAATTTTTCAGACCGATCTTTGCTCAAAAATTTGGGCCATTGGCTCGGCCTTCTCACCATTGCCAAAAGCAAGCCTCTACTACAATCGGTAAGTGCTTCGATTTGGTCTTAAGCCTTAGCTTGACTATTTAATTAATTTCGAAGGCAAGTTATATGTAAAATTAAAAAAAATATCTAAAGTTTGGTAAGGTTTGATAGGGAATAAAATTTAAAAATTCCTCATTTAACGATGTTTTTAAATGAGGATTATATTTTTATCTATTGAAAAAGATGCTTATTCAACCCTTTTGAGGGCCGAAGTAATTAGTTATAAGCGACCTGGTATTGACAAAACTAGCAAAAATAATTTATGTTCCGGTGTAATATAGATATTTAATGATGGCGTTTGTTGACTTTTTTTAAGGTATATTATATAATCTTCGTAGACTTAAGTTGAATATAATATGCGTTTTTGAAGTTTTGTTTATATTATTTTTTAAAATGAGTTGGTGGAGTATAAAAAAATGTCATTTTTTAAACATTCTGGTATTAGGAAATCGACGTGAAGCATTTAATACTGGAAGCTGCTGTTAAGGGAACTCAAGAGTTGCTTTACGGCATACCCTTCGTGGCCAAAATTTTGGAATCCTGTTCCAGATCCAAAGTAAATATTCTTATATTTTATAAAGGTAACGAAGTCTATTATTTTAACCGAATTCAAAAGTTATAGTTATTATTTTTGCTACCATATGCCGAACCTAATTGATTTCTATATTTATAAAGAGTTTAAATTTTCGAGTATTAACGATTGAATCTAAGGGAAATTGTTGAATTTAACACGATGTTCATATACGGATCAATGCCATCCGCTTAGTTTTAGCGCATTCTTATAGTTTTTTAGTGGAGAATGTAATTTTCAACTTTTTATTAAGATTGAAATCACTTTGTTATTTTAAAATCTGATACTATAACGATTAATTGTTTTTTGACATTAGATGTTTCGTCATATTTTCTCATTGCTCCTCCCCTTAAGTGCATTGCATTGTATTGCATTATTTGTATCGAAAGGTGTTTAAACCGCCCAACCCTTGGACCATGGCGATCATGAATTTGCTTGCCGAAATCCACAAAGAACCCGAAATGAAACTCAACCTTAAATTCGAGATTGAGATGCTCTGCAAAACCCTTAACTTGGATATTAATGTAAGTTGCCAAGATGGCTCTAAATAGCTTAGCGATAGACACTATGGGTAAAAAATAATCAAACATCTTAAAGTATATTAAAAATAACACTTCTCCCGAGAACTTGTGACTTTAAATTATGCAATTGATCTTGCTATTATTTTTTCCTACGACATGTGATGATTACAAATTAGAGCGATTATAATTATAGATCTTTCTTACACACACTCTGCCTTTATCCCTCGACTCTTTAAAATGTAGTTATTTTACTATCCTTACCGTTTTTTGTACCTTATACATGGAACTGTTTAGAATTAATTCAAAATAAAATAGTGCACGTTTTTCTAAACTTTTAGCATGGATTAATTCATTTTTTTCAATTATTTGGCAAAAATATAAACTTGAACTTTTGATGTTTTTTTAGTTGTTATTATTCAGGATGAACTTTAACAGCTCTCCTTATGCAAATATATATAAATAGCTGATGATTAAAGTAATTAAAAAATAATACTAAAATTTAAACTCCACATTTTAAAGCAAATATTCGGATTTATTACAGTCTTTGGGACGCGCGACAAATATTCTGGCGTCGTATCGGAATAAGCTGGCCGCTGCTGCGGCCGTAGCTTCAGCTGCCGCCGAGCAACAAGCGTCGACGCTCGCGGGCGTTCCAGAAGACGCCCCACACGGTTCCGCCCACCCCTCGGGGGCCTCCTTACCAGCTCAAGCCACATTCCCCGGCCCCAGAGGGACGGCCCCACCTTCTCAGCCTCCCGCCCCCACGGCAAGCGCTGCAGCTGCTGCTGCTAGCTTCTTCAACATGATCATGATGCAGCAAGCGCAAGCGCAAAATGACGCTAGCGCCGCTGCGGCGCAGCAACAGCAGCAACTCCTGGCGACCCTTTTGAGTAATTTGGGTGCGGGTGGCGCGACGCCAGCGCTCTTCCAGCAGCAGCTACAGCAAATGTTAGCTGCGGCGTCTCAACAAGCGCCACCGCAACAGCAGCAGCCCCAAAGCGGTCCGGGTCACCCAGGCGCCCCGACCCCTCAAAACTTGACGGGCCCCCCGAAAAAGGGTCTGCCCGGATCGGGTTAGTCACAAAATATATGATTATTTTTAGGAATATCTAAAATATGCAAGTTTCGCATATTTACTATTGCTGCAAACATGGGCTTAGCCAGCATTGGAATTAGAGAAGGGCAATAATGATTTAAGGAGGGGCAAAATGAAGATTTTTTGAAATTTTAGCCATCACTTTAATATTTTTTAACAAATTTTTAGATTTAGAAGGGGGCATCCGCCCCTATCTGTCCTCCCTTGGCTACGCCCATGGCTGCAAAGCTGCTAAATTATCATAGAAATTATTAATTGGCTAGTGCTATCTTTTTAATGATGGTCGAGTGCTCTTCAATTAGACAATTTAATATACTATAATATTTCGGGTTTCAGATAGGCGTCACGATACTCAAAGTTATAAATACTGCAAGACTGTTTATTAGTGTTGTAAAATGACCTGGTTTTGTTTAGTGGACGCCTGGTTCAATTAAGATTAACTGCCGTCTCAACAAAAATAAAACTACAATCCTCCGGTCTGTTTTTCAAATTTCGACTAAACCTAAAGGTCGTCTACGAAAAATAGACCAAGAATACTTCGCTTGTCCAACAACCCTATTGCTTACATGTTTGCGAATGAATTTTTCGGCTAAATGCCTATAATATATATAACTTGGTGAGAAGTGTTTTGAATCAAGTTTATAAATCGAAGGCAGTTTATAGTGTTTTGACGTGACAAACCAACATTACATACACTCATAAGTGATAATTCAATGCTGAATGACGTAAGTTCACAATAATTATTTCAATCAACAGGTTACAATTCGGCCTCTTCGACCCCTCACCCACCTTCGGGCATGCTTTCAAACGCCTCTTCCGTGGTTCAGCCTCAATTCCATTACAACGATATTAATGTGTCTTCCGGCTTCGCTGGCCTACTCCCTTACATCCAAATCAATTCGCAAGTATTATTTCTCCCATAAGACAACTGCAAAATCCCTTTTTTTAACCCGAACCCGACCTGACCCTAAAGTATTTTAAACTTTTTAGCTGTCGGGTTGAGGTTGAAAGTGCAGGTCTTTATCTCCCATATAAATATTTTATTAAGGATTACTCTAAAATATCTTGTTGAATTGTCTTTTAAACTACTAGCTCAAACTGTGGCGTGTGCGTTTACATTTGGACCATTGCGTATTTTTGTGTGATAATTTTAGTTATTTTTTTAAACAAAGATTAATATGTTATTTTTAGGAATAGCAGAGTTAAAAATGTTTCTAAAACTTAGTTATTGTAAGACCATTATTGTCGACTTTTTGGCCTCACTTTTTAAGTGGCCAAAACGGGGGTATTTAGCTAGCATTTGTGTTGGATTGAATTAGCGCTCCAATTGTTTCAATTCCTTTTTTTCGTCTCAAACTTTGTAGTGTTTTGACATATATTGACGACATATATTGACCTAAGATTAAAGAACTCATGCATGTTTTATGAATGTTAAGAATAGTCAGTATACTATTTAAAAATTTTAAAACCCATTTCCATGCGTTTTTCCAGATTCCCTTATTTCAACTAAGACCCCAATTGCGCCAGTTAGTACGCCTGGCTTTGGAACGATCGATTCAAGAGATTTTGCCTCCCTTGGCCGAAAGGGTCTTGAAAATAACGCTGGCTTCGGCCGAAAGCTTAATTAAAAAGGTTTGCTTGGATTATATCCCTGCCATGTATCAGTCATTTAGTATTATATATTACATTATTTGGCGAAGTAGGGTCATTTTAAAATTGTTTCTCTTGATTTTTAACAACATAAAGCAATTTTTTCCTGAATGACGATTAATTTTTAGTTTTTAAACTTTTTTTTTGTTTTTATTTAGGGTAGTTATATTTTTTGCTCCCTTCAGGTTTAAGAGGATCGAACTATTTGTCGTATTAAAATGTCTTTAAAATTTGGTACAAGAAGCAATTGGCTTGCTTTCTTTAAAACATTCTTTGAATTTCTTGATCGAATAATAGTTGTTATTAAACGCGTGAAAAGTTGTTTTTTGTAGAACAACGGTTTGTCCTCTAGTCTATAATCAAAAAACAATTAAAATTTGTGATTAATTGAAATTATTTCCATTTCATTAACTTAAACAAAAATATTTATTATTAAACGTCAAAGTCGCATGATTTAATTTGCGAATATTAAACATTAGTTTTCGCTATAATCTCGGTTGTTTTGAGATTTCTGTTGTTTTCTTTAACACTCGAGAGTATTCCTGAAAATCCCGAACGCGAGAGCATTCGTGGGGTATATTTGGCCCCATTTTTTAACTTCTTATAACTATCGAACTGTTAATTGAAATTATCTCAGATTTTGAATATATGTTTGTAAAGGACTCTTAATTGCTGGTATAAATTTTGATAAATAATTAAACAATATTACAAAAATTATTATTTTTCTGACGTCATATTATTTTTTTTTATTTTAATGCCTCGCCTCATTTTACCTCTTAACATCATATATCATGAAATGAATAAATTAAAATAATTTTTTATTAAAAGAAAGTCGGAAATGCATAAAAAATATAATTGCACAAACATATGATGATATAAAAAAATACAAACATTTATTCGTGGGGTACACAAGACCCCTGTGGCCAAAAATATGCTATATTTAAAAAGTAGTGGGCCATAAGTTATAAAATTTTCCCCAAATTTAGTTCTTGGTAAAATATTAGACTAGTGAAAAGGCCCAATGAATTCGTCTTTAAACGCGTTTTATATATAAGTTTATAACTATCGTGGGGTCCACTCGCGGGTTAATTGTGTCAAATTATTTAGCCAAATATTTTTAAAGCTTTATAATTTGATGCAAAATGACCAATTGTGTACCTTATACATCAAAATTATTTTTGTCTTATATATAATGTAGTTCACCTACCATTTCTGTATTATTTAGCCATAAATTGTAACCATATTCATAGGCGTAGGCAGCATTGGGAATTAGAGGGGAATAATAATGATTTAGGGACGGGAAAAAATGATCATTTTTCGAAATTTTTAATAAATCAATTCTTATTTATTTAGAGGGGGCAGCTACCTCCCCCCCCCCTTGACTACCCCCATGACCTTATCTATATTTTTTCATTATATACGTTATTAATATTTTCAATGTATAGGATTTTGCTTTGGATCCAGAAGAAGGAAGGATGCGAGCGGCTGCCCATCATTTAGTTAGATTTTTGGCCGGGGGTATATCGCTGTATACCGTCCGAGAACCGTTGTTTGCCAGTTTGCTGACCAATTTTAAGAGCGCTTTTACCATCGGATTGAGGGTTAGTGATTAAGCTACAAGCTATCACCTTAGCGGGGATATCTTCGTTAAGATTTTAATTAGCCCTTTAGCTTGTTTAAAATCTATTGTAATTAATAATTGCATTAAAAGCTAAAGCGTTTTTGACAAATTGTACGGTTCCCTAATTTTTTTTTATTTCGCTCTCTTGCAATTGTCCAAAAAGGGCAAGATTTTTTTTAAAATTATTTTAGGCTTTATAAATTATGGGAATTACTTTGCACAGCTGTTAATTACTACCCACCGTATGCAATAGGATCTTTTAAATTGTGGGCAAAATATAAAGGCAATAGCTGGGTAACCAAAATTATGCATTTTTCCATCAAAAACTTAGGCTTCTATAAATCACTCCATAGTGATGCTCAAAATATACACATTTAATAGATAGTCATGTATATGAAACTTAACGTTTTTTAAACGCTAAAATCCTTTTACCAAATACTTACTCTTCAATCTAGGCCAAAATCAATTAACCGTATAAAGATGTATGAATTAAATTCTGGCGAATAATATCACTTTCACTAAAACTATATAATATTTTTTAGTAAAATCACTTGTAATAGGAAAATGCGGACGCAATAATTATAATAACTAATATTAAAACCTATCGCATAATATATAATGAGAAGTCCTCTGGAGAAGTGTAAACAAAGTGGCAAATTTTCCTTGAAGATACTCTAATTCTCGAAAAATTTCCTAAAGTATGTTTAAAACTTTGTGTAATAGGGCACGACTTCTCTATCCAACCCGTCGGCAGGGGCATCTTCCTCTAGCACCCCGCTTCACCCCTTCGAATCCGAAGGCAGCAATAACAACACGAGCCTGGAAAAATTGTCCAGCAACAGCGGTTTTATGGGCCCCCAAACCGGAGCAGCCGGGGATAAAGATATCAAAGAGATAATGCATTTGATTGAACACGCGGCTAATTGCTTGGCCGGTGATAATTTCGAGCTGGCTTGTTGTTTCGCCCAAAAAACTACCATAGAACGAGCCGTGGTAGAAATCGATCGTAGGCTGGGCGGCGGGGAATACGAAATCCGTAAGCTGGCTCGGGCCGAACATAGGAGATATTGCGATCCCTCGGTGCTAACTTATCAAGCAGAACGCTTGCCCGAACAGATTAGGCTCAAGGTTTATGTTCGTGTGTAGCTTTTATTCAATCTAATCATGTCTGTGTTGGTGTGTTTAAGGATGTGAACTTTAAATTAAAGGGTTTCAGTGAGGTTTTACGTGGGGGTAGGTGTAGAATGATAATAACACAACCATAGACTGGCCAGCAGCTGATTATCATTAAGTAAAGGGTGTAGGCCGCTAACTTAACGCTCTTCATTTTGCTAAATAATTAAGTGTTAAACTTAAGTATGGGAAGGCATTCCTTTAATGTTTTCATTAATCTTTTTCCAATAACTTACCATTTTTTATTGCACAAGTGCGCATTTTGAAAAGATTTAACCCAAAAGGGCAGTTTAAGTTGGTTAGTTTGATAATGTGAAAATCGGATGTTCGCCAGTCTATTGTCTTATTTGTTTATATGGGTAGGTAAATTCTTGTTTTGCGTCGATGTTGATTCATCGCAAGTTTTATGAGAATTTTGGCAAAAAATTCCTGCGGTCTATATTTTAAAATCTCTCGGGGCAGATTTAATTTTTTAAAATATATATTTTCTGTCCACATTTTTTCCTTTAAATTTGGGAAAAATGGTTTTTTGATTAATGTTGAATTATTTCCCTCTTTCGCTTTTTTTGATGAAACCCTTGATTTTGTGTATTTCGGATTTCGAGTCTAGTTGTCCTCATAATAACTACTACCAACGTCGCCTAGTTCCTAGTTCAAAATTTTGATTTATTACTTTGTCATTGCAGAACTAAATTAAAAAATTCACAATTTACGAATA
The DNA here is from genome assembly GCA_964036665.1 of Gordius sp. MW1. Lineage (NCBI taxonomy): Eukaryota > Metazoa > Nematomorpha > Gordioida > Gordea > Gordiidae > Gordius > Gordius sp. MW1. The sequence continues at coordinate 21,411,826 of OZ038530.1, forward strand.
AGCAAAACATACCTTTAACGGTATCATTAGTTTTGGCCTTTACATCGACTCCACAGTCTTTCATCCAAAACTAGTAAAGAATATCGTTATTTATAACTCGTCTCCCAATATCACAATAGGTTGGTGGCGTAACACCCAATCAAGCCATGGTTTACGAAGTTTTCTCTCGCAACATACCGGGTTTCGTGCCCAATTCCGCGCCTCGAGACTTGTCGTTGGGCGCTTTCGGAAATTTGAGCACTTCTATGTTGCCCCCTCCACCCAATTTTTATCCCAAACTTCACCCAGGCACCGGTGGTAGTATGAATAACCCGACGGGCCCTTCGAGAGCTCTTTTCGATGGTCTTCAGCCTAATCTCGGAGTTGCGCAGGTTTGATGAATTTGCATTGCCTTAACCTTAAATATCGAAGTTTATTACATCGATATGGTAGTATTTAAATAATAGTTGTTTAATAACACTGCAGGTTACATTGTGCCAAATATAGGTGTACAAAACTTATTTACGTAAATTGACAATTATGATTCACAAAATTAAGCTTAAAAAACTATGTTTTTAGTGTTTTTCAAAGCCCCAGATTTTTAGATAACTGGAGTCGGAATTTAACTTATAAAAATGTTTAAAATACCATTTTTTTACGCCTTTGCCTCTAATTATTTAAACATCTGTAAGTTTTGCAGGAAAAGCAAATATATCAGCTTAGAATTTTCTACCATAGTTGTTTTTCTGGGAAGTCAATAATTGGAGATTTATGTTATTAATGTTGCCGAATTTTATTTGCTGGGATAACATTAACGCTGTAGGAAGCGTAACATGGAGATAATGTAGATTCCACGCACATTTACTCGATAAAACATGCTAAATTCAAAATCAAGTATAAACTTTACATAAGCTCCTTTAATTAAGATTTTGCAAACCCTTTTAACTGAGCGCAGTTGTTGCCCATATTCTATTACATTTTTAGTATCAATACATTATCAGTTCCAACATGGACCTTAATAAATTTGGACATTACCAAACCTTCATAAGTAACGATTTTGCAAACCATTTACACTAAGCTCAGTTCATTGCTAATATTCAACTACATTTTCGGTTCTATTCTAATGATACATTATCAATTACGACTTGACCCTCAGTAATTTTTAACATTGCTACTTCATAATTAACGGTTCCGCGAAACATTACTACTATGCCATTAGCAGTTCCAACGTGACCTTAAATAAATTTGACCCCACCTTAAAATATGCCATTCTTTTATTATTACTTGCCTATTTCTTTGTATAAAATCGGTGAGTTTTGTTTGGTTCTAGTAAGGTTTGACCAAAAAATCTCGGTCTGTTAGTGTTTAGTCGACTAAAACCGAAGGTCGACCACACAAAATCCAGCCTTTTATTCGTATTAATTTGGCCCACAACAGGGTAGGGATGTCGGATTGCTGACCGGTGACGATTTGCAAGCCCGTATACTGGATAAGCTAGCTAGCGAGTTGGAACAAGGCCTAATATCTCTCGGCTCCGCCACTGCCAGTTTGGGTCAGATGAATCTGAACGAAGCTCCTAATCCCAGGCCCGAAGATCCGCATTCTCCCGATAATAATGACAATGGTAATGGTAATAGCAATCAGAACACGACCACTCCGAATCAATTATTGGCTCCGCTGTTGAGATCTTTGCTGGAAACTTCTATCCTGGTCCGCAACGTGGCCTCTGTTACGGCCCCCGAGCCCTCGGCTACTTTGGCACAATCTCTCATCAACAAGGTTTAGTTCGTTGTTGTTAATTGAATTTTGTAAGATAAACACCGTTTAATTGTGTTCCGTGCTGTGTATGAAATTTAATATTATATCGAGCATTAAAAAGACAATTAATATGGAAATTTAATAAGGGAAGCATGATGTGGCAAAAGTTAGTGTGGGTAGCCTAACCAATTTGTCATACAGTTATTTAAGATTTTTTATATGTTTCAAAGTGTTGTGAAAAATATTAAATTGTAATGTAATAAATAGCGTTTTAGAAGTGGCAATTTTTGATTCTAATTATTGTTTTGTTAAATTTTAACTCAAATTATATGCTTATTTGCATTTTAGCGACTCACAATAATTCTCATTTTGGTACCAAAAATTATATTCGTAATATGGCACCCCTGGTCCCCGTGTATCAGCATAGACTAGATTAAATAATTTTTAACCAATTGTTTGGTTAGGAGAAAGAGTGGGGAGAGTGTTCATAATTTTTAAGCCATTTTTACCAGAAACGTGAAAAAAATTTCTCCCCTTTATTCTCTCTAAAATTTTTGCCATAGATGTACTATTTCCTTAAAAAATTAATATAATTTATTTTTGATTTGCACGCGTGCTTACCCCTTTCCGCTCCAAACATTTTAAACAACGCCTTTCACCCCACACCCCTCTTCTTGTCTTCCTTCCCCTTATAGCTATAATTGAGATGTGATGGCGCAACCTATAATAAACTGGTAAATTATGGGCATAATTTCAACTTTTTCACACTGCTAAAAATCCCTTTCTTTTTAACGGGTTAAGTATACACGAGTGAGTAAAAGTTTTCACGTTTTTAAAACTTTGGCCTTTATGAATGTTGTTATCCAAATGAACACAGTGTATGGACAGCCTGTTCGAGAGTTGTTACTTGAATCAACAAGCCTCGGCTCCGGAAATCAACGATTTAGCCAGCAAGTTTAGAGACGCTTACATCTTAGTGCTCAAAGCCATCCAAGATCCTAGAACCTTCGGACCGCAATGGGCCAATAAGCACATCACTAAGTAAGTCGATGGCGAAGTCTGTTATTATTTGTTAGTATTATAATTTGAAAACGCTCCAATTTTTTGAAATAGTTGCTGGGCTTTTTTTAAAATTTGATTAATTTATAATATTTTGCCGATTCGTAATCGTCTAAAGCTAAGTAAATATTTTTTATATATATCAAACTGACAATGTTATAATCTTTTGATTAAATTCTATTTATAAATTTTAATCCGCAACCTAGTAATCATCAAGTATAATTTTTCTATTTAACAATTTTGAATTATCTCTATTGAAGGATAATTGCCAAAGTTCTCCTTCTAAAATTGGTTCAGCACTGTCTATAAATTTAATTTATTGCTAGATAAATAAATTTATTGTATATAGTGAGAATTTCATTAATGATTAATTTTTATAAATTGTGCAGATATTTAATCGAAACCAAAGAAGAGAGCCGTTTTAACTTGGAGGCCATCAGTAGCTTGATCACGAATCGTTTAATTAACATTCAACAATACGACACCCACCTCTCACACGTAAGTTCCCCACCACATATTTTGATTGTGCAACTCCTTTAGTAAACTATTTTTTGAGACTAATATAACCTTTGGGGGTTTTTGCTTATCATCTTAAGGCTTCTAACCAATGGTTTACTTAGACCTCGAGGGGTTTGTACTAAACATTTGAGCCCACGCCGAAATATTACTTCGCTTTTTTGTTTGGAAAAGTGGACTGGTCTAAAAATTTGAGATACCGTAGTTATTTTTTGTCAAGTTTTCATTTAAAGCTTGGTAATCTGTCAATAGTATATGTATTTTGCTCGGTCAATCTCTAATGGGTATTTAAAAATTGAGATGTGTGTACAACCACGACCCTCTTGCAATTGCATAAAAATTTATTATATACTTTCCTTTTGGCTCTTACCCTTTTTAATCATGTCGACGCAAATTGAAAAACGCTGTCAAAATTTTTTCTAACTCTTCACTTGGACATAAGTTAGGAATTTTTTAGTCAATTACAATTCGAGCCTTTGCTAATTCTTGGTCCATAAGCATGATCCTTTTAAACCATTGTTTGTGAGTAAAAATAAAATGTTTGTTATCCCAAAAATATGACTATGATTCAAACAGTCGATGGAGAATGGATTGAACTACGTGGCGGTCACTTTTGGTATGCATCTGGTGAAACGCTTTTGTCTCGACGAACGCGACGCTTTCCCCCTCTCGGAATCCGATTTCTACAAAACCATAGACGCCCTAACATCAGTTTCGGCCCATTCTCGCCAAGCTCCTCCCGAGTAAATATTTTTAAGAATTTATATATAAAAACATCGTAAAATAGAAATCTTATCTAAATGGCATAAAACCATAAATGACTGAATTTCTTTGAAATGACATGCATTTCAATGACGGATTTGTTTCTTTAATAGATGTTTTGAAATTTTTAAATGTTGCAATTTACTTTCATATATATATGTGAAACTTTCTCCAAATAGTAACGAGCATTTATTTTTAAAGTTATTAAATTCATTTGAAATGACATGCATTTTAATTAAATGAAAATCCGCCAACAACTGTTTTATATATATCAAATGCAAAAAAAATTACACAAATTAGCGTTCATGTGGGAAAAAACGCCTCGGGTTTGTTTGGTCCATCCTTGGTTTTAGTCGACTAAACAGATCTTTATGCTACTAAGAAAAATAGACCCCTTTGGTCTGTTTATATTTAGTCGACTAAATTCAAAGGTCGGCCCAACAAAACCCAGCCGTTTGTACAACGCTACTAAATACGCCCTTTCCCAAAATCATATCAGCTTGGCCTCCTTGATGGAGAGGATCAAAAACGAGACTGACATAAATTTGCTGGACCGCGGTCCCGTCCTCTATTCTGCCATGTTTCATTCCGGCATCTCTGCAGCCAAAGAATTTGATGATCCGCCCGGTCTGCAAGACAAGGTCGAATTTTTGTTTCGCGAGTGGCTCAACATCTACAATAGTCCCAGCCTCAGCAAAGACCTTCACGCCGCCATCAACAGCTTTATGATGCAGGTAATAAATACCATTTTCATAAAGTTTGTTTGCGATCTATAAGATTGCTTTTTATTGGATTAAATAATGGCTTTAGTTGGTAAATTATATTTTATGTGATGCTTTGATGTATTGAAATAGCTTGATCTAAGATGGAATTAGCCCCATTTGTGTTTGGCTTAGCCCTTTTTGTCAAGGCGGCTTATCCATATAGTTCTGTTTCAGCAATAGTTATATAATATATTATACTTATTAATAAGCAACATATTTATCGTATTTTTCTTTTTCCGTTATACGGCGCAGTTTTTATCAAACGACTTAACGATAATGTCTATATTTATGTATTTTAATGTAGATCAGTAGCCCTAATAGTCTATGTAAGTTTCTCGGTTCACCATCTCATACCCAACAATTAAATTTCGCAAATAAAATGGTTTACCGCCCTATCTTACTTAGCCCTAATTTTAAAAACTCTACGCTTTCATAACCAATTTCACAAAACTAAATTATAATCTTTCTTTCCCATCACATTTATGACGGGGCTTCGGCGAGATTAGATGCATCAACAAGGCATTTTCAAGACGGACGATTTGATTACCCGTTTTTTCCGCATATGCACGGAAGTTTGCGTGGAATCTTGTTATCGAACCCTGCAGCCCGGCTCCTCCGACCTCCCCATTACCCTGGGAACGACTGGTGATAATTCTTCCCTGTTGATGCTGGAGGAAAACAAAGCGATGCTGGAAAGTAGGCGCGTGAAATGCTACCAAAACGTGGACGCCTACGTCAAGCTCATAGCCTTGTTGATCAAGCATTCGAATCAGAGCGAGAATAATGGCACCCAAGTCAACCTCTTGAACAAGGTTAAATTTGGAAGGGAATTGGATTTGCGTGTTTTTGCGTTTTGTGATTTTTAATAGATTTGAAAAAATGTTGTCTAAATACAAAACTACAAAGTATGACATTGATTGAATTTGAAAATATAAAACATTGAGCTCGATGGGTTAATTATCTGTCGTTATGAGGGTACAAGATTGAATGGTTCGGGGAGTAAATAGAGAAGAACACTTTTTATAATACCATGTCACCAGGTCCCTACTTATGTTTAGTCGATAACTTAATATTTATCCATTATTTATTTTAAGGACTTTTTTAAAACTGATTAGTCTTAAAGCATAAACGTTTATCAATTAGTTGGTGTATAAACACAACTTTTTATGAAATCCCTTTGATGAACTCAAAACTGTCATTTGAGCTTACGAAGCAATTTAATGTGTTTGGCCTAAAAGCGTAAAATGCCTCTCAAAAGGCTTTAAACTCGTGTGGCAAAATGATGAACATAACTTATTGTTATACTTGGTGTTAACAAGTGTTTAAGACTGGATCGATAAGACTTCATCACATTTTATTTTGTATCCCGAAGACGAGCCCCTGTTGCCTAAAATATAGAATTGTAATTCCCCATACTCATTTTATTAATCAAAACTTTACCACCAGTTCACTACAACTATTTTAAAGGATAATGAGCCTAGGCAGGGAGGGGCGGCAGCCTCCCTCTAAATCCTAAAATTTGTTGAAAATTATGGCTAAAATCTCAAAAAATGATCATTTTGCCCCTCCCTAGATCATTATTTCCCCCTCCCCCCTCTAATTCCAATGCTGGATACGCCCATGCAAAGAATTGAACAATTATAAGTATTGGTAAAATGGTATTTTTTACTTTGAGTGAGATTATTATTAAATATCAATTTTAACTTTTTAGGTATTGGGAATATTTGTGGGTTTGCTGGTACAACATCACAAAAACCCCCCGACTGGTAACGTCTTTTTACCACTACCTTTCCATCGGCTATTTGCAATTTTGTATTCCGAAATCATCGGCATGTCTTCCATGTTCGATTCTCACGCCGTCCAAATTGTTACTGCTTTTTGGTAAAACTTATGTTTTAAATGCCTTCGTGCTCTTATCAGTTTTTGACTTTCATCTTAAACTTTAGCTTAGTATTATGGAGAAGTTTAAAAAAGATTTTGCCGTTTTAAAAGGTTGCGTATTATAATTTACTTTTTTGTTCATTTCATTCATCTTCAAAAACTATTTATGTTTTTGACTAATAAATAAAATTATCGAAAAAAAATAAAAAATGGTGAAAATTTCAATGGCAATTGAAATGCAGGCATTGGTTGGTAATTGATATTTATTTTCCCGACGTTAATTATAGCAACGCCTATCACGTCTTGCGCCCGATCGAGTTGCCTGGATTCTGTTTTTCGTGGCTAGAGCTTATAGCTCATCGAAATTTTTTGGCCAAAACTTTGGCTTACGCTCCTCAATCCAAGGTAAATAACTCTTAAACTGCTCATGATCCCACTAAAATATGAGGAGGCTATTTTAGTCGAAAACTTCACATTTTTACGTTAATCCAAATCTTAATGCCATTAAAGGTTGAGTTTTTATAGTTCGTTGAATGTCATAAGTTCGTAATTAGTTATATTAAAAAGATCTTTTTGCTATGTTAAATGCTTGATATTTCGCGATGGCTCTAACACATTTTATCATCTATTTTCTCATAATTTTTGTGTTTATTCTCATAGGTTTGGAACCATTACTCTGAACTCCTGACCGATATCTTCAAATTTTTGGCGCCCTACCTGAGGAACGTGGATTTACCAAAGTCTCTCCTTCACTTTTACAACGTAAGACAACCTCAGCGTGTGTTTATTTTTATAGCGTCTTCAAAAATGTTAAATTGCAAATTAAAATTATTGAGACAAATGTTTTTTGGCACTTCCATCGTAGAAGGGCAAAAAAAGATTTAGGAAAATTGAATTTGTAGTAGATTTAGCTTAAAGCATGAAATTGTGAATGCTTTTTCTAAACTTATATTAGCACATATATTATATATTATAATGCGAAATCCTAATAGTATTTATAGAATTAGGGCTGTTCATTGGCATATAATGAGCCATGAATTAACATTCTATCAACTTCCTTAACAGCTCTATCCAATCAATGAGGATTTATGTGTATGGTCTAAGTTTCATTCCCTACCAATTTTAGGTTAGGGCCCCTCAATTTGCATTATTTAAAATAATTCCCGATTTAAGACGAGTATGGAATAATACATTTTTGGATTTGCCATCGGCGTAGCCAGCATTGTAATTAGAGGGAGGGGGCAATAATGATTTAGGGAGGGGCAAAATCATTATTTTTTGAAATTTTAGCCATACTTTTAATAAATTTTAACTAATTTTAGGCTGCCCCCCCCCGGCTACGCCCAAGTGTTTGCATAGCAATTTAAGCCCTATATAAACAATCATATCACTTTCTACCTAATTTCTTTAATTACGCTCTACGTTTTATAATACACACACGATACCAGGGCTGCTTGAGACTGTTGTTGGTGTTGCTTCACGATTTCCCCGAATTTTTGTGCGATTTCCACTACGGTTTCTGCGACGTCATTCCCCCCAACTGCGTTCAAATGCGAAATCTTGTTCTGTCCGCTTTCCCTCGCAACATGCGTTTACCCGACCCCTTCACACCCAACCTTAAAGTTGATTTGCTGCCCGAAATAACGCACAGTCCTCGCGTCACAACCAATTTCGGGGCCGTCTTAACTTCTATGGCACCGGAGTTTAAACAAGTAATACACCTTCATTTATATTACGAAATCTTTGCAGTAATGTTGTAAAAACGGCTGGTTTTGGTTGATCGACCTTCGGTTTTGGTCGACTGCAGACCATAGTTTTTTTGGTCTATTTTTCTTAGTCGCCTAAACAGACCAGGTTAGTCGACTAAAACCAAAGATCGACCAAACACCACTCAACCGTTTTTACAACACTACTTTGCACCTATAAAAAGGGGGATATAGCGCTGTATTTGGCCATATATTAGTCTACGTACAACGCTTTGAATTATACAGTCTGTTTATGAATTTAATGAAGAGGGACATATTTTGATATATGATAGCAAGGTAGACAATGAATTAATGCACACCCTTTTAACATTTTATCTCGACTCTTTGTAGCGTTCGTCTTAGCCACTAAAAGTAACTTTGACATATTATTAATTTCTGCGCTGGTGCAATGTTTTGACAAAATAGCAAAATTGAGGACACTGTCCAATATTGTTGTTAGATTAAGGCCATGGTTTGTTTCAATTTTTCTGAGCCTACATGTTAAACTCTTACCATTTAGTTTTTACCATTAATGCTATTTTATCGTTTAGTTAATGGATACCTACTTGAAGACGAGGAGTCCCGTTACTTTTTTGACCGACATTAGATCCAATTTACAGGTAATTTCTGTAAAGTTTTTTAACTATTATTGCTATTAGATGTTTATTATCTTGTCTACAATTATATTATTAATCTCAAATTCTAGTATCACTTTAAGTTATATACATTGGCTTTTATGCTTAGTATAATATATTACTCAACGTTTATCGCAGTTAATGTGAAAACCACTTTTTGGGATAGAGACCATTTCATTATTAAATAAAGTCAATTGGAAAGCATTATTATCATAAAAATCATATTATTGACCATATCAATCACAGTATCTAGTAATATGTACAAAATGAATTTTGTGTACAGAAATCAAATGGACATTGTATATATTTTATTTTTTAAGGACCGGCCTTACTGTATCTCTTGGATCATTGATTTCCTTATTTAATTTAATTGATTAATTTATAGGAAAATCCTAGTCCGGGCTCGCATTACAACATATCTCTGGTAAACGCCCTTGTCTTGTACGTGGGAACTCAAGCCATATCCTCGATTCAAAGCCAAGGCTTAACACCCGGCCTAACCACCATAACCCATTCGTCTCACATGGACGTCTTTCAAAATTTGGCAGTCGGTCTTGATAGCGAAGGTATGCTACGCTCCCGTCTGTTTCCGTAACTATGTTTAAAATTATAAAATATCTATCGTGAACTGACTAATTCTTTGTTGGCTAAGCTTCTTTTAACTCTCCTACGGTTTATTTTATAATTGTGCAGTGCAGTGGTACAGTTTTTTAGCCACAGTTTCGTGATAAATTCTTAAAACATTATAAAAACAAATTTCGAGATATTAACCCCTATTTGGTATATATCGACATTTCTTACTTGAAATCTGGAGGTCAGGCTTGAATTTGGTAAAACTTGAAGGTTACTTCTCCTTAATCCCTTAAAAAGAAGCCCTAAATGCTGTTTGCTTTGACTGTTGATACATTTTGGCCTCGATAATTGCTCCATTCAGTTATCATCGTCGTTAAAATTAAAAAACAGCCCAGTTATTATCGTAAAGCCTAAATAGCAAGCAAAACCTAACAGTTATAAAAGCAAAATACTATGAGATGTGGTCATGGGTCTAAAGCCTAAATATATATAGTTGCTGCACTAACTTTAACCCTTCACGGTCTTTCCATAATTTATATAATTTGTGGAATGACTTTAAAAGCTCTTATGATAATCACTCTAACATTTTTCTCATGTGTAAGTGTATTTATTCTATTGTCAATAAATGTATTTACTTGGAAATCTAGGGTGACGTCATAAATACCTTTTCATTCGGCAAAATAAGCTATTTTGTCAATCCAAGCTCTGTTTATTGTTTATTACTATTTAACATGTGGAATACAGGTCGTTACTTGTTCCTCAACGCCATAGCTAATCAACTGCGATACCCGAATAGTCACACGCATTACTTTAGCTGCATCCTGCTGCACCTGTTTGGAGAAGCTAACACTGAAGCGATTCAAGAACAAATCACACGGTAAACACTTTTGTTCACATGCTTGGTTTTGATCTTTCTTCTACACTCTTTAAAAATAAAACAAACTTTAAGATTTTTTTGTATTTTCTCAGTAAATTAGGCACATTTTATGAGAGATATTACGAATGGCTTAAATCTTCCTCAGATAGCAGACAGTTTTATTGCGCGGATCCCCTGACCTTACTCGTGAGTAGTTTTGTAAAAACGGCTGATTTTGTTTGGTCGATTTTCGGTTTTAGTCGACTAAACGTACGCAAACCAGCCGTTTTTGATCTGTTTCTTTAAGTCGCATAAGCAGACCAAAGATTTTTTGGTCAAACTTTTGGTCTGTTTGTGCTTAGCCGGCTAAAACCAATGGTCGACCAAACAAAACCCAGCCTTTTTTACAACACTACTCGTGAGTATTACTTGACAAAGCGGCATTGACCTAAATGATTTCAGTCTGATAATTATTAGTTAAAATCAGTTACAAGAGGGTCTAAAATTATTCAAAAAGCGACCATAGGCTCTCCAGCGAAATTTAAGGCAATGGGTCGTTAGACTATCAATTTCGTATTAGAGGATCTAAACTTACTTAATTAACTTTATTCGTGTATTTAGCGTGCTTCTTGAAAGATTGATCGTCAATCGGCCACACCCGTGGGGTCTGTTGATAACTTTCATTGAGCTCATCAAAAACGCCTCCTTCAATTTTTGGGACCACGATTTTGTGAGGTGCGCCCCCGAGATCGAAAAGTAAAGAATTAACCTTTTTGTAGTGTCATGTTTCAAAACATCCTTTTGATTTGCTTTGATAAATGTAAATTATTAAATTTATTAAATAATCTAGTAGGTCTCTTTAGCATTGAATATATTAGTATTTATAAATTAATCTTAGGGGCGAGTATAATTGCAAGAATAAATTTTAACTTCTCCCTAGTCGATGTCTTCTATAACACATTGATCAAATTTTGAATTTCTTATATATCATATTTTTTATGTTTTCTAATTGTATAACAGGTTGTTTGACTCAGTTTCCAAGTCTTGCATGCAAGCCAAACCTCAAATTTTGATTCAGAGTCGTGAAAATCAAGCCGTCTCTGACATGCTAACTGGTGGCGTCCCCGCGAACAACGAAATGGGAGGTGATTCTGCTGTTAGTGGCATCGATATTTCAATGACTAATTTATCGTTATAATTTTATTATAGTAAAAATTCACGTTTTTTACTAAATTTGGTCCTCTTTCCGTTTACTTAAAACCATCTAATTTTAATACTTTTACCCAAATTATATATGAGACTTCGGTAGATTAATATATATATCCAAAGAAAAGTTTGGTAAAGTTATTTTGTCGCCTATTCTCCTAAACGTTTCAAATGATTTGTTGTTACACGTCATCATATGTCACAATGATTTTATACTTTTTAGTTTTGGGATTTAACGTCGATTGTATATGTGTGTGTTGCATATATTTTTTCTTTCAAATAAAATTGCAAAAAATGAACTTTTCTCATCTCGACATAAGCCAATACATTTAATTTAGTTTTTAAAAGGTTTAATATTAAATAATAATGTCGTACTAAGGTTTAACAATATAATTTAATTATTCAAACAAATTCTCATTTTATTGTAAAAAAATTAAAATTTTATTGTGCAAATATCATACCTTACCATATCCTTTAAGTGGCTGATTAAAAAATCTAGTAAGATTTCTAATAAGCAAAATTTTCTTAAATTTGTATTGTAAGCTAGTTTAAATTATTTAAACTATTAATTTCACATATAATACAAACATCTTTATAAGAAACTAAATATTATGTTTCATGTAAAAATTAACACAAATAAGCATGTTATAAATTTTGTTATTTTAATCTTTTAAAATGTTTATAATGTAAAAATATAAATCAATAAAAAAAGATCAGAATTTAAGTTTATTTTTTTTCAAATATTTTTTATTTACCATATATTCATTATAAATTTGCAATTTGATAAAAAACAAATATCATAATATGTTCTTGTGATAATTGATTATGCCGCCATCTATAAATATTTTTGGTGGAAATGTAATTTTTCGAATTCTTGACCATCTCGTAGCCGGTCACAAACTTTTCATGATTGAAATATGATAATGGGTCATAAAGGAGTGCACATTGTGAAATTGGTGATTTCATATATAGGAGAAATATGTTTTTATGTATTTTGACTAATTTGTCCACAAAAAATTAACTGCAAAAGTTTTAGGTTTTTTGTTAAATTATTTCAATAGATAATTTTTGAGTAAATAACGCAATTATATTTTAAAAATATGACAAAAATAGTAAAATCCATAAAAGGCTCCCACACTTGGCCCTTTAAACGTCCATAACTTAAAAAGTATTGGCCCAAAATGGCTAAAATTTTCAGAAATGACTATAATACATAAGGCCTACAATATTTACCAAAAATTATCCTAGTCTGAAATGGTTGGTCGAAAACGTTTTGATTTGTGATGGAATGGCCCAACTTATAATTCCTGATAGACATTAAGTAATTCAATAAATACTTAGCATGAAAAGGGTAAAATTTCTGCTTGACCTAACTAGAGATGTCATATTTTCCCAAATGTAAGCCTTTGGGAAATTTCCAAGGGAATATGGGAAATTATGGGAAAATAAAAGAAATTTTGAAATAGAACGATGTAGGGTGAATCAACAACACAAAAAAACGACACAAACACTTAAAAGATTTATTAAAAATTTATAACAAACGATTAGATTATATAATAAGTGAATCTAAAAAGTTTATGTTATTTATGTTAAACAGATTAAAATTATTCAGTATCTGATGTAATTTCTTCTAAATCTTCATCTATGGAATCCGAAGATGATATTGCATTATAATCCGGTTCCGGTGTGTTTATTCGATTGATAAGTTGTAAAAATTGTGTCTTATGGCCACAATTTTGCGTATTTTATCATTTGCTAATTTGTCCTTAGTTTGGTGTGTACGTTGCCAAAAGTTGACCATATTCTTTCTGATGCGGCACTTGAAGGTGGCAATGAGAATAATCTGATTGCAAGCGGACTGATCGCTTGATTTAGGCACATCCCTTTCCACCATACTAATGGGGTGGTCGTGTAATCAACACTAGCCCAAATCGCTGCCTCTCCCCATATTCCTTCTTTTGTTCAAAATTCGGCTAAAATCCCCATCACCTTTCCAAGGTGAAGATCCATATTGCCACACAAGCGAGAAATACATTTTAAAGCTTTGGCCACTTTGTCACACAAATTTTTCCCACAAAAACGTGGATCGAGCATATAGGCGGCAAAATGTAGGTCCTGACAACAAAAAAGCTCTCTTTTTTAATTAAATTAGTGGTATTATTTCTCTTGTACCAGGATATGCCTTCATTCATTGATGTATGTATTTTTGAAAAAGCCTCCACAACATCAGACAGAAAAGCTCTGTCCCCCTCTATATCTGAGAGAAGGGTTAGGCCCTTCTCATAGATCCCCTGGTTACGCAATTGTTTCACAAGGGGCGTTTATTTACCAATTTTAGTAAACACGTACTACTAAATATATGTCATGTAAAGAGCGAAATTTTAAGGGTAAAAGGCGAGGTTAAAAGGGGGCAGAATGCGTAAACGCGTAATAACAAGCTAGTATTTTCTGTATGTATGTATGTATGATTGCCGCGAAGACGCCCAAGAGCTTAGTAAGTGCAATCTAAGGTTGGGCCCCTTCTCACGCCAAATGGCGCATAAGGCCACGTTGGTGACAACGTGTGTAATGTTCCTGTAACAAATTTGATTAATATGTAGTGTAATTATGGCATGTTTATATGTAATACCCAAATCTATAAGAATTAAAAAGAACATTCTGGGAGAGCGATTATTACGAATGAGATGTACGCGCCCTTGTAGTTGAAAGACAAGATAGTTGGTTCTTTGAGAACTCTATCCATAGTTTCCTAACTTGCATTATTGTCAACATTGAATCCCAATCCTGACCTAATAGTTGAATTTCACGAAAAGTCTTATGAAGCCAACTGCCAACTTCAAGCCTCTTAATGAAGGAGGACACCAGAACAGGGAAGACAGGCAATAGTTTGTTCCCTTCCTCCGGGCACAACACTTGAAATATATGCTGTGGTTTCTGAAGAGACATACTGTTCTGAATTGTTGTATTTGGTGCATTACAGTCATTTTGGTTGAATTAGGGAAATTATATTTTATGTTACAATATTTACAAATCACAATGCATCCTATTTTACTTGAGGCAGTAATTTTTAAAAAGCGTGTCCATATGTCAGATTGCTTTTTTGGCATAGTTCTTAAAAATGTTAGTAAATATTTTGTAAATTCACCTTTTCAAGTTGTTTGTTTTTTTAACTAAATACTTTTATAAAGATAATAGTAAAGTTTTTGTAAAATTACCTTTTTGAGATGTTTGTTTTTTTAAAAGCTATACCTTTAGTAGGCTATTTGATATTTTCAAAATGTTTGTTTTATGAACCTTAGTAAGATAATAGTATACAATTTGTATATTTACCTTTTTGAGATGTTTGTTTTTTTAACAATAAAGATGTTTGTTTTTTAAACTATTATAAACATTAGTAAGATATTAGTAAATATTTGTAAACTCACCTTTGAAGAAGTTTGCATTTTAGCTATATAGAAAAGACCTTTGTAAGTTGTTTTATTTTCAATATATACCTATATTAATTATTAGCAAAACATGATATATAAATGTCATTACTTAATTGAATATATTATTATAAAGGATCAAGATGATTTAAGCACCAATATTAATTAAAAAAAATAGCCTCGAGGCATATTAGAATCACAAAAACATAATAAATGATATATCACATATAATTAGCTATGAGGAAAATTATAGAGAAATTTTAAATTTCCCTATACCGCCATCTCTAAACCTAACCTTATATTTAAAAAATTGTATTATCTCCTGAAATTATGTATACTTAAAGCTATGAGGTAGAATATCAAGTTCAAAACAACACAAATTTATTAAAAATAAATATAATACATAAATACATATTTATCTGATATTTCGTCTGCTCTACGATTTTCAACCTTTTTTTAATGCCCTTTTAATGATTGCCATTCTCTGTTTGTGAGCTTCCATCGATGGTTTAATTCTCTTATTACCACCTTGTTTAAGATCTTCTGGGGAAGAGGCATAGCCAGGAATAATAATATTCCAATACTTTTCCAAATACAATTGAACATCCTTAACTTCTAATGTACTTGATTTTCTGTGTTTTGCCAGGAGGCAGGAGTTGGTTATGATTGATTCTAGGAAATCATCAGCCATTTGCATTAGCATCTCTTCCACATCTTCATCTAATTGTTCACTCGGATCAACTTCTTTCACCAATTCTTGCATTTTTTCTTTTGATATTAGCTATAATTAGTATAAAACTAATATTTAACTCAACATTCATATATAAATTGTTTTATCCTTTATTTAAGAAAGGAAATACTTTTCATTAATCTTATTATGTAGCACTTTATCTGCAAATTCTTATTAAAATAGGTTAACATTTTGGCTTAGCTATTAAGGTTTTTATTTTGCTCTTACTGCACATCTGTGACATAGATGGATAAGTAGGCATAATATTAATACATCTTATTATAATTTGTGTTATATATAATAATAAATATGCAGATGATAGCTATATTTTTAGACTTTTGAGGTTTAAAATCAATTGTCATGGTTGCAATCAAAAATCCCTATTTGTATTATTTTGTTGTATCTGATAATATGATAATAATAATAATGTTTAAATACTAGATTTGTAATTTTAAAATTTGGTGTTCAAAGTTATACTATATAAATATAAAGTATTATTAAAAACAATAGCTTAGTTCTAAGTACTAAATTAACATTAATGAAAGTATATGCCATTTATTTTTTTTGCTTAAGCTCTATAAAGCACAAGTTCTTTCATTTATTATCTATGAAATTATTTATTATAAATCAATGCCAAAAAATTAACTTTTACCCCTTTAGTAATTTCTTATATTAATTAATATATATTTTAATATTGATTTTATGGTTAGATTATATTCGCAAATCCTCTTGAACTTGCTGTTAAAAAAATAGAGCAATGTAGTTAAACACAATTGAGATTTTCTAGTCTGATATGCAAAAAGTCCTTTTATATGTAAAAGATTAAAATTTTAATTATTAATGTTTATATAATTATGCTTATTAGATTATACAGTACTTTTAACTTTCAATTCCCATGTAGCAAATACAAAGGATGTAATAGATTAGATAGAGGTAAATTGCACATGAAAGATAAATAAAATACATACATACATATGACAAAAATCAAACTTGATTAGTTGTGAAAGCCATATTTGATAGCAAAGGCATGCTATTGGTAAGATTTTGTATTTGTTGTTGTTGTAATTGCAAAATATTATGGTTTTGTAATATATTATTTATATTATTGTTAATCATTGGCAATAGGGGCGAAATATTTTGGGTATCAGAGGCATCTTTGGAAGACGCAATAGTTGGAATTGGTTGTAGAATGCCAAAATTATTTTGCCCTACTGATGTAAGAGTAATATTTTGATTTATACCTAGATTTGGGACATTATTGAATTGATTTTGGGGGCGAGGGATTGAATTAGAATATTGATTGTTCATTTTAAAATGATAATAAGGAATTGGTGTCAACGAACAAATGGTCAAATAACAAATATGATCATGAAATGCATGAAGATACATATTAAAATCAATAATAAATAAGTATGTATTTTAAAACTAAACCATATAATTTCAAGTTATGGTATAATTTATGCACATTTTATAACGTTGATGTAATAATATAATTAATAAAGTAGATTATAATGGCAGATCTTTAATAATATAGATGAAGTATGTTAACCAATTAAGTTACAGGTTTATGTACGATTCCATAATACAATATAATAGATATAATATAATAGAAATTTAAATTATATTATATTTATTGTATCATATTTAATTATATTGTATTATATAATCGCCTACGTACCAGATTCTCAAAATACGAGTTTTAAGATAAAGTAGGTTGTAATGGCAAATCTTTCACGACTTCATTAATATTAATACATCTTGTGTTCGCAAAATCTCCTTTTAACTTATATTAGAACCATTTGTTAATTCCTCAGTCACTCCAAACTTGTAATTTATCCTCTAGAAACCTCACCTCTAGAATCTGTAAGTTTATATTTTAACATTTTTTATAGAAGTAACATTTTTATCTTTATATATTAATATTTTATATAATATTTACAGATGGTGCCTCTGCCTCAACTACTGCTCCTCAGTCACTCCAAACTTGTATTTTACCCTCTAACATCCTCACCTCTAGAATTTGTAAGTTTGTATTTGAACATTTTTAAAAAGTAACATGTTTATCTTTATATATATATTTATAGATGGTGCCTCTGCCTCAACTACTGCTCCTCAGTCACTGCAAACTTGTACGTTGCCCTCTACCATCCTCACCTCTAAATTATAATGAACAAATTCAATTAATTTTTATGTATTAAGTTTTTTAAACTATTATAAAAACAGTGGGGAACTTAAATAATTATTATATATAAAGGATCTTATAATCCCTGATGATCTTAGGAGTCATGTTTTTGGTTTTAATCTTTTATAAGTGATCCAAATCGGTGGCCCGTCAACTCGACGAAAACAATCTTGCCGAAAATAATGTCCCCCAGCTAAAAAAGGTCCCCATATTTGTGATTGGTTGATGGGTTAGGGTTAATAAGCTGGGGGACATTTTTCGCACCAATCAGAAAATGTCCCCTGTTTCGGCGAGTTGATAGGGCACCATCCAAATCTATATAAATTTAGCTTATTAAATTTTGTTTAGCAACTGATAAAGCTGTTATAATATAAATAATGATATTGTTATTATTTAATAAATATATTTTTTTAGCCATTAAATAATATCTTTATTGGAAAAAGATATTAAAACCATGTTTGTCAAATATCATTATTAGACATTGAAACAAGAATAATGAATTTTATTTGAAGCAAATGTAAAGTAAAATCCCCACTCAAATGAGGTCACCAATACCTATTTTTAATATATTATTTAGTTTAAATAAAATTATAACCAGTATTTTTCATTAATCTTGGCCCATGTACGGTTTATGCCAAGATGTGCCCCAAAGTTTTGGCCTACAATAGTTCCTTCCATACCATCGTGATACAAAGTAAGGATCTGTTTCTTTTCCTCAGAATCCATAACTACCCTTAAATCCTTCTCTAACAAAATAAAAAAGTTTCACTTTAAGTACCTGTTTTCTGGTTGCAAAATTTTGCTGTTCTTTTTACAAACAGAAAATTTCCCTTAACATAGTAACCATTAGATTTCCTAACAAAATAAGTTCTCTGTTTGCGTGTAAAGATTTCAGGTATAGTTCCATTTACCAGGTACTCTTTAATGTCACTAAAACAATATTCTGCCATTCTATAAAATTAAAAAAACATATTAACTATATATTTAAAGATCATATAAACATGATAAGTGTAACTTACTTTTAAGAATGAATGATTTAAATAACTAATTACTTTTGATATGTTTTGAATATCTAAATAAAATAATTAAACCTTTAAAGATCATATAATAAGACTTACTTGGAGATGTTTGACATTTCTCACTTCATAAATTTAAAATAAACGGTAAAGCACAGCGCGTCCTGATTGGTCGAGAAAAAAATATCAGGATCCTGATGTTATCCTGATATTTTGTTATATGACCCTTGGTTCGTTGACTTGATACCGATAGTAAGAAATATCATATGTGATATAAAAAGGGCCGTTTAGTACAAACTTTTTGATATATTTTTTTAAATTAAAGTTAGAGGAGAGTGAATATTTGGTTTGGAGATAACATTTTCAATCTTTCGATGTTCTTTAAAATTAATTTTTTTATTGCCTATCAACTCGCCGAAAACCATCTTGCAGAATTAACCTGGGGACATTAACGTCCCCATTAGCATAAAGAAGGCCGTAAATTGAGTACCTTGTATAATAATTCTCAATTTTATATGAAAATACTTAAGTTTTAAATTCGAAATTGAATGATTAATATGCCTTTTTGTTGGGGGACATTTTCTAATTGGACGACATTTTCATTGAGACATTCAATTCGGCAAGATGATTTCGGCAAGTTGACGGGCCACCAATTTTGGTGTTGCCTACAATACAACTAATATGCTGATTGTCGTATTTACGGGACAAAACCAGGCCCTCAATATTTTGTTACGCCCCTAATTGCCCTTGCCCTCGTAGTCTCTTTCTAGTTTGTGTTCTATTTATTTCTAAGATTTGAGTTTTTTGTTATATCTGACGCTCCGCCCTAATGATTAAGGTTTGTGGCTGTTCTATCTGTGTCAATAATTAAGATTAATGGACTGGAAAATAGGTTTGTATAAGTTTGAAATGAGGTCATAAAATGAGTACTTTGAAGTGGTTAAAGGATGTTGCGGTTGGTTTAATATATTCCTTTTTAGGAGAGGTAAGAGAGGGAAGGATACAGATAAAGGGAAGTATCGGCAATCGTTCTCAAATATCTAAGGGGGTTGAGCTGAGATGAGGTGAAAAGATTTTTAAGACCATTTCTTTTTTAGGTACAAGGATGTTGTAGATAGTAGAGGTGTGCACGGATCAAATTTTTTTGATCCGATCCCATTCGAGGGGTTTTTAAAAAATTTTATATCCATCCGATCCGATCCGAGTTTTTTAAAATCTAAATCCGATCCGATCTGAGTTTTTTAAAATCTAAATACGATCCGATCCGATCCGAAATTTTCAAATTAAAATTTAACGAACAGAACTTTTTATTGATGATTAAATTCAAAATACATAAAAATAAGGTATAGCAATTTTAGTAGACCTGAAATAAATATGAAATTTTATTTGACTAATTCCATATTATCATATAAAAAAATAAAGAATCTAAATTTTCTGGTTTAATTCGTGTTCTTCTTTCTTCTAATGTTCTTCCAGCCACCGAGAAATTTCTTTCCGAATTGGTAGAGGTAGCAGGTATAGCTAAAACTTTATTTGCCAGCTTATAAAGCCTTGGCAGGACTGTTTGATATGAACCTTACCATTTCAGCAAATCTTTTTTTGAATCATATTTGCAATCTTCATTTTTTAACGAAAGGTAAATTGTGATTTCATCGGGGCCTTATTCCAATTCCAACACCCTCCCCCCCCCCCCCCCCCCCCATTATTTTTTCCCCTCAATTCGGCGTGACTCACACCAGACAATACCCCTGCTGCACCATGGAGATTGCTTTTAAGAAAGAAGGCAAGGCAAGTTACATCACTCATGATTACCCGAAATCAAGAGGGAAAGGAGCTACGCGTGTGCTTTAAGGAAAGGGGAGAGTGATTGATGATTTTCGGGGTTGAGTTGAAATGAAATAGAAAGAGATGCGTGTCTACTACGTCTAGCTAGGGAAAAACGCTAGGGAAATACTGATAGATATATTAGGGTAAGTAAAAGGTGAGGAGGTGGTATTGGGCATCAAAAATGGTAAAGTAAAAAAAGAATGCAAAAATAATTATGAAAAGGTATACTAAAAATTATTAATTTAATTATTATTTTTTATTTTAAATTTGAAAATCCGATCCGATCCGACTAAAATAAAATGTTGATCCGATCCGATCCGACTTCCAAAATTTAAATGTTGATCCGATCCGTCCGAATCCGAGTTCGGACGGATCGGATCGGATCGAATGTCGGATCGGATTGATCCGTGCACACCTCTAAGATAGATACATGGGAAAAGGGTAATAGAACAAAAAACATAGGCCAAGAAGAAAAAATAAAGTATTCAAAGATTTCTAAGGTTTTAATGGGGGAAAAAGACCCTAAAAATCAATAAACTTTTTACCTTACTTTACTTTCCTTTTAATTTTTATTTTCCCTACAAGTTACTTTGCCGTCCGTTACCCGTTTTAGGGTGAAGTTCTACTCTTCCCGAACTAATTCTACTTTTTCCATTTCTCTACTGTTTAATTTTTTAGTACTCCTATTCTATGGCCCGAATTCTACGTTAGAACAATAAACCATATCCCTAAATCATTACTCTCCCCCGACAACACCCAAAACTTTCGTACCTTCGAAAAACCCCACGACAAATATTAATACAATTTTTACACGTTTTCCCCTACTGCACCGTATTCCCTTACTCGTTGAGTTGTACCTGCTTATCTTCCATGAAACGCTATTTCAACACGCTGATTGTACCCTTTGAAACCCATGTACCTAAAATAAGTCCCCAAAACACTGTCCCCCCGCCATGATAATTTGTGACAGATATTCATATCTTTATACGTCAATAAAATCGAATAAAATTTGTGGCACGTGTTTATCGCCAGTAAATAAATAAATCGAGAGGACAGCAACATTTTTCTCATCCCCCATTCCCGACACCCCAGAAGCTAATAGTTGATCACGCAAACCCAGTCTTAAGACCCCTTCCCCCATACTCGAATATAACGCCCAAAACCCCGAACATAAGTGCCCATACCCGAACATAACAGTGGTGTCCGAATATATCCGATAACGCCCAAATATAACAGTGGTGCCTCGGACACGCACGAGCCAACAACCTTTCGAGCAAGAGACTTATCGCAGAACGAATGCAGTAAAGAGGTATAGAATAACGATGACATGTTCAAAATTCTGATTCTTTTGCATAGTAATTACCAATTAACACTACCTACGACGGTCTCAAGTCCGTGTGCAAAAAGTGGAGGGTTGGCGTCAGGTTGGAAACCGGCTATAATAACCAACTCCAAAAATATGATAGTTTCAAACAAGGTTTTACAAGAAAAAGCGAGGGCGTCCTCCACAAACGACGCGCACTGCATACCCCGCCCGTGCAATGTGAAAAATACACTAGGGTTACTGCCTAACTCACAACAAAGGCGGTTAAGGAAATTAGTTGTTGAAAGAATGCGAATAACGTGCTGGAATGTGGGAACGTTGACGGGTAAGAGCATCGAGGTCGCGTAAATGCTAAAAATAAGAAATGTACACATCGCCTGCCTACAAGAGACGAGGTGGAACGGAACGAAATCTCGGGAATCAGGAGAAGGACACAAGCTTTTCTACAGTGGGTCACCAAATCGTAGAAACGGGGTCGGTATCGTTCTAAGCGAATCGTTCAAGGACAAGGTGGTGGAAGTCAAGCGTTGTTCCGACAGGCTGATGTGGGGGAAGATTGCAGATCAAGGGGGCCTCCTAACCGTTATGTGCCCAAATTGGGTTTTCGGAATCAGAGAAAGACATATTCTTCGATTCATTGGAAAAGGAAATACATGGAATAGGACACGAAGAAAGGCTAATTAAAAGAAGCAGATTTCAACGCTCACGTAGGGAAAGATCGCCTCGGGTATGAACGCAATCATGGAGGCTATGGGCATGGTCTGAAGAACAAGGAACGGAAAAAAACCTCTCCAATTATCCCAAGCATATGACATGGCGATCATTAACACCTATTTTCAAAAACGCGAAGATCATATTGTGTCCTATAGTAGTGAGAAGCATTTCAGTCAAATTGACTAT
This sequence comes from Gordius sp. MW1, assembly GCA_964036665.1. Classification (NCBI taxonomy): domain Eukaryota; kingdom Metazoa; phylum Nematomorpha; class Gordioida; order Gordea; family Gordiidae; genus Gordius; species Gordius sp. MW1. Next base: position 21,434,964 of record OZ038530.1, read on the forward strand.
TTGCTTATCCGGCGAAAGGACATATGGAGTATCGAGAATTGCAAAATAATACCGGAAGAAGAAATCGCCAGGCAACATCGTCCCCTTGTTATGGATCTTGATAGAAGAGTATTTCCCGAAAAAAGAAAGGTATACGAACCTCGAATTCGATACGAAGGGCTAAAGGATACGTCGACGAACGAAGAATACCATCAAAAAGCCTCTTCACTCTTGGATGCAAGGAAGTTGCAAAGTGACGTAGACGACGATTGGGATAAGCTATCTAAGGACATTAAGGGAACAGCGATTCGTGTTCTAGGACAGACCAAAGGAGGCATAGCTATGAATAGGAAACTATGGTGGTGGGATCAATCGGTTAAAAGTCTATATAGACGGTGGCATAAATAAAAAAAAGTTGGAGGATTATCAAGAATATAGGGACGCAAAGAGGGCCGCAAAAAAAACCGTTGCAAAAGCGAAGAATGCCGCCTACACCGAGATGGCAAACAAACTAGATCATAAAGGGGGCGATAGGCTTATGTACAAATTGGCCAAGATAAGGGAGAAGAAAAGTCGCGATGTCGGAGTTCTTAAAATAATCAAAAATGAGAAGGGTCTAACCTTATTCAAGTCGAAAGAAGTGATGGAAAGGTGGAAAGGATATTTTGAGAAACTTATGAATATTGCAAATGACAAGGATTCTCTTCCCTAAATTGAGCCAAATATATTTATGGTCGAATTCAGGAGGATGAAGTTAGGACACAGATGAATAAGATGCAATAAGGAAAAGCAAATGACCCAGATGGAATACCTATGGAAGCATTGCTCGGATGTCGTGAAGAAGGAGTCACCACCATGACGAACCTCCTTAACAAGATATTGGTGGAAGAGCGAATTCCTAATCAATGGAGAGCAAGCACGACTTTACCCTTATTTAAAGGCAAAGAAGACCCTCACTGTGGCAATCACAAAGGTATCAAGCCAACTTGCCACTTCTTGAAGCTTATGGAAAGGATCTTAGTAACAAGGCTGAAAAACGAGGTGGAAATATCGGCTAATCAATTCGGATTTGTGGCCGGCAAATCCACAATCGACCCAATCTTCGCACTAAGACAAATGATGGATAAGTATGGTGAAAAGAGGAAAGACCTACATATGGTCTTTATCGACTTGGAGAAAGCTTATGATACGGTCCCCCGCGAATTAATATGGTGGTGCATGAGAAAACAAAATATCCCTGACGCATATATACGGCTTATGAAAAATATTTATGAAGCCTCAAACTCTTGCGTTAGGACGACAGTTGAAGACTCTAAATCTTTTCGGGTTAAAATTGGATTACATCAAGGATCTGCTTTAAGTCCCTTTTTATTTAATTTAATTATAGACAATATAACAAGGGACATTCAAAAGCCATCGCCATGGTGTATGCTATATGCCGATAATCAAAAAGTGGTCAAAGCGCTTAGCTGGATATGGTTTAAAGGTCAACGATCGAAAAACGGTATACATGGAAATGAACGGTACAAGCACCCCATCGCTGGATGACCATCTAAGTACCCAAAAGTAGACAGGTTTAAATACCTCGGCTCGATGCTACATCAAGAGGGAGGTTGCGCAACAGAAGTCAATGCCCGGATCCAAAAAGGATGGCTTAAATGGCGAAGTATATCCGGTGTAATGTGCGACAAGAAAATGCCAATTAGGTTGAAGAGCAAAGCTTACAAATCCATCATAAGACCCGTGTTACTCTATGGAAGTGAAACATGGGCGTTAAACACCACGGAAAGAAAGCTATTACAAGCCACAGAGATGAGAATGATACGGTGGAGCTTGGGGTATACTAAGCTCGACCATATGACGTATGACTTTTTCATGACAAAAATGGGTATTCAACCTATGGCGGACATGATTAACGAAAATTGGCTAAGGTGGTATGGGCATATACTAAGAAGGGACACGGATGACGTAAATCGAAAAGTACTGGACATGGAGGTACCGGGAAGAGAGGAAGAGGACGACCTAGAGTCATGTGGAAAGGGCAAGTCGATAAAGTTATGAAAACTAGAGAGATTACTCAAGACATGGCACTCACCCGGTCAAGATGGAAGAAACTTATCAAAACAAACCCCACGAATGTGGGACCAAATAACTGATAAAAGAGAAGAATAGTAATTACTAATTAATATAATTATTATAACGAAAAAATGTGTGCAGTTTAATCATGAGAATTTTAAATTTTTTTCTGTCTAATATTTATTTATTAAATGGTATACGAAAAATTACATTCACGAAAAAAATATAAAAACGCACTATAACTAAACAAAATGCATTGATCCGTTAAATATAGAAAAATTTCATAGCAATTAAAAATTATGGGTAAAAGGTTACGTATATAGATGTAATAGTATTTTTATTAGCCATGTTATTTGCATAATAGATAGACTGCTCATCAACGCACAAAATGTGTACCCTTTTTTCCGTTATTTTAATGGTAACATGGTAAAGTAGTGATTATATAGATATTAGTAATTTTTGGAAATTGAATAATCTTAAAAAGCTAAATAAAAAATATTGAATTGGGTAGATATCAAACAGTATTTCTAAAATAATTATTATATTTGAATATAGCGCCATCTATATTATGTATAATATTAATTTATTGATGTTCGTTCGAATTTATAAACTACTGAGGAAGGTTAATTGACTATTATTGACCAAAACATTTTTATTCAATTTATTTCTTATCCTAATTTATAATTTTTTATTTATATTAAGGGAATGTTTATTAAAAAGAATTTTAAGATTTTTCAAAACTATTAAATTAATTAAAAAATTTAAATGTGTAAAATCTATTGATAAGGTGATTGTTTAATGCATTTAAAATATTAGAACCTATTAGATGAATATTTTATTGAATATTTAAATTTATGTTTATTTTATTTAATAAATTTATATTTTTAAAGTTATTAAGGATAGAGTACGTAATTTTAAATAATAAAATTAATTATTTAAGGGGATTCATTAAGCCAAAATTAATTTTTATATTAATTAAATGATAATTATTGTTTGAACAATTATTAGGAATAGATGATAAAAATTAAATGCACTCAACGCAAGTCAATTTACCTTTCTCTATTAGCAGAAAGCATCACACACCAAGGCCTTACAAAAACTCCAGTTGGCTGAATGTAATACAAATAATTTTAATTTTATACTTTATAAAATAAAGGTTTTTTAATTCAAAGAAGAATATTTTTAATCTAAAAATTATATATAATATAATTATATATCCTTGTAAAATTTATTTTTATGGATTACTAAAATTTAATGGATAGATATATTTATACAACAACAGCGTCTTTGCATATAATTAACTATAATGTATTCATTCTCTGGTAATAACTATTTTTTTACAATGGCTTGTAAAGATTATAAATAGTTAAAAATATATGTTATCATAAGAAATCTCATATTCCTTTTTTATACTTTACTAGCTGTGCCCGGCCAAGCGTTGCTTTGGCTCAGTCCTTAAGTGGTTAATTAAGAATATAATAAAATAATTAATTGAAGGATGGATAATTATTAAAAATATGCTTCTATGATCGACCACGTGATAATAATGACAAAACTGCATAATTTAAATTTTATTTATTTAATTTAAATAGTCTGTTAAACCCCAATAATTTTAACCGTATACTGTAACATTTTTATTATACTTTTAAATATCTAATTCGAGAAAACTTCAGCTTTGTATGTATGACGTCATTATTGTATATGCTGCTATAAATGAAGGACGGGAAATGTCAGATATTTTTAAAACAAAAAGGTATTTTAGGAATCTAAAAAAGCTATTTTACCCTTGGCCTATCTGGGCATCTACGGCTAAATTTTCGCTCGAATCGGATCTGAAGTTTCAGAATTTAGCCCTTTTTTAAAACCAAAAGGCCGAGAAATGTCCGATATTTTTAAAACTAAAAAGAATTTTAGCAATCTGAAAAAGCTATTTTAAACCTGGCCGCCCTGAGAACCTACGGGTAAAGTTTCGCGCAAATCGGGCCGGTATTTCAGAATTTATTCTCATTTAAATATCTCATTTAATAAAAATTAATGATCGATAAATAATGACATTTATATATAAATAGCATTTACTCAGAATAATCAACGTTGGACTATTTTATATTACATTTAAATTATATATACTTTCATCTTTCTCATTTAAAATATCTCATTTAATGATTATGAGAAAAATTCATCTTCTTCACCTATATATTTTCTCAAATAATCTATAATTTTATTTATTTCAGGTTAATTCATAAATTTTATGTTGTCACCGTTAAGAAAAGATGACGTTTAAGAAATTTAATTCATAAATTTTATGTTGTCTTGTCACCGTTAAGAAAAAATGACGTTTAAGAAATTTAATTCATAAATTTTATATTGGCACCGTTAAGAAAAGATGACGTTTAAGAAATTTAATTCATAAATTTTATATTGTCACCGTTAAGAAAAGATTACGTTTTACTACAAACTACTATAAGTGATACACTTTTACTACAGAACTGTCTGTATATTCAAATTTTCGACGAACGCGAGGAGGTGCGTTTGATTGACATTTTATTGAACGTCAAAACGTATAAAACCCAATATCTCGAAAATTAAAAGGAATTTTAGAAATCTGAAAAAGCTATTTTACCCCTGGCCGCCCTGGGAACCTAGGGGTAAATTTTCGCGCGAATCGGGCCGGTAGTTTCAGAGATTAGCCCTTACATACATATATACACTTTACTTTATATATATAGATAAACCAACAAGTATTAATGTTTAAAAATGTTATTATATACTAATATTCGCAAATGATAATTTGTTTAAATAAATATAAATTTATTAGTTATATAAGTGTCCCAACTTTAGGCTCTAGCCTGGCCCAACCTCTATTGATCCGTTAGAAACTTTACGCAAAATATAAATTAAGGCGAAAATTTAAATTAAATATTTAATACAGGAACCCAACTAAGTGGTTGAAAAGTGTAAATAATGGCTTTTATTCAAAACTTCAAACTTTTTGCCTCTTAGCCACATGGAATTATCAGTATCTAAATAATATCTACATCACTATATAATTTAATCTGATAATTTTGATGAAATGTTAATACCTATGAGAGGCAAGGTTGCATTTAAACATGCTAATTGTTTTTGCCAAGTCATTTCAAAAATGTGGAAGCATAAGATTGCTTTAATAATTGTGTTTATAAATATTACCAAAAATATAACTATTATTTATTTGCTATTTTTGGAGTTCATTTATATTGGCTGATTTATTTATTTTTAAGATGAATTAGAGGAGATGAAATCTTTTGAAAATTTAACCACTTCTTCATTAAGGATTTTATGATGTTGACACCTCCGCCTAGCTATTCGTGTTTACATGGCACGCTTTTGAAATATCTTATTTAACATATTCATTAGTATTCAAGGCGACGAACTCAAATGTTAAAGGTCTATTTTAAATCGGACTTGTAGTAAATATATATGATTCTGAATATACCACGAGGTCAGAAGGATTGTTTTATCTAGGTAACAAAACAAAGTCCTATTTGTGACATAATTTGGTGGCTCTTATATCAGGCAAAAAATTGAATACCTTGAACCTTTTTAAAATTAAATTAACACATTTTAAAAACAAAAAGGAAGTTATTGTAAATTATAACTAAGATTTAAGGATAAATTATCCTGTGATAAATATGATTAAATTTTCTCTCAATATAGGCATCATTTTAATTCTATCAATTATCCCACAATCTGGTAATAACAAAACCGATTTAAACACCTATATGTAGTTATAAGTGATGTAAAATAGGCTGGGTTTTGTCAAGTCGACCATTGGTTTTGGTCGACTAAACATAAACAAACCAATGGTCAAATCTTTGGTTTAATTATGTTTAGTCGACCAAAACCAAAAGTCGACCAAACAAAACCCAACCGTTTTTACAACACTAGTTGTTATCAAATATTACACCTAAATATATTATATTTATTTTGATTAGAGTGTTACATTCTCGACTCCCAATCGCTAGATTTAAAATTCAATCAAGTTGCCATTATTGAAAGAAAAACTAGCGACAATTTATTACCACTCATTCCTCGTTTCGTTCGGAGTGGGAGAGACCGAACGACGAAATATTATGAGTTAAGAAACATTGATGGAAGGGTTATGTGGCTCAAACTTGCCCCGCACAAAGGTCTCCTTAAGCGGAACATGAAAATATACCATCGGAAGGTTTCCTTTACCGTTTAGTAAAACGGTTTAGACGATTTTATTTATTTCTAACTATTACTAAAGTCAAGAAAACATATAACTCAGTTTATAATGTGAAATTAACTTATGTTTTAGCTTGAGAATTTAATAGATTTTAGTCGTGAATTGCATTAATTGATTCAAACATTCGATGACTATAAAATAGCCATTAAGCGTAAATTTGAAGTCACAATTATATTGTTAACTAAACCCCTGCTATAGTTAAAATTAATATAAAAAAAGTTAGAATTTAGCAAACATAAAACTAGCGGTTATAAGTGAAATATCTAACATATCTTTAGCTGTGTTTTATTTATTATACCAGGAGAATGCTTATCAATTTGGGGACGAATTCAACCCACCCATCTTCGATTTGCACTCGGGAGTGCATTACGAAAAAATCAAGCAAAACTTTGGAAATTCAATTCTTAAAAACATCGCTATTAACGTGGATAAATTGTATGGTAATTGTCTTTACTCTGGCTATGCGTACGAGATAGGTGACTACGCTTTTGGACAAACATCCTGCAGCATTTAACTTGTGTCATGGAATAGTAATTTAATAGATTTTAAATCATTTCAAGACTTGTTTTTAAGGCTGGACGTTTTACTACGGCTACTCACGAGTTCACAATTCAGCGCTTATTTTACCAACAAATTAAGAAGCGGGTAGGGTAAAACCTGGGAAAAGTTTTATCTGTACCGTTACTAAACAGAAGATACCACCTAGAAATTTTATGAGTAAGTTCAAATAATTTATACTTTATAACAGATTTGTTAAACAACTCTGCAAGGTCGACATTACATTGGTCATAGTTCTAAAGGTTTGAAATTGACAAAGCTGTATAATTAATTTTGTAAAAAGGCTGCGTTTTGTGCTCTTTGGTTTGAGTCTACTCAACATAAACAGACCAAAGATTTTTTGGACTGGTTTTCTCAGTCGATCTCTAGTAGTAGAAATTTGAAAAACAGGGTCGACCAAGCAAACCCCGTCGTTTTTGCAACACCAGCCATTGGAATCTCTTAATCCCATTTCACTATTTATGCGTTAATTCGAAGTATGGAGGTATCGAGCCCGCGCATGCCACAACCAATTTAAATATTTATCTTGTCCCATCGGGTTTGCCCCATCTAATTTTAATGTTATAGTTATACTTAAGCCTGAAGGACCTTAATAAGCGAGACATCACATTTTTTGCATATAATCTGCATTTTTTAAATGGAAATCTAATATAGATTACCGATAGTAAGTGTTTGCAATTCTGTTATTGGTTCAGTCCATCTTGATTTATTTAGGCATTGGCATATCTTGTACATGATGTATTGACAGGGCTGGGCATAGGCACCTAGCACAGGGGAGATGGAACCAATAAACCAACAAATTTTGGGAATGGTGTAATCGTTTTTATAATAAAGGTGTCTTAAACCTTTGAGCCTTATAAATTATTTCATTAAATAAGTTATTGATTTTTTGATAGAGAACGCAACATTGAAAATAAATTCTGATTTAAAACAAAGGGTATGATGTTTAATACTTTAAACTTGACAAACATAAGGCATTTGATCGTTAATGAACTTTCCTTAGGTCCGTTGCAATTGAAGAGTTATCGCAATCATGTCAAGGAAATTCCGGCCAGAAAGTTTAGCCAAAATAAACCAAATTATGTAATCGAGTTAGCGATATTTTCTCACGTTGAAAATGGACACCCAACGGTAGACGAAATATTAGGAGTTGTAGCAATGGTAAATATAAGTTTCGATAAGTGAAACCAATTTTGTTTTTGTAATGTTAGTAGAATCCTTTTTTAACAAACAAAAAAATTTTTAATTGGTGTAAATCTCTATAAAAATATAATTTTAAAGAAATTGATAGAAGACGAAATAGAATTGGCATACACGCTTAAGTCTAAACCAGAGACCAGAAAAGCCCGACTCGGCTAGCTGCCCGACCTCGCCCGCCCGGTCCCCGGGCCGGGAAACTGTCTTAAAATTTAGATTTCGGGCGGGCACCTTAACAAAATTCGGGGGATTCCGGCCTAATGCGATTCTTTTATGTAGTGTATGTTTTCGGGTAGTATTTAGTCACTTTTATTGATTGTATAATATGTATTACTCGTTGTTTGTTTCCAATGAGAATTTAATTAAAATTTCTAGGAAAAAATGACAAATTTTTACTAAAAACATTTAAGGCCGGGCGATTTGGGCAGCTCTAATGATTTTGGGCACGGCCGGGCGGACTTATTAGGTTTGGGGTTGGGGGGCTGCGCGCGCAACTATAAAATCGGATCAAGTCGGGTTCGGGCAGATATTATCAAACAAATTTGACCTCTGATTTACACATAGCATGTATTGATCGGCGTTCAAATCGTCGTATTATCGAGTTTTATCGTAGTTTTTGCTTATAAAAAAAATTTCCAAGGCGCTATAAAACATTGGTTATCACTTTTATGATATTTTATAAAAATATATATCTCTACATTTTAAAAGTTATAACTTTTTTTATTATTTATTATATCTAATTATTAACGATTTACTCTCAAAATAATCTTCAAATATTAATAGCTGATTTTATCAACTTACATATGTATATAAATTAATATTTCTATAATTCATTTAACGTGGACACGAAGACAGATAAAGTAATTAGACATCCTTCAATCGGTGCCAACTTCAGGTTGAAACTAGTGTCTATCAATTATTTTGACGCCACCAAAAATGTAAGAAACGCTCAATTTTATCATTTATCAGGTACTTTGAAACCCTAAATTTGAAATTTTTTTACATTTCTATCTTTAACACAATTGCTTTATATGAATTTCAATGCAGCCTCATATAAAACCCTATCAAGGAGTCAATGCTACTCTGTACAATTTCATGAAATATCTCGCCGATTTTGTGAGTAAGGGTAATGTCAAGGCTAATGAAATGTGGGATATTGCGGCATATCTCTCCCCGTAAATTGACATTGTTTTTTTTATTATATAATCATATTTTTCAATTATATCTATAGAGCTTTTCAAATTTATAAATTAAATTTTAATTTACTATATAGTAATATTAATTATTATATAGTGCCGTATCTGCTCCAGCGGAACCATCTGGTAGGACACATGAAATGTTATTATGAAAAATCGTAAAAACTTCATAGCATTGATCCTCATTGATCCTCTCTAACGATCATTAACATTCTATAATTTAAAAAACTGCTAAGTAAAAAATTACAATTTGCTAAGTAATTTATGCTAAGTATTTTAGTTAAAGTGCTAAGTATTTCATTAAAAAATGCTAAGTATATTAATCTAAATGCTAAGTATTTTAAAGGGAATGCCAAGTTTTTTTTAAAATGCTAAGTTGTATATTTTAATAAAATGCTAAGTTTTTATTATTAAATTGTAAAGTTTTTATTTTGATATGCTAAATTTTTTTATTAAAATGCTAAGTATCTTATTAAAATATTTAAGCTATGAATTTTAATCAAAATGCTGAGTATTAAAAAAATATAAGATATGGGCAAAGTTTTAATGGTAATAATTTCAAAGAAAATGTTTAATGTTTAAAATGCTGAGTTTTAAATTTAAAAAATGCTAGGTTTTCTATTTTGAAGTGCTAAGTTATTACTTTAAAATACTAAGTTTTTTTAATTCAAAATTTTATTTATGACACAAAAAAGTGTTGAAAATTTGAAGGTAAGTTTTAATGGAATTATTTTAATGAACTACCAAAATATATAGTAGAAAATTATAATTCTTCCATTTTATATTGTTGTAATATAAAAAATAATTTATTCTATATTTAAATAAAAAAGATTATGATTATTTATCTGTAGGTGAAGAAGTACCCTTCACGCTATAATGGCTTAACATATAAAATAATCTAAATAGCCAATAGGATAGTTGATAGAGATTTTATTCAACTACAAAATATAATTATGATAAGGGGGGCTTTATTTATATATTTATTGGTCTATCAAAGCTTTTTTAGCTTTGGAAGGTCTTCTTCGTCTTCTTTTTTCTCCTTTTGTGACATTTTTAGCTTCCATAGGGGGTTTGCATAATTTTGGTGTTGAGGCTAATCCTATTATATGCTTGCAGATGTAATTATTGTGAAATGAGGGGCAACTGCATTGACCCTTTTGCCACATATGGCTTTCTTCCGGGAAGATTATGGACCAGACCATAAAATTTTGCTTTTTGAAATCCTCATAGGAGGCCCAGTCATCTATTCTGATTGTTGTATCTTGATATATTGATTGACTTATTTTGGCAGGTACAACATAAACTTTTTTATTTTTATTGTTGTACATTATAGCATTTTTGTTGAGCCTAGCCCATTGGTAGCTTTCTGTTCAAAGCTTTATTGATAATGTTGGAATAGATGTCATTGTAATTTGTTGTAGTTGGTAACCTACGGACGGACCACTTTTTAACCATATCCATCGCAACAATTTTAAAATGAGCAAGAGGGATTTGTTCTCTTAACGTGTAATAATCTTTTATAGTTCTATTAGTTGATTCCAACCAGTTGTTTGTAATTGGAGTATAAAGTGGCTAACCAGTGAACCATGTATTATTTTTTTGATCCATTCATTCTTCTAAAGAGCAATGAATGTAGGTATTTTGAAGTCCCATTTACCTGTAATACACCTTAATGCCTTCATCAGTTTCATTTCGGTACCAAAAGCCCCATATATTTTCGGCCTTAAGAGCCCTTTTTGCCTCAGACTCATTATCATAGGTGGCCTTTTTTACCATTCATTCGATATGTACAACCGCCTGCGATGAAATTTCAACTCCTGAGCTTCCTGCTTCTTTCTATTCGTCTGATAAATAAGGAGAGATTTGTTGTACTTCCATATAAGCAATTAATAAATGAATCATTGGTGTGTGATCTTGGCGCCAATGATCGCCAGTTATTGTCCGGTTACAATGTCTAATTATGTTATATAAAAAACCGACAGCTTAATTTGTTTTAAAATTACAAAATCTTTTGAATGCTTAGCATAATTTATTTATAAACCTAGCATATAATTTAAATACTTAGCATAATTTATTTAAATACTTAGAAAATTATTTAAATACTTGGCACAATTTATTTAAATACTTAGCAATAATTTATATAATTAGCATAATATATTATGCTTAGTATATAATTTAAATACTTAGCAAAACATTAAAATACTTAGCTCATAAAGAGAATAATTAGCAAAACAATAGAAGACTCAGCAAGATTCATTTAAATACTTAGCAAATGAATAACATACTTAGCATTTAAATTTAAAACTTAGAATTAATTTAAAAACTTAGCAAACGAATTAAATACTTAGCAAATGAATAAAATACTTAGCAATGACGCTAAAAATAATTAGCAATTTGAATAAAAAACTTAGCAAATAATTGTTGTAATAGATTAATAGTGTGTTATCCATTGGCGTAGCGAGGGCCCCCCCCCCCTAAATAACGAAAAAAAATATTTTTTAATGCGAAAACCCTTTAAAATTAAAATAAATTTAGGTTTTGCCTCTCCCTAATTGAACTTTTAAATGTTTCGCCCCCCCCCTAATCCAAAATTGGCCACACCCATGGTGTTATCTATTAATATTTTTCTACCTATGTATATTTGATCATATTTTAAGGATTTTCTTTTACGGGGTCCTCCTGCGATCCTGGGTATTATGGCTTCATAAGCGATTACTACGGACTTAGCTCAAATACTGCCTTGCCCATGAATTAGGCCATACGTATATACGTTAAAAAAATTGTTAAATTACGATTGTTGATTTTTAAACGTGATTCAGCTTGACTAATCAGTGTGTTCTGGATCCTAATAACTAACCTAAACGTTTCTGTAGTAAATCTCTAAGACTAGGCGAACAGAAGGATGAAACATTTGAAACTTTGAATTTGTTTTAAATATTGTTTATATATAAAAGATCTGAACGGGCAACCCGCTTAACTACAACGTTAATTTTGATTTTTGGGGGGAGGGAACAACAATCTAATTAAGCGGGAATTATTATTTTGAATCGTTATCAAATTGGTTTGAATAAGCTTTTAAGTTTTGCACAACCAAAGACTGACTGTTTATATGGCTTGTAATTCTGTCAATTTATAATATAAAAACTTTTTTGAAAAGTCTTGTATAAGTTACTCATGGTCTGTATAAAACAATAGTTTTAAAATACATGAGGCTTATAATATAAATTATATTTCTTGAATATTACTCGTCTTATACTATCTTTGTTATGTACGACTGTACGACCTAGGTTAGGGGCTTATCATGATCCCGGATTTGGAGCACGATCTACAGCCGATTGTGATAGATATAATCTTAATGGTCTACGTGGCATAATGGGTTATAGCTTGAGAGGTCAAGAACGTTTTAGATGGTCTCTATGCAGTGCCCATTATATCACCGATGTTTCACAGTATACATTGAAAAATATGAAAGTTGTTAGATGTAACATATATATTTTGTAGACATACTAAAAAATACACATGTCAAGCTAGATTGTGTTATAAAACATACAATTAATGGTATTAATTATAAATGGTTGTACATAAATTTTCATGGGCATAGTCAGGTTTTGGATTGGGGGGGGGGGAGAATGCTTTATGTTTAATTAGGGGGGGGGGGGGGCAAAACATAATTTTTTTATTTTAAAGGGTTTTTATAATAAAATATTTTTTTGTCATTTGGGGGGGGGAAGTTTTACTATTTATTGGCCTAAATATTTAATTTTAGGTGTGTCATTTTAAATTAAATTAAAATAAGTCGGAACAGGCTAGGAAAGGAGACTTTAACATTTGACAATTTTTCGTGCACTTTATTTTACTAATTTGTATTTAGATACAGGGGAGATTGCTTGTTGTCAACCGCTAGTGTCCCCAACCTCATAGGACCGTCTTTAAAGATAGGCAAGACCTTTTGTCACGATATTTGCAAATCGTTATACCAAACGTATATCTGCGATTATCAAGCCGTAATTTATAATAGACTATACAACTCACATATAAATTATACGCATACTTCCCAAAACCACCTTAGAATAAATTTAGTTTTATTAAAGCCTTTTGCAAAAAACATTTATCATTTGGGACGGAAAGAAATATATTTGGTTTTGAAGATTAAAAAATTTTCTAAGATTTATTAAATCTAATCTAACATTTAAAAATTATTTGCTTAGAAGGTGAGATAAAGTCAGCCCGTTCTTTGGTTATTGCCTTTGAATTTTTAATTATAATTTGGTTAACAAAATGCCTTCAAAATTATTAATTACAAAAAAATGTCATTTTTATAACTTTAAATAACGCGATATATGGTATAGTTAAACTTTAAAAATTATATTATTATTCATAAGTCGACATGTCTTGACATTTATTGTTTTGACACCACTACTGGTTACAACGACACATTTCAAATGGTGTTAGATGGAACATATTGCTCTGGTTTATACCTCAACCCTGCTATTTCAAATTATGTATGAGAACATTTATATTATTTTATTTACTGTTTTTTATGTTTATTTTATTTTTTAATAGATTATATATGAGACACTAATGTTCTGTTTTGCAATAAGTCCGCCTTCTTTGTTTGCAATGTTTTTAATAAGCCTTTTATTTAGGCGTGCAGACAAGGCCAATGCGTTCTTACACCTTAAAAAGTCTTTATGAGAAAAATATTGCTCTTTATCTCCTATCCTATTTAAAATGTTATAAATAAATTTACATTATTATGTGTTTTTAAATTATAGAAACAAAACAAAAAATAATAATATAAAAATTATTTTTTATTAATAAAATTCTCTGAGAAAATTCCTATTATTTACTACTATATAAATAATTAAAGTATTGGATGTGTTTTTATTATATAAATGACAAAAAAATCAAGAGCAGTGTAAAGATAATTTTTTATTTAGTTGTTATATCGAGGTATTTTTGTACAATAATATGTGCACGTTGATTTAAAGTTTAAAACCTTATGTTCTTAATCCTATAATAATGCTGCTTTTATTGTTGTTTTTACAACGCTCTAATATGTGCAGCTAGTTATCAAAAAGGTAAGTAATAGTAATAATATCATTAAAAGTCAGTCGCACTTTGTAGTTTACAGTCAAAACCGTTTAATTGCAAAGCCTTGAGCCTAAAAAAAATTCGCGATTAACCGATATTTTGCGAATAAACGATGGAAATGTATATGTACATTATATTAAATATTCATTTCTTACGCTTCGCAATAAAAAGATATTTTATACAATTATCTTTTATTTACGGACTCGAAAATGTTTGTGAATATCCGATATTGTACTATTACGCGATTTGTCAATAAACGCTGTTTTTATAATTAAAAAAAAAACAAAATGGCGGTTAATTTCGCGATTAAAAGATTTTCACGATAATCCCATTTGCGATTAAGAAGTTTTGACTGTATAACGCTAAAATTTCCAAGGGCTATAATTGATGATGGCACAATGGACTAAAACGTTTGTTTTAAATATGTTAAGGTCTACTTTGAGACTTTAATGGTTTAATAAAGGGTCTTAATTTGCTGACTTAGTCAAATATAGAATAACTTATAAATTTCCCAGTCTATTTATATTTGACAGACATGTGAATTTGATACAAATGTTATAATTTGCTAGAACTATAATCTTTAATTTCCGATTAGAAAAGGCCCCTCAACAAAAAAGCACATTCATCATTCAATTTCGGATTTAAGTTATAATTTAAGTATTTTTTATAATAAAATTGATAATTATCATAAAAAGGTACTCAATTTAGGGCTTTTTTTATGATAATGGAGAGATGGTCATGTCCCATGGTAAATATGGCAAGATTGTTTTCGGCGAGTTGATAGGGCACCCATGCAACGTTTAATTTTTATTAGCAATTTAATAAACTTAATGAAATGTATAATAATGGTGCCTTGTAGCTAAGCTTTAATATATTTTTGACACTCTAAATTTTCAGCTTCTAGTTATAAAACTTTTTGTTGAAATTATTGACAACGGATGAATTTGTTTTAAGATCGTAGCATAATATGATAAGAGGAGAACAGTTTGATTCAAAAATGAAGGATTTTCAAAATTTAAATATTTTTTTTTATCTTATACAATTAGCAGATAAAGGTCTTTTGTTATTAAAGGTTATTAATATCGGCTTTGTTTAGGTCATTTACATACTCTTTCACATGAATTAGCATTCTGCCCCCAATAAGGCCTTTTTGCTTAATTGTTTAATATTTTTGTAAAGATTTGTTAGTCCGTAAATTTATATAGGTGTTGATTCTTGTCCAATTACATTATCAGAAAACAATGGAGGCGACTAAAGTTGTTTACTATGTACTCAAATGGTCGTCATATGCAAGCCATGCTTTAAACCTAATTTGAAATTTATCTATGACAAAGTTATTTAAAAATATTTTTCTATTTTCAAGAAATTATAACATAGGTAAGATCACTATTGCTAGAATCAATTTTTTTTTAATTAGTAAGATATGCACATAAATACTTTGGGATACCAATGGATGATTTGGAAGACAAGAGTAAAGCCTCATCTTTAATTACAAAGGAATATAGGTATCATAAAGAAAGGTTGTCTATAACCTTTTAATAGATTCATATACCCCGAATTTCTACCAAATAATTCTGATTGGACTAGAAGAAATAAACTTGCAGAAATGCTGGAGAGACAAGATATGATCAAAAGGCGGCAAAAGTTAATGATACCTGAATTTTATGTTGGTAATATATTTACCTTTATTATAAAATATATTTAGTAGAATATTGACTTAAAAAATTTACTTAATAAAAAATTTATATATAAAGTTTAACATGCTCAATTGTTCTTATATGTAAACAAATTGTTAAATTTATTTTATTGATTAAATACTAAATAAGCCAAAAGTATGATTTATTTTGTCAGATCATATGATACCCTTAATTTTAGGCACAATTATAAGTGTTACTGTGGCAGATCCATATGCTCCAGACCAACTAAACCATTTTATGGGTATCTGTATCCTTAGGGGAGAACATGGATTAAGGCACAATTTTCTATTACGCAATGTAGTTAACAACATGGGTGACAATTTATATGATATGATATACAACTATAGCTTTTATGTGTTAATCTGGTTAAATAATATAGGTGTGGAGATAATGTATGAAATGTATAATCCGGTCATTCAATCCATTAATGTTATAAAGCTGGAGAAAAGGCTGGATGATCATTTGCTTTACCTAAGAGATGCATTGCCTGAATATAGTACCTTTGATTTTAACATGCCACCTGTCTTCCATTCCTCATCCGATCCCATTCCAATAAATCCCATCAAAGTACTTACAATTCAATTTGATACATGGTTTTATTAATGCTTATGAACTAATGGGCAGATTTAATTACTTAACATTAATAATAATTGGTAATATGTAAATCTTACCATTTTTGGACCCTAAAATCTTTTTGATATTTGACGTTTTAGATTTATAAAGGTTAAATTACTTAACTTTTTCAATATCCCTCATATGTGTGGGATTTAAAATCTATATTACTCATGTGCTTGAAAATTTTTCGAACCACATTTATAAATAATGGAACAGTTTTTAACATCATTTTTAAATTATATGTGTGTTAATGGCTATTTTTGTGTAATCTAAATTTTTCTTAGCATAAAGTATGATTAATATAAGACACAAACGTGCATTTTATTCAATTAAATGAAAAGTTGCTCATATAATTGCAGGTTTCATTAAAATTCTTTTCCTTTATTTTGTGTCTTATTGGCTCACACTTAAGAAAATAGTTTTTATTCACCTTATTTTTATTTAGAAATGTTGGTTATTTTTTAGGAACAATTTCGCTTGTTGTTAAGATTTTTGGCCCAAACCTGACTGAATCATTTAAAAATTATTTTATTTCTGTATTTTTTGCCCTCCTAAGTTTGCTCAAACTTAAATTTTAAAGTCCCTAAAGAATAAAATGTCTGTTTCGACAAGCAAAAGTTAAAATAACATTAAAAGATGCTAAAAACATTATCCTTACTAATTAATTTTTGTAATCAACATTTTAAAGTACTATAGCCTTGAATCCTCCAAAGCTGTTGTTAAATAAGCGCCTCAATGCCCCGGAACCATATTTCTTATTTGCCAATCGACTTTAATATGACCCATACCTGAAACGCTTTAAATTAGCATAAAAAGCCTTACATATAAAGAAAGGGGTTTATCAAAACGAGTGTTTTAAATAGATGTTTTTTATTCCTTTACATTTTAAGTTTTAGTGAATGTGGCAATTTCCCTTCCTAAATTCAAGTTTTTGTTTATTGCATGTATGTGGCGTAATTTAGATTAAAGTTTTTAATCATTCTTTTGTCCCCTTCGCCCTGTTTAAAAACTTTTGACTCAAGTTTTTACTAGACTCCTATAAGTCAATATTCTTTAGGTTTAGATCCAAAAACCTCTGTTATTTCTTCGTAACATTAACCTGTTTTAATGTTGTAACATGGGTATAGCTAAGGGGGGGGGCAGAGAGGAGTGGACCCCCTTTAGAATCCAAAAATTTGTTGAAATTTATTAAAATTATGGCTAAAATGTCAAATATTGATCATTTTGGCCCCTTCTAATTCCAATGCTAGCTACGTCCATGTGTTGTAATGTAATCTAATTTTTAAAGGTTAAACTAAATCCCCGCCCCTGGACCGAGCGCTGGGAACGTTATGAGTTGCAAGGCATAGAAGATCCGACCCCGGAACTATTGCCTCACCAAAAAAGGATGGCGAAAAATTTGGTGACGCCCTGGGAAAAATATGACGTTATGAAAGCTTACAGAGCAAACATCCCTAAAGAAGAGCAAGACGAAATATTTCGAGAAATTAAAGAACGGGAAGATACGTTATTAACCAGGAAAACTAGGCGAAAAGTTGGAAATAAATTTTAAATCAGGAAATATCAGTGCTAAAAAGCAAATTGTTGTCGTAAAAGTGTATTTTTCTAGAAAATATTGTAAATAATGGAGTGTTATATGATGATATAACTACCTATATTGTAGCCAATATTGTATATAAAATAACAAAGAACTCTTCAAAATGGTGTTTTTCGTGCACGTTATTCTTTAGTTGAAGGCATGTTTCAGTATTCTTTGAATTTAATTGGTTCCCATATATTGCATTTGAGTTTGGAATTCATAGGACTATTGTCAGGACATTGATATGCCGTGTATTGTTGGTCCGATTACTCTAGGATTAATTATTTTTTTTTAAATTATATTTTATAAATATTAATAGAATTTTACATTAAAAAATATATGCTTTTTAAAAAGTAATGATATGAAGGTGGATTTACCTAATATCATGAGGACTGTGTTCAACGTCTTTTAGAGAATTTAAGGAATAAGCTTTATCGGCAACATGGCAATACGACTAGAAAAAAAAATATTATGTAACTTTTTATTGTTTAGTAAATAGAATTCTAGCTACAATATTTAAAATTTTTGGGTTTTATTCTCATTAAATTCAATATAATTAACCTTACTTGAGCAAATGATAGGAAAATAGTTGATCACTAGTTATATTGTATTTTTAGAAGGGATAACTATCATCGGTTCTTTCTAATCTCTTTTGCTTGTTTAGATAAGCCTAGAAATTTTGGAAGTATTTTATGTCATTAGATCTCAATAATCTATCTTAATAGTTTAGGAAAGATGATAATGTATATAGTTTATTTTAAATTAGCAAATACATTTAAGCGTTTTTTAATTAATCTGTAATGCTCAATACCCGACATTTTATCAAATTAATTTTTCTTCAATGCTGGGAAGTATTTTATGTCATTGGATCTCAATAGTCAATCTTAAGAGTGTAAGAAAGATTATAATGTATATAATTAATTTTAAATTAGCAATTACATTTAAGTGTTTTTTAATTAATTTGTAAGGCCCAAAACCCGACATTCTATCAAATTTATTTTTCTTGAACACTGGGAAGTTTTTTATGTCATTCGATCTCAAAAGAATATTTTAAAAGTGTAAGAAAGATTATAATGTATATAATTCATTTCAAATTAGCAATTACATTTAAGTGTTTTTTAACTAATCTGTAAGGCCCAAAACCCGACTTATTATCTAATTAATTTTTCTTCAATACTGGGAAGTATTTTATGTCATTAGATCTCAATAGTCTACCTTAAAAGTTTAGGAAAGATGATAATGTGTATAATTCATTTTAAATTAGCAATTACATTTCAGCGTTTTTTAATTAATCTGTATTTCCCAAAACCCGACATTCTATCAAATTAATTTTTCTTCAATACTGGGAAGTATATTATGTCATTAGATCTCAATAGTCTACCTTAAAAGTTTAGGTAAGATGATAATGTATATAATTCATTTTAAACTAGCAATTACATTTAAGCGTTTTTTAATTAATCTGTAATGCCTCAAACCCGACATTCTATCAGATTAATTTTTCTTGAACACTGGGAAGTATTTTATGTCATTAGATCTCAATAGGATACCTTATAAATTTGATAAAATTTCGGGTTTTGGGCCTTCCAGATTAATTAAATAACACTTAATTGTAATTGCTAATTTAATATGACTTATATACATTATCTTTATTCTTACATTTTTAAGATAGACCAATAAGATCGACATAAAATACTTCCCACTCTTCAAAAAAAATAATTTGATAAAATGTCAGGTCTTGGGCCTTACGGATTAATTAAAAACACTTAATTGTAATTGCTAATTTAATATGACTTATATACATTAGCATCTTTCTTACACTTTTAACATAGACTTTTAAGATCTAATGACATTAAATACTTCCCAGTGTTCAAGAAAAAATAATTTGATAAAATGTCAGGTCATGGGCCTTACGGATTAATTAAAAACACTTAATTGTAATTGATAATTACATATGACTGATATACATTAATCTTTCTTATACTTTTAAGTTCTGCTATTAAGATCTAACGATATAAAATACTTCCAAGTATTCAAGAAAAATTAATTTAATAAAATGAAGTGTTATGGGCTATACAGATCAATTAAAAAACCCTTTAATGTAATTTAATAACATATGACTTATATGCATTTCATCTTTCTTGTTCTTTTAAGATAGACTATTAAGATTTAAAGTGATTGCATACTTCCCAGTGTCCAAGAAATATTAATTTGAGAAAATGTCCGGTTATGGGCCTTACAGAATTAAAAAACACGTAAATGTAATTGCTAATAACATATCACTTATGTAAAAGTATCATGATTTTGACACTTCTATGATATACTATCAAGATCTAATGACATAAAATACTTCCCAGTGTTCAAAAAAATTAAAAAAATGTCGGGTAATGAGCTATACAGATAAATTAAGAACCCTTAAATATAATTTCTATTAGCATATGACTGATATACATTATCGTCTTTCTTATATTTTTAAGTTCGACTATTAAGATCTAATGATAAAAAATATTTCCCA